>OY282585.1:9684647-12425647 GCA_958298965.1 Chrysolina haemoptera
ATAATGGTAAAGATAGCTAATTATGTCGAGCCAACATTGCATTTGAAGATTAAGTATCCCAACCACTGTTGTTATTTGTATGATTACAGCGCAAAAATCATCCCTGACGTCATAAGGATTCCTCGTAAAGTTTGTCAAAGTAGGAGTGATGACGATATGCGAACGTTCATTAAACAAATCACCTACAAGAAAGAACCAGTGAATTCAATGAAACAAGAAAAATGCGAACAGAATGATGATTTATCTGTGGGTGAACATTTACCGCAATACCAAGAATCTGTTGAAAGTATTGACGACAAAGCTTATATATTTTCCGACAAATACTTGACAGACATCAAAGATCTTTCTTTAATTGAAAATATACATATTCAGACCAAAGATCAACTTTGGGAGACTGCTGAAAGTTTGAGAAAACAATTACATGAGCACATAAGACTGCTTCAAACTACTCCAAGAAGTTTTGATAACAACAATAACGAAAACTTTTCTAGCGATGATCAACGCTATTCTGTTTTGAGTAAAATCAAGTGTCTCACAAGCCCAGAGAGCCCGACTGAAAATAACGCTAACGAGATTTGTTTCAATAATACTGAACAATGTGTTCAAATGAATTCTTGTGAACAAAGTAGAAATAAACCTAAAGTAAAGAATAAATCAGGAAAAATAGAAGGAATTGAAAAATTTGAAGCTCTGAATAAGAGTAAACACTGTGTGAATAATGAAAATCTTGTGCGAAAATCGCTGCGCATCAATTCTGCAGGATATAATAAACGCAAATCTGGGGAATTTAGACCAATAGAGAGTAGTTTGAAGCTGTCCAGTGACACGAAACATATTTCAATACCAAAAATAAACGCGAAAGATTCGAAGATTCAAAACATTAATAATTGGACTTGTAAGTTTTGCTTGGAGAGGGCAGAAGATTCGAGTTCCTCAGGAGATCATCTCACTCATAGCATTAGGTTCAAGATTGCAAACAATAATAGAAATCGAAAAGTTACAGGTAAGGTGCAACTTTTTCTCCATTTAGGTTCCTATTTACACATTTTTCTTACCCTATTTTGTACGTGATATTCTGTGAAATGTTCTTTCCTTTTTTTCAGAAATTTATGTTCGTTCTAATACTTGCTTTCAATGAGCACGACTACCCGAGGTGGTGCTGTAGGTTTTCTGGCTTTTCCTACAGCTGAAAAGTGAATACACCACCAAGTCATCTGTAGCACCAAGGCAAATAATAATAATAGCCGTCCTCTACCCGCATAGGCTACGCCTTTGGGTAACCTCTTCGAGTGTTTATGAGGGAGTATTCTTATTATTATTTCATTGCTCTTTATCCATTTTATGGCTTGACCCTTCACTTGTGATTACTTTATTCTCTCTCTCTCTCATGGGGCTGGTTCACTAAGTGCAATTCTTTAGAACTGGTTGCCTACATAGGAAAATTTCACTATCGACCCAACTCTCGCTTGTATACCTCAATAAGCTCAACATTGTCAGCGAAACACGTCAAATATATAAGTCTTCTTCAATAAACCCGAAATCCAATGGGTTCAAAAGAAAAATATTCTATTACCGAAATGAAACTGAGGAAAGTACATGACAGCGCAGCCCGAGATGTTTTAAACAAGTGAAATTACGTTTAAACAAAAGCGTTCGTGTTAGAAGCGCACACTTTTTAAATTTTCAATTTTATTCAATTTTTAAAAGTATCGGGAAATTCAGTGCCGAATGATTGTTTCAGGAATGCCTCCTTTGTTATTCATAGTCTAGACATATATGAATAATTTGGGACAAGGTGATCCTGAAAATATCATTATGTGACCGAATGAGATGAATGAGAGAGCACTAAAAATTGAATTAATTAATTAAAATAGAATTTCGAGCACGTTTTACTCGAAAACGATGCATTTTAAAGAAACATTTGTGGAGACCCTTTTTGTAGAGAATTTTATGGAGTATATTATAGATTCATTTGTTTTTGAAAAAAATGGATTTTTCGATTTTCCTCGGAAAATTGTTTTCCTTTGAGCAAAATTTTACGTTTTTCCGCTACTGAAATACTTTGTGATCATGAAAAAAATATGTGCAGAACTCGTTTTAATTGACCCTATCAGAAATTCGTCCACGACGTGAGCTTCGCGAATAAAAAAATGCCGGTTCCATGCAAGGTAAAAGTATCGGGAAATTTAGTGCCGGAAAATCCACACGAATGATTTTTCAAGAATGTCTCTTTTGTTATTCATAGTCGAGACATATATGAATAATTTGGGACAAAATGATCGGCTACGAAAACCCTCCCTGTCACCGAACTAACTGTTCTTAAAAAGATATCAAACAAATGATATCTTTCTATCAAGCCTGATCAAATGCTGACTCCACATAGTACTGTGTAGAGATAGTATTTGTCTTAAGATGCCATTTTATATTTCTTTGAATTTAATCGGCCTTATTTTTCATCTAATTTATTTGAAAGTTTTATCCCCTGGACATACAAGTCATAAATGTTCATTGGAGAAGCCTTAGTTGCTTCTTCGTTGACATATTATGATCATTGGATTATCAAAGCAATATGATCATAATCATGTTGTCGAGCCTCAACTTATATATTTTTTCAGGGTCAAATGAAACTTCAATCAACTCTGGATTGATAAGAAGATCGGAACGTATTCGTGCTAAACAAAATACAAAGTTAATTTCCCTGGATGGCGCAGTTGATTCAAGTTCTTCAGATGATGAAAAAACCGTAGATAAACGCAAAAAGTCTTCAAAGAGAACTCCTGTTAGAGAATCTCGAAGGTACAAGGCACTGCCAATATCGGTGAATAAATCCCCTAAAGTTCAGGGTAATCCAAAAGAGTCAGGTAAATGGTTTTTTCTGTGATGACAAATCTCCGGACAATGTGGAATTAGTAAAAACGCTAAGTTTATTGACCATCAACAATTCAACAGAAAAAAAATAGTGGAACCCTATTCTTCTGAATATAACAAAATCCTTATGAAATTTCAGGTTCAATGATCTAATAAGTTATACAAGTTATTCGAAAATTAAAAAATTATTGTGATAGTTTTGGGGCACAGGAATATACATTTCCGATTACGATTCCGAAAAATGTCCGGATTTTTGTTATATTCACAAAACTTTTTCAGAAAGGTCTAGTATGTCGATCTTCATACTTTCATTTGCATTTTTTCAGCCTACAAATGTGACGTGTCTAAGAATACACAAACGTGAGTCGATATTTTTTGGTTTGGGTTTCCTGCAAGTAAATTCCTGTATATAATATACTGTAGTATCAACTTCGATGAAAAATACAAAAGGGTACTATCAGATCAGAAATAGAATTTTGGAAAAAATCATATACAAAATATTTGTCGACTGTGAATTAGTAATAAGTGGAAGTAATACCTTACAAACTGAAAGACCTGTGACCCACTCTCCTCATACAAAATGTTGCCATGCAAGTGTGTTGTCCATAACTTTCAAGGTTTATTTTTTATTATTAGTGGATGAAAAAATTGGGACGTATTGGTAAAAATTTAATCTATGTTAACTTTTTCCCACTTTTACGAAATTTGATTTGGTTCTTTTTCAAAAAAAATTAGACATTCATCAAAAATATCAAAAAATATGGACTTTTGCAATTGTTTTCAGAAAAAACTAAATCAAATTTTGAAAAAGTGAGTAAAAGGGAACATAGATAACATCTTTACCAATATGTACTAATTTTTCAATTCACTTGAAGTGAAAAATGAACCAAAAAAGTTAGGGACTACCAAACCCTTGCATACACTGTTAATAGTATAACTACAACTTCCTCTTAAACTTTTAATTCAAAATTGTAGTTGATTGAATCACAAATTTCTTTTGAACTAGCGATTTTTGTATGATTGGTAATACCCTATTGCATTAGACTTCGACTGAACTTATGTTATTTCAATATGATTGTCAAAATTTAGGTCAGGGTATAAAGGATTGATCATATAAATAATAATTATACATATTGTAGACTAGATGCACATTATTACTAAAAGCATGAATATTTCATTTGATATCCATCTGTTGAATTTTCACGCTCATTTCATATATGATCTTAATTCTTGTTTAGGGTGAAGTTTTTTTATTCGGTGTGGGGGTAAAAATGCATTTCGCAATGCAATTTGTATTAACTTTACTCAGTCTATATGCCGTATTATCAGTAGTAATACCACGAGAGCATCGAAAATGATTATATTTCCAACTCACGAGACGTATTCTGCGAAACACTGCGAAACACCACGAAAGCGTTAGTTCGAGTGGTGTTTTTAGGAATACGTCGATTTACGAGGTAAGTATAATCTATTATTTTCGTTTGCTGGAATGGTATTCGTTACGATTATACATTGAGTAAACTTGATGATTCTTTCTTTAAGGTTAACTGACAAACATCAAATAATTTTTACAATGATAGAACTGGCAACATTCACTTTGTTGACAGTGCGAAACACGAAATCGATTGTACCATGTCGTAAAGGATATATTCAGTATCAATACCTGGTAGAATTCTCAGTCACAGTTGGCCACTTCAATGATAAGCTGTATAATCGTCATGGTATGTGTGCAGGTGCCAAAAAAATTGTTGAAGGGATGAAATTTTGTCTGACTAGGTCTGTAAATTATGGAAATTCACTATTTCATCATGTTTCTTTTGTGTATAAGAGTCTCAAACAAAGTTTGGCGTCTTTGATCTGCAAAAGTCTACAAAAACCACCATTCTGTTTAACAAGATGATTGACCTACACTGTATACATGAATATGGCCAAAACCATAACTCCCTGCTTTGCTTCACTAAAATTTAAGGTTATTTCTTATTTTAAAATATTTGAAATTTTGAGAAAATGTTGTTCTTGTCAGAGATATACTGTAAATTCTACATTTTTCAGTTTCGAAAAAGAGGCGACTCCATTAGCCCCAAAATCTACACAAAATTCAGCCTGTGATATAAATGTCAAACGCCAACTTTTCGCCGAGGATTCTTCTGTAAACTCGACAATAATTGAAGAAAGATTAGTTTGTAGTCATTTTCCTACGCACAAACAAAATTTCATTTCGCAAAATATTCCAGAAGAAGCTAGTTCTGAAACGTCAATTTCGAGTACAATTTTCAGCTCCGATGACGACTTTTTGGTAATCAGAAAAAAACTCAAACATCTGACGGCAGCTGAAAAATACGATAGAGAAACGAACTATCTTGCCAAAGAAGGTACTTCTAAAGTTCTAACTCCGCATCAATCGCAAAATAGTTCTCAAGATATTCACGCTTCGTCTAAGTCTTCAAGCTTGGATCTAATAACTCCCGGTCAGCATGTTGTGAATGAGGAAAATACGGCTATAGTAAGAAAACAGTCTAGTGATATTTTGTCATTGGGGAAAAATGAACTGGTATCAAACCCTTCGAGCACCAGTAATACTTCTTCAATTATTAGTGTTACAACATTAAAAAAAGCGCCCTCTCGGCGACAAGTGATGGAGTCCTTGGATAAGTACGCCATCGCGCGTGTCAGCCAAAAAGTACCGTTTTACAGCAATATAGAGGATGTCTCAGGAAGTATTGAAGTGGGATTTAATGTACTGAAAGTAAACAGTACGACCACAGCACATCTCTCGGAATTTGAATCCCGGACTGATAGTTTAAATAGTTTTAGGAAAGCTAGGTTAGATATTTTGTCGTCTAACCTGCAGTTGAATAATACTAGTATTAAAAATGTGATACTTAGTTTTTGTAAGGACAGAGAGTGCATTATTACTCCTGTCAAAAAACCTCCTACAAGGAAGATGATATTAAAATGGTTGAATGAGAATAGCACAAGAACTGATATGAAAGAAAAACAAATGGACAGGAGGATTAAGATACACTTACCTTCGAGTCCTAGAAACGAAGGAATAGAAGATGAGTTGGATTTAACCCTGACCCTAACTCCTTGCACTCCTACTAGTTCACAGTCGAGTGTTGATAAAACATCTTTTCAAAACACCTCCAAAACAAAAGAAGCAGCAGATTCTACGAGTCCCGTTTTTGGCAGCGAATGTAGGACAAGAAAAAAACAAATTCTCAATAAATCTCTGAGAAAACCCCTGTTTCTCTCTCAAGAAAGTACCATCAACCATTCTTGTCAAATTACTGGAATAACTGAAACCAGTAGCTTCAATAAGTCAGCACAGAACTTGCAGGATGCTCGTGCTATAATGGAACACCAAAATGTAACAGTACTAGTCATGGAATTACACATCAGTACCCGCGGTGATTTCAAACCAGATCCAAGCTACGATTCGATAAGAGCAATATTCTACTCCATACTTCATGATGTACCTGACGCTTCTGCTAAAGCAAACAAGTGCAGGGGCGTGATAGCGGTTGGTGATTTGCCTTTTAGTCCTGGGGTTACTAAAATGCCGATTCTAGATGGTATAGGATTAGACTGTGTAATAACCTATGTGGATTCTGAAGAAAGTTTACTTAACGAGTTTCTGAAGGTTATTGCTCACTGGGACCCAGACATATGTGCGGGTTATGAAATAGAGTTGTTATCTTGGGGCTATCTCATCGAAAGAGCTTCTGTCATTGGAATGAATATCAAACCTCTACTGGGTAGAACGAAAATCAACAGCTTGAGATGGAAAGATGAAGACGCACCAAATGAACTGAAGATAACTGGTAGAATAGTTTTGGACGTGTGGAGATTGATGCGGCATGAAATTTCCCTACAGAGCTATACCTTCGAGTCAATTATGTTTCATATATTGCACAAACGAGAGCCGTATTATTCCTTTAGAGATCTGTCGTTTTGGTGGGATCATCGATCTAACTTGTACAGGCACAGAACAGTCAAATATTATATGACCAGGGTTATGGCCATTTTGGATCTATTCGATAAATTGGATTTCATTGGGCGTACAAGTGAACTGGCAAGGTGAGTGCATCATTCATGTAAGAATCTTTTTATAAAAATAGTGAAATTAACTTTAAAATTCACCAGTGAACACTTCTAACCTTACTGAACAATGCAGGAAATACCTAGCAAATGATTTGTTTTGTCTTAAAGAAATAATTTTTCAGCTCAAATGAATGTGTTTTAAACGAAAAATTGAGTTAAAAAAAAAATTATAAAATTTAAGATGCACGCAATACTAATAATTGAGAAATTATTTTAATTTATCTCCATATCCAAACTGTTGAGGAGAAAATAGTATTTAATTTTAAGTTATTTTTTGTTGGGATAATTCAACCAGACTTTTGTATACAACTGCAGTAAACTGAATCAAAGGCAATGTGGCAGTGATCGAAGTTTTTGTCCGGGTGGAAGGATCTTCAACTTTTTTAATCTTAATGCTTCCATACACAGAGTATGATTCAACATTTTCCACTTCCGTGAATAATGGGGGAATAATACAATTTTATTACGAATCGCAGTGGTTAAAAAAAAATAAAAACTAAATTTAGTTTTTGAAATTTGCCGACATTTTGGGAGCTGCTTTCCGCCTGACCTCAGCTTAGAAAACACAATAGTCTAGTTCCTAAATTATAGATAGTCACTCATCATACATTTTCAGGTTTTTACGGGATTTTAAAGTGAGGGGGGATGTGAGAAAGTGGCAAAGTAAAACTTGATTCAAAACCAAAGTACCTACCTGATTTCTGTTCCATTTCTTGCCTTGCTTCATATGAATTAGGAACTGTACAACCTATGAGTCACTATCTACTATTAAGGAACTGGACTATAGCAACTGACAAGATATGCTGAACTGCCTGAGTACAATGACAAGCGTAACTCGATAACCCTGGAAGAAGTTCGACATACCCTTGAAGGCTTGTAAAACTTCAGACTTCAGACCTTGATGTGTTAAATAACTATTGGTAGAAAACAATTCCAAGCACCCACCACCATCTGGCAAGAGTGTTCAACTCATGGCTAGATTGGGAGCAAAAGATTGTTGAATTGTTGTTGTCAAAAATTTTTTCTTCAAAATCATCAAAACCAAAAATCAGTTAGATTCCCGAATTTTCACAAACGAATTGAATCATTTGTTCCAACAAAATTTTCGCAAAAAATAAAACTGAACGCTCAAAACCGATTCCCGTTTCATCAAGGGTATTGTTTGCTCTTAACCACTGAGCTACCTCACCTTCCGGATTGATTTGTCAAGGCACGAACCGTGCTCATCACCAAAAACGGATTTGTCTGATCCAACGAAATACAGACCGATAACGTGCTTGAACGCGTGTTATAAGATGTTGACGAGCAGTTGACCTGGTGTATGAACGGATTATGAGCAAAGACGGTCGAAGAAGAGCGTCGCTGGCATCAAGGAGAAACTGCTTGCTCATTGATAGATTTATCATGCAAGACTCTGTGCTATATAAGCGTAACCTTTCGGTGGTCTAGATCTATTACCTCAATTATTTGCTCAGAGGCATTGCAGTATCCGATCAAATAGTGAAATGCATTCAAAAACCGATGTTGCTCTGGAGGGCTCGCTTCATTCATAAGATCTGTTCAAGTCACATTCTGAACAGAGCCGATAATCTTTAGCAGGGATGTGTTTCAGGAAGATTACCTCACTCCTTATTTTCTGCATCTCCCTGTTGCTATGGTTTGTTACATTATGAAAAAATAGTTGGTATAACTGCGGCACCCTTTAGCAACCAGAGGTATAAGATTACCCATTAATGTACATGGATGACCTCAAACTGTATGTCTCGGGAGAAAAGGACCTATATCAATCCTTAAGGGTGATGGAAGAGTACACAGAATCTTCACAGGCATCCTAAATTATTGGTTCCACGGTTATGCTTCCCCAGATAACAGATACGCTGTGAGTTTCTTGATTTGGCAAAATATGCAATTGAAAATATTGATTTGGCAGTTGCAAGGCAGTTACAGCAGAACATATTTCACAACCAAGTTCAACAGAATTAAAGGTTATAAAGTCAGTAAATTATTTTAAGCACCATCCTCCGTTAGTTTTATAGTTTACTTTCTCTAATGGATCAAATAAAAGTGATTTTTTTTTTAATTTTATTAAATGAAGAAAATAACAAGCACTTATTCACAGCAAATTATTCAATCCACCTGATTCTAACAAAAACATAACAATTTTATGTCACTGATTCAACGCTGGAAACGAAAATTACATAAATAAATCACAGTAGATTAGAACAGAGCCGGCCCCAGGCATCGCGCGTCTAGAGGCCTCGCGCTACCGAAGGTGCTACTACTGAAATTCTGATAAAAAATGCCCTCTTTGTGCACTCTTCAGAAACAATTTCATCTCATATAAGGTATAGGGTAGGTTAACAATTCCTGTTACAGTTGTTAGTGCGGAAAGTTTTTTTTCTCGTCTAAAATTAATCAAGACCTACTTACGCACATCCATGTCTCAAGATTGTTTAAGTTCATTAGCCACTTTATCGATAGGGTCTCATATAAGTCTGAGGCTGGTGTTTGATGCCATTATAGATGAATTTTCGAAAATTAAAGCTAGGCGGGTGATTTTTCCATAAGATCTCATGAGTCTTACATGAACGTTTCATTTTCGCTCAGTGGAATAATTAAAATTATTATTTTATTTTGAGTTTTGATGTTTTGTTTGAATATGCAGAGTTTTATTTTCGTTTTCGTTATTGGTAGGTATATTACGTTATATATTATAAATTGTTTTGTTTAGATTTTGTTACTTTTCTCATATGATTTTATCTAGTATTGATTATTATATTGTCAAAACATTCAAAAGTGTTTTTCTCGCCAAATTAATTATTGATTTAAATTTTGTGTTTTACATTTTGAAGATATATTTAGTAGGCACGCCATCCGAGAGGTAGTAAGGAGAAGGTGAATAAATGAGAACATTGAGAAGGAATTTCTTCAAAGGATAAAAATATGAATTCATTAATAAATAAAATAAATAAGGGCCTCGCGCTCACTAAGACCGGCTCTGGATTAAAACACTTTTGAACTAGCCAGGAAAATTCTTAAATTTGCTGCCACTTGGGTAACAGAATTAGCCACTTCCTTCAGTAGCAATAGTTTTTGCTTATCTTTCTTGAGATTTTCCTTATTTTCTAAAAACTCAAGCTTTTCTCTCGTATAATTCCGCTCAGAAAATAAGTTTTCTTCATTCATTTTTATGAGTCTTTCGTGATTTTTTGTCGATTCTGTGTTCTGTTTATCGTTAGATCTTAGTTATTCGTTTTCCTTCAAGTGTTGTTGGATATTCATTTAAACTTTCAGGTAATATATAGTTATTTATGTATCAAGGGAGTTATGAGGATGTTAATTACAGAGGACAACAGGTTGCAATCCCGACAGACATTAGTCCCGAGGACTCCGGAGACAGGGCCCGACTGGACTATTCCGAACGGAAAAATAATAAACGGTTCTTTCGTTTAAATTGAGTTGTATCACGTTCCAACACCTGGTGTGATTTACACTCAATTTATAGTATACGATTGCTAATTTATCTGACACATTCCTTTGTGTGAACTGCACCCACTACACTTGATTCAAAATGTGATTTAAATTACATTACACTACACTACACCTCGTAGCAAACGAAAAGATTTAAAGTCTTCATTCATGCTGCCATTTTTATCAATCCACAAATGCAATAAAATAAAGAATAAATAGATATCGATTTTATTACTTCCCTTTTTGGGGTTGAATCAAACGGAAGAGACTTCGCAACCGTCACTGTTGCCACATCGTCTTTGATAAGTAATGTATATCGCAGTTGTAGACGAAACGACATGAAGAGCCCACGATCATCAAATCTGAAAACTACCTCTAATTTGGTGTTTATTTATCTTTGCTGTCAATAAATTTTGCTTGTTCTCTGGATAGTTTTGGGATTTGAAATATTTATGACCTTTCACTGAATTTTCTCCACCTTTCAGGTTATTTGGCATTCAGTTTTTCGAAGTTCTGTCTAGAGGCACCCAATTCAGGGTTGAATCCATGATGCTTCGGCTTGCAAAGCCATTGAACTTCATTCCTGTGTCCCCTAGCGTGCAACAGCGAGCACATATGAAAGCTCCCGAGTATATCGCCTTGGTACTAGAACCAGAGTCCAAACTATACAATGATCCCGTTATAGTTCTGGACTTTCAGAGTCTGTACCCTTCCATAATTATTGCTTACAACTATTGCTTTACAACGTGCATTGGTAGAGTTCAAAGTTTGGGAAAAAGCGGACCTTTCGAGTTTGGCGCTACACAGCTGAAGGTTTCTAGGAGATTGTTGAGGAAACTACTTGATAAAGATTTATTGAATTTCGCCCCGTGCGGTGTGGGATATGTTAGAAAGGAGTTGCGAGATGGGATAATGCCAAGGATGTTGCGAGAAATATTGGATGCCAGGCTCATGGTGAAAAACTCGATGAAGGAAAATAAGGACGACAAAGTTTTGCAACGAGTCCTACACAGTAGGCAGCTCGGCCTCAAACTTATCGCAAACGTGACTTATGGATACACCGCGGCAAATTTCAGTGGAAGAATGCCGTCAGTTGAAGTTGGGGACAGTGTAGTGAGTAAAGGTAACAATTCAAACTTTTTCACTTGTGCATTTATAACGGGTGTCCACGGAAAGTGGCTCGTCATAACTTTTTTGCTTTTGCAGATATTAAAATGAAATGTGAAGGATCTGTATGAGACATAAAACTGTATTTTTTGACAAGTCACTCAGCTTCATGCAACTTCCGGTCTCACCGGAAGTGATATAAACTTTCGATTTCCAATGAGACACTCGGTATATTTTCACTTTTTTTGTCTCCATATGAAATTCTGAATACAACCATCTATCACTTGTTAGTTTTTGCAACCATATTTTTTTTTTATTCCGATATTCAATTTTTAATCTAGAGGGCTATGGATACGTTCAAATTATTAATTTCAACTTGCAAGTGCAGTTCAACCACAAGCGGGTAGCAGTGGGTGGTCACGGGGAAAAGGCTGGACATACCCACTAACATTTTCCTTTTATATATGAATTGATTGATAACGTGAACGAATTTGAAACTCAGGCAGAGAGACCCTGCAGAGAGCCATCGAAATGGTTGATAACACACCGGAATGGGGCGCCAAGGTTGTCTATGGCGATACTGACTCCCTGTTTGTTCTGGTAGCAGGACAAAGTAAAGAAAAAGCGTTTGAAGTAGGGAGAAAAATTGCCGATGCCGTGACCAAAGCAAATCCGGACCCAATCAAGCTCAAACTGGAGAAGGTGTACCAACCCTGTATTCTGCAGACTAAGAAACGTTATGTTGGGTATATGTACGAGAGTCCTGATCAGAAAGAACCTGTATATGAGGCGAAGGGAATAGAAACTGTCAGAAGAGATGGATGTCCAGCTGTGAGCAAGGTAACAAGATAGTCAGCTACTGTACTGCTATTATGGATCGAATTTGTTATTTTCTAGATGCTGGAAAAATGCCTGAGGATTTTATTTGAGACCAAAGACGTGAGCTTGGTCAAAAAGTATGTGCTCAAGCAGTTCCATAAAATATTTTCTGGTCGAGCCAGCATTCAGGATTTAACTTTTGCCAAAGAATATCGAGGGGCAGCTGGATATCGTCCTGGAGCATGTGTTCCTGCTTTAGAACTGACCAGGTACTGTAAGTAAACCAAACGGTTGCAAAGATAATAAAAAATTCTTTTTTACATATACTCAGCTGAATACATCAAATGGACATTCCTCATAATAATAAAATTAATTCGCTCTTGTTAAAAGTATAGCATGTGTGTGAGTCACCGTTTATCTATTTTTTGGCCCTCAAAAACTATAAAACATATCTTATGAATATTTTTAAGCATGCCGACTTTTTCGGACAAAACCTAACGGTCCTGGGGCCATGACCTAAATTTTTCAGATAACATCCGCAATGTTTATATCCGTGAATTTCTAAGGAAGGATTCTAAATAATTGCGTTTTCAACCTTGCTGGTATAGTGCAAAATGTCTATTGTTTAGATTCCGGATTATGGTCGGAGTTCATACAAATGATAAAAGTTACAATGAGGCTACTAAGAGAGAAACGGAAACATCTCCATCTTCCCATGTTTCCCTTTTAGAAATGATAATTTCCAAAACTCATTTTCATATAAGTTTTCTGGATTTTACACCTTTTAGGAAATGGACAGCAGTAGATAAACGAAATGAACCACGAAGTGGGGAACGTGTCCCTTATGTCATAATAAATGGCCCACCAGGCCTGCCTCTTATTAGGTTAGTGAGGAGCCCTAGAGATTTACTAAATGACAGCTCACTGAGGCCTAACGCCCTGTACTATATTACTAGGGTTATAATACCGCCAATAAATAGATGCTTCAATTTGATTGGGGTTGATCTCCATACTTGGTGAGTAATACAAAATATATTTACGAAGTAATGTGTTATTCTGCACCGCCGCGGCTAAAATCTGTATTTTTTTACTGATTCTAGAGATTGACCTGGAGGAATTGAAAATAACTGCAGTATTATAAGTTACATTATTGTTTGAATACATGAAACATTAGATGGCGTATTTTAGAAAACGAATTTTACCAATCATACTCCAAGGATGAGAATAAATGTTTTGTAGGTTCAATCAGATGCCTAGAAGAGTAACTCAGTACCTGAGTAGCTCAGTGTCCCCTAAAAAGAAAAGCACCATTTCGCAATATTTTTCAACAACTACTTGTGCAAGTTGCGGGGAACAAACTCAACAGGGAATTTGTCAAAAGTGCTGCAACAATCCTCAATCGACAGTTATCAATCTGATGGAAAAAATGAGAATGTGGGAAAGGAATCATGGAAACTTGAATTTGGTGAGTCACTAACATAAGACGTCGGCACACCAAGTCTAGGCTGCAGTACCTCCGAGGTCGTAATTATTAAAACATAGTAGTCCACCATGATAGAGTCAAACTTTATATGCTGATTGATAATATTGAAATTATGCCAAGAGTTAAGGTGCTTTATTATAATTGCTCGATTCTATAACTTATAAACGTTAGTCTATCAACTGCTAATTATCCTCATTCATTAGAGGCTAAGTTTTATTCAATTTGCCGGATATAGTAATAAAAGTTGCTGTCTACTTGGTGTCTTAGAATTTGAATAGTTCAAAATAAACTTGTTATTGGTTCATAAGTACCAAATATCGGTTAGAAATATTTGTACCAAGATTTGTTCCTATTTTTCTAGATCTGCCAGTCATGCACTTCTTCAATGGATATTAAATGTGCTTCTCTTGACTGTCCTGTACTGTATCGACGCATCCAAACCGGTCGCGATGCCCAACAAGTGACTTATGTTCGACAGTTGCTGTCTTCTTGTGATTGGTTAGGATAAAATTTTGGTTCAAAAGTAGGCCTTGGTTGCAATCAAGTGTATATGCTGTTGGTCGGAATTCTTAATTTTAAATCTTCAGTCCTTAATATTATTACTGATTATTTCTATTATTGTTTGTCAAATGGAGATGATATCTTCAAGTAACCTGAAAGTATTTGTTATCATCCTCAGTATTTGTTATTATCCTCAGTATTTGTTATTATCTTCGGTAGTTCATGTAGTTGTAGACTGGCCAGCAATGACATATTTTTTGCAAAAAATGTGCGTACGTTTCTCTCGTGTAGAAAGCGAGGGAATTATTTTGTAAACATGCAAACAAAAATGCACTTGAAATAATTGCAGCGCTTTCATATAACACGAAAAAGCAGACTTCAAATACATTCAATACGTTTTACACAAGATAAGAGTAGAATTATTTTTTCGTGGGTTTATCAATTCAAATTGTCATAAAAACTACTTTGCACAAGTACACGAAAAAATCGTTTGTGATAATATATAAATTTTCAATGAAACTTGAAATTTGATTGATGACACCGCTGCCTGCAAGCAGATATTTGGTGAGAACATTTCAAATCCTATAATAATCATAACTTGAAAAATGCATTTATTAAAAAAAAAACGTTGCAAAAAATCTGTTACTACTAGCCAGTCTATTATAATTTTCGCTCTTTCATTGCCGATCAGTTGAGTTTTCATGTTTTATCTTAGTTTCAGGCAAATTGTTGAAAATTCGATTTCAACTGTTCTGAAGGAAACTTTTAACCACTTTGGAATTTTTTATGTTGGAATTTGTATCACAAGAATTAGTGTTCGAATTTTTCATGTTACAAGTTGAAAGTATTATGTTTGATTTTTAATTTTTTTCCAGTATTCTTGCTTTATTTCTCAGTGTTTATACTTTTTCAGGAAGATTACTTTTTATGTTCAAATAGTTAAGTTTATTTTTGTACATGTTGTATGTTATTTATTTAGAGTAAGACACTGACAGAAAAAAGTGAATTTGTTGAAATAATTGGAAAAAGTGAAGAGTGTACAAACAACTTTTGGAAAAATATATTTTATTTGGATATAACTAGTACATACAAAAAGTACAAGTTACACATTATTTCAAACAGTAATGAATAAACCAGAAATGATATTCATTCAAGTTTTTGAAAAGTTATTGTGATATATCCGTAGTTTATTAAGTTTGTACCAAAGATTTGTTATATTTTTTTGAATAAAAATTTTGTTTCTTTATGACGAGTTTCATTGCATGATTGAATTAATAAGTGAATGTAATAATATTCAAATAGGAATCAGGTATATGTCCTCGTACTGAAATATTTTTATTGGCACATAAACATTACCATCCGAGAACCTAAGTCACATACTCTGAATTTAAAATTTTTCGTTTTCTTTTCCTAATTCGAAATTGATCAAACTGTTTTTTTTTTTCATTCCATTCAAAAACGTGCTTCTGGCGACAGAACAAAGTGGATTCAGGAAAAGTCGCTCATTGCTATACAATCTTATAGACTTGGAAACAGAAATCCACGAGGCAATAGCAAATGAACAAGAGTGTATAGCTATATTCTTCGACATCAGCAGAGATTATGACACCGCCATTACATCCTTAAGACGTTGAACAGGTGGAATATCAGAGGAAATAATCTCCGATTTGTCAGGAACTTTCTAAAAGAACGAAGATTTCAAGTAAGAGTAGAGAATATGAGCTATCTTCGCCTAAAATCCAAGAAAACGGAACTCCCCAAGGATCTACTGTTACACTTTTCTTAGCTACCATAAATGACATTCTACAGAGTTGAGAATCTAAAGTAAGAGCTAGGCTTAATGCTGACGACCTAGTCATCTACACCAAAGACAAATATTCAAAAATGATTCAGAAACACCTACAACACTCAACGAAATATAAAAAATGGCCCAATAAAACAGGCTTCAGATTTTCTTCTACCAAAACAAAATGCCTCCTGTTTTCTAGGAAACAGACACCTAATCATCCAGATTATATTTTTCAAAACAATACAATGGAATATATCGAATCTTACAAGTTCCTCGGAATAATATTTGACCAAAAATTGAACTATCTGAAGTGTCATATAGATATCTAAAACGGACCTGCCAAAAAAATTTTAACCTAATGAGAGTAATAGCGGCTAAGAACCAGGGAGCAGACTTTTCTATGCTGATGGGAGTCTATAATAGTTAATTACCTAACAAGCGCGGAATGTAGTACTTTTGCGCACGCGTCGGCAGTTGCACGGACGACGCGGTGCGGAGTTCGGACAAGCCGTTAAGGGTGGAATAGTTATTTACCTAACAAGTGCGGAAAGTAGTACTTTTCCGCACGCGACGGCAGTTGCACGAAAGACGTGGAGCAGAGTATAATAAATTTTAATACACAGATCTAGGTTTTCTGAACGTACAATCGTACCCATAGACTATTGATGCATCGTGTATGACTCTGCCAAAAAAGAAACACTGAAGGGACTGGATGTCATTCATAACACAGCTATACGAATAGCATTGGGAGCATATCATACCACCCCAATAGAAAGTCTGTTATGTGAATCTGGAGAACCCTCACTGACACTCAGAAGACAGTATCTATCTTTGGTATATGCAGCTAATATAAGGGAAAGTGGGGGAATGGTGCGCACTTAAGAAAGAATGTTTATTGTCGTGAGCATTTTATAGTTAATAGCAATTTGTTGACACTATCACAAGCCATAACTATTGCCCTAAAAGTAAGTAACCAATTGATTTAAAAAAAATAAAAAATGAAAGAACAATTTTGAATAAAGTGTAAACATGCATTTGCGCATCATTCCCCATACCACCGGGTAATGGTGCGCGTTGATTGGGGTAATGGTGCGCGTTGATTGGGGTAATGGTGCGCGTTGATTGGGAAAATGGTGCGCAGTTATTATGCAATATTTATAACTGAAACAATATTCCATTTAATCAAGAGTAATGAGTGGTTATAAAAAAATATTGTTACAATGAACAAAAATCGCACCTATAGTTCTTGGGAGTATCGACGCCTATGCATTCGGCATGGTTCCATGCTGAGCACGTAACACACCGATACCACAACTCTACACTTTTTCTGAATTCTCCACAAATACCACACAATTCGTCAGGTTTTGTAGGTGTTTCTATAGGTTCTGGTGAAAAAGTGAAATCAGCATCATCCAATTCATCATCATCGCAGATATCTGAAACTATGTCCTCAGATTCAGACGAATCGGGTGTATGTTCTCTTTTCAATTTCTGTTTCCCTTTGATTTTATTTCTCTCAGGTGACTTGTTAGCAAAACATCTGCGGACTGTAGACTTGGCTGATTTTTCATTTTCTCTCTTCTTTATATTTTCTTCTCTCAATTTACGCTTTTCTTCAGCTGCTTCCAATTTCTCCAGGATTGGTGTGCTGCTCAAAATTTCGGAGTGCTGTTTCTCTCTAGGTTTTCTTGTTGACGGATTCTGTCAATTTCATCTTTATTGAACGAAGCAATTCTATTCAAACTTATTCCTTCAGGTTGTCTTAATTTTATTTCAGGATTACGCTTTAAAAAGCCATAAAGCAAGTCTTTTCCGGCCAAATTCGTCTCCTTATTGAAATTATGCGATAGATTGTGTTGCTCGGCGTATCGAAATGCTAACCTTCTAGGACATTTGGGTGTTAAACAACCGTAAAATAGTTTTGCCAATAGAAGAACGTATTCCTTCAATTTGGATTCTATTTCCTTTGAAAAAAATGGCTTACGACCCAAACGGGACTGGGTGGACTTTCGGAATTATTTTTTATTCGCTTTCTTAAGGTAGATTCGGGTATATTGTATTCTCGTCCTGCCTCTCTAATTTTTTTTCCATCATTTTTTATACTCCGTAATGCATTTTTTAGGTCGGTCTTCAGGGCTGTATGGCACAATTTCATGTTTTCCGTTTATAATTCCGCGGCATCTATAAAGAAAAAACAAATAATTATAATTTTACATATAATTGTATGTGGGGTAATCGTACGCATTAGTGCGCACCATATCCCCTTTGGCAGTTGAATAATAAACTCCATTTAATGAAATGATAGAAATAATACACAAAATTAAACGGAAAACTATAAGGTGTCAGGTGACTATCTGATTAATACTATCAAATAAAAAATGTATACTTACTGCCTCATTTTTCACTCGGCAAATTTTATAAATTTTCAACTGAATTTGGATAAGCATGTGTACGTCCATTGACATGCAGTCGAATACTGAACAACTGGCAGTGACTCAGTGCTGCCAGACGTGACGTAAAAAATTATCGGACAGCGTTCCAAAATTATCGGATTTTTCAGAAAATTATGTTACAACACAGAATAATTAAAAACATAAAACCAGGGGGGTCACTAATAATAATAAGAAGAAATAATGATTTACGAATTTTTAAAAATTTATTTCATTAATAACAAAGTGTTTTTGGTAAAATATAAAAACATAAAAACATAAATGAAATATATAAAACAAGAAAAAAACATTCATTCTACTCTACTAAGAGTACTAAGTGTACATTTACATGATGATACAACGTCGTTGTATCATGCATTTACATTGCACTTCCAAGTCAAACACAACTCATTAACGTAAAAAAAATCAGAAATATTCAAAAAAAAATCATTAAAATGAAAAAAAAATAACTTATTCAAAAAAGACTTGGACATCGTCCTCGTCATCCTTCTGATAAATATTATTTGAAGTCATTGCCTGTATCATCTGACGAGTAACTTCAAATTTGTAGCACTCACCGTTACAACGCTGGTCCACGTACAAGTTCGGACAACCAACACGACCTATAAAGTAGATGTTGGTTCGGGGAATTTTGAAACGTTCAAAGCATTGGGAGAACAGTGGGTAGGCAACCAACAAATCAAGGATTGTGAAGACCCTGCATAAAAATTTATGTTCCATGTTATTTTACTTAAAAATTGTTGATTGGCAGTTTATTTAAAAAATTTAGCATAAAAAATCATGTCTGAGTAAAATTATGTTACAATTATCGAATATGGTACAAGTGAAATCTCTCCTTGAGTTTGGGATAAAATTATGTTACAATTCGATAATTATGTTACATCTGGCAGCGCTGGGCAGTGTGTACTCTACGGTCTCTACGGTCAGCGGTCAAGGTATTATAGTAGGAAGGGGTTGCTGAATAGTCTCAGAAACATGAATTACGTCAGTGCGCCCGATTACCGCCGCGCACCATTCCCCCACTTTCCCTTACGCTCCAAAACCAGCAAACCTGTATACCATCATGTATTTGCCAATCGTTTCAGAGACATATACAGGGAGAAGAAAAGAACAGACCACCCATTTTACGAGAGAATAAATAGATATCTTATATCCTTCAATACTACCATCCCTCGATGTTATGAACCTAATTTACTTACCCCTCCTCCTTGGACTATCAATATCCCTATTACCGACATTAGTTTAACTCATCTAGACAAGAAGATTACGAACTTCGAATCCATCATCCAGAACTTCCTAGTACTGGAGAAATATGAAAATTACCACCATATTTATACAGATGCATCCAAAACACCAGTAGGAGTAGCAGCAGCTTTAATGATTAACAACCACCAAGAAGCTTCCAAAATATCAAAGATGTGCACCATATACACCGGAGAACGGTATACTAATGGCATTGAAATATGCCAATGAAGCGAAACTAGAGAAATGCCCAATTATATTATATTTCTTGAATTTAACTCTACATAATTCGTTATAGTTGAGGTCTAGCAAAATCCTGACGGTTTTTTATGTAAAATAAAAATACTATTTGCCAGGCTACTTTCTCCCAGAAGATGATGCCAAAACGCATTATTGAGTGAAAATTGGCAAAGTAAATGGTTTGCTTTGCTCTATCATCCAAATATTTCGATGTTACCCTAAATGAATAGCACATAGATGACAGTTTAGTGACAGTTTCTCCAATATTTTTTCGAAATCTTGTTTTGGTCAATGTGCACGCCAAGAAATTTTGTATTTTCTGCTGGTGTTATTTTCCGTATTTGTACTTGAAGAGTCTCGGATATGTTATTGTTTTTCATTTTAGTTCTAAAGCAAATATAATTGTTTTCTCTTTGTTTAATATGAGTTTATACATGGTGAACCACTCTTGAGCCTTTACCAGTATTTCATTCGAGATGTCTAAAAAGATTGTTCAATGACCAACCTACTGCTGAAATGTTTGTGTCATTTGCAAAATTCACCAGATCCATATGTTCATTATTTACAATATCTAAGGCTAAATAATTTATGTAAAATATAAACCAACAAGGAGCCCACTGCCTTGAGGTACACCTACCACAGTTGTAATTTCCTCTGAGTAATATTTAATGCCTTTGCGATTTATAACTACTTTCTGTTTACGTTGTGTTAGGTAAGACTTTATCCAGTCGTTCGCGCGACCTCTGATACCATATCTCTCCATTTTTTTTAAAGAATTCTATGATCCAGGCTATCAAACGTCTTTGACAGGTCTAGAAAGAAACCCATCGACATATTTCTATTCTCATACCCAGAAGTTACTTTTTCTATGAATTCATATGGCCGCCTCAATAGACTTTCCCTTCAAGTACCCATGTTGCGTGTGGCTCAACAATTTTTTAGTATAGAAATAATTCAAAAGTCTGGAACATATGGCGAATTCAAAAACTGATGGTAGCAGACTTATCGGTCTGATTTTGCAGAAGTGATGGATCATATTTCTTGAACAGAGGTTTGACTGGTGCCATTTTCAAGTTGACTTTTATAGGAATATGAGGGAGCCGCCTAAGATGTACCTATATGAGATACTAGTACTTTTTATGAGGCTGCAACCATAAAAAAATGTGTAAGAAATATTTTGTTACGTGATTGAAGATCTAATAATTGTTTTCAATGACAAACAACTTTTCTAAATGAACTTTTTTGATAAGGTCAAAAATAAGGGTAGTTTACTCTTATGGAAAATAAAGAAGTTTTCCATTTGATGCAAAATATTTGAAACTCTCTGTATAACATAAGAAAAATATGTCATCCTTATACAGGAAAATGCGTTATTTTTTGAAGGTATTATCCGTATTATCAAAATATGGTATTGCCATTAAAAAAATTACAATGACGTCATAACTCGAACAGTGATGATGACATCAAAAGTATGAGTAGACCAAAAAATGTGAAACTGAAATTCGACGTGCCTGAGCTTTTTTCCCCAATGGCCACATCAAGCTTTTAACGGCTTTGTTCCAACCTTTACGGCCTCACTGTATAAATACACCACAATAATAATTAATCTTCATTAAAACAGTTATTTCAATGGGCAGTTATTAAAATTACAATTGTAATAATGCTTTTTGTAATTTTTGCTCATATCAAACTTTCCCAACACGTTTCATATTGTGTAAACAATACTGAACAATCATTGCTGTCATGACAGAAATTGAAGGGACGGCCGCTTACTAGATGAGGTCTGGTTTTGACGAACAGGCATTTTTATCGCGATAAAAAAGGATCAGAAGCCATATTTACATGGGTTTCTTTCTACAGGAGTTGATTTAACGAGATTAAAAAATGTTATTTCAAAACAGCGGGAACAAATCCTGGAATTTGGTGATGTATTTGCTTCTTCATCTGCAGAAAAATCAAACTTTTCATTATGCATTTCAAAAAATTACGCTTTTTTTAATTACGACTGATATTATTCCAGGAATTTCTATAATTTTCCCCGGCTATCGTGATACAATCGATTGTTTTATGATTATGTATTTAACTGTCAAATTCTGAAACATTGTCATTTAGAAGAGTTTCTAAATAAATTTCAATTGCTTCAAAATGCAGCGACGAAGAACAAAACTCTTTACCAGTACTCCAGTTCATGACTCTGTTGCTATAGACACAAGTGACAAAGCAACCAGAAGAGTTATAGCACCTTATGTGAAAATCGTGAGAAAAAGCGAGAAGGCCCACCTCGAGAAAGAACAAGAACATCAAAAGTTCAATTTTTACATTCAAAATAAACCTAGTGTTCTACTTCATGACTTGACTTCTTTTCTGTCTGACAGCGTTGATTTGGTCTTACTTTTACACGAAACATCAGATGTGCTGAAATCCACTACAAAAGCAAATGGTAAGTGATATTTTAAAGATAACAGATTAGAAAATCAGTTCATTTATTTTGGAATGAGTGAAAAATCCGTTTTATTTTTGTAATGGTTAGTTTTCGGGTTAAAATCTCCAAACGTTTCAACTGCAACTGGGGCAGTCATCTTCAGTGGCATGGAAGTACCTTTCTTGATGTATCAACTGTAACTGAAGCTCTCGTTTCTGGCACGTCATTTATTGTAATCCTGTTTTTGCGCGCACCTTCTGTGATGGTGGGTTCGCGCGTACTTTCCGCGCGATTCAGGTCACATGGCTTTTTCTATCTTCTTTCTGTTGAAGTTCTCATGGTGTTTGTGGTTTTTTATTTTCTATGGTTTCTGAATACATTCTTGTTGAGTAACAATTCGACGTTGCTAGCCTCCTGGTATTTTCGAAAAGGATCTTGTGTTTTCCGTCAATCAAGGCATGTTCGGCGTCTGCAGACTTATCGGTTTGTGCTCGACTAGGCGGGTCCCAATGATCCTTTTCGTTTGACCGATATAAACATCCTTTTTGTTTATTTCAAGTTAGAACTTCCATTAAACATCACGAGAAATTTTTGCTATTTGGGGAATTTTTGAGTAACTTTAAGTCAGAAAGATTAGACTACGATTATCAAACCCGAAAACCACCAAAAGTTCAGAGATTACCGGTCGTGAAAGTTGTTCTCCCAGTTATGGTAACAAGATTTTATTGTTTTACCTGATGAACAGTAAATCAACTTCACTGAATTAGATAGAACGAAAGTACAGCATTTCTTGTAATTTTTTACAGCAACTTATTGAATTTAATAGAATCATACAATTAATTTCTGATAATTTTTACATGCGTGACCTTATATATGGTCGATTCTGCTTCCGAGGAAATTTATCAAAGCCAAAGGAACTTTCCTGGAGAAAGACACAAAGTGAACTGGAAAATTCAAAAAGGTAGTATAGTCGCTGCGTATGTTGCATTCAAAAAAGAGTACCTAATGGTTGATGATGTGCTGGGTGATGACAGATTTCCCTCAGGTGTTGGGTATCACGGTAAGTCGTTCAGTTTCAGGTATTCAGCTATTTCTGTATGATTTACAAACCTTCATTTCAAACGCTCGTCAGTTTGAAACGGCTTGGCCGATTCTCACATACAAAGAAGTGTTGGATATAGAATCGGAAGACCTTCAAAACCAGGAGCCACGTGACCCCCCTCTACATATGAAAAAAAAAGTTGATGGTGCCCTCTTGAGACTAGGCCACGTGACCACAATCATTTTTATGCCACAAAGTAGTAAAAGTGGTATACCTTTTTACATGAATTTTACCTTTTACCCGATCTCGATAGCTCGTTCCGTTCAAAAATTAAGGGGGGGGGGTGACTTTTTACGTCCTCACTGTATAGGCGCTTTTTATGAAAAAATGTGATTTTACTCATAATAATAATAATAATGAATTTTTGGATCTCGCAAACGGCTCTAATGATTTTGATAACATTTTGTATTCAGATAAAGTTTTGCGTTTCAAGTTCATCTATATAATAGGCGTCTTTTTTAGACAAAGGCGATTTTATAAATAATAATGAATTTTTGCATCTCGAAAACGGCTTCAACTTTTTGGATCAAAATTTATTATTCAGATATGGTATTGCTACTTGAGTTCATCAATGTAGGCGCCGTTTATGAAAAAAAAAACGTCATTTTACAAATAATAATTATAATATGAATTTTTTGATCTCGGAAACAGATCTAATGATTTGGAACAAATTTTGTATTTGGATGAAGTTATACCCTGTGTGATCATCAAAGTTGTGAAAGATATATCCTCTATGATTTTGTAATATTGTTGGAAATTAAATTGTTTAAAAAATCTAACGATGCAATAAAATATAGAGTATCGATTTGAAGAAATGAAGTACACTGTCATATCTCCAGACTTTTTTGGCACACTATATATGGCCGTAGGTGAAGTATAGTACGTAATGCGTGTTGTAAAGCAATTACGCACTTGCGGCTTCGTGCGTATTTTTCCATTCGTGCGTAATATGCTTGTTACAATATTTGTTACGTAATATACTATTACGAACATTTCTACATCTGAGATGTTGGTCCTGACCTGTGAAAATATATAACTACTAATATAACTAGTAATTACAAAGTAGAGGATACAAATTATCAACGCTAATAAATTCGACGGAAAATACCTATCTTTTTCACTGACAACTCTACATTTCATTTTGACAACTCAATAACACTTTCAAATTGTCACATACAAAGTGTATCAATTTTAACAGTATATAATAAAAATGAATCGCTGAATTCCTTGCTAAGCGCACAACTCGAGAACAGCTGGACCAATTCAGCTAACTTTTAAGGATGTTTGATAGAACAGGGTGTTTCCGAAATAGGGGCAATTAAGAAAATGGATTGTTATTTGGAACATAATGTAACCATAAATGGCAGGAATTTTATTAAAATTTTATGTAATCGCTTTCAGTTACCTTTGTTTGGGAGGCCCTGGTTTGATTCTCCAGACCACAGCGTGTCTTCCCTCTGACAGTGTTTTAGTGCGGTTTGCGGAGGTTGTTGAGCTCTGATCAGTGATTACCAAAACATTTTTTGAAAACTTTAAAATTCAATATCTTCCAAAATAATTTTTTTTCGACAAAAATGTATTCTTTCATTTCGTTTTGTTTTGTCATTTTGTGCTCCCAATTTCATTTATTGCTCCAATTTCGGAAACACCCTGCATTGTAAGGGTTAGTCGTCGAATCAAAAATTAACATATCAGAAGGAAACAAGTTCATGAATAATGACGATGTTTTGACATTCTCAGTCTGCCGAGTCGCTAGTTTATAATATAATGAGCCTGATCTAGGGCATAGTTATAGTTATATGGAAAACATGAAAATTTCAGGTGACTTGGTCAAGTCTGTGCTATGTGTTCCAATAGTAACCCCGGATGGTGACTGCTATGCAGTCATCGAACTTTACAGAGATGTCACCCAATATCCGTTCAACAAAGATGATCTGAGAATATCGATTGTGGTCACGGGTTGGATGGGTGCTGCGATTCATCAGAACCATCTTAGATTAACACTACAAAAACAGCAGGAACTGAATGATTATCTACTAGATTTGACCAAGTGTTATTTCGCAGAAACGGTCGCTATAGAGAAAATGATCACAGAAATTGTTGTAAGTAGACAAGTATTTCTTCTAACACCTCCTTTGAAAATTGGATTTTTCTCCCTAGTTTTAGGGTTGAAAGTGGCATTCTTCCTCCCTAAGGAGAATAAGTTACTTTACACCCTGAAAATTGAATGAAGTATCACATAAATACAGGTATTTTTAAGTTTATATTTTCATCATATTGTATTTTTCAACAAGTACGTTAAGAAAAATCAACAATTTTAGAACCGCATAATGTACAGTTTGTTACACGGCTGAAGTTAATTGGAGACGAGAATTCGGTAGGTATGTTATTCGTATTGCAGTTGAAAGAAATGATAGAGGATACATTTTCGAAAGGAGTTGTTCCTGTTGATTTTGCTGTAATTTCTGAAATTGTAGAATGCAGAATTTGAGAGTTTTAGAATATACTCCAAAATTATCTCTTTACTAATTTTTTCACTCATCCAATTTAGAAGTTGGTCTTTGTCACCACATGAAATATTGAATATTTCAAGACCTGGCTTCCTTCAGGGACAACAACACGATAGTTCAGAGTTCCTGGGGTACCTACTGGATATGCTGCATGAAAATGAGACCAACTTCAATAGTAATGAAGTCAACCCCGAAGATAAAGCTGCAGCAGTAATACCAACCTTGGTGCAGCAGTCTTTTGGAGGAAAGACATTGACTATTTCACGTTGCGGAGAGTGCAGGAACAAGAGTGAGCGAGTGGATAGTTTCAGGGAGCTCCAGCTTTCTTTCCCGAACCTGTCTGAGAACCAAACAGTACAATCCTTGATGGAGTATTACTTACAACACGAAAAGTTAACAGGCGATAACCAATATCACTGTGATCTGTGCAGCAGATCAACAGACAGCGAGAGGACCACCAGTATAGTGGAAGCACCAGCTAGACTGATACTCACTCTAAAACACTTTCGTTATGACCCAGCTTCACACCAGCACACCAAGCTCATGCAGTCCGTTACTTTAGATGAACACCTCACACTAGATAACTGTCACTATGAGCTGTATGCGGCTGTGTTCCAATGCGGTTCAAGTGTGGATTCCGGCCACTATTACACGCTTGCCAGAGATAAAACGGAATGGTTCAAATTCAATGACGGAGAACCTTGAAACCCCCTGAAACGCCGTATATACTGTTTTATTATCGGGAAGACCTTTCAGATCTGGAGAACCTGCCGTCTACTATGCTTTCGTATAAGTTACAGATACTTTTAGGTAAAGATAATTTAGAATCCGAGCAGGCTGTAAGGTCTGTGAATTTATTTTAATTGTATTGTATATTTTCCTACGAGCGTGCGGAAAAGTAACTTTTCCGCACGATTTTTCGTTTTGAAAGTTGTACTTTTCCGTACGATTTAAAATCGTGCGGAAAAGTTACTTTCCCGCACGATTTTTACTTTTCCGTACGATTTTTACTTTTCCGCACGATTTTTGTATTGTTGAAAATGATGATATTTACGATTAACTAAATGATCTATGTAACTATTCTGTCTTATTAGTCATTTTATAGCATTTTTATAAAAACTTGTTTATTAAAAACCTTGTTTTTTCATAAATAAGATGGACAAAAACACTCGTAGGAAAAATATTGTACCTAACTCTTACGGAAAATGTCTTTTCCGCCCTTAACGGCTTGTCCGAACTCCGCTCCGCGTCGTTCGTGCAACTGCCGTCGCGTGCGGAAAAGTACTACTTTCCGCACTTGTTAGGTAAATAACTATTATAGTTTTATATTTTGTATTTACTTCATGTATAATTTTTTCAAGAGATCTATCTTATTTAGAAGAATGTCATACTTTTTCATCCCAGAATCTTGATTTTTCCGGTAAAAAAGACACATTCAGTTTACTTCTTTCTGTATGTCGTATTAGTTTAATTCGTCCATATTTATTTAGGTATATACATTTTTTGAAATCAGTATTAAATGGATATAGACGTCAAAATTGCAAATTGCAGTCAAAATGTTTGATGTTTATTATACGTAAATACGGATACGAATTAAACGTCTTGAAACAAACAAACCTCGCTCGCGGGAGGAAAAGTGACACTCGGGAAGTAATACGAACGCGGAAAAGAGATATTTTCTTTTTCAGAAATTTGCCAAATCTACTTTGGGCGCAGAAAGAGGTACATTCTTCATTATAGACGAAGAGAGCGATGACTTGGTAGCAGAAGTATTCGAAGAAGGAATCGGTGTGGACGACATAACAATGCATAGGAAGAACGTCAAAGTCCGTTTGTCGAAGGATCGCAGCATTGCTGGTCTTGTGGCGCGAACTGGCGCTACAGTCAATATACGCGATGCCTACAACGATCCTAGATTTTTTACAGCAGTAGATGAAAAAACTGGGTTCATCACTAGATCCATCCTTTGTATGCCTATCGTTAGTGTTGATAACCTTTTGGGTGAGAAAATTCATGTGAATTTATGTTGATTTGTTTAATAAAGCAAAATACTATGCTTCATCTATTGGTACATGATAGTATAATTCTTAAATAGTGAGTACGTGTTCTAGTTTTATATATTTTGTGGTCATTCCGAGTGATTTCTGTCAAATTGTGTAAGACAAATCAATTGAAATGACGTCAGTTTGATCAAACAATTTGAACGTGAGCCACACTGGGATCAAAGGATATATCAACTGAATTTATATTTATTCATTCATAATATCCCAAGAAACAGGATTGTTTATGATAGGGATACAAAAAAATAATAATAATAACAATAATACCTTACAAATCTACAGAAAAAATAATATAAAATTGATATAGATACAATTCAAAAGCAACTTAAAAAGAGAAGAAAAAAGTATCCATGTTGATTGAATTCAAAATAAAATAAATTATGGAAAAATTAAGCCATTTTAAAATAGTTAACAAAGAAAATAGCTTTTTATTCTATTTTTAAAAATCATCACTTTTTAATTTTTTTTTAATATCATTTGGTAGTGAATTGTAGATATCTATACCATCATGGTATATCGATTTTTTTTCAAAATTAGTTCTGAAATTGCTGAGGCTTAAACAGTAAAAATAAAGTACATTCATTACTTAACCCGGAAAGAAATAGTTATAGTTTATTACTAAGGCTTACTAGTAGAATTTTACTAGTTAACAAATGACAGGATTTTGCCAGCATTAACAAAATAATTTGCATAAAAAAACTTAAATATTCTCCTTCGACTTTTTTTAGAAAATGGTTATCCATCTACTGAGAAGTATTCTGTTTAACACACCATTGAATATTGAAACAAATATTATTTCTAACAATCTTAATATATTCACTAATGGCAATGCGTCTGCTGTGTAAAATTTAATTTTTAATTTATTCCCACTATTTTATTTTCAAATAACAACATAGTGGCTGGTCGGAAGATTTGGAGGAGGATTTGTATACGACTTGAAACTGCTTTTTTGACAAGTAACTTCAGCAAGTTCTAACATTTTTGTGAAATATTGTTTTCATTAGAAATATTTCCGCTATGTACGATTGTGTTCAATGAAGACAGTGAAGTGTTGTACAGCGATTGTATGCTGTCTAAACTTCAAAGTTTTATTAATATTTTCGTGGACGAAGCTCATTTCATACGAAATCATAAACATAATTTTAAGGGAAGAATGAAAGAATTATACCAAGATTGTTTCTCGTTTCGGGATCCCAATGACTAGATTCAAATAGCTCTGTGTATAATTTTTATATTGCTTGAAAATGTTTTTAGGAGTTGTTCAAGTGGTGAACAAAATAAATGGCGTCTGTTTCACGGCATCTGATGAAAATTTGTTCAAAACATTCTCGGTTTATTGCGCTCTAGCTTTGCATTATACAAGGCTCCATCAAAAAATGTACAAAACGGTACCGATTTATTTCAGAAATTCTCGCATACATAATAATTGTACTCTTGAATTTTAGGACAAAACCAACGAATGTAACATGAAACTACTCCGAATCCATCTCAGACCGTGTGTACATGATATGGACAACTTTACACAAAAACCGGAAATAGAGGAGCCTTACAATTTTGCAGAGTATGTGGACGCTAACACAAGGAGTTTATTGAGAACTTTAGCCGAGTGATTGTTTCAGGTTTCGGTGGTACATCGCTCCAGAAGATGGACCTGAAATGCCTCGCCTGGTTTTGCGTATGTTAAACCAAATAATAGGCGCCAATGACATAAACATTAGAAACGCCATGGAATTTATACTTTCCGTCAGAAAGTGCTATCGTCTGAACCCCTACCATAATTTCGAACACGCTTTCAACGTAGCCCACTGTATGTATAATATTTTACTTAGGAATAGAAAGCAGTTCAATAATATAGAGGTACGTTTTGGTTTTGAACAAAATAAAAAACACAAACACTCAACAAGAGTCGATAAAACCACCTGCATATATTTATAAGAAATTGGCACACACTAAGAAAACATATTAAATGAATAGTATATATGCATCATGCTTAAACAAAGATAGGAACCATTGTACTTTCTAGTCGATTTTGAGTTTTTTTTTCTTGTGTAACCTAGAGATAATTATCACAGTGTTGCTATGTTCCACTTCAACGTTTATCAGAACAAATTCTTATATTTAGTGATTTTGAAAAATCCAATATTATTTTAACAATCTTCTCTAATATCATTTCTTTTGAAAGGTGCGTTAGTTGGCCAACTAACCTAACACTAACCGAACCTCTGTTTGTCAGGGCTCGTTTTTCCACCGAACGGCAAAGCTTTCGAACTCGCTCCCTCGGAAGGTGTTCCCTGTGTTCAGTAATTCAAGAAGAATATCAATTCCTACCTACTTCTATAGGGATGCACCGGGTAGTGATTTTCTGTTGATTCTGTTGATTTTCTTTTCTTTTTTGTAATCATTGCTAATTTTCTTAAAATATTTGAATTTGAAAAAATAGTATTATTCATTTCATGTGTGTACCAGGACGTATATAAGCAGAACGTACCACGTTTCAGTCAGCGGCAGATATTCTGGCTCTCTGATTGGTTGTGACCAAACACAGGTGCATTTTGCCCATCCAGACTGAAACGTGGTGCATTTTGCACTAGGGTGAATTAGTTTTTTGCTAGCAATTGACACACAAACCTAACCTGAGCAAGTTAACCTAGCTTGCGAGTCGAAAATGAGTGAATTAGTTTTTCGCTTGCGATTTACACACAAACCTAACCTGAACAAGCTAACCTAGCTTGCCTGAATAAATTTCGGGGCGACAAAGTGCACCACGTTTTAGTCTGGATGGCAAAGGGCACCTGTGTTTGGTCACAACCAATCAGAGAGCTAGAATATATTCCATTGACTGAAACGTGGTACGTTTTTTTTATATGCTAACCGGACGAGTATGAATGGTGCCCGGTCTAGTGTGCCGGGTATGAATAGTACCCGGTGAAACCGGGTTTAACTGTAACGGGTCTATATGGCCGAGTACCAGATATACCTGGTATCCGGTGCATACCTACGTACTTCCCCTCGGCTCTCACGGTGTTCCTTGAACAATACAAGATTTTCTTTTTCGTGGGAACCAGAACTTAAAGAAAATAAAAATATGATGATAATGCATTTTGTTATATATGCACATGTTCTCCTTCGTTCAAATATGATCCAATTTACCAAAATTTCATACTCAAAGTCAAATTTTGTGTTGACCCGTGTTATAGACAAACATTGTAAAAATCATTGATGTCAATGTGTACGTTCTTATTTGTACTATTTGGTTGTGGTTGGAAATGACCAAAGATAGAAATGTTGACGAAATGTTAATGTTTTGTAGATAAAGTCACTCGTGATTGCGGCTCTTTGCCACGATTTGGACCATGGAGGGTTCACCAACAATTATTTGCAACTAACAGATGACACTCTGGCACAACTCTATGATGAGTCTCCTCTAGAAAATCACCACTATCGAGTGGGAATGACGATTCTCACTGTAAGTATTGAACACCATTCAAATAAAGTAATACGGATGCTGATATGACGTATAGTTTATACGATCTCAGTTGGGACAGCAGAAAAACTGAAATTCCACTTATGGTCAGCGTATCTTGTATGAAACACAGGCGGCGGATTTTTATTTTTCTTTCATGGGCATATGTTTTTATAAAAATTGCACGTGTTGTGTGAAGCAGAAGTTGTTTCTATATATTCCGGAAATAATCCAATCAAATCGTCATCTCCGGGCGTGCCTGTTTCAGGAAAAAAATATAGTAATCGTTTTTACCCGTACTGTATGTTTTTTGGGGTGCTGAATCCGAATTTCAAGTTTGCTACTTCCTAGTGATATGGCTTCACAACGGAAATCGCAAAAAAAACTTAAAATGTTTGCCAAAAAGTCATGAAACTACGCAATTTTCGAGGTAGGTATAAAAAAATAAAGAACATTAAATTTCCTACAAAAAAGCACCATTCAAATGTATTTTTGGTTAAAAAGTTTTGCCGCTTGAGCGCGCTGAAAATGGGGCCAAAATTTCCTCCTTTGTGGAAAACCCTGTTTTCTCATTAGTTTTTCGCTTGTAACTCAAAAATTATGATTATAATCAAACTATATTTAGTTCTCTACAAGTGCACACCATAATCAGTTATTTTGGCCAAAAATTGTAGCTGCTAGAGCGCGTTGAAATTTTATGTCGTAGAAATGCCCTGCACCCAAAATTCAGTCGATACCTATATTATCACTATATACTTATAAAAAATTGTTTGTTTCGGCTTAGTAATTACTACTCATATTATTATTAATATCAAGTATTTGTCCAAAGTATGTTTTGGTATTCAGACACAAAATACTTAAAAGATTATATATAAAAATGTTCGTTTTTTTAAAATGTTCTAACCGTTATCCGGCTGCACCCCTACGAGCAACCTCAGAAGTCTTCAGAAGAGTTGTTTGAGCTAAAAATGACGAGCGTCTTCTAACGTGCGATCCCACGTAGGTGTGTAAATAAAAAAATTATGAAGAGCTACATTTTTCAACGCTTAGCGGCTGAAGGTTCTGGTTGCTCTTCTGAAATGTAAAAGGGAAATTAGTTGAATTTTTTTAGTGTGAATTCAATTTTATATCATCTGCATCCACTGCGCACGCGCAGGATTAATTACTTATGCGGAGTGACGGCACTGGGGTATTCATGTCATCTGAATAATTTGATTATTAAGTACTAGATATGTGGAGATTTCAAATATGTGCTGCAATGAAAATTAACATGTTTTTTGAAATGTGTTAGGTTGGAGGTGTGTCATCCACTTCATCCAAATCCTGGTCATCATCAGCGAAATATTTTGCCCTATTGCTGCAGTTTCCTTGGCAGTTTTGGCAAAGCCGGGAGCAATATAGGCCAGCCTTTCTACACCCACAATGCATGCTATCTTACATTTGCAGTCCTCTATAACTTTTTTATTGATTGACGCATTCCAACATAATTTACATTTGAATCATTTGAAAATGTCGCAAATCAAGTGGTGTGGTCAGATTTCTTCTAAAAAAATCACAAGTATTTTTTTTTATTTTTTACAAAGACGTCCGGTCTTAGACCAATAATTGGAAATCGACAGTGACCAACAAAAAGCGTTGGATTGTCATTTCGCCCTTCACTTTTTATGTGACAGAGTCCACGTGAACTGCCAGTCGAGATTAGACGAGGAGCGGTTAGAGAACAACGTTTACTCATGCCTATGAAAATTATCAGCGGTAATATGTATATTGATATAATCTGGTATGATCGCTTGGTTCTGTGCTATCCCAATTGAGTTCGTATAGACTATAACGAGGTAATCAAAATATCGATTGTTGTTATCGACAGATCATTCAACTTCCGTCGTGATATTAGCCAGGGAATTAGTTGCTTTCCAACAAATACTTGCCAAGGTCGATGGAAGAAAAAAGTGTAAAACCTCGGTTGGTCACGACAGTCGGTATCTGACGATATCCCAGAAGAACTTTCACATGTGTTCTCTATTGTATTTCATGAAACAAAATTTTAAATTTATAGGGATGCCCTATATATCCGTTCATATCAAAAAAGGTATTCGATCAAATTTTGAAGGAAATGAAAGAAGCCATCTTAGCAACTGATCTGGCTAGTTATTTCAAGTTTCGTGTAAAGCTGATACAGCTGATTAATGAAGGTGTATTGGATTTTTCAAATACTCGACATCGTACTTTGGTGAAGGCCATCATGATGACAAGCTGTGATTTGTCAGGAAACTGCAAGCCGTTCCTCGTTGCTAAGAATATATGCGACAACGTTTACAGTAATTTCAAACAAACAATTGAATGTATTTCTTGCCTAAATTTGAATATTTTTAGAGGAATTTTACAATCAGGGTGATTTAGAAAAAAAGATGGGACTGACACCCTTGTCTCTGATGGACAGAGAAAAGTTTCAAATGGTGCCGGAGGACCAAGTTCAATTTTTATCTGTCATTGTTATACCCTGTGTTGAACTTTTAAGGAAGATTTTTCCCAATACGAAAGATTTGCATGCAGAAGCCATGTAAGATATTTTCTCTCTTATATTCATATCCTTAAGGCACATGGAAAAAGCATTAGAAATATTTCCGATCCCTCACTTAGTAATAGTCAATATCGGAGTAGTGCTGGATAACAGTAGAGAACGCCAGTCGAACATTCAAATAGAGATACAGCCAATTTACTCAGGTTATTTATAAATGAACTGTTTTTGTTTCACATTACTCACTATGATTTTTAGCGGTCTCGTATCGGTAATGACCCGTCGAGCTCAGTCTTCACATTCCTTCGTCATCACTTTTGATGACATTCAAAACATCCGGGAGCCCACAACGTATTTTTTGTCTCATTTGTTCACACTCAGCAGTATAAGAACCCCCCAAATTCAACGTTCCACTACACGAATATGAGCTCACCGAATAAAAATCGTGGACCAAAGGGCATTGCCGAACGTGTAGGATGGATACGACGCGCAGTGGCGCTGTTTATTGTTGTGAAACATTTTTAATACAAAATTATCATTTGTTAATGTTCGGCATTTTGTTAATACAACTAATTATTGACTAAAACTCAAGATAATATGATTGCCGAACATTTTGGTTGGATCGGGGGCAAACCACCCCTGCGTACTTTTGTCTTGAGGGTGTAGAGTATGCGTGTATCATACATCAATGTTCGGCATTGACTTTTGATTGTTTATTAAATAAAATTAAAGAATAAAAAATACATGCCGAACAAATTAACTGGATATTGACCTATATAGTCCTAAAATTACCGTTCGGAGGAGGTATTTTAGGATTAATAATAGTATGATAGACGTCATTATGTCACCCCCGAACAAAATGATTGGATCTATTTTGTGTAACTGACGAAAAAAATCCATACAACATTTTCAATACGACAGATTGAACGGCCGATTTGGGTATGTTATGGGTTAGAAAAAAATGCATGACATATATTTTTTTAGCAATTGTGGTGTGCCGAACAAAAAAAACGTAATCGCCGAACATTTATGTTGCAAGGCTAGGCCCCTATGCGCTGTTGTTCGATTGTAGTGGATTTTGCTAATTACACCCTTAAAATCAAGATGGCGGTCGTCCCGCAGCCCTTAACGTCTCCGAAACTGAGTGTCACACTAATAGAACCCCCATATAAAATAAAATACATAAACATGTTATTGCTGAACGAAATGATTTGTTACACACAGTATTTTTTTTGCATTTTCACCTCTTTATGATTTTTTTTTTAAAGTCGCCATTTCATTTTTGAAAATACATTTTTTTCACATTATCTGCAATTTTCAAAGCATGATCAGTAATTTTTTAAAACACTAAGGACTGATCGTTTGGTCATAATACTTTATGGAAAATTAAATGTTTAGAATCAACCAAAGTGTATACGAAGGTCTGACTACGACGGGTTGAATAATCCGACTGATTTCATTTTAATTTATTGGAATGAGTATGTAGTGCATAAAATTATATTTTAATGTTTCATTATTATTTTGTAAAAATTTTGTTTGGTGGAATGGGAAATAAAAATTGCGCTAACAAAATTTCAGTACCAAACAAATTGTACGTATCAGGTGTTGTAAATGATGATAAGACTTTGAGTTCATTAGATTATGTTTTATTTATATATAAACTGAAACGAAGGTATGTATTTTTAATTTTCAATCATCTTCCTCTTCATCGCTTGAATCTTCTGATAGTTCCGTCTCGCTTGTAGTTTCGTCATCTGCAACGTATATAAAAACATTATTATTATTATTGAATATAATGGGAATAATTATTAATATAAAGATTGAACGGTTTTTTACCTGAGTTTTCGCTCTCTAATTCTTCGACGATTATGACGTCTCCGAAGGAGAAAAATTCAGGATCGCCAAGGGCTGAAAAGGCATATTGAAATTCAGGTCCTTTCTGAAAGATAGCGAACGGTCTTATTTTTGCTGTTCTATGAAATGCAGGGTTGAAATCGCAGCCGGTAAACGCTTGAAACCCTGCCAAAGTACCGCTCATATTTTCTCCCAACGTATTGTAAATGTTCTAAACATCGAAATTCCGTACGTTATTGCCGACACCAAGCTGCATCCAAATTTTTCGATGGACCGTCCTTTTACCTTTATTCACCAGATATTTCATGCTGGACAGCATGATGTTTAAAATATCTGTACCAGAGCATCTTATCAGACCTGTGGAGTTAGGAAGTAGAGTACATATGTGGTGTACAATTTTAGTATCAGCATCTTCGTGACTCACGCTCAAATCAGAGATTATCCTTCGTACTACCGTATCGTTGGAGACTTTGTATTCGTAGCAGGAGTCATAATTTAGGAGAATAGTTTTGTTGTGGCTTATAATTTTCACAGCGTCGCGAGCTGCACACCAAAAAGAAATAAAAAATTGTACAAAAATTTGTTTGAACTTTGACGGACGGTCTGACACTTGCTAAATTGTACATTCATGACATCAAATAGATGTACCAAATTTAAAATATTTATAGAAAATAACAACGAAGATAAAGGGGGTATATTGGTTCCGGGTCACCCGGTATGTAATTTTTTTGGGATACTATGCTGAATATCTGCAAAATGCACTGCATGCCGAACGGTAGGTAGTGATTATGATATATGAGCATTTGGCCGACAATTTACAACTGTTTTTACACCCTGCAGATCCATTCAAATTGTTCGGCAATAGTTATTTTTTAATATTTTGCGTTGCATTGAGTTGCTATAAAAATTTCAAAGGTGAATGTATGATACACGCATGCTCTACACCCTTAACACAAACGAAAGCGGGGGTGGTTTGCCGCCGATCCAACCAAAATGTTCGGCAATCATATTGTCTTGAGTTTTAGTGAATAATTAGTTGTATTGACAAAATGCCGAACATTAACAAATGATAATTTTGTATTAAATAATTTTCACAACAATAAACAGCGCCACAGAGTCGTATCCATCCTACACGTTCGGCAATGCCGTCCGATCAAACTTTATTTTCAATTACACTTGCGACATACGCCGAACGGTAAGTAATGATTCGAGACCCCGGATTTTTTAATACAACTCCACCCACGCGGCCCCCACCCTTTGGTCCACGATTTTTATTCGGCGAGGTGCGAGGTCATATTCGTGTAGTGGAACGTTGAATTTGGGGGGTTCTTATACTGCTGAGTGCGAACAAATGAGACAAAAAATACGTTGTGGGCTCCTGGTCTATTTCCCAAAGCTCAACGAACGCTAAATCTTACAACCTCCAGAAATTCAAGAAGTCCACCAATGTGAACTAGAAGTATTTTTAGCATGGGCTAAATTATTCGCGGAAATGAATATTCGCAGATTTCTTGGTTTGATCTTAGTTAATTTCATAAATTCCTGATCAAGTACCTCAGTGGTTGAGACTGAAGCGTTCAAAACCATTGACTACTGGTCGGCTAGGTTCGAATCCTCAGCGACTTCAGATTTTTATCTGATGGCCCGAGAAAGTGCTAGGAATCGCACGTTAAAAGGTAAGACCTCATTAATCCTTGGCTCGCACAAGTTTCGACTTTTAAGGGCTGTCGTTCGTAAGGGGACGACAGCTGGTTAACGGAAAAAACAATTCCGAATTGAATGACACCTCATTCATATTTTTCCGAGACTGCTGAAAAAAGCTGGAAAAGCACTTGTGAACTAGACTATATTCTCTTGAGGTCGATCTTGTGTGGTTATTTGTCTCAAGGACATTTTTATCATTATATTTGGAGAATACCCGTTATTAACGGCTATTTCCTTGATGGTTGTTATTTCGTTCTGAAAACGTTCAGCACCAAGTGGAAAGTTCTACGCCTTATGACCAAGAAAATTGAAGCTGACCATCTTGTGCTGAATGTGGTGATTAGAATCAGCTGGTATGAACAGGGTTGCCAGGGTCAATAATTGTAGAATGCTGACTTATCTTTCACAGAAATAGTGACAAAATAGTGACTTTCCTCCCAACCAATCAAATATCTTTTGTGAATGCTAGTCCTATTTTTTTTTTCATTATTTCATAGCTCATTTGCAATATTTCCATGAAAAATTTGTAGGATAAGGGAAGTAAATGAAGAACAAAACAAATGCTACAATAAAATGGTAAGAATATTTATTACGATTAAAGTATCTATTTTGTAATTTGATTACTGAAGTTTGTACTTGAAAAATTAAATCATTTAGAAAATTTCACCTAGCTTTCAAGGTTAAGCTTTGGAATCATCGACTTTTTATGTCATAAATTCTTAGAATTAGGGAAGAGGGGCCGGGCCAGGGTCGTCAGGGTTTTCATGGTCTTCGGGAACCTTTCTTCTCTTGTCGGTATGTGATTTTGAAATAACATCTCAAGTAAATTTGTTGTTTTTCTCTTCACTTTAGTCTGCTGTGGAGCACTTTCTTTGTAGTACCCCTCAGAACTTTTTTTCATAGCCTTCGCCCATGCTATAGCATTCCTTGAATTCCTTGAACAACCTCCGCCGCTGTCATAGAGTTTGTCTATAATACATTTTCGAACTTTTTGGTTAAATCTTCCAATAGTTGGTTGACGGCTTTCCTAAGTCTCTGCCTCCTGCTTCTTTTTGAGTTTATTTAGCGATTCGTGGTTGTTTCTCTGTCTACATGTTGTTGCTGCTCATTCGCCTCCTTTTGAGAACGTTATTCTTCATCCAGACGCAGCCGGAGTGCTCGAGCAAGTGTTTGAAAGATCAGTTATCCACGAATACTTATGTATTTTTTTTCAATTTGTGCACTTTGAAATCATAAATACTGGTTTCATTATTACAAATAATTAAAATGAGAACTTATAATGTAAAAAATGGTTGAACTCGTGATGTGACATCAGTATACCTTTCGTTAATACCTTCACTGTTTGGAACATTTGGTGTAGTAATGAATATATATAATGTTTGAATAAAAGTTTTGTATTTGTTTATAATATTTCATTTGACGTAAATAATCATAAAATTGTCATTTAGACGTCTTGGTTCTCAAGTTGTTGATGTAACCATGGTAATTTTAAAAAACGCGTTTTTGAAAGTTCGATTTGCACACGCTGAGGCGTGTTTTAAATACGCAAAAAGAAGCACCAATTGAAAACATTTTTTAAATAACATCTTACCTATCATAAAGAGGATTAGTGGGAAAACCAAACTCACCCTGTATCTTAAGCCCGAAACAAGAAACCAGTCAACCCAACACATTTTTTTTATTAAATTTTTATACCTGACCTTTTCCAGGTATCGATACACGTAGGTAGGTTACAAATGCTTAATTTTCGTTGAAAGTTGGAAAAGGTGTCCCTACATGGGTAACTAATTTATATGTCCGCGTCCGTTATATAGAGGGTCCGCTATTGAGAGGGTATAAGCGCAGCCAGGGGGGCAAATGTTAATAGGTAATCCAAAAGACGAAATCCCAACCTCGGATAGATCAGAAATTTATGAAATAAATTGTCAAAATTGTGATAATTTATATTATGGTCAAACCAAGCAGAGACCATCGAATATTCGTTTCCATGAACATTCAGCCCTTAATAAGTATTCGCGAGAAAATAAATCGAGTGTTGCTGATCATTTATTAGAAACTCATAATGAAATCAACATTTACAATTTAAAATTAGTAAAACCACTGAATGATTATAGAAAATTAGATCGCCATGAAAGTATCGCTATTTACAAGAACGGACTGAAGTCTTTGCTCAATAATGATAATGGACCATTAAATTCTATACTATTTGAATTGAGACCGATAAAAGAATTATTACCTATTACCCACGCAGCGTTTTACCTCCAGGTAAAGTCCAAACGTCCATGGAGTCCATGGAGTCATTGTACGTCCAGGACAGGGCGTACGATGGATGGTTGTACATCCATTGTACGTACATGTAATGTACACAAAAATACGTATTGATATATTATGAGATGTATTTATGTTTTTTCATTTTCATCCGAAATTGGAAATGTAATCCATAGGTATAATTCACTTCAATAGGCACTCAACCGATTTATGTGCATCAGCCATTTGAAAATGTGAGGTTAGGTATTCTGTGGCATTGTTTTATGACGTCTTTGAGATGGAAGAATGAAGTCTGTCGAATAGTGTTTGATGATTTGGATTTATTGTGGACATTATAGTGTTTTGTGCAGTGGTGAAACTTTTGTGTTTTGGCGATTTCAGTATATCTTCAACGAAGAATCACAGATAAAGTAAGTAATTGTACTCATCAACGGCTCTTACCTATAGAAGTTAAAGCATGAGCTCTAGAAAATACGTTTTAAACAAATATAAGAGAGTATTTCTGTAACCTAATTGTTCATCATTGCTTTTTATTCCACAGGTGCTGCAGTGAAAGAAAATAAATACAGAGATTTCATATCGAAATTCTTTACATTCCACTATTTTCATATACTTTTCAGAACTATTTTTATATACTGACTTATTCAATCAATTTTTTGTTATAACTGATTTCAATTATCGGAAAAGTGTAAATTAATTTCATTATAACAACAACAGATTTGTGTCACATTTTTAATATGCTGATATATTTAAGTTTGTTTTGTTCTATCGAATTTTGTTATTAAATTGGTATCAACTAGGGATATCTTTTTTGTATAATATGTATCCTCTGGATTCATTTCGGATATACAATGGATGTACACTGGACGTCCAGGAAATATGCACAAAGGTTGTTATTTAGATATATTCTGGACATCTATTGTACCAAATATGGACATACAATGGATGCCCAAAATACGTACAATGTATATCCATTGGACGCTTTCGATTGTACGTCCAATGGACACCCAAAATACGCACAAAGTGTATCCATTGGACGTCCACTGGTCGTTCAAAATACGCACAATGTACATAATTCTGGACATCCATTGGACGTCCCGAACATCCATATTCGACGTCCATTGTACAACCATTGTACGTACATGTGCGGTGCGGGTATTGCATGCTTGGGTGTGATCTTTGTTGACGACCATCAGGTATATCAGAGTTAAGATTATATACTCTCATGTTATGATCAACATAAATTCATGGTAATTAATTGTGGAGTATGAATAAGACAGGTCTGGACAGGATTACTTGGTTACCGAAACGCCTATCTAGGAATTGAACTACTTGTGTGGTTAAGGGGAAAATACTTCTTGTTCTCATTGAGTGACACCACAGGCATCCAATATCCATTTTCGAAAATTTTTGTAAGTAGACGCACTAAACTTGAATGCGCCACTAGTTCAGAACTGGTTATGCAAGGAATCAATACAAACCTATAGATAATGAAATTAGAAGGACGAGTCTACAATCTGATCGCTGAACATAATGCAAAATAGATTTTGACGATAACTGATATGTTATATTTTACAGACTTCTGAAGGAGACTTGGCAGGAAATCATCTCATTGAAGGGACAGAATAATAAGAGCTGGAGACAGGTTGTGGATGAAAAAATAAAAGCATTGAAATAAATTTATTAGAGTAAATACCTAACTGGCAATAACTATACATAGATAACCTACATCATTATACAAAATAAAATCGAAAAGTAATATATTATTATTATTTATACATTAAAAAGTATTTTAGCTTTTTTTAGCATTTGGCCGATCATATATATATTTTTTCGAATAATTCAGATCAAATTCATACTTTTCTTCCAAACCTAAAAAGAACTTTGTATAGGCAAAATGTTCAAATTTGTACATCTATAGGCTAGTTCACCGTCTGAGAGAACTTTCATGCCAATTATGGATGGAAATTTCATGAAGTCTTCTCCAATTGAAAAAAAAATATTAAATAACATCTTACCTATCACAAAGAGGATTAGTGAGAAAATCAAACCCAACCTATCTTAAGCCTGAAACAAGAAACCAGTCAACCAGACAAATTTTTATACCAGACCTTCTGCAGGTATCCGTGCATGTAGGTTGGTTACACATGCTTAATTTTCGTTGAAAGTTGAAAAAGGTGTCTGTACATGGGTGTAATTTTTAAAGAGTATTTTTGGTAACTAATTTGTATGTCCGCGTCCGTTATATAGAGGGTCCACAAATGGTCATTGCAGCATTTCGGACAGGTGTCTAAAAATAGAGGTTTTACTGTAATTAGGAATGAAGAACGTGTGGACATAGAAATTTACAGACAACGGCTCGTGGTTCATCATCTTGTCAAACTCGTATGGAATATCCAGTTTTCGCACGAGTTGTACACTATACTTTTCCGACGACCTACATGAAAAACAGGTATGTCGGAACGGAACCATCACAATGAATGCAGATGCTACATCATTTAAATCGCATATTTTTACACTGGCCAATGCAGCTAGTCTCAGAGCTCCGCTTAGCGAATGCTAAGTCAACCTAGAAGGATTAAGATAAACATTGAATATTTATTTTTTAGAATTAACATGGTGGTCGGTGGTCTGGCGGTCTAAGGCGTAGGCCGTTCAGAACTTCAGTATAGCGGTAGTCGGTTCGAGCCCGATGTAGGTACGAGGGATTTTTTCTCAAGTACCCAATATCGGAATCGATAGACGACCACAGTCCTTGTTGAAAGCAAGTGTGTATTGTGTGTTGTCTAGATGCCAATCTCGGCTAGTGCTAGCTTGGAGTGCATACCGGCCACCCGAGGTGGTGCTGTAGGTTTTCCTGCAGCTGAAAAGTGAATACGCCACCAAAAATCAGTAAGTCGCCCCGGAGCGCCACGGCAAATAATAATAATAGCCGTCCTCTACCCGCACAGGCCATGCCTTTGGGTACACTCTACGAGTGTTTATGAGGGAGTATTATTATTATTATTAACAAAGGTTGCTATTTCTCTAGTAGTGAGCACTATATCTTAACAAACAAAAAATGATTATGATTATGTACTCTTTAATTATGAAACATAAAATGGGCAGTTTCAATTTCTTTGTTCAAAGGGCGTTGAACTTTTCACTTAGTGCTGAACGTTTTCAGAAAGAAAAAAAAACCACCAAGGAAATAGCCATTAATGACGGGTATTCTCCAAATATAATAATTTACGGAAAAGGTAACAGTTTGAAATGTCAAGACAATTAACCACACTGGGGACGAGTTGTACAAAACAAGTTCACCAACAGTTCAAGTGAACAGAGTTCAGTTGCTAGCGATTAGCCAATGGAATTTTTAGTTCGTTAGTAACTGAACTCGGTTCATTTGAACCGTTGTTAAACTCATATTGTACAACTCGCCCTGGATCGACCTCCAGAAAAAAATTAAAATTATAAAAATTATACACGATACATTGCTTACGAGAGGTCTCAGTCCTATATTCCAAACCAAAAGACATATTATGGTCAAACCAAGAAATCAGCGAATATTCGTTTCCCCGAACATTTAGCCTATGCAAAATATTTGCGAGAAAATAAATTGAGTGTTGCTGATCATTTACTATAAATTCATAATGAAATTAACATTCAAAATTTAAAATTAGTAAAACCAGTGACTGATTATAGAAAATTGGATCGTTATGAAAGCATTGCTATTCACAAGAACGGACTGAAGTCTTTGCAACGGACTGATGTCTTTGCTCAATAAGGATTATGGACCATTAAATTCTATTTTATTTTAGTTGAGCCAATAAAGGAATTATTACCTATTATTGGCATTGGTGGGTGTGATCTTAGTTGACAACCATCAGGTATATCAGAGGTAAGATTACTCTCATGTTATGATCAACATAAATTCATGGTAATTAATTGTGGAGTATGAATAAGACAGGTCTGAATACCTACTGATGAGGATTACTTCGAAACACATATCTATGAATTGAACTACTTGTGTGGTAAAGGGGAAAATACTTCTTGTTCTCATTGAGTGACACCACGTCCAATATTCCATTTTCGCAATTTTTTGTAAGTCGACGTCCTCAGCTTGAATGCGCCAGTAGTTCACTGATTATGAAAGGAATCAAAACAAACCTATAGATGGTTATAATGGAATTAGAAGGATGAAGAGACCACAATCTGATTACTGAACATATCAGACGATAAGTGAAATGTTATATTTTGCAGACTTCTGAAGGAGACTTGGAAGGAAATCATCTCATTGAAGGGTCAGAAGAGTTGGAGACAGGACGATTCGGTTGTGGATCAAAACGAATGCATATAAATAAATTTATTAGAGTAAATACATAACTGGCAATAACTATACATAGATAACCTACATCATTATACAAAATAAAATTGAAACAAGGAATATATAATAGAAAATGACAATTATTTATACATTAAAAAGTCTTTTAGCTTTTTTTTAGCATTTGGCCGAAAATATATATTTTTTTTCGAATAATTCAGATCAAATTGATACTTTTCTTCCAAACCTAAAAAGTACTTTGTATCAGCAAAATGTTCAAATATGTACATCTATAGGGTGGTTCACCGTCTGAGAGAAATTTCATGCCAATTATGGATGGAAATTTCATGAAGCCTTCTGTGGGGTCCTTAAAAATAAAAATATCCAATTTTTACCGCTTCAGCTTGGATACTCTAAGATGACTTCAGAATTGATTAATGCCGAGTAAGATAAAATCAGTGAACAAATCTTACAAGCCTCTGCCCCACACTGGCAAAGTGTGATAGGCAGAGTTGTTTTCTCAGCTGGACGTTCATAAATTTTGCACCACTCTAGTGATTCACCCTGTACTTTTTCTCGAAATGAAAATAAAGAACTAAAATAGATCCATTAAATAATGGACTTGAAGACTATGCGATAATTTCGGATTAGGAAACTGAAATTTGCTCGAAAATTTTTGTAGGTGTAAAAAAATATCGTGAGTGAAGTAAAAGTAATTCACCATAAAAAACTTTGAAGGTCAAGAAAAATGGGCAATATTTGTTACAACAAATTTATCAATTAACAAACATGTCAAATTATTTATCCAAGGCGATTCAAATTCGATTTTTTAAATGTTTAATCGATGAAAAGCTAAAATAAAAAAATATCTTAGCATTGAAAAATAGAACTTCTATTGTTTTTCGTTCGGCTATGGCTGTAAGGTTTTTTATGACTTTTTCCTATGATACTCTAAATGTGTATCCACACGAAGAATCCGTTGATTTTTTACATGGTAAGATAGTGCAACCCAGACAAAAATCTCTAAACTATGGGCAACAAGGGTAGAAAACTTTCTTTAATACCTATGTATTTATTTTCATAATATTTTTTCTTGTACTATAAAATACGACTAAGTGAACAGAAATGATCAATAATTTTGGGTAACAAAGAATTTTGATATGGCTAAATCATAAAAATCCTTACATTCAAATGATTGCAAATAAAAATAAACATATTATTACAATTAACAGTAAAATAGCTAATCCACATTCTTCCTGTGACACAATAACTCAATTTAAAATCTGAAGTTTCAATTAACTGTAATTTGGAGTTGCCACAACATAATATGTGATAGTTGCTCAGTGCCAAGTAGTGATAATGCTAGTATAAAATACTTCGTTAAAAACTTGAAAACATCATTTATACTTGCTCATAACTACAGGACATTACAATATCCAAATGGGAAACTTGTTTGATTGTTCAGTTTCAGAGGAGATATAATAAAATATTTGCATTTTATCTTGTAGAATATTAGCTCAATAATATGAGATTTTTCAATACCAAATAAAAACAAAGAAACTCATGTTATCTGAGAAACACAAATTCAATGGAAGAGTATAAAAAAAAAATCTCAAATTTAACTATAACTCCAAAAAACAACTTTGGATGAGAAATGGAAAGTTGAGTAGGTACAAAGCATGAAGACTTTGGAAAAATAGTCTCGTAGGTTTCTTGGAAAATGAATTTCTACTCAACATTTATTGCAAACAGGACTGTCATCCTCAAATGACAGTAATAAAATGAATTAATTTAAAATGTATTTTCTCTTCTACATTTTGAGATGGCAGCAAAATTTCATAGCATATTCAATTTTGACAATACGCTTAAATGCTATTTTACATGACTGAACAACTTTTCATTCATATTATTGAGCCAAAATGCCATTAACTAGCTTACATTTGGTACCGGGCTGAAATAATATCAAATGAGTCCTCAAATCAAAAAATAAATGTACTTTGATCTGATATTTCATATAAAAGCCATCGATCTGGCAGATGGACCATAATATGTAAAGGAAATTATGAAACTATAACTACACATTTACCGTTTCTTTATGTATTGCGGATTTTTCCAGGAACGTAATTCTTATCGATTTGCGGTTCTTGAAGAAACATATGCAAGCACCTTTCATTTTGGGCCAATGGATGTCCAGCAATTCTGAGAAATATATTATTATATTGAAACAATATAATATAATATACCGTAAGGTCAAGTGTCTTCATGACATATAGTTAGGGGGGTGGCGAGCATTTCGGTATATGATGAGAACAAGTTTTACATCGAGGTGGATTGCAGTTTAGATCACTACAAATTGATTTGGTCCTGTCAATTTAGGTCATATGTCGCTGCGTTTCCTCGTTACAACAGGTTGAATAAAAAAAAAGGGGGGGGGTGTATTAAATCATTTGCACATGTCTGCCTCTGGGGTTCATGGTCACAATCATCCTGGACACGACGAAAATCGAAGAGACAGACATTCAGCACTCTGTATTATGACGGGACGGTGTTGTAAAAATGCAAAAAAATAGCTCTATTAAATCATTTGCACATGGTTCTCATTGTGCCTATTCGATTCATTATGACTACCTGGAAAAAAAATTTGGGTGACACATTGGTCACTGATTTTTAGCTGTACAATTGTTTGAATTCCACGAAATCAAAAGAAAGCAGGTATTGCATTGGATTATTATAATTCCTTATAGTTTTACTATGATTATTTTGTTTAATATTATTCGCTGAACTCACGGTAACGAGATTCAACTTCTGGAGCTGAAATCTATGGAATACTTTTTTAAATGCCAACCAGAAACGAAATGCATTTGTAACTTTGAAAACCATTCCTACAGATTATATTAATTATTTTCACTTATAATACCAATAGAGCTTCAATTATTACCGGAATTTTTTTCGAGAAGACAAATTTTCTAAAAAGTATTCGTGTTTGAGAAAAATATTTCTGTTTTTGATTGAAGAGTGGTATTCGGTAAGAAAATTTCACACCAAAATATTATTAAAAAAATACTTATATTTCAATGATTATTTTTATCAGTCTTTTTCTATTAATTGTTTGATTTCTTCATTAATTTGTATTTCATATATACTATGTATTGTCATTATTCAATTTATGTAAAAATTAATCCCTCTATAAACAGAAATGTTTCTTGGGATCAATAAATAAAGTAAAGTAAATAGTCTTTGTATGTTAATTCAAAAGCAATATAAGATAGAATAACAATTGTACATGAATAACTAAATGCTTGAGAGAAAAAAAAAGTTCCAGGATTCGAACTCATGCTTTAAAAGTCATTTTAACTATAAAATCAAAAAATTTCGAGTGTAATTTCATGCTCCATACCCCAAGGAGGGTACAAAAATTCAAAAATTTCCGGAAATTTTATTAATTGCTATGTTAATGATAAGAAATACAGGGTTTTAATTGGTCGAAAATGTTAGGTGTGGAATTATCAATGATATTCAGTAGACGTAGAATTTTGTACAAGTAACTTGGCGCGAGCGTCGGGTTAAAACAAAACATAATCAATGGTCTGCCTTTGGAATATCACAGGCCTGGATGTCTGCCTCATCGATTTTCTTGGTTTTTATAAGAAATCTAAACATCAGTTCAAGAGGCATGATATTTTTGAAGAGCTGTCAATAGACAATGTAGAGGCAACATGCTGGCAGACTATTTTTCCATGGTCCTTCTGATTGATTTTAACTGAACAATTCAGGTCTGCCAAGTTTGCAAGTAGATTTTGTGCTATACAACTTAATCGGGAATTTTTTTTTTTTGAAAGAATGAAATACTTTCAACTCAGATGTTTTCTTGACTTCCATCCAATACATTGTTTTGTATCCTCCAAATTCTGCATTTCAGATGATTGGTTATCTGGGGTAGTGGCACATAATCATCATGACTGCTATCACTTTTAGCTAACAGTCCTTTTACGAATAATGCGTTATTGATCAAATATTTTCTTGCCAAATTTACTCAAATATTCCAAATGAGTTATTCAAAACAATGCGAAAACAGGTATAGAATTGATTCAACTAATATGTTTACAGTAACACATTCGGATGGGAATCGCATCCTCTTCTCTACATTCACCTCTATCAATAAAGGTAGAAAACTTCTCTTGCAAGAAAATGAGGATTGAGCCAATAAAATCGTCTTTTGCACAGAAAGGGTTAACACTTAAGCAATTTCTGATTCAGAAACTTTGAAAACTGGATATTTAACTTATATTTTCACATCAATAAAATATATCTCTTTTCAAATATACCTTTTCAGTATAAGTACTCCCAGTCTTGAAAAATGTATTCAAGGCATGTTAAGCTAATGTGATTGCATTTGAATAGTTTTTTGAAAGAAAAGTATGTAAATCTGAATCGTACTTGAGAGTAAAGGTCAATACATACTTATTTATGAATACTTCTAAGCCCTTTCTTCTATCCTCTATGAAATCTTCCTCGAAAATTCCATCATCACCCCTGAAAGGTAGCTGCCTTTTCCAGGCTTTTCCTGGCAAGGGAGGCACTACGATTTTACTGTCTCTTTCCAGTTCATTTCGTAGCCATTCAAAGTCGCTGTACCTCCTTCTCACACTGGATTCTTTGACCTTGAACACCGGTAAGTTTGTCTGTAATCAGTAAAGAATTCATTCAGATTTTTGTCAGATGAAGAATAACGTGAATAGACTGAACTTTAACAAGCTGATGATTGATGAGAAGTAATGGGAAACACGGGCGTAGCTAACACCTCCGCAACCCCCACGGCACACAAGGAAACCAAAACAATTTTGCACTAAATTATTACCAGAGCTCAAAAATTTGTAAAATTGAATGAATAAAAAGAAATTATAAGATCAGTTAAGTGTGATTTTTTGTTGTTAATAATGATAAACTAGATACACATGATAATAAATCTATATAATAAAAATGAATCGGTAATATCTCAGGCTACTACAGATGCTACAGAATAAAATTATTGAATAAATATTCAAACTCAACTATCATGAGCCAACTGCTAATTTGTATAAACAAAAAAGCTTCTGGATATTCAATCATTATATAAAATGAAATTGTGTACCTTCATTCATTGAGTTAATATAAAAATAATATGAAACATTCCAAGTTGATATTCAAACTTAATAGTGATCAACATACTTAATTATTCAACCAGATATTCAAAAAATATAACAATGAATAAAACTAAGACAAATATTGGTCAAAAATCAATACTAAGTAATAAAATAAAATTTTACAATGAATTACCCAATGATTTAAAGAAATATGGTAAAATATGATTCAAAATTAATTTGGAGAAACACTTCAATTGAGTTTAAAACAAATAAAAAATCTTTTCTGATTTTCAGTTTTATGACTTTGGGATATACATCTTGTTGATTTCCATCAATTGTTTGATTTCTTCTCAAATTTTTGTTTCATATGTATTATTGTAATTATTTAGTGCATGTATTTTTTTTTAAGAAATATTTCTTGGGATAAAAAATAAATTATTAAATTCCTTGCTAAGCGCAAAACTCGAGAACGGCTGGACCAATTTAGCTTTTTTTTTAATATTCCTTGAAGTTCCAGGAACGTTTTTATGAAGAGAAATATTGGCAAAGTTCCGCCAGGTGTTGCAGCTATAAGATATATAAAAGAAAACACAAGATCATGAACAATTGACGATGTTTTGAGATTTTCAATATGTTCAATGTTCGGAAAGGACGTCTGCCTATTATAAGATTAGGTTATCTCGTTTAACCCACCTTTTACATATTTGTTTGTTTTAAACATTAGCTATCACTCTACTCAAATTTTCTAGCAAATAAGAACGGTAAATATCTAAAAACTGGAGCTCATTCGATCGCTACTCAAGTTTGTATTATGGATTCTTATCTTTAGGGGGTGTATACTCACTCTCATTCTCACTTCATAGTCTGTAAACCTCTTCTTGCCGACTCCTATTGTTGTAACAGGATTAACGACATCGATTTCTAAAAAATTTGCAGGAGCCGCATAGGCATCATCTAGTGTTTGCTTTTTAACGTTCAATCTTTTCGTGGCTTCAACGGTTGTGTCTGATTCAGCCATCATTGCAAGTTATTCTATTTGTTTGCTAAAGAGTTCATGAAAATTATTTAAATATAATTAGAAGACACAAGGAAACCATTACTTACAAGTGTGGTACTACTATTTTAGAGAGCAACAGCTACCAGGATAATTTTTTTATTAAATTTATTAACTGTTAAAAAAATAATCTGCGACAGTCTAGTCTTCTTCTTCTTCTTCGTTGTTGTTTCTTGGTTTTCTGACTCCTTGCGGTGCCAATTTCACCAGATCAGGTATGCTTCTGGTTGTAGTAAGGGGACTATATGGTAAGGATAATTTATGGTTGTTATTAGTGATGATGATTGGTTGTAATTACATTTAAAGGTATTTGGAGAAATGATAAATTCATGCAGGATATACTACAAAGAATAGAAATTTAAAAAGAAGCCCTTACTTATTAAGGGAATTGCCATACATGAGTTGTTTAACTTATTTATATTTTAAGTTTACTTTTTTCAAGAAATCTATTGAGAACTTTAATCTTTTGATGATTCAGATCACTCAAAATCATTTGATTTGAAATGGGTGGATTTAAGCCTATATTAATCAGATCAGAGTAAAGAGATTCAATATTATCCCTATTGTTAACACATTCAAAAAATAAATGATTCATATCTCCCAATTTTCCACAATCGCACAAGTTACTATCGACAACACCAATTCTATGCAGATGAAAGGGCAAACAACAATGTCCAATTCGTAATCTACTAAGTGCCGTAAAGGACTTTCTTGGAAGAGAACAGCACGTAAGGAACCAAGGTTTCTTTTGAATATTCGGTTGAATGTTTTTATACCGTGCAGCTTTAGTAATTGAAGATTGGTCCCAAAACATCTGGAATTTGTTCCTAATAAGTTCCTTGGTGTGGGGTATAAGATCAATATTTTGAATTTTATTAATTTTATATGGGGAGGTTGCATTTTTTGCCAGTTGATCCGCCTTTTCATTCCCGTCAATGTTACAATGACCAGGGATCCAGCATATAATGATATGAAAGTTATTTGAATTAAGTTCTGTCCATAGTTCTTTTATTTTAATATACCAAATATTACTAGTAGATTTCAGATGATTATTTTGTAAACCTGTAATTGCACTTTTCGAGTCGGATAGAATTAGATAATTGTCAGGTTCATTATTTATTAAAAGAAGTGCAAAAAATATAGCAGTTAATTCTGCAGTTAATATCGACGATTTCGGGTGTATATTTGCACTTTTTGATAAGTTTTTATGAGGGATATATATACCAAAAGAAGTTTTGTCCTCAGTTTTGGAACCATCAGTGTATATTCTTTTGAAGTTTGGCCATTTTTTGGTGACAATGTCTGAAAATATAGAATTAATGTTTTTATGAATTTTATCGGCCTTTTCTAATCCAATACTACTGTAAGTTTCAAAAGTTCCATATTGAATTTCTAGTGGGGCGTTAAAGATAGGGTTATTTCTGGATGCAATTACTTGACTATAGGGAGGGACCATAGCTTCTTGTAAAGAGACATATAATATACATGATCTCAATGAATTCGAGTTCGACCTTGAGATAGTGTCTTCAAACATAAGCATTTTTTGTGTGATTGGGCTAGATTTGATAGCCAGATGTTTGAGGATGAATTTAAGAGTTATTAAGTTTTGTTGTAAGTTAATGGGGAGATGATTAGACTCAATTAAAATAGCATTTGTAGGAGATGAATTCATCAGTCCCAGACAAATTCTAAGTGATTTATATTGAATACTAGATAATTTCCTGATATTGTTTTTACTTGTGTTTCCATAAATGAGAAGGCAGTACTCAATTCTTGACAAGATCAATGTGTTGTGCATGTTCAGCATTATCTTAGGATCAGCACCCCAGCTAACTTTAGCTAAATATTTTAAAATGTTTAAAATCTTAAGACATTTACTAATTACCTCAGTGACATGTATTTTCCATGACATTTTCCTATCAAAATGTAAGCCAAGGACTCTATGATGCTCGACTTGCGACACATCCCGATTGAAGATTGAAATGTTTAAATTTTCTTGATGATGAGTGTTAGAGAAGATAATGCTTCGTGTTTTTTCTATGGAAATCGTAAGGCCATGTGCGTCCAACCAAGATTCCAGGGAGGAGATAGCTCTGACGATATGATGTTTTGCAAAGTGAAGATTTTTATGCTCTTTGTATATGGTAATGTCATCAGCATATTGGATATATTTGCAATGTGGGGAAATAGCATCCCAAAGTGATACTGAATACAGGTTAAATAAAATTGGGCTGAGAACAGCGCCTTGTAAGATTCCTTTAAAGCTTTTTCTAGGTCCCCACAATTTTCCATTTCTGTCTCTAATAAATATATCTTTTTCTTTATTTAGATCAAATATGATTTTAACAACACTCTTGTTTATACCCAGTTCTAATAAAGTTGAAGCAAGTATTTCCGGGATAACATTATCATAGGCTGATTGAATATCTAAGAAAACAGCTATAGTTTTATTTTTTTTTAACTTGCCAATTTGTACATCCATGTAAAAATCAAATAGAGCTTCAGTTGTCCCTTTGCCCTTCCTGAAACCATATTGACAATAAGGGAGAATATTATGCTGTTCAATCCACCATTCAAGGCGATATTTAATAATTAGTTCGAAATTTTTCTTTATGCATGACGACAAGGCAATGGGCCTGTAATTGTTAATGTTATTCGGATCTTTTCCAGATTTTAGTAAAGGGAGTAGAATTATTTCATTCCATTCTTTAGGTACTGAGATTCTGTTCATCCAAATATCATTATAAAACTTTACAAGCCATTTAAAGGCTTTATTAGGTAAATTACTAATCATTGTGTAAGATATTGCATCTTTACCAGGGGCAGTCCCTTTCTTCTTTTCTATGACGCACCTTACCTCTTTTTCTGAAAATATGTAGTGTATATCCCTGTTACGTTCATTATTTTCAAATTGCAAAGGGGGTCTCTGAATATCAATGGGGCCGAATTTGTCGAGGAGAGCTTCATAAAATACTCCGTTGTCTAATTCATGTTGACTGGTGTTATGTTGAGAAATCTGAGGTCTAGAAAATTTTTTGATATTTTTCCAGATATCTGAAATATTGGTTTCCCTAGATAATGATTCAGTAAAAGTTTGGAAGGATTTCTTTTTCTTTTTTTTAAAAATTCTCCTAGATTTTGCTATGTCTTTTTGAACTTCTATAAAATTGGTTAAGTTTGAGTTTTCTTTATATTTTTTAAAGGATTCTTTTCTTTTTTTAATAGCATCCAAACAATCATCATCCCACCAAGGAGGTTTGGATGCATGCTTGTTAATAGTTTTCCTCTCTATGATAGGGGAACTTTGGGAAATGGCCAGTTGCATTGTCTGAATGAGATCACCATATGAGGAAATTTCTATGGAATCAATAATTTGTTGAAATTTAGCCCAATCTGTTTTTTTATAGTTATAGAGGGTCTGACAATTGGAAACATTATGAGCTGGGTGATTAGGATTGGGGTTGTGTATTGTTAATTCAGTTAATACTGGAAAATGGTCTGACCCATAAGTGTCATTTAATGTAGTACAATACAATATTTCATTTGATAAGTTTGGAGAAGAGATTATCAGGTCAATTACGCTCCTTGATTGGAGGGCGAGCAGAGTAGGTTGAAAGTCGTTATGTACAGTAAAATGCCCCTCGTCAACCATTGAGCATAGTTCTATTCCTCCTCTATTGTTATATGTATTGCCCCAATTTTTATGATGGCAATTGAAATCTCCACATATTACAAATTTCTGAAGATCTATGAAATTTTTCCAAAAATTTTCGTCTAAAGTGATATCTGGAGGTATGTACAAAGAAAAAAAAATTATATTCCTCACTTCAATTCCCACTATATTTACTCTAAAAGGTATTTGAAACGAAATATTTAGTTTTTTGCAATTAATGTCTTTTTTGACTAGGATCCCTGATCCTCCCCTTCCATCATTTCTATCATGCGTAAAAAGGTGGTATCCCTTAATCGAAACAAAAGTGTTTGGTTTTATCCAAGTTTCTGTAATACATATTATATCTGGATTTGTGTCTTCTATAAGGTTATATAAGTTGGCTTTATTGGAATGAAAACTTCTCATGTTCCAGTTTATAATTTTTAGCGTGGCCATCAATTGATTCTTTGTTTGTAAATAAAATGTTAGTGTGCGGAATAAATTCCTTAATTAATTCAAGAAATAAATCTGGAAATTTGGTAGAGAGTCTGCTGAAGTCCTCTCTCATTTGTTGTTTAATGTAGTCTACCGGAGGATGTCCTAAGGTATAATTATTAGATGTGAACACTGGAGGTGACGCTCTGATTTGCCCATCTGGACTGATGAGGTATTCTTTATGCTGATCGTCATAACCTCTTTTGATAGGCCTATGTTCTTTCCTATTTTGAGGTGTACTGCTTTTGGTATATTTAGTGACTTTATTGTACCCTTGAAGGGTTTTAGAACGAGTCGGGGTACTTTCATTTTGAGATTGAATGTTTGATATATTAATTTCTTGTAGTTGGGGATAGGTAGAAGTATTGAACCTATAATTATTATTTTCTACTGATTTGGGAGAAATTATAGGTGGAATGAATTTTGAAGCCTCAAAAAAGGAGATATTTCTTTCTCCCATGAGGAGTTTTATTGCTTTTTGTCTATGGAATTCAGGACATATTCTGAATTTAAAAGAAACTTCAGGTTCAGTAGTCAGGTGGTCTTTACCACAGAAAAGGCAAGACAGATTTGTTGCCTTGCAACTTTCTCTATCATGATTCTCTGCACATTTAGGGCATCTAGTTTTGCCATTACAAAGTGTTTTTGTGTGACCGTACCGGAGACAATTATGACATTGAATAACAGGGGCGAAGTAATTAAGGGTGGAGAAGGCACATGAGTACATGAAAACTTTAGAAGGAGGAGATTTTCCTCGGAATGTGACTAGTATCACTGGAATGTCTTTATACACTTGAGAACCATTTTCTGAAATAATTTTTTTTTTTAGTCTTCTAACATGGACAATTTTTTTATTGTCTAGAGTTTTTAAATTCTCTAGAATTTCTTCTTCCGTGAAGGAAGTGTCAATATCCTTAATTATAGCTTTAGAAGTGATGAGGTTATTTGGAATTGAGGCTTTTAAATTATGCGATGTCAGAAATTGACCATCTTCAAGGAGATTGTTAGCCTCCTGAAGTTTTTTAAAAGAAATCATTAGTCTGTTTTTCCCTCTCCGTTCTATATCGCTCGGGTTATATTTATGGTTTAGATGGAATATTTTACCTACCGCAAGACTGGATAGATGCCCAATGTTTTTATCAATAGATTCTATATAGACATTGTAAGGTCCAAAATCCGAAATTTCATATCTATTTTCTAAGGTGCCCAAAGGAACTTTGTCCCCCTGGTCATTTCCCATGTCCATATTTTGTTGAGAAGATATTTCTAATACAGTAGTGTCTTTTTTTTTTCGTTTAACTATATTCGAATCTTTAGAGCTCGAGGAATTTTGTGTTTTGTTAATATTTTTTTGTTCACCCAACCTAGCTTTTTGTATCACCAAATCAGATAGTATGTTTACATTTTTAGAGATTTTGACCTTGAGATCGTTTTCGTTGTTGGAAAAAAAACCTTCTTCGATAGCTTCTGAAAGTTCAGACGCAAATTCTTCAGAAATGTCAATATCATCTAACAATTGTTCACATTTTTTTTGATTGTAATTTACATTCTCCGCAAAAAGTAATAAATTGTCGACAGCTGCTCTAGTCGAAGGCGATCTGGTTATTAAATCTTGGTATGAAGAAACTATTGATGAATTAAAAGAATGTCCCCCGGGGTCTCCGGGGGGTTGGTCCCCCATTTCAAAATTAAGTTAAGCGATATGAATCGTCTTTAAACAAGATTAAAGCCAACTCACAACAAAAAAGGGAGAAAAAAAAAAAAAATTGATAAACGAAGAGAAAAAAAATTAACACAAAGTCAATTCAACTTTTGTGATATCGTTAATGGATATTCCCTTTCAGGAAAGAATAACAAAACACCCACTTACTTGGAAGGATATTTTCTCTAGGAATAAGGGTCACTTATAGGAGTTATTTAGCTCGATGCTTATTCTCTGATAGTCACCGCAAGAATGCAGTCTAGTCTACTACCGTCACTGTCAGTCGCCTTGATGACATGATGACAGTTGACAGTTTGCTTTGACATATATCACAGATCGTAAAATAGTGAGATATTGACATTTGTCTTCTTCCGACATTTTAAGTTTTCTGATTCAGGGGATAAAATTATGTAAACATTCGATACTGGAGCTGTCACTGTCAGTCGCCTTGATGACATGATGACAGTTGACAGTTTGCCTTGACATATATCACAGATCGTAAAATAGTGAGATATTGACATTTGTCTTCTTCCGACATTTTAAGTTTTCTGATTCAGGGGGTAAAATTATGTAAACATTCGATACTGGAGCTGTCACGATACGACGACCACAACGTGAAAATCGCTGTGGTTTCCTTATGATTCGAAGTGATACGACGTTCATTTCGGTACGAGTTACGTCAAACTTCGTAATTCCCTCAGAGTAATAAAAGACATAGAGATGCCCTGCCTATACCTACAGAAATACCTGTTTTGAAGTGAACATGAACTATCCTTTTCTATGCAATTTGGGGGCGAGCGGAGACGGGTGGTGAAATGTTAATGGACAGTTTGTTTACATTTAAGTAGGAAAGACCATAATACAAACGAAGAATGACAACTTGATCCGAATGAAATGAGCGGGCATACACGAAACTACCCGAATGAATACGGACTCAACATGTATAATGCCCTTGCTTGTAAAGAAACAAGGTTATGTTGACTTCAAGACAAGGATGGAGAAGGCATATCTATGGTCTTTTATTACTATGAGGTAATTCTACAGCTGAATATTGTGCATTTCAATATCGTGACGACCCATGGCTAATAGAGACCGTCGTCAGGTTCGCCTTGTTTGTGACGTCAATGGGTCCTCCACCTGTTTTTTAGAAAAAAATTCTGTTTGGAAATCGTCTCTTGGAGGCGGAGCCCTGGCTCTATCTTCATTATAGAAAAATCAGTCCCATAAACAGAAATGATATAATTAGAATTCCAGGATGCATAAATAATAAATAATTGGATAACAAAATCAACTCTTTTATTGATGGACTGACTGTGGGTACGAGTGAATACGGTTTATAGCTTCATAACTTCTGGGTATGTGCCCTCTTGATTGAATTTGAGTCTATACCGGTCTATATTTTTTGTCTATACCGGGTGATCACGAGATGAGGTGTACGCCCCCTAATTTTTCTATAGTTTTGTAGATCCAGATTTCAAATTTGTTATGTCGCTATAGTACTTGAATACGCATATTTTGACGTAACTGCTGATAATTTACCACTTCTGGTTTCTCCGGAAATGATATCAACTTCAAATGGGACACCCTGTAAATTATTACATAATTGGTTAAAGATAATCATGAGGAATACAATAATACCAGTTTTGATGTTGTTACATATCTTCAATGACTACGGGGAGATATCGCAATTTATTTTATCTATAAGCTCAATGAGTATGGCGACATCTCCGTAGTCTTTGGACCATCAAACCTGGTATCGTTGGATTCCTCATGATAATCCCTAACCGATCGTGTAATAATATACAGGGTGTCACATTTGAAAATCGAAAGTTGATGTTATTTCCGACAAAACCGGAAGTGGTTTTGTTTCCAAATGTGTCAAAAAGTGCCGTCTAGTTAGCATATTCAATGTTCTATATTTTGGAAATATAGCTAGAGAAACAACGGAGAAAACGGGAAAATACCTCACCTTGTGGTCACCCGGTATACAAAATTCCTGCAGCCAACACTTACAAACAGCACAAACTTTTTTTTGTTATTTATTCGAAAGTACTCACTGGAGTTATTGAAAAACAGGACAATTCTAACAATTTATTCAGATAGATCTAACTTAATGCTATCTTAGGAACTACATCACATAAAACTTGATATTTACAAAAAAATATTTACAATAAATATATTTTTCATTCAGTGGCAGTTACAGCCATTTCAACATTTAGGGGTGATTCAAAACATGGAATAAGGCGATCAGTCTCTAGATTCGTTTACAGATTCACTTTTTCTGAATATTGAGAAAAATATTTCATATCATAAAATCACTTTGAAACACTATCAAATTGATTAAAAAAAATCTCAGTTCAAATTGTAAAAGTTGTTTTGATATGAAAAGTTTTCTTTCCTTAAGGTGCATCTAAACGGGTAATATTTTTAGGAGTAATATAATAAGTGGTATGATTATTACCGATAATTTTTTGAAATATTAACGAATTGCAATCCCAAAGCTGAAAATACAACTAGTCCGCAGGACGAGCTGTATTTTCTTGCATCGGGATTGCAAATGAATTGATATTCCAAAAAATTATAGGTTTTTAATCATACCACGAATTATATTTAGAACGACAATATATCGATTTGAAATCAATTGATGCTTTACTCCTAGCCGTATTCAACGGAATACTCTTTTCCACGGCCTCAACTATGATACCAATGGACATTTGTCCCCAACGATCGCTCAGATTGATAAATAAAGATAACTAGTCAAAACACATAAATTTGACGTTTATAATTTAATCATTATTCTCACTTGACAGATAGTAAAACAAAAACTAAGCAGGTTTATCACCTTGAAAATTCAGCGACAAGCTATATTTTCACTGTAGTTCCGATTCTATTGGATGCATTTCAAAATTTGAAATCCACTGATTGGGCAAGGAAATATATTGTCACCGCAATATATCAACATATCCGGCTATCACAAAACATTTTAATGCAGATACTATTTCCGGCCATCTCAAAAAAAAAGTCAATGCAATATATCTCGGCAATATGCCTGAACCAGTATGGCTAATATGTTTGTTGTGTACACGGGCTACATTCTGATTTCTACATTCACGTCGCAGCAGCTTATATTGGTTTCAAAAATGCAAACCCAAAGAAAAAAAAGAGTATGGATACGACCGTACTTTAAAACACATGATACTTTAGATACACTTAGTGCAGAAATGCCTTGGTAACCATAATTATTCAAAAACTTTACAAGAATGTCCAAGAGTGACTTCGAATTCCTTTTAAACAAAATTGGTACAAAAATACAATACAAAGAAACAAACAATGCTCAGACTATAGTACAAACAAATTGCAGCGTCTCAACTCACGGCAATCCTCATGTCAATAGAAAGAGATTCACCTATGCCACAGAATGAAACGATTCGATTCGATTTCCATGCGATCATCCTGAAACTTGCCGGCAACGCATAAAAATGCATCGGCCATAACAAAAATATGTGGCTATATGGCTAGGCCATACTCAAAATATTGTCGTTTATTGCATAGTCTCTCTGTAATTCCTGGCAATATTTACTGACTTGCAGCCATATATTGCGGTAAAAATATTACCCGTTTAGACGCACCTTTTGAATTCGTAAATGGAAAAAACTTCTGGTTTATGCCAGTCATTCCAATGATACCTTTCTATATCCTCCAAAGTTTTGCTATTTATAAAATTTATTTGGATTTGGAAAATACTGAATATAAGGCACGCGTTTTTGAAAACAATTCTATTACCCATTCGTAACTGAAAATATGGAATATTTTCATTTGTAAACGAAGAGTGTATTCCCCAAAATCATGTCAAATAAAAAAAATCAAATGATTTTCCGTATTTAGTTTCTATGGTTTCTTCACTCTTTCTCAAACCCTGTTACTATTCAGCAAAAAATATTTCGACATATCTACTTAAATATCTACGAAAAATAGATAATTTTTTTAGCTGCTCTCATGAGATATTCCATCATTTTTCGAAGTATTCATTCTAGCTCCAGGGTCTGGGAGAAATGAAATTTCAAAGCACAGCTATTGACATATCATGATATATTATAAGGCACTCGATTAAAAAAAAAGTTCTGAAGCCAAAACTTTCAATTAGGCCAATCAATAGAGAATTTTTTCGTGAAAAAAATACTAGGAGGAGATCGACTGTGTCTTAACATGAAAATATATTCTGTTATGTTTTGGACTTGCTGTTGTCATTTATTAATTTGTTTTAAACATTCAAATACAAAAAAAGTGTTTTTTTGTGTTTTGCTTATAAAATGAAAATTGATACAGCCATCTGGCTGCTCCAATGAAAATAATTGCAGATAATTGAAATACAAACAAAACGAGATTTTTTACGACTCTATAGTATTATTAACGGCATTAGTAACGGAGAAAAACTGGAAAGCCGGATAATTTACCGATTTTTTAAAAAATGGTCAACCCTACAAATTGAAAAATAGCGGAGTTGGGAATCTTTAAACAAATCGCAAAATTTTCCGGTTTTTCTAGGTTTTCTTCGTTACTAATGGTCCGATGATCGAGTTATACAAAATCTCATTTTGTTTGTATTTCAATCAATTTTAAAAGCACAACACAAAAAACACATTTTTTGTAATTAAATGTTTATAACAAATTAATAAATGACAGTTGCAAGTCCAAAACATAACAGATAATAACTAAGGAATCTCTTTCCAAGTGACGGCATAGTCGGTTTCCTCTTAGTGTTTTTTTTTTAATCACTAATATGCTCTATTGATTGGTGTAAAGATATATCTACTGGTGTTACTGTCACGGCCTAATCTATTCGATTTTCTTGTGTCATTCAATGTGTTAAACAGTCTTAGATTTACAATGTGTTTGAACTTTGTACGAGATGTTTTCAACGTTTCCTAAGTGAATTGGCAAGTTAAAGGAAAATGAGGAACTTAGTACTCAGAGTTATCAATTGTTTTTCACTCCGACAGGAATTTCCACCTTTTCAACACTCTGCAACACACCGTTCCCGTTTCCATCAATTTTCTTTATCATCTGATTTGGTATTTCATAGCCATCGTTCTCCAAAATTTGTTCGGGTTCGTTTATCAGTTCTAGATAAGTGGAAACTTCCTCAGTGGTCGCATCTTCTTGCTTCAAAAACGGAGTTTTTTCTTTGGTGGCGTCATCTTCATTGTCGCTTCTCCAAGAGTTACCTGGACATAGAACGAACTTCATTGACGTTTTTGAAATAATTCCATTTTCTATATCAAAATCGATTAGTACGTTAATGGAGATGCATTTTTATTACCTGATTTGTTATGATTTTCGTCCCGAAAATATGCTTCATTTGATATCCCAGCAAACACTGAAAAGCATTCAATGAAAAGAATGAGGATTAGTGTACATGCTTTCTGACATGCTGATTAAAATGATTAGCATTCAAATATTGGATGAAGAAAAGATGATAGTCTTAAAACATTAACAAATTAATATAAAATCATACAGTATAAAAAATTATTTGCAGTAGCTAACAGGAAACCAATATTATCCTGGCTAATACAGCGACAACTACTGATTTCACCTGTCCGATGCCTGTCTCAAGGTACTACAAGATCATATTTTCAAGTGCTTTCTATGTGTGGAAGTGTGATATCCACAAACCTCTCAAAATAAGCAGATATCACATCTGATAATATTCTTTTTCTTTCCTAAGGGCGCAGCCATGATACACCACTTTACGTTGATATCACTGAAATTCCAGGATCGGTTAAAAAATATTTGTTTGTGTTCTGGTTCCCACGAAAGGAAAAATCATCCAATGTTTAAAGAATAACATCGTCAGAGCCGAGGGAGAGTAGGTAGGAACTGATGTCCTTGAATTTCTGCAGGCTATATGCCTCAAGGAATACATCCCGAAGCAGTGAGTTCTCTGTTGTTCGTTGGAAGAACAAGCCCTGGAAAAGAAATGTTCGGCATGTGTCCAAAGTTAGATGTGATAACTGAGCTCGATGGGTCAGTCTTGATGATACAACGTCTATGAAAGTATTTATGAAACAGAGACAAAGCGCCAACCCAATGGACATCCATTAAAGATATTGTCCATATCCTCTCCATATCGTTCCCAAGCCACCAATCTGGTTATCCTTGAGATATTCTTCACAGACGTACATAAGATATCTGTCATGGTGTCATGGACACCCAGAGATTATCATTTCGAACACTTGGCACCACAAGAACCCAACCAGTGTTGCCACTCGTTATTCCTAGATAAACCAACAAATTCGTCGAAATTCTCCGCCTTCCACTTGATGAGTTATTTTTTTAAATTTAGATCTCCACCCACCTACAGATTTTCTGGAAAGCGGGTAATTCTCCAACTATTGGCGACACTGCAAATGGAAGATTTCATTGGTATAGATATTCCTGACATAATTATGCTGGCCACTAGGAGACTGGCCTTTGAAGTGAAAATACCTGCTTAGTTCAATTCTACCAAGTTTTTTTGGATTTGTATTCTAGAAGTTCATACTTGAATCGTTAACGTTCCTTTCCCGCTCATTTCTGATTTCACAGTCTGATATTGGAGCTTTTAAAGAAAAAGGGTACTATCATCTGTAAAGTTGTGTACTGGACGTGAGGTACCTGCCAACAAATCATCGACGTGAAGGAGCTAGAAGGGATCTATGTGGAACACCACATTTATAGGTGGAGTGGAGCATGAACTTCATCAACCACCACATGTGGAGACAGCTGTCTGAGAGGAAAGCTAGATGGCAAGGGACACAACTGGGGAGGGGGATTCACTGGATATAAGCTTGGCAAGAAGCCCCTTGTGCCAAACGCGAACAAACGCCTTGAAGATATTTAATGCAACGACCAGAGTGTCGCCTTATATTTTAATGGACAAACAGGACACCAGTTAATCTAGCCATGATGACGGAAACCATATTGTCGATCATTCACAATTCCAAAGTGTCCTAGGTGTTTCATGAGTCCTATTAACCTGTAAAAACTGGCGTTAGTTCGGTAGCATATTTCTTAATAACGATCGGAGGAATTCCGTTAGATTTACCAGTTTTGTTGGTGTTAAGACTCAACAAAATGTGTCTGATAGTTCGTTGGTATCAGGTAATCTTGTACATATCATTGTCAAATGAAAGTCATGTTCTGTGGTTGTTTTCCCAATGAATCCAGTGTAGAATTTGTATCAAACAAGTTGGCAAAAATATTGGCTCTTAGGGCATTCGTTGCTAGTGATCAATCTTTTTTGGAAATGAGCTGAAAGAGAAATATCTTCCCTCAGCTTTGGCAAATGACCAGGAGGAGCGGGACCCGTTAGAACACTCAAAGAGGTGTGATCATATCTTGGCGTTTGTTATCTCCTTTCGAGTATTCGATTGTTCCCTTGAACATATGTTTCTAGCTTCAATATATTCCCATGTGATCTCAGGACTCTAATTTTTGTACCATCGGTGGTATACTGACTGCTTGAAGGCGACAGCTCTGGAGCAGTTTCTGTTGTTAGGTATAAATAATAATTGAATGAATGAATGAATTATTCCCTTCCTTTTAAAATCACGTATGAACCTACCAGAATTGAAACTATGAATAATTTTATGAAGAAATACCAATTAGAGATGTGAGAACTTATTATTTATTATTTATTAGTTTTAAGCTTATGTGCATGCTTGGAAACATTCGAATTCAAATTATTTCCTTCATTTGAGAATGATGATGATGATGAGATTATATTAGAAATTGAAATAAGCATTTGTTCCACTTGCTTTTGCACATGCGTGTAATTGTTCAGGTAATACATTGACGACTATACAGATTCGGAAAAAAAATATCGAACCATACCTTCAATAATGGCCAGCTAGAACAAAAAGTGTGCGAGTCATTGGATCAGCACAAAATATAACATGCGCAATGGATAATCAGATATTCAACCGGATCACTGTAGAAAGTTAGTCATTCCTACAGTTGCACCTCGAGCAAAAGAGCAAAAGTCACGTTTATGTGTTTACGTCAATTATGTTGGCGTGAAGGTGTAATTTTGGTTTATCAGGAAAGATATTTTTCTATGACCACATAGAAATATGCCCACTTTATGCGCTTCATCGATCAAGGAAGTTGGCCGATTGTACACACTTTTACATTTCTACATCGCGAGTTGTACTGTAATGATCATTTCAGTACAGGATTTTTCATTTCCCACGACTTTCATGAACTACTAGACTGTCATTACAGGTATTAACGAATTTTATGATCATAAATAATATAAGATCAAATCAAGTTTGTTAACGTTCTTATAATTATAAATTTGAAAAGGGAAACATTCTCCATTAAAATTGAAAAATGATAAATGTGATTTATTTGTAATATCTAACAGAAAACAACTACTTCTCCGGAACAAGCCACGCTGGACATTGAACTACATCTGATAGATATTGTGAAAAGAGGTTATCTTGAACGATGGAAAATGGCGACTAAAGTTTGTCTTTCAGTCACTGATGATTCCTCAAGAGATTTTATGAATGTCCTATTCATATTTTCGAACTAAAATTATAAATTTATTCACCCAAGAAACATTAATTGTTCTACAGGGAAGTTAATGATTAATAATTGGCAATATAATATGTATATAGGATAAATGAAAAAAAATAAAATTAAATTACATTGTCAAATCTGATAAAATTCTAAAAAACTAAGAAACTAAGAAATACTCTTTTAGTTGTAATTTGAACTTCGATAGATGTTTTATATTTTTAAACGGCTAGGTAGTTGATTATAAATTATGACACCATCATGCAAAATGCACCTCTTTCCAATTTCAGATGTTGCCTTACTGGGATATAGTTCATTAAAATTTCTTGTTAGGTGTTTGTGAATGACTTTATTTTCTGTAAAATGCAAACCAGTATATTTTTTTTTTTTGAATCGGCTTAAATGAATGAATAAACATACTGATAATTTGTAAAGCGATTCCAAGTTCAATATTTTTTTTGGTTTGTACAAATTTCACATAAGTATTAATTACAAAATTCGTTAAAAAAAATAAGTAATCGAAAATGAGTAGTGATAGTGAGGATGATTTGACATTGCTAATTTCAATATAAATATTGATGACAGTCTACATTTTCATATAGTTGGCGGGAAATGCATATAGCAGTTAATTTCAGCGATTTATTATGTGCGTTCGTAGCAGCAAGGGTTGATTCAGGTGACGTTCGTTGGATGGTTGGAGGTTCAAATCCAAGTATCAAGTTTTTTTTCTTTTATGAAATCGATTAGTGTTGTAGATTTTTATTATAATTTTCAATATTTGTATCTTCAATTCCTTTTTTAGGTTGTAGTTGTAGGGAAAGAAAAGTTTATGATATAAATATTACAGATTTGTTTATGATTCAGATGGTCGTAGAAAAAGTATAGTGTACAATGAGCATGAAATGATCCATTTTCCACTCGTAGGTATATGAACTATTGTTCATGTAATGTATGTCATTTCATGCTCATTGTACAATATATACCATTGTCTATGACGTGTTTCATTACATACGAGAAACTATTTTCTGTAATGAATGTTATGAATAATTTCTTTTTGGAAAATAAGTCCTTATGGTTCCATTTTTGCCATAACGGATTTGAAAATAAAATACATTCTAGAAATAAATAAAAAATTGAGGTATCGCCGGACGCTTGGCAGATGTGAAAGATTTATTATTTTTTTAGAAAAAACGAAAAAATGGATGGTTTATTGAACGAAATAAATATGGCATAATTAAACATAAAATATTCAGATTTCTTTCGAAAGAAAGGCACCTAATCATTGGCATTGATTCATATTTCAAATTTTGTGCTCATTTTTTTATGTCATCCTTTGCTAGCTTAACAAAAAGTTAGCGGAGCAAGATGGCTTTTACATATTTTTTCAATAGGGAAATTATCAGTTTATTAGGAGCTATTTGAGTGCTCTATTCCGAAATTTTGTGATATTTTTTTTAAGATTGAAAAAATATGGATTTGCCATATTGCTCTGCCAACTTATTGTTAAGCTAGCAGAACATGTCATATTTTTTCAGAAAATGGAGCGCGAAATTTCGGAATAAGGCATTTAAATAGCTCCTAATTAGCTAATAATGTCCCTATTGAAAACATATGGATACGCCATCTTGCTCTGCTAACTTCTTGTCAAGCTAGCAGAAAATGTTATTTTTTTAAGAGCACAAAATTTCAGAAGAGATCACTTAAATAGCTCATAATTAGCTCCTAATTATCCGATAATGAACAGACATCAACGTTTTCCAAAGTGAACAACAACACTGCCTATGCTATAGGCACAGCGAGTGGGAAAAGATTCGTAGAGTAAAGGTGGGTTCACTTCTTATTCATTTCTGTCGTTCGTAAAGCATCACACGGAATGTATCGACTGTTAACATCCTCGGCAAGAGACAAACCTCGGCTCCTACTCGCTCACCTCGAATGTTAAATTGTTAACACGTCTTTACATTCCCTGTTACTTTTAAATAACTATTTCCCGCTGCCGACACTGTAAATAGTCCATATATGCTTAGCAACGAAACAGGTAAATGGCCTATATATCATTCGTTTACTAATTTATCTTGACAACGGAATGTAACTAGTGTCATTTACATGCCTAGGGTAATAATGACTTTGACAAGTAATACCTTCAGCTTCATTTATATCAATTTTTAGGTTATTAGACTTTTTGATAATTTTTGATGTATGTTATTCGGTAACTTAGTTACGCGCAAAAGCAACTTAGAATGAAATAGCGGATCGAATAATCATGAAGGACGGGTAAGAAAACAAACTTCGATACAGGCAAATTTTGAGAAATGCCAACAAGCAGCGGGAAAAACATAATAAAAGTTGCACAGAATGTATCGACTGTTAACATCCTCGACAAGCGACAAGCCTCGGATTTGCCTAGGCTCGTACTTGCTCACCTCGAATGTTAACACGTCTTTACATTCCTTGTTACTTAAATAACTCTTATTTTCAATGGTTATAGGCTTTCCTTACATTGGCAACTGTTAAGTTAGAAATAATCCTACAAATTGATGTTCTATTATAATTCTGTTATGGGTTTTCAAGGACGAAAAAAACTCTGTTGCATTTTGCCTCTCGAACTGAACAGAAATAAGAATTGTCCAGTGGAGTAGAAAACTCTATAGAAATTTCATAGTAGAACCTATAAACCTTTGACCAGAATGGAAATTGATGCTTTGGATTAACGGAGTAAAAAGCATTTCTCGGGAGTAGATCTACTTCGAAAGGGGGAGCTCTGTCAACAATGTTGACGCTACTCAAGACGTAACAATGGAAAGGAACAACTTTCTCCAATGGTCCTGTTCAATACTTGATTATCCGTTTCCTATATCGGTTGTATTTTGTGCTGGGCCATGGTTGGCGTACCTTTCATTCTAGTCCATTGTAAAGTCTTTGGTTCGAATTTTATTTCTAAATCTATATTTGTTTTTTAGATAAAAAGGGGATGGGTTCATTCATCTGCTAGATGCCTTCTGTCCAAAATATATTTATTACATGGCAGTATAGAAGAGCTGGTGGAACTTCAGAGATAATATCGAATAAAATACTGAAGTATACTTACGGTCAGGAACAGTACTGACATATTGACCCTCATGTGCCCCTGTAGTTGGATTCCTCAGCGTTCTCCGATGCAAATCTTCTAGCACTCCGAAACAGTACTTGAATGTTGGCCTACTTTCTGGTTCGAACTCCCAACAGTTCAGCATCAGTTTGTGACTAAAAAATGTTCGAAAGTGAGAAAAAATCGCTATTGGTATAGTTTTCATCGTTAATTATTGATGAATTCAGCAAATTGTTCATCTTCCAGACTACTACTTCACAATTTTTACTTACAGTTCTTCAGGACAATCGGTTGGTTTCCCCAATCTTCCTCCTCGTCTCACATAATGCAAGACCTCCAGATTGGCCCTGGCGGGGTAGGGCTGTTGTCCTAAAGTCATTATTTCCCACAAAAGCACCCCGAATGCCCAAACATCCGACTGACTGGTGAAAACGCCGTCCACCAATGATTCTGGGGCCATCCACCTTACAGGGAGAAGACCTTCCCCTTCCTGGAAAAATAAATCAGTTTGTAATTCAGAGCATAGGAAATAAACAAGGAAAAGTCCATAATATTAACATATATGAAAAGTCAACCTGTCCCGGCATTCAAAGAGAAATGTGCAAAAATAAATAGAAGAAGCACCCGCAAAGGAAGAGGTTTTCAATACATTGTTGAAAACATAATAATTCTATTCTATTACGGCAACAGCAAACAGTAATTTCTTAATGTTTTAAGAAAATTTATAGTTATATGATTAAAAACACAGAACGAAGATGTGGGGAAGAAGCACGGGCGTAGCTAACTCCCCTCAACCCCTTCGAGAAGGGGATGGTGGGGGGGGGCCTAATGTAACAAAAAAATGCACCAAATTATAAGCAGAGCTGAAATTAAAAAAAAAATTAATGTTTCGTGTTCAAATTTGAAAATTCCCTCCTTCGTTCTTTTGTGACGAATTTTTATGTGAAGCTAAATCGATTGCAGCCACATGGAATATTGAGAAAAACGAAAAAAAAAAGCTCTAAACGATTCCACGATAAATTGGCAGTTGACGAGATACTGACGGTTCCTGAAGTTAAATTTAATTTGTTAATATTTACCGGTCCTTGGACATCATTATCCAGTTAAAGAAATATTCGCCGGAATGAACAGTTAATTCTTATTTTAATTTTTCAACTGCGGAATCTATCTTGAAAGTGTCCATGAGCTAGTGTTAACTATCACCAGAGAAGATTACCGATAGTCCCCCCCCCCCCCCCTGTTAACTTTTGAACGGTTTGCCGTAGAAAGATAAAAAAAAAACTGTTTCGAGGGTTTCACCGATACTACTTTTTGAAATATAACGCATTGTGATTGCTCGATAGATGGCGCGGGGGGGGCACAAAAACCTAATTTTTTTAAATGGCATAGGGGGTCGAGTGACACATCGTTGAAAAGAGAATTTGATTCTCTTTTCAACCATCTAATTTTTTTTTTAATTTCGTTGACACGTTTTTTCACAATAAGCATTTCAAGTGTCAAGTGTAAGAGCGGATCTGAATTCGTTTCCTTACCTTTGATGTGAAATAATGGGACGGAAAATATTTTGGGTGGTATTAAAATACTAATGTTTGAAGAAAAATATCTTAATTGTTCTAGTGATTCACAATTGCAATCAATACCACGAAATACGGTCAATAAAGACAATTCACATTAATAATTATTCATTTTGAATTCCTTTCAAAGCTTAATCAGATATTAGGATATCGAAATTATACCCATTTCATTTATTTTTAATGACAAAAGTAATAACAGGTACTACGAAAGGACTATTTATTGGATTTGTTTAAATGACAATAATTAATTAGTTACCTATAAAAGTACAATGGATTGATGAATTATTGTATTCATATTCACTGAGGAGTTTTGTCTACTTATAATTATTATTTACTTTGAATATTTGATATGATCATGGTTGGTATACGTCATTTCGAAGAAAAAATTGAAGCAATTTATAATTTTCGTGAGGCCCATCGGAACTACCACGAAGCGAAGAGAATTTTTAATGAAAAATTTCCTGAACATCCTATAACTCGGAAATATTTGAGGGAACTAGTTGAAAAATTCAACAGAACTGGCAGTGTTCGTAGGAAAGGTGGAGCTGGTCGAAAATCAATTCCGGAAGAGACAAAGGTTTCGATAATTGCCGAAATGGTGGTAAATCCGAAGACCGAAGAATGGAATTTTGTGAAATTATGGAGGAAAAGATAGCTAGGAACCCCAATTACATTAGGAATATTTGTTTTTCAGATGAAAGTACCTTTTTTTTGAACGGAAATGTGAATACACAAAATGTGCGATACTGGAGTGATATAAATCCCCATATCTTTCGAGAAGGTCACACACAGTTCCCACAGAAAGTAAATGTGTGGGCTGGAATTCTGGGAGACCATATTGTAGGTATGTCCCTTATTTCTGGAAGAAAACTTAAACGGTAATTTGTACCTGGATTTACTAAGAGATACGGTTGAACCACTCATACTTGGAATATTAGAAGAAAATGAGAACGAATTTAAGGAACACATCACCTCCAGCAAGATGGGGCCCCTCCTCACTTACAACGTCAAGTTCGAGAGTATTTGGATGTAACATACCCTATGAGATGGACTGGACGTCGTGGACCAATCGAATGGCCGGCACGATCACCAGACCTTACACCTTGTGACTTCTTTCTGTGGGGATACGTCAAATCCAAAGTGTATGAGCAACAATCCAACTCTTTGGAAGAACTTAAAGAACGAATAACACGGGTTTGTGCTGGTATAACTGCAGACATGTTGAATAATGTTCGGCAGGAATTTGTGAATCGAATTTTTTATTATCAAGAAGTATTAGGTGGACATTTCGAACACCTGCTTCGTTAATTGACAACAATTTTGCTTCTAATTATTTAAATACTACATGTCATAATAGTTTGTTTTCTTTTTGTTACATTGACACTTCAAATGCTTATTGTGAAAAAACATATTAACGAAATTAAAAAAAAATTAGATGGTTGAAAAGAGAATCCAATTCTCTTTTTAACGATGTGTCACTCGACCCCCCCATGCCATTTAAAAAAATTAGGTTTTTGTGCCCCCCCGCGCCATCTATCGAGCAATCACAATGCGTTATATTTCAAAAGGTAGTATCGGTGAAACCCTCGAAACGGTTTTTTTTTTATCGCTCTACGTCAAACCGTTCAAAAGTTAACAGGGGGGGGGGACTATAAAAAGCCGCACTGTATATTAGCAAGCAGTTTACCGATCTCATGCACGGCTTACACAGTGGGAACCAAAATTCTCCCCCCCGTAACTTGTTTATTTTACATATTACAAACAAATGTGAAATCCAACAATACCAAGTTTGATGCTGTTTTCTCCAAAGACTACAGAGATATCGCCATTTATTTCACCCATAAGCTCAATGAGTGTGAGAGAGAATTTATTGACCTGCCAGAAAAAATTTCTCTCTCCCACTCATTGGGCTCATGGATAATATAAATGGCGATATCCCCGTAGTCTATGAAGATAACAGCATCAAACTTGGTATTGTTGGATTCTTTATGATCAGCTCTAACCGATCATGCAACGATATACAGGGGTCCTATTTAAATAAATCAACTTCTGAGTCGCTGCGCTTTTTTGAGACACTGTATAAATAAAACTTAAACCATTTTGAAATCAATGACAAAATTCCACCCGGACAGATATACAAGAAAGCGAGTTAATAGAAGGGATCATTGCTAAATTTGTATCAATTAGCGAAATAAGTGGTCTAACTGTCTAGGTTCTATTGTTCAGCCATGCAGATGAATATAAACGAGTGGAATTTGTATTTTGTATTTTTCATACTGAGTCTATCAAGCCTACATGCCTACGTACTTAGCATATGTTTAAAAATTGTAGCCTTTCGAATTTGAACGTTTTCTGTTATTCCTTTTAATCATCAGTCAGTTTGTATTAAATATTTATAGCTTTTATTGGGGTAAGGGCGCAAGTAGGTCCCTGCGGGGGGCGCGATGAAAGTTAGCCACTGGAAAGAAGAAGAAATAATGAAGAGGATTTGTGGGAAGAACTGAGGAATATCAAGAAAGAATTGAAGTGCAATGTTTGTTCGAGGTAACAATTGGATGAATCACGAAAAAAAGAGAGGCCGACCAAAAAAGATTAACCAGGAACTAATAAGTGACGTGAAATATCTCACGAAAAAAAAAACAAAAAAAAAACAAAAATTCAAAAACTGTTTACCTTCCTGTAGTAGTCGTTTTTGTATATGTCTCTGGCGAGTCCGAAATCTCCGATTTTCACAATCCTCGAGTCAGCATCGCAAGAAGAAACGAGGCAGTTGCGACATGCCAAGTCCCGATGAACAAAGTGCATTTCTTCCAAGTATCTGCATCCTTTCGAAACATCCACGCACATTTTCAGGAGCTCGATGAGAGTAAGTGACGGAGTTTGAGTCTTAAAAAAAGAGCATATTGTAGTTTACTAACATTAGATTGAGTAATAGTCTGGTCCACAAGTGATATTTCATTTTGTGTAAAACATATAGAGTGTGACCCACTTAAGACCAGAGCACCCTTATAAAATCTACATTTTCCAACAGATTGGAATGATTCTTTTTTCATTAGGTAGACATTCAAGAAGTCTACCAGGACACCAAATATCATGAATAAATCTCCAGTAGTATCTTTTAAAAATCAAATTAAAACATGGAATCATGAGTCTCCTCGAAATTTGTATATCTTTCACTTCAATTAACTCAGTCAATTTGCCTTTTATTATCATTTTATTCCATTTCAAAAATTTACAAAACATATGTATATAATATGTGAATTAATGATGTATATATAATTCTCACATGTTATTTTCTCGCAACAAGTTTTTAACTTCGCGAGTATAATTAAATCGTTTATTCACTTTTTTACAAATTGTTATACATATTTTTCAGAATTTTAAATAAACTTTATTATTATTATTATTATTATTTCCAGGGCCAACTAATCTGATTTTTCAAGACAAAAAATCTAAAAAAATTCTAACTGCACCACTAGATTCACGATATTTTGAAATGGTTCATATGTTAATTACGTTCAAATACGCCAATCAATAAAAAAGTTATAGGGTAATGAAATTTAAAAAATATGCCGCTTGATCAACCCACCAATTCAATTTCAGAACTTTTATCAAAATTCGGAATACACCACTGTATACAGCACCTGAGGTGGTGCTGTAGGTTTTCCGGGTTTTCCTGCAGCTGAAAAGTGAACACGCCGCCAAAAATCAGTAAGTCGCCCCGGAGCGCCACGGCAAATAATAATAATAGCCGTCCTCTACCCGCACAGTCCATGCCTTTGGGTACACTCTACGAGTGTTTATGAGGGAGTATTATTATTATTATTATTATCACTGACCAAAAAATATGCTAATGGAATTTCAGGAAAATGATGATTTTATCCCATAATTTTTTATTTTATTCGTTTATCAACAGATTTCGATGAAATTACAGTCAGTGATATTATGAGACTCCCTTATCAATAATTAACTTATCAACACGATGATAGTTTATTAAAAAATTGGGCTAACATTTTTTCTTTTGATCATGCATCTGATTCGTTTGACGCGCATTAAGTGGGATTCACAACCAAACTTTTTGTGTTTTGCTTTTTACGTTTTGTATTCTGATTGGTGAAGCAGAATCTGAAATTAAACTGACGCAATAATGCCATTCACAACAAAAACGTCAAAAATTTTCGATTTGCTTCTGAACAAGAAACATAAACATAGCATAACATTGGTTTGGCAGAGCAAAATGAAGAAATCATCACAAAAATAATAATTTAAATAATGAATATTATACATGAAATTTGGAAGAGACGTAAATTGCTCCTTCTTTTGCACTTAAAGGGAAAAATGAATCGTACAAAAAGAGAATATTGGGTGAGACCATCAGGATGTAAAAGTAGAAAATTAAACAGAATATACTATTCGAAATAAGAAAAGGAAGAAAAAATATAACTTTTGTCCGAAACCGGTCGTAATAGAGTAGTAAAGTGTTAGTGGAAACTGGACAAAAGTTATATTTTTTCTTCCTTTTCTTATTTCATCATGAATTTCCACAAAATAAATAGATCATCAATCAAACAAATATACTATTCCCTGGAATCACAAAAAAAATTGGGAGAAAAAAATTAACACAACTTTTATCGAATGTCACAACAATATTTTTATGATGATCCGCTCTCACATTGAAAAACATTCCCACAAAGAATCCATAAGCCCTGCTGAAAGATTTTCACTGAGATGTAAACACAACGCATTTTGCAACGCAAAAAGCTGAGAATATTTAGCTTTTTGCGTTCGTTTTATTCCAGATTCTGTTTCCACCAATCAGAATATGAAACGTAAAAAGCAAAACGCAAAAAGTTTTGTTGTGAATCCCACTTTAAACGGCCATTACCTGTTTCTTACCCAATTTTCACAGTTATCAACAATGTCGTTATATTACCTAGAGAACAACTTTTTTTAGTAAATTTCCTGCATTATCGTGTTTTGTAAAATTTTGGACATCATAACATGGTTTTTGAAATATTTGCGAAAACCAAACTATTATTTTTTTTGTACTTAATTTTTTACAACTTTTTTCTAGATGCCACTTCGAATCGAATGGGACCAAAATCATAATTTTCGTTGGTCTAGGTGAGCTTTTCAACAAACTAGCACCTGTGAACAAGACTATAAGGGAAAAATTGACTTTATTTTTAACCGTAAAATTTACCAATGGATTCCGCGATTCTCTCAAATACGTGAGCAGATCTCCACCTTCCATCAGCTCCATTATTATGAAATGTGGATCGTTATCGAGGCAAACTCCCAGCAGCTGAAGAATGTGCTCGTGTTTGAAATGGCTCATCAGTTGCGCTTCTTGCAAGAAATCACTCTTTTCTTGATCAGAAGCACCCTTTTTCAGCGTCTGAAAGGCAAACAGTCAATTAATTTGATGTGCGTTTCGTTTGAAAACGGTGTAACTTACCTTTACAGCAACTTTAGTTTCAGCATTACTGTTATCGATTCCTTTAGATTTTCCTTCGAAAACTTCACCAAAAGCGCCGCTTCCCAAAAATTTCGTCAAAGTGATTTGGTCCCTGAAAAAGTAAAAATTCCCTCTTTACAAGCTTTCACTTAACTTGCTTTGTCCGTATGTGTGTCTTTCCGTTTAAAAATTTGCAATCCATTTTTCTTCCTGGATTGCGATGTAATTTTGCACACATATTAAGAACCGATGACAATACAATAATTTAAAAAAATGTTACCCTTCTACGCCCCGAGGGCTAGATATAGAAAGCGTAGGAATTCTGAACAAAATCCAACGGTTGGAATGTCGGAACCTTCCTCAAAAAAAAAAAAAAATTGATAATAATTTAATTTAAAAAAAATATACTCCTCTACCCTACTCTTTTTTGAAAGAAATTGCAAAAACTGACGGAATCGGAATCGAAATCGGAAAAATACTTAAAAATATTGAAATTATGGGATCATTGTATAATGTTAATAATAATAATAATTCGTAAATAGGGTACGTGCCGATAAGGTGGATGGCAACATTATCAAACCACTTCTTATGTTGAAAAGAACAAAATAAAATAAACGTAAAAAATATTTTTAAAAACAAGCTTATATTATAAACTATTGATCTAAAATGTGAATTTTTTTTTTTTTAATTCAAATAGTTTTTCAAAACCTTGAGCCGTGGAATATTAGCCATTACACGTGAAATGAAGCCTCAAGCGTTTGGGAAAATATTACAATTTTTAAAAGTTTTTCGTTTTCATACCTTAAATATTATTTTTACTCTTTAGTTAAATAGTTCATAAATGAAAGATAGTTTTAAAAGATTTGAGTTTATTTTATTTCGAAACTCATTTTTCCTTTTACGGGTTTCACAGTTTCACGTATTTACCTCCGAATTTGTGGCAATAAACTCAGTTCCTCAGGTGTTGGTTGGGTAGAAGCATAGAGAATATTAGTATTATGAATTCCTCTTCTTGGCAATTCCCGCAGAGTGGCTAGTTCTACATCCGACATTCTTGGTAGCGTTGGTATTACTTGCTGCAGCTTCTTCTTCTTGTTTCGCCTTCCCGAGCAGACGACTGCAAAAATTAACAAATTCTAGAATACTCCAGAACATTTCGAGAGTACTCGAGATCATTCCACAACATTCCAAAACATCCCGGAACATTCTGAAATGTTCGGTAACATCCCGGAACATTCCAGGTCATTGTGGAACATCCCAGATCACTCTATAATTTTTTGGAATGTTCTGAAAATTTCTATAATACAGTGAGTTTCAAAAAGTTTGCACCATATGGGAAACTTTTTTATTATGCAATTGTCTGAAAATTATATTCTTCATAAAAGTTGGTGCTTCGCGAAAAACTTGTGTTATCAAAATTCTGATATTCCAAACGGTGTACCGGAGAGAACAAAAAATAGGAACTTTCATCGAGAGTAAACTACCCTTATTTTTGATATTATCGAAGAAGTTTACCTAGAACAGTTGTTTCGAATCGAAAAAAATACTGAGATTTGAAATCACAGCCACCTATGCAACAATTTTTTATAGTTCTAAGGAGGAAAAGTATTTTTCTTCCCTAGGGAGAAAAAATTCATTCAAAAAAGGCACATAATATTGTCTATGAGAAAGTTAACACTGAATCTCAATCCCAAATGAATAAGCTAACCAAATATCCAATAATTTATTTCTCTAACAAAAAAAAAAAAAGAAAATAACTTGCTTAAAAAAAAATCACCGATTGCCGTGATCGAACCCAATCCGGTTTACTACTTTTAATTTTATATACTTTCCATCATGCCTGTATAGGTCCGTTTTGAACAAAAGCGGTTGAGATGCGTTTTAAATTTACAAAAAAAAGTTTATTAAGTGGGTAGGAGGAAAAATCATATGTATTACATGGGAGTAAAGTGCCTTTTTCTCCCTTGGATGTTTACTGCCCTCAGTGCCCTCTCAGTGCTATATCTATCACATGAGTTATTGGATATTAATAACTCCAGGCAACTTCACAATCTGTTGCCATCTTTAATTAACGTCCTCATAACTCCCTTGATACTGACTATCTCGTCTTGAATTTGTAAAGAATTAACACAGAATGAAAAGACTTTTATACCTGTTTTTGATATCAGATGGGTACAAACGAAGGATGTGTACAATGCTCTGTTTGTCGAGGATGGGCTCATGGAGGTTACACTGCCATGGAAGAAGGAGATGAGACTATATATTTGTGCCTTTTGTAAGTAGATTTTACTCAATTTATACAAAAAATTATAATATATCCTGATTTTAAATTAATTTTAATATAGACTCCGTTTTGCCCAACTAGTTGTTTAAAACGAGTTACTTGCGGTATTTACATATTTCATATTTTATCATTAGAGTAAATAGTTCTCTCCAACAACCTAGTTATTTTGTCATAGGTTATTACTCTTTTAACCATCTTACTTTTTCTCAAAATTTATTTCCAATAAACTTCTACTTTATGAGCTGCAATATTATTGTCCTCATTTTAGACGACGTTTCTCTACAGAAAAATGTAGTTCCAACAATAACCACCATTACAAATACAAATTCACTTACGGTAAACGAACACCAGAACGAAGATAACGCATATAGAAATGGGGATGAGAGTCGCCACGAGAATGAGTTTCATGGGGTTCTGTTTTTCGGCCATCCTGGCAGCCGTGGGATCGAACTCACTGCTCTCTTCGCTCGTATTGCTCCAGCCGTACGAATTCAGAGCGGACGCTCTGAAGGCGTATTTGTGTTTTTCGTCCAACCCGTTGATTATCCAGGAAGTACCTTGAAAACAAGAAATGCGTGACAGATATAGCAGTACCTTGTAATTGGTGTTTATTAAAGTTTTTCAACAACTGTCAAAAAAGTGCGCTTTTTTGTGTAGGTCGTATGTCTACAATTAATCCAGTAACGACAGACTAACTCGAGCAAAAAGTGAAGAATGAATTGTAGCACTCTGAAACTCGGCACATGACATCTCGACATCATGTTTTATTAGAAAAAAAATTGTTTACCAAAAAATCAGGGGTGGAACCTAAAAAAAATTTCATTAAAAAAAATATAATATTTTTTGTTTTTATTTCAGAAAATATAAGATTTATCAAAAACGATTATAAAATACAGTCGTTTTTTCAGAAAACGTGGTTTAACGCCGACATCACATTTCATGCTGCGCTAACCCGCCACTGCAAGTTCAGGCGGTGCCGAAAATTACATTTGTCATAACTTTGTTAAAAATTATAGTAGAAGGAAAAGAAAAAGTGCATATCGTTCCTGAAGACTTCTACTTCCTCATGAAAATATAACATGTCAGTATCTGATTACCTAAAATGTGTTTTGTCCCACTTCACATAACCCTTCTATGATATTTACGGAGGATCCGAAAGTCATGGATATTTTAGTTGATATGAAATAATTATACTGAAGCAGGAATCAGTACCCTCTTTGGACCATATGTAACGATTTAAGACTAGTGAGACAAGTCTTACTCATACGTGCCAAAGAAAAACTGGGTTTTACTCCTGCCTCAGTTTTCAACTCACCCATAATCCCGGCAATTTCTTCAGTAAATGTTGAAAATAATCCCTCATACACATCTTACATAAAAATGAAGTATGTGGTTTCAAGCTTGCGGTGTGCACATTTACTGAAGGGAATGCCGGTTTTATGGGTAAGTTGAAAATGAGGCAGGAGTAAAAGTAAAGTTTTTATTTTGGCATCTATGAGTAGGACCTGTTACACTACTTTAAAATTGTTGCATATAGTCCAAAGAGAGTATGGGTTGCTGCTTCAGTATAATAATTCCATATTTACTAAATTATTCATGATTTTCGGATCATCCGCAAACACCTCCGTGAAGTGCGACAAACCACATTTTAGGTACACAAATACTCGCATATTATATTTGCATGAGAAGGTAGGAGTCTTCAGAAACGATATGAACTTTTCCTTTTCCTTCTCCGATTATTTTTAGCAGAGTTATGATCAATCAAATATTCAGCTCAGCGGCGGGTGAGGGTTAACCTGAAATTTTATGTCGGCGTTCAATCACGTTTTCTGAGAAAATGAGGGCATTTCATAAAAAATTTCTGGGAATAATTTTTATGAAAAATTAAATTGTTTTTCACCATGTTGAGTTGTTTTTCCGATAAATCATATACTTTCCAAGATTACAGCAAAAATCTATTTATTTATTTTTAAACAAAAAAAAAATGTTCCACCCCTGGAATTTTGGTAAACAATTTTTTTTCGGGTTTATCATGGTTCCAACTACTAGAATAACAAGTTTGGTGGTGATTCTTGTCTCAAAACTCAATCCTACTGGATTAAATATATAATTATATATATATTTTTTTTTAATACAATAAACTATTGAAATGATCCTGAAGACAGCCCTGGCAGTGTCACTCTAGTGCAACGAGATAAATTGGCGAATTTTCTAAGAATTACAAAACTATCAAGAGTTTGCCACTTTGGATATAATTAACACGCGAGCAGTGAATCAGGGTGATAGTGATATAGCATACACATCAGCTTTTACATAAATTAGTATTTATTTTTATAATTTCGTAGAAAATAAATTATGTATATTAAAAAACTGAGTGAATATTCATTACAACTGGTGTCGGAAGTGGGATTTTTGAAATCAATAAGTGCTCGCGTATTGGACAGTTTTCGTATGCGAGAAAATAAAGTGATAGATCTTTTTTTTCGCGCAAGAGAGACTGTTACTCGTGAAATGGATAGTTGTACGTATTACGGGAATATAAAGTGCTTCTTTTTTCGCGTGAAACAGGCAATAGGCCGATGGCCCGTGAAACAAGCGTTGGGGAAGGAAATTCGACAAACTGATAAACTTTTGTGTAAAGTAGACTGATACCTCGTTCAAAAACAAAGTGTTAACAATTGAAATGGGGGAGACATAACTCAAAACAACTGGCAAGAAGGTCGTACCACAAAAAAAAACTATCAGACGAACTGATTCAACAAGAAGAAGACCCTGAAACCTTTTATTAGAAATTTCTAGAGTTGATTTGAGTACGATAATGAATAAACTACAACAAAATTTAAGGAGTCTGGAACATTCACTTCTAGAAAATTCGAATAGATTGGAAGAAAAACTACAAGAGAATTCGAAGATTCATGAGACAAAGCTTCTAACAGTCTATTAGTCTGAAAAAAGAGCTTCCAGAAAATTCAAAGAGTCTGGAATTTGAGAGGAGAGCTTCTGGAAAAGTAAAAAGCTTGAAAGAAGAACTTTGTGGTGTATCGAGCCGGTTAGAAGAAAAACTGAGAACCGAGAGATGCGCTACTAGAACGTAAGTATATACTCACTTGTTCCGTTATAAAAAATTTTCCAATCGTCCAAATTGTCCAGTTCTATAGACGGCGAGGTATTGTAAAAAGGAACTGTTCGATTTGTACTTCTCTTCGTTCTATAAAATCTTATAATTTTTCCTTCGAGCTTGTACATTTCTATAGGCGCACCGTTTTCTTTGGATGCCTCCCAAATTACTTTGTAGATATTGGGTGTTATGTATTGAATAAGGGGCATACCCGGAGGACTTGGTACGTCACCTGAAATTTATTAAAGGTTAACTTTGAACAAGATCAAAGTGCAGAAAAAAATATTTATTTAATTAAATTATTTAATATTTTCAAATAAGCGTGTTTACAGATAAAGTGTGAACCATTTAAAATGGAAGCACCCTTATAAATCATACATCATTCAACAGAATGGAATGTTTTTTTATTAAATTGCCACTCAGAAAGTCCACTAGAGCCCCAAATTTATTGAATGGGTGTTAATTTTCAGGGAATCTTATTTTTCGAATTCAAATATAAAAAAAACTGACTATACCATACTGGATTCAATTACGTTGGAATACATCAATGAAAAAGTTACAATAACTTTTGAAAAAAAAAAGCCGTTCAATCAATCCCTATTAATTTAATTTCAGAATTTTTATCGAAATTCATCTTAACAGAATTTCATAAAAATTTTTGAGACATTGGCTATGGGTATATTCCGGTTGGCAATCGTACTGGCCTCATTTCGTTTCCACCAAATTTTTGTTAATTCACATATCGGAAGTGTTCCCGAATTTTGGTGCAAATTACAAAAAACATGCTTGCCAGAACGAATATTTTAGAAGCGAAAAATGAGGATGTAGATGTTTTGAACATATTGCACCACATGGTTTATTCTATAATTGAAGATTCAAATGCATCTTGCTTTAATTATGCGTTAATAGTTAGTCCTCAATTTGTTAAGCCAAATTATGACTCAAGTTGCAGACGGCAGTTAGTGGCTTTTTGAATGTCCAACTACACTTGAACTGAAAAAAAATACGATCGATTGAAAAATGTATATTTCTTATTGGTAATGGGTCACATTGTATAGTCCACGAAGTAAAATTAATAAGTCAATATTATTATTATATTACAAGGTTGATACAGGAGAATGAGAACTTGATCCTTACCGAGTGTTTTGAATGTAAATCGAGAATCTCCCGGCCATACGTATTCCTCTTCATTTCCCTCATACAGCAGTTTCATTTTGAACATATACGTCATGCTCGGCTGGAGATTATCAACCACCATAAGCACCCTTTTGTTGTCCTCCTGCATATTTTCGATTATTTGCCACTCGTTGGTTGTAAGCGGAGCATATACCACGACATACTTCTCGATATAGTGGATGGGTTCCCAAGATATTTCCAGTTTATAAGCAGTTTTGTTGACCAATACCAACTTGGGCGGCTCTGGATAAGTCGTTATTTTTACTCTGTCGCTGTCATTGGATGTTTCGTTGTTTTCGCTGTATACCCTCACCCAAACTGTGTAAGTTTCGTTGGGAGTCAGCTTATTCAAAAAAGTAACCAGTACTTCCGAGTCGTTCACCCTGACTTCTCCTTTTTGTCTGACGCCAGATGGGGTGGTTTCCGTTTGCCAATGAATTTCGTAATGGACGACGGCGCCGTTCAGTTCTTCTGGCGGTGACCATATGACTTCGGCTAGGTTCGGGCTAAGAACTATGGCAGATACATTCCGGGGTTTCGAAGGTACTAGGTCAAAAAAAATACAATTATTGTTACGTGACAGATCTCAAGACAGGGTTGTTTCAACAAATGACATCTTTAATTCCAATTATTAAAAAAGTTATATACAATATTGGCCGTAAAGCGCTGTTTGTATCAGTTGTATATTATTGTAATGATCCGATGCCAGCCCTGTCAGCGTCAGCGAGTTCGTAAACAAGTAATAAATCACCGAATTATCATTCGTTCGGCGCACCGAGAAACATTCCTGACCTTTTTGAAAAATAACTGCTTGTGGCCCTCCTGCGCTTTCGTAGAATAGACTGGTGGCCCGTGAAACAATGGATCGCGAGGTAAGTTCAACAAACCGATAGACTTTTGCGTAAAATAGATTTATACCTCGTTCGAAGACAAAATGCTTTCGAGGAGAGTACGACTGGTAGACCTGAAGGTCGCGGAATTGAAATCTGAACTGAAGGAGAGAGAACTTGAAACAACTGGTGAGAAGGCTGCACCCTAAAAAAATATTTTCAGACGAACTGATTCAACAAAGAGACAACCCCGAAACCTCTTCATTCGAAGTTTCTGGAATTGATTTGTGTACGACAATGAATAAACTCGTCGAAAATACCAAATCATTGGAAGACAAAATGCAATAAAATTTGGTAACGTTGAAAGAATTCGGTTGGTTCGAAAAGAAAAAACTTCAATAAAATTTAGAGAGACTGGAGGAAAAGCTCCTATAGAAATTTCAAATGGACTGAAATCGCAGTCAGGAATCAAACGAATTCTTACAGGAATTTGAAGCAGATGCACGCTTGATTCGTCTCGCATATCTAGCAACCCGGAAAAGGTAAAAGAGCGATAGCGGTCCAGTCATTCTTGGATGTACCAAGAAACCTGGCAACCATTGATATAAGCTCGTTCAATACATCTCGTAAATGCCCTGTCACGCGCGTTGCAATCCTGTAAGAGCCAAAGTAAAGTCTGGATGATGGAAGAAAATCCACAGGAGCCTCCTACACTTGAAGCTGTCATAAAGGAAGCGATGAGGAAAGTGTTGCCCGAGAAGAGACTGGTAAGACGCCGGAACTGTAGAAAACTTGCCATTGGCTAGGTACGTAACTCTGAAAATGTCAACAAGGACGAAGATTGTTGAGAAGGAGCAATTGTCGGCCAGAAAGCCCCAGTTAACAACGCATATGTCGCTATCCTTGAACGATAGAGCAAATATGCCTTCATAGACGGTCTTGCACCATACTGCTAGATGTTGCAACTAGATACAGGTGCGACTAGAACTATTCCAGAACAACGGCTAGAATTGAACCGTCGACTTGAAAGATACGCACAGCAACAGGAAAGCCAGCCACTGTGTATGGTGAACTACCAATTGAGCTGATTTTGGGCATTACTAAACTGAAACATCGGGCAATGGTAGCTGACACTGGAATAATCCGAACGGATATCTTGAATTCCAGAGGGTTCGAGTTGAATTTCGAAGACGGCGTCCTACGTGTGGAAGAAAAAGAGCTGGTGATTCATGGGAGACGTGAAGAGATGTTCCGGGTCCTGATAGCTTAAAATGTGAGCGTACCTGAAAGGGCTGAAAATATTCTGGAGGCTCGCCTTGACAGGGGTGCGAGCAATGGAAATGTGAAGATGTTCGAGTCCGTTTTTCTAGATGAGAAAATTAGAGGAGGAATTGGACTAGCAATGGTCCTTCCACATTTTGTTAATTTTGTGCCAGTAAGAGCGACGTCTATGAATGAGTCCGTTTGAACATCGCGTTTCTTGTTGCTCGCGTAGATTTCTGTCTATACTCCAGATAAATTGTTTCCGATACTGTATATACGATATTACATATAATTAACAATATAAAATGAAACCAATATTTACCTCCTGGAGCCGTTTGGAATATACCGGCGGGACCAATCACCACAGTTTCTCTTCTGGTGAAATGATTACTCGCTGAAACGAACACCAAATACTCGGAAAAAGGTTTCAAATTGGTGATCTCTTGCGTAGTGTTCGTGGTTACGAAGGTCGTGCAGTTGTTGCTTTCAAAACAGTCGAAGCCTTCGTGAAATTTACTATAGTAAATGGTGTATCGGATGGTTGCTATTGATATATTCGAACATTCTTCGTCTACCGAGATATTAGGCATGCGCAGAACTAGCGAGTTCGATGATCTTGCTTCGAGAGAGACTGTGAGGTTGGGCTGTTGCTTTGGGGTAAGGCAATTATCTGGAGGAAAAGGTTGCATGTGTTGGCCATATATGATGAAATTCTTCATGTTGATCTGAAAATACCAATAATTTGTACTTAGGCATTACATTTTTTCTGGTTCCCACGAAAAGGAAAATCCTGTATTGTTCAAAGAACATCTTGAGAGCCGAGGGAATGTAGGTAGGAATTGGTGTCATTCTTGGATGTTTGAAGGCTGTATGCCTCAGGGAACACCTTTAATAATAACGCATTTTATTTGAAATATAAATAAAAATCAATCGCTGAATGTGTTGCTAAGCGCAAAACTCGGGAACGGCTTGAAGTTCAAGGAAGGTTCGCATAAGGGGTGAAATTGGACTGCATATATCATCACTAGTGGTACGGCATATAGTTAATACATTTGGAAATCGTTTTCGATGAAAAGAAACGCTCTGCACCGCTGACCAGATAAATCCCCTGACTTTTAGCATTGTAAATTTTCTTGCAGAACAACATGAAAAATATTGTTTTTTTGACGGAAATCTATATACAAAAAATGAATCGCTAAATTTCTTTCTAAGTGCAAAAATCCAGAACGGCTGGACCAATTTAGCATTTTTTTATTCCTTTGAAGACGGTTCTCATGAAGAGAAAAATTGGAAAAATTGACCGAAAAAAACTTAAAAACCCCACATTTCTTTTTCCAATACAGACTTGGAGCGTATTCAAAAAGACACTCGAATGAAATTCTCCAGGAAGTAGGTGTGATGTTTGAAACTTCCTAGAAATGTATGGAATACACGAGAAAAAAATCTAGAATATCGGCGAAGCTTCAGGAAGATTTTAGAAAGTTCGAGGAAATTGTGCAATGAACCATACAGAGGGAGAGACCAGGGGGAGATGAGGGGAAAAACTTTGAGAACTCTGGAATGTTCTTAAAGCTTTCAGAAGGTACCAAAAGATTCTAAAAAATTGTGGATTGAACCTGAAAAGGGGCTCTGGAAAGTTCTCGATTTTCTCGATGTTTCTATTCTGGAAATTTCTAAAGGTGTAAAATGTTCCCGAAACTTCTGAAGTTATTGAAAATTCGAGAAGACTGTGGAATGAATAAGAATAGACGTTCCGATACGTAAGACACTCGAGTGAAGAGTTCTCGAAAGTTCGATAACATTATAGAAGGAGCTGTGTGATTTCAGTTTCCCGAGTTGTTTTGAGAATGAGGTCGAAAGCATTCATGTAAGTCCATCGATTCCATTGCTGATTCAAATAAAGTCGTCAATTATCTAACTGAATTCCTAAATTCATTAGATTTGTCAGGAATGCCGTCACACAAATTACAGCTAAAGGTTGGCTTAACTGAAACTATGCAATGAATACCATTTATTCCAAATAACTTGAAAGCTGGATTTTATATTAATTTTTATCACTCATTCAACGGACTTCTGGCAATTATCGTTAAAAATTCCATTAGTGCAAATTTGAATAGATACGTCAGTTTCATCCACTTATCAACACCGTATATTTACATACCTGCTCAGTCTGTAACTTGTCATTTCTCCACTCTAAAGCATACAGTGAATCCTGATTTGTCCAATATATCGTTTCGAAATCCACGTGCAAAGATTCCGACGAAACAACATCGGCAAGACTACTGATTCTCTTGCTATCCATTATTTCATCACAATAACAGAAATGGCTATCAGACCTAATTATTTTCTGGGTATATTTGTCGCTAAAAATAATTCCTGGCCTCGAAGTATCATCGGAATTGTCAAGGCAAAACGTAGAACCTATTTGGGGCCATATAGGGCAGTTACATAATGAAGAACCGGAATTAGTGAAAAACTCCTTTATGTTGGCACCACTGATATCACTCAGCCACACCGACTGGCTGACATTGTCTCTTGTTTGGATCCAATACAAAGTTTTTGAAAATGGAGAGATTTCCACCATTGATATTCGTCCATGTATCTCCAATATTACCATGGCATCTTTTTGTTCGACGTTCAAGTCGATTTTGAATATTGCTGTCATGTTTCGACTAGTCACTCTGGTGTAATATAAACTTCTCTCCAGCCAATCAATGCTCAAACTTTTGGCGCCTTCCTGCGCTTCAACAATTTTGGTTGCAACCATCTTCGTCATATCAAACATGAATATTTCCCCTTTTTTGTTGAGCCAAAACACTTTTTCTTCTCTCAGGAGGTAAGCAATAGCTTTCGGTTCGATAATACCATTATTGAGCGTGTATTTCTGTTTCAAATCCACATCATAAATAAATATCGAAGTTTCGTTGGTGACTAATAGTGTTGGTACAGGGTGTTCATGCGCTGCGTTTACAGAAACAGTTGGTGCGGCAGCACCCAATCCTATTTTGGTGAATGCTTGAACCTAGAAAAAAATAAGTTAATAGGCAGATAATGAAGGACCCCGAACTTCTCTTATGGAAAATGGCCTTCGGTTCAATTTTGTAGTATTCGATCACCCTTTCAAAAGTGTCCATTGGCCAACACGATCCTATGACTAGTTTTCGAGATATACCCGGGGTGTGTTGACGTTGAAAGTGGCCAATTTTATTTTCTTGATTGATTTGACCGATACTTGATGGATATCAGTAGGAGATTTGAGCCGGTTCTGGGCCTCCCCCCACCACTATGACGTCATCAGTGACCTTGACCTATGACCTATGACCTCGACCTATGACCTTGACCCATGACCTTGACCTATGACCTTGACCTATGACCTCGACCTATGACCTCGACCTAGGACTTGACCTAGGACTTGGGCTTGCCCTTAGCCTTGACCATGATGTATATTGTTGGGAGGTGTTCAGGGTTTGTGTTTGACATTGAGATTATAATGACTTGGATTTTTTTTTCATACACGGACAAGTACTTTTTCCAAGTACTTAATTTATTTTTCTTACCTCAATGTCTTCCATGTCCTTCATGTATACTTACTCTGCCATTGTGTATGACCCTTATGTGTGGAGTACACATACAAATCTATACCGAAGTATAGAGAGGGTACAACACGTCTGCACACCACGGAGATCCAGTTAGATATGTGAACTCTGATTACTCTCCAGTGATGTATACCTTGCGATGGTGGTGGGAGGAGGGGTCGCGTGACGCTATGCGCATCCACCCTCGCTCTCGATAGGGTGGGTTGGATCCGCGCTGACGTCACACACCCATACGCTGCGGTGACTCATCGACTACTATTTACTCTCCGCCCTCTATCGATGCGATGCAAACTCGCGCATGGTGGGGGCTTTGTATCATACATGTTTCATAAGTCTGTGGTGGGGGGTGGTTCACTATCTATTATAAAAGAAGTTGGTATGGTGATATGAAATCAGAAGTTGTATACCTAGCAGTCGAGCAGTCAGCAAGAGTAGTGAAGTTATTCAGTGCCTACACAGTGAGAGAGATCAGTGAGTGTGTTTTTCTATTGAAAATTATTTATATTTTCCATATATATTATCATCATGTCAGTTCCAAAAGTAGATTTACAAAAAATCAATTCTATAATTAAACAAGAGATGGAAGTGTTAGAGCAAAAAGTAATATCATCTTTGCCACTGAATGAAGCTTACCCAATTAAGACGATGTCAGTTTGTTCTACCCGGTTTGGTAAATCCATTTTATTGATACTACTTGATGTAAGCAATGATACATTATTCAAAACATGGCTGCCAAAACGCGTTTCAGAACAATTTACCGATGATGATGTAGCATGCATCAATTCATCAGGTGGTAAATATACAGTAGCATATTTGGGTCAGAGTCCACAAAGCTTTGCCGGCATGAAAACGAGATCGTTGGTCAAATTTGATCTCACTGAATAATTGTAATATATAATTTCCACTTGTCATATCTTCTAATTCTGATTCTTTTATATTATAGGTGATAATTGTAAGGAAAATATAAAAACTTTTCATACATTGTTAAACACACTCTTCGGTGGAGACATCATCAAAAGTCTAATGTGAGTAGTACTGATTATTTTTGTAGCATTCTTATTTCAATAATTTCTCTTTGATCATAGCTTCATTTTTGAAAAATGTGGATGATGTATGCAAGTCAACACTGGACCGAAGCCATAGACATCTCTTCCGCCGTTGAAAGGTTAACTTCTGAGTTGCGTGCTTTGAGCGAGGATGCTCACCACGCCACCATTTATGACCTGAGCGTATGCTATGATGAAGAAAGGATCCAACACTGTATGCGTGATTACGAGAACTACAAAAAGGGTGTGGATCTCTGCGAGAAATATACAGATGGTTCTTTCGATCTACATCACCTCTGCGACGCAATGATTGAATGTGAGCTGAAAAGATTTCTCCACCGCCTCCTACCATACCTACCTGAAGACATCATCAAAAAGTACCAACTGGATGATGATGATAGTGAAATCGAAGAAGGAGAAAATTATGATGAAGATGAAGAAGAAGTTATATTAGATTGTTTGTACATACCTAAGACTATTTGAATTCTAAGCTAATGATATTTGAATAAAAAAACATAAAAATTTTTTACACATGTTTTATTTACCTATTTCTCTTTTACATGAATAAAGAAAGAAAAATGAAAAAAATGTGTGTGTGTGTGTCTTCATCAATATCTGCAGTGAACTGAACCATCCAATGCATTGTATGTCAAAAATGTATCATGCAGAATGAGTGCATATACTTTGGTGTTGGCTGGGAAGTTGACTTTCCTAGTTTCAAACTCGAGCTTAATATCAATAGTTGATGATTTTGTGGCATTCGGCTGATGTGAACAATCAATGATGAATAGTGGATTTTGTCGAAATTGACCAATGTCCATGAGAGGTTCACTCATATCTTTATCATAATAACTTCGTTGAAAGTTCTCATAGGCATAATAAGCCGAAGTATCGAGTTTTTTATCGAAATCCAAATTCCAACGTTCATATGGGTATACTTCAGAGTTCAAGTACACACGAATGTTATTGATATCAGCAGTTGTGAATTTAGTGATGTCCTTTGTCCTGTCTTCAGAAGTGGTAGTGCTTTGGAATCCAATGATGATGTAACGAGGTGTTTCAAGGGCGTTGGTTGTCTTGATAGCCCATATGTCTGAAGACGTGCCACGTAGTGATGGAAGTTCATAGAGATCCCACATGCGATAAGCCAACTTGATTTTAGCATTCAGACCGCTTTTGTTGATTCTATTTAAAAGTTTGAGCTTGTGCTTATCTTCTGGCACTATGTGTCTTATTTTCCACTCAATTTTATTGATTTCCAAATCAGCATCAACCTCACCAATATATGAGTTCTTGAAGGATCGAGCGATTATTAAAATCATTTCTTGTTTGGCATTCAAGATACTTTTGTTGTAATCTTCAGCGAAACCCATCAAATATTTCAGTGGTAATTTACCACTGAATACGTGACTAGTTGTATCCAAGATATCCTGTTTAGTTTCCGAAAGTCCCCATCCAGTTGTCAATAAAGTGTTAGCATGCGATTGTCCAAATGATATCATATTCTTCATTGTAGATGTTATCCCCGGCTTCCTGACCACAGCAACTTGTTCACCACCCATTTCGTAGCGAATTTCATCAAAAAGGAATGCGATTGCATTATTCGAGAGATAACATAATTTTGTTTCATCTTTAGGTGTGAATTTACCCTCTATATAAATGAAACTCTCAGCAATGTCAAGTATAACGTCTTGATTATTGATTGCAATTCGAATTTCATCTGAATTCCTAAACAATGGTGATCCATATGGTTTATATGTATGCTCATGTAAACTTGTGAGGGAATGATCGAGCATCGGCTCGTCAAATATATTCAACTTTTCACTATTTGTTTCGAGCACCATTGTTCCTTACTTTCAGTCCAATTGATTTCAAAAATTTGAGATCTCTCAGCGAGAGAGCAGTGTGGTGTGCTAACTGTTTAGCGTACACTTTTGGAATGAGCCTTTTTCTATTCGAACCTTCCTTTTTAGCTATTTGTGGAATGTTTTCAAATCCTTGTCGATTCTGTCTATTATAACAAAAACCCATAATAGTTATTAGATTTTTTTCAATTCCAAAATTATAACAATCTCTTCTGCACTTCCAAAATCAATGAGATTATTATTATGATCCAAAATACGCACTGTGATGTTGTGAATCAACTGACGACCTTCTGGACTGATGGGCATATATATAATCTTGTGTGGTTCTTTTGTGAGATTGAATCCAGGCTCCACATCGATATCGAATGAAAAAAGAATGTGGGATTCTTCATTGTTTATGTATGAACCAGATATAATGTTGCAATCTAAGCGGATTAGTCTCACAGTTGTTATATTTATCGGATGTGAGGATTCGTGTATCTGATTCGGTTGAAATCTATCAAAATTAAAACCCATCATCTTTGCTATGGAATTCGGATGAGTTAGATCAATTTCATATTTTGATCGCATCTCACATTTGAAAGTATTATTATTGGCATGTAGGTAGAATATATCATCTGCATTGGTATCGTTTTGATTTTTCCCATGAAACAATCGAAACATGATATGTTTCTGAATAACTGCATTGATCTCATCTATTTCATAGGCACCACATGGAATTTCAATTGTGTACTTCTGAAGTATTGGTGAACTTATATCACTGATTCTAAAACTGATCACATTGTTTTTTTCAGTTATATTATTTACTGTGTTGCATCCATAGAATCCTAAAAGTCCCAATCCATAACGACTGTTTCTATCCAATTCAACGGGTGGGAAAAAGTCTGCACTCAAGACACTCGTCCCGACAGCTTGTAGTTCGAACTTCCGTGACATGACTGATACATTTTATGGATTTCACTTCAATTTATTGTTGTCTACAACACACTCGGGACAACCTACGCTTTTTCGGAGATGGTTCATCAATATCCATTTCATTTTTATTAGCACCAATATTCATATCCTTTATATTGCAATAACAGCAGAATATTTTTCGAGGTATAGGACCATCATTCACATCAGAATCTGAAACGCTTTCGCCGTCAAGATTGTGGTGGTCATTGCAATATCTATATTTCATTATATCAACATCATCTTGTAGACTTTTAGGTAACTTTTCCCAAACAGAAGCAATCTCATGTGCAGCGCATGCGAGTATCACTTCCTTCGGCATATTTGCAAGCATCACTCGATCCATTCTTGTCAAGGTCCGATATTTTGAATACATTTTGAGTGATAATCCCATCGTCCTAATAGCCTCTCGAGTCATTGCTGGAGTTTTATCCATTCTATAATAATTCAGAGAGAAACTTCAGGCACAAGTGACCGCAGAAAACTGTGTTGAACTTCTGCTGGCGATCATAGTTATATAGAATTTTCACTTTCGAACATTTCTGGAAGTATTGAATCAACTCTATTGGTGGGGGTAGATTTCCAAAACTATCAAAGTATGTAATGTCTTTCCCACATTTGCTGTATGCCACCCAATGTGTTCCCGATCCTCTTATTCCATCTAAATTGACAATGGCGGTCTCGCGGTGTCGTGGACCTCTAGTGGGTAATGTATCACGCATGAAAATACCGCGAAAGTATGGAAGTTTCATTTTCTTGGCATAATAAGTGAGATCGATGTCGGTGAGAGGTTTTCGAGGTAGGGAATCAACTAGTTTTTTGGATTGTATGGTTTCAAATAGAGTCCGAGTCCTTTACGGTAAGGTTTAAGGTATATACCACTACCACTTTTACCCAATGCCACAATTTCCATTTTCCTATTATGACGATTCGCTTCGATCAGGGCGGTTCTGCTTGCTTTTGCTGAATTCACAGCTCTGGTGATGCCTGCAACAGCACCAGCTAAACTTCCGAGCGCAGACAATCCAGCAAAAATTGGTATCAATGGTAGAATCCCTCCGACTTTAGGTATTGGAATTATGCGAGGCGTGCGGATCGTTTTCTTTCCACCGGCAGCTTTGAGGTATTTACGTGCTGCATGCAATGCCACTACGGTGGCTTTTTTCAAATTATTCGTCACAAATTGCTCACCCCCAGCTTTTTTCAGTACATTCCGCACTTTATGAACCACCCCAGAACCAAAGGCGATTTTTATGAGATTATTTTTCTTCTTCTTCGGTTGATTTCTCTTCTTTTTCTTCGGTTGATTCCTCTTCTTTGTCTTCACAGTAGTACTACTACAACCCATACCGAAACGTCTCTTTGATTTCATAATGTTGGTAACGAGTAGGGCAGCTATTCTTTCCTTAATACCAGCGTCCTTCGATTTAACCCTGTTCCAAGCTGCGTATTCGAGTTCTTTGTCTGCTCTATGTCTCGCTGTGAGATCAGTTAGATGATTCAAATATTGAATATCGTGTTGTTTGCATGCAATATCCAATTTATTGATTCCAGGATCTTTGCGGGCTAAACGTTTTTCCAATTTTGTACCGGGTCCACAATACTGATATCCTCCGGGTAAATGTAATTCGAACGGCAATTTGTTTATTAAATTATTAACGAATCCACGACCGCTTTTTCTGCATCCACTACGAACACATCCGTATCGTTTGATGGTACTCATTTAAATGAAATGTTCACAGCATATCATCGCTTACATAGTCTCCAACCACGGTACGATGCGCATTGTGAAGCAGAAAGAAAAGTTTGCTGTAGATAATCTAGATGAAAAATTCGGTTGTGGATTGAATGGACAGAAAGTGTTGCGGCATGGTCCACTACTTCCATCATCTGTTCGAGGACTCATTATCGGACCATCGAATTGTGGAAAGACGAATGCCATGATCTCTCTTTTAACACATCCACAAGGACTGCGATTCACAAATGTTTATCTCTATTCGAAATCACTCAATCAACCCAAATATCAATTCCTACGAAATGTATTGGAACCCATCAAGGGGTTGGGATTTTATACATTCAGTAATAATGCAGAAATAGTGGAACCATCCGATGCCAAACCAAATTCTGTTTTCATTTTCGATGATGTAATATGTGAAAAACAGGATATTATAAGATCATATTTCTGTATGGGACGTCATAAAGATGTTGACTGTTTTTATCTTGCTCAAACATATTCACGAGTGCCCAAACAGTTAGTGCGAGATAATACCAACTTTATCGTAATGTTCAAGCAAGATGAAACGAATCTACACCATATTTATTCGGATCACGTGTCACCCGATGTAACATTTAAGCAATTCCAATTGATGTGTGTTAAATGTTGGGAGGATCAATATGGATTTTTGGTCATTGATAAGGATAGAAAAATGCATGAAGGTAGATATCGCATGGGGTTCGATAGTTTTATATATCCATGATAATACAATACGCATTCAATCGATCGCTGAATTGCATAGAGGTTACTTCAGTGTATTCTCTCTCTTGTGAAGCAAAATGAAGACAAAAAATGATAAAGTAGTTGAAGATAAAAACAATGAATTGAATTTGAAACGCCAACTTGTTGAGACAACAGAAGCTGTACGGCAGAAATTTAACTCTATCAAGAGTGGACTTATTGAAAATCGAATGGCGCTTGAAAAACTCTATGATCCCATAATGAAGCCATTAAATGTTCTTTCTTCAGCTGCTGCTACCACGAAACCACAGCCACCACAGCCGACGTTTTCGATGAAGCAAGTGAATTCTCAGTCTACTCCAATAAAAGTTAGGAGTACTTCAGTGGGAAATAATTCATCATATAGTAGTGAATTATCATCTGTTGACAGTGAGACAGATACCATCAAAGAATTCGGAAAAGATGAAAAGTCCGTATTTGATAATTTTGAAGACAATACTGGAGATGTTTTGAAAAGACATTTGGAAAATGTCAAAACTAAGAATGCAGCTTATGACAGAATATTTGGCATACGGTTAGATCCTACTACACAAAAACTGAAAATGGGGAGTCACAATGTACGTTTCAGTGATGGAAATATATTATTTTGGAACAAAAATAAAACACGAACACATGAATTCCCAAGTAGTCTGGAGTTATACAACATGATTTTTTTGAAAAACCCACCTGAAGTTGATGATGATGATGAAGTTCGTCATACATATGCTAAAATATTGAGGCTAACAAATGCACCTTACAAACAACATCTACTGCGAAATGGTTTCAAACACCCGAAATCTAAAAAATTCCGTGAAGTTATTAAACCTATACTAAACTTATCACATTATCAGACGACCAGAAGTAGGACAAAAAAAGGTGAAGGGTTCCATCGAATGAAAATGCAGAAAATGTATGATCCCAAACCTGCGAATTATGTTTACTGGAATTCACCCAAGGAGTTAGTCGCTCGTTTGCGGCTATTGATATCTTCAAAGTCAGCTGGACACACTGGACATGATAATGAAATAATTTCCATAATTGAAGAATTACGTGAGGAAGGTATAATAATCTAATACATCAGCAAAAATGATCAGTTTGTTCTCATTATATGATGCCGTAACATTGTCAAATTGTTTGTCTGAATGAAAACAAATAAGTGATTGCGAGGAGATGGATAATGAAATAAGTGATTTCAAACGACAAGTTGTCAATGAGTTACATAAGCCGGCAAGACGTAATTTCATCAGAAGAACCACCACCGTCAAAGGTTTTGCAGATCTGTGGCAAATAGATCTTGCCGAATTACAACCTTATGCTAAACATAACAAAGGATATCGATATGTTCTTGTGGTCATTGATTGCTACTCGAAATATCTATGGACGAAGCCGATTAAAAATAAAACAGGTAGTGCTGTAACCAATGCAATGGAAGATGTGCTGAAAGAAGCCAACTATTCCCCGAAACATCTACAAAGCGATCAAGGATCAGAATTTTTCAATAGTTCTTTTTCATTTTTGATGCGAAAATATAAGATCAACCATTATTCAACATTCAGCACCATGAAGGCGGCCATAGCTGAAAGAGTAATTCGAACAATAAAGACGTGGCTTTATAGAGAATTTTCAGCGATGGGACACAACAAATGGTTGAATATTCTTCCAATCATAACAAGCAAATATAACAATAAGGTGCATCGTACAATTGGTATGAAACCAATCGATGTTATGCCAGCAACAAAACTGAAATTCAAAAGTTCCAAAGTAATCCCTCGAAGAAAACAAAGTATTTCCAAATTTCGAATGAATGATATTGTACGTATAAGCAAGTACAAGAATATTTTCGAAAAGGGTTACACTGCCAATTACACAACAGAACTATTCAAAATTGTTAAAATTAACCAAACATACCCCATAACTTATATTCTTGAAGACATGGATGGGAGCCCGATTAGAGGATGTTTTTATGGAGAAGAATTATTGAAAACGCAAAATCCTGACGTATACCTAGTTGAAAAAGTGTTGAGGAGGAAAGGAAATAAACTATACATTAAGTGGTTAGGCCTTCCAAGCGGAAAGAATTCATGGTTACACAAAAGTGCTATGGTTTAATATTTGAATGAAATTGTATTACTTATTATTCTCACTAAGCTGTAAGATTATTAATAAACTATAGAAAATATAGAACTATTTTTGAGTTTTTTTTCAAAATGAATAAATCATGAAGTGGTGAACGTTGCCCCAACCAAACGCAACGCCCAGTGTATGCCAAAACCGAAATAATCTGCATACTCCTCCCCACTTCATAGATTTTTGAAATAGTCTTTCATTTCAACTCACAACATTGATAACATTTCATAATCCTCAGAGCTAATCACTATCAGATTGGAATGCGTGATCAAACTCTTTTCGCCACTTATCACGTACAGATGCTACCATATCAAAAAGTTTAGTGGACTCCTGAAGCTCAATCTCAGCTTGCATTTTCAAACAAAGGGCGGACTGATTCTTCTGTGTGATTTTGAAACGGAGTTTATCTGCATCTTCACACATTTTGATCAGTTCAGCCTTCGATGATACAATCTTTGCATCGAGCTTCTGAAGAACCACCTCGTCGTCCATGCTACCTCTTCGAACATCGTCATCGCATTTGACGATGATAGCTCTCGATTTTACGATGCTGCATTTCGCTTTCTTAAGCATGTCTCCACAACGCTGCAGTGGACCAAAAGAATGAAGCGATACATCTTCCAAATCACCTATCACATTCTTGAAGGTGTCATCTACTTTCTTCTTACGGGGTTTCCGTACACCCTTACTTGTTTTCTTGGGATTTGAAGCAGTAGATGCACACTTTCTCCTAGATGGTTTCGCTTTCGTATCGACACTAAGAGGAGAGAGAAGTGACGGGCATTTTGGTAGTGACAATTGTGAAAGGGTTGGATCAACACTTTCTGAAGGTTCCGGTATATCTCCCATCTTCAGATAATCATCAATGTTATATTCATCGATGAAACCTTCTTGGGATGACAAGTGATATACCGGAATATCTTCAAAACCAAAGTCATCATTTGTTGCAATACATGGCATTGCTTCTTCTTCAGCAGACAAATTTGGTAATGAGTTCATATTTAGCTCGTAGGAATGTGTGATATCAATGGGATGTGGACAGAAATGGTGCTGATGTTAATGCGACTCTAAGTTTTATTCAAACAAGTCGACTGGTACATGCGCACAATGAACATGACAACAAACCACCATAGAAGGAGAGGGAGTAGATATCCCTCCCTCCCAGGAGTTACATTCACAAACTTCATAGGAAAAAGAAGTGTTGGACATCAAGAAAGTGAAAAATTCAAAATAATAGACCTACGGACGAATCCGCGGATTCGAGACCTTGACCGCTGTTTTGATTCGCGAGCGTGAATCAAAACGCGATTAAATTCGCGGCCGCGAATCGAACTGCGCTTAAATTCGCGGCCGCGAATCGAACCGCGAAATAATTTGCTGGTTGAAAGTTATGATGGTGGGGGTAGGTCCAGAACCGGCTCAGATCTCCTACTCCTACTTATTTTTGAAAATTATATCTCACTCATGAATGATAATAAAGAAAAAGTTTGTTGGTCAAAAACATTAAAAATGATCATATCTTCCAAGAAAAAATATAAAATTGTAGGTTATACTTGAAATAAATTTTACAACAAAATCTCGATATCAATATTTAAAAAAATCATATCTCACTCATAAGTGGGAATTTCAAAAAAGTTCTATGATGAAAAACTTTCGCAATGATCATATATTTCCAAAAAAATATATAAAAAAAATCGCAGCAAAATATCTGAAAAGCGGTTCAATGCATTGCCCCTAATCAAAACATTCTGCACTTCAATGGCTGGTGGATACGCCAAGATTCAGATACATGGGTGCCCACCCAGGGTTTTTGACCCTTCATGTTAAATTCCTCCAGTATTAACAAAGTTAATACTTCTGAACTAAAGAAAATATCTCTTTTGAATAGGAACGTATCTGAACTGTTAGCAGTTTATAAACACAAGCAAGGGTCAAAAATATATGCTTGTAAATTGCCCATGCAGAGTTTTTGAAGCATGTACAATTTACAAGCCTGTAAACTGCAAGATATTTCACATACGTTCCTTTTACTTGCACTTCTATCACAAAAAGTCATATTTTCTTTGGGGGAATTTATCATGAGGGGTTAAATAAAGGTCTTTAGAGGTAGCTATAACGAATTCCTTCGGAGATCGCATTAGCTCAGTTGGTATAGTTTATATGTGTTGTGCTATTTGGCACTAGATGGACCAACTCTTCAGTTTTACGGAATTGTAGGAGCATGTATATTTAGTCGCATACATTTCAGGGGTTTGATTTAAAACATTCATATAGAAGAAATTTGACTAATTCTTTCGGAGGCTGCGTAGCTCAGTGGTGAGTTTGCAGTGTGCCCCGAGAAAGAAATCTCTCTATATCACCTAGGAGGTGGGTGGAGGGTGATATTAAGAGATTTATTTCTCGGGCTTTTTTTGGTTTTGTGACCTTGAACTCAGGAGATGAAGTGTGGGTTTAGTGGAGGTGGTAACCCCCACTCACGATTGTAACATATAAAATCGGTCCAAAATCCTAACATTTCATTCGACTTTTGTATTTTCTGTTAGAAACTGTGTTTGTATAGCAATTATGGTTGATCAAGTTGGTTTTGCATTGGAAGCCCTCTCCCAATTAGATGCCAACAATCAAGTTGATGTGTTGGCAGGTGACGAGTTTGTTTGGGAACAAGAAGATGAAGTTGTAGTGGGTGAGAATGGTGACAATGGCGAATTCCATGACCTGGTAGATTTTGAAGATGGCCGCCAAGACATACCCGCTGGGGATGACTTCGTCGAAGAAGAGTTCCTAGAAGATGACGGAGAAGAACCAGAAGTAGACGATGGAATTGTACCAGACTGTGAGGATGTCCCCGAAACGATCGTGAGCAATGCCCATCAGATAAATATGACAGAGGTGTTAGAAGACGTTGCAACAAATTTGTACTGTTGCAGCTTTTCATTTGTTACTATCAAAACTTGTGATAATGAAAAACGCTTCCTATGTGATATTTGTTTTGTACGGTATTGCGGCATGAATAATAATGGTGAGTGGTATCAGCATGTTAATTCACATGATACACTCGAGTATGCAAATGTTCCCACTCATAATTGTTATTCTTGTCACTCACCCCTATATCTGCTCTGTCCCGTAGGTGGATGTGTACATTGTAACAAATAACAGAGCTGAAATAGGGGTGGGGTTATGATGGGGTGGGGTTTTCTGGTCTGAGGGATACTGGCTAAAGAAAGAGGTGTGGCTTAAGACATAGTGGGGATTGAAGTGGAAGGTCGGAGTAGGTGGTCGAAGTGGGGACTGGAGTAGGAGGTCGGAGAAGAAGAAGAGGAGTGGGTGGTCGGAGTGGGGATTGGAGTAGGAGGTCGGAGAAGAAGAAGAGGAGTGGGTGGTCGGAGTGGGGATTGGAGTAGGAGGTCGGAGAAGAAGAAGAGGAGTGGGGTGGAGGTCTGAGTGTTTAAAACAAGAACTTCCTCCGAATAATCTTCAGTCACTCTTCTGAACTGACATCAGCTACCACATCATCCACAAGATCACCCGCCAGATCAACCACCAGCCAACTGAATTAGCAGACTATAGCAAGCTGTAATAATTTGAGAGTAAGTTAACAATCTTGTAATCATGAACCCGTTTAATTTTTTTTTGTATGTTTAGCTATGGATTCTCCCGCATTAACTGGTCTTGCAGCAATAACGATCCTGAGTAACATCAGGGTGGATGGCGCCGCACCTCAAATGCCAGACGAAGAGCACTTCAATGACGTTATGGACGTCATCAGGAGAGAGGCCCCCGAAATGCAGTCGCTGACGATGGACCAACGCAGACGGCAAGGTGGGTTCATTAACGGAGTTGCTTCCAAGAGATCCCGTGACGCAGGAGCAAATTCGTCGATGGAAGGTTTGCCTATAATCCAAATTGCTGACAGCGATGATGATTTCCTGCCTCCAAAACCACCGAAGAAATCATCATCGAGGAAGCACGCACACAACAGCAGAAGAAGGGTGTCCAAGAAGACATCCTCAACTGTTGTGACACCGGTTATAGACGCACCTTTACCACCTGTCGTTGAAGTTGCCCCTCCACAACCCACTGCTGAAGAAGTCCACCCTCCAGCACCTATCGTACCTGAGCTGGAGATGAGTGTGCAACGGGCAAAGCGTGGGATAGAGGAGGCCCAGCGGGACTATGATGACAGTCAGCTGGCGCGGGCAGAACTCAACCGCCAGCTGGAAGAGCTTGAGCGCCAGCAGGCAGAGCTGATGGCCCGCGATCGGCAGCAAAGTCTCCGGGAGGTCCAGTTAGTCACCAGGCTGGAAGACGCCAAGGCGCAGGGGGTGGCTTTGGTGGCACGGCTCCGAAGCAACCTGGAGCAATTTGCTAATTTTAATTTTTAGATATGTTAAGGTTAAGGTTAAGTTATTTGTAAGTAGATATAAGTTTTGTATATGTAGATTTAGAATAAAAATAGAAAAAAAGATGAAGTGAAATAGGAGTGCACATTTAATGGTCTGGTGCACATTGAACAATGCGGAGGATGGGGCATTTTTCTTCAATTCATCTGAATTATGTTTTTACATATTTTATTTATATTTTATTTATATACATATTTTATTTATATTTTATTTACATATTTTATAAAATAATATGATGTGTATTTCTCCCATCTCCTGATTTCTCTCAGCCTTCAAACCCCCACTCTCTTCTCCCACCCTACACTGCCACCCCCGAACTAGTATAAATTCAATGCCAGCTCAGATTATAGTATCAGTCTTCCAAGATGCCTCTTCCAGACTCCACCTCGTCTCCGAGACATTGTGCCGAATTCGAAGATGATTTGGAACGGGAAGCGATGATAGCAAGATATCAGATCGTCTCTGCCGTACAGGTCCAGCAGGTATACCAGGGTGAGAGGCAGGATCCATTTTACCATCGAGATCCACGGGGTCCGATTCAGGTGAATGAGGTGTCGGACTCCACAGATGTGTGGAACTATCCATCTCCGTCGACTTCGGACGACGAAGATATGGATCAACGCGTCGACGACTTCGATAGCTCCTCGGAGGATGAGTTCGAGGATGATGGCCAAGTGGTCCATATCCGTGTCGAGGACATAAATATGGACCTCGACCCGGACGAGTTCCCCGTAGAGGACGACTCCGATGATGACACCATCATCTTGGTGTCATCGGATGACGAGGATGACGATGTCATCTAAGTCCTCACCCTGCCCCCCCCCCCCCGTGGTCGTCCCGCATAAATATGCGGGATGGCACCCAGCTCTTCGTCGGAGCACCCAATAGGCCCTTTTCAGGGCCACACAAAGAACATAAACACACGCATCTGCGCCACTCAATGGCAAAAATGTACAAAGTTTCCATAACTTGAATTGATACTTTTCAAAAAGAACTCACCCACTACCAAATTCTATAATATATTTGGTGAGTAAGAAATGAAAAATTTCAACATTGATTTAGAACATTTTATTTGTAATATTTTCATAATACAAATTTATTTTTCAAACAGCGGGTTCTGGATCACTACCTGGAGCCCACAGTTTTGGTCTATGTGTGAGCCAAACATCAGGATGTTTATTCTCCAATTCAGCTAACCTTCTTTCCAAATCATTATATTTCAGCATCACTGCAGATGTGACATTCAATGCATTGGCATCCAAATCATTTTTCAGATTTTTGCTGTTGTAATCGAGTTCAGTTGTCAACTCTGATATTTTTCGTGTCATTGTGGCTGTAGCATCCCATACTTTGATATCCACATCACTTTTTAGATTTTTGTATTTGCGATCTAGATCATCAGTCACCTCCTCTACTTTTTCATTGAATGCTTGACGGGCTTCAGGTACAATCTTAGCCATTGTGGCATGTATGGCAGCCTGCAAGGCTTTAAGGACAAGTGCCTTCGTCTCCGTAATTTGTTCATTGAGATATAATTGAGTTACACAATCACTCTCGTCTATCGGTTCACCAGCATTTTTCAGTCTTTTACCTTGCATATCATATTGGTCGTCAGGCGAAAGCTTGAATCCCATACCTTGAGGACCTTGGGAACCTTGAAGAACTCGAACTTTGACAGTACCCCATTTTCGTCTACGGCCGAATTTATCAATAGCTTTGGACATCTTTCTTCCACCTTGATATCTTTCATACTGATGATTTCAAGACAATTAAAATCTATATATCTCTGTGTAGATATTTATTCTCTTAAATGAAACAATAGGAAATCAGAATAACGTGTATATTTATATATTTTTATATATTTGGTAACTGGACAAGACATTAACTAAAATTGACTAGTATAATTTGACTTTTATATAATAAGCGTAATTACATCTCAAATACAAATAAATAAGTATGGTGGTGAATTTTCCATTTGAAATGATATTTCATTTGTTCAATTCAGCTGTTAATAAATGAAGTAATTGATCCAAAGGACTCTCTTGGGAAAAAGATTGAATAATATTGGAAACCCAACGAATATTCTCTACTGGATCATTCTGGTAGAATTCTATATCGCTATGACCCCAAGGAAGAGTGTGTGTCGTATTGGGAATGATGAACCGTTTATCATCATGGTATGACAATGCAACTTTGTTCTTCAATTCAGTATACATGTCATGCAATATGCTTCTGAACGAGTTCATCTTCCTGAATATTAGACCACCCTGTTCGACAATTTTCTTATAATCTTCACATGTCAATTCATTCTTTATGACGGATCTTTTGACACCTTTTGCTTTTTTGAATTCACTACCTACAGACTGAACATAATATGCTTCGGCACCGGTACCATAAAAGCTAATTATGGGATCATTCGGAAATTCATCTTTGAAATTACCCAGAATTGACTTTGTAATAGGAATATTGAATTGGTTTCCTACGTTGTAATTGGAAGTATCAAACTCGCATATATTGTTGGTCATGAAATCATAAAAATTATCGGTATTTACTTTCAAAATTAAAGAATCCGTGTCAGTGTAGAGTAAGGTGGCATTTTCTGCATAATGACGTTTAATACATCCATAGAAAAAGTTGTACATGACTGTTTTGGATAATTCTAGAATACAAAATCCCAAATATAGCGGTTTATCGTACAATACATTAACTTTGCCCAATTGAATAGCAACAAAATTTTCTGAAAAAATTGAACAGCTTTTGAAATTTGGACGTGATATTAGGGCGCTAGCACCAATTTTCCTCTTGATACTTTCCCAATGCGTAACCAGTCTAACATCAATTCTGTTATCAACGTTTTCCATTGTTTTCCCATAAACTGCATTATTCATGAGTTTATAGAAATCTTTTTCAGCTTTGTTGTTAGATCGATTTCGCATTTCAGTGTTCAAATCAATATAAGGTTTCATCCAACATGACTGCTTGAATCTCAACACTCTATGTGTGTTCATAATAATAAGACCATTGGCCACAGCCTGCTGTAAGTTTTTATAATGTACAATATATTTTCTTTTGTCATTTAAATTTGGAATTAATTTAGGAATTTTTGATTTCGAGTGTGGTGGTATTAAACTTTCAACGAGAAAGGGAAGATCAGCATGTTTGTCATGTAACTCTTGGGGATAATGAACATCTACTTCAAGAACATAACCGTATGGACTATCAGATGCCACTCCCATTACATCCAAATTGATTATTTCATCGGGTGTTAGCCATGCAAAATCGTTGGTGGGTAATGGTTGTGACATACTGTGACCATATAGGTTAGTTGCATCTAAATATGATATGTATGATGAAGGTTCATCTGGGTTATAATCGGGTAAAAATTTATTATTAGCTATATGCTTCCTTTCACTACACTGACTTATTCCGCCCCGTATTCCTTTTTTGAAAAAATTAATCATGTCAATGTCTGTCAATAATTCCAATTCAATATTCGTATACTTCAGCATTGCATCCCATGATATTCCGGGCGCTGTATAATACTGTGCCGGATCTAATTTATATTTATCTAAGCATATATTTCGAAAATTCTCAAATATGTCGCATAATAGAAGAACATCGGACTTCAAATATAAATCCGAGTATTCCCCTAAACTCTTACACTCGAATAAATGCCAAACAAGTTTCGCTCTCATATAATCCTTATCTGATATATGCTCTCCGTTAAGATTGTCATAAAACTGATTTTTAGTGGGTAGAGTTGGATAATTCAACTTGTCAATATGATCAACAAAGTTATATGGAAAAACACCTTTCTGTCTCATCAAATTGAATTTGTCAATTTGTGGAAAATGTTTATGCATCTCAATACACTGATCGGATGTTAAGTTAGCACCTAAGTTCTGCAAAGAATTCGACATGAATTTGAAACTATCTATAAATCTCATTTTCAAAAAATTCTTTTTTTCTTTTCCGTCTTTGTCAGTGTATGTGTGAGTGAATAGATGCTTAGTGAAAGAAATGTATTTTTCCTTAGTTTGTGGAATAACATCCACTTTGTCTTTGTTTCTATACAGTTCTTTTATGAACAAATGACAATCATACCCACTCAGATTATGGAAAATGATTGGAACAAAATTTGGCAATTTGAAATTTAAGTTACATACGGAATGTGCGGCAGGTGATCTTTTTTTTCCAGTGAGGTGGCAATGGTCTCTCACTTTCACATCACCACCCGTGAATGGTTTATCACATATTCCACAAAATTGTGTAGAAGAAAACTCTGCTTCTTCCGCGGGGGTTTGTGCAGCCATAGGAATTGGATACCTCAAATAATTGTGATAAATATTTCTCAAATCATCTTCAAGTTTTGTAACAAATTTCTCGGCTGCATCCTCACCCCTATATGTAACAAATTTCGATAATTTATCATTGTATGAACATTTTATCGAATAAGCAAATGAATAAGGTTCGTGTTTGTATGTTTTATTCGAGAATGAGTGTTTAGGGTTGGGTTGACTAGTTTGAATGGGTTTGAGAACTGATTCAAAATCAGCATAAACTACAAATGGCACCTTCATTTGTTTCTCAAAATTTTCAAACATAAGTGCATTACCCGGTAACATTTTACCATATTTGTTGATTCTGAAATTGACTGATGGTGTTGTAGTACTCAAGTGATTACAGTCATGCAACTGATGACGTAACAGTAATCGCTCGTGAGAGAAATACAATAAACATCCATCACAAAAATATTTTTTATGCTCATGCGCAGATAGTTGACTTGAAACTAACCTAGAAAGGTCTTTAATCCAACAATAATGACTATTGCCAGAATCATCTGTTATAAGTAACAAATTAACATGTCTTCTAAGTCTTCTCTGTGAGTAACGCAACGGACCAACCACTTCATATTTCATTTTACCCTTATCAAGTTTTGACTCTAACCCATACACATTAATTGAAATATCATTCATGTCCTCAAACTTTTTTATAGCTTGAAGTTTAACTGGAAAATCCATACCTGTTACATTCAAGACATTGGCGTAGTGGGGGTATGAGGAAACTTCTGACACTCTACCATTCGCAGGAAACAATGCAGATGTGATGGCCCATGCAAAACAATGTTGATCTTCATTACGAATATTCACAACGCCTTTTCTTGTCTCAATGAACTCGGGCAGCTTCACATACGAACATCCGCTGAGTGGACTATACTTGTTGATGTTCACTTCGAGGAACTTAATTTTTTCACAACTCCATCCTGAAACATAACAATAATTTATTATTCATATAAATAGAAATGAAACTTTAAATAAATACCTGAATCACGTTCTTCAAATTCCGTAGTCTGAGCAATAATGACATCACGGAATCCATCGAATAATGCACCCAAATCCGTAGACTGATCCACAATTTTATTCTGTGAATTGAATGACTTCGTGTCACTCAAATCCCGTGTTTGAACAATGTAGCTGCCAAATACTTCCATATTCACTTTAAAGATCTTGTGAACCTTTATTGCCTCTTCAAGTAATCCAATAACCTTCTCCCTGATCTCATTGAAGAATGGCATATATTCAGTGTAAACATTGGGACTTTCCACTCTATAACTCACAATTCTACACTTGAAAGCATTCCTTATAATCTGTATGCCATCACTCACTTGCACACATGCATTGTTCCTGTGTTGGAGAGTTCTTTTGTGAGAATTAACTTGGGATGTAGGAATTGTCACATTACAACAATTGCATGTGTACATTGGTGTCGATGCAGCCACATCTAACTTAATCCTTTTCACAGAAGGGCCACCTTGGCAACTTTGAAGTTGATGCCGACGGAGATTATCACTACGAGTGAACGATTTACCACAACCACAGGAATACATTTTATCGATGTCGTCTTCTCAGCACAAAACTCAACAAAATACTGATTTCACAATCATTCCCACCTCCTTTATATGTAATATCGATGAGTGGGAGAGAGGGTGAACAAATTCTATCCGCTTCGACTATTCATACAACGTCACAGCAGAACCATCCCCACCATATCAATGAAGAGAGGACGGAGAGTAGTCGATGAGTCACCGCAGTGTATGGGTGTGTGACGCCAGTTCACATATCTGACTGGATATCCGTGGCGTGCAGACGTCTCTATACTTCGGTTTAGATTTTTATGCGTACTCCACACATTAGATCATACACAATGGCAGAGTAAGTATACATGAAAGACATTGAGGTAAGAAAAATATATTAAGTACTTGGCAAAAGGTACTTGTCCGTGTATGAAAAAAAAATCAAGTCATCACAATCTCTAGGACAAACACAAACCCTGAACACCTCCCAACAATATACATCATGGTCAAGGCTAAGGGCAAGCCCAAGTCCTAGGTCAAGTCCTAGGTCGAGGTCATAGGTCGAGGTCATAGGTCATAGGTCAAGGTCATGGGTCAAGGTCATAGGTCGAGGTCATAGGTCATAGGTCAAGGTCACTGATGACGTCATAGTGGTGGGGGGAGGCCCAGAACCGGCTCAAATCTCCTACTGATATCCATAATAACTGGGAATTAAATAATAAAAAACACTTGTTTTTTAAATATCCACAATATATTACTTCTTGTAATATATGACGAGTTTCGCTATTACAGCTTTGTCAAACAAACAATGTTTGTTTGGTTGCGAAAGCTATAGTAACCTGTACGAGCCAAGGAATAACGAGGTCTTACCTTTTAACGTGCGATTTCTAGCACTTTCTCGGGCCATCAGATAAAAATCTGTAGTCGCTAGGATTCGAACCTAGCCGACCAGCAGTCAATGGTTTTGAACGAGACAGTCTCAACCACTGAGGTTCATGGCCTTGAAGGTTACCCTGTAGGTAATTGAAAAAAATAGGTCTTATTCAAGTATTAAAATATTATTTTGGATAATATGAAACGTGACCGCCAGAAAAACAAATTATTAAATCTTCTGAGTGCGTGAAAAATAATGAAACAAAAATTGCAACTCTCAACTTTAACACCCGCATATCTCGAAAACTGTCACAGGATCGTGTTGGGCCTAGGAACACTTTTGAAAAGGTTATGGTATACTACCACATATTGAAATTTCAAGAAATTTAACCAAAGGCCATTTTCCATAAGAAAAGTGCGAAAAATAGTGAGAAAATGGATAATTTTTGTCTCTTACCTCGAAGTGATAGTCGCCATTTTTCATTATTTCCAATTTATACTCCGTCTCATTTCCTCCTGTGATCCCGTTGTCAGGAATTTCCATCTCCACGTCTTCGTCCTTGTACCAGCATTTCACTTTGAACCCATTGATCACTCCATTGGGGGACGAGGGCGGATCCCATCTCATTATGATTGTGGCGTAAAAATCTCCCGATGAGGAATGGAAAGGGTACTCCACGAAACTTCTCAGATTCAAAGGCGCCGACGGTGTCGATGGGGGGGAGAATATCCTGGAGCGAACTTGTGGGGCGGACGACCAATACGTGAAGGTTCTGATCGTGACGTTCAGTGGAGTGAATGGTGTAGTTTTCCGCCAGTATTTCACTGTGGGAATCGTTGTTGTAATGCTCTGTAATGAATTTGTCAAATTAGTTACTTGAGAGCTAAACCATTCGCAAGTACAAATTCACACGGTCGAATACATTCATCAATATCACTATCACTATTTTAGTCAAGTTAAAGGGCCGTCGTTTTGGAATCGTTGGCGCGAGTGGCTAACTTCAGAGGTCATCTTTGATATTTCAGCGATGACTCAAGCTTTTCTATTCTGCAGGTTGTATTCCTGTTGCCTCAGGTAGTGTTGTTCATTAATTATAGTTCCTTGGGATACCCCTATACTTAGTAATGTAATTAATTCGAAGCCAGCCCTGGGCCGGCGTTACGCTAAGGTCGTACACAACGACATCTTCACTATTTCATCGGTTGAACGGTTAGACAAAACAAGAGCTTTCTAGAAATGCTGGAATTATAATATACTTGAATACCTCCCAAGAGGTTATCTTAAACGATGGAAAATATTTTTTAGCCGCAGATCACAACAGATTTTATGAATACCCTATTCATATTTTCGAACAAAAATCAAAATACTTGAAGGTATTCTGTTTATCAGAAATAAATTACCTATTAAGAGTTGAGGAGCATTCTCATTACAATAACATGCATTTTTTAAAATTGGGTTTCAGATCCCATTTCGGTTCAGACTCTCTTCTTTCCTGTTGAAATTCTCCGTGTGCTTGTAGATCTCTATTGCTTCCCGTACAAGTCCACTATGTTACTCCTGGACTTGGGCAAGGAGTTTAGCGTCCTCAAAAAGTATCTTATGATTTCTCCGTTTGGTCTAATCTGCAGTTTCTCCGATGCTCCTTCAGCCTGGTTGCCACAGATTTTCTCGTGGTTACGATATATGTGTCGTTCGTTGAAACGGACTCTGATTGCTCTACGCCCCACTTGCTTGAAGTTCATATTATCAAAAGAGAAAGACAAATGAAGTACAAGTGTTAGAGAGAGATGAACACATATGTTAAAGTGATCTCGATCAACTAGAGCAGTCTTCAATGAACAAGTCTATAATTTTCCACAAATGCACGTGATGTGATAAAACCCCACAGCTGATAGTGCTTCTCTTTTGTCTCTTCTAAGCCTTTGTTGTATTTTCTTATTTCTCGGTCGGCTCGAAACCGTTTTTATTTTGTATTTATCAAGATTTTTACGATTCTATCAGTAACCCTAGGGATATAATGAAGGTAGGCACGTGCAGAAGTTTGAGCCCCCTCCTTATTTCGACTTGTGGAAGTGTTCGGTTTCATTTTTGGATTTTGGCAACACTCTATCCATTCGATCTCAAGGCCACGTGAAGATGCTCCAACTCTTCTTGTAGATGCTCCAGTTCATATCTTCTTCGATCACATTCCGCCAATGTGGACATAATTCCTCGCTTCTGACTCTGACCGTATGCGTCGGTTTTCGGTAAACTTTGTGGGTGAGTCTCGCGCCACATCTTTCGATGGGTACATCGAATAAAGCTATCCGCTGTTCAGCCTCCATGGTGTATCTAACGTTAGGGTGTTGAGCATTTAGCTGGTATAGGAAAAGGTTCAGTCGATCCCTTTCGTGTCTCCAAATGAGGAAGGTGTCATCCACGTATCGTAGCCACATTGTCGGTTTGAAATCAAGAGCGTCGATTGACTTTTTCCCAAATTTCTCCATGTAGAAGTTAGCTATCACTGGGCTGAGTGGACTTCCCATCGCCACGCCATATAATTGCTCATAAAAGTCTCCTTTCCAATGGAAATAAAATCCGGTGATGCATGCCTTAATGAGTCCGACAATATAACTTGGAAACATTTTGGTTATCTCCCTTAGAGAATCTTCCAGTAGGACGTTGGTGAACAAAATCAACGTTGAAACTGACAAGAATAACACTTGGCTCCAGGGTTATGTCCATTATTTTTACAAAGTCTGTTGAGTTCTTGACGTAACAGTTTGTTTTTCCCACTTGAGCCTGAAGGAGCGAGTCTTGCCAGGTGATATGCAGGAGAAACTGGGGCACTAACTATTGGTCACAGTAGTGTATCTTCGGATACACAAAATGGAAGTTAACGACTAGCTCTACCGAAATATTAGGAAACAATACCAAAAACGACGACCTTTAAACTCGACTAAAAATAGTGATAGTGAAAACTTTGGCCGCGAAAGCCATTTTATCAAATTCATCAATTTTATTCCTAGGTGTAAATAGAAAATTGTCGTCAATTTGTACTTCACCAACTTTTCATGAATTTTACAGAAATTTTTGGTTGTGATACCGGTTGGTTCTTGGGGCGATTTTCATGTCATTATGTTGGTATTGCTGATGGAAACACAACCAATATTGGTCAAATTTATTGTTCACTTATTCATGAATTATTCATGAACATTACTGGAACGTGTAAATTCGAACTAATAAAATTTATGATATATCATTCTGGAGAGAGGGATAAAAAAAAGAGAAAGACAGGAAGAATAGAGAGAGAAGAGAGAGGGTAAGAAGGGAGATATTATAAGAAGGGAGAGAGTAAGAAAGTCGCAATAACTTATAATAAAAGTCTGTTGAAATCCTTATCTAAAGTAAGTAAATTAATAATTCAGTATATCAAAGTGTAATTGATAAAAAAAATATATTTTACCGTAAAGTCATTGACTTTCGAGCTGTCGTCAACTTGAACTTCGTAGAAAACTTCTCCATAATTTACATTTTTGACAGGCTTCCAAGTAACATTGAAAGATTCGGAAGATCCCACCACTTTCACTGATTGGTTGTCCACTTTTTCTGGTATAACATTAACTTGGAGCCAAGGATCAGTATCATCTGTAAAAAATGTTGAAAATGGCTGGTATTATAAATTAAGTATATACAAATGCATTGGATGAAACTAGCGTTTTTTCAGAAAAAATTTTTACAAATTCATACAGCGTCATTCTAAAAGTATGCAACAAATGGAAATTTTTTTATTGCTTATTGATTTCACAAAAAAATTATTCGTGGTGAAAAAAAAATGTTTTCAAAAATTTATCAAGGACAAAGTACCAGTCTTCAAAATACATACAAAATTCAATGGGACTATTTCATATGCTACAGTATTTAGATATCGTGCATCACCTGAAAAAAAAATCGAAAGCGATTCATCCATTAGATATTGATGCATTATGATATAATGCCAATATTTCAATAAACAGGGGAAATCTCATCGAAAATGGTTTGAACGATGAGACGATGACATACCAGTGGCATGTAAAAATTATGAATAATCAGTATGATCAGAATTTCTTTGATATTCAAGATCGGAATAGTTTATTAGATGGCAACGAAATATTGCCTATGAATATTTCCCAAAAATAGAGGTACTTTATTCTCCAAAACAATTTTTTTTTCCAGAAACCAAGAACCTAACATGACTTTCCAATAACCCATTATGAGTTTCTCGATGAGCACCAACTTTTAACACGAATATTTTTTTCGAGAAATCAATAAGAGAAAAGTTTTCAATTTGTGAATAACGCTGTACTTATAATTAATCCGCGAATAAAAGTGAAATAATTGTAAGTAAAAAGGGCTAAAATTACCTAATTTATCGCATCATACAGCTTACAAACTATGTATTCCCTAAAAAACTACTCAACTGATAAAAGTGAAGTCATATATATCATTAGATAATTTCTTTTTTCAGACTTGTGGTAAAAAAACGCAAATAAATCGAATTATTTCCTTCTCTTTTAATCAAGGAACAAAAACCATTGTCAGAAATATATAAGAGATTGCACATCGAAGAATAAATACTTCAGGAAATAAATCCACTTTCTTCAAGCATTGATCATCACCTATTGATGATCAATATCACCTGATTATTAATTACTTTTTATTCGCATCTTAGCTGTGTTTTGTCTACATGAAACATGATTTCTCTCAGAACTTTCAATGAATTGTAGACGATTAAACCAAAAACCAAAATATTTGCAATAACAGCTTTTACAGAGTTGGAGGAATTCTTTTCAATTTTTATTTTCGATTCATTAAAGAATATAAGAAAAAATCCATCAAATTTAATTCAACAATTTGTTAGAGTTAGAAATGTATTTGAATTCAGAAATTATTGGATGAATTTTAATGGAATATTCTTATATTCGAGCCCTTTATGCTAAATTTTGTTAGCAAAGAGGGTGCCCACTTTGATATGATATATGCATTAAATACCTTCGTAAATATACTTCAACATTTGGTGAAACTGTGTTGTTTCACATCACATCTCCAATTAACCATCTCTTCACATAAAAAAAGAATGTTTTTCAACAAAAAAAAAAAAAATTGTGCTCACCTGGTAGGGAATAGAGTGAAGAATCCACAACGTGTACCAAATTCAGACCTTGCATTTGCTTTCCACTTATCGTTGCAATATTTTTTCCAGATAAGTCGCTAATCGCTGCGTTTTTTCCATCTTGTAACCATAATAATCTCTTGTGAAAATAGCACAGAGGACCCTGTATATCAGGCTTTTGCAAACTAGATATTATTTCTATCGGGGGTATTTTGTTTTCCCAGTAACCCTTCATTGGGCCCTTATAGAGATGGGAGCCATCAGATCCTCGAACTATCCAGTACACAAATTTTTGCTCGAGATTGAGAGTTAGGCCCATTACTGAAAAAAATTAATTGCATTAAAATATATCTTATTGAAAAATGATTTGTTGAAGTGTAAATGGTTTTGAAATTGGTAGGGAAAGTGAGAGGTGTAATTATTGAAAAATCTCAATATTTTTTGTGGAAATAATCTTAAAAAAGAATGTGTGAGAATTGAAAATATATAATCGTGCGAATATGAAATTTTGAAACCTCAGGCCTACGACTTTGTTATCCTGGTCCAGGGGTCCGATCTCATAAGTGGGGCATGATAAAGTGCCTTCTACTGGGTGGATGATGGATGATGAATTCAGTAGGACTAAGTGTGAACCTTGAAAAGGCGGACGTGATTCTCTTTAATAGAAAACGCAATCCATGGGAAGTTCAAAATGTCCAATCTCAGTCAAGTACCTTGGACTCATCCTTGACTCCAAGCTGAACTGGACCGAGCATATCGAACATAAAATTCGAAGAGCCAAAGCTGCTTTATGGGCATGCAGAAGGGATTTTGGCGCAGTCGTGGGAGCTCATCCCCAAGATCTGATCAAAACATGCTCCTTAATTTTCTACACGTACTTAAGAAATCCCCTGTATTTACTATGGATTTTCATCAAGTAACGGCCAAGACAACTCAAAAAGGTATTCTAATTTGATAAAACATGTAAGTCGATATTTTAATGTCAAAAGTCTGAAGCTTTGAATTGAGACGCAGAATTAATATATCCGGGACTGTGAACTCAATGTCAATCGACATTGATTTTATTTTGGGAAATGTTGGCGTTATCCTGTGTTCTCAGAAATTTCATATTCTCAATACCACCTTAATAGTGTAACTACCTTGCTTTCCAGAAAAATATTCCACATCGTGATATTCAAATCTTTCCACTCCATTCAAGCGGGCACATTCAACTTTTATGCCCGTTGTCCAATAGAGATATGCTTTTACGGAATCAATGTTAAGTTCCTTTGCTAATACCGTTAGCAGTGGTTCTTGCTCAGTTCCATTCAGGCTGCTACGTATGATCTGAAAATAAAAATATAATAGTTACAGTTTGCTCACAATGTTCAGTAGTTCCGAGAAATATCCTTTCAGTTAAAGAAATGGTCTATATACAGTGTCCGGCATAAAGTTCGAAGATTTTTTGCTCATTTTCTCCTCGTCGCCCTGTACGACATAAGGAATACTATGCTACACGGATAGTATATTCTTGGATGTAATATCACTCTCTGGATGTTCTCTCCTTTCTCTTTCTCATCGGAAAATCACATTGAAATATGTGATGGAATTTCGCAAAATCTTGCTGTAAATAGTAAATGAAACTAAATTATCTCTAAAATATGATGCCAGAATGAAAATTAATAGAATAATGGGGCATGTATGAAAAAATGTTATTCGCAGTGTGAAAATAAATTCATTTTCATTCTGTTATCATACCTTGGAGACAATTCAGTTTTAATTACTATTTGCAGCAAGATTTTTTTAAATTCCGTCACATATTTCAATAAATGTGATTTTCCGATTGAATGGGGAAATGAGAGAACATTCACAAAGTGATATCATCATATCTAACAATATACCATCGGTCTAGCAAAGTATACCTAATGTTGTACAGGGCGATGAGGGAAAAAAAGTTGGAAAATCATGTTGGTCATAGGTAGCTATGATTTGAATTTCTGCATTAACATTGAATTCTGAACAATATTTCCACATGACTTTTACTTCTACCGTGAAAAATAAAGTGATGGCATAGGTTTTTTTCAAAAACAAAGCATATTTATGATCTCCCTCGTATACGGTCGTAAAAAATTCTATTCTGGTTTTGACAAATCAAATTGAAGCAGAGGTTTTTATCCAAAAGATTTTTTTTGAAAAATCAATAATAAAAAAGTTTTCCGAACTTGCTAACTTTATGCCGGGCACTGTATAAATTGGATGTCCTTAAAGCTACACCACCATTTATGGCACACTAAAAAACAAACTAGTTCATAATTTTGTACACATTTATTACAAATCTGCTTCCCAAACATTTTTTTTAACGGTCTCTCTTTTCCAGGAAATGGGCGTGGGTTAACTCTTAACTAAAGTGGTGATCAAAATGATGATAATAATAATATTGTTTATTCAGTTGCCAGCAACTTACATATTATAATTACATTTTCTGTCCACAAACAGAGTGACCCATTTGAAAGCGGGCCACCTCTCTAAAACTGTTATTTATTATAAGATTCAGAAGTTTTTTTTTTCAATAGATAGAGCATCAATAGTTCTAGTTGAGTGACATAAATTCGAAAAGAAAATAAAAATTTCAAGGCCTACTTCGAATTTTTTTCAATGTCAAAAATCCAAAAAACATACTAGCGATTTTTTTAGATACAATTTGATGGCAACACGACATTCTCAAGTGATTTATGTGAAAATTACGTAGGGATGTGTCTATGAATAAAACAGTTATATGGGAATGAAATTTGAAAATTATGTCAATAAATCAACCCACCTCTTCAATATCAGAACTTTTATCAAAATTCTGGCTACACCACTGGATTAAGAATACTTTGAAATACATTCATCAAAATCTGTTCATAAATGAAAAAATTATAAAACAATATAATTTGAAATTAGTGGAATTCTAGGAAAATATTATTTTATTATTTTATATTTTTTTATTAATGAACAGATTTCGATGAAATTCTGACCAAATATATTTCGAAATATTTTGAATCCAGTGGTCTTATCAGAATTTTGATAAAAGTTCTGAAATAGAAGTGGTGGGTTGATTTATTGACAAAATTTTATACCCCTATAACTTTTTTATTGATGGGCGCCTTCCCACATAATTTTCACATAAACCACTTGAAAGTGTCGTGAATCCAGTGGCGTTACCAAATTCTATTTAAAAAAACTGCTAGTATATTTTTTAGATTTTTGACCTTGAAAAAAATTCGAAGTAGGCTTGAAATTTTCATTTTCATTTCGAATTTATGGCACTCAATTGGAACTATTAATGCTCTATCTATTGAAAAAAAAACTTCTAAATCGGATAATAAATAACCGTTTTAGAGAGGTGGCGCGCTTTCAAATGGGTCACTCTGCATGCACAACTGAAAGGGCGAAGTTCAGAAATACAAACAGAGGGTTGCATTGCTGTTCTTCCTCTTAAACCAAAATGTTGCCAAAATTTCTTACACATTTATTAGAAATCAATGACGTGATGAAAATTCCAAAATTAATTTTGATTCCCAATTATAAAAAAAACCCTAATAAATACCAAATGTATTCATGAGATTATTCAGCGAAGGCTAGTTTCCGATTAAATCGAAAAATAACTTCATTATTCGTTTGGAATTCCTACGAGAGATACTGAAGTATGTAGCCAGGTTTAAAAAAAGAAGCATTCCAACTATGGTTTGGACTTTATTAACGAGATAAAGCGCGTTAATGTTCGAGATTGTTAACTGGCATTTTAATTCACGAGTTTGTTACAAAACTTTTCCGTCGACCGTAGTTTTCAAAAATAGAGTTATCTTACTTTCGATGTTTATTTATTTAACGATACGATAAAAAACATCACTATTTCCTATTTATATGAACTCTAATCAAAGATAGTTTAATTTTCCTCAATGGTAGTTTTGTATTATTTTTTTAAATTGATGTAAAAAAAAATTGCTCCCATGTGGGATTGAACTATCGACCTCACTGTCACATCTCTTGGCTGTCTGGCCAACGTTACCATTACGCCACGTGCCTTTTTATGATTGCAAGTGACAACTGGTTTATTGAAGATTTGACAAATAAATAATGACAGATAGTACTAACCAATATAAAATGTATTAGAGCAGTATATGTTGGGTTGCATATAATAAAATCGTCGATCAATAGAAAATCATTAATTAACAGAGGTCATCAATCAACGATTTTGAGTGCGTTAAAATACATCATAAATGAACGGTCGACGGAAATACATTTTTAAAGGGCAATATGTCATACAATCCGACAGTCGTATTCCTCTTAGTTTCAGACTTTATTACAGTATTCCACAAGAGTCTCCAGCATGTTTATTAGTGCAAATGGACTAGGTATATCAACCATAAAAATTGGAAATTTTGGGGAGCAGGAAATGTTAATAAATTTTTGAAAGGCAATATAGCAGAAAATCCGAAAAAATCGTTCCATCGAATTTCAAAATTTATTACAGTATCTCACAAGATTTTTCTGCGTGTCTTTTAGTGAAAACGACTACATGTACCTACCATGAACATTGAAAATTTATATCCATACGCACCAAAAGAAATACGAAAGACTTCGATAAGTTATGTAAAAATTGTAAACAATCTCGTGAAAACGGGAAATTTTTTGTTTGGGAAGGACATTTTTTGTTTGGAAAGCAAATTTGTGCTGAATGCGTACAAAATTATTTACTAGTTTTTTGGAGTGTGCCATAAAGGGCGTTGTACCTTTGAGGACATCAAAATCGGGGATTAGCGCAGTGGTTGAGCGCTCGCCTGGTGACCAAAAGGTCCCAGGTTCGATTCGATCGAGCCGGTGCGCGAACATTTTTCTTTTTAAATGTAAAAATCTGAATAATTTATTTACGTAGCCAGCTGGGAATTATCCTCCACGATTCACTGTTGCGTTAATAATCAACAGTCTTGCTCCTAAGGTGGTGTTTGGAGTTAGTAACAAGGCATAGCCGGAACACATGATTATCCACGTAATTAGACCCTAGAGGTATGTTTGTATATAAACATAAAGAAAAATTGGTTCAACTCACCATCTGTTGTTTGGGATTCGACCAGTACAGTTTCATTCCAATCCAATCGACGGCAATACTGCCAACCGAATCCAAATTCCCTAGACGACCTTGTGCCCGTGAGGTAAAGTTATACCAGTACACCTGAGACGTGTTCGCAACCAAAAAAATTATATCCTTATAAGAAGCTATATCGATGAAATGAATATCTTTCATTTTGCTTTTATCTATGAGCGCCTCCACATTTTCACCAGCAGCATTCGACTGAAGGAGACCGTCAGCTGCTGACCAAATGAGCACAGGAGTTTTGGACGCGTTCAGAGTGATACCTCTGAAACCCGAAGACCAAGGACCCTTTCCAGAGTTAGTGTAAGCAGCGACCCTCAGTATATACTCCGTATTTTCTTTCAAGTTTGTGATAGTGAAGAACGTGTTGTTGATGTTTCTGTGGGTGATGGTGTCTTCGGAATTTGCTTCTTTCATTGATATTTCGTAAGACCAGTTCTGCCATGCCCCCTTGCCTAAAAAATTTGTTATTAACAAGTGCAAAAATTAAGTGTTTATTGCACTCGACCTGAAATTGTCCTACGAGGCCGTTAGGCCGAGTTGGACATTACGTTGAGTGCAATAAACAATTTTTCACGAGTTGTAAACAACATTTTTTCCACGTTCATGCAAAAAGCAAAAAATGATTTATTAAGGTACGGCATTAAGTGTTGGAAAATGGAAAGCGCAACTTAAATAATTGATTTTTACTATCGATTTGCTTCGGAACAAGATCACTATCATCTACTTTCCATTAATAATACTCATTTTAAAACTTTCAATTCTGTAATTGTCAGAAATAATTTTTGACTGACGTGTCTATAACCACAGTTGCATTGTAAAAATCAAAATCAAAGTAGCCGTGAGCGCGTATGTTATCACGAGGTGTGGTCATAGTTTGCTCTAATACAAAATAATATAAAATATGTAACTGTTTAAAACGTATTGCCAATCTTACAGAATATCTGCTAAGTATGTAGTGGGTTTGAACATTTTTGTTTGTCATGATGACAGCATGTTGAAGTTGAATGACAGATGAGTGCAATAAAAACTTTATTGCACTAGTACAATAAATATAGTTCAATAAAGTTTTGCTTTTTGCATGAATGTAGAAAAAAGAAATTAATACAGATTTCAAAGAAATCAACTGAAGATGAAGATCCCAATTAATACTCGAGGAGATTTAATTCCGCCTGAAGCTTCATAAACTATTTATTCTGGCAAATGAAGCTAATAGGCTATATTAAAGCTTTGTTTGACACTAAATTGCTTAGAAAGAAATTCGGTGGAATAAAATTGATGATAAAACGTTCTCACCGCTCAAATACGAGTCTGTTTCATTACGGCATATAATATAATCGTGTAGTTTCAAATTATTCCCAGATTTTAGAACTATAAGCAAAATGCCATATTTGCCAGACCCTAACAGTATATTTATGAATGATGTATGCTTGTAGAGCAAGCGTGTTTTATAAAGAATAATATGAACAGAAATTATGTTTTGGAACTATATACAAGGTGTTTCATAATTGAATGCCGATCACGAAGAGCGATTTTCATTGAGTGATTGGAAAAAGAAATCTTTATATGAACATAGGTCCGCAACCGCTCAATTTCTGAGATACAAGATGTTGAAATTTATCAAAAAAAAAGGACATTGAGGTGGTTCTAAAGGTTCTCGGAGCACCACGGCAATTAATAATCTCAGCCGTCCTCCACTGTGCAGGCTATGATTTTGGGTACAGTCCACGAATCTTTATGAGGGAGTATTATTGTCATTATTAAGTCATTAAACAATCTTCCGGCAATGAAAATTGTTTAATGCAGGTGCGACCCATCAGATTGATCATATGCCCGACAGTATTACCATTACTATAATTTATATAGTTATAGGGTGTTTCCGAAAATGGGGCAATTATACAATATAATGGCCAGAATTTCCGTTTTTGAAGCAGTCAAAAATGTTCGAAAAATTTTATGAAATTTTCTGAAATCGATTTCAGTTACCTTTGTTTGGGTGGCACTGGTTTAATTCTCCAGGATACAGCGTGTCTGACCACTGGCAGTCTTTCAGCGCGGTTTGTGCAGGCGGCAGACCTCTCTCATCAATGATTACCAAAAAAAGTTTTGAAAACTTTGAAATTCAATATCTTCCAAAATATTTTTTTTTCCGAATTCGTACATTTTTTGTTTTGTCATCTTTTACTTCTCATTTCATTTATTGCCTCAATTTCGGAAACACCCTGTATATAAAAATGCGATAAAAATATTTTTAACGTTTTTTAAATTTAATTTGTGCTACTTGGGATAAATCTATTTCAGAAAAAATTAGCAACACCCAGAGGTCGAATAACTTCAATTGTATTGTATCTTACCTTGCAGTCCAACCAAATGGGGTGGTTGCCACCTTGTTTTAGCAATATCTCTTCCGAATATAGCTTGGACGTTTGTGGGCGGGTTAATGGGGGTCGGCCAGGGTTGGAAACTTTGCAAATCAATGAATACCTTTTTGTAGGATTCACTAGTCTGTTGTGGTATGGTGTTGTGAAAATAGCTTCTGCTAGCTTCGTGGTATTCCTCATAGAAAACCTCCATCCCGTCTGTCCAGTAAAACTTTTTGCTGGACATTGCTAGAGAAATGACCGTGTTAAGTTTCGGAGTCGTTACAGATGTTCTGATATTTTTATTTTCTTTGCTGAAAGGGAGAAAATGAATAATCGTGCGCTTCCGATAAAAGTCTATTATTACTTACATTTCAGACGTACATTGTCTTAATGGCCAAAAGATTTCTACCTGTTTCAATTTTTCAACCCGACATGCATTTTGGACCAATCGCCAGCTTGCGTAACTCACCGACCTATAACCTGGCGAAATACGTCCTACAGATACTACAGCCCTTACAGGGTACTAGTTGTTCGTTCATCGATAATTCAAAACACTTCGTGGACATTATCAAAGATGTTGAACTAGGACTTGAAGATCGTTTTATAGGCTTTGAGGTGGAGAGCCTTCATTACCATCTTGATGATGTCCCCCAACATCATCAAGAGGCAACTTGAATAAGACATCCAGCTTCATGACGGAGCCGATCTCCCCGTACAAGCGATATTGAAAATACTTCAGTGCTGGGTACCCTGTAGTTTCTCGATGTGAAAGATGACAGAACAGGCACTTGTATCATCACCTCTGTTTTTAGGAAGATGACACACACAGGTCAGTATCCCAACTACTGCTCCAATAACCCAAATTCCACAAAGAGGGGCATCATGCCAAAGGATCGGATGATATCAATCTCAAAATGCTGGAATTACTGTTTCCATCACCAACTCCCTTCTTGGTACATATCATTAATACTTGTTTCAAGAAAGGATCATTTCCAAAAGCCTGGAAAGACACCCATTCCTAAAATTGTTGACGCAGATAATATAGCACAATTTTGTTCAATCAGCATATTACTAACTATCTCTAAAGTAATAGAACGACTAGTATCTAATAAACTGACACATACTATCTAACTGAGAATAAAATATGATCAGAAATTCAATCAGGTTCCAGGAAAAATCATAGCACTAATACAGCGTTGCTCAAAGTAACGGACGATATCTCTGAATCTACCGTTGGAAGAAAGAACACCTGTCCTATTCTGCTCGACTTTAGTAAGGCATTTGTTACCTTGGACTATGGAATTTTACTGAAAAAATTGAAATATTTTGGTTTGGATGATACTTCTGTTAGTTTTTTCCAGAATTATCGAAGTGAAAGACGTCTAGTTATGATACAATTACTAGGCGTGTTCCACATAGAAGCATATTGAGCCCGCTACTATTTGCAGTTTACACAGCAGTTTCCGCGTCTTTTTTGAAGAACTGTCGGTCGTACTAATATGCTGATGATACTCAATTATAACTTTCATTTTCGGTATCACCAAGTTTTCTTGCGAGTGTTACTATTATTAACTAAGACATAAAGGTGATTGCTTCAGTTTCCGAATCTCACAAATTGTTCGAAAACAGAATTGATGATATTTGGAAATAACAGTGACGAGATATCCAAGGACCCCAACTTTGAAACAAAATTGACGAAAAAAAAATTGAGTATTGTAGAAATCTTGGCCTATATCCTGATTCAACGCTAAGATTCGAAAAGCATGTTGCTCATCTTGTTACACATAGTTATTATACATTGAAACACCTTTATATGAAGCGACTTTACCTCACAAATGATATAAAATAGACTCTGTATGACTCGTTCATTCTGTCGCGACTTGTCTATTGCTCCGAAATATATTGGCCGTCCTTACTAGCATAAGAAGTTTACTCAGCAAAAAATACAGAACTCGTGCATAAGGTACTCATATGGGCACAGGAAATATGACCATATATCCCGAACTTATAAGGATATGACAATATTAAATTTGGAAGAGAGGTTCACTATCCGAATAGCTGAGCTGGGTTGGTTTATCGAATTAATCAACACGAAACTCCTGCATACCTCGTTAATAAACTGAAAAAACTTGTCGGCTTTCATCATTGTCCAACCAGAAGTAGAGAATTGTACAGCCTTCCAATGCATTTTTCGACTCAATTTGAACGCAGTTTTTCATACAATGCAGTCAAAATTTACAATATGATTCCCACAAACATTAAATATCTCAGAACTTCAATTTCAAAAAACTTATCAGATCCTGGATTCTGTCTGGAAGACAAACTATTTTATATGATTTATAAGTTTTAGTTATATTACCTACCTACTCTCTGATCTCCATTTATAGTACTAATCTTTATTCATAGTACTATTTTGTTATATACTCATTTGATACCGTCGAAATTATTTTCAAAATTCTATACATGTTTGTTGGTTACATGGAAGAGCGGTCTCGACCGAATGTCGCTATTATTATTATTATTATCAACATTGGTTGACACGCAAATTCATCAAAATCGCCTATATCGGAGCCAATGTTGATTTCAATCAGCCGAACGTAAAAATTAAAAACGTTTGGAGATCGCTCATGGACCGTTGTGGAGGGACGAAAAGACCGCGCGTAATTACAACGTAATTACACCGTAATTATCGACCTACAAAAACATCGCGTAGCATCTGAATTTGTCAGTATTCAACTGAAGACTATTGATTCGAGCAATTGAAACGTGAAAAATTCAAAGAGGTAGAAAGTTTTCAACCATCAAGACGACGGACGTCCGAAGTAATCAAGTTACTTCATCGTCTACAACTTTCAAAAACTATAGTCTGATACTTACCCGTCTAAAGTTACGGACATGATTGTGTTGAGTCCCTGATATGATATCAGAATATTGAAATTGTGATATTCGAATGTGAAAGCACCTAATTCGGAGTCGTTCAGAACTTTCTTGATTTTAACCTCGTGCTTTATTCCGTTACTAATATCGTTTATATCTAGGCGAAAAAGACCTCCTTTGTTGTAATCCTGGACGGTCCAGAAAAGATACCTGTAACATAAATTTGACCATATAAAGTAATCATTCAGAACACGCATTTTGTTTGAGTTAGTTGTCTCTCAGACGAATTTTTCGTTTTCAATTCAGAAGAGCCGGTGAGGTAGAGCATTCCTTGGAATATGGAAATTGCCTATACAGAAAATACTAAATACAGGAGAATTGGCAAAGGAAGAACTGAGAGAGTAGATTGAGAATAGATTGAAAGTCAGTGAAGATTTTGGAGAAGTTGGAAATCGTTGAAAGATGCTTTCAACGCCAAATTACAATGCAAACTAATTGAATTATCTTGTCTCAGTGTCCAGGAAAGAAGCGTTGATGAAATCACGTACAGGTGTTTACTCTCAATGCTCCAAAATCTCCACACGGAGGAATAATATCCCCTACTGTGGGATGAACTGCTAGAATCTTTGAACAATCAGGAATAATACTCCTAAAGTTATGCGAACGATATAGTGGTCCTCGTACAAGGAAAGTGCAAAATGCACTGAGGACCGCAAAGAAATTTTGCAAGAGAGGACCGTGGGCAAACCCTAGCAACACCACACTTATTCTCTTCACAACCAAAATAATTTTGGGACACATGAAGATACCCAAGTTCTCTGGCGTAACACTACAAGTTGCTGATCATGTCAAATACTTAGAAATATTTTTAGATGAGAAATTAATTTGGAACATGCATTTACATCATTTTATCAACAAAAGTAAATCATCGTTAATGATGTACAGATGAGCTAGTGGAAGAACATTGGGACTGAGCCGAAAGTCATGCACTGACTATATACATTGCGACATAAGACCCCGAATCACATATGGCTTACTTTTGTTGTGGGGCCAAAAAATAACGTTATAGTTCCACTTGACAAAAATACTAAGATGAGACACATGCTATAAAGACATGCATACAGATGAATCTCGACAGTGGATATAATATAAAACATTCTAGCCAGAGCGTAATAAAAGCTCCGAATTAAATGCAGATGAAGTCAAAGCAAGGTCGTCAGAGACTCAATGAATTGTCAAAACAGAACAAGAAAACACTTTGTGTGGGTGTCTGGACAGAGGGAAATAGAAGGCAATGAAAAAGCAGACCAACCTGCAAGACAAGCATCTGAATCACCATTCACAGGCCCAGAACCAGTGTTTGAAATTAGCAAAACCCGATGCGGAAACCTAATAAATGAGTGGAAGGAAAGAAAACACGAAACATATTGGGACCAAATCAAAGAGAACCTAAGCCAAACACTGACAGCTGACATTTTCAACCTCAACAAATCTAAGATACAAACAATTACCAGCTTACTAACCAGACACTGCACACCATGGGAATAAATAAAGAAACCATGGAGTGTAGACTTGGTGGCGACGAGGAGGAAACAGCCTCCCATATCATATTCGAATGCGATGCGCTGCACAACAGGCGCATAGGCGCAATATATTATTCCGATAGATCAACCTAGAAATAGGCATGAAACACCTAGTAAATAAACCACTAAATCTGGTGAAAAACACAGGCCTATTCAACTAGGAATCCCTGACGACAGAACAATACAATAGACCCTAGCTTGTCTCAGAGATAGGGGAAACCCTGAGCGTAAACTCGGTATCTCACTTGTCAGCTTTCAACATTCCAAATAATATAGTTGTAGAATGGTGGTTGTTTATGTCAAAACTGTGCTTTACATATCATTCCAGACCATTAGCGATAACAAATTAATGAACCAACATACAGTATAGATCTACATATACTTTCACCCATAAGTAGTTTGAATGACAACTTTACTACTTTTACAAACAAGTAATTTCAATAGATTGATGGAAGCAGCATTTACCAAGTGGTAGGAAAATCATCATGAAAAAAATAATGTTATTGAAAAATAAATATACAGAATTTTTGTCATTTCTGTGAATCCTTTATATGGAAAGGAGGGAAATAGACAGCATACCTATTGGGTTTCGTCGTACAGTGATGAGTGAAAAAAAAAAACTCACAAAAATCGTGTATCTGCAACTCACCCATTCAGTGGATCTATTTCTAGGGAAGAGGGCTTTTTAGTGAGTCCAGCGTAAGCAACTGTTAATCCGCTTCCATCGAAACTACATCTTTTGATGATATATTTCGAAATTTGAAATTTCACCTCTCCCAGAATATACAGCTGGTTATTGAGCCAATCCACCGTGATATCTAACGGTTTGAAGTCCAGATTATGTGCTTCAAGAATACGGGTTTTCTCATATCCTTCGGACTCTAGTGCGATTCTTGAGACAAAACCATCACTGTCGCTAATGAAGAAAAGTTTTTTGTTGAAATGGAATGCTATACCTAAAAAAAAGAAAGAGTTTTTGACAAGAAAATAATTATGAGTATAACAAACAACCTTGCGGGATTTCGGAGCCTTCTTTCACAAGGAGTTTTTTAAATATTATGCGATCTAATTTTTTATTTCTGAATCATTCCAAATGCACGGAAGGATGGAAGAGCAATTCGAATGAAAACAATGACTTGCGATTAAACAATGACATATAAAAAAAACTCAAGGGGTGAATTTATCTGTTTCGGTGTCGTAGACTGATGGTATTGAAACATATGAGTCAAATTAGAGAATTCAGTCAGTTTTCTTGTTTGGAAGTTAACACGAATCTCGTAAGGTTAGGAACATTTCAATTAAAATCGCTACATCAACCTTTGGCGATATCAGCCTTCTAGGACCGTATATTTTTCGTATGTAACTTTTAACTGCTATGGCAAAGCCGAACACTTCAGTTAATGTTTGATAAATCTCTTTATTGAAATTATGATGAATCTCAGCCGAGGCACTATGTAGATGTGAGGTTTTTGGTTGAAGGACGACCGAACGCTTTGAAGAATGAACAGTGTCCCTCTGTCTACTGACGGTGATTCGTCGTCTCTCTCCGTAAATAAAAGGCCAAACCTTCTCAGGAAAAAAGGTTTTGTTTGTCTTGAAACCCGCAAATAAAAACTGCCATTATTTACAAATTGGAAAAACCGGCCGAGCTAGGAAAGCTACTTGTTAAATCGGATTATAGGACAGCAATTTGTTTACTGGTAAAATGTTATGAGTTGGAAATTCCCAGTGGACATGTGTGAAATATTGACCTAATTAGTAATTTACATGTATGAAGTATAATATACAAGTGGGATAATTCCCCACAAACCGAAGATTGAATGTTGTTCTGATCAATTAATCCAATTTTTTTGTACTCCTTTGATTGCGCGACCCCCTCACCTGATGAAGAACGAGAAATAAAACTTTTTTAGAAATTCAGGTATAAAATGGATAACGAAGTAAGCAAAACATGTTATGGGTAATTAAAAATGTCAATAACTGGAAATGACAGATCAAAACTCTTTAAAGTGAAGTTGAATTGATTCAGACAGTTTGAAGTGCTAGTTTGTAAATTATTTTTTTAAATTGATTTTTCGTTAACTACCTGTCGTCCCTCTACGAAGGGCTGCTCTCAAAAATCGAAATTTGTGCGAGCCAAGGATTAACGAGGTCTTACCTTTAAACGTGCGATTCCTAGCACTTTCTGGAGCCATCAGAAAAAAAAACTAACCCTAGGCATTTTTCGAGAGAAAACTGAAAGGCTTCAACTATCAAAAAACTTCTGTAACACATATATCAAAAGTTAATGAAAAGGCCTTGCTAGCTAGGTTTAGAGTAGCTTCTCATGTGGCCAAAGCAGGAAAACATCGTACGATTAATTTTACCATCGGCTTTAGATTAGCTGAGATTATGTTCAATAACAAAGAGGTGGACATACAACTATATCTCTTTCTGACAATACAATCTATAAAGCAGGATAAGCGACATGACGACTGATGAAAATAGAAAAGTACTTTCACGGACATTTCGGGTTGTGGACAGTTTGTACTTCGCCTTTGTGCGTTTTGAATCCAATGAAAGATTTATGGAAGAAATTCTGTTTTGTAACGCTGCACCCACAAATACAAAATGTCAGTGCTTTTATGACGAAGCAAAGGCCATTACTAGATCTAAGAGCGGTTACGTTTCGTGGAGTCATTGCTTTCCACATCATCAAGCTCTTGCAGCCAAAATGTTGCCATTGAATTATTCCGAGGTTTTCAATACAATTGTGTCACGATTATTCCGAAAGATTTGTGAAAATATGGTATTGCATCAATATTTTCTCTATCACACCGAAGTCAGGCAAAGTACTGGCCAGAATTATTGTGTAACTTCGATCCGAAGTTTTGATGTATTTACAGCAGAACAATTCGGAGAATACTAAATTTATATATTATCCAGAATTTCTTTTGGTTTGCCTTTCCCTCTGAACTATTCGACCTTTTGAAAACACTAAATAAATGCCTCCAAAGGCGGTGTGAAAATATAATTAGTGCTACAGAAAAAATCTATGGTTTTACAAAAAGAAATGACTTGTGGTCATGTACCCTAGATAATAATAATTTCGATTAATTTTCCTCGACTCATTCATTCATTGAAGAAGTGGGTTCTCAACTAAACATCAAATCGTCGATTCATGGTATGAAAGTTATTTTGCAAAATTTGAGAGCAGAATTGTTTTCGCGAATTCCCAGTGCTTTCAAGAGATTTTAAACTCTTTTTAGACGCAGCTATAGAAGAGGCGAGTTTGGAGCAAATTTGACAGAGAAACTGTTGGAAATATCTGCTGATGGAATGAGATTTGAAATTCGATTCTGTCAGTTCAGACACTTTTTGGTTAAGTATAAAAAAAGATTACCCAGGGTTTACGAATTGTCTGTTTCCATTCTCTACCTCCTACTTCTGCGAGTTGACATTGTCATCAAATCAAATCAAATAATAAACAAATAAAAAGCAAATGAAAAACTGCCTAAATTCAGAAGTCGACTTGATCATATGCATGATTGATCCGTTTAAATAAAAATCAAGTAGATAGACGATATTTTCATAAACGCCTCACCTTTTAATTCTACCTCGCTTCTGTATAGAATGTCAGGCTCGCCTAAGATATTATTGAGCTGAAAAATGCTGCGGTTTGTTCCCAAAATCAATGGTGGTTGCAGCACATTGTTCACTGAAATGAAGAGCGATTGTCAGAGGTTTGTGTGCAGGAAAAAAAAGCTACTCACTTTGACGTTCTGCGGGAGTCGATACTAGAACGGTGGCTGCTGGTCCAGGCCCTCTTTTGTTTCTCATCTTGATTTCGATCGTGTAATTTCTCGAGGGTTTTACATCTCGCACCATAACGAAAGAATTTTCCGGGGAGATGTCCTGAAGAAGAGTTCATCTCGAAATGAAATCAAGGTAATAGACGGAGAGCCAGAGCCGAATATTTTCGCTTAATTTATTGAGGCTGGTTTTTTCTTTATTAGTTATAATCGTTGTGTACACACACATACTCTGGTCAGTCAAGCGAATCGTAGAAGAGGTGACTCAGGAGCGACATCAAAGGGTAGCATTAACCGGGGTAACAAAATGGATTTATTGAAGCTGAAAATTGTTATACAACTTCTATAATGCATATCAATAACAGTTATGGAGGTCAGGTCAATATACAGGATAATTTAATACTGATCTTGAAGAGTGGTAATCCTTGAATGATGAAAAAAAACATTCATATGAACATAGGTCCGCAACCGCTTTATTTATGAGATACAGGATGTTGAATTTTAACAAAAAAAAAGAGTTTTTCCCAATATCTTCAATAACGATCTGGGTTTTGATTTCAATTTTGGTACATGCGAAGTACACTTGAAAACACATTTTTCCTATGATAACGGTTTTTTAATTTTCATCAGTGGCGTTCAGCTTTAATGAAACCATTTTGTTACCTTGGTAAAAGCGATATCTTCAATGTCTCTCCTGTACTGCGATTCGATTGAGTGACCCGAGTATGTTTGTGTGCACATCGACTTTAACTAATTACCGAAAAACCAGCTTTAATGAATTCCGAGAAAATTTTTGGCTGTGGCTTTTGGACTATGAGTAAATGAGTATTGAAAATCGTGAACATGACGGAAGCTCTTAATTGATGAAGCAAAAAGACACATGCAGGTATTATAGTGCGGTTAGTAAACACAACAGATGTTATAACACTAAAAAGTTGAAGGAGATTAGGTATGGTATCAAAATGAATATATTGATAGATATTTCTGGAAGGATACATTGAGAAGTTTTGTTTAGTGGTACATCGAAAGTAGTACGTAACTCCATTATTTCAGTTAGAAAATAGATGGCAATTAGTGTATGGTGTAACATACCTATGATTATTAATGAAAATTGTTAACTATAAATTTTAAAATAATTTTGAAATATTAATAACTTTCAAATGTTGAAGATGTGAATATTTATAGGAATTTTTCCAAAATGTTCTTTTGTGTGCAAAACAAACTATATTTTTTCATCAGCAGAGTTTTTAGTCAACGAATCAGAATTCTATTTTCTTTTTTTCTGTGCCTTATCAAATATCTCTGAGTAACTACGTAGTTATTGGATGGCTTGGTGACAATCTTACTGAACTAAAAGTGTCACGTGACCTGTTCAGGGTTATTAATATCATTATTAGGATGAGCTCATATTTTCTAGTCTCATTTTTCTTCCTGCTGCATTCTGTTCCATTGTTTACTCAATAGCCATGAATCGAAAAAGAACCTACTTCTGTTTGATTTGTTGTTGTTTCCAACAAGGTTCCATTATGGTTAGATTGCCAGGCTAAAGATTGCTGAAACCACCAGAAATATGAATGCAGACTATCAGCGAGACTACCCGGAAGATTCACCGCTCAGAAGAACTTGCTCTCTCCGAAAGAAACTATATATTAGCTCTTCAGCGGTCCTGGATGACTGATTGAATCATCCAAACTGAGCCACTTCAAAGTAATGCCAGCCAAAGGACTCAACCAATGGTGTGGCAAAGCCACAGTGGGCGGAGTCTAACGGAGCTCTGCTGCTGGATATACTCTCTGAGTATATTTTTCGAGTGAGAAATATTTAGTATTTCTCGACCAAAAATGAACTTCCTCCTACCCCGTGGTAAGTGATAGTTTTAGTTCTCTCGTTTTCATTTTCATGTTCCTGTTATGCCTCTATATATTTTTTATACCATATTTAATTGAATAAATATTTTTGAAGTTGAAGTTGGTAATTCTGTTACGATAATTATTGAAGAAGTTGTGAATTAGGAAAAATCGTGCATGGCAATGAAAATAGTGGTGCAACTGCTATACTTATGTGAGGGTATCGCTACTTTAACTGAAAAATACTACAAATAAGAATAGTTATCTCACTTTGTCATCTCACTTTAAATATACACGAAAAAGAAGAAAGCCAAGCTTATCGTGATCAAGAGCAGAACGAAATGAAATGCTCTCGAAACGAACTTCAGACAAAAGAAAGAAGAGACAGGCGTCGAGCGTATATGGTAATCAAACCTTGACTTCTGAATGGCGATTGTCGGTAATATTTAAAACATAGGAGAGGAGAGGGCCGTGCGGGAATGGACCTGGTTCCCAGCTGATGCTTATACTTGACGAGTCCACTGGGGTAACGCGTACATTCTGGGGCGGAGAGAGAGGCACGCCACCGGCCAGGGTACTGATGACAACACTTTCGGCAGAAACGATGGGCTCGCCGTAAGGATGGCCGCCCGCTGCTCCCAAAATCAGGGCTATTCGGAACTGAAAACAAAAATCTATTAGGAGGTCACTGATAAGGAATTTTTGCGGAAAATGTAAAGAATATGGGTTCAGCTGCGATTTTGATCGAAATTTCCACAAATGCTAAATTTTGGCACAGAAACACTAATTTATTATTTATTTTTTTTGAAAAAGAGGCATTCTGAAAAATCTAATACAAAAAATAACAGGGCAACTTATTAATACAAAATAAACAACCACAAAATGACAGAATAAATATAACTCAAACTGTAGAAAAAGGACCACCCCTTTTGTACGAAACCGATTTGAGCATGCGCATTATTGTATTACTTGTCCATGACCACATATCTCAAAATTTATTAGTTTCAGCATTTGTGTTTTGTGGACATAAATAACATAAGTATGGCAACGTTGCTAAATTAATTGACGATGTCAACAGTGGGATTGGTTGCTCGGGGTAGTACGGCACAATGGCGCTGAAAAGAAGTCATTTGAATTTATGAACTTTAAATATATTTTTTATTTCATGTTTCAGACAACTCAACAAAAAAAAAAGAAAAGAAGAGTGTTCATCAGCTGTAGAATCCATTAAAAATATTTTGAAAATTTCCTGTCCTCACCTATTGGGCACGATACCTGCCTCCTCGGGTCGAAATGGGCGACGCCCCACCCACCCTATCCTAAGCTCGAAAAAAGAAACCAGTTGCCCGGACAAATTTTTTTACCTGACCTATTACAGGTATCCGTACACGTTGAACACGTTAACATTCGTTGAAAATTGTGTCCGTCAATGGAGGTAATTTTTAAAGAAATAATATCTCTTGTTAACTGATTTGTATGTCCGCGTCCGTTCTATAGATGGTCCGCTATTGAGAAGTTCGTTTATACAGAAATGGTCATTGCAGCATTCCGTACATGTGTTATCGTCCGTTACATAGAGGTGTCAAAAAATAGGTTTTACTGTACAATCAGTTTGGCGTATTATTTAACATATTTTTCCACTTTAAATGACCTTTTGTATCGATAACACTTTAATATTTATCAATTCACAAGCAGAATAAACTTTGAAATTGATATATGGACTAAAAACTGATATTTTCACAAAATTACTTTTAACACTAGTGTTAAAAATACGTTTAACTCAGCAATATAGATCTCACTAATAGAAATACTTCAGTCAGATATTATAATCAGAACACCTACTCAAAAGCAATCATTAATAAAAGTTCACACATGCTATTAACATCTATTTCGAGAGTATGAATGCGGCAGTCCCTCAAGGATACTTCGTAACTTCTTATAAAGCTTATTTGTATCATAAGCGTAGGGTGTAAATTGCCTGCAATTAGGAAATATGTTATTTACCTCACCTAGGCCTCTTAGGTATACCAGTTTCACTTTACCAGAATTTTAAATGATCTAGGCCAATAATCAACAACATTGCGTTGTTACGGAATACGTTGTTATTTCTTCTATACCAGTGAATAACTTCGGCTTTAGTCCGTTTAATCCGTTTGGTCCATTAAATTTAATGTTGAGTCGGCCAGTCATGATCTGCTATCCCTGATTTAGATGTCTCCCCTCGTTGGGTACTTTTCTTATGTACAGCTATTCTAATATTTAGTGGTCTTTTGGTTCCTTCAACACAACACCGCATTCACAAGGAACGCGGTGAATGCAGTTTGGCAGAGTTGCCTGCGGATGGTGTTACCGGACCTGAAGCATGTTCTGATGTTTTTCCACACAATTTGTCTTTTTTTTCGATAGACATCTAATATAAGTGAGGTACAGTGTAGCCTGTGCTGGTTCATCTGGTTTTTGTTGTCTCATCTGCGGGCCAGGACTTCTCCTATATGTTTTCTGGGTACCCATTGTGCCGTAGATCTTTCCTGATATTTTCCAATGCGATGGTAAGACTCTCATTGGTGTTGCAGAGGCTGTATACACGGTCAAACAGCGACAGAACAATTCTTCTCTTCGTCGCTCCATGACGGTTTGATTCAAAGTTCAGGTGTGTCTGTTTTCTGTAAACTGATGTTTGTCACTTACCTTTTGTCTTTTGAACTTTCACATCTAGAAAAGGTAACCCGTCTTGGGTCCCCTTTCCCATTGTGAAGTTCATGGACGGTCTGACGTTGTTCAGGTATTGCAGAAAAGCTTCAAGTTAGCAGAAACTTCGAACCATTCCATATAGATGCTTGCTATGACGGGTGGTAATGAGGATCCTAGCGGTAGTCATCCTCCTGGGCAAGAAAATGATCGTCTACAATAGATCATTTAAATTTTGATAAGTTGAGATTGGTATACCTGAGAGGCCTAGGAAAGGTAAATACTATTACAGGAAATTTACCCCTAGCTTTATGAGAAGTGTCGCATTCATACACTCGATAACGGCTATAGGTGTTAATAGTCGACAAGTCGCGACTGATAAAATTGCAGAGAATTGAATTTCTTTGTCTCTTTTAGAGACTGGTCCAGAATAAACGCGCTCAAAGTGAAAAATTTGTAAAACCACTCTGAAACAAACGACAAAAACAGCATTTGAAGTGCTAATCAGTACGTTCGTATGTTTTTCATAGAAATTTTGTTTTCGAAACCCCCAAGTCGAACATTTCCTAACTTACCCTGTATTTGGTATACGGTTGCAGATCGTAGATGTAGAAGATCGTGTTTTCTTGGTTCCAAGAGGCGTTCCTGCAGTACTGCCACGACGTCGAATACTCCTCGTACCTCCATTGGACGTGGCAGCTCAAACCCAACATCTTAGCTTCGGGAAAGTTCCATTCGAGTTTGAGCGAATCTGCGTTCAACGAATCGGCCAGTAGAGCTGGCGCAGGAGGAATTCCTAGGTGTGTTCGCAGTTTGGAGAAGTATTTTGTGATGGCGTCATTACAACCCATGACGCAGTAGAGGTCTTTAGGGATGAGGCGTTCTGTGGTACCGTTCTATAAAATGAATACCATTGAGTACCGTAGCTATAAACCAGTCGCCACAGATTGAAAGTTGATGAAACAAACAAAAAACTAAATTTACATGCAGAATTTTGGAAGGGGCCCGAAAATCCGCGATTATTTTGACTTTTTTATTTTTTCTCGTATAACTTTTGTATCCTGAAGTTTGAAAAAAACTTCAACGCCCTGTATCTCAGAAAGGAAGCAACTCCGGGCAATGCTCATAGGAACTTTTTTTCTTAAAATGACCCCACGGATCAGCCTCTGTAGTTTTGTACCGTAATTAGGTACACAAATACACTGTTCTGAAAAATTGAATACTCTCCAGGAGCCACTCGTAAATTTATCTTCATTTTACCCCAAATCGATATACTTTTCAACCCTATTCGAGGCTTGTATACGAAAATGGGGCACCTAAATCTGCTACTATCTGACGGTCTATCAGCACAGAGGCAGATGCCTCTGCCTCTGCCTCTCATATAACTGAGACAGGAGAGGAGTTCATCATACAGTTATATGGGCGAAACATCGCCACAGAATCCCTCGACTCTCTGCGGTACCAAAGTTCCAGCTGACAAGATTGCCTTCCACCACTGAAGCAGCCACCCCCCATGCTCACCACATACAGTATCGGAAAATTTTCATCTTGGATATGGTGGTTTTGTGAGAGCGTAAAGAAAAGCTTGCTATATGTTGAGAAAGCATTACAATTTCTGCTCTACTCGTTCGAGGAAGGGATATCGACGTGATCTGTGTGCGGTGTGTCGATTGCCACGAGGTCCGTTATTGCGTCGGGTGGGGTAACAGGAGATGCGCACAGTAGTGCGTATCTCTTGTTTATGTGGTATTATCATATCATTGCGTTCCTTGTTGCTCGCGTAGATTTCTGTCTATACCACAGATAAAAAGTTTCCGATACTGTATATCTGCAGGTACAGACATGGCTGGGAAATGGGATACTGCCATCGATGTGGGGGTGGTCGTTGACCAAAAGGGGAGTCCCCCCATCACCACCTCATGAAATTCAGCTCTCGATATTATATTTATATTATTTCCTGCAATTGCAAGCTAGAATTGCACGGGTATGGATGTGAAAACTCCTTTGAGCTGAGCCTGAATTTCAAGAGGAAGAAGAAAAAAAAGAAGTGACTGTTGGTGAATGCGATATTGAGGAGGACGAACCCAGATACACCATTTACGATATATAAAATTATTATTTATACTAATATAAATTATACAGCCCCGCCTGCTTGCAGCAGGCTGCTGTGAAATTGAATTGATAATGTTGTCGGGAGCTGCATTTCGTGAGGTGATGATGGGAACGACTCCTCTTTTCCTCAACGAGCCCCCCACACTGATGGCAGTATAACTTAATGTGAAATTCCTATACCTAAAAAACGAACATGTCGCTTTTTCAAAAAATTTAAAATGTAACATATCGGGCATATTTTAGGAGATGCAGTAACCCCGTAACATAACATACCTATTGTAACTTATAATTGAGAGTCAGGTAGCTCAGTGGTTAAGACCATCGCGTTCAAAGCCAGTGATGCTGGTGGTCGGGTAGGTTCAAATCCTATCGTCTACAGAGTTTTATTCTGATGATCCGAGAAAGTGCTAGGAATCGCACGTTAAAAGGTAAGATTTGGTTAATCCTTGGCTCGCACAAGTTTCGACTTTTGAGGGCTGCCGTTCGTAAGGGGACGACAGCTGGTTAACGGAAAAAACAATTTTAACAATTTAATTTTACTTATGCTCCGGAGGATATTGAATATTGTTGTGGAGAATGAGAAGTGCCGAATCTATTGGAACTATTCATTCCCTACCCCAGGCAAATACAAGCCAATAAGCCTGATGTAGTCCTCCTCGACCATTAAAGTAAGACGACATAGTCTGAAAAGAGGAGAAAAACGGACTGAATACCGAGAGTTACTCTTTAAATTCTGCAGGTTCTACATGAAAAATTCTGTTAAAATGATAGTTCTGATCGTAGGGGTCCTTGGTGGAATGACGGACACGCTGCTCTCTAATATAAAAATCATACTAGTTTGCCGTGATGCAGTAGAAATCTTAACCGAAGTATGCAGAAGGCCGTCATCCTTGGTTAAATCCGTCTACTCAGGACACATGATTCTCGGACCCAGTAATCACTCACCCTACGGACGTGGGCAATGACTATCCGGGTAAATGTCACCAGAGCGCTCTCAGGATAGATATAGCGGGTTCCGGAGACAGGGCCTGTCTGGAATAATCCTGACGGATAAAAAAAAGAAATAAATTCATCATAATTATCATAATTACACAAATTTACAATGATTCAAGAAAAAATCGATAATCATTTAATTTGATGAAAGTGCGGAGTTCTGCTCAAGCTGTTTTTCAACTTGACCAAAGTTTAAAAACTTTTGGAATTATTGTTCAATTTTCATGTCTATCTCTACAGACCTACTGAATGAAAACGGCAAACCAAATGATAATTTTTTTTTCATAGGAAATCTATTTTTGTACTTCTACTACTTCCTTATGCTTAGTGCTTTTGACTTTTATTCAGAAATATCATAATTACATTTTTAATGTTCTATACACATTCTTTGTCAATCTTTGGCAACTGGACTACAAAATGTCAGCAGGAACAGAAAAACATTTCAAATTCTAGATCCACACATAACTCGGAATGTAGCATAAGAAAATATGGTGATAAATTAATTGATTTAAGAACATTAATGGAAAAACCTTAGCGTATCTCAACTCTCATTAGATTTAGATTAGTATTATATTCATACATGAACAAAAAACTTCAAGGCTGGATTCCTGGATAACAATTATTTTAGGCAATAAAAAAAAACTTTTTTTTCAGAATCCTAGAATTATGAAATAATAGCACTTATAAATCTAAAAAATGACAAATATACTCACGCAGGCTTCTTGACATGTTTGACTCAGAGCTCTTTTCCATAATTTGCAGCCACTAGTACACTGGAATAAAAAAAACCATATTTTATTACGAATTTTTGTTAGAGAAAAGACAAACAAAATGGAAGAGATTTGTGATTATGGTCAGATTCCATTCAAAATTGGTGGGTTGAGCTTTTTGAGGTCGGACATTTAAAATTTATGACCAAAATCAATAAATTCGAAATGGTGGATTCAAGATGGAGTACGAGTTTTGAGATTCTATGGTCCAATTCGATTGAAAATTGGCATTTGGAGAAGTTCGGGATACAAATTCAAAATGGTGGCCCCAAGATGGCGAAATACTTTTGTAATTACGGTCCGATTCGATTGAATATTGGTATGTGGGGGTTTTCAGGATCAGAGGTTATGATATTTTTGTCAAAATTTATGAAATGGTGACTCCAATCTGGCGACAGATTCTTGTGATTATTGTTCGATTTTATTCAAATTTGGGATGTGCGGGTTTTTGAGGTCGAGTAATATGGATTTTTTGTCGATATTCTTATATAAAAGATGGCGGATGAGTTGCGAATTTGTTCCATATATGTATGGAGGAACAAATCTTGCAATTGAATTTTGTCCCACTTCCAGTCGTCTCATTAACTTGAAATTTGGCAGGTGTTACCTGTGACAATGCATTATGGAACAAGGGCTAGAGAAAAAATAAAATGGCAGCTCTAAGATGGCGAACGACTTTTGTAATCTGAAAATCTTGTGTTCGAAATGTTTGTTTTTGTTTTCAATTATTTGTCCATATTTTCATGGCGGAAGGAGTGTATTTTTCACTCTCATTTTCAGAGTTTTCATTCTTCCAGCGAACGGCAAAGCTCTGGAAATAATTGTTTATGAAGGTGATCCCCGATCCTCCAAAATGTTCTGTGAACTTCTAAAACGAATATGCCTTCATTTTTTCCATATCACCCGAGTCGGTAAAAATAGGAACGAAATGATTGCGCACAGTGTGAACTCTGTACGTTCGCGAATGTGGTCCTGAAACGGATATCCTTTTCGCGACCAAAGCCCTGATCCCTTCCAGTCGGATCGGAGGTAATTATGGCGGATGATACTTTCTTCGGGTGATCATTTTTAATATTCGAAAGTTATGGAGCGACATAGAGAATTGAGTCGATAGGCGTGCGACTCTTTCAGAAGCGGATGCTCGTCCAACGCTTCACAATTAGAATGCTTGATCCGCTGGCAAAACAAAACGATATGATAATTAAGTGACCATTTTCCCACGAAGCTGCTCCAAAATGAGTGTCATTATTTAAACAGCGAAATCAAACTTTTCTGTGTTGTGCATTAGAGTAACAAATTTACCTAACAACTCAAAGAATATAAAGTAAAAAGTACATTATTGAAAACAAGCTTTGAATTATACTATCGTTCGAGAATGGAAGTTATTTTGCCAAGCTTTAGCGAGAACGCAAAAGTATTTCGCATTCGAAATGCAAACAATATTTTTTCGAAAACTGCATTAAAACTAATATGAGAATGAAAAATTAGTAATATCTGTCATTGCTTATTGACATTTCGTAACATTTCGTGTTTGAACCAAAATGAACGATCTAGGTGATATTGTTTGCATGGCTACAATGGCAACAATGTAATATATAATAAACAGTGGGGGCGGGGGGGGGGGGGGGGATTGGCGCAGAGGTAGCGCGGAGGCTTCGTGATCGAAAGGTCGCTGGCTCGATTCCCAGGCAGGACAAGACTTTTTCAGTTTCAGATGTAAATCTGAGTGATTGAATCTTGTTGCTGGCTGGGGATAATCCTCCACGATTCACGGTTGCGTTAATAATTAACAGTGCTGCTCCTGAGGTGGCGTATAAAGTTAGTAACAAGGCCTATCCAGAAAACGTGGCTAATGACCAAAGCAGTCGATGACAACACACCAAGAAAAAATATACAAAATTAATTACGTAACAAGTCCGGAAAATACTGTTTTTTGGACGGGTGGATGAGAATCTAGGCCGAGCCGTAGGCGAGTCCAAAAGAACTGTTTACGGACGTTTTGCGTACACAATTTTTCAGGCAACCGTGTAGAATAACAAATCGAGACATATTCATTTATTATATTCCTTTGTAGAAGAAAATTCGAACACAAGATAGGTACTAATAAAAACATTCTAATTGTTATTTATATTAATATTTATATTGAAATCCTAGCACTTCCCGGACGGTTGCTGAAAAAAGTCTAGAACATAAAAGTCGTTTACATTCTAGAACGGAAAATATCCACTTCGCTAACTGAGATTTTAACAAAAATGTCAACATTTGAGTTCAGTTTTCAAAAAAAAAACAAATTATGTGCAATGTAGGTTCTTCTGTAAGTTACAGATTTAAAAGCTTGCCTCACAAAGTCTTCAGTTCGAATAAGTAACTCACAGAATAACCCAATAACTCACAGAATAACCCAATAACTCACAGAATAACCCAAATATTTAAATAATCATTATACATTGAACATTATCGTTTACTCAATAGTTCAATAGTTTATGAATAAAAAGCTTATTTTTGAAAAGATTTTTGCGTTTATTTTATTGAAATTGATCCCGCCTGTTCGTTTGTCTGAAGAGAGATAATTCGCCCAAATTTTTTCGAGGATGTACTTTCTGTCGAAATCCAAAACCTATTCAATTTTCCACAAAAATTATTCCTAGTAATTTCGTGATTGATTGAACGCAGACATCCAATTTCAGGTTCACCCTTACAGCCGGTGGAAGTTCTGGCGGAGCCGAATATTTGATTGGTCATAACTCTGCTAAAAATGATCGGAGGAGGAAAAAGAAAAGTTCATATCGTTTCTGAAGACTCCTACTTTCTCATGCAAATATAATATGCGAGTATTTGAGTACCTAAAATGTGTTTTGTCGCACTTCACGGAGATGTTTGCGGATGATCCGAAAATCATGAATAATTTAATAAATATGGAACCCATACCCTCTTTGGACTATATGCAACAATGTTAAAGTAGTATGACAGGTCCCACTTATACATGCCAAAAAAAACTTTGTTTTACTCCTGCCTCATTTTAAACTTACCCATAAAATCGGCATTATCTTCACTAAATGTTGAAAATAATCGCTTACTTATACATATCTTGCATATATATATATATATATATATATATATATATATATATATTTTATTAAACACTATTGTGAAGTGCAAACCTCAAGCTTGAAATCACATACTTAATTTTTTATGTAGGATCTGAATGAGCGATTATTCTCAACATTTACTGAAGAAATTGCCGGGATTATGGGTGAGTTGAAAACTGAGGCAGGAGTAAAACCCAGTTTTTTCTTTGGCATGTATAAGTGAGACTTGTTTCGCTAGTCTGAAATCGTTGCATATGGTCCTAAGAGGGTACTGATTTCTGCTCCAGTATAATTATTTCATATCAACTGAAATATCCATGACTTTTGGATCCTCCGTAAATATCGTAGAAGGGTTATGTGAAGTGGGACAAAACACATTTTAGGTACTCAGATACTCACATGTTATATTTGCATGAGGAAGTAGAAGTCTTCAGGAACGATATGCACAAAGTTATGACAAATCTAATTTTCGGCCCTGCCTGAACTTGCAGTGGCGGGTTAGCGCGAGCATGAAATGTGACGTCGGTGTTGAACCACGTTTTCTGAGAAATCGAAATCGTTTTTTGATAAATCTTATATTTTCTGAAATAACAACAAAAAAAAATTTTATATATTTTTTAAATGAACATTTTTGTAGGTTCCACCCCTGATTTTTTGGTAAAAAAATGTCGAGATGTCATGTGCCGAGTTTCAGAGTGCTACAATTAATTCTTCACTTTTTGCTGTCTGTCGTTACTGAATAATTACTCTGAATTGATTACTTTTTGATCACATGAGAAAAATTGTTTCAGAAATTTTTCAAAAATTTCATTCATTCATCGTTCAAAGAACTCTTAATGCCACAAACGATGAATATTTTGATGAAGGCAGTTATAAATCAGTATAACATATCAACAATACATAAATTATGAGAACATTCTTTCCTTGTAAACAAGAACAACAAGTTTTATTGCTGAATTATCTCATCTTGAGACATTAATTGAAATACTCTATAAACATTATATAGGAATGAAGACAAGATATGAAGTAGATTGTTAACCCACATTTTTATCACGACATTTAACAGTATTTTATTGGTATACTGCTATTATCAATTATCCCTTCCTGAACATTTGGTGATAATTTTCAGGACTGAATGATGGGCATTGAAAAAAAATTATGGTTTGAAAAACTAAAGAACACGCTTTTCTTCCAACATGGAAGGTAGAAGGTGAAAAATAATTTTGAATGTAATTACTCAAATGTAAAAAATGTCTTGGGTGCTCTTGACCAATATTCTTATATTACTAATTTTAACTTTAAAATACTTGGCGTTCAAGAGCTCAAGAGGACTTATAGACCGGGAGACGATGACAGATTTTCTCGTTTATGCCTTTGAGAGGACTGAAAGATATAAAAGTGTATTCTGCGGTATGATGTCGAGATCAATTGATATAACGAAGTTTTGTTCCACTACAGCTCTTTTATTCCAGTTGCCGAATACCATTACTGATGATTTGGCAGCATTCAATTTCAAGTTGTGCGTGTAAGATATTTTGTAAATATTTCTCATATCTTCATTTATTTGTTTAGAACAAATGTCTGCATCTTCATACTCAAAGTCAATATACATTTGAGTATAATCAGCGTAATGAAAGATTTTGCAGAATGTCATAAATTCGTGGAAATCTGATATATACATATATATATATATATATATAGAATAGTAATGGCCCCAACATCGAACCTTGTGGTACGCCAAAGTTAACTGATGGGGCATTCGACCCTCTATTATCCAATTTCACACGTTGAGTCAGTTGAGATAGATAATTCATAATCAATTATACGGCGTTTTCTCGAAGCCAAAAAGCTGAAGTTTTTTGCATGATAATTTATGATTCAGAGTGTCGAAGGCCTTACTGTAATCCAACAAAATTAGACAGCCCAATCGACTATTATCTATTATAGATAGCTAGATACAAGTAAAGCTAATTTATGCGTGTTAATAAAAAGATCTACAGGGTTTAATCTAACCTCTTGCACTCCCGTGAAGGACGTGTGTATAATACCATTTTATAACGAATGGCAGGTGTCTAAAATTCGAAAAAAAAATTGTGGAAATTTTAAATTTTGTTGGAAAATTCGGGAAATTTTGGAAACCGCTGTTCGAAACTACACAGTTTCTTCCACCCGGCAGTTCTAGTATTATTGCGTCTCTGCTCCGGTCAGCTGACGTTCGGCGGCCAGCGGTTCCCAAAATTTCGACGAATTTTTCAACACAATTTAAACTTTCCACATTTTTTTTTTCGATTTTTTCACACCTGCCATTCGTTATAAAATGGCATTATACATCCGTTCTTCACGAGAGTGCAAGAGGTATAGAATCTAAAATTTTCTTAAGAATTTCAACATATCTGGTTAGAATCATATTTTGATGTAATCCGAACAATAGATCAATCCTGTATATCGCACATCCATATGTTAGTTGGGAATCCAACCCAATTAAATACAATTCAGTGCTAGGCTGGAGAAACCATAAAGTAAGATATTGTTTACGTTCTCAGAGATAAAGAGCTACTTGAGTTCTGGTAAGCCTCAAAAAACGATATACTTTTTCAAGAAGCAGCTTCGGTAATGTAAACCTCGTCACGTTATTCAAAATTATTTCTGGAGTAGTCTGCTTATTGTTTTATATTTGTGCCTCTGTTGATGTAGTGTTTTAGCTATTAATGTAACCAGATTTTATGCGATTTATAATAATCGAGGATGTGCAACTTGCAAGATTTATTTGAATTGCATGATAATCAGGTTACATTCAAAGCTTTATCGTATCATTGACAACTATGATATGAAAATGAAATCAACAACTTTTGTTATGTCACGTTATTGTCATTTTAACGTGCCATTTGGTATTTAGGGTATTATAATGGTTATTTAACGAACAAGTGTATTAATAAGGGCGATTAACAATCGAGATAATTTAACGCGTGAGCGGAGCGAGCGCGTTAATGTTTGAGATTGTTAATCGCCATTTTAATTCACGAGTTTGTTACAAAACTTTTCCGTCGACAGTAGTTTTCGAAAATAGAGATATCTCACTTTCAATGTTTATTTATCTAACGTTACGATAAAAAACAATCACTATTTCCTATTTATATTAACTCTACTCAAAGATAGTTTAATTTTTCTTAGTGGTAGTTTTCTATAATTTTTTATTATTTATTTTCAAATTGAAATAAAAAAAAAAAAATTTACCCTCGATGGGTTTTGAACTCTCAACCTTAGTGTTGCATAACAGGTGAACTTTACCGTTACGCCACGGGACCATATATGGTTATGAGTGACAACTGGTGTAATGAACATTTTCTGAAATTCTATTTGAAAATTGACAAATAAATAATGACAGATAGTACTAACCAATATAAAATGTATAAGAGCAATGTATGTTGGGTTGCATATAAACAAATCGTTGATTAATAGAAAATCATTCATTAACAGGGGTCATTAATCAACGATTTTGAGTGCGTTAAAATGCATCATAAATGAACGGTCGACGGAAATAGATATTTACGATATGTGCCGTAAAGATTCATATTACGATATGAGATGGAACATTTGTCAAACGATGCCTTTAGACCGAGTTTGATAACCCATCGATTATCGTTATATGAATTTACGACACAAATATTTTACAATATTTTACCTACCACCAATAATGTTATTTACTCAAAATTAGTCAATATTCCTTGAATTAATGATATTAGAATCATGCAACAAGCAAGCGTTGCGCCCATTGTTGATTTATTTTCCGAATTGTCAACTTTGACACGTTCATTCCAATTTAGTAAAATTTTATCGACATTAGTTCAGACCATTAGAGACTAGATTCAAATATAGAATCCGCTATAAAATAAAAAATTCAAACCTTATTACCTGATAAATCACGGGATAGATACTCAAATTTATAATAAATTAGTTCTTGTTATCCTTTTCCATTAAATAGACTGACATTTAAAGGTGGTCTCAAATTTCAAATAACTAGTCATTGGAAAAAACTTATACATTTTTCTACAAACGTTAAAAAATGACACGGTTCGCGCATTGACAACAGTATGAGAAGTGACTCTTTTTTTCATTTTCCATCGTTACCATGGCACCGTGCGTGAAGTAGTGTGCGAAATACATATTTCGCACACTGCATGTAAACTTTATGCATGATTTTAACCTTCATGGTCCTCAATCAAGTAAAAATCCAAGAAATCATTTATTTCATAATGTTTAACAATAATTAAGGCTTTTCAACACTTTTCAAATTGTGACAAAATTTGACACGAACCAATTTTATTTTTTTGTTTTAAGCTAAGTAAAACTTATTTTAGAACAATATTTTTGACGTTTGTAGAAAACATTTTGTTTGCACTCGTGCGCGAAATATTTTGGTGATCGCGCACTAGATGAAAAAATAACAATTTTCTTTAAGCTAAGTAAAAAAAAACTCATATATTCGAACTATTCAAAAAAGTTTCTGTATTCAGTCTTCATCGCTTTACTTTTTCTTAGTTTTATAATTATCAAGTATTCGTTATCGAGAAATTACAAGAGTGTACAATTCCACTAATTTTATTAATTACTGTCAATTCAAGTTCCTGTTCCACAGCCAATACCTTGGATTACCTTGTTAATGAATAAGTAGTTGCAATAGTTCTTCAGAGGGGTATACAGTGCGATCGATAGGTATGGAATATATTCATTTTTAGCGTTATTATGTATTTTATCAAAAAATCCTGAATTAGGTCAATATGACAATTTACAGTATGAAAATATTACCCCCTTCTTGCACCCCCTCTGAATTATAAGCACACCCTCAAAAAATTTAAATGAGAAGGGGGGTCGTGTGGCATCTTGTTCGAAAGAGATTTTCATTATCTGTTCAGCAATACAAGTTTTTCATATTTGGCGCAACCATAACTGAGAAAGTTTGTTATTAAAATTTAAAAATATTGACACTGTAAATTATGTATCCGTTGAAAAAATCTGAAACAGGTCGATTTCTATTCTCAATTTGACAATTTAGAGTATGAAAATATCACTCCCATCTTGCACTCCTTCTGAATTATGAGCACCCCCTCAAAAAATTGGAATGAGAAAGGGGGTCGTGTTGCACCTTTTTCAAAAGGTATTTCAATTCGCTGTTCAGCAATACTAAGTTTTTAAAATATGATGCAATTATAGCTGAGAAAATTTGTGTTGGAAATGTGAAATTTTTATATTTTACGTAGAATGAATGAAACATTTTTACATATTCAGAATAAATTTTCTCAGTATTGCTGTACAGATAATGAAAATCCCTCTCGAACAAGGTGCCACACTACCCCTCTTCTCATGTAAAATTTTTGAGGGGATGCTCATAATTCAGAGGGGGTGCAAGAAGGAAGTAATATTTTCATACTGTAAATTGTCAAATCGAGAATAGAAATCGACCTGTTTCAGATTTTTTTAATGGATACATAATTTACAATGTTAATATTTTTAAAATTTAATAACAAATTTTCTCAGTTATGGTTGCACCAAATATGAAAAACTTAGTATTGCTGAACAGATAATAAAAATCCCTTTTGAACAAGATGTCGCAAGACCCCCCTTCTTATTTAAATTTTTTGAGGAGGTGCTCATAATTCAGAAGGGGTGCAAGAAGGGGGTAATATTTTTCATACTGTAAATTGTCAAATTGACAATAAAAATTTAACTGTTTCGGGATTTTTTGATAAAATACATAATAACGCTAAAAATGAATTTATTCCATACCAATGGACCGCACTGTATGTTATTGCTGTGAACGCTGCTGCCTGATTTTTTATACTTTCTTTATAGTAAAACTGGTATGAATATTTCGGTATAACATTTATGTATTAGATATTTACATATCTCTTTAAGTATTTTTAACAGAAAAGCTGGTAATATAATTCTACACGAAGGATGCTTACAAAAATTCATGCCGACCTACGTTAAAATAAATATTATTTATGTTTGAAACAAAACCCCAGAGTAATAACTAACACAATTCATATAGTAAAGTGACTAATTCCGTACTTCCTCATTAACTCTCCTGTATAATCACCGCAACAACTGCAGGTTGATGGAGTGCTGCTGTTCCTGCTTCAAATTGTGTTTCGTATTATAATCAAATCCAAAATGGTTATTGTTGAAGGCTCTAACAATTATCTGCATTTGTTGCGTGTTCAATACTGATGCTGTCTGTCTGTAGTCTTTTGCTTACCAAAATCTTGAGTTACGGTTAATATAAAAAAAAATAATAGTTTGAAAAAACTAAAGAACACGCTTTACTTTCCATGGACTAAAAAGTAAAAAATAATTGACAATTCAATTTCTCAAATGTAAAAAAGCGTGGGTGCTTTCGATCTATATTCTCATATTTTTTAGTTTAATTTAACAATACAAAGCGTTCAAGAGCTCAAGAGAACTTTATCAAGCACCCCACGCTTTTTTTACATTTTTGAGAAATTAAATTGTCAATTATTTTTTACTTTTTAGTCCATGGGAAGTAAAGCGTGTTCTTCAGTATTTTTAAATTATTAACCCCGAAAACCATACCAATTTTGAATTGAATCTGACCATAATCACAATACTCGTCCATCATCTTGGGCCGCCATCTTGAATTCATACATTTTTACGAAAAATTCAGAATCTCTGACCCCGAAAACCCTCACACACTAATTTTGAATCGAATCAGACCATAATGACATCTTGGAGCTGCCATCTTTAATTTATGAATTTTGACAGAAAATTCGTAAAATACGACCTAAAAAAACCTCACATAACTATTTCAAATCGAATCTGACCATAATCACAAATCTCGTCTACCATCTTGGAACTGCCATTTTGAATTCATGAATTTTGATAAAAAAATCATAATCTCTGACTCCGAAAACCCTTATATACCAATTTTGAATGGAATCGGACCATTAATCAAATCTCGTCCGCCATCTTGGAGCCGCCATTTTGTTTTTTTTATAACAAAAAAAATGTTATATTGTATTGTCACCGGAACTATGAACACCTGCCAAATTTCAAATCATTCAGACTTCTGGAAATGGGTAAAAATCACGCCCTAAGGAGTCGGTTACAAACATGCAAACATATACAAGTGAAGCTAATATAAAGCGTGTAAAAAATCTATTGCCATTTGAACATGATAAATGCTGTCAAGCGAATCGATTGTAAATTTGTTCGAATTATAATTTTTTTTACGAATTGGCAAATAAATATTATTACTACTAGCGGACCTGGCCAACCGACTTTTTCCTGCCCGAACATTGAACTCAATGTAAATGTCGGAACATCGTCAATTATTCATGGACTTATGTTATCTTCTAATACGCAGTCTGGGACCCTATTCTCAAATGTCGACTACCCTATGTCGTATGCGATAAAATATTTCCATCACTTTTCTCGACAATGCATTGAAAAGAGATATAGGGACATTTTGTCGCATGCGACATAGGGTAATAGACAATTGAGAATCGGACCCCTGATAAACAAGTGTCTTTCAGATTAAACTTTTTTCGTCATCTTCGAATAATATGAACAAGGTGTCATTCGATTCGGAATAGAGTGTAGATAGATTTTGAAAAAATGAGGTTTGGATTTTTGCAAATATCTCAAAAACTATTATTCTCGGAACTGTAAGACCAATATTTATAATTTCCCCAGAAGTTTAAAAATGGCACCCATTTCTAAAACTGACGACAATACAGAAATTTTATTATATTGATGTAATAATAATAATAATAAAAACAGTATTTTTCGAAACAGGGCCGTATTTAAAAAAAATAAGTTGATGATGGTTGTTCGATAACGAAACGTTGGAAATTGAATCTGATATCATCACAAGAAAGCTTATGAAAAGTTTCTGTGAAGAAGTATTTTTTATTTCGTTCCAACTCTGACGATAACACCAGAAAAAATAAAATAAGAAATTGAAAAATTCAGTTTTTCCAAAATAATTTGTAAATTTCATACTTCCATATAGATGACCCCTCTGCTACGCAACTTTTTTCTTATTTAACCAAAACTGTATCTATCTATTACCGTTTCGTATATCCCCATGGTGGACAACCTTACCTTGGACTCACTGTATACCTTGGATATACCTTTAGGGTCCAGTTTCCAGTAAACATTGGTCAAAATTGCTTCTGGTTAGAAAAGAAATTCTGGGAAGTGCACAAATTGAATTCCAATTTTCGCATTTAGTTTAATTCTCATGAGGAAGAAGACAGTTTTGAATCGTACGAACAGTTGGAAAATTGCACAACTCACAACCGAGTATAAATAAATGAGGCTCAATTAGCTGGTCAGCTGAATGTCGTTGTGCTTGATGAATTAATGGTTTAGCGGAAATCGTCATGAAATAACGTTTTTAATTGATGTTTCATACCACGCAGAACAACAAAGAATGAAACGATTGCATAAAAAAGTACTTCCATGTGCTTCCAGTGTGTCTAGTTGAGGAAATAGACAAATTTGGGATTATTGAAACAATATAACAGTGAAACATGTTCCTTTATTGACACGCGTATCGATATCTATCTATAAAGGGCGATAATTATTGGATGATTAAAAATAAAATTCTTCATATGAACATACGTCCGCAACCGCTTTATTTCTGAGATACAGGATGTTTAATTTAATAAAAAAATCAGTTCTTCCCCAATATCTCTAAAACCGCGTAAGCTTTGTTTTCAGTTTTGGTACATACAAACTACGCATGAAAATACAGTTTTCCTATTACAAGAGATTTCTCAATTCTCATCAGTGGCGTCCCTGTACCCTGTATATTTTTCATCAACATGCGGATACGCCACTGTTATTTTCCAAATAAATATAATTATTGTAATTGCTCTTTATTGTCTCAAAAACATGTTTGCTTTCTTTTTGCCGTCCGGTAAACGGGTTTTAAAAATTAAAATGCCATGTCATGCCATGAAGTTCCGGATCGTATACAAGGTTGCAAATTTGTTCATCAGAAAAGATGTTTTCAAAATTTGCAACAAGGGTTTAAAACTTTTGAAATTATTTCGAAACCACCTTGATCAAAACATGACAACGAATTAAGAAAATATATGTTCCGGTCAAAACTACACACTGTTCGGAATATTTTTCCGATGTACCTGTCAAGTTTGCAGAACTTTTGGAATATTTTCTCATGGTATATCAAAGAGAAACATTAGTTTTCGATAAAAAAAAATGTTCCGTACAGTTGAATTAGTTGCAAACTTGATTCGTGATATGAAATAATATATTCAGTTTGCAGAAGTTTTAGAATTTTCTCAACCAGTATACAGTAAAATTTAAGTTAATTGTCATTTTGGCAATGTTGCGTACTTCGGAAGAGGTTGCAAACTGAGATTTATTGGTTTTTCGATGTACCATTCACTTGACCAAAGTTTGAAAACTTTTGAAATTATTATGATTTGATTGTCTATTTCTACTGTCCGAAATATTATGTACCTACCTAATTGGTATAAAGTAAATAAAAATAAAAAGGAAATTGAAAATATTGTCGGTGGTACGGCCAAAATGTCTGTTATACGTTAACGCCATGAAATCATTTTGAAGTTATTCAGAAGCATTCTTCAACTCTTACCCAAACAAGTCATTATTCAGAATTTTATCAGTGTCTGCTTTACTACAATCGTCAACTGACAACGAACGGTGGTAAGAAACACTTGTTAACAGTCAATATATTATGTTAGATTATAAGGGTTGTCGAGACTGATCTTGTAAGCAATGAGGGGTCATGTGGCTTCTGTTGTATGTTCTTGAACAATTAACAGAGGGATGGAAACGAAGGCATTTTTGAAGTATTTCTTTCAAACCTATATATCTTTTTTGTTCCAAAGATTTTCTTGCAAATAAGTCTCCGTAAGTTGTCGGCTGATTGAATATTAGTTTCGAAAATTTGTCAAACTGTGGTCTTCTTTTTTGTGTGATTGATGACTTGTTTATTTTGTGGAAATTCATGATCACTTTGATGAAACGAAAGAACACTCTTTTGTCTTATTTCCACTAGATTTTTATTGTTACGACTGGTTTCGGGTTTTATCCCATTAAAAAGTGTAAAAACTAACTTAGTCTTAGTTAGTTTTTACACTTGATAATGGGATAAAACCGGAAACCGGTCGTAACAATAAACTTATACTAAGTTAGTTTTTACACTTTTTAATGGGATAAAACCCGAAACCGGTCGTAACAATAAAAATCTAGTGGAAATAAGACAAAAGAGTGTTCTTTCGTTTCATCAAAGTGGTCTTCTTTTACTTCTTTATCTTTATGAAATATTTTTCAATATTAACTGGAAAAAGTCTTTTTGATGATCAATGGAATGTTTGAATAATTTTATTATTCACTTCAGTCACTTCACAGAGAAATAACGAAACAAATAGACAGTAATTATTATCCAAGAATACTTTATATGACGTAATCTTGAAACAAGTTTTATGCGCATATAGTTCATAATTATTGATTAAACTAGCCAACACGACGATAAATTGTGTTTTTTTCATATATTATCAATGAATGTTAGTATAATATCAACACCAGTGACATTTGAATAATATTTTTTTGGTTGATTATATGCTTTTATGATCTAGTTACATTTTGTTACCACCATTTTTAGTCATGTTATTAATGAATAATCAAATGGAAAATAGACAATAAGATGAACAATTTATGGTTAATATGTTATTGTTTACTATATTCTATTATCTGTCGAAAGGACTTATTGGTGTCATTCAATTATTGGTTGTTCTTATGTATCTAACACTTTGGCTTTGAATTCATGTTTCAGTTGTTGTAGAAGAGCTTTCATTAAAATTTAAATTTCCTATTTCTTCTCTTTCCTATTGAAGATATTTCAATATATATTATGAATACTTGATTCTTAGTTATACAACGTGTTTTAATAACTGGAAAATCTCAATTTTTAGACACCCAAGATCGGAAATAGCATTGAAATTTTATGACCTTGTTAATACAAAATGGCGGTTCCAAACATGAATGCACCTAGTATTGATTTGTCCTATACTTTCTCTGACGTGCTTTTCAAAGGATTGATAAGCCAAGTTTAACGTGGTATATACACAGAATATCTAGAATATCTCTCGGAATTTCTTCAAAGTGGTTCATTATCAATTAAGACGAGGTCATCCTAGCACATCTCATAATCTGACCAGCAAACTGTAAAATGCCACTGTTCCACTTGACAATACACACATTCAATTCAAATTGATTGAGTGCACGCGTGCTCTTGAGATATTGTTGAGCCTTGTTTAAGTCGCTGTCGGTGTTTTAGGAAATATAAAAGAAGCCATTACCTACTTGAAGAAATATATCTCTCCTTTTTTATTGAAAATTATAAAGAGATCCACCAGAAGCAATGAAAAACTCTTGATACTTTTTTTACTGGATTGCGAGACGCTGCACAATAAGTTTGGAATATTAATATATAAGTTATTTGATGCGTGTGTTGTCTCTCATAATGTTCATTATGTTTTTTATGAGGATGATAATGCTGATAGTCCGCAAGCCCTCGTACAAAATCTTAAGTGATAACCAGCAAGTTGTAACTTTGTATACTTACTGTTTAAGTATGCCGAGTCCGCCAAAATTTCGCAGAGAGGAAACCTTGACAGTGGTAAGTTTTCCTTTAAAAATCAGTTTTCGATCACCAAAGTAGCATTTCGCGCACGAGATGCAAACAAATTTTTTTCTAAACACGTCGAAACAAAAAAAAGTTAGTATAAAATTATGTCACAATTTGAAAAGTGTTAAAAAGCCTTACTTGATTATTATTAAAAATTCAGAAATGAATGATTTCTTGGATTTTTGCTTGATTGAGGACCATATAGGTTAGAATATGAAAATCCCATATAGTTTACATGCAGTGTATGAAATAGGTATTTCGCACATTACTTCGCGCACGGTGTCATGGTAACAAAGGAAAATTAAAAAAAGTGTCACTTTGTATATTGTTGTCAATGCGCGAACCTTGTCATTTTTTTTGGTTTGTAAAAAAAAAACATTAAATTCCCTCGGGCTATCAAATTTCACTATCAAGGTACCTATGCCAAGTTTTGTATCAGAAATTGTTATAGAGAGACAAAAAAATCTGTCTCAATAATGTTTATGATCGAAGATTGTATACCTTTTTCTTCCTACGGTTTCAAGAACTGGACAAGGCAATATTGGCATAATAACTTCATTTGTAGATTCTTTTTCAAGATTTAAAGAAATCAGCAAGGCTAATCTAAATATTCAATTTTTATAATTGCCATCCAACAACAATTCTACTTGCAGAATTTAATAAAGTCCATTGGACAGAATAGTCCATTAACTTTAATCAATCCACTTTATAACCTTACACAATGACATCATCAAGCTGGCCGTATGAAATTGAAAAATGTAAACAAAATCATCCTATTGTACAGTGGGTGGTGTACATACTGCGGTTTATGGGAGCAAACTTTTGGAATTTGGATGCCAATTCAGAACTGATCTGAGTTGATTAGATACATAGTCCAGTAAAATTAGACCCAAAAGGGAGGGTACCTCAAAGTGACCTGGGGAAAGCTGGAAATCTTTCTAAAACCTTGGGATAGTTTTGAAAACAAGTAATCTGAGTTTGTACTCCACCAGGTGTCATAACTTTTGGTGGCCCAAAAACGTCGAAATGTTCGGACTTCCTTCAGTGTTTTGCTTATAACTCCTCAACAAAGTTGTAGAAAATTTAACGGCGAGTTCAAAGAACACCTGCATTTTGAAATTGGACCAATTTGAACAATAGCAATTTGCCAAATTCATATCCTACATCTTGCTCCCTGGCCATTATTTATTGTATTAAGAAGTAAATTTTCAGTAAATATAAAAAGTCGAAGTATAAGCTTTAAACAGTAAAAAAAATTAGTAAAGAAAAAAGTAACATATATACATTTCGATAATTCGCATATACAGTTGTTTCAATCAGTGGTATATAAAGTGATTCATTCCTTCACGAGAGTTAAGTTTTGAATTAAATGAAAAGCAACCGAATGATTTCTACTTGTGACCAATTTGTGGGTGATATCTATGTTGAAGACTAAGCTGACAACCGAGGGATTACAGTTCGCCATGCTGTTGAAGATGCGGATACTTTCATCTTCAGGGAATTCATTGCAAGAGAGCTAATGAGTACCCTACTGTGGCAATTGCGGGAGAAGATACAAACCTGCTCATCCTTCTTACTGCACTGTCATTATCCTCAGGCAACAACATATACCTGGTGGAACCAGGGAAGGGCCCCTCATCTAACACATTGTTTTCCCCAGGGCTGCTGAAACATCATCAAGGAGCACCTTCTCTTCCTCCAAGCCATCAGTGGATACGACACCACATCGGCAATTTTTCGGCAGGGGGATATGAAGTTTGTTGAAGCCCTGGAGGCCAACATACAGTGCAGGGGAAAAATTATTGGTTTGCGTATACGCTGGCAGGCACACATCCTCGATTCTTGATGATCTGCGTTATGTTTACAGCCACAGCAAGGGAGCACTCCCTCCGCACATACCATGGTACAGGCTGCTTTGTGACGGAAAACTACCTTGATTGGGAGTGGAAAATAACGCGGGCTGGCATTATCCGCATAACCACCTCAAAAAAAACTGCCCCTACCGAGGTGGTTCACTCCATCTTTGAGGTGCAGCGGACTGTGCACCTGTAGAAAGGCAATCTGCCTGAATTGTGAAGACCCGGCGTGCTCCAACGCCCCTGTTGAGAAAAAAGCATTCATCACCCCTCATCTATTGGAGAAAAAAGAGGAGAACGTCAGCAACGAATTGATGGAGGAGATGGAGTATGACCCAAAATATGATGGGGTAGAGCAAGCACGATGAGGATTCAACCACATCAAAGAGGCCGAGAAAGTTTCGATAATGTAATTTACCTACATGATAATAAATTTGCTTGCATTTGTGTTTATATTTGATTCTGTTTATTTTTAGAATAATTCTCATTCGATTTGAATTAAACTTTATCTCAATAAGTGTAAGCGCAACTTTTAATATATTGTTTTGTCAAAGATACCTGAATTATTACACTCGATGGAAAAAGTCGGCAATCCCACTCATGTACATAAAATAATTCCCATTTGTGAGTACAAAAATAGTAGTTTGCCATCGGAACAGAAATGTAAGTGGATAAAAAAATCGGATAAATTACGTTACCGTATAGCAACGCCAGCATTTACTGTTCGTTTATCAAGCGTTGCGCGTCGCATCAGTTTGACAATAAATGTCAAAAACACAACCAAACAGCAAATAATATTCCAGTATGTCGAGATTTGGAATTGAGCTGTTTTCTGGCGATTCACCGTATTGATGCATATATTTGAACCAGTTCGCAGGCTTACGTCATCGTTTACGTGAGACGCTAGAATGACAATATTTAAACCGCTACTTTTTACTTTTGAAGTTTCAGATGAAATGGTATAACCTCAATAATAAACAATGACAGGTGTGAACTAAATAATTTCGAATGTTTATCAAAGTATTTTTATGTGATGATGATGAACTTCATTTTTGCACAAATTATCGATGATAATGATGATAATTGTTTTGGATAAATGACAGAAATGATGACGAATTTTTGTTAATGCAATTTTTATTACCAACTACCACATCACATTTACGCCCACAAGGATTTTGTGAGGAATGGTTACCTTTATACGTTGAGTATGATTTTTTCGAATTATTCAGGATGACAAGAAGCTCATTTCACGTTTTATTAGGATATATTCAATGCCCAGAAATGAACAAAGACTTCACTGGAGGGAATATTCCCATTTCCCATTTTGTGGTGGCTAGAGCTGTTTTCTAGCGATCTAACGGTTAGAACCGTTTTCAAATGTATTTGAAATATGTCATTCTAGCGATGCAACGGTGACGTCATGTACGCAAATGAAAGTAAGTATTCGAAAACAACCACAAAAAATATTCGGATAAATCTGAACTCTTGTGGTATTCCCCGGAATTTTTTTCTCTATGCTACAATATTTCTTTAAATTACCTATCTTAAATTATTGGAAGAATAAAAATAAAAATATATATTTATATATCGTGTAACACTTGAAAGATGATCTCAATTGGATAGGTAGGCCAAAACAGTCTAAATACAAAAAATAATGGCAAGGAAGCAAAATGTAGGATATTATAAAATGATTGTTTTTGGATTTTGGCATATAAGTATGGTTACAATTTGCCAAGTTTTAAAATATAAATGTTATTTGAACTGACCGTTGAAATATTTATATCTTTGGTCACAAGAGTGTTTTGATAGGACCAGTACTTCGGATGCTACAGACGACAGAAAGTCGTCAAATGGTACATTTTAACCAATATGGGAATAATTGTCGTTTTTCGCCGTCTATTTGGATTTTTAAATGATACCCTAGTTATCACTTCTTCTGATGACTCCATTTGACATTCTGGATACAAACATGTGTCACTTGCACTCTTTGTGAGCAAACTTTTTTGTTTTGAAATTTTCATTCAATATCACTAATTGAAGTCCTTACATTTTTGAAGAATGATGTTTCCAGTCGAAATGTTTCTGCTATGTACAATTCAATTTTAGAATTTTTCAAATGGAAAAGGAACATTGTACATTTTATTATGATTATGTTGATACCGCCTACTATTAGGTTTCAAACAAACTTTCTTCAAAAAAACATTCATATTAAAATGAGAATCAAATGCATTAAGTTACCTGTGACCTGCACAACTGAAAGAATAAAATAATTAAGGTGTATTGAAAATGAAAAAAGCTTGTTAATATCTTACCCCGTTTCTACAAAAGTAACATAGGAAACTATTGTGTACGTCATCGAAAGAAAAACAATGAGATTATTTATACAAGGAGATATGTTATTAGTAGTATCAGGTTGGTCACAGGTTACTCGATGAATTTAAATCGTATTTTAATCTCACAAGGAAAAATATAAAGTAATATTTGTAAGTTTTTGTACGAAAGATTGATCGAGAAAAAATAGTAATAATAATAATTTGAAGATTGAATTTCACACAGCAGATGCGTTTTTATCTAAACCGTAAAGTTGCATTTTTTGCAAAACTTTAGGTCTAAAATTGATTATTTGAACGTATCCATAGATTGAAAAATAAATTTGAAAAGAAAATGTTATAATAATTAACAAGCGACAAATGGTTGTATTCAGAATGTCATATAGAGACTTAACAAGTGAAGATATACCAGGTGTCATATTCAACAATCTGAAGTGAAACCGGAAATTTCATGAAAGCTTAATCATTGGTCAGAAAATATAGTTTTGTCTCATATGGATCCCCCAAATTCAATTTCAATATCTTCAAAAACAAAAATTTATAGGGGCGAGCCACCTTCAGTGGACATTCGGTATATGTCTTACTATAAAAAAAACAGATTTTTTATTTAAAAAAATACCTTGCTGGTTTGGTGTTTGAAATGAATATGAAAATGTAATAATTGATTTGATTATAAATTATGCTATTCAAAACAAATCACTAGAATTTAATTTATACCTCTTGAGAATCAACAAACTAATCATGTAAACTCAATAATATGTATTACAACTAACAACAGTACTTTTGACGGAGAAGCATATTTTTATCTTTCCAAAACGAGTTCAACAAATTGCACTATATCTACTGATAGTAATAGTTGAAACACTAATGATCCTTTAAATATCAACAGAAATAAATACGAAAATGAACTGAAATGAAGAATGCGCACATTTTTACCGTTGTTATTTCAAAATTCCAAACATCTTTCAAATATCGTTCAAAATAATAGGTGGTGAATACTGATTAGAGAACAAGAACTGAAGTGATCTTTTTTTTGGGTTCATATTCAAATTTAAAGAGCTAGAGGACTTCCGATAAGTCTTGTTAAGTAGGTATTTATTCAAATGTCTGGATCGTTAAAATTATCGCACTTTGTGAATAATATATACCTATAATCGTACAATATAGAATAGTCATAGTATTTGTTAAGTTTGCTATTTCAAAGTTATGAAATAAAACCATTTTCATTTATGTCAAGTTTTAGATGTATAGCTTGAGATTTGCTAGATAATAAGGAAATATTCCCAAGAAAAAATAAATCCTCTAGGTTCTGAGAACATCATGACAGGGGAATATTTTTTTGTTATTTTTGAGTTTTTGGAGGAAGAATCTCCAGTGGCTATATGAGTTTTAAAAGTATGTCGTTTATTAGGTAAAATCGAGGGGGAAACCGCTGGGGAATTTTGGTGTACATGTCTTGGGTATTAGTGGTATTACTGGGCATTAGTTGGGGATTAGGGGTAATACTTGAAAATAATTGGGCATTAGAGGAATTACTTGTGTATTACTCGGGCATTAGGGGCATTAGAGAAATTAGTTAGGAATTATTGGGTATTACTCGAGCATTACATGGGTATTACGTGAATTATTCGGAAGTGGGAGAAAAATTATAATCAGTCAAAGCAAAAAAAGGTCTTCAAAATATGGGAATTGGAATTGTCTGAAAAATTAGAGAAATCCGAATTGTGCAATGAATAAAAAAAGGTCACTAGTACTTGCCAACAAAAGTAACATACACGATTTTATATTTTTCTTACATTTTTGACGGTCATTACTGGCATTACTTGAGGGGTATTACTCGGAAATTACTGGGTATTACTCGGGAATTACTTGGGTATTAGTGGCATTACTTACGATTTTTGGGAATTAGTGTAGTACACAATATTCTCAGCGGTTTTCCCCTCGGGTAAAATAATTACCCAAAAACCATAAGAAAATTCATAGTCCAAACCACGTGACTGTAATTCATAGGAATTACACTTTACTTATTTTTTTTTTAAATTCTTATAGAACGGAAATCAGTCGGTTAATAAGAGCGCCTAGAATTTCCGTCCCTCTTCCTTTGTCTCTCTTCAGCACCCTGAAGCTAAGACATTTCCGTCTTCTAGTATAGATAAAATACAAGCATGCATTAAATCTTCATTCTTTTTTGTGGAGATTTGGATTGCGGGAATAAGGACAATAAGAGTGAACCAAATTTAAAAAAATCACGTTTCGACGTTTATTTGACGTATTCTACAGAAGAAAAACGGAAAGGAGCCTATTGTCAATTTTTTTAAATTTGGACCACTTCCATTGTCCTTATTTCCGCAATCCAAATCTTCATTGTAGGATGCAAACTCTATATTTTTTTTATATTTGAATAAATTGCCTATTCATAATCAGAACAAAGACAACCTACATGACTACCAAGTAATTTTTTTACACATACTTGAATTTTCCTCAAATCAGTATATAAGTTTGTGCTCCACTTGGGAACCCCGAGCACAACCTCATCTCCACTCTTTGCACTTTTTCTTCACCATGGAGTAGCACGCTGTTGCTCTCCGTATGGTTTTCTCAGTATTTCGATGGGAAAGAGTGGGATTTTCTTCTGGAGATCCAACACAATTTCTGAGCTCATAATCCTGGGGATTCAATCATATACCTAACATGCCAAGAAGAATATTATGTAATAAAACTCATTCGGAATATGTTGAAGCAAGAAACCATTCCCCAAAAAGGGGAAAAGACCCTACCAGCTAAGGTCATGGAAAAAGCCATCAACACCGAGCTCATGGAATGTCTAGAACGCTCAGGAATTATCAATGATCGACAATACGGTTTCCGGCATCTGAGATCAACTGGTGACCTGCTTGCGTATGTCTCATATATTTGGCAGCAATCTATCAAAAAATATGGTGAAACTATAGACGTTGCATTAGATATCTGCAAGGCATTTGATCGCGTTTGGCACCAAGCACTTCTTGCCAAACTTCCATCTCATGATTTGCCACCACTGTTGTCAAAACTTCCATTCGATCTCTCCATGTGGTGGTCGATGGAGTATCATCCGATGCTCTACAACAAATACTGATGGTGTTCCGATCCATTTTAGCACCAACAGAATTTTTCTTCACATCAATGATTTGTTGGGAGCTACCTCATGTCCGGTTCACAGCTTTGCAGATGATAGTACCCTTTATATCGTTAGGTGTTTTCTGAGGGGTACATCCTTCCAACCTACTTTTCCTTGGCTCTTACGATGTTCTCTGAACAATCCAGGATATTCTTCTTCGTGGGAACCAGAACTTACAAAAAAAATAATTTTCATTTATGATCGGACCGGAGGAGACTGGAATTTCACTGGAAGTCACTGATTTTTTTCAGCCTTTTATTGTTATTTTCTTATATTTGTCTTTTGTCCATGACTGAAAATCGTGGAATCGTGGAAAACAGAGAAAAAAACCTAAATTGAGAATAAGAACAGGATCGTGGATCGCATCAACTTGTGAATATTGATAAGACCAGCATAGAAAATAAAATTCATTTCAAATTCTTCAACTTTATGTCCCAATTAAATTTAATAACATAAATATGTTGTTTGGAAAAAGTTCAACAACAAACCAAGATATGATTTCACAGAGGTCAGAAGCTGAGGCGCCAAATTCTTGCAGGGAAAAAAATTGGCGTTATTTGATTTCAGTGGGAATGGTTCATGGTTCATGGTTCATTATACCGGGTGATTCAGTCAGGTATTCACTGCCCTCAATTGAAGAAAAAATCATAAATACCTCGTAGAGTTTTTAAATGGTTTGTTGGAAGCCATTAAATGATTGATTCCAATGGACATATGGACAAGTTCAATGATGTCAATATTATATTAAGCTATGAAATTAAAACATAAATCAAAAATAATAAATCAGTGAATAAATTTTCAAAATCCATCAATAAAAGACTAAGAAATAGATTATTTAAGTTTACGTATTTTAGCGCGGAACGTCTGTGGCTAGCTTTTGACATAATGTGATACTATACCACAATGTTCCTTAGCCACGCCTGGGCTTTCATTTATGTCGCGTGACGTCACACACTAGATAAAATTATTCTTCCAGGCGTAACTTCATAACTTTTTCATTTCTATAGATTTATTAATGATTCTTTCACATTTTTGTTTCATTTTAGTTTAATTTTCATAATTGATTCATAACAAAAAATTAAAATTAAATTTTGTCCATATTCACTCTTTGTACCAGCTCTCAAAGACATGTCAACTTTTTTTTCAAATGATTTAGTCATATTTTTTGTTGTGAATTATGTGAGAAGTTGTTTTTCGGAGTTCAACCATATAATAGAACATTATTAATTTCCTTCATGATTACGTCGAGAAAAATGAAATATTCTGAAATAGAACTGAATATTCATGCATAGTTAACAAGCCAATAACTCTTCACTGGTGTAAGGGAAATTTACCGCCATAAAAATTGTAATAAAAAAAATTAATTGTGATAAAAAGAGCAATCAAAGACAGGTCTTATTCCATCAGATTTTCGAAGTGACGTCCATTGTTTCTAAAACACTACTGCCTCCTGTTTCTAACAACCTGAATCCTTATTCTCTTCGAAAACTGACCTTACTACATCTGACACTCAATGCGTATTCTTTCCTTGAAGTCTTCGATATTAGTAAGGGCTCAATGTTTCATATGGTTGAACTCCAAAAGACAGCCTATATCATAAGGTACAATGAAAAATTTGACAACATTCTTCTGAAGGTTGCAACTTTTACCTACCTAATGGGCAAAACCTGTGCCTGGCCACTTTTTCCGTATAAGAACAATTTGGTATGGTTGATCTATTTATTTTAGAGTTGACTATATCAATGACAAAAATGAGCACCCAACTGAAATTGGCATTTCAGAGCATTTGGACGTATCAATTTCAACTCATTAACAAAATTCACACTTGAACTCATCTTCCTCCTCATCACAACTAGCACACCGTTCATGAGCCCAACATTTACAACTCCAGCATCTTATCCACCCTTCGTTTACTTTGGATCTTCAAAACGCTTCATTAAAATAAAAACATTCTTTATCATAATCATCGGAAATGTTTTCTTCGCCGTCTTCGTTTTAGCGGAACCCATCTTATTATTTTGCTCCACTCTTATCTATTTTATTTTTTGGTTCGTTAAATTCTGTATTACCCTTTTTGTTGGCTTCTTTTTCCACTTTCTTCTTTGAAAGCTCTTCTTTCTTTATTTCTTTTATCTTCAACAACTCAGTTTCATACGGGCTTGAAGTAATTATGACAGTCTTGCCTTTTTACGATTAGTATGTCTGTTTGAAGATCTGTGCATCAGGCAAAGGTTTTATGTCCATCGGACTTATGTGGGACCCTAATGTCTGCGTCCGGGGGAGCACTCTGAAGGACACCAGTATAATCAGTTGGGTAGTTGTGCGCTTAGAGGGTCTGGCACCAGAAAGAAGACTCAGTCGTTGGGCGCTGGGAGGTACCACCACTTGAAGAAGGCATAGCAGTTGGGTGCTTAGAGGGGTCCATGCTTGAAGAATACTGATGGGTTTTAAAAGGAGCTACTGCTTGCAGAAGGCCTGGCAATTGGATGCTTAGAGGGGCCGGCAATTAAATGAAGACTCGGCAGTTGGCACATAGAGGGGCAAGAGTATTTTTCTATGCCAAATATAATAAAACAAAATGACAAACATGTTGTCAGCTTTGTATAAACAGAGATTTTTATCTTAACGCTAATATGTAATATCAGGCATAAAATATGGAATTAACTAATTGCCGGCTTCTAAGGTTCACATACGAAATGATCACACCGAAAGAAACAACAAGGACCTGTATTTGTAGGTCAAAAGACGTTATTCAAAAGTTATATTGCACTAAAGTATTACTCTACGTTAAAGTAAGAAAACAAGAATAATATAAGTGACTATAACCTCATATTAAACCACTGATAATCAGAAATAATTTTAGTATTATTTGCCAAACTCACTGACAACCATAATGATGTCTATATGAACTAGTTTGGTTGCTTCCCTACAGACAATAGCACTGTTCAGAGCCAAACATAATATACAGTATCGGAAAGTTTTCATCTGGGGTATGGTGGTTTTATGAGAGCGTGAAAAAAAGATTGCTATAATGTTGAGAGAGCATTACAATTTCTCCTTTACTCGCTCGAGGAAGGGATATCATCCTGTTGATCTGGCGAGGCAACAGGAGACGCGCGCAGTAGTGCGTCTCTCTTGTTCATGTGGTATTATCATATCATTGCGTTCCTTGTTGCTCGCGAGAGTTCTGTCTATACCCCAGATGAAAAATATCCGATATATGCAATGACTTTTTCTGCCCTGGCCACTTTCCCCTTCCTTCCATTCCTTCCCGTACTCCTTATTACTTTCAAACAGTTTTTATCCCGTTTTTTGTTGGACTTTCATTGATTTTTTTTACAGTACATAGTGTACTTATTATTTAACGATGCGTATGTGGTGAAACAATTTCGGGTAAATTGTGAAACACCCATTCTTGTCAAATATAATGTACGGAAAAATAAGAGAAAAGAGTTTCAACATTCTCCTTCGTAAAAGTCTGTTACATGAAACAGTTTCCGGGATTTACGATTCTTTTCCATTTTTAAATGAGATTCAATTCATTTTTAAAATTTTCTATATTGATTACAAAAGTTTTAAATAATGCATTGTTTATGATGTGCCATATACAAAATATCCTTTAAGATTACTACAATAGCTGAAACTCGTGTACCATTGAAACAAGAGAAAGTCTGACCCTGACTCATTAGTAAAAAGTTTACCTACTCGTTTCTGTAATGACTGGTTTTGTAGATTGAATTCAAAATTTGAAAATCCTCTCTTTTGATTTCCCATTATTACTTATTCATCTCCGGTAATTTTCATTCGGTGACGTAATTTTTGCAATTTCCAGTCTAGAATTATAATGCAGAGTAGGCGTTGAGCGTGTTTTATTCACTTTAGGAGCACTCTGCTAGATTGAATTATTAGACGTAATGGCCGAACAAATATCCTCATCTAAAGTGTTCATGGTTACAGCTGTTACGTACCATTGCTGCTCATTCACGTTTTTTTTATTTTGTGGAATACCATCAGTTATTCAGTACTTACTGTTTTTTCTCTACCCGAAATTGGAGAACAAATCGAGTTACTTGACGATTGTATGAGTAATTTTTTTTTTCATTTGTTGTAATCAGTTGTTAACATATCTAGGTGAACTTTGAATGTAAATTCAAGTTAAACTCAAGCCAGTAAACAATAGTTGTAGAGACGTGATCAACGCGTGCTTTGCTCGTGATCGAAGAAAGGCGGGCCGCTATTGGTCTATGTTTCTCAGGCAGGTTTGAGTGGGAAACACGCCCTGCCTATTTCACCAATCCGACATCGATGATCACGAAGTAACAGCGTGCATTTGTTTTGATGCGGCACGACCTGGAGTTGTATAGACTATAGGTATATCTTTATGTTGGGATTCAGGTTTATAGTACATTTCAGAAATATGTAATCTCATCTGTTCTCAATACGTGTGCACAGCTCAATTGGATGGCCTTAATATGCTTGAAAAATTAATTGCAAATTTTGAATCGAAGAGACAGACAAAACGGCATAAGAACAGATTGAGTTAAGGCCTTGAGCGCGGTCATATTTGGGGCGCTTTTTATTAGGGTAAAAGAGTCAATTTATAACTCAAAAACGGTTCGTCGTATCGATTTCAAACAAGGAGAGGCTTCCAGGTGACGTTTGATTCTAGCTACGTGCTGTAATAGAAATTTTAAGTTTCGGACAATTCTCTCGAATGTGCCATGAAAACACAAATTTTATACATGAAATACAAACAACATTTTTTGTACAACTGTGAATGTGAATTTACATCGTCTGAAATATATTAAAAATTAATACTTCCATTACATCTTGACGTGGTTTTTTGTCCCGATAAGTTATCGCTTTTAAACGACTGTTATATTCAAAAATTTTTCCTGTCTGAAAAAAATAAGTCCAGAATAACTAAATAATAAGTACTTCTCTTTTCCATACATGTTATCCTTAATGTTATCAATACTTCCGATTCAATTTTACAGCATCCAGTAGTGGTTTTTCTGTGTCGTTACTATAGAAACGGTTTGTTGGCACGCCGTGTTTTTGACTTAAGATGTCTAAAAACCCTGGTGTACCGACTGAAAAGATTTTGTTTAGAATTTTTTGAAGACAAAAAAAATGAATTAGTGGTCTACTTTTGTAATCGACTCCAAGATGGCGTCCTCTTTCTTGTGTCAACACTGTCAACATTCCAAGGACATGGTGATTGTAATTGTTAATTGAATTTTAAGGGATTTTATTGAACTTTTGTATGCCATACGAAAGTAATAGTCCATACTCGAAGTTGAATATCATGTTTTATTGAAAAAATCACACTACTAAAATTGTGTAATTTTTTCAAAAAAAAATCTCAAAACCATTTGAAAGTCAATATTTGTGGTGTAATAAAAAAAATGTTGTGCAATTTTCTTATATTATTGATGTGTTTCTTCATTTTCCTTATATTTTAATAATTTGATAATGTTCCGTTTTTGGGCCGACAATCCAGAAAGATGAACAAAGTAGGTAACTAATTTATATTCAGTACAGAAATTGAGTACTCACCACTTAGAATCAGAACTTTGAAACAGACATTTTATTTCAAAACGCCATGCATGTTGACAATATTTTATGGCTAAAATGTTTTCTAATCAATTCAATCAACTCTGGATACGTTTTTATATCTTACCGTTTCTTGAAATCTTCCATAAGTAGCGAAAGTCCGCGATAAAGTAAAAAATATAAATTTTTCTCCATTCCCACTGAAATCTATCAATGTTTTGTCTTCAGGAAACTTGTTATAAGGTTTTGGTTATTTTCCATGCATTCCTTTTATTTTGAAATGGTGAAATCTTTTTAGTGTAGTTGATCAAAAAATACACTTTTCTGTCGAACAAAATTGCACAATAGAAATATTTTCACTATTACAGGTCATATTGAACGGTTTTTTAAAAGTGGAAGAACAATATAACACATTAACTCATCACAAATATCAAATCTCAAGTGCAATTAAACTCAAAGCGACAAAATTATTCTTTATTTCTTTAAAAAACTTTATGGTGAAAACTCGGGCACAAATGCACAGATATCAGCGTGAGGGCATGCGCATAAGATTGACAGGTGCTAATGGTGAATTTCCATGCGATGCAGCTGAACTGCAATACTTCTATGTGAAATTTAAGTTAATTATATTTCAGCAAAAAAATGTATAAATCATGTCGAAAATGTACCAAATAGAACTGATTGGGGACAGTGATTCCGTATATTCCTATAATTATATTGTTTTATTAATTTCATGTTCGTGAATCGTGGGCAAAACTTCAAACTTCTGTTCATGAAAATTAACCCTAACAAGAAAATCGACGGTGGCGGTGCACTCAAGTGTCGCGGGATATTCGAAAAACAGCCCACGGATTCATTTGTTTTCTCGTAATCAAGTTGGCGAATGTCTCTCGTTTTCTCCCACAGATTTGCAGGTATAAGTCGGTACACCAGGGTTTTTAGGCATCTTATTTTGACTGTTTGACTGCGTTTGCTCGTAGTTGCTTCAATTTCAAGTTATTTTCAAGAAGATGGATGTTGATTATGATAGTGGCAATGATTTCCCATCAGATATATCTGAGAAAGCAAATACAATAGTATCTAATATGTTACCGGCCAAATCCAAGTTAGTATATGAGAAACATATGCATGGTGTTACAACAAACATGTAAAAAAGGTTTTTAAAATGTGCTTGTATGCTGTTTTGCAGAAAAACAAAAAATATATATCCTCCTACGTAATGGAGTGTCTACTCAATGTTGAAAAATACATTCAATGTAAATATTGATATAAGGAAGTTTTCAAAATTGGTCCCGCTCATTGAGAACAAAAGCGTCGGATACCAACTGAATCTAAAGTTTTATCAAGGGATGATATTAGTAAATGTATTCAACATGTTGATGACGACTCAAATTTACTTTATGAGGTACAGATATAATCATAATTTTAAAAGATTAGTAGTAATTTCAATATTTTGTATTTGTAGGTTGATCTAATTTTGGGTATCAGCGGTGCTTGTCGCCGTGAAGAATTATAACATTTAACTATTGATGCCATTGAAGATGCTGGATCTATATTGATTGTTAAAATACCTGATACGAAGACCTATTCCGCAATAACATTTACTGTTTCACATTCTGATTATATTTAAATATACCGCAAGTACTACGGCCGCCTCATAAAAAAAGTAACAGATTATTTTTGAAATATTCTAGGGAACAACATGTGGGGATAAATAAAATAGGAGAAATTCCCAGCTTGATTGCAAAATGGCTTGGAAAAGACATTTATAAGAGCTAGACAGGAGAAGTTCTGTAACTCTTCTGGCAACATTATTACATCCATAAAACGTCACGGTGGCTGGAAATCTGCCTCCGTAGCAGAAGCATATATAGAAGATAGGTTCAATAACAAAATTGAGATTTCTAACAAAATATTGAATTGTCCATCTTCTTCCAAACAAATTAAAATATCTGATAAGATTGTGGAATCAACTATTCAAGAAATATCTAACGTTTCTGATGAGCAGCAACATGGAACATATTCGGGAATTTATGTTGGAAGTAATTGTTCATACTTTACTATCAATAATTATTCAAATAAATGAAATTGTTTTATGATGGATAATCAATTAATAATTGACTCTATTAAAAATAAATCCTTCAAAAAGTGAAAAAAAGTATTTTTTTCTGTGACGGGAAAAAAGTTTGATATTTTATCCCTGTTGACAAGTAATAAAATATAACTTTTTATGAAATTACTTTTTTCTCCGAGAACCGGGAAAAAAGTGAGTACTTTTTTCCCGGATATATATACAGGTTAAGGTAGATATTTGATTAAATCGTCGTTTTGCCCGACACAGAAAAAAATTATGTATTATACAGGGGAAAAAGATTTCTCGGTTTTTTATCTCCATCCGCTTCGCGTCGGGAGACAACACAACTGGAGCTGAAATCTAATACTTTTGTACCTTGTATAATAAATAACTATTTTTTTCACAGTGAAAAAAGTTTTTTATTTCACGGTGAAAAAAAGTAAACGTTTACGCATCAATAGAGATGCAGAAATGTCAAGTTTTTTTTTACAGTTGTACAAAAAATATATTCTGTTCCATTCGTTCATTTCTGTTCAGAATAAAGCTACTAGACTGAGCTACGCGTCGTCCGTCGCGTGAAACAATTATTCATGTGAAACAATTATTTTCGATTCCAATAATTACCACGGATATAATATACCTATACAACATCGTGAATTTGATCAGATCACATTGGTTCTGCTTCCTATCGGCACAACTCACAGTCAATGCAATTCGATACACGTGCGAGTCGTGCGACGTGCGGCTCCATTCCGAAACATTAATTGATGCACTGGCCAGAGATCCGCTTCCGCTTTAGATTTTTTCAAATATTTACTACCTGCTGTAATGCAAGAAGTGAGCAATCAGCAAACAGTTTCAATATTAACGATCTGAAAGCTATAGACAGTGGATACAAACAATCGAAAGTTTTTCAAAATGAAAATTGTTTATTGTTCAAGTAGAAGATTCTACAGGGTGTTATAAATATTTTCAGAATGAGCAGTTTCACTTTCTTGAACTTTCTTAAACGACTTTTCGATTTTTCGACGATTTTCTAATTATCAGCGATATTATGTTTCCAAAACTTTTTGAACGAGTTACCAGTCTGTAATATTTTGATTTGTATTTTAACACAATCTAACTAATTGTTTTTGATTCGAGTGTTTTGATTCCCAATTTTTTTTATTATTCCATTCCCTTTACTACTTATAATTACTCAATCTATTGAGTTTTAGTATTCCATGTACACTTATGAATATTACTGACTCTTAATTTGATGATATTTTTCCATTAAATCGTATCACAAACAAATAAATCATGATTTTTCTCGAAAATTACCATAATAATTATTCAAATTTGGCACCCTCTAGCGGCTCTCCTAATCATACGATCTTCTTGTAACTGATCAAAATTGTTTAGGGTATTAAACCAAACAAAATATAAAAAAAATCAAATTTTGCTGAAAACCATTTTTATAGGGTTTTGTGGCCTGATGTCCTTTACAAGCATATATTTTCGACCCTTGTGTCTGTAAACTGCAAGACAGTTCACATACGTTCGAAAAGTTATATTTTCCTTGGTTCAGAAGTATTAATTTTGTTACTGGAGGAATTTATCATGCGGGGTCAAAAACCCTGGCGGGGCACCCATGTATCTGAATCGGCCTTAAGTAATTACATTGATCATTTTTTAGACGATCTTGTCAGCCAATCGTCATGGGAAAACATTTCAAATCGACCAATAGTATCAAAATTACGCTGACTATTTCACTCATCTTAAAATAATCACCTAATCTAACCAATCGGAAGCCAAAGACAACTCGTGTTATCGCGATATCACCAGCTGTCTTTTAATTGTGATTGGAGGATCAGCTTCGGTATTTTCAGCGACGTAACCCTGACGAAATGTTATCAAAAAATTACCAACATTTGGGAAATTACTGTTGAGTGAGTATTCCACTCATGATAAGATACACGCGCTTTTTGATTGGTTGAAACGTTTGTGTTGATAATGGAAAACATTCTGTGGTCAATTTTGTATTTCGGCTCTTGATTACAAGATGTCTTTTCGATTTTGTAGTTCGCTTTCTTATTTTTTGTTTCATATAACATTGTAAGAATATTGTCCTGTTTCGGCAATGACACAACACCAAACTTTGTCAAAAACGGTGATATGAACTCACTATTGATTCATATCACCTTCGTAAACTTCGGCAAATTATGGATAATGTTTATTGATAAATTGATCATCCCAATCTAAAGGTATTATGACATCATCTGAAATCGCATCATTTTTGACTGCGACTACAGGTTTCTCCAAAACAAGTTTGCGTTTGTTGAACTGAGAAGTGGGTTGTGGCTGGTGTGAATGGAAGAAAACAAAAATAATGTTGATTCATAATTATACGTCAATATGAATGAAAAATGCCATTTTGGCGATTATAATAATATTGACATCATAACAAATTATGTTGTGGCAAGCTTTTGAATATGTCACAGAATATCTAACATTACACATCTAAATAAATTATGTTTTACTTTTTAGGGTATTTGAAACAAGCTTGTCTCAAAAAGTTTTTTTTTATATTTTTTTCACAATTCTCATATACCATTGCAAATGTGTTGAAAATTGAACAGAAACCATGAATTGAGGAGCGTCTTTAATGATTAAATCAAAATTTGACAGCTACCACTAAACATTTGAATTCTGTTTTTTCGCTGCGTCTCCAAAGCCAGTGTCCGTTTCCAAAACTACATGAACAAACCTAAAAGTTCTGCATTTCAAAGGTGACTTCAGCAAAATATTAATTTTGCTACATTTTTGGAATGGTAATTTCAAGCTCTATTGAGTTATGTAGGAATATACAAGTTGCCTCAATTAAAAAAATACTTTTCCATAAATAACTATTGAAATATGATTTCATAAAGTGAATTACTCACACCATCGAATATTATGTAAAAAGATGCTTTGCAAATATTTTAATACAAAGAATTTTTGACAAGAAAAAAATTACAGCAAATTTACGAAAATTCACATTTTCTAAAAACATGCTGGTAATTCAGAAACAATGGTAGATATCGATATGCGGTTTTCAGCATTAAGTTTGTAATGAAAATTGACCCTTAGACACAGCCATCAGTTTTTATTTATCTAATTTAAACACAAGAGTAGTGTCCAATTTGGCCCACCCTGTACGTCGAGTATGTGAAAATATTTTTTGGTGAACTGGTTACATTATTCCACAAGTTATTACGTTTTTAAGGTTGCTCTATATTTCTCTTGAACTTATTCGTAGAGATTCCAGTACAGATAATTGATTCAATATTGACATTTTCAAAACCAGTTCTTAACGATTTTCATAAAACATAAACAAACTTATGGTAAGAAACCGCAGTTGATGATTAAATGAAATTGTTATCTGCGTACTTTCTATAATGATTGTGATTACTACATTTTTCGCGGAAAACTTGTTTGAACTTTGAAATAAGTACAAAAAAATGTTGAAGTATTTCTGATAGTTTCTTTATTATACAGAAAGTAAATAGAAATATCTCTATATAGTTTTTGACTCATTTAATAAGCATTTCATTCTTGATAACTATTCAAAAACGATGTTGCGCCAAATGAATTAATTCAACGTAGTTTTGGTGTTGGGGCAATAATAATAATGTATTTATATAATATTATTATTAATAATAATACTCCCAAAAAAACGCTCGTTGGTTACTGAATTTCAGTCACAGAGGTATATAATTCTACGTATCAAACAATTTTCTAATTCGAATTTTCATGAAGAAGCTCTGTCCAAACAAAGGGTACTTATTCCTATGAAATAGGTATGTAGTTCTTACCTGGTCCGTATTGCAGTTTTGATCACAAGCGTAACCATAATGACCATTATCCGTTCGGTTCTGTAAAAAATAATCGTGATATTAATTGCCGTCGTTTGTTTATGCAGTTAGGTAAAAAAAATCAATTTCCAGGCATTTGTAATTTTTGTACCTAATGATTGTTTATCACTGATAGATGGACACATCAATGCATTCTGTTTTTACGACATTTGGATCATTAAAACTTTTTTTGTAACAGTTCTATCACATTTAATTACTTCATGTTTTTAGGTAGATTTTCCCGCTGCCGACACTGTAAATAGTCCATACATGTTTAGCACCAAAACAGGGAAATGGCCTATATCATTCGTTTACTAATTCATCTCGACAAAGGAATGTAAATATGGTCATTTACATGCCTAGGATAATAATGACTTTGACAAGTAATTTATATAAATTTTTAGGTTATGAGACTTTTTGAATATTATTATTGTTGTCTGTTTATTCCGTAACTTAGTTACGCGCACAAGTAACTCGATATCCTCAAATAAGTTTATTCACACACTCTCACACTCATTTCTAACAGAAACGAGGAGATGGTAGATCACTGAAAAGTGAAAAGTGAAGACGGCTCTGTTGCCATTTGTTCCTATTCCGGAGGTGTTGCCAATGAGAGCACAAAATACTGTAAAATTTTAGACAAAATCCGGGAATTTTACTCACAAAATACTGAAAATCCTTACAAAATCCTCACATTTTTTGAATGATATACTGAATTATTGAATTATTCATGTTGATAACGATTGTTTGGAGAAGTATTTTATTTTTTGTTAGAAACATTATTGAAAATGAATAAACTTTTTTGTTGATATCTGTTGTTATTATTGTTAAATGAACGAAATACATTTTATTGTTCCAACACCAAGAATAATAATCTTCCTCATCTATTCAGTCCGATGATTTTAACTGATGACAACGTTACCTTTCAAAATAATGATTGCTCACTGTATTCACATTCATGAGTCAAAACAATGCACAATTCTCAATTTTGTAAAATACATCATAGTTTATAGTGAAACAAAAAAAAAATATAGAGTGTCCTTTTTACTCTTCCGTACAAAATTGGGCAACTCGATAGAAAACGTTTAATAATATTTTATTTGGGTAGACACTTCGATTTTGGCTGCGACTATTTTAAAAAACAATTGTATGAAAGCAACAAACAACAATGTGATTATACACACACGGCCATTATCAACTATAATTATAGCTGAGAGTCGAGATAGTAATGAAGGGTCAACCAAAACATTCGATAACATGAGCTGAAGGTAATTAATTTTTTTATGAAATCTATGTTGATAAGCGTGAATTTTTCTGATGCAGAAATAAACTCTTTGCCACCCAAGTCTCCATGAATACTCTCCAGTTTCTATATTTAGATGCGAACCAAGCGAATAATGGATCGTTAAATTCTCGTTCAATTCTTTTCAACTCTCAGGAATTATGAGTGATCCGCCATCAAAAGGAAATTGGTGGTTTTTTTGTTTACGTCACCTATGTATAGTCTATAGTCCACAAGTGCTTTTTTCCAACTTTTTTCAGCAGTCTCAGAAAATATTAATGAGGTGTTATTCGATTCGGTATAGCGTCCAGATGATTTTTGAAAAAAATTAAATTTCGGTCGAAATAGTTATACAAAATTTAGTAAAAAAGAAAAAAGGGGTTCGGTTTTTGTAAATATCTCAAAAGCAAATTAAGCTTTTTGGAATCTGAGGACAGATTCTAAGAGAGGGGAAAATTTCCTAAAAAAGTACTAACTCTGGGAATTGTAGGACCAATATTTCTAATTTTCCCATAAGCGGCAACTTAGGCAAGCCACGCCCACTTCAGGTACTTTCACAAGCAGATTCATTCGAACATATTGAATTTGGAAATTAAGGAATAAAATAAATTCAGGCACTTACTGGATAGAAGAATGAACAATAAACCTCCAGCAAAAAAAATTATCGCGGTAGAGAAATGAACAATAAACCTCCAGCAAAAAAAAATTATCGCGAATTTTCAATCAGTTATGCAATAATTAATTAACAGTTTTTTCTACTAGAATGTGAACATTGGATCTATTCTTTAAAGGCTTCAGAATAGATGATGTCCTTTGAAAAAATTGATACATTTTTATATATGAGTTTTTTATTAACAATTTACGTAAGTAGTTGAAAAATAAAAAACTTCAATTTCAATTATCTTATAAACAATGCAATTGTTTATAACAATTTTTTAAACAATAGCAGACAAACACTTGAAAACAAGATTTTCATTCAGCTTTCGATAATTAAAAAACGGTTCCTTAACAATATTTAAAAAAAAAAATTTCAAGGATTTGATTTTCCAACTACGTAAATTGTAAATAAAATACTGAAATTTTTTTTTTCAATTTTTCCAACGAGGATCTATTCTGAAGCCTCTCAAGAATAGCTCCATAGATTTATAGGTAAACAATTATCACATTCAAGTAGAAAAAAATTGTTAATTAACTATTGCATAACTAATTGAGAAATTCGGCGGGTTATTGTTCATTCATCTTGCTGATGCTTATATTTTATGCGGTCATTTTATTTTCTATATAAATAATGAACAAAAATAACCATGATTTGTATCAATTTTGTCTGCTCTATTCATATGGGACATTAATCCGAATAGTGTATAATATGGCCCAAAAATAAATTTCAGTTTTTTTTCCGTATTTTTTTAAACAAGTATTCAAACCAATTCGAATAAATGAGGATGGTTACGGGGTAGTAGAGCATTCAAATGAAAAGGGTATGTGATATCATAAAAAAAAGAACTGCATTAACATTTTTTTTGAAATAAGGTGAGCCATATTTGCCTCCACTACTAGAAAGGAGTTTGAATGGTCTGACCAAGCTTCAACTGTAAACTCATGAAATGAAATGCAATTTATTCGAATGAAATGGGCGACTCGAAGATTTAAGCAAAACTGAAACCAACCAGTTGTTAGCCACTGTCTTCTGCCTCAATCTAACTACAATTGTATCTAATTGAAACTAATTAGTTGCAATCTCTTCCTTAGGCATGTACATGTCTAAGAAAACGCACCACTGTTTGTCATTTATGACTTTTTTCGATTAGTTGAATCTGCTATAGACGTTATCGTTACCGTATACCATTTATAGAATAAGTGGAGGTGATGGGAATTCATTTGTGAAATTCTGTTTTAATTATTTTTGACAGACTCTTTCTTCAATCCTATAACATATCAAGTTAAACATCTAAACACAATTCATAAAAATAAATATTGCATATAAATACAAGCGATATGTGGTAATTTAAAGAATATGGTAAACCATGGTGGATTATTTTGGCTCATTGATATGTATACAGGGTGTTTCATAATTGAATGCTGATCCTAAAGGGCGATCTTTGGATGATTTTAAGACAAAATCTTTAAATTAACGTAGATCCACAACCGATTCATTTCTGAAATAATGCAGGTTTTTGAAATTTAACAAAAATAATAATGATACGACACTGTGTTTTTTTTTCAAAAAAATATCAAATTCATGAAAAATGGCATTTAGACTTTTTTCCGACAGTTTTCCATTTAAAAAACAAAATAATACACTATATTGGAACTATCAAAAAATCGCATAGGTAGAAGCAAATGAAAACATTCTATTTTTGAGTAGAAAAAAAGGCAGAAGACCATGTTTATGAGAAGATAGATGAGAATAACAGAAGTAATATTTATTTGGGAAAAAACAGTGGCATATCAATTTTGATCAAAAGTATGGTATATAGGGCATGTCAACAGGGACACATAGAAATAATGTATTTTTATGCACTAGCGCAATTGTAAAGTGGCACTTTACCGCCCGCACGCGCATTATGACCCGCGGGCCGTAAAGTAGACAACATTTTCAAATTCTCCATATTTGCACATCATTTTTGGCAAGACCTAACACGAACCAGAATCATTTCTTTCAATAGAGAAGTACTCTTCCTAATATTTCTTCATAATCGACATTTTTTCAACATGTAATTAGGTCATGAGGCTGAATATTGAAATATAGTAGGTTTTGTTAATGAGGTTGAAGTTGGGATATTCTCTTGATCATAATTATTACATATTGTGGCTAATGACTATAGCAGTCGATGCCAACACACAAAAAAAATTATATTACAATGAAACGATACGAGAATAAGAATTCATTTTAAAAGTGGATGGTTGGTTCAAATAACTATCTGGTATCATTCCGGCATAATCGATGGCAATTTTTTCAGTGATGATCAATTTATTTCAAATAGATTCTTCAATGTAGCTCTCAGCTACTATAGTTTCACATTCTCTATACTATGTTAATCTTGATTATTGTATACATAACGTATGAAGTGTAGACCATTGGAATTCATGTCAGTATTTGTGATTCGCTCTATAAAACCGCTAGTGCATAAAATTTTGTATGTATCACGTGCGTAAAATGCATTTATGGCCCACGCCGCAGACCATAAACGCCTACTTTACGCCCTCGATACATAAATAAAAATAAAAAAAACGGGTCAACTTTCGTTTAGCTGAAATCGGTTATGCAGAAACTGTTGCCATTGGAACCGTTGCTATGGTAATTAGTAAACAAAAACACAATTCCGATCTTGCGGAAATGCGCGGTTGCCAAGTTATCTGCTTAAGATTAGCTGAAATCGGTTAAGAAAAAACTGTTGCCATGGTAACCGTTGCTATGGTCGAGAGTAAACTGAAACGCTATTCCCACTTTGCGGAAATGCGTGGTTGCCAAGTTGGGTCGGTTATAGCTTAGCTGATATCGTTGACAAAATGTGATGCCATGATGAAAGACATTCAAAATCGCGATTTTCGTGCTGCGGAAAAGCGCGGTTGCCAAATTATGAACTTGAAAATAACGTCAGTGTATACAAGGTGTTTCCGAAATTGGAGCGATAAATGAAGTGGAAAGTAGAATATGACAAAACAAGACGGAATGAAGGAATACATTTTTGTCGAAAAAAAACTATTTTGACAGATATTGAATTATAAAATTTTCAAAATTATTTTGGTAATCACTGATAAGAGGTCAACAGTCTGCACAAACCGTGCTGAAACACTGCCAACGGGCAGACACGCTGTGGCCTGGATAATCAAACCAGTGCCGGCTCAACTTTCGTTTAGCTGAAATCGGTTATGCAAAAACGGTTGCCATGGCAACAATTTTTCCGTAAACGCGAGCGAAGCGAGCGGGTTTGCGAAATGTCGGCCGGACCCGCTTGCCTTCATGTTACTACTTTGTCCATTTTCTTTATTCTCTCTCTTCTTCTGCCATAACTGAATTATAACTGACCCAACTTGGCAACCACGCATTTCCGCACCAAGAGAAGCGGGTTTTTGTATTCTCGTAACCATAGCAACGGTTGCCATGGCAACAGTTTTTCCGTAAACGCGAGCGAAGCGAGCGGGTCCGGCCGACATTTCGCAAATCCAGGCGCGCGGATTTGCGAAATGTTGGCTGGACCCGCTCGCCTTCATGTTACTACTTTGTCCATTTTCTTTATTCTCTTTCTTCTTTTGCCGTAACTGAACTATAACTGAGCGAACTTGGCAACCACGCATTTCCACACCAAGAGAAGCTGGTTTTTGTATTCTCGTAACCATTGCAACGATTGCTATGACAACAGTTTTCCCGTAACTGATTTAAGCTAAACTATAACTGACCCAACTTAGCAACCACGTATTTCCGCAAAGTGGGAATAGCGTTTTAATTTACTCTCGACTATAGCAACGGTTACCATGGCAACAATTTTTTTATAACCGATTTCAGAATTGTTTTTGTTTACTCGTTACCATAGCAACGGTTGCCATGGCAACAGTTTTTGCATAACCGATTTCAGCTAAACTATAACTGACCCAACTTGGCAACCACGCATTTCCGCAAAGTGGGAATAGCGTTTCAGTTTAATCTCGAGCATAGCAACGGTTACCATGGCAACAGTTTTTTCATAATCGATTTCAGCTAATCTTAAGCAGATAACTTGGCAACCGCGCATTTCCGCAAGATCGGAATTGTGTTTTTGTTTACTCGTTACCATAGCAACGGTTGCCATGGCAACAGTTTTTGCATAACCGATTTCAGTTAAACGAAAGTTGGGCCAAAAAAACAATAGCGATTTCAGACACATTGGGAAAAAACTGATTTTTTGTAAAATTTCAACACCGTGTATCTCAGAAATAAAGCGGTTGCGGAGTTCACATGAAGAATTTTTCTTAAAATTAATCAGGGGTTATCGCCCTGAAGGATCAGCATTCACTTATGAAATACCCTTCTTATATACATAAGTACAAAAAAATGTCCTAATCTGCATTCATTCACAATCTCATGTCGAGTTTAAACCTCAACTCACTCCATATCTAAACACCAAATATGAACATCAATTATCTTCAGGTTTTTATATACAAACTCCTTTTCATCTTGGTGATGATCACATTTCGACCACTGTTATTTTATTTTGACTGAATTCGTGAAAGCATACAGCGTTTTTACCAAGAAGGGTTGTCTAAAGACGTTGGTTACATGACACCTGTCCTTCGTTTATTTCCACTTGAGTGACTAAGTCAGCAACTTCCTCTAATGCACCTTCTGCTAGAAATCTCAACCGTCACGTTCAAGACAGGTTGATAATTCACTGTCTGAAGCAAAATTGACACACATCCCTTTTCATACAAGAAAAATAAAATTTGAAAAAATGGGTTTGAAAAACTTTTTAGAGAACAGCTTTTACAGCTTTTATTTAAATGCGCTAAAAAGAAGAAAACAAATTTTGAAGTAAATCAAACCCATCATTTTGTTATATTATGATGCTATAAAATGCTATAAAACCTAGTCGCGAGAATAAATCTTGATACAGATGATTTCAAATTTAATTTATGAGAAATACTTTTCTCGCAAAATATTTTTATATCATATGAAATGTCATAACGTAACAAAATGATGGGTTTGATTTACTTCAAAGTATATTTTCTTCATTTCAGCGCATTTAAATAAAAGCTGTTCTCTAAAAAGTTTTTTAACTTCAGTTTATTTTGTCCTTTTCAGCATTAGAATATGTTCAATTATAATTTTTGTTCGAAAATATGAATAAGATATTCATGAAATCTATTGTGGAATCTGCGACTGAAAGACAAACTTCAGTCGCTATTTTCCATCTCATCCCATGTTGAAAAGGGGAACATTCTCCTTGAAAATTGAGGAATGAAAAATGTGATTTATTTGTAATATCTAACAAGAAACAACTACTTCCCCGGCTAAAGCCACGTTGAACATTGAACTACATCTGATAGATATTGTGAAAAGACTCTTAACTGAAAAAAAAAAATCTGAAAGTGAAAATTTGCATTTTCATTCAGATAGTTGATTCTTTAAATTTTCTCTAGTTTTCATTGAAAATTTATTAAATAAATCATCCACGCCGCAGGCCATAAACGGCTACTTTACGCCCTCGATACATAAGTAACTATTAATTGCATTTATTTTCATTTTCTTGTAGAAGCTTTTTTTAGTTCGAATAACTTATAAATTCCAGACAACATTGAAACTTACTAATGAAATACATCTTTACTTGATAACAATTGATTTCTCAGCTTCAGAAACTTTAACGCACCCTTTCCAACGCAATAAAAAAAATTTAAATACACATAAAGTTTTAAATTAATTCAAATGACTTTTGGTGGACAAAGAGAACGCCGGAACTAATTATTAATATTCCTGAATATACTTTACACTTCCAATGAGGTAGTTCTCACATAAGTTAACATAATTTAAGTAGCTGTTAGGTCTAGCACCCCTAAGAAAATTAAGCCATAATTTTTTATAATTACCCAGAAAGTGTGTAGAAGAACAAACAAAATTACAACCGGTATGATTCTTGGCTGTAAATCCGGATGTAGTCTTCAATTTAATAAAAAATATTCGGTCTGGGTTCTAATTAGTCAATTAAAAAATAATTGAGTTTCATGGAGAATCAAATTTCTCATCAAAAGAACGAATTATTAGTTTCCAAAAATTGAAAGAACCCAGTGGTTATTCAATTGAGTAGGGTCAGTTAATTGGAAAACGTATAAGTATATCTCGTTCTCGATGTGAATTTCACAGCATTCTTGAAAACATATTTTACGTATATTTCACGTATACTGGGGATACTTTCAGTTATTAATAATAATAATAATGGTTATTCATGAAAATGTATAAGGAGTACCTAATACAAATATATATGATGAATAAGAATCTCCTACCACGTAGTAATTTTGTGGTAGTGGGTTTTACAATATGGTCTCCTCATCTTAAATATTTACAACTTCCGCTCTTCTTACTCATTTTTTTTTTAAATGCCTATAGAATTTTAAATTTTACAGTTAAAACGCTACTCCCAAAAAATCACAACTACAGGGTGGTCAAAATTTCCACCTAAAACATAACATCGAAAAAATTGATGATACACGATTTTTTCAAATGAAAAACAACACTATTTTATTATTTTTGGAAACTACGAGGAAAAAAAATATCAAATTCATGAAAAGTGCCATATACTTATAATACACCCCTACCAAGATTTATCCGATTTTGGGAAATATTTAAATTGTAAATAATTCGAAGCAATACCAAACCAAGAAAGCTTTGAAAATAAAATGAAGTTACAAAAAATATGTCAGAATTTGATGCGATTTGTACGTAGAAGGTCTCGTTGGGGTATTCTTGTGAAGAATTCCTGAATTTAATAATTATTTATGGATAATGGAATCGACAGAACTTGTCGTGTTTTCGCAGAAAGATTTCCAAATCTACACAAACCTGATACAAATATTCTGAGAAGACTTCTCAGAAACGTCCGTGATTACAGATCTCTTTCGTATGTCATCAACAACAAAAAAGACATTCGTAAACTGTGAGGACAACGAAATTGTATTTTTGGCCTACTTAACAGCTTATCCAGAAAATTCGTTGAAAGACGCAGAAAATTCAATTTGAATTTTATGTTCGTCAATAAACCGGATTTTAATCTAACATAAGTGGCGTCCCTTTAAATATCACCTGGTTCAAAATCTGAAACCTCAAGACTCACAATGCGCTAATGAAATTCTACGAATGGTTTCCCATCAGGATTCAGGAGGATCCTCAGTTTATAAAGAACAAGATATGAGCAGATGAAGCCAAATTTGCCAAGAATGGTATGTACAACTGCCATAGTAGTCATTTTTGGGCAGCAGAAAATCCAAAGCTTGTTCTCCAGCTCAACTTCTAGGATTCATGAAGTTTCAATGTTTTTTGTGCTATAAAGCATAATTTTATGTTCATATCTTTATGATGACAATTTGAATCCATGAGGAATGTTTCTGACCAATACCGTTCCAAGTTATGGTATCAAATGGATGGAGTCCCTGCACACAGTATTGCTGCCGTTGATTGGTTGTTGAATGATATGTTCGAAAATCAGTGGCTTTGCTACAATGGGCCACTAGACTTCTTCATCTGGGGATTTATCAAAGAAAATGTTTATATAAATTCTGTGAGAGATAAAGAAAACATTACAGGAAGAGTTCTTCCAATAATTTGATTCCTAACACCAAACAGAAAGCTACAAATAGTGGTATGCAAAAAAGAATCAATTGCTGTTTAAAAAAAAACGGCAATGTCTTCGAACATCTGTTGAATTGAACTCGAGTGAAAAGAAGTTGGACTATATTCAATATCAATAAACAAAGATATAATTCACTTCTCTGGTATAGTATTTTATTTCAATTCATTCATTTTCATTTTGAGTTACCTTTTATTTACCAACGACAGTGGAATTGCCAGAGTTGATATTAGTTCATTTGTTTTCAAAGCTTTCTTGGTTTTGTTGCTTCGAATAATTTACATTTCAAAAATTTCGTATCAATGTTCCCCAACTCCCTCTACGAACGAACACTCGTCGTGAGAGACCCTATATAAAGTAGTACAAATTTCTCATTCTTCATGGTAATCTACGGCTACATCCATCAATGTATACATGGTGTTTTCGAAATTGAAGCAATAAATGAAATGGGAAGTAGAAGATGACAGAACAAAACGAAATGAATGAGTACATTTTTGTCGAAAAAAAATATTTTGGGAGATATTGAATTTTAAATTTTTCAAAACTTTTTTCGGTTTTCACTGATACGAGGTCTACAGCCTACGCAAACCGCGCTGAAACACTGCCAGCGTGCAGACACGCTGTGGCCTAGAGAATCAAACCAGTGCGTCCCAAACAAAGGTAACTGAAAGCGATTTCATAAAAAATTTCGACACTTTTGACTACTTCAAAAACGAAAATTCTTGCCCTCATTATGTTCAATACAACAACCCAATTTTTTATTGCTCCAATTTCGGAAACACCCTGTATAAATACATATATGTATATTTTTATAGAACGAATAAACAGGAAGATATCACCGAGTTTTAGTACCTATTGAACCATCGCTTGTTTATGATTTGGAAAGTACTAAAGCTTCGCTATCTCTTCATGTTTATTCGTTCTACTTAACTTCCAGAAAAAAGCATAACATTACCTATAACTGTGAATGACATTGGAATTATCTAGTGCTAGTTTTGAAATGAATTTTTGCAAAACCAGAATATAGAACATTTCCTAAATAGTTTCAATTCAGTACAAATAAAATTCATGGAGATGGAAACTGATGGACAGTTGCCTTTTTGGATACATTGGTAATTAGGAATGAAGAACGTGTGGAAATAGATATTTACAAAAAACCATCTAACAAAATATAGATTTATACCAGCTGATTCTGATTTCCCTATTCATCACAAGATGGTCAGTTTCAAACTTTCAAAATTTCAGTAAGTGATGAAGGTTGTCAGAGAGAAAGGACCAATCATCAAGGATATATAGAAGTTTAAAAATCCTAAAAGGCAAATAACCACACTAGATCGACCTCGAGAAAAAAAAATCATAAAATGTTAAAAAAAACTTTTTTTGTACAGCTGACAATGAAAATGACGTTTTTAATACTGTTACAGACCTGAAATTTGATAAAGACTTCTCGAATTGTTCGAGATCCTTCGATGAATTAGATGGAAAAATCTAGAAGCACTAACTTTTGTTCTGGATCAATCGTCGAACATTCTATTTGTGTTCTATTGATTTCTTAAGTTTTCTAGAACTTTATTTGTATATAAAAGCGATGCATTTGTTAGATGAAGGAAGTTAGTTAGGAAGTTACTTTGAGTTACCTTGGATACAAGTATTTTGACAGTGACTTGTCTTGTATCACAGTGTTGTCAAGTGAAGTTTGAATAATAAAGGCGAGTTCATACCAGTGTACACTTATTTTTGAACCCGAAGACGCAACAATTGGTGACAGCGGCGGAATAAGTGTTACTGAAGAAAGAAAAGTAAGGCAGTTTTCCAGTATTTGATGGTGAATACTCGTGCAAATAATTACGACGAGATGGCGACATCAGCAGATATCCTTGAGTTTTTAAAGGAACAAGAAGCCAAACGAAAACAAGAACAAGAGGAACAAGAAGCCAAACGAAAACAAGAACAAGAAGAGCTTCTACAACAATTCGAACTGAAAAGGAAACAAGAACAAGAGGAACAAGAAGCCAAACGAAAACAAGAACAAGAAGAGCTTCTACAACAATTCGAACTGAAAAGGAAACAAGAACAAGAGGAACAAGAAGTCAAACGAAAACAAGAACGAGAGGAACAGGAGGCACGGTTAGTCCAGCAGTTACAACAACATGTTGATCTTCTGCAACGCATTAGTCACAGTCAACAGTGCTTCCAGAATGAAATCACTGAAGAAGTACAAGAGGTCAGAGGAAAAGTCCAGGAGGTCAAAGGTGAAGTTCAAGAGGTCAAAGGTGAAGTTCAAGAAGTCAGAGGCGGAGTCCAGGGAGTCAACAGAAGGGTCCAAGACGTCGAAAATGAACTGTCCAAAATAGATGAACGGGTGGCACGAGAGGTGGACAAGAAATTCAACGAAGAAGTGGATAAGATCAAGGTGAGGCTGGAAACGTTACAACTTCCACACAAGCGTGCACCATCTGAGGAAATCTCCCCCACCAGCGAAAGGCCATCCTCACTGACAACTCCGATAAGGCCTACACAAGTGAAAATTTTGAAACCTCCAACATTTGATGGACAATCCTCGTGGTCCATGTATAGACGTCAGTTTGAAGCGGCAGCAAACGCAAATGGCTGGTCCGAGGAAGAAATGGCCACCTCTCTAGTTCTGTGTCTACGAGGACAAGCATTGGACATCCTTCAGAACATCCCCGAGAGTAATCAGAAGGAATATTCTAGAATCGTTGAAGCTTTGGAAATCAGATATGGACAGCAATATCTCAAACAAGTATTTCAGAGCCAAATAAAGAGTCGATACCAAAAATCCAACGAAACCCTACAGGAGTATGGAGCCGACGTAGAGCGACTCATTAATTTGGCATACCCACAAGCACCGAAGGAGTTCATAGAACAAATTGGGGTGCAGACTTTCATCGATGGTTTGAGAGATACTGACATGCAGCAAGCCCTTCGACTAGGACGACTTCAAACCATAAGCGCAGCACTAATAGCATCTTTGGAGTTCGAGGCCGCGAAAAACGCATCAAGAAATACGAGGCCCAAGTTACGTGAAGTTAAATTCAACGAGGATTCTCCTACAAGCGAGGCGCTATTGAAGAAAATATTGGACTCCATAACAGCATTAAGCAACCAAGTGCATTCCCCAGAAGACAGGAAGAGGCGCTGCTATAACTGTGGGAAAAGCGGCCATCTACAGAGGAGTTGCTGGGAGAGATCGAGATCCAGAAGTCCAAAAAGAAAGAGGTCGTCATCAACGAGTAACGAAGAGAGATCGAGATCTCCGAGCCCAGGAACAGAGCAACGTGGGCGATATAACAGAGGAGCCTTCAGGAGATCGACTACGCCAGAAAGGAGACCTCAAACGTCTGAAAGGGGACTTGCTCCCAACCAGGAAAACCAGAATTAGTCGACACTAGGGGGCGCGTGGCGACTTTCAGTGTTCAAAGCCCCAAGATCCATATATCGTCATTGAAGAAAAATGACCAAAGCCTACTAATACAAGGCCACTTAGAAGATCGGAAATGCACCTTCACCATTGATACAGGAGCTTCGAGATCAGTCGTTCGCCCAGACCTCATACAAGAATCTGTGAAGCCGATGAAAAGGAATATGGTTTTGGAAACGGCAACGGGACAAACCGCACCAGTCATTGGGGAAACACTTGTACACATCCAGATAGGACCTATTACCATGGAACATTCTATGTTAGTTGCGGAAATAAGGGATGAATGTGTTCTGGGTCTGGACATCATGGAGAAAAACGACTTCATCCTTAACATCAGACAGAAAATTTTGCGGATTGGCAATGAAGAAATCTTCCTGAGCAGATACAATGAGAAAATCCAACCAATCAAGATTTATGTTGACGAAGACATCCACATTCCGAAAAACTCCGAAACCATCATCATGGCCAGAATGGATAAACAACCTGGAGATTTGAGCACTGGAATAATTGAAAATGATGAATACCGCCAAGATGGAATTTTAATTGCCCGATGTCTTGTGAACACAGAACAACTAATTCCTGTCAGGGTTGCCAATACTTCGGAAAATAAAGTCCTACTGAAGAAAAACGACCAATTGGGATTCTGCAAACCTGTCACTCGAGTTATCAATTGTGAAAACCACACTCAGGTACTGCGAAGAAATACCACTAACACCGATCAGAGAACAATAGACAAAATGATGGAATCCACGGAACATTTAACTATGGAAGAAAAGCAGAAGGCCAAAGAATTTCTTGATAGCCATCGTAACATTTTCTCGACAGAGACTTCGACGGGACGTACCAGTCTAGTTCAACATCGCATCAACACCGGCGATGCCCGACCAATCCGACAGGCTCCGAGGAGATTACCGTTTGCCAAACAGAGAGGGGTAGCAGACATGATAAACAACATGATGGAGGATGACATAATTGAAGAAACCACAAGCCCATGGTCCTCACCGGTAGTATTGGTAACTAAAAAGGATGGATCAACCCGATTCTGCGTGGACTATCGTCGATTGAATGACGTAACGATGAAGGATAGCTACCCATTGCCAAGAATTGATGATACACTAAACACATTATCCGGTTCCAAATGGTTTTCAACGTTGGACCTGAAAAGCGGGTATTGGCAAGTGGAAGTTCATCCTGATGATAGAGGAAAAACAGCGTTCTCTACCGGACAAGGGCTGTACCAATTCAAAGTTCTTCCGTTCGGATTATGTAATGCTCCCGCCACCTTTGAGAGACTTATGGAACTAGTATTGAGAGGTTTGACATGGAAAATTTGTCTAGTCTACTTGGATGACGTCATAGTAATGGGAAGGACATTTGACGAACACCTGGATAATTTGGAAGAAGTATTTTTGAGGTTAGAAAATGCTAACCTGCAACTGAACCCAAAGAAGTGTTATTTATTTCAAAAAGAAGTTAATTTTTTAGGCCATGTCATCTCGGCCGAAGGAATCAAGACCGATCCTGCTAAAATCGAGGCTGTTAGGAGTTGGCCACGTCCTAGGGATAAACATGAAGTAAGAAGTTTTCTGGGGCTATGTACCTACTACAGGAAGTTTGTTCAAGACTTTGGTAAAATTGCCAAGCCACTCCACCGCTTAACTGAGAACAACGTTCAGTTTGATTGGAGCCCTGATTGCCAACAGTCGTTCACTGAACTGAAGAAGAAATTGACAACAGCGCCTATTTTGGCTTACCCACGAGAACAAGGCACTTTCATTTTGGACTGTGATGCGTCTCAGCAAGGCATTGGATCAGTTTTATTCCAAGAACAGGATGGCGAAGAGAAAGTAATAGCCTACTTTAGTAAAACTCTAGGCAAAGCCGAAAAGAATTACTGCGTTACAAGAAAGGAGCTTCTATCGATAATCAAAGCCATTGAACATTTCCATACCTTCCTCTATGGCAGACGTTTTCTCGTAAGAACTGATCACAGCGCTTTGCAGTGGATAATGAACTTCAAGAAACCTGAGGGTCAGATTGCGAGATGGCTAGAGAGACTCCAACAATACGACTTCAAAGTTATTCATCGCAGTGGCAGGAAACACAGAAATGCAGACACATTATCAAGACGTCCATGCTTGGAACAGCAATGCCGATATTGCCAGAAACTTGAAAACAAAGAAGTCAATTTTTACAATGATGAACATTGCAAGGAAATTCTGCAAGTTACCACCGTAAGAGTCGAATCTGAAGAATCTGATTTATGGACCACAGCAGATATGAGGAAGAATCAGAAGAAAGACAACAATTTAAAGTTAGTCCTGAGCTGGCTAAAAAATGGAGTTAGACCTGAGTGGCAGGAAGTATGCAAGTTTGGTGCAGTTGCCAAGGGATACTGGGCTCAATGGGATTCCCTATGTCTTCGTGATGGCCTATTGCATCGCAAATGGGAGAGCCCAGATGGAGCAACTGTGGTGTACCAACTGGTCCTGCCGAAAGCACTTACTAAAGATGTGCTCGAGCAACTTCATAGTAGTCGTGCAGGTGGACACTTTGGAATCAAGAGGACCCTTGCTAGAATTCGAGAACGATTCTATTGGGTGAATTGTCGTCGTGATGTAGAAGAATGGTGCAGAAGATGTGACCTATGCTCTTCAAAGAAGGGACCCAAAACTAGAAGTCGAGGGAAAATGGCTCAGTATCTTTCTGGTGAACCATTCGAAAGAGTAGCAGTTGACATTCTTGGGCCATTTCCTGTTACCGAGCAAGGAAATAAATACTTGATGGTAGCCATGGACTATTTCTCCAAGTGGCCTGAAGTTGTGCCCATTCCAAACCAGGAGGCAAAGACCGTTGCAAAGGCCTTCATAGAAAATGTAATTGCCAGACATGGAGTCCCACTAGAATTACATTCTGATCAAGGACGAAACTTCGAATCTGAATTATGGCAGGAAATGATGAACATTCTAGGTGTGAAGAAGACTCGTACCACAGCCCTACATCCACAATCAGATGGTATGGTTGAACGACATAATAAAACCATCAATCAGTACCTGTCGATGTTCATCTCCAAAAATCAAAAGGATTGGGATGAGTTGGTACCACTATTTCTCCTATCCTATCGAAGTTCCCAGCATGAGTCCACCGGATATACTCCTTCAATGTTGATCACTGGGCGAGAAATGAAACTACCATGCGATCTGTTGTTTGGAATGCCACCCAGAAGTACAGAGGACAAAGTACTACCAGAATATGTCCAAGAGTTGCGAGAAAGACTGGACCAAGTTCATGAATTCTGCAGACGTCGTCTTCAAATCTCCAGCGATAAAATGAAAAAGAGGTTCGACAGGAAGAGTCCAGGGACTATGTTTGAGCCAGGTGATGCCGTTTGGCTATACCAACCTCAGAGAAAGAAAGGAAAATGCCCCAAGCTACAGAGAAATTGGACAGGACCCTATGTCATCATAAAGAAGATCAACGACTTGGTATACCGCATCCAGCTCAACCCAAGGAGTAAACCCAAAGTTGTTCACATCGAGAGGTTAGCAGAATACCGAGGCCACGATCCCCCAAATTGGTTCCAGAGGAACAGCCAAAATGGTGATGGTGTTATCCGGGACGGAATAACCTAAAGGAGGAGGCAGTGTTACAGACCTGAAATTTGATAAAGACTTCTCGAATTGTTCGAGATCCTTCGATGAATTAGATGGAAAAATCTAGAAGCACTAACTTTTGTTCTGGATCAATCGTCGAACATTCTATTTGTGTTCTATTGATTTCTTAAGTTTTCTAGAACTTTATTTGTATATAAAAGCGATGCATTTGTTAGATGAAGGAAGTTAGTTAGGAAGTTACTTTGAGTTACCTTGGATACAAGTATTTTGACAGTGACTTGTCTTGTATCACAGTGTTGTCAAGTGAAGTTTGAATAATAAAGGCGAGTTCATACCAGTGTACACTTATTTTTGAACCCGAAGACGCAACAATACATTGACATATGTACAAAAAACTGACGTTTTCAGAAAATCACTTTCAACACTAGTGTTAAAAATACTTTTAACACTAGTAGTATTCAGTCCAACTGTAGAAGGTCTTTCATCACTAATTAATAATGTTATGTATAAATAAAGTGCATTCACTTGAAAAAAAAGTCCGTTTATGAGAGGCCAGGGAGAAAATAAAAACCATCAAATACGCTTCGACAAGGACGGCATATGGATATACCTTATCGAGAACACAATTTCACAAACATAAGAAGAAATACCAAAGATGAACCAAAACCTAACTACCCTCACTGCGGTTGCACAATTTCGTCTTCTTAGGGAGGAAAAGTAAAAGTGGTACGTCATCAATGAAATAATGTATACGGCATTGACGATCTAAACTATATTTTATTATAATATAAGTATGAATTTTATGTTTATTCCGCAAAATGGTAGAAATCCGTAAATTGTTATTTTAATTTAACGATTTTTACATTAATAATTTGACTTCATAGATTCATCCGGTTTTCGAATTTAGGACAGAAATATTATAGCATGCTATGGTAGATTGACAGATCAACAGTTTCAAAGTGTGTTACGCTATAATATATCTACAAAATATAAAATAATATTTAAAAAACGAGAAATTCAAGCGAATCTGAAGATATAAATAATACACCATCGGATATTTTGGAACAAGTTAATTGTCTCTATTACCCCAAAAGTCTAAAGAAGAATACGAAAAACAGTATATACATTTCAAACACTGGGCCGAAGAAAAGCATATTCGTACTTACTCAGAAAATGTTATTTTGGGGCATTTTTTGCTATTAGCAAATACATTAAAAGCCCCTACATTTTGATCTAAGTAAATAAAAGAAAATGTGGATATTAAATACCCAAAATTAACTGCTTTCTTGAAAAGACAAAACCAGGAATATAAACCTATTAGGACAAAAACCTTCTCAAGAGAGAAAGTAAATAAATTTTTACTAGAAGCCCCCGATGATAAGGAAGGTAAGATAATTTCAAGAAGTAAGTACAGGGTGTAATCTAACCTATGCACTCCCGTGAAGAACAGGTGTATAATGACATTTTATAACGAATGGCAAGTGTGAAAAAATTCGATAAAAAAATGTGGAAATTTCAAATTTTGTTAGAAAATTCGAAAAATCTTGGAAACCGCTGTTCGAAATTACACAGCAGTTTCTTCCATCCGGCAGTTCCATTATTACTGCGGCTCTGCTCCGGTCAGCTGACTTTCGGCGGACAGTGGTTCCCAGAATTTCGACGAATTTTCCAACACAATTTGAACTTTCCGCAATTTTTTTTTCGAATTTTTCACACGTGCCATTCGTTATACAATTGCATTATACCACCCGTCATTCACGGGAGTGCAAGAGGTTAGATTACACCCTGTATATTAAGAAAATAAAAGTTGAACGGCAAATATTATAATAGAACTACAACAATACGCTATGTTCATGATCCAAAGATCGTGTGTTCGAATCCTATCGATCCTATGATTTTTTTTGTTTTTTTTTTCTTACTAGCAGTTACTGTTGTACAAAAAAATATTTAACAAAACATTAATGATTTTTGACCCCAAATACTGCCACATACCATTCTGAAGAGAATCGGACCCTGATTAGAAAACTCGTCCGCCATCGTGGATTGATGAATTTTGACGAAAAATCCATAATCTCCGACCCCGAAAACCCCCTCATACCAATTTAGAATCGAATCGGACCATAATCCTAAAACTCGCCATCTTGGCGGATGAAATAAATGAAACTTAAACCATTGAAGAGATTGAATGAAACCCTACAACTCATGTATATATGTAACATTTTCTGTAATATGTTAAATAAAGTAGTTACGGGGGGGGGGGGCGACGGACTTTTGGTCCTCACTGTTTATAAGTTCACCTTACAACAAGATTTCTTCGTAAAAATTTTTCAGTTTATTTGCTGAAATGTATAAACTTATGTTATTCATGTATTTATTTGTGAAAAAACTTATATTATTATTATTATCGATGTGCGGTGGAGAGGAACTAGCGTAGGTACAAGGTCTGGATTCCCGCACACAAGAGCTCCGGACGAGCTTGCCCTACCTATTTAACGTATTCAACAAGTGTACAGGAAATACAGCTTGGACTATTATGACTTGAACCGTAACGAATTAGTTCCTAAACTGAAGTAAAAGAATTCATAATGAAACGAAAAATGAAGTTTACAGGTGGGCGATATGCTGGGAGATTCCAATAAATAGATCCTCAACCTTGCGTTAACAGAAACTTCCGCAACAATTTATTTAAATCGGGAGTGTATTGTATGTCCGTATATGGGGATATTATTACGAGATATGAGAGACTACAAGAATGCAGTTAAAAACCAATTAATTGATTCATATTTAGACACATAACAGAAACATCGAACTGGTATGGTTTGGTGTGTTTCAAAGACTCAATAAAAAATAAACTCATTTTGAAAACAAGCCCTCACTTATAAACTATTGAACTGAAAAATGAAAAATAATGTTTAGTGTGTGTTTTTCATCCTAGCTTGCCTAGTTGTCGAGCAATTCAATTTTATCGATTGAACACGAGCGAAATAATTTAAATGAACAAATTCTCACGCAAATCCATAATTTCAACAAATTTTCGTCATAGATTTTCTCGTTAACTTATAAACTTTTTCGATATTTTGATGTCATCACATGACGGATTTTTGTGGTTTTATGATGTACTCTACTAACAGCTTATGTCGATTTTTTTTGTAGAAAATTTCAATAACGACTGCACTACATTTATCTCGAACAAAACTGAAATAGTAGTGATACAAATTTTCTTAACAATACTGCAAGTAAATTTGACCGCAACTCCTGTCCTCCATGAACACTCCATGAGTGAATGTACCCAAAGGCTCAGGCGTGTGGAGGACAAATATTATTTATTGTTTGCTGTTATATAAGAAACGAAAAGAGTGTCATTGGGAATAAAACATGGTATATTTTAATCTTGAGCAATATTTTTAAGTGAGATGTTTTCATTAATAAAATACCCAGGTCACTGATCTTTGATAAAAGCATGATATATTCGAGTTGGATTAACTGATTTCATTACCCTTTGAAATGAACGTTTGGAATTTCGGCTTTGTTTTATATTGGTATTGAGTGAATGCCAAATTTCAATCAATGAGATCTGCATCATTATTACTATTAGAGATGCCTATCTTAGATGACATTTCGTGTCCTATATTTGCCTTGAGCGGATGGAGTTGATCAGTATTGAATAGCATCTGATATATTTAATCCGTCGCGGTATTATCTGGAAAGTAGTCGAAATTATTCAATTATTGAACTACCCCAAAAAATAACTCACTCATCTCACCGTAGCTAGTACTAGTAGTATCTATAGAAGCCAGTATACCGGGTGACTACAAAGTGAGGTTTTTCCTCAGTTTTTCTATAGATTTGAAGATACAGGTTTCAAATAATTTGATACGTCGCCATAGTATTTGAAACGTATATTTTGACGCAATTACTAGTAGAGGATCCGAGTTAGAGACCACCTTCACTCATCTGTATAATGGATGAAAAGTATTTTATATCAAAATTAAGGTAGTCTAGGCAAATATGGCCCAGCGTAGGGGTTATATGGCCCAGTGTATTTATTACCGAATTTAAAGACATTTTCACAATTTGGCCCTCATCCCAATGTGAAATTAACCGATGCATGGCTTGCTGCCGTTTTCCTCTCAGTTAGTTTCACAGCACGTCGAAAAGTGATGATATTCAGTCTTTTCAGGTCTCGATGTAATTTTTACGGGAAGTTTGACATAACGATTTTTTTAGTGGTCATTGGCATGAAAGCTGCTACAAGTTCAAGTAAGTTCAACTGAGTAATGCATGAAATGTAAAAGAGATGCTCTAACTTGATTGGTTTGTAAGGCCTAATTCATTTTAAGTAAACCTTTCGGGTAATATGGTGCAAAGCGATGTGGTGATATATGGCAGCGGGTTTCTTGGTACCATGAGGTATGCGTTGGACTTGTACCAGATGATATTGAGGATTTTGAGGGTTACCAATTTCTTCATTTTCAGTTCCAGAGAAAGTTTATTTTATTTATAATTTTCAAGTTTTCAAATAATCGTTTCTGCAAATTTTCGTTGATGAAGTTTCAAGAATTTTTTAAATGATCGTTTCTACATAATACTTGTGCTTATATTTTATGCTGTCATATTATTCTCATAATAAAAAATAAACAAAAATAGGGCGAGAGTTGGCGCAGTGGTAGTGCTCGCGCCTGGTGACCCAGAGGTACTCGGTTCGGTTCCCGGCAGGGGCGAGTTTTTTTAAATTCTTCTGAATGATTGAATCTTGTTGCCGGCGGGGAATAATCCTCCATGTTTCACTGTTGCGTTAATAATTAACAGTGCTGCTCCTAAAGTGGCTTAAGCAGTTAGTAGCACAGCCTACTTAGAACTAGTGGCTAATGACCATAGCAATCAATGCCAAAACACCAAAAAGAAACGTTTTCATTTTGTCGGATATGTCATATGGGCCATATAATATGGCCCAAAAATTAATTTCAGTTTTTTGTCAATATTTTTGGAAACAAGTATAATAAACCAATTCAAATAAATGGGGGTATTTACCTGGTAGAGGAACATTTGATAAAAAAGGGTATGCGAAATCATAAATAAAAAGAACTGCCTTCAAATACTTTTTGAAATAAGGTGGGCCATATTTGCCTATACTACCTTAGAATACTAAAAAATATATCGCCAGTGGGTTGCGGAAAAAGTTCCTGGCTAGACTACGGTTGATAACAAATTCAAATAGCAAGCTGCAACATGAGCGTGTTTTTTACACCAGACGAGGATATTGGAACATGAGCGTAGCGAGTGGTCCAACACGTCGTGTGCAAAAAACTCGCCATTTCATAATGTGTTTTACACATGTTTTCTTGTAATTTTGTTGGAATCATCATTCATATACTATAATGGATAACACTAAATACGGGCATAGGACAATAGCTACATTTAAATTGGATTGCATAACATAAGTCTCAAATGATGATTGTTGCGCAGACACTGCCAAGATCTAACCTTCAGATGACAAGTTGTCGCGATTGAAGTATCTGTCGGAAGGCCTTTCTATCAAATTTATTTAGTATCAACGTTTTTCATGTTCACACTATAGTATGAATATGAACTCTCATATTCACACTTGTGCAAATATATGCGTCATTTAAATATTCATAATATAAACAAAAAGTCGCCATATTGAAACGAAATTAAAAAAGTTTTTTTCTACGACAGTGCTTTACGCACTGTTGGCAGTGCTTAAAGTAATAATTTTTCGCACATAAGTTCGTAAAAAATCACCTGTGAGTAAAATCATCAACAGTGCGTAAAGTATATTTTTACATATTGATCATACGAGGGGGAAATCGCTGAGGAAATTATCTTGACTAATTGTCAAAAATTGTAAGTAATGCCTCTAATACGCAAATAATTCCCGAGTAATATCCAAGTAATTCTCGAAGTAATACCCCCCAAGTAATGCCAGTAATGCCAGTCAGAAAAGTAATAAAAATATAAAATCGTCTCTTAATGTTAGGTTTGTTGTCAAATACAATTCTGAAGCCTTTTTTTTGTCCGTCAACGATTATAATTGTGCAGTAATTGTTCTCTCACTTCCGAATAATTTGAATAATTTCTGTAATACCCATGTAATGCTCGAGTAATATCTCCCTTTCCCGTGTAATGGCCAATAATTTCTAACTAATTCCTGCAATGCCCGAGTAATACACCAGTAATACCTGTAATGCCCAAAAATGTTCCAAGTAATGCCTCTAATTCCTGAGTAATACCACTAACACCCAAGACGTACACCAAAACTCGGCTGCACCTCATTCAACAAACTTCACGCTCATACAAAAAAGTCATACTTTACGAACTCGTATCATAAATAGCTATTTTCAGCTGAGTGACAAGAAAGATCTACTTCGATAAGATTTTAACGAAGATTTGAGTTCACTTTTCGAAAAATGACCTTTTCATTGCATTCATTAGTTTAACGAACAAATTTCATACCAATCGAGCGTATATGAACCCTATAAAGTGTACAGACGTTGGGGCAGGCATAAATAACTAAACAAGTCGATACTGGTAATTTAAACTCATCTGCTTAATAAATGAATCTTTAATATCAGAATGAACGCTATTTCATTGCGAACACGATACTATGGGGGTGTCTGCGGAAAATCTAGTTTGAAGGACGGTTGGCAAGCTGTAAAAGGCGAAATTTTGGTGCGAATGAAAATGTGCGACAAAGAGGTCCGAGCCAACTATCCTGTGTTCCAAAATAATGCTCTAGTCTACCATTCAATTGCACGAACACAAAGCTTGCGCACTCTTTTTCATTCAACAGACGCATTTTCATTGGCACCAAAATTTTGCTTTAACCGTCATTCAAACCAGATTTTCCGCAGACAATTTTCCTACATTATTGTGTTCGCAATGAAACAGCGCTCATTTGGAAATATATTTTGAAATAGTTTTTTTTAATTAAACAGTTAGTGTGCATTACTAGTATTGACGCACCTGTTTATACTTGCCAACCCAATAGTTACGCCAGAAAAAAAAATAGACAAGATAGTGTGGAGAAAAAATGTTTGATAACATTTTTCGAGTATAAAAATCATGTCGATTTTTTCTTCTTTGGGATAAACTAGCAATTTTGATGACAAAAAAATTATAACAAGATCAAAATCTACCGCTATCACTAATGGGGTATTTTGGAATCAGACACTTATGAGCAACTGACAACCATAAGTGAATTAAAACGCCAATAAATTTTTTTAATCTGTTTGGAACATAAAAATATTCATTCTACTTAAAAACGTGAAGAGTTAGCTTTAGGAATGTATACTAGTGTTCGATAGACAATTAAATTTGACATCTGCTCTTGACATAAAATACAGGGTGTTCCGTTTAAATCGAACAAGTTATTGCCTTTTGAAAATTGTGATTATTTTGCCTTAAATTATGCATACCCTGTATAATTATTAATAGCCATTTTTTTTGGAAAAGATCTGACTACTCCACTGGATTCGCGACATTTTCAAATGGTTAATATGTATATTGCGTTGACATGTGTCAATCAATAAAAAAGTTATAGGGGAATGAAATATGAGAAGATGCCGTTTAATGAATTTCAAAACTTTTATCAGTACTTTGACTACAACACTGGATTCAGGGAGTTTCAAAATATCACTGACCATAATTTCAACAAAAACCGTTCATAAATAAAAATGACATAAAATAAGATAAATGACATTTACCTGAAGTTCCATTAACGCATGTTATTAAAATTTTATTATCTTATGATTTTCTTATTTATGAACAGATTTCGATAAAATTTTGATTTTGATATATCGAGACCTTCTGAATACAGAGATGTATTCCGAATTTTAATAAAAGTCCTGAAATTGAATTGGTGGGTTGATTAAACATTTTCAAATTTCATTTCCTTATAACTTTTTTTTTCGATTGACGTATTTCAACGTTATTTACACATGAACTATTTGAAAATGTTGCGAATCCAGTGGTGTAGTCAGATTTTTTCTAAAAAATTCGCTACTATTTTTTTTTAGATTTTTGTCCTTGAAAAGTAAGATTAGTTGGACCTGGAAATGGAGATTTTTTGATAAAATTTGGTGTCCTAGTAGACTTTTTAAATGCCTACCTAACCAAAAAGAAATATACTTATTTCCAATCTGTTGAAACATGTAAGGTGTATAAGGGTACTGGTTCCATCTTAAATTGGTCACACTGTATGACGTAAAAAACATGAACAGTATGAACAGTGTGTAAAAATATATTTCATGAAAATTTATTTCACGCACAGTTGATTATTTGACGCACAGGTGATTTTTTTCGCACTAGTGCGAAAAAGTATAACTTTACGCACTGTCAACAGTACGTAAAAACCTAGTTTAAGTACTGTCATAGAAAAATATTGTTTTGACAGAAAAATATTGTTTTGTCTTGCTGTAATGCAACACCCATTGTGAGATATTATTTTTTATTCGAATGTATTGAGACTCATGAGCTACAACTTATAGATGTGATATGAGTTTATTTCTAAGAAAGTCCAATTTCAAAATAGAGAACAACAATAATCAAATCGATGCATTTTGACACCCTGTAGCTCGAAAACTGGCAATAGGATCGATCTTTAATCTGGACTACGGATTCCAGGATCTACGACATACCAAAATTTCAGCAGAATCAGCCGAAAGCCATGTTACATAGAAAATGTGCGGGGTCCTTTAAAATGGTTAAAATAAGAACAAATAAGTATTTTACAAGTTGAGAAAAATTTCAATACCTGTACAGGACAATTCTGAATGCACTGCGTTTCCACTTCACTGTCTAAATAATCCAAACAACTCGTTTCCCACACCAAATAAAAACACACCAACACCAAAAACTCCTTCATCGTTCTTAACTTTATTTCTGAATCATCATGTTTCCTTCAACAACCACAAATATTCAACAATACTCTGATCTTTATTGTAACCGCGGTTCTGAACGAATAACGAATCTGCTGGCGGATCGGAAATTTCAAAATCGAAAACAAACGCGCGCGCGCTCCGTCCTCAGCGTGCTAGATCTCAATAAAGGATTGACTGAGCGAGTTGTTGAGTCAATCCAAAATCGCGTTATCCAATCCTGTTCATTCTCTGCCCCACTCACGCCACCGTTATTATTGAATAGCCGACAAGTGCATCAATGGAAAAAATAATTAACTATGTCAAACAATGCTTAACCATTTCCGCTGTGATGCCTTTTTCGTAGGATTGAGAGGAGTAGCCCTTAAAAAGTTCATTTGTTCATTTCCTGTCCTCAAGTTGGTTCACGCAAACGCAACCAATTACCATACTAATTGTTGGGTGGTCAACGATGGTATAGTCTGGTTCACAAGTGTTGTTTTGTAAAAAAGCTGATCTAGACCACCGAAAATTATGAGTTTTGCATGTTGAAAAAATGTTAAACTGGAAAATTAGGGCAGACAAAAACAGCAAAAGCAATTAATTTAAAATGAAAGAATGGTTTGATTTCTTGCAAATATTTTAAACGCCATTTGAGATATCAAAAATGTTCACAAACAATTTTAATTCCCATTTTTCATTATTTATGCTTTTGTTAATTTGTTAATTTTTACCTGTTGAAACTTAACATTAAAACCCTGAATATTTCTAAACTAAAAACCTTAGAAATATTTTCAATTCTTGTAGTTATTTGTGAAAAAATTTAGAAAAGATCCCCGTTGGAACAATCGAGAAATTTTGATTTTTCACTTATGTATTAATAATTCAAGGCATGGAAAAATGAAAAACGTGAGTTAAGCAGTCTTAATTTTTTTTTCAAAATATCCTCATTCATAATAAAATTTGAAAAGTTCTTGAACTTCCATTGTTTAAATAATTGTTATAAACAAATGCATTGTTAATAAGATTGTTTTTTAATTTATATGGGATTATGATCCTTTAATGATAAAAAAAAATTGTTCCTTGAAAAAATGTTCCTACTAAAAAACGCACTTGCTAATTAACTATTGTTTTTTGTTACTAAATATCAATATTGAGGAGCCACTTTTTTAAATCGTGTTACGTTTTCTCATAATATGTTTTTTTTATTTTAAACATGATTCAAATTCCATAATTTTGAAGGCTACGAGAAATTAGTCTTTATTGTTGCAAAGTTCATCTAGTTTTTTCATTTCATTATTAAACTGATTTGGATTTTCAATATATGGACGTTACTAACAAATTTTAAAGTTTTTAATTTTTTTCTCGCGCAAAATTATTTTCTTTTTCACGAAATTTGGTAAAAATATAACTTATTATGTTTCAAGTAAGCTGTAATCTTTTTGGACCGAAATACAGATATTCCGTTTTTTTTCGACTAATTCCGAAAAAAAGACCTCATTTTCAACTGAAAAATCTCATCGATGAAGTTCGTCTTTTCAAGATCGCCAGTCGCCATTTTTTCCATTGAAGCGTCTTATTATAGATTATGTAATGAAAGAGTAGTACTACTACAACTAATTTTTTCCAGAAAACCAGAAAACCAGAAAAAAATGCAAGAACAGATTTTCGATAATAAATTTTTTTTTATTATTGTTCCAAACTCATATTTATTTATTGAACTTATTGAAATTAACAGTTGATACCTTTCGAGAATAATCATTTTATGTCATGTCGTTCATTCTCTGTACCTATAGTACCTATATCTGTACTCGAAAGGTATTAGCTGTTAATTTTAATAAATAAATGTGGATTCAGAACAATAATAAAAAAATTATCGAAAATCTGTTTTTTAAATTTTTTCGCGTTTTCTAGAATTTTTTCTCTTTCATCTCATAATCTAAAAGTAGTCGCTTCAACGGAAAAAATGGCGACTGGCGAGCTTGAAAAGACAAACTGTATCGGTGAGATTTTTCATTGAAAATGAGGTCGTTTCTTGGAATTTTTTTCGCTACAAAAAAATTACAGCTTACTTGGAACATAATATTTCTAACAAATTTTGTGAGAAAAAGATTTTTGCGCAAGAAAAAAATAAAAAACTGAAAAATTGGTTTATCCGTCTCGGCAATTTTGAAATTATGTGGAAAAATGACGAAGACAAAATTGGTAGATCTTTTTATCATCAACAACTTTGCCATTAAAATTTTTTCGATGGGAGGTCAACTTATGGTGCAAATTGCGAAACACCGTGAAATACCACTTTGAACCCCTGAAAGTTCACCCCATTCCTCCTTTCTCCATTTTGTCGACTCGAATTTATTTTTCCCGTCATTCGAACAATATTTCGCTCCTCTTCCAGTAGGTCTCATGCTCATTATTACCGCTTCTATATTTGTTATCGTCCATCAGCACTGGTCTACTATTGACCTAAAATTTTTCAATTTTCAGTTCTTTAGTTTAGACATATAACTTCATTTTATTTTGTAGTTTTTAGCAATAGAATTTGTTTAATTATCTGTCTGAATAGGTGCTCCACGTGCCCCGAAGTTGCGTATGTTTGATATCCTTTCCATCCAGCTTCTAGGCAAGCATCCTACCTTAATGGACACAAGCTACACAAATTATTCGACTGACAATTACTTTTTTGCCATAATGTTTGACGTCTGAAACCGTCGGAATTTTTTCTGAAATCTGGCTTTCAGAAGTAATTCCTTCATTTTTACGTATACCTATTCTGATTTTATTATCACGACTTTGCGAAATTTTTTTCGATGAGAGGGTGAAATTATTTTAGATAAAATTACCTATTCGATGATTGCATTACAATTACAATTGCGGTTACTCTTCGGAAGTCATGGTGGGTTATTACCATAGCAGAGCAGAAAAACCATTCTGAGGGCTTTATTTAATTTTGTGTTTTGATGGATTCCTTCAATTTCTTAAAATTTGCCACATCTAGTAACTATTAGCGAAATCGCAGTTATATCTTGTTGGGTAAAATGACAGGAATCTTTTTGAATAACGCAGTGTCAGCGTCATCTATGAATGAGTAGCTTAGGTATGGTAAGGTACTGAACAGAAATTAGTCAATTTGGTTTTCGAATAATTCGCTAATTGAGAATACGGATAAAACAAAATTTACTCGAGACGAGAATCAAATCTGACAATTTTTGAAAGCTACATTGAATTTCCTATGTTCTGATGAATTTTCATAATTTCTATAAATTTTCAGCATCTAGTGACTAGTAGCGGAATCACATTTATGGCTTGTAAGGCAAAATAACAGGAATCTTTTTGAATAATAGTGTCATTGCCATCTATGAATGAGAAGCTGAGGTATGAACTATTTGCATTAGTTCCAAACATTGACAATAGATGGTCTCTACTTTCACAATGAATATTTTTGCAAGTATCTTACGAAAATGGAAAAAGGACGGAAAAAAAATATTTCGAGGAAAATGTGTAACAGTAACTATTAACTGAATTTTCTAGCTGATAAAAGATTTCTATTTCGTCTTTCATAAAACCGTTATATCTCGAAAACTATGAGCTTTATCTATTTAAGGAAATTTTCTATATTATTCCAATAGAGTATTCACTGAATTCTAGAGCAGAAAAACTTCATTTTTGGAAACTACAGTAATTTTGAACTTAGGTGTAACTTTATATTACGTGCCAATGGAGATTTACAAATTTATTTCGATTTTTACAAAAACCACGATAACTCCAAAAATAAGAGAGGGAGAGAGATAGAGAACTACGACGGGGTGTTGGCGCCTTCTTGCCAGTTTTTTTCGAAATTTGAGAAAAAAAGTCAAAATTTTGAGAGAACAATCTCAAAATGACTATAAAAAATTTCAAAATTTTGACAAATCTCAAAGTTATCTTAAAATTTTGAGAAAAAATCGCAACATTTTGAGATTTGGTTAGCGCGCGGTTAGTTGGTTTGGTGGTGGTTAGTGCCACCACGATTGATAAATTATTTATGAAAATCTCAAAATGTAAGATTATTTCTCAAAAATTTTTTATTTTTTTTTGAAATATGTAAGAATGTTGCAAAGTAAAACTTGATATGAAGGCTAAGTACCTACCTAGCTGATTTTTGTTATATTTCTTGACCTGCTTTTATATGAATAATGAACCCATCTATGAGTCACTATCTACAATAATTTACGAACACGATTATTTATATCGTTGTTTGATAATACAGAATTCTGTATTAGACAATGTTTATATATAGGGAAAGCGCAAGCAAAAGCAAAAAAAGCAAAAAACGTTTATTTAGTAGAAATATATAAAATACGGCCGCACACATAAAACAGGAAAATATATAAAAACAATTTAAAACTATCGCTATACCACAGGGTAGGGGTAAAGGAGGGAGTTTTGTGAATTGTTTTTCCCCGGAGCGAGGTTTCCCTCCTGCCCTTCTGGTGGTCCAGCGGGCGGGATGAAACCATGACTCACCTGCCCGAAGGGCAGGCCCCACGGTGTTGTGTGGGCCACTTCCACGGATATGGGCTTTGTCACCTTTCTGTTGAGTCCTTGCCTCCTGGTGAACCATGCAGGGGAAACTAGTATTTTCATAGAGAGCCATCAGGCGATTGGATTCATCATCGTTTGAAGATCTGACTAGTGTCCGGAAAAACAACGAAAAAACCGGTTGTGTACATCGTGTCCTCGGTCAATGAGTTTCTACTCGTCTTCGGGGATCTCCCGGAAAATATCCAGGGTTTGGTATATATAGCCCCCATACCGCCAGGGTATGTCGTGGTGCTCTCTTACAGATGTTATATCCCTGGTCAAAGGACTTCCTCGAATGAAGTGCCGATAGAATTTGTCGGCTTGGTTATTAATATATTCCTCGATTTTTGGTACTTTGGCCAGCCCACGCAAGTCGGCCAACCGAATGTATCTATCACTATTCGTGACGATACGTAGTACTTTGTTCTGCATCACCTCCAAACGCCCCATCTGGGTTTTGGAGACTCCGCAGAATACTGGACAGGCGTAGGTCATTGCAGGCCTTATGACCTGTTTGTAAAGTAATATTTTTTTTTCCATGCTCAGCCTAGAGGCCCTAGCGATGAGCGGATACACTCTTTTGAGCGCCGCCGCTCCCCGCTGGACCGCCAGGTTGACATGTTTATGTAGGAACAGACGCCTGTCCAGCTGTACCCCCAGGTACCGCACGGCGTCGCACTCGTGCATCCGGTTTCCCAGAACCCTGACCCCCCCGGGTAGGTATACGTCTTTCACTCTCCTCGAGAAGGTCATGAGTTCTGTTTTATCCGGATTTAGCTCAATTTTGTTTCTCGCCATATACGGTACGACTGCCCTTTCCAAGTGTGTTCTCAACCTGGACGCGGCCACAACGCTATGCTCTGAATGCGTGTAAAGAGCGGTGTCATCTGCGTAAATGGCCGTGTCCACCAGGTTGGACATGGGGAAATCATACGTATATAGCGAGTACAAGAGCGGCGACAAGCACGACCCCTGCGGTACTCCAGCTCCGATCGGCTTCATTGATGAGCTGGTGTTATTCACCCTCACCCGAAAAGCCCTATTGACCAGGTAAGAGTCGATAATCCTGACCATATGAGCAGGCATGCCTGCCCTTAACATCTTTACAACCATGCCCTCTGTCCAGACGGTATCAAAAGCTTTCTTAATGTCCAACAGGATCATAAGCGTGTTATGTCGTTGTTGGAAGGCCCTCCTTACCCCGTGGACAATTCTGGCCACCTGGGAGGACGTAGAATGCCCCTTTCGGAAGCCGAACTGTTCCTCCGGGATAAGGTTGAGCCTTTCCTCAAGTTCGACAAATCTCTTCAGCAGGATCCTGTCCACCAACTTCGCGACAATGCTCAACAGCGAGATCGGGCGGTAACTCTCGACCCTCGCGTCGGACTTTCCCGGTTTTAGGATAGGGATAATCTCTGCTTGCTTTAGGCATTGCGGGTAGTGCTGCCACCTGATTATTGCATTAATGATATAAATCAATTGTACCAGGGACTTCCTCGGGAGGTTCCTCAGTAGAATCGCATCAACACCATCTATGCCGGGTGCTTTGTTCCTAGGGAGCCTTTTTATAGTATCCTGAACCTCCCCGAAGTTGGTCATCAACTTCGAGAAGGTTCTTTTATCTATTATCTCTTTTGGTTTGGCTCTGAATTTCTTGGCTTCCCTAGCAACCGACTCATGCTCGCGCATATAGTCAGCACCCGTCCGGAAAGCATCCTGGAAATATTCACCGAACATCTCTGCTTTCCCCTTTTCGGTCATCGCATGTGCACGACCATTCTCTACGGCCGGGATGTCCTTGAATCTCTTTTGAAGACGTTTGGACATCCGCCATAGGGAGCTGTCGTGCACATTTAGACTTTCAAGTTTCCTCCTCCAGGCTTCATCTCTGTGAGTCTGGATCAGTTCGTTGATCTCCCTGCCCAGACTCAGCATGTTCTCTTTATGAGTGGGGTTTCGAGAAACCTGCCACTTTTTCCTCTCGTTGTTTTTGAGTTTTACTAAGTCAGAGATGTAGTCTGGAAGAAGCTCCTTGAAGGGAAAGCGCAGTTTATGGCTTGTTGGTAAAAATGACATGAATCTTTTCAAATGATGCAGCGCCAGCGCCATCTATGCATGAGTAGCAAAACTATAAAATAGTTATGTTAGTTCAATAGATGTCTTCTACGGGCACAATGAATATTTTTGTAAGTATCGCAATAAAACGAACAGAAAAAACATCTTTTGAAGGAAATCTGTAACCGTTATTACTAATGGTGGATTTATGATGAAGTTTTAGGTCGCAAGTAATAAGTCAGAAGTTTTAAGTAATAGTCATAAGTCGTAAGGAAAAAAATTACCATTCATGAACAAATCTTAAGACTGTAATTGTCATAAGGAAGGTATGCTGCCATTGGTCGTTTTCGCGCAAGCGCTCTGGTATGTTTATCTGCTGTTGGAATGTGAAAAAATTTTTCAAACGACCCTAAACTGTTGAAAGTGTTGGTTTTCTTGTAGTTCACTATTTTACAACAAATCTTAACAAAAACAACAACAAAAACACCACCACAGAACATTTATCTTCTTGATGTATATGACACATGACACTCATGACAGATTGACAGCAATTACAGAACGTTATTTCCTTTTGACGCATGCGTATTGATAATTTGTCATAAGTTTTAATCATAAAAGATGAAAGTTGGCCAACTTTTCTTGTGACTAGAAACTTATGACTCGTTTATGAACGCTCCTATTGAAAACCAATGATTGAACTTGTTACGACTTATTACTTAAAACTTCTGACTTATTACTTGCGACCTAAAACTTCATCATAAATCCACCATAAGTGAATTCTGTCTGATGAAAGATTATTACACTACACAATCTCACGGAGCAAGCAAAAAATAAAGCATATACCTGGTTCAGCGTAAATAATCTCAAACTAAATCAAGAAAAAACCCAAAATAATTTCTTCTCTACAAATAACAACTTAACCACTAATAATACAGTCAATGTGCTTGGTATCGTATTAGACGACAGGCTAAAATGGTCGGCCCACATTGGCCAATTATGCAGAAAACTCTCCACACAACTATTTCTATTGAGACAACTTAAAAAAAATATTGAGTATTCCAATATTACTATCATCCTACCACTCTCTCTTTCATTCCCACCTCAACTATGGTACCATTCTATGGGGTAACGCTGCACACGCTATTAGAGTTTTTAGGCTCCAAAAGAAGGCCCTAAGAATCATAGATGGTGCAACCTACCATGCGCATTGTCAGCCGCTATTCAAGAAATACCGAATTTTGCCGATTCCTTGTGTTTTTATCTATCAGTCTTTACTGCAGATCTTTTCTAATATAGATCTTTTTTCAAAAAATGGTGATGTCCACAACCATGCTACAAGAGCAGCAAGTAAACTCAGAACTCGTAAATACCGACTGTGTGTCACGGAGCAAAATTCTCCAAATGTCAGATTTTTTAATATTTTACCACCTGCTATAAAATCACTAAATTTTATTCAATTTAAAAAATGGGTAAAAAATCACTGACTGTCACAATGCTTTTACTCAATTGAGGAATACCTTTCATTCAACCATGAACTCATGATGCTCACCCCAAATTCCTAATCATTTATATACCACATTCGCTTAAGTATATGTAGGCATATGTAATTTTACATTTTTGTACATGCATATGTAATTTTAATCCGGTTGGTTATATAAATTTTAATCCGTTTGATTTTGTCATTTGGAACTGTTTTGTTATCAACCTATACTATGTAGGTATATGTAGCTTTTATTATTGACATATATATGTAATTAATTCGATTTTAATCTCAATATTCTAGCTGATCTGTAGTTTTAGCGCATGTTAGCATCTAACTTATATGTCTAGACATATATGTAATTCTTGACTTGCTACAAACATATAACTGTAAAGTGGTTAAATAAAATCTATCTATCTATCTATTATTATTATATTATTTATATTAACTTTTCTACCTCTATATACCTAGTCAAAATATTTCTTATTTTAGGAAACCAATAGTATCAACTGTTTTTAAAAAAACCTGATTTTTGGAAAGTACAAGCACTTTTGAACTGTGGTGTGACTTTATTTTATATTTCAATGGGGATTTTCAAAATTTATTTAGATTTTTACAAAAATCGCGATAACTCGAAAACTAAGGGAGATAGAGAAAAACGGGTCGAACTATTTAAATACTGTATGAAAACAGAAACTGGAACTTTTTAGAGCAGTTCGAATGGTCCTTATTTTACGAAACCGACCAAAAGTAATCTGATTCCTAGAGCCTGAACACAATTACCTATTTGAAATTCCAGATTTCCTGTTCAACTCTGCTTCCAGTCTACTTTAATAGATACTCATAGATATTCCCTAATGTATCCAGAAGGTAGATTGGTCTCGCTTTGAGGGTCAAGTCGGCTGCAGTGCCCTTTTGTATGTGCACTACTTTAGCGAATTTCCAAGTCTGAATGAAGGTTCCTGTTATAAATAATGGATCATTTAGGGCCAGTTGTTCATTCCGAGATTATCCTCAGATCAACTGGTCTTGGTTTAATTGTTAGGTAGTAGCCAATCAAATCGCTAGTTCCTTAGCAACGAAACCAAGATTAGTTCATCTAGGGATCATCTCGGACTGAAAAACCGGTTCTTAGAGTACTAATTATTGTTTCGGTTAGGCAATCCAGAGACCTGTCATAATAACAACCAATATGGCTGCTGTTGATACACATTGGATTGTCTGATAAGCAACTACAGTAATATGACTGTTTCCTTTTTTGACTTACTCTACGTATTTAACTATTTCAATTTATTTTCGATTACCATTCGTGATTCAGTTGAAGAAAAATGTTTTACTTGGATCGTAGTTGGCTGTGGGTCTCATCGCCACAGGGATAAAGTTGGGGTTGCACTCGGTTCCTGGTTCCTACGGTTTTACAACACAAGTTTTTGGCGAATAAGAACGACTCATCCAGGAAACGGAGAAAAAGCCCTTTGGTTAGCAGCAATAAAGCGAGATGATCTAACAGATTCAAAGATCAACTATCAGAGAATCTGTATTCTTTATAACAGGTGAGACTTTGGATACTTGTGTCTCCGATGAAACCTAAAGTTTACAAATATTTGGCGTTTAGTGAATATCAATTCATGTATTTATTATTTTTCGGCATGCTGCTTTAGAGGATGAAACTAATCCTTCTCAGAACCTGGGACATTCATCACAACACTTTCGTAAGAGTACATCGAGCGAGCACAAAAACACATCGCTATGGTTACTGTTTGGTTTCAGTGGTTAAAAACATTGCTGACAGAGAAGGTCTAGACCTGTCAATTGAAACTGTTATGAAAACCTGTTATGATAAAAAAGGTATCGTAAATCATTTATAAACTCCTCGAGATACTCGTTCCGCTACGTTGTACTCGTGATTAAAATACTCTCGTTACTGGGAATAATCCTAGATAAAAAGCTGAACTGGAACTCGCATTTGGAAAAGACTATCCGAAAAGCTAGCCTATCATTATGGACATGCCGCAGAATATGTGGCAAAACATGGGGCATGTCACCAAAACAAGTTTACTGGCTGTACGTGACCGTCATACGACCAATGATCACGTATGGCTCTGTAGTCTGGTGGAACAAAGGCCAACAAAAAAAGGCCCAGGTTAAACTTAACGGACTACAGAGACAAGCGTGCATGGCAATTACTGGGGCCATTCGCTCCACGCCAACGGCAGCAATGGAAGCTCTTCTTGGACTACTTCGTCTCCACATAGTTCTGGAGAGAGAGGCAAGATGGGCAACATCAGACTCTACCAAGCGGCCATTAGTCTACCGCAGGCATGTGTCATGAGAGGCAGCAGCATGCTGGAAGGCATAATAGCTCACAACATTCTGGGAATGCCCTCAGACATCATGCCTAAAACCACTAACCTCAACATGTCCTACACCGTGGTCGTCCCTGAAAGAGAAGACTGGGTTCGGAATGAAACTGACCTATGTAGGGCAAATGAAAGGTGGTTCACCGATGGTTCCAAAACTTTGGAAGGTGTCGGAGCCGGAATATATGGTATGAACCCAGTAGTGAAACGCTCATTCAGTTTGGGTCAATTAGCTACGATATTCCAGGCAGAGGTATATGCCATTGAAATGTGTGCAAGGGAGCTGGAAAACCGACACCTCACACGAAAAACAATAAAAATATTTTCAGATAGTCAAGCAGCATTGAAAGCGCTTGAATCCAACTGCTTTAAATCCAGAGCAGTATGGAACTGCAGAGACACCTTGAACCGACTAGCACAAGGCAACAACGTTACCCTAGTTTGGATACCAGGTCACACGGGCCTAGAAGGAAACGAAATAGCGGACGCCCTAGCAAAAGGGGGGGCCGAAACAACATTCACTGGGCCAGAACCGGTCATCGGTTTAGCATATAGCACTGCCAAGAATGCTACAACCGCCTGGGCAGACAATAAAAGACATGAGTATTGGCTCAGTCTACCAGGACTAGCCCATTCCAAAAAATTTATTGCTTGTACAAGGAAAAACAGGACTCTGACAAACTTCTAGAACTCAGTAGAGCACATGTCTCAGAGTTATAGTAGGTTTGCTCACTGGCCACTGCAAACTCAAACACCACATGCATAAAATCGGACTTGCACAGGATGCAGAGTGCCGTCTATGCATGAAGGATGATGAAACGGCTAAACACATCCTGTGTACATGCCCTGTAGCGGCCAGAACCAGATTTTCAATATTTAGCAATACAAAAGTAAGGCCAGAAGATCTGGTAAACTGTTCTCCCAATATGTTACTCAATTTCGTTAAGAGATTGGATATACTGGGAGAAATATAACCATAGGGTGAGCCACAATAGACCATTGGCCGCAGTGGAGGGCCTGATATGGGCTCACTCACATTTAAACCTAACCTAACCTAACCTACTGAAAGGACGTTTATATCAACGATTTGTTTCGAATACAATAGGAATATTGATTAAATATTTGGTTTTGTGATTTCCTTGGCACCCATGTTTTTAATCTACCACAGTTTCAAAATGAAAATATGTAAATCAAAATCAAATCGAAATGGGCCGCTAATGGTTACCTCTTCAGATATAAGAAGTGAGATATAACAGAATGGTGATCGACACATTCCATGTATCAAGATAGCAAATGTCATCTAAATGAAATTTTTGGCAGATTTCTTTTGACTTTCGTCGAAGAAATGTTGCATAAGGACGTGTTGCATGACGCGTCTGTTCCGAATTCATGCATTTTTTTTTCACTTTACATTTTCAGTTATTCAATTATTCCATTTCACACTCTGTAGTCTCCTTTGTTTGTCTACTGGTCCTTCATTTGTTTTACAAGCTTCCCCTATACTTTCATCAACCAATTACGCTACACTACGTACTTTATTAATGAAGCAATTTACAGCAGCAAGAAAGAATAATGTGCGGCCTCAATACGTGAAAATTAATCTATTGATTCGCTGCTAGAAATGACGATAATCTTATCGTACTCACTCAATTTCGAGAGCGTCTAAAACGGACTTAATGAATATGAATTGGTAAATTGGAGTAAATGGTATGTCCGTCATTTTCGTCGGTTAATTCAGCAGAGATGAAACCAATTGAATTGAATCCGTGCCTGGAAAACGTCGGCCTGGCGTTGCCAGAAGCAACCGGGGATAGGGAATAGGGAAGAAGTCACGGTTCGCGTCGGGTTTCGGTGGTTGAGTTTCAGTACACAACTGTAGCTTGAATTGCTTGGTGGAGTTTTCACCCCCGTAACTTCTGGTTTTTTCGTGCTTGTTGAAGTTGCTAGGTGAGTTTATACGCATAGGATCGGATGATTCTCTTAGCTTCACATATTTTGCGTTAAATGAGTATCAGTGATAATTTCCCTAATTTTATATAGGCCATAATTTTCTCATTTCAAACCAATGACAACAGGACTTTTTGAAAACACTGCCTCCAGCTCGTGGTATTTTCAAAACGGTGTTTCGCCTCTTCCATATTTATACGTTTTCATAGTTATAACAATCACGGTAAATATAGAAACGCCACGTTGACCTAACTGACACTACTTAATTACACAAAATGTACCGTTTCAGCAATACGGATTGTTCATATATACAGTGTGACCCATTTAAGATGGAAGCACCCTTATAAAACTCACATTTTTCAACCGATTAGAATGATTTTATGATTATATCTCCATTTCCAGGGCCAACTAATCTTATTTTTCAAGGTCAAAAATTTAAAAAAATTACTAGTGATTTTTTTAGAAAAAATCTGACTACACTATTGGATTCACACCATTTTCAAACGGTTCATATATAAATTACATTTAAATGCGTCATTCAATGAAAAAGTTATAAGGAAATGAAATTTGAAAAATATGCCGTTTAATCGAGCCACCAATTCAATTTTAGAACTTTTATCAAATTTCGGAAAACACCAGTGTATTAAGGAGGTTTCGATATATCACTAGTCAAAATTTCATCGAAATCTGTAAATAAATAAAAAATTATAATATTATAAAATATTGAATAAATATTGATGGATTTTCAGGAAAATGTCCTTTTTACGTCATAATTTTTATTTATCAACAGATTTCAATGAAATTTGAGTGATATTTCGAGACACCCTCAATACAGTGGTGTGGTCAAAGTTTCGATTAAAGTTCTGAAATTGAATTGGTGGGTTAAGTAAACTGCTTCTTTTTCAAATTTTATTCCCTTATAACTTTTTTATTCATTGACACATTTCAACGTAATTTACATATGAACCATTTCAAAATGTTGCGAATCCAGTGGTGTAGTGGAGTTTCTAGATATTTTACCTTGAAAACTAAAATTAGTTGGACCTGGAAATTGAGATTTTTTCATGAAATTTGGTAACCTATTAGACTTCTTGAATGTCTAACTAACGAAACAAAAATCATTCCAATCAGTTGAAAAATGTTTTATAAGTGTGCTTTCATCTTAAATGGGTCACACTGTAGATATTTGTGAATTTGTCTGATCGAATATCCCTTCAAAATGCTGAGTTTTCAAAATACTGTCACTTTGCCCGTCATTCAAACTGTTCTGCCGTTTCTAAGCAACACAGTTTTCATGCCAGCAAGATGAAGTATTTTTTGAAATTTTAAAAAAGGGAACATTCTCCATGAAAATTGAAAAATTAAAAAATGTGATTTATGTGTAATATCTAACAGAAAACAACTACTTCTCCGGCTAAAGCCAAGCTGGACATTGAACTACATCTGATAGATATTGTGAAAAGACTCTAACTGAAAAGAAAAAATCTGAAAGTGAAAATTCGCATTTTCATTCAGATAGTTGGTTTTTTTTATTTTCTCTAGTTTTCATTGAAAATTCATTAAATCATTGACATAAGGAGAATGTTATTGAAAAATATCATTCACAGATATCGTTCATTTCATTAAAGCAAGGTTTGCTTCTCTCGCATTTAATCCCCAATACATTTTGGTCGACGAAAATCTATTTCGCTTTGCCAAGCTCATCAGGGAGATTGATAGAATTGGAAAGCAGGCTCTTTAGAAGCAAAATTCTCCATTTTGTCGGGATATTATTACTCAATTTTCCTCAAGTTATATAGACCAATCAAATGCCATCATTTTCTCATTTCAAACCGCTACGAGCAGGACTTTTCGAAACACTGCCTCCAGCCCGTGGTATTTTCAAATCGGTGTTTCACTGACTCCAAATTTATACATTTCCATAGTTGCAACACCACAGTGAATGTAGAAACGTCAATTTGACAGCTCAACTGACAATAAGCACAAAGAATTAACCGTTTTTGCAATACGGATTCAGTCTGCATATGTATTCGTGAAATTGCCTTCAGCACGTGGTCTTTCACTGGTTCCATATTTGTACGTTTTCATAGTTACAACAATCACGGTAAATATAGAAACGTCATTTCGTCGGCTCAATTGACACACAAAATGAACTGTGGTTGCAATACAGATTCAGTTCATTCATGAATTTGTCTGATCGAATTTTCCTTCAAAATGCAGAATTTTAAAAATACTGTCCTCTTGCCTGTTACTCAATGTTCTCAATGTGCTGCTGTACAAAACACCAGTAGAGCAATGTTTCCAAGCAACATAGTTTTTGTGCCAGAAAGATGAAATTATTTTTTGAAAATTTTGCATTTTATCGGGATATTATTACCGAAAATTTTTGAATTTTTAACAAACTCATCTAACGGAAATGGAATATTGGAGGCCAGTCATGTCACTCAATAAGAACAAAAAGTATTTTCCTACGACCGCATAAGAAAGTGACGTATAATCGAAGTGTCGTTTATGCGCCTTTTTGTTTTGGAAAGATATTTTTGTTTGAAACTCCGCTGTCGTTTAGAGAACTGAAAGACATTTCGAATGAGGTATAACTCCACCCAACATTCCATTAAAAAAAATCAAAATGGTGACCTGACTCCACTTTGAAAGAGATTTTTTTTTTGGGTTGTCATAAAGTAGTTTATTTACAACCATTTGACCAGAAGAAAATTCAAATAGCTGCATCAGTCATGTCTTCTGCTTCGAATGGTTTCTAAACCAAACGAGTCGTACGTGTCTGCTCCGAATGGTTTTGAAACCAAACGAGTCTTACGTACGTGTCTGCTCCGAATGGTTTCCTAACCAAACGAGTTCTTACGTGTCTGCTCCGAATGGTTTCTAAACCAAACGAGTCTTACGTGTCTGCTCCGAATGGTTTCTAAACCAAACGAGACGTACGTGTCTGCTCCGAATGGTTTCTAAACCAAACAAGTCTTACGTGTCTGCTTCGAATGGTTTCTAAACCAAACGAGTCGTACGTGTCTGGTCCAAATGGTTTTCAAACCAAACGAGTTCTTATGTGTCTGCTCCGAATGGTTTCTTAACCGAACGAGTCATACGTGTCATTTGCTCCGAATAGTTTCTAAACAAAAAGAGTCTTATGCACGTGTCTGCTCCGAATGGTTTCTAAACCAAACGAGTCTTACGTGTCTGCTCCGAATCCCTGCCAAAAATACCACATGAAATCTCATGAAAAAATATAGACGAATTATGAGGATTTATAAGGATTTACGTGGAAAGTCTGTAACCTATACGTTCATATCCCTGGCATATACACTTTTTGGAAGGTTGTATGAGGATGTGTAAGTAGAGGCAATTTATAAGCATATCCGAATACATGGCATACGAGTTTGTATCAGGCGGTGGTTGTTTAAAGAGACTATAAGATTCGATGAGATATTCCACTTTCAATCACGACGATATTATATGCTCATTCACAAGCATGTCAACGTATGAGAAATGTGTGGAAATTCACAATTTATTATCGTATGAAGAAAGTGAAATCAGGTTTCGATGGTCTGTATCAGGAATTCCATATCCAATTTTATTGGGTATCTTGCAGAAATAGTGGGATGAGGATGTGATGGTTTGGATCAGGAATTACTTATCAGAAATGCGATTTCTATAGGTTTTCATACAACCCAGAATCACTGAGAATTTACACGTGTTGATAAGAAAACAAGGATACGGAGTATAAGAGTTTGTTTTAGGCAGTGGTGGTTCAAAAAAGAGACTATACAATTCGACGATGTATTCCAATTTCTAACACAATAATGTTTTTTATCATTATTCAAAAGCTTGAGAACCTATGTTTGTGAAAATTCACAATCTATAATCTTATTCGGTATCGTATAAAAAAGTGGGTTCAGGATTCGATGGTCCAATCTGTATTTGAAATTCCGTATCAAATTTTATGCGAATCCTATGAGATTTCATGAGATTCAAGCGAAGGAACATTATGAAACCAAATGGAATATTCTAAATAAAAAGTTTTTAAGAATATTATCAAAATATTCGAAGAGATGATTATTGTCATATTACGCCGAATGATTTCTAAACCAAACGAGTCGCACGTGTCTGCTCCGAATGGTTTCTAACCAAACGAGTCTTACGTGTCTGCTCCGAATGGTTTCTGAACCAAACGAGTCGTAAGTGTTTGCTCCGAATGGTTTCTGAACCAAACGAGTCGTACACGTGTCTGCTCCGAATGGTTTTCGAACCAAACGAGTTCTTACGTGTCTGCTCCGATTGGTTTCTTAATCAAACGAGTCTTACGTGTCTGCTCCGAATGGTTTCTAGACCAAACGAGTTGTACGTGTCTGCTCCGACTGGTCTTCGAACCAAACGAGTTCTTACGTGTCTGCTGCGAATGGTTTCTAAACCAAACGAGTCTTTCCGGGGCTATCCCACACACATAATTCTGTATGGTTACTAAACAGTCCTCTTCTTTGCTATCCTCACAAGTAGAGACCACACTTTGGGAATGAGGGTAATATAAATAATACTAGCACTGTCGTTTTGTACCCGCACTCAATTTCGACTTATGTCTCCGACAGACCACGTATGACTAAAGTCAAGTGTCGGGATCCTTTATTCACTGAAATTATCCATTAATAATTGTATGAATAATCATTACAATTACGTGTACATTTCCGTTTTTTATTTATTTTTTTCCCTAGATTCGATTATTTTACTACTGCTAGGTTATTTCATCAATATTACATTACATTTAAAGAAGTATTTAAAAAAGGGCCTTCCATCCTGATACTGACGGACCCCATCAGATTAATGAAACAATCAGTTCATCTTGACCTCGAAAATTTGCACCCAGGCATTTTCCCACAAGTCCGGTATACTCACTAAAATGAAAATGGGGTTCCATCAAATTCCAATTATCCTATACAATGGTTTATTCATCTCCAACGTTGAATGCGTAACAATCGATACAATTCTTGATTGAGCATGAGTAGTTTGTTTGTGATGTAATTCGTTGGTAACGTAATTCAAAGCTTCACGGTCTTGTTGGTCTGGTCCCCTTCCTGTGAAACTTCTGAGATTTATTGATAGATCGATACAAGCTCTATTCGTGTTGCTGGCGGTCATGAATTTCCCTCCTTACGATATGTTGTAGTTTCGTTAGTCATGAGAAAGGGAGGTTTGAATCTATTAATGAAATATTTATTCAATCGAAATGAATTTGGTATCAGAAGAAAGGTAAATCGTTGATCTATGTACGAGCTGTAATATTTTTTTGAATTACATGATATTTCAAGAGAAGAAAAACCTAATGCAGAATAATTAAACGAAACTATCATTTTTATGAGAGAAAAATTAAATGATTATTCGAAAGTAAATGAAAATTAATGAAGTAAGTGTTCGAAATGTCCACCATTTTGTAAAATGCACTTTGCGGTTTTGGAACCCATACTTCTTATACATTTGCTAAATTCGTCTCCTTGAATACCTTCCAATACATTCTCAATCTTCTCGAGAGGAATCACTATTGTTGGATTTGTCATTTGTTCCGTTGAAACAGATTACAGAATCGAACTTTATTTTTAAGATCATTACGATATAATTCTTGCAAGGCTTGGTATTCAAATTTAAAATCATTTTATTTGCGTCTCTTGACTATTTTATTAACAGCAGTTTTTGAGACATTTTATTCAGTGGCGACAGTTTTCGATTTTTTTTATGGATTCAATTGAATTTGGACGGAATATTGTTATCGTTTACAGACTTGTTTTTTCTTACTTACACAAAACTCTAGGTTTATTGAATGTATTATTTTCAAGTAGTAGGCCTTGGATAAAAAAGAACATAACAAGAAATGTCATATTATTTGTCACTTCGTTCATTATTGTGTCACAAGAACTCGTCATTAAATACTTTTCTGTGTAATTTCAATTTAACTTATTGGGTATGGTAAGATACACAAATGAAGAAAAGAGATATGTACGAAGTGTACATAAAACTAGGTAGGAATTCGTTCAAAGCACAACAAAGGTATGGTGAATTATATCCTGAAAGAACAACACCAAATATTGAAATATTTCGACGTTTATCTACAACTTTACTTGCACATAATTCATTCATCAAACCTAGAGGTCCTTATGTAAGACGAAACGAGCCTATCAATGACATCAATGTTCTAGCCCAAATTCGAATGAATCCAGGAATAGGATCGAGAACTATGGCCAGTGAATGCAATTTATCAAAAAGTGTTGTTAATAAAATAGTCAAGAGATACGGATACCATGACTATAAATACCAAGCCGTGCAAAAACTATATCGTATTGATCCTGAGAGAAGGTTGCAATTCTGCAATTGGTTTCAACGGAAGGTGCGGAATAACAACAATTTTGCGCACAATATCATTTGGGGAGACGAAACGACATTCACAAATTCTGGCATGTTCAATCGAAGGAACAAACATTTTTATGCCACAGAAAATCCTCACTTAATTCTTGAAGTTAGACATCAATATCGTTTTTCTTTGAACATATGGTGCGGTTTGTTGAATAATAAATTACTGGGACCCTATTTTATTGACGGCAACCTAACCGGAGAAAAATATGTAGAAATCATAGAAGAAATGTTGGATGATCTTCCTATACGGTAACGGCGTAATAGTCCATGTGGTTCCAACAAGATGGATGTGGTCCACACAACTCAAGAATACTCAAAGATTATCTAAATCGAACTTTTCCCGATTCATGGATTGGAACAAGAGGTCCAGTAGCATGGCCTGCAATATCTCTGGATTTGAATCCGCTGGATTTTTATTTGTGGGGATATCTCAAAAATAAAATTTATGATACTACGAACCCGACAATAGAGATTCTTCGCGAGAAGATTGAGAATGTATTGGAAGGTATTCAAGGAGACGAAATAAGCAAATGTATAAGAAGTATGGGTTCCAGAACCGCAAAGTGCATTTTACAAAATGGTTGACATTTACACACTTACTTCATTAATTTTCATTCAATTTCGAATAATCATTTAATTTTTCTAATGATAGTTTCGTTTAATTATTCTGCATTAGGTTTTTCTTCTCTTGAAATATCATGTAAATAATTATAACTTATTTCTTGCTTTGATTCTGATACGTTCCATTCAGTTTGAGATGACTGAGTTGTTTTTCTAATCAAAATGTATTGCATGTTGTTAATTGAACTAAAGGTAAATGCAATACAGATCCGACCCAGAGAAATTTGGATAATCGTCAAAATCACCTGAAAATCAACTTTGAATGACATTGTATGATATATTGTTGAATTCAGCGTTAAAAGTTATTTCGAAAAGTCTTATGAAATATGCAGGTCCGTATTTAAAAAAATGAGGTTGAGGGTGGCCCAGAGAGTACGAAACGTTGGATACGAAATCTGATTGGGTCAAATTAAGGATAATTTACTATCGAATAAAAAATTCCTGTAACATTTTTTGATAATATTTGAAATAAAGTGGGAAAAAAAGAAAAATCAAAATGACAGAATTTACTTTTTTTATGATATCTAAATAACCGGTCCTGATAATCTCGATTTGTTTGAACCACTTGACAATGCTTCTATGAATGCAACTTTTTCTCCATTTGACTGACCTTTAAAAGTTACCAATACAATCCCATTAAAAAAGTGGCCACTCTGTATGATATTACATCGTGCATGAACGGATCTTCTATAAAAGTGACTTTTGTGTGATTTTACTACCACTGCATGAAATAAACGAATGAGGAATCTTTTCATATTATCATTTACAATGAAGTACACAGGTAACTCAATTTCTGAAAATTTTGGAAAAATTATGAAGGTTTTTGGTATCGTCAAATCATTGTTTTTTAATATTTCTATTTTTTCGACATCACTAAATAAGCTACATTTAATTTCCACACAAGTCTTCAAGAGGCATGTATTGTTGTAGATTGGACACGAAGACATCTAGAGGGCAGAATTCTGTACACCATGGTAGCTTTAGTAGTTTCGGTTCTTCCTCTACATAATTTTGATAAAATATCTGAAAATGAAAAATTCAACATTACCTAATTATTTACACAAGCAGGTTGCATTGACATAAGTATAATGACATAATAGTATCTGTCAAAAAGTCCACTTTTTTGTGTGGTTGTGGTAAAGTATTACAATATTTCACTATCAACATAAGATTTCATCGTTTACGGAAAAGCGTAAAAAAGTGCACTGTTTTTAACGGCTGTTGCTAGGCGACAGACAATTTTATGCGACAACAATGACAGATCCGAATAACGACGAAATCCTGTCAAAAAACCAGTTCTCATTTTCTTTGGGCACTAATAGCCTATAAATATCGAATATATAACATATTGTTTCAACAGTAAAAACACAAGAGCTTTTTTTTTCTGATAAATTTCTTTCTTAATCAAAATAATTTTTCGCAATTCTACGTCTAGAAGAGTACTTTGACCACACCACTGAAGAAGGCTGTCGCAATTGCAGTCGAAACGGTAAAATTCAGAAACCAATCAGAGCAACTTTATATCTGACCACTTTTGCTTCAAATATTACCTTGCAGACGGTACGATACTCCACATTTTCTACATGACGTGAATATTGATTTTGAAAAAAAAAAACAATTTTCATCAACTCTTAACTGGGGAAACGAAGAAAAGTGATATAAACTAAGTAGGTATTTTATGACAAATTTTATCACATTCAACTTTGTTAATGAAGAAGTTTTTGATATGATCGACCATTATCGAAATAGAATCGGAAAGTAGGTAACACTTCCGAGCACATCTTGCAATTCAAAAAAAGTTTGCACACAAGTCTGTCCTCAACCCCTTTTCAAGCATTAGTTGATTGAATGATTGATAGTGCGCTGGAATAGAAGTTTTCAGTGCTCTTCTTCAGTGGCATTATTTCTATCATCTTCATATACCAACACCGATTTTTTTACGACCTGTTATGATATATGATTGTAGAAGTTACAAAAAACTTTACTTTACCTTGATACTGTATTTATCTTCCATATTGTGGAGTTCGAATAATAAATAAGCCCCATAAGGAGGCATCTTCTCATCGAAGAGCTCGAACAAAATCAGAATATGGGCAATATTGTTCTCGTGCCCTGAATATAGATGCAACTTAATTTTTTCAGACTTCGTTTCTCCTGATATCTTTCCAATAGTATCTTGGATGATTTTTTGTAACATATAACCTGAAATGATATATTGGGGGTATTTTTTTAAAAATAATACTGTGCCGGACAATTGCCTAAATCCATTCAAAAGTTATCTTGGAAAATTAATGATAATTTCAGAGATTTTAAAATGTAGAATGTGGGGTGCCTCAAGGTACTAAATTAGGTCCAATGCTCTTCTCAATCTATGTAAGCAATCTGTTCTTAATCAGAGAATTTTCAGTGGTTGAAATCACAGAAAAGAAAAAATGAGTCAGCAAAATCTTTCATTATCTGACGGTCATATTCATTGCATTAACTTTTTTCTACTCTGGCAGCCTTGATGACCAGATCTGTTTATCGTGCTACTTGGGAGATGTGTTTTCGCATCGTCATCTTTTCAGTCAGGCACTTTCTCCGAAGCTGGTACATTTTTAGAGCATGCTGGTATCATAACCCAAATAACTTTTCTCCAAGTCTGTGGTTATGGTGTAAGAAAATTATGTGCATTGAACAGCAGAAGTAAACTAAGTATAACGCTCTTCTCCTAGTAGATGGACACTTGGTGACCGAAACACGTGTCAAAGTATTGAAAAAAATTGTGATTTGGTGTTGGGATCAACCTTCACTGAATTCATCATTCATGATACCTCACCTGCAGAAAGTCGTCTCAAATTGACTGTTCCCATATTCATATGGTAATTCCTCATTGCTGTTAATTGTAACTTCGAATAGATATTTTCAGCCCATTTTGGTAATTTCCGGCCCAGTTGTTCCTGAAAATTTTTTTGAATTGAATTCCATTTATCTATAAACTATAAACCGTGCCTCTGTTTTCAAGCAATCATATAGATGAAAAACACCGAGGAAGTCAGTTATATTCAGACCTGAATTCTTGGAAAGATATCCAAAAAGCTTCTTATTTTGTTCCAGCTCATATTGTATCGCTTTTGAACTGAGAAAAAGTTGCAAGTATGTCTTAGAATTCGGACAGCTGCAGCCATAAAAGATCTGAAAAAATATGAAAATGAAATACAAAAATATCTTGAATTTACCACAAATCGGTTAATGAAAAATTGATTGATTTTTTTATTCAATACTATCTCATATCACAAAATCAGTAATAGTACAGTAACCACAGACAAATGTAAGCCACAAGTGAAGAATGAATCGTAGCACTTCGAAAGTCTGCACATGACTTCTTGACATCATGCAGAAATAAAATTGTTTACCAAAAAATCAAAGTGGAACCCAAAATAAATTTATATATTTTTTTGCTTCGGAAAGTATAAGATTTATCAAGACACAATTTCAACAAGGTGAAAGATAATTCAATTATCCACAAGAAATATACTTAGTAATTTCTCACAAAATACGTTCGTTTTATCAGAAAACCTGATTGAATTTCGATATCAAATTTCAGGCTGGCGTTAACTTTGCTAAAAATGAGTAGAAGGAAAAGAAAAAGTGTATATCGTTCCTGAAGACTCCTACTTCGTCATGCAAATATAATATGTGAGTATCTGATTACCCACTTCACATAACCCTTCTACGATATTTACGGAGGATCCGAAAGTCATCGATATTTTAGTTGATATGAAATAATTATAATGAAGCAGGAATCAGTATCCTCTTAGTGGGACAAGTCTCACTTATACATGCCAAAGAAAGAACTGGATTTTACTCCTGCCTCAGTTTTAAACTCACCCATAATCTCGACAATTTCTTCAGTAAATGTTGAACATTAAAAAATGAATTATGTGATTTCAAGCTTGAGGTTTGCGCTTCACAATAGTGTTATTAAATATATATGCAGGATATGAATACGCGATTATTTTCAACATTTACTGAAGAGAATGCCGGTTTAATGGGTATGTTGAAAATGAGACAAGAGTAAAACAAAGTATTTTTTTGGCATGTATAAGTGGGACCTGTCACACTACTCTAAAAGTGTTGCATATATTCCAAAGAGGGTACGAGTTGCTGCATTAGTAATTCCATATTTACTAAATTATTCATGATTTTCGGATCATCCGCAAAACAAAATAAACAAACAAAACAAAACACATTCCAGGTACTCAAATACTCGCATATTATATTTGTATGAGAATGTAGGAGTCTTCAGAAACGATATGAACTTTTCCTTTTCCTTCTCATTTTTAGCAGAGTTATGACCAATCAAATATTCGGCTCCGCCAGAACTTCCAGCGGCGGATAAGCGTGAACCTGAAATTTGATGTCGGCGTTCAATCACGTCTTCTGAGAAAACGAGTGCATTTCATAAAAAATTACTAGGAGACATTTTTGTGGAGAATTGAATTGTATTTCACATTGTTTAGTTGTTTTTCCGATATATCATATACTTTCCAAGATTACGGCAAGAATCTATTTATTTATTTTTAAACGAAAAAAAAAAGTTCCTCTCCTGGAATTTCAGTAAACAATTTTTCTTCGTATTTATCATGGTTCCAACAACTAGCATATCAAGTTTGGTGATGCTACAATCGATCCTTGTCTCAAAACCCAATCGTACTGGATTATAAGTCTTCTTCTCTCTCCTTCTTCTCCCTTCCCCCTTCCAAACTTATCTGTATAAAACGCGCTTTATACTGTCTAATTCGGTCTCAAGAGGAACAAGAAACAATTATAATGTCTTACTATAGCGCAGACGAAACGTTTAGTATATATATGAGAGTAATAGTAAAGATGTCTCGATCTGCAAACAATCTGTATGGTTTTTTTTAGCATACAATATTGTTAACTGCGTCTGAAAGTACTTTCAAGTTTACTAGTGGGTTACCAATGTTAGTTACCTGTTGTAATCCAAATTGGTAGATACTATCTTACCATTTCAGTTTTTAGTCTATTTATATTACTCCGAATAGCCGAATAGAAAAAATAAATTATAAAGTTTTGCCATTTGGAGCTTATAAACAACAAAGGAAGAGTTTTCAAAATCAAAAGAGCTCTTAAGTTAGTAGGTTGAGCTTCCCTCAAAAAACCAGCCCTAATACTTCGGTGGTTTATCTCATTTTTCTCAGAGACTGTTGGTCGCATAGATAATTTTATACTTACTTAAAAAAGGTGTTTTAATTAAATTTAATTGAATGCATTTTCATTTCCGCTTTTTAAAAGCTCAACGAGATGACCCCTACAGATTTTCACTACGATGTTTCGTTTCTGAGGAACCTTCATCGCCGTTTTTTAAAACACGGCCCTGTTATATCACAAAATTCCAAAGTCATTTTTTATTCTAAAAAACGTCATATACTACTTATAGATGTTAAAACATGTTTTTAGCTCATTTTAGACGTTACTTGAAATTATTCAGGAAAAACCTGCTGAAAGCAACCCCTAACTTCGATCATTCGTTGCTCAAAACTCATTGAATGAAATAAAACAATTATAGGGACTTTTTTTGCAGAAAATTTTATAAGGAATATTTCAACTACATATACAATTTTCTGTGCGGCCAACGGCTCTTGAGAAAAACCACTGCAATGCTTGTTGGGTGGTTTTTGGGGGTCAAGCTCACACTTCTAAGTGAAGAACTGCTTCGATTTTAAAAAGACTCTTTTTGGTGCGTATAATCTCAATATTTCAAAACTTTTTATTTTTATTTTCTTTGTTATTATCAATGAATTATTTAAGTAACTGCTCATTTCACATACCTTGTCTTCTTTAGATGGGAAGTAGCTATAAGGAATAGGTTGCCAATTCAATCCCACGTCAATCAATTCTTCATCGTTTGGAGGAAAAAGTCCTGCAAGAACTAGAAGCAGGGACATTTTTGTTCTACTCATATCTGACGTGAGGGCTTCTACCATATCTGTGTCAAAATTCGGTCCAAGGAATCTATCATAGCGGCTTCTTAAAACTTGACCCAATCTGTATTCTTGTGCTTTCCCTTTCTGAAAACTATGACAGTTACTATTGAATTCGATATAAAGTGAGTCTGAGAATATTGCCATTTTCAAAGAAATTATTTCTTGCTTTCAGAGACACAAATTTTTAATTTCTATAATCGTTAATCCAGGGCTATTACAGCTAGGACAACTCATTTTTTTTTGTCTTTCCTTCTACATTTATCTTCAAAAACATTAGTACAAGTTCAACAAAGAACTTTGAAATGCACAACTGATTACTAGGTCAGAAAATTTTGCTTTTTTTTACTGAAAAAGTCCTTACAGGGTAAACTAGGTTGGAAAGGGTAGAAAAGGGCATAACTAATGCAGGGACAAGAATTCAACATCTTAATGCATGCAGTCGAGAAGGGATGGGGGATGGAAGGTTATGAGAAGAGACGAAGTATCTCCAATATCGCATTTACATTGTGAAGATCACTTAAATGTGAGTGTACCGGGTGCCCATGGGAAGTGACTCGCCCCTATAACTTTATTGGTTTTGCAGATATTGAAATGAAATTTGAAGGATCTGTATGAATCATAAAACTGCATTTTTTGACAAGTTACTCAGATTCGTGCAACTTCCGGTCACACCGGCAACAAATGATTCGATTATCAATCCATTTCAAGGCAGAAGCTGACACACCACCCGCAGATCGGTGTTTAACCAAACTACGAGCGCCATACCACCCACTAGCCACCCTAAGCAATACCCAGTACTTCGCAAAGAGAATAAATCAAAAATGGAAGAAATCTATTTAACAATGAGCTAATCAAGTCCAACACTGGATGTCCTGCCATAATCTGAATACAAACATGTATCACTTGTTACTTTTTGTGACCATATTTTTTTTTAATTCGATATTTAATTTTCAATCTAGAGGGCTATGGATACGTTCAAATTATTAATTTTAGTACTAAAGTAGATGTTGGGGAAAATCCAACTTTACGGTTTTCGGTTAAAATGCGTCTACTGTGTAAAATTAAACTTTTTATTCAGAAAAAAAATTTGGAGGATGTGTATACAACTTAAAACTACATTTTTTGACAAGTAACTCAGCTGCAGAAAGTTCTAACATTTTTGTGGAATATTGTAAGATATATCTTAAAATGAAACACCATTTCAGATTAAAATGAGATTCAAATACATTGGTTAACCTGTGACCTACATAACTGATAGAACAAGGTAATTAAGGTGTATTAAAGAAAACATTACTTGTCGATATGTCTTACCTCACTTCTACAAATCTAAATTAGGAAGCTATTGTGTACGCTATTGATTGAAAAACATGTTGATAATATCATTCATGGAAGGAGATATTAGGCTTTGGATTGATGATTTTGTTATATCATTTGTGTTGGTCACAGGTTGATCGATGAATTTTAATATTATTTTAATCTCAAAAAGAAAGATCTACCGTAATATTTTTAAGTTTGTTGACGAAAGTTTCTTCGAGACCTAATAGTATGCGGTATCAAATTAATCGTAATAAAACGTTTTTTTTCTGACCCGACGAGCCACTATGTTGCCATTTGAAAAAAAAATAGTAATGATAATTTTAAAAATAAATTATATCCAGCAGATCCATTTTTACCTACAAACGTAAAACTGTATTTTTCCCAATACTCAAGGAGTAAAATTAATAATTTGAACGTATTCATAGCCCTCTAGATTCAAATGAGCTGAGCTATAGGACTCTAACGGCATTTGAATAATGATACAGCCAGTAAAAATAGCAAAAGGGCATATGTTCATGGAATTGGAAGCGAGTGAGTAACGATAATAGACTAACAAATCCTAATTGAAATAACAAGAGACTTGTTCAGAAATTCATCAAGTTTTTTTTAGGTGAAATGGTTTCTTGAGTGGAAACTATGTTGGGTGGGGGACTGTATACTAAAATAATTGTTTCAGTAAATGAAACCATTTGTGACTTACAGTACAGAGTCATATTCCGAGTGTACAGTGTTTCATATGATGCGGAATCTTAGGAATATATACCAAAAGGCTTCACATATTCGATAACAAAAATCTCAGTCTAAACCCCGCGTGGACTTCATGTAAAACTCTAGTAGAAGTAATCTGTCATTCGTTCTAGACAGTGATCTTTGGAAAAGTGAGTTGAAATCAGTTCAGAAATCCTAACTACACCATTCAGATAAAAAGGAATATATGGTATGTCCTTTGAAAAAAAATTTTCATCCATCGACATTTCTTACAGAACTATATGACGCAAATAAGTGAATGAAATATGTCACTTGGGTATTCTAGTTGGAGTGACACGCACTGTTTAAACGGATTTGTTATCGAAAAAAATCTACTTTATACTTCATTGATTCTATTCAAAATCTTTCTGGCAGCAGTATTGATTCAACGTCAAATTTCAAACGAACCAAACCTTCGGAAAAATGAAAGAATCACGTCAAGTATTTGGCTTTCAATGAATCAAATCTAACTGAAACATAACGTATTTATTTTATTATTGATGGAAATACGAAATTATCATCAATGATTAGTTATCTGTGATAACAAAACGTATGTTTTTCCTTTATTGCGCATCTAGGAATCAAATTACTTTCGTGGTAAATGCGGTAAAAGGGAAATCTACTTTTTGTTCTCATTGAGTGATACCACAGGCGTCCAATATGCCATTTTCGATTATTTATCTATTACCCAGCAACTTGTTTCACCATAATAGTTTCATTTTCTGTGAGATGCAACGTATACAACTTACCTTTGTCAGTTCACCATAGGGTGGGTAAGTTTCGTTGATATATGGATCCGTTGGATACAAAGTAACTTCTTTCACTGTTCTTTCCCCATGTCGAAAAAGCTATCAAAAATATCAATATTATGATGATTGCTATAATTTATAAGAATAGCGCAAAAAGGCTTTCATCTGCACATTAGTCTACCTATTTACGAGAAGTTAGCCACACTTTTCTGGCCACAGTTTTTGGTTTTGAGTATACCTTAGGTGGAATTGAGAAGTGAACCGTCTGCGGTGTTGCCACATCAATTGTTTTTACAGATAAGTTCATTACCAGTTTTTTAGGATATTTGCAGCTAGGTAGCATTATTATTCAACAAACTATTGAAATGTGGTAGGTAAGAAACATGGAACTGTCCGAAAAATCCCGAATTGAATATGAAATAGAAATACTGTGGGATAGACGCCTTCCAGATGTTTGTATTTAAAGGGGGAATTGAAAGAAATAACGATTTATTATATTCATAATTTAAAAGTTTTTATTTAGTTTCATTTGTTACTTCATTCGTTCGTTCGTTCGTTTTGGTCAAATTTTGAAAGCGAATTTCGACTCCCTTCTGGTTGTCCGATTAACTTGAAATTTGGCAAGTTATCATAATTCCGGTGACAAAATGCATTATCGAATTATTTCTAGAGAAAAAAAAAAAACAAAATAACGGCTCCAACTTGACGGACGAGATTTGTAATTATTGTACGAATCGATTTTAAATTGGTATGTGGCGTATGTGACGTAGAAGACATGGAAATGAGGTACAGTGACATTTTCAACACTTAAAAATCTCTGTGCATGGCCATAGAAGAGTTGCAAAAAAATTAAAATATTTTCTCGAAAAGCAAATATTACAGCGCTAGAGCTAAAAGTGATACTAAAAGTACTGTCATCTACGAAGGTACAGTAAAACAAAATAGCTAAAAATGTTAAATTCTCACTCCAGTGCGCAAATAATAACGTGAGAAGGAAATCGGATGGTGGTATAGGCTGTACGCTAGGGTCAGTGAGCAAAATCAGTTATAATCGGATACACAAATAAAGGAACCATTATGTGTGTAGAAGAATTTACAGAATAAAATTATTTTGATACAAAATGGTCTTTGTGTTTTTCGCCCCCTGTCTCATGAAATGAATGACATTAGCTATCACTCCCCGTGTCTGACCACTTAAAACTTTTCCGTTAAGATTAGATTGAATCTCCATTTTTATTGTGCATTAATTTTTCACAGACTGTACCAAGTTGTTTACTGCATATACGTTTGCATTATCACTTGGTACTACGCCATACGACTACTGCGCATCGTGGGTGTGAATATTTCCGAATTTGCTGCATGTCTGTACTACTGTAACTTCTAATGAATTACTCGAGTGTAGTAAAACAAAGGTTATAGAAGCTAATGGTTATTTATGGTACTACTGTGTTATGTTGAAAATAAGTCACGCGAGAAGTGGTATAAATTCTCAAGTGACTTAGGAAACATAACACACGAGTGGCATACAATGTTTTATCCAACACATGACAGTTGTGACTGCAATTATTAACGTTATTTTTGTGTCATTACTAATGTCATTTTAGACTCACTAGTGTGTTATAATCGATAACTCACTAGTGAGTTATGGATGAGTTATTTGATAGTTTACTTGTCCAAAATGACATTAATAATAAGAGTCATAACTGTCATGTGTTGGATAGAATTTATTTATTGATTTATGTAATTGTCTATCAACAGGCACAAACATTTGACGGATTGCGAGTTAGCACATTAGGCCTTTGGTCGCGAAGAGGGTCTGACGTAGGCCCACTTATAATTAAACCTAACGTAACCCAGCCTAGTTTAGATGTTATAAATAATAACAAATAATTAAGAACATAATTCGGTTAGTTTAAGTTTTGAACCGATTGAAATTTTTCTTTGAATTTTTTTTTGATTAATGGTAGTAAGTGTTTGAATGTAGTTGATCAGTGTTGATTTCATACTGTATATTGTAATTCAGATTTTTATTTTTGTTTTTCATTCAAATATGGTTGTTATAGTTGAAAAATAGATAGATCAAAAAAGTTACTTCAACTTGAAATTATTTCCAAGTTTTATTCGAGTTTTCCTTTAAATTACAAAGTAGTTCAAAAGTAAGTACATAAACTGCTTTTTGACAGTAATAAAAAATGTCTATCTTTCAAAAGCATGGGGAGTCGAAACCTCATACCAAACCAAAAAAGAAAAAAAAATTACCAAAATTCCAGGGGTGAAACTATATATTTTTTCAGTTTAAAAATAACTAAATAGATTTTTGCTGTAATCTTGGAAAGTAATTTGTGAATTTGTTTCTCGTCTTCTTGTCTTGATACACATTCGAAAAAGGACCCTGTGGTGAACAGGCAAGCTAGGTTAGCTTGCTCAGGTTAGGTTTGTGTGTCAAGTGCGAGCGAAAAAACAAATTCACGCATTTTCAACTCAGTTTGCCTTCTTCTTGTCTGTACGGTCGGAATGGCACCGAACGCTAAATTAGTGAACGGTAGGACCGTGCAGTAGCCAGTCCCAAACTTTAAACTTAAATTTTATCATTCGTAGGGGGGGAGAAGATAACACTTATGTTGTCTGACCTATCCTAGCACTGATGAGAGGCAAGAACCTTCAAACAGTTCATGTATGCAGTTGGTGATTTCCCTACCAGATCAATCACTTGCAATAACGTCCTCCCCGAAAAACGATGTGATATGTAATTCATTATCCGTAATGGAAAGTACTTGTTTTCTGTAAGATATTTATTTCGTATTTTGCACTTTGTGGAAATGTGTGGAGCGGAGGGAAATTTGGCTGAGTCAAAATTAGTTTCATTCGATTCGGTACTGCATTAATGTGTGATCTTAGTCAAAAGGTATCCTTATTCCACTGCTTGAATTATCGCAGCGTTTTTCATTTCACAATAAAAGTAAATTCAGGCAAAGTATCTGCTTCGTGTGCCTCGCGGAACATTGAACTATCAACGCACGAGGCGAAAATGATGAAAGAAATTACACCAGCAAAACGGTCGGAAACTTTGAATACCCAAACCCGGAACTTGACAAACTTTTCAGAAAGCCAATCATAACAAAGAAGAACTTACAACATGTACTAAAACCAAAGTATCCTCAATAAATTGGCTATAACATACACCAACCGCAAGTAAAAAATGAAACAAGTGATAGCGAATAATTGCCGTGGCTATCGACATCGTTTAGACACACACTAGAACACAAATAATGTCTGTAATGAAGGAATGGAATTGAAATAGTCACTAGTTGCAGCTTTTATCTTTTGCATTCCGTCAATTAACCATTTTTAACATTACTTTATTATTAACAGGCTTGGCTAATTTTGAACTAATATTAACGTTCAACAACATGTGTCCCATATGGCTCTTTCCGGTCACCACGTAGTACATTCTTTATATCGATTATTTTTGAAGTGGTTTTTTGTCATCTTCAGGTTGACGCTAGCCTATAATTGTTATTTTTCTACGACCACATAGAAATATGTATATTTTATGCGCTTTATCGACCGAGGAAGTAGGCCGATTGTATACACTTTTTCACTTCTACATCGCCAGCTATACTGTAATGATCATTTCAGTTCAGGATATTTAATTTCCCACGAGTTTCATGAACCACTAGAGTGTCATTATAAGCATTAACGAATAAAATAAAATAAGATCGAATCAAGTTTGTTAACGTTCTAATAATTTAACATTTCACATCAGTATTTTCAAAATTCGTTTAAAAAAAAATAATAATAATGAGTAGTAATAGTGAGCATGATTTGACATTAACACTGCTAATTTCAATATAAAGATTGATGACAATCGTATTCTATATTTTCGAATACATGCCAGGACTTTGTGTAGCAGTTAATTTCATCATATTATTTATTATAAGAGCTCATTGCAGCGAGTGCTGAGTGAGCGAACATTTGGGTTTGGGATAGTGTGGGTGAGGGTTCAAATCCCAAATAAACCACCTTTTTTTTATGAAATCGATTAGCGTTCGATTTTTATAAAAATTTTCAATATTTGTATCTTCAATTCCTTTTTTAGGTTGTATGGATTATGGGAATCATGACGGCAGGAAATTGCATGATAAAAAGTGTTATTAAAGATATTACAGATTTGTTTGTGATTCAGATGGTCGTACAAAAAGTATAGTGTACAATTTGCATGAACTTACCCATTTCCTACTCCGAGGTATATGAACTATTGTAGTATTTGCATGGGGCGGCGCCTTGCAATCGCACCTCAAACCCCTCGAAATTCTACAACGAAGATTTCTCAAAATTATTTTGGGAAAGTCATCCAGATATCCTTCTGAACTTCTTTTTACAGAAACAGAAGTATTTAATATAAAACAACTTTATTACTACCATGTGACCATGCGGTACCATACTTTTAAAAACTCAGGAGACTTACCAATACATACGTACAACACCAGACAAAAAAATAACTATATTATTCCACAAATCACAAAATACTCGGAATGACTAGTTTTTCATTTAATATTTTAATTTAATTTAATAAAGCAATCCGAAATATAAGTAACCTATTCTATTTTAAAAAACAACTTAAATTATTCACGAGAGAAACTCAAAAATTCCTGTAACAGATTCATTAGTTAACCTCGCTTCATTTCATTCTTTCGAGGGTATATATGCATATGTTTGTTCTGTGTATTAACCAATGTTTTACCATGTGATATATTCAATTAATATCATTTATATGTTTTATTTATATCGAAACAAGTGTTTAATCACTTATCGATTGTTCTTATTTGTTTATGTCATAGTTTTATATACTTAGCATTTCAGCTCTAATATTTTATTTATAGTGTATTTTATCTTATTAGTATTACATTTTATTTTATTTACTTAGATGTTACAAGGAAGCTGGCCTCTTGGCCTAATCCACAGCGACCTTTACAGATCTATTGTGGAGGCTCCGATTGCTTATAGCACATCATCTAGCTTCGTCCATTTCATCAGACTGAGCAGATTTGATAGCTTTCCGCTCTTGGTTTTTCATCTCCAAGTTGTAGAAACCGCACCCTTGCTAGTCCTTCGCACTGGCACATTACATGTATTGCGGTTTCCTCTTCTTCCTGGCAGAACCTGCCAGACCTATAATATTCATATGTCTGTTAAGCCTACAATGGCCTGTCAGCAGACCTACTACTTGTCTGACGATCCTTCTTTTATAACTGAGGAGTTCCGTATTGAATTTTGGCGAGCGTCTTTTGATGAACTCCTTGGCCTGTCTCAATCCTGGTCGGGTTTCCCACCACTCTTGAGATTTGTTTTGTACCCACTGTTTGGTGTGGGCTTTTGTGGTGGATTTTGCTACGCCGCAGAAGGGTTCCGGCCCAATGGGTGCTGCCAAAGAGCCTTCTCTGGCTAGTGTGTCGGCCCGCTCATTGCCCAGGTGTCCCTCGTGGCCTGGCACCCAAGCTAGGGTCACATTGTTACGACTACCCAGCTCGGTCAGATCACACAAACAGTCCCAGACCAGTCTTGATTTGACTTTGTGGAAACCGATTGCCTTGAGCGCAGCTTGACTGTCGGAGTAGACGGCCACTGTTTTGTTCATTATCTCTCGTCTCAGTATTTTTCCGACACAGTGTTGTATAGCCGTTACCTCTGCCTGAAACACTGTGGCGTATTTTCCAAGGCTAAGCTGGATGTTAATGCTTGGCTTTGCCCCGTAAACTCCAGCGCCGACTCCGTTATCTGTCTTTGACCCGTCTGTATACCAGACCGATGTTGCATTCACGGGTGGCCCGTTCTCCCAGTCCTTTCTGTCTGGTATCAGTATTTTGAAGTTCTTTTTGAAACTGTATTTGAGAACCATCGCGTCCGTTGGCATTCCCATTACTGGGGCTGCCCTCAGTTCCTCATGTAGCTTCCGGTAGTCAGCTCCGTGCTTCTGGCTTATTGGAGCTTGACCCTGCATTAGTCTGTGTGTCACAGACCTTGCTTCTCCTTGGACGTATATGTGTAGTGGTGGCAGGTCCAGTATGACCTCCATAGCAGCCGTAGGAGTTGTTCTCATGGCTCCTGTCACCCTCATACATGGCTGCCTCTGGATGCCATTTTATTTACTTACTCAAGTTATCTCGATGTCCATTGTCTTTATATATACGAAACAAGTGCAATAGCACTTATCGTTTGCCCCACTTTATTCGCTTTGTTCCTTGTAATAACGTTACACTTTCATTGAATGAAGTTTTTATTATTATTATTATTTGCTACGCTCGCACTACAAAATTTCATATACCTACTCGTGGGAAATGTATGACAATTCATGCTCATTGTACAATAAACTAATTTCATATCAAGTGCGGAAAGCATGCAAAGGAAGAAAACACACGGTAAGGAATATGGGCTTCCACGGCTAGCGTCAATATTCTGGTTGGTTTCCAGGTTTTGCCGTATTCTTCTTTGATTAAAATCTCCAAACGTTTCAACTGAAACTGCGGCAGTCATCTTCAGTGGCGACAGGGGCGCTCCAAGCCATGCGGCCGCCTGTGTGCAAAATATAATTTTACGCCCCTCACCCTTTTTTTAGTGAAAATATATACATGAGAATCGTTTTCTTTTTTGCCCTTTTCCTTAAAATAGGAAATTTCATATTTTTAGCAATCTTATTAACATTTTTGGAAAAAAAAATTAAACGTTAAATCGAAAACAGATAGTTTTGATATAGGATATGTTACATGATGATCTATTTAAAAAAAAATTGGTTTATATCTGTCTTTACCAACAAATTGGATTACGTTTTTTGAACAACCTGTACAACATTACAGGTCCTTACCTGAAAAAAGTAGTTGGTAGTTGCAATGCAAGATGCAAGGTAAAATTATTAGCCATATATTGTCGATTCGATTTGATAAAGAACATGTTTCAGAAATTGTAATTAGAATTAAGCGTAGAATGGTAAAAATATACTGTATTTAGTTTTAGTTACACTGCTAAATCATTTTTTAAATTAAAATATTCACCTCACTAACTTTTTTATCAACTAATCTGATTTGAACTTTGCAGAACGAACTAGACTAGAATGATCCATTCAATAAAAGACATATTTATAGCAATTTTCACTTTTTGCGGCTTCCGACAAACGACTTTCAAGCCTTTTTCGACTAAAAGAAGCAATGAAACCAATAAAAATATGTCTATAATAACCGTCTTTGTTTTTGATACTAACCGTTACTGCTAAGCCACCTGTGATACTCGGGATTTTTTAAGCTAGCCGCTATAGCTAATAGCAAAAGAGTACCGAAAGAGAATCACACATGAATTTGAGTAAACGCGCGGCTCATTACAAAGAAGGTCATTGGTACGGTTTGTTCATTTAGCGAAATTGCTGCCATTAGACTTTGCCGCCTGTGGATTTTGCCTATATTCGCCACATAGTTGCGGCGCAGCCCTAAATGGCGTGGTCGAAGTATATACTCTTCTTGACGTAAGAACTAAAACAGAAGTTTCACCACGCAACTGAAGATGACTACGATCAAAAATTGTTGTTGAGAATCGTAAATTGTTACTCAAAATAGATATTTATTGCCAACTGCATGCATAAATATTGTTTTTTTGCAATTAACAATTGCCAGTTCAAAGTGACAATTGCCAGTTCAAAATGACAATTGTCAGTTCAAAGTGACAATTGTCAGTTCGAAGTTACAATTGCCAGTTCAAAGTGGCAATTGCCATTTCAAAGTGACAATTGCCAGTTCAAAGTGACAATTGCCAGTTCAAAGTGACAATTGTCAATTCAAAGTGACGATTGTCAGTTCGAAGTTACAATTGCCAGTTCGAAGTGGCAATTGCCAGTTCCAAGTGACAATTGCCAGTTCATGATAATTGCCAGTTCAAAGTGATAATTGCCAGTTCAAAGTGGCAATTATCAGTTCAAAGTGGCAATTCCAAATGTTTCGAAAAATATTTTGTTCTACGCCTTCGTAGGTCCCGCTAGTTTTGCTATTTTGCCGAAGCTGTGGGAAGATATTTCACAATGAGTCCATTTTCTTTTCTAACCAATATTTTCCTTGGATTTGCTCATGAATGCCACCTATCATCGAATGAGTTGTTTCTGTAATTAACCCCTATGTGTGTCCACGAAAATACTTTATTCAAATCAGGCAGAATGGCCACGAATATGTTTAGAAGAGAAAATGGGATATTGGACGCCTGTGGTGTCACTCAAGGAGAACAAGAAGTATTTTCCCCTTTACCACACAAGTAATTAAATTCTTACCTTCATCAGCAGGCATTACTAAACTCAGTTTAGTAATATTAAACTGTAGGCATTATGATGAAGGTAACTTGGTTATCGAAATGCGCATCTACGAATTTAATTGTGTGGTAAAGGAGAAAATACTTCTTGTTCTCGTTGGTAAGAAGAGGATAGTCACGTGTGCAATCCTGACATGTCAAAAATGATCTTCGTAGCCCAATTGCGGAAAATCAGAAAGAATTATATTTTTATTAAAATTAGTTCTTTTTAATCATTTAATTCAATTTCCACATAATTCTTCAGTGGGCATGTACAGCGTAAGACTTGATATGAATTGTTCCAATGGACAAAATTCTGTACACCATGGTAGCTTCAGTAGTTTCGGTTCATCTTCTGCATAATTCTGATAAAAAATCTGGAAAAGAGAAAATCTGAATTAGCATAACCAATTTTTTTCCAAATAGGTATATATGTACAGTTTGCAATGTAAGCATGCGACGAAATCTTGTTTTTACGCACTACCTGCGATAAAGTAAACTTTACTGCCTGGTTTAGCGGGCGTGAAGTGACACTTTCGATGTTGATTGTTCGTGGACAGTGAAGTACGTAATGTTCACAAATTTACCATATTTATTTATAATTGACATTTTTTGCAACATGCAATCAATTCAAAAGACTGAATATTGATAATACCGGCCGGTAATGGCACATTTTTACTGATATGTATTACAAATTTGCTACTTACAAAAAAAAAATGATGAAGCAAAAAAAGATTCGGAAACGCTGTAGACTTTTTCACTGATTCTTGAAGAACTGAAGCGGCACATTGAATAAACTTAAGTTATTATGATATTCTTCCCTATCTTCAGAAGACGAGGATAGAAGTAGTTCTGAACAGTTGATTTTCCTATCTTCTAATGATTTCAAATTTAGCCCAGTTGAAATTTGACTGTACTCATAGTTATCCAATTCATTGAAGACCCGAGTGAAAAGTACAATTTCTCAAAAATGTCTTTTATACGTTTTCAATCAAATCGATATTCACATTATAGTGTGGGTTCCATATAACCGAACAATATTCCAAAATAGATCTCACGAGAGTCCGATACGAAATCTTCTTTGTTTCAATTGAAAAAACAATAGATATCTTCAACACAAAACCTAATTTTGAGACTTTCTGGCATAATTTCCGATACATCGCAATTAAAGCTCATTTCGCCATCAAATTTAACTCCCAGATCAAGAATATTGTAAAGGATTTTCACAATTTCACTCTTAAAATAATTTATTTGGCACTAGCAGAATATAATACTGCAACATTAATACCTTCCAAGAGGTTATCTTGAACGATGGAAAATAGCGACTAAAGTTTGTCTTTCAGCCGCAGATGATTCCACAACAGAGTTTATGAATATCATATTCATAATTTCGGAGAAAAATCACAGTACTTCAATTATTTCAACAGCTTAACTGACTTATATTCACTACGGTTCACTGGACTATTATTTATGTTACTCTGCAATCCAAATACTGACTTCTCAGCGACCCGCGTGGCCTCATTTTTATATGTTGCCGCTATTCTTTCCTAAACGGCTCTAGTCGTTATTCGTATCGCCGCTATTCTTTCCTAGGTGACACTAGGCGTTACTCGAATAATTTGGTTAATTTGGTCCGAATAGGCAACAATACATTTTCTCTTTGACGAGCTATATTATTCAGTTTATACTAAAAGTATTCACATCTATTTAATCATTTCTACGCCAAGTGAAAAAGACTTCAAGATCTTCTTGTACTAATTCGGCATCTTTGTGGAAAGTAATTGCACGATACAGTTTCAGATCAACCGCAAACATAAGGAATTATGAATATTTGAAAACAATAAAAAAAAGTTGGACAGCAATGCGCCCATATGGGATCCCTGAGGTGCACTTGATGGAACCTGAATGGGCGTAGAGGTGTATCTCTATATTTCACAGACACCCGTCAAGAAGCTGCGACTATTGCTTTCAAGATTTTCAGTTATGTAGTTTGTAGGTATTTTCAGTAGTAATAACCCAAGGACATTGATAATTTTAGCAGAATCCGGAAGCTTGTTGCAACAAGCTTAAGGAAGTTGTTCTATTTATCAATGCTCGAGGGTTATTCGGTTAGAACACTTTTTGGTAACCGATATTTTTTAACATTATAAAAGTCTATAAATGCTTTCCATACAAATTTGGTATTGTAAACAGTATATTTTGATATATTTCATAAAAAAATTTCATTAATCTTCTTATCAGTATTACAACCTAATCGTGACATCACGGACATTTTGAATATTTGAAACTCTAAAATCGAAATAAATCAAAATATCAGCAACGTGAGTACGTGAGAGTTAAAACAGACCATATGGTCTGTTGTCAGTATAATGTTGTTCTGATTGGTTGTATTCAATCACATGACCTCAGTTCAACTAGTCTCATTGAATTTCCGCTTGAGCAAAAAAAAATTCTAAATAACCATGCTTCTGAGGATTGAATAAATATTATTGTCACAAGAAAGCTTTTTTGTTAGCACATAATCAAACATCTTAGCCATCTCTGACAATTGGTGCACTGCTCTAGGGGCCCCATACATTTACAATCTTAGTTGTCAATTTTAATTGGACAACTGAAATTGTGCAATCAAGATGGAAGTGTATGGAAATTGAGGATTCTACAGGGCAATCGCCTGGTAAAATTGTCCGTTTTAGTCAATACACTTCAATCCTGACTGCACAATTTTGGTTGTACGATTAAAATTGACAACTGAGATTGTAATCTATGGGGCCCCTATAATTCCTAATATTTTTCTTATCCTCTAATTCATTTATTGGTTTCAGAAAACAGTATAGAAATATGAAGTATTAGTTCCCAAAGTTCATCAAAACTCTTAAGACTCATTCGATAATAATTAAAAAACTTTTTAAGATACGTTCATTAATCTTTATACACTTTGTGAAATTGTCTCTCCAACAAACGTTGTGACGTGATTGGATGTACTCAATATCTGTTCTTTCTTCGTATTTTCTTCGTTGCTAAAATGTTGAAGTCCATGTTGCAACTGAACAATTGCATGTGGGCTTCCACTTAAGAGGCCAAACGATTTAGTTGCGTATGTGGGCGCACTTGAACTGCCCGCGATCAAACTGTTGTACAACTTAAAAATTGCATGTCAGCGAAGGGCCTTAAGAAAACAGGTAGTCCTGTTAATTACTTCAGGATAATATAAAGTTCCTTTAATTACTCCACTTTATTACGATCGTAGATACTAAACCGATTGAAACGTCGTGCTCATAGAAACATTCCAGACATTGGAATTCAGCAATAAAAGTAATCAATTTATATCAAATTTCAGTTCAGTTCAGTTCATTTATATAAAATTTCAGTACGTCTCGTTATTATAATGATTGTGAAAATTGAAAGAAAGATTTACTTTACCTTGATTCCATACGTTTTTTCCATATAATGAATTTCAAAAGATAAATATGATCCAAAAGGGGGCTCCTCCTCATCGAAAAGTTCGAACAGTATCAGCAAAAAGGTTAAATTGTACTCGTGCCCGGAATATAGATGCAATTTCATTTTTGTAGATTTCTCGTCTCCAGATATCTTTCTCATGGTATCATGGATGATTTTTTGTAACATGTAACCTGAAATTAGTATATTCAAATATATTCCAAATATTTTATGATACTGAAAAATCTGAAAACACAAACTTTGGCCAATAACGAAATCAACATCACCTTCATTTAATTAAATTAGAGGAAATTTGATTCTGAAAAAGGATGGAAGATAATTACACACTAATTTGAACAAAAAAGTGCATCCAAAAACATTTTTCATTCATTTAAACGACTTACAAAGCCTAGCTAACTTTAACTTTGCTCACAATTTATATAAAGTTTAACAGAAAAGGTTAATATATTTTTCAATTTAAAGTCACGTTGAACAAAATTCAAAATTCGAAAACTGTATAAGTACAATAAAAGGCGGTTTTTATTGACACAAATCTTCCCTTCTTTCCAGTATCACCCGTTTTGTACAGTCTTTTCCACAACAGTTGTCACAAACTCTTGAACACGAAACTCCATATCGGCAAAACATACATTTCATGATGTTTAACAGTCTGTCTGGTACTGGTCTCAAGTCTGTTAATATTGGCTGATATTTTCAAGCAACTAACTGCCAACCCCATAGTGAAGGATCTGCAGTAGGCATAAAAAGATTTTTCCAAATAAATTTTGTGTTGGAGGCAAAATGTCAAATTATGTTTCAGCTGAAGCCATTTTCCTAATATATTGTTCATAACTAAGTACACTTGGGTTGCTCGTATCGATGTTACCTTCATAATTTGACACAATAAATTTACAGCCGATTCCAATCAAATCTTCCACAATAACATCTTCGGATTTTTATTTATCGGTGATCATATTCCCAGCAACCAGGACCTTTTATTTACCTATCTATATTAATTATGATAATTACTATAAACATTTATAAAAACATGCTTTGGACAAATAATATAGTAAAATAATAATAAGTGGTGATTCTAAGGATCAAACAAATAGTAAATACTGTAAATAGTAAAAATATGAGTCTTGATTGAATTTTGAAATTTCAATGTGCTCTAGCGGATTCACGGTTTGTCCAAAATAAGTGATTGAGGTGTGCAATTTGTAGGGAGTTTAATGAAGTTCATCCATAATCTAAGCTTTTTTGTAATTACAAGCATAGTTTTAGAGTTAAAGGAGAAAACCTAAAGAGAAAACTGGATTTTTCACAAAGTTGAAAATTTTGGCCTTTTTTCAGCGCGCTCTAACGACCTAACTGTTCAGCCAAAAGGACATTTGAGGGGTGTCTTGTGTAAAAAATTTGATGTTCTTTAGTTTTGTATGGGATGGTCTACCTCAAAAAATGTGTAGTTTTATGACTTTTTGGCAAAAAAATTAAAAAATGTTTAGGTTATTTCCATTTTTGTTGTGAAGCCATATCCACAGCAAGTAGCAAAGTTGAAATTCGAATTCAGCACCCTGAATAATATATAAAACGAGTAAAGAAACACCTACTATATTTTTTCCTGACCAAAAGACCGTTTGGTTAAACTAGAACGAGTATTTTAACACAAAACGTTTTTCAGCGTGATTGTTCAAAATAGGAAAATTGTTTAATTTAAATGAATTTGGTGAGACCTAAAAAGTATGTAAACGTAGTTATTAATTTAGGTGTAATGAAAAAGAGAAGTTTGATTTTTCGGAAGTATATACAGGGTGTTCATAAAATCAGACGTTAAATCACAGGTTTCATCCATATCCAGATGTATCATATTTATAATTTTTTTTTACAATTTTCAATATGAAAACTAATCAAAGTGCTCCGTTCGTTTGCTATTTTATTAGGTTGCGTGATGAATATTTGATCGATGACGTCACAGAGCTGCCATATTGATTTTAGGGAAAATATCTCTTTCGCTGCCATTTAGAAAACAAATGTCCACTTGTTATAATAATATGCCATTGATAATGGAATTTTTAGCCCTATCAGATGGGGTAATAATATCTACAGGGTTAAATTAAAAATTCTCAACATGGTTTTATTTCCGGTGAAACCGGAAGTGTTATTCAATTGTTTTTTTCATGTGAAATATGGGTATTGAGGAGCTATCTGTTCGTTCCAAATGTCAAAAGTTCAACTCAAACAACTGAATGCCGCTCTGGCCAATAATTTCGTTGTCACCAGGTATATAGTTAGAATTGATATTTTTTATGATAACTCACCTACAGCGAGTCGTCTCAAATTGTCTGTTCCCATTTTCAGATGGTATGACCTCATAGCTGCTTTTTGTAACTGCGGATAGATATTTTCAACCCATTTTGGTGGTAGCAGCCCCAGTTTTTCCTGGAAAATGACGAGTATTTTCAGTTGAATCCCATTCATACATAGCTGATGATGAATAAACCGTACCTCTGTTCTCACGACATCATAAAGACTAAAAGCACCACTGAAGCTGGTTATGTTCTTACCCGAAAACTCAGAAAGATATTCGAAAAGCTGTTTATTCATTTGAATTTCATGTTGTATCGCTTCTGATGCGAGAAAGGTTTCTATGAAATTCCCGAAGTTGGGACAACCTATGCCATCAAATATCTGAAAAGTATAAAAATAAATCAAATACAAAAATGTCAAGTGAAAAGTTTTAAGTGATGAGTAAATTATTTTTTGTTTACAGGTTGTAGACGGTTTAGTAACTTGATTACTTTTATTTCGGACGTCCGTCGTCTTAATGGTTGAAATATTCTTACTTCTTTCAGTTTTTCAGAACGTTTCGATTGCTTGAATGCGCAACCGTCTACAGATGAATTGAGAAGCTACCCGATGTTTTTATAGGTCTTTCGATGGGGTGTAATTACGGTGTAATTACGCGGGATATTGTGGCACGCGTGGTTTCACGCTTGTTTCTCCCTCCAAAACCGTCCATGAGCGGTCTATACATTTTCAAGTTCAATGCTTGGTTCATTTAAGGCACCATTGGCTTCGATATAGGCGGTTTCTATACATTTTCGTTTAAACCAATTTTCCTCTCTACGAAGAACACTAGCCCCGTCCCAAAGAATTCAGTGGAGGTCAGTCCATGCGTGGTCAGCAATTCCCCATTCAGATGTTTCCCCCCGTTGAGTTCTCTTTTTGTGTTCGGTTATTCATACGGATAATGGCCACTTGGTCTATACTATGTATAGGCATCTCCACATTCACATGGGACCTCGTAAGTACAGTTTTCTGCTGGATTATGTTGTGTTTTCTGGTTTCGTCTTGGTGAGGAATATTCCAAGATACTGCCGGCTTGAAAGCAACTCTTGATATTGTATTGTATTTGTCGACCGTCTTGGCCCTTTTTGAGTTGTTTTTGTACGTATCCTATGACTTTTGTTGGAGTATCCGTTTTGGCGTAGGTCCTTTTTGAAGTAGTTTATTTCCGCTTCCATTGACTCATGGTTGTTGCAAATACACATCGCTCTCTCCACCAACGTTCTTACAATGCCCCTCTTTGTGAATTTGGAAAAAGTGAAAGAATTACAAATATTCCAACTATCAAGACGATGGATAAGACTTCCGAAATGTGTAGTTGAATTCTTATTGTTAAAATTGTTATTTCTGTCAACTGGCTGCGTAGTGCCAAACCCTCGTGCAGTACAGAGCACGCCGTGTTTTTCACGCTCTAAATCACTCGTGGCTTTGCGAGTGACTATCGCGCGTTTGGTGTTGACAAACCCCCGTGCGATACAGAGCATGCCGTGTATTCCATACTCTGAATCACTCGGAGAAAGCTAACCTAGCTTGCGAGTCAAAAATGCGTGAATTCATTTTTCGCTCGCAAATGACACACAAATCTAACCTGAGGAAGCTAACCTAGCTCACGAGTCAAAAATGCGCGCGTGTGTTTCGCTCACACTTGACACACAAACCTAACCTGATCAAGATAACCTAGCTTTCGAGTCGAAAATGCGTGAATTCGTTTTTCGCTCGCAAATGACACACAAACCTAACTTAAGCAAGCTAACCTGGCTTAGGAGTCGAAAATGCGCGAATTAGTTCTTCGCTCGCGATTTACACACAAACCTAACTTGAGCAAAAATCTAGCTTGCGAGTCGAAAATGCGTAAATTAGTGTTCCGCTCACACTTGACCCAACCTGAGCAAGCTAACCTAGCTTCCGAATCGAAAATGCATGGATTCGTTTTTCGCTCGCAAATGACACACCTGAGGAAGCTAACCTAGCCTGCGAGTCGAAAATGTGTGAATTAGTGTTTTGCTCACACTTGACACACAGACCTAACCTGAGCAAGCTAACCTAGCTTGTTAGTCGAAAATGCGTGAATTCGTTTTTTGCTCGCAAATGACACACAAACTTAACCTAAGCAAGCTAACCTGACTTAGGGGTCGAAAATGCGCGAATTAGTTCTCGCAACCTAACACAAACACAAACACAAACCTAACTTGAGCAAAAATCTAGCTTGCGAGTCGAAAATGCGTGAATTAGTGTTCCGCTCACACTTGACCCAACCTGAGCAAGCTAACCTAGCTTCCAAATCGAAAATGCATGGATTCCTTTTTCGGTCGCAAATGACACACAAACCTAACCTGAGGAAGCTAACCTAGCTTGCGAGTCGAAAATGCGTGAATTAGTGTTTTGCTCACACTTGACACACAAACCTAACCTGAACAAGCTAACCTAGCTTGTTAGTCGAAAATGCGGGAATTCGTTTTTCGTTCGCAAATGACACACAAACCTAACCTGAGCAAGCTAACCTAGCTTGCGAGTCGAAAATGCGTGAGGTGGTTTTTCGCTCGCGATTTACACACAAACCTAACCTGAGCAAGATAACCTAGCTTGCAAGTCGAAAATGCGTGAAATAGTGTTTCGCTCACACTTGACACACAAACCTAACCCATCTCTCCACACTATTCCACAAAGTGGAAAATTTGTCAGAAAACAACTACTTTCCACTGCGAACATTCAATCACATCTGTTATCAATTTGTGCAGTTCCTCCAAGAGGACACAATTGCAAGTGCTAATTTCAATGAAGAATTGAATATTTTATCCCATTGGTTGGGAATGACCACCTGCAGACATGACATTTTTCACGGTTTGTTTACCACTTATCGATGCAAGGATATGTCGGACAACCTTAGAGTTATCCTGGCCCACCCATTGAACGGTAACAGCCAAAGCTCAAAAACAAGAAGCACTCCTCGGTAGCACAGACTCCGGGAAGAGCTAATGCATGAATTCGAACAAAGTCCGAAAAGAGTGTGCCGGAGAGTTTCCAATAGATGAAACAAAAAATTTCGACAAAGTCGAATTCTCCATCTCTGCACACTATCCCACAGAGTGGAAATTAACACTTGCAATTGTGTCCTCTTGGAGTAACATTGCACAAATTGACGTCAGATGTAATTCAATGTTCGTAGGAGGAAGTAGTTGTTTTTTGACAGATATCCGCCTCAAGTTTTCCTCTTTGTGGGAAAGTGTGGAGAGATGGAGAATTCAACTTTATCGAAATTTTTCGTTTGATTTATTTGAAACTCTCGGCAAACTTTTCGGACTTTATTCGAATTCAGACATTACATTATATTTTAATCAATTTTTCTCATGAAGTTCAACCCTTATTTGTTCTTATTATTTTTAACGATATATTTCCGTACGAACAAAATAAGTTTTTTTCTTAAAGATGAGGTTTCAACGAAGAAAAAAAGTACTGATGAAGTTCAAAAATTGAAAAATTGTTGTTTTTGGTTTGATAATTAATTTTTTATTATTCAAATTCCTTTGTAATCAAAAAATTTATATTTTTATTTGAAAAAATTACAGTTCATTTAAAACACAAAAAGATTTTTTTCACAAAGTTTCATGAAAAAATATTTTTTTTCAGAGGGAGATGAAAATTAAAAACGAAAAAATTGGTTTTTAGTGTTTTTCTCTAATTTTAAGGTATTGTAGAAAAATGATTGATACAAAAGTTTTAGATTTTTTTTTTATTATCTACTTCTCCTTCAGCTACCAATTGCAAAAAATCATCTCCCGGAACTTTTACTGAGTGGTCTTGTTTTTTCTAAATTCACTGAATTTTCCGACCACCCACATACTGAAAATCGGTTTGGTCCTGGTTTACAGTCTTCTCGATACTAAAAAAAAATTATCCAAAGAAGTGCAATCTGGTACAAATAATAAAATTTCAGTACCTTGGCGGGTAGTTCAGTAATATATGCAACCAACTACGAATCAAAATAAAACTCCAATTTTAAACAGCTTGAAAATCAAATTGACCCACACTGCAAAAATCTTGAAAAAAGATCAGCTTCGTTACCAACAATATATCGCTCAGACGGACTGTTACTCCTCCCCTCTTGGTAAGATATCGCCCCTCCCTCCCCTAATCTCACGTGAGATTTTTCAAACTGCGTATTTGTAATTTAAATGAGTTAATCTGCGCTCAAAGTCTTCTCTCAGTGCATAATTAAACCGCGATGAATATTATTGTAAATGATTTAGCCATATTTTAGGGGATGAATATTTGTTACTCAATTATTTTTCTCGCAAATTTCACATTGTTTCTTTCAAAAAAAATTAGGTGATATTTGCCGAAACCACCCTCTCCCCCACGTGAGATTTAGTGAACTTTCGCTCGACCCCTCCCCCTCCCTAACCGCCTCACGCAATTAATGGATGGCCCCTAATAACACCTCACTAGTGGGTTACAATGTCAGTTATCTTCATGTAGCAATCCAAAATGTTGGTGACTTTCTTAATATTTCAGTTTCAAATAACGAAATATCTCACATACCCTGTCCTCATTCGATGGGCGGTAACTATAAGGAATAGGTTGCCAATTCAATCCCACGTCAATCAATTCTTCATCGTTTGGAGGAAAAAGTCCTGCAAGAACTAGAAGCAGGGACATTTTTGTTCTACTCATATCTGATGTGAGGGCTTCTACCATATCTGTGTCAAAATTCGGTCCAAGGAATCTATCATAGCGGCTTCTCAAAACTTGACCCAATCTGTATTCCTGTACTTTCCCGTTCTAGAAAACAGCTAATTATAGTTGGTATTGATTTTTGAATAAAAAATGTTTGGTAGGTTCTATACAAAGTTTTATTTTCTCTAGGTTTCATCTGTTTATCGGGACTCTACTCTAGACGCATTACCGCTACAAACGCTCTCCTTGTTTTCTATAGTTCCTTCTAAATTCGTATGTAAAATAACTATTATATATACTATTATATATTTAATAACTATTTATATACCAAGTTGCAAAATGAGCGTCGTGTGCAAAAATCTCGCCACTTTGTAATTTCGTTGGAATCTTCATTCATATAATGTTAAATTGGTAAAAAAAAAATGTTTTTTCCGTCAACCAGCTGTCGTCCCCTTACGAACGGTAGCCCTCAAAAGTCTAAACTTGTGCGAGCCAAGGATAAACGAGGTCTTAACTTTTAACGTGCGATTCCTAGCACTTTCTCGGGCCATCAGATAAACATCTGTAGTCGCTAGGATTCGAACCTAGCCGACCAGCAGTCAGTGGTTTGGAACGCGATAGTCTCAACCACTGAGCTCAATAGGTACATTTATTAATGTACTTCATTATATGTCACTCGAATACCTTGACATAACGATATCATTGTGACATGCCAGCAGATAAAGTTCTATTACGAGGATTTATTGGATACAAAAATATTGTGTTACCATATAGCAACGATCAATAACTTATTGGAAGTGTCAGTGTAAAGTTTCACGTCAAAAAGTCAAACCAGTCTTGCACAATGAAATTCATTTAAACCATATTCTACAACATGTAAAGCTTGCAAGGGTAGTAGCATCGCATCTGAGCATGGACCTGAGCTCGATGAACCTCAGATACATTTCTACGACCCAGATACGAAGCAGCAATCGATGTAATGGGAGACACTCTGGTTTTCCAAGGCTTGAGAATTTTCATGTTAAAAATCCAATATATTGGATATTCTTTCAATATATTGGATTTATTTTCAATAAATTGGATTTTTTTTCAATATATCGGATTTTTTTCTATATATTGTTTTTTTTGGAACAATAATTTTATTTTATTCTTTTATTTTTATAATATAACTCCGAATAACCCCGAATTATATCATCTGTATGGTTGCTTGAAACTTCCAATGAATTAGTTCATTGTCGATTTAAATTTCAATGAAACAGTAAAAACCAGCCACTTTTGTACAAATCGCAATACACATGCACTCTCTTTTAGTCAAGATATGATCTATATTCAATAGAAACACGCATATTTTAATTATTCTTTCAATATTTTTTTTTATTTTTTTATTTTTTTTTTTTATTTGTGTGGCCACTAGACGCTTTCGTAGCTTTTTATGTAGTAAGTAAAAAACACTTTAAGATCCGTACTCCAAGGTTCTTCCTGAATTATTTTAGGCAATGTCTAAAACAAGCTAAAACATTTTTAACAATTACAATTGATAGATGACCTACTATATGGAATTCAAAATGGCTTAAAATTTTGTAAAAGAAATAACAGGCCTGGGTTTAAAAAAAATTGAAGAAGGTTTTTCGGAAATGAAACGTCGAAGTGGAAATCTGTAAACGTCACCATGTTAAACTCAAAAAGTAGCGATAAAAGAGTTTTCTGATTTTTTGATCTCTTTCGAAATAACATCAAAAATGAGTAAAAACCATTATCGAAAACATAACATATTTTTAAAAAATCGAAATTGGTAGAAGACAGTTTATTTCTGCACATCGTATGAAAGTACTTTAACTCGTGTGCAACTGTTCCCTAATTTAACAAACATTCTATTTCAGCCATTTCCAGAATCCCAATGCTATTCCTTCTTTATCTTGGACACCCTGCATGTAGGAGTTTACGATGACTGTGATATTCTTCCAGATTTGCCTACATCTTTGAAAATTTTACTCTTGATCGATTCAACCTACCTGAATCAACACGTTACTATTATTCATGGTAACCTACTAATGAAGCAATGAGAACATTGAATAATCATCCGTTATTTAACACCCAGCAACTTGTTTAAATTCCATACACAACTTACCATTGTCAGATAACCATCAGTTTTGTTGATATATGGATCATTTGGATACATCGAAGCTGGTTCCACTGTTCTTTCTCCATGTCGAAAAACCTGTCAAACATATCATTATTATGATGAACTAAAGAACAGAGAAGACACAACCTATGATAATGGAAACATCACCCTTTCAAAAAAAAAAAAAAAAAAAATAGGGAACTCCTGTTATGTGATGTAATCTAGAATCTGATATTGTACACTCTGAAGTTATTGAAAACATTTACGAAGCTATGCACTAGTCATGAACTCCAAAAGAGACATTTTTAGTAAAAAAAGTATGGTGTTAGAATGTATTCCTGAAGAACACCAGTTTATAGGTAAATGAACATGAAGCTGAATGACAAACCACACAACTGCAGGGGCAAGCCATACAATAAATTTTTTGAGAAGTTTTGAAACCGAAAGAAAACGAGTCCAAGCAAATTGAAAACTTCAAAAACAAAACTTTATTATGGATTTCTCAAAGAGGGACCTTGTCGAATTTCACAGAAAACCAAATATAACAAAAATAACTCACAACATGTACCAAAACCAAACTATCCTCAGTAATTATGCTGAAACATACAGAAAATATCGAGAATAAAAAATGAAACAAGTGATAGCGAATGAGTACCATTGCTATCAAACACTAGTTTATACTTATACTAATTACATACAACACGAAAATCTTTGATTAAAGAAAGTCATGAAAATTAACTCTCGTTCTAACTTTTATCTTTTGCATTACGACATTTATTTTAACCATGATAGCAGAAACATGTCCGACTGATTTGGAACAGAAATTAACGGTTTAACAAATTAATGGTTCATAGTTCTTTCCTGACACCCACGTAATTTCTACTTTATATCAATAAGTTGTGATGTAGATGATTTTTTCATCGCCAGGCTGACACATTGAAGTGGTTCTATTGGGTCATATGAATAAACCTTGAGCAAATGCTTTAACTCGGATTTCTTGAAATACATCTATTAATTTTGTTTGGTTATGAGAGAGACAAACTTATAGTATAAGCATTTGCTAGCTTTTATTCATACCATCCATTAGAGAGATATCGTTTTACTTTTGACACTGGTGTTAACAGTATCATTATTAAATTAAAAACGTCATTTTTAATGACAGTTGTACAAAAAGATTTTTTTTTATTTTCAGCGTGATGATATTGTATTCATCACCTTATGAGGTTGAGTGGAAGAGCAGGCTTTTTGAAGCCCGACTAGACTGAACTCTGCCTTCTGGCCAGTCTGTTTATATTTATATGTATATATATATATATGTAGGCATTTGTAAGTCTACGTGTATTTTGAATGCTGTCAATAAAAACCATTATTATTATTATTACCGATTCATTTCTAGAAAACAAAAGAACTCCATTATCGTTTTCAGTTCTGTAATCTATTTCAATTCTCCCCTTTTGAGAAAAATATAACTTCTATCTCAACCAATCTAAGCTGCCCTAACCACCAGTTTAATTTCACAGGAAAATGGAATACGGCCTCATTGCCACCCCGAAATTCGATGAAGTCATTAAGCACCTGCGGAACAGTTTTCCTGACGAACCATTGAACGCTTCGGTCGGCCTCAGCGTCCGTGGAAAGCCTTGCGAACTCCTGGAGAAATATGACCTGCACACTTTGGAGGAAGGGATATCAATTATGGCCGTGGACGCGACGACGAATGAGGTGAGTGGGAAAATAAGGACTAATTGAAATAATGAGTAATGAGCTCATTTTGAATTTGTTATGAAAAAGTAAAGGCATGTTAGACAAAAGATTGCGTTATTTTGGAACCAGTCACAACTACCACTCCAATTTCGATAATATTTTTTTCTTTGAAATGTAAATTAATAGTATATTAAAGTATGAGTGGATAAAAAAGTCTTTCAAACACGCGCGATTTTTCGAGCACGTCGGCGCAGTCGGAGTGAGTAAAAAATCGATATATCCGACCCCGAAAAACACTACATACCAATTTTGATTCGAATCTGACCATAATCACAAAACACGTCCACCATCTTGGGCCGCCATCTTGAATTCATGAATTTTGACAAGAAATCAATAATCTCTGACCCCCAAAAACCCTCACACACACTAATTTTTAATCGAATCAGACCATAATGACAATTTCATACGCCATCTTGGAGCCGCCATTTTTGGTTTATGAATTTTTGCAATCCATATTGCAAACTCTTGTAATGTTAAGCGCGTTGACACCCTCAGTATTTGAACCTTCAGTGTTAGTGAACGAGTGACAAATTGTAAATGTTACAAAGTCTTTATATTTTATCTTCACAACTCTTCAAAAATTTTTGAAACTCAATTCCGAATATTAACGGTACAGAAATCACAATAACTCTAATATTAAGGAAACAGGCGCAAGCTATACAGTATCGGAAACTTTTCATCTGGGGTATAGACAGAAATCTACGCGAGCAACAAGGAACGCAATGATATGATAATACCTCATAAATAAGAGAGACGCACTACTGTTCGCCTCTCCTGTTGCCTCTCCTGTTGCCTCGCCTGACGAATTAACAGCTCAGTTGATATCCCTTCCTCGAGCGAGTAGAAGAGAAATTGTAATGCTCTCTCAACATTCTAGCAAGCTTTTCGTCACGCTCTCATAAAACCACCATACCCCAGATGAAAACTTTCCGATACTGTATATCCTCTGTCTCATTCGGAAGATATTCTTGAATGAATTAAAAATGATGTCTGCGGTCCTCAAGACAGAAACCGTTGCTGGAAAAGTGTGGATAAGTTCACGCTAATTATTTTATCTCTTCTCAACATATAAAAATTGTTAAAAACTCATTTTTCAATGTTAACGGTACAGGAATCACAATCAACTCCAGTGATGATTGAGGAGAATGCACCCCCTTTTCCTCCAATGAGGACGGTTCTGGCAATGTCTTTATCCAACAAAAATTTTGAACTCAATACAATACTGAGGGAACAGGCGCAAGCTACATATTTTCCGTCTCTCTCCGACGAACGATATTTTCGAGGGAATTGAAAATGATCTCATCATAGCATTCCGGAATTTATAGCATTCGAGATTATTAAACGGAGAGGGCACCCGTAGAATGCCAACGACGTTGCAGCGAAAATTATTGAAAAGAACGCCCAATCGTTGTCTTTCAATGCTTCCTTCTCTTCACTTATTGAAGCTGTGAGGAAAATAATTATTCTCCCTTTTAATTCGAAATTGATTATCTGTCTGTGTCATAATCCATCATCGAAAGGTAGACGAGGCAAATAATAGACAGTATTCTTCCATATTGAATGAGATAAAAAATGAGTTCAAGACGAACAAAGTGGAGCTGCTTCACAACATTAATGCATTTTGGATTGACTTGGCCGTTACTTCATGGAAATTCGCAAACACGATTAGATTTCAACAGTAGCTTTCTCAAGCGATTACTAAACTGATTTTTTTTAATGAAAATTACTCAAATAATCTTCACATTAATCAAGGTAAAAAGGACCTACTTATGACTATTTCTAATTCCCAGACTCATACAACTTATATTAATTAACAATAACAATGTACTTTGAAATCTCATTACATACTGCCTAATTAAGAGAATAAATTCAACAAAGGGAGATAGATTTATCAAAATCCAACTGGTCGTTGAGTAAACAATTTTAATTTTTCAATCTATTCGTTGCTAAGAATTCCAAATAATTAAGCTTCATACCTTTATTATGGAAAAATTTCGAAGTATTAATCTTTTTCTGAAATATAATTGGCACATATTGAATTTGTTCTCTTCCTTTCATAATTGAAAGGTGTTCACGTATGCAGCTTTAGAATTGCCTACCTGTTTGGCCTACGTATACTTTGCGGCAAGATCCACAATTGAATTCATAAACTTTCGATTTTTCAGATTTTTCTTCATTATTTTTGATGAACTTTTCTAACGCGTTATTGTTACTGTTGTGAATTGAGACACTTTGTCTTCATGTCCTTGATCATTTTCGCAGTTGCTCTCAACCATATTATCATGAATTTTATATTTTTCACATTGATTCTGATTTCGTTATCACAGATCCAGGCGAAGATATTTTCGAAACTTCTTTCAAGAAATGCTTCACGTTCTGTTTTTCGCCAGAGAAGAAAAATAAAGTATCATCCATAAAAAGTGACAGCTCACATTTCTTAATACGATGTATATCATTCATGGATGAAATAAATAATACCTGCTCCACTATCGATCCATGCGGCACTCCGTACTTGAATGATTGGAAAATTTCAAAATATTTTCCCCTTTACCTCACACATAATTTCATTCCTTGATGTGCATTTCGATAACAAAGTTATCCACATCAATAGCTATTACTTAACTATTAGTTATCTAAATGCCCAACTTGGCATTGAATTACCAATATCCCGTTTTCGATTAGAAATATTTATTACAAAAATTTGCTTTTTCAAAACATTTTGTTCTTACAGATAGCAGGAGTTGCTCTGAATGGAATATCGAGAAGAGGTGACGTGGAAAAATCGTTGGAAGAGATGAAGTCCATTGACAATATTCATTATCAACGAGTCTTTGGTCTCCTGAATAATACCAATAAGGACCTGGATCTTTTCACGAAGTACAACGTCGACAAAATATTCGAACTGAGGATTCTCTCAGTGGATGACAAATACAGGGGTAGAGGGCTAGCGAAAGAGTTGTTTGCCAGGAGTGAAACAATAGCCAAAGAACACGGTTGCGAAGTAAGTGGAACATTAATGAAAATAAATATTGAAATTGTTAAAATTGTTATTTCTGTTAACCAGCTGCCCCCTTAGAGGGCATCTATTAATTATGTGAGACAATTTTGGTGATTTTTCGACCTCCCCCCATGGTGAGATTTCGTGAGATTTTGCTCGACCCCCTCCCCCCTTTCCTAATCTCACGTGATATTTTTCAAAATGCATATTTAAAATATAAACTCAGAGTTCTTGTTACGGTCATCTGTTCTTTCTACAAAATATTCGGATAGTCGTTTACAGAGAACACTTACAATGATGAAAATTGCACTAGTATCACGTATGGAACTAATACCCGTCGTGGTATTAGCCAGAGAGTAGTAGTTTTATAACAGTTGAAAGAAGGGTAAACCCTCGGCCGTTATGATGATACGATTATATCTAGTAGAAAACTTACCCATCTAAAAGGAAATCTACCCATTGAAAATGTGTACCTCATGCAGAATCACATGCCGTAAGCTATAGCTCTTGAGAATGCCAACTCTGAAATTAAAGCAGTTTTGGGTGGTTTTAATTTCTTGAACGCATTTCAATATAAAATACTTTGCTTTCCACTTCTATTTTAATTTGTTTTATTTTGATTTTGAAAGCAAGCCGTATTGAACTGCAATTATTACATATATTATATTATTATTGAAAAGTTTGAGAAACCATCCGTGCAGAAATTATGTATTATTCCAATGCCTTAGTTTATCATAATTTTAACAATTCATGAACAACTGATAATAGTCCTAAGTAAGACGTTAATAAAGGTCTAAACGTCGGCAATTTCATAAGTTCAGAAAATTTCGACTCATACTAAACGTGAAATCTACATAACGTTCCTTTTATTTTCGAAAAATTAATAATGATAATAATCCGTTGTTTGCAATCCATACGACCAAATTCACCACGGGTTTCGAATCCGGCATATGATTCTGTTTTCCAGTGGAACCCTCTCACTGGAACAATGAAACAATTAGATCAATTTTTGGCATTCATTAATTCTCTTTACCCTTGTATTCGATAAATTTTGTGGACCTAACATTAACTAAAGTAAATAAACATGAATTTTCGATTTTTCTCATACAGATATCACAATTTGCAATATCAGCACAAAGTGGCATCTTACATTAGTATGATACCTATATAGATTAGTTTTCATCCCCCTTAATACCTCAAATTTTAATAAAGACTTAGACATAATTGAACAAATTGCAGCATGGCCCCCACATTCGATTACGGCCCCTGGACCCAGGATCCCACTGACGAACAACTCCTACCTATTTTATATCATTGCGTTCCTTGTTGCTCGTATAGATTTCTGTCTGTACACCAGATAAATTGTTTCCGATACTGTATGTACAAAAATGAACTAAAGCATCATTTATTGAATACCAAATCTTTCCAATAAATATTCTTACAACCACAACCAACGCAAAAATATCAATTTTAAAATTTCATTTTATGGCGAAGTAGGTGGCGAATGCGCTGGCAGCAGATTTCAACTTATAAATTAACAATTAACCAAAAAAAACAAAAAAATCATTTTGTAGTGGACCGAACTGTGACTTCAAACCATTCCTGAATTCACTTAACACACACAAAAAAATTCATCAAAATTGGTCCAGCCGTTTAGGAGGAGTACAGGGCCGAATGGATGCACAGAAATTTTTTATATGTTAAGATGGCCACAACAAATATATTTTTTCAACACACTAAGGTGAATTATAATAGATGAAAAAATAATTAGTAGGCTGCCTCGGGCCCCGTCCCAGGCACGAGCCCTGGACTCAGCCCCAACCTTGTGGGGGCCATGAATTGCAGTTAACAATGGCTATAAATCATCTTTGATAGATAACCTTCTGTCCAAGAAGCATTATAAGAAAGTAATTCAAGGAGTTTATCCTTCTGTTAAATAGCACCAAAGGTTTAAAATTATAACGTATATCGGTGAACCAAGCGATAAAATAGGTAATTTCTTGTAAAAGTGAGGTTTAAATATAATATTGCAATTAAGACATACAATACTTTGGGCAGACATATTAAGGTGTGTATTCACATTCACTAGAGCATTCGTTCCGCATGTGTAATGTAAACATGCATTCTGTTCGTGCTGAAATCAGCGTCCACGCTATCCGAGCATTTGCTCGTTCGGTGCTCATTCGGTGCTCGTTCGGTGCTCATTCAGTGCTCATGCGGAACGAATTCTCTAGTGAATACGCACCTTTAAAAACAACAAAGATAAAGTTGAAAAACAAGAAAAGTGGGGACTATAAATTAAACTGTAGTAGTTGTCCAAGTTCTATCTTGGTCAAACAGGTAGAACCTTCGAAAAACGCCTAACCGAAAACGGAAAAACAAATTCCATTTCTAATCATTCATCAACCGAAGACCATACTCTCGACACTGATTTTGATATCCTGCATGTTCAAAAAAAATACATGAAGCCGATTCTTTTATAAAGTATTGATATTAATAAATGGAAAAATTCTCATAACCTTATCAATGACCAACTTGAATTAAGGAATTCACCAGTTTTTTTTTTCCTGGAAAGGTTAGTTGAAATTAATTAGTAATGTAATGGTATTCATCGGAAAGTTATTAGGAGTCAGATATCCAAACGAACGATGAGTCTTTAGGGTAACACAGCAAATAATATGTAATTTAGTATATCTTTTCCACTCGAAAAAGCTGTGGTACAGCAGAACAATTGTAGTGGTTTTATTTTGTGAAAATCATTCAAACCATATTTTTATTATAAATATCAACATAGATTTTCTTCAGGTATCGGCCATTTCAATTCAAAACAAACGACAAAGGATTGTACCCTTCATGAGATGCTGGGAGGGTTCATTACGTGCCATGCGATTTAGCACAATGCTGCAGTCAGCCATTCCCAAAAGGGAGGACTAGGAGCAGATCGGGCACCACCTGATCCCATCATTGGGATTATGTGTTACTCAGATAGCTCCAAGATAGGAACAATCTCCGAAAGCGGAACTCTATTTGGCATTGGAAAATTTTGCAACTGTATTTCAGGTAGAAATGTTTGCCATACTACCCCGCATGAGAAGAAATCTCAACAGAGGCTACGGCGGCCAGCAAATTACGATATGCACCGACAGCCAAGCTACATCATTTAGGTGCAGAATGTGCAAAAAGTGCAAAAAGCTCAACGATTGGACCAAAACCAATCCTAAGAGATCCCGGGCATGAGACAACTCAAACTCCATATCGAATGCTCTTTTACTAGAAGTATCAAGACTCATTGATCAGAAAAAAAAACAGTGGTAGGGCTCGTGATGGGGCACCGCTATCTTAACAAGCACCTTAACATCATAAGGTATCACGGGTGATAATCCGATAGTTATACAGGTGGTGCTTGGAGGATGAAGCAGCACCAAAATAGACCAGGTGAATTATCTTTTTTTGATTGAAAAATTCCGTACAGGGTAAACTAGGTTGGAAAGGGTATAACTAATGCAGGGATAAAAATTCAACATCTGAATGCATGCAGTCGAGGAGGTAATGAATATAAAAGTTGTAAATAATTAAAAAACCTACAACTTTGGTATTCACAAATTTCTCACATAACCTCAAAATTGCCGAGTAAAAAACGAAAAACCAATATTTTAGTTTTTATGTGTTATTTTTTATTTTTTATTTTATTATTTTCCGATAACAGAAATTGGTAGGATTGTAGTATTTTTCATGGCAAGCAAGCAGATTTTTTATTTTTTTCAAAAATTTTGTGGTTTTTGAGAAATCAATGATTTTCGCGAAAAACTCGTTTTTGTCGAGTACCTGAAAAATCATTTTTTTTTTTCATTGTAGAGAGTTCTATGGGAAAGCTTTTTTTTCGTAAAGACTTCAACTTTCATATAAAAAAAAATATACACTCCGTCAATGAAAAAATGTTGTGCAAATTGCGGTAAACTGAAAAATCGAATTCTGCCTGTATAGACTTTCTCATTATAGTCACAAATTTCTTATTATTTCTTGAAATACGGCTCATAAATTCACAAAAAACATTGATAATTAATTATTCATAAAATAAATAAAAAGAAAATGCAGAATAACTTAATAATGCAGTGATTATTTCTGTTTTCAACATGGCTGCTGTGATAGGACTATGAAGATAATAATTATATTTTTTTACGATTAGATTACACAAACTTATTTTTTTAAAATTCATGAAAAGAACCCTAACAATTTTATTTCAATTCCAGATTAATTCTCAAAAGTAAAAGGAACTCCTGGAAACAGTTTATTTCCACAATTAATAACTTGTGTAAATTGCGGTAAACTGAAAAATCGAATTCTGCTTGTATGGACTTTCTCATTATAGTCACAAATTTCTTATTATTTCTTAAAATACGGCTCATTGATTCACAACAAACATTGATAATTATTATTCATAAAATAAATAAAAAGAAAATGCAGAATAACTTAATAATGCAGTGATTATTTTTTTTTCAACATGGCTGCTGTGATAGGACTATGAAGATAATAATTATATTTTTTTACGATTAGATTACACAAACTTATTTTTTAAAAATTCATGAAAAGAACCCTAACAATTTTATTTCAATTCCAGATTAATTCTCAAAAGTAAAAGGAACTCCTGGAAACAGTTTATTTCCACAATTAATAACTTGTTCGACTCCCATGACCGACATATGGTACAAAATAAGGAAGATCAAAGGTATCAACACACACCATAACATATCTTCTCGATAAAAAAATTTCGAAAAAAATGCGTTTTCACAGAATGTTCTACAATGAAAATGAAAGCTTTACAATCCTAAACCAATTTCTGTTATCAGAAAATAATAAAAAAATAAAATAAAAAACGTAAACGAAAATATTTTACTCGGAAATTTTGAGGTTATGTGAAAATTTTGTGTCGATGAAAGATGTAGATTTTTCAATTATTTACAACTTTTACGTTTAACTTTTTTCGAAAAAATACGTATTTACGCTGCAAATCGTGAAAAACCGATTTCCCCCACCCTTACTACATTCCATACTACATTCATACTACATTCATGCCAATTTCTGTTATCGGAAAGTAATACAAAAATTAAGTAAAAATAAAAATTAAAATATTAGTTTTTCTCATTTACTCGGCAATTTTGAGGTAATGTGAAAAATTTGTTAAAATTAAAGTTGTGATTTTTTTATTATTTACAACTTTCAAGCTCAACTTTTTCTGATAAAATACGTATTCACGCTGCAAATCGTGAAAAACTGATTTCACCCCCTTTCACTCCCCACCTCTCCTTGACTGCATGCATTCAGATGTTGAAATTTTGGCCCTGCATTAGTTATGCCCTTCCCTACCCTTTCCAACCTAGTTTACCCTGTACGGAATTTTTCCGTGATTTGTAGGTATGATGAGCTATTATTTTGCCTGGTATAAGGAAATGTACATTAGTGGCAACAATATAGGAAGGACATCTGGGGAGCCTATGGATAGTATGAGGAGGATATCGGTTAGAAGAGGCTAGCCTCTTTAGCTTGCGAAATAGGCTACATTCCAATTTTTAGCAGCGGTGGGGGCAACACGCGCCCGATTGAGACGCCTACATGCTTATGGTTCCGCCCTCCTTTTTTTGGATTTCTGGAATATTTGATTTGGGTTCTTGGTTGAATGCATAGCGATAGTACTAATCACAATCAAGAATTCATAGCACTTTCTAATTGCGTTTTTTATTTCAGCTAATCAAAGTTGACGCTACCAGTTACTTCACCCAGAAAATATCAGAGAGCTTTGGATTCACAACTGAAGCGTGTGTAAAGTACGGAGACTATCGTGACGAAAACGGACAAAAAATATACGACACAAAATCTCCCCATGATTTCTACAAAGTGATGGTCAAACACATACCAAGCAGGCCGGATACCGAAAAGAACTGAAGAGCATACTGTTAACCTACTCGTTGATTTTAGTTTGGACGTTCACCAACCTATTTTGGGATAGTATTGAAAAATTTCTAATGTTTTTCGAAACTTTTCAATTTTTCCAAGACTGGAATCGTGGACCAAGTGAAATGTTGATACTGCCACTGCCATGCAGGATTAAACATGTTCATGTGAATGTTTAAGTGACTGCGGATAGGATTGAAATGCTGCGTTGTTGTTTTTCAGTTGCAGGAGAATTTGATTAGTTGTCATAGACCTGATTGTAGAAGAAGCGTTCGCCTAACCCTATGTTCCCCAAGTGGTTTATCGACTTGGGGAAGAGTAGAACAATTTTTTGTGCAGGTTCCAAAGCTTCGGTAAACTCACATTCAAATGACTTTCAAAATCTAATAATTTTTACCTTTGTAATGTATCTTGAAATGTTCAACGACTCAATAACTTTAGAGTTATTCATACACTGAGAGATGTTTTTGTTACATAGCCCCATTAGGACATACTCGAAGATGGGCGTTTCATTTTGAATACTATATTGTACAGAAGATTTACTTCTATTCTTGATTGTACTCCAGTGAAAAATATAACTTTTTCTTCCACCCAATATCAACAAAGAATGAAATATGCGTAATTTAACAGCATACATTACATTTAGTTTTATTTTCCGATTTTCTGATAATAGTTATTTCCATTGGGTTTATTTGTTATTGTTTTAAAATTCTCCTCTACAGTTTATATTCATCTGTCTTTTTCTTTTTCCACAAACTCTTATCTGTTCATTCCTATATTCATCAATTGCGTTGAAGTAAATTTTGACTCTTCTCTTAGATGGAGAATTGATTAACATTGAAATTATCATTATTTTGTATATCTATTTAATTTTTTGTCATACATCTCATGGATTATGAGATTTTGAGTATGTCTTAGTAGACAAGTACACTTAGTGCTTTCATTAACTTCAAATTTGATGAGTCGAATACTTTTTTTTTAAATCATGTGCAGGGTTCCTGGAAAGGTATCTCTTGATCTGTTCATATGAATTAACTCAATCACAATACAGAAAAATACTCCTCTCATAAATTCCGCTAATATAATGCTGGATTGCTATTATTTCTTCTTTTTTGATGAGTTGTTGTTTCGTTAACAGGACAAGAACGAAAAGTGGTCGAAATCTATTTGAACTGGTGAAGGTCTCAAAAAATATAAACCTCAACAGACTGACCCTCAACTTATTGAGTCGTAAGAAATTTGAAAGAAACGAAGAAAATATTTCATAGAGACTTCATAACGATAATATTTCTCAGGATGATTTTAAAAAGTCAGTTCATTTGTTAAACTTCTCCACATACTGACATTTCAGTTTTGATATTGATGTTATAACTATCGATGATTGATCGAACAGCATTGTTGATAGTGTTATCGAAAAAAAAAATAAAATAAAAAAATGTTGGGGCAATCATGTAACGGGCTAATAATGATACAATAAAATGTTTTTGTTACACCATGAATTTTATTTATGCCTTTTAGTTGGTTTTAGTGGGGTATTCTTTATGCGACATTTTCTCAGATAGTTAATGATAAATTAAAATTGCTTGAGTAAAATGTTCCTGAAATTTTTGATATGTTGTAAAACCTAATTTCTCATTATAAAGTCCAATTCATAGATCGATTCAATAATCAGTTTTCGAGATGCAGGTTGTCAAAAATACGATTTTTGCTGTTACCGTATAAGCATCAATTTTATTTTCGTGCTCTGTTCCGAGATTAAGCTTAAGAGATAAAGTGTAAGTGTAAGTGTAAAGTAAAGTAAAGTGAGGTTACTTACTCACTTTTCATAACTTTCAAATTTCAAAAATTTTCAATTTTATCAAATTCATTTTCAATCATTACTTACTTGCAGGTACGCACTGATGATGACTTAACAGTCGAAAGCGCTTTGCTACAATTTTTAAAATAAAAATATTTTGCACGAAATACAAAGTTTCTTCCTTCAAGTATATTGAAGCGTGCACACAGCTTGACAATTTCACTTAAAAAAATAATATCTCACAAAAGGTGAACACATTGAGTTTTGTTCGAAAATATGAATAGGAAATTCTTAAAATCTGTTGTGGAATCATCTGCGACTGAAAGACAAACTTTAGTCGCTATTTTCCATCGTTCAAGACAACCTATTGGGAGGTGTTCATTTTGAAAAGGGGAACATTCTCCATGAAAATATCTAACAGAAAACAAGTTCTTCCCTGGCTGTAGCCACGCTGCACATCTGATAGATATAGTGAAAATACTCAAACTGAAAAAAAAAAATCTGAAAGTGAAAATTCATTAAATAAATTAGATAGGGAGAATGTTATCCACTCACAGAAATCATTCATTTCATTGAAGCAAGGTTCGCTTCTCTCGCATTTAATCCCCAATATATTTTGGTCGATGAAAATATATTTCGCTTTGCCAAGCTCATCAGGGAGATTGATAGAATTGGAAAGCGGGCTCTTTAGAAGCAATTATACACATCAAGGATGGAAATGATGGAGAATGTTCCTCTTTTCAACCTGAACATATTATTATACATTGTAATTAGACCCATTCTGAGGTGTTACATTACAGCATAATAAAACAACACACATAAAAAAGATAAATATCAATATCATAATCGTTTTGTTTTTCACTCAATCTGTTAAAACTGGAAAACAAACAGCTAGGATGTGCCATTTTTTCAGAGTATGTGTCTTCATCAGCAACATGAAGATTCATATTTCCTGTCCAACAGTAGGTTATAGTTTTCCATATACATTGTGCCAATTTGAATGCTTACAAAGCCACGTCATGCATAGAATGTGTCCTTTTTGGTTTAAATTTAAAATTTTTGTTAAAATTTGTTATAACGAATCTTCAAGGTTTTCGTAGAAAACCCTTCAAAAGCAGAGCTTGTCCGAGCAAGGGAGACACGGGACCTACAGCTTGAAAAGTGGATTCCGAACCACTTTAGCTCTGTGGGGAATCGAACCCGGGGTGCCTGGGTGAGAGCAAACGCTATTAACAACTCGACCACTTCGCTACCTTTTGTTTCATTTTTGGTTTTCCATCCATATATATATCCATATATACACCAAATTTTAAGGAATTTAAACGATATTGATTTTTTACATTTTACCAAACGGACAATGTTTCAGCATATCGAAAAATCCGAAAAGACCAGGGATGTTAAAAAAATTCTAATTCGATATTACCGAAATAGATTCAAATATTCTAAAGAATTTTGTCACACTTCATGCAAAGTGACTTCAATAAACATGGAATTCCAACTAAAACTAAAGTTGCGCTGGTATAGGTAAAAAATTTTTAAAACTATTTTAACTATACATTTATTAGTGAACACCTAGTGAAACCAGTATACTACATGGATTTTTATGACAGCACATGCAATCCCTGGATTACCTGACATCTCAGCTATTTTTTTTTCCAATTTGTCTGAACTAGAAGCAGAGCAAGATTCAAAATGAATATTTTCTATTGTCAACGTCATTTTGTATTATTTTGAATGACCCAATGATGACCATACGCTCCTCCGGCTATGCACAGCAATAGTTAGGCCCTCAATATTGTATTGTGGTGGCCACAGGTAGCAAAGGTGACAACCAGGGGGAAGCTGGCTAGTTTACAAAGACTGGCCATGCTCGGAGTCACTGGTGCCATGTCCAGCACATCGACGACTAGCTTGGAGGTAATCCTGAACTTCCCTCCCCTGCATTTATACATCGCAGCAGAGGCGAGGATAGAATCATCCAGGCTGTAATGCCTGGGTCAATGGAGGAGCAATAACCAAGGCTACTCAAGCATACTGGAGGTCATAAGAATCGACACGACGTCTGGGATACCATCGGACAAAATTACCCCAACATATTCCTTTGATGGAACATACACTATCATCACAGAGGATTGGGAAGTCACATCAAAGGCCATACCAATGCTGCCAAGGGGGCAAATCTGGTATATGGAAGACAAGCAATAGAGTAGGGTCTGGAATATACGGATAGAGACTGAGGCAAGACATTAGTCTTAGCCTCGGTACTCAAGCCTCTATATTCCAAGCACGAGAGAGATTCTAAAGAAGGGTTCTAGAAACTTATAAATTAGTAATCTCCAGGAGTTCATCAGAAGATCCACTCACGAGATAGACCTGACAGTGGACTGCATGAGGGTTCTATACAGAACTACCTGCATTTCAGCCGTTGGCCAGCACCGCCGTTTGATAATAATAATGATAAAAAACAAGTGTGGGCGCTGGATTCACCTACGCTAGGATTCGCCTTGCGCCAACGCTTGGCCCGTCTGCGGCTTAACTATCGCGCTGCGCGCGACGATCCTAGCCCCCCGTGTACTCGTATATCCCCCGTGTACACGTATACCCCCCGTGTACACCTATATCCCCCCGTGTACACCTATATCCCCCCGTGTACACCTATATCCCCCCGTGTACACCTATATCCCCCCGTGTACACGTATATCCCTCAGATACTTGTATATCCCTCGTGTACATGTATATCCCCCGTGTACACGTATATCCCCCGTGTACACCCCACGTGTACAAATACATCCCCTAGAAGTCGAAGGAGAGCCTAGAAGGTGTTGAAAAAGGTTTAAACTATAATTGGTCACTATTTTGAATACTACGATCTCAATGTACAGTTCTTATTTTAAATGCCACTACTTCATTGTCGAAATAATTGAAAACTATAATTGGTCACCAATAATTTGAATAATACGATCGCGATGAGTAGTTCTAATTTTGAATGCCACTATTTCATTGTAAAAGTGATACTTATGGTTCACTGCGTGTCTATCTTTTTTTTTCTAGTTGAGTGCATCGACTGCTAAGGTCATTAGCACATAATTGTCCGATTTTGCTAAATTTTTGTATACAGGTCTATATCTTTTAGAAATTGAATGGTTTTTCCTTGGAAGTAGGGGTTTGATAGACATTATCTCAAAGATTGTGGTAGGCATAAGTTTCTTCTTTGATTGGTGAATTTTCTGCAATTAATCATTATATGTTCCACTGTAATTGGGGTTTCACATTCTTCACATATAGGTTGGGGTTCTCCAAGCAGTAAGTATATTGAGGTAAGTTTTGTATGTCCTATTCTCGATCTGCATAAAATGGCTTGATCTTTTCTTTTGTTGTTGTTGCAAAATTTCCACTTTGTGACACGTGGTTTGATATTTTTTTATTTTGACGGATTTGCGCTCCATTCATGTTGCTAACCATTCCGAATTTGGTCTTCCAAATATAATCTGATATCATCCAGTTTTACAGGGGTGTTTTCATTGGGGGGAGTTTGTATTGCTTCTTTTGCTCTTTGGTCTGCTTCTTCATTTGCATCTATACCTATATGGCTTGGTATCCATATCATGACTTCTTTTTGTCCAATGATATATTCAATATTTTTCACCAACGGGTCATCATTGTATGCTTTGGAGATACTGGAGAGAACTGAGTGAGTCTGTGCATATTATTGAATTCCTAATTTCCAGTATGTCTATGCATTTGAGAGCTTGCCAAATGGCATACAGTTTAGCGGTGTATACACTGGTATAATTAAGAAGTGACCACGCATGTGTCTCGTGTCCTATGGCAATGATACTGTATAATTCTGATATGATAAGTTGTTGAGGGGTTTAATTTTTGTCATATTTCAGACAGTCCCAGTGTATCGTTGGTTGCTCAAAATTCCTCTGAGCCGAAAAGTAGGGGGTTTACGTGCACAAGATTTTCCTTCATATAATTCAAGATTTTCTTTCGAAAATAGTAAGGAATATAGTGGATGGTCAGATTGGGAGAAAATTTTTGTTCCATAGGTTACTAAAAATTGCTCTCTTCTATACTTCAAAGGGGTCGTACCAGATTCAGCGCAGAGTGATAGGTATGGGCTTGTTCTGTAAGCCTCCAGTGCAAGCCTAAGGCTTGGTGCCTTGGATGGCGTCTAATGGTTTTAACGTTGTTTTGCATGCTGACTCGTAAATAATACATCCGTAGTCCATTTCAGAAAGTATAGTGGATTGATATAATTGAGTGAGGTTTTCTCTATGGCTTTTCCAGTTGATACTTGATATCGATCTCATTATGTTAATCCTTTTTTTACATTTCACTGTAACTTCGTTGATATGATCTTTCCAGTAAAGTTTGCTGTCGAATATAAGTCATAGGAATTTAGTTGTAGGACTAACATTTATATTTTTTCCATATAAGAATAATTGGGGTTCATCATGGGTTCATCAATCTAGAGAAATGGACTCAGTGGTTTTTTTTTCTCGGAGAATTTCAATCCTTGGTAGTCAGAAAAGTTGCTTATATTATCAATATTATTTTGGATGGTGTCTTGTATTTCTTGCATGGATGGACTAGAATAAAAAATGACCAAGTCGTCTACATAGAGGCTTTTACCAATATTGGGACTTATAACATCTAATAATTGCTATAGCGAACAGAACTACGCTTAGAGGGGTTGTTGTGTTGATAATTCTCCTCCAACTTGAACTTGGAAAGTTCTATTATGTCTGTCTTCATTATTGAATCCATTTGAAACTATAATGTGACACCAATAATGTGAATACTACTATCTCAATGTGTAGTTCTTATTTTAAATACCACTATTTCATTGAAAAATTGAATACAGTGGTCTCAATGTGTAGTTCTTATATGAAATCAAATGAACACTTATAATGGGATGCAGTATTTTATTCACCTATAATAGTTACATGTGTTAAACATGAAATATGTATATCCAGTTGCGTTAAATATATAATTACAAATATTCTTTAAAATACATAACACATACTCAATGTTACCCTTCCTTATAATAATATGGTACAATATTAAATTATTTATATAATGGTGATAAATTATCTGTGAAAAATCAATATAATACAAATAAGGTACATTAGTTGCTGGTTGGCACGACAGAGGAAATGATTGCAGGTTCGGAAAGATGAAAATAATTTTCAACTGTTGGTGGAACTTGAATGTTTTTTTTGTGATTTGTAAAACATTTCCTTCTGATACTTGGAACCTGAAACAGAATAGATAAATGAGATAATAATATGGACTAAAGAGTAAAAATATTCTTAGAAAATTAACTTCAATGTTGAGAACGTTCTGTGCTTGATATTTTATTTTTATTGGTAATCGTAAATGCGGTGATTATGAAAAGAAAAAAACACCTCAGGTTTTTTTAATATTGAAGGTAATTTTTGAAAACTATTTTTTACTTTTTAAAATCTATATTATTGAAAAGCATGTAAATATCTTTGGTTTCTTGAAAATATAATTTATTTCTCATTTTCTAGATTATCTTTATATATAAATATCGTGTGTAGGTATGTCATTGAACTCGTCTTAAACGGCAGGACCGGTATTGATGAAAAACAAATCTTTGGTCATTTTCTATAGCATAAGTTGATTAATTAAGTTTAAGTACTTTGTGACAAGAGAAAAGAAAAATCCAAATCAACCAAACATTACAATTGAAATTAATAATGTTGCTAATATTTTTCAATGAATCAAGCACTGACATCAGGGGGTTTCCGTATATTCTGAACCAGAATGTGGTGTTAGTTTTGAAGTAAAAAATTCCCCAGTATATATTTCCGAATTTTTCACTTTTCAATTTATTGTGGGTAGCCGTGGAAAATGGATGTACGAATATTTCATCAACCCGAAGGTATTTATTTCTGAGTACTATAACCAATGATTTTTTTCCAATCATTCTATTCTCAAGATAATAAGAGGCTGTGGATACTCAAAGTACACACCGTATAATTAACTTGGTTCATAAACTAGCTATATTGAAATCTCGTTTAAATTATAAAGTCCAATCTGTAAGATCTCTGAAATGTTCATCAATAAATACTTGTAGATTCAAATACTGCAAATGATAGAAGGTATTTCAATGCTGGGGACTATCAAAAGTACAATATTAGCAAATGGGCTTTTATATTTATTTTCTGATGCTTCTCAATAACCTCAAAGAGAAATCGGTCACACAATGTGGCGCTGCTCTTCATTATAATCCTATTATAAATATAGGAACTTCTTCCAAACAAAATATCAGATTACAGAGGACAGTGACCGGTGACAGAAAGGATTGTTTGAAATAAAAACCACTGTTATTCATTTTTCGGAAATGCCGATGCAAAATTTATACAGAATGTGCAAAACTACCTGAGTTTGGTACATTCTGTATAATGTACCTTCCAATAACATATTATTTTCATCAGTCAGATTTATAATAAAAATCTGAAAAAAAAAATCATCTATGTGGTTTCTGCACTTATCAGAAAAAAAAAGTTGAAGAAAATCTCCCAAAATGTGAATTTTAGGGCATGGAAAAACCAGTCCATGCCCTATGTATGTATGTATGAAACTCGTGAGTGAAGTGGTTTTTTTTACTCATAGTAATTGCTGTACTACTACTACGGCGTCGTGCGTGAACATTTCCTACTCGTAAAAAAAGTATCACTTTACTCACTTGATACATAAATTACTATTATGGGCCAAGGACCATAATGAACTTATGTCACTAAAATACATTGATATAACGATCTCATTATGACATACCAGCAGATAAACGAGTTTATGGCATAGCAGACGGAAAGAAAGAACTGATTTAAAAAATGCGGTCAACCAGGATTGATCCTATTGATCCTATTTCAAAAACTTGAGATTTACATTTCTAGTTCATCTCCGTATTAGTATGAAATTATAATGAGGGTTAAATGAAAAGATGATCACGTTCTCGCATGCACACTCAGTGAAATTCTTTTGATGTATCAGCTGGTGTCAATCACATATTTATAGGATTATCAACTAACTCCCAATCCTGAATTTATAGTATGCATGACGCAGCCAAGTATACAGTGCGGCTTTTTATAGCCCCCCCCCCCCTGTTAACTTTTGAACGGTTTGACGTAGAGCAATAAAAAAAAAACCGTTTCGAGGGTTTCACCGATACTATCTTTTGAAGTATAACGCATTGTGATTGCTCGATAGATGGCGCGCTGGGGCACAAAAACCTAATTTTCTTAAATGGCATGGGGGGTCGAGTGACACATGGTGAGAGAATTGGATTCTCTTTTCAACCATCTAATTTTTTTTTTAATTTCGTCAATATATTTTTTCACAATAAGCATTTGAAGTGTCAATGTAACAAAAAGAAAACAAACTATTATGACATGTAGTATTTAAATAATTAGAAGCAAAATTGTTGTCAATTAACGAAGCAGGTGTTCGAAATGTCCACCTAATACTTCTTGACAATAAAAAATTCGATCCACAAATTCCTGCCGAACATTATTCAACATGTCTGCAGTTATACCAGCACAAACCCGTGTTATTCGTTCTTTAAGTTCTTCCAAAGAGTTGGATTGTTGCTCATACACTTTGGATTTGACGTATCCCCACAGAAAGAAGTCACAAGGTGTAAGGTCTGGTGATCGTGCCGGCCATTCGATTGGTCCACGACGTCCAATCCATCTCATAGGGTATGTTACATCCAAATACTCTCGAACGTTGGAAGTGAGGAGGGGCCCCATCTTGCTGGAAGGTGATGTGTTCCTGAAATTCGTTCTCATTTTCTTCTAAGTTTCCAAGTATGAGTGGTTCAACCGTATCTCTTAGTAAATCCAGGTACAAATTATCGTTCAAGTTTTCTTTCAGAAATAATGGACCTACAATATGGTCTCCCAGAATTCCAGCCCACACATTTACTTTCTGTGGGAACTGTGGTGTGTGACTTTCTCGAAAGATATGGGGATTTATATCACTCCAGTATCGCACATTTTGTGTATTCACATTTCCGTTCAAAAAAAGGTACTTTCATCTGAAAAACAAATATTCCTAATGTAATTGGGGTTCCTAGCTATCTTTTCCTCCATAGTTTCACAAAATTCCATTCTTCGTTCTGGGTCGTCTTCTGTGGGTTGGTGTAACATTACTAATTTGTATGGATGGAACTTGTGTTTCTTCAAATATTTTTTTACTGTAGCTGTTGAGACCCCAATCGTACTTGCTACACGAGAGGTACTTTGTTGCTGATTTACCACCATTTCGGCAATTATCGAAACCTTTGTCTTTTCCGGAATTGATTTTCGACCAGCTCCACCTTTCTTACGAACACTGCCAGTTCTGTTGAATTTTTCAACTAGTTCCCTCAAATATTTCCGAGTTATAGGATGTTCAGGAAATTTTTCATTAAAAATTCTCTCCGCTTCGTGGTAGTTCCGATGGGCCTCACCAAAATTATAAATTGCTTCAATTTTTTCTTCGAAAGGACGTATACGAACCATGATGATATCAAATATTCCAAGTAAATAATAATTATAAGTAGACAAAACTCCTCAGTGAATATGAATACAATAATTCATCAATCCATTGTACTTTTATAGGTAACTAATTAATTATTGTTATTTAAACAAATCCAATAAATAGTCCTTTCGTAGTACCTGTTATTACTTTTGTCATTAAAAATAAATGAAATGGGTATAATTTCGATATCCTAATACCTAATTAAGCTTTGAAAGGAATTCAAAATGAATAATTATTAATGTTGTGAATTGTCTTTATTGACCGTATTTCGTGGTATTGATTGCAATTGTGAATCACTAGAACAATTAAGGTATTTTTCTTCAAACATCATTATTTTAATACCACCCAAAATATTTTCCGTCCCATTATTTCACATCAAACCCTTCAAAAGTTATTGAGGTAAGGTAAGGAAACGAATTCAGATCCGCTCTTACACTTGACACTTCAAATGCTTATTGTGAAAAAACGTGTCAACGAAATTAAAAAAAAATTAGATGGTTGAAAAGAGAATCAAATTCTCTTTTCAACGATGTGTCACTCGACCCCCCATGCCATTTAAAAAAATTAGGTTTTTGTGCCCCCCGCGCCATCTATCGAGCAATCACAATGCGTTATATTTCAAAAAGTAGTATCGGTGAAACCCTCGAAACGGTATCTCTCTACAGCAAATCGTTCAAAAGTTAACAGGTGGGGGGGGACTATAAAAAGCCGCACTGTATAAATATTGAAGTAGTTTTACGTCTGTAGTTGTGTATCAACCGGGATTCGAACCCAGGATTTCATGGTTTCCGACCATACGCGTTAGACCGCAACGCTATTGATCCCATTTCAAAAACCGGCGATTCACATTTCAAGTTCATCTCTGTGTTAGTATGAAATCAAGATGATGGTTAAATGAAAAGATGAACACATTCTCGCATGCACACCCAGTGAAATTCTACTGATATATGAGCTGGAGTCAATCACCACTTATCCAATACAATATTTTTTTTTACATCCGCAGGAGTAATGTTCCTTTTTTTTCAGAGTTCTAGGTAATATGTGCCTACTTTGAATGGAGTATCGATATTTTTTAACTCGCTTATATTAGCTTTACTCGTTGTATGTATGTATGTTTGTAATGGAATATCCAGAAATCCGAATGATTTGAAATTTGGCATGTGTTCAAAATTCCGGTGACAATGCAATGGCATTTTTTCAACGACCACTTCAACAATACAATTTATATATTTTTTTGTACAACTGACATTAAAAATGACGTTTTTAATTCATTGACACATGAACTAAAAACTGACGTTTTCACAAAATCACTTTTAACACTAGTGTTAAAAGTACTTTTAACACTAGTGTTAAAAGTAAAATGACAGATGAGATGATGGATACTCAGTAATATAGATCTCTCTAATAGAAACACTTCAATCAGATATTATAATCAGAACACCTACTCAAGAGGAATCGTTTATAAAAGTTCACACATGTATTTGGTCGTTTGCGCAATTGATAATACTAATTCCTTTTGAAGTTACAAACGAAGTAGTATTTAGTCCAACTGTAGAATGTCCTTCATCACTGACAAATAATGACATTCATAAATAAAGTGCGTTGGGGTTTATTATATTTGAAGTATCTGTCAGTCAGCCTTGTAATCCAAAGATCGTGTGTTCGAATCCTTATGGATCTTATTTTTTTTTTGTTTTTTTCTTACTAGCAGTAACTGTTGAACAAAAAATTTTGTATGATACATTTGTTAAAAGTGATTTTATTTTGCTCGTGGGGTTGCTCCACTCGCTAACGCTCGTTTCGCAATATTCCCCACTCACAAAATAAAATGCCACTTTTAACACTTGTATCATAAATAACTATTTTTTTCATCCGCTCACCAAAGTAGCCTTTGACGCTTTCAGATCTCAACGCGTTTTCCGAGGAATGCCATTTTGTAACTATGATTCCGGTCTAGAGAGAAAGAAAAATAAAAAATGCTCGATCAAACTAATTTAAACAGATGGGTACTTTTTTTCTTCTTAGGCAGGAGTAATGTTCCTTTTTTTTCAGAGTTCTAGGTAATATGTGTCTACTTTGAATGGAGTATCGATTTTTTTAAACTTTCTTATATTAGCTTTACTCTTATGTACATATGTATGTTCATAACCAAATATTGATAGTTTGACCAATAATTTAAAATTTTCATATATTAATGTATTTTAAGTCCAATAAATAAATTAAAAAAAAAAATGGAATCTTGAAAGTGATTTTGACTCACTTCCAGAAGTCCGATTGATTTGAAATTTGACATGTGTTCAAAATTCCGGTGATAATGCAATGACATTTTTGTAATAGAAAAAAACAAAATTGCGGTTTCAAGATGGCGGACGAGATTTGTGATGATAATCCGATTCGATTCAAAATTGGTATGTAAGAGTTTTCGGGGTCAGAAAATTCATAAATTCAAGATGGTGTTCCAAGATGGTGGACAAGTTTTGTGATTATGGTCAGATTCGATTCAAAATTGGTATGTGGGGGTTTTTGGAGACAGATTTTTTAGTCATAAAAAAATAATAGTTTGAAAAACTGAAGAACTCGCTTCACTTTCAACATGGACTGAAAAGTAAAGAATAAATGATAATGTAATTTCTCAATTGTGAAAAAAGCGTGGGGTGCATGACAAAGTTCTCTTGAGCTCTTGAAAGTTCAGTATCGTTGAATTAAAATAAAAAATATGAGAATATAGATCCAAAGCACCCACGCTTTATTTACATTTGAGTAGGTAACTACATTGTCAATCATTTTTACTTTTCAGTCCATGTTGAAAGCAAAGCGTGTTCTTTAGTTTTTCAAACTATTATTTCGTTTATGGAAAAAAATCTTGTTAGTATTTCGAGCACAAAGTAATTGCCACTTTGTCGAGTGGCAATGTATCACTTTGTGCTCTAAATATACGAGTAGCTACGGTATCCTTCGATAACAAGTACAAAAATATGTATCAGCTCTCAGGTTATAATGAGTTCCCTTCCATCCACTTCGGTATGAAAATATTTCATTTCATGAAACGAGAATAATTATCAATTTCCCTGGATATCCGTAAATATTTATTATCTCAATTTCAGCCAAACAGAAAGATTGAAGCTGGGTTCGACGTATTCTTTATCCAACAAAATAAGAATTAACAAAATAAGAGATTGTTCAAACCTATCGCTTGTTGAAGTTGATTAATTTAAGAATTGCTCCCGTTCACTCCTCTTTCCCCATATTCCCTTCAAGTTGGACCAGGCGGGATCCCTCTTTCCCCAGGTACCTGTAAAAGTAATGAGACTTCATTGTATGATCTGCAAGCGAAAATTGAATAACAAATAGAAGGAGTTTTTTAATTGGCGTCATTGCAAGAATTTTTCATTTGTATTCAGAAATAGATTGTTGATTGTCCGAACTCAGAGAACGTTTCGAGAAATAATAAACTGGTTGTTATGAATCTTTCGTATTGTGCTGATTCTAATGGCGGAAAATCTCAATCAAGGAGGTGAAAATATTATTTAGTGTAACGCAGTTCCAGCAGGAACAAACTCATAACTGTCTGAAATTCCACAGAATAATTTCTGTCTCGACATGCACATGAGAACAATTCCCATTTCTTCTTCATCTTTTAGTATGATTCATAACAAGGAAGGCGTAGAAGGGCCATATAATTTTTTTTTAATATTTTTCACTGATTTCCGATTTCTGAATCAGAATTTAATAAATTTTCGACTTCGAAGTCCGAAAATAATAAAACTCCGACTTTGAAGTCGGAAAAATATTTTGATGGAGAATGTTCCCCTTTTCAACATGAATACTTCCCAGAAAGTTACTTTGAAAGATGGAATTTTTTTATTATTTGTCGACTTTGAAGTCGGAAATTAATAAAATTTTGACTTCGAAGTCGGAAAATAATTAAATTTTGACTTCGAAGTAAAAAAATAATTAAATTCCGACTTTGAAGTCGGAATATTATTTTCCACGCTTGCCGTTGAACCACATCTAATAGATATTCTGAAAAGACCCCAACTAAAAAAAATCTGAAGGAGAAAATCTGCGTTTTCATTCAGATAGTTCACCGCAAGAATTGGAAAGTAGACTCTTCAGAAGCAGTTTCACACAGCAAGGATGGAAATGATGGACATATTTCTTGTGTGTTACCGACGTTACCGCAGAAGAAATATTTAGATATTCCATCAGATTTGGTTCAATGTCCAACGTGGGTTTAGCCAGGAAAGTAGTTGTTTTCTTTTAGATATTACAGATAAATCACATTTTCCAATTTTAATGGAGAATGTTCCTCTTTTCAACATGAATACCTCCCAAGAGGTTATTTTCATCGATGGAAAATAGCGACTAAAGTCTGTCTTTCATCCGCAGATGATTCCCAAACTGATTTTATAAGCATCCTGTTCATATTTTCGAACAAAAACCAAAATGATGAGTATTCAATAAAATTGAAAAATGTGATATTTTTGTAATACCTAACGGAAAACAACTACTTCTCCGGCTAAAGCCACGCTGGACATTGAACCATATCTGATAGATATTGTGAAAAGACCCTAACTGAAAAAAATATTTGCAGGTGATAATTTGCATTTTCATTGAGCTACTTGATTTTTCACGCATCTATAGTTATTGAAATTTCATATAAATGTATGAGAAAGGGAAAATATTCAAAAGTATCACTCACAGAAATCGTTCATTTCATTGATGCAAGGAAAGTACCTCTTACATTAGATCTCCAATACATTTTTGTCGACAGGAATCTATTTTGCTCTTCCAAGCTCATCAGAGAAATCGGAAGAATTGGGAAGCATTCTCTTCAGAAGTAATTTCACGCAGCAAGATTGGAAAAGATGGAAATGGTGGAAATATTTTTTCTGCAATAACACGTTGGAAATTGCATTTTGAAGAGGAACATTCTCCATTAAAACTGGAAATTGTGATTCATCTGTAATATCTAACAGAAAACAACTACTTCCTTGGCCATGTTGGACATTGAACCAAATCAACTATCTGAATGAAATGCAGATTTTCTCCTTCAGATTTTTTTAAAGTCAGCCATTTTCTCTTTAAAAAATTGGAAGGACGGATAAACATGATAAATAGATAGAGACATAGGAAAAGCATCTCTTAAATACCGGTCTCATTGCACCAATTTGTGAATGTCTTCAGAGTCTCGATGCAATGATAAAACACAACAAATTCACACTTTGCTTTTGTCGGATGACATCCTCAATCTAAATAAAATGAAGACACCCACAATCACCGGCTTATTAATTGGACACTGAAATCTGAGAAAACACCTACACTCAGTGAAACAATAAAAAAAACAGAGAAACCATGGAACTTGAGAGGAATCAGCCTCATACATTTTTGACATAATAAACTAGAAAATAGGCCTTATACACTATTTGGACAGATGTATTACCTAGAATGAATGAATCCGAAACACCTAAGAGGTATAGACTATCAGACTTGGTGAAAGAGGTAAATGCCTATTCAACAACAAACCAGTGACGACGGAACAGTCAATACAATGGACCCTAGCAGGTCTTAGTCTCGAGAGACTCTCAGCCCCAAGTTAACCAACCAAGGTACTTCAGGTTTTCTCAGCGAAAAATGATATTGGAAGAAAATAAAAAACGGACAAGGAATGAATTCGAAGATATAGCTGATATCATTCGATTTGAAGATAAAATACTATTGAAAACCTTAAACACAAACAAAGATCATAATTTTGCGGGATATCATTATTGTATCCTCACTCTTAAGACTAATCAATCATCCATTTACTAACGAACAGCAAAGCTTTTGAACTTGTTGCCTATGGAAGTGTTGCCTACAGCATTAAAAAAAATAACACCAACTCCTACCTGATTTTCCATATTCTCTCTTGATTTTCTCGGACGCAGATCATTTACTCTTGCATAATTTCCTATCAGATCATTTGCTCCCACGTAATTTCCTCTCACTCAGTGGACTGTACTTGGTAAATGATAAAAGAGATGAACTGGGGTGAACTGAATCATTTAGACAGCTGCCTTGTTGCTCGGTTTAAGCTCAGGCTGCGTATTGTCTTTTGGCACTTGAGCACCGATGAGCACTGACCCTCAGTCAGTGGCGTACAAATATTCATACTCATCAGTATCCAAATTAAATTCAAAATCTCTGTAATAACCACAAACAGAACGACAAGCACACTTTCAACGTCCACTCGGAGCACGAAAAAATCGACAAAAAACGGATCGGCCTGAGCAACGCACGCGCATTCTGTTCGTGCTCAAATTACCGTCTACACTGTCCGAGCAATCGTTCATTCGGTGCTCATTCGGAATGAATGCTCTAGTGAATACGCACCTTAACATGGAAGAAAATTGAATGGGGGCAAACTGATTGAGACCCAATTGTGTAAGGGCAACTTGTTCGAGAGGAAATTGTGGGGGAAAATTTTCTGAGAGCAAATTCACTTAGAGTGAATGACTTGGACCCGATTTTATCTTAGTTCAAATCAGCAGATAAAAAAATACTGGTCACTAATTACAGCCACTGGTCACTAATTACAGTCACTGGGCGCCATGCTTTCTCAGAGCAAATGCTTAGCTTAAATTCCAATTCTGGTCAGTGGTGTTGGTTCACACTGATTTCTAAGGGTTATTCAAGCGGCTACCCCCTTACGAGCAACCCACAAAAGTCTTCGAGAGACTCATGCGAGCAAGGGAAGATGCAGCCCTTACCTTTTAACGTGTGATGCCATGCAAGAGGTCGGTGGGCGCTGCGATTCGAACCCACGTACCTTGGCATAGTAAGCGACATTACAACCTGTGCTGCATACTTTTTTTGGGTCTCCCAACCTTAGTAATTCGCACTGGAGTGCTATGGTTAATAATAATAGTACCTGTCGCACTCGCTGCCTTGGACGTGTGTGTTCATTGAGCAGTGGTCACTATTAATATTATTCACAACACAACTCAACAATTATTTTCACTCACCCTTGAAATTATCCCACTTACTCCTCTTTCCCCATCCATCATGGAATTTATTCCAGTCTCGTTTGTCCTTATCGTGCAGAACAAAATCATCTTCATCGGACTCCATGGGTATACTATGCCTGTCTTGTTGTTCCAACATCGACGATATTTGTTGAATAGCCTCATCTTCATCGTATGGGGTTCTCTTTCCCCAACCTCCCTGAAACATGGAACATTTTTACGTTCTTTGCTATATCAAAAGTTCGGCCCATAGAAGGCTACAGGTATGTCCAATAGAGGAAAACACCCTTAACCCTGGAAACTCCTCCTAGGGGGAACTGCCCTAGTGAACGGCAATGCTTTGGAATACATCCTTTCAAAAAGTTCTCAAAAAGTCCTGACAACAAGATACCTACTCTCCCTTGTTCCCCTGTTCTTTTCAAACCTTCAATAATTCAGAGTGAGCGCTCTTTTCCCCGACTCTATAATAATAATAATAATAATAGATTTTATTGATAGGAGTACAGGCAGATACAGCATATATAGAAAATAGAATATCCTATCAAATGGCAGGATTCAATGTATGACCATGTTAGAGTACCATGATCATAGCTTGCTCTTCCATCCAACCATGAAAAGTGTATATATGGTTACAGGAATACATAACACAATACAAACTAAGTTTATGGATAATTATCAAATTAATACATTGAATCATTATGGAAGAATATATCATTTATAGAGTTAGATATAGAATAATAACAATAACAATAATTATCCATTTGATAATTATCCATAAACTTAGTTTGTATTGTTTTCAATATCTTATTACTTCAATGTTAATTCATTATATGCATAGTCATGAACTGATTTTTCTCTATGAGATTTTTTGTTATTTATTTACCTAGATTTTTCTCAACTTCATTTATGTCATTTCATGCATTTTCTCAATCAAACTTCACTTTGTTTTCCTGTTCTTGTCATCAAGTCATTATTTAATATTATTATTATTATCATTATTCAATGTAATTAGTGGATACTGTTGCATACAGATACGGCTGAAAAAATTACCTGGAAATTCTTCCACGATCTTTTCTCAACAATAGGAATTGACGAAAATGTTTTCTGCTCCACAAATGATGGTATGCTTCGTTTTAGAGCCCAGCCTCCGTGTATGTTATTCCATCCTCTTTTTCCCCACATACTGAGATCTTTATTCCAGTCTCGTTTAGTTACATCATCACTGTCCATCTGCAAAAAAGTCAATGATATGAATGACAGCGTGAAGTTCTGCTGTTCCATTTAACTCTGACATAATAAAACATTATCTGAATTTACATGCGCGGTAATAGTATATTCTGTAACAAGGTTAGAATGATCATCGCGAATTTTCATTCTAACCGAGTAGGAGACTGTGCTTTCTCCACTATCACAAATTTTCCATATAATCAAATGGAAAGTCATCGAAAAATTATTTTGCCATTTTGATTCATATCTTGTTACTATGATGCCAGTTAAGACTAACTAACGTTATTATTGCTACAACATATACCGTTATGGAATGAAAGTACATACGAAATGCATAAGACAGCAAGTGTATCAAAATAAATATTCCAAATGACTCAACATTATATGGATATAATACTATTCAATTTACCAACATAGCTATATTGAATCATTGATAGTCCGAAAAACATTATTAGTAGTAAAATATAGTAATTTACGTAACAAGTCCGGAAAACACTGTTTTTTTGGACGAGTGGACAAGATTCTAGGATGAGCGTAGCGAGTCCTGGAAGTCTGCTAGTCCAAAAAAACTGTTTTCGGACGTGTTGCGTGCACTATTTTTTCAGCAACCGTGTAGAATAACAAATCGAGACACATTTATTTATTATATTTCTTTGTAGAAGAAAATTTCGAACATTTTAATTCTTATTTGTAATAAATATTGAAATTCGAACAGAAGATAGGTACTAACAGAAACATTCTAATTCTTATTTATATTAACATTTATATTAAAATTCGAGCATTTCCCGGACTAGTCCGGAAAGTACGTACTTCCCGGACTAGTCCGGAAGTGATAATTTCTCAAAGATAAACCAATGGAAGATACTGAAATATGAAAAAAAGAAACTTTTATTGTACTATAAACTTGAACAAAGAACCCTTATCTGCATTCATACTATTTTCACACTTCGCAATTTCCAGACCCTCGAATGCATCGAGAAAAGTGCGGTCATAAACCTGTCTAATTATTCTCAGACTTGTTTCATCAAATCGATGGTATTGGTTTAAAGCATGTTGGACGACACTCGATTTTTCTGGACTTGAAAATCGGATATGAGCAATGTGCTCTCGGAACCGTACTCTCATGGCCCTTCGAGTCTGACCCACATAGTTCTCTAATCCCATGAATTCCCGATTTTTTTTTTCACGTTGTATCTCTGGGAGTTATGTGAAGTCTTGTGTACTACCTACATATTGAGAGTTCTAAAAATGCCATAGAAACGAGAAACTCGAGATGGGGTTTCCTCTGTTTGGTTTACGCAAAAAGATTGATTTCGAATTGTAAAATTATAACGTTTGAAAATACAATAGCTGAACGATCTGTGAAACAAGATGGATTTGTGCATGGGAGGGGTTATTGTGTTTTTATGACGAATATATCCATCATGTATATATTCCCTGAATCTTTTTTGGTTCTTTTTGGGTTATGACTGTGGGATGAAGGGTGAGAGATTGACGCATTAACCTGTTTTTCATATTAAGTCATTTCAATTTTGGTAAGGTATGAGGAATTTAGTCAAACTTTCGTGTAGGTACCAAAAATGAAACTATGGCAGGAATTTTATACTTTTTGTTTTCTATTCGAATCGGTGGAATCCAAGCAAGGCGAATAAACCTGCGAACAAAACTAAAAATGTGATGGGACGAGTGCTTCTCAGAGCTTTCCTTTCATTTCTCTAGTGATAAATGTTTTGTGAGGTTATAATATTTTCAAGCTTGAATATATGCTTTTTGCAAATAATTAGAGACGTGCGTATTCTATCTGAACGAATTGAAGAAGGCAATAGGCCAAAGAAGCGACCATTATACTGCTCCAAAGCTATACAACTTCCTACTTGACCAATTGAAAACTGAAACTTCCAGCTTGGTATTCAAAAAACAGTTGAAAAAATTTGTGAAAGACATTGGAAGAAAAGGAATTCACAAAATAATTGAAGGGTGAAAAAAAAATTATCATGCAATGAAAATAAGTATGTACCAAAAACAAAATAACAAAACTGAAAAAAAAACATTTTTATATTTTTATTTTTATCACTAACATTATTATAACTAGCTGTAAGATATTATAACTCGTTCTTTTCACATGAATATATTTATTATTATTATTAATTATATTTGTTTGATGTTTTATACTAATTTTTATATGTTAATCAAAATATTCACCCACACACAGGGCTTGCCCTCAGTGGTTTAACAATTTATTTATCTATTAAAGTTTATGTATTTTATTTTATTGCCATAACAATGAATAAATATTATTATTATTATATTATTGTCCATTAATAACACCCAAGTTTTTTGCTTCCTTTTCCATTTCCCATTCTTCGTTGTTCGGTATGATTTTAATACCTAGTTTATATTTCTGACAGAGCTTCACAGAACCAAGAAGTAAAACTTTGGTTTTGGTAGGATTGAGAAGTAGCCCTTATACCAATGACCTGTCATATATGATCTGTGAATCCTGATTTTTCTTCAGTAAGTCATTTAGACTGGTAGGATTTAAAGAACAACAAACTTGGGTATCATCAGCATAAGCATGCATTCTGCAGTGCATCACATTTATAGTTAAATGAGAAGTGTATATACAAAAATCAATTTACGAATAAAAGGAGCTCGTCGTAACTCAGTTGTAGGGAATAGCATGATTGTATTTCAACCCCATTCAGGATTCGAAGTTTCTCCACATCAGGAATGAATTTGTTGAAAAACGCGATACGAATGTAGTTCTAAATCAGCATACATATATGTAGGTGGTAGTCTTGATAATAGCACTGCTTGATTAGACTTACCAATAAGTTTATTGAATGAAATGAATCTGAATTGGTTAAACGATGTTACAGAACGAGGTGCCGAGGTACATTCAAAGAGCCGTCTGGTACTTATCAAGTTTATATTTTGTGCTTTTCCTTTGCCAAAGAATGCCGATGTAGTATCACATCCACTGAGTGTGTGAGCAAATAATATAATATTACTTTCCCAGTTATAGTACAGAAGGGAGCGACAGAAAAATTGCACAAATCTTTACAAAGCTAGTTTTTTTGTCAGTTTGTTCTGATGTTGCGTTCATATAATGTGAATATTATGAAGGTCTTCTGACTTCTGAATATTGAGAAAACCATATGCCCGTTCCTTGAAGATCTCTTAAAAATCGAACATCTTCATCAAGAGGACGAAGAGCAATTATGAGTATAAGAAGGACAACTTCCTGTACCACAACAACTAGTGGGACTATTATAAATTTCCTTGATAGCAGTTTAGACAATTAGAGTATTAGCATCATCTGTTGCAGAAATCAGCCGATTAATTTATACTTTGTTCATTCGCCAGATTGCTAAGTAAATTTATCTGTGAATCAGAAACTGGGGTATTCTCGTTAAAAACTATTTCAGCAGATATTAGTTTTAATGATCTTTGTTGCCGTTTAATGCCATTTGTACTTTCCATATATTTTCAGAATTACCATCAAGTACTACGATTACTCGTTGACCGTACCGTTTTTTAATGAAACTAATGTAAGCTGTGTAGATGTCTGCATATGTCCCTTGTTTCGGCCAAATCACCTGATTAATTAAATTGTCGCCATTAACAATATTATGTACGTTCACCGGGATTAATAGGACGTTCTGTAATATAATCGAAAATGTCATACAGGGACGAGTTTTTTGTTTTTCTCCGGTGTCGTTGAACAATAAAAGAGCCAAAAAGAGTCGAAAGTTAAATGCGTAAAACACAACTCTAAATATACCAAACAAATTCTTGTGTGCAGCAATTATGTTGTATAATTTCTGAGATGGGAGCTAAATATTGGGAAAATTTATGGAAAATGAAATATGTAGAATTTTATAGTGAATAACTTGATTCATATTAATTTTTCTAGTCAGGGTAACAGTTTTCGTGAGATATTGAAAAACTAGCAGGAGGTACATTAAAAGGTGATTTTTTAAGCTCAAGGGAATAAAGCATCATCCTGAGATGTGGGAACCCTTTTGATCTATATTTGGATGTATATTGAGAGTCTGTATCCAAATTTTTTAAACTTTATGAATTATTTCTTCGAAATGGCATTCTTATTGCTAATTTACGTCGACTTAATATTCAATTTTATGGAAAAGCCTGCCTGTATTTCGATATTCATTTAGAATATGACTAACGATTCCCAATTCTATTGGCGTGAATTATGGTTAGATCCTGTGATAACATTTTATTTTGGCCAGGTATAATAATTATTATGTTTTGTTAGTCTCTACAGATCACTTACTATCTTCATTTCATTTTCGTTTACACAGGTGTCTCGTTTGACTGCAATATTACTTCCCAGTTTCAATATTTTATAGAATTGTTCACTTCCTGGTGTCATTGCTACCGAGGATTGCTTGTTGTTTTCCTCACGGGTGGCGCTGCGACTGTAAGTCGCTACTTCAATTCATGGGCTGGGGCAGGACGACTATGAGATTGTCCAACCTACCCTGTCACTGACGAGAGACAAAAACTGCGAAACGCGTCTGCAGGTGGTCTTCCTCAGCCAGATGAAGGATAATCTGTTGTATAATTACAATAAGCAATTGCAACTGGGTCTTCTTGGAAGAACGTTGGACAAATATCTGTCAGATGTAATTCAATGGCTGTCGTGGTATCAGCAAGGGAAGTTGTTGTGTTCTGAGAGATGTTTGCCTCATATTTTCCCCAAGGAGGAAATATTTGCAGAGAAGGGTACTATTTCATTCATTTGATACTCTCCGGCAAAAATTCTCGAACGAGAACTGGATATGTTTATGATCTCAAACGGATTTTTTAACATCTCAGTTGAGCCATAGTACAAGTAGTACAGGAACAAAGGATTTCTTCTACTCGAAAAATTGGATGGTAATGAAATTTGGTATGAGCTGAGATAATAGAAGAAAAGCTTTCCAATGAGTTATGGGCCCTACTTTGTAAAAATCGAAAGAAGATCCGGTTTAACGGGTTTCCAACGCTTTTCCAGCTGTAACTTGAAAGAACTTGGAAATTGAAAAAACATAAGTGGTTCAAAATGAATCTGTGAACATTTTGAACAAAAAAAATTCTTTTTATTTTTTTACCAAAAATCAAAGGTTTTCTCGAAAATTACTTTGGAACGTCATGAAAAAGCTCGTGTCGGAAGCGCTCACGTTTTAGAATAAGAGAGAACGTTTTCAAAGTTGAAACTTGCATTACTCAGGCTCTGCTAGACGGATTTTGATAAATCAAACGGGGGATTAAAGGGTAAGACTTGAACTTTCAGAATCCTGGGTATAAATATGTGAGGAATGTTTCCATCACCCGGAAACTTCTATGAATACTTTCAACTCTTGGGTTTTCTATTACATTTCTTGAAGGAACTTATATTAATGGAGCTGTCTTGCTATTTCAAACTTCCCGCTATTTACTTTCTTCTTGCTGTCTGTAACTTGTCTTTATAGTTTTGGTTTTAGTGATTGTATTAATTAACGTATATGCAATATTTGTCGGAAATTGTGAAGTTGATATAAATTAATAGAAAAAGCTCATTATGGTTTTGGTCAAAGTTCGGTGTTGTCATTAAAGAGCCTGCTGGTTTCGAATACGAATACGACTCAATTGAAGACCAAATCTGAATCTTTATCAATTTGGAGAAATATACCGGGTGATTTAATGGAAATGAGCAAAATAAAAGAACGAAATATGTTTTTTTATTGAAATATCTAAAAATTTCGTCGATTAAATTCTTTGATTTTCTGTTATTTTATTGAGTGATGCTATTCAAATTTAGATCCAATACTGTATGTGCCTTCTATGGCCACTTTTAAATTATCAGGCACCAAAGTTACCAAGTACTTAGTTTCTCGGAATACTAGCTACACAAAACTAAATATTAGAACAGAAATTATTCAATGGATCGTAATTAGTTTATAGTTAGTTACTGAGACAACTAACTGAAGTTTTCTTGGAACTTTGGTTTTAGGGCTCTATATGTGAGTGAGCTCTAAAAATATTTAAGAGGATCATTCGCTTTGATATCCTTCCAGAAAAAGTTACCTAAAACCACCATTATCCCATGCGCCTGCTTTGAAAAAAAAATATAATATGTTTTTTTTCTACTCTTACTTTTGAAAAGGTCCATTGAATAATTTCTGCTTCCATGTTTACTTTCGTCTGGGTAGTATTCCGAGAAGCTAAGTACTTGGTAACTTTGGTGTCTGATAATTCAAAAAGTAATAAAGTAATAAAATAACAGAAAATCGAAGAATTTAACTGACGAAATTTTGAGATTTACGGGGGTTATAGATAAAAAATAATATTTCGGCATTTTATTCTGGTCATTTCTATTGAATCACCTGGTAGATTTATTCAAATTGATACAGACTCCGATTTGGTCTTCGATTAAATCGTATTCATATTCAGAATATACAAGATGATTGAAAAATACTGAGCCATTTATGTTAAAAAAAATTGAAACACCCAGTATGAGTTTGAAAGTCCCAAGTTATTTTCAATCGAGTATTGATCATTATATTTTGGTACATGTTTTACTGAAAAATATTATGAGAGGCCTAATAAATTTTGTTTGTCGATTGAGCTTATTTTTGTTTGAAGATTACCCTGTAGATAATTGAAAAATTGAAAAATTTCAAATTTTGAAATTCAGCCAATAGAATCGGAACTACAGTGTCACTGTATTTTCTCGGTGATAAACCTGTTTAGTTTAAATTTTACTATCTGTCAAGTGAAAATAATGATTTAAATTATAAACGTCAAATGTATGTGTTTTGACTAGTTATCTTTATTTATCAATATGAGCGATCGTTGGGGACAAATGTCCATTGGTATCATAGATGAGGCCGTGGAAAAGAGTATTTCGTTGAATACGGCTAGAAGTAAAGCATCAATTACCAGGTGACATGATTTTTCTTTATTTCAAATCGATATATTGTCCCCCTAAATATAATTCGTGGTATGATAAAAACCTGTAATTTTCGGGAATATCAATTCATTGGCAATCCCAATGCAAGAAAATACAACTTGTCCTGCGGACTCGTTGTATTTTCAGCTTTGGGATTGCAATTCATTAATATTCCAAAAAATTATCGGTAATAATCATGCCACTTATTATATTACCCCTGAATATATGTCTCATATTTTCATCTCGTCAAAATTCGTAATGCTGTCTAATAGATAAAAATTGTGTTATGAAAGTTAGATGAAATAAAATTTCAAATGAGATTTGGGGAGTTCAATTTTAGATTCACACTGGGCAAATGTTCACGCCTTCGATATGGATTCATACCGAAAACGCAACCCAAGATGTTACGAACTTGTGACATATGTCCGAGAACTTGTTTCGATGTATGGAAAACCACGGCTTCGCATAAATTTTGCGGATCATATTGAATTCGATTTATTCTATGTTATGTTTGTTACGACTTAGAGAAGTTTTACTATTCTGGTGATGAATTCTTGGTTTCAATAATAATAACTAGAGGAGATGGAAAATCAGTTTGAAGTTATTATATCTACATTGAAGCGTCAAGAGAAGAAAAAGCTTATCATAAGTTATCGACTCATAATTCAAAGAAAACCGACAATTGCACGTCCAAATACACTCATGAAGAGGCATCTGAATATTATGAAATGAGGGTAGTTTCCAAAAAGTTCATCCAGGTCAAATAGAGACTGTTAGTGACGTAATTTGACAATTGTCAAACATGCGATGGGAGGACAAACAAAAGCATTTCCCATAAGACTACGCGTGTCGTTTTTGTGAATTTTCTGCAAAAAAATGTCTAAGAACACGTTCTTGGCATTTTAGTGAGTATGAATTCATTGTGTATAGTCTAAATTGAGTGCATAAGTCTGTAGAGGTGTTATAAACATGGATTTTCCAATTAAAAAATACGTTGTTATGATGATAGGTATCATACAACAGTTTTCTTTTTTAGACTTGAGGACATAAATCATGAAGACTTGTGCTGTTATGGGTTTTTACAACCGATCCGATCCAGACCAACACGTGAAATTTCCAAATTTCCTTCTATACAAACAAGGCAGAGACAGGTAGAACCTGCTGAAGTACAGAGACACTACTAGTCAGATCGTTCCGAACATCCAGACCTAATCTAACCTAACCTGGTTGATGGTTAATTGTGATTTTTTTGAACTTTACTAAATTCAGCGATTCAAAAGTGATAGGACAGCTTGAGGATCTATTCATACAAACAATTTCGAATAAAAGCAAAAAATAATTTGCATTTTAAAAGAAAATTAGTGTTTCCTATTAGAATAATTGAATTGAAAAACAGAAATGTCACACCAAATCCCAACGCTGTATTTCAGAATAATTGCGAATAACGTCCCGTTCAGCAGATGTACGCATACGTTCAGATTTCTATAGCAAGCACTTCATGAGGGGTTTGATCTACATTTAGATTAGTATTTATGAAACGATCAATTGTGATGTTAATTCAACACGATTGTTCAACAGTACAAGTACAAAGTACAATATGGAACAGATAAAATGGAAATGATGGTAAATCATTTTTCAAGAAAAAGTGAATTACTAAATGAATTTTACCCATTTCACAGAAGGAATGAGGAAAATGTTTCACTTCAAGTAATACTCATAGTTATTATCTTTGAATTGTCGAAACATTGAAACAAAATATATCGCTGGCAAAGAAAACTAGAATTTTTGAGATGTCAGTAGGGTATATAATTATAAATTTTGCACCTCCGAACTATAAAACTGAAATGTTATAATTTTCAAAGGAATAGTAAATATTTCATTCGACTTGAGATTCCATTTCCATCCGTGTCTTCTTCTTGAATCCAGGTGGGGGAAAGGTGTCTCAAACTCTATAATTCTTATCTTACCGCTGACAAATCCTTATCAGACCATGTATTTGTTTCTGCATAAGATGAGTGCAGCTTTAATAGGGGAAACTGTTTCTCCAGGAGGGAACTACAGAGGAAGAACAATGACTTGCAACGTTTCAACCAGTCATTGATACCTTCAAATACCTCTTGGTAGATCAGGACAAGAATGCAGGAGTCGGAAACGTGTTTCTCATGGAAACGGTCATGAGAATAGCCTGAATGATTTGGGTAATACGTATTCAAATCGTACAAACTTTAGCACAGTGGCGTCTAAATGACCAAATTTTGGTTAGGTAAATAACCAACCTGACGTTGACATATTTTTGAGGACATCAAAATGTCACAGCCAAAAGATATACGAATATCCAAAATTAACGAATGATGTGATTCATGGTGCGTCACGGTTGTGCAGCAAAAAGGATCACTATTCATTTAGTGTGTGTATGATTGAAAAGTAAACCACTGATTAATTGATATCTAAACCCTAGCATATAACGGTGGCGAATAGAAAAACAATTTGGAAAAACCTGTAAGTGTTATCGATTCTTAAAAAATCTGTGACTCACAGGAATATCATCTGATATTAATTCTCGTAAAAAACTGCGTTCAATCTGGATCATAGTCCTGGATCAAAGAATCCGAAAACAAGAGTTTCAGGATGGCCACAGGCGGGGGTGTAAACTCAAGTTTAGAATAGAGCACTGTCGTAATTTGACGTAATTTGACAATTGTCAAACATTCGATAGGGGGACATACAAAGCCATTTTCCATAAGACTAAGCGTGTCCTTTTTGTGGATTTTCTGCGAAAAAAAATCTTAAAATACGATATTGGCATTTTAATGAGTATTAATTGATTTTGTATAGTCTGAATAGAGTGCATAAGTCTGCAGAGGTGTTATAAGCATAGATTCACTCAGTTTTCTCTTTTAGATTTGAGGACATAAAGCATGAAGACTGCTTTTACGGGTTGTTACAACTGATCCGATCCAGACCAGCACGTGAAATTTCCAAATTTCCTTCTATATAAACAAGGCAGAGACTAGGTAGAAACTGCTGGAGTACAGAGACATACTAGTCAGATCGTGAAACGCTGGGAATTTACAGTTAACATTGAAGTCAACATTGGAGGATGTTATGAAAGATGGAAAGTTTTATATTACTGGTAGATATTTATTGTCAAAGATCGCAAAACTAACAGCGAAGTTATTAGTAAAATTATATAATTTCTCATCTGAAAGTATTTCAAAATATTATTAAATAATAAGATCACTCAATTCAGTAAAGTTCCAAAAAATCACAATTAACCACTAACTACCGCAAAAAACAGTTTACTTCTCAAACTCAAATTCTTTTCTCATTTTAGCTTGTAAAATATTCTGGCCAGAATTACGCTTGATAATAACCATTTCGAATTTCAATTTTTTTCGTGTGCGCATTTAGTTGTTATAACTACAGTGTGTTCATTGTATTATAGTATTGTAGGTGAAGTAATTTGTTTTATTGTAATTATTCAAATGAAAATGGCCTGATATCGTTTCAACTTTTGTCAAATGATACCGCACACTTTAGTAAGGAAAGTGGCCTCCTGTCGAATCGGCTGAATTTTTGATATGTTGTAGTCCAAGTCATTCCAAACACAAAGTCCAATGGGCATAAGTTTTTCTATAGGCTAGTGCTGACGCTAGAGGGCGTTGAAAATTCTCATTTTCTCTCTGATGTTAAACAACAAAAAACGTTATCCTGGATAATCATCAGTATTCTGAGTAATCAAGATGTAAACATTCATTAATATGAGATACTATTTAAGTATTGTTCTTTGAAGTTGTTACATTTGGTCAATTATACAGTGTGTTCCAGCCACTTTTACAATTTTCAAAGTTCAGTAATCCGAAAATGGTCACAAATCGCCTTAGGGATCTACAATCAAAAATTGTTTATGAATCCTATTCTACACCGTATACTAGATCACATAGTCCAAAAATATACCGAGTGTTCGATTTAAAAGAAAGCGAAAGTTAAATTCGAAAAGTTCCGTACTGAAAAATATTTTTCGACCATCCTGCATAATTTGAAGGCTTGAGAAAAAATAAGAAATATTAAAAATAAATGGCTTTAGGAAAATTATCTTTCTAACTCGATCGTTGTAACGTCAGGGTATGATTCATCTGAAAATGGACTTATTTCGACCAAAAATTCGTAACATCCAACTGGTGAATGAAGGTTACGCAGATGTTATAACAAATATTTAATTTTTTTCGTATCGCCCTGTATATGAGGCAATAAATTCTATTTCTGGATCCTGTTGTCTGGTTAACTTTCGTTTTTATATATCAGAACAGTACTCGGGAAATTGAACTTTGACGCATTATGAAAATATTATAGTCTAGATTCGTTTTAAAAATTGTTCAATCATTTTCGAGAATAGGACACTGGATAATATGAAAACATTGCATCCCTTTATTGCAGAAAAAAAAATTCTGTAGATGGCTTGACTAGCAAAGTTTTAATTGTTTGTGACTTCATGTAAATGTAAAGTTCAATATGGCGTATAATTTCGGAGTGATATTGGAATGTTATGAGTGTGAATACAATGGAGGGCGAAGAAACCGATGAAATTAATGAACTCCAATTCATGTACAAGATAACAGGCAGAATTTGAGGAACATTTTATTAGAATTTGACGAACGTAATGATATTCCAGGTCTATGGAGGATGAGAGTAAAATTTCGTCATTGAAATACTATTAAATAACAACTGTGGATCAACTACAATGTCAGTTCCTTTGATCGTATTGATATTTTCCCAAATGAAACACTCTGTAAATTATTTTAGGGTTTATTCGACGGATTTTCATTAGGATACCAGGTTCAAAAGGTACGTTGAGTGAAGCATACTGAGTTATAGCGCATCATTTTCTCCATATTATACTTATGCTAAATATACGAATGGAGGCTTGGTTGACCCGCCCAGGAGGAGTTTCTCCATCACACTCCTTGAGCATCAATAAAAGAATCGGATATATTCACATAATAATTCGACACAACTCTATGAATTGGACCTATTTTTATTATATCCTCCTTGAGTTTCATTTTCAACTTGAAGTATTGGTTTGACCATACTAGATAGAACACACTGTATAATTGACCATATGAAATGACACCAATGAAAAATACTGCTAATATTATCTTATATTGATGAATGTTTAGACCTTAATGACTCAGAATAGTGAAAATTATTCAGATTAACGTTTTTTGTTGTTTAACAACAGAGAGAAAATGAGAATTTTCAACGCCCTCTAGCGTCAAAACTAGCCTATAGAAAAACTTATGCCCATTGGACTTTTTGTTTGGAATGACTTGGAGTACAACATATCAAAAATTCAGTCGATTCGACAGAGGGGCCACTTTCCCTACTAAAGTATGCGGTGTCCTTTATATTGAATCCTGGCTAATATACTCCCTTATCAAGTGACTAAGAGAATCCTAAAATATGCCCTAAAATATGCTCGAAGCCATTTTTAATTGTAGAATAATTGTGGATTGTATAACGCAACCTCCTAAGAAATGTGCTGTCTCATATTTAGCGTGCACTCCGAAATATCCTGAAGGGTAGTGTGAAAGGAGCTCAAGTCGAGAGGAGGAGAGGAATGAGTCCTTAAGCCAAATCTCACCTGCAGATTGTCATCCTCTGTTCGGGAATTCGCGTTATCGGCCGCTATGAGGCAAGCTTGAAGGCAACACGCTAGCAAAGTCGCCCACAAAACTTTGGCGGAGTTGACGTTGAATGACGCATGACGCATTATTGCTGAAACAAAAGTATTCGATTAATTTTTCCGAAGGTTATATTTTGAGATCTGCGAGATGAATAGTAGCTGACTGATTTTTTTATATGTTGATATACAGGGTGTTCGGTAGAAAGATGTAAAGTTTTGAAGATCTTGTCGAAGTGGTATTTTTTTATGAGAATAAAGTTTGTTGAATCAGGCGCAGCCGAGTTCAACGCGATTACAAAAAACTGGGAAATTACACACTGTGAAAAAAATAACACCAGACAACACCAGATAACACCATTCGGTGTCTATATAGGTCCTGATGATTATAGTGAAAAATAGCACCGACATATTTTACACCGTTCTATGGTGTAACATAAAATAGTGTACATGGTGTTGACTGTATTCGGGATGATCAGATGTCACACCTGAAGAAAGTCTTAGAAAACACCATCGTGGGGTTAATTGTCCATTTGAATGGTTCAGAAGAAACTGCTTCTAGTGTGTTGCATAGCACTTCTTCATGTGGAAATAATATAAGTTTAATTATTCCGCAATAGTAGTGAGTGTTCCTGAACACTAATATGGTGTAAATTGAAATCTTCTATACATACATAAGAAACAGGTTAAATTTAACTTTAACTTCGTTCTAACCTGTGTTGGGAGCATGCGCTGACAAACTTTCAGCTTTTATAAAATAACGTAGGTCTGGGGTTCACGGGCTCTTATACTATACTATAAGTAGTGCCAAAAATAAAGTTTCTTTACATTTTTTCAATTAAAAAACAAAGAATTATGTAAGACATAGCAATGTCGTCGTAGATAAAAATGTCTGATGAACTCATGCGAACTTTGCATCTCGAGTACTTCATTCAAATTTGAATGAGACTGAAATCAAATACTATGGTCTCTTATGGAATTTAGCAGCTGATCACCATTATATTGTTTCGCGCCAAAATTTTTACCGCCACCTAGCGGAAACGCATTTCGCGAATTATTTATTACACATATTGTGTATAAAAGTCACAAAACTGGGGAAAATTTCACCAAAAATCGAAATAAATAATTTTTGGTAATATATATTTACGATATAAGTGTCGTAAAGATTCATATTACGGTATGAGATGGAATATTTGTCAAACGAGGCATTTAGGCCGAGTTTGATAACCTATCGATTATCGTGATATTAATTTACGACACAAATATTGTACAATATTTAACCTACTACCAAAAATGTTAATTATTTACTCAAAATTATTCAATGTTCCTTAAATTGATGATATTAGAATCATGCAACAAGCAAGCGTTGCGCCCATTGTTGATTTATTTTGCGAACTGTCAACTTTGACACGTTCATTCCAATTTGGTAAAATTTCATCAACATTAGTTCAGACCATTAGAGAATAGATTCAGATATAGAATCCGCTACAAATTAAAAAATTCAAACCTTATTACCTGATAAATGCCGGGATAGATACTCAAATTTATAATAAATTAGTTCTTGTTATCCTTTTCCAATAAATAGACACATTTAAAAAGAGAAACAAATGAATTTTGTTTTACCGCACTAGTGCGGTAAAGTATCTCATTACGAAACTCATATCAGTATCGTAATGTTTGATATTACATATTAGTGGTAGGCAAAACTATATTACAACAAGGTGTACTAATTTTCGACAATTGTATACATTATTTACACATTTTTTTACACTGTGAAAAGAAAAAATCTAAACAGGTATTTCTTTCGGTGTATTCTGTTCCCATCAAGAATCGAGATCCTGAAGAAACATGAACCTATATTTGATACATAAAGAATTGTTTTGTGAATGAAATCGACGTTATCTCGTTCAAATGAAATATTTTATATTAAAAGTTTTTTTCAAAAATAGAAGAAATCTATTTAACAATGAGCTAATCAAGTTCAACACTAGATGTCCTGCCATACCAGGATGATCACTGCAATAATCCTATACTATAGGAGTATTCGGGTCAAAAATCCATCAGAAAACAACTACTTTCCTGGCTAATACCACGACGAACGTTGAATTACATCCAATGAATTTCCGTGCAGAGTTCCTACAAGGCTCCGCAATTGCTAAATGCATGGAAATGTTAATCGAAACATTTGGACCACCAATAGATCGATTTCTGGGTTCTTGCCCTCATCAGTATAGGGTAGGTCTCTGCAGACAATAACTAATGTTTGCAACAAATGATTCGATTATCAATCCATTTCAAGGCAGAAGCTGAGACACCACCCGCAGATCGGTGTTTAACCAAACTACGAGCGCCATCCCACCCACTAGCCACCCTAAGCAATACCCAGTACTTCGCAAAGCGAATATATCAAAAATAGAAGAAATCTATTTAACAATGAGCTAATCAAGTTCAACACTAGATGTCCTGCCATACCAGGATGCTCACTGCAATATTCCTATACTATAGATTGGATTGGATAATCGAATCATTTGTTGCAGACATTAGTTATTGTCTGCAGAGTCCTACCCTATACTGATGAGGGCAAGAACCCAGAAATCGATCTATAGGTGGTCCAAATGTTTCGATTAACATATCCATGCATTTAGCAATTGCGGAGATATCCTTGTAGGAACTCTGCACGGAAATTCATTGGATGCAATTCAACGTTCGTCGTGGTATTAGCCAGGAAAGTAGTTGTTTTCTGATGGATTTTTGACCCTAATACTCTTATAGTATAGGATTATTGCAGTGAGCATCCTGGTATGGCAGGACATCTAGTGTTGAAAAAGTTTTTTTGTTATTCAATTGTTATTATAGACTTTCGAACTATTTACTGAATTTTCTACATATTTAAATTTTTCATGTATTAGTGAACAACCCTGTTAACAAAACACCCCCATTCAGTTGTACATTTGGATACGTTTGCATTAACTAGAACACAATATACGAAAGAAAGCTGTTACCATTAACGTCAAACGAACAGCATTGTGCTATTACACTTTTTATAAAACAAAACTCAGCATTACGGGTATTTTACTGTTTGCTACATTTTCTGCATCGTTGGGGGTAAATCAACACCCGGTTCAATTATATCAACTTTCATTAGAGCGAGCGCTACAAGAGATTAACTTCCAGTTTGCATGCTGACGATTGTCATGGCCATCGAACAATTCTAGAAACAGTTCAGGTCGATTCGTGCAAACCGCTGACGTATGTGGGATTCGACATCCATCCATCCAGTTAGTTCTACCACAACTCGCTAAACATTGAGTACAGAGTTATACAAGGTGTCTTCTGAATGAAGACAAATACTTGTTACAAAAGAGATGTCTCAGATACATTTTATTTAGATCCCTAATAACGGAGGGTCTAAGGGACATCCCAGTTTTGTCCCGTTTATGTTCTAAAATGTACCAGGAATGTCCCGCAGAGCATATTCAGTAGATGCCGTAGATGGTACATCCCTGGAACAACTCAGGTATGCCCTCGATAACAAATTTGTCATATAACATTTCATGTTGGCCCTTTTTGGTACATAGTTAAGAATGTCCACGGAATGTCACCGGTAAAAATTCAGAACTTCCCTGGGATGTGCAGAGGATGATCCTGCATGGTCGATATGTTTATGGTGCTAAACTCTTTAATTGCGATTCTGCATTTCGGTTCTTGATTTGATATCGGATTGTTTTTGTATTTGGCTTCTTGAATGGGTTTTATAAAATGCCTTACATCCACAAACTGTCAAAATGTGTTTGTTTCGAAAATGAAAACACCAAACTTTGGCCAGAACCGTGATTAGCACTCACCAGGAAATTTGTATCAACTTTGATATATTGAAAAAAATTTGGATAATATTCATATTTATACAGTCACTATAACCAATTTGAGAACATACGGTAACTTCAAAAGTTATAATAACAAATATCTACCATTCGTTTTATCCATGATTTTCCAAAAATGATTCCTTTTTGTTTTTTCGAAACGAACTATGCTGCTTCACACAACCACTCTGTCACTCGATGTACGACATACACACATTTCTACGTTCGAAATATATTTGCTCAAAAAATGATCAAAAAGCACAGTTTTTCAAATATTTGCGAAGCTACTTGAGATAAAAAGTTCCCCTTCTGGAATAATCCTGTTTGATGTTTTGTCGATAAATCAGTGTTATCAACTTGAAACTATTGCCATTGGCGTCAGTTTCGGGAAATATTATTTGAATAATGATATTATGTTAGAACTTATGCAGGTTCTTTCGTATACACTATTTGTATTCCGAACAAACTTAATGTCAGTTCATAGAGGTGAGTTCAGTAAATATCCTCAAAGTGAGTATCCACTCTCTAACAAATCTGCTTGCTTAGTAAATCTAAATACCTGCCATACAAAACCGAAGACTGATTGGTTTCATAATCATGAACTTACATGAAGAGTCTCACCATATCTCTTTATATACTTGCTTCAAAACACCAAATACCTGCCTCATGAGGCTGACCACCAGACTTTTTGGACTAAATAAATTGAAAGAGTATTTTCAGCAGAACAAACATTCCAAAGTAACAAGTAATAACAGCCTTTTAAGACAAAAAACCGACCCCTCCAGAATATACAGTGCATACATAAAGTATTGAATGATTTCGTTATTTCTGAATATGAAGAAGGAGAATCCTCAGATAAGTATATTTATATTTTCGAAGAGTCAGTTCTTTTATTGTGAATATATACTATATTAGATGATACTTCCAAAACAATATGGCGACGGTGAATATGATCAATTGTGATCTTGAGAATGAGGCGGGAAATATAATATGCAATCTCCCAGTTATAAAATATGAAAACAAATTTACGGGTGCTGGCTGTGATGATTAAAAGGTTCAACGTCAAGGTTGTGGCTTATCGTGGAATCAAGCAGTGACTAGCAGGGGGGTACACTTTCCCGGGCCAAAATTAAAACGTTAATGGGTCTGCGGTTTCTACAATGCTAAATGAATTTAACCAACCCAATCGATCAATCCACTTAAAAGAGGGTTGTTATCACATCATGTAAACAGAATTGTTCGTCAATATATTTCCAGATAGCACAGAAGTTAGAACTTACTATACCCAAATGAAATTAAGTAACATAAAACAAATTATTTGTACTGTGTATCCACAAAATCACCCCCTATATATACATAAATATATATATATATATATATATATATATATATATTACATCTCTGAACATTAAGACGTCAAACCAGATCGCATACCTTACAGCGTCTTGTTGAAGAATCAAGTATAGCCTGAGTTTGGCACATGTATATTCATCACGAACAGCCCTATCCCCACCTCAACCGATCAGATGGTACTAATATGAGAATAATAAAATACGTTTTCTCACTATTGATAGTACCTTGGCACCTCTTCACAAATCACTGTCATTATCACGTCAGTTTTGTATATTTTATCCGAAATGTGAACATTAAAAACTCATATACGATACATTATAACGTCAGGCATTGTTGCCACGTCTATTGCCACGTCTATTGTGTTATTGTGGGAATCCCCTAGCTACCCAGTGTCCAATACTTTTAATTGACGGATGATTATTTCAAGTCTGTTTGTGTGAGGTACTGGTGAAAATTGAAAATGGACAAATCAATAAGAGCCTACAAAATGATGTTGACCGCAAGGAGTTCTAAAGGTGAGTGAAATAGTATCGGATTTTATTAATGAATAGAAATTACTGGTATTATTTCCAGTATACCTACAAACAGTAAAGAATCTTCAATGGCGGGAAAATTCACTCATTTTTATCGCGAAGACTGGAGATTTGTTACTATCGAAATATTAGAATGAGGGTGAATGGATTGATTATTAGTTTTAATTATAAGCCGATTCTATTCAAAATTGGAAGCTGAAGAATTTCGGGGTCGGGGATTATGATTCACCATTAAAAAACTCAAGATGACGGCCCAAATGACGGTCGAGTTTTGCGATTATGGTCCAATTCTATTCGAAATTGTTATCTGGGGGTTTTCGGGGTCGGAGATTATGATTATTTTGTCAATTTTCAAAATTTCAAGAGGGCGTCTCCAAAATGGCGGAAGAAATTTGAGATTGTTGTCCGATTCAATTCAAAATTGGTATCTAGGGGTTTTGAGATATTGAGATTTTTTGTCAAAATTCAAAAATTCAAGATGGCTGCTTCAATATGGCGGATCCGTTTTGTGATAATGGTCCGATTTGACTCGAAATTGGTATCAGGGGGTTTTCAAGGTCGGAGATTATGATTTTATTGTTAGAATTGAGAAATTCAAGATGGTGGCTCCAAAATGGAAGACAAGTTTTGGGATTATGGGCCAATTCTATTCAAAATTGTTATCTGAGGATATTTGGGTCGGGGTTTATGATTCTTTGGTCAAAATTGAAAAATTTAAGATGGCAACTCCAAAATGGCGAAAGAGTTTTGCGATTATGGTCCGTTTATATTCAAAATTGGTATCTGGGAGTTTTCGGGTCGGAGATTATGATTCTTTTGTTGAAATTCAAAAATTCAATATGGCGGCCACAAAATGGCGGACGAGATTTGTGATTGTCTTCCAATTCTATTCAAAATTGGTATCTGGAGGTTTTCCGGTCGGAGATTATGATTTGTTGTCAATATTCAAAAATTCACGATGGCGGCTCCAAATGATGGACGAGTTTTGCGATTATGGTCTGATTCTATTCAAAATTGATATCTGAGGGTTTTCGGGGTCAGAGATTATAATTTTTTTGTTAAAATTCAAAACATCAAGATTGCGTCTCCAAAATGGCGGACGAGATTTGAGATTGTTGTCCGATTCAATACAAAATTGGTATCTAGGGGTTTTGGGAGATTATGATTTTTTGTCAAAATTCAAAAATTCAAGATGGCGGCTTCAATATAGCGGACCCGTTTTGTGATACTGGCCGATTCGACTCGAAATTGGTATCTGGGGGTTTTCAAGGTCGGAGATTATGATTTTATTGTTAGAATTGAGACATTCAAGATGGTGGCTCCAAAATGGAAGACAAGTTTTGGAATTATGGGCCAATTCTATTCAAAATTGTTATCTGAGGATATTTGGGTCGGGGATTATGATTCTTTTGTCAAAATTGAAAAATTCAAGATGGCGACTCCAAAATGGCGAAAGAGTTTTGCGATTATGGTCCGTTTATATTCAAAATTGGTATCTGGAGGTTTTCCGGGTCGGAGATTATGATTTGTTGTCAATATTCAAAAATTTACGATGGCGGCTCCAAATGACGGACGAGTTTCGCGATTATGGTCTGATTCTATTCGAAAGTGATATCTGGGGGTTTTCGGGGTCAGAGATTATAATTTTTCTGTTAAAATTCAAAAAGTCGAGATGGCGTCTCCAAAATGGCGGACGAGATTTGGGATTGTTGTCCGATTCGATTCAAAATTGGTATCTTGGTTTTGGGAGATTATAATTTTTTTAAAAATTCAAAAATTCAAGATGGCGGCTTCAATATGGCGGACCCGTTTTGTGATAATGGTCCGATTCGACTCAAAATTGGTATCTTGGGGTTTTCAAGGTCGGAGATTGTGATTTTATTGATAGAATTGAGAAATTCAAGATAGTAGCACCAAAATGGAAGACAAGTGTTGGGATTATGGGCCAATTCTTTTCAAAATTGTCATCTGAGGATATTTGGGTCGGGGATTATGATTATTTTGTCAAAATTCAAAAATTCAAGATGGCGACTCCAAAATGAGTTTTGCGATTAAGGTCCGTTCATATTCAAAATTGATATCTGGGAGTTTTCGGGGTCGGAAATTATGATTCTTTTGTCAGAATTCAAAAATTCAAGATGGCGGACCCGTTTTGTGATCATAGTTAGATTCGGTCCAAATTGCTAAGTGGGTGTTTCTCCTAAGCTTGAAATTTTGAACATGTATAAAAACTAAAAAAAGTAAAAATAAAATTCTAGTTCAAAAAACTAAAGAAGACACTTCACTCTTAACATTGACTGAAAAGTAGAAAATAAATTTTAATATAATAATTTCTGAAATGTAAAAAATGCTTGGGTGCTCTTTACGTATATAGTTCTTGAACGCTAAATATTAATAATATAAGAATATGGGTGAAGAACACCCAAGATTTTTTACATTTTAGTTATTATTATATTAGGAATTATTTTCTACTTTTCAATGTTAGGAGTAAAGCGTGTTCTTTAGTTTTTAAGAACGTGGTTTATTTAATTTCTTTATTTAAGCAATTATTTGAAAGGATATTACGAAACCGTCGAATGCTAATGCAGAAAACATAAATTTGTCTTGGGTAGTAATGAATGAAATGAATAAAATGTGTTCGATTTTCGCAAGAAGAAAATATTTAGTTTTATAAACTGAGAATTTTCAAAGAAACTTTAACTTCGTCGTTTTGAACATCTTCATGCGTAAAAATCGAAAACATATTTGACTTCCACTATAAAGATCCATATGTACCTATCTTTCGTTTCTTATTTTACAGGAGGAAATAATTCTTCAAAAATAATAGAACGTGGAACGGTAAGGAACAAAATAAAATTTTTGTAATTAGATGGAAGGTATTGAATAAAACTATTCCCAATGAATATTGAATTGAAAAAGTTCTAATGCTGTTTTGTCTGATACCAAATTTCTCATTATATTTAGGTACCACTTGAGTTTTGGGCTGAAGGAAGAAATAAAAATTGGTTTTGTAATAGACCTCTGTCCCCCGTTAAAAACGGAATCAAAACTGTTGTGGCAGATGAAAAAGAAAACAAAATTATAATTTTGGAAAATATAGTTGTAGTTTCAAAAACGACTGATTCAGTGGCAGAGAAAGATGAGTCGAATCAAATTAGCTCCGAGAGAAAAGTGAGTTTTGATTATTCATTTATTCCTAACGGCCCATTTTCATTTTCAGTCATCGTTACTATTCTCTCTTAAGATGAATATTCGTTATCGTGATTTTTTTAGAAATTTGTTCCATCTATCGAAGTATTATGGCATTCTGAGCACGAATACTAAAGTATTGGTTCTTCAGAATTCAAGGAAGGCAAATGTTCCAAGTCGTTTTCATACAATAGAATACACAAGACATTCGATGCATTTTCTGAGTATCTAAGATTTTGCAAATAGAAAAAAAAATTATTTATGGAGAGTCACATAAACAGGAAAGGTATCCCCTTTACGAAAAATGAATTTCAAATAACTCATTACTCAACTCGATTATTTATTCTCCTACCTACCTTATAAAATTTAGCCACTTTTTTAATGGGATTGTATTGGTAACTTACAAACCATACTGAGAAAAAGTTGATGCGTATCTGGAAGCATAATCTAGCGGTAAAACCTAATTGAAAATAACAGGGCCGGTTCTTGAGATATGACAATAAAACAAAATTCGATTATTTCGGTTTTTTGGTTATTTATTTTCAGAACTACCAACAAATATTTTGGAGGCTTTTCTTTTGATAGTATTGGCTTTCTTTCGATAGTATTGACTTCGACTCAGATGTGGCTTTGATTCAGGTGTGGCATTCAACGTGTCGTAATCTCCGGACCACCCTCAACTTTTTTTTAAATACGGACCTGGATATTTTATGATACTATTCGAAATAACTTTTGATCCTGAATCCAACGGTGTATCAAACAATGCCATTCAAAGGCGGTTTTCAGGTAATATGAACCGTATCCAGATTTGATCAAATTAACAGTTAGTTTCCGCCATTTTCAGTTGAATCAACAAAGTCAATTCTTCCGAAACTTATGTAATTCTCTGAAAATTAAACACAATTGATCAAAAGAACAATAGTAATGTAGATATTTCACCTCGAAATTATTCGAAAAAAATGTGAATTTGCTTTGAAACCTCGTTTGGAACCACAAGACCGTTACACTAGTGAAAGAAAAGCAGTTGAAATTGCATAATTGAATAATTGAACAAAGTAGTAGAAGTTTTGAGCCATTATTTTTCGATCACTTATTAATTATTTATCTTGAAAAAAATTGTCTGAAATTGCCCCATAATTGGATGATTATTGATTGTCATTTATGTTTTCCTAGTTAATCACTTTATGCTCAAAGTATTCTACACTTTATTGAAATGAACACTGATTATAAATTCAATACGGATACAGATTACCCGAAACCTGTCTTTGAAAGGCATTGTATGATACACCGCTGGATTCAGGATGAAAACTCATTTCGAATAGTGTTATAAAATATCCAGTTCCGTATTTAAAAAAATAAGTTGTGGGTAGTCCAGAGAATACGAAACGTTGGATGCTAAATCTGAAAACGTCAAATCCAAGACAATTAAAAACTTCCAAAATATTTTTTGGTAGTTCTGAAAATAAATGAAGGATAACCAAAAATCTCAAATATATAAGTGATATTTTAGATTAATTTTCACAGACAACGTAGCCCCCTGTCATTATATAATCTATATGCATTGTCTAATCATTGTGGGACTTTCAATAGCGGACACTACACAGCCTACTGTAGACATCCTTATGCAGGCACGTGGCATGAGTATAATGATTCAAAAGTGTCCCCAATTTCATCTGAATCCTTAGTAAGCGGAGAGGCCAATATTCTCTTCTATGAACAAGATGATATTAAAGGAGATCATATTTAGTTTTATTCAGTTTTGATATATATTGTAATATATATTAAATTTTTACAAATTGAATTATATTACATAAAAACCGCTAGATTATGCTTCCAGATAAGCTCTATTTAACTGTCCTCCTAACTTGTATGGTTTGGAAGTTACCAATATTATCTCATTAAAAAAATGGCCACCCTGTATACAGGGCGTTGATTGAGTACGTTGACTTGACGTTAACTTTTGCAAAAAATACATTTTTTACAATAAATTTGGTAAACAGTTTTTTTTTTAGGGTGAGAAATCAAAATATTTGATATTCCTTTTTATGTAGCACTTAGAGGGCGCTGCATACGCTATCATTATTTATTATAATTTGCCATAACTTTTTTGACAGTAACTTTTATGAATTTTTTCTATGTAAATCCAATTCTCATACCTTTTCTGAGCAGTATACTTACTCAACAACAATGGGGGCAACCGTTTTTGAGAAATTTGAAAATTTCTGCATCGATGCAGATTATAGGGTCACTTAGGCGCCAGATGAGATTGCTGAGTACGTGAAAGATCTTGCTAAAATGAACAACTCACAAAGATGTATCGAGAACGAATCATATTTCGACGCATCTTGATAAAAAAAAAAGTTGTTTATTTTAGCGAGATCTATTGCATATTCAGTTTTTGTGAAGTTCTGAGCAAATTCATCTGGTGCCTAAGTGACTCCATAACCTGCATCGATGCAGTAACTTTCAAATTTCTCAAGATCGTTTTGGTTGGTTTCCGGGTTTTGCCGTGGTCTTCTTTGGTTAAAATATCCAAACGATTCAACTGAAATTTGAACTGCGGCAGTCATTTTCAGTGGCGTGGTCGAAGTACTCTTCTTCACGTATCAACTGAAACTGAAACGTTTGGAGATTTCAACCAAAGAAGACCACGGCAAAACCCGGAAACCAACCAAAACATTGACGCCAGCCGTGAAAGCCTACATTCCTATATTCTCAAGAACGGTTGCCTTTAATGTTGTTGAGCATGTACATGTATCTTGCTTGGAAAAGGTGTGGGAATAAGATTTGAATATAAAAAATCCCATGAGTTTACTGTCAAAAAAGTTTGAGAAGATTAAGTGTTACATAAAAATCTTCACCAAATTTTGATTTCTCACCTCAAAAAAACCCATTAACTGAATTTTGTGCAAAAAATTTAACACCCTGTAATAAAACATAATAATACTATACTCATTTACCATAAAAATGATATTTTTTTATTTTTTTTATACTTTGAGGAAAGTAAAATAAAAGGACAACTTGTCATCTATGGGTGGGGTGCTTACCAAAATATTATTTTCCCGTCAATTAATATAAATTATGAATAGAATACGTTATTTATTCATATGGATCAGTTATTGGGAATTTCATTGAACATTTAAAGTACCTTACCTACATCAGCATTGTTATTGAAATGCAAACTATGTTTGAATTAATTTACTCATTTCGAAATAGAAACGCAGCGTAACAAAAAAAAAACTTTTTTCTCACATTATAGAGGTAGATATGAACAACCACACCGGTTCATTTAATCTAGTTTAATACCATTTCCATTACTGAAGATGAATTAATTTGGAAAATCTGGATCTTATTTCCTAGTGACAATCTGTTAACTTTACTCAAGTTTGATCTAATGGAAATATACCGACACACAAAAAAAATGTTCGAAGAAATTGACATACTGATGTCTTAGTAAGTGAATAGATGTTTAGTTTTTGTGTGTGGAAAAATGTAACATTAATTGACCTCTAAAATGCCATACCTTCTAAAATAAGCGCAAATGAATAGTTTTAGACTTCGAATTTAAATGCAGTTAGTAGTTAAAATACGTAATTTTTCCCCAACATTTTCAAAAAATTAGTCACCGTGTGCTTAACGAATATTCAACTTCCTTAAGAATTATCTATCAGTAATCAAGCAACATTTGATTTTTGTAGGTAGAAAAAGTCATTCCAGATGAAAGCTGCCAATATTCCTCACTAGAAAAACCATCATCTGCCTATGAATCTGCCAATAGAAGTGATGTGAGTTGATGAAAAATATTACTCAACTAGGTAGTGAACCCTAATTTTGTCATTTTTCAGATGTCTTCTCCTAGTGATCCATTTTCCTGTTCTGGTGATTCTTCCTACGTACCATCCATTTCAGAGGTTGGTTTAGATTCCAGATTTCCATCATTTTCTACTTTAAAATTTTTCAGGTATCATCGTCTTCGTCATCTAGCGACATTAACATAGAGTTGAATGATGATAAAGATTGTGTGTATGACAAATCTGTCCAAGAAGATACATTGATAAATACTGCTGAGGATGTTACTAAGGAGAAAAAAATAATCAGAAATACGCTATATAATGCTGCGACATATGAAGTTCAACTGCCAGAAGTGTTGGAAACCTACAATACTAATATACCATCCACCAGCGGTTTCGCACCAGATCGTAACAAAGATGATGAAATTGTGGTTTCTAGAGCCAATGAGATTATACCTAAACTTGTCTCAAATAATGATCGAGAAAAAGAGCCTGAAAATAATTCTGGAACTACTGAAAAGGTAACTGGCAGAGTTAAACTCAAAAACTTCTGCTATTACTGCGAAACTGATGTACTGAACTTTGCTAGACACCTTATCAATAATCACTCCATGGAATTTGATGTCATTAAATTGATGTCGATGCCTGCAAAATGTTTGGAAAGAAGACGTCTACTGGCTCTACTGAGAAACAAAGGAAATTATCTGAAAACAGCAAATAATTGCCCAAGGAGAGTGCGCCGGGCTCAAATTCCATCAAATGAATCTGTATTACCCTGTGATAACTGCCTTGGTTTTTTCTCATCGAAACTATTATATAGGCATAGAAAAAAGTGTAGCGGTAAAAGTGGAAAAGCACAGAGTGAAGGACAATCTACATTATTACGTCATATCAGAATTGACGAAAGATTGAAACGTGAAGTGTTTCCACGTATGCGTGCTGATAAAATATCGATGGAAGCTAAAGCAGATAACTTGATCTGTTCGTTTGGTGCTCGATATCTGAGAATACATAGAGAAAAACATTTTGCTACCGTAACTTCAAGAAAAATGAGGGAATTATCAAAAATCCTGATTGAGTTGAAAAAATTAGAACCAAGGATAAAAACATTTTTCCAGGCATTGCAACCTAAGTATTTCGACCTTTTTGTTCAAGCTACACAAATAGTGGCCAGATACGATCAAAAAATTGATGTTTATGAAGCACCTTCATTTGCTATGAACATAGTAAACTCCTTCAAACAATGCTGCGATATTGCCATTAATTTTGTTCTTAAAGGGAGCCAACATTATGAAACAATCCCAGCTGCTGAAGCGGAAGCACAACTGAAAACAATGATTCATTTATTCACAGCAAATTGGAAGTATGAAATTTCCAGCCAAGCTGCCAATAATCTTCATTTGAACAAATGGAACAAAATAACGATTGTTCCATTAGCAAATGATCTGAAAATCATGAAAAATTACCTTGTTGAGACTGCCGAGAAAGCTGCCAGAAAACTCGCAATCAACTGCATGGATGCGTCGGCTTATAATATGCTAGTGGAAATAGTATATTGTCAAGTACTCCTACTCAACAGAAAACGCCCAGGTGAACTCCAGAGACTGTTACTACAAACTTACTTAAATTGTGGAAATGATAAAGGAAAATATGAAGAGTTTGAGAGCATAATTACACCATCTGAGCGAGTTTTATTAAAGAAATTGAAACGCGTTGTCACTAGAGGAAAAAGGGGTAGAGGAGTACCAGTACTCTTCACTGAAGACGTTCAGAAGAGTATCCAGTTGATAATTGACATACGGTCAAATATGGTTCCGAAAGAGAATTTATTTTTGTTTGCCAAAGCGAATTGTAAATCTGAAATAAGTGGATATAAAATTGTGAATAAATATGCACACTTGTGTGGGGCCAAAAATCCATCCTCTATTACTGCCACACGGCTCAGAAAGCATTTAGCAACACTCATGCAAATTTTCAATATGACCGATAGTGATATTGAACAATTGGCATCATTTATGGGACATACACCTGGTGTTCATCGTGGCTCCTATAGGCTTCCAGATGACATATATCAAACTGCAAAACTCTCCAAGCTGCTGTTACTGATGGAGAAAGGTGAGGCAAGTGAGTATAAAGGCAAGAGTCTAGATGAAATAGATTTGAATATGGAAGAAAATTTACTAGAAGAAATAAAGGAAGACGAAAGTGATATCGAAAACAGAGATGAAACTGGAAATGATGATGAGAAAAATTCAATTCAGACTGATGACAAAATTGAACTAAAGAGAAGTGGAAGGCCTAAAAAACTATTGGAGGAAGATAAATGTTCTGAAATGGAATCTGGGCTTCAGAACAAAGCAAAAGGAAGAGTATTAGTTCCGTGGACGAATGAGCAAAAGTTGAAAACCAAGAAGTTCTTTAAGGAACATATTAAACGTTCGAAACCTCCAAAACGACACGAATGTGAAAAACTCATAGAGGAAAACCCCCAGATATTCAATAACAAAAATTGGTTGAAAATTAAAGTTTTTGTACAGAATGAGTATAAAAAAAATACCCATTGAAATTTTTTCTAACTCACATTCCGTTATTTTTCAGAATGTTATTTTTTATCAGTTTTCTCAATAAATATTTCGTGTCAAATAAATGAATATTTGGAACATTTGGTGTGAATACAATTCAAGAAATAGAAACTACCAAAACACCAAAACTAAGTCAAAATAACACTCGACGCGCGTTTCGCCAGCAAATTTAGCATCTTCAGGAGATAAAAGCATACTAAACTTCTCATTCTAACTTATTCCTATTTATACTACTTATCTGAAAGACTACATTAAATTATCTAATCTAAATTGTTTATCTAATTTTCAAATCTACCTGCTACCCTAAGTATTATTGCACTCATCAGTATAATCGCAATCATTATCAGTATCAGATAATGAGTGCGATAGAACACTGAAATACTTAGAGTAGCAGGTAGATTTGATGTAGTCTTTCAAATAAGTAGTATAAATAGGAATAAGTTAGAATGAGAAGTTTAGTATACTTTTAGCTCGATGCTTACTTTGTTGGCGAAACGCGCGTCGAGTGTTATTGTGACGTTGTTTGGGTAGTTTTTATTTCTTGAAGAATTATTTCGTGTGCCTATTCCTATAATGATTTTGATGGCTTTTCTACAGTTCATAAGAACCAAAAATTAAAATGAGATTTTCATAAACTATAAAATATAAAAATGGAAAATAAGCGAATAGAATAAATTTCTTTCATATTCAGTTCCCATGACCAAGTTATTATTGAAATAATATTCGAAATGTTCTTTTAACTAGAAATTGTTACTGCTATATACTTCTATTAATTCATTTTTATCGGATTTCAACTTTCCTGCTAAGTATGATCAAAAGATTCAATAAAAACATTTTTCAATATGAGTGTTCATTATAAAAAATAATATTTCTACGACAGTGCGAAAACTAAGATTTTACCCACGGTCCACACTGCGTAAAGTTATACTTTTTCGCAAAAATGCGTAAAAAATCACCTGTGACTAAAAACATCAACAGTATGTGAAGTAATTTCTAACACACTATTCATATACTTACCCAGATTTGAAAAAAGTTTAAAAGTCGTTTGATAATACAGAGAAAATTCAAAACTTCAGATTGAACATTCAAATCAATTATAAAATTGCTGCAATTTGCCTATACTATAGCCGTCGTGAGACAAAAATTGATATATTTTCGTAAAGAGCAAACAAAAAAATTTAAGATGACATTGTGGCGTTAGCATACCGAGGTTGTAGTTTGCCTAAGTCCTTGAAGTATGGTGATTGATTGTTTCCTGAGGTGCCAAAGATAGTAATAAGTAAATATTCACTTTTAACTATTTTTAATTTAGGACAATTTGAATGACAGTGGTTTGTTACTCCACTTCTATATACATAGTCAAATGTTAGTTAATATGAGGGTTATCGAAAAAAAGTTCGGATGAAAGTTGAAGGGTATTTCATTATGAACCTTTTTATGAATTAAAATATGTTTTAGATGTGCCATTGGTCATTGATGAACCATTATGCCATGTTTAGTATCTCTAGAAAGCTTGTTTTTTTATTATTTCAGTAGTACTAATACTATTTTAACTGTCTTCATATGAGCAGTGTTTCTCCAAGTGTTGTGTCCACCTCGGTAATTCACTTATCTATTGCTTAATTTGATGAAAAAATTTCTCAATCGGGGAATGCAGCCAGTTAAATATTTCAAGCGATATGGCAATTTGATTCAGAGAGAGGCGTACGTAGGTATACGTACGTATAATCCTTAATTTTTCCTAAATAGAAGGTAAGAGAAAAAAAAACAAAAATAATCATTTGTTGCAATAGTTCAAAAAATTAGTATTCTGTGAATGAAAAAGAAGATTGCCGGACAACATTTGTAGAGCTATTACATACCATTATTTATTAGTCCTGAAAACAAATTTTTGAATGAAACAACTGTCAATGTAGCACATGAAGAATATTTTTTTATAAAAACTTACGTACGCCACTGTCTGAATCAAATTACCATATCGCCTAAAATATCCCACTGGCTACATTCCCCGACTGATAAAATTTTTGAACAAATTAAGCAATAGGTAAGTGAATTACAGAGGTGGACACAAAAATACTAAACATACTGTACCTATCATTAGTAATAGTAATACTAAAATGAGAGAAAACCAGGCTTTCTGTCGATACTAAAAATATAACATAAGGTTTCGTTCCATTCTCCACCGATGGCACATCTAAAAAATATCATAATCCCTAGTAAGGAGCAGAGCGAAATACCTCTCAACTTTCATCCGAACTTAACTGAGAAAAATGGGCGGGTCCATACATTTGACTAACCCTGTAAATTAATAAACGATTTGACAATAATAACTAGTAATTATTAAACTTTCCAAATGTTGAGTGTTCAAGTGAAAACATTCATTTTCCTACGACAGTACGTAAACTAAGATTTCACACACCTTCCACAGGGCGTAAAGTTATATTTTTTCGCAGAAGTGCGTACAAAATCACTTATGCGTAAGTACATCAACAGTGCATGAAGAGATTTTTTACACACTATTCATATATTATTCAATTTTTGAAAAAAGTTTTTGCATACAATTTACTCGGAAGTGATTTGATAACATGAAAAAAATTCAAAACTTCAGATTGAACATTCAAATTAATGATATAATCGCTGCAATTTGCCTATACAATAGCTGTCGTAGAAAACACATTTAACGATACATTTTTGTAAACAACTCTTTGCACTCGCGTGCTTTGTTGAACTCCGGCTCTGACTCATTCAACAAAATTCACTTTCATACAAAAAAGTCCTACTTCATGATCTTGTATGGTAAATATCTATTTTACACTTTCTGTGTTCTTGATAACTATTAAAAAAAAATCAGTAACAGCTGTACATGTTTTTTATATGTATTAATAAAATTAAAATGGTAGTTAATTTTTAATTAATGACCCTGTACGGTATCTTCATAAATGCCCGAAAAAAAATGTCTTCAACATCCATAATATGCAGGCTTTATTTTCAGTCTATTGTGAATTCCCAACTTCCCCGCGTAAAGAAGTCATACCTGCTTTGAACTGTCCAAGAATGAGATTAGTAATAATCGTTGCCATGTTGCCATATCAGTGAGTTCGCAACATTACAGAAACAGATAACATATATTCCGTAGGTATATTACGTGTACGCCACACGTGGTAGAATGCTGAACTAATATATACAAGTTTCATCATAGTTCTAACATTACCGCCTCATGCAAACTCTTCTTCTTCTTCAGATTTCTACTTTACCTCAAATAATGTACAGATTTCTGACAAACCAACATGTTCAACTCGCATCAGAGGCTTCTAGTGTTGGGAATTGGTAATAAAAAAGTGTTCAGTAGAGGCAAAAATTCAGGATGACATTGTGGCGTCAGTATACTGAGGTTGTAATTCGCCTGAGTCTTTAATGTATGGTGGATGCATGTTTACTGAGTTGCTAAAGATAGTAGTATGTATATATATATATATATATATATATATATATATATATATATATGTTCAAGACAGAAAGAGAAAATGAGTTGCGATGAAAGCCACTCGAAAATTATAGGAAATGAAATGCAGATATTATTATGAAAAGCTCATAGTTGTTGCTGAAAAAAGGAAATTGCTGGCCTTATAGTCAAAATCTTCAAATAGAATATGGAGTCAAGTGGTATTTTTCAAGTTTTTACGATTATCAAACAGTTTTTAATTCCAATAACTACCAGTGTAGTAGAAAGTTACCACATAAATTACCAAACCAGAGTAAATATTCAAAATGAACAATGAGATCACCTTGATACATTTTTAGACCGTTATAAAAGTCATTCCTCAGCTTCTATAAGATCAGAGCAAAAATGTGTCTTCTGAAGTGAAATTGTCAAGCTCTGAGCACGCTTCGATATACTTGAAGGAAGTAACTTTGTATTTCATCCAAAATATTTTAATTTGCTACGAATTTTAAAAATGAAAATATTTTGCACGAAATAGGTACAAATTTTCTTCCTTCAAGTGGTTCCTCTGAAACTGCACGTGAACGATTATTTTTCCCACTAGCATCATCAAGTGGCGTCAAATCTAGTGAATCTGCCGGCCACTCATGAAAACATACTACATCAGTTTCTTACATACAAATATTATTAATTATCCAAATTAAATAATATATTAAAATTACTTGCTAACTTCAGTACACTTATTAGTGGAGTCTTTGTTGTTAATTGCGAATTCAGAATATTGAACATTAATGAAGTACGTAGAAGACTGTTATAGAACAGAGGAAATCACTTTTGTTCAATTTCCACTACGACTTTTATTTGTTACGACCGGTTTCGTCTTATTAAACCATTATCAAGTATAACTAACTTGAAAATTAGAAAATAATAAACTATGTTAATTTTATTTCACAGCCAGAAAATGGAGTGCTTGTAGCTCTTTCAATTTCTGATTTTAAATTTTCTCTTGTATTTTATTTTAATTTTTAATGATTCCATGGAAAATCTCATCAAATCATAAGGTATTTTTCTGAATATGCATAACCTAGAAGTTTTCTTACCCTTGTCGCTGTTATATCAAACGTTTTCAAGGATGTCACATTTATTCGAATTGGCAACACTGAAACACAATTATAGTACATAGAACCACTTACATACAATCAAATAACATCTATAAATCCATATTTATGAACGAATCATTCACATTACTTGGCATGCATTATTAGTCGGATAATATCCTGAACAAGAAGGATTTCATATTGATAATATCCTGCGGGGGACTATGCAGGTATTTTGCCAGTAATTACTTGCCAAAGGGTTTGATCGAGGAATTCATTGATCAGAATTTGTGAATGTATACCTACTTATACAATGTGTATACAATATGTCACGAGTATATTATAGTAAAACTAGTGACTACCGAGATTATTTCTGATTTCTGATATGTTGTCGGCTTATTCAATACGATTATCATAATTATGATTCGTAACAAATATTTCGGAAACTTTGGTGTAGTGATGATCGTTAACCCACACGAGTTTTCTTGTTAGGAAGAAATCTAGAAGAAAAAAAAAAGGAAAAAAATAACCGAGAAAACCGGAAAAAAGAGGAACAAAACAAAAAAAAACTGGAAAAATAAAACCGGAAAAGAACCTCCAGAAAAAAAAGGAGTCATTAGTTAGTCTGATCTGGCCAGGACAAACTAACCTTACGCAGACAATTGAGTGCGTGGAAATTCAATACATACATTTTGCGAGGAGTAATTATTTAGTCTGATCTAATTGGAACGAACTAACTTTAAGTAGACATTTGAGTGCGTGGAAATTTAATACCTACATTTTGTGAGGAGTAATTATTTAGTCTGATCTAACCAGAAAAAACTAACCTTACGTAAACCTTTGAGTGCGTGGAAATTTATTACGTACATATTCCGATGAGTAATTATTTACTCTAATCTAACCAGAAAGAACTAACCTTATGTAGACATTTCGGTGCGTGAAAATTTCATTATTGTTCCTAGGAGTTTTTTCCGTTGTTTTTTTTGGGTATTTTTACCGTTTACCGTTTTGATCATCTGTGAGGAAATATATCTGAACAAACTACATCATTATCAGTGTTTTTTCACAAGGATATTGTTAGGTTTCTATCTTGAAGAAAGTTACGGTTTTGGATGCAGATAATGGAAAAGTTTTCAATTTATGTGAAAGCGATTAAATTTAATAAACGAGAAAAAATCACGAAAAAATGTCTCATTTTCACTTTTTGTTCAAATAACTTGAAAAAAGTATATTCCAGCGATTATGAGACAATTTCAGAATTGCAGAAGACTTGAGAATACTTTTGACAATACTTTTTAAATCGACCAATAGTATCAAAATTACACTGATAATTTATTAGTAGTAAATTACAACGACTATTCCACTCATACTAAAATACGCGTTTTTGATTGGAGGAAATTTTTATATTGATAATTGAAAACAACATGTTTTCGATTTTGCAATTCGGCTCTTGATTGGCTATTGGATACCAATGTGGTATGTTTTCGATTTTGTAGTTCGCTTCGTCATTGGTTGTCTTATAAAACAAACTTACCTCCCCAGCAAGCTGCTATAACGACACAACAACGAACTTTGACCCAAACCATGATGAGCACTAACTATTAGTTCATATCAACTTCACAATTTTCGACACATCACCGAACTTTGACCAAAACCATGATACGCCTCACTGTTAAATATCAACTTCACAATTTTCGACAAATTTTGCATACACGTAAACCAAAACTATTTAAACTAAAGAACCTACATCTACAAAAGAGTTATGTGAGTTTATACAGCAAGTAAAATAAAATAAGAAATAAAATAAAGTAAGATGTAAAGTAATAATATTTGGAGTGTTTATACAGCAGAGTAAAATATATAAGAAATAAGAAGCTGCCAATCAAAATTTGGAATTTATATTGGCACCAGTTCAAAAACACTCAGCCTTTTCGTATTTCTATAGGGTCATATTTTAAATCGACAGTGCCTTGCTTTATTCATTAAAAAATAATCCACCGTTGCCATCATTACACTTATAATGAATCTGGTTTTATTTTTGCGACAATTTAACTCATGTATAAAAAATCGCATATGCCACAGTGTAATTGTCACTATGACAGCGGCAAAAGTTATCTTGAACTTTTACAGCGACATATACACTAGTGGCTTTTTTCACTTATTCATTTGTTTATCAATTATAGCGATGTTGGTTGCCAAAATGAATAGTTTGACAATGATATGTTTCTGAATTTCTCATTCATTAAATTGTCCTGCTGAATTAAACCCGAGGTTTGTATTGATATCGGGTAAATTTGTGTTGTTCAAATTCTAAACTGTTTCCTTTAGCAATTTAACTTGAATAACTTTCAACCTAAAAACACTTCGCACCTTCGGTGTCGTGTTTTTAATAGTTGACAGTTTCTCATTAAACAACCCAAATTTACCCGATAAAATACAAACCACTCGTGCAATTATAAGTGACAAAAAATCCCTAGTATGTGTTTTCCAATTTTTCACTTTTGTATTAGTCGTAGGTAGCTGTGGAAAATACAGATATACGAATATGTCAACAACCTGTGAGTAGATATTTCTGAGTTTAATAATTTATTCTCGAAAAAAAACGAGGGTGCATGTGACTGGTCAAATTGGGACACACGTATATACATACTACACTGAACTATTATGTTAACGACAAAACAAAATTAAGCATTACTTACGGCAGAAAATTATTTGAATTATTCAGAAGCACCTCTTCCTCACAAAGACTATGTTGATTCGTTTATGGCGTTAATGCATGTGATCTTGCTCTACTCATAGTTCCATTCAAACTACATACATATATTGTTTTTGAACTTTGAAGTTTGAACAAGCCGATGGCTTTATTTTAATACACGCAATATCTGTTATTATACTCGAAATGGCAAAGCAAGCTTTCTACAACAAGAGATTCTTGTAGGAATTCAAAGTTCTGTCAGCATGGAGAATGATGAGACGTTGGCAAAATGTATAATAGCTACTAAAAGGCGAATAACTTTCTGTTAAACAATATGCACAGTAAAAATTTAAAAATAATACAATTTTCAAATGTACTCTATCGATTGATACAGGGTGACAACGATATTAGATTAAAAAATATGCTTGCAATACCAAAATTCAGGACAGAAATGTTCAGGCAGTCCTAACGCGTCGTTCGGCAATCTGCAATCGCGTGCGGAAAAGTATTACTTTCCGCACTTGTTAGGTGAACTACTATTAAACTAACTTCCTGATGAGCTGAAATTTGGACCATAGCTCAGAAGTGGATGACAATGCATGAGAAAAAACGCGGTTTTACTGGAAACAATAAATAACAATAATCTGGATCTGGGAAACGGCTTTAACGATGTTCAGATTAGGTTTTGCTTTTTAAGTTTATACATATAGGCGTCTTTACTGAAAAACCACAATTTGACAAATAATAATAATAATAATGATGATGTGAATTTTTAAATTCTATTTTTACCCACTTCCAAACATCCGAATATTTTGAAATTTAACACACACACATCAAAGATAGACGACATTTTTCACAAGGTTGATGTAATAATGATGATGATGAAAATAATAATAAGAATTTCAAATTCAACTTCCATCCCATACCAATCCTCCGAATAATGTAAAATTGTGCACACATTTCCAGAACCTACGACAATACAATTTTTTCATAATATTAATGTAATAATAAAAAAATAATAATAATATAATGAAATACAAGCAAAAAAGCCTGATGTAGTCCTATTCGACCATCGCAGTGGGACGATTTTCGTCAGTTTTGGGCTTCTGGTGAAACGAACATCGTCCGAAAAGATAGAAAAAAAAGACAGATAAATTTGAAATAAATCGCATGTCTCTGTAACGACGTCGTCAAAGAATTCAAGTTTTTTTTTAATTAAAAAATTTGATCCCGTAAAAGCAAAATAATAATAAAATAAAAAAAAGGTTGGACTAAAAAAAATAAAATAATTTCTCTAATACCGAACTAGAAAGAGTGTAGATAGTAGCTATCAATAAAATAACCTAATTATCGGTTCACATTATTTGCGGTGCAATAAAATTGTTTGTTGAGCTATTGATGCAGCAATTATCTGCTGCATCCGCTCCATGTTTTTTGTTTTCAATCTGACAAGTATTTTGATAGCTATCAAAAGTTGCCAAGTATGAATTTTCAGAATAATTTAGAAAAAGTTAAAATCTGTAGGTATTTGGTTTTATCCTTCATAAGGATTAGAAAAATTATTTTATTCTTTTTAGTCCGTTATAAAAACATGGTATTTTATTATTTTTGAATAGGTATGTTTTGAACTGTAAAATTTTAAATTTCAAGTCGGTAAAATGATTTTTTTTCCGCTGCCGACACTGTAAATACATGCTTAGCAACAAATATCATTTATTTACTAATTCATCTTGACAACGGAATGTAAATAGTATCATTCACATGCCTCAAGGACATTACACACAGGACTGCTGGATTCCTATCTCCCATGTTTGTATCAGAAATGACCTTGAAATGACGTAATGCGGTGGACTCCGAATGAAAGAAACAAATTGTTGAGTGGGGGAATGGACTAGGTAGGGGGCCACTGAGGTACGTCACGATAGGAATCCAGTAGTCCTGTGTGTGTAATGTCCTTGCACATGTCTATAGGGTAATAATGACTTTGACAATACCTTCAGCTTCATTTATATCAATTTTCAGGTTATGAGACTTTTTGAATATTATTGTTGTCTGTTTATTCGGTAACTTAGTTACGCGCACAAGCAACTTAGATTGAAATAGCGGAACGAATAATCATGAAGGAAGGGTAAGAAAACAAACTTCAATCCAGGCAAATTTCGAGAAATGTCAACAAGCGGCGGGAAAAACGTAATAAGTAACACGGAATGTATCGCCTGTTAATATCCTCGGCAAGCGACAAGCCTCGGCTTTGCCTCGGCTTGTACTCGCTCACCTCGAATGTTAACACGTCTTTACATTCCTTGTTACTTAAATAACTATTATATGGCTTCTTGTACTTGCACCTGACGAGTACGCACTGATGATGACTTAACGGTCGAAAGCGCTTTGCTAAGTTTTTGAAAACAAAAAATGTTTTCAAGAAATCCAAAGTTTTTTCCTCCAAGTATGAATCAATTTACCCACTTCTCCTTTGAAAAATTGTATTTATCTCATTTCCAGTCGAAGAGTGATTATACAGTTGAATGATATTATTCAATGAATACTTTATCTTTGAATTGATTCCATTCATTCGGCAATTGCTGAACTATCAAGGTGTAACGGGAAAAAAGGACTCAGTATCTGCTGATAAATGAGAACTCTGTAAATTGAAACTTCAATGTAAAGATCGATGATTAATACCATTCAAAGAAATTCTCAAGCGGGTGTTCGAATAAATCTCTTGAAATTGAGAAAAGAGCAGACTGGTAGAACACTCAGACAATATAGTCCAAAAGCTGGTCTTTAGTTAATTCTCCACAATATTGCTCTGATTTCAGTGTAGATAGGATAAGTGTCATTCATTAACGGAAAATATATATTTAAAATAGTGGCGTACAACAAACATAATAATACAACGATGAAAAATCAACATAAAATATTATTATTACAAATGAAGAAATTATTTTAAAAACATATAAAATTTTATGCACTGACAATATTCTTTACATTTTATTATTGATTTTTGAAATTCCCTACTATTTATATAATATATAATTTCAATTTCAAATTAGGTACCAACCATATAAACTATATCGATTACGACAGTGAAGAAATATTCTTCAACAAACCTAAGTAGGTATCATTTTCTCTGCTTACTTTAATACTGTTTGCTCACTAACGATATCCAACGAATTATAACTCGAACGGTTTTGAGGTGAAATTATTTAAGTTAGTTTTTGAAATTAGAAAAAAAAAATACCTTTATGAAAATTTCATATAATAAGCAATCAACAGTCCAACAATACCGACAGCGAGATTATGTTTTTGTTTCGTTTCCTTTCGCAAAAATATTTGTTGTGTTCTTGGAAGGGGTAATTTCCGTTGAAATATCATCAAAACATCGAATAACCATAGCAAGGCATAGAATAATGGTAAGCGGATCCATCCAGTACTATTTTAGAGGCAGGTTGACAACTGTATTACAGTTAGTGGGTGAACTTCTATGCGATTGTCCATTTCTAGTAAGCAGAAACTTTATAGCCACAGGCATGTAACTCGTTAGTGATTATTCATTTATAAGATTATAATTTTCTAATAAAAAAACTTACTGTCCCAGACTGACTGCCTAATAGCGACAGAATCATCACTTTCAGCAAAATCGTTTTCACTGCCATAGGATTTCAATGTGCTGGTCCTATTCGAAACTTTGTTAAAAATAGTATTTCTTATTATGGTAGCAAGAAATATCTTAGCAAAAACTTTAATAGGACGATTTTCCTCAGTGTTCCTGTTCGTGAACGTGGATCCTTGTTCTGTAAATTATAGCCAGTCTAGTAATACTCATTGGGAATAACGCCGCTGTGTGGTATGATGATCTAGTTTATTTTTGAGTGTAAGAGTATAGGTACCCTGTACCTTCCCACCTAATGGCTTACCAGATTATTTTACAAGAGCTAGCGGAATAAGGATGTTTGCGCTTTATGAATTCTACACAAGTGGTTGAAATTGATAGACTCATTTTTTGGGACATCCTGTCGACGGAAAATTGATTGCAGCAAAAAAAAAACTGCAACCATTGGTATGCTCCACACATAAATAAGCGAAATATTCCATCTGTACCTTTGGCACTGCCTAATATCCACAGATAGAAGCAGCAATTTGTAAATCTACAACTGAAACTATTTGTAATAGTCATGGATAGATGCATTCGCTAGCAGTTGCAGAGTAACATACCTACTACTGGAACAATACCATATTAGTTCCAGGTAGGTGCACTCGCTAGCGGTAGCAAAGTCAAATACCTACCTACGACTGCAACAATGCATCACAGTCATTAGTAGATGCACTCGCTTGCGGTAGCAAATTTCGAGAATATAAGTTAGTCGACAATTTCTAATAATAATCCCAAGTGAGTTGTTATCAGCAAAGTCGACTTTATAACCACAAGTGAGAACTCGCTTGTCCCCTATGCTATTAGAGTTTCTTACTGGGGTTTTCTCGACGTGCTGATTCCGAATCTTCAAACGAAAATGTCGAAAACTCATCAGAAATATTTTTGGCGTCAAAAAACCGTTTGAAATCGGATTCAGAGCTGACCAACTCGAGAACGGTTAGAGATAGACAAATTCTGCGAACGCCAATCGATTCAGAATGGCTTAATTAGAATATACTGAGAATTTGAACGAAAAAAATCGACGGACTAAAAGTCGAGTAAATCATGATAGATGATTTTTTTGAACTTTTGTTATTTTTCATTTTTCGAATTTCAAATTTTTGTCCTCGTACGTATTTTGAAGTGCTGATTTTGAATATTTGAACGAAAATGTCAAAAACCAATTGGAAATAATTTTGCTGCTAAAAAAAACATTTGAAAAATGATTCAGAGCTGACCAACTCGAAAACGGTTAGAGATAGACTAATTCTGCGAACGTCAATCGATTCAGAATGGGCAAATTAGTATATACCGTGAATTTGAACGAAAAAAATTGACAGACAAAAAAGTCGAGTATATCATGATAGACAATTTTTTGAACTTTTTTATTTTTTATATTTCAAATTTAATGTTTTGCTCCCAAACATATTTTGACGTGCTGATTCCGAATCTTTGAACGAAAATGTCGAAAACTCATTTGAAAACTGATTCAGAGCTGACCAACTCAAGAACGGTTAAAGATAGACCGATTCTGCGAACGCCAGTCGATTCAGAATGACCGAAATAGTATATACCGTGCATTTGAACGAAAAAAATCGAGGGACAAAAAAGTCGAGTATATCATGATAGATCATTTTTTGAACTTTTTTATTTTTCATTTTTCGAATTCAAAATTTTTGTCCCCAAACGTATTTTGACGGGCTGATTCCGAATCTTCAAACGAAAATGTCGAAAACTCATCTGAAATATTTTTGGCGCCAAAAAACCATTTGAAAACCGATTCAGAGCTGACCAACTCGAGAACGGTTGGAGATAGACAAATTCTGCGAACGCCAATCGTTTCAGAATGGTCTAATTAGTATATACTGAGAATTTTAACGAAAAAAATCGACGGACTAAAAGTCGAGTAAATCATGATTGATGATTTTTTTGAACTTTTGTTATTTTTCATTTTTCGAATTTCAAATTTTTGTCCTCGTACGTATTTTGACGTGCTGATTTTGAATCTTTGAACGAAAATGTCAAAAACCAATTGGAAATAATTTTGCTGCTAAAAAAACCATTTGAAAAATGATTCAGAGCTGACCAACTCAAAAACGGTTAGAGATAGACTAATTCTGCGAACGTCAATCGATTCAGAATGGCCAAATTAGTATATACCGTGAATTTGAACGAAAAAAATTGACAGACAAAAAAGTCGAGTATATCATGATAGACAATTTTTTGAACTTTTTTATTTTTTATATTTCAAATTTAATGTTTTGCTCCCAAACATATTTTGACGTGCTGATTCCGAATCTTTGAACGAAAATGTCGAAAACTCATTTGAAAACTGATTCAGAGCTGACCAACTCAAGAACGGTTAAAGATAGACCGATTCTGCGAACGCCAGTCGATTCAGAATGACCGAATTAGTATATACCGTGAATTTGAACCAAAAAAATCGAGGGACAAAAAAGTCGAGTATATCATGATAGATCATTTTTTGAACTTTTTTATTTTTCATTTTTCGAATTCAAAATTTTTGTCCCCAAACGTATTTTGACGGGCTGATTCCGAATCTTCAAACGAATATGTCGAAAACTCATTCGATTCCTAACTGGGGTTAGTGAAGTTTTTCCTCAGTGACGATTTCAATGTGCTGGTTCTATTCGAAACTTTGTTATAGTAATAGTATTTCTTATATAATTAGGGTAGCAAGAAATATCCTAGCAAAAACTTTAATAGGACGATTTTCCTCAGTGTGCAACCGCCTTCCTTTTATATGCAGTATCGATCATGACTATGTGAATAAATTTTGTACCTAACTACGTTTCCATCCAAGAAGAAAAATCTTACTTTTACGAGTTATTTCACTTAACATTTATTTGTGAAAAGTGGCATTACGCCATTATCCCGACTGGTGTAAAATGCGTCAATCCCTCCTCTATGCATTTCAAGTGGTGTTTTAATTCGAACACACAATTCAATTAAAGCCTGCCAAGACTGGTAACAAATACGCAATCTACATTAATTTGCATAGGACATGGACCCGACTTGGTTCCAAGTGGAACAATGAACGAATGCTCAAGACAAACCCATTTGAGTTGAAAGTTTTAAATCTCAAGTTTTATATGAAAGCACCTGCTTTGAATTTAGTTATAAGTAATAATTTTCCCAGTGTAAGGAAAAATTTCAAATCCTATGCGAATAGCACAGACACAAATGCACGCATTGAAGCAATTTATGCGTGAGAATATGTCTGAGCCATCTGAGACAAGTCCTGTTAAACGATTTGAAGTGCCTGAATTCATGAAAAATTCTTAGCAGTATGGGGATGGTTAATTATAAGTGAATTAATAAAAGGGGTTGGGTTGGGGGTAGCTGAATATACGTTTTGAGGGTTGGATATGGGTCTTTAATGATTTGTGAAATATGAATGCTCTCGGAAAAAGATACACATTTTTGTGTTTTGGATAAGCTTTTTTTTTCAATGCAAAATATTTATTTTTCGAATGTATATAAAAAAACATTTTTTAACTTTACCACTGCTCATTCTCTTCGTTGAAACCCCGGCTTCAAGAAAAAATATAGTTAAAAATGCAATAAATAGAAAAACGACTTTTATTATTTTTTATTGCAAATGAGTATTGAACTTGATTATAAAGCGTGATTTTCATGTAATATAATGTCAGTAATAATCGATTAGTAAAATCTCCTAAAAACAAAGAGGTTTATACAGTGAAGTTCTAAAGTAAGGGATACATTCATTTTCAAGAAAAACTCTGAAATAAGTCAATTTATATTTTCAAAAAGACACTTTGTGACCCTCCAACTTTTTTAAACGCAATAGCGGGTCAAAAAATACCTAATTTCGAAGGGTATTTACCAAGGCACATTGGAGTCCAGTGTTTCAATAAGTTCAGTAACATAATGGATATTCAGAAAGGTGTACAATCAAATACAAATAAAATGTTCAAGCAAAAAGTCCAGACATTTTTGGCTGACCATATATTTTATAGTGTAGAGAAATTCCTCAAATTTTAAAAATTTGTTTTATATTTTTACATATTTCTAGCGTCTTTGTCTTTTTTTTTTGTATTTTTAAAATTTTTAGTTTTCCATTATAAGCTGACTAGTCGGATAGGATTGTACATTTTAAATTTTATTATGAATGATGTAAAATTCTCATAGACAAATTAATGTCTTTCTTTCTTTCTCATTCAATTGTCTATATAGCCATGTCATTTTTTTTAAATTTCGTTCATGCGTCAAAAAAATATTTTCAAAATGTTAAAAAGTAAAGATAGATTAAATTCGATATGTAAAATGTTGCGATCAAAAAAAAAGTTCCTTCACCTATACATTTTTCACCCTTTCTTTTTACGATCCACTGAAAAATCGTACAGTGACTTTCATAAGGCATGCGTATGTCAAAACAGCAATAAGAGATCCATTATAATAGTTTCGCGAATTAAACGTGAGGTTTAATGTAATCCAATGACCTATAACCTATAAAACTTCAACCATGAATTCTGAAGTGATTAACTAATCAGCGGATTCAATGAACAATTTAAAGCTGCAGGATAAGTGAGCTTTATGTAAAATTATTCATTTATGCTGACTGGTCTAAGTAGGCGGTCGTTCGAGTCCAACACGTCGAATCATTCTCCCTAATTTCCTGTGTAAACTCGATCTTGTCAATGCAGTTGCAAACTGTACCAGACAACTTTGATTAGCAAATGAATTTGATATCGCTAACAGATGTTTGGAATTATTTTCAAAAATACATAGAGGAGATGATATTTTCGAATCGGGATCAGTTTTGTGCCTTGCTATCACGATTTTTCTCAGATCAATAGCTTTACATGGTGGTTAATAGAGTTTCCATGGTAAAGACTGTGGAAAGATGATCGTTTTTTACATTTATGAACAGGTTTCGTTGCTGCTAAGGAAAAGTTCATTGAGGTGAGGAAAGGGTAACACTGAAACAATTTGAAATTGTTCATCATATAGACGAACATAATTCATGGTCCCAGAGAACTGATGTATATATTTTTCAAAAATATGGTTATAATAAATTTTTCACCGTGATAATGATTAAACATTCACTGACGTACACGTAGGTATTCATCGATACAATGAATTCAAGTTTATTGAGATCAAGGATGATGGTTTTTCACATTTATGAACAGGTTTTTTTGCTGCTATGGAAAAGTTCAATAAGGTGAAGAAAGCGGTACACTGAAACAATTTGGAATTGTTTATCATATCAATGAACATAATTCATGGACCCATAGCACTGACGTGAAAAATATGATACATTATATTAATAAATACCTCTTCGTTTATTGGCACAATATATTTTTTGTCGAGTCAATGAATAATCATTCACTGACATAGGTATGTTTTTATTGTTACAATGACTTCAAGAGTTTATCAAGATCAATGATGATCCATTTTCAGATCTACGCACAAGTTTGGTTGCGGCTATGTGAAGATCATAGGTGTAATAAATTTACTAAGTCCCAGTTTTGTTAGGCAGGCAGAAGAAACATTTTCCTGTCATTTGATAACTACGTTATTAATATGTGAATAAATATTATAATAAGTCTTATGTCAAACGCCATCTCGTGTATAAATATCACAGCTCATATATTTTGCCGGCATCCGTTCAACCGAATCATCATCGCATAGAAATCTTCGTTGCTTAGCGCTAACTGGTACACATCACCTTTACTAGAGGGGCCACTCCGCACGACATCATTGTTTGCACAGAGCAGGTTTGCTTAAGCAGACAGAATCGACCGTTTAAGCATCTTCTCAGATACTACAGAGACATTCGAAGAGCTTCAAAATGAGCCAGCCGAAATAAAGGATAACTTGAAGATGCGTCTTCCTCCAGAATTGCGATTTTTCTGATGAATGCATGTTAATTAGTTTTCCTATCTTTTGGAAACTCATTTTATGCTCAATATAAATGGAAGGCCTTCATTGCATTCAGGAATAATATGCAATGATTGAATAAATACCACTTATTTAAATAATAAACAATATCATTAGTTCAATGCATGGAAGCATTACGAGATATCAATTATTGAATCAAGGAAGGTATCGTAATAAACGATACTCATGAATTCAATAATCACCATTCATTGGATTGATGAAAAATATGCATCGTCGAAGTAATCTAAATCATGATAACAATCATACAGCATTTATTCGAAGAACGAAAATAATAATTAATCTAATGAATAGAGTTTCATAAGTAGAACGAATACAGTTTATTGCTTGGGTGAACACTCTCCATTCGTTTGAAGAATGAAATTCATCCTCCAAATGAACCTATTTAATGAACTCGATCATGATCGTGTAGTTGTAAATCAGGGGGGTGATGGGGAGGATAAAATCGAATCAGTCGGTACACCAGGGTTTTTTAGACATCTTAGTACCCCGATAGAACAAAAGTCAATGAGCTAATCTAGTAGAGAGAATTTCAGAAGCGCTTCAATAATTGAACGCTTTGTTCAAAATGACGACCAATTAAAGGAAAGAGTAACGATAAACTGCAATATATCAACATCGCACATTTCTGTTTTCTTGTTTTCATGCCAATTTTGGATGGAGGCGTAAGCCCAACCTCGTTTCTCTTCGTTATTTTTTATTGTTTCATTTTCACGGTTCAGATAAAGAAGTTTCTCATTCGACAGATGAGCTGTGAGGAATGGGAAATAATGATTACAGTTTCAAGCTTCCGTTATTGTATTGTTTTTCTATTGTTTTTTCCCATCTCTGTTGCCGACAGGTGTGAATATGTTTCCCGACTTAGATAAAAAAATCCCATTCGCATAACGCAATACAGGTGAATATAGTGCACCCCTTTTGGAAAAAGCCACCCCGAATAACATTTGAAATAATGATTATCATTTGAAATGAAATAAGCACATCGACAAAGAAATAGGTCCCAGTATTCCCAGAGCATGTCACATTTTTTATCATACTTACCCTTAGTGTGACAGTCACTTTTTGCCAACTAGGGTAGGTATAAAAAGTGTCAAATTGATCGATCTAAAGTTTCTTATTATAATTTCCTTTGATGGGTGAATTTCAAAAATGTCAAGTAATCCACTAAGATTGGGTTTTGAGACGAGGATCAATTGTAGCACCACCAAACTTGGTATGCTAGTAGTTGAAACCATGATAAATACGAAAAAAAATTGTTTACAGAAATTCCAGGGGTGGAATATATATATTTTTTTTCGATTCAAAATAAATAAATAGATTTTTGCTGTAATCTTGGAAAGTATATGATTTATCGAAAAAACAACTCAACAAGGGGAAAGATAATTGAATTCTCCACAAAAATCCCAGAAAACGTGATTGAACGCCGACATCAACTTTTAGGTTCTCCCTTACCCGCCGCTGAAAATTCTGGCGAAGCCGAATATTTGATTAGCCATAACTATGCTAAAAATGATCGGAGAAGAAAAACGAAAAGTTCATATCGTTTCCTACCTTCTCATGAAAACATAATATGCGAGTATTTGTGTACCTGAAATGTATTTTGTCGCACTTCACGGAAATGTTTGCGGATGGTCCAAAAATCATGAATAATTTTGTAAATATGGAAATATTATACTGAAGCAGTAACCTATACCATCTTTGGACTATATGCAACAATTTTAAAGTAGTGTGACAGGTCCTACTCATACATGCCAAAATAAAAACTTTACTTTTACTCCTGCCTCATTTTCAACTTACCCATAAAACCGGCATTCCCTTCAGTAAATGTTGAAAATAATCGCATATTCATATACTGCATATATGTTTAATAACACTATTATGAAGTGCAAACCTCAATCTTGAGAACACATACTTTGTCTCACTAGTCTAAAATCGTTGCATATGGTCCAAAGAGCGTACTGATTCCTGCTTCAGTATAACTATTTCATATCAACTAAAATATCCATGACTTTCGGATCCTCCGTAAATATCGTAGAAAGGTTATGTGAAGTGGGACAAAACACATTTTGGGTACTCAGATACGCACATGTTATATTTGTATGAGGAAGTGAAAGTCTTCAGTAACGATATACACTTTTTCTTTTCCTCCTACTATAATTTTTAGCAAAGTTATAACAAATCTAATTTTCGGCCCTGCCGGAAATTGCAGTGGCGGATTAAGGCGAGCCTGAAATTTTATATCGGATTCAATCAGATTTTCATTTTGCATTGCATTGCATTTTGTATTTGTAAGTATATTTCTTGTGGAGAATTGAATCATCTTTCGCCTTGTTGAAATTGTTTCTTGATAAATTTTATACTTTCTGAAAAAACAGCAAAAAAAATATAATTTATATATTTTTTTAGGTTCTTCCCCTGATATTTTGTTAAACAATTTTTTTTCTAACAATATATGATGTCAAGAAGTCATGTGCCCAGTTTCAGAGTGCTACGATTCATTCTTCACTTGTGGCTTACATTTGTCTGTGGTTACTGTACTAAAGGTTCTAAAGTTCAATTCGGGAGAAAACAAATTACAAAAAAGGGTTAGTTTTAATAACATTTTTAATGGAAATCCCTAGATTTTTACAATAAGAAATTGTTATTTCAGGAGTCAATCGTCAATATAAATAAAATTCGAAGCTTTTCTTCCTTGGAAAGTTTATTATTATTTCTTGCTGAATGCAAATAATACCTTTATATCAAATTTTTTTCTTACAGCAGTAGCATCTACTTCTGCTCTTACATCAGCGGATATTTCCCTGCAATACATCTTATAATTCAGTCAAATCGTTTCCGTAGGTGCGTGTTTCAGGAAAAAAATAAAGTTGTTGTTTTCCCACCTGTTCTGTAAGTTTTTCCGGGTGCTGAATCCGAATTTTAACTTTGTTACTTTCCACGAATACGGCTTCATAACAAAAATCGCAAAAAACCTCAAAAATAAAAAATAAACATCTAAATTAATGTGACTTCGACCAATTTCGAAATAACGTACTTTTTTAGCAGAAACATGCGAAAAAGTACTTCTTTGTGCACGCTTATAGGAAAAGGATATTTTCAATAAGTCCGCATTAATCAGTTTATGGTAACATACCCTTCGAAGTACCTACTAACGAATAAAAAACAGAAACTGAGATTTAGAAACCTGAAGCGCATTGATATTGACTTACTTGAAACATTTTTTGCTGAATGGTCTTTTCACAACATATTATTATTCGATGATGTGAATATGAAGATGGATTATGTTGTATTAATTTTGAATATTTTTGACTTTAGCACCCAATAAAGACATATCTTTCAATAAACAGACCTCCATGGTTAGCAGAAAATGTAAGATTATTTATCTGCTGGCATGTCATAATGACACCGTTATAGCAATGTATTTTAGTGACATATTGAAGATCAATATGGGCTAAGGACCATAATGAATTTCAAAAAGTCCTAATACCATAATGAAATTCAAATGTTAAGGTTCTGAATGTCCAGCATGAATGAACTTCATAAGGAAAAATTTAAGTAAGTAATTTTATTCAATTTGATTAAAAATACTAAACTTCATACTCTAAATCGGAAGATCAACGGAATAGCTCATTTCCAAAGATTTCACTGCACATTTAATTTTATTTGACAGCAGTGTATGTTTTACAGTGTATGAATAAATTGCTGTCTTGAATTGTCAACGAAATGGTAAGGTACAGCTTGCTCACTATTTTTCATAATGAATAACTCGAATGTAACTGTAGTTTCAAAAATACTTAATTTGGAATTTGAAAATTATTTATATATACCTATTCATTGATGCCAGCAGATAAAGTTTTGTATGTAATTGGGATCATAAATGAACATTATGGTGCACGCCGTGTTATCACGGCTACTACCATAATGATAAATATCTGTCATGACAGACATGGCATTAAAAAAAATCGATGAAACAAAAAATCCTGATCATTCGAATATAAAAAAATAGAAAATCCCACTACAATTCCAATAACGCAATGAAAAGAGGCAATGTGGAATCTTGTGCTACGAATATTGGAATTCCAATTGATGCTCTACTTGAGTACTACAAATATATTCTAAAAATGCGTTTGAGTCCTTATTTTCTTTCTCACATGTTTATGAAAACATTATATACAGAAACCTTCTTCAAAATGGCATTAATGTAGAAATGCTTTCACTATGTTATGCCCTCAAATGTAGTCTGCTCTCACGCATATCATCTATACTTGTACCTACCAGTATATTTTCTTTATTGTGGAAAAATTCTAGAATTACGTCGCTGTCTGAAATGAAAAGAATAACTTGCTCAAAGGAACTTCGTCCAATATCAATATTAACTGATCTGTTCTGCTCTTTCTTTGGTAAAAATGTATTCGTTCATCTTCTATTTCCCACTTAATTTATCTCAATTTCGGAAACACCATGTTTATAAACTTTAATGAGGAGGTAACTAGAAATCAGCCTCGACTGCTTGTCATCTCTGTTTTTGTAGCTTGAGTTGTGTTGTAATATTAACCGATTTTGTTCCATCAGAAATATCCAAGTCAGGAACTATCTCTGGAGACCCGTACATCCGAAGGACGCACTGATATCATTCACCCAGATACCGAATTCTTATCTACTTTAGCCCCCTTAACCTGAGGAATACGTGGGTGAATTTTTGGATGAGCCATGGTCTCCAATGCTCATGAAGAAGACACCATGCGTTGGCTTATACTTATGTTCATCAGCGCCACGTAATGCTTCCTTGAAGAGTATCCGATCTTTTCTTTTCCATCACGAACCATGCACACAACATCTGATCTCCTGATGACTTCGCAGGCTCCATCCAGTACCATTTTGTTATATAGACACTCCAAACTCAAAAGTCCATGGCTATCCTGTTGTCTGGAACAGTACAACTGTGGAACGGAAGATTAAGGATGTAAACTCCAATAAAGATGCATCAATTTGCGAGTTTCCACTTCGAGTTGTCCTCTTGAGTCCATTTCACCACTCCAAAGGAGTAGGACAGAAACGGCAAGCATATTAGTTGAAGCAACTTTGTTCTTCCTCAACAGTTCTGACGACCAGATCTGTCGGAGTTTGTGCTGTTACTTGCCTTGAAGATGATTTTCAAGTGTTGTTACCTCTTGGTAGCGGCGTTGTTCCACTGCTAGGCTGGTACACGTCTCTCCGGCATCAAGGTTATGAAGGATGCTTACGTCTACGAGCTGGATAATGTTTTCTTCTTCCACGCATCGTCTTCTTCTGAGATGAACAATCCCAAATTCCATACCGATAGTATTCGTATCTTCTTGCATTATTCTTAAGGACTGATGTAGATCCTTCTCTCCAGATGCATATTTTTCAGGTTCAGGTCGTGTCGCGTGGCGCAGTTTTAACCACGGACGTTTCTCGGTTCAATGGACAATGGTAATGGTAAGATGCAGAAAAATTTAGGGCTGAGGGAGTCTCCTTGGAATAGGACCCTCCTAAAGATCAACTGCTCTGTTTGGACTCTGATTTGGCCAGATGTTATGGTGAAGCGAGTCGTCCAGAGTGGCATCAGTTGTTCAATGTATCTCACTACTTGTCTGCGTACCTCAAGGCATTTGAGCAAATGCAAGATGAGTTCATGTGTAGTTGTATTAAATGCCTTGCGGTAATTGATCCAGGCCATCGAAAGGTTACGCTTATAGTGCATTCAAGCATGTTATAGATCTGTAGTTCTCGGGATCAAACAAATCTCCGTTTTGGGGGATGAGCACGGTTCAAACCAGCCCGGAATCTGCTGTTCCTCATCCAGCTATAAGTTGAAAACTTTTGCTAGATAGTGGTGGGTTCTTGTGCATTTTCCCACCAATAGTTATTTATCCCATCAGGTCCTGGAGCAGCAAAGTTCCTCGAGCGTTTGAGGGCCTGTCGAACTCCTTTCGCGGTTATCGGTTTGCGCAGATCGTTGTGTGCAGGTTGACAATAAATCCAAGTTTGTGTCACCATTCAAATTATCATCTAATAAATGGTCCTAATATGATAAGGTCTTAGTTCGAAAATGTGAATAGGATATTCATAATAGTTATTTATGATACAAGTGTTAAAAGTGGCATTTTATTTTGTGAGTGGGGAATATTGCGAAACGAGCGTTAGCGAGTGGAGCAACCCCACGAGCAAAATAAAATCACTTTTAACAAATGTATCATACAAAATTTTTTGTTCAACAGTTACTGCTAGTAAGAAAAAAACAAAAAAAAAATAAGATCCATAAGGATTCGAACACACGATCTTTGGATTACAAGTCAGATGCTCTACGGATCTAGCTACATGGACTTTATAATTAACAACCATATTTTGTATTTCAAATCTAAATTGCAAGCATGACAGGCAGGTAAAAAACAACTGCCTAATAATTGTTGTTTATTAGTTACCACAAATTAATAAACGATCCTAGCTTCTTTGTGTTCGTAGCTATTACTGTTGCAAATATAAATATAATGGAAGTTGGAATGGATGATTCAGATGATTTTCTTCCACCAGAAATTCAAGAAGCTGCAAACAGAGCAACTTTAGATCTGTTGCCTGAAAAATCACGGCAACAATATGATATTGCTTATAATGGATTCATCGAATGGAGTCAACTGAAGAAAGTTGAAGGCAAGTTCAGCGAAAGCGTACTTTTAGTTTATTTCGAAGAAAAATCGAAGTTATGGAAATCATCAACACTGTGGTCTAAATTCTCTATGATAAAAGCTGAACTGAAAATCAAGGAAAACGTGGATATAAGTAAATACCATAAATTAGTCGCATTTTTGAAACGAAAAAGTGTCGGATACCGTCCGAAAAAATCGAAAATTCTGACAAGGGAACAGATTGACAGATTTTTAAATGAAGCTCCCGATACCAAATATCTTATGATTAAAGTGGCAACCATTTTTGGATTATTTGGAGCGTGCCGTCGTGAAGAACTCTGCAAATTGAGCGTAGATGACATTGAAGAAACTATACAGTCAATATTTCGGATACCAAAACCAACATTCAAAGAAGTTTTTGCATCGTTGGACACTACGTGAATTATTACCGTGAATATGCTGTATTACGCCCAACTTCTGTTACTCACCGTCGATTTTTCCTGAATTACTCTAACTACAAATGCACTATTCAACCAGTTGGAATAAATACTTTTGGGAAGATGCCTTCCACTATTGCTGAATTTCTGAAATTACCAGATCCGCAGCAGTTTACCGGCCATTGCTTTCGAAGATCTTCAGCATCTCTGTTAGCGAATTCAGGAGCAAATTTGACTACAATAAAACGACATGGCGGGTGGAAGTCCTCAACTGTAGCTGAGGGTTATATCGAGGATTCCATTGAAAATAAAAATAAAATAGCTGATAAAATGTTTCCTGGTATAAGTTCTAGTTCTCTCCCAGCATTATTTGATCATCCCACTTCAATAATAGCACCATCATTGATTGGCGATGAAGCTTCTGCAGTTACTTCGTCAGTTAATATCACAAATTGTACAAATTGCCAAATACATATTTATAAGTAATTTTGATTCTGATTGTTATAATAGTATTAATATCTGATTAAAGTGTTTCTATTAGAGAGATCTATATTACTGAGTATCCATCATCTCATCTGTCATTTTACTTTTAACACTAGTGTTAAAAGTACTTTTAACACTAGTGTTAAAAGTGATTTTGTGAAAACGTCAGTTTTTAGTTCATGTGTCAATGAATTAAAAACGTCATTTTTAATGTCAGTTGTACAAAAAATCTGTTGTGGAATCATCTGCAGCAGAAAGACAGAATTTAGTCGCTATTTTCCGTTGTTCAAAATAACCTCTTGGGAGGTATTCATGTTGAAAACAGAAAACAACTACTTCCCCGGCACAAGCCAATGTAGTTTAATGTCCAGCGTGGCTTGTGCCGGCGAAGTAGTTCTTTTCTGTTAGATATTACAAATAAATCACATTTTTAATTTTTTAATTTTCATGGAGAATGTTCCCCTTTTCAACATGATAAGGTCGTTGGATAATAATGTAAATCTGTATAATTTCAATTTGGAAAATTTTGCCAAGTCACCACTCTCTTCAAAGTGAACAGCATACGAAAAAAAATATTGTACATCTAATTCTGATGAAGATCGACTCGTGCCGTGAGATATTCATAAAAATTGATGCAGCTATCAAAATTGAATTCACTAAATTAATGTTCTGGTCGAATTTTATTTGGATGAAATTTTACCTATGAGAATCCTGTCCTGATTCTGTGATTAGCTAGTAGCTTAATGAGAGACTGCATGTTTTTCATCAGTCCAATGTTACCCAAAAGTGAAATAGCTTCATCGTAGACATCTCCTGAACGGTTATGCGTTTTTTTGTTGAGCGATCCAATTTCCATAAATTTATTCAGTAATTCCAGAACGTATTTGGATCGTACATTTTTTCTTGGGCGATTATCATTTTGCATAGGGTTAGCGGCGCCAAGTCTGTTAGCATTTTTGCTCAAGATTTCAACAAAAACTTCAGGAACACAAATTGTAAGTACAATAACTACGCCTGGTTATAATAATTAATGTGGAATTATACTAAACGAGACAAAAGGTGACTAGAAAAATAAATCATCTGAACAAAAATGAATGGTTTGTCTGATAGATTTTTTGGAAATATATCGCGATTGCTGCTGTGCATTGCAGCTGTTGGCTTCGTTTGTGGCATCTCTCTCTTTACTATAAAAAACGTCCGTCTTTTTCTTCCTCACTGTAATGTTGTGTATTTAGAAATTTATTTTCATTTTCCACTTCCTTATTTTAATTGGTGTATTAGCCTTGCATTTAAAGATTTTTTGTACAACTGTCATTAAAAATGACGTTTTTAATTCATTAACATATCAACTAGAAACTGACGTTTCCACATAATCACTTTTAACACTAGTGTTAAAAATACCTTTCAGCACTAGTATTAAAAGTAAATTGACAGATGAGATGATGGATACTCAGTAATATAGATCTCTCTAATAGAAACACTTCAATCAGATATTATAATAAGACTCAAGAGAAAACATTTATAAAAGTTCACACATGTATTTGGCCGTTTGTGTAATTGGTAATAGTAATTCCTTCAGAAGTTACAAATTCATTCAGTCCAACTGTGGAAGGTCCTTCATCACTGACAAATAATAACATTAATAAATAAAGTGCATTGGGGTTTATTATAGTTGGAGCCTCTTCCTTGTAATCCGAAGATCGTGTGTTCGAATCCTTATGGATCTTATAAATTTTTTTATTTTTTTCTTACTAGCAATAACTGTTGTACAAAAAAATTTGTATGATACATTTGTCAAAAGTGATTTTATTTTGCTGGTGAAGTTGCTCCACTCACAAAATAAAATTTTACTTTTAATACTTGTATCATAAATAACTATTATCGTTTCATTGAATATTAGGCTTCCTTTGAGTTAAATCTTCATTGCGAATAATGTATATCATAACAACACATAATACATTAGTTACAATATAATACGTTGATTACTTTAAATATCCTAGATACCAAATGGCATGCTAAATTGACAATAACGTGACATAACCTAAGTTGTTGATTTTATTTTCACATCATCGTTGTCAATGATACGATAAAGCTCTGAATCTAAATTGATTATTATGCAATTCAAATAAATCTCGGAAGTTGCACGAGCGCCTCGTCGCCTGGCAACATTCTCGATCATTATAAATGGCATAATAGTCTCGTTACATTTATAGCTATAATTTTAGCGGTAAATTAGTTGCAAATGCTGCGGGTATCTGAGCGCGGACCCAAAATTGATATTAAACTTGGTAGAGAAAATAGTTCGGACAGTTCGGTACGTTTCATAGGGTACAGATTTGTCTGGGTGCATTGCTTCAAATATTGAATGTATTCAATATGCAGCTGTCGATAAGTCGAGTGTTTGAAATAGAAATTTTCATTTTTCTCTGAAAGTAAACTAAATATAATTTATGTATCTGAGATGATGATTAGTGACCTCTTCACTATCTTGCCCGATCTCTATGTCTTCGGAAATTTCGTCCAAATCTGATTGGCAGTCATATTCCGAAACAGGTTTAGCGGAAATCATTAACCAATTGAATCTTTCAAGACCGGCAGTGATTTATTTTTGGAGGTTGGTCTCGTACGTCTCGTCTCGTAATCAGTGGGTCAAAGGTTAGTAAAAACTAAAGTTTGAAACTTTATAGTTACATACCACCCGTGACTATTTCCCAAGAGGTTATAATGAACGATGGAAAAGTATTTCAGCCGCAAATGATTCCACAACTGATTAAAACTGAAGATGAAAACTTTCCGATACTGTATGATAATTGCAATATTCAGGGCAATTATAATTGATTGTACTTTATATATTATAATTGCAGATAATTTCATTGTAAAACTTGTTGAAACTTAAAACCTCGTGTGTTTATGTTATGACAATAACTTTCGTCTGACAGGTGACAGGTTGATGTTACAAACATGGTAAAAATAGAAAATGTTTATCAAAATAGAGGCTGATCCTCTTTTGAATTTCACAATAACTCCATATTAGACGCAAAATAGGGATATTTCCACAACAGATACTTTTTGTGTTCGAAAGTTTTCACACTGCTGCTAATTTTGGTTCTATAACATATTGTGACAGTTGGTAATGCCAAAAATGGTAACAGACAATTCGTCACCGCTTTTTTTAACGCATACTCATATGAAAACTACTATTGCCTACTATATCGTCGATTACGTTGGAAAAAAGATGTTTGTAAGTTCGTAAGTATTTCGAAAAGTAACGAAGTAAACTGATTGGGTCGTTATATCCAAAGTGAATAACCTATAATGTTTTCGATATTAAATTTTTTGTCGACACGAAGTTCAAATTCCCATTGTATTTTTGATAAACAACCCCCGCAAGCTACGGCTGGTTTAACGTCAGATTATTCATACAATCTTCCTTCTCCGTCGTCGTATATTGCTCGTGAAGATCACGGCTCAGTCAGATAAGTAACGCACCCTATTTAGTGAAAGCATCCTCATATCGAGCACTTAGTTCATAAGGCATCAAAATGAAAAATCTTGATCCCAAAAACCAACATTTCCACAATGCCTCTGTAACGGGCGTACTTCATTTCGTGCCAAAGTTTCAATTAGTCCGGTGGCCACCTGACTTGACGTGATAAAAGTTAGGTCCAGAGCTGGAATCACCTGTGTTTTATGTTTTTGGGTCGCTGAATCCGAATATGCTGATTATTTTGCTCAAAAACATATAATTCAGTTGTTATTAACAATTTTAAGTTAACAGTTGGCCTGGATTTTCGCCCAAATCACCCGAAGACATTCACCCGAACATTTTTCGTACTTTACAATCGCCCGAACGTTAATTCGAAGATGGGTATATTTCAAATGAGCACCAAAATGATTATTGTGCTACAACATTACGTGACAAGTTTTATACTCTGTCTCCAAAATAATATTTGGTAACCAAAAGTAATAAACAGGCACCAAAAACCTCAACCAGAAATAGAATTTACGAGCACCTGAAATGATAAACAGTTGGCATAAATATTAAAGTCGCATTTTCTTCATCTTCATCTTTAGTTATTTATACCATCCAATTTTTATATTTTTTACCAAAACCCACAAGAAACAACCGAGTTTGATTTGGTTTTCTAACCATAATTTCGATAATTAAAATTCAAATTATAAACCAAATGTGGACGAGTATCACTCGAGAATAGACGCAAAGATCTGTACTTACGAATCTCAGTTACTTCCAAAATTACCACTTACCATCCTTATTTTAAAACGGCACAAAATTAAAATTTAGAACTTAACTCTTTCATCTACAACGTGCAACTGAGTGCTTTGGGCGGTCGGCAGACTGTTTCTGCATATTTGCCAGGTCTTTATTACACCATGCATAGGATTACACTTCGTTGTTTGTTTTTTTGTCTCACCGTGCTGTATTACCCTTTCCCTCAGGTTCGGGCAATTGGAAAGTAAGAAAACAGTTCGGATGGACATCTTCGGTGACTCGGGCGAAAAACCAGGCCAATTGTTGTCTTAAAGTTGTTATCAATAATTGAATTATAGGTTTCTAAGCAGAATAATGAACATATTCGGATTCAGCGACCCAAAAAAGCATGAAATGTAGGTGATGTCAGCTTCGGACCTGATTTGATCACCGGACTAAATTCCAGAGCGAAGTCGGCCCTTCTCAGCTGAGAAATAACGATCAAGTTTATGATTAATTTAAATGCGGCAGTCGGTATGCCCTGCTAATATTCCGTTAAAAAGTACATTAGCCAGAGCCCATTAAGTTGTTGAAGAGTGTTTCGAATTATTTTTTCCTTCTGGTAGTTCTCCTCTTGCAGATTTCGCGATGGTAATTCACTTAGGGCGCAAATTCAAATTGAAAGCTTCGCGGCTTGGAAAGTAAACTGTTGCTTTTCCTCTCGCTGCGCTGTTCCGAATACAAAAATGACAACTCAGATTGAATGGAATATTTTAGGGTTATCCTTCATTCGCACTGCTTTATATCCTTGATCTCCTAAACCAGCCGTTCTTCTCGGTTTGTGAACAAGACTTCGTTTTTGTTTGGCTACTTATGCCGGCAGATTTTTGGATGAAAATGGAAACAAATAGAAATTACTCAGAGTTTGTTTTTCATGAGTGTCATAAGAATACCGTGATCGTAGGTAGTTTACGGCCAGTTCCAGATTCAAAATTTAATTCCTCTTTATTTGCAAAAGTAATCTTTAATGGCAAAATGCGTTCCATAAACCAGTTTTGGAAGCCTCCTTTATCTTAAAGGCGGGATAACGGCACTTCACCTGCGAAAAGTAACCTTTAAAGGTAAACATAACCTATAATTTTCCTGTCAGGAGTTAAAATTTATCTGAGGTAGACTGGTGTGTTTGAGGTACACAATACCCAGTAGGTCCTCAAAAAAGAATACTTTATTATTATGAGAAAACAACAAATGTTCTAATTATTTTGATAACTCAAAAACTAAATCTTTGACAACTGTCAAGTTCTGACTGTCTCTTCCTACCAAAAGTGTTACATATTATCCTGTTCAGGATATAACACTACTTCATTATCAAGAATATTATGAATTCATCAAGTTCTAAGGAAGCAGGAAGTAATAGTAAGAAGGTTTAAAATATAAAGGAAGATTTGAATTTTTTTAATCGATTTCGGTTAACAAAACCTGCAGTTTGTGACTGTTGAAAGTAAATATTGGGGAAATCCACATTTGCACTAGTGGGTGATTGGTACATTTACTTCTATTCTCAACATATTTTTTTGTAACTGAGAGAGCTGTACTTCGCAACCAGTCTATTGCAGTGGAATTTCCAGATTAAACTGTCAATAATAATTGTTTCATCTAAAAATCCCACTTCAATAATGTGGTTGCGAAATTGAAATCTCAATAATTATGTTTTCGACATCTCAGAGATGTTACTTTAGGTTTCCTCTGTTTTCATTTTCATTAGTATTTCTCCAAATGTCGAACGTATAATGAAATAGTAATTTATGTATCAAGTGAGTAATGATACTTTTTTTACGAGTAGGAAATGTTGACGCACGATTATTTTTTCTACAACTGTCAAAAAAAAAACAATTCATATTTTTTTGCGAATATGAAATGAATTTGGCATATTTTTATTGATTCATTATTCGAACAAAGTTCGAAGAGTATGCCGGAGAGTTGAGTTGAGTGACAGAGTCGAAATCCCTGTCTCTTCACGCTATCTCGCAAAATGGAAAATTTGAAGCGAATGTTAAAATAACATATTCATCGAGGTCAATATTATTTTTAATAATGTTGACTTGACTTTCGAATAACTAGTCCATCGAAGTAACTTTTCATTTTCTTAGATTTGTATTCAAAATAAATAAACAATCCTCGTGAAGCAACGAATACCTTTTTCTTTCTTTGAATTATGTCAAGGAAATCTCATATTTGCACTATCCACGATTTTCTCTGTTCAATCTTCATCACTTTTCATTTCTACTTAAATTAAATTTATAGTTATCAAGAATTCGTTATCTGGATAGATGCCCAATTTCACAAATTTCATTAATTATTGTTGTCAACTAGTTTCTGACGGCCAAACAGCCATAGCTACCTTGGATTACCTAGTTTAGATTAGGTCCAATAGTTCCTTAGAGGTATATGCTATTATTTTGAATACATTTGCCGTGATAGTTTGGAATTTTGATAATACTTATTCAATAGTAAGAATGGTAAGAATCTTTATTTCAGAAAGAATGACCTCACAGTGGCCAGCGTAATTATAAGAGGAGTGAGTATCCATACAAATGAAATCCTCCATTTCCATTATCGCTATAGAATATGTCCCTCGTCATGAATTAGGAAACACAGGAATAATTAATGTTTGAACATCGATGGTGGGGATTGAATCTGTTTCCTTCCCAGGTTCTACTGATAAAGGTCCCAAACTGCCTATACCTGTTCAAAAAACCGAGGATCCGAATATAGTCGCAAAATAAATATTCAGCTTTGAAAAAATTACAGCTCATTTGAAACATAAAAAAAACGTTTCCTCCTTCTTTATTTCGTGGTTATGATGAGGAATTATAAGTACACAAGTTTTAGATTTTTCAATTATTCACAACTTTTATATGGAACTTTTTCCGATAGAAATTGTAAAACACCAATATTCAACCCTTATAACGTATATTTAGCTACCCTGGAAATTATACTGAGTCGTAACTTATCCTAAATTTTTCGACCATCCCCATACTGCTGAGGATTGTTTCGGATTCAAAAATTATTGGCCCTGATCTATTCGTACCTCTGTCATACTTTATTCTTTGAATACTAAAGTATATCTGAATAGGCCACCCAATATCCTAATATTGAAAAATAGAATAAGAGAAAAAACGAAATTTATTTCGCACGAAATTGTAAGGAAAGTTGTTGATGAATTCTCGTTTAAAATTTCTATTTGCTGAGAAATGGAAATCATGATATTGAATATATCCATGGATTATTTTACACCTCATTTTCATTTCTTTATGTTTGTTTCAAGTAGGTTGATATTGATTGAAAGAGTGAAGCATTTCCTTGTAATTATTTGATATGAAAACCTGCAGAGTAGATAATCCGAAAATGTGATAATTTGGGCTATTCCAAAGATACTCATGTTTCATAAACGAGGTTGTAAAGGACCCTGAAGCCACGGTTATAATATGACAATTCACATGTTCTTCATCAATTACACTTCTCCAAATTCTTTTTATAATAAATGAGCTGCGGAATTTTGTTCAGAATGCCAATGTAAGGATATTAAAATTTTAAAACTGTTTACTTCTAATGGAACACAATTGTATGGAATGACTATCATTCGAAATGATATTACGAATTATTAAATGAAAAATACTTCGCGAAAAAACTCTTTAAATTCATCTGGTAATTATATTCTCCCACATAAAAGGAATATTTTCGGTGCAGTGGTACACGATATAAATTCTGTTGGTGAAGTTTTTCTGTTATGTGCGGAAACTATGGTATGCTCGGTCACAACTTTGATGCAATTCAAAAGAATTGGGAAAGCAAGATAAAATTCAATAAGAATTCTGCTCAACTCAATCATCGAGTTACCGCTCACTGGAATGTTTTTGAATGTAGGTAATAGCGTGTGCAAACGGGAGAAAAGTTTGATGTATTCGATTCAATAAAAGAAACCACATTCCAGCATGATACAATTTTGAAGCACAGTAGTGTAGTTATATTTCTTCAAGATAGTCTTTGAATTATTGAGGCCAATACATTTTCAATTTCAAAGTTCTGTAGCCTTGTCTGAAATGAGGAGCGTAGTAAATTGCATTTTCCTACGAGCGTGCGGAAAAGTAACTTTTCCGCACGATTTTCCGTTTTGAAAGTTGTACTTTTCCGCACGATTTTTACTTTTCCGTACGATTTTTACTTTTCCGCACGATTTTTGTATTGTTGAAAATGAGGATATTTAGGACTAATTAAATGATCTATGTAACTATTCTGTCTTTTTGTAGCATTATTATAAAAGCTTGTTTATTACAAACCTTTTCTTGTCATAAATAAGATGGACAAAAACACTCGTAGGAAAAATATTGTACTTAACTCTTACAGAAAATGTCTTTTCCGCCCTTAACGGCTTGTCCGAACTCCGCTCCGCATCGTTCGTGCAACTGCCGTCGCGTGCGGAAAAGTACTACTTTCCGCACTTGTTGGGTAAATAACTATTTCCTACGACCACATAGGAAAGTATATCATGTGCAGTTCCACAGGAACAGACATGTAAATATTACTATATACTATACTATATATTACTTATATACTATACCGGGTGACCAAGAGGTGAGGTACGCCCCCCAATTTTTCTATAGTTCTGAAGATACAGATTTCAAATATGGTATGTCGCTTTAGTATTTCAATACGCATATTTTGACGCCAATATTGAAAATTCACCACTTCCGGTTCGACCAGAAGTGAGACCCTGTACATTTTTCGTTTCATTATCCGTACGCAATTTGTAATAACACTGATCTTCAAAATTGAATATCGGTTGAAAAATGGCGGAGATACCGTTGATTGTACAATCGAATAAAGTTGGCCATGAAATTCAAACTTAAAGCGGAGCGCAGACCGCCCGGCGGGTGCGATCGCGGTGGCGGTGCGGCCACGAAGCGAACAAACAGGAGCGCACACCGACGCGATAATATCGTGTTTGATCGCTTTTGAAAATAGAAACCAGTGTAGACGTTCTGAGAAAGATGGATGTCGCGTATACCATTTCGTTTCAGGAAAAAACAAAAAAATTGGGTTCACGACATCAACTTCGACAGACCATTCCATACAATTTTTCCAAGACTCAAGAGGGGACAAAGAACGGTTTTTAGTTCATTTTAGAATGTCTATTAAATGTTTTAACGAAATATTTTGTTACACAAAATACAAAAATTGGTGACCCAGTACTTGTTCAATGAGGATTTCTGTACTACACATGTTTCCTTGAAAAGCAGATCGCTCGTACTGACGGGCGAATGGCGCATGCAATGTTCCACAGCAGACCGCAGGGCGGGTGCGGTAGTTCGCTGCAAGGAACGACGGGCGCGTTTTCTTGCCCGCTTCGATGTGTTATTTCGTTTTTTTACATTCACTGCGTTCTACCGCACCACCACCGCGACCGTTTCCACTCTAAAACTGACAAACGACATCAGAAGTTACCAGATGAAGCTCCAAAGTGAGATACAGTTGAAAACTGAGGTTCTCATGTAATTGCTGCTCCCATATATTATACAGTGACCGCCAAAAAGTATGTACCATATGGGAAAAAAGTTTATTATTAGAGTATTGAAAAAAAGATTCTTGGGAAAAGTTTGTGCATGTCCGATAACCTAAAAATCGATTTTGACACATGTCACGTGATCGCTGGTATGGCGGCAAATTGAAAAAAAATTACCATGAATAGTCAAAAAGTCGGATAAAATGGCAAGATATCGAAAAAAGTTATTTGAAAAAGTTGCTTAGAATTCAATTTTATACACATATACATAATAGGTGAGAATATTGAAAACAGCAATTTTTTTTTAATAGTTTTCTAGCTGTAGAAAAATATCAAATTATTTTCTTATGAATTGCTTGACCATACTGAAATATTTGTATTCCGATGATAATAACAAAACTTTCTCATTTTGTCTACACCAGAGAGCACTAAATTGAAAAAATTTAATTTTGTCAGAACCCTTGCTGTTACATTGGTCCAAAAATCCAAAAATGTCGTGTTTTTCAGATTATAATCAATTTTTGATGATAATCTTAAAAATAGTGCGTCAAATTAAAGAGGCTTGAATTTTCAACATTGCATGCGAAGTGAAACGCTCTGGCACGATTATCATCGAAACTTGATTATAATCTGGAAAAAATCATGTTTCTGGAGTGTCATGTCATCACAATGGTCGTGGAATTCTGATATAACTGTTAGATACGAACCAATGTAACAGCCAGGGTTTTAACAAAATCCAATTTTTTTAATTTAGTGCTTACTGGTGTAGAGAAAATGAGAAGTTTTGTCATTATCATTGAAATACAATAAATGTTTCAGTATGGTCAAGCTATTCATATGATAATAATTTTATATTTTTATACAGCTAGGAAAATATTAAAAAAAAAATCTATTTTCAATTTTCTCTCATTATCTTTTCAAACTTCGTATATGTGTATAAAATTCAATTCTAAGCAACTTTTTCAAATCCCTTTTTTGATATCTTGCCATTTTACCCCACTTTTTGCGTTCTCATAGTAATTTTTTTCAATTTGCCGCCATACCAGCGATCACGTGACATGTGTCAAAATCGATTTTTAGGTTATCGGACATGCACAAACTTTTTCCAAGAATCTTTTTTTCTAATACCCTAATAATAAACTTTTTTCTCATAAGGTACATACTTTTTGGCGGTCACTGTATATTCCAATTATCAAAAATTACCTATCTTCTCAAATGGCAATATGTACTTTTCACTTTGTCATGATGAAACATTATAAATTCAGGTTTCATGATGGAGTGTTCCTAAAATACAATGTTCTTCAACGTAGGTGACTTAGAACATAATTAAGAAAGCAAAACACAAAATTTCATTTTATTTCAACGAAGTCACAATTTTTTCAACTGTGCCTCGTTGAAATAAAATCAGTTCTCTATCACCAAAGTAGCATTTCACGCACTAGATACAAAAATGACTATTAATCATCCCATTGTTGGGATATACTTACTTACTTCAAATTTGAATTCTGATATTGAAAAGACAATCGAAAACAACTTGGTCTGTACTCGCAGTCACACAAAACCTTCACACTCAAGTTATACAGAAATTCTCACGAGACCAAACCAATTATCAACTACAAGCAGAAAGTACCCCTCTTTCAGCGAATTTCTTGAAAAACAAGATATCAACTATGTTCTGGAATGTTATTGACGAAGTAAATATAATCGTCCACGACAAAATTTCACTTAAGCTGAGAAATTATAAAATCGTTAATGAAGTTCATTAAAAGAGACTCTTTTGATTTTTATGAGTCAAAAGCGAAAGAAAAATCCCTCAGAAAGGTATCAAACTGTGTACCAGCGGTTAAAACAAAGCAATGTTAGGGTGACTTTCTTTAATGGAAGTAGAGACACCGACGAAAGCAGTCATAGCCCGGAATTCAAAGTAAAAACTTTTATACCAATAATTTACTCTCTAATTTGCAACTCTGAAAGAACAGTGAAGAATGTGAGTAGATTCATGAACTGATTTTTTGAAAATATTTGTAATTTGAATAAGAAATTGAACGAACATGCGTGAATATATCGAAATTTTATGAGAAAATACAATCATGACAAGAAATTGAAATATCAACATTTCGATTCATATATTATCCTCAATTGCAAAAAATTGAAGGATTAACAAAGTCAATTGACAGAATAAAAGAAGATTGACATGAAATATAATTCTACAGGCGTAGGAGAAGAACAATTGTTGAAAAAAAAAGAGTGAATTGAAATCAACTTCGTCTATCAATGAACATTTTTCTATTCCAGAAATATGTCTGCAGTATAATCTGTGATGCTTGAAAAATTACACCTTATGTTGCCTCATTGTTAAAAAAAACCAATAGGCTTAGGTGACCTTAGGGACTCTTGGGGATGCTAACTTTATTGGCGAAACGCAGGTTGAGTGAAAGTGACGTAGTTTTGGTGTTTTGGGCAGCTTCTATTTCTTGAATTGTATTCACACCAAATGTTCCAAATATACATTTTCGACACAAGATATAAGTTTTCTTCAAGAATTCAAATCTAGTGCAAGCATTTCGCTCATTTCATTAGGTTGATTACATATACAGTGTGGGCCATAACCTTTGCAGCATGTGGGAAACATTTTTATTATCACAGTTACAAAAAATACGTTATAATCCAAAAGGGCACACGTACGTTTTTCAAACGTGTTATAAACGTGGCATTGGTTGAATAAACGTTTCTGGTTGAAAATTTTAACGTCAATAATTTAGTGTAATCTTCAACGTTGAAAGAATACGTTATAAAGATGTGTTTTCAACGTTACTTCCTCAACAAGTCGTTAAATACACGTTTAACAATCGTTATGTTAATTCAAACAGAATTTTTAATCAAATTTTCTTTATGCGATTCATTTATCATTGTTTCTGATAACTTCCTTAACCTTTTATTTGGTCAAAACAATGTTTGAATGTTGTTTTATTGAGTGTATTCGATATTCAAAAAACCTGATTGAAAACGGCAATAAAGCTATAATTAGTAAATTTTTAGTACTATTACGTTGTTTCACATTTTTTCGTTGAAAAAACGTTCGGTTTTCAGCCATTTCACAACGTTATTTCAACGTCCTTGTGCCCATTGGGAAGGGATTGTTTCTGCATATTGGAAGACCTAATCATTTGGAAAAATTGATTACGAATTGGCAAAATTCCTGAATATAAAATTTAATATAAATATACAGTAAGTGAATATATACATTTGAAATATTTATAAAAATGAAAATTCCCCACAGCCGGTTGGCAGGGCTTCGTCATCTCTATCTTTTGAATTGTGAATTGTCTTCACTTAAAAGTATCTGCAACCTATTGGGAAGGATTGAAGATGGCAGGTTCTCAATATCTGAAAGGTTTTCCCTACTATAAAATAGTATATATGGCGTTTCATTAGGTTTCAAGCAACTCAAGTTCTCCGGCGTGACTTTGGAAACATACGAGTCGTTGAATTTGTACCAACCCATCTCCTTATCTTTAGTGATTGTGTAATAGTGTCCAGAATCCAAGCTCGAACCATAATGGACCACAATTGCATAGAGTTCATAGCGGAAGGTTTCCAGAATGATTTGTTCGTCTAAAGTTACCGATTGCAGGAGCTTGGTACGGTGATGTGATGCAAAATTGAGGTTATTTGTGGAGGTAACAAAAAAAGTTATTTAATAAAAGTTGTTCATAATTCAATTTTAGTCCCACATGGAATTTGAAATATATATTTAAAAAAATTGAAAATCGCACTTTTTTCTAAATATTTGTTATTGCTTAAAAAAATGCTGTATATATCGATCTTTCTCACCTTATATAATTAATTAAATGAAACTTTTTCGCTTGTTCCCAAATGGTAGTAAAAAATTTCAAAATTCTAGTTTTAACTACACGGAGAAAAAACTTTAATAACCATAATTAAAACTTTAGTATTGGCAATCAAAAAAACCACCTTCATTTGGGACTGGGAAGCACTTTAATTGCCACTAGAAAAAAAAAGACCCAGACAGTGTTTAATTGCCACTATCAAACTAAAATTCAAATACTTTTGAAGTAGTGCTTTCTATCAAATAAAGTAATTATAGTAATGACATTATACCTACTACAAGAAATATTTTAATTGACTAAATGATAGTGGGTAAGCCTAAGCATATATTTTCAGAATGGGCAGTTTCACTTCCTTGAACATTCTTCAGCGACTTTTTGATTTTCCTACAATTTTATAATTATCAGTGATGTTATTTTTCGGAAAATCTTTGAACGAGTTACCATTCTCATTTCCTTTGATTCGAGTATTTTGATTCCCGTTTTTTGTATCGTCTTTACCACTTGTAATTTCACAACCTTTTGACTTTCAGAGTTCCATGTACACTTATGAATATTACTAACTCTATTACAATCAAATAAATCATGATTTTTCTCGAAAAATACCATAACAAGGTATTTTTAATGATTCAACTTTTGCGCCCTCTAGCGGCTATCCTAATCATACGATCAAAATTGACTAGGGTCTTAGACCGAACAAAATATCAAAAAATTATCAAATTTTGTTGAAAGCCATTTTTGTAGGGTTTTTTGCCCTGTCAAATTTATTAATTTGTGAAGTCGAATGAAAACTTGGAGAGAATTGAATTGAGACTTCTTTCCTTGCAATTCGGAAAATAATTCCAGTGGAAATTTCGACAATTGTCGGTTTGTTTTCGTAAAGACATTGGAGGGAGTTGAAGATTTATAACTGCTTAGTATAACTCCCAAACGAGTTATGGACATGTTTATAGTTACAGTAACTAAGGGTTTATTTGTTATAATGTATCAGTATGAAATAAAAATATTAAAAGTAGACATGTTACATTCGACAAAACCCAGCACTCATCCAATAAACTTACCGCGCTACAATTATTTTGACAGAGAATTCTTGGAATATACACGCCTTCGGCAAAATTATTCCTTTCTCTCCCTATTATAATTAAATGTGCCAAGACAATTCACCAAATTTAAAGCATTCGCCTAATTGATATGGTTCCTCAATTCGTTCACTAAATTATTCAACACACCTCTTTACAGCAAATTACTATTCAAAGTATTATTGATTCAGCTGGGTAGTGGAAAAACTTACAGTGAAACTCCATATAATACAATATTATTTTGAATGTGGGTATAGTCAGAGGATCACATCAGCACATTACAAGACTTACATCAGTGGGATATGTTTCGAAGGATCAATCCTTCATCTTCAGCAAAAGTAGGGTTACAACATTAAGAACTACTGAAAATGAAAATCCAATATGGGATTACTACAGAATTGTTAAATTTGTTAAAAATTGTTAAAATTGTTAAAATTGTTGAAATTGTTGAAATTGTTGAAATTGTTGAAATTGTTAAAATTGTTGAAATTGTTAAAATTGTTAAAATTGTTAAAATTGTTAAAATTGTTAAAATTGTTAAAATTGTTAAAATTGTTAAAATTGTTAAAATTGTTAAAATTGTTAAAATTGTTAAAATTGTTGAAATTGTTAAAATTGTTAAAATTGTTAAAATTGTTAAAATTGTTAAAATTGTTAAAATTGTTAAAATTGTTAAAATTGTTGAAATTGTTAAAATTGTTAAAATTGTTAAAATTGTTAAAATTGTTAAAATTGTTAAAATTGTTAAAATTGTTAAAATTGTTAAAATTGTTAAAATTGTTAAAATTGTTAAAATTGTTAAAATTGTTAAAATTGTTAAAATTGTTAAAATTGTTAAAATTGTTAAAATTGTTAAAATTGTTAAAATTGTTAAAATTGTTAAAATTGTTAAAATTGTTAAAATTGTTAAAATTGTTAAAATTGTTAAAATTGTTAAAATTGTTAAAATTGTTAAAATTGTTAAAATTATTAAAATTGTTAAAATTATCAAAATTGTTAAAATTGTTAAAATTGTTAAAATTGTTAAAATTGTTAAAATTGTTAAAATTGTTAAAATTGTTAAAATTGTTAAAATTGTTAAAATTGTTAAAATTGTTAAAATTGTTAAAATTGTTAAAATTGTTAAAACTCTTGAAATTGTTAAAAAATTTAAAAAATTATTAAAAAAATTAAAATTGTTAACATTGTTAAAATTGTTGAAATTGTTAAAATTAGTAAAATTGTTGAAATTGTCGAACTTTTTGAAATTGTTAGAATTGTAAAAAAAAAACCTTCACAACCAGCAGTCAGAATGATTGAAAGGCGGTTATCCTAACCACTCGGCTGCCTGACTCCAATATGCCAGGACAATTTCTGAAAGAAAAATCATGGGAAGTGAAATATCACCTCAAGAACCATGCATTGGTAGAAACATACTTATTTTAATTGTTAAATCTGAAATAGCAAGAAATCTAAGCAACGTTTTACCCTTGGATAGTAAACTTTGCGAAGATTTTATATGGTGAAACTCATGTTCAGGAATCAGTCCTCAGATATTATTTCTATATGTTTTTGACAAGATATAGGTACCATTCGACGGTAATTGTTAATAAAATCTGTACCTCCTTTGTAGAAATCGATGAAAATGTAACCAAATGCGCCCTTATAAAATTTTATTGTCACCAATTACAAAAAGAATGCTAATTCAAGTTGGGTGCTTCGATTCCAGTCGAAATTTCAAGCTATAAAAGGAAAATAATGGGATTTTCATCGCTCAAATGAAAATGAATGTTCTAAGAATTTGATGCATTTCTCTCCGATCAATAGCTATTCTTCTTCATTATTTGAACGTTATTGTGTCATTCTACTTAGTGGCGGATCTGAGGGGGGGCCATGGGGGCCATGCCCCCCCCCCAGAGCTCTGAATAAGTAGTTGATATTGGTTCATCAATCAGTCTGGATATGCAATCAAACCTACGTTATACAAACCAAAATTATTCGTATTCGTAGTTTTCTCATTGAATGTTTCCTCAAACACTCGAACATAAAAGTAAAAGCCGGCGAAGAAAAACTTTCTATTCCAGACGAGGCTTTAGGAGCCCTTGCTCACTGCGATAAAATAATGTTACCTTTAATAACATCATTTCTTGAAATTTTCATTACACTTTCGATCAGTGTTGCCTCATCAGAAAGAAGTTTTTCTTCGTTGAGGCGAATAAAAAGTTGGCTCAGATCTACTATTTCGGAAGATAGGCTATCTGGTTTAGCTATTATTAACGCTCATCCGGACATTGAGATTAATGAACAGTTAGTTATCAACAGATTTGCCAACATAATTTAATAAGCTTATGTTTTATGTGTTTAATTATTAAGATTATTAGTAAAATTGTGGATTTGTGTTTTTGTTGTTTATAGTCACATTTTTATCCATCTCATTTATGTTATTCTGGACTCTGGAGTGAGCACTGACCACCCGAGGTGGTGCTGTAGGTTTTTCCGGGTTTTCCTGCAGCTGAAAAGTGAATACTCCAAAAATCAGTGAGTGGCCACGGAGCGCCACTGCAAATAAAAATAATATCCATCCTCTACCCGCATCTCTTTCCTGGAGATTTAAAACACATTACTTTGGTCTTTTCAGATGTCTTTTTCTACTCTGCTGTCCCTGAACATTTTCATACCAAAACCATTCCCTGTGCAAAGTTTCACCCTAAACGAAAGTGATGAAATTAAAAACATGGGCTTTGTGCTACGGCCACGGCAAATACTAATAATAGCCGACCTCTACCCGCACACTCTACAAGTGTACCTACCCATGATTCTCCACTGATGATTTTTGGGTTCAGTTGTTTTCAAAGTTTTCAGAATATTTGCAAACAGTGTCCAAAGATATATATATATATATATATAAAAAACCCCAAGGATGCAGTCAAGAGACTACCCTTCTCTATATATATATATATATATATATATATATATATGGAAACTGGAAGTTCGGGTTGAACCGCGTCTAGAATTTCTTGAAATTTCGGCTCCGTCGAGAGAACTAGCAGGCAGATTGAGACCTCAGTGTAGAATCTAACTTCACACCCTTTCAGTCATTTTATCCTTTTTTCTTGAAAATGGCTCCAAAATCGGAGCCGAAACGTCGAATTTCAACAAATTCTAGACGCGGTTCAACCCGTACTTCCAGTTTCCAAATATCTGACCGCGGAAACCTATCCGAACACACACATATATATATATATATATATATATATATATATATATATATATATATATATATATGTATATATATGCCCCCCCCCTGAAAAACTGCCTAGATCCGCCAGTGATTCTACTGTACTTTTTTCAATTTCATTATTAATCCCTTCAATACTTTGTCTCCTGACATTATAGTTAGAGTGCCCATCGGCAAAAATTTCACTGCTAGATACTCTCTCCAAACTTTCTGTATGGCTTCATCGGACCTAGAGCCATCGTTTTCCTCTGTGACATTTTTGTTTCGGAGGCGTTTTTTAAAAAAAAATCCGATTATTTTTTTTAAGTGTTTCCCTCGTGATTACTAACTACGGTACGAAACTTCAGAGGGTGATTCGTTAGGTCGTCTTAAGAAGAAAAGTTCTTGTGAGCATATGTCCGGTGTTGCTTCATTTCTGATGAGATGCGGGTGTTGAAGTTTTTTTAAACGTCCTGTATACACGGCCAGGTAGCTCAGTGGTTAAGACTGTCGCGTTCAAAGCCATTGAGGCTGCAGGTTAAAATTCTACAAACTACAGATTTTTCTCTGATGGTCCGTGAAAGTCCTAGGAATCGCACGATAAAAGGTAAGACCTCGTTAATCCTTGGCTCGCACAAGTTTCGACTTTTGAGTGCTGCCGTTCGTTAGAGGACGACAGCTGATTAACGGAAAAAACAATCTCAATATTTTTTTTTAACATAAAATCCACTTGGCCATGAGAATCCAGAGTTTCGGAAATCTATCAGTGGTTATAAAAAATTTCAAAGATGGTATTAGTTTTTATTAAGTTCATTAGGATAAAACTCTCGTTACTTTTCACTACCCCGTATGCGATTCAATTTCACCTACTCGGCACATACTAGAAAAGCAATCATTCAAATTGATGCGAATAGATAAGCCTCTCAAAATATTGACAAGAGTTTGGGACAAATTGCTTTCTAAATCCAGGGCTAAGGAATGATGTTTGTTCAGACCTTCTCAAACAAATTCTTGATTCCGCTTCCATTAGGCTGATTCGTTTCCTTGTTAATCACTTGTTTTTGTATATACCTTCCAATTGAACTTACTACTTCCATTTGATTGCGGCACATCTCGGGGTACAGGTTTGCTGCAAATGTACACTGAGGTCCTAAAGTAAAGAATAAATTCATCAAACAAATCGATTTATGTTATCGAAAAGATACTCTGAAACATAAAAAAAATCGACCCTTTTCCACCCCTCCTCAAAGTGACATCCGCCCCCCCTAATTTCTTCAAATAGAACAGGGAGTCAAGTGATACCTCATTTCAAAGGGTATTCAATTGTCTATATAGTCTTGTATATTTTTTTGAATTTCGTTCATGCGTCATGAAAAAATTATTTTCAAAATGTTAAAAAGTATCACGTATACTATTAAATCACCAGTTTATTCAATGCACCTCAATTTGTTTCCATGCAATTTTTAACTCTACTGTCACGTATGACAAACAACAGTAGTTGGTAAATGAATAATAAAAATAAAAAAAAATATTTGACCAATTTTTAAATTAAAAAATCACTTTCAACACTAGTGTTAAAAGTAAAATGACAGATGAGATGATGAATACTCAGTAATATAGATATCTCTAATAGAAACATTTCAATGAGATATTATAATCAGAACACCTACTCAAGAGGAATCATTTATAAAAGTTTACACATGTATTTGGCCTTTTGTGCAATAATTGGTAATACTAATTCCTTTTGAAGTTACAAACGAAGTAGTATTCTCAGTCCAACTTTAGAAGGTCCTTCATCACTGACAAATAATGACATTCATAAATAAAGTGCGTTGGGGTTTATTATATTTGGAGTATCTGCCAGTCCGCCTTGTAACCCAAAGATCGTGTGTTCGAATCCTAAGGATCTTATTTTTTTAATTTTTTTGTTAGTGGCAGTAACTGTTGTACATAAAAATTTGTATGATACATTTGTTAAAAGTGATTTTATTTTGTTCGTGGGGCTAACGTTCGTTTCGCAATATTCCCCACTCACAAAATAAAATGCCACTTATAACACTTGTATCATAAATAACTACTCTCATTTCAGTGCATTTGATGCATAAAAGCTTTATATTTTTTATTTTATAATTTTTATTCATCGTAGATTTTTCTAATTCTGAAATAATATTTCTTCCAATTTACAATAATTGAGAATGTTTTATTTTAAAATTTTCTTCATGTTATGGGACACTGGAAAATGTTTGCATTAATTGATTTAAAAATTGATTTTGTGGAGGAAATCGGATTCTTGACATGATTTTTTGGGTTTAAGACCTTCCACAATTTGAAAATGAAAAAATGTAAATCCAAAGAAATTTGTACAAGTGTAGAAGGGCAAATTAATTAATTTGCTCGATAAGTTACTGCGTTGACTCTATTCAAAGAAAGATCTTATTTAAAACCGCAATTCAAATTCAGTTTCTTCAACGTCTTTCCAAGAAGTTTTGATAACGGAGGCAGATACAGCCTCCGAAACATCAACAATTTTCAAAAAAAGAGAAGTATTCTTTGTTAATTCGATCTCATTTTTTCAGATAGGCAAATTCAGTGTAGGGTACGTTACTGACAAAAATTAATTTCTTTCAAGACAGCAGTCTTGTGAACGCAGTAACTTATCGGGCAAATTAATCAATTTGCCCTTCTACACTTGTACAGATTTCTTTGGATCAAAAATTTTTTCATTTTCAGATTGTGGAAGGTCGTAAACCCAAAAAATCATGTCAAGAGTTTGCATTAATATTTTCGTTATAGCTCCTGAACCGTACAAGTAAATGAAAAACTTCAAGAAAACAAAAAGTCTTGAAGAAAATATATTTTTATCATCCTGTATCTCGAAAACCAAGCCGTTTGGGACCTACGGTTATGTGAACTTTTCGTCCTGAAAAATTTCAAAGAATCTCCCCCCGAAGTTTGTAACGTACTTAATTAACACCCTGTATATCCAACATTATATTATATACCTTGAAATATCTATCGCATTTATTTGCATATTTTTCCTGCTTTTTATTTTCACTTGGCATTATGACTAGCTGCTTTTCACTCTGGGTTTCATCTCCAAATGCAGGCAAATATCAATACAATGATTCAAATGGGCCTTTTTATTCATTGAAGTGTTCAAATTCCTTTCAACTTGCCTTACCCTTTCCTGACCGTTTGCACAAATCTCATTTGAACACCGAATGAGCACCAAACGAGCAAATGCTTGGATAGTGTGGAACTTGAACCGGGCAGCACATGTGCTCATACGGTGCTCATGCGGAATGAATTCTCCAGTGAATGCACCTCAAACTGAAAATGTCCATTAATAATTTATTTCTCCTTGAAAAACTGACATTAGATAAAATTGATGGATCTATGGGGTTTTTCCATTTGAGTTTTTCTCGCGAAATTATTTTCTTAAAGTAAATGTATCTGATGAAAAAAGTTCTTGTGTTTTTAATGTTGATGAAAAATCTCTTGGATAAAGTATTCATCGATTTTACTCAAGGAGCGGAGATTTCGAACTGATATTGCGGAAATCCATAAACGATGGATGATAGCAGTACCTCTTTAATGAAAAGAAAGTATATATAGCGTTTAGTAAATTACAAAATTGCAAAACTTTATCAACATACCTGCGAATCTACTTACCGGCATAATTACAAACTTTAATTGATGATCGGATGCTGTGAGGCGAACTATTCGAAAAAGGAAAAAGTTCAAGTGAAATCGAGCAGCGTGAACTCTTCGAGAAATTAAGAAGTTAGTTATAGTCAGAATATCCTTTCGCTGATAACGTTATGTCTCTTGCTCGGACTGATTCGAATTTTTGCTATCCGAGACTGACCTATGCTCCTTCCAATAATTACACTACCTTTTGGGAGTGTGGTTGTAATGTGTTTGTATGTAAATTTATTATATTTTTAATAATTTGTTGCGAGAAGAAGCTCTTTCTTTATTTGACAAGTTGCCATGCCTTTTTTATAAAAATACTAAGTGTTCAACACATATGAGGTACATTACAACGTCTATAACATCTTTCCCTTCAAAAGCAGGAATTTATACAAAATATTTTACTAACAAACGAAGTAACTAGGATATCTCAAATTTGAAAATCTCTGTACTTCTTGGGGGTAACGATGTTACGTCCACTCCTCGTACACTTAGCCTGCTTATCATCTTCTTTCTCGTAACTATTCTCATCATCTGTATCACTATTTCCTACAGCAACTTCTTTATTTTCAAGACCCACACCTTCATCTTCAATTCCTTGGGCCGCGGCTCCATTTTCTTCACTGCCTTCTTCCCATAAAAAATTGCTGTAGGATGGAGGATTTTTAGATTTTTTTAAATGAACAGTATTTCTTCTTATTGTTCTTCCATTCTCCATAAGCCATAGAAGTTTATGAAATATTCAAATTGGGAACTGAAGCCAAGTTTGATGAAATAGTGAAGAAGTTTGAAGACTACTGCAAGGTACATTACAACATCTATAACAGTGGTCGTCTATCAAATCGTAAGTTAGTGTTGGATCTACTCCACTGATTCAGTTTTAAGTTAGTTAGAAAAATCCTAATATAGAGGTTTTGACCATTTAAGAGAAAATTCATTTAATTGTCTCATTTCATTTCCAAAATTATATTTATTTTTACGCAGAATATTGAGTTGAGGTATTCATATGTTATGGAGCATGATGATATACATGGAGGGGTGCAATACCGGAAAAAAAATGTATTACCTCATCGTTAATACTTCGCATATGTGTTCTTCTATTCTTCATGTCTAATTAAACAACATGCAATTTGGGGCAAATCTCGGTAGCAGGGCGTTTTTTTTAGGGCCCCTGCAAATTTTTGAGATTGTCGGACAACTAGAATGCCCCAAACAATTTGTCCGCCAATATTACCACTGTATTTTCCATATTTTAATTAACCGATTCTGAAAAAATTATATATGAAGTAATACATCATATAAACATGGTCGATTGGCCATGTTATGACGTCATAAAATGTATTACCTCCTAAAAATTTACAATCATCGGTTAGAGAAAGGGCGCTTTCATTCTGAATAATTTTGATTTCGACGTTAGAACAGATTTTTTGTTTGTGCTGAAACCGTATTGACAAAGTTTTCTGAGTGTGGAAATGAAGTTAGTTAGCGCTAGACTACGAAACCAAATGAGTTGACCCCTTGTCACATACTTCTTTTAAAAATTTGTCATCTTTGTTCGAAATTGTGATGTGTCATCTGCATACATAATGCACAAATTACTAGCAACCACAGCCTCAACATTATTGCAATATAATTATATAAATAGTAGCGGTCCCAACACTGATCCTTGAGGTACATCAATATTCAAAGCTTGAGTATTTGAAATAAATCTATAATTACTGTGGAAATATTAGATCAAAAAACATGTTGAATGGGGGATGGGGGAGATACTATTATATCAATAAAATGTAAAAAACGATGTAGTATTTAACTTTGGTTCAGAAGTATTAATTTCATTAATACTGGAGGAATTCATCATGCGGGGTCAAAAACCCTGGGTTGGCACCCATGTATCTGAATCGGCCTCAAGGCACTATGCCGTCAATTTTGGGCGCTACAGGTAACTATAATAATAATAATAATTTTCCCTCTGAAGATGCGCTTTTCCGACAGAATAATATACTTGTACGGTATTCCTCATGTTGGTAGACTATAAAAAATGATCTCCTGGATCGTACTGCCTTTAATAGGATCGAAAGCTAGGAACATTTTTCATTTTCCGACAATTTCCGTGGCTTCCGGTCCTATTATTTTTGTACGCCAGTGCATGGGTTTTACATATTTTTTTATAATCTACTAACGTGAAAATGCCGTACAAGAATATTTTGTCGAAAATGATCAATATTATCATTATAGTCACCTGTACCACCAAAAATTGACTTCATAGTGCCTAAAGTTGTTGTTTCATTCTTAATATAATTCATGCTGGGTCACTTGACCCCTTCCCTTCAAAGTGTATTCATTAATTTGTAGTGACTAAAATGTAACGAAGTAAAATTATTACAATATACAGTATAAAGATGATTTTTTTTAGCACTTTCTTCCACCTATTGATCTTAAAAGTTCACATCGTTGCTAACTTGTCGATGTCCATGTTGAAACTAAAGAATTGCATGTGGGCGTATGTGAGCGCATCCGAACAAGTCATTTCTTTAGCGGAAAAAAATTATTGAAATAAAAAATATATCAAGGATAGAATTTTTCAAAGACTTCATTAATAGAAGATTCTTCAAAAGTAGTCTCCTAATGAAAAAGTTTGGATTCCAAACACTCAAAAAAAGACAATGCGAATAAAAATATATCAAACTGGTAACTCAGTCAAAGAGTTTGTGAAGAATATCGCTGATTCTTAAAAAATTGTCGGACAATTGGAAAGTAATTCGCTGAAAAAAGTTCAAGGAAGTGAAACTACTGATCCTGTAAGTCTCTTGCACTTGTATCCATAAAAATGATTTCAGAAAAAAAATATATTTATTTTTATTGTATAAAATGTTTGAAAATAAAAAACCCAAACCCAACTCGAAAGCCCCAGATTTTCTCCAGATGAGTAGCTCAACTGAGTATATATATATATATTTTTTTAAATTCGTAATCAAAATCTTGTTGATTGTTGAGCTACACTTCTGGAGAAATGCATAGGTTTTTCATGTTGGCTCTTCTAATTTCCAATGATTTTTCTATATCGAACAGCCTATACGTAACTCATATTTATGAATACGAGTGTATTACTTCGAAAAGAATGAGCAATTTCACTCAATTGAACTTTCTTCAACGAATGACTTTTCGATTTTCCGACGATTTACTTATTATCAGCAGTATGCTTCGGAAACTCTTCGAAAGAGTTACCAGTCAGTTTCATTTTCATTTATTTCACTGGACTATGTAACTCATTGTTATTGATTTGAGTGTTTTGATTACGAACATTTTTTATCAGTGCATCCCCTTCAATACTCGAAATTATTTAAACTATTGACTTCACTGTCCACATTTTTATATTACTGATCTTCGATTATATAAGATTTTTACAATAAAAATGTATAGCAATCAAATATATTTTTCAACTTTGTCGCCATCTAGCTGCTCTCCTAATAATACCATTCTCATATAACGTCTACCAATCAGGTGAGATGTGGCATAGTTTTGGTTTCCACCTAAACTATCACTCACGAAAAAACGTATTCCATTACAGAAAATTTTCTGATAACCAAGTAAAAATCCACAGATGGATACCAAACATAACAAAAAAGCAGACGTATCTCATTCACAAAAATATGTCTTTTATATTTAACTCAAAGTTATTAAAGTGACGGAAATCTGGTTCAACGTAACAATATCCGTGACAAACACCCCCTCTGAAACGAAAGTTATATTATATTTCAATGCTGGTGGTAGAATGTAATGAGGATAATTAGTAAAAGTTCGATTATCTGTATATATTTCTTATCAAAAATGTGTTTTTTGAGGGGCTTTGATCCTTGCTTACCTTCGGTGTTGCTTCAAGTGACGCTTGCATAATTAATCACCACTTCTGTTTCGTTTGATCAACATTCGTTCCCCATATTTCGCCGTTCAATTTGTATCGAAAAAAATGGTACTTTTCTCAATATTCATTTCAAGGTCGAATCTATTCTTATTGCAACAAATTTTAATACGAACGTTAAAGCAGCATTTGAAAATTCTCATTATTATTCTTATTAGTGAAATCGTGTTTTTCTAAGAAAGACGCCTACACAGGGTGATTCTTAAGTTTATACTTTTTTTAATTGTGTATAGAACTCGTTGAAATAAAAAACTTTTACAAATAACTTCATCTAAAGCAGTGAAAAATACCAAAGTTACATTATTACAAAACGTGTCCAATACGGCCCTGTCTAACATAAATAAGGTGTTCAACAAACACAACGATTTGTTCTCTCCGAGCAAAAAAAATAAACACAAACACACTAGGTACGTCTTGATACACACGCCGAGATTTATTTTTTTGTTTTTTTATCTCGCATTTTTCAGTTTTCTGAAAAAAGTTATTTAAAAAGATGTTTATTTTAACGAGTTCTATACACAGTTAAAACTATCAACTTAGGAATCACCCTGTATAGTTCAACTCAAATCGCGAAACTTTATCTAAATACAAAAGTTGATTCAAATCATTAGAGCCGATTCAGAGATCCAAAAATTCACATTTTTTTTTGTTTTGGAATCGACTGCTATAATCATTAGCCACAAATTCATAATTTGATCCAAATCGTAAAGCCGTTTTCGAGATCCAAAAATTCACACTATTAATTATATTATTATTAGCAGTAAAATCGTGTTTTCAGAGGAAGAAGCCTATACAGATGAACTTAAAACTCATCTTAATCCAAAATACAAAACTACATTATTATTATTATCATTACAAGTGAATTCATGTTTTTTTTTAGAAAAGACGGCTATATAGATGAACTTAAAAGGCAATACATTATCTAAATACGAAATTTTATCCAAATCGTTGAAGTCGTTTTACATCATTATTATTATTGGTAAATCGTGTTTTTTAAAGAAAGACGCCTATATACAGTGACCGCCAAAAAGTATGTATCTTATGGGAAAAAAGTTTATTATTAGAGTATTGGAAAAAAGATTTTTGGGAAAAGTTTGTGCATATCCGATAACCTATAAATCGATACTCTAATAATAAACTTTTTTCCCATATGGTACATACTTTTTGGCGGTCACTGTATATGAACTTAAAAAGCGAAACCCTATCTGTGTACAAAATTTCATCAAAATCAATAAAGCCGTTTCCGATATCTAAAATATATATACCGGGTGACCACGAGGTAAAGTACGCCCCTGTTTCGTTGTTACTCTAGCTCTAGCTATATTTCTGAAATTTGGAATATTGAACATGCTCCCTAAACGGCAATTTTTGACAAAAAGTTTGAATAAAAAAATCAACTCCTGTTTTTCCGGAAATTGCATCAACTTTCGATTTTCAAATGGGACAACCTGTATATTATTATATGATCGGCTAGGGATGATGATGGGGAATCTACGACAGCTGATTATTGAGGTTGAAACTGACGACTGTTCATAAATTGGATATTGCTGCACTTGTATTGTTTGTGGTTGATTTATAATGGATATTTTCAAATAATAGCAATACCTTGTTCCAGTTGCTGAGAGGTACCTAAAGCAGGGCCTACATACATGGATAGTTATCCTTTCTTCTGGTTAGTTAAATTTTCCTGTCAATTCTTACTATGACTCGTTCTGATTGTAGAGAATAATAAAAAATGTCTACCCTTCAAAAAGGCAGCCAGGCGCCATTTTGAAAGAATTTTTTAAATGGCAAGGTGGGTCGAGTGATACCTGAGTGATACCTCATTCGTATTCTCTTTTGATTTTCTATACGACTGCAGAATTTCAGACAAAAATATATTCATCCAAAACAAAATGGCGGCACATTATGTTAGAACTTTTATACGCGATTTCTTTGAATAAACGGCTTTAAACGAGCTCAGTTGAAATAAAAAAATATTTTTTGATATCTACAAATGTTCTCTATCCCTCAGAATTGCAAATGGGACATGATTTTTGAGATTTGCTGAGATTCAATAAAACGAGGTATTACACTACTTATCTACTTATTTGAATTTTTTTTCTAATATGGCACCCATCTGCCATTTTGAGTAACAAGAAGCTCTTGCAGAAACGAAAAAATAGTTTATCATTGCACTAAAGCTCTTTAATAGTTATTTATTCGATTTAGATTTCTTCGTTTGTCTCTATTTTTAAGTCTCTATTTTAAATTTTGGACTTGATGCAAATATATCATTGTATGTAACGTGATCAATGAATTACTTAGTTACTATTGAAAAAAGGTCTTCAAGATCAAATTGTATGAGAGTTTATCTAGACAACTGAACGAATATGGAAGCAGGATCCTGATGACATTTATTTAAGTCAATTATCAGATAGTTGTGTTATAGTTTATATTTTTGCACGTCAGTGCATAAACTAAGTGTTTACGTACTGTTGACAGTGCGTAAAGTGACACTTTTCGCACAAGTTCGTTAAAAAATCACCTGTGTGTAAAATTATCATCAGTGCGTAAAGTAAATGTTTACACACTGGGCCAAATAGCTCAGTGGTTGAGACTGTTGCGTTCGAAACTATTGACTGCTGATCGGCTAGGTTCGAATCCTAGCGACTACAGATTTTTATTTGATGGCCCGAGAAAGTGCAAGGAATCGCACGTTAGAAGGTAAGACCTCGTTAATCCTTGGCTCGCACAAGTTTCGACTTTTGAGGGCTGCCGTTCGTAAGGGGACGAAAGCTGGTTAACGAAAAAAACAATTTTAACAACAACAACAATTGATCCTACATTTACGCATTTTCGAAAAATACATAATTTGGCGTCATATTTAACTCAGAAGTCATCATTTGATAATACGAAGATAATTCGTAATATAAAACATTCAAATTAGTGATACAATTGCTACAATTTGGCAATATGATAATTGCCGAAGAAAAAACTTTGTATGATACACTTTTGTAAAGGGCTTTTTTGTAGTCGCATGTTTGTTGAACTCGGCGGCGCTTCATTCAACAAAATTCACGCTCATACAAAAAAGTCCTACTTTACGAACTTGTATCATAAATAGCCATTATAGTGTTGATCGTAACCCTTTTCGAAGACTGAAAAAATTAAGTGATTGAAACTCCACAAAACGAAACAAAAATAGTCGATTGTAAAGGAAAACTCTCTAGATTGCCTTCTCTCGGTTCCATTCGATGATCATAAAAAGGCCATTATAATGATTACAAATAAACTCCAGTGATATCATATAAGTTTTCCTTAATTAAGTGATTTTGAATAATGTAAACAGAACAGACATTTCTTTTTGTAACAGATACGTTTGTTGTGGATTTTAGTGATGGAGATGATGTTATTTTCGTATCTTCATTGAAAATTTGTAAGTAGGCCAGTAGAGATAGACATGAAAACCCGAAAATTTAACATTAATTCCAAAAGTTTTCAAACTTTGGTCAATTGACAGGTACATCGAGAAATCAATAAATCTCAGTTTGCAACTTGTTCCGAAGTCCGCAACCTTGTCAAAATGGCAATTAACTTGAATTTTGCTTTATACTCGTTGAGAAAATTCCAAAAGTTCTGCAAACTTGGAGTAGTAATGACTGTATTATTTCATATCACGAATCAAATTTGCAACCAATTCAAGTGTACGGAACATTTTTTATCGACATATAATGTTTTTCTGTAATTTACCATAAGAGAAAATTCTAAAAGTTTTGCAAACTTGACAGATACATCGGAAAAATATTTCGAGCAATTGTGTAGATTTGCAGACCTTTACGTTGACCGGAACATATATTTTCTTAATTCGTTAGTCGTTCATTCGTTCATTTTTTTTGATCAAGGTGGTCTCGAAATGATTTCAAAAGTTTTGTAATTTTTTATACAAATTTTAGGAACATCTATTCTGATGCATTCACGAATTTGCAACTTTGTACACGATCCGGAACGTCGTGCAATTTAGAAAAATCTGATTGATTTACGAATTCATTAACTTCTCTGGCTAGTTTCAGTTGATAACATCATAAAAAATAAGAAATTCTCAATATTACTGAAAAATACATTTTTTCCATGGCGAACGTTTTTTAATTTTCATCAGTGGCGTCTCTGTAAACATGATCTGTCATTTTTGATCAAAATAATGATACGCTACTGTTTTTTTTGTCAAATTAGTATCATTTTCATAATTGTCTTCTATTTTTCCACAAACATGGTCTCTTGACTATTTTCCGTCCGACGGACGGTTTTCGATTTAAAAAATAAAAGGTCGTCATTCGTTTATACCTATGCGATTTTTTATGTCATATTTTGCTTTTTAAATCGAAAACTGTTCTTCGTAGGGAAAAAAAGTCAAGGAACCATTTTTATGAATAGATAGAGGACACTCATAAAAAATATAATATTCATTAAAAAAAAAACAGTAGCGTATCATTATCATTTTTGTTAAATTTCAACACCCTGTATCTTAGAAATTAAGCAGTTGCGGACATATGTTTATAAGTAATAAAGTCTTATATTGACCTGAAATATACGCCCCCTAATTCTTGATACTGAATTTTAAAACACCCTGTATTTTCTACATACCATCCCAAAGTCGAGGTTTCGAAGAAGAAAATGAGTACTTACTGATAAATTGGAAAAAACCTAAAAATTTTTTGTGAACTTTTTCGATTGAAAATTATTCTTTGTTCATCAAATTTAAATTCGTATACCTACCATCGAAAAATAGTATTTTGTTCTAAAAAAATTACAGCTCATTTAAAATACTAAAGAGAACGTTTTCACTACGTTTCATGAGAAAAATGATTTTTCTGGAGAACATAAAAATTAAAAACTAAAAAAAACATACTGAGTCGTCTCATGATAAATAATTTGACAGAGATTTTTGCGTGAAGAAGAATTTCAACAATTTTAATTCAAAATAAATTCATATTTATCACCTTTCATCTGTGGATATTCGACGCTGATGGTTTTGCTGAAACGGTGGCGTTTTTATCGCAAATTCAAAATGATTTATTCGCTAGATGAAATAATTGAAATCGTTTTAATGTACGGTGCGAATAATGAATATCCTTGGCGAGCTACGACGGTTTTCAAATAAGGGGCATCCTGAAAAACATTTTTCTCCTGTTTTAACGATGCCACTACTGGAAAAAAATCTATATTGAATGTAGGCGGAGAAACAACTCAGTTTGATCGCGTTCACTAAACATCTATACTTTGGAGTTATACCCAAGTATTATAATACAAAAACTTCTGTTCAACTAGTTGAATTATGTTTTTTATTTGAAAATATAAACACGATGTTCATAAAATCAGTTGTGGAGTCATCTGCGGCTGAAAGAAAAATTTTCGTCTCTATTTTCCATTGTTCAATATAAACTCTTGGGAGGTATTCATGTTGAGAAGAGGAACATTCTCCACTGAAATTGAAAACTGTAAACAGAGTTCAATAATTTTTGCCGGAGAGTATTAAATAAATGAAATAGTAAAATCGACAATATCGAAGTACCCTTCTCTCCAAATATTTGTATGTGGAAAATATGAGGCGACATCTGCCAGAAAACAACTATTTCCCTGGCTAATACCACGACGGACATTGATTTACATCTGATAGATACTTGTGCAACGTTCTTCCAAAATGACCCAATTGCAAATACTTATTATAACTATGAGGCAGATTATCCTTCACTTGGCTGCAGAATCATTTCGAGGTTCTTGTCTCTTGTCAGTGACAGGGTAGGTCAGACAACTTTAAAGTCGTCCTGACCCAGTCCAATGAATTATAATTCACTCTATAACTGATATATTCCCCAAATGAAGCAAAAACCTCGAAACGCGTCTGCAGGTGGTCTTCCCCAGCCAAATGAAGGATAATCTGTATAATTACAATTGGGTCTTCTTGCACAAATATCTGTCAGATTTAATTTAATGTCCGTCGTGGTATCAGCCAGGGAAGTAGTTGTTTTCTGTCAGATGTTTGCTTCATATTTTCCACATGGTGGAAATATTTGGAGAGAAGGGTACTTCGACATTGCCGTTTTTACTATTTCATGAATATTTGAAGAAAACAAAATATGCAAATTTATTGAAGAACCAAATACAGTTCATTCAACAGTAATAGTCGATCGGAAAAAACGTTTTCGGCATGAAATGGGCAGTACAAACACCCCTCCCCATTCCCCATCCTCAATAATTTTCATTTAGTGTATGATGCTTCAACAGAAATATAGATCACAGTTGGATTGGTATGGACCTTTTTGTTGATCTCCTAAAACACCTGACCGTTATTCACTGGATTATTTTGTTCGGATTCACAGTAATAATACATGAATTCGAGAGATCAAGCTGCTTTCAATAGTTTATCTCCAGAGTCATCCGGAAAATTCCACATGATAATTTCTTGAAAGGATAAAACATTTGTTTGGGGAACAACTTCAACCCAAAAACTATGGTAGAATGGACTTTCATTAATTTCTTCAAGTAGACTGTAATTCACTACCACCTTGTGGGGGCAGTAAAATTTAGCTATTAGACGGAAACTCCAAAGTATTTACTTATCTCCACACCAAACATTAGTTGGTTAGTATCTGGGAGTCCAAGAATACTTATTAGCAATATTTAGAAGTCATATTTTTTTTTTTAATTAAATGGTAATGAATTTTCATCTCGAAAACTGTCAGATATAGGCATAGGAAAATATGAGACAAAGTTGATGAGAAAATGACAGAGATACCGAAAATTATATAAAATATAGGATGTTCTATTTGAAATATCCAAATTGATATTACTTTCTAGTAAAAGCGGCAACGCTGCATTGTCTATAATATTTTACGTGGGTTGATTATGTATACTATGTTCACCACCACATTTTCAGGGCGGTCCGTTGCATGGATAACTAGAAACGTCCTATACACGCTTATCGTGAAAAGCCATATATACAGAGTCGTATTACTGATAAAATTCATAAATTTCAGCACTTTGTTGATAATAGAATAAGTGAATAAACTGAAGCTGGGGTTGTATCGAGAGAAAAGCCTGAATGTATTATGTCAGAACAGCATCTTACATAATAGTATCGATATGATAGTGAGAGATGATAGTTACATCATGTCTGCGGAATCTCATTATGTGGCATCTCATTATGTGGCATTTGCTGACATCCTAGACCTAAAGTGTACATATACAGGGCTCTCCAACACCGATGCATTTAGGCAAAAATCAATGAAGTTGTAGATATTTTTAAGAAATTCTTTTTCATGTTCGCGATAACTCAGTTACAAGATTTCCCCCTGTGAAACACTTCCGGGCGATACCTATTGAAGTCGATTCACACATAGCAGTGACGTGACAGTGTAGTCTCCGGCATGTGATTTCATCGGCTCCCAACACATCATTGATGTCCAGAAGAAAGTGTTGGGGCTAGAATGGATCCTTGCGGAACACCAGCATTTATTGGAGTGTGAGACGATACTCCATCAACCATCACGTAGAGAGATTGGTTCAGGAGAAAGCTAGATTGGACAGGCAAACCATAAAATGGAAGTTTGGCAAGGAGAATATTTCAGTCGAAAAAACTTGATCATCATTACTGTTGAAATAAGAACTGAAAATATAAGGGGAGATGAAAAATGTGACCGGAATGTATTGACCGAACACTGAAACATTGAATAATCCAATTCACAGCACATACAGAGTTTGTCAAATGTATGGAACCGCCCATTTTTCTCAGGTAATATTAGAACTATCGGAAACAGTTCGGATGGAAGTTGAGGAGTATTTCACTCTGCACCGTTCTGCGAATTCAAATACTTTTTCGATGTGCCATTGGTAGAGGAGTGACGGCCATTTTTCAAATGGAACCATATGTCAAGTTTAGTATCATTAGAAAGCTTGTTCTTTTCTACTTTCAGTAGTACTGATGTTATTTCAACTCTCTCGATAGATACAGTGTGTTTTATACAAAGAAAAAACATTTTATTTTATTTTGTATTAAATCCATTTGTCCATTAGGTCTGTCGACATAGACCATACTTTTGACATGACTCATAGAAAAAAGTCAAGTAGTGTAAGATCGGGACTTAGTGTTGGCCACTCAATTGAAGCACGTTCCCTTTATATCAAATATTTTTTCAACTATTAATGGATTAGTTCTAGTTTTTGATACTTAAAATTATCCGAACTCTTTTCGATAGTTCTAATATTAACTTAGTATAATATGGTGGTGTGTGGTGGCGATGGTGGAGACAATCTACCACCCGCATGGGTCAGTTTGGGACTAGAACTAGTACTTTGATAATTTGAACGTATTTATAATGACTCCCTATAGATTTAAAAAATATGTATATATCGAAATAAAGATAAATATTGGTTATAAAAAGTTACATGATTGTATTCAGATTGTAATATGGAGATGAAAGAAGTAAATATACCTAACAGGTGTCCCACTTGAAAATCGAAAGTGCATGTCACTTCCGATGAAACCAGTTGTTACTTGAAGCTGAGACACTCCTCACAAAATGCAGTTTTATGTTGTATTCAAATCATTTTCAAATTTCATTCCATTATCTTCAAAAAAAAAAATGTTATAGAGGCGCGCCATCTTCCGCGGAAACCCCGTATATCAAGGTTATCGCACGAAAAACAAAGAGTAAATTATACAATCTTCTGCCATCTTTTTTGAACATATTTATCAGTCGACCTAATCTCTTTCTAGTAGTTTGCGAATGTCGTAGTGAGTAGAAATTCAGCGGAGAATCTGTCAGCGTTTCACTTAGAATCCTCAAATTCCTTGAATTCTCGAGAAAAAGCGTGAGACACGAGTTTGCGAGAAGACTTGCACACCACTGATAAATAATGTGGAGAATATTCATTTTCCATCCATGAATCAACGGATTTTGGGGTTTGCAATGGTGGTGTGTGATAGTGCATGTATGCCGATAGTTGAGAAATATTAATTCATTCAGTTTCTTGAATATTCCATCATTTTAGTGTATAGTTTTTGTCTGTTGTTGTTAATTTCAATACGCTCTATATTCTGTTTTTGTGTATTAACTTTATCGGTGTTTCGTATCGTCTCTTATTTGATCCAAGTTATTCTTGTGCTCTATAAAGTATTTTTTGTTGATAATTATACAATTTTCTGAATTTAATATGATGTAGTTTCTCAACTTTCTAAAGGCACGTATTTACTCATTGGAGCATTTGTTCCGCATGAGCACCAAACGAGCGAATGCTCGGACAGTGTAGACACTGATTTGAGCACGAACAAAATGCGCGTGAGGTGCTCGGGTCGATCCGTTTATTGTCGATTTTTTCGTGATCAATGTGGATGGTGAAAGTGTGCTTGACGTTCTGTGTGTGTTATTACAGATATTTTCAATTTAATTTGGATATTGACGAGTATGAATGTTTGTACGCGACTGACTGCGGATCGGTGCTCATACGGTGCTCATGTGCCAAAAGACACTACGCAGCCTATAAGCTTGAACCGAGCAGCCTGAGCTTGAACCGAGTAGCTTGAGTTCGAACCGAGCAACCTGAGCTTGAACCGAGCAGCTCATGTGCTCATTCCGTGCTCACGCGGAACGAATTATCTAGTGAATACGCGGCTTGAAGATGCGTATGTATTCAATGTTCAATTTCATATAGTTTTCGAGCTTCTGTTTCCGCAAGCTGGGTTTTAGAGTTGTCAAAAAGTCAGGAAAGATTTTTTGCTTTTCGAGAGAAAATTAACTTAGTTTTGTTTTGGGTATTTCTATTTCTTGAATAAATACACTTAAGTCTGGATCAAATGATGTTTTCGACAAGCCAATAACTCTTAAAAACATCCAGATCCTGGCTCAACGATGGGGTTCAATGACAAACCACTTGTCATCATCCTTCCAAATAAAACTAGTAAGTAGATAGTAGTAAGTAGACTTGTCTTATTTATGTGAAAGTAACATATTCAAAATTTATCTTGTTATTATATATATATAGATCCAAATATAGTAAAGGTGAATACATTTTATTTCATAAGTGATTCATCAGTATAATAATGAAAGTAATATACATTATTTTTTTAACATTTTTGTTACAACTATACCATTTTCAATAAACCACCTCAATGTTTCCAGACAATAAAAAAAAAGCGGACCCACTTTTACATGATTAATTCATTACCAAGCATCATTTATAAAATCGATATGGAGTTGTGGGGAAGAACCGTAACATATTCATGAAGTAAGTACATAATTTGAATAGTGTGTGGTTGTTTGAAATATTAAGGAAGCTATGAGAAACATAATTTAATTTCATAGGATCATGAATTTCTTTTTCTTTTTTCTTGATTTCTATTTTCCACGAGAAGGAAAATCCTGTTATGTTCAGAGGAAAAGTATGTAGGAATTGGTGTTATTCTTGAATATCTGCAAGCTGTATCCTTCAGGGAATACCTCTCGAGGCAGAAAGTTCAGAAGCTTTGCCGTTTGTTGCACCCTAAGGGTCAGTCTTAATGGAACCGCTAACGTTGGAACTATTGATAATATTTCAGAAGGGCATCGTTCATGAGAATATCTATAAAACAGAGACAGATTGCAAACCTTTCTGCGGTGTTCCAGAGAAGTAGGAGAGTTTGTGAGCAAAGTATCACCGATGAGACGAATGGCTATCTTTTGGGCAGAATCTAAAAGTTTCAATGTGTGTTTGGGTGCTGCTCTCCATATATTGAACTAGTGAAATACTTCTTGGCACGAATCAGAAAGCAAAGTTTTCAAGAGGCAATTTTGACAATGGACCTCACATGGTTTTCCCATAAAGGGTGACTGCTGATGGTAATACCAAGCATTGAAATATAATGGATACTCCTGACACAGTTACGCTAGCCACTCTGTGATCGGAATTTCTAGAAAGAAGAAATGCTTGGCTTTTAATCGCATTGAATTCCACCAAACTTCTGTATCCCCATCCTAGAATTTTTGCCAATTCCGTATTTATGACGTTCACGATTCTTCCCCGTTCATTTCCCCTTATTCTGGCTGATATCGGAGCTTTGGAAGGGAAAGCGGCATGAAGAGTACTATCATCCGCAAATTTGTGCACTGGATATGGGTAGTTCCCAACAAATCATTGATGTGGAGAAGAAACAGTGTTGGTGCTAGAATGGATCTCTGCGGGACACCAGCATTTTATTGGTAGAGTTTCGGATGATACTACATCGACCACTACTTGAAGAGATTGGTCTGACAGAAACTGCCATAAGATGAAAGTTTGGCAAAGAGCCATCCAACGCCTTTGAGATATCTAATGCCAGAGTTTCATCATATTTTTCGATAGATTGCTGCCAAATATGTAAGACAAAAGCAAGCAGGTCACCAGTTGATCTCTGATACGTGAAACTATATTGTCGATCATTGATAATTCTTAAGCATTCTAAATATTTCATGAGCTCAATATTGATGATTTTTTCCATTGACATCTGGAACGCGATATCGAAGGCCTCAGATTGATGACCTGCCTAGTCTGTTTTGTTAGAAAATTTGAGCTAGGAGTTTTGCACATTGAAATCTCCCACTAAAATAATGTCAGCTGTTGGATGGTTTTGCTGGATAAAGTCTAATTTGAGTGATAAAAACTCAAAGACGTCGCTGTAGGGTGGTTCATCAGAAGATAAGTAAAGGCAGCAGAGGGATTTGGTCTGTTCGGTATTAGCCAGCTTCAACCACATCAGGTCAAAGCCTATCATTTTTGTATTTCCATATTTTGATATTTACTTGATTTCTTTATACTTGATGAGTTTTAATATATCTGTCCTTGTGCTTTTCTTTTATCTGTGTATTCAGTAATATCCAATTTATGTTGAACTGACTCTATCTTTATCATGTCAACATAATCAAAAGGAATAAACTAATATTATTATTAATCGTGTTCCGGTTGATTGGCTTTCTGATCAACACCACCCAAATAGGAAATCCAAAAATCTTTATTTATACAATTTATACAGATTATGAAACTACTCAAGACACATTTATCTCAACACTTTCTCGATATGCAAAAGGTGTGGGAAGGGTTTAGTTGGCATCCTCCTGCTCAAAACTGCGAGGTGTCGGTTTATACTAATGGCCATTAGTTGATTAAAATGCTTGCAATATATGGTCATGCTCAGCAAACCAAAAAATTATACCATGCTATCAATTGTTAGTATATTTTTTTGGTCATCGGCAGGAAGAGTTTGAAGTTCTGGTGAATGAGCCTGTATTTACTTGGTGGGTAGTGTGAGGTTTACTCGATACTTGAATTTTTAAGTTGGCGATTTTAAAATTTGAATACCTTTAAATTGAATATTCGAGAAGTTGAAAAATAAAAAAGACAAATCATTAACCCGGGTCTGAAACTTAGCCAGAGGTGTTTGCAAAATTATTCCTCAAAATATATGCGAGGTATATACGATTTTAATATAGTAATATTGGTAACCGAAAAATAATATTTTCAAGAAGACAGATCATTTTGGTGTGAGATTCTACCTGCCAGGTGATCGAAAATGTTATATACAGTGTCCTTCAAAGAAAAACTTTCAATTATAATTCATTATGAAATTCGACTTGGGCATTAAACCCGCCCCGAAAAATATGAAAAATTAGTATCGCTATCTTCCAAAAATATTTTTGTTTTCAAAATATTCGGCTGGAATAGGCTTATTTATTTGAATTTCAAAAAATATAATGAAGAAAACGTTTCCGATTTTACACATATGTGTAAACTTTTAATCTCTGCCTTTTTTTTGGATTTACGAACTTTCTGATATATTAAAAAAATTATTACTTAGAAAAAACTCTTATATATCACTAGCTTGATATGAATGCTGAATATTGATGAAAACATGTTTTTCTTCGGAAATGAGGAAAGCAATATCTGTTGTTTTTGATGCAGAGTTGATCTAACATAGAAACAGAAAATCATAGAATGCATAGTTCGTTAGAAATAAAATGATAGGCAACGCATCAATAAAAAACAATTGGAATACATGACGTATTCACTCTAATTTGAGGGGTTTTCCTACAAGTTTTAGGCGTTTCGTTTGGAAAAGGTTTGAGTGAAATTGTTTCGAACTTCCATTGCCTAAATGAATGAAAACTTAATTCTCTACGGGTCTTTTTCATTGTTTGAGGATTAATTTCTCCCTACTTTAGAAAACTCAAAGTTCAAAAAAATTTCACTCAAATTTTAAACGATTGAATAAAATAAAAGGTTAAAATTTATTGATAAAATGTCAAAATATTTAGTTAGATCGTAAAGATTCGTAAATACTAAAAAAATTGCAGAAACTAAAAGTTGCAATAGAATGTTCCAATTTGGCACAGATGTATAAACTCGGAAAGAAACAACTAGAAAATATTTATTTTTAGTTAACAATATTACTCTGTTGAAATCTCAACGTGCCTGCAATCACCTGGCTAAGTTTGAGACTCGACTAAATGATCTTTTTTTATTTTTCAACCCCTCAAATATTGAGTTGGAAGGTATTAAAATTTAAAGTTCCTCGAGAATATTTTTTGCGAATAAAATTCTCTAATTTAAAGCAAAGTCTGCGATTTTGCATTCAGGAATCGTAAAAGTACAAGTTTTCATAGTGCCTCTAATACATGTCCAAAAATGTCTTCCACCTCTCGGACTAGGACCTCACAGTAGTTTAATATCCCCGTGAGAGGACTTTCAGGCGTGAAATGCTGGTTAAATTCGAACGCAAATTTGCAGAACACTGTCATGGTCAACCGTAGACTATTTGCTTGTACAGCACTAGCTTAGTTTCACATTTCAGTTTAGTGCAATGAAGTGGTAGGACCCCTTTATAGCAGTCAACGCCTTCTGGATAACCAAAGTGACATATTGATGCATGTTCAGACTCCTGTTCAGGTGTACCTCCAAGTACGTCACGGACTCAGACTCCCTCACATGCTCACCCTTGACTGTGAACATGTAGAAAACTAATTTCTTGAGGACTACCCGTTTTTTCAATTGGCCATACCTAAACGTGGTAATGGGTACGGGTCCTTACCATTTGTATTCTTCTACAATTGACCTGTTATTGAATAATATTTTCCATACATTCTTCATTTCAATGCGGTTTACTGAACGTGTTGTTGGCTTGGCTGTATATGTGCACTTTGCATTTCCTCATTGCATTTCCCCGATGAGTCCAGCGTTTGTGTTCGTCTACCCTATTGCTGAGCGGTCTTTTGGTCTCACCGATGTAGCGGCGTCCGCATTCGCATTGGTGAACATATTTTTTTTTATTTCTGCTTGAATTTTCTTGCATAGTTTTAGTCAGGAAGTTACTCAATGTGTTGTCCTAGTACAACGTCAGAGTTTGTTGTAAATTCGGAATCAATTGCATTTTTGATCGATCTATTAGAATTTTTTAATGATGAAAAGCCGTAACTAACGTATTCGAACTACTTCATCAGTTTTTGTTTCAGGTCTATTATTTTGCTCATCATTAATTGATCTAATAAGCTACTCATCCGTAAAATTATGTTTGGATATTTTAGATTTCGATTTTACTTTTCCCGCGTTTCAACAATTAGCTTCAGGTATTCTGGAGTTCCTTCTTATTCTTTTCACTCGATTTAATTTCAGAAGAATTGGATCCATTGAGTTTTCCACTGAATAAACTTCCAAAATAAGTTCTACTCAGCCAGATACATTCATTGTTAACTAATTGATAACTACTTTGTAACTGAGACGGCTATGTTAAGAGAAAAATTAAAGCCTTCTTCTGTAGTATTTTATACCTAGTGTATTGTGAAAAGAATGATGAAATTTAACAAAGCAAAACAAGTGAGTCAAGTTTTGACAGCAGTTTCATTATTAATTACTCATAAAGGTCTAAAAAAAGCAATTCTTCGAGATGAATTGAATTAATTATTCATCAAGCCAGATATTCGTTCTAATCAAACATTTTACATATGAGTATAGCTTATTCCAATTATTCTTACCTATATCGAGGGTAACTGTTGGAGATGGCGTCAACACTGGGGCTCCTCAAGTAATCTGAAAGGAAAAAAAAATTAGTGAATATATTTTGAATTCATTTCAAATGAGAAATCCGTTGAAATTTTGGATTTTGACGATTAGAGGATGAAATTTGATTTACTAGAAATCTGGTGTGGAAAACCAATTGAACGTCGCGATCATAGGCCCCCAGCCAATTGACCATATTCACGGTCGCCATATTGTCATGCGACAATACCAACTATCCATTGTTACCAACGCAACGGCCGAAAATATAATGTATTTTGTGAGTTTCAGAAAAACGTAACTGAAGAGAAAATCTAGGATAAATGGCTTTCACCTGAGCTTCAATAATGACAACATTGCCACTATAACTTAGTAAAACATTTTGAACTGTATATATTTGCCTTTTAAACGTGCGGTTAACAAAAAGGTGCAATTTTTGACACTGCCTTCTGTAAATTTCTCTTTTTATTTCAAAATGTCATTTTCTTTTGATGTTTTTGGAAATTCCTAAACGTTTTTGTCCACGGACCATTAGTTTTCATCTAAAAATGGAATCAATTTGATACTAAACTCACTCCCACTCTACTAATCATTTTTTGATAACTGCACTGCCTGAATAAATATCATTTTAAAATTTCACTGACGTATGTAATTAGTAAATTTGGTTATTCTTAGTTGAGAACCCTGGGTAAGTTGGTATTGTCGCATGACAATATGGTGACGGTGAATATGGTCAATTCTAATGGTGCCATTATTAGTTTGCGGAAATGCACTGTTGTCAAGTTGGTAACTTCGGATTACTGAAAATCTGATATGGTGATGATATAAAATAGATACCATACTAGTCAACCATATCGCTATGTTATTCGAACTTTGCGAAAATGCGGTGTTGCCAAGTTGACAAATCTAAATTTTATTCTTTACCGAGTTCTTTACTTAATTTAAAATTTTGGATCTAGTATTTTCAGATTATCAGACAACGAAATGGAGAAAAAGCCTATACCTTTGTCCCGGAATTGCAGGTTGGAGCCTGGTTGAAGCACTTCCATGAGGGACTCTGCCAAATCGATACACCCAGCGGAATGCTTGGGCTTGGTCTCGCGAAGCCCTAATTAAAAGGGGCATTTCGTGATGTAAAGTATCAAAAGCTTTAGAATAGTCCATAAGTAATAATTCTGTAATTTCACATGAGTCAGTTGCCCTCAAAATATTATCTGTGCTACCAAGCAATGCTGTCTCGCAACTATGGCTAGGCCTAAAACCTGATTGCTCAACTGGTATTGTAATATATTATTGTTACCCAGAAATTTGCGGAGTTGCTGTTCTACTTCTCTTATACCTCAGATAAGGTTGAGAGAATACTTACTGGCCTTGAATCTTCCAGTTCCGAACTGGCTGAATGAATGCCATTTTCCACGCATCTGGAAAAGTATTTTATCAGAAAACCATGACTTTCATGATGAGATTGCAATCCAAAAACATCGTGTTTTCCTGATGAACTCTTCATAATAATCGTACATAAGCGTATCACTTCGCACATTTAGCCGAAAATAGTGTTTCGAATCAAAGAAACTTCTGGGTTTCAAGTTTGTGTACGAAGTGAAACACTAATGCACTATTATCATACAAACTTGATCATGATTAGGAAAACACGATGTACTTATTATCATCAATCACGAATATTCCACTAAATCGGGCTATTCAGAAGAAAAAAAAATGTTCCTTGAAATCCCCAAAGGAATTTTAATACTAACAAAACTCAACTTGTAAATCATGACGAATGGTTTTCAAATTAAGAATTTTATTATGAAAATGAGAAATAATACTTTAATTATGGAATGAAACTTATAGATTCGGATTTTCGCAAAGTCCTATTAAGGAAAAAACACCTATCATGGTAACTACCATCCCATATACAGCGCAATTAATAACTATTATTGATAACAGGGTTACATCATATTTTACCGATTGATAAACATTATGTTTCCAAAGATTGATGATTTGATGTTTGTACCATGCTTTCAAAAATGTAGACAAATATAAACCACTGTTTCATAATTTAAAATATGTGAAAATGTTATTTCATATCCAACTGATAGCGAGGCACACATTTCAGAATTTCCTGTAAAAAAATTTCTAGTTCTTTATAACAAGATAAAATTTAGTTCAATCAAACGGTGTTTTGGCCAGGAAAAAAATATAGTAGTGTTTTTCTCACTTGGTCTGTATGGTTTTTGTGGTGCTGAATCCGAATTTAGACTTTGCTACTTCCCATGGATATGGCTTCATACCAAAAACTGCAAAAAACCTCAGAATGTTCGACCTTTCTTCAGTTTTTTGCCAAAAAGCCATGAAACGATTCAATTTTTGAGGTAGACTATTCGATATTCAAATAAAGAACATTGAACTTCCTACAAAAACCATACCTCCGATATATTTTTTGGTGGAATGGTTTGGCAGCTAGAGCTCGCTGAAAAAAGGCTAAAATTAACTAGTTTTCTCTTTAGGTTTTCGCTTTTAACTCAAAAATTACAATATGGCACGGATTCTGCTTTAACAAATTGCAAACCATAATCAACCTTATTGAAATAATGCATTATATTAGAAATACAAGAGCATACACAATTTTTTTTTGTGATTCAGGAAAAGAATATTACTCGTAAAATTTGTGTGCGTGTTTTTTATTAATGTTTACCTAAAACAAGCTTCCTAAATTAAAACCATCACAATTGAGTAAAGTAAATATTGATAATTTAAATATTGCTCAACACAAATTAGATCAAATATTCAATTCTGGGACTCTTCTTGAAGCAGCGGAAGCAATTAGATTTATTACCAAAGATTGCGTAAAATCGTCTCATGAACTCTTATTGGTCAATTACCAAAATTCAAGTGTTACTCTGCATTGTTTCAATCAACCACTTCAAGCAAGTGTTGAATTGATCCCTCTAGAAGATTCCTCTTCCATAGAAATAATTGATTACCTCGTGGAGAATGGTTTGGTTGAAGAAGTTACTATTAATTCGACAAGTCACCTTGAAAATATACAAGAAAAGTTGTTTTAAACAATTTATGGAAGACTTGCTATATGCATAACGTTTTAAACTATTTATGCATAGTCTTTTACAGTATTTATTATTATGACTTGTTCTATATCGTACATGTAGGATCTCAAAGAACTAATAAATATCTATCTATCAATCTACGACCTCTATTCATGACAGGGTCTTTTAGGGACGATATATCAAACAACAAACAGTTACATTCGTACTGAAAAATTTGTTCACATAACTTCAATTTCACTTTTTCAGTAAACATCTTCTGAAAGAAAAATCCTTACAGTTTTACGTTGAAGTGAATGCAGAATGAACAGCAGACACTTAAGTGAAATTTTTGATTAGAACTCGCGTTTTACAGTTTTTTCAAATCCCAGTCCGTGCAGAACATACTTACTCATTCATCCTAAGAATGGAACACCTAACAGGTGATAGTTGATTATACTGCCTATTCTGTTCCAAAACGACAGTCAGCCATAAATAACGAGTATAAATGAAGCGCCTGCAATCCTGATCCTAACTCTGAAGCTCTTCAGTTATGACTCTCATCTAACAACTCAGGCTAGCCGAATGCAGTCATCGTTCACTATGGTTCTGAAGTAGATTTTGGGCACTATATACTACACCTTGGCCAAAAACATAACGGACTGGTACAAATTTGATGACAGTTGCGTACATATAATATCTTCTGTAGAACTGGACTTTTTCGAACTTTTGAAGACACTATACATCTTATTTTACCGAAGATATATAATATAAGCAGTTTAAACAGTAGTTCAATTCAAAATAGTTCGGTAATGTATCAGAGAAAATTGCATCAGCTTATTTTGATGGTGAAGCTGACAAAGAAAAGTCACCCTCGTTATGAACACTTTGGAGTTTGCTCAGAACAACTATTTTGATGAAGTGACATCTGAATATAAAAAACCATTCGCATGTGGTAGCTTTCTCAGAGAGTGAAAGTGAAGTTTACAATCCAAGAAAAGAAAAAGATTATCGTTGCTTGGTGATGAAGGTAAGATATTACGTACTGATTACAACAGAACATAATGCCGTTGTGCCATCCTGTATTTGTGGAGTTTCGAGATATAAAACTGTTTCCAAGACAAAATTCACTCGACAACCAAACGTCCTCAGAATAACAGTTATCAGTAATTTCCGGGGTGGTATCGGTTGGGCTAGGATTATTAACTATGAATATGAATTGATTGGTTTTTTCTACGGCCGACTGATTCCACATAATTTTATAAACATGTAGAATGGATCGGTGGAGCTTATCAGCGCCAATTCCAGCTGAATAAAAATAGAACGTTCCTTTCGCAACTCGATATTGTTTCGGAATTTGGATGGCTATTCTGCATGAATAAAAAATCATGACCAATACAAAATATACGAAAAATAACGATCTGATATTCAACAAACAGCTGATTGATATAATTCACAGTGCTTGGAGGAAAGAAGTTGTTTCCTTCCGGATATTTGCCTATTTTGTAACTTGGTATTGGTATTGGGAAGTATGGATGGTGACTGATGCGCTGCGACCTGATTAGATCTATTGTGCCCCATCTTCTTCTGCTATCACAAGGTGTTCTTGTTTACAGCATCCCTTCAAGCCTCAATTCCTTCAGAAATTTTGGAATTTTGAGTGGATCTACTCGTGGTATTTCTTCCACAGTCAGCTGGTGTGATCCCAGTATATTCAATCTTTTACGATGTACAGCGTAACACTCCATCAATATGTAGTGGGGTGTTTCTGGATGTTCCCCACAGAATCTGCAGGTGCTGTCCTACTCCAAGCCTAGCTTCCTAAGGTGTTCTTTGAGTCTGCAATGCCCCGTTAGAAATCCCGTGATTGTCTTCAGACTAATTTTGCTGAGGTTAGTCAGTGTCTTCGAACTTGCTCGGTTGAAATTGCCGAGAAGGTCTTTGCCCTGCCTCAGCCCTGGAAGTCTTAGCCAGTATGTTGCTCTCATTGCTCCTTCAGCTTTATTGAGTTCTTCTCGAAAGTAAGATTTTCCGAGTCCGCAGAATGGTTCTGGCCGGATCAATGGCGTGGCTGCGCCTCCGTGCCAGGGTGTCTGCTTGTTCATTGCCCTCCACTCCGACGTGCCCCGGTACCCAGAGGAGGGTCACCTTCTTGTTCCTACCTAGATCATTAAGTTTGTCTAGGCATTCCCAAACCATCTTCGAGTTGATGTTAGAAGAGCTTAACGCTTTGATGGCTGCTTGACTATCGGAGAGAATCACGATTTCCTTGTTGCGGTATTTCCTGTTGAGGTTGAACTGAATGCACCTTTCTATTTGGTGCAAGGCCCAAAGACTCCTGCTCCATTTCCCTCGGGAGTTTAAGACCCGTCCGTGTACCATGTTATGGTATTCTTCCCCAGTGCTCTAATGGATTCTATGTTCCATTCTGGCTTGCTGACAAGTTCTGTTCAAAAAAATTTCTTGAAACTGAATTTCCTGGTAACTTGTAACTTAACCGGAATTATGGGAATTTTTGGATTGGTCGAAGTATAAATATTCAAATATGCAAAATGTATTCTGAGATCAAACGAACTTACCTCAAGTGAAGTTTGATCTCGATTATTCATTAAACAAAAAGCGAGTGCAGGAAACCACGAGCATCACGAATTTTCATTATTTAACCGAGTAACAGGCTATACTTTATTATTATTTCTATAATCAATGGCGGGCGTACAAAAACGTAACGTTAAGGACATACAGATCAAGTCCATTAATCTAAATTCGGAGTACATCCTCAAACGTAAAAATTATCCAATTTTGTTCATCCAATGGACGTACCAAATATTAAAGTATTGAACGTACAAATCAAGTCCAGTATTCAACATTCGAATTACATAGTACATACAGTTGATTGACGTAACAAGTCGATCCAGAACTGTTCGTCCAGTGGATGTACACATATATATAATACGTAACATTCGCATCATTGGTCCATAATTGTACATTCAATGTACATCCAAAATCGTTCTCCTATTGATGTTTCATGTTGATCCAATATTATACGTCCATTGATCATCCATGAGATGTACAGTGAGAATTGCACAAAACACATCCAGTCTAGAACATCCATTAGGCATACATATCGAGTCCTTGGACGTTTGGATCAATATTGGACCTAAACTGGACGCCCATTGGATGTAGTGTGCTATATAGAAAGTGATAGTTTCTGAATTACAATTGACGCTTTTTGAATAAAAATTCACTAATCTGAAACTCAAGTAACACTTTCTGGAATACAATTCACTAATCTGAATTACATGCTGCGTTTTCTGAAATCCAATAAAAAAATTCGAATTTCGAATTATACTTTTTGAATTACAACTACAACAATTCTTAATTACGAGTTTCATTTTCTGAATTTCAAGTAACACTTTCTGAATTACGTGTGAAAAAGGTGTAGTTTGACAAAAAAAATCAAGTTCATTTAATATCAAATACTTCTGCATTAATTCGCAGTGAGAACAATGCAACGTCTCGAAATGAGTCGGAACTTCAAATCTTTAATAATTTCCAGCTGAATTTGAATATTTCCTTGCGCAGCGTCTCAGCTAACGAGGCTATTTTTAATAAACTACAAACCTCTCAAAGGTTAACGCGATAAATTCAAGAAACTACAGAAATCTGCATAACAAAACGTTCGGATACTGCTAGAAACATTCAGAGACTTTCGATGGCGCTCAGTGAATTTTGCAGGAAATTGCGGAAACAATTACAAAATGCAAGAGAATGTTTCCCTCTGGATACGCAATTCAAATGAGCATGCCGTGTGTTTCATCTATGAGAGAGTGTGAATTTCTGGAATAACTGAAGCGTGTGTTTGTGGAAGATAAACGTAAATTTTGATTGAATGTTTGAATTCGCGAAAGGATTTCTTAACACGTTTTTAGGGGATTTTGATCTTCCACAGACTAAAAATGAACCTTTTACATATACATATATATTGAAGAAATCTGCATGCATTGTTCACAATAAGCTTGTCAAGAGAGAAACAAGATGTCCTGCACTACCAGGACGACGCTTGTTGCCATAATCCTATACAATAGTAATAATTGGGTCGAAAATCCATCAGAAATCCATCAGAAAACAACTACTTTTCTATTGTATAGGATTATGGCAATAAGCATCGTCCTGGTAGTGCAGGACATCTTGTTTCTTTCTTGACAAGCTTATTGTGAACAATGCATGCAGATTCCTTCAATGTGGTTAAATTAATCACGCAAGTTCTGGGTATTGCTTTGGTTGAGGGGCTGGAGTTCAGATGGCGCCCGTGGTTTAGTGAACGCTAGGCTACGGGCGGTGCCTCAGCTTCTGCCTTTACATGGAGAGTTTGCTGAATCAATTGTTGCAGACATTAGTTATTGTCTGCAGAGACCTACCCTATACTGATGAGGGCAAGAACCCAGAAATCGATCTAAACGTGGTCCAAATGTTTCAATGAACATTTCCATGCAACTTACGGAGGCATCCTTGTAGGACTCTGCACGGAAATTCATTAGATGTAATTCAACGTTCGTCGTGGTATTAGCCAGGAAAGTAGTTGTTTTCTGATGGATTTTCGACCCAATTATTCCTATTGTATAGGAAACTGTGGTATAGGATTATGGCCAATAAGCGCCGTCCTGGTAGTGCAGGACATCTTGTTTCTCTATATACAAATATGTCGAGAATTGTCAAAAACTGTGTTTACTGCCGGATATATTAAAAAAAATTATATGGCGATTTGATTTTTATTTTTTTCCAACGTTATTTGAAAAGAAACTTTCTCATTGCCACTTTTCTAACTCTGCAAAATGGCGTTCACAAAATATCAGTACCAGCGCCAGCGTTTCGTTCCGAAGAAACAATCATCGACTTTGCTCTCTATATGGCTCGAAAAAAGAGTACATACACCCTGTATGACTTATTCAATTCAACGAACGACGTATGGCACAATAATATGTTTTCTCATATTTCTATTAAATAAAAACGTTTAGGTACTATTGATAGTTTTTCAACATTATCTAATATTTTTTCCTGCTGCCAACACTGTAAATAGTCCATACATGCTTAGCAACAAAAAACAGGTAAATGGTCTATATCATTCGTTTACTAATTCATCTTGACAACGGAATGTAAATAGTCTCGATTTTAGTTCGAAAATATGAATAGGACATTCATAAAATCTGTTGTGGAATCATCTGCGACTGAAAGACAAACTTTAGTCGCCGATTTCCATCATCGTTCAAGATAACCTCTTGGGAGGTATTCATGTTGAAAAGGGGAACATTCTCCATGAAAATTGAAAAATGAAAAATGTGATTTATTTGTAATATCTAACAGAAAACAACTACTTCCCCGGCACAAGCCACGCATATTTTTCATTTTTATATTTTCATCGAGAATGTTCCCCTTTGTGAATAGTCTCATTTACATGCCTGGGGTAATAATGACTTTGACTTTGACAAGTAATACCTTCAGCTTCATTTATATAATTTTTTAGGGCGACTGTATTGTTGTCTGTTTATTCGGTAACTCAGTTACGCACACAAGCAACTTAGAATGAAATAGCGGAACGAATAATCATGAAGGAAGGGTAAGAACACAAACTTCAATCCAGACAAATTTTGAGAAAAGTCGACAAGCAGCGGGAAAAACGTAACAAGTAACACGGAATGTATCGACTGTTAAAATCCTCGGCAAGCGACAAGCCTCGGCTTAGCCTCGGCTCGTACTCGGCTCACCTCGAATGTTAGCACGTCTTTGCATTCCTTGTTACTTAAATAACTATTAATAACAAAAACTAAAATAATAATGATTATATTTTTCTACTCATGTATATTAAATGGTCATTTTTCAACCAGATACCCTACATGACAGTGATAGTTTTTCTCTCTAGAGATGAAAATGAAACAAATGAATATTATCTTGCGACCCGATGGAAATATACTAAAAACAAATTGATGGATTTTTGACACACCTATGAAACACCTCGTAGCACCTGAACTTGTCAGAATTCAACTGAAGACGATTGGGGATACAAGCAATCGGAACGTGATAAAAAAAGTAGAACTCTTTCAACAATGAAGACGAAAAACGTACGAAATATGAGTATTCAATTATTAACTACATCGTCTGGAACTTTCAAAAACATTCTCTCGATCTCGATCGATTTTGTTGCAAAAAAAAAATTGATCGATAAAATATCAAATCGAAACTATACTGTTCTCGATTATCAACGCCAACATTTCAACAAATCAAAATACGTGTATCTTGAGCATGAGTGGAATAATTGGTTATATACAGTGTGACCCATTTAAGATGGAAGCACCCTTATAAAACTTACGTTTTTCAACCGATTGAAATGATTTTTTTTTCGTCAAAATTTCATCGCAATCTGTTCATAAATAAAAAAATCATAAGATAATAAAATTTGAAAAATATATCAATGGATTTTCAGGAAAATGTCATTTTATCTCATAACTCTTATGTATAGACAGATTCCAATGAAATTATAGTCAGTTATATTTCGAGACACCCTCAATCCAGTGGTGTAGTCAAAGTTTCTATTAAAGTTCTGAAATTGAATGGGTGGGTTAATTAAATGGCATATTTTTCAAATTTCATTCCCTTATAACTTGTTTATTCATTTACGCATTTCAACGTAATTTACATATGAACCATTTGAAAATGTCGCGAAGTCACATTTTTTCTGAAAAAATCGCTAGTAATTTTTCTATATTTTTGACCTAGAAAAATAAAATTAGTTGGCCCTGGAAATAGAGATTCATTCATGAAATTTGGTGTCCTAGTAGACTTCTTGGATGTCTACCTAACGGAACAAAAATCATTCCAATCGGTTGAAAAATGTAAGTTTTATAAGGGTGCTTCCATCTTAAATAGGTCACACTGTATATATATATATTGGTTATATCAAATTTATTCTTCAGGCAGCGAAACACTGTTTTATTCCTTCTTTATGAAGAGCTATAACTACAGCAGATTTTTCTGTTCACGTTTTACACGAATAATAATATTTGCCAGGGATTTGTATAAAAATCCATGTAAAAATACCCACGGGACAACGGCGCGCTTTTAAGTAAACAGCGGTAAGAGAACGAAAATACTATTATTCGCGTTTATTAAAGTAATTCACAGAAAATAATAAGGCGTTATAAAACTCTGCAGAAATGGTGATAAGAAATTCCGGGGAATGTTTATATCATTATACGAGTTTCCGTAAAAAAAATATTTCAGACTAGCGGACCCGTCAGACGTTATCCTGCCCGAACATTGAACTGATGACACTCTTCATGGACCTTCTCAATAACCAGAACACAGACATACATATCAATCACCAAGAAAATTCGGTGGAAATTTTTTTCCATTCAATTCGAACCTATCATAACTACTTATTCCAGAATTAGCTAGCGAATCAGACAAACTGATAAGTGCCCCGGATAAGTGCCCCGAGAAATTATCACTGCTGAACAATCATATCACCATGCAATTGACATATAATTTGACGTTTACTGAATTAAAATTTTAACATGTCAGTTACTTCGAGTAGAAATGGAAATATCAAAACCATTCCATTTACAAATTCTTAGTTGTGATAGTCCAAATTCAATGAGCATAGTTTTACGGTTTCATTCATAAGTAGCCGAGAGATTCTTCTTTGTAACTCTCTCTTTGTATTGGACCAAGGTCACTTTTTGTATCGCTATAATTATGTTTGTATATTATCTCATACCAAGAACCAAGTACCAATATTATTTCAATATAAGTGTCCTATAGAATGTTTTGAAGCTACTATTCCTTCGAGAATATTTCACCAATATCGATTGTTTAAAGAATGTGCAACTTATTTTACACGAATATCGCGAAATGTTCGCATTTTTTTTTTCTCTCGCATTTTTTTTCTCTCTCGCTTTTTTATATTTTGCCAATATTTTCATAATACTGTACCAATAGAATTCCAATACTAATGTGCTACTTGGAAAAGGTTCATTTAAAACAATCGTCGTGTTCGGTATTATGATCGCAGATTAGATCAGATTTCAGTCACGTGGCCAAAAATTAATCTAGTCAGTCGGTAATAAACGAACGAGAAACGGACGAGATTAGCGTGGGCTAAGATGCCTAAAAACCCTGGTGACTTATACCAGCAAAACTGTGGGATAAAACGAGAGACATACGCCAACTTGATTACGAGAAAACAAATGAAACAATGGGCTGTTTTTCAAATATCCCGCGACATTTGAGTTTTCTTGTAAGGGTTAATTTTCATGAACAGAAGTTTGAAGTTTTGCCCACGATTCACGAACATGAAATTAATAAAACAATAAAGTATTGTAGTTCAGCTGTATCGCATGGAAATTCAACATTAGCACCTGTCAATCTTATGCGCATGCCCCTGCGCTGATATCTATGAAAGTTTTCACCTTAAAGTTTTTTAAAGAAATAAAGAATAATTTTGTCGCTTTGAGTTTAATTGCATTTGAGATTTGATATTTGTGATCAGTTATAATGTGTTATATTGTAATGACATGTAATAGTGAAAATATTTCTATTGTGCAATTTTGTTCGACAGAAAAGTGTATTTTTTGATCAACTACACTAAAAAGATTTCACCATTTCAAAATAAAAGGAATGCATGGTAAAATAACCAGAACCTTAACAAGCTTACCGAAGACAAAACATTGATAAATTTTAGTGGGAATGGAGAAAAATTTATATTTTTCACTCTATCGCTGACTTTCGCTACTTATGGAAGTTTTCAAGAAACGGTAAGATATAAAAACGCATCCAGAGTTGATTGAATTGATTAGAAAACATTTTTGCCATAAAATATTGTCAACATGCATGGCTTTTCGAAATAAAATGTCTGTTTCAAAGTATGTTACAGAGATTCTAAGTGGTAAGTACTCAATTTCTGTACTGAATATAAATTAGTACCTACGGCACAAAAACGGAACATGATCAAATTATTAAAATATAAGGACAATGAAGAAAATTGCACAACATATTTTTTATAACACCACAACTATTGAGTTTCAAATGGTTTTTACATTTTTTTTTTTTTTGAAAAAATTACACAATTTTAGTAGTGTTATTTTTTCAATAAAACTTGATCTTTCACTTCGAATATGGACTATTACTTTCGTATGGTAATAAAAAGCAATCACAATCACCATGTCCTTGGAATGTTGACAGTGTTGACACGAGAAAGAGGACGCCATCTCTGAAGTCGATTACAAAAGTAGACCACTAATTCATTTGTTTTGTCTTCAAAAAGTTCTAAACAAATGCTAATCAGTCAGTACACCATGGTTTTTAGACATCTTAGCATGGGCTTGACTTTGACAGAATGTTGTTAACCTATAACATTCAAATTTGAGTGCATATTTTTATAAAACAAGCATCAAGTTTGAAATTTAAACTGTGGCTATTTCAAGGTAATTCTTTCATTTCGATTTGAACTTTCAACATCAAACTATTACATAACAAACCACAGATGTAACATAAACATAACCACACATTCATACAGATTAATCCGATCTCGCCGACGTAAATACTGAACGCGGTTAATGATTATAATGGTGTTAAATCCCATTTCTATAGCATAACCCTTGTATCTGATGACAATGTGAAACAGCCCCCATTCTACTTTTCTCTGGTCTCTGGTATCTTTTTTAATTAAAAAAGTACTACAATGTAAGTATTCGATTGGACTCCTTATAGAATCTCATATCCTCTTCAGACTCAGCTCAAACATTCACTTCATGTTACTGATTGTAAATTTTTGTAGTCTACAATTTCAAACTGAAAATCGAACGCTGTGGACTATCAGGTATCAATGAGTATTATAATGGAACAATTTGGTCAATACGAGCCCAGGTAAAAGAGAAAAACGATCAAAACTCACACTCAATAAAGTTAAAAACGAATATGAATGGAATACCAAGCAACAATTGAATGTACAGTCGAAACTGGATATAATGACATTGAAACCACCGTGTCCACCTAACTAAAGGTAAATTTTTGCCTGTAATGATCGCAATTGTTGCAACTTTTCTGGTCTGGTAATAATGGCTGTATCATCAATGCACGAAATATGTTTAAAGTGATATGAAGTCACCTTGTTTTACTCCTTTATTAATTGTGAATTCTTTTGATTCTTCCTTTTGTGTTCTTAATGTGATCCCTGTCGTTTTCATCGTTATTAATCTTTTTATTAAGTCAAATATTTGTTAGAATTCTACTAAGATCATATGGAGGTCTATCTTAAGATCGTAAGATTTTTCTATTACTTGTTTTAGTGTAGGGATTGTATGTTTATAGTTGATTTTCCTTGCGTAAATCTGCTTTGATATGATCCAATTTTCTTTTTTGTAAAATTTGTCAACCTCGTTTATAAATTATCTTTAAACGCTGCATTAGGTAGTGTTTTTCCTCGTTGATTTACAGATTTGTTGGGCTCCTTTTTTATGGATAGTAATTATTTGTCCTATCTCGCATTCTTTTGGCATTTTTTCCTTAGTTCATATTTCCGTATTTTTATCAGATAGCCGTTAAAACGTATTTTCCCCATTTTCAATATATCGTGAATATTCCATTCAAGTTGTGGTTGAACATTTTCCTTTCGATATAAAATTAATATTACTTCATAAATAATGAAGACACTGGATCAAAGAAAGTTATTTGGAAAGCATGCAAACACAAATGGCCTCTGGGAAAAAATTACGCGATTGAAAAATATAAATTTTTCCCTTAATAAAATCCCAAATGATATGAACGAGAAAGGGAAGTTGAGGCTATAAATGACGACTAGGTGGGCATTTCAGAATACTGACTTTGAACGACAACCGGATTCCATTGGTGGAAAAAGCCGTCTACCCAGGGGTAACCCAGGAAACGAAACTCAAGTTTTATGAAAAAATGTTGATATAAACATGTGTCTTAACTTGCTTCGTTTCTGAGTAACGGGGTGTCAAAAGTTTAACAAAAAATCGGTTTTTCATCAATTACTCAAAATTCTTCAAGCCAATTCTGATTAAACTTCGTCTGTTTGTTAGTAGCATGTTATATCATATGATATGGCTCTCTTTTCTCCGGGCCTCAACCTTAGGGGGTGCATGGTGGGATTTTAGAATAAGAACTAAAAACTCGATGTGGAGTGCAAAGCAACCAAAAGGATTGAAAGATGATGTATGAAAACAAAAAATTTATCATTCTCTTGAAAGCTTGAGGCGTGAAACGTCATGACACTTGAATACAGGCTTTCAATAAAATCCTTAAATTTTTTAAAGTTTTCCACACACTAAATATCATATTTTACTCTCTAGTTCCATAGTTCAATTAAATTACCATTTATTTAATTATGTTTCGTATCCGTTTCAACCAAACTATTTCATAGAGTGAAATTTGAAGTGTCTCATCTAAAGTTATTTCAGATTTTCTCAGTTGCTTATGATTTTCATGACACAGGTTCGACCCAACCTCAACTTTTTATAGAAGCCCAGTCAGTTCATGATCGAAATCAACTAAGAGGAGTAGCATTCACTCGTATGTTGGATTTGGCTAACGACTTTTCGACTTTCCAGCCTCCATATTTGCTTTGGCAGTCCGTTCGATTCTGTTAATCAGAACAACTTTGTCATTGCACAACTCACACAATGAATAAGTTCAAATTGCGTTGAGCTCCTGTCGGTCAACATTGCCGCACTGTGTAGATATCCTAAATCACTGATCACCGAAGTACTGTTTTGATTATCAACGTTCGATTGTTCGATCTCACAATTGAAAGCAGATGACTCGAGGTGGGTTTTATAGCTTCAGTTTTATTCAACAATGAACAAAAACATGTTTTCAACAACCTCACAAAAGTCCACTTCTTCTGTGCACTGAAGCGTGAAAAAAGTACACTTCTTTCAACGATCGTTTATCCCTTATTTTGTGCATTTTACTGTCGTCGACAACAATGGCACAATGACAGATCCGAATTAATCCAGTACGATTGGGTTTTGAGACGAGGATCGATTGTAGCACCACCAAACTTGGTATGCGAGTTGTTGGAACCATGATAAACACGAAAAAATTGTTTACCAAAATTCCAGGGGTAAAACATATATTTTAATCTTGGAAAGTATATGATATATTGGAGAAATAACTCAACAAGGTGAAAAACAATTCAATTTTCCACAAAAATTATTTCTAATAATTTCTCATGAAATGCGCTCAGTTTCTCAGAAAACGTGATTGAACGCCGACATCAAATTTCAGGTTCACACTCACCCGCCGCTGAAAGTTCTGGCGGAGCCGAATATTTGATTGGTCATAACTCAGATAAAAATTATTGGAGAAGAAAAAGGAAAAGTTCATATCGTTTCTGAAGACTCCTACCTTCTCGTGCAAATATTTGAGTACCTAAAATGTGCTTTGTCGCACTTCACGGTGATGTTTGCGGATAATCCGCAAATCAGGAATAATATAGTGAATATGGAATTATTATACTGAAGCAGCAACCCATTCCCTCTTTGGACTATATGCAACAATTTCAGAGTAGTGTGACAAGTCCCACTTATACATGCAAAAAAAAACTTTGTTTTAGTCCTGCCTCATATTCAACTCACCCACATTATCTTCAGTAAATATTTAAAATAATCACTTATTCATATCCTGCATATGTTTAATAACACTGTTGTGAAGTGCAAACCTCAAACTTGAAATCACATATTTAATTTTTTATGTAGGGTGTGTATGAGCGATTATTTTCAACATTTACTGAAGAAATTGCCGGGATTATGGGTGAGTTGAAAACCGAGCCAGGAGTAAAAATCAGTTTTTTCTTTGGCATGTATAAGAGAGACTAGCCTAAAATCGTTGCATATAAATATTCAATATACAAATGTCTGACCGATAATATTCATAGCTTTTTGACCATAAAGTGTTGTCAAGAATAGTAACATTTTCAGTGAACAATAACGATTGTACAACTCATCACTTAGGTAGCCTATTGCGACTGCGAACTCTATCTAGTTGCCAGGTATTGATACCTGAATATACCCTCGACGACGTGGTATAATCGACTTGGTGTTTCGCACTGTCAACAAAGTGAATTTTGCCACGTCAAAGCTACATAAAACAACACAATTCTATTCCCAATAAAAACAACCGATTTCTTGACTTGATTTTGTCTAACATGAGTTTTGAAGTTAATAGAGATGACTGTCCTCTGATCAGCGAAGACGGCCACCATCCTGCTCTAAACTTTGAATTCAGTGTAAAACAAGCTGTAATCAACAACTTTTCCTTCAATTCTGAATATCCTAAATACAACTTTAGAAAAGTAAATTTTCCTGAAATGTATGATATGTTTCTCAGTATAGATTGGTCAATTATAAATGCAATTACTGACGTAGACAAGGCTTGTACTGAATTTTATGTGATAATCAATAATATTTTTTCAACTTGTGTTCCAATTTTTAAAAATAACTCAAAAAAGTATCCGCCTTGGTACAATCATGAAATAATTTCAAAGATAAATAGAAAAGAGAATGCACGGAAGAACTTTAAAAAATTTAGAACATCTCCACTAGAAACGGAGTACAAATCCTTACGACGCGAAATCAAACAATTGATTAGCACGGCCTATGCTGCCTATATTCAGCAAGTCGAAAGGGATATCTACAATGACCCTGCAAAATTCTGGTCATTTGTTCAACTCAAGAGAAGAAAATCTAGAATACCTGGCATTATGACATATACTGATTCAACATTTGACAATCCCCAAGATGTGGTAAATGGGATATCACAATTTTTCTCAGACTCAGCATCAACTAACATACATAATAACTCGTACATTTCTCTGAAGCAAATCACTGAATTTGATATTATAAAGGCATCTAAAAAACTCAAGAATAAAATGACTTCGGGTGTTGATAATATGCCTAGTTTCATAATAAAAGACTGCATAAATATTCTAGCTAATCCACTGTGTCACATTTTCAACATTATTATTAAATCTAATGTATACCCAACATTGTGGAAAACAACTAAAATTTGTCCAGTTTTGAAATCAGGAGACTCAGCTGTTATATCTAACTACAGACCTATTGCCATACTATGTAACTTTGGTAAATTATTCGAAATTATTTTATATGATGTAATCTATTACTCAGTGAGGAACACAATCTCGCCATTTCAGCATGGCTTCATGACCCGGAGATCCACTGTTACTAATTTAACCTGCATTACTCAGGTAATATCTGAGGCACTTGTCTCTCAAAGTCAAGTAGACGTCATCTACACTGATATCCAAAAGGCCTTTGATACCATTGATCATTACTTATTGTTAACTAAATTAAGAGCAGTTGGCTTCTCTGAATCACTAGTCGATCTAATGAAATCTTATTTACTCAGGAGAACTCAGTTTGTAGAATATGGAGGGTACACGTCTAATTGCTATGTAGCTTGCTCAGGAGTCCCACAAGGCTCCAATCTTGGTCCACTTCTATTTTTAATATTTATCAATAATTTATCACTCGAACTTAGTGCCACCCATCTTCTATTCGCTGACGATTTGAAAATATATAGTCCAGTTTCCTGTAATCAGGATTGTTCCTTACTACAAAATAATTTAACATCATTAGAGAACTGGTGTTCCAGGAATAATCTCAAACTCAACATCAGCAAATGCAAAATCTTAACGTTCTCGAGAAAACAATATCCAATAGCCTACAGCTATAAAAATAAATAACATTGTTCTTGAAAGATGTTTCAGCTTCAAAGATTTGGGTGTAATATTTGACAGTAGACTTACTTTTAGTGAACATATTAACAAAATTGTAATGAATTCAATGAAATTACTCGGTTACTGTGTTAGAAATTGGTCTAACTTTGCTAATATTGACAGTCTGAAAATACTGTACCTCACATTCATCAGAAGTAAACTAGAGTATGCCACAGTCATTTGGTCACCATTATATAAAAACGCAATAGACAGTATAGAATCTGTTCAAAGGAAATGTCTCAAATATATGTTCTTTAAATGTTACGGCTATTACCCCGAAAGAGGATATGCCCATATTGCCCATCAAGTCCTTCTGAATATTTTTCAATTTCAATCTCTGCAAGAAAGACGTGATTGCTTGGCACTTACCACTCTCCATAAATTATTGAACGACATAATAGACTGTCCTTATTTGTTGAGCAAGATCAATTTTCATGTACCAAGATTAGTTTCCCGCCAAGAAAGTACTTTTTACAATTCAGCTCCTCGTACCAATGTACTCCTCAAGTCGCCAATTTTTTCTATGTGTAAAATCTTCAACGATAATTGTACGTCTTGTGATATCAATTTCGATGATATTAACCTTATTTTATCAATCTATAAGCGTAACCATAATTAGGATTGTTACTTTTGTTTGACTTCATCTTTGATGTTAACCTACCTTGTATTATATTCTACCTTGATTTTTTTCTGTTATTGGGTGTATACCTGTTGAAAATAAATGTATTATTATTATTATTATTATTACAGAGACCGAACTACTCCTGCAGCTACATAAGAATAAGCCAATGCATGAGGTCTTCTTCTAGAACATCGAAAACCTTGGTTTATCCAAAGATTTTACCTTTGCCTTGGTCAGGATAAGTTGGCTGAAGAATGGTGTCTTCAACACCCTGGTTTACTGTAGTCGCGAGATCAGTGATGGGTTTAGAGGTCGCCTGGTCACCGACACTAGATTCAGGGCGTCTCGTGGGGCTCCTGAGACCATAATGCATTTGCTGTCTGCTTGTTAATCTCATGCGGTCTCTACATATAGACTGGGAGATGCCTCTGAGAGGACTAAAAGTTATAAAAGTGCTGATGAAAATGATGGGAAATTTGAGCGGTCCCCGCGTGGCTTTCCCTAACCTAACCTCACTTCGGTATTCACATACCTAATGCCAATTTTTTTATGAATATTTCATGATAAAACTTTTCATATTTTCAATTGGCAGCAAAGAGAAAATCACCGAAACTTTCCATTTTTTTGTAACAAGTTCACCCCTTTCACCAGTTGCAATCTTATGCCAATCCGATCAACTTGAAATTTGACAGATGTTTATAATTCCGGTGACAATTATTATGGAATTTTTTCAGAGAAAAAAACAGAGTGACGGCTCCAAGATGGCCGACAAGATTTATGATTATGGTTCGATTTCATTCAAAATTGATATGTGGGAGTTTTTGGGGTCGGAGATTATGAATTTTTTTTGTCAAAATTCATATATTCAAGATGACGGCTCCAAATTGGAGAAGGAGTTTTGTGATAATGGTCTGATTTGATTAATAGTTATTTGAGTAACAAGGAATGTAAAGACGTGTTAACATTCGATGTGAGCGAGTACTAGCCGAGGAAAAGTCGATGCTTGTCGCTTGCCGAGGATAACAGTCGATACATTCCGTGTTACTTTTTACGTTTTTCCCATTGCTTGTTGACATTTCTCAAAATTTCCCAGGATTGAAGTTTGTTTTCTTACCCTTCATGACTATTTGTTCCGCTATTGCATTATAAGTTGCTTGTGCGCGTAACTACGTTACCGAATAAACAGACAACAATAATATTCAGAAAGTCTCATAACCTAAAAATTGATATAAATGAAGCTGAAGGTATTACTTGTCCAAGTCAAAGTCTTTATTACCCTAGGCAGTAAATGACACTATTTACATTCCGTTGTCAAGATGAATTTTGTTGCTAAGCATGTATGGACTATTTACAGTGTCGGCAGCGGAAAAAATTTGTTATTTGAAGAATTACGGAGTCAGAAATTATGAATTTGTTGTTGAAATTCAAAAATTAATAATAGCGGCCACAAGATGGCGGAATAGTTTTGTGATTATGGTCCGATTCGATTCATAATTGATGTTTTGGGGTCAGAAATTATGGATTTGATGTCAAAATTTATCAATTCAAAATGTCGGAATAGTTATATTATGGTTATGGTCCGATTCAATTGAAAACTGGTACGAGTTTTATCAGGGTCAGAAATTATCATGATTTTTTGTTAAAATTCATAAACTCAATATAGTAGCTCCAAAATGTTGACGGATTCATGGGATAATTGTTCAATTTCATGAAACTTCATAATGCAGTAACCAAATTTTCAAATTTGCACGCAAAGCAACAGCTGCCGATTTATTGATATTGAACAGTGAAAATTATACGCTCGAGCGGCATTTCATTCCAAGACGGGATATTCGAGATAATAAACTACATTTATACTGGTAACACCAGTGCGAATAATGAATATTTTAGATAATGGTTCCTAAGCGCCAGATTTCTTTCTTATCGCGATATGAATAAAGAAAAGGATATACAAGATGTCCCACAAATACTGAGCCATACTGGTGCATGTTGTTGAGTATATAGAGCAGTGATTTGCTTTCAACTACAACTATATTCTTGTATTTTAATTTGTGTATCTGAGATACTGATGTTATTATGAGAGTTTTGTTTTTGTACTGACAAGTTAATGAAAATATAAATCTTCAAAGTTTCTTTCCACTCACGATTTCATTGATTATCAAAACATTCGTATGCGTGAATATAATATTTGTTAATGTTTCTTGTAGTTGCCTCAAATCGTGCTTCATGATATCCTTTTGATGATACTTTCAAACTATTTCATCACTCACTGGCTTCTTCTTCTTCTTCTTTTATATTGTAGACTTTGTGGTGTTGTTCAAATATGATAGTTGCACTAGTGCTGTAAATTGAATACTATATTACACATTGGTTGAATATTTTATTTCGAAACTATTAACGAATCATTTCAACCTATATTGATTAAAATTGTAAGGAAAACCTCACGCCACGCCAGTATTCAGATAATAATATTGATATAATATTACAAATAAATCCTATTACCATTAATGAAATTTTAATATTGGCCGAATATTCAATAATATTGAAAAAAAACGGGTAGTGTAAGAAACTGTTAGATGGCTTCAGCTATAGAAAGTCAGCTCAAACCAAATATATATTTCGTATGCTCAGTATAGCTTCTCACTTGTTTTCAAGAGAGTCTACAAAATTTGAAAATTATTCACCATAATTTTCAAGGCGACATACTCATGATAAATTCAACCAATATATTATCCAAATGATATTGTACCAATATCTCTAAATATTTTGGGGCCAATATTCTTTCAAAAATAATTCACCAATTGCGTTTTTAGAATTTCCATGTAATATTGGACCAATATCGCGAAATGTTTACAAACCGGTCGTAACAATGAAATACTTCGGTTTCATATTTCAATACAAATCGTGTGCTCGTAACTCCAAACAGGGGTGGACGGCAGGTGGGTGTACCCCTATTCGCCCCTTCCCAACTTTCACGCCACTGGATTAATATCGATTTCGTCCTCTTTTTCTTAATCCCCAATATATTCCATACAAAAAAGAACTGGGTTTCGTTTCACAAATATCAACGGTTTTCGAGATATTTTAAGTTGAATAAGTGCGTGCGTATGTGATATGGATACTCATTGAGCTTTGAATATCGGGAAATTTTTGTAAACAAAATCCCTCGTAAATGTCAACAATTTTCGAAATATTCGAATTTATACTCATTGCAAGGTATGAAATATGTTGGTTATAATGTTATAAATAGTTAACTACATATTCCTTTCAAAAATAATGGAGATTTTGATACGCACGCACTTATTCAACTTCAAATATCTTGAAAACCGTTGATATTTGTGAAACGAAACCAATTTCTTTTTTGTTTAGGAAATATTGGGAAATATTAAGAAAAAGAAGACGAAATCCTTATTAATCCAGAGATGTCAACGTTGGGGAGGGGCGATTAGGGCCGTACGCCCATGTTTAGAGTTACAAACACACAATTTGCATTAAAAAAAAAGTGACATAACAAATTTCATTGAGAAAATTTGAGCCGTTATGGAGTTATTCTAGAAAATATTTGTTTATTGGAAGGGCGCATTCTGAAAGTTCGCCACAGGCGCTAGAAACCTAGTTCCTCCAGACCTCTAAATACGGCCCTGTGTTTAGATTTCGTTGTTCAGCCATGAACCCGAAAATGGCGCGCTGAGTTAGCTACGCCACTGCCAGACAGTCACACTGGACAATTTTGAATAAACGCGAATAGTTTTTTAAAAAGGAAAACAGGCACCAACCGCAGAACTATATTGTAAAAGGGATCTGCCAATTAACCAAATTAACTCGCTCTACAGCAATTCGCGTTATTAAAATAGGGGATGTAATCGATCACTCCATTAGACGAAAACAGAATAAAAACGTTTTCCTAAGTTAATAAAGCTACGAATGGTGGATAATTTACATTTGGTCTGAGAAATTATATCTGAATAAGGACGGATTAACCATAGCCCCTTAGTCAATCCTGAAAGTGGTAAGAGGCGACTTAAAGGATAACCATAGGTGGTATATGTAGTCTCCACCATCGCCTGGTGGAATACCACCGTATCGATTGCTGTAAAATGGATTATTCCATGATACAATGTTTGGTCGATAACTTTTCTTTTCCCTTTTTCATTTCTCATTACATTCATTAATTTCCTATTTCAACAGTATTGATGAAATCTCCTCTAGTAGAATACTCCTGAAGCAAAATATCCATTCGGATTTCCGGGCAAGAGGTAGGTACTCGAGATGGCACACCATTAAAAAATTTAAAGAATCACTTCTGCAACACCCGTGGACTCAATAAGAACATCGATATCGTCCACCATCACCTACAGACGGAAAAACTTGAGATTAGGGCTCTAATAGAAATAAAAGTGAACTCACTCACCGACAAGGTCCACGTGCTTTGTCCTGGTTTCGAACCTCATTCTTGTTTCGGATTCAAATGTGTTGATTGTCTTTATTCTAAAACTAACCTATCATGCCAAAGCGAAGAGATTGAGGAGCCGAACGACTTTGACGTGATGTGGTTCAGGCTGGCTAATATTATTTAGAACAAATGTCTCTGCTGCCTTCACTTATCTTCTGATGAAGCATCCTATAGCGACCTCTTTGAGTTTTTATCACTTAAATGAGACATCCAGGAAAACCATCCGACAGCGGAAGTCATCATAATGGGAGATTCCACTGTAGACAACTCTACCTGGCTTAAATTTTATAAAAAAGAGAGGCAGGTCGTCATGCTGAGACCTTGCTATCACGTGATATGTAGCAACTGGTCGGGCTACCCACAAGCAATCCTGATGTCAGCAACCAGTATGCCAAAAGACATGATATTTTTCTCACCACCAATCCTGATCTATACAATGTAGAAGTTTGTGCTCCAATTGGGAACTCCTACACCAATCTCATCTTCACTTTTTGCGCTTTTCCTACACCATCCAACAGCACATCGTTGCCCCGACTCATATGGCCCTACAATTCAGGCGACTTGGATGGACTTTGCATGTTCATTTCCATATAAAAAAGTGTGTTTCTCTTTTTCTTTTGGAGATCCAACACAATGTGACGAGACAATTTCTGAGAACATAATGCTGGGGATGCAAACATATATAAGGTGTTTCGAAATTGCTTTAAAGAAAATGGGACATATAAATTATTGTTTTTGGACCAAAAATATTCATGTCTTTCTGCTGGCATTGTGTTTCAGCTTGTTTTGAGTAGGCTGTAGACCTCTGAACAGTAATTAACAAAATTTAATAACACCCAAAATAATTTTTTTCTACAAAAATGTATTTTTCCATTTTGTTTTGTTTTCTCTCCTTCGACTTTCCACTTCATTTATCGCTCCAATTTCGGAAACACCCTGTATTCCTAACACCAGAAACTATACCAGAGTTGTCGCCTTCAATCAGTCATCATACCGTCGATGGTAAAAGTAATTGCAGAACTATAAAAAAATTCTTCCTAGACCATATCATGAACTACGATTAATGTAAAATTTTACATGTGGAATTTTTTTTAATAAAATGCTTTTTTTTGGAAATGGCTGAAATGAATATACAAACAGATAACATGAACAGAAAACAGACATTAACAACCTCAGCAAAATTTACTCGTATATGCAATAATATACCAGGGGTTCTATTTAAAAAAATTATTTGAAGATGGCGCTCAGCTGCCATTTTGAAACTTTTATCTGGAATTTTCTCATGAAAAAGTAGGTTTTTATCTCATATTTGAGCCTTACAAATTTCGTTACGATATACCAGGTGGTTCAAAAATTAGTAGGGGGGAACGGACTTTAGACTAGCACTGTATATTGTTCTACCACGAAATCATTCACCAAATATTAATACCTGAAATTATTACTCTGTATAATATTCCTCTTTCTTTGACATATTAATGTAACCATTTTATCAAATTCCTTCAAATTCCTTAAAATTTTCTTGTCTTGTCTTTTCTTTTTCTTTTTCATTTACAATTTTGATTTTATATGATCTTCAAACATCGAAGAGAACCTCAAATTGCACGGTATGTATAACATTTTTCACTTTATTCATTTATTGTCCATACATTTATACCTCGATAAAGCAAACATACATTTGCGAAAGCTTGGGTAGCAAAAAAAGAGAAAACTTTTTATCACTGACCAAATCCCCGATAATAAATCGATTCTTTGAGAATAGCCGGTCGATATACTTTCCTCTTTAGTATTAATTGTTATAATCGAAGATGAAGTATAGTATTCAACTTGCGGCACTGATCATAACTAACTTGATGAATTACAAACTTCATCTGCGTGAGTTATGACCTACATTACCGCTCGTTAAATAATATACTGTTATAGAATTATAATATAATAGAAAATATGAAATGTATCGGCAAATTATAATCTGTTGAGTGAATCGAAACTTCAATTCCTCAAGGTATGAGAACTAACAAGAATTCGATAAAGGTGAAGGAATCTGCAATTGTTCAAAATGAGTTTATCATGAAAGAAATTCGAGAACAATATGGTTTGAATTATTGCTTTCATTTATTTTTTCAGTTCAATGTGCTCGTGCATGAGTTTCCGGGGCTGTTCCAATATACATTCTTTCAAGTTCAATTTGAAAAGACGAAGTGAAATCTGTTTTCTGATGAATATTGCCGATTATTAAATATTCTCTTCAAAAGGATAATATGAGTGTATTTCTGTAAATTGATGAATGTAGCCGTTACTTCGTGATAGGAGATCATCATAAAGAATGAGAAATTAAAAGTTCACGTGTTTTTGGGTGGTACTTAACTGTCTACCAAATTCAACAAATTTTTTTGTACACCACCAAATTTAAGAAAACACACAATTTTAGAGCGACAATCAAATATTTACATAATGCTAGTCTCTTATATTATTTGCTCCCAAAACTAACTTTTTTCGAAAACTGATCTCAAATAATGTTGACATTTTCGTTAAAATCTCAATTAGCAAAGTGTCTTTATCGTTCTAGAACGTGATAGTAATTTACGTAACAAGTCCGGAAAATACTGTTTTTTTGGACGAGTGGACAAGATTCTAGGGCTAGCCGTAGGCGAGTCCAAAAAAACTGTTTTCGGACGTGTTGCATGCACTATTTTTTCGGCAACCATGGAGAATAAAAAATCAATTTAGTCTAAAAGACGAAGAGAGGTCAACCTTCACCCAGAGATCGACCTTCACCCATCTGTTAACCGGATGAACATACTTTTTATGTAATTTCATGAATAAACGAATACACCTATAATGGCTTGCCCATCAAAATGTCAGTGAGTTTAAAAAATTTGCCACCACACGGAAAACTTTTTTATTATCGATTTGTCAGAAAATTTTATTCCTAATAAAAATTGATGCATGGCGGAATACTTGTATTCGAGTTATCAACATTCTAAATTTCCAAACGGAACAAAAAATAGAATTTTGATCAAGAGTAAACTGCCATGGCTGTAATTCCAAATTTGAATATTGTTTTCAATTCTAAACAACTTCTTCGAATGAACTTCCGACAATATCCAAAATGAGGAGTAGTTACACTATTTTTTGTTCTCCCCTGTACCCTGTTTGGAAATTTGAAATTTTGACAACTCAATGCAAGTATTCTGCAGTGCACCAATTTTTATGAAGATTAAAATTTTCTGACAAATCGATAATAAAAAAAGTTTTCCATATGGTGCAAATTTTTTAAACTCACTGTATATAGTCTAGACCACAGTTTGACAGGCAAGCCATTATAGGTGTATTCGTCTAGGAAACTCCATAAAAAGTATTTTTCATCAACAAAATTTCGAATATTTTAGTTCTTATTTGTATATTAATATTCGAACAGAAGGAAAGTACTAACAGAAACATTCCAATTCTTATTTATATTAAAATTCGAGGACGTACTTCCCGGACTAGGCCGGGAAGTGCTACTTTCTCAAAGAAAAAGCGTCCGGGAAGTAGGTCATATTAGTGTTAATGCAGTTTTCGAAAAAGTATTGTTTGCATCTCGAATGCGAAATACTTTTGATTTCTCGAATGCTTATTTTGCTTCGCTAAAGTATTATTTCGCATTCTAGATACAAAAATATCTATTGTCCGCTAAAATATGCTAAATGTTCACCAAATTTTATTCTGCATAAACACCGATAATGCTCACAATTGACATACAAACTTAACCTGAGCAAGCTAACCTTGACTGCAAGTTGAAAATGCGTGAATTCTAAATTCGGTGTACATTTAGTAAAATCGGTAAAGATATTATTTGGGTTCCATTAAGGTTTACTGATCGGCAAAAATTTCACTGATACATAGATACTCTCTCCAAACTTTTACGGAGAGTATGAATGAGTCATCAATATATAATTCGAATGAAATTGGTCCCAAGACCGTTCCTCTAGGAACACCTTTGCTATTGAAAAATGAAAAATGTGCTAACAAAAAACAACTACTTCCGCGGCTAAAGTGAAAAGACTCTAATTGAAAAGAAAGAATCTGAAAGTGAGAATTCGTATTTTCATTCAGATAGTTGATTTTTTTTATTATCTTTCGTTTTCATTGAACATTCATTAAATAAACTAGAAAGGGAGAATCTTATTCAAAAATATCACAGAAATCTTTCATTTAATTGAAGCCAGGTTCGCTTCTCTTGCATCTTATCCCCAATACATTTTAGTCAACGAAAATCTATTTCGCTTTGACAAGCTCAACAGGGAGATTGAAAGAATTGGAAAGCAGGCTCTTCAGAAGCAATTATACAAATCAAGGATGGAAATGGTGGAGATATTTCTTCTGCCGTAACACTTTGAAAGTTATTTTTTGACATAGACCTGTCATGGGCATTGCATTTTGATTTTTGTTGAAAATATCAATAGAATATTCATATTTTCGAACAAAAGCCGTTGCTATTGTTCTAAAGGAACCTGAATTATTCATCGAAACATTCGAAACACACTCTTGTCTGCCTCTGAGGTTGGATTCAGTAGTCTCTAAAACCGATGTTATCGATGCAATTCAACAACTTTAAATGATTGACTGTGTCAAATGCTTTCACTAACTTAACGAAGATGCACAATGGATGATTCTTTAAGTCCATGGTTGAATATGTTTTGGAGGTGATATTCAGAATTGCTGGAATTCATGTTGTTTTGAGAATAGTAATTTAAATTTCTCAATATATGAACAAATTCTTTCTCGATAATTTTTGAGGTAAAAGGAGATTACAAAAATAAGTCTGTAGTTTGTTGTATCCATTTTATCATCTACTTTGAAGATTGGTTTGATAACCACTGTCTCAAAATTGTTTGGGAGTATGCCTGATTGTATTGATACCTTAAATAATGATAAAATCGGTTAGGCAAGCAGTTCCCCACATCAGGCAGTAGAAACAGACAATCAATTCATAATAATTCCAAAAATTTTCAAACTTTGATACAAGGTCGGGAATGGTTTAAAAACAAACTATAAAATTTTGCAGCCTATTCCGAAGTCCGCAACATTGTCAAAATTGCAATTAACTGGAATTTTGCTGTGTAAACTCGTTTTTTCTTTGATATGCCACAAGGAAAAATTCCAAAAGTCCTGCAAACTTGACAGATACATAGGAAAAATATTCCGAACAAGATTTGCAACATTTTACGTTGAGAACATATATTTTTTTTAATTCGTGGTCATTATTTTGATATAGGTGGTCTCGAAATAATTACAAAAGTTTTGAGACTTGCAAATTTGGAAAACATTTATTGTGATTCATTCACATCTAATTTTGAAATAATTATATTCTTTCAAATTGCATGAAGTTTCGGATCGTGTACAATGTTACAAAATTTGTGAACACATCAGAATAGAAAATTTGCAACAAAGCTTTATTTTGGAATTATTTCGAGACTACCTTTATCAAAAAAATGACCACGATTCAAAAACAACAAACAGAACAAACACAAAACATTTTCATTCCTGACAAATTTTCACAAAACACCTACTTTAAGAACTATATAAATTTCAATTCTCAAGACATTTGTAATAATTTGTTTTCGTATTTCTAATCACTTCGTTGGAGTTATTTCTATATGTTTCAACAATGGTGGGATTAATTTTTGCTCTTTTTTTCAGCTCAATTTAGTATTCAGCGATTTTATAACTGCGTTCGTTATCCATTCAGATCTCTTTCTCAAGTTCTTCTTAATCTAAGACTATTTCAGTTCTTTCCGCCATGTATCCTTTCAAATTATATATGAAAACTTCTGAGGCTTCTTCTACATTTCCAGTTGAGTATATTCCTAACCAGTTTTCGTTCCTCAATTTAGTTCGTAGAGCTTCCTAATTAATCAATAAATGTATCGTAGTAATTTCTCGTTAATTCTCCTTTACTTTTTGGAGCTATGTGATGTAAGAGGTTTGGATTATGATCAGTTATAACAATATTTTATTTAATTTGCCATGTTCGTATATCTGCGTGTATTTTTCTCCATAAAATCCGTAAAAATATAAAATAACATGAGATCATCGAATGAATTGATTGTATTGTGACTGGAAGTATGATAAACCAAATATCTTGGTAAAAATATTTCTGACCAAGATAATTCTATAAGAATTATTAGTTTAACAAAACTAAAGAACACGCTTTACTTCCAACATGGACTGAATCGTAAAAAATAATCAACAATTTGATTATTTAAATGTAAAAAAGTGTGGGTGGTTCCGATCTATATTCTCATATTATTCAGTTTAATATAACAATACTGAGTGTTCAAGAACTCAAGTGAACTTTGTCAAGCACCACACGCTTTTTTTACATTTGAGTGGTTAAATTGTCAATTATTTTTTGTGTTCTCTAGTTTTTTAAACTAATATTTTTTCATGACTGAAAAATCGAAATCTCCGACCATAAACACCCCCACATACCAATTTTGAATCGAATCTGACCATAATCACAAAACTCGTCAACTATTCTTGACATGATTTTTTGGGTTTGTAACCTTCCACAATCTGAAAATGAAAAAAAATTTAATTCAAAGAAATCTGTACAAGTGTAGAAGGGCAAATTAATTAATTTGCCCGATAAGTTATTGCATTCACAAGACTGCTGTCTTGAATGAAATTAATTTTTGTCAGTAACGTATCCTACACTGAATTTACCTATCGGAAAAAATTAGATCAAATTAACCAAACAATACTTCTCTTTTTCAAAAAATGTTTCGTTTCGGAGACTGCATCTGCCTCCGTTATCAAAACTTGCTGAAAAGACGCTGAAAACTGTATTTGAATTGCGGTTTCTCACAGAAAGATCTTGTTATCTCTTATGGTTGAGGACATAGCAACGTTAAGACATGTTAAAAGAAACTTCCTGTATAATTTATCTCTACAAACTTTATTAAACCATATAATATAAAGTATGGCTGGGTACCTAAATCTGAATATTAAAGTTCAAATATGCCGTGTTCAAAAGAAAACCATGTCATAATTCTGCATGTAGGAAATTGAGCTAGTTTGGTACTTTTGTAATTTTATCATTTTTACGGACAATATCATTTCCGTTTATTGAAAAACATCCCGACTAGTAATACGGAAAAGGCAGACATTTTGAATTTTATGCGAAATCAGAACAAGTTTAAGTATTTTCCAGAAATGCTTTGAACTACAAACAATTCACGGATGCCATAAAATAACGCAATTTTTAAAAGAATACATATGTACTAGATAGAACTGTATGGAATACGAGGTTGTCTTCTTTTTTTATATTTGCGTGCATACTATTGTGTATCCAGTATAGTAATTGAGATGGTGTCAACAATAAGATGGGCAGCCATAAACTCAGGAAACTCAGGAAAGAATAGAATGAAGTTAGCAGTGCAGATGTGCGGGTAAACATCTTTCTCACATACAAGGTGAGCCATGCGTGCTTGCAACTATATAACTTTTTTCTATCCGCAAGCAATCGACTTGATTTATTTTTAATCATTGTACTGATGACGAAGAAAAAACCTCTAAACTAGTCTACTGATTCAAATCAGAATTCTGCTATTTGATTACAGAAAGTACTCACGATTTTACCATCTTCAATGAGGAATATTTCACAAGTATCTATTTGATATAATTCAATACCCGTCATGTAAATAGCCAGGGGAGTAGTTGTTTTCAGACAGCCATTTGCCATAACAGCCTACAGCATAGTAGGTGTATGGGAGTAGAGGGGTAGAACATCGATCGCCAAGGATTATTGTTTGGAAAATATTAATCTTCCATCAAAATAATAATAATAATAATAAGTCACAAAATAATAACATAAAAATTCAAAAAAATATTAATGGGAAAATGCCTAAGATCAGGTGGTCATGTATCATGTATGAATACAATACACAAACAAACCTCTGTTATTATTCTTAAGCAGAAATATCACTGGTATACACCACTGGAATTGTAATAATTCAAAATCTCAGTTTATGAAAAGAAGCTGCTTATTACTGATAAAAAACGTACAATATTTCATCAATATCGGCGAAACGTTGATTAATTAATGAGAAAACGATATTTTTATCCATACTTTGACTTCTCTATTCTTGGAAACGAAGTGAGGAGACACATTCATACGAACTTTTCTTCATAAAATGAAATTGATGACTTCAAGATACACCCTGTATATTTATACTTGGTTGAGAAGTTTAGTTTCCGTTAGATAATTGACTTATATCATATTTTCCAGAAAAAGGTTTTCCCCCCTACTTTCAAAACATTTGAGTCAGATATCAGATAACACAAAGTTAAAAGTTCTTTTGGGAGATAGATTAATAACGATAGTCGTCGCAGACCTATGTTTCACCCTTTTTACTCCAATAAACAACGTAGGTTTATTATGGCAAATACCTATCAGAAAACAATTACTTCCCTTTCATACAACGACGGGTATTGAATTATATCGAACAGATACTTGTGCAATGTATCTCAGTGCAAAGGAAACAATTGCAAGTGCTCCCTGTAACCAAATAGCATATTTTTGATTCAGACAGAACCACCTGCAGACTAGTTTCGAGATTTTTGCCTCGTCATCATTACAGGGTAGGTCACTACAGACAGCATTGAAGCCATCTGTTCCCCGTCCCAATCATCCCATAATTCCGTCTATCTGGTCTCACGCTGATGAAACGAGTGTAAGCCGCTCCACCTGGTGAGTGGATCAAGATCAATCAATACCCGTCTTGGTATTAGCCAGGGAAGTACTTGTTTTCTGGCAGGTATTTTTCAAAATTATCCCACGTTTATAGGAGTAAAAAGGGTAAAACGTCGGCCAGCGACGACTATTCTGTATGAATTCCATAATTTTTTACTCGTCAACGAAATTTTCATTGAATACGCAGTTATGTACCTATTAATCTGGTAGTCATATTGACCAATCGGGTTAGAGAAAATATGTATCATTTGAAAAATGGCGAAAAGAAAATGAAATATAAATTATTCGATATTGATGTGTATTTTATAAAATTCATTTTACGCGTTTTCGGATTTTCGTAAATGATTAATGTGTATCCTGAGCTTTGTCAGTGACATACGTAGGGCTCTGGATTATAAGTAGACACGTATACACACTGATTCGGCAGTATATCATTCAGGTTTATCGAAGATTTCCGAAGTTAACACACATTGAATGAATTACTGGATGAACAATAATTAGTGTGCCCTGTTAACCACGATTCTGGCCCAAAATTCACGATTAAGATAAATCGTATAGGATATCTCATCTTCCGTTCGAGAATCCAGGATTGGGAAAGAATGGAAACTATATCCAATTGACGGTTCATTTATAGGAAATTTTGTGCTGTGACTGCTGTTTAATGGGCCGACGAAGTCTAAGTGATTTCCTCTATTCTCTTTTTGTTCTTTAAAATGGTTCATAAAACAATTCAATTCAATTCAATTTATTTTTAATCTATCGAGCTAGTATCTTTGGGATAGGTCAGAGGTGGTACAAAGAAAAGTTCACACAAACATATACATGGGGTCCGAGAATAAACGGGACAAACTCCTTTGGTAGAATGGTCACTTATCATGAAATTAAGGTTAAAAGTTCCTATAAACATATCATATAAGAGTAGTGTTAACTGAAATAACAACACGTTAACAAGGGTGTTGAAAGAACTATTACTATTGTGAGTGAGTTGCAAATAGGGGATGGGAATGGCATGGTATAGTTGTAAAGTAGTTATCATATAGACTGAAGAAAAATAAGTGAAATGTAAGGGAATAATACATTACATATAATTCATATTTCATATGAATAACAAACCTAATAATCATTCTAGTATGGAACATGTGAAACAATTTTGAGCAGTGGGGCTTCAAAAAGAAGGAAAATACTTGAAGAAAAATCGAAATTACCTAAAATCACAACATTCTTGGTAGACTCTAGTGGAACAACAGGGGATGAAGGAGAGTGTCAGAAATACCGAAAACTGTTTTGTTGCCTGATAGATCTACGAAAGAAGCCTATATTATATCCAACCGATTTGGGCCATTTCGAAAATTGGACACTCATCTATAAAATTAAAATGTTCATTGTTGACCAAGGACCTAGTCAGCCAGATCTTCAGTTTCCGAAAGATGACAGTAATAGATCATTCTCAAAATGTTATTATTCTCAAACAAGCCAAGCTGGTATCAGCATTCGAAGAAAGAGGTTATGTTATTCGCCAAAAAATAACGCGGCATATTGTGAACCCTGCTGGTTATTTTCAAAAGTGGAGAAGTAATCATTTCAAGATGGAACTAAGAATTGGTGGGGACTTTCGAAAAAAAATTGAAGGTTCATGCTCCATCTCAGAACCACGTATCCTCATGTTTCATTTATGATCAATGGAAGAATAAAAAGGGTATGATAGATGAGGCCTTGATGAAAGATGTTTAAGATGAAAGAAATTACAGGAAAGAAGTTCTGCACAGGATTATTGATATCACTCTAGCTTTGGCTATAAATTCACTGGCATTCAGAGGTCACAGAGAAAATATCACCGATGTATATAATGACAACTTCCTAGCATTCGTGAATCTTTTATCAAAATATGATCCATTTGTGAAAGAACTTGTTTCAAGGCCACGAGGTAAGGGGCGAGTAAATTATTTGAGCCATTCAAAATGAATTGATAGATTGATTCTCTTTCACTTTGCCTAGAAAACATTTAGCGAAAAAAATTAAATATTATTTTCCGTCGACCGTTCATTTATGATGCATTTTAACGCACTCAAAATCGTTGATTAATGACCCCTGTTAATGAATGATTTTCTATTAATCAACGATTTGTTTATATGCAACCCAACATACATTGCTCTTATACATTTTATATTGGTTAGTACTATCTGTCATTATTTATTTGTCAATTTTCAAATAAAATTTCAGAAAATGTTCATTACACCAGTTGTCACTCAAAACCGTATATGGTCCCGTGGCGTAACGGTAAAGTTCACCTGTCATGCAACACCTAAGGTCGAGAGTTCAAAACCCATCGAGGGTAAATTTTTTTTTTTTTATTTCAATTTGAAAATAAATAATAAAAAATTATACAAAACTACCACTAAGAAAAATTAAACTATCTTTGAGTAGAGTTAATATAAATAGGAAATAGTGATTGTTTTTTATCGTAACGTTAGATAAATAAACATTGAAAGTGAGATATCTCTATTTTCGAAAACTACTGTCGACGGAAAAGTTTTGTAACAAACTCGTGAATTAAAATGGCTATTAACAATCTCAAACATTAACGCGTGAGCGGAGCGAGCGCGTTAAATTATCTCGATTGTTAATCGCCCTTATTAATACACTTGTTCGTTAAATAACCTTTACGCAACAAAATGTCACAAGAGAAACTAAGTGAACTTGCAATATTATCCATAGAAGCAAAATAAGTAGCTGCAATGGAAAAATCAGTTTGTATAAACGAATTTGCAGATAGGAAGGTAAGAAGAAGATATTTTTCAATTGATTGATGTTCTGGTTATATTCAATGATCATTTCCGACGGATTTTGAAACTGCATTCATTTTTTGATCATATTTTATGTACTTTTCTACTGATCTCAGTTTGTTCCTTTGTTTTTTTTTATATATTTTATATTATTTTAAACGTTTCTTTTGAAATTTCAATTTAATTCATACCAGTTTTTTGAGAAGTTATTCATCCACAGTGCTCGCAGGTGATTATAGCATAGAAGTAGAACGCATGTTTTCATAACAAAATTAGTAAAGAGATTCAACAAGGGGCCTTGGCACAATTCTGGCGGGGGCACCATTAATCCTAGACACGCCACTGACTTAAATACAATAATCGCGGAAGGTCATGAAGTCAACCTCAAAACTCATCTATAATATTTGTTGATACAGTTGGGATAGGAGACCAAGTAAAATGAAGACCTCAGGGAAAGAAATTGTTGAGTCACATTCTGCCTCAAATCGCGATTTCCATATCAGCTTTTGGCTGCCGGGCTATGCTATCACATGGCAGCATATTTGCAATGAGCAAGAACGTGTCAAGTCAGGAGATGAAAGGTTTATTCGTTTGCATCGAGGTGTAGCACTTTCCACACCTGGTGTAATTTACACTCGATTTTCAGTGTTCGTTTGCAGATTAATTTGACACATTCCTTTGTTTGAACTGCACTCAGCTACACTCGATTCAAAATGTAGTGTAAAATACACTACACACGATGCAATCGAATGAACCTATTAATACATTTTTAAATCATATACAGGAGAGAAACGTGAGTAGTCCGAACCTGAAGAACGCTCTCCTGAAAATTATTGCCAAATTGACAAGTGACTTAGCACGTCCTTTCCCTGAGGTCTTCAAATTCAAAGTTCAATTCTATCATCACCAATAATTGCAATATTTTGATTCGAGTTCTTGCTTTTTTATTAATGCAAACCACGAAGGTATGTTTCCTCCTTTGAAATCTGTTTGAAATAAATTCCAATCCTAATTCCAATTACACTTGATGTGAATTTTTTAGCGAGTTGTGTGGAACGTATTGGTTTATTCATATATTCTCCCGTATACCTACTTTTCCACCCCTGCGGTATATCCTGCAATCGTAAATTCCTTGGTACGACTTGATGACTATGAAATAAAATACATACCGAATCAATTCAATCAGTTGTTTCATGCAAATCGAAAAAGGGTGTCATTTTGATTTTTTCCGACGACCTATGTACTTGAAATACGCATCATTTCGTATTGTGAACTAGTACACAAAATAAGATATTCCTCACTAATGAAATAAGTATTAAATATTATAATACCTGCGGTTCCTGAACGTAGGAAATATGTGTAATAGGTACAACTTCCTAATATGCTTCTTTAATAAATTCGTTCGATATTATAGGAAGTATTAGCCAGGAATCACACTGATCGACTAGGACCGACCGTCCGCGTCCGTCCACCTACGACCAAAATTTCCAACACGTATATTCTTATCGCACAACTCACACTGTATAATCGTCATTGACCGCCCTCGACCGTTTTTCAAAGACCATGTTCGAAATTGTAGTCTGCTGGAAATTTTGGTCGGTGTCACACTATCCTGACGTAATGTCATTTTGACACACATTTATGATGAACTTTTGACTTCAACAAAACTCATGTAAATAGGTATAATTCCTACCGGAAAAATAAAATGTTCTTCTTCAGTATCACTACTGCTCATTATTTAAAGCAAAACTATTGATATTACATTTACATAACCTTTCGAATGTCAAATTAATGTCAGATTTACAAAAAATTATTCTAGTGGTTGGTCGTGGATGGTCGATCAGTGTGACTTTGTAAGTTTTCATTGATCTACTTCTACTTTTGGTCGTAGGTGGACGGTCGCGGACGGTCGGTCCTGTTCGATCAGTGTGATTCCTCACTTACAAAGCAGGCACTCATAATCCAAAAACTATAATTGGTTTACCTGTAAAAATTATTGGTAGGTAGGTATGTAAAATTCATGCAAAATTCATTTTACTTTGGAAAGTTCTGTGACTGAAAAATCATATAAGTCGACCAAACACATTTTTAAAATCCAACATATTTTGTTTTTCAAGTAGGTTGTCGGAAAAGTATAGCGTAGAATTGTGCAGAAACTGGATATTTCATACTCATACGATTTTCCGCACTAGTTGAACTATATACCTTTGTCTCAGCTAATTTTAACATTGTACCTTTCCTAGCTCGCACAAGTTCCTGGAAGACTTTTGAGTGTTGCTCGGATGCAGCCGGTTGGCAAAAAAACAAATTTTGAACAAAAGTAATTTACGTAACCAGTCCGGAAAAAACTGTTTTCGGACGTGTTGCGTACACAATTTTTTCGGCAACCGGCTAGACTAACATATCGAGACACATTTATTTTTTGTATTTTTTTGTAGAAGAAAACATTTTAATTCTTATTTGTATTAAATATCGAAATTCGAACAGAAGATAGGTACCAACAGAAACATTCTAATTCTTATTTATAGGAATATTTATAGTGAAATTCGAGCATTTCCCGGACTAGTCCGAAAAGTACGTACTTCCCGAACTAGTCCGGGAAGTGATACTTTCTCAAAGAAAAATCGTCCGGGAAGTAGGTATTTCCCGGACGGTTGCCGAAAAACAAACTTAGAATACATCATCTCACTCCTGACATATCAAATCGGAATTCTAAATTATTATCTCAAAATAAAATGATTCCGAAATATTAAAAATTACCTAAAAATAGTCATCTTGAGTTGCATTAAATGGTGGTGGTATGGTAGGTTTCTTTTTTTTTCTTGTATGGGATGTGACTGACATGAAAAATTGAAGTTTTCTACCTTGACACCGAAGGTGGAGCGTTTTTAAGTTACAGTTTTTTAAGTCAAATTTCTAAAGGAAACTTTATAATTTAAACAACACAAGTTCACCCGATATCAGTACAAACATCGGGACTAATTCGGCATGATAATTCAATGAATAAGAAATTCAGGAACCTATCAATGTCAAACTATATTTTGGCAACCAACCCCGCGATAATTGATAAACAAATGAATAATCTCGAATGTATTTCAAGGAGATTAATGTACAACTGCGTGATACAGACAATGTATTTCGAAATTTTACATTATGTTGACAACAAAATGTTCTGACAGTTTTCCAGATAGAAATGTCAACACTACCATTCACAACGTGATTGATATGGTCAAGTTGCATATTTATCAGTTATTGGGAAAGCTAAGGGAGGTTTTTATCACTGTAATTGACCGTTGATTGGTTGGCTCAGAGAGATTGAAGAAAAATCGTTGATGTCAGAATATGCGCGTATTTATCGTAGTAAAATTTGCAGCTCACTTTTGCCGCTGTCAAAGTGACAATTGCACTGTGGCATATACGATTTTTTAAACATTAGTTAATATTTCTCTTTTTATGTTTTATTCTCAAGTTATTTAAAAACAAAACACTTTTACTACCTTAGGTCACAACTTGTTATTATATTTTAACAACAACTCTAAAAGGTTGTTGGATATCCATGCATTCCTAATAATAATTGAGAACTGAAATTCTTACAATTTGTTGGAAAACTGAGAGTCGGAAAAGTCGTAACGAATTTTCCTGTTTCAGCGTTTCCAACAATATTTTTAGATAAAAGTCGCGCAAAGTAAATAGGAATTATTTGATCACTCACCCTTTGAATTCACTGCCGCACTTTTTCTACCAATAAAATATCAAGCACAAGACGCGCACTTTTCGAAAAGGAAATTACAAATTCAGCGTGTCTTCAAAGCGAGGAGTGAGCACAGAAAGCTTCAGAGTGCACCCCAACCAAAGCGTGAATGCGATTGTTGCGCGCTGATTCCTATTTTATATGAGGGATTTTCCCCTTTTCTCGACATTACCCCCACCGTGGGGGAGTAACCATGTGGAGATTTGTCGAAAAAAGCGTGGGTGATTTATTCCATATTTTATTGATGACATAATATTTACCGATCGCATTGCAACAAAATCATTCCCAAGTTTTTAGGGCCACCATATGGCGGGAAGATTAGGAGATTCACGGTATAACCTGAACCATTAAACTATTAGTTTAGCCGATTAGATGAATCCCAGTTTTTGGAAAATGGCAATGGGGTAGATAGAACTCAACAAAAATATATGATTGTTGAAACAAGGAAAATAACAATTATTTGGAAACTATATGAGGATCCCATCTCAAATACTTTTATCTCGGAACTACTCAAAACTACTTCGATTGTGATTTTTTTTTTGTGGTACGTGAAAATACTTCATTCTTTAAAGTTTGAATATTGACGCAGGTGGCACAAGATTGGTTTGTTTCATACCTGTCAAACCGATATCAAAGTATTACATTGAAATATCAGGAATCTAACTTAGTTTTTGTTAGGTATGGTGTTCCACAAGGCTCAGTATCAGGTCCCATCCTATTCATCATTTACATTACCGACATGTTACTTAACAGCAGCATATGCAGACGATACTAATAATTTGTTAACGGTGAAACGATTGAGGACGCTAGTAGCTACAAGAAGCCTATGAAAAAGTACCTTTTTGGAATGAAAAAACTCTATTTTTGTTTTTTTTTAAGTTCTGGTTCCACGAACAGAAAAATCTTGTATTGTTCAGAGAACATCGTGAGAGCCGAGAGAAAGTAGATATATGAATACATAATTGAATTTCTGAAGGCTGTATGCCTCAGGGAAGACCTCCCGAGGCAGCTAGTTCCAAAGCTTTGCCGTTCGGTGGAAAAACGAGCCCTGGGCAACTAATGTTTGGCATGTCTCTAAAGTGACGGCATATGAATGTGAGGACAGAGCTCGGCGGGTCAGTCTCGATGAGAACGTTAGCCGTGGAACGATTGATGTTACTTCGGAAGAGCATAGTCCATGAAAATAACTATAAATCAGAGACAGATCGCCAACCTTTCTGCGATGTTCCAGAGAAATAAGCGAGCTTGTAAGTGAAGTATCACCGACGAGACGAATAGCTCTCTTCTGGACATAATCTAAAAATTTTAATGTGTGTTTGGGTCCTGCACTCCATATAAGGGAACAGTATTCCACAACAGGTCGGATTTGTGCCGTATAAATCATAATCAGTTGACTGGAAGTAAAATACTTCTTGGCGCGAAACAGAAAACCAAGTTGTTGAGAGGAACTCTTGGCAATGGACCTTTCATGGTTCTCTCATGATGGGGTACTGCTGGCCACTGTGAGATCGGCCTTTCTAGAGAAAAGACATGCTTGGGTTTTGTTCACATTGAATTCCACCAAGTTGTTGGAACCCCATTCTTGAATTTTTGCTAAGCCTACATTTATTTCATTCACGATTCATTCCTGCATTCACTGGCTGATATAGGAGCTTTGGAAGGGTGTAATCATCCGCAAAGCTGTGCACTGAACATGAGGTAGCAACCAAAAATCATTGATGTGAAGAAGGAACAGTTTTGGTGCTAGAATGGATCCCTGCGGAACACCAGCATTTATTGGTAAAGTATCGCCTTTTATGAAGATACATCAATACATATTCTCTTCAAATTTGTATAATCGAATTCACAAACATCAAATGGAATTGAGATTGACAGTATGATCTAGATTAGTTTTTCCACAAATAATAAAATGTTATATAGATTCTGGTCTCAACTGGTCCAAACATATCGAGGTGACAGATTGGCCAGAACATATTATGTACATATTTCATTTATTTTAAACTCACCGGCACACTTTTCGGACTTTGTTCGAAATCATGCATTTACTCTTCCCGGAGTCAATGCTACCGAGGAGTGCTTCTTGTTTTTGGGCTAAAAATGTCATGGAGCATATATAAGATAATATTCAATTCTTAATTGAGAACAAGTGTAAGGTTAGTTCGTTCTGCTCAGAACAGACTAAAAAATTACTCCCCACAAAAAGTAGGTGTTTAATTTTCTTGTGCCTTGAACCGGCTCCGATACTAACAAAAGTCGCCCTGGAGCGCTAAGGGAAATAAAAATAATATCCGCCCTCTAAAGAACATGCTTTGCTTTTGGGTACACTCTACGAGTATTCTAGTTTCTACGACAGTGCCTGAACTAAGTATTTGCGCACTGTTGACAGTGCGTAAAGTTATACTTTTTCGCACAAGTGCGTAAAATCACAACAGTGCGTAAAGTATATTTTTACACACTGTTCATACATTTATTTATGCATTTTTAAAAAATACAGTACTTTGCGTCAAATATAATTCGAAAGTAATCATTTGATAATACGACGATAATTTATAACATAAATTTGATACAATTGCTACAATTTGGCATATAATAACTACTGTCGAACTCGGCTGCGCCTCATCGAACAAACTTCACGCTCTTACAAAAAAGTTCTACTCTCCGAACTTGTATCATGAATAGCTATTTTTATTTATTGTTCAAAAAATTTTGTTAAATATGTCAAATAATATGACTGAGGTGTAGCTTTCACTTTCAAGCAAACTATTATCAGTTTTTACCACAGATCACATAACTTTTGGAGTTGTGGAGAAGATTTTGAGAATTTCCCCGCTCATCTAAACTACTTTGAGATAAGATATACTTCTACAAGAGATTGATATTCTACATAGATTTTTCTGCATTTTATTTTCTCTAGCTCTGATTGCTCATAATCGCTAAACAATATTCAAAAATGTTAATTTAAATTTGATTGGTAATTACCATTCCATTTCAGTGACAAGAAGAACACCAAATCCTATAGTAATTTACGCAACAAGTCCGGAAAACACTGTTCTTTTGGACGAGTGGACAAGATTCTAGCACGAGCGTATAGCGAGTCCTGGAAGTCTGCGAGTCCAAAAAAACTGTTTTCAGACGTGTTGCGTACACAATTTTTTCAGTAACCGTGTAGAATAACAAATCAAAAGACACATTTATTTTTTATATTTCTTTGTAGAAGAAAATTTTGAACATTTTAATTCTTATTTGTATTGAATATCGAAATGCGAACAGAAGATAGGTACTAACAGAAACATTCTGATTCTTATTTATATAAATATTTATATTGAAATTCGGGCATTTCCCGGACTAGTCCGGAAAGTACGTACTTCTCGGACTAGTCCGGGAAGTGATACTTTCTCAAAGAAAAATACGGTTGCCGAAAAAATACTTTCCCTCGGCTCTCACGATGAATAAAAAAACATCAGATCTTTCCAATATTGTTGAAAAATAATTAATATTATTTTAGGTGTTCAATGGATGACATAGCTTTCATAGATCAAGTTATATTGTATTGAATGACATTTCCTCTATACAGCTTCAGTTACATTCTAAAAATATCTGTATATTATTATCGCTTGAATTACGAAATGCATTTCATAAGGTCAACCATAAAATTCTGATGATAAAAATAAAAACAAGTGGCACCAGAATGAATGTTCTCACGTGGTTTCAGCCATATCTTCCTCGTGGTAGACAATAATAGTCTACCACATTGCTGATAAGAAGACCTTAACGCGAAACACTTTCTTCAGTTTTCTAAAAGGTTCTGTATTGATCGTGACCCTCATTTTTTTTTTCAAATCGGAAGACGTTCACGAACACCATTGAATTTGAAAGACTCATTATGGATGAGGAAAGGACTCCGTACGAAAACAAATGGGAAATTGGTCGATTTGACTAAAATTTTCTCGAGTTATAGTGGAATGAGTCATTACAAAAATGTTAGTTTAAATTATTTTGTATGTGTTTTTTCTGAGATATTATTATTAATTTTTTATAAACATTACTCAGCAGCACTCAAAAGTCGATACCTGTGCGAGCCAAGGATTAACGGTCTTACTTTTCAACGTGCGATTCCTAGCACTTTCTCGGGTCATCAGAAAAAAATCTGTAGTCGCTAGAATTTTAACCTACACGACCAGCAGCCTGAACGGTTTGTACACCACTGTCTTAACCACTGAGCTACCTGACCCTCGTCCAAAATTCGTAAAAACGTTGTATTTAGCTGGGGATCGTCAAAGGAAACACTTTTTTGTTAGTCAAAATAAGACTAATTAAGTATTGATCGAAACTTATTAACATGCCCGATAACAATCTTAATAATGATAGGTTCTTCATTGGGTATGGCAAATAAAATAATTGTTATTTGACTTTTTTCCGACCTCTTTTCAAAAACCAACAGTTTATGTTCTAGTACAATATTGATTGTCTCTTGTAGATGACAGGAATGTGCTTTGTTTCTTGATGACTCTGTTTCAAATATGAATTTTAGAATTACTGGATTATATACCCTTATACTAAAGACAATTATGGACACAGCGCTTTTGATTACAAGAAAAGACATGAATTGCTACTGTCGATTCAATAAAAGATAATGTAACTTCTGGATCAATTCAATCGTTCGATATCACCTTCCATTTGTATAAATGGTGCATTCATTTTTCTGTCATAATCACTATATTCACAAAGTTTCCATTAACATCACAAAAACTGTTTCCTTACTTCAGTTTGCGCATTTTTTTCCGAAAAGCCCCCAGAGTTCTTGTCAGATTTTATTTTCGAGAGTTTTTTCAAAATGGATGATTCGGAGCTCCCCGATCAACATTTTTTTGCAGTAACCGTCGAAAAATATTCCGAATTTATACGCATTCCGTTTCAAGGAAGCAAGGGGGTTATATAGTATTTTATATAAAATTTTTTGGTGATCCCATGTTTTACCATATTTTATGGGTTTTTTCGATTTTATTTGCAAAATTTCACAGCATTTTTTTTTTCAATAAGGAGATCCATGCCATCAGACCCATCAGAAATGTTTCCGAATTCCTACGCGTTCTGTTTGAAAGAAATGAGAAGATTTTGTTTTCAAATCAAATTTTTTAATAATTCCATATTTTTTACTATATTTATTGATCACAACAAGATAGAGGATATAGTGGGAGGCAACATTAACGAAATGGAACCAACGGACTACATGACGCCGAGGTACTTCTCCAACAAGATCGAATAGAATGGATAGGTGACAACATCAGGAGCAAACCTGGAGAGAGGATCTGGTACACAGACGGATACAAAACCAGGGAAAGAACTGGTGCTGGAATATACAGTGAGGGGAGAAACTCCAAAATAACCGTCTCGCTAGGAACAAAAACCTCCTTATTCCAGGCAGAGATGTACGCTATCTTGAAATGCGCGAGAGAAATCGGTATGAGGAAAATGCGCAATTCACGAATCAAAATGTGCACAGACAGCCAGGCGTCACTGAAGGATCTTATGAACCCGAAAGTGATATCAACACTGATATGGGAATGCCAAGAAGAACTCAGTGTTCTCTCAAATAAAATAACTTTGATGTGGGTTCTAGAAAACTATGGCATCGGGGACAATGAAAAAGCTGGTGAATTTGCCAGAGAGGGCTCATCAACATCATATATTAGCCCGGAACCCGCACTCTATTAAATCTGATATTCGAGGATGCATTTTGAACTGGGTCGAACGAAAACAAATGAAGAGGTGGAACGATGCCCCTCTCATGCACCACTAGGGAAACAAAACTGAAGATCAAACGCAATAAGGTGCCAGTCCAATGAAAAAACACCTGCATAAACTGGGTCTGTACAACAACGGAGAACTTTTCTGCAAACAATGTGGTGAAGGGACAAGAAACAGCCAAATATGTACTGTCAGAATGTGAGGAATTAGACCGCAAGAGACAGGCAATATTCGGGAAACCCAGGCTAACTCCCGAAGAATACAACAGTCAATCGTTTAAGAACCTGTACAGACTAGTACAGGGGACTAGAGTTAGTGTGTGCTGTGAAACTAACCCGAAAAACACAAAAAGTACAAGAGGCTAATGTGTAGCTGGCGATAGTACCAACAGACGAGTAAAAAAAAAGTCTGGCTGTCAGAGAGGGCAAGGTGATGTTTTTTTTTTTCAATAAATTTTCTGTTGGTACCACTATCTTCACTAATTTACGGATTCTATTTTCGCAGAATTTGATTTCAATCGGATTCCGGGAAGTGCTCGAAAAATGGATTGCAAATTTTGACCGAAAAGACAGACAGACAGAAAAACAGACATACAGACAAGCAAGTTGAACAAAAGCTTGTAATAATAATGACACCATTATCAGTAGTAATAACCCAAGGACATTGATAATTATAGCAGATTCCGAAAGCTTGGTGATAAGTATTATAACCGAGTATGCAGGTTGGGCAATTATGATGATATAATGAAAGAGAGTATGATTGGGTAGGAAAGTATGATAGTGTATAAGATAATACTTAATGAAATGATTTTATTTTCCAAATTTCATAGATTGATATTAGACAATCATTTATAACTGTTGCATGTCTTTACCAGTGCAAAAATATTATCACACAAAAAAGTTTTCTGGCGCAATGATAATTATGTATAATTCTTCAAGAATTCATTAAAAGTGCAATTGTTTCATCCTACAGGAAATAAAACTCACCAACAATAACATCTCGCAAACGGCGTCGGTCTGTTTCCTATAAGCGAAAAGCTTGAGGAAGTTGTTATATTTATCAATGTTCGATGGTTATTCGGAGAAAAAATTGTTTGCTAACGGATACTTTTTAACATTGCACTAGTTTATGAATGCTTTCCATACAAATTTGTTATTTTAAACAGTATATTTTGATATATTTAGTAGGAAAATTTCATTAATCTTCTCGTCAGTATTACAATCAAATCATGACATCACTGACATTTTGACGTTATTGAATATTTGAAACTACAAAATCGAAATAAATCAAAATATGTATATCCATAGTAACGTGCCTGAGAGTGAAAACAGACCGTAGGGTCTGTTATCAGTATAACGTTGTTCTGATTGGTTGTGTTCAATCACATGACCTCAGTTTGGATAATTTCATTGGATTTCCGTTTGAGCAAAAAATGTTCAGAGTAATCATTTGGAATAAGACAGATCGTTTAATTTTTCTTATTTTGACGTATCATAACTAACACTTCGAAACTGTCAGTTTGTTCAACTTTTCATCAACAGTTACAAAATGTATAAGTTTCCCTAACTTGGTTTTCCTAACCAGTTTCTTTAAATGATTAAGGAAAGTTCATCTCATATTCAATTAGGAATAATTAAGTATTCTCGAAAATAAAGGGAAACTAGGTACATACGTGTATAATAAAAATGATAAACCAATAAAAAATCCTATTCATATTTATATAGAAGTATAGAAGTGTTCTATTTCCAGCGTTCTGAAGTAGACGATAATTTTCACAGCAAACGTTGGCAATGAAATTATAAAATTCACTCAGTGTTATATTTGAATTATTCCATTACTTTATTACAGTAACCAACTCAATTCACCTAGAAGAATATTAGGAGACTGACATGACTGAATCAAACTGAATCCAAAAACAGAGCACTAGTTTAATTTTTCATAAACAAATTCTGACAGTATTTGTGGGCCCATGTGCCATATTGCGAATAGAATTTTAAAACTCTGTAAATTTCCGTCATAACTCAAAAAAATTGAGGAATCCTTTATATTAACGCAGCGACACTGTAAGCCATGAAAAACTGTTACGATCTATAGGACAAATTGGTATAAGAGGAGCTTGTCAGAAATTAATGAAGAGCTATTTGTCCACCAAAAGTCTGTTGAAGTTGAAAAATACACATAGTAGGTACTGAATGAATAATAATAATAATAATACTCCCTCATAAACACTCGTAGAGTGTACCCAAAGGCATAGCCTGTGCGGGTAGAGGACGGCTATTATAATTATTTGCCGTGGCGCTCCGGGGCGACTCACTGATTTTTGGTGGCGTATTCACTTTTCAGCTGCAGGAAAACTCGGAAAACCTACAGCACCACCTCGGGTGGCCGGCGTGCACTCCAAGCTAGCACTAGACGAGATTGGCATCTAGACAAGCCAAGAATGATTACGTATAGTGTTGAATAAAACAATTCAGTTTGAAAACGATTGTCGTTAACAAGGTAAGGTTATTCTAGGTAATATACCTACAGTTTTCAATTTTTCAATTTCTTATTCATGTCTTTTATCTCAATTTTTCCAGTGAAACAAATGAAATTGATTTTATTCATCGCTCGGAAAACTGTACTTGTCATAGATTTTAAATAAAAAATATAAATATGGCACTAAGGTACACACGATTAAATTTTCACAGATTTTATTACATATCTTCTCAACATGTTTCGTAACACGATAGCTTTCTGAAGCGAATAATAGAACTAAATTACCCAGCCATTCATCGTGTGACATCAAGAATTATGTGATGTAGCATTATAGCAATGTTGCACCAATGAGTTGTTTTATTTATCGACTTCTATAGAGATCCTCAATATCGAGCATTCTGAAATCTTTGAGGTTGAGTACAAACTACAAAATACAATTTTATTCATAAGTTTCACTATGGTATTTATGCAGTCTGAAATATTTGGTCTGAAGCTCAAATAAAGGTTATGTAATATTATTCAGTAATCAACAGTTTTTTTTTTTCAACTGATGCCCTTTTTTAGCTATTTAAAGTCCGCCTCAGAGTGTGCAAATCGAACTTTCAAAAACGCGCGTTTTTTAAAGTTACCATGCCTACGTTAACAATTCGAGAACAGTGAAGACAGAATGACAATGTTATAATTCTTATCTGACAGGAGTACCTTGTAACGTCAAATGAAATATTGCAAACAAATGAAAAACTTTTATTCAAACATTAACGAAAGGTATTACTGCTGTCACATCACGAATTCAACCATTTTACATAATAAGTTCTTATTTCTATTATTCGTAAGAATGAAACCAGTATTTATGATTTCGAAGAGCACCAATTGAAAAAAATATCGTAAAGTATTCGTGGATCACTGATCTTTCAAAAACTTCTTCTATTTCGCGCGTGTTTGAAAGACCTATTTATCCACTTAAACTTTAATATACTATTCTACGCACTGGCATCTCCACCAAGGCTTTGGGATTGTAAATAATAAACTTTTTCATTTCATTTCATTTCATTTATTTTCAGTCACGAAAGAATATAATACAGTAGCATGACTATACAATACACTAATGTGACAATGTCAGAAGGTAGATAATTCCAAAAGACTAACCAATTTGGCAAAAAGAAAAGAAAGAACACGACATATAAATGTATAAATAAAAACAGAGATTTAAAAACATATAGAAATGATCAGAAATCACTATAAAATTCCTCCAGCGAATAGTAGGTTTTCTTCAATAATAACTGTTTCATCTTCCTCTTGAACATATGAATGTTTCTCGAGTTCTGTACATCTTTAGGAAGAGTATTAAATAATTTGCAACCATTATAAAAGATACCCCTTTGATATAGGCTGGAAGAATGTTTCGATGGAAGCAATCTGTTTTTCATACGAGTTTCATAGGTATGTTCTACTATTTCAGATTCAATTAATGAAACCACACCAAGGTTAGCCAGAGTACGAGGTTATGGCTTATTTCCAATTTCCTTGGAATTTTGCCATTTATATTTTCTTTTAAGCTAACAAAGTTCGGGCTTTCCCTATATTCGACGTATATTTGATATCTATACAATTACAATAACACAAAAAGGAAAAACGACCAAACTTTGAATTCCTACACTGAATCCCTTGTGTATAGAGAAAGCTTGTTTTGCTATTACGAGTATAATAATATATAGTGCACGTATTAAAACAAAGCCATCAGCTGGTTCAAAGTGCAAAAACAATGTACTTAGTTTGAATGGAACTGTGAGTAGTGTGAGATCACATGCATTAACGCCCTTAACGAATCAACATAGTCTTTGTGAGGAGGAGATGCTTCAGAATTTAGCTGAATTTCTGCCATAAGTAATGCCAAATTTTGTGTTAACAAAATAATACCGTTAAATATGTAGATTCAGTGTGTCGTAATTTTTTTGAGAGAAATAGTAATTTGTGTATCAAGTGAGTAAAGTGATACTTTTTTTTACGAGTAGGAAATGTTCTACGAGTAAAAAAAAACATTTTACTCACGAGTTTCATACAGTATTTTTTCTACAAATGTCAAAAAAATAACCAATTCATATTTTTTTGCAAATGTGAAATGAATTTGGCATATTTTTATGGATTCATTATTCGAACAAAGTTCGAAAAGTATGCCGGTGAGTTGAGTTTCAAACAAATGAAACGATTAATTTCGAGTCGAAATCCCTTTCTCTTCACACTATCCCGCAAAATGGAAAATTTAAAGCGAATATTGCAATAACATATTCATCGAGGAAAATATTATTATTATTAATGTTGACTTGACTTTCGAATAACTAGTCCATCGAAGTAACTTTTCATTTTCTTAGATTTGTATTCAATAGTTATTTATGCAACAAGTGCAAAAAGTAGGTGTTTATTGCACTCGACTTGTTGTCCTGATGGCCTCGTTGGACAAGAAACTCTTTTTGCACGAGTTTCATACAATATTTTTTCTACGTTCATGCAAAACCCAAAAAATGTTTCATTTAGGTGGCACTAAACTGTAAGGAAGACATTTTTTGTTTAAATCTATCTGCTAAAAGTAATTCAGATGATATTCGAAGGAAATAATTTTATTTTTAGCAAATTGCATTTTCTAGTAATTTCATAGTCCATTATATAATGAAACATGCAACTATTTAAAACTTAATACAATCTCACAGAAAATGGGCTCAATTTGTCGTCGATTTGAAAGTTTATGTCTGTCATGATGACAGAACGCTATAGTAGAATGACAGATGAGTGCAATAAAGAGACAGTTTTTCCACCAAATATAGTTCAATAAAGTTTTGTTTTTTGCATGAACGTAGAAAAAATAAACAATCCTCGTGAAGCAATGAATACCTTTTTCTTTCTTTGAACTATGTCAAGGAAATCTCATATTTGCACTATCCACGATTTTCTCCATTCAATCTTCATCACTTTTCATTTCTACTTAAATTAAATTTATAGTTATCAAGAATTCGTTATCTGGATGGATGCCCAATTTCACAAATTTTATTAATTATTGTTGTCAACTAGTTTCTGACGGCCAAACAGCCATAGCTACCTTGGATTACCTAGTGTAGATTAGGTCCAATAGTACCTTAGAGGTATATATGCTATTATTATAAATATATTCGACGCGATAGATTGGAATTTTGATAATACTTATTTAATAGTAAGACTTTTATTAAATTCCGACTTAAAAGTCAGAATTTAGTGAAAAATATTTTTAAAAATGTATGGTCCTCTACGCCTTCGTAGTTTTATATCTTCGTTAGAATTTCTTATTTTTTTTGATAATAATGTTTGTTTAATTTTTGTTAATAATAATGTTTTTCTACGTTCATGCAAAAAACAAAACTTTATTGAACTATATTTGGTGGAAAAACTGTCTCTTTACTGAGTGCAATAAAGACTTTAATGCACTCATCTGTCATTCTACTATAGCGTTCTGTCATCATGACAGACAAACTTTCAAATCGACGCCAAATTTAGACCATTTTCTGTGAGATTGTATTACGTTTTGAATAGTGGCATGTTTCATTATATTCATCGACTATGAAATTACTAGAAAATGAAATTTATTAAAAATAATTTTTTTTCTTTCGAATATCATCTGAATTACACAAAATGTTTTTAGATTACTTTTAGCAGTTAGATTTAAACAAACAATGTCTTCCTTACAGTTTAGTGCCACCTAAATGAAATATTTTCTGGTTTTTGCATGAACGTAGAAAAAATATTGTATGAAACTCGTGCAAAAAGAGTTTATGCACTCGACGTGTTGTCCAACGAGGCCATCGTCGAGTGCCATAAACACCTGCTTTTTGCACTTGTTGCATAAATAACTATTTTTTTTTTTTTTTTCTATTATAGTTCTATCAAGTTTCTACCGTTTTTGATTAATGAGAATGATCTGTATACATACAATCAACAAACCAAATTCTGCATAACTTATCGTGGGCTTTATAATCCTACCATGCGTGTAATGAGACCCGAGAGCAAGTTTTCATTATTTGTCTTATTTTGGTCACTAAGGTTTTAACGGAGACGAATATTATTGTTAAAACATAGCGGTAAATATGACAGATAATCACCTGAACTATAAAAGTTAAAAAAAAAATTCAAAAGTTGAATGGGCCTTACTACCCACCACTACCTCATATAGAATCTTGGCTTTGGCGATTTGATCGACGATAATCTAAATGTTTTTTGGATTGACATGGCCGTTACTTGAAGGAAATCCAAATATATACTTTCAATTCAATTTATTCCCAAGAAACGTACAGTTTACAATAGGGAAAAAAACAAAATTTAAATAATTTCACATAATATAAGTAACAATATTAAAAAATTAATTTAAATATAATGAAATCAGAATTGGAATGGATTCAAAGGAGTAAGTATTTTTTAAAGTTATTCTTGAATCGCAATGTACCATAAGTTTTTAAATAATTTATATAAGTTTAATAAGTTCATTGTAAATTTTCACACCATAGAAATAAATTGAATAGTACACTAAATTATTTTTCGTTGAAAACTACTTAAGTAAATGTCCTTCTTATTATTCAAGTTAATTAGGACCTACACATAATTGACGCCAAATCCTAGACTCATACTGTTTACGCCAGTCGAGGCTGCAAGAAATGGGACACTAGGCCATTCTGGAAGCATCCGGAGGACGTTGGACGGACATCCACAGGAAGCACTACAGTTACGACAAAGGTGGGTCATTCCCCGATGCCCAAGGCATCTTCGCTGCCGCGAAGACTGTCGATCACAACGCATTAATGGCAGGAGATAAGAGACGCGTTCCCATACTGATTTAGGTCAGCTGCTTATTATAGTCCTTTAAATAAAGCTCAAAAAATGGCAATACCTCGCAATTTTTTCGTCCTGCGTCGATTTGCACAAAAATTTGGAATTAGGCTCATCTTATCCTTTACTTCAACTTCTATATTATGCCGATGGGTGCTGTTTATTTTTTAGGGGTGAAAAGCACCTACCGCTAATTGTCAAACCTTAGAAAATAATAATTTCAAAGCTTGAGATGGGTAAAATTTCAAAATATTTCACCCTTGAAAATCTACCCGTTAGAGCTTAATGCAAAAAAAATTGTTTTTCCTAAAAAAATATTAATTCATCAAATTAATTTAAATCAACAATATTTTTGCTTGAAATTTGTACCAATTTCATTTGGCAACTTTTCAACCTTCATAAAGGAACCCCAATTGTAGATAATTGTAGATCAATCAAAATAAGGAGTTACCCTCGAAATAATTTCATTATCGATCACAGTATTTTAATTTAAGAATGTTGTTGCTTAAAAAATGTACTCATTTGATTTTTTTACTTTTCAACCCTTATCAATCAATCCCTATTATAGCCTAAAAAAAGATTATAATTTTTAAAAAACGTTTTAAAAAACTAACGCTTCAAGTGCATTGAATTATCTATATTTTAAAAGTAAAGAGCATACAACTAAAACTGAACAGCAGGATCTTCAATGACTTTTTTGAATAGAGCTCGCGTTTTCCAATCTTTCAGAAATTCAGCCCATACAGAATCTACTCATTCATCACCTGAGACCAGAATACCTAATAGGTGATAGTCAACTGTACTGTCAAATAAAAGAACAAGTATAGTTGAAACACTTGCAAATCTGATCATAACTCTGAAGCTCTTCAGTTATGACTCAGCAACCCAAAGATGTATAAAACTATTTCAGCGAATCAAGCTAGAAGTACACCCCAATCTAGCCGACTGCAATTACGAGCTTTACGCAGTTATTGTTCACTGTGGTTCTGGAGCTGATTTTGGCCACTATTGCACCTTAGCCAAAGATAGAACGGACTGGTACAAATTTGATGACAATTGCGTAAATAGAATACCTTCTTTGGAACTGGACTTTATGGAGCTTTCGAAGAAAGCATACATCCTATTTTACCATAGAGCAGATTGTCACACCTCTTTAGACGTTGTCTACCAGTGAATTCCGACTCTTCAGATGATGTGGTGTTGCAGGTTCTTCCGGGTTTCCCTGCAGCTCTGAAAGCAAATGCGCCACCAATATCATTTAAGCCGCCCCGGAGCGCCGATCAATCATTTCGATGTTTTTACTTTGTTCTTGTTAGTTTCAATATTTTAATTTAAACTAATAATAAATTTTTGTAGAGGATGAAAAAAAAACTAAAACTTTAAACTTCAAACTTCTAGGATCTATTGATGATACATAAATGAGTAGAATCGCAGAAGGGCGACGTTGATTAGGATGGTGATTAGTGGGTTGTTTTCACCAATTTTTTCGTTGAAAAATGTAGGGATTGGCCTTATTTTCATCGTAACTCACTTATTTTGATGCTACCGACTTCAATTTTTTTAAAGAAAGCTCTTTTTATGAACTTTAAAAAACGTCTTGAAGTTTTCCTCGTAAATTGCACACTTTTATTGCTATTTCATTCTGAATCTCGCAAATTCACCATTTGCTGAACAAAACTTACCTAACCATCAACAAGCCGTAGCTCGGTCCGTATTAGTCGTACAGGAATTGTTGTAAAAGAAGGATTTTCTTTACAATTTTGCTCTCAACAGTTTTTTCGATGAATGCATATTTTTCGTGTTATTCGGGAATAAAACGATTAAAAACGTTGAATGTTCATTGAAATACTGTTACTTTCAATCGCGAATAACTCGAATTAAAAAAATAAAAAATAATGGAACATTTTTCACTCAAAATAAATTTTTCCATCGTCCCGTGGTTAAAATGTGAGACTTTTGTTCCTCGGGCTATTCACTATCAAAGTTTCAAGTAAATCGATGTAAGACGGAAAAATTGCGAGCTAAAGTGCATCTTTTCCTGGACTATTAGGTGTATATTCGTGTGTGATTTTTATATTGTCATTATATCAATAGACAGTAACAATGTACCTGGAAATCTATCAACAAAGGGAACTATTAAGGTCCAACTAGTTATTTAATAACCAACTAGAATTTTTGAATTAATTAATTTATAAGAATTCTGAAGCTCTAAATAAGCTCAATACTTTTATTTTCGACATGCATAATTTCATACATAGTTTTCAGCAAAGTTATAACCTTCCTCCAAAATCTGATTGACACATGTTAAGTTTGTTTTCAGTAGTAATAACCCAAGGACATTGATAATTATAGCAGATTCCGAAAGTTTGTTGCTTGGAAACAGACCGACGCCGATGGCCGCCTTCATTAATCTTTTCGTCAGTATTACAACCAAATCATGTTATCATTGACATTTAGACGTTATTGAATATTTGAAACTTCAAAATCGAAATGAATCAAAATATAAATATCCATAGAAACGTGCGTGAGAGTGAAAATAGACCGAAAGCTTGTTGTTTGGAAACAGACCGACGCCGATTTTTCTGTTAAATATTTGACAGGTAAGGGGGCATACATCCATTAATTACGTGAGGCAACTTTGGCAATTTTTCGACCCCCTATCACCCCTTGGTGAGATTTCGTGAGATTTTGCTTGACCCCTCCCCTCTCCCCTAATATCACGAGAGATTTTTCAAAATGCGTATTTGTAATGTAGATGAGTTAATCTGTTTCCATACTCAATATCATTGCAAGAAAAAATGTTATTGTTAATTATTAGCTGGAAAAGCAAGGAAAATAATAAACCCTTATAGTCCAAATCGGTCTTATCGTGCGGATTAGCGCTGCTGAAAATTATTATTATCAACAAATCAGCTTTTCGCATGTGAAAATCGTATATGTCTGTCTCATGTATCATTGGGGTTTTATTTGAACGGGTATGATTCAACACAAAGGAATAAGAGGAAACTAAATAAATTGTCGGTGACTAAGTCTCACACCTGCACGTTAAGACCGATTTTGACTATACCATTGTTTTCTAATGCTAGAATATGTGCCAATTTTCAAACACCAATCTCACATGGCACCACACTATATGATTTTCTGCACTATTGCTTTCTATTTATTTTGCTCACAGCAACATAATATATTTCTGCAGACAAATAATTGGCCCTACAATATTGAACGTTGTCATACCGCTTCTGAGCCGACTGTTAGTACGAAAGCAGATATTTTTTACTTGCACTTTTTTTAACTTGTCTCGACAAATCCTATTATGCCTAAGTAGTTCGTTGATGCATTAAACGTGCATATTACGAAGAAGCAAACAATAATCACAGGGATTTTGTATGTGACATTCCAAGTGGTGTCTTGTAATATGTAATAGTTACATAAAGAGCTTGAGATAAGTTTCGTACATGGCATCACAAGTTAAAACGTAAGGGCTGAATCTTCCACAGCTCGCACAAGTCTGTTGAGGACTTCTGAAGGTTGATCGTGAGGAGGCAGCCGGTGAGCCGGTTGATGGAAATAAAAATTTCAACAGCAATTTAACAACAACAAAACAGTCACAAGCAGATTGTTTGATCCATATCGAAAGATAGTTACTTAAGTAACAAGGAATGTAAAGACATGTTAACATTCGAAGTGAGCGAGTACGATTTTCTTCCGCCCAGTCATTGAAGGATGGAAGAAGTTTTCGACCAATCATTTTAGCAAAAAAGGGGAAAAATTACAAAAGAAAGAAACTTTCATAAAAGATGTATTTCATTGCACAATGAAACTATACGATTTTGATTTTTTTTTTCGAATATATGAATAGGATATTCATAAAATCTGTTGGCATAGCGAAATAGATTTTCGTCGACCAAAATGTATTGGGGATTAAATGCGAGAGAAGCGAACCTTGCTTCAATGAAATGAACGATTTCTGTGAGTGATATGTTTTGATAACATTCTCCCTATCTAATTTATTCAAAAGCGTGATTAAGTGCCTTCCTGCTCATAGAAGAGTACATATGCTCTTCTGCTCACCATGGATTCTGAAATAATCGGGGAAACATGAGAATCGTTGAACTCGTGAGCAGAAGAGCATATGTACTCTTCTATGAGCAGGAAGGCACTTAATCACACTTTTGAGATTATATTTAGTTTTATTTTATATATTTCATTATTCTTATTGTTATTGTTATTTATTTTGAATTATATTTATTTATATTTGAGAAAAATTTATTCAATGAATTTTCAATGAAAACTAGAGGAAACTTAAAAAATCAACTATCTGAATGAAAATGCGTATTTTCACTTTCGGATTTTTATTTTCAGTTAGAGTCTTTTCACAATATCTATCAGAGTAGTTCAATGTCCAGAGAGGTTTCAGCCGGGGAAGTAGCTGTTTTCTGTTAGATATTATAAATGAATCACATTTTTCATTTCTTAATTTTCTTGGAGAATGTTCCCCTTTTCAACATGAATACCTCCCAAGAGGTTATCTTGAATGATGGAAAATAGCGACTAAAGTTTGTCTTTCAGCCGCAGATGATTCCACAACAGATTTTATGAGTATCCTATTCATATTTTCGAACAAAACTCAAAATGCAATGCTCATGGCAGGTCTATGTCAAAAAGTGTTACTGCATAAGAAATATTTCCATAATTTCCAACCTTGATGTGTACAATTGCTTCTAAGTCTGCTTTCCAATTCTATCAATCTTCCTGATGAGCTTTGCAAAGCGAAATAGATTTTTCTCGAACAAAATGTATTGGGAATTAAATGCGTGGGAAGCAAACCTTGCTTCAATGAAATGAACGATTTCTGTGAGTGATATTTTTTAATAACATTCTCCCTATCTATAATTCATTTAATGAATTTTCAATGGAAACTAGATTAAATCAAAAAAAGTTTCACTTTCAGATATTTTCTTTTCAGTTAGAGTCTTTTCCCAATATCGGGGAACTGGTTGTGTTCTGCTAGATATTACAAACCAATCACATTTTTCAGTTGTCAATTTTCATGGAGAATGTTCCCCTTTTCAAAACTATACAAATTTGCCCTCTCGTTCAAGACCGGCAACATTTGAAAAATATATATTAATTTGGTGGAAACAAAGAAAATATCATGCTTTATCGTTTTCTAAGTTTGAGACCGTTTCCAAGTTTGGTATAACAATAAATACATTATTTATTCGGCAAGGCTTTTGATATAGAAAGACACGTTTCTTTACGTTCGCTACTATTTTAGATTTCCTCCGCCAAATTTTCAACAAAAGTATGAATAATAGTTATTTATTGTATAAGTGTTTTAGATATTATTTTATTTGCGTAAGAATGTTTAAACGCGAGAGCGAAGCTTGAGCGTTTAAATTTCTTAAGCAAATAAAATGTATCTAAAACACGCATGCAATACAACGTTTTATTCACAAACACATTCATTTAGAATCAGAATCGCGGAAAGTTTTCATCACAAAATGATTTGACGTTTTGCTCTAACAGCGGCTGTCACCTCCTCAAAAATCATTGAATAATAAGTAAAATGTGATTGATATTCAAGATTGTATTTTTCATTATTCCACTAGCTGAATAAAGTAATTTCATTATTCCACTAGTGGATTAAGTGGTACTTTATACGGTTCATAAGTGTGGATAAAACTTCAATTATAAGGTGATTGTGGATAAATAATTGATTCACTCTGATGCCTAACTTGAATTTATTGCCCCGCCAGTAAAAGCTTCTCTCTCTAACAAACATTGGGTTTATGGACAAAATAATAGGCGTTATCTCCGTAGTATTCGGAGATGATAGCATCAAACTTGATATTGTTGGATTCCTAATGATCATCCCCGACCAATTACTCAATAAAATACATGGTCTTCTTTTTAAAGTTAACACTCTACAGTTGTCACCTTTTATTTCAAATCTGCAATTTTTAATCATCTACAGTATGATTTTGATAGTTAGTTTTTAATTTCTTAGTAAAATGATAAATTTTGATATTTTCCAACTTTGTGTGTCTGAAAATTTACAAAATGTTTTTTTATTGAATGCTAATTTTTATTTTCTGATTGTTGTAGGTTTTTCTCTACGTGAGATGACTTTGCTTACCTACTTAGAATACTATAAAATTTGATGGAATCCATCTCTGCTATCCTTCTTTTTGTTTGCTGGTGATTACTATAAAGGTTGTTTACATTAGATAGTCCAGTATAGGTAAAGTATTTCTTTATATTCTAATTAATATTTAATTTAATATTGAGTTCTAATTTGAACAAAAACTGAAATTATAATATATCTGTGAATAGAAAAAACTGAAAAGAACCATGAGAGTAATATTAGATTCCGGTAATAGATATCAATAATATTAATTTTTGATTTTTTTTTTTTTTTTATTATCGAATAATGTCTCTTGAACGTCTCTACTTGTTCAATGTTCCAATAGAGATTCACAATGTATGTATGTCATTTATTTATATTGAGACGGTATTTTTCTTCATTTTAACCTAATGCACCGTACTGAATTTGTTTCAATATATTTTTTTTTCTTCAAATTCTTCTCACTGATTTGCAAATATATTCGCTATGTGTAGTGTGTTAAAATAAATATGTTTCCTACTCTGTAATATATTGATGATTTTTATGTATTGCTGAGATATCATCCATATCTGAATTAGATTTGCAGAACACGACTTCAGACTAGAAATGTGAAAGAATTTTGCATAAATGTGTTTGTTATTCAAATATGCTCAGGTATTATTTTAAAGCAGAGTTTCCATACTTTCAATGAATTAAAAATCCGTCTAAAACCATAATAAAAAATATGATTTTCAGTAGTGTACCTCAAATTTTTGATCGAATTATATTCCGCAGGATGCAATGAACTCGTAAAATTACGCAATTGGAAGGAGAAAATTCCAGACTCCAGGTTCGAGGTGATGATAGGGATAAGACAGCCTTACTTTAATGAAGAACAGATTAAAATATTACTGTACAGCTTGGCAAACTGCCACGAAATGCGGTCTCCATTTCTCCCGACTGTATTTTCAACAAATCGCTACAGAGCTTCTCACTTCGTTTGGCTTATTCGTAATTCAACAATTTGTACCTGGACTACACTGAATATTCAGAGATTCCACAAAGTGTCTGCAGCTGACGTAATATTCATGAGATAATTATGGGACATTACAACGCAATAATGCTGATTAAAATTGATCTTCCAAATTAGAAAGTTAATGTGAGAAATTAGTTGGCAGGAATTAGGGCCTGAATAAAAAAAATAATCAATGTCTGAGGTAGGTAAGTAACGTGTCTTTCTGACATTTTTTTCAAACCCTCCAAAGTATGAAAATAAACTCAAGGGAACTTATACAGTAAGTTTAGTAGTAGAAAGGTTTAGTGAACGAATGTATCTGTAATTGCAATACAGAGATATACTACAGAGAACATGTTATGGGAACATAACAAGGCATGGCAGAAAATATCAAAGTATTCTGGTAATTTGTAGCCAATGAAAATAACACTAAAACTGTTTCATTGCCAAACTTTCTCGGATGAACTTGATATTTGTGAAACTTTTTCTGAGTACTTCTCATCCGTTTTCGAGCCATCTGACACATATCAACTCTCAAAATCATTGAATAATATATCTGTGGACCAGGCTATCATGCAGATCAATATGTTATAGACATAAAAAAATATGCCGAACCAGAAGGCCTACTCCTAATATTTCTCTGGTCTTGTATTGAGTCCAAAGCTCAACCCCTTTATATTATATTCAACAAATCTATTTCTGAAAGTATTTTTCCTAACATCTGGCGCCAGGTGCAAATTACTCCAGTATATAAAATTGGGAAAAATTCCAGTTGAAAATTATGGCCCTAAATCCATAATAACAGAATTATTTTTCGAAACCAAACACTCAATCAGTGAGTATCAACATGACTTTTTCCAAAATGGTTCAGTTGTTACTAACCTATTGTTGCATCAAGGTGGGCAGTTGTAGATATTATTGAGGATAAAAAACAGGTATATGTATTTGATAAGGTATATCATGCATCACCCTTTGTCAAGGTGAAAATATGGGTACACGGATTAATTTTCTTCAGTGGATCAAATCTTACACGAACAACAAATCCAAAATTTCTGAAATCAACAACATTTCACCATGGTCACTCTGGGAATTCCGCAAGGCTCCCATTTAAGCCCTTTACTGTTCAATCTTCATAAATATGACATCTATGTATGCTTCGAAAACTCATGTCATTCTCTATATGCTGACGACCTGAAATCGTTCAGATCAATATATATATTCACACAGACAGCCAAATACTTCAACAGTCACTGCCATTCTACAGGCCGATTCACCCAGGGTTTTTGACCCTGCATGATAAATTTCTAAATTAATACTTCTGAACCAAAGAAAATATGACTTCGTGATAGAAATGCTAGTAAAAGGAACGTATGTGAACTGTCTTGCAGTTTATAGGCACAAGGGTAAAAAATATTTGCTTGTTAAACGGTTTTTACAAATAGTAAGCAAACATTTTTGACCCTTGTGCCTATAAACTGCAAGACAGTTTACAAAGTCGAATTTTCTTTGGTTCAGAAGTATTAAATTTATTAATACTAGAGGAATTTATCGTGCGGGATCAAAAACCCTGGGTGGACACCCATGTATCTGAATCGGCCTTACCGATCGCTTAGCTGGCGTGCATGGGAGTTCATATTCAAACGACAGTGGAGTTCAAGTTAGCTCGAGATTTAACTCTGCACCTCCGCCAATTCCTTGAACATGACAACTTCAGATTTATTTGAATATACAGGGTTTTATGGAAATACGTGGTCAAACTTGAAAGGGTGATTATTTGAGTAATTCTAAGACTAAAAGTTCATATGAACATAGGTCCTATAATCCTTCGTTTTCAAGATACAGGGTGTCAACATTTTTAAAATAAATCGGTTTTTCGTTAATATCTTAAAAATCCTTCAAAACGATGTTTTTGAAATTTGGCACTGTTATTTAGGGTAGTAAGGGGCTAACCCTAACTAGATCAAAGTTTCCATATCCAGTGGCGTCCCCGAAGGCACCTTAACCAATATTTTTTTCATAAAAAATATGCGCCACCGTTTTTTGCCGTTTTTATATTTGTTTCTCGTTGATCAACTAAAATTACAACTTTTTCATATCTAGAATATTTTTTTTGTATCTTGCTTTGTTTTTGAGAAAAAACAGAAAAATTACTTTAATGCATGTCCCTGGGAAAACATAATAAAAAATGTAACTACTAAACCATCAAAAACTGGGGTGTGGGGTGGGATTGATGGTTTAGTAGTTAACATTTTATATTATGTTTTCCAAGATACGTGCAATAAAGGGATGTTTATGTTTTTTCTCAGAAAAAAAGCAAAATACGAAAAAATTCCAGATATAAAAAAAATGTAGTTTCAGTTGCTCAATGTGAACCAACTACAAAAACTGCGAAAAAACTAGTAGCGCACAATTTTTCCGTGCAAATTATTGCTTAAGGTGCCTTCTGGGATGCCACTGGATATGATAATTTTGATCTAGTTAGAGTTGAATTAGCCCCTTACTACCCCAAATAACACTGCCAAATTTCAACAAAGTCAGTTGCAGTACCATAACGGACAAGCTTTCCTTGGAAGCCCCTTTACAGCGTGAATAATCCTGGCTATATACCTGCGAAGATATGGAATGTCTTTTTTGGAAGCCGAGTTGTTCTTCGGGAATGAGTTTGAGCTCTCCTTCCAGCTTATTATACCTGATCGAGAGGATTCTATCCACCACTTTCCATCTCCACTTGGTATTCGGATCTTTCTGGGTCCAGGATCGGGATGATCTCCGCCTACTTGAAACACTTGGGGTGATATGAATGAATTAGTCTAATAGGAATTCCTTGGGAGGTTTCTGAGTAGAATTGAGTCAATTCAATTTATGAATGGGGCCTCGTTTTTGGGTAGCCTTTTTATGACTTCAACTATCTCGTTGGTTTGGAAAAAGTTCGGTTCTCAAGACTCTTTCTCTCTTCACCTTTCAATTTTTCGTCTGCCTTTTGGGTTTCCTCGGGTTCAGGCGTCATATATGCCAATGTTTAAAAGGAGTCTTGATAGTACTCCCAAAACAGTTATGTTTTCCGATGTACGGACATCGCCCGTGCGCATTTTCTCTGAAATTTTTTTGGTCATCCTCCATAGAGAGTTGTCGCCCACGTCAAGATTTTCATACTTCTGCTGCCAGACTGCATCCTTATGTTCCTTCATATGCTGTCTTACGTCATTACCCAGGTTGATGAGATTATCTTCGTACCAACTGGGATTTCTGGTGGATTTTCATTTTTTCATTGCGGCCTTTCTCAGATTCATCACTAACTTGATTAAGTTCCGGAGCAGATCCTGGTTCTACCTTACAACTTTGTTCCTTGTCGAAATATCCCTCATAGCTCTCATGATGTTTCTGAGCACTGACACACTCGGTGAGTGTTTTTGCTCAGCACTTTCCTGTACTTTTTCCAGTTTTTGTTCACGTAGTCAAAGATGGTTGGCTCCACATCTTCCACCTACCTAAAAAAGTACAGGGTCATGTTCAGAAATGATCCCAGAGACGGTGTGGATAGTATAGTATAGAAGGTGCTTGGGATCATCGGCTGATTGACACATTTCCACTCAAGCATCCTTGAATTAAAGTCTGCTGCCGTGTAAATATGGCTAGACGGATTATATACCGCATACATCTTTGAACCATTCTCTAGCTCTATCAGTTTTTTTATTCTAGCTGCGTTAGGCCTGTCAGTTTCAATGGTGGTTAATCCCTTGATGCATGATTTTTGATCCTACCAGAGCTTCGTTTCGGAGACAAAGATTACCTCTGAAGCCATCTTTGCCCCGTCACTTTACCTATTTAGTCACTCTGATCTCACGCGTTGAACTGGGGACTAGTGCGCTCCACCTTGCGAGCAGAACAAGAAGTACTTCTTTGGACTGAGAGAATCATTCAGACATTGAGCACGAAGCTCAAACTTTTTTGGAGATTGTTTAGTAACGAAAGTCGTTGCCCATCCTTGTACAGTGTAGGCTATCATGGCAAATACCTTTCAGAAAATAGCTGGTGCCTGGCTTATACCACAACGGGTATTGAATTATATCGAACAAATACTTGTACATTCAATATTTTGGTGAAGAAACTGAAGTTTCTTTGATCCCCAAATTAGTTCAGTTCTCAGATCTCTTTTTAAAGAAACAACGGTAAATATTCTAAGCTTGTTTTGTGATATTTCTTGTTGCTTGTACCCTCCGAAATTTCAAGAATATTACCAACTCGTATCTTATTTCCTTTGGCGCTCACGATATTCTCCAAACATCGAATATAATTTTTTATTTTGTGTGCTCAAATAAAAAGGTTATATCAGCGAATTCACGTGATATATATTTTCGGAAGAGAAGCGCTATAAAATGCCAGATGACGGATTTTGCGTTAATATACCTGTTTGTTTGAAAACGAATAGGTGATATTTAATCGAGAAATCGTGTTATTTGAAGCGTTTCGTGGCTGACTCTGATCCAAGCAATTAGAGGCAATCAGCGAGATCCTACGGCAAATATGAAAATGCGGTTGAGAATAATACGAGTAATGAAATTTGGAGAGATTAAGGGGATATCCTCAGATTCCGAGAAATCGTTGTTGTCGTTGCCGAACTCATTGGTTGGCTGGCAAGAATTTGTAATATTTTTGTAGGTAATGATGAAGAGATGCGAGGATAAATGGAGAATTTTTGGTATAGAATATGATGTTCATTTATGAATCTTGAAGCACGGGAACAGTTTTTCCAATTTCCATACTCAACAATAGTAATACCTGTCTCACTGTTCTTTTAATGAAAAACATGTTTTTTTATTGAAAATATTTTGGGAAATGCTCAGTTTTAAAATGTTTAAGAAATCTTGACATAACGTTTCCTCTTTTTTAAGTTTTGTAACTGACAATGTTGAATCCGATTGAGCAACTAATTTGCCAAAGAATGCCTCCTATGTAAAAAATGTCTTTTTGATAGTTAGATATTTGGTGGATACTTTCCAAACATTGCATGCTTATTCACATTGTGTTTGTTTGGAAAGTATATTTGTTAAATGAAGCACATATTTAGATAGAAAATTCACTTTCCGAACTAACACAATGTGAATATTTATGCAAAATCTAAAATAAAACATGTCAATGTTGAATGTGTAGGTACGGTGCACAATTATCACGTCGCGCCGGCGACATTCAGTGGGAAACAACCCACTAACAGTTATAATTGCTTCCATGTCCAAACCAGGACCTTAATTAGATTGGATTATTTAACATTACGATATATCCATTTGTTCTATTCAGGAAATTTGAATAATTTCCTTGCCAAAATGATATATTTGGACGATAGCAATTCCACGTTCTTGGTATAGATTTGAATAATGCAGTTTCCTCATGTTATACCAAAGTGCTCTTTGTAACAAGATCTACCAAAGGGGAAAGGGGAAAGGGGAAAGGGGAAACGGGAAAGGGGAAAGGGGAAAGGGGAAAGGGGAAAGGGGAAAGGGGAAAGGGGAAAGGGGAAAGGGGAAAGGGGAAAGGGGAAAGGGGAAAGGGGAAAGGGGAAAGGGGAAAGGGGAAAGGGGAAAGGGGAAAGGGGAAAGGGGAAAGGGGAAAGGGGAAAGGGGAAAGGGGAAAGGGGAAAGGGGAAAGGGGAAAGGGGAAAGGGGAAAGGGGAAAGGGGAAAGGGGAAAGGGGAAAGGGGAAAGGGGAAAGGGGAAAGGGGAAAGGGGAAAGGGGAAAGGGGAAAGGGGAAAGGGGAAAGGGGAAGGGGAAGGGGAAAGGGGAAAGGGGAAAGGGGAAAGGGGAAAGGGGAAAGGGGAAAGGGGAAAGGGGAAAGGGGAAAGGGGAAAGGGGAAAGGGGAAAGGGGAAAGGGGAAAGGGGAAAGGGGAAAGGGGAAAGGGGAAAGGGGAAAGGGGAAAGGGGAAAGGGGAAAGGGGAAAGGGGAAAGGGGAAAGGGGAAAGGGGAAAGGGGAAAGGGGAAAGGGGAAAGGGGAAAGGGGAAAGGGGAAAGGGGAAAGGGGAAAGGGGAAAGGGGAAAGGGGAAAGGGGAAAGGGGAAAGGGGAAAGGGGAAAGGGGAAAGGGGAAAGGGGAAAGGGGAAAGGGGAAAGGGGAAAGGGGAAAGGGGAAAGGGGAAAGGAAATTCTGACTAGAACATGTGAAGACCATTTATATAAGTGGATTTGTTATATGGACAAGACCTGGTGCTAATGTACTCCATGTAGTAGAATTTGGGATTAAAATTGAGTTCTATATTTTCACTGAAAATTATACAGCGATACTATAATTTTTTTCCTTGGTGACGTATTTCCATGATTGTTCTACACGGATAATTAAGGTGCGTATTTACATTACGCAGCCTGAGCTTGAATCGAGCAGCACACGTGCTCATTCGGTGCTTATGCGGAACAAATGCTCTAGTGAATACGCACCTTTATACATGGTCAACGAAGCTTAAATGATTCAAATCATAATTTATGTGATTTCAGTTGGAAATATTTTGGTGAAATGCATTACATTACAATGAACTCAAAATGTTTCCACCTAAATACGCGGAGCAAATTAAACCAGTCCAACTAATTGATTGAATAAGTTTCAAAATATCAATGATAATTTCTATTAAACATAAGCAGATGAGATGTTTAAAATGATAGATGTCATTTCAGAACATAACTATTGTAACAAACAGAGAAAAACAGAAAATTTGCGTTACGTGGCAACTTAATGAGATACAGTCGCCCATTTGCTATTGTAGCTTCAATGAAACCCGGAATATCCTGCAGTATCACATAATCTAAGGAACTAGAATGAATTTTTTGAGAGCTGATGGATAGGTACTTCAATCTGTGAATGTCTTCTTTTTTGAGTGATCTAATGCATCAGAGGCTTCCAAGAAAAGAAATGTGACACAAAATTATCTTTGAATTTTCACCAATTATTATTTCTGTCATTCTGTCACAGTCAACTGTGGAGAGTGTTCGTATAAAACATGTGCATGCTGCTTCCTCCTGATCTTCGCCATAAAATCATGTTCTTGAGTCGAAGGGAGCATTTTTCATAAGTAGGTGTTCTCTAGGGTGTAAAGAGTTGGAATGTTTAATGCAAACAAATTCATTCCAAGAGAATTTATATAAAGAAGCAAATAGTTCAATACCTAAGTTTGAAATAACAGTATATTCATTAATTAGAAATAATTATTTTGTTGAAGAGATATATATATATATATATATATATATATATATATATATATTTGATTGAAGACATCCTTTTTATCAGTGGTCTACATATATGCAAAACACTGTTATTTTTTTATTTGAATGTTTATAATAAATTAGCAAATGACAGTTGCGTATCCAAAACATAACCAAACATAACAAAATATAACTGCAGATTGTCTTCCATGTGATGGCATAGTCGGTTTCCTTCGTATTTTTCTTAGGAAAAAATCCTCTAATGATTGGCCCAAAGTGGTGTAGCAATTTACCAACGCCTCAGATGTTAGTTGGTCTCTCTGCTCATTTATTATTATTATTATCGTTATTACACTTATCATTATATTTAATACCTTCCGGAAGGTGGTATCCGCTATTACACGTTATGGTGTTTTTTGGCAATTTTCGGAGCCTTTTGATGTTTTTAATCTGATATCCATAAAAATTACTTTTTATCAGCTTTATGAGCATTATCAAAAATGCCGCTGATAATTATATTGTTATACTCGATTGATGACTCCCAATCGAACCAAACAAATCTAGTAGATAAATGCACGTTAACAATGGATAACGTAGATCCACTCCAAACTTTATTAACTTTGGACTACGTAACTAACACATGCAGGTTTATTCAAACAAGTACTTACAAAGGAATACTGAAGAAAAAATGCAAAAAATATAAACCACGGGTACAAATAAATATCACGTATGAAGTTATTGATAGTACATTGTATAATTAGTGCGGAAAATAGGATATTTCATACGATTGTGACAGGATGATGAACCATGAGCCGCAGGCGGGTGGTTATCATCTTGTCACAGGAGTATGAAATATCCAGCTAGGCGGTTTATACAACTTCGCATAAGCTCATCCTGCATTTGCGCAGATGCCTTGCGGTACCCGACCAAATAGTGAGATGCATTAGACAACTAGTACAGCTCTGGAAGATTCGCTTTACCATAAGATCTGGTCAAGTCAATCCAAATAGAGCAGGTAATCTTCAGAAGATGCGTATTCCAGAGAGACTCTCTCAGCCCTTTTATTTTCTCCATCTTATTATTTATATTATCGATTGCACTCAGGAACACCTGTGGATACAAGAGCAGCACCCCTAGCACCCAGAGGCACAAAGTCGCTCATTTATTTTACATATCAAAATATATGCCTCCGGAGGAGAGGATCTACTTTAAGGGTGGTGCAAGAGTACACGTATGCTATCTGAATGGAATTTGGTTCATCTCAAAAGAGGACGATGTTCGGCTTGTAGACGCTTGCCGTTCCTATCTTACTCTAATCCTTTGTAGTGGTGAAATGGACTCAGGAGGAGTTACGACAACTCGTCTCAAAGTCTCGAAGTGATGCATCTTAATAGGAACTTGCATACTAAATTATCCGTTCCACGGTTGTACTTCCTCAGACAACAGAGAGACAGTTGTCTTTTGAGTTTGGAGTGTCCGCATAACAGAATGGTACCCTGCTTAGTCTATAACCATGAAAAAACAGCGACCGGAGCATTTCATTTTGAGGCAGCAGCCCATTCAGCTGATGAACTTGGTCCCGTTATCGACATTCAACGGGTTTTTCCAAACTCTGTTACTGAGTTGGAGCCCGTTCAGCAAAAGGCACACATGCATGAGGCCTTCTTCAAGAACATCGAAGACCTTGGCTTATCCAAAAACCTGACCTTTGCTTTCCTCAGGTCAAGTGGGCTGAAGGATAATGGTCTGCCAGGATGGTGTCCTCCACCTGGTCTACTGTACTCGTGTGATGGATATAGAGGTCCCGGACACTAGATGCAGAGCGTGTCGTCCGGCTCCTGAGACCATAAACAATTTACTGTCCACGTGTGAAACCTATGCGATATCAGCCGATATCCACAGGCATAATGCGGCTCTATACGAATGTTGCACTACCATCTACGATACTCGTACGGTATAGACATCGCTGTTGCCTTATGTTCCGTTGTGGAGAATGAGAAGTGCTAAATCTATTGGAACTACTCATGCCCCACCCTCAGGCAAATACAGGCACATACGCCTAATGTTAGTCCTCCTCCGCCATCAACGTAGGAAGATTTTCGTTATACGAGTTTTCGGCTGCTGGTGAAATGAACATCGTCCGAAAAGAGCAGAAAAAACGGACTAAATATCGAGAACTCCGCAGGCTCTACCCAAATCATTATGTTAAAAAGGTAGTTCTGATCATAGCGGTACTTGGTGGAAAAATCATACCGGCTTGCCATGATGCGGCAGAAACCTTAGCCGGACGCATGCACATGGCTGTCATCCTTGGTTCACTACTTTTACCCAGGGCACATGATTCTCGGACCCAGTAATCACTCACCTCACGGACATGGGAGTGACTATCTGAGTAAATGACACCAGCGCGCTCTCCGGATGTGTCGGAGCTCCGGAGACAGGGCCCGACTGAAATAATCCAAACTGGTAAAAAAAATATTGATTAAAAACGACTCTTTTTTCTCCAGCTCACTACAATATTTGGTAGTAATATTTGATAGTTACTAAATATTATCAGAATTATAAAACTGAAAATGGAAGGCGAAGTTCCATTCAAGTATCAGGTAAAACCTACTACTGACGTTTTCGTCCACTCAACCTTCAAAAAGAGAGTTTCATACAGCGAAAGAAATGATAAGTCTAATATGTGTTATTATTATTATGGTGTATTTTATCGCAGTAATTGAAAATATTTCAAACGTAAGAATCAAAATTCGACTTCTTTGAATCAAAATAAGTAATTGATATTGTGAAACTTGTAATCATACAATAACTATTGTTATCTTATTCATGACAGACAGGAGATTCGCACGTATATCGATAGGTAAATTGACAACATTACGTTCATAAATTTGGCGAAGATCAAATAAACGATTAGATTTAATTTCGTTACTTCATCTCCTATAATACCATTTTCAAATTTTGTGACATCTTGTGTGGTTTAGATGATCCCAAGATTAACCCAACCTGATAGCAAGATTACTGTTCTTACCATATCTACAAGGATTTTCACTAAACAGAACACAATCCGGCCTTTTTACCGGTGTTTTACTCACAGACTAGATGGTGTCACCAAAAAATGGAATTATAAGTGTTGTACAATATGTCCTGTTGACATTGAATTGTTGAATTGAGCTTTCTGACATCACAATTCCCAAATTATTGATAACAAAATTGAAAAAAAAAAGTTTCTTATTGCTCGCAGAATCAGATGGGTGTACTGTTGTCTAGGGGTGTCGACTAATACGTTCATTTATCAAGTATGGAGATTGAAACTATGAACAAGTTGATGGAATCGCCATGGGCAATCAGAAAAACGTCCGAAGCACTGGTTAATGTTTGTAGATGACACGTTCGTTATTAGGAGCCACGGAAGAGGAGAACTTACAAACCATCTGAATAGTTTGCACCCAAAAGTCCAGTTCACGATGGAATAGACCTTTCCAAAATTACCTGTTCAGGTGAGAGTTGCGCGCGTCACTTGTAGAACAAGAATAAATGATTGGTCAAAACTTCTCCGTGAAAATCATCGACATTTGACAGCTGACATGTTGTATTCCGGTTTATTTATACGAAGAATTTAGAATTTACAAAAAGTAAAAATTTTAGTGAAACCAGTAGGATATCATTTCATCATTATTTACCCAAACAGGAACCATAATGCAGGAACAAATGGTTAAATGCCATCCATAGACTGTAAACTTTGAACTGTGATGCAAAAATATTTTCGTACTTCCGGGCCTAAAGTGACAACTTCACTCCCTTGTGACAGGTACTAAAGTGTCACATTTAATCCCTCCGGGATTAAATATTGACGAAACTCCCGGAACGATTAAATCACAAACAAACGAATTTAAGGGATATTTTATTGAAAAATATAATTAATTAGAATGGTAATTAACGTTAATATTCAAATTAATATTGTGACAGTTCGTCATATTGACCAGTCTTTCCTGGGTTAATGCAGCAGGTAACTGACGAGTAACAGATAGGTCCTTTTCATATTGAACTGGTGTTTGTTTCGAAGATCCTGCGGAAACAGGAAGCGAGAATGAGGACTGTGGCATAACTATAGTGGACGAATCGGCGACTTGACCAAATATTTTATCTGAAATTTTTTGTTTATTTTTAATAGACGATTCAATATATCCCTCGGCCACGTTGGAGGATTTCCATCCTCCATGTCTCTTCAGCACGTCTATTGTTGCTCCCGAATCAGCTAATCAGGAAATGTACCAAACATGTTTTTTCCTACTACTCGCGTAGTACATTCTTTGTTGATGTATTGAACAAAAAATTTTGAATGAGTTGTCCCTGTCTTTCGCAATGCCACATATTTCCGAAATATCGCCACAAAACTGATGGCACTGTTTTCTGAATTTTTGATCACAAAATTTCGGTCAATTTTATTTTTGGTGTTTCTAATCGCAATTAGGAAGGAATCGCCCAAATCTCTCACATCGTCGATTTCTAAATCAACCAACTCTTTTCCACGACAAGCTCCCGCAACGCCCAAAATAAGTGCAACCTACAAAAAAATTGATTTCTTAAAATTTCTGAATATAAACAAATTTCCAAATTTACCTTAAGCATTAAATATTTATCATCCGGAGCCTCCCGTAAGAACTGATCTACCTGCTCAGACGTGAGAATTCTTGACTTCTTTGGCTTAAATCCCTCATTTCTTCTCTTCAAAAAAGTTAATAATTTTGGAAATTTACTTATATCAATATCTTCTCTAATGTTAATAACCGATTTCAGCATTGAGTAATGTGCCCAGAGAGTTGAGGCACAAACCGCTTTTGATTTATCATCGAAGTAGACTAACAGCGCATTTTCAGTAGGTTGTCTCACATTTTTTAAGCGGCACCACTTTTTAAAAGCATCGTACTGCTGCTCGTATAGTTTTCTAGATTTCGGTGGTAACAATTCTTCACCTACTTCGGCTGCTCTTTTATCAATATCAGATACACCTTCTTCACTCATGATACCAATAATTATCAATAACAATGTTTCTTTACAATGACACTAGTAATGACAATGTTTCTAAATTATAACTGTCACAACGCAATGTTACTATGGTAACTTATTTTAAAGACAGTTTATTAAATGAGTTGAAGAGAGAAAAAACTGATTGAAATTATTGAAATAATTAATAAAATCATACCGGAAGTACGAAAAGTATCGTATATACCTTGCGACTGAAGTACACTTTACCTTCAGGATTAAATGTACTACTTCAGTCCCGCGGTATATAATGTACTATTATAAAATATGCTATCCTGATCTTAGAACCTTCTTGAAAGGACATACATTTGCCTACTGCATCATTCTACGGTATTAATATTGAATCTGCTTTTGTTAACATGATTGCAAATAAATAATTTCGTTTTAGGGCTTTAGGCTGTTTTCGACACACACGAGGAAATGGAATGTTTCACGTCACAAAGCAATAGCACCTTTGGTCTACGTATAAATAACAAACAACTGTAATTTACCAATATTTTTGTAATGACTATCTTGTCAACAATGTCAATGAGGTTACGGGAGACTGGATTGGATTGCAAATTAACACTCTATCTACATTTTAAGGCCGATTCAGAAACAAGGGTGCCCATCCAGGCTTTATGAAGCACCTGCAATTTACAAGCATAACCATTTTTGACATGTGTGTCTGAAAACTGCATTTCAATTGCGTTTTTATCACATGGTCATATTTTCTCTGGTTCTGTATTGATTTTCTCAATATTAGAGGTACGGTATTTGAGTTTTTCAAATTATCCTGTCGTGTATTTCACTGAATTTTTCATTATGTGAACTACAACATGTTCCGTGCTCACCCTGCGTTTCTCACGCACGCCGACGGGCACAAGTGTGAACGTCGATAGGTTGGCATTTCTCGTGCAGGGTGGGCACCCATGTATCTGAATCGATAACTGGCTGCACCTTTACGAGCAACCCTCAGGAGCTTCGAGATCAGATACTTGTGTGAGCTAGGGAAACGAGGCCCTCATCTTTCAGATGTGATGCCAAGCACAGACGAGAATTAAACTACTCAAGTATGTCACTCAACCATTCAAGTGATAGCCACATTCAATGTTGCTTGACTTCAGATATGGATAGTACCCGACTTACTTAGTTGTCTTCTCATCGGAACAAAAACCCTACATGGTTTAGTCAGATCGATGCTGGAATGTGCATCTGCAGTGTGGTATACCATTTACAATTACCAAATAGCTCAGGAAAGAGGACAAAGTTTCGTGATTTGTGAGTGTGAGTCTCAATATATAACGTCTTTTCAATTTTATTTTTGTGATATTGTAATAATTTTTTTTTTAGTTTAGGTTGATTTTGTACGGTAACTATTGTTATAGATTATTGGTTGATTATTGGACTCATTAAATAAACATTTATGTAGGCATCGAAATGTAAAACTTTTTGATCTCGTGACAAATATTGTAACAAATTAATCCTTGTAATAACCATTTGAGTTCCTCTGATACAATGAAATAAATATAGTTTATTTATGAACAAGAGATAAAAATACTCTTTTTTTCGTGATGTGAGAGTTTGTCCACGAGCGAAGCGAAGAGGAGCGAGTCTGGCAATTTCACGAACGAAAAAAACATATTTCATCTCCATTAGGAAATGATATTTTCTATTCGATAGATTTTGTTTATATAAGGGCCGATTTCATAATGAAGTTAAATACTCCTTTAAATGTTAAAGATCAATTTAAGTTTCAGATCGGTTTCATAATACAATTTTATAGATAAAGGCACATTTAAAAGGTTCTTTAGCTGAGTACCCAACTTTGCCTATTTAAATGCTTAAAGGCCTCTTTTGTCACTGAAAAAATGTCTTCTGTTTTCTACCTTCTACCTAACCTCAACTCTATTGCTGCATTTGAGAAGTCATTCATTTTATTATTATGGACTATCCAACTTCATCTAGTTCAAGTGATTCCGACGACGATTACGTTTTCGTTAGACGTAGAAAAATATATAGAGAACGAGTGAACAACTTGGAGAAATATGATGACTTGGATTTTTTCAATAGGTTCAGAATTACCAAACCAACTGTTCATACACTTTTGGAAGCTATTGAACATTTAATAGTGACACCAACTAATAGGTAGGTATTGGCTGATTATAGGCAAGCATTTTATAAATATAATTTTTTATAGAGGTGGAAGTATCAAACCAATAAACCAACTTCTACTTACCCTTAGATTTTATGCCCTTGGATGTATGCAGAAGGCAGTTGCCGATTTCACTGGTGTTTCAACTCCTTCCGCATGCAGGATCATCAAGAAAGTTTCAAATGCAATCGCTTCATTGCACAGACAACACATCAAAATGTATGAAACAATTGAGGAAATGGACATTGCTGCAGCCAAATTTTATGAAATTGCACGATTTCCTCGTGTTATAGGTGCAATAGATTGTACGTTAATTAAAATTGATTCACCTGGAGGAGATGATGTAGAAATTTTTTGAACCAGAAAATTTTTTTTTGGTGTGAATGTCCAAACAGTTTCAGACAGTGACTTAAAAATCAGAGACATTGTGGGAAGGTGGCCTGGGTCATGCCATGACCAAACCATATTTAATAATAGTAGGTTGAAACAAAGATTTGAAGATGGTGAGTTTGGCCCATATATGCTATTAAGAGACAGTGGCTATACCCTGAAACCCTATCTAATGACAAAACTGCAAGAAACTCATACACCAGGAGAAAATTTATATAATGAGTCTATTATTAGAACTCGATGTGTTGTTGAAAGGCAATATGGGGTGTGGAAACGAAGGTTTCCAATTTTGAAATTGGGAATGCGAGTGAAACTAGAAAATGTCTTCAACATAATTATTGCAACAGCAATATTACACAATTTGGCCATTGAGGAGGATGAAGAGATACCAGAAGAATGGTTGACTGAGGAAGATAATGACATTGATCTGCACCCACATCATGATGACAATCATTTGGCACGTAACATTAGACAGTTGTTGATTTTGAACCATTTTGCAAGGTTATGAATATTTTTCATGTAGTGATACAGTCTTTTCGGAGTTACATCTTCAGCATATCACCCTGTATATTATATTCATATATATTATTTGAAATAAATAACTCATTTGAAAAAGTATTATTTTTAATTATTATTCAGTTTTTTCTTTCAATATCAATTCACACTGTAACATTTTCATTTTAATTTCATGTTCTTCTAATTCCCTTTGTCGTTTTCTTTGACGATCTTCTTCAATTGCTTTGAGTTGTATCTCACGATTCAGTAAGATCGTTTTTGTTTTGTAATATTCTTCTTTAGCAAGTTGCAAAGAATTTGAAATTGGCATTGTTGGCCGTAGCTTCTTATTCTTTGGTGTTTTCAGTTGTTTTGGTGTATACCTTGACCAATTACTGGGTAAAGTCTGAAATTAGAAAGAAACAAATAGAATTGTATGTACTCTAACCTAATTATTAACAACAGAAGATGTGTGTGGATTGTTCAAAGATTCAATACAAATTATTTGGAGGAATATTATATGTTTCTTCGTCAATCGTTGAGTAGTTCGTATGTCAATCACCTGGATATCATCAGCATTCTGGTTTATCACATCAACTTGCGTTACTGGTGAAATATCTAGTTTAGATGTACTCGGAACATCATCCTATAATAAAAAAAAGATTATTTTATGCATAATTATTTTTATTAGGGAGAATACAAAAAGGAAACATAATATCAGACAACTTACAAGATCTCCTACTGCTATAGGCACTGTATTTCCTTTATTTCCGTCTTCCATTAGCAGAATGAACTGAAAAAGAGAGTATTTGAATATTGTTGGGTATTTCAAAAATGGTGCAGTACTTCTTCATACTCATCCTGATTGATCACTTCAATGTTTTCAATATTGTTAACGTCATCTGTGTCGTAGATGGCATCAGAATCATTAGAATTATGAAAGCCAATAACAGTTTTTTCATTGATCACTCGTAGAATTGCTTCGAGCACTGGATCCCAGTGAGGTTCTTGTAATGGTCCACCTCCCGTTCCTCGCAAATGACCTCTATTGTCAGCAGCACATTTTCTTGCCTTTGTTTTTAAATTTTCGTACTTTGATTTGAGTTGCTCCATTGATCTTACCTGTTGGCTTCTTCCTTTTGCATTGAATTGTGCAGTGACTTTAAGCCATGATTGATGCTAGTAAGAAAAAACAGTACATTCTTTATTACATACGTTGGTTTAACTAGTTAACGAACCTTATCATGATTGGTGACTTTATCGGTTGTTTTGCATTCGATTACATGCATGTTTGAATTTTTCGACTCCCTCGACAAGTAACATTTCTTCCTCTTTGGTAAAATTCGTAGAACGTCTAACTCGTTTTTTATTTTTATCTTCCATACTACAGCGATTCAAAGAAAACGTGTAAAATCCAGCAAAAACACAAGAATAACTGGATAAATTTAAATAAATTATATCCACAAAATTTATAACCTAGAAAATCTGATTTTAGTGTCTAATATCCCAGTAACTGACGCAAATCTACGTATTTCAGGTGTACCAACATTTCAAATATTCATCGGATGCTCATTTAGTTAAAATACTATGAACATGTTATTATGAAATCACAAGTAGATTTAAATGCTACTTTAACTTGAAAGACTATTTTACAAAAGGAGCTTTTAGTGTTCCATTATGAAATCGGCCCTAAAACTGGATTACAATCTTTAGAACTTAAATGTTTGTTCGTTTGCTGATTCAATTGCCAAGTAGTGAGATTAACTGCCATTGGTGTCAAAATACAAAAATATCCATCAATTTGTTTTCAGTATATTCCCATCGGGTCGCGTGTTGATATTCATTTGTTTAATTTTCATCTCTAGAGTAAAAAACGATCACTTACATGTATAGGCTATCCGGTTGAAAAATGATCGCTTCCAAGGGTCAAGTAGCTCAGTGGTTGAGACTGAAGCGTTCAAAGCCATTGACTGCTGGTCGGCTAGGTTCGAATCCTCAGCGACTTCAGATTTTTATCTGATGGCCCGAGAAAGTCTAGGAATCGCACGTTAAAAGGTAAGACCTCGTTAATCCTTGGCTCGCACAAGTTTCGACTTTTGAGGGCTGCCATTGGTGAGGGAACGACAGCTGGTTAACGGAAAAAACAATTCTAACAATTTTTTTAACAATATAAATAAGTAGAAAAAATAAATACATAGTTCTTTATTATCTTACTACAGATCTGTTCGTATGCAGTTTGTGATTCCAAAGTTATTGGATTGTCTTATAGCAAAATTTATAAAGTGGGGTTGTCAGCAAATCAGCATCCATCGAGCGGGAGAACTGTAAATGAACACACTTTCACTCTCCTTCTGGCTTCTGCAGCACTTCGGTTTGATTATAAAGTCCGTTTTGTGAATGTGGATGTAACTTTTGGCAGAGTTAGTCGACAGGACTACCTTATCTGCATATATGAATGAATTAATGAGTTTTTTTAATTCCTTGACCCCAAAAACATATGATTTGACTCCAAGAACAAGTTTGTAGGTTGAATGGTTTTCAAAGTACTAATAGTCAAATATTTGCATCCGCCATTTTCCAAACTGGCGTCCAGAAAAGTCGGTCCCACTCGTACCCAGTGACCACGGGTCAAAATATCATCTATATTAATGTAATATAAAATGTACTGGTTGCTAGTTAGGTTTCAGGGTGAGCCAACTTTGTAATTTTATCGTCTTTTACTAAATGCGCCCCCACTGTAATAGAAATTATGTTGTTTTCAAGACCTTTCCATGTTCGGTGTTTGGTCATCCTCATCCTCAAAACGGTCTTTTTAGAGCCATTCATCGCTCGAAATAAACCCTCGGATCGCTATGACTTCATTCAGTTTACGAAGGTAAATATTGAAGACGACCATGAATGAACTAATCCTTTGTTTTTCAGGTTCTTCCATGCGACAACGCTTTGCGAACGCAGCATGCTGGATTGTAACCAAAGTGAAACAGGATTTCCTCAATAAAAGTATCAGCGGGAGTCTGTTCAGTCCCTTGAATGGGGTATTAGCTTGGAAATAATTCCAGCGGGAATTCAGTGTTGAAATTGTTTACTCAATGAACATATTTTTATTTCATGATGAAGCAGCCAATATGCGAAATTATCCTTCAAAAAATTCGACGACTATTGCTTGACTTACCAGTAAAGTTGTGTTGCCTCTTGATGAAAATCTGTTATAATCAAGATGAAAATTGGTTTCTTTCCTCCGCAATAAATACTTGCTAATACGACTTGGCTAAGGGATAATGTGCGCCTGCAATTAAATTTCATTAAATTTCGGGATAATAGGAATTCAATCCTGTTATCGCATAAAGGTCCATTGAATCCCTAATTACTCAGCAAAATGAATTCGACAGTGGTGGATTATTCAACTTTAACTGATCATTTCGTAAATTCAATGAATTTTCGGGTTGAAGTATTTCCATATTTTACAGGAGGTTTAACCAGAGTTCAGTATTATCAATAAGCGAAATATCAAAATTATGATTGGTAAGTGCCCTTCTAAAAAAAATATTTAGTTCTAATTTATACATGAAATAAAAAACTGAATGACAAAATGTGAATATATTTCAAAATATTTCATTTTCTCATAGATTCAAATTACTTTCTTCCTTCCTCCTTGGATCGAGTGGATGAGCTCGCAGTTGACGGCTGGAGAGCGTCATCATCAGTCATCAATCATGGAATAATAATAAATGAATTGAAAGTAAGTTACTTACATAAGTAATCTCCAGTTTGATCACACAATCTACTAGAAAAATTTACAATGAAGTATATTAATCTGTTACTGATAAATTTAATCCCATTTCACTCAAAATTTCGAAAGGGTTAATAGATTAACATGATATACAAGTTGTTACTAAATTCATGCAGAATAAAATATCCTTTGTTATAGAGCTTTTGTCATGAGAGAAACCGGAATTCTTGTACCCATGTGCTATATAACCAACCATACACATATTCGATGCATTTGGCTTTTTGCCGGACCAAAATTCATATGGAGTCTTTCCTTTTACTGAAGGTGATTTAATTACATTTTTGTGTAAGCACCTGTAAGTACTGCTTCTTCCCAAATCGATTTTTGTATGTTTGATTGGAAAACCATCGCCTTTGAGAGTTTAATTGATCATTTCAGCCATTCATCTGGGGAATATCTGAAGGGGTTTTTCATTAAAAAATTGATAAATTGATTTGAATAATATTCATCTCTATTGAAACATCTAATTTTTATTATTCTTCTGGTACAGAACAGCTGTTATTTTAGCCACCTATTTCTTAAAATAATCATATACTTACTTCACTTTTGGGTTTAATTACAAAAATTAATTTTATTTTGAAAAAAATCTGCAGAAGTTAGGGGAAGATGGGACCTGCGGGGGGGTCATGGGGGTCATGACCTCCCAAGACTAGTCCAAAAATATATTGGACGTGCACAATTTTATTCAAAATAGCAAATGAACTTTTATTTCCGAGAGTAGAGAATTTCACCAAAATATGAGTACTTTCCACACTTCCTGGTAACCAATTGCACTCAATGCACGGATGAAAAATATGGGACCTGCTACCGATTCGTTATGATAATCGCGTTACCGTAATCCTGAAGAAGTAGACTATTCAAAAATGTTAAAGGATATTAATGCAAAATATTCAATTAGGCAACTTTTGAGGATGCCAGTTGTACCTTTCGACATTAATTGCACAGTTAGGCAGTACAAACTTTAAAATTGCTGTACACAATCCTATCGAAAGCGCTCTTAGGAAAATCGTCAATTTATGTCATGACCTATTGGACACGTGTGAAACATGAATTCTGATTGTGGACGGTTGAGTGGGACAGGGTAGCGAAGAATAAAGGAAAACTGTCAGATTAGTTTTGGAAGCACTGGACAACTGTGATACGGATATCGATGGTTAAAGGTGGATTCATGCAAGCATAAATCTAAACTTGAATGAATTTAAAACTAAAATTAAGAATATAAAACAATGTAATGAAATGGAGGTGTTCACGCAAAAAAATTAAGCAATTAAAATTAACATTAAAACTAAGAAAGATGGCCAATTTTCAACTAATAACTTAATTTCTTCCATAAATTAGAAACGGTGCATGCGTAGTCTCTTTACTCACGGCTGATTGCTTTCAAAGAGGAAAGAGGTTGTTTATGTTCGCAATTTCAGTATAGGTTTGACGCCATATTTTCTATATCTCTTATTCTTCACAACACCAGAGGCACCCGCAGAAGCAATAATGTACTCAGTACTAAACCATACTCACTTCTCTTGGTGATAGTTTTCATGCTGTACTGTAAACACCAGACCAGAATAGATAAAACAAAAAACAACAAACCACGATAATCTCAGGTTAGGGTTCACCTTCTGTTTTCTGGTCAAAGAATACCCTAAGACGTTTCAAAAATTGACAGTTGGAACGATATGCGCATGTCTAGTACTTTCTTAATTTCGTTAAATTGATGCTGCATGAACACCGTCATATTCTTAATTTAAAATTCATCTAAATCTTAAATTCATTTTAGTTTTAGTGATGTTGCATGAATCCACCTTAAAGCGCAATACCTCGTTAGCCAGTTTTGCATTGTTGGCGTTTCAGGAAACAAAATTTAAAAATAGCGGATTCCTTGAACTGCAAAGTCTCATTTTCAAATTAAAGACTGGAAATGGACTTACGAGACTTTGCACTTCATGCTATTTGCAAATTTTTGTTTCCAGGAACGCAAACGATGCAAAACTGATTTACGAAGTATTGCAGTTTAACCATCGACATGTATCCTGCTATCCATAAAAATTTAACTGTTCTTGCTTCCTTACCATTAAGCGCAGCTACTGCGAAGCGCAATTTTTCTACATTGCATCGATTGAAACTTGCCTAAGGAGTAATATGGTAATATGGATGAAAGTAGACCCACTGGCCTAGCACTTTTGTCAGTTAACAGAGATATCTCCCTGGACCCAGAAGGTATTCATCAAAGATTTGCTGAAGAAGGGAAACGGCGCCTGGATTATTTGCTTTTATGATTATTATTTTCCCACTATCGATTTCGATTTTCTCTTTGTCTGATGTTCGAAGCTAAGCTAGACAACTTTATTCGGGGAAGTTTCACATGAGTGTACTTAATTTTCCACAAATCATGATCGATGAATGAGAGAAGAGAATGAGTAAGAATCAGGTCAAAGTAAGTTAAATCAAACAATTAAGCAGGAAGAGCGGGAGGTAAGTTAGGTTGGGTTAAGTCAGATAAGGGAAAATTCCCCTCCCCAGAATTTCAGTCTAGATACGCCCCTAATAATCGAATTATTACTGTGTAAAATATGAGTGATGGGCCTGGTTACATCTGTGTACAAAAGATAGGGAATACATTTTTGTTTTACCCCCACATGTGCCTCAAATATTTCTGTAGTTTTGACATTTTCATAATTTAAAACAGTAAGTTGAAATTACTAGTTTTTGTCAAATATTTGTATTTAAAATGGTCATACCTTTTTCGCTATTTGAATTGGCCGATGGAATTTGCATTTATATTGTTTGAAATTTGAAATTTCAATACATAATGGTAACCCGAACGTTCTTCCTGCGTAAACACATTGTTACCTTTTCTTATACTTACATATTTTTCCTTTGACACAGACGATTTCATATACTGCTTTCTCTACAGTAGAAACCGATAGCCGATTCACCTTTAAATCCGAAATACAGTAAACATCTTTGAGAAAAAATTGCAATCTTCTACTTTTACTACAGTACTTTGAATTTCCACATCTGCAGAACACATTACATTTATCAGTTTTCCTTGTTGAGCCAAATGAATTAGTTTATGTTCACTGAATACAATTTTATTCCTTTGAAAATGTCCTTTGTTTATATAATGGTGCGATGTGAATCAACTCCCCACAAAATAATTTCAGAATTGCCAGTGTACAAGTATATGAAGAATGCCACTTCAGCGTCATTTCTTCTAGTTTCTACAACTTCAGTATTTTTTTCTCCGTTTTATTTTGTTATACAGGGTATAATCTAACCTCTTGCACTCCCGTGAAATATATATAATGCCATTTTAAAACCAATAGCAAGTGTGAAGAAAAATTGTGGAAAGTTTAAATTTTGTTGGAAAATTCGTCGAAATTTTGGGAACCGCTGTCCACCGAACGTCAGCTGACCTTAGCAGAGCAGCAATAATACTAAAACTGCCAGATGAAAGGAACTGTGCAATTCCGAAAAGCGATTTCCAAGTTTTTTTGAATTTTCCAAAAAAAAATTTAATGTCCACAATTTTTTATTCGAATCTTTCACACCTGCCATTAGTTATATAATGGTATTATACCCATTTCTTCATGGGGGTGCAAAAGGTTAGATTACTCCCTGTATGTTCGAAATAATCGAAATTTTGTTCTACAAAGAAATATATAGAAACACGGTTGCCGAAAAAATAGTCTACACAACACGTCCAAAAAACAGTATTTTCTGGACGTAAATTAGTTTCCGGTTTCGATTTATTTGAGTTGTTTTAAGTATTAATAACTTTATTTTCCCAAGAAACATTACATGTTTATAAATAGGGATACAGTACTAAAATTTTTCTTTTCTAATAAAACGGGTGCAAGTTTTCTAAAAACAATGAATCAAAACTTCAAATTCCAAGAGGAAATTTTTGACTATTGCCGTTACTTTAGACTTCGCCGAATAGATGAGAACGCGAAATTTTAAAAATATTTTTAATTAATTCTGCAGCTTGTGAAAACTCTTTTGGTAATTTTCTTTTTTTTTTTGTTAATTTTTGAATCTTAAAAAATGTGCGAAGTCGATAAAATTCAAATGGCTTCTTTCTCGCGCCATAGCAAATTGTTGTGACGTACTATCCCGAGAATTCCGAGCAACCAATAGCATTGCCGTTTCACGACATAATCAACCCGATTAGAATTAAGCCCTTTGACTGATGGGCTTGGGAGAGTACGTCAGAAAGAGCGCCAATATTAGTAGCTTCGAAATTTGCTGATTTCCAGAAACGAATGGGGACATCTCCAATTGAAATATGGCTCTAAAAATATTTTCTGAGTTCATTTATACAGAGTGGCCCACGAGGTTGATGCTTGTCACTGAAATTAACTACCATTTAGTATTCAGAAACCTAGTTGGTTAGTTTGTTTAAGTACGTACTAAAATGATATTCAACTGCAACAATCAATTTATCCTATGTGTCCACTTTTGCGCCAATTCACTAATTAAACCCGTCTATGAAACGAACATTGATAGATCCCCCATGACTTTCTTCCTATTACCTACCACTCCTGATGAAATTCTGAAAATATTGAACAAGACTACCTCAAAACCCGCTGCTGGTTGGGACGATATCAATGGGAAGGCCATTAAAATAGCGGGTGATGTTATTGCGGAGCCATTGTCATATTTGGTCAATGAATCGTTTAAATCTGGATCATTTCCAGATTTAAAGGAGTCCAAATGTATTCCTGTGTACAAAAACAAAGGCTCAAAATCTGAAATAAAAAATTACAGGTCAATATGTGTCCAGAGTCAAATTTCCAAGATAAGACTAATAAACTATCTTTAAAAATTCAAACTACTGTCTAATACTCAACACGGCTTCAGGAGCAAAAAATCGACAAAAACAGCAATCTTTGACTGCGTAGAATTCATTTATGCAGCACTAAATCATAAAGATCATGAGGTCAGTTTGTTCTACGATTTAAGTCGTGCATTCGACACTATCGATCATACGTTATTGCTGATGAAACTAGAATGCATTGGTGTACGAGGAGTAGCATATAACTGGGCAACTTCCTACTTAACAAATAGAAAACAGGCCACACTTGATGGTGTTAGATCTGATACTGGGGACATACATATGGGTGTACCCCAAGGTTCCATCTTGGGTCCATTGTTCTTCATTATATTCATTAATGATGTTAATGGCTCCTGCATATCATCAAATCAAATGATTGTTTATGCTGATGATATAAACATACTAATGTCAAATAAAAATATCGAGTATCTTGTTGAAACAAGCAATAAGGCGTCTAAGGAATTGAATGAATACTGTTTAGATAATGGACTCAAGATGAATTTAACAAAAACCTACCACATGCGCTTCCTCCCAAAAAATGTCGCACCTGATTACGATCTATACCTCAATGTGTGTGGACAGTCTATTCAGAGTAAGGATACTATAAAGTTTCTAGGTCTCACTCTAGATCAAAAATTGACCTGGGAAGCACACATAAATGCATTATGTTCAAAACTAAGCACGACTTCCTACATAATACGAAACTTGAGAGAAACTGTATCAATTGACATTTTGAGAATTCTCTATTTTGGATTGGTCCAGTCAACACTCCAATACGGATTGATTTTCTGGGGGTCTTCCTGTTACTTCATAGATGCATTCCGCTCACAGAAAAAAATACTGAGGACTATTTACAAAGTCCCTCCATATTCACCTTGTAAACCACTATTCAAACAATTTCAAATCCTAACATTACCGTGTCTCTATATATTCCAGTTGATTATGTATGTCAGAGAAAACGAAACAGAGTTCAATAGAAATTGTGATGTGCATTCATATTTTACGAGGAATAGCGAAGCTATCCACCAACCGTACTCTAGGCTTGGGGTGAGTCAAAATTCACCGAAATATATAGGCATTAAATGTTTCAACAAAATAAGAAGTTTTATTGATACAGGTAACACAACAACCATCTTCAAGAAAAGCTTGCATGCTTTTTTATGTGATAAACAATTTTATGATATTGACGAATTTCTTAATTTTTAATTTTAGTTTCGTATATTCAAATATACATTTAAATAATTCTGAATGAATCTTGTTGTTCTCTTTATTAGCGTATATTTAGTGTATTTTTAATATTTTAATTCGTTAGAGTATCTATATTTTCTACTTCCATGTGTATACAGGTATATCTATATATGTACTTGTGTTAAGATGTTTCATTATGCAAACCATTACCCCCTGACTAGTCCGATAAGTTTATATACATTTGTATTTTTTCTTACATTGTGTGTAATCTTTTGTGGCGAAATAAATATCTATCTATCTATCTATCTATACAACTTCAATCAATCAAGCACAGACACCTTCAATTCTCATATAAGTAGTATTAATTAACCAGCATGAAATAATCCACCTCAGGATTAGAAGATAAGAATTTTTGTCATACCCACCCACTCTCGATTATCCACAACGTTACTTTCGCTATCTATTAATGATTTTGTTATGTTAGAAATAAGAAACTTGATGAAACTGATTATTTATTCACCAGTTCAATATATCACAAAAAAGGCAGGTTAGATACTTCGAATTGGTTTAGGTTTACACATTTTTAGCACTTCGATATTTTAAAAAAAATTATAAAAACTTTTCTTTTCTAATAAAACGGATGCAAGTTTTCTAAAAACAATGCATCTAAAACTACTTAAGAATAAAATTCTCGGTGACATTTCAGATATGCCTCGAAAATATATTGTTGACTAGTCAATTCTCTGTATACAAAAATAAATACTATGGAAACGTATCACAATTCTATGGAATAAAATTATATTGGAAAACGCAGTTCTTCCGAAGACGTTGAGAAGTCACCCGCACAATCCACAAGTCACGATGGAAATACAGCTCCTGAAAAACAATTCAATATTAGATTTACAATCATTAGTTTTCTGATAGAGATCAGGCCTTTATTTCCCACTACAAGTATGCCAACAACAAAAATAATTATGAGAAATCGTCACCTTGGATCAAAACTATCCAAGTCCAAATTTCACGATGTGGAGTTAAGACTATCTGACCTTTTTATACCAGCCGAACTATAAATTCATCTGTTTATATTTGAAGAAAATAAGCAGATGAATTGATGGTTTTGCAGGTATAACAAAGCTATTGAGGGTAAGGCCAAGATAGTAAATAAAGGTTGCGCAGGAATTCTGATAGTGACACATATCAAAATAAATTTCAAGAATTTTGAAATATAAACCTACCGCCATATTATTTGTACCATTAACCTCAATATAACAAAAAAAGGATTCAATTGAATTGCAAAACAGATCTGTTTGAAAATTAATTTATGAGAAATTAGGGAATCATCTAATGGATAATAATAATGAAATTTCTGAATTATTGACATACATGTTTGATATGAAGTAACTTTTTTTTAAGACACCCTTAAGATACCCTTCAAGAAGAATAAGAGTTTTAGTGAATGGAATAGTAAAAAAGTTTGTAAGAAAAGGAAACTGAAAAATTTTAACATATTCGGCGACTCTCCAGAGGTGCACCGTTCGCTACACAAATTATATTGCGAACAGTGTAGAAAATGCTTCATAATTTTATTATGTAAGTAAGTTTTTAAAACAATTTTTCGTGCAAAGGTTCAAACATAACTTAAAAATGCTATCTATGAATTTGGGAATAATATGAGAGAAAAAATAACTCATTGTATTGTATAACACAGTTACAATGTAAAAGTATGAGTTTAGTGACATGGCACAGTCTTTATACAATAATAAAAATAAACAAATTGAAGTGAACATTGTTTGGTAGTTTTCAATACGTATGTACGTACCTATTATAAATATTGAATTTCAATATTTTTTTGATTTTTCTATACTGAAATAAAGTCTTATTGAAATCCTTGGTATGTCTGTCCCGGGCGGAAAGTGCCATTTTACGCTCGCTGAACCGGGCGGTAAAATGTGCATAAAAATTGCATAAAAATGTGCATAAAAATTTTAATTTAGAGTTGCTGAGGGGTTAAGACTTATTCATACGTTGTAACAACTTTGGAGTTTTCGTTTTCAAAGTTAGATAAACCTTCTCTAAAGCAATCCAAAACTGGTAATGTCAAGGGCTCGCAAATATAAAATGAATATATTGACTCACCTGTTATATTTGAGGTTTTTGGCGTCTGAATTCTGCGTTGCTTCTATCTCCTTTTCACTCTTTTTCTTCTTCTTTTTACGTTCCTCCTGTGATGAATAAAATATATCATTTTTAAGGTGTTTGAATTCCAATAATAATTCATTATTCCATGAGTTGTCTGAAGTGTCAAATCCAGTGATACTCAATTCATTGATTTTTTTAACATATATATATCGAAAATGAACGCATCAAGGTGTCATTTTAGGAAACTAAAGTTCGACCTAAAACCTAATTTTTAGAAAAAGTGACAGCTCTAGAACAGTTTCTGTTGAACCGGAGTTTATCAGATGATGTTTTTCTTGGCGTGTTTAGTACATATATTTGCATCCCCAGCATTATGGTCTCAGAAATTGTTTCGGCTCATTATTATGGATCCCTATGAGACAAACACACTCTTTTCCAATGAGATACTAGAAAAAAAATGCAAATATTGGATACGAGGTTGTGATGGAGTTCCCAAGCAGAGAATATGTTCATTTCATACTTGTGCCGTCTGTTGGGTTCCTTTTCTCACTTCTACTTAAGAGTCCGTCAATCTTTCTCTCTCGTCGTTAATATACATTTAGATAGTTTTTATTATTTGAATTTGAATAAATGATCATAACATGGTTGTTAAATTCAGGAAATGATATGCGGTGTAAAGTAAACCCATATTTTGACCCACGAAATTACCCTAATTATGCTACTCATTCCCTATATTTGAGCTGAAATGAGCCTGATGTAATCTCCTTCGACAATCAAAGTAAGACTATGCAGTTTTCGGCTTCAGGCGAAACGGGCCTTTAACAGAAAGGGGAAGAAAAACGAACAAGAAATCGGAACATGAGACTGATTTTCAATGGCCTCGTACTCTTCCATCCTCTCTTTGTCAGTTCCCCTTTGAAAACAAAACAATTGGGAATTTGTAATAAGTAGTTTTTTTTCATATCGTGGGCTATAATCGGTAGAGAAGGGTTATTCGAACAATGGAATAGAGGTTAATTCATAACTTCCGTTCGTTTCGAGTCAGATTGTACAGTTTTCAACGAATCATTATTTCATTATTGTGTCTTGTTAAATCGAGCTCAACTTCGTATTTGACTTGTGAGTGGTTTTTATTAATTCTCAGTAATCTGAGGGTATATCAATGAATCGAGGATTCGAATGGATATTCAAAAAATATGAATAATGGAATAACGATTTTTTACTCTAGCTTGATGTGCTCTTTTCAAAATAATTTTCGACCAAACATGTTGCACCATAAATCACAGGCATAAAATATGGTCTCTATGGATCACCCTGTGTAATTTTCCATTTTTGGAATCTGATTCATTGGCTAGAAAAAAGTGAACAAACCTTATTATAAATGATCTATAAAAGAATATGGGTATGGATATACCTAAGCTAGACGCCAATACATACTCATTATTTTGCTATTTTCAAATGACTGGCATTTTTTTGTTGAATAGATAGATAGTTTGAGATTATCTAAAGAGCTATTCATGTTTCTGTTAAATTCGGTTTTTTATTATTTATTCTTGACAATTCTTTCAACAAAAAGAAGTTGTGACATTTCACAAAGAGTTTCAATAAGTTACAAACGGTTATTGTTCTTAGTCTAATGAATTATAGTTTGATAATGATTTATTCAAAGAAAAAATTATTGAAAGTTGTGAATCGTGGGTGAGTAGATTAAAAAAAAAACTGTCTTTTGGTAGGTCGAGTGTATGCCCAACAATATCCGCAGAATAAAATCAAAAATGAATTTTTTTTGAAAATCATCCAGAGTGATGATAGTGAACAGTAAGTGGATCAATAAATTATCAGTTCTCAGTAATACCACACACAAGTTAGTCCTTAAAGCAGACAAATTTTTTTCGTCTGACCCAGCTATGAAACGTTAAATTTTAAATGCATTTTTGACGTTTCAAAACGAAACATTTTTCAAAACTGTTTTATCAGTAACGATGTATAATTAATTTTTCGTACAACTGTCATTAAAACTGATGTTTTTAATCCATTGATATATGAACTAAAAACTGACGTTTTCACAAAATCACTTATAACACTAGTGTTACAAATTCTTTTAACACAATCAAGTTAAATTTGAAAAGGGGAACATTCTCCATGAGAATTGAAAAATGAAAAATGTGATTTATTTGTAATATCTATCAGAAAACAACTACTTCCGCGGCTAAAGCCACGCAGGACATTGAACTACATCTGATAGATATTGTGAAAAGACTCTAACTAAAAAGAAAAAATCTAAAAGTGAAAATTTGCATTTACATTCAGATAGTTGCTTTTTTTAATTTTCTCTTGTTTTCATTGAAAATTCATTAAATAAATTAGTTTGTCTTTCAGCCGCAGATGATTCCACAACAGATTTGATGAATATCCTATTCATATTTTCGAACAAAAATTAAGTTGAATTTATTAGTACGGCTGATGCAAGCGTTGTTACATTTGGAACAGCACAATTCTTTTTCTTTATTTTTCTGCTGGGTTAGATGAGATTTTGTACTCAACACGTCCTAAAAAATAATTTTATTTTCCGCAAATCGCTAGGAAATTTTGACATTCCTGACAAAATTTTCAAGGAAAAAGTTAAGACTTCCTTACTGTGAGGAAATGATATTTCCTTACAGTTGTTAATGTTTTACATAAATGATTGAAAACACATTGTTTATAAGGAATTTTAAACGATTTCCGGAAAAATAGTATGTTTATCTCGTAGGAAAAGTCACATTCCTGGACTCTGTGTTCCTAATCTTCACAGTCACCCAGGAATGTTAGGCTTTTCCTGCCCAGTAAAAAATATACTATTCCCCCCGTGAAATTTTCAAAACTTGCTCATTTCGTTCGCTCGTTTTGAAAAAATAAATTTTAAATTTGTCAAAAAAATTAAATTGGTATTTTCATAACTGCTTACGTAAGTTACTTTTTCAACATCTGAATTTCTGTTAGTAACAATACGTGTAGTTGAGGTATATTGAATCGATTTGCATCGAGATCAGAGTTCATTTCCATATCAGTTCATTAACACCTTTTGAAGCTTCAATTTATCGAGAAATATAATACGTTACCTCGACAACTTCGCCAATTTTCAATTTCTTCAGCTGTTTTTTGGCATCACCGGAATGTCCAAAGTTATCGAACTCCTTTGTTCCGTCTTTTCCAGCCCATTCTTCGATCAGTTCAGAGCCGCCAGGATGCTGAAAATTACATTTATTTACAACCATATATGTAATGCTGTCATTACTAACGTCATTGAAGGTTGGGAAGTGCCACATTACACACCTCTACTTCCCGACCTCACTTCCCGCCCTTACTTCCCGCCCTTACTTCCCGCCCTTATTTCCCGCCCTCATTTAATCTATTCTAGATGAATATTTTTATGACATTTATTGACTTTATCTGACATTTATTTATATTGGTGACAATTGTATACCCCGTAGTCACGGTAACACTATATCTACTTGATTATTCTGAGAAAACCGCGTTCTTGGTAATTTGTCGTTAAATGTAATATTTTAGGTATGTTCAGAACGAAACAGAGATTTATTAATTTTGATCGAAATATGATGGTTGTAAATAAAATAGTATACAAACCTCGGTAGGAAGTTTCATTCCTGTCTCGAGATCATAACTAACTAATTTCACGACAGGAATGAATCTCTTCCCACCTTGGTGTGTAATATACTATTACTGTATCTTCATTACTGTAGAAAAGAGAGCATGACGCTGAGAAAAATCTCTCTGAAAAACTGCAGAAATTATAATGAACAAACTAAAAATTCTTGAAATTTGAACACCCTGTAGATCGGTAACGAAGCGTTCGCTAACCTATGTTCATATAGATTTTCACTGATGAATAATCCAAAGAATAACCCCCTTCAGTATAAACATGACATTTAGAACACCCTAGTCCTTAGGTCTTCAGTCAGAGTCAATATTATGGATCCTTTTCAAAAAATATTGCTTCTACCCATAATGGTACCCATAATGAATACCAAAATATTTTCATATCATATTATCAGACAATAAAAGTTTCAAATAATAGGAATTTTTTTTAGTTTTATTGAGTATAATACTGTATCATATAGCAAAGCTTCAGTAATCCAACAATAACAATTAATAATTAGAATTTGAATGACAATAACGTTTTCTCCAAACACATGAATGAATGTTACTTTGTGACTCAAATGCTTATACAGGGTGACCCAGGGGTGTGTGCATGGTCCATAACTTTTTTTCTATCCAAGCTATCGACTTGTTTTTTTCTTCAAACGATAGGTCCGACAATGAAGCACATTCTAAAAATATTTTCATTCATATACAGGATGTCCCAAAATAAAATACACAACTAAGTTCTGTTTTTTTTAAATGGTCCCCATTTTTGTTACATTTTTGGATTCGCCACATAATTGTCGATATAACGCACCCGGGTTTCATAGACTTATCTACAGTAGTTTTTGACTTATGTCAATTTATGTGTCAAAATAGCGTCGTGCATGGACCCACAGAAAAATTCATAACTTCAGAACCATTCAAGATAACTCAAAAGCCATCCACATTTCTTATTTTGCAACATATTTCGCAAACTACACAAAGTAGACCCCACAAACCCTATATCGACAAAAAGCTCTTAAAAAATGTCATGCATTGGTGTAATAAAATACAGTGTGTTGCATTTGAAAAAGTCGAGTTATTGCCATTTGTAATTTGTCATTTAAAAAAAAACGTAGCAGGCCATGGAACATCTACTTCGATTTCGCCTGCATTTCAAAAGATGCGCTGAAGCTTGAGGAATCGACTGGAAAAAAGTTGGTTGAGTTATCTTGAATGGTTCTGATGTTATGAATTTTTCTGTGGGTCCATGCACGACGCTATTTTGACACAAAAATGTAACAAAAATGGGGACCATTTAAAAAAACAGTACTTAGTTGTGTATTTTATATTGGGACATCCTGTATATGAATGAAAATATTTTTAGAATGTGCTTCATTGTCGGACCTATCGTTTGAAGAAAAAAACAAGACGATAGCTTGAATAGAAAAAAAGTTATGGACTATGCACACACCCCTGGGTCACCCTGTATGTGGAAGTTTCCATCACCCTCAAATTTTATGATGAATGTTGTATTTTGAGTGACTCACTCCTCCATCTCAAATTCTTAATGTGACCAAATCCGATAAAAGTCTACCTCTACCATACCATTCAATAGTTTTCTGTCACACTTGGATCACGTCAAATGCTTCTGCTAAAAGCAAACAGCTTTTATATTAAATGGTGTTTTTTGAATTATTTATTTCTCGATCTCAAATGTGCGAATGGTGCTTTTTCCGTACCTACTTGTTAAATCTTGTTGTAGACCAAGAGCCAGCAACAAAAAATACGCATGATTAGCTAAAAGCTAAAACTTTTTGAGAAGTTTGCCAGTGTTATAAATAACTGGGCAGCGCAAGTATGGCGGCTCTCAGTGTACTTCGGGACACCGAAACAGTATGGCATGGTCATCATGAGTGATGAGACAGTTTTTTCTACCATTGGTGCAAAAATTAGCTCTGAGCTCGCATTTCAAGAGGGCTGAAAAAATACACTTTTAATTCAATATGGCGGCTAGGATGAGACGCCGTTTATCGGTATGCCATACAACTCGTTCATACTTTGCGCAGATATCATGAATACCAATCCAAAAAAAATCCACAAAAAAAACTCTAAAGCCAAAAACGTTTGCGAACAATTGGTAGAAGAATAGTTATTTATGATACAAGTGTTAAAAGTGGCATTTTATTTTGTGAGTGGGGAATATTGCGAAACGAGCGTTAGCGAGTGGAGCAACCCCACGAGCAAAATAAAATCACTTTTAACAAATGTATCATACAAAATTTTTTGTTCAACAGTTACTGCTAGTAAGAAAAAAACAAAAAAAAATAAGATCCATAAGGATTCGAACACACGATCTTTGGATTACAAGGCTGACTGACAGATACTTCAAATATAATAAACCCCAACGCACTTTATTTATGAATGTCATTATTTGTCAGTGATGAAGGACATTCTACAGTTGGACTAAATACTACTTCGTTTGTAACTTCAAAAGGAATTAGTATTATCAATTGCGCAAACGACCAAATACATGTGTGAACTTTTATAAACGATTCCTCTTGAGTAGGTGTTCTGATTATAATATCTGATTGAAGTGTTTCTATTAGAGAGATCTATATTACTGAGTATCCATCATCTCATCTGTCATTTTACTTTTAACACTAGTGTTAAAAGTACTTTTAACACTAGTGTTAAAAGTGATTTTGTGAAAACGTCAGTTTTTAGTTCATATGTCAATGAATTAAAAACGTCATTTTTAATGTCAGTTGTACAAAAAAAGATTTTCAATTCAAGTTTTAGTGAAGGCAGTAAAAAAAGTACCATTTATTCATCAGCGCACATACCACCAATATTCATTTAAAATTAAAAATATCTGAGTAATGAAATTCGATCATGATAATTATTCACTTGGTGTTATCAAATATACTTACGTCAACTATAATCGATTATTTTTCGTTTGCTCGAGTGGTATTTGGCTAGACTATTTCAAGAGACTTCGTGGTTGATAAATTCATTCGAATTGTACAACAAACTCATTCTACGTCTACAATGTCGAACTTTGTAGGTATTGTTGAAAGTTTGATTTGTAACAGATTCATTTGTCTTTCTAAACCTAAATAGATTTTATTTTGAATAAACAATTTAATTTTTTTCAATTTTTAGACTACGAAAGATTAAAACACCTAAAAACCGATCACTTTGTTTGTCGTCGATGGTTATATCGCTGAAAACACTAACGCTGATAGATCAATCAGAATTGGAAAACAGCTGGTGTATTCAGATTTGAAACTGGTCAGATTATGTAAGAATTTTAAAATGAGTGAAAAAATAATAATTTCACAAGAAAATCGAACATAATCGATTATACTTATACGGAGACGGCAGTATATGAGAGTGTTGAATTTACTTTGGAATCACTCGATAGTAAAAAGACACTCTGGGCTTATTTTTTGACGTTACTAGGGCCTTTGATACTGTTCAACATGAAATACTGTTTTCCAAAAAAAAAAAATTTGGAATACGATGACCAGCGATAGGCTGGGTAAAATCAAAAGTAATCGTGAACATATAGTATTTTGGAATGGGATAAAATCCACTCCACTCTCAACAAATATTGGCTTACCACAAGGTAGTTTACTATCCCCAACCTTGTACCTCATTATGAATAAAGATCAGACAGAATTCTACCTGTACTCTATTCTGATGGTTCAAATTTCATTACAAATACATTCACAGAATATAGCAGTCAAAATGAACGAATGGTCGAAGCAAAATGGCTCAAGTCTCAATAATAAAAAAACGCAGATGATTCACTTCAAACATAAAAATAAACCTTCGAGCACAACATTTCTGGGAGTCCATCTGGACTGTAAACTAACTTAGGTCACGCATACAGGGTCTTTATGCAAATCTCTTTCCTTCCTATTTCGTAAACTCAGACCACGTCATGTTATAGTGATTCCACACTACTTATATTTCACTAGGGGCAATGTTACTCTAAATTATTATACGGTGTTATATATTGAGGAAACTCACAAAATATCGAATCGGTACTGATAACACAATAAAAATTTAATTCGCGAAGTTGCAGGGGTACCCCGAAGGCGCTCGTGCAAAGGGCTTTTCATCAAATATAATATTTCAACAGTAATATCAATATACTTCTTAGCCTGCTCGGTATATGTGAAAAGCAGGATCAACAACTACAAAACCCATGAGAAAACCCATTACTACCATACTCGTGGAAAGAACAAACTATGTACCTCTCACTATCGCCTTTGCAGCGCAATGAATGGTCCCCAGTCTCCAGCCATGTCGATAAGAATATTAATACCTATCGGCCAGCCCTACCATAGGGCGAACGGAGCAACCGCTCTAGGGTCCGAGTCCCAGGGGACGCCTTAGTGGCAAAGATAAACGAAAAAAACATGTTTAAAATTTTTGAAAGCATAGAAGGATTTAACGAAGGCTCTCATTGTAGCTAAATCTGCAGCTAAAATCAACCCGGAGATTAAAACAATTCGCTCAAAATTAAAGAAGAAAGTGTGAAGATGACGCGCCAATGAATCCAGAAATTTAATTCTGCTTTAGCAGCGATTTACTTATTATTCTCCAGATATTTAAATAATATAAATACTTCATTATGCTATTACGAGACTTTGGCCAAAACAGTTAGATTTCTATAAGCATTCTTGCATCAATTAGTAAACATAATAAGTACCAGTACCATAGTACTTCATTTTGCTCATTGAACCAATCCATAAATGTTAAACATTTGTTTTATTAGTAGGTTAGAAGAAAAAAATGTACAATCTCTTTTGGGTGGCAGGCCATGACCAACCGTTAGATGTTCCGCCGTTGAAACTTTCGCAGACACTGAACCAGGTTCGAGACTTGAGTGCCAGAGATTTTTTTTGAGTATATCGGAATCGATAGGCGACCACATGCCTTGTTGTAAAGCAATTGTGATGAAAGTCCCCTACAGATGCCAGTTACGACGTCTAGTGTTTGCTTGAAGTGCGCACTAATCCCTCATTTGATGATGATGATGAGAAGTGAATAAAAAAGAGTAATCTCTCCGGAATTTGTGATTGACATATTTTGTGTTAGTCTACATCAACTTTTCCAATAAGTACTGTGATGAGGGTGTACAGCGTCAACGAACATTATTTATTTTTTGTCTCTGACAACACATAACAACCTCAAGCTAAAATCTACTACTTTTTTCTCTTGTATAATAAATACTATTTGTCATTTACTTTAGTCGTATCTGTTGTGTTTGTCAGATTAAATGAGAATTTTAAGATGCATGCAGTCAAGTTTACACAAATTATCATAAGTGGTCGTCCAGAACCCATCTCTGTAAATTTACACGGAGTAAAATTTCTCAAGCCAGAACTGCGTTTGCATAATTAAATGAACCGATACCATTATCAGCGCTCTGTTTATAAAACAACAAACATTTATTCAGTAAGAAGTCAAAAGTCGACAAAAAGTGTCTTCTGCGAACTATACAACTATACTAATGGCAGGCAAACTTGGGAAGTACCTCACCGATAAATTAAGGTGAATGGAGAGATAGAAAGGAAGGATTCACGGAATGAAAATGGACATTTCGTTAAGAATTTTAATGAACTCAACTACAAGGTTGCGTCTTCAACGGGGAATTACCTTACGATATTTCAAAGAAATGGTTTGGTTTTTTCAACCATAGTGGAAAGAACAGTTTGTTCATCTATCCCAATGAATTGAACTCAGTCAACGAGGGCAAACTTTTTGGTTGTTAAAGAATAAGATGAAAAGATAATTGCTAACAGAATGTTGTTTTCAATATCGAGCATATAGTGTTTACCTAGTGACCGTTTTGCCCTACTTCGTATATAGAGTGGCCACTTGCCCACCTTTTCCCTATTTCTGTGAGAAGCTTTGCCAAAAATCAGATTGATATAATTCAGAGATCATAAGGGACGATGACTGTTTTCCGTAATAATCATACCAACGCAATTCTTGTTGTATGGGACATAGCAGAAAGAAAGAAGATGTACGGAGAAGGTAGAACCCTAAAACAAACTACACCAGTAAATTTTCTGAGTTCACTTATGTTCAGATTGAGGGGGGCATCAATGGGGGCTAATAACGATACTCACCTCTATTCAATGTGAAACTTCGTGTGACGGTAATGATAGTTTGTTTGCGATCTGATAACTAGTCCACACATACACAAAGGTGTTCAACTGACTTGAAAGGCCATGAGCGCGATCACATTTTGGGCGTTTTTTAGGTTAAAAGAGTCGATAACTCAAAAATGGATCGTCGCGTCGTATCGATTTCAAACAAGGATAGGCTTCTAGAGGAAGTCTGGTTCTATGAAACTATGTCTGCGGCAGCACCTCAAGATTATTTTCATGGATAGTCGTAGTAGCTGCAGTGGTATTTCTCTTCCATTAAAATTTGAAGCAATCTTTATCCGATCGAAATGAATTCGGTATAAAAAGAAGGTACAACTTCTCCATCCAATCAGAACCAATTTAATCTTGTGACGTTATAATCTTGTCAAAAAAAGTGAGTGCACTGGTATCTATGGGCCGTCAGATAGCGAAAAAAGATGTCCCATTTTCGCATAAAAGCCTTTAATAAGGCTGAAAAGTATATCGATTCCTGGGGATAACATACCTACCGAGAATAGAGCACTGTTAGTGACGTAATTTGACAGTTGTCAAACATTTGATGGCGGGACAAACAAAGCCATTTTCCATAAGACTTCGCGTGGCCTTTTTGTAGATTTTCTGCAAAAAAATGTCTAAAAAAACGTTCTTGGCATTTTAGTGAGTATTAATTCATTGTGTATAGTCTGAATTGAGTGCATAAGTCTGTAGAGGTGTTGTAAACATGGATTTTCCTTTTCAAAAATACGTTGTTATGATGATAGGTATCATAAAAACAATTTTCTCTTTTAGATTTGAGGACATAAATCATGAAGACTTGTGCTGTTATGGGTTGTTATAACCGATACGATCCAGACCAACACGTGAAATTTCCAAATTTCCTTCTATACAAACAAGGCAGAGACAGGTAGAAACTGCTGGAGTACAGAGACAGACTAGTCATATCGTCCCGAACATCCAGACCATGTACCTACCCAAAAAAATCACAATCAACCACTAACCACCGCAAAAAAAATTCTTCTCAAACTCAAATTCTTTGTTTGTCCCCCCATCAGCTGATCACTGCCATGTGACGTCAGCTGACAGTGCTCTATTCGATTTTCAGAACAGTGTTCATTTGTATCCCTCATGTTCCTAACTGCGGTACGAAACTACAGAGGGTGATTCGTTGTGTCGTTTTAAGAAAAAAGTTCCTATGAACATATGTCCGGAGTTGCTTCATTTCTGAGATACATGGCGTTGAAGTTTTAAAAAAAACTTCACTACTAGTTTGAATGCCTCATTCTCCATACTTATTGTGTTAATTTGTCCGCAGAGTCAAATTTTCGAAGGATTTTACAGGAATATTTTTGAATAATATTTTCCATATTCAGCGATTGTCTGGATGAATTCAAATTTTCAATCGTTCTCACACCACTAACAAAAAACTAGTTTTGTAGAAATATGTGGAAATTTTCTGTCGCTACCTCCTGTACTATATGAAATCTCATATTCACACTTATGCAAATATGACTGTCATTTTGTTATTCAAAATGTAAACAAAAAGTCGACATATTGAAACGAAATTACAAAAAGAACTTTGCAAAAATATGTCACTACTGGCTAGCTAATTAATCCAGTAATGACAGACAAACTCAAGCAAAAAGTGAAGAATGAATTGTAGCACTCTGAAACTTGGCACGTGACATCTCGACATCATGTATTATTTCAGAAAATTCAATTCTCCACAAGAATGATTTTCAGTAATACCCCATTAAATAAGCTCGTTTTCTCAGAAAACGTGGTTTAAAACGCCGACGTCACATTTCATGCTCGCGCTAACCACTGCAAGTTCAGGCAGGGCCGACAATTAGATTTGTCATAACTTTGCTAAAAATTATAGGAGAAGGAAAGGAAAAAGTGCATATCGTTCCTGAAGACTTTTACTTTCTCATGCAAATATAACATGTGAATATCTGAGTACCTAAAATGTGTTTTGTCCCACATAACCCTTTACGGACGATCCGAAAGTCATGGATATTTTAGTTGATATGAAATAATTATACTGGAGCAGGAGTACCCTCTTTGGACCATATATGCAACGATTTAAGGCTACTGAGACAAATCTCAATTATACATGCAAAAGAAAAAACTGGGTTTTACGCCTGCCTCAGTTTTCAACTCACCCATAATCCCGGCAATTTCTTCAGTAAATATTGAAAATAATCGCTCATACACATCCTACATAAAAAATGAAGTATGTGATTTCAAGCTTGAGGTTTGTACTCCACAATAGTGTTATTAAATATATGAATAAGCGATTATTTTCAACATTTAGTGAAGAGAATGACGATTTTATGGGTAAGTTGAAAATGAGGCAGGAATAAAACAAGGTTTTTTTTGGCATGTATAAGTGGGACCTGTCACACTACTTTAAAATTGTTGCATATAGTCCAAAGAGGGTATGGGTTGCTGCTTTAGTATAATAATTCCATATTTACTAAATTATTCATGATTTTCGGATCATCCGCAAACATCTCCGTGAAGTGCGACAAAACACATTTTAGGTACTCAAATACTCGCATATTATATTTGCATGAGTAGGTAGAGGTGTTCAGAAACGATATGAACTTTTCCTTTTCCTTCTCCGATCATTTTTAGCAGAGTTATGACCAATAAAATATTCGGCTCCGCAAGAACTTTCAGCAGCGAGTAAGGGTGAACCTGAAATTTGATGTCGGCGTTCAATCACGTTATCTGAGAAAACGAGCGCATTTCATAAGAAATTACTAAGAATAATTTTTGTGGAAAATTGAATTGTTTTCACCCTGTGTAAGTAGTTGTTTTTCCGATAAATCATATACTTTCCAAGATTACAGCAAAAATCTATTTATATATTTTTAAACGAAAAAAAAATATGTTCCACTCCTGGAATTTTGGTAAACAATTTTTTTCGTGTTTATCATGGTTTCAATTACTAGCATACCAAGTTTGGTGGTGCTACAATCGATTCTTGTCTCAAAACCCAATCGTACTAGATTAAATAGGCAGAGCCAAGGTCATACTGACACAACGGAGTATAGTGTGTATCCCAAATCAACACAGTAAATTACAAAAGTTATTATTCTACAAAAAAAAAGGGGTTTCACAGTGCAAAATAAACAACCCGTAACAATAGTTCATTGTTTATATGACTAGATGAATAGATATAATTCATTCATTATATCATTTAATTAATAATCATAACCAGCCGCTAATCTTGATCACGTAGTAAACTATCTTGGTTTTATCTTGAGCGTCGAAATCGACAAAAGAGTAATTATGTGATTAAATCACTCAAATATAATTCAATATCAGTTTTGTTAATACTGCCTAATAACGGTCTCTTTCCCAAAAAAAAATATTAAAATATTTTTATTTTCATTGGCGATAACCTTTTGGGTTAACAATAAAAACTGGTAAAACTCTCTTTTAACAGTGACAAGTATTACATAATATAATTTACACTTATAAATAAATTGGGGTTGTTTGATGAGAAACTATTTCCTAGCAATTCGACGAGAATAACTGTCAACTATTAGGTTTACAGTTATTCCAGTCAAATTGCTAGGAAACAACACAAATTCACCCGATATAAATACAAACCTCGAGTGTAATTTGGCAGGACAATTTAATGAATAAGAAATTCAGAAACATATCAATGTCAAACTATTCATTTTGACAACCAACACCGCGATAATTAATAAACAAATGAATAAGTGAAAAAACCACTGGGCCGCTGTCAAAGTGACAATTGCACTGTGGCATATGCGATTTTTTATACATGAGTTAAATTGTCAACTTAAACTATGAAGCACTGTGATTCAAAAGTAAAGCACTCATACCCAAATTCCTGAAGCACTTTTATACTGCCTCAAACAGCTAGTGCACAAAAAGACTTGAAAGTCCCATGAAAAATTCTAATGGTTCATTCTGATTAAAAGTTTTCAGGGTTAAATTTTGTAAAAATATAAAGGTATGTTGAACTGGCAAAAAAATATTTGTTTATTCAATAAACATATTGTTATAAATAAATATTTTTTACACAATACTAACATTTAATGCTAACAGCTGTTTCGACACTCTGTGTCATCTCTGAGCCAGTTATAAACTCAATAAACATATTGTTATAAATAAATATTTTTTACACAATACTAACATTTAATGCTAAGTTATAAACTGGCTCAGAGATGACACAGTGTGTCGAAACAGCTGTTAGCATTAAATGTTAGTATTGTGTAAAAAATCTTTGTGAAGTATTACTTTCACTCTACCCATTCATTTAAAATGAATTAACACACATTGAACGCCGAAACCGTAGAACATAAATAAATAAATTAGGCGTTGTATTTTTTTTCAATGGTCCAAAATTAAACAAAAACAACCATGTTTTTTGGGGGGGGGAAACCATTTTTTCTTAAAAATTTTGAATATATTTCTCTTTTTAACTTTACCGTAAGATGTTTTTTTTTGTTTTAATTTATACAGTTGGAAAAAATATGTATAACGCCAAATATTATTTGGTCTCCAAGTTTGCGACCATTTTGGCATAAAAGTAAATGTAATTGGATGAAGAAAAGGTTTGTATTTCGTGCAGAAATTTATTTATAAAATAATAGCAAAGCGCTTTCGACTATAAAGTCATCGTCAGTGCGTACTCGTCAGGTGTACAAGAGCCAGACCATAAAAATATCATAAAAATATCAATTAAAATGATTTTAATTAGACATTAGACTAAGCTTCAGCAGACATGTGTTACTCTGTCTGTTGAAACTTTTATCTAGGTAATCCTGGAATAAGGATTTTTTTAAATGTTATTCATATGATGTCCTGTTTTTAAATATTTACATGGTCTTTGGACACATGATATTTTCATGGGCTGGCTCTTGTAGTACGCACTGATGATGACTTTATAGTCGAAAGCGCTTTGCAATTATTTTATAAATAAATTTCTGCACGAAATACAAACCTTTTCTTCATCCAATTACATTGGAACGTGCACACAGCTTGACAATTTTCACTTAAAAGTAAATGAACTATTTATTCGTCGAGACCTTTGGTACAAAGAGAAAGGTTTTATTTACGTTCGCTACTCTTTTAGATTTCTTTGGCTAAGTTTTCAACAAAAGTATGAATAAATAATTGATTCACGCTGATGCCTGATTTGGAAATGGTCGCAAAATTGGAGAACCATAAAGGATGATATTTTCGGTGTTTTCACCATTTCGCGAATCTTTTGCATTCTTCCTACGAAATAACACAATTGCATAGATTAATATTGACCAATGTTGCCGACCTTGTCCGAAGTGCCAAACTTGTATACCCAGTGTTATTGAGCACTAAAATTAAACTTTTGTGAAAGTTTTCTTTCTTTTGTAATTTTTTTCCCATTTTTTAATTTCAACGCTAAAATGATTGGCTTATTATAACAAGTTCACTTACTTCGTTTAAATAATCCGTCACATCATACACAATATCTTTGATGATAATCCATGTTCTTGGGTCTTGTTTTCCATCGTGTTTTGAGACTTCTTCGAGAGTGTAAAAAATTGTTGCCCCTTCTTCCATTTCAATTCAGTATACGGCACAAGTTCACGAACCGGGTGTTATAAAATTAGGCCCTAACAGTAAGAAAATGGCTCTAAATCAAATTATTGTTTACGGTTTGCAGACTCGTTTACCGCATCCGAATCGTAATGAAGTGCCACTATGAGTTTTCGTTAGGAATTTTATAAGCTCTGTCTCTTATCGGGGATTTCCAATATATTGGTAGAACGTGTGACGTGACGATACTATACAGTATATTTCAGATTGTTAGATTTCATCATAAATTCGTGACGGTAGTAAATAAAACACTGGGCAGCGGTTATGTTTTAGTTGTGAATTCAAACTTATAAACCGAACAATATAAATACAAGGCTACACAGCAGATTCATGATAAATAAAATTCAAAACATAAGTTTATTATTTCCTTCACGTTTTTAAAACGGACTGAAAATAATAAAATAATTCCTTCTTCGCCTCATACAGATTTATAGGCCCGTACAGATTGTCCTGAAAATTTGTAATGGTGATCTATGACATGCGCCTCACATTTCTTACCAATTAAAAATTCACGATTATAAGTTTGTAAAACAATCTGTATAGTGTATGGGGCTAGGAATATGTGTGGGGTTACAAAAGTCTGTAAGGAAATAGAACACATTATTTTACTATTACTAGCTTTCTTGTCCATCTGTTTGTTTATATCTTGGATGAAAGATGCTAAAATCTGGTTTTTTCCATACTTATAATCTCAACGGTTGATCCTTCGACCAAAAACATTCAATACAAACTTGAAGAAAATAAAATTCGTCAAATTAGTTTTTCCTTTGTAAATTTTAAAAGAACAAATAACATTTTATCATTTTTACCCCTTTTCCAAACCAAAATAAGATTATATGGCGAAATGTATTTCAAAGAGAAATGGATTTTGTGGCTAGATATAAAATTGTTGCCTTGTCGTGACTTGGTACAGAATATCATGATATTAAGCAAGCACGTTTCAATTCTCCTTCGATGGGTTCTGTGCAGATGTTTTCCAAGGCAGTTTAATTGTTTTATGATGCCCAAAACATACGTCCTTTTCTCCTTTCTCCCATCCCTATATTTGAAAAAGCTGCTATCACAGCTAGTTAGACAGGCTGAGGTAGATGCAGATGTTTTGATTATCAAGATTAGCGCCATCCCAAAGCAAAATGTATGAAATTTCATCACAGACCACATTTCATCCTCTTCAATTTTGTATCAACGTTTTTCGTCGTAGGTTCAACCGCTGATGTATTATTGAAAAAAACAGATTTTAGTACCTGCTTTCATCTAAGATGACGGCCCGAGCGACCACTCCTCAAGGTCACAATCTTGGATTTTGCATCAGAGTACAAACCAAAACGACATTACAAAACTGATACTACATCACCTTTTGTAGGGAAAAAAATATATGCAATATCATTGCATAATATGTTTATAATTAATAATAACAATAATAATACATAAAATTATACTATAGAGATGGATGGAGCCTGTAAATAAGTCATGAGTAGTTTAGATCCCCTTCTCATTGTTACCAGGAATCGGACCATTCCTTTCAAGAAAGCAGCCCGTTCAGCCGATCCCATAAAGTGTCCCCCGTGTTCGACACTGAAATAGATGACTCAAACTCTCACCGAGTTGGAATTCGATCAGCAAAAAGCTCATATCAATTAAAGCTGCGGAGACTGAGATCCTCCTGCAGCTTCATAAGAATAAGCTAATGCATGGATAAGTTTGCCTCAAAAGCATTGATGACATCAGTTTATCAAAAATTTTGACATTCTCATTCCTCTCAGATCAATCGACACCCTGGTATATAGTAGACGCGTGATGAGTATAGAGGCCCCGGACACTACATATACAAGAGAGTTTCGTGGGGCGCCTCATATCATATAATGCATTGCTGTCTACTTGTCAAGCTTATGCGGCCTCAGCTTATATCCACAGGCATAACGCGGCGCTACGAGGGTTGTACTACCATCTACGACACTCGTATAGACGAGACACCCGTGTTGCCTTAAGCTCCGAGGAATATTGAGTTCGTGTTGGGGAATGAAAAGTGCCGAATCTATTTTGGAATTTCTCATTCCCCACCCTCAGACAAATTCGAACAAATGAGCCTCATGTAGAACTCCTCGACCATAACTCAGTATGACGATTTTCGTCATAGAGTTGTCGGCTCCTGACGAAACGAACATATCGTCTGAAAAGATGAGGAAAAACGAAGTTACTCCTTACGGTTGAAAAAAATTAGCCAACCATCATCCAAGGCCTTGGTGAGTTGAGACACCACTTTCCAGAGCAACCGGACCGGCAGCTCAGGCGCTCAGGCTCAGACCGTGGGTGTACCCCCCGGTGTGCCCTGAAACTCGGGTTCCCAGCACAAGAGGTAGAAGCCCCCACAACCGCGAAGATAATTATTGTTCATCAGAATATCACAAATTATGCTCGAAATGACTACCAACCACCCTGATCCCTGCGACACGAACGTTGCGACCAGGTCGCAGTGATGTATGGCATTGATTGTTATGTAGGTGGCCAGGTTTGCGACTGATTTTAAAAACGCTTTTATGAGCGTTTTTGAGACGCCGCGACAAAAACACTCTCCACAGTTTCTTATGTAGGTGGTTACCACATTACCACGTTACTGCAAGCGCCTCTTCAACTGAAATAGTGCTATTAAATCTTGTTGTTTGCCTCTGATGTAAACCTTCCTAAACATACGAACAAAGTTCATCAAATGAAGACACACTCATTCTAAAGTACGAAAAAAGACCTTTCTTTGTGGTTTCTGAGAATATCAAACAATGTGTGAAACTGTCCAGATGTAAGTCTCCGTGCGTTAACTGGATGACCCATATTTTCTTTTCGTCCGCTTTTTCCGTAAATATTTCGAGACTATAATTCCCAACAGAACATTATCTTCCATAGTTTGATCTGCAGTGAAGTGGAAAAACGCTAAGCGTGGCCATGTGCAAAGAATTTACAACTCAACGACCTGATCGCAACGTTCGTGTCGCCGCGACCAGGGGTGCTATTCTTGACCGTTCGCAATGTAGGAGAGAATTCGCACCTTTACATTGTATATTACTTATAGAACATCATCAACATGTAGGGAATATGAGAATGAGACAATACGATTACACGTTATTGCTGCGAACGGTCAAGAATAGCACCCCAGGACGCAAGCATGGCCGTACTTTAACTTTCTCATACTGCTCTCACTCTCTCGAACACGTGCTATAAGTATTTTTGTTCCAGTTTATTTCAACTAAACCAATTTTTTATAAAGGGAACGTAAAAGCTTAATAATCAGTTATTCGAATCAATATCTACTCATTTCTCCAAGTAAGTATATATACCTATATAGCAGCTTTGTATAGATACTCAAAAACCGTATTTCTTTTTCATTTGATACTCTGGAGAGAAGATTGAGATTGAGAAGAATGTATCATTTTTACTGATTTTTAAACATCGCTTCCATTGTTCTACTTCCACTCTCTCTATATTTTTAGTATAATTCCATATCCACTACATTACAGAAAGACACTTAAGGACTAGAAGTATGTGTGTTAGATTTCTTACTGATATTTCTATAATAGTAAAAGTAATAATAATAGGTCTTTTTGGGTAGGGATTGGCGCAGTGGTTAGCGCTCGGGCCTTGTGACCGAGGGGTCCTGGGTTCGGCTCCTAGACGTGGTAAAGTTTTTTACATTTTCAGATGTAAAAGTCTGAATGATTGGATCGTGTTGCCGGCTGGGAACAATCCTCTACGATTCACTGTTGCGTTGATAATTAACAGTGCTAAGGTGGCGTATGGAGTTAGTAACAAGGCCTATCCAGAACACGAGGCTAATGACGCCATAGCAGTCGATGCCAACGAACCAAAAAAAAGTCTTCATTTTCCAAATGCGTGCACAATATATAGGCATAAGCCAAAGATTAGACTGAGAAACGTGATACCTCCGTTATAATTCTTAACCGAATAAATTTGGTATTTTTTTTTTTTTATATTTTGACTTGGGATAATTTTGTTAAAAGTAAGAAAAGTTGTGTAAGTTTCATTTCATTGAAATACCTGGGATAAATTGGAAATTTTCTATTATCCGAACGTATAAAGCTACAGGTTGATGTTTGTTCTGTATGTAATAATAAACAATTCTCCATATTGAAGGTATTTTCATTCATTCTCATAATAGTAGGGTATAATCACCAAAACTACGTTTTCTCTTTGTCATACACTTTTTATAATATTAATTTCTGATTAATGATCTTCACAACCAGTTATGCGCTTAATATAGTCGGAGAGCTGATGACGCACGTTTCATGAAGTGTTGTAGTATATACCAATAGTATAGATGAGCAAGTTAATGACCCCTTTGTTATTCAGACAGACACCTCAGGGTACGGCATAGGGGCCGTACTTACTCAGCCAACTGATGAAAAGAAGATAAGGTTAGGAAGATTATTCGACGACAGAGAGGGAGTGTCTTGCAGTCCTATGGGCCATTGAGATTGAGAAGTATTGGCCATTTATTAAAGGCGTAACGTTCACGGTCATTACCGACCACTACAGCCTGAAATGGCTACACACGCTGAGGGATTTGAATGGAAGGTTGGCCAGAAGAGCTGTTCGAATTCCACAGTTTTATTTTTCAGATGTTCCATAGGAAGAGTAAGGATAATGTAGTCCCGAATATGCTGAATAGATTAGTTCCAGTATTAGATTCGTTAACGGTCCCGGGTGAGGCTATAAAAGATACTTGGGACAATGGGATGTGTGATAACGTCCAACGATTTCCTCCCAGGTCAAGTCAGTGGAGAGTCACGAAAGGGAAGCTTGTTCAAGTCCACTATCAAGGATTGTGTAGACCGACGGATCAATTGAAGATGGTGATTCAAAAATAGGAAAGGCGTGGAAAGATATCGGCCGCCCGTGACCCCCCGACTGCAGTTCATTTGAGAATACACAAAACATTCCTAAAGTTGGCGCCGCTTATAATTTTGATACTTTGACAAGTGTTGAACTATTCTAGAGCTTTCCTGGATCAATTGTATTGGTCATTTTTCTGTATTATAATTAAGCTGGGATAAATTTTGTTCCATAATCCAATTTTTGAAATTATTCGAGAGTGCTCATTGCTCGAAATTACCAAACACTTTTTGGAAGTACTCAGTGCTCGCAAGCACTTTACTATTGAAAGTGCTCAATAATTATTGCTCGCGAGCATTTTTTGAGGGTTTAATGCTTAGTGCTTGCGAGCACTTTTTGTCAGTAATCGGTACAGCTCTGATTGTTGAAAGTATGTGTATGCCTTATATTTTTATTATTACTTCTATTATTATTATTACTACTGAGAGATGTTGCATTGTTTGGAATACATGAAGAAAATTAGAACTATTGCCGAATTTTCAATATTATAACATACAATGCTGTATTGTAACAATAAGATCGGCACTACCAGGAAGAAACATGCAAGAATGAAAAACTTCCGTTGTTTCGATAATTCAAATTTATTAACAACTTTTTGGGATTTCACACAATGGGTCTAGCGAACGAAAATGAGCAAATACTTCCTAGGATTATGAAGTTACTGTTTATTTCCGTTAAATTTTTCTATACACTACATTGCACTTTTTCTTGAATCAAAATGGAATAATAATTTGTTCTCAAGTACTCACTCATCTTTATTCCTCAACTTTTGCAATACAATCTATAAAAGCAAAGTGTGGCAAGAACAAAGATTTCTAGAAATAATTTTAATTAAATTTATGAGAATTGAAGGTAATAAAGGATTTGACAAATCACATTGCATAAAATTTTACAATCATCTATCAGATACAAATATAACAATGTATAAGTTTGAACTTGAAGTGAAAGAACCAATCCTATCAAATTTTCAAATCATTCTAATCTCATGTTGGTTACTTTATCAGAATAAAAACGAAACTCAATATTTTCATCAATCTTCCTGCCATAGATATGCACTAGATATCCATCTATATGATACATTCCTATGGTCATGAGTTGCTACGTTGGAAAACATCCAAGCTTCTTTCGAAACCATGAATCTTTTTTTTGCTTCATTGCCATTTCGGAATTTTGATACCTCATGAAATAATCATTTTACCGTAAAAGTTGGCAATTATATAAAATTAAATTTCTTTGGGAAACCATTTACAGACCAATTTTGTCTTCAACAAATCTCTAGAAAACTATCAATGATATGAATGAATGTACATGAACAAAACACACTGCTATTAAAAGAGTATTTGACAAATTTTCACAAATCAGTGAGGTGAACTATCAAATTCGTCAGGTAAGAATCACAAATGGTATTATAGTAGTAAAATATACAAAATAATTGCAATAATCAGTCTTGAAAACGAATAAAATCATCATTTTTTAAATTATGAGCCTCAGAAACGTAACATATGTTTCAAAAAATGTTCAACAACTAAACAGAATTAGAACTTAAAAACTAATGTGCGAAAAACTTTTGAATCTCTCAGAATATGGTCAATAGGAAAATGATTTAGTTAATCTCATTGTACGTTTCATGCATGGCTACTTTGAAAATACGAAAATTTCAATGAATGAATACCTACCTATATGTTGCTCCGATCTCAAGTAAATTTAGAGTTAGGCTCGTCAACAGTGGTCCCCATTGATTACTTCCGTGCATAACTGAATTAAAATCGAATAGTCTAAGTTTTTCATTCAATTGATTCACGATTCACCTTCCTGATATCTAATGTAGATATTGTCTACAGATGAAATAAACTGACATGAATGAAGTCGACCATGTCGAAGTACACTTTTAAACTTAAAAATTCAAACTTATTACTTAAGGACTAATTTGATTTGAATAACTCACCATTGTTGAATTTTGTTCTCTTCAAAGCAGAACTAATTAGACTTTTGATCTTAATATCGATGTTAAGGTTATTGTATGAATGTAGATATTCAGCTAGGTATACTTTCGGTATAGTTGTAAACGATATAGTTCCACCTATCTTCAAACAGTGCCCCTCAAAAAAATAATATGGAAGCTAAGTAATTATAATTTGGGACTTACTCAGTCTTGTTCGACAGTCCACGTCGACTGGTTTACAAGCGATTCATTCTAGGGATTTTTTTTTTTTTAATCATGAGAGTGCCGCCGACTTCAATTTTGACCTATTTCGTTTATTTGAACTATAGTTATGATAAGTACCTGCCTGGAAAAGGTGGTTCTCATTATCGATTAAAATAAAGGGTATATAAATGTGTATATTTAGCCTACTTTTTATTCACTTGAGAAAGCTACTGTATTAGCGAAACATGTGAAATTCAAAATTAAGTTTGTGAAGACCCAATCGTTTTCTGTGTAGTTTGTACAAACACTATGGATCTTCATCAAGTAATGACCGAGTAAATCAGAAAAAAAAAAGATCTTATCTTACTTTTCCATCTAATTTCCGGATAAGACAAGCTGAATAACTCAGTTAATAGAAACATAAAGTACTATAGGAATGTAGGCTTTCACGGGCTAGCGTCCAGGTTTTGTCTGGAAACCAACCAAAACACAACATAAAGTACTGAACACTACCGTATTTTTGTAGTATCTATCAGACCATTCAGTGAAAAGAAAACATAAACAATGTATAAAAAAACATCATACCTATTAACCATAGTCAGTCATCTGAGAGAAAACCAGAGATCACTCGAGTAAGTAAAAGGTTGAAAAAAATATATATATTCGAGAACTAATCGATAAAAAAACGAATTAAAACAAACGCGGAGAATGCAACCCGCTAGTTTGGTGGTCCAATTCGGGATCGTGGCTCCAACCAATGGGGCCCCAGTCATGGAGTCCCTCGGAGTTAGCAAGTCGATGCGTCAAACGATGAGCTATGGAAAACCCACCGCTACCCTCTAACTGCGTCAGAACTATAATGACCTGTCTGGTCAAGGGTGGCACTGAATCGACGGTTTTCAACGTCCCCCTGGTGGATACGACGTTATAGCTTTCCTGACAATCGCATTTGACGTGGATCCATTTGTTTTCGTGTCTGTTTTCCACCATTACCACCAAGCCTGCCCAACCTTTGGTGAGGTAATAAGCGGTCATGCCTTCTCTGCCCTCATGGCGTTGTCCTCTAGCTAGAGTGAGGGATATTATGGCATCGGCCAAGATGTAGTTTGGAGGCTGGATATTTTCAGCAGATAACTTTTTCGAGCTGTGGATCGCTAGCACATACCTGAATATAAATGTCATTTCAAATTATATATACTCCACAATTCAGCAGAATACTAACTAGGAACACTTCAACATGAGCATTCAATGAAACTTCAAAAAGGTTTACGATATATTTGAACTATAACATATGAATAACAAAAGTGCAGTAATAACACAAAAATTTCATTTTTCGAATACTGAACTGAAATGTTAACATTTTTCTTAAAATCTCAGTTAGCGAAGTGGCTCTTTTTCATTCTATAACGTAAAACACTTTTGTGTTCTAGACCTATTTATTATTTATTACATTGGTATTGTTACGATAGTCATGCAAACAAAATCACCTAGAGCGTTCATTTTAGTTCAAACACGAAATGTCAATTAACAATGACAGATATTAATTTTTCGTTCTGATATTTGTACATATAAAATGAAAAAATTATCGAATATAAGAAACAAAAGACACTGAAAAATATTTCCACAGCTGGAATGTTATAAATGTTGAGAATAATGAAAATTACCACCTTGAATTAAATTTTTATAAAAATATATGATGTAGAGTTTGGAAAGGGTAAAAACGAGAATAAAGCTTTTTATTACGATAGATAAATATTTACTGACTTCATAAGTAAATACCCATAACATTTTTTCAACTGGGTTACGGAACCAGATAGTTCTTGCTGAAAGAAAAAATGTTTTCATGAAGATTAATTCAGTTAAGAAGAAAAGAACGTTACCCAAATTGAAAAACTGATAGTGAAACTTTTTAATTATGGAATTTTCAAATAACAATATTATTCAAAGCAAAAGGATGTAATAGTGTGAATGATGAGAAGACATATGCCACGATGAATGGATATTTTCAAAAATCAGATTAAAATTGCAAAGACGCGTAAGAGCACAGAAAACAATCATTGCTACTTCGGTACATAAAAAAAATATTAATGCACATTCTAACCTTTGAAAGCAATGAATGATAAGTTGATCTCAGTATTTCAAAAAGAACATGAACAACAAAAATATAGTTTATTGCAATAAATTCTTCAATTATTTTTTTAAGTATTCATAAAAATGTTTGCACTGCATGGAATTCTACCCCACAAGATCAAAAAACACTGACACAATTCGCATACAGAATGAAGAAAATTTTAGAAAACGTTATCAATGTGGTAGTACTCAACATTTCCCAAGATACTGCATGAAAACATAAGAAAATAAGACTGGAGTAATGAAATATACTTGCAGATATTGTAAAAAAAAAAATTTGAAGTTTCTTGTAAAAAAGATCAAACCAATCAAGAATAAAGTAAAATTTCATTCCTAGCTCAAGAATGTGAAGCAAAAAATAATTGTTTTATTGTTGATTCTGGATCATCTTCCTATACGTGTGAAACAGTGTATTCTAAGATTTTGAAAAAACTAAATCCGATATTTTGGAAGAAGCATCAGTCCATGAAAACTAAAGGAAAAAGAAATATGAAAAGAAACACATGTATACTGAAAACTATGTTATATATATGTATATATATATTCATGACAAAATTTTGGTAGTGGAGAAAAATCAGTCCATGAAAGCTGAAGGAAAAGGAAACACAAAAGGTAATATATTATGTTTACTGAAAATCGTTGTTTTATATTGTAAAGTAATTTTTACTAAGAATGAATTAGGACAGCCAAGAAATACTAGCAGGAGAAAAACGGACCAATGGCCTCTATGTCCTGAAAATCAATGAAAAACCCACAGCAAGTCTACCAGAAATTTCCAAAAATTTTATACATTGACATAGACAATTGGGACATATGAGCATAACATTCATGAAGAAATTACAAGATATGGCAACAGAACATAACATTCAGTATTACTGCACTGTTGATTAAGTGGGAGATTTTTTTGACAAATCCCCTTAGAGATTGCAAGTTCGAGAAAACCCGAAAAATTCTTTATTTTCCAAGATTTAATTGTTCCAGAAAAGGATAATTAAGTTTTCTATTTCGATAAAGAAATATTTTCTGAGTAAGTAAAAACCCAACTATGAATAATGCTCTTGTTTACAAACGTCTTATGAGGTCAATAAAACACTAGTGTCTTATGATGATAAAATAAACAATCTTATGAATCATAAAACATTGCCTGATTTGTGAGTTCTAACAGAGAAACAAGAATTCTAGTCATTTATTGACCCAATTTTTGCTATCAACAATTAATACTAATTTTATATGCGATCTAGTTCACGTCAGATATCAAAGGCAATAAGTGAAGCATAATATTGCAATAACAATAGCAGAAGTTGGAATCAACATTTTTTAATCCTTTCGGTATCATTTTCGTTCACTGGCAATTAGAATTTTATCATTATGAAATAAAAACGGAACGAATTGAAAACGAAACGTAACGAAAACGGAAGAAAAATTAAACGAAAACGGGAGAGAACGAAACGAAAACGGGAGGGAATGAAACGAAAGGAAACGGAATAAAATAAAAACAGAACAAAATAAAAACAGAACAAAATAAAAACGGAACAGACGGAACAAACGAAACGAGAACTGAACGGGAACTTAAAGAGAACGGGATGAAACCGGAAGAAAACGGAAAGAAACCGGAAAAAAACGGAAAGAAAACGAAAAAAAAAAACGGAAAAAAAGGAAAGAAAAAGGAAAGAAAACGGAAAAAAACGGAAAGAAAACGGAACGAAAATGAAACAAAAACGGACCGAAAAGAGAACGAATAATAACTATGTTGTCGATGTTGTTGTCAAAAAATTCCCAGAAACGAGGCCCATACAAAAATACATAGGATTCTTGCAGCCCTTTGCTTCTACTTATATTTAATCAAGGATGCATTTCGACCAGTATAAAATAGTTTTTTGCATACAGCGAATTATATCGTAAAGGGATTTCAAAAAAGCATTTTCTTATTCATAAAAGTTCACACTGAGTACTGAAGATGACGACCGTTACATTTATTTCGAAAATGGTGAAATACTAAGAGCAACAATTCCTAAATGTTTCTCCTGTTCATCATAAACAATCATTCAATCTACTTATACATAACTACATCACTCCTACCTTGGAAAGAGGGTAACGTCATCTAATCCAGTATGCCAGTGATTGAAAGCAAGAGGTACAACAATGTATGCACCTGCTTCCAACATTTTATTGCAACCGACGAATCCCCTGACTTGCCGTTTACTATGCTCCACCAAACTGCCTATTGTCGACGCTGGTCTGGCCTTGAAAAGCACTACACATAAATCCAGTTGAGATCTCTGCGACTTTTCCGATTTTCTCTGTCCCTCCTAGACAAAATAAAACTATTCAAAACGATGCAGGTTTAATGACTATAATTTATATTTCAGGTAGGAAATTTCAATTTAGAGCATCCACAATGAAGAATATTACCAACTTTTGATTTTTACCTTACAATACACTCTATTAAAAATGAAAACATACTGTAACTTTTTTTTTATAGTTTCCGAGATATTTAATTGTTTAGGTAGGCGTGCGACGACGAGGAGTTATTGGCCGCATTCGAACGATATCAAATTTAATTGTGTTGATTGCCATAAGCGAGAAAATGCTTAAGCAACCGAGTATTCTTTTACAAGATCACGCCCTTATTTCAAACCTCTGAGTGCGAGGAAACCTCATGGCTTTGGATTTTCACTATTAGATGGTTCCTACCTGTTAATGTGTTAAAATGCCATAAACAAGAGATTGGAAAAAAAATTAATTTTCCATATGCCTAGCACACGTTCGATCGCTAAATTTTCATTTTTGAACTGAACACTGATATTATAACTTAACTTAACTTAATGATTATTAGTAAGATTATCTGACTTATGATTTCGATTGTCATAGACCTATACTGTTCATTTAAGAGTGAAATTGTTCTGGACTTCCACTGTCTAAAAAACAAACAAAAAATAAGGATTGCAGTAAACTTCATTTAACTCGATATGTATGTATTCAACGAAATTAATTACCAACTTAACGCGAAAAAGCCGATTCACTGTAAACAGAATTACAGGACAGTATCAGGACTCTGCAGAACGTGAGCGGTTCAAAAATTCCAACGGTCAAATTATTGGCCCCTTGGAATTACCTGAAAATAGGGGTAATTCTATAAGCTTTATGTTAATTTTTAACGGGTGTTAATTTTAATACATATTTAATAACTAGCTTTTCTGTAAAAAATATATAAATGTAGTGGTATATCCGTAAGCTATATGGCCTGTATGTTCATGTTCACACATATTAACATATCTGTTTATTCTGTAAAAATTGTAAAGACGTGTAACGAAATATGTTGAATGGGTAAAAATTAACATAAAGCTTACAGAATTACCACTAGTGTAAACGAAGATATTTGTCATGATTTTTTAGGAGATGAACTGCCTAATATTTAGGAAGATGTACCTTTTGCTACGGACAGGGCAGGGCAATTAGGTTTCAAAATTACGGCTGTCCAGGTAAATTCGCAAGAGTGCATGAAAAGTGATAAATTACTTGCACAAAACTTATCCACAGAGAGGGCCGTTTTGTTCCCATTTTGTGGCTTTCCTGGTCTATCGGTCATGCCAAAGAGGTACAAGACAAATAAAAAGTTCTACCTCGCTTGCATTCAACTTAGTTAATTTTCATTAAATAATTATCACATCAATCTGAAATCCTGTTATTGAAAAATATTCTACAATCAGTTCGTTTTGCAGTAAAATAATTTTCTTTTTTTCAAGTAACTTACACTAACTGAGCAATTTTTTTACATAATATGAGCTCTATGTTTGCTAATGAAAAAATTTGCTCAAGAACCTGACAAACATCTTTTTGTTTTTTCAAAGGTATGGTACGAATAATTTTACTTTAGACTATGATAAATAGAACGGTTATTCAGGGTTGGATAACAAAAATTAGAATTTCAAAATATGGAGTTTTGTAGTTGTGGTACTCGAAAAACTGATCAAAGATTCATGTGAAATCCAATATCTCAAAAACTCTGATCCAGTCCTCCGAAGGTTTACTCTAAGTTTTGAGACACTCTGTATAAGGATGAAAAAAACAAGTATCTCACCTGAAATAATGTAAAATCAACCTCTGTTGGTTCCAATATAGTAAGAAATATACAAGATAAGTACTGCTGGTTAGCAAGTGGTGGAAGTGTGCCAGTCAATCTCACTTCGTTCCATCCGTTTCTCGCCTTACAAATGTCTATGCAATCGAAATATTTCAGTACGTCACCAAAACTTATCCAGAAAGTACCGTCCTGAGAGCCGCCAGGCATCAAATCTTCGATCAATTCACTCGTCCACATATGACAATTGTCGGACCAATCACCTTTCCAAACAAAATGACCTGAAAAAAAATTGTTTTGAACAATACTGAACTGTAAATGCGAACATTATCTTTAGGCAGCAAATATTGAAAACTTGTGCCTGGTATTGCTACATTCAAAAAATTTATCTTGTAGCTTGGGAAGTATGACGCGTGATATTCTTTTGTTCTGAATGAACTGAGAAAGTTCACAAAAACTGAACTGGATCAGTTTAACATTTGTTCTTTCGGTGGTATGTCGTTTGCCCCACACAACGATTGGTAGTGAACCAAATTGATCTAGTTGAACCGAGTTCTTCTTCGGTTTTTTGTTCAGCTCATTTCAGTGAATCAAGTTCAGTAACAAAGAATATCACTACAGACAGACTCATACGATGAATCGATACATTATTCATAACAGTAAAATATCACGAAAACGCGTAAAACATGGAACTTCGAACCCCCATTTTATGAAATCGTTGAACTGATTGGCAACTGAAATGATTCAGCCGTCCCTATTGGATTCGTTGACCTTCTATTGTGTGAAATCGAAATATTCCAGCTGAGTTCAAATGATGGCAAGTCAGATAAACGAATACAGCACAGCTTTGCATTCTGTTCAAATTTAATGAAGAATAAGAACCACTTTCCAATAGTTTTAAATTTTTCAACAAAACAATCTCTAGGTTCCAATAAAAGCACTATTATGACTATTATGCCGACTTCAATATGAAGCCAAAATCGTTATCTAATGTACTTTATCTTTTCAGGTACAAGTGATCTTATTTACTACCCAAATAACAAAATTAGGAAGGGAAAATTATTGTAACAAAGCTACAACCGATTATTATCCAACTCACCCCAAGGATTCCTGAGTTTGAGTAATCTATGACCTTCAACGTCTCGAACATCTAATAGGGAATAGGCATGTCTAGGTCTCAAACCTTTCGACTGATATTCTAACTCATCGACTTTCATGTTGCCACCTCCACAAGAAGCACCCATCAAAAACAGTGCTTGTCTTGATGAAAGTAGTCTGAAATAAAATCAGTAAAAGTGATGTTGTTTTGTAGAACTGAAAGTATGCCTCTTCTATGGATTTTCTTCCATTAATCTCACAAGAATTCAAAGTCTTATAGCCAAATAGGTTTTCACCAAAGGAAAGGTTTTGTTCGAATAAATTACAAATAAAGGAAACTTTTTTCAGTAAATCGTTCAGAAATATTGACATTTCTGATAGAAATTCTTGAAAAAAAGGATATATTTCATGTATCTGGTCATTGCCAAGCAAAGAAAAGTAACGGTTAGGAAATATTAGTATATTTTTTGGTCGTGATCTCAAGGTAATTCAACCTGTCGTTTCGTTTGCATCTGCGGTAGAGATTTTCAAAGGTGGTGTAGCAACTAACGAAGCGTTCGAGTTATTCGTCTGAGCCTGACTGATTTGGTGTCTGTGCTGGTTTATTCTTTTATTATGCTTGCCTTATTAGGGGGCGTGACTTCAATTTGTCTTCATTCCGCCTGGTCACTGACTTCAGATATCTGTATTTGTTTTTGATCATTATTGCTTATACCTGGTAAGGATTTTGTTTTGATTTCTCTAATTACCTGCCTCCACATTATACTTAGATTGGAACCTTCTTCCTTTTCGTGGAAATACTTAGGGTGTTTTTAGATTTCAATGGCCTTTCTGAATATTCGCGGTAATACCCTGAGATCCTATTCAGTACCTGGGTTTCATTAAAAATAATTGTGTGGTAGTCCTCAGTTAGTAGAGCAGCCGCTGATTTCTTGGAGTGCCTATACCTGCAGTTCCTCTTGTGTTCGGTCTTTATTCTACTTTTTGTTACATCGATATATACGATATATATGCGATAAAAACCTGGAGTAGACAGAGGGTATCTCGATTTTTCTCAACCACCTCAACTCCATAAATCCGAAAAGAACACCTAGATTGCTTTCCTAGATTTCCTTGTTGAAAAGAAGCCAAATGGAAAACTAGGACACAAAATTTATTGAAAACCAACCCATATCGACCGAAACTTAAACAAAAAGTCAAATCACCGTCCATAACAAAAAACAAGGAGTAATAAAAACACTGACAGACTGGGCAATACCACTATAACCAGAACATCCTGATGAAGAACTGAGTCACTTGGAAAGTGCATTGGGTGATAATGGGTATACCCTGCAAGAAATAATAATAATACTCCCTCATAAACACTCGTAGAGTGTACCCAAAGGCAAATCAAACAGGTAATACAAGAAAGAAACACCAACGGAGCAGAGAACACAAAACAACGCACACGACAAGAAAGAGCATTTCTACCATATATGGATTGTCACAGATAGGATTGGGAAACTTCTGGACAAACAAGAAGTCAAAACAAAGACCACTGAATAGTCTGAGATCCGCAAAAGACCTGAGACACTCTCTCTTACAGGTGTGACGTTTATATTGGTAGAGAAAAAGGAGTATAAACAGATGCCTAACCAAACACAAGAGGAACTGCAGGTATGGCCACTCCGAGAAATCCACGGTTGCAGAGCATTCTTTATGAACTGATAAGAACCACAAAATTATTATGTTTAATGAAACCCAGGTACTGGTTAGAACCTGAGGGTACTATCCCCGAATATTCAGAGAGGCCATTGAAACACCCTAAGAATTTCAACAGAAAAGAAGATGAAGGTTTCAATCTGAGTGGAAGTGTACCATTTCTAGGTATAAGCAATAATGATCCACAATAAAAATATAACAGGTATCGGAATTCAGTTATCAGGTGGAATCAAGACGAAATGAAGTCAGGCCCCCTTTTAGGGTAAACATAATGAAATCAGTAAGGCTCAGACGAACTTAGTCCGTTGCCACACCGCCTTTGAAAATGTTGACCGCAGATGTAGACCAAACGTCAGGTAGAAAATCCTCGAGATCATGACCAATAAACGCAAAGTCCACAAAAGTACAGATTTGGATAAAAATAGCATTCCACATATAACACCAAACTCTTATGGTTCTGCTGTGATAGTTGAACCCATGTATTCTTCTTGAACAAAAACTGAATTCAATTTTCCTAACATTCAAGAAGTACGTTTATAACACATTTATTTCACATACATAGGATCATAGGATAAAAGAGATATACTTTCGATTTATGATAAAAACAATTATTGTTAAACAAGTCCTTTCAAATATTTCACTGCATATGACTGAAAAGCTCGCCAACCATCTCTACGAATCAAGTAGACTTACTGTGCCCAAATTAGATCTATATCCAGCTCTTCTTCCGCCGGGGCTGGAATTGACGAGGCTTGTAGAGGAATACTCTCGCAAGGGGCACCTGTCAGTGTTGCCAAACCTTCGATAGCACGACCAGAAACAAGTGCCTCATAGCACCCATGTATTTTGGCCACCGCTTTCTCAATCAAGGGGACCCAGAGCTGTTTCCGTTTAGCCTGAAAATAACAATTGAAAAAACGATAGTTCAAGTTTATATTTGTAGACCTAACCTGTGAGTAGAATAAATGACCCTTCTTGTCACAAGGAAAGTAGTCGTCCACAAGAACAGTCGTCCAATGCCCGTCCTTGCACAACCTAACTTGATATACACCTTGCGGGCAAAAATCTCGAGTGATCAGGACTGCTCTCACCAGGTCTTCTCTTTCCGCCAGTACCGCCAAAGCACTTAGAAGCCAACAGTTTCCCAAAACACCTAGGGAAATATGAATTATAATGTCCCTAAGCCCAAGCAGAAAAAAATATACAATGGGTCCCCAAAATTAATGCGTTCCTACAGATGGACGTTGAACACCATATCAAACAAAAAAGTTAATTTTTTTACAAATACACCTTTTTCCACTAACTGAACATCAAAATTTGCATTGTCACCGGAATTATGAACAAACACATGCCAAATTTCAAATCATTCGGATGTCTGGAAGTGGGTGAAAATCACGTTCAAAGTTTCCGTTACATAGATACACACATACCTAGAAGTGAAGCTAATATAAGCATGGTTAAAATATCACGATATGCTGTGAAGCTTATTTTAACGGTAACGCAGCAATGATACTTTGTACTGAACGTCACCCAGAAAGGCAACAGACAATCCTCAACAGTTTGGTTTCCAACCACAAAAAAGTACAGGAGACGCTGTTTTCTCCTTTCTGAGAAACTTGTATAGTAAAGTCAATCTCAAAGAGGTTTGCGCAGCAGTATTTTGTGACCTATCGAAAGCTTTTGATTGTGTAAATCATGGAATACTCCTGCGCAAGCTTCAACTTTATAGTTTCCGAAATCAGAGCCTTAAATGGATTAAGTCCTACCTGAGTGAGCGTACTCAATTCGTTAAAACAAACACAACTCAGAAACTAGAACGGTCAATCATGGTGTGCCTCAGGGCTCTGTACTGGGACCTATTCTGTTCTTATTATATTTGTCCAGTCTCAAAATTGATGGCAGTTTTACTATATTTGCAGACGACACCACCATCTTGTGGCATGAGGCCGATATAAATAGACTACACTCGGTTATTAGTAATGATATCTCTAGTATAAAAAGGTGGTTCAACTCTAATTTGCTCTCGTTAAATATAGATAAAACCAAACTATTATCATTTAAGTGTAATTTACCAGACATCCCTTTGATCATTGACGTTGTCATTGAGCATACGTATACAAGTAAATTCCTTGGAATTCACCTGGATAACAACCTGAATTTTGAGAACCATGTGAAGTCCTTGAATGGAAAACTAGCATCTGGCTGTTATGCTGTACGAATGGTGTCGAGAGAACTGGGAACAGCAACTGCGAAGGTAGTGTACCACGCTCTGATAGAATCACATATGAGATATGGTATACCATTTTGGGGTATTTGCAACCAACAAAATTTCAATGGTATATTTGTCCTTCAAAAGCGTGCAGTTCGATACCTTTGCAAAGTTGGACCCAGAGTATCTTGTAAACCGCTGTTCGGTCAAATGAAAATCCTCACCCTTCCGTCGTTATATATTCTAGAAACAGTGTGTCTTGTACATAAAAACAAAGTGTCATATGATGCAAATGTAGGTATCACTCGCCAAAACAACAATTTGAGACTTCCTATTCCGTCCTCAAATCTGACTAAGAATTCTCTGATATATAGTGCAATTAAACTATACAATCATCTCCCTCCTGCCTCCAAACATATCGTTTCGCCAACACATTTCAGGAGATCTGTCAAACGCTTCCTTTTCGATAAGGTATTTTATAGTGTCCACGAATTTCTTGAGAAAGACTGGATTAATTAATAAGTATGTATAGGAATATATCAGAAATTATATGTGATCCCTTATACATTATACATTTTATTTATACTCAATTCTTAATTGATTTGATATGTGTTTTTCCCTTTGGTTATTGTTGTTCTGTTTCGTGAATTTATTATAATTGTGACAATGTTATAGTACCTGCTTCATACTATTTATTTCATATATATATATTTATTCAACTTTGTATTTGTATTTATTATGACTTTATCTATGAGATTTATATCTTCCGATAATAAAGTATATTTTGATTTGATTTGATTTGATTTGAATAATGTCTGAAGTTTTGTAACTGTGTCCCAAATACTATTAAAAACTAGAAATGTGGTACCGAAAAAGACAAATAAAAGAACACCTCGATGCAAAAGAAGTCATTTGGGATATTATCACAGATGGTCCCATAGTAAGTCAAACGAAAATAATTTAAAGTTAACCCACAGCAACGTGCGTTACTGAGATGAGGATGAAACAGAGTAAAATAAAATAATTTCATTGTTTCTTTGGATAACTGTTCAAACTGTACTCAAATTTTGTAGAATAAGAACCTTGAAATTTTTTGGCATAGTTGTTGGGCATGACAGGATCAATTTAGTTTATCATCAATGACAAATTCAAACAGCTTCACACTATGATCTTGAGCTAGACTATTATTCGTTAAGAAGATGAGATTCTGTTTTTTATCATTACGTTTTAGATTATTGAAATTATGAAATTACATAATTTTCTAGTTCGAGCAGTAGTTATAAGACTGTTTAGCTTCAAATCTTCAATATGAGTGCCATGACCGGTTGTGTCATCTGCAAAAGCATATTGTGCAAGTTAATCACATAAATAATCAATAAGAGAGGTCCTAATTCCATGTACAACTAGTCTATAATCAGATGATGTACTATTAATACTCACATCTTGTTTTCGATTACTCAGGTATGATTTGATTTGAAGAAGTCAAAAACTTGTTCAGTTTTACTACCATTTGTTCTAAACCTAAATTGGCATTGGTCATTGAAATTATTGAATTACATATAGATCATGAGTCTTGATTGCAAAATAAACAGGTATTCAAGCATATGTCAAAGGATTGTTAGTCGTTATTAGCTGTTATAATTATTTCATTCATGAGTCTTGGTGGCGCGCAGGTAGTGTTATGCCAAGGTAAGCGGGTTCGAATCGCCGCGCCGACACCGACCTCGTGCATGGCAACACACGTAAAAAGGTACGGGCTGCATCTTCCCTAGCTCGCACAAGTCTCTCGAAGTCTTCTGAGGGTTGCTCGTAATGGGGCAGATTTGGAATAAAATCATCGGCATATTGTGACGGTCATCCAGTACAGAAAAAAGAAAGGGTATGGCCCTAAGAATTGTTGGGAATATAACTGAACCACAATATTCTACAGTAGACTGGAGCTATATGCAGATGATTTTATTCCAGATCTGTATAACTGTATATGAAATTTTTGTTTTCTATCTGCAAGTGTCATTAGTTGTTAAGCTGATAAAGTCAAATCAAGAACTATCCTCTGTACCTGCATGCCCAAGTTCGCATATTAGTGAAGGGGTAGCAATCCCTTGTACGACATATGGTGGGGTCGCAATTTGTGGTGTAGCCTCCACCATATGTCGCAAATAGGGTTGCTTATCCTCAACCAATATACGATCTTCAGATGGTAGCACTTTATTTGAGATTATCAACTAACTCACTGCTGAAACTCGTAAATAACAATAGAATGGAAATACTTTATTTAAATAACGACTGCAGTAATGGGATAAGGTTATATATAGGATTGAAATTAACAATAATTTAGGAAACATGAATGTCTCCACAAAAAGCACAACCAAACCTCAACACTGCCAAGTCCCTACAAGGACGATTTTAGCAAAGCCTAAGTCCTTGGGCACACTGGCTATGAACTTAAATGAATGAATTGTTTATTTATAACAACGACTCTATCCTCTAACCTATCCATGAATACCTCTGTTATCCAACGAATCTATTATGTATCTATTGATCTAACTGTGGCCCCATCAGTTTTCGCTATACAATCCATTAGGCATTTCTACATCAGATTCCAAACGAAATAGGAATATACTTTTTTAGGGACGTATAAGAGCAAATAGTAAAAACCAAACCAAAAAACATACACTCTAGGAATCTCAAAATCTCTGAATTAAAAACGTAAATACTTGCGGTCTTGCATAATTCATGACATAATGAACGATCCCTAGACAAAAATTGGATATGAAAGACTTATGCATTATGTTTTGATTTCTTCATCAGTAACTGGTAAATCTTTACAAGTGGACACACGATATATGGAAACAAGGAAGTTTTTGCATCAAAAGACTTAGGAACTCACATATTTCGTTATGGACAAATATAAGCATACAATAGAAAATTGGCGCAGCCAGGGGGAGCTTCGTGGGAACATAGTGGTAATTCTGTAAACTTAATGTTAATTTTTACCCATTTAACATATTTTGTTACACGACAGAATAAACAGATATGTTAATATGTGTGAACATGAACATACAGGCCATATAGCTTGCGGATGTACCACTACATTTATATATTTTTTACGGAAAAGCTAGATATTAAACATGTATGAAAATTAACACCCTTTAAAATTCAACATACAGCTCACAGAATTACCCCTAATATTTGTATGTCCTTTCTTGGCCAGATGTTTAATAAATTCATGCAACGTAACGGAAATATTCCATTTGGACACGTGAATCATTTCTTTAGATTGAAAAAAAAGGTTATATTAATAGGGTAAATAATTTGAAACCTTGGGATATATCTGAAGGTTGTGGTCGCCTGAAAACAGCCCAGATCAAGTCTTTATCTTCTTCCACAACTATGTCCCTCAATCTTCTCCATTTCACAGTATTGGAATCCTTCATTTCTGCAGGATTATAGTAAAGGCTACTTGGCATAGGTGGAAAATCATCATCGAGATAACTCTGCTTTCTTAATTTACAATATTTAACGATATAGTTCCAATGCTTGTTACTCATCTCTTGTTGGGTCAGTCTGGTAGGATCTTTCGGATGTGTGGATTCCACATCATCCCGCATCCTTTGACACATATCACAGATTTGTTGAGATTTGGTATTTTCGAATGTACAGATCATGCACTGCCAAGGTTGATAGGGTCCTGCGATGATTGAATCTGAAAATATAACAAATTCAATTATTAGCCTATTAGTGCAGTCGTTGAAGGTTTTTTCCTCTAACCGGGGCCGTAGTTGATGAAATTTGGCATACTAGTAAATTTTGAGGCGGAGAATAGAAAATTCGTCAGGGTGCCCACCAATTTTCTAAAATTAAATTCTCTGACTTTTCCAGGTATTCCTGGTCTGACTTTCAAAGTTTTCGATGACCAGTAACTAATGTGTTGAAAAAACCTTGCACTGTCCAAACAGACCCTGGGCCCAATTATGTGAATAATTAGGTATGGTTAAGGTAATTATTTTCAGTCAATCAGAAATAGTCATTGAGTGAAGTGATCATCATTTCTCATTAATGAAGGAAAAAATGAAAAGAAATAAAAATTTTACATTGATGCCAAGATTTATATATATCAGATAGCCGGAAATAGATTTGCTTGGGCGTTTTCAACATTTTTCCCTGACTTCCAGGACCCATCAATCAATTCCCTGACTTTAGTGACTTTTTTAAGTTTTCCATGTTTTCCAGGTTGGTAGGCACCCTGATCGAAGAATCCTCGCTAAGAAAGGGGTAAAACTATCCCCTGAACTTTTAAACGTCTTTTTATTCATGAAGGGGTAGTTTTTTCTGAAAAATAGTGCCGCCATTCGAAACAATGAAAAATTTTACTCTAGAAATGATCATTCATACATCTAAAATATTTTTCTTCTAAGTCTGAGATATGTTCATCCCTAATTACTCACGAAACTGATAATTCAAACATTTTCTGCCAGTTTCCGAACTAATATTGAGTACGTGGAAAGTAATGTACCAAACAAAAGAACGAATCTGAACCTTCCTTTTGTGCACAATAACACCAGCGGAATCGTTAATTTAGATAAATAATGCTAATGCAAAAGTAAGACATGGTCAATTAACCTTTATTTCGATTATATCTTTGTAGCTTAAGAGTTGAGTTTCAGTTATATTTTTCGAGTAATGTGTTTATTATTCCTACCATTTGGGTGGACGGGATTTACTTCTTTGTGTGATGACCTTCTGTATTAAATTTCAGCAACTTTGGCCTAGGTTAGAGGTAGGGTTCAAATCTGGTCTCTAATGACTGGAATATATTATGAGTCACAAATAATATCTTACCTTTATCCATGTCCGTTCTTAGATTAATTTTTCCCCTCTCAGGCACGACAACCTGGACTTTTGGACTTGATGTGATTTTGGAATGGTTCCGCCTTGATTTTCCACCGTTTCTTGGTGATGGACTCCTCGATGGCATTGGTTCTAAACCGATTCTTTCAGTGTTACATGCTTTGCAGGTGGGTAGTGTCAGCAGATTCTTCAATGTACATTTCGAGCAGGACCAGAATTGGCCTTTCTTCAAGGTCATGTCATGGTTTAGAGAAACAGATCGAAGTTTGGAGCCATAGCATGCCTCGCAAACAAGAGAACGTTCGCTATTCACCAGGGTACACTTCTTACAAGTCCAATTTTGTTCTTCACAGGGACTGGTAGCTTCTGAAAATTTTATTGTGAATTCATTTAAAATATCATAAAACTGAAAATCGCTATATGGATTTCACACAGTACAAAGTATTAACCTGATAACAGTTGGAAATCATCATCCAGATCTTGATCCAATGTTGCAATAGGAACCTGAAGTTTGACGTCATTCCAATTCACTGCCCTGAAAATAAATATGAATGTTAAATTCTCTAAATGTTTGGATTAGATGGTAGTATGACACTTGTAGACTAAGACTGCAAATTTAATAAGCTGACACACTCTGCATTTGGTGTCAGGGACCTTTATACCCATCACAAGACTACACTAAACCAGGTTATTGAAGAGACCATTCTCCGTGACCATTATGAATCCCTCGGTATCTAACTTCACCCAAGCAATGCGAAGGTTCCTTTTGTGAATGAGCCCAAGGTTTTCAATGTTTTTGAAGAAGAACGATGTATTTACTTATCCTAATGGAACTGAAGGAGGACCTAGGTCACTGCAACTTTAATATGAATAATTGGCTCAACAGGTTCTAATCCTGAGTTTGGGTCACTCTGTACACTGTCGAATATGTGACCAAGTTCTTCAGCTGCACAGAATGCTACCTTTAAAAAATAATGCTATGATCCCTGCTTTTTCATCACTCCTAACTCAAAAGTCTACGGCCACCTTGTTGTCTGGAGAAGTATAACCATGGAAAATGAAGGATTATCATAATTATTATCACATAATGAAAACTCACTTGTGTGAAGAACCAGAACCAGTTATGCTTCTATCTTCAGTCACAGTTACTGTACACGGCTGATTTAGAGAGGGGGGTGACCTCCAACTTTTGCAAATATCACATTTGTCGGCACTGAAACCGTTGTAGGCAAAAGAACACTGGCGACAAGTCCAACGCCTTTCGTTTGGTGTCCAACTTAATTTTGTTGTGTTACTTTGTTTCATCACCTGCATTCTGAAATTTGTAAACATAATGAATACTGATAATTTTGATAAACCTTACTGATTTAGTATAGTTTTCTTTGAATACAAGAAGTTTTGATTAAATACATAAATATTTGGAACCTCTGGTATGAATACAATTCAAGAAATAGAAACTACACAAAACATCAAGCTTTGAGCTCCTGAATTTTACAAAGAGGACTATATTTTGGGTGTTTTGTTTGTTAAGATTGACTGTACTGTCTTAATACTTATTTATTTGTAGAATATTAGAAATAGGTGAAACTGACGTCAATACCATCACAACCAATATTTTCTAGAAACTTCTCTTCCACACTTTCCCACAGTAGAAATTAAGAATAATACAAACAATAAGGGACCCCACCCAGTACAAATCTTACCTACCTATGGCCAATTTAAAAAACAGGCAGTCCTGTTAAATACCTCAGGACGAATAGAGTTCCTCTCATCACTAGTTAGTTAGTACACACTTAATAAAGATCTGAAATACTGAACTGATTGAAACGTCGTGCTTATGGAAACATTTCATACAATGGAATTCCGCAATGAAAGTAGTCCCATTATGACTTTGCAACTTTAATTTTTTGCCACTATAATTAAGGAAAATACAAAACTTACATTTTGTCATGTTGCTCCATATCAAAGTCCGCATTTTTCTTCTGTGCGTCTATGATACTGTGATTTTCATAAAAATGCTTCTCGTTGTCGGGATCTGAGATTCCAATGTAAGTGTACAGAGTATTATTTGTTGTCTCCTTAGGAGAACTATCACATACGTTTCTGCCGATATTCTTTCCCTCCATGACGTTAAGGGTTTCGAACACATACGGATATTGAGACGACTGTATATCTGTCATCGACGTACTCGACCTGGGAACGGTCAGTAGTGAAGCACTACTTTCAAGGCTTCTACGGTTTATATTCGGAATATGCAGTTTTTGCGCCGAGGGTAACTCGGAAAAAGATCTTCGGTAAATCGGTTTGAGATCGTGACTACGCAAGCTTTCATTATCTGCCCAATTGTCGACCTGAAATAAAACTGTTTTTAGGAAAGGAACGGTGATAGCTGAATCAACTTTCTAGTTTCAAATGATCAAACGTGTAATTCATGCAAAATGCTCGAATATTAAAATCATAGAGTGACATTCAAGCTTAGAGTATCACGATCTCAGAACAGACACTTAATTTAACAAAAAAAAAAGAACAGATTAACGAAATGTTTGATTTATAAGTTCTGGGAAAAACATCAAAATGTCCATTCAAAAGCGCTAAAAACAGCTGAAGAAACCGGTGGTTAAACCAGACACCCCGAAACAAATGTAATTTCGCAGCACCCAGTGTGATGTCAGGAATGAAGTCAACCATCGGGAATACCACGTTAGACCCATCTGGTCCATTGCCAATAATGTCTCTCAAGAACTTGTTTTTTTGTGCCAATAGCTATTTCATTTCCAGTCAATTGCTTATAACCTATGAGGAACTGGAACAGATTCGATCTGTCTTTCATGTATGGAGTGCAGCTCCGGCACACATTACATTGAGCAAAGCATCACTGATGAAATGAATTGCTTTTTTGTGCCTTTAAAATTATAGCCAAAAAGCATCAATAATGCTTCCTTCTCTCACAAACTCACTTCTCTGATGAAACATCGGAAATATGGCGATCTGTCTCTATTTTAAAGATATTCTTATAGCCGATGCTCTTTTGAGATATTATCAGTCGTTCCACCGTTAGCAATTTCATCGAGGCTGATCCATCGAGTTCAGTCTTCACAGTTCTACCGACACGGCGTACTCGACGACGATGACATCAGTGTCGACAAACGATCTGTGACCGATTCATTATAGATCGACGATGCCATCTGAAATGATGAATAGTTAAATAGAAGGTGGCGTGACATATGTAGAAGAGGGCTAGGGCATTCCATGCATGAATGTGGGTGAAGACTTTAACTTGGACTAGTCTGACTCTCCACAACCCTGTCGCTATGAAGCAAAAACGACGGCTCTTTTCAGAACTACAAAAAAAAACAGTTATTCCTTACTTGGAATAAATACCAGCGTAAGCACCAAATGATAATCACTCGGTTGCGTACTGGACATTCAAGATATACCCACGAACACTTGCTGAAAGGTGAAACAGTGAAAATGTGTGATATGTGTCAGATACCAATGTCAGTTAAACATCTCATGGTGGAGTGTCCGAGTTTTACGGAACAACGACAGACGTACAGTATAAGTGCGGATCTAAAGACTGCTCTTGGTGTGAACTGTAACTTTGAAAACACAATCGGATTCCTTTCTAAAATAGGTTTACTCAACAAATTGTGAATACCAAGTATCAGGCAATCTTCCTTAGTCTACATTCTATAGCTTTGAATTGATACCATCTTACAAGTGTTATTACCAGCCTTATTGTTATAACATATCATTGTTATGTTGCTAATAACCCTAGTGGTGGATGCAACAATAATTATCTCAATGAAAAAAAAAAATTATTATTTCAAGTGAAAAATCATTTGATTGCCACTATAATTTTATATATACTTAACACTAAAAAATAATATATATCTATTCTGTCTAATCTGTTGTATCCCACGACGGTCAGAAGTTTGAATTCCTGTCCTTCATTTAAATGAAAAGTAACAATTGTCAAGACATGAAAAATAGTTCTTGAGTGGGGGTAGATCCAGCATCGACTCAAAACCTCTACTACTAGGGAAGGTTGGGGATATTGTGACCAAGACACCGCTGTAGACAATGAAGATCTTTGAAGAAATCTTGAGGGAAAATTTAGCAAGGATAGAATATAATATAATATCAAACCTGGCAGCACCTGCCAACCCCATGCGGGACAGCTAGTACATCGGGACATTTTTTCTTCAGCATTTATTTTTCAATGCAAAAAGTTTTATAGGTGTTCAAACATACAATGCATACACAAAGTAATGATTAAATTAATTATTTCAGAATATATGTAATATAGTCGGAATATGGGCAACTTTTTCTTTGCAGTCATTTCTACTCAATTGTGGATAAACCCATAAATTTTCGGTATGACCTATTCTATATACCTATATTCAGAAATAATAAATTTATTCATTACTGTATGAATACACAGTACATTACAAATGAATTAAATGTTATTTTGGGATTAGTTTTGAATCGACAACTTTATTCAAATAAAATCCCTTTACTTTAGCGCCATTACATTTACATGTCTACACTAGTCCAACGATAGGGGTTACTGACAAAATCTATATATTTTTCAATCAATGGTACCATTAAAATGTGTTCAATTGAAATTGAAAACTCTGGTTGCTAGTTCTGGAGATAATACATTAAATTTAGTTTTTTCTGTTACTATTTTTCTGGTTGCAAAAATCGCCTCTATCTGAGTGAACCAAATTCATGACTGCCGAAACTTCTGCAGTTGATTCTTCCCATGTATTTGTCATAGTTGAATTTCAGGGTCACCAATTTATAGAGAATATTCGATTTTCATTGTAAATTCTGTATAAGAAGTGAAAAGACGTGAATTGTAGAAAACGTCGAAAAGTTATATTGGTTTCCTAGAGACAATTCAAGTATTTACCTACAGTATCTAAAACTACATTTCTGATTCAATTCTCCTGGGGAGAATATTTCCTACTAATAACACTTCCTAGAAAATGCTCTTAAATTTAGCCATTTTCAATAAAAAATTAGTATAGGTAAGACATTAGTAAATATAACCTTTCTATTCTTACATCCAGTTATTATGGTGGAGATAGAGAATGAAAGAATCAAAAGATGATAGAATGGTCAGAGGCTTATACATGTTTTTCTGTGGATTCCCTTTTGTGACTGTTATTGTGCTGGAAGTTAAAAAATTGTTCGAATATATTTTTCCAGTGAATGGGAGGAATATTGGTAATACATACTCCTATTTCATTTTATGGTGAGATACTCAAGATAGGAAATAAGTATTAGCTATGTCCGACATTTTTTCTGGTCCGAGCCTACCTGGAAAATATTTGTGACTCGTCAAAATGCAATAAAATATGAATGTTTTGTTGGCATGTAGCAGAACAAATAAGGCTATAATAGACAGGAATAATAGGCGAGCTGAGTAACCAAAAAAACATTCAGGCCTACAACCAATATTTAAATTTGGCAAAACTAAGCTTCAACTTCAACTAATAACTAATGGCAATGGTTCAGAATACCTCGGATCACCCCAAAACCATCATAAGTGTTTCGACAATTGGGTAATAATTTCTAGCAAGTGTGAAATTCAATCAACCATATTCAAGGTAAAATGTTATTCTTTTAAATTATCACCAAACACAGATTCACATCAAGAGCAAATATTACAAGCCTCCACTTAAGAATTGAAAACTCAAGACGTCAATGGTATTCCCATGTATCAAGTACTTAGATAAAAAAAAGAAAATAATAACACATTTCACAAAATCACCTATTTGAATGTATACATAGATATGGGTAATTTATGATGGTTTAGAAGTATCCAGAAAGAGAATTTATTGCCCATTTACTGGTGCTGGTCAGAAAAAAATAATAAAGTTGGTGCAGAGCAGTTGTTCAATAAGCGCTTATTAACAAAAAAATTTAATATTTTTCTGCTCAAAATAGTACACACTGATTACAACATTGTCATTCTTAAAAATTGAAATTCAGATTCATTACCTTGATGATGACACTAGGCTTTATATTGCTATTCAAGTCAGGTGAGTAAGGTGATTCACAAGCTTCACACACTGTAAAATTAGCACTATTTAATAAAGTGCATTGGTTACAAGTCCATGTACTTTTCGGTACCAAACTTTTTACTGTCCACAAGTAATTATTAGTAGGAGGATGTACACTATTTATACCACTAGCAGTAGTTCTTATATTATTTGGTTGCTGGCCATCTATTGTTGAATCACAGTTGCTTTTTTGGGCCACAGAACAACTCAAACTTTTAATCAAGGATAAGGATTTGTTTCGCTGGCATTTACATATTGGTGGTTTATCACAATTCAAAATATCATAATTTCGATAATTTTCTACAGGTGTTAATGAACAGATCTTGCAAGGAGATTCTGTCAAGTTCATTTTTAGCATATGATTACAAATAATACATTGAATTGCAGCAGTCCTAAAATAAATTTTACAAGTCTTGCAGTAAGTTTTAAAAGTTAAACATGGTACACTCAAGGAATGTTTTAAACCAGAATGTGCATTATTAGCAGTTTTTGATGGAGTCTGAGCAGAAATTGTGGATTCAGTCAAACTACCATGGTACCCTTCACCTACAGCACTGAAAAAAATTGACCCATTATTATTGATCTTTTTATGAATGAAAGAATTTTTTTTTGTCCTACCTTTCTGTATCTCTCTTCTCTGTAGGTACGAGTCGTCGAATTACAGTACTATTATTGTCGTTTCCCAGTGTATCAAAAAATGGGTTAAGTTTAATTCGATTTTCCCTTTTTGTTCCACATCGAATACATTTCAACTGTTCCGTGGGATTAATCAAACTGCAAAAGGTACAATGCCATTGTAGCACAGATGCAATCGCTCCCATGATAGATGGTACATGGCTATAAGACCCATTAAAAATGAATTGGTGGTTTGGTTTCAAAGATCACAAACAGCTGATGTTTTATTGATATTTTGAATAACTACCATAACTGTTTTGACAATGAAACGTCGATCAAACCATTATAATTCGGTATCCGCATGCGCGGCGTGCGCGCACCTTAACGTGTCATAGAACATAGAAGATACAAGTGAGGATGACTGTCGCTGTCGTTCGACTCGTTCGTCGTTCCGTTCATATGTGTCACTAGTGTAGATTGTGAGCGTTTAGTGATGACGTCACACCGTCAATTTTTGTTGGTGTAAAACAATCTTTAGATGCAAATTGGATGAAAGTAAACTGACTGGCCAATAGCCGCTACGCTTTGTTGACAATGTTGACATCCAGACTGACTTAACACCAACAAATTTGGCTGCGTGACGTCACACTAATCGAGCGTATTATGTAGTTCCGTGTCCGTGTCTTGAAAAGATCTTATATTCTATGTTCTATGTCGTCCGTTCATCCACGGTTGTACTGTTCAGACAACAGCTAAGGAAGCCGTGGACTTTTGATTTTGAAGTATAAAGCCGGCCTTCCACACCGGCTTTTTGCCGCTGGCTTCTTGTCTCTAGTCAATCAGAGTACTTCAAAAGTAGCCGCCGCTACTTTTGAAGTACTCTGGCTAGAGACAAGAAGCCAGCGGCAAAAAGCTGGTGTGGAAGGCCGGCTTAACAGGAAATGGTACTGGATGGAGCATTTGACTTCAGAAGTTCAGATCCTCTTCTTCTGTTTCGAAGTATCAGCCCGAGCGGCTGATGAACTTGTCTCACTTTCGACACCAAGCAGTTTGATGAAACTATTTGACCCTGGGGTGGGATTCTGTGAACCATAGAATTCTATTGTCGATAGAAAAAGTGAGATGATATTATAGTTGAATTCATGGGAGAGAAAGAGACAAAACTTTCGACAATAGAATTCTATGGTACACAGAATCCCACCCATAAGCCACTGATGGAAAAGTGAAATTCCCACTGGAACTGACATCTGACAGTACACAATGACCTACGGTGACATTGACATTTGTTAAACATTTTGACAATATTGACATTGACCATTGACTATTGACTATTGACATTGACTGACAATACTGACAAGTGACAATTGAGTATTGACATCGACAGGTGGAATGTGAAGTGAATAGTGAATAATATTAAATTTCCCATTTTTCAAGTTAATAAAAATTTGCCAAATAAAGCAATTTAAAATAAATTTTGTGTAGGTTAGTTGTAGATTATAGTACTTTATCTAAATTGACTTCATTTGTTCGTTGACAAATCGTTATTTTTGAGTGTCTACTCAATGTAATAAACATAATATTTCCACCAGTATTTATTACCTACATTATGAAGTTCTTTTGAGAGTCCACATATTTTGTACTAATCTGAACAAAATTTTTAGCGTGTTTGTGCGAAGATTCGACCCGTCCATAGATGAATACAGAAGAGGCTGCTCCCTTGAAGGAGTTATTCGTAAATATTTCAATTCTGTAAAAAGTGTCGCATGTTCCTTGCATGGATATGTTTAGCGAGTTGTATCAATTGCACGAAACACACATATTTACGACACTATGCAGCTTTTCACAGGTAAACAAATTGCACATGCTTTTATTCGATTCTGAATACAAAACCAGTAATATAAAGTTTTTCAAATTATACAATCACGGTATATTATCAGTTCCTTCGGTTACAATGATGGGTTGCTGTTAGTTTTTAAGGCGTTAAAATTCCCTCAACAATATAAGCAATTATGCATTTTTATTTTTTACTCCATTAGTTTTTGATGATACATTAAAAGTGTATTCATTATTTCCATTTCAAAAATCATCCAACCATTTAGCAACTAATGTAACAGAACGTTGTTGGGGAATTCCTAACATTAATAGATTTGTTAGGGTGCTATTTCTAATCTAAACATACTATAAACGGGTCTATTTTTGATAGAATATATATTACTTTGACAATTGCTAAGGCTCGTTTATTAGATATATTTCTCATTTTCAATTTGGTAGGAGAAATCAATGGTAGTTCTTTCCCTACCATTTTTTATGAGATGAAATCGTTGGAGCATGTCTTGAGAACATTTATATATTCTTCCAAAAAATAAAATGGAAAGTTTTTCTACTATAAAACGTATTTTTATCATCCCTTTTTTGTAACCTGTCTCTAAAGGTTGGTCACAAAGATTTTTTTTAACAAAAACAGCTTGGAGGCAATTGTTGAAACTTTTTGTTCCAAGTGACATTTTTATACCTATCATTCAATATGTGATAGGAGATTATCAATAGTTATACTACGAGGTTCTGAAATTATCTCATCTACAAGGGACTATATTTTCTGTCTATTGGGGCCATAAATCGGAAGGGTAAATGGCATTCTGGAAATTCAATCAGTACTTTGTAAAACGAATACCTAATTTCAAGTTGTGTTTCAGAAGAAAAATAAATTTTCTCTGTACCTGAAAACCCTAATTCTAATTGGTATCGAAATAGTTATAGAAATAATTTAAAAACGAAGGAATGGCATTTCATTTAGTTGTGATGGCAGATTCTTTAAAATCATCATGGTAATAAACTATGTGTATCTTCAGTTGAGAGCATAATTTATGATATGTTAATTTATTTGATAGTTGGGTTCATTTGCATGTGATAAGGTAAAAAATGATCTCTTCACCTAAAACTAAAAAGCTATTGCTTCATACATTCAGACACAATAAGAGTTCACTTTGTTAGGTGACATTTTATGAATTTTTATTGCAATGTTTAGTTTTATGTAATACTGAACTCTGAAAGTCAGAAAAGTGATCCTGAGTAAGTATTATAGTTCAAGGAATAAATAAAAAACACTTTTTTTTAATATACACAATATATTAGCACTTGTAATATGTGACGTGTTTCGCTATTACTATAGCTTTCTCTTCTTGTTTGAGAAAGCTAAGTAATAGCGAAAAGCGTCACATATTACAAGTATTAATATATTGTGGATATTAAAAAACAAGTGTTTTTCATTTAATTCCTAGTAATTATGGATATCCATCAAGTATTGATCAAATCAATCAAGAAGTATAGTTCAAATTATATACTACTGTTATTGTTTACTTAATCAATTGTAGAGGTATGCATGGAACACATAGTGAATGATTTTCACTAATCTAATAATGGAGCAACAAATATAAATACAGCAGTTTTAAAGAAAATTTTATTTATAACATTATTTGTTGGTTGGCGCTCAGAGGTAATGAAGCATTTCTTAGCATTATTCTATCTTCTAGAAAGCTACTCAGGTAGTTGTCTTACTCTGAATATTTTTTTGGGAGATTTGTTCATTATTCTCAGAACTGGTGATACACTTCTTGGCTACTTTTTTCAGATCATTTCACTTGTTTCATTAAAATTTTATCCAGCTAATATCAGTCGTCTATAATATAATGAAATCCAAATAATTAAAACTCTTCATTATAAGTTATGCTCTTCTGAACTGAAAAAATTATACCTAATTACAAAGAACAAAAATTTACTTTTCGTTCACCACTGAAAGACCCAGTTCATCAACCATAATTTCGCAATTAAAATTCTTCCTAAATACTGAGTCATTTAATTCTAATTATTCACTTAGTAAATTATGATAATTTCTAGAGTTTTCAAATTTAAAATGTTTTAAGATGATACAGATAGTGTAGAATTTTCCTACACAATTATCCAGTATAGAAATTTCATTTCCTAAGCTCCTAGTAGAGGTCCCCTTTATCATAAAACCGCAATAATCTGTTTTGGAGGGACATGCCATCACCCCTAAATAACCATCTCTTTGGACAAAAAAGCCTATTTTCACCTAAAACTCGTCAACCATTGAAAATATCGAAAAAATATTTATTACAAAAAAGAAAGCTTGCAAAATTTCATAAAACAAAGGGGTATCTACTAATTTTTCTTAAAAGCTATAGTTTACAAAAAAATCGATATCGAAATTGAAGATTACCAATATGGATTTGGGGGCCTGAATTTGTTAATTTAATTTCTTTGCGAGCATCCTATCGATAAAATTTAATTTCTCGAAAACTTTGCAAGCTAGGATAAAATATTTGATTGGGTTTTGAAGATGATGAGATGTGCTTGCAGCCTTTGTCATTTTTAATGGTCATAGGTATGTATAAGTACATAACAAATGTAATTATCCACTGCATAAAGCCCTACGAAACATAAATGGCTTCAATATAATTTGTAAACGTGTTCAGTTATAGTTGGATGGTATTAGTTTGATGCACAAAAGGTAAAAAATAAATATATTCCTTTTGTAAAAATTACCAGTATTTTAAAATTTGATAAGTTTTGGCAGAGAGTTGAGTAATTTTGTACTAAAATTATGAAAAAAAGACAAAAATAGGAAAAATTGATCCGGTATTTTTTTTCACCTCGTACATCTAAAACTATATTATACGTAGAAAAAAAAATAGTGAATTAATTTGCTCTATATACTACTTTTTGTAATGAACAGTGAGCTAGAATTTTGCGAATTACAAGATGCTGGTAATTTTTTCAAAAAGAATATTTTTATTTTTACCATTTATGCATCAAACTAATACCATTCAACTATAACTGAACACATTTATGAATTATATTTATGTCATTTATTTTTCATATGGCTATATGGTATGAAAACGAAATATCAGTGGATAATCACACTTATTGTGTTTTATTATACAGTGAGAACGTAAAAAGTCCCCCCCCCCCTAACTTTTGAACAGAACAACACCATCTACTTTTTTTTTTTTCAAATGTAAAGGGACTCCCGTGGTACCTGGTTTTGAAGACCGTCCGATTCTCTTTCCAACACTGCTGTGTTTGTGGAAATTGGACAGGCAGTTTCAAACTGACAAGCGTTTGAAATTTTTCTCAAATTGATAAATAAATAATTTCAACTAGTACTTGCAGCAAATTTTAACTCTGTTACTGATTCAGGTCGAAAAGCTAATTTTTTGGGGTAGAAATTTGCTTTTTGACCAGAATCAGTAACGGGGGTTAAAATTCTGCTTTTGAAATATTAGGATCCACCGATAAAAAATAAAAAAACACATTTATTCAAAAAGTTTTAAATTTCAATAAGATCGTTCATTCTGTCAGAATAAATTTATTTTGACAACTACCTGTTTCCTTACGAGCAATCTTAAGGAGTTCAGACGTCTTAGATAGACTTTTGCAAGCTTGGGAAGACGAGGGTCTCACCTATTAACGTGCGATCCCAAGCACGGTGTAGAATTAAACTCTTGTGTCTGTTTCAGAGATGCCTACAATCAGGGTGGCTTGATTTTGCTATTCACATTCTCTAACTTATCCGGTATAGTTGTCTGATAAGATATTGAAATCAAAATAAGAAATGTTGTGTGATGATTAGAGGAAAGTCGTAGTCTGGGTTTCACTTACAGTACAAGTTATAATGTACATATAATAATAATAATAATAATAATTCATATAAAAATTTAAAACAATAATATTTTTCAAAATTTAAAACATTAAGGTTTTTCGTTTGTGTGTGTTGAAGTCTGCTGTTTTATGAGGATTACACTCTAATTATTCTTACAGAAAGGGAAATATAATTTTTGTTTGAACAAATTGCCTTTTTGAACCTTTCCACTAGGTTACTTTGGGTTAAACAGTGTTTTATTGTATTTATAGATCCCTGGAAAATTGCCTTTTCAATTTGTAACTGATAATAGTTCAATTAAGAGCATTTATTATTATTGAAACAGTTGAAACTGAAGAAGTTATAATAAACGAAAACATCAAATCATATTCATTGCATATTTTTAGTTGAATAAGGTAATGATTTAGAAAAAACAAATTTTTAAAGTTGATCGAGAAACGGTTTGATTCTCTATCGGATATAGGAACTGATTTTAAGTGCTGTTTTGAGTGATAGTGATTGTGATATTTCAAAAAGTTTGTGTTACTGTTTTGTGAAAATCTGAAAGTCAGTGGCTAATATATTTTAATTTGTTTTAGATCAAATTATGCCTCAATTGGACAACTCGTTATAAGAAGTGTCAAATTGTGGAGCTAGGAAGTGTATAATAATTATAGTACTCATTACTTATAATGGCTGCACACTATGACTGTGATAATTGGAGAGGCTCCATACTAACTCAATTACAAAAAAGAAATCGTCGGGAGACTGACATTTTCCAGGAGTTGATTCTCCAGCATAACAAAATATTCGAAAACCTCAATACACTCTATACAGAAAATCTGCACCTTTCCATTCAGATAGAGAAGTTGAAGACAGAAGGACCAGGTGGCTCAGGCTCCAACAGTTCCAATTATAATGAGGTCCGATATCAAGAGCGAATACAACAACTAGAACAAAAATTGCTTAGTCAAGCTGAAGAACTAACCGAATTGCACAGGCGAAAGGGTGAAAACTCCCAGCAAATCATCGATCTAAATGCCGCTGTACAAGAAAAAGAGAAACTCGTCAATTCCAAAGATTCGGAGCTGGCTGAAAATGCAGTTAAAATCAACCGTCTGCAGGCAGAAGTTTCAATGTTGGAAAAATCCAACAGTGAGTTACACTATCTGAACGACACCCTTAGAGATGAACATCAAGCGCTGCAAATGCTGTTTTCCTCTCTGGAAGACAAAATTCGCAAATTGCAGGATGAAAATGGCCAGATGGTCGAGAGACTCATCAAATATAAAGCGAAAGACGCGGATAAAATGAACGAAGAGAACGACAACTTTCTTAAAAAAAGATTCGCGAAAGTGCAGAAAGATATCGAGGATGCATGTAGGGAAGCCCGTGAAAATTCTCCGGAAGAGTTAACTGAAGGTTATGGTCCAATGTGTACTTTGACGTTGCCAACAAAGATCAACTCTAGAGTAGATGCTCACGACGGAGAAGTTAGCGCTGTCAAGTGGAGCCCTCTAGAAAATATACTAGCTACGGGCGGTGCTGATAGGAAAATAAAACTCTGGCAAGTTTCTAAAGGGGTTTGCGAGAAAAAGGGAGTTTTGACAGGAAGTAACGCAGGTGTTATGGCCATTGATTTCGACTCGTCTGGTTCCCTGATCTTGGGGGCTTCCAATGATTATGCCACCAGGGTGTGGACTGTTTCTGATCAGAGATTACGACATACTCTAACAGGGCATTCGGGTAAGGTGATGGCAGCTAAGTTCATAGGAGAAGCATCAAAAGTTGTTACCGGAGGTCACGATCGCACCCTGAAAATTTGGGACCTCAGAAGTAGAGCATGCATAGAAACCAAGTTTGCGGGCTCAAGTTGCAACGACTTAGTAACCGTTGACGCTTCTGGTTCTATAATCATAAGTGGACACTTCGATAAAAGCATCAGATTCTGGGATAGCCGTTCTGAAACTAGCACAAACAACGTCATCCTAAATGGAAAAGTCACGTCATTAGATTTGACTAGAGACTCAATATATCTTGTATGTTGTGTGAGAGATGATACGTTGAAACTTCTCGACTTGAGAATGAATCAGGTTGTGACACTATATAGCTGCGACGGGTTCAAAGTAGGATGTGATTACTCTAGGGCTACTTTCAGCCCTGACGGACAGTATATTTCGGTCGGGTCTGCTGATGGTAGTGTCTATATATGGGGGATGGCCAGTGCGAAGGTAGAAACAATACTGAAGGAACATGGATCTGCGGTAACGGCAACCTCATGGTACCCCTTTGGAAAGTATCTCGCTAGTGTCGATAGGTCCAAAAAAGCAATAGTTTGGAGTGATATTTAGGAGTCAATATGTGTAGACATTTTTTGATAGCCCTTGTGTAAAAAATTTTGAAGTAATATGTAGATTAATGGAGTTTTATATTTCAAACATGATTTGAGATCTGATATCATGCATCTTGGTTTCTCATTTCACACAAAGATTTTCAACTCATTTCGAAAAAAGATTTAGTATTTGTTGACATGAGTTTTATTCATTCAAATTCAAGTCAATACAATTTCAATATCAATCAAGCTCAAGGAAACTGTATGAACTGTTGATAATAGCACTGAACTGTGACAATGCAAAGTGATGAGCCATCTCTTGAGGAAAAAGTCAAAACACCTAAACAGTCAACAAATAAAAAGAAGGAATTAGTACTCGGAAAATATTAAATAATTATGAATCAGTAATAAAACAGAAATCCTTCAAACATCAAAAATTCAAAGGGACTAAAATTATTCTCTGTTTACAATTTCCACTGATTGATTTAACAAAATCATGAAGTATGTTTTGCCATAAAAGTGGTTCGTTCAAAGTGATGGTAATAATAATAATAATAAAAACTATTGAATTGTAAGCAGGTTCTAATTGAAAATGCAATTGACTGAGGTCCTACAGCCTAAAGTGAAGGTATATTACTGACCTGGATATTCATTTAGATTTTTTTAATTCGTTGCTCATTTGCTAGAGATTTTAAAACTGGTATTGAAGCCAAGAATTAAGTATTTCAAAAAAAGTTTTCAGATTTTAAACTATAAATAAAGTTATTTTATATGAAAAATAAATTATTATCATTCACAAAAAACACTTTATAGGGGAAAGTTTCTACATAGCGGAAAACCTGAAAATCGAGTTTGTCACGTGACCACAAAAATGGTGGCAATTTGGAAAAATTCCTAAGAATTGGCGAAAGTGAAGTTAGTTTTATAGATAGCAAAAAAACTAGATTGAAAAAGTTATTTACAATTAAATTTTAGGTTCATATGTCAAATTTGAAATATCACTCTGAAATAATTGCTCTTGCAGTGGTCCATATCTTACAACTATGTTATTCTTAAAATATTTATACTTTAAGTTACAATAGACCAATTTTGACGACTGCAATCAAGTTGTTTTATGGAAAAGAAAGAAAACCATATGTATTTCGCAGTACAAAGTGAAAACTTGAGATTTCCTACTAAATTCTTAATTTTTATTAGGTATTTCCTCAAAAAAGATTCTGCTTTTATTTCCCCAAATAAATTGTTTTCAAAAATGGGCCTGTCGTGACTCTTACAATTCAAAAAGTTATAAAAGAATTTAACGAAGTTGTAAGATATGGACAGGAACACCAAGAAAATATTGTTTTTTTTTTTCAAATAAATATATTTTTTCGTCCGTTGAGTATTCAACTTAAAATCAAAAAATCACATAGGAACAAGCAAATGAAGAAATTTTATTTTTTAAATTGAAAACCGTTTGCTGTACGATAGATGACAATTACAAAATTACAATTACATTATTTTGCTAGGGCTTGTAAACAGGGACGCCACTGATGGAAATTAAGAAAACCTTTTTCAATCGTACTTTGCATGAACCGAAATTGAAAGAAACACCCAAAGCGGTTTCAGAGATATTGGGGAAGAACTGTGTGTTTTTCTGCACCTCTAAAGAGTGTTCCAAACTTTGCAGAAATGCAAATGAAACTATGGAGAAAATTTATTTTGTAAGAATAATTTTATAATATAATAATATAGTGCATTCATAAAGATCACCCCCCCCCCTTATAAAACTACTTTGGTGGTGATCTGAATCGAAAAAAATTATGGTTGTAAAGATAAGAACGACCAGTAAAATAAGGCATCACTTGAACCTTTGATCCATTTGATGTTTTTCATTTGTAGGATTCGATTGTCTCCAACAGTTGAAAGTTAATTACAGTATTTGGTCTAGTGATACATGCCATGTGTATAGAATTTTGATATTATTTTTCGGGAAAGGGAGGGAATATATTTTCAAAAAATAACTCAGGAACTGAATTGCATTTGAGCAGAGTAATAAATTCTTAAGCTATCCAGGACAAAGCAAGTTTACAGCTATGAAAACATCCAATGGAAATTATTATACTTTCTAAACAAACCTTGTGTAAGATTCTTCCAAACCACGATAATCTATCAAGTCTTTCTTAATACTCTTCAGAAATAATTTCATTACCTTGAATATTCATAGCTATGTGTTCATGGAAATGTTCATTTATAGTTCAGTGCTATTTTACAATTTATGATAATAATAGGCTTGGTTTTCATTGAATATAAAATAAATCCTTGTATAGGTAACTCGTGGGCAACATATTCTTGAGTTTGAATAATTTTTTTATGTAATTGTGATCATCATGGAGACCAGTAACTGTTCAGATGGATAAAATCTGTTTTACTCCTTGATAATTCGAAAATGTTTTCTGGTTTCTGTTTTCAAATTTTTGTACCAGTTTTCAAAAAATAAAATAATACAATATGTACATAGAGGATATAAAGGTGACATTGTAAATAAAATATTTCATAAATCTATATTACAAATATATTATAAGGATGCCATTATTTTTTGTTAACGTACTTTGTTAAACATACATGAACAGAGTTCACATTATTCAAAACTATCATGAAAAGTATGTGTTGACTGTAATAAACCTGGCCAATTTAGTAGTACAACTACAAGTCTTGAAAAGGGTCACTTAATTGATTGTCAGTTGAAAAGTAGAGGGATGAATTCATGCCATACTGAATAGACTTTATGAGATCACTATATAAAATGTTCCATGTAGATTTTTATTTGATAGTAAATAATTGTCAAAGTATATTTAGTTAGATTGTTTATTCAAATAAATAGTGTCATTGAATGAGTATTTGAAATATTTTCTGACTCTATTACAACAAGCAAACATGGTATGAAAATGCTTAAGAAATTATTAATTCGTCTGATACTCCCATTAATTTACAACCCAATTTCTGACAGTGTTGGCCATTAGTTAATTTTAAATGTCATGAATTCGGTCCTTCCTTTTCGAATCAATCACCTAATATTTATATCAAATAGAGGTGATCAATGGAAAATTTCATTCAAAACGGTGCTTATAAAAATATAATTGAGTCGACCATCTTAATATAAAGTGGAAGATTTTACTAGAGTTTATTATTATTCTAACCATATTCTATATTTGCTCTGTATTCTATATATCATATGCTGAACATCACATAACGCAAATTCTTTACCATTTTTGTTGCTTTATACATGATCTATGAGTAAATATTTTCGATTTGAATTACAGATAAATATTAAAACATGTGTTTTCTTAATAACTTTACCTTCTAATCATCCAAACTTTTGGAATCGATTATTTTTAATATCAGGTAGTTGTTGAAAAACATCTGATAAATTTCTATTTAATAAATTGATGGATGTAACCCTTACTTTTTTTACCACTTTATTTTCATTCTGAAGTATAGTTTGAAAATGTCCATATAAGACGAAAGTGCAGAAACATAAGTGTTACAAATATATAGTGGTAGGAATTTTCATTTTTCATAAATTTCTAGTTATAGGTACACTTTTCTTATTGAAAAGTGTCCAACTGAGATATGAGGAAAACCAAGCAGCAAACAAAACCAAGCACTATGCATTATAATATATCTAAGTCTAATATGGGCATGAACTGTCTAAATGATTTCAAACTTTTCTCATCAAATCAAGTCGAAGCTTGTGCAAACCAAGGATTAACAAGGTCTTACCTTTCTACATGCGATTCCTTTCTCGGGCCATCAGAAAAAAATTCTGCAGTCGCTAGGCTTTGAACCCACCTGGCTCTCGAAAGCCGTACATGTACGAATCTAGCGAGATATGTGAAATCGGCGCGCCTATCGATGCACGGAAGCAGAAGAGCTCAGTATACACTCTAACTGAATGTACAATTTATACTACCCTCTTTATCGGCCGGGTACTTTATAATTCGCGCATCTCATACGTTTATCGACATGCCTTGCTAGATTTGCCGAGCTGTACACCTATATGAGCAATGTGTTCCTTGGACGGTATTTTCATAGCCCTTCTACTTTGACCCACATATTTCTTCTCGCAGTCCTTACAGCTAATTTCATAAATCCCCGACTTTTCTTTTTCTTCTATATATATTCCTATATATTATATTTGGGAGTACCCAAGATTTGTTGTAGTTTTTGCAAAGTTTTATATACCACCTTCATATTGAGGATTCTAAAGATGAAAAATGATAACTAAAAATTCCTGTTTTTAAGCCACTTTTAATTTGTAACCCTTGTGTTACTGTAGTTTCGTCCTATATGCACAGTATCAAACTATATTTCAAACTTTTAACTGAATATAGGTACCAACACACTTGCCTTTTATACTTCAGTTTCAGTTTGAAATAGTATGTGGCTTGTCTACCTGTACAAGCCACATACTATTTCAAACTGAAATTGAAGTACCAACAAACATAAAAAGGCTATAAAAGGCAAGTGTGTTGGTATATTCAGTTATCAGTTTGAAATATAGTTTGATAATGTCCATATAGGACGAAACTGGAGTAACACAAGGGTTACATATATAAAGTGCTATAAAAACACAGGAATTTTTATTTTTCTTTTTTTATGATGATCTTATCTCCTACCACGTAATAACGGCTACATCCATCAATTTACAGGTTCTAATTCTAAAGATGGAATTTTATGGTTTATTTACCTTTAATGCCATCTAGCGAATGTCTGAGCAAGCCGTCTAGTGGAAGGTTCGGTTCGTGTTTTCTCAAAGAGATGGCGGCACAGGTGAACTTTTGCGCATATATTCACGTCTGTTTAATAATGTTCTTATTACAATCTTTTATTTTAACTTACTCTATAAGTACGTATGTCGGTCTGTCGTTTTGTCAGTTTGTCTTTCTGGTTCAAAACTTGCAATCCATTTATCAAGCACTTGCTATTAACCGATTGCGCTGAAATTTTGCAACCGATGACAGTACAATAATAAAAAAATTGCACTCCTACCCCCTGAACCGTGCATATCTTCAAACAAAAACTCAAGAAAACTGTTCTTGATAATCGTTTTTATAATTTTGAACAATTTATGTGTATAAGGGCCTGTTGTATATGTTCAGTTTGACTTCCTAATGGTTAGAATGGGAATCCTCCATCATTTGATGAATGTCATTGACATTCTAAACCTCTAGTTAGTCCATCTAGAGTTTGCTGGAACATATAAAACTGACCCCAAGTAGGTAGTTTTCTATCTCATATTTCATATATTTTTGACGATTTCCTATACAAATCGAAAAAAAAAAGATTATTATTATTATAATCGATCTCTTCAACAAAGGAAGTTTTCCTAGACCTCAATGCAACCTCCAAAAACTCGAAAATGAATTCCTATCTCCTCTTCCTCTCCCCACTTATCATTTGATGAAAATGATATCGTACTTGTCCATTATTATCTTTCTGATAAATTAGTTGTTGTGCTAATTTTTATCTACATTAAAAAGTTTATCGTCCCATCAAGGATACAAATTGTGAACGAAAGTGTTTCCTAGAGTTTCTCTGAAATTTCTAATACATTTTTTTGTAAATTTTCGAAAAATCGATTACTCCAGACTTACGCATCTGTTATCAAGAAAGGTTTCATAAGTGCATGGACGCGTGTTTCTACATTGTTGGTAAGTGTTGGTGTACAAAAAGAATCATGATATATTTAAATTTTGTGCAAAGCCATCTCAAGAAATATACAGAGTGGGCCATTGAAAACGAAACAGCGGCTCTGTAGGTCGGCAGAACCGAGTTATATAAAAACGCTCGGACACGTCAACAACATTTTCGAGGGGGACATCGTTCACGATGAAATTCACCCGAAATACATTCCATCCCTCGGAGCTGTGACCGCCACCCCTAAATTTTTAAATGGCAACATATGGCTAGTGATACCTCATTTGAAAGGTATTTTCCTTCTTAATATCAAACAACAAAAATAAATTAATTCTATCGATTCGTTTCCGAGATATAGGAACTTGAAGTTGGAAAATCACTTTTTTTTCACTCAATCAATAAAAATAAGATCTAACAATGCAACTGTTTAAAGATAATTATCATTGTCAAGGAATTAAATGATCTAACTGTTCACCAACAAATAACATGCAATTCCGTTTCAAATTTTTATTTCATCTTCAATTACTTGATCGAAAAAATGTTAAAGTTCTTGAGAAACTATAAAAAGACGTTTTCTCGAATTCGACTCCAATCGAATGCGCGTACAACAAAAACATGTATGCGATAATTTTTTTCGACAAATCGCAATTTTGGACGTCTGGCAATGTCAAACTGATCGTTGATTGAACGACATTAGAGTGAATTACAGCTGCTGAATATTTCCTCAATAATGGTGTATACGATCGCGGAAAGAGTTGAAATAATAACAATTTTTTTCAAGAATGATGAGTGCGGTAACCGTACAGCTAATTTGTTCAATGAAACGCATCCAGATAAACTTGTTGCTAGAAAATACGTTCTAGAATTAGTGCAAAAGTTTCGTCAAACTGGATCAGTAGCCAACAAGAAACGAGACCCAGAACGTGAATTTCCTGTGAGAAATGAACCTGTTGAAGTTGCACTTTTAGGACAAGTTCATGCAGACCCAACATTGAGCACAAGGAAATTGGCAAGTGTTACCAATATTAGTAGAACCAGTATCCGCCGAATCCTGAAACATCATAAACTTCACCCCTACAAAATACATTTGGTACACCAATTGAATGAAGATGATTTTGATAGGCGACAGGAATTTTGTGAAATTATGACTACGAAAATAGATGCTGATGAGAATTTTCTTTTCAACATCTGCTTTTCTGATGAGTCTACATTCTTTTTGAATTCGACTGTGAATCGTCATAATTGTCGTTATTGGTCAGATGCCAATCCACATGTTTTCCACGAAGTCCATACTCAAACTCCCGAAAAACTCAATGTCTGGGCCGGTATTTTTGGGGACCGTTTGATTGGACCAGTATTTCTCGACGGTAACCTGACAGGAGAAACTTATTTGGAATTATTGAATGAATTTGTTTATCCACAATTAGTAGACATCATTAAAAATGACAATCGTTACCATGAAGACCACTTGAAATTTCAACAAGACGGGTCACCTCCACATTATGCACAGCCTGTTAGGGCGTTTTTGGATAGAATGTTTCCTGGAAGTTGGATTGGAAGAAGAGGCGCTATAGAGTGGCCAGCCAGATCTCCAGATTTAACCCCACTCGACTTTTTCCTGTGGGGTCACTTGAAAAACAAAATCTATGCAACCGAACCAGAATCTCTGGAAGAATTACGACGTAGAATTATTGAAGAATGCCGTCGAATAACGCCGGAAATGCTACGAAATGTGAGGTCTCAGTTTGAGCAGAACTTGCACTATTGTATGGAAATGGGTGGTAGACAGTTTGAACATTTAATTCATTGACAATAATAATTATTGCGACAGTTGCTTTATCAGATATTGTTTTTATTGATTGAGTGAATAAAAAGTGATTTCCCAACTTCAAGTTCCTATATCTCGAAAACGAATCGATGGAATTGATTTATTTTTGTTGTTTGATATTAAGAAGGAAAATACCTTTCAAATGAGGTATCACTTACTTACTTACTTACTTGCCATTTAAAAATTTAGGGGTGGCAGTCACAGCTCCGAGGGATGGAATGTATTTCGGGTGAATTTCATCGCGAACGATGTCCCCCTCGAAAATGTGGTTGACGTGTCCGAGCGTTTTTATATAACTCGGTTCTGTCGACCTACAGAGCCGCTGTTTCGTTTTCAATGGCCCACTCTGTATACTTAATAACAACTGAACGCACTACAATAACAATACGAGTTGCGAGTAGTCATAGATAAGATATAAGATACGGAAGTGAGTCATAAGTTGAGTGGCAAAAACATTTCCGAAATAAAATACAGACGAACACCTAGATCTGAAAAATTGTCCACACTTGTTATTCATTAGTTAATCATTTCAGGAAAAATTCATGGTAAAAATTGAGGAACACAGAAAATATTAGGTATCGAAACTAATGAAGTGATTCATTTTGGAGGCGTTGTCTCCGAAAACCTGGGAGATTCGTACATGGTTATTTAACGAACAAGTGTATTAATAAATAGAGAATGTTAATCGCCATTTTAATTCACGAGTTTGTTAAAAAACTTTTCCGTCGACCATAGTTTTAAAAAACTTTTCCGTCGACCATAGTTTTCAAAAAGACTTTCAATTTGTAATTATGTAAAGATACGATAACCAACAATCACTATTTCCTATTTATATTAACTCTAATCAAAGACAGTTTAATTTTCCTTGGTGGTAGTATAAAAGACGTGAAAAATATCGAATAGTTAGTCGATCAATTCAATTTCAGAAATGTTTACCATCCTCTCTCACTGAAAGCTAGATTGAAAACGCATGGAAAATTGAGAAAATAAAATATCGTTCGGGATCTCAGCCCCCTCTACTGTTAGAAAAAAGCGAAAACTCACGAAAATAAAATCCGTAACAATTGTGATAAACATGGAATTGTCGGATAATTTTCGTAGCTTGACCTTTATGTAGGTATGTATCCAGTAAGGTGGGGAAGCTTGGCACCTGGCGCACCTATTGTTGTTTTTTCCGTTAACGCTAAATGCTAATGCACTAAAAAAATTAACTTAGAACTAAATCAAACCCATCATTTTGCTACAATATAAAATATCATATGATATCAAAGCTTGTCGTAAGATTAAATCTTGATACAGATAATTTCAAATTTAATTTTTTTTTTTTTATTAAAATTTTAAATAAGAAATACTTGGTTACTTCTAGCGACAAACTTTTATATCATATGAAATTTTGTAATGTAACAAAGTGATGGGTATGATTTACTACAAAGTTTATTTTCTTCTTTTTAGCACATTTAAATAAAAACTTTTTCTAACATTTTTTAAGTTTATTTTATTATCTTGTTTTGAGCAGAATTATCCAAAACACTCGATATGGGTAATTAATAGGTTTTATCTTGGGGGGGTGTTGGCCCCGGCTACCTCCTTGCGTGCGCCCTTGATCAATTATGCGGTAGCAATGGAAATTTTAGGGTAGTAAAAAGACATTAACGATTGGATAAGATATTTTCTGGTTAACTAAAGCTTTTAGGTATGTATCATGGTTGGAGGTATTATTCCACTGACTTTATTGTTGATTTAAATTTTATCTCCAAATAGTATAAAACAAAATTAATATCCGTGTCTGTCCTTATCATTTCTCTATCTCCACCTACAAGTCGTCAATAAATCTATTTTTGGGTGCTTACATGGTTTACGCTGCTAAACCTTGAGAGAAAAATCAGAATAATGTACCTAAGAATTTTAGTTCTTCAATAAGCCAACAGAAAAGTCCATGATGGCATATGCCTATCGCGAAGATATAAATATAAAACTATACTTATTAATAGGTATGTTACGTAAATTGAAATGATCTTTTGCTTTATATGATTTTAAAGAATAATTCAGAAGATACCACATATTCAATCACCACAAATTAATCGTGCCCACGCTGCGCAGTAGTGGTATGATGAACGACCTAGTGATAAAGCAAACGTATATGCAGGAAACAACTTGGTACAGTCTGTAAGCACCCAAAAATAGATTTTTTTGAAGACTTGATTACAAAACATTGGATTTCCTCTACTATACAAAAACATAATTGGAAAGTATTTTACATACTAACTAGGGATGAACCGGGTACCCGGTCAGTACCCGGTATGCCGGGTACTCGGCCGTATGGACAAGAAACCAGTTAAACCCGGTTTCACCGGGACCATTCATATCCAGCAGACTGGATCGGGGACCATTCATACCCGGCCGAATAGTCCATATTAAAAAAATTTACAATAATTACAAAAAAGAAAATAAAATCAACATGTAAGTGAATATAACAATAAAAATTAAGATAAATACTTTGCTTCTATCAGTTACTAGTAAATTGTAATTATTGATTAGTAATAATAATGCATCCGTCCCGAGTTATTTTCAGTTACTCGGTACTCGGTGAATACAGGGTACTCGGTACTTATTAATCGGCCTAGCTGTACTCGGTACCCGCTTTGTGAATTTTAGATCAAACTGGGACCCGGCATTGTAAAATTCACTACCCGGTTCATCCCTAATACTAACCCTCCGATTCACCTGTAAAAAAATCTCCAAATTACAGTGAAAACGGTATCAAAATCCGATGCATGGTTTGGAAGAAGTAGGTGGAGATAGAGAAATGATAGGGACACAGACATCAATTTTGTTTTATATTATTTAGAGATAAAATTTAAATCAACAATAAAGTCAGTGGAATAATACGTCCAACCATAGTGCATACCTAATAGATTTAGTTAACCAGAAAATATCTAATCCAATCCTTAATGTCTTTTTGCTACCCTAAAATTTCCATTGCTACCGCTTAATGTTCATCGTTACCTTATAATTAATTGATCAAAGGCGCACGCAAGGAGGTAGCCGGGGCCTCCGCCCCCCCAAGACAAAACCTATTAATTACCCAAATCGAGTGTTTTGGATATCTCCTCTCAAAACAAGATAATAAAATGAACTTGGAAAAATGTTAGGTAAAAGTTTTTTTTTTAATGCACTAAAAAGAAGAAATTAAACTTTGTAGTAAATCATACCTATTAGAGCGTGAGCCCGTGAACCCCAGACCTACGTTATTTTATAAAAGCTGAAAGTTTGTCAGGGCATGCTCCCAACACAGGTAAGAACGATGGACCATTATGGAGTTTGGGTTATAGTGGCTTTGGCAGGTAAACGGTACTAAAGGTGTGTAAAATATCGATCTAAATACTTCATATAATAAAGTGCGATTTTTCGGTATCAGCTTCAGAATATTATTAAAAATCACGTTATTCATTGCCGGGCACTTAACATCGTGGCAACCCCTAAAAGCTGATTTTTATATATAATACTTGGGTAATAAGTAGATGATGTTTCCTCCATTAGCCAGACACTTTTGATAGTTCCAACTCCAAACTCCATAATGGTCCATCGTTCTTACCTGTGTTTCTTACTACCTACTTTCCGGACAATTTTTCTTTGAGAAAGTATCACTTCCCGGACTAGTCCGGAAAGGGTCTACTTTCGATGCTCGAATTTTAATATGAATATTAATATAAATAAGAATTAGAATGTTTCTGTTAGTACCTATCTTCTGTTCGAACTTTAATATTTAATACAAATAAGAATTAAAATGTTCCAAATTTTCTTCTACAAAGAAATATAATATATAAATGTGTCACGATTTGTTATTCTACGCGGTTGCCGAAAAAATTGTGTACGCAACACGTCCGAAAACAGTTTTTTCCGGACTTGTTAAGTAAATTACTATTTCGTTGTCTTTCCATTAGATTATATGTAATATTTGTGGTTGTGGAGAAAGCACAAGCTGTTACTCGGTTAGAATAAAAATTCGTTATGCTCGTGGTTCCTCGCGCTCGCTTTCAGCTCGCGCTCAGAACTTCCCACTCGCATCAAATTTTTCATTCTAACCTTGTTACAGAATACACTATTGTAACACTTGTTACACGATATACTATTTTGAAACAGAATTGCTAAAATCCACAATTTGATTTAAATACAATAGGAATATTTATTAAATTTTTGGTTTCATGGTTTTCTTGACATCATTTTTTGGGTGTTTAACATCCCACAGTTTCGAAATGAGAATGGGTTAGCTCTTCACAGATAAGAAGTGAGACATAACAGAATTAATGGTGATTGACATACCGCACATTCTCTGTATCAAGATAGAAAATATCATCCCAAAGAAATTTTTGGCAAATTTCTTTTGACTTTCGTACCCGGTTTTTGCTACAGCCTTTACCGGAATTCAACATTGAAACAACCAGCCTCACAAACTGCATAAAGCAATATCTGCATTGAATAACATTGAACAAAACATAAGCTTTGCAGGACGCGTGTATCATGCCGAACTTCTACCGTGGTATAATGAAAAGTCCGGCCAGCGTTACCATCAGCGCGGGCGGACTACAGCGCCCTCTCACGGGGGTGTCTATGTTCGCTTAGGCAAGGCGCTCTTCTGCTCTTTTGATCGGGAGCAGAAGAGACGCTACTATTGCGCCCATTCTTCCGTCCTTCCCCTGACCCCCTGGGTTATGAAGAATAGAAGAAATGAAATGACCTGTCATTATCTATGTATTGTTAAAATTTGAAAATTTAAAATAAAAATCTTTTTAGTTAGTTCGTTAGTTAGTTTTGACTTTCGTCAAAGAAATGTGCATAAAGCCGTGGGGGTACCGCCGCGCCGGGTACTATTTGTCCCGACTTCATGTTTTGACAAGATTCATTTATATGGAAAGGCCTAGTGCTTAGTCATCCCGAAAAGTGCTCCGTAGCACTGAAGTGCTCTCGAACACTTTTTGGGATTACTTAGCCCTAAGCCTTTTCGGTAAATGCTTCGGAGCACAAAAGTGCTTCGAGTGCTTTCACGAGCACTAAGCACTGTGCTTTGGGACAGCTCTGATGCAAAGTCCTTCGACTGCCTACAACATTTTGAAATGCCGTCAATATCTACCTTCTTTCCTTTGAACATTACATAATCTGTTTTTTGGAAATTAATTGTGTTTTTGGATTTATCTTATTATTATTCGATCCAAAATTGTCGAAGCTGCACATCAATGTAATCGTTTTATTAACGCCGACCTTATGGAATTTGACCTTTCATCAAAAATTATTTGAAATATTTATTGCAAAATGAAGAGGATCTTCGTTGATCGCATCGTCGGTTTTTTATTTATTTATGTATCAATTCATTGAGAAGCTTATCAATTTTGTAACACCATCAGCTCAGACGTTTCAAGTATATTTCGTTAATTATGTATCTTCAATCATAATATTTGTTGTAGCAAAATTCATAATATTTTAAATATTTAGATAATGAATTTTGCAAATTCTTCTCGTGTTATGTATTTCTTATCCTCCAGTGTCATCTTCTAATGAAAATAAATATTTGTAACTAGTTTTATCAGGTTATAGTGAATATACTTCCTGTCTTTTCTACAAATGGTATGTGCGTGCGTGTACAGTGAAACCAACCTAGCTGAAAATGGGAAAACGTGATGCGCACTCGTAGCACAACGGCCACAACGTATTATAGTCCGTAATATATCCAATCAGCTTGATTGGTTTCACTGAACGGTTCACTGTACGGGTCTAGCTTTCTTCTGTTTTCTGAATAACGTTCAAGCGGTGTGTTCCAAGACAACAGTAATTAATTTGTTAATACGAATATTTCAATAGAGATAATTAACTCTTGTGGACACTCTGTATTATAAACATGCACTTTCCACCACAATTTAACATATATTTTCTGAGACCTGAATATTATCCCTGGCTCCTGGCTAGACTAGGGCTAAACCGATTTACAATGCCCGAATTCATGAAAAGTAGTATGTGGGTGGTCGGAAAGTTCCGGAAAGGAGGTAGCTAAATGTACGTTTTGAGGGTTGGATATTGGTTTTTTACAATTTGTTGCTGAAATGTGCATCCTATAGAGAAAAATTTAATGCGAAAGTTGTAGATAATTAAAAAATCCAAAACTTTTCAACATTACCTCAAGATTAACCAGAGAAATTTTTTTTTATGAAATTAACTTTCAATCAAAAGGTTAACAATTTTTTTATGTATGTCGTAAATATGTAAAATCATTTAGTGAGAATTGTGAACATCAAATTTTTATTTTACTTTATTTTTTGTTTTCATTGGGGATGTTTCGGTTACAATAATTCACTTGCTTTTCTGAGAAAATTTATTTACACGGAGTGGATATCTATTGCTCTATGTTTCCCACCGATAACTGCCAACATTATGCTCCATAAGTCAATGTTTGCTATACAATTGCTATGTAGATTGTTAATTCAGTGTTAATATTTATCTGATTCAACTGGAGTAATTAATTTGAGATAAGTCAACAATTTTATGTTCCTACGATAGCCAAAAAATGGAAAAGCTTTTTACAAATTCCAAACGATCCACTTAAATATTCCGATAATATGTAAGCAAAATAATGAAAAAAATTAAATTTTTCTACAACTGTCAAAAAAAGTCCACTTTTTTTGTGTAGTTTGTGTGCCTAAAGTATTACAATATTTCACTATCAACATACGATTTCATTATTAAACGGAAAAGCGTAAAAAAAGTGCACTTTTTTTAACGGCTGTTGCTAGGCAACCGATAGTTTCATGCAACAACAGTGACAGATCCGAATAATAACGAAATCCTGTCATAAAGCCAGTTCTTGTTATCTTTGGCAACTAATAACCTATAAATATCTGATATACAAATGTTTCACCAATAATATTCTTAGCATTCTTACTATTAAATAACTATTATCAAAATTCCAAACTATCGCGGCGAATATATTCAAAATAATAGCATATACCTCTAAGGAACTATTGGACCTAATCTACACTAGGTAATCCAAGGTAGCTATGGCTGTTTGGCCGTCAGAAACTAGTTGACAACAATAATTAATGAAATTTGTGAAATTGGGCATCTATCCAGATAACGAATTCTTGATAACTATAAAAAATTTAATTTAAGTAGAAATGAAAAGTGATGCAGATTGAACGGAAAAAATCGTGGTTGGTGCAAATATGAGATTTCCATAGTTCAAAGAAAGAAAAAGGTATTCGTTGCTTCACGAGGATTTTTTATTTATTTTGAATACAAATCTAAGAAAATGAAAAGTTTCTTCGATGTACTAGTTATTCGAAAGTTAAGTCAACATTAATAATAATATTGACCTCGATGAATATGTTATTTTAATATTCATTTCAAATTTTCCATTTTGCGGGATAGTGTGAAGAGAAAGAGATTTCGACTCTGTCGAAATTATTCGTTTCATTTGTTTGAAACTCAACTCTTTTCTGACTTCTTTAAAACGACTCTGGTTATCCCGCTACACAAGGATGGCAATATGAAAGATAACCAAATTTTCGTCCTATTTCTCTCCTCCCCAGTTAGAAAAAATGATTGAAATCAAGGGCGGGGTAATTGGGGTGATTACCCCACTCCGGACGTGCTCGATTCATAACAAAATATACATTATTAATTCAAAAATTATCTTTGTTTTCAATTTACTATATATTTTATCCTCCCCAGAGAAGTTGTATACTCCCAGAAAATTTTTCTAGGTCCGCCCTTGATTTACATACTCACGAAAAAGCATCAATAATAGGAATAAAAGTAAGCAAGTTTATGAGCGAGGCATGACCGTTTCTGAGTCAATGGTCTCGCATACGGTATATAATACCACATAGCAAATAAAAATAAAAAAAAGACAGAATTCAAAAACTGCAAAATCGAGCAATGCGTATAATTTTGGGTGTTCCTAAAGATAAATCAATCATCAAAATTTCTTGCGTGCTTTGAATTCGATGTCCATAAGACACTATTTTGGGTGTTCCTAAAGTTGAATCAATCATCAAAATTTCTTGTGTGCTTTGAATTCGATGTCAGTGGAACACTTTTTAGAGTATCAAGCTTTGGTTTTTATACATAAAATGAAAATCTCTCTCACTCCTCCGTATTTGTCGTCTGAACTAGTATTCAACAATAATATTCACACTCACAATAATACACGCTCACAAAATGACATATATGCTGAAAAAAGCACAGAAAAATTAGTGTTGCATAAGGGTTTCATACATGAACTTTGATAAAACGAACGTGTCAAATTGAGTTGTTTTCACTTGCGCCGATAAAACGTGCATGCGTTGCAATTTATAAAAGTTTTGGTGAAGAGTACGCAAGCTGAATTTGTTTATCGAGATGTTTCTCGAATCAGAATGTATTATCACAAGACTTTCAGATTCGCTGACAAGCTGAAGTGAGTCATTATCCATCATAATATTCGCAAATTGCAGATATTGTTGACGACTCAGTCTTTCCAAATAAACAGTGAGTCGCAGATGATTGCAGATTGTTTTAAATACTCTTGTATAACTTTTTTTTTTCTACTGCATGAGGAGCAAAAGTGTTGTACGACGCTCGCCCTGAAAATTTTTAGAATGCATTATGTTATCGTCAAGATTACATTCGTTACATTTTTTATAAATTTTTAAAAAAATAGTATTTTGCGTCAAATAGAACTCGGAAGTGATTATTTGATAATATGACAATTCATAACATATAATATTTAAATTAATGATAAAATTATTTTTATTAATTATTTTTGTTACGGCGAAATTTCAACATTTTTGATTTTTGTTCGAAAATATGAATGGGATATTCATGAAATCTGTTGTGGAATCATCTGCGGCTGAAAGACATACTTTAGTCGCTATTTTCCATCGTTCAAGATAACCTCTTGGGAGGTATTCATGTTGAAAAGGGGAACATTCTCCAAGAAAATTAATAAATGAAAGATGTGATTCATTTATAATATCTAACAGAAAACAGCTACTTCCCCGGCTAAATCCACTCTGGACATTGAACTACATCTGATAGATATTGTGAAAAGACTCTCCCCTTTTCAACATGAATAACTCCCAGGAGGTTATCTTGAACGATGGAAAATAGCGACTAAAGTTTGTCTTTCAGCCGCAGATGATTCCACAACAGATTTTATGAATATCCTATTCATATTTTCGAACAAAAATCAAAATGCAATGGCCATGACAGGTCTATGTCAAAAAATAAATTTCAAAGTGTTACCGCAGAAGAAATATTTCCAACAATTACATACTTTTATCAATCTCCCTGATGAGCTTGGCAAAGCGAAATAGATTTTCGTCGAGCAAAATTTATTGGATATTAAATGAGAGAGAAGCGACCCTTGCTTCAATGAAATGAACGATTTCTGTGAGTGATATTTTTTAATAACATTCTCCCTATCTTCTTTAATGAATTTTCAATGAAAACTGGAGAAAATTAAAAAAATCAACTATCTGAATGAAAATGCGAATTTTCACTTTCAGGTTTCTTTTCAGTCTTTTCACAATATCAGATGTAGTTCAATGTCCAGCGTGGCTTTAGCTTGGGAATCAGTTCTTTTCTGTTAGATATTACAAATAAATTACATGTTTCAATTTTAATGGAGAATGTCCTCTTTTCAACATTTTTGTTATACATATTATTATACGAATTTTAGATCAACCTATTCATAGGCGTTAAGTAGGGTAGCGATACCGGTTGTTATGGTTTGTTTAGTAGTTTTTTTGTTAATTTTTAATTATTTTTTTATTGAATACAACCAGCTGATTCGAATACTTAATTACAGGTGTACATAATGTCTATTGCGAACATGATTTCATAAGTGGATAGGTATTGCAAAAGAATGGAAAGATTTTTCTAGCAAAGATAAAAATATAAAATTGTATCTGTTCCGTTGGTTGGGTGATAGGTGATGTATTGCGTGTTTGAAATGTGATTGGCTAGAAATGAAGATATCTACAGTGAAACCAACCTAGCTGAAAACGTGATGCGCACTCGTGTGCGGCATCCCAATGTTGAATAATAGTCGAGATCTAGATATCACACGTGGAACATTAAAGTTAAGGAAGGATAGTAAGGCCAATGAATCTATTAAGTTGACAATTTTATACATAAACTAGCGATCCCAGCAGACGTCCTGCTCGCCGAATAAAGCGGTACGCGCACTGAATCCGTTCGACTCGGATCGGCACGGCACGGCATTGTCGAACGTTTTGCATTGTTCCTATTTCAATATACCTCCGCGCACTCATTCAGATCGGAACGGCAGAGACCGTTCGACTCGACTCGACTACGGCCGAGAGAACTAGTTGCTAGTCTAATCAGTGCGCGGGTAACCGTCGTGCCGATCCGACCCGTTTCGTGCCGATCCGAGTCGAGCGGATTCAGTGCGCGTACTGCTTAACGCTGATTTTCACGATTACCAAACTCGCAATGCAACCCATTTGAGAACTAGTGGCAGACTTCATAAAACTAAAATGAATTCACTGGATATCAGACTTTATAATTTTGATATGAGTTCAAGATTCTGACTTGGAACTGTCTCAAATCGAAACTGAAAGGACACATTCTCAATCACTGTTTTTATTCCATTGACGAATATTTGAGTACACCTCTGTGACACTGTTTTCTAGAATGTTTTTGTACGTTTTTGTATGTTTTGTCGTTTTTATAATTTTTTTTATTTACTTTTGACTATTTTACCCAAACTCTTTTAATGTCGATTTTAAACATTATTAAACCTGCACTATTGACTTGCCAAAAACATAATTGTAACTTGATCAAATAAATCTATTCTATTCTATTATCGATTTTATGGCGAATTCGGTTTACACATTTTATGGCCAAGTCAGTGGTGAAGGCGCTGGCAGCAGTTTTCAACTTATAAATAAAAAATTAACCAAAAAACATTTTGTAGTGGACCGAATTGTGACTTCAAACCATTCTCGAATCCACTTGAACACACACACAAAAAAAATCATCAAAATCGGTCCAGCCGTTTAGGAGAAATTCACTTTCGTAAGGATGCACAGAAGATCTTTATATATGAAGATATTAAGTCCCCTTTTCACGGTGCTTTCTCAAAGAGTGCAGACCAAATTCTTCAAGCAGCAAATTGTAGTGGTATCTTCTTTCAGGATAGCGTCCGTGCTTTTTCAGATAGCAAAATTTAACAAAATTCTGTTGAATACTTTCAATATTTGAGGTGAACTTCAAGTGATTGTGATTGCATACTAGATAACAGTATTCAAGGAATCTAGGAAAAAAAACGGAAAAAAAAATTCCGGAAAGAAACCCCGAAAAAAAAAACAGGAAGAAGGAGAAATCTTTGCCTATTTTTTTCCGGTTTTTTCCGAGGGTATTTTTACCGTTTCCGTATTCGAGCTTACTTCTGACATGAGAATAATACAGGGTGCGTAGAGGATCTGTTGAGATGAACTCCTTGCAATTCCTTATCAAGAATCCCAATGACCTGGCGGCTCTTGAGATGGTTTTATCAATATTTTTCGACAACGTTAATTTAGGATCAACTGTAACGCCAAGGTCTTTAAATTCAACAACACGAGTTGTAGATTTGATAATTGAACTCAATTGGAATATGTTTCTGAGTGAATGACATAATTTTACATTTATCAATATTTTATCCTATTTTGTTTTTCTTACACCATCCACAGAGATGTTTTATATCTTCCTCTAGTAAGCTACAGTGAGATAAATTATCTACTTTCCTGAAAATTTTTCATGTCGTCAACGTATAACAATTTATGGTAATTTATGCAGTGTGCTAAACAGGAGGAATCGAAGAGGTCCTAAATTAGAACACTGAGGAACATCCGAAGTAGTAATAAATGTCGATGACTTGACACCTTCATATATTTGACAAATGCATTTCTATTTGATAAATGAGATTTTTAAAAGTGTGGAATATCAGGTGAGAATTTAAAGTATGGTAGCTTTCTTAGCAATTGTTCATCTGGAACCCGGTCGAAAACAGTACAGACATACGTTGTTTAAATAAAGGTAATATACAATATTTTATTTATATTATTAAGTATGACTTTTTTGTATAAGCGTGAAGTTTTTTGAATGAGTCACAGCCGAGTTTATTGAAACATACGGGGATAAAACAAATTTTTACGTAAAAGTATCATATACAAAGTGTTTTATACGACAGTTATTATATTGAGAAATTGTAGCAACTGTTTCACCTTAAGAAGATTTGAATTTTCGCACAGCCAAGGCATTGCAAGAATGAAAAAACAACAGTTGTTCGAGCATTCGTTGTCCTGGAAACAAATATGAAACAAATATGAAGGGTCTTGGGGAAAATGTTATATCAAAATCAAAACAATCTTCAGACAAAGAAGATGATAATAATAATAATAATAATGAGATTCCCTCAGCCCTCTTCTTTTCTGCATCTCACTACTGCCATTGTCCGTTGCACTCAGAAACACCCGTAGTTTAACAGCTGCGGCACCACCAGCAACCGGACGCACAAGGTCACCCATTTATTTTCATGGATGACCTGAAAATACATACCTCCGGAGAAAAGGATCTACATCAGTCCTGGAGGGCGGTGCAAGAGTAAACGCATGTTATCGGAATGGAGTTTGGGGTCGACAAGTGTGCCACGGTTCATCTCAAAAGAGGACGATGCTAGGGGTACGGAGAGGATGTCCAGCTCGTAGATGGAAGCATCCTACATCATCTTGATGCCGGAGAGACGTACACCTACCTAGGGGAGGAACAGCGTCGCTCCCAAGAGGTAATCACTGTTACAAACTCTCTCCGCGGCAAGTATCAGCACAAACTCCGACAGATCTGGTCGTTAGAACTGTCCGGGAAGAACAAAAGTTGCTGCAACCAATATGCTTGCCGTTCCGATCTTACTCTACTCCTTTGGAGTGGTGAAATGGACTCAAGAGGATCTGGGACAACTTGACGTGAAAGCTCGTAAAATGATGCAAGCTTGCATCCTAAATTGGCCGTTCCACGGTTTTACTTTCCCAGACAGCAGGTAGGCCGTGGACTTTTGAGTTTGGAGTTTCTACATAACAGAATGGTACTGGATGGAGCCTGTAAAGACATCAGGAGTTCAGATCCCCTTCTCTGCTTGGTCTGTGACCTTGGCTTATCCACGAGTGTTGTACTATCATCTACGACATTCGTACGGTATAGACGAGACACCATTTTTGCCTCATGCTCCGGGGGATATTGAGTCCGTTGTGGGGAATGAGAGGTGCCGAATCTATTGGAACTACTCATTTCCCACCCTCAGACAAATACAAGCAGATAAGCCTGATGTAGTCCTCGTCAATCATAGTAGGACGATATTCGTCATAGAGTTTTCGGCTCCTGGCGAAACGAACATCGTCCGAAAAGACGAGGAAAAACGGACCAAGTATCGAGAGTTACTTTTTAAATTCCTCAGGCTGTACCCAAACCATTCTGTTAAATTGGTGGTTCTGATTATAGGGGTCCATGGTGGAATCATGAACACGCTGCTCTCTAATCTAAAAATCATACTGGCTTTTCGTGATGTGGCAGAAATCTTAGCCGGACGTATGCAGAAGGCATCCTTGGTTCACTCCGTCTGCTCAGGGCACATGATTCTCGGACCCAGTAGTTGCTCACCCCACGGACGTGGAGAGTGGCTATCTGGGTAAAATGGCACCAGCGCGCCATCCAGATGTGTCGGAGCTCCGGAGACATGGCCCGACTGGTATAATCCAAACGGATATAATAATAATAATAATAATAATAATAATAATAATAATAATAATATAATAATAATATTTCTGCTCAGGGTACATGATTTTCGGACCCAGTAATCACCTACTCCACGGACGTGGGGAGTGGTTACCTGGATAAACGATCCAGCACGCCCATCGGATGTATCGGGGCTTCGGAGACAGCCCTGACTGGAACATCATTTCGGGAAAATAATAATAAATAATAATAAAGCAGCATATGCGGTCTCAGCCTATATCCACAGACATAACGCGGCCCTACGAGTGTTGTATTATTATCTACGACACTCGTACGGTATAGACGAGACACCGGTGTTGCCTCATGCTCCGGGAAATATTGAGTCCGTTGTGGGGTATGAGAAGTGCCGAATATATTGGAACTACTCATTTCCCACCCTCAGGCAAATTGAAGCCAATAAGCCTGATGTAGTCCTCGATCATCAAAGTAAGGCGATTTTCGTAATGGAGTTTTCGGCTCATGGTGACACAAATATCGTCCGAAACGAGGAGGAGAAACGGACTAAATATCGAGACTCTTTGAACTCCGCAGGCTTTACCCAAAATGGTGTTTCTTATTATAGGGGTCATTGGTAGTATGATAGACACATTGCTCTTGAACTTAAAAATCATACCGGCAAAATAATAATAATAATAATAATAATATGAGTAATAATAATACTCCATCATAAACACTCGTAGAGTGTACCCCTGAGCGGGTAGAGGACGGATATTATTATTTACCGTGGCGCTCCGAGGCGACTCACTGATTTTGGGTGGCTTATTCACTTTTCAGCCGTAGGAAAACCCGGACAACCTACACATCCATCTCGGGTGGTCGGTGAGCACTCCAAGCAAGCACTAGACGGGATTGGCATCTAGACAACTTACAAAACACTTGCTTTTCAACAAGGGAAGCGGTTGCCTATCGATTGCGATGTAAGATAATTGAGAAAAAAAATCTCGTACACCGGGCTCGAACCGGCAATCGCTGTGCTGAAGTGTCAAACGGCCTGCGCCTCAGACCGCTAAGCTACCGACCAATACAATAATATTGCATTGTCATCCAGTTCTGAGTTTCAATGAGTTTCTAGATCATCGGGAAGTTAGTTCAAAATGGGTTGGAAAATTTATACCGAACAGACAAGAAATCCTGGTGATAAAAAGTGGTAAGATAAAATAATGAATCTTATTGGATCGAAAATTCGTAAATCGCAACCCCAAAATCGTAATCTGAATAATTATATATTTGAATCGAATCAATAATTATTAGACTTACAGTTGGAAAGATTCGGTCGAACGAACCAATAAATAAATCCTTGTACATTTGTAAAGCGAATGATCGGTGCTCCCGTTCCAACAGAATGGTGACCCGATAGTACGATCGCAGTCGTTCAACGTTTCCTTCAGTTACGTATAGTCAGTCATCAGAGAGAGATCGACTAGTGAACAAGTGAAGGATCGGTAAACAAAGGAACGTTCTTGTACAGGGTGCACAACATGAAGGGTCAATACGGAACCATTACAGTTACTAGAGAATATGTAAGTGATATTTATTTGGTTATATTGGTAGCGTTAAGGCACGCACATTGCGCACAGTTTTTGGTAGATATGTTTGAATTTAGTGGTTGGTAATGCAGACGTTCGGGCAGTTTCAAATTTCAAACTCTTTTCGGTTATATCATCTGTCTAAAGAATTAAGCGAATCCACTGAATCGACTTGTTTATAAATTCCTCGAATAATTCCAATACAGAGTGATTGTGTTTCAACGTTGCTAGAGAACTCTGTAACGTCTTACAAAACTTTCTTTGTTTTTTATATTTTCTATTTCTTCGCTGAAACTGAACGTCTGTTTTTTATTTAATGTGATGCGGTGGAGTAATATATATGTATACACACCGGGGGTATTTTTGTGATAGGCAATCAAACATTAATTCTCTAAGAGGAGCTGAAATCGATTGTTTCTGTCTAATATACATACGGTTGAGTCAGTAGGTACTTACTTAGATTTTCTAACAGAGAGGCATCTATATTTTTTTTTTAAATGAGTTATGATAAATGTTCAAACTATCGGACGAAAATAAACGGGTTAACGGTATTTATTGTTCATTCTAGTTTCAATTTAACGAAAATAATCAATTATTTTTCGACTAGAAACTAAATCAATTGGATGATTGACCGCTATGCAGGTCTAGACCGAAACAAGGCGAATGAAGATACGTTGAACTATTTCCAGTGGTGGCTGTACACTATTTTTCAGAGGCAACTCAATTTTGTCTGGAATTAAATAATTTCATCATATCATTGAATATTATGCTTCCTTCAAGGTAAATCTTCATGACATGCTGTTACAATATAATAAGTACGTTGGTTACTTTATAATACCCTAGCTAGATACCAAATGGCACGCCTAAAATGACAATAATGTGACAACCAAAGTTGTTGATTTTATTTTCACATCATCGTTGTCAATGATACGATAAAGCTTTGAATGTAACTTGATTATTATGCAATTTAATTTATTATAAATCGTATGATAATCTCGTTATATTAGTACAGTCAATTCATCATTAACATTTCATTGATTTTCATTAAATTCGTTCATTCGTTTCAACTACTATATATCTGTTGAAATGTTTTTTAAAATGGAATTTTTCATCTGAGTTTTTAGAACCGTACTATTCAGAATACAGCATGAATGAACTCTTGAACACAATAAGCCTAATATTTCCTTAGGAAATGTATGCAATAGCTTGGCAGAACATAAAACAATTCATATAGGGGACATTGAAGTAGTGAGGACAATAGCTAAGGAAAATTGTGTGCCTTTAAGGAATTTTTCTACGTTCATGAAAAAAACAAAACTTTATTGAACTATATTTGGTGAAAAAACTGTCTCTTTATTGCACTGTGTCTCTTTATTGCACTGAGTGCAATAAAGACTTTATTGCACTCATCTGTCATTCTACTATAGCGTTCTGTCATCATGACAGACATAAACTTTCAAATCGACGCCAAATTCAGCCCATTTTCAGTGAGATTGTATTACGTTTTAAATAGTAGCATGTTTTATCATATTCATTATATAATGGACTATAAATTTACTAGAGAATGCAATTTGTTAAAAATAAAATTATTTCCTTCGAATATTATTTCAATTGCACAAAATATTTTTGAATTACTTTTAGCAGATAGATTTAAAAAAACAATGTCTTCCTTACAGTTTAGTGCCACCTAAATGAAACATTTTCTGGTTTTTGCATGAACGTAGAAAAAATATTGTATGAAACTCGTGCAAAAAGAGTTTATTGCACTCGACGTGTTGTCCAACTCGGCCTGATAGCCTCGTTGGACAATTTCACGTCGAGTGCAATAAACACCTACTTTTTGCACTTGTTGCATAAATAACTATTAACCATACTCCGCGATTCCATTGAATGCAGAACTTTCACATCTAGCGGTATTTCCAAAAAAAAACTGCTTGTACCGCCTTCTATTGTCAAATTTGATGGGGCGTCCTCTTAAAAGATAAAAGTGGTTATCTCTTAAAGAATTGGCAAAGGAAGATAAAAGTTAAGTGACATCGAAAATACCTAATTTCAACATCTTAGTAAGAGGGAAGATATAAATTAAAGAAAAAGCGGTATGCATAAATCCGCCTTAAGAAATGAAGAACATTATCTTAAACAATTTTGCAAAAGAGAAGTGATTTTCTATAACCTCAGTTCTTTAGTGCCTTTATAGACTGAAAACAGAAATTATGCCTCTCCTGGGGGCTCCGCCAATTCATTAAATACGCTTAATTTCTTTCTACTTTTGTTCTGTGAATATATGGGGGTCTATATAAATGCAACAGGAAACACGCATGATTTAATTTTTTTGGTTTTCTGCATTAATTCGGGTGTCAAAAATACATTCAGTGAAAAATAAGGCCTTAAATCACATTTCTTTTGAATTGCACTTTGATTCAAACATAATTCAACCTCGATGTCGAATATCTTCCCTCAAACACTAGCGCTCCTTGTCTGCAATATTGAGTGATTTTGACAGTCATCTAACGGTGAAACAAAAAAGTTTGAATATGAGTCCCTAAGTCACTTATCTTCCCGGATGGTTATTTTTATGCACAAATAAAAATATATCATGCAGAACTGGGACACATGCCTGTTCACTGTTGTGGTCAATATTTATTATGAATTTAAATGCCCATACTTGGTAATAAACCGCGACATATGTTTAACATGGATTTTCATCAAGTATCGGCTACATCGATTCAAGAAACGGAAACATACTTTTAAGTTCACCCAGTATATAGGATGAGTCAAAAAATACCGATTAACATCGTTTGAATAAATCCTTGTCCTTCAGAAAATGCCATTATCAACATAGTCGACTCACATGTCACACATGATATGGGCTCATTGAAATATGTGGGATATTTGTTTTGGAATTATATTCCTGTAATTACTTACACTGTTATAAAATATGTTTTTGGACATATTTGGAAGCTGGTATATGAAAATGAACTAATTTATTTGCCTGAGCGTTTCATGATCAGAGAAAAAGTCATGCCATTTTCGAAATATTTGGCAAATATTCAAAAGGTGTCCTTTTCTGTGAAAGAAAAAACAATTGAAATGAGCCGAGTGATTTGTAACGTCGGTTATGGACTCCTCGTTTATGATTGAAACTAAGTATATTGGATAAAAAAATCTGATTAATTATTCATATTTTGACAATATCGTATGTTGAACAATGACAATTTTTTTGCGCATCTTTAACATTTTCATATGTTATTTAGGTAGTTTAATATCAAAATGAGCATTCAATAATGACGTGAAGGTTCAGCCCTTGGATGTTTCAGTTTTGTTATGACTCACCCTAAAGTTTCTTGAAATTAGGATAATTACGGAAAGTTTATAGACTTGCTAGTGACCCTAACTTTATCACATTCATTTCCTACTACCTGATTAGGATAAAATGTAAAAATGTTGTATAGCTCAAATCTGGACGGTATTTGTAACAACCTTTCTGTTACAGTAAAAAGCCCTTTAGGGAGAAACCAACGCTATACTTTAAAATTTACAGGGAATTTCCAGCGATGCAGGTAGAAGGATTAAAACTCTTCTTCTATAGATAGAAATTGTCTGGGGGATTCCAGAAAACCAGGTAGAAGGATTATGACCCTTTTTAGAATAAATATTGTTATTTGTAAATCATTTTTGAATGACAGGAAATAAATAATTATTCAGATCTAGCATTTTATTGTTGATTTAGTGAACAGATATGTATGTCGTGATCTTTGCTGAAACAAAGCTGTTACAATGGGGTTTTATTCATGCTATACCGGGTGACCACGAGCCCCCCAATTTTTCTATAGTTTGGAAGATACAGATCTCAAATTTGGTATGTCGCTATAGTACTTGAATACGCATATTTTGCCCGTCTACTGAAAATTCACCACTTCCGGTTTAACCGGAAGTGACCACAAACTTTATTTTCCAAATGACGCCCTGTATATATTTTTTTATTATCCGAAAGGGCGCGCAATTTGTGATAACACTGTTCTTCAAAATTAGAAATCGGTTGAAAAATGGCAGAGAGACAATTGATTATTCAGTCAAACAAAGTTGGCCATGAAATTCAAACTTAAATCATCACAACTGACAAACGACATCACAAGTTATCAGAGGAAGCTTCGAAGTGCGATATGGTTGAAAACAGTTTCTCGTGTAATTGCAGCCTCCATATAATCCAACAATTATCAGAAATTTCCTAAAAACGGAATAGTACCCATAAAGAAATGCTCACAACTGCTACTTCTCAACCGGCAACATGCTCTTTTCACTTCGTCATGATGAAAAATGATTAATTATCAGATTACTCATGGGAAAATTTTCAAGAATTCCGAAAGAAATCGCAAATACAAAATGTTTTATCATGAGTGTTCTAAAAATTAGATATTCTTCAACGAAGGCGGCCATGAACATAAAAAAGCGAAACAAAAAAGCAGCATTGATTAAATACGTAGAACAAACTTTGACTTTGTTGAAATAATATGAGCTTTTGTGTATTGCTTTCTTAATTATGTTCTAAGCCGCCTACGTTGAGGAACATTCAATGTATCTTCGTTTCCTTTAGGAATTTTCCAAAACTGATAAGGTATAACTTTTCATCATGACGAATTGAAAAGAACATGTTGCCATTTAAGAAATGGCAGTTGTGAGCATTTCTTTACGGATACCATTCCGTTTTTAGGTAATTTTTGATAATTGTTACATGAGAATCTCAGTTTTCAACTCTGGTAACTTCTGATGTCGTTTGTCAATTATTGTGATGATTTAAGTTCGAGTTTCATGGCCAACTTTGTTCGATTGAACAATCAACTGTATCTCCGCCATTTTTCAACCGATATTCAATTTTAAAGAACAGTGTCATCACAAATTGCGTGCTCTTTCTTGGGTCACTTCCAGTTGAACCGGAAGTGGTGAATTTTCAGTAGAGGCTTCAAAATATGCGCATTCAAGTACTATAGCTACACACCAAATTTATTTGAAATCTGTATCTTCAAAACTATAGAAAAGTTAGGGGGCGTACCTCACCTGATGGTCTCCACGAAAACGAAAATCTTGTTACATGTTCTTGGAATTGGCTGCTTTTTCAGCTAGCAATGGATGTTGAATTCAGAACCAGTACAGATTTTTTTTTTTTCAAATGTATGGGTATTGATATGTGCCTTTGGATACACTCTACGAGTGTTTATGAGAGAGTATAATTATTTTTTATTATTTACCCATATTCATAGGGTGAGAGGATTTTGGGAACCGAAAGTCAGGAGCCCCGGAGTAGTCGAGGGATGACGGACTTTTGGGTGGTGGTTTTTTGTTGGACCGGAATTGTTGAGGACTCAGAATATGATAACGTTCAAAATGATTTTGGCCATTGTTGGTGTGAGCGCTAATAATTGGTCGAAAGTTGGAGGAACCCACCATGTCTCCATCTTTGTAAAGAAAAAAAACGAGAGATCTTTTCAAGGAAGGAAACATACTAAATTTGGAAGATTTATTAATCATCTGCGATAAAGTTGACGAGGCAGAATAGGGGATATTTTCGAAACTTTCTATGGATGTTTCGCCCATAACATAATTGTTTTTTCATGGAGAATGGGTGGCACTACTCGACGAAAGACCACTGATCATTAATGAAAAATGGATTATATAATCCAATATTCTGTAAAAATTCCTATACAGTAGATAATTCGTCGGCTGTCCCCTATATAAATCGAAAAAGAAACTAGAAGCTATGTATTTTAAAAGCATTGCAAACCTGTTCTTGTAGAAAACAAATATCAAACAGAATATAATTCACCGGTCATAGGGGCAGTATATAGTTGTTTTCTGTTGGATACATGCCGACTAATTTTTGCTGAAGATTGGATTATATCGGGTGACCCGGAACCAATAATTTACCTCTCTGTATCTTCGTTGTTATTTTGTATAAATGTTTCAAATTTGCTACATGTATTCGATGTCATGAATGTACAATTTAGCAAGTATCAGACCAACTATCACATCAACTATCACACCGGTTCAAACAGAAAGTACTCCTTTTTTAAAAATTACAATTTGGTACAAAATTACCTTTTCAATGATATATCACAATCATACTTCCAATTCATAAACTACTGATTTTCATAAAAGTGTGCTATTGTAGATGAAACAATAGCATGTGACTAACAATAATTCGGTGTCAAAGTTTTCACAGTATGATTTGTATGTAGACGTAACTATTTTCCCAATTTTTGTTTTGCTTTAATTTTCAACACCAATAAACTCATTTCTTTTAAATACTGGCATAATATTTTTTTGTGTAGGTCTATATTGAAAAACTACTAATATTTGTTTCCTATTCATTTTTTTAATGAAGAAAGATTCAATACAAATGTAGGTATAGGATGGAGATTATCTTCATAAAAAATGAATAGAAAATATAAATAAGTAGTTCTTGTTGTTTTGTATCTCAATATAGATAGGACTTTCTAACCTACACAAAAAAATCCTATGTTAGCATTCAAAAGAAATAAATTTATTGATGTTGAAAAATAAAGAAAACAAAAATTGGAAAAATAGTGATGTCTGCATTCAAAACATAATGTGAAAACTTTGACATCGCATTATTGTTACCCACATGCTATTGTTTTATTTTCCATAGCATACTTTCATGAAAATGTTCCGTTACGAGGGGAATACAAAAGTAATTTTTTATAAAACTTCAAATATATCAGTAGTTTGTGAATTGGAAGTATGATTGTGATCGTTGGAAAACTAATTTTGCACCGAATCGTAATTTTCAAAAAAATGGAGTTTTCCATTTGAACTGAAAAAATTAGATGCGCTTCCGGTCAAACCGGTTGTAAAAAACGAAAGTAACATGTTGGTCACTGTTAGATCTCGAATAGAAAAATCCTTATAATGTTATATGGAAAACATTATGAAAACTAGAAGCAAGTAGGGAAGCCTTAGAAAATTGAAAAGTGAATATCGTATTTTGAGCCAAGGGGAATTGAAAGAGAATATTCTATAGGGTGAGGCAACAGTGCTTCAGAATCCGATTGCTCAAGTTCTATGATAGATAAGAAAATTATTCAAGAACCAAAGTAAAGTAAACCATAGAGTCCGTTACCAAAAATTATTGCTGAATATACAGGGCGACCCGAGGTAAATCTACATGTTTTTTTGAATATAATGCATATACGCACATTTTTTCAAACACTTCAATAACCTTCATCCAGTATCATTGACTACCTCCCAATCACTTGAAAGTTATCTTTTTTTTTTCAATTCAAACGCATTCAATAATGCCATCTGCAGATGTACATCGAAAAAAATAGTGATTTTTTGGCTATGGATTCGCAGACGGAATTATTTCGACATAAACAGTCGAGTCTGTACATTTTTTTCGGTTGATCTGAGTGACATACACTGCTCGCCAGGAGGTGTTTCCACGAGAAGTGAAACAGATTGAATTTTTTAGGACTGAAAATTGTTCAACGATAATCTGTATTGGTAGTAAAATTGGTGTCCTGATTCCAAATTCGTTGGAATTTTGAGTCTATATTGTCCCCTAGTATCATTTTTGGCAAAACTGGGTGATTCCATCGCCTCTGGCAAGCAGTTTATATCACTCAAATCCACCTCTGGCAAGATTTAGACTCATCCTAATTACGGAAGATACAGGAGTGTTTCCATGGAAAGTGAGACACACTGTATACTTTAAAACTACAGGATTTTACAAAAATCTGTATATACAAAATTTGTTATTTTTTTCAGAAAAATAAGGTTTGAAAAATGTAAATCGGGCCACTGTGTGCGAAGATATAAAATTTAACAATTTGGCGGCCATTTTTATATTTGGCGACCAAACTACCATGATCTGGACCATGTGACTAATTTTTTTCTATGCTCCTATAGGTGTTTAACAAAGCCTCGCAACAAAACTGAGGGGATATATAACAGCACACGTCACATTGGGTAGCGCCTGGACTACATGAAATGAATCAAAACTGACGAGTTCCACGTTCACACGGGCACAGACAAAATGGAATACAAACGAACGTTATACCACTGAAAAATTCCATTACGCGGTGGACAATTCATTACCGAAGGCGAGTCGAAAATGACCGAACTCTAGTGGACGTTCTGTTTGTGTTCATACGTTTCATTTTTTGTTCACTCGTAGCGCGAGTGAATGATGCTGAATGTCAAAATCCAACATCCACTAATGCTTTGATTACCTCAGCTCATATCAAAGCTAATCCAAAGAAAAAGTGCAAGTATTTTCGGATGGTTACACTGACAGCCGACTACATCTTGTACAGTATCAAATATCGGGTAAAAAAGGATTGTCAACTTTCAGCAATAGAAAATTCTTCCAGAACCACGCCTCAAATGACACTTTTCTTAAATCCTTTGGAGTTTAAAATGTTTTTATCGTAAGATCCACCATGAGCGCCATCGGAAAATTACAGCAAACTAAAGCTCTCCCAAAGCAGTGAAGCAGGAAAAGGTGCACTATAGACGTAACCTAAGAATGTAGCGCTTGTTAATTATTCAGCCAATCCAGCTTTTTTGCCAACGACGCCAACATAGTAAATATTTTGAGGCTATTAGATTCCAAATACGAATTTGTTCAACTAGTTGACCACAGAAAAATTGGAGATATATCTCTCTTGAAAATCCTGCTTACCGACGGTAAGTTTTGGAAATCGTCAGTATTGGGAAGTTAATGCTTTTATCAGGAGCGTCGATAGTTTTTTTTTCTTAAGGAAGTATTTAGTGGTGGAATTGGGATTATAAATTGGGTATTGGCTAGTAGTACGGCATTTTTTAGATAAGAAAATACAGTCCAGGGGTTTGTCCTCGCTGGTGGCTTTTATAGGATCCCTAACGAAATTTCCACAAGACGAATAGAGCAGTTAAGAAAGATGAGATGACGCATCATCTCCTCCATCCTCCGTAACCTCCCAAAAGTGCTGAGGAAAATAATAATACAGAAAAAGACGAAAAAATTAAAATAAGGAGCAAATAAGTGTTTCCTATCTGTGTAATAATCTCAAGCAGAGAAAATTTCTGAAAAATACACCTTTCTGAGACCCCCTGAAGAATCAAGGAAAATGGCAATTTTCTAGTGTCATTTTGTCATTGTGCCTAATTAAGACGGTAAAACAAACAGTCAACACTTGAGTATCACGTTCTTTAGTTTTTATAGAAAATAAAATAATTTTTAATGAAAGTACCACAATTGTAATGGAACACCCTGTACATATAGTATTGTATTCAATATTATTATTGATATTGGAAAAATCGTTCTCCGTCACACTAATTAAACACAAAAACGCTATAAAAGTTGGCCTATTTGATCGATTTCGTATCTTGAATACCAACAATAATATCGACTTCGTCATTTGTGCTCATTTGATATGACTCAGTCTGTACAAAAGATTTTTTTTTATTTCTAATGAGGACCGCATCAAAGTCATTACACATTTCTGAAACCACCTGCCGCCTCCTGCCCCTCCCTGTCCACTAGTGACATGTACTTTGACATTTCATATGATAAATTGAGAACTTGAAGTTGAAACGAATAATTTCGACAAAGTCGAAATCCCCTTCTCTCCACACTATGCAGACTGAAACGTGATGGACTTTGTACTAGCGTGAATTAGTTTTTTGCATGCAATTGACATACAAACCTTACCTGAAAAAGCTAACCTAGCTTGCCTGTGCACGTTTCAACTAGATGCCAAAGTGCACCCGAGTTCAATCAGAACCAATCAGAGAGTTTGAATATCTTCCATTGAAAGTGACAAGAAAATACAATTCAACACGCTGTAACTCGGTTATTATTCATCTTAGGGAATATGTTTATTGGAACTTATAGCCTTAAATTGAAATGCGGATTCTTTCATCGGAGTTTATCCCCTTTATTCTGGAACACCCTGTGTATATATATGGATAGAAAGAAAGGCGACAAAACAAACTACTTTTTTCCCGATAATCCAAATCAATCTTCATGACCCTTGAAGGGCATACTTTAGTGGATAATCGACATTTTTAGTGTCATGGGCCAACGGTCTCATAGTATCTACAGGAATTCTCATTTTCACAATATGACAGTCATTTTGACACTCAAAATGTAAACAAAAAAACGCCATACTGAAACGAAATTACTAAAAAATATCTACCTACCTTTATTTAGCGCGCTTGCTATTTGTTAAAAAAATAGGTATTTTACTAAATAAGGAACATATCCTCAATATGTCATATAATATACTCATTAATGAAACAAAGTTAAGTACAGTCTCAACAAAAAAATTATTTTACCCCTTTTGTTCTAATTGAGAACTTCATGAAAAATTGGTTGATATATAGATTATTGATTGTTTATTTAAACCATAGTCTATCGTTTGTAAATATTGTCCAGTAAAGAAAATGAAATATTTCAAATGCAATGTTTAAAGATCTCTGAACATCAACTTCGAAATTCAAAATCAAAACACTCACTATTCACAATTTCATAGTTGAATTTTCCGAGTTTATAGACATCAAAATTGATATCATTGCAGGATACAGAAATACAAAATAGCTCAATATTCAGCATTTTGTTGCAGTTCAGCGACCGGACATAAGATTCATATACTGTAAATATTGGGAAGGATCAAGATCGTGATCCGGTCTATATTATTCATTCATTCATTATTCCTAAAATTAGATCCAGGCCCCCTGCCTTCTTAAAAAAACATTATTATTTTTTTTCTTGGTGTGTTGGCATCGACTGCTATGGTCTTTAGCCATAAAACATTATTATTATTATTATTATCAAAAAATAATGCAACGATATTGCATTTCAATCCAGTTCTTAGATATGTTTATTTTGTTATTATGCAACAAAACTGGTAATAACCAAACTCGAATCGTGAGGGAGTCCTACAAAATTAATGAAAAAAGTTCTCTATGGAAATAACCTAGAAAGTTTTTAACTATTCGAACAACAAATAGCTGCAGTATAATTCCATACAATATATTTGTTATTGGATGCAATAATTCCCATAGAGCATAAAGGATCGAGCAGCCGTTTATTTGTAAATTAATATTTTTTGTTGGCATATATTGATTACAGAATAATATGTGATTAAACAGTTATGCAGACATATCACGTTTTGGTGAAATTCCACTTGATAATATATCATCTGGTGTTTGTTTTGTTTTATGCCAAGCTGATCTCTTCTTATCACACAGTTCAAATGAAAGAATCTTGGAATGTAACAAAAGGTACACGGATCACGGCTCACAGATAACAAATTTCGTAATTAGCCTCTTCAGGGAATGAAGTACGCGTGAACTAATAAACAACTTATTTACCCGACGGCAACGAACTCTTTAATATCTATGAATTTTCTGCATGAAATGGGCCCTCTTTTATTTGGTGAGTTTTCATACTAGGCCAGTAGAGATATACATGAAATATCGAAAATTTAACAATAATTCCAAAAGTTTTCGAACTTTGGTAATATGGTACATCGAGAGAGCAATGAGTCTCAGTTTGAAACTTGTTCCGAAGTCCGCAACATTGTCAAAATGGCAAATAATCTGAATTTTGCTGTATACTCGTTGAAAAAATTCCAAAACTTGCAGAAGTATTATTAAATGTATTATTTTATACGACGAATCAAATTTACAACCAATTCAAGGGTACTGAACTTTTTTTTATCAAATACAATTGTTTTTCTTTGATATACCATAAGAAAGAATTCCAAAACTTCTGCAAACTTAACAGTTGTACAGATTTGTAACCTTTTACATTGACCGGAACATATATTTTTCTTGACAAAATGAAAAGACTAACAGAAAAAAATTCGAAAGTTATCAAAATTAAGGCACCCACTAATAGAAATGCATGGAATACAAGAGCAATAATTACTTCCATAAAAACACGTACTGAAATGTACAACGAATGGCAACGTATTAAAGATATAACCTCGTAAAATTTCAACAATTCAAAAACTACAGAAATAAATTACACGGCATAATGAAACGAGCAAAAAATTAATATTACAAAAAACTATAAATAGAAGCGTGGGTAACAGCAAAAGAACGTGGGAAACTGAAAAAGAGACATGCTCTAACAAAAATGAGAAATGTGAAATAACACAAATAAGGAATGAAACAGATACTATTTTGAAAGAAGGTGGAGAAATGTCGAATGCTTTCGTTAAACATTTCACAAGTATCGGTAAAAAATTAGGGAAATGTCACAAATACAGAATTGAGAAGTGAAAAACGACTATCAAACTCAAAACTGAAAAAACTCAAAACCTCTATCACACCTATTTAACATAATATTAATCCAAGGATACTGGCCATCCCAGCTCAAAATTTCAGTAATTACGCCGGTGTATAAAAATGGTGACAAACTGGATTGTAACAATCATAGGACTATATCACTGATATCTAATCTTGGAGAAATACTTGAAACTATAATCAAAGTAAGAATATCGAAATTTTCCAAGAAATATAAGTTTCTTTCCCTGAACCAATATGGGTTCCAGGAGTCTAATAGGATCCACGGACGATTCAATTCAATCAATGACTTTAAAAATATATCAAACGCTAGAAAAAAGTCACCCTCCTTGTGCATATTTGTGGATCTAGCAAAAGCTTTTGATACAGTGTGTCACCAGAAACTCCTGAATATTATATAAATTGATGAAACGTTATCTAGACAGAAGAAAGCAATGCGTAAATATTGACGGCAGACCCAGTCAAACTGGTGAAATTTGGAGGCTGACAAGGTACGGTATTCGTACGTATACCCCAATGATCTATACAATGTTGATACAAAATTCCACATAATCAGCTTCGCACCGCACCGCAATCTTCTATTCAGCTGTTTGGTAGAGTTGAGAAAGATTTCCTCAAAATAAAACGGTTCGATTCCGAATTGCTCACGATTAATGTTGATAAGACAAAATGTCTTCCGTTTTCAATCAACAGAACAAATTTTCCAAATATTTCTATCTATCAATTACCGACACCAATAACACCTTCACTATACCCATAACCAAGAACATAAAATACTTGGGAGTCTACTTAGATAGTCACATGAAATGGACCCGCATATAAAAAAGCTCACTTTCAAATTGAGAAGCCTCATCGCAAAGTTTACACATATCAAGAAATTTCTTGAAATAAGATGCTCGAGAATTTTATACTTAGCACTAGTGGAATCACAGTTAAGGTGCGTAATAATAGCTTGGGGAGGTGACTACAATAATCAAATGATTGGACTCGATGTACTCCAGAAATGGATACTAAGGATAATGTACTCGAAAAATCTATTATATTCTAATGATATAATTCATCAACTAGCAAACATGTTAGATACTAAACAATTATTTTTGAACTTCTTGGTACTAAAGCAGAAAAAAAAAAGGATCCAAAAATTACTATGTTCACACATATTATGTATAATACTCCAAAAGGAGATGACCACCTCGCAGTACCATTCGTCTCTAAAACAAAATTCCAACGTTCATCATATTTCCCCAAACCCTAGTATATAATGCGGTTCCCAGTGAACTGAAAACAATCAACTCGCTAAGCCTATTCAAGAAAAATCTGACAAATATAATTTAATAAAAAGAATCATTTTTGAAATTTGACATATCGTGAGTACTATTGAATGGATTGTACTTGCCTAATTTGAACTGATTATTGTCGAAAATGTCGAATTTACCTCAAAAAGTCTTGAAAAAAATGTATTTCTATCATCCTGTATCTCGAAAACCAAGCCGTTTGGAACATATGGTTATATGAACTTTCCTTCCTGAAAACTTTCAAAGAATCACCCTTCGAAGTTTGTGAGAATATTTTCTTCTCAAATTTCTTTATGTTATGCGAAACTGGAAAATGTTCTCATTAATATTTTCATTGTAGCTCCTGAACTATACAAGTAAATGAAAAACTACAAGAGAACAAAAAGATGTTAAATGAAACAACATTAATTATTCTTGTCTCATAATATGTATTTTTATCACCCTGTATCTCGAAAACCAAACCGGTTGGTACATATGTTTATATGAACTTTTCGTCCTGAAAACTTTCAAAAAATCTCCTCCTGGAGTTTGTCAACGTACTTAATTAACACCCTGTATATATATACACCTTGTACATGTTAATTGTTCATTCCGTCAACGCGAATATACCTTTATCCTTTATTATCACTTATATTTATTCATTCATTTATTCATTACTTGAATTTTAACCTCTAAAAATATACGCAGCAGTCCTTGGATATTCTGTCCCAAAGTACATATTTTCGAGCTTTACAACTCGAAAAAAGGTTTGTCGAATTCGAAAAAAATAAAATAAAAATGTTAGGGAGGGGTCACACTGTATGAAATATATTTTACCACACGTTCTGTTTGGGTTGATTTTCACGTATTGATTTTTTTTTTGTCAACAGGAAGCTCGACCGAAGACCGCCGCGATGGCGCGATGCGAAGAAAAGCAGCACCTCCTGGACAGCGACTACCAGAGCGAAAGTGCGTCGATAAACATGGAGAGCGGCTTCACGCCGATTGAAGATCCCATCTTCAACAGAAGCTTGGAACACCCCACCTCGAATTTCGACACGATGATCCACCTCCTCAAGGGAAATATCGGCACGGGCATCCTGGCGATGCCCGATGCCTTCCGAAACGCCGGATGGGTAGTCGGTCTCTTCGGCACCGTCTTGATGGGTATCGTGTGCACGCACTGTATGCACATGCTGGTGGGATGTTCGCACGAACTGTCGCGGAGATCGAAGAAAGAATCGCTGAATTTTTCGGAGGTCGTTGAGAGCGCATTCAAAACTGGTCCTGACTGTTTGCAGAAATATTCGTCCCTTGCAAAGTGAGTACCTACTTCATCTTCCGAAACTTCCTGAAAACTTGATTTGAAGAATAAAATTCGAAATTATAGTTATAATGAAAAATGGATTACAGAATTCGATCTTACACAAAAAACCCTATACAATAGGCCAAGGCTAGTTCCCTCTCAAATCGAACAATACTTTCAGCATTTGTTTTCAAGTTGAATACTGAAGTATACCTTCAGCGCCACCTGTACGTTCCACGAAAATAATTCCAACAGAGCACTGCCAGCTGACGTCACAACATGACGGTGATCAGCTGATGGGGGGACAAACAAAGAATTTGAGTTTGGAAAGAAAATTGTTTTTTGCGGTGGTTAGTGGTTAATTGTGATTTTTTTGAACTTTACTAAACTAATTTATTCTATTATTTGATAATATTTTCAAATACTCTTGTTTAGATGGGAAATCGTGTAATTTTACAAATAACTTTTGTTAGTTTTACGATCTTTGACATTAAATATCTACTAGTAATACAAAACTTTCCGTGTTTTATAACATCCTCCAATGTTGACTTCAATGTTAATTGTAAATTCCCAGCGTTTTTTTTTTTTTCGTTCTACGTATTTTGGGAAGGTACAAAAAGGACACGCGTAGTCTAATGGAAAATGGCTTTGTTTGTCCCCAAATCGAATGTTTGACAACTGTCAGATTAATCACTGACAGTGCTCTATTGTTGTGTCCGTTGGAATCATAATAATATGCTGAAATAATACTTTGGTCAAATGCGGAACAACTAATTTACGCATTTTCAACTTGCAGGCTAGGATAGCTTGCTCAGGTTAGGTTTGTGTGTCCATCGCGAGCAAAAAAACATAGGATCTATTTTTGGCAATTGATCATTTGGCTTTGACCAATTTCGAAAACTGAGTATTCATTTCGGCGAATAACGAATTCGGCACATAAGTCTAAAATATGAAGCCAAATTAACACGTGAAAAATTGATAACACTACTTGACGGAAAACTATTAATTAATAATGAAAAATGGATTATAGAATCCAGTCTTCCACAAAAAATAGGTAAATAGGCAAGTATCTAACAGAAAACAACTTCTGCCCCCTACGACCGTTGAATTATATGAATTATATGTATATAAGGAGATGGTTTTCTTCTAATCAATGTTCAGTAACTGCAAAAACTAATGCTAATGCGTCTTTTTCTGTTTGGTTATAGTTCCTTTTATTTGATGTAAGTGCTCTTGGAGCACTAATTACAGTTTTAATTGTACCCTTTGGAAAGCGGCGAAGAATGCAAGTGCCTATGTCTGTGTTTGAAGCATGAATGATTTCTAATGCTGGTGTATAATGGGTGAGCAACAGGTCAGATTGAATAATTCTCTTGAAATCATCAAAAATTTGTTGGCACTGATGCGATCAATTCCGTAAATGGCTGTCTTGATGAATATATTCTTTCGATGAATTTTGAGTAACAATTTATTGCTCCTAGAAATGATTTCAAAGTTACAATATCTGATAGTGGAAGCATTTTCAGAATAGGTTTTATTTTTGCAGAATCGGGGAGTAATCCGTACTTGTCAGTTACGTGTCTTAAGTATTTAATTTGATTTGCAACAAAACTACACTTCTGGAACCTCAAATGGAAACAAAATTCATTCTGTTTAGGGTATTTTCACCTCCCAACACTATATCATCCAAACAAGCATACATTTTTGACAAACCGGAGATCATATTGTCAATTGTTTATTGAAATGCACCTGGTGCTAATTTGACTCCTCCTGTCGATTGGACCACTTTTGCTAATCTATTTAAATTGAAAAGACCTATAGGTGTTTATGGTCAACAGTTTTTTTTACTTTTCTGCTACTTCGACTTCTAGATATACATCTGATAGGTCGATTTGACTGGACATTGTTCAACCTGATACATTGAAAAAAATTTCCTCTGACGGAGGTAATGGATATCATCAAGTTAACTCCAGGGCGTCTTTAAACCTATGAAATGGTCTGTACCTTCATATTCTGATAGATCCATTCTTCTCCCTTACTACGACTAACGGTGCAGCCCATTCAGAGCAGTCCGTTGGTGTTATAACATTTTCATTCTTGATAAGTCCTCATTCAATTTGGAAATGGACGCCAATGATTATTTTTTTGTAGTTTGAATTTCATGAACAATAGTTATTGTAATGTCATCATCCTTCATTTTTCCATTAGTATCGAAAGAACTACGTGACACAATGTTTGTCTATGATAAAGACTCATCACCGACGCGATGGGACAACAGAATGTGACGATTCACGACTTCAATTCAGGATGTGACCAACTAGGTTACATCCAATTAAAGTCATTTTACCATGAAATGTTCGACATTTATTAGAAATTGTTGACAGTAGATAATTCATTTACTAACCCAGTAACTTACTCAACTTACGTAATGCAAACATTTTTTGTTTCAGAACTATCATAAACATATTTCTATGCCTCACTCAAATCGGATTCTGCTGTGTTTACTTCGTGTTCGTAGCCGCGAACCTCCACGATGTCGTGAAACACTACTTCTTCGATATCAGTGTTCACTGGTACCTCCTGCTGCTGCTGCTTCCCATGATCCTGCTGAACTGGGTGAAAAGTTTGAAGTATCTAACCCCCGCCTCGCTCTTCGCTTCCATAGTTACTTGCGGCGGTTTGGTCATCACTTTCTTCTACATGCTCCAAGGGTTGCCCAACATGTCTTCCGTAAATGCGTTCGCTACTTGGGGGCAGCTGCCTCTCTATTTTGGGACTGCCATATATGCGTTCGAAGGAATCGGAGTGGTAAGTAAAATTAAATTATATATGCTTTGCATGTTGAATTTACAACAACTGATCTGAAATCAACTTCAATATACTTACATGGGATCCACAAATACTGGCCATATAATGATTATTATTATTATTATTATTATTATTACTCGGAGGGGCTGGCTTTCAGCCGAAGTGCAGCTAGTTCTGTGTAGAACAGTTCTGCTCCCCGCTGTCAGGTCTGACACGTAATTACTACTACATTTTGTGTGATGGTGGTGTATGTTCCATTGAAGGAGTAGGTTGGGTCAATTTGACCGACAACATCTCAGATGTGACGGTTACCTGCAGGCTAATCGTAGCTGTGGTGGACATAGCTCCTGTGACCCCTAGTATGGTAATCCTTTTTAAGCTAACCAGCCTCCCTCTGGTTGTCACTTGTTCAACCTTCAGTCACCACAGTAGGGCTCCATACGTTATCAAGGGCCTCACTATCGCTGGGTCTATTGACAAAGGGATTGTTTGAGTCCAAGTCCCCATATTTTGCCAATTTTCTCGATCATAATTCTGTGAGTTAAAGCAGCCGTGGCTGCTCTACTATGTTGAAGGTTTATCTGCAACGTATGTAGTCGTCATCATCCTGGTTCCAGATTTAGGAGCTGTTGTCCTTCTGTCTTCGAGTTTGGTGGATTGATTTCTCATTGTAGTTTTCCATAATTGTTCCCAGGAGTGATGTCGGAAGGACGGTCGATCCCAGCAGAGCCGCTTGTTGGGACAATGCGAAGTAGGTACTCCAGAAGGTCGCCTGGTTAGGCGGACTTCTGACTCTGTTGCTTTGCTTCAGCTGCTTCCTGAAAACCTTCTGAGATTAAATCCCGTGCGTGGACACCGGTGTCATACCTGCCCACGAATTAGTTAGGGGGTTACCCATATAACTTCAGCGAATTGAATGGTCTTCCCCCGTTCAATACGCAAGCTGGCCAGTTCCAGGTGCCGATACCTAACATTGGAGAGAGAATGTAATCTAATAGTCGACATGATATTTTTTCTCTTTCTCTATTTCGAAAGGCTTGGACTGGACATTGTTCAACCTGATACATTGAAAAAAATTTCCTCTGACGGAGGTAATGGATATCATCAAGTTAACTCCAGGGCGTCTTTAAACCTATGAAATGGTCTGTACCTTCATATTCTGATAGATCCATTCTTCTCCCTCACTACGACTAACGGTGCAGCCCATTCAGAGCAGTCCGTTGGTGTTATAACATTTTCGTTCTTGATAAGTCCTCATTCAATTTGGAAATGGACGCCAATGATTATTTTTTTTGTAGTTTGAATTTCATGAACAATAGTTATTGTAATGTCATCATCCTTCATTTTTCCATTAGTATCGAAAGGACTACGTGACACAATGTTGGTCTATGATAAAGACTCATCACCGACGCGATGGGACAAAATTACGTCACGTCTACAGAATGTGACGATTCACGACTTCAATTCAGGATGTGACCAACTAGGTTACTCTTCTTGAATTATTAATAAATAAACTATTCTCTTATAGGTTTTACCTTTGGAAAACAATATGAAAAATCCTCAGGATTTCGGCGGATGGAATGGCGTTCTCAATACTGGTATGGTGGTGGTAGCAGCTTTGTACACATCTGTTGGATTTTTTGGATACCTAAAGTATGGTGATAAGGCTGTTTTGGGAAGTGTTACTCTTTTGCTGCCAATGGACGAGTTGTAAGTATAATATGTTCCTCTATTTTATATATGATATGATTGACAGGCAGGTGGTTTATACCTTGAATTTTATCATACAAGATTTTGGTTTCATACGTCTACAGCATCGGCATGAAGAATATTTTGCAATAATTAATACTCATGGGCAGTCCAAAAACAAAAAAGAGTATCAGCAAAAGTAATTGTTCTTCTTAGATATTTCAAAAAATAAGCCTAATTTCCTGAATAAGTTAAACGACAAATTTTAACAGAATTTAACATTTCTTCTGAGAAGTAATCGTCTTTTGATAAGTAAAATGTAATCAAACAAAATTTATATATCTAATAATAATAATAATAATAATAATACTTCCTCATAAACACTCGTAGAGTGTACCCAAAGGCATAGCCTGTACGGGTAGAGGATGGCTATTATTATTATTTGCCGTGGCGCTCGGGGTACTTACTGATTTTTTGTGGCGTATTCATTTTTCAGCTGCAGGAAAACCCGGAAAACCTACAGCACCATCCGAAAGGTATATTTTATTATTCCTTTAATATTGTTTCGTACACTCCACATAGTAAAACAAGATTTGATATCGAAATAAAAACTGATCGAAACTCAAATCGAACGTGCGCTTGCCTATTGAATGAATTGAAATACTAATTCAAATTTAGAGTTGTAACGAGCAAAATAAAATGGCATACAAAACACGCAATCTAAAGAACCTATTGTCAGACTTATCAGCCTTCTCATGCAACCCATCAATCAATCAATTCTGAACTATAATATAATGCATTTTTGATAATTGTATTTCTTTAACTGCATTTTTCTATGCATAAATGACACAATTTCTGTCTACCTACGATTCTGTTTTATTCCTCTCGTTTTCTACTCACTGATACACATCTTTTCAGACTTTGTCTGTTCCCCCCTACTAATTTTTGAACCACCTGGTATAACGAAACGAAATTTGGAAGGCTTGAATAGGAGATAAAAACCTACTTCTTCATAAAAAAATCACAGCCAAAAGTTTCGAAATGGCAGCTGAGCGCCATCTTAAATAATTTTTTTAAACAGTACACCCGGTATATCATTGCATGATGGATTTGGTATGATCATAGAGAATACAGGAATACCAAGTTTGATGCTATTATATCCAAAGACTACGGAGATATCGCCAAGGGCGTTGATATGAGGTGGGTAATGGGGGTGTTTACCCCCCCCCCCACCCAAGAATAGTTATATACTACTATTTTTAGTATTTTCAAATCAAAATTAAGCCTTTACCCCCCACAAGAAAAAAAATTTGCGACGCCCTTGGATATCGCCTATTATTTTATTCATAAGCCCAATGAGTGATAACAGCATCAAACTTGGTATTGTTGGATTCCTTATGATCATCCCTAACCGATCATGCAATGATATACCGGGTGTTCTATTTAAAAAAAAATATTGATGATGGCGCTCAGCTGCCATTTCGAAACTTTTAGCTGTGCTTTTTTCATTAAAAAGTAGATTTTTATCTTCTATTTAAGCCTTCCTAATTTGGTTGCGATATACCAGGTGGTTCAAAAATTAGTAGGGGGGAACGGACTTTAGGCGGGCACTGTTTAGCAATTTGAACCATATAAGGTGAAAAAATATGACCGTTATCCTGCTCAATGCTCACATTCTAATAGGATGCACACGTATCTAAGTGTCAACCGCACCTTTTGTACTATTTTTTATTGCCTTATTCCCACGAAAAAGATAATCATGTAATGTTCAGAGAACATCATGAGAACCGAAGGAAAGTGGGTAGGAATTGGTGTTCTTGAATTTCTGCAGTCTGTATGCTTCAGGACTGAGTGAGTTCCAAAGCTTTGCTGTTCGGTGGAAGAACGAGACCTGTTAAAATACAACAATTAGTTTTTCCGTTGATGCCTCACTCACACACTCAATTACTTCTCTGGAACGCCGCAGAAAACATGCCGATCTGTTGTTATTTCATAGATATTATCAGGGTCAATGCTCTTCTGTGATATCATCATTTGTTTTGCCGTTGGCAGTTTCATCAAGTTTGACCCGACAAATTCAGTCGTCAGATCCCTTTGTCGTCACTTCGGAAACTTACCGAACATCTCTTTACTTTCCCAGAGCGCGTTCTTTCAATGAACCTAGCTACATCCAGAGGAAAAACTTACTCATTGTCATACAAATCATACCTCATACCTCCAAATGAACTTATGTTCTTCATAAAATTTACAAAATTTATGAGGTTTCAATTTTCAAATACCACGCACATCATACTTTATTCCGTCATGTCAAATAGGTGCTCGTTCTCTATATCGAAAAAACATGTTAGTATCAACAGTAGTATGAGATTCGAGCAGATTCTGTGCTCCGCCCCCCCCTCCACCCCACAACTTTGACATCACTGTCTAGTGACCTTCAAGGATCTGCCTGATGCATATGTGCAAATGGGTATCTATTAGCTATGAAGTTTTTAGTGGGGCGGAAAATGCTGTTTAGCCTGGATGAAGTTTGTTTGGTTGTATTCAGGGTTTGTGTCTGAGTTTGAAACGACATTGGTAATGGTTGGGAGAGATTGCATACAGGCTAATGAAGATCTTGGTTGGGTACTTTTTTTGTGTTCCCCTTCATGTGTGATCTTCATGTGTACTTTCTACAAAACAAACTATCACGAAAAAAAAACACGGAAGATTAATGTCCCGCTATTGCAGTGACCAATCACAGAACGCTTTTTCATGCGTTTTCCTGTCGTCTGTCAGCGCTTTCAGTTATTGAGTAGTGGGGATCACTACGGCGGACTGGTTTGTCCTCATACTCTCCAATACGTTCGCAAAGCGCAGAGAGAGATCCAGCGTCTAGTGTCTAGTGTTAGTTCACGTTTTTATCGACACGATGGAGGTTCGAACTTGTATATTTTGGGGGTTTCTATTAACGGAGACACTCTGTATGAAGTTCAGCATGCACCACTGATGTATCAATTCCGTGGGCTCCTCTTATTTCAGTAATTTGAGGATACTAGTAATAGTCCATTGAATACGGCTAGTTTCTAAACGGCACTTGATTTAAAAACCCTGGTATAGATATTTTTTTTTAATACAAAACAAATGAAATTGTGATTTGCTTCTGTAATCGGTTCCAGAGATGTCGCCCTCATAGGATTTAGTCATTGACAAAAGTACTGAACGTGACTTTTCATGTACCTGAATTTGAAGACTCGTATACCTATATGACATTTGATTATTCAGCAGAAACAAACAGGCAGAGCCTAATAATATGTTTCACTACTTTGAAACAAACCAATGAAAATGGCGCCACTTCGAAGTAGTACGGGCTTTATATAGTATAATTCTGTCTAAATGACGCAATATTCGAAATTGAATATTATCGTAACTTGAACAATTACTTGGTGTACTGTAATCTACACTACACTTTTGAGTGCTGTTTAGTGCAGTTACGCAAACACCTGAGTAAATTCAATTGACAAACGAATTGAATCGAGTGTAAATTACACAGAGTGTAGGAATTTGTACTTCACTTCTCATGGAAAAAAAGGACATAAAATAATAATAATAATAATAATAATAAATGATTTTATTGAGTTGACATACAGCTTCTCGCAACGAGACACGTTTGATTTTGATTTATATTGACGGCGCTTTTTTTGTTTCAGCTTGGCACAATCTGTGCGCCTGATGATGGCTCTGGCTATTTTTCTATCATACAGCTTGCAGTTCTACGTACCTTTCAACATCGTTTGGCCAATGATTAGGAAACATTTCGACGATGGAAAATCCCAAGATATAGCCGAGTATGTCACCAGAACTGTACTAGTATTCATTACTTTCTTAATAGCTATTGCCATACCTAATTTGGGTGCTGTCATTTCCCTGGTTGGTGCGTTCAGCAGTTCCGCGTTAGCTTTGATATTTCCGCCTTTGATAGAAATCATCACTTTTTGGCCCGATAAGTTAGGTAAGAACAATTGGGTTTTGTGGAAGGACATCGTCATCATGTTCATCGGCTTCTCTGGGTTCTTGATTGGGTCTTACACGAGTCTGTTGAACATTCTCAACCAAAATGAACAGTCATAGACATTCTAGTCAATGTATCTATTGTTATACGTAAAAAATGACAGTAATTAGCGATATGGATGTGATATAAGTACTGTGTAGGCTGTCTTTTCCTTCTGATCGAAGAGCTTCCTATTGGACAATAAAGAATTAAAATATCTGCACTAGCAGATAGAATTTGTCTCGAGTGCTTCCAGAAACTCATTTGTTTTATATACAGGTTGTTTTCCATGCAAGTAGAACAAATTCTTTACTAATAATCAACAATCGTATATAAATGACGTCATTCAAACTCCATATAAATATGAAAAAATAGCCTTTTTGTCACTTAGAGGAAACACCTTGTATAAGTCGACTTTTAGGGGGGCTCTAATTATTTTGTGATAGTAGGTTTAAATGTCACATTCAAATGCAAGTTTGCATTAGTGCAAATTTTTATTTATATGTTTAAATATGTAATAGTAAAAGCTTATCAATTATCTAGTCATCACCAGTTTTGACTATTTATATTCTCCCCATAGTATATCACCAAACATAGTTTTTATTACCTAGTACCACAGTTCTCAATTTTCTGTGGTATATGTCGCAGTGCAAGCGAGTAGTAAGGACTCGAGAGTTCTGCCTCATCTCTTATGTAAATTAACATGGGAAAACGCCAAGGTCCAAATTGCTCATTTTTTAAGTTTTCAACCTCCGCAGGCAAGTTATGAATCTGCACTGACGACAATTAATAGGCGTCCCATTTTTTTTCTACTTCTTACGTTCACTCCTGTCGTTAATTCTTCTGAAGTCCTGCACGTTCTCTAGCTCTAGCTCTAGCTTGAGTCCAGGGACATTTTTAATTTTCTTCTCGTTCCGAATGTACCTACTAAGTGTATTTTCAAAATTCGATTTCGGTAATGAGATATTCAAGTGCCGCTCTGCACCCCTTGACCCTTCGTCCCCTCTCATAGCTTCATTAACCTCCCCAATCAAAACCTTGGAATTTCTTCTTAAAGTCGCTGGATATCAGTTTCTCACATTCACTGCATGCAATGCCATTTTGAAACAGTTAAAAAACCATACATTTTTTAATGCTATTAACCAGAAACCTAATATTACTAAAAAAAATTAGTATCCTACCTCACCAATAAAAACAGATATTTTCAACATATCCACCCCAAATCATAATAATTACAGATAAAGTTGGTTTCTTAGAAAAAAATTGATGAATAAACCAGCAATGGTTTGAAAAATGTAATGATTAATAGGATTCTTGATTTTTGCGATATTAATAATTGTATTATTTTCAATGCCCCAGTGATTTTTTTTGCTCCTTTTTTCCACTCAATTAGTATACATAAGTAGAGGAGGCGGCTTAAATTGAATTTTCGATGGAAATTTACAAATGATAGGCCGAGGAAAAATCACAGAAGGGCAATATTAATTTTTTTGATTTGGCTTATTTTAAAATACTACATCATAATTATTCTGACTCAGCTATTTCTAACTCAGTGTATAGAAGTTTGTTGATTCTCTCTCAGTATTCTGATATATGATGCTTTGGAAATTTAATTCAGAGATACTGTTTTCATATAGGTACTCATATTCTGTTACTTTCTTAGTTTGAGACAATTAAATATTCTAAGATACTGAGCTATTATTCCAACTCATTAAGGGAATTATTCAGGATTCCGAATTCTTAAGTCAGAAACAGCTCATTCAGAATACTGATTTGAAAATCATCAGTTTCAAGATAATTCTTCAAAATTCTGACTCTGAGAACCAGAATTAGTGTATTTCGAAATACTAAGTCGGAATTCCAACTTGATAAGTTTGAATTACGATATACTATGTCAGAATCAAGTAATTCTAAAACACCTATATCAAAATTCAAGTCAGAAATAATTAATTTCAAAATTCTTACCTGAAAATAAACCATTTTCGAGATGTTCAGTATCTCAGTCAGAATAGACTAATTCCAAGATTCTATTGAGTCAGAGAGTTAATCCTGAGATGATGTCAGAAATTTCAGAACTGACGGTGGCCTTCTATACTTTAATTAATTTAATCGTATCTGAAATTTCTTTTATTTACTGTACTAGCTAGCACCAATGAATACACATTTTTCACTCAAACTTCGATAAGATGGTGCTTATGCAGTTTATGTTAGCACTAGCAACTTGAGTGAATCTGTCAAGCATTCCAAAATGAGCCACGAATCTCCTTCATACTTTTATTATTTCAACACAATGCAGTGCAGAGTAAAAACCACAAGAATCAAGTTTGGTAGTATCTTTCTGGTCTATGACTGACTTCGAAAACTTTCCATTCTTACCGTAAATGTGTACATATGTATATTTATTTAAATTGTATTATATTTTTGTATGATCCGCTAGATGACCTATTCCATTTATTTATTGTTAGATAAGTAGTTTGTAAATGAATGTTTGTTCGTTATTAAAAAATTTGACGACGTGATTTGTTTTTCTGATTAAAAATCCTCTAAAACTGTTATGCGGGTGAACTATAACCACTTACCGAAAATTATACAGTATGCTTTCCCCACCTTTTATACGTGTAGGAAAGCGCCGCGCCTGGATAAAAGCACGTGGAAATGCAGAATAGATGTTTCTCTGTGCATCTTCTTTCATCAAACTAAAACTGGTTATTTGAAATTAAGTTTTATTAACATGACAACCAATAGGAGGTTGCAAAATAAATTATTTTTGAAGAACACAACAAATAACATTAAAAAAATTCGAGTGAATACTATTGGTGTCGAACAACAAACTTTCCGTAGACGTGAACACAATGTTCTTTAGAGCGCAAATCACATTTTCAAATAAAAATCTATTAATGGCCTGCTAACGATCGATTAACCAAAATACGACAAAAAAATATCTCGGTAAGTAAACACGGTAAGTAATGAACTAAAACTGACATTCTACAGTTGTTAATTGGCGTGGAACCCAGGAGTGGATCCAGGTCTAAGTGGGGGGGGGGGGGGGCAATTGGGTAGAGTTGAAGTTTGAAGTGACCGAAAAAAGTTGATGACGTAAGACTTGCAGGAGAAAAGCGTATCAATTTTGGTCTCAAGGTGAGGCAATTGCCCCTTCCTTGGATCCGCCCCTGGTGGAACCAAAGATATTGTGGATCGATAGTTCTACTCAGGCGGAGCGACAGGTTCATTTCAGTGGCGCGTTTGGGAAGGTTGACGGACAAAATAATTATATAAATGGTCTCTGATTTATCTGAAATTTCACTGGTGTGTTTCTACCTGATAGACAAGCACCCCATTACATTTTCGGTGAGTGGTGCATAGTAGTTCACCTTGTAGATATTTACGATATACAGCTTGGCAAATATATCAAGGCATGTGAAATCGGCACGCTCAGTATACGATCTAAGTGATTGTACAATTTATATTACCCACTTTATCTTCTGAATACTTTCTCATTCTAATTCGCGCATTCTAACTCGACCCCATGGTGGAAATTTTTGGAGTACTCAGTTCCGGTAAATATTTGCGTTAATCAAGTAGTTTGATGGACCGGATATGAATTTAAGGGTCCGTTTTCGGCTTGGTCTCGTTTTCGAGATAGGCCTCTACAAATGTCGAAAAGGGAGATTTTTCTAACGATTTTATACATATAAAGCAGTTTAAAGAAGGAATATTTTCATAATAAACACGACCTGCCTATAACCTTAACCAGCTATACCTAGAAAGAAGCTCTGAATGTTTCTCAACTCGACTTACCCGTCTGTAGATTACCACAGAACGGCATTTTTCAGCGGTGAGCAAGATACATCCCCTGCAGGTTTGTTAAAATTTTATTCTGGAGCCCATGATGACGTATCTGAGAACACATAGTTTATTATAATAATAAATTATAATAATACTCCCACATTAACACTCGTAGAGTGTCCCCAAAGGCATAAGCTTGTGCTGGTAAAGGACGGCTATTATTATTATTATTTGCCGACAAAATTTAAACTTTTCACAATTTTTTTTCGAATTTTTCACATCTGTCATTCGTTATAAAATGGCATTGTATACCCGTCCTTCACGGGAGTGCAAGAGGTTAGATTACATCCTGTATATCTGAAACAGAGATTTATTAAGTAGTTCGGAATAGCGATAAAAACAGGAAAATAATGAAATTATCAGTTGAAGTTGCAGATATGTGCAAACTTTTTTTATGACGAGAATATTAAAAAACCTGTCACTTGGAAACTCATAAGCTGAAATAAATTCTTAATAAAATACACATACATTTATTCAATGAGAAATGTCACAACTTACATCACTATGAAGTACAAAAGGCATATACATCAAATTAGAAACTATTGTTTCTTGAAACTTTTCAATATGGGATAAATATTATCAAATGCTTCGTAAATTTCCTGCCTAACTTTGGCACCCGTCAACACAACCTTACCAGAAACAAAAATCAAAAGAACTATTCTAGGTTTAACCATTCGGTAAATCAGTCCGGGAAATAATTCTGGCTCATAACTACTGAAAGAACTGTGCGTTAGCACCAGTCCCTCCAACCTAATAGGAAATTTGACATCACAACTGCCCACCATGTTCTGTATTTTGAAATCCAGGAATTTGGCGTTGAAACCAAGTTTCTGTATGATCCTGGCATACTTTCTAGCGGCCAATCTGGAATCTTCTTCACTTTTAGCTCCCGTGCACACCATTTTACCCGACGAGAAAATCAATGCAGTGGTTCGAGGTTCTCGTATCCTCATTATAACCGCAGCAAAACGTTTCGGGTTGTATTCAGCATTTCTAGCATGCAAAGCAATTTTTTTCAAATCCAGTTTACAGTTCAGATTCACAGTCGATACGATATTCCTGAAAATAAATATTAATGTTATTCACAATAAATATATGAGTGGGGTTAATTGACAGAAACGGTATAATGAATCGCAACTGTGTTAGGCGACGATATATTTGGTTCGACTTCCATCTTACACCCAAGCAAACAAACCCTTCTACGTCGTCCACCTTAGAAAGTATTTTTTATTAAAATTAACTTATTATATGATGTTCTTTTGCTGCCATTAGACCAGAATATAGTTTTGAATCCGTTCTGAATCATACGGAATTTGCTCAGAGTGCAAGCCTTCCCAAAAGCCAGAATAATCAACCCTAGACTTAACGCTACTGGTTCTCGTGTGTTTCACCATTATCTTGAAGAACTGTTATAGATTGAAGGTTCTGCCTCGACTTCACAAATGCGTGAACTTTGCATGATGGGATGAAAGTGTAGATAATAATAGTACCAAAGTTCCACGAACTAGCTTCATTTTGCACAATGCCGGAAAACAATTAACGATGATTTTTTTAAAAATTATATCAAATATGCCTTCTGCATTCGTCGTTCGGATTTCTGCAGCATCACGGCACGCCGGTATGATATTCAGATTAGAGAGCAGCGTGTCCATCATTTCACCAAGTACCCTTATGATCAGAATCACCATTTGATCATAGTGGCTTGGGTAAAGCCTGCGGAGTTCAAAGACTAAATCTCGATATTCGGCACTTCCCATTGAAAAGCATACAGCAAATCCATTATGGTCTCAGAGGAGCCCCACGACACGCTCCTCATCTAGTGACCGGCATCTATATACCCAAAACGCAACTACGGATGTTGAACACATCATCCTGGGAGGCCATTATGAATTCCTCGGTCTCTGACTTCAGCCCACTTGACCTGGGAAAGCAAAAGTTAAATTTTTGGATAAACAAAGGTCTTCGATGTTTTTGAAGAAGGCCCCATGCATTGGATTATCCTTATGTAGCTGCAGAAGTACTTACACCTTTAATGTCAGCTTTTTTGCTGACAGAGTTTCGGTTTACCAGTTCAAAGTCGAAAACGAGACCAAGTTTATCGGCTGCGGCTTTGAAACGAAAATAACGTAATGCTCCGATCCCTGCTTTCTCATGGTCACAGAACAAGCAGAGAAGGGGATGTGAACTCCTGATAACTTTACAGGCTCCTTCCAATACCACATTCTGTTATGTACAACCGTGGAACGGCCGATTTGGGATGCAAGCTCCTAGTAAGATGCATCCAAAGGAGTAGAGTAAGATCGGAACGGCAAACATATTAGTTGGAGCAACTTTGTTCTTTTCTGACAGTTCAGATGACCAGATCTGCCGGACTTTATTATGATACTTACCGCGGAGAGAGTTTTTGACTGTGGTTACCTCTTGGGAGCGGCGTTGTTCATGGTTCATGGACATGGTCTCATTCCTCTTTCGAAATGAACACACATTTGTCAATAATAAATTCCATTTCGATAGCACCACCACCCTTATACGGACCGATGTAGATCCTTTCTCCGGAGGCATATATTTTGAGGTCATCTAAGTAAAATAAATGGGTGACCTTGTGTCTCCGATTGCTGGAGGTGCCGTGGTTGTATCCATGGGTGTTTCTGAGTGCAAACCATAATTGAAATAGTGAGATGCAGAAAAGTGCGGGGGAACCTTCTTGAAATACACTACTTCTGAAGATCACCCGCTCTGGACTCTGACTTGACCAGATCTTATGATAAAGCGAGTTCTCCAGAGCGGCATCAGTTGTCTGTATTTGCAGATAAGCTCATGTGAAGTTGTATCAAATACCTTGCGGAAAACTCTTGGCAGATGGTGGTGGGTGCTTGGATTTTTTTCAGACCAATAGTTATTCAACCCATCAGAGCATGGAGCAGCAACACGTGGAGGCTCTTGGAATGAGCGAGAAGTTTTATTACGGAACTTTATATTTTCCGCGACATTTCTAGCCCGCCTTATTAGTTACTTCTTTGCAGCCACTAGCATTCGTATCCTATCAAGACAGTGTGGTTTAATGTAAACAGCACGCCTTGAATAAGTGCGTAGTGAGCTCGTCCTAATTTTATGCCTGTAGTTATAGGCTGAGACTGCATAAGCTTGATAAGCTAGTGTCCGGACCTCTATACCCATCATGCCACTACGTTAGACCAGGATGTTGAAGACAAGGTCTCCGCAGCTTCAATGTTAGCTTTTTGCTGAATGGGTTCCAACTTGGTGACAGAGTTTGGGTCACCCCGTTTAGAGTCGAAAACGAGACCAAGTTCATCGGCTGCACGGGCTGCTGTGTTAAAAAGAAATGATTCGATCTCTGTTTGCTCGTGATCGCAAACCAAACAGAGAACGGGATCTGAACTCCTGATTACTTTACGGGCTCTACTTAGTACTAATCTGTTATGTAGATACTCCTAACTCAGAAGTCCTCGGCCTTCCTTTTTCCTGGGAAAGTACAACCGTGGAACGGACGATTTAGGATGCATGCTCCTATACCTTGAGTTGTCGCAGATCCTCATGAGTCTATTTTACCACTCCAAAGGAGTGGAGTAAGATCGGAATGGCAAGCATATTAGTTGCAGCAGCTTTGTTCCTCCCCGACAATTCTGATAACCAGTTCTATCAGAATTTATGTTACTTGCCACAGAGAGAGTTTTTACCTCTTGGGAACGGCGTTGTTCCACTCCTATGTTAGTTAGTGTATGTCTCCGAGATCAAGATGTAGAATACTTTTTAGTACTAGCAGGACATCGTCTTCTTATTCCTCGCATCATCCTCTTTTCAGATGAACCATGGCACATTTGTCGAACCTAAACTCCATTCTGATAGTATGAGTGTACTCTTGCACCACCCTTAAGAAATGAATAGATCCTTCTCTGCGGAGGGGGGACAAACTAGAACATTTCCCTTCTACTCTTATGAATACAAAATCACAAGTTTTCAAATTAACAGGAACAAAGGTTCAAATTCTAATGTGCCTACTTACTTCAAAATAAAATTCTATGTGTTTTCATTAAATTTTTTTAACAAACAGATCACTATCCAATTGAATGAATTACAATAATAACAAACTAAAATGTTATATTCTTCTTTGAATATGAAAATGGGTTTTATCTGTCAATGATTGTTGTTACCTTCTAATTTTTTTGTATGGTAATCAATTTGTGGGTGCAGTTTATAACTTTTCCATCAACCGTTCATTCATGGTGTATTTTAACGCACTCAAAATCGTTGATTGATGACCCCTGTTAATGAATGATTTTCTATTAACGATTTTATTATATGCAACGCAACAAACATTGGTCTAATACATTTTATATTGGTTAGTACTATCTGTCATTATTTATTTGTCAATTCTGTAATAAAATTTTAGAAAATCTTCAATACACCAGTTGTCACTTGCAATCATAGAAAGTCACATGGAGTAATGGTAACGTTGGCCTGACAGCCGAGAGATGTGACAGTAAGGTCGACAGTTCAAACCCACATGAGAACATTTTTATTTATTTTTTTATTTGAAAAAATAATACAAAACTACCACTAAGGAAAATTAAACTATCTTTGATTAGGCGAAAAAGTTTTGTAACAAACTCGTGAATTAAAATTGCGATTAACAATATCGAACATTAACGCGCTCGCTCCTCTCACGTGTTAAATTATCTCGATTGTTAATCGCCCTTATTAATACAGTTGTTCGTTAAATAACCATTATATGGTTTGTCACATGGAGGGGAGCAAACTAGAACATTTCCCTTCTACTCTTATGAATAAGAAATTGTAAGTTCTCAAATTGGCAGGAACATGGGTTTAAGTGGAGAATAAATCGAACTTTCTTCTAGTTTATGATAGAGGTTTCAGAAGGACCTCGGACCTTTTGAGTTGAATTTAATGTCATTTGGATTCAGTAAACATTTGTTATTATTTATTTCCATATGCTTATTGGTTTTCCTAATGTAGTAACCCTAGAATTGTACTTGAGCCAAGAATACCCCCCTCCAAAATCTTGGGCTGCGATCACTTCTCCACCGAGTACACTCAGTACCAATTATCAAGATTTGGAGAAAACGCAAATCTCACACTTTGAACCATAGCATAAAACAATAACAGAATCATAAAGAAGGTTCACTTATCCCTTTTGAATACTCGACTGACATCATAATGAAATTTCAACAAAATTCAAAGACTTTTTTTTCATTAGAATAGTATGGAATCTGTTGTCATATCACAGACAATTGTCAAGATGAAATCTATATCTTCTCATTAATTTAGTTCAAGAAGGAAATAGGAAGACAATAAGGAAATTATTTGTTTCAATTGCATAATGGTGAGGCCATATATTTTTATTGAAATCAGAATCAAAAACCTGTTATTTGGATACTCATCAAATGAAATAAATTCTTAATAAAATACATTTATTTATTCAAAGAGAAATATTGTAACTTATATTACTATAAAATACCAACGTAATATACATCAAATGAGAAACTATTGTTTCTTGAAACTTTTCAATATGGGATAAATATTATCAAATGCTTCGTAAATTTCCTGCCTAACTTTGGCACCTGTCAACACAACCTTACCAGAAACAAAAATCAAAAGAACTATTCTAGGTTTAACCATTCGGTAAATCAGTCCGGGAAATAATTCTGGCTCATAACTACTGAAAGAACTGTGAGTTAGCACCAGTCCCTCCAACCTAATAGGAAATTTGACATCACAGCTGCCAACCATGTTCTGTACTTTGAAATCAGTGAATTTGGCATTGAAACCAAGTTTCTGTATGATCCTGGCATACTTTCTAGCAGCCAATCTAGAATCTTCTTCACTTTTAGCTCCTGTGCACACCATTTTACCAGAAGAAAAAATCAATGCAGTGGTACGAGGTTCTCGTATCCTCATTATAACTGCAGCAAAACGTTTTGGGTTGTATTCAGCATTTCTAGCCAGTAGAGCAATTTTCTTCAAATCCAGTTTACAGTTCAAATTTACAGTTGACACAATATTCCTGAAATAAATGAAATCAAGTAATAAGACACTTTTGTTTCGCTGAAAAACACTAAAAGTATGGATGCTTCTAATATTACTACAATGACCATCGAAACTATAATGGATATTATCAGCAAACCATTGGTTCATATTATGATTACATGTTATGTACATTCAGAGTTTCCAGAAGCCCTAAAATTGTGTGTATATAGAAGTGACACAAATGGCACTTGAGCATTTCTCCTTCAGTTTAAAAAATTATGAAAGTTGTTCTAGAAGGTGGGCTTTACAACTTCTTTTAAACATGAGGATTTCTAAGCAATACATACCAGAACCTTATGATCTATTAAACAGGCAATAATAGGCATTGCTCACAAAATCATGAAAATCAGCCATTGTAAGGCCAAGTACCTTTTGCAATTGCATTGCCTTGCACAGGTTAAAAACTTGGATATAGAGACAAAGAAGCATCTGATAATGTCTCACATGAAACATTACTTAGAAAACTTATAGTAGGTACACCAATAATACCAAATCAGCCAAAGTAATTTCTTATGAAAAACAAGGAAATACATTGTACATAAACAACATGGAGTACCTACTATTCAACATTTATAGTAACGACCTAAGATCCATTGTTCAATACACATTTTACAGGATCCATCATCGTCACAAATCCCAGCGATGACACCCCTGTCAATCTCCAAATAAGGGCGAACAGGGCTGACTAGGAGGTGGCAAAGAGGACCGACCAGAACATACCCGAAAGTAATATGGGCAATGAACTGTTTCAATCCATATAAATCGCCTGGACATGATGGAATATTTACTGTTCTACTGCAGCAGAATTGAAATCTAGCACCAGAATTATGCAGACTGTACAGGATTAGCCTAGCTGGCTACCACAAACCTGGAAATCTGTGAATGTGGTCTTTATTGCGAAACCTGGCCGAAATTCATATGAGGCCAAGGACCATTTATAGATGAATAAGATTAATATCCTTTCTCTTGATAGGACTGGAAAAAATGATAGATAGGGACATACAGGAGGCAGCTCTAATAGACCGGCTTTTACATATAAACGAAACAGGAAATTCATGCTAGATGGCTTTGCAGCAATTAGTGTCAAAGCTGGAGCGGCTTTGCACCAATTGGTGTCAAGACTGAAGATCTCTCTGGCAAAAAAAGAAATAGCACTATGCCCTTTTCTAGATATCGAAGGAGCCTTTGACAATACATCTTTCGAAAAGATGGTCTCAGCGGCAAGGAGAAGAAGAGTTGATGAAACCATCTGCAGGTGGACACTCTCAATGCTCCAAAATCGTAAGGCTCAAACCAAAATGTTCGAAGTCTCCGCACAGCTGGAAAAAGCCAGGTGAACCTCACAGTGCGGGATTTTATGAACAGCACTCCGACCTCTGCCATGGAATTAATCGTAAATCTTCCACCTTTGGACATCACCGTCATGGAAGAGGCGAGGACGAGTGCATACAGACTCAAACAAACAGTAATTGGAGATCCCAACCACAAATTGAGCACATCAAAAACACTCATGAAATCAACATTACCAAACTAGAAATGATATCAGACTACATGCGAAAAACGAAAAACCATTCAGAATATAGCTCAAGAGGGATGAATGGGACTCTGGAGTAGAACCACTATCATCTGGAAATATATTCTGGTACACATATGACTCAAAAACAGAGGTAGGAACTGGAGCTGGAATACATCGAGTGACGCCAAAAAGAAACGTTATACTTCCACATGACAATAACACCACAGTATTCCAAGCTGAGACACATGCCATAAGGACATACATGCATACAGATGAATCTGGACAGTGGGTATAAAAGAAAATACATCTACATTCTATCTGATAGCCAGAGCGCAATAAAAGCTCCTAATTTAGCACAGATATTAAGTCAAAGAAGGTTTGGGAATGCCTTCAGATCCTTAATAAACAGGCAAAACATTACAAGGTTACACTAGTATGGGTGCCTGGACATAGGGGAGTAGATGGTAATGAAAAAGCAGACTAAATTGCAAGATGAGCATCTGAATTCCATTCACAGGTCCAGTACCAGTGTTTGGTATTAGCAAAACCCAATGTAGAAACCTAATAAATGAGTGGAAGAAAACAAAACACCAAACATATGGGTATCGACATAGCACAGCCATGCGAAGCACTCTCCACCTAAACGGATCTAAGATACTCACAATTACCGGCTTACTAACCGGACATTGAAGCCTTAGAAAACACCTGCACACTATGGGAATGAACAGATAAACCGTTGAGTGCAAACTTTGTGGTGATGAGGAGGATGCAGCCTCTCACATCACCTTCAAATGCGACAACCGGCTTTACAGAATATTCGGAAACACCTAGTAAATGAACTACTAAACCTGGTAAAAGACACAGGCCTATTTAACTAGGAACCACTAACGACAGAATAATACAATAGACCCTAGCAGGGTAAACCCTGCATCTGGCTCGTCAGCCTCAAACCAACCAACCAAGGTCCAATGAAGAAAATGCTCATACCTTCCTTTATGCTGATGATGATACATTTACAACAAATGAACAAAAATTACCTATTGTATTCTAAATGAGCAGACACAAAAGGCTCAGGATAAATTTGAAAGTTATTGTAATTCAAATATCTTATATTTTAAGAAAAAGACATTTCTTTAGCCAATGAACAAAATATTGTGATGCTATAAGAAGTTCAGATTGATACTAGCCTAAATTAAAAAGTTCATGTTGAAGAACTGTGTGATGAATTGTTGAGATTTCTTGATCTAAGGAAGATGAGAAGCCTTGTATCTAAAGATTTCGTAGAATTGCCTACTTTGGTTTAATTCTGTCCCAGTACAATATGGAAACATTTTGTCGAATTCAACAAAATCTGCAAATGAAGTATTTATATATCAAATATTGTATAATGAATATAGGGAACATGCAAACCTCATGCACAATACAATATCACAATACTTACCTTGCTTATTCATATTAGAATCTATTTTCAACCACTGGGGTGGTGATAATATATAAAAATGACTGTATCAAAAATAGAAATTAGTTATGTTTAATTTGAACCTTTTGGTTTGAACTTGAATTTTGTAATAAACTTACTTATGTGCAATAAATTATGCATTATCCACTAAATCTACCTCAAGAGAAATTTGACTAACAAAAGGGACTGATGGAAAAGTCTTTCTAAGAAATATCAATTGCAGAACATAACAACTCATTCCAAACCCTTAATGGCAAATTTGTTTGATCTGCCATGCCGCATTATACGTCATTATCAGGATACCATTATCAGGGGTACCTCAGGTATCCCCGCCTATGGCAGGTCAAACAAATTTGCCGCTATGGGTTTGAAAGACTATATGCAGATTGTGTGTGAAGAAACTTTTATTTACATTAAGAGGATGAAACTGTTTTTTGAAAATCACCACTTTCAGACCTTTGCTCATATCAGAAATAATTTCCAGAACTGCAAGACAACTTTCCGATTCATGTTCATGGGCTCAGACTATGTTAATAGCACACCTTTTTTTACATCAACAGTGGTGATAAAAGCATAATCCAAAAACAGATTTTTCACAATGTCAGCAGCATTTTTCTCACAAAATAGTCAAAAAATCACAAATATCAGAAAACTTACTGTAGTTGAGGTATTATTCCTGGGTCAGCAGAATGGGGGGTCATTGGAGTCATAGGAGAGGGAGTCGAAGGGGCCATCGTGGGCGTTGCTCCAGTAGCTAGTGATCCACCCAAGTTGATCATTGGGCTCATCATGGTATGTTGCTGAAATAAAATGCATACATTGAAAAAAAATCATGGAGAATAAGCAGGATATTCGTACTTCGTAAAAATAATGAATTTTCCTTTTTTTCTTGAAGTTCCCCCAAGCGGTGTATAATCGATTTTCTGACTGATTGGTTTAAGACCTTCCAATTTATTTCACTTACTTCTGTGTGGCACAAAATACTACAGACTAAAGATAAAAGGAATACAATTTTTCAAAGTCCGAAGATTTCTGTAAAACATACTGTTAGGTTTGACCGAAGATATTGAAACCCCTAGAGGTAGTTGGGAATCTATTCTAAAAGAGGCTAGGACTGTAGCTTCAAGATTCAAAATTAGAGCTGAACTGAAGCCAACAAAAGAAAGAAAAAGTAAAAGGTTATTTGTAGATTCAACAGAGCCTAACTGCACATTTGATTCAAGAGGATCACAATTCAAAGTTGAAGAATTTTTGCCTTGCTTGGATTTACTCTTCTCAAAAATAAGAATCTTAGTAAGAAGAACGGCAGAAATATCAAAAGTATTTTCTCACATTGTTCCTCCAAAAGACTACAGTGAACGGAGTGATTGCTACATTAAATGGGACAGAAACTTATCCTCGACATTTGAATAAATATGATCTGGCTAATGAGTTACAAATACACTACCAACAACTTTTAAAATACAATGTGATAAATGTTGTAGGCGATTTCAATTCTGCCTTAGATAATATCCTCAACACAATTATAAAAAAAGGATTGGAGAATAGTTTACCTCAGATTTATATATGTTTAAAATTACTGGCAACCATGGGTGAAGATAGGCTCAACCACCTACAGATGCTCAGTATAGAACATGAACTAGTCAGAAATGCCAGTTTTGTAGAAATTATCAATGAATTTGCTATAGTAAAAGCTAGAAGAGCAAAACTGTAAAGTAGTTACATTCACGTTATATCTGTAGTACGGTTTATTATAAAAAAACATGAGCTCATTATGATACAAGTACTTGCTTTTAATTTGATGTTTCTTAAACCAACTAAAAAAGTGTATTCCAATTTATTTTGGGGGGGGGTCTAATTGGTTCCTTTGCTTACACCGTACCGTAAGTAAGTAGAATATCCCTTAAATGTTGGAGGGCCCCGACTAAGTGTTTGCCTCCAGGCCCCCAAATGTCTGGTGGCGGCCCTTCTTGACAGTGTTATAAGTATTGGTAAATCATACTTACCGGAGTTTGATGGGTGATGGTACTCATTGGAAGGGCGAAACCTGTTACATATTTAGTTTGAGGCATCGACATCGCATGGCCCATGCCAAGGCCTAATGTTGGTGTTAAACCACCCATAGGGGCCAATGGTGGAACTTGAGAAGTGCTAGGTTGTTGTTGCTGCTGCTGAAGGGCATTGGGAAGGATCAACTGATCTTCCTCAGGTTGGTGAAGAGGCGTCCCTAAGAAAGGAAATTATTTCGTTATCGTTCTCAGTGCAGGTAGCATTCAATCCATGTAATAGCCTCAAGTTATTTTGATTAATTCTACGGAAAAACTGTTCTCTACATGTTGAATAAAATCTTACCAATGCTTGGTATGCTAAATCCTGGACTAGGTAGCATTTGATCCATGATTAATGATATGAAAAAACAAACTTCGAATACTTGTCAATAATACACTTTCTATATGGAGATATTATTTTTTTAAGATTGTTACCGAGTTCGAGTCATGATGAAATAATTATCTCAACGAATGTTTTTGTATATCTCTATTTTCAAACGTGAATAACTTGAAAGCAAAATCCATTCAAACAAAATCAAAACTGATATTTTGACATTTGATTTATCTTCCAACTTCCAACGTTGCCACAGCTTGTTGAAATTTGTAAAAAAATTTGAGATAAATCGACCGATGTCCGATGGTACCGCTACTATCGCTAGGAAAATGGTAGTGGACTTGTCTGTTTATAAGAGAACATGAAATCATCGTCATTTGTAGTTTCGTTCACTTTTATTGTGTTTGTCATATTGTCTTGATCCTCTCGAGTGTATATCACTCAAGTATCAGTTAAGTATTATCAAAATATTTTGGTGTAATACGCTATATAATCATCGTCATTTGTAGTTATGTTCAATTTTATCTTGTTTGACTTATTGTTTTAATCCCCTCGAGTGTTTTTTCATATGATGATAATAATAATAATAATTTCTTTATTTTCTCAAACTAGTTTGCACACCAACAGCGTAGGGATACAAAAAAAATTACCAAACATACTCTACATAACACAACATAAAGAATAAAAATATAAATGTAAAATGACAAATATAAATAAACATAACTACATAAATAGGAAAATATGTATAAATATAACTAACTCTACTATTTAAAAAAGACGTACACGTCATCACATATATAATAGTAAGTCATGACAGAAATACGTCTACATCAGTGTAGCAATTTTTCGACAAAAGTAGCTGCTTTACTATTTTCTTGGAAAGGTATACATTTCCTGAAATTTTGATGCTCTCAAGAAGATTGTTATAGTCTGCATCTTTGATATTCAAAAGATTTTTGAAACAGCGTAGTGCGATGTTGACTGGGAAGTGGGAAGGAGTAAGTGAGCATTACGTATGGAATAGGTACGTTGTGGTCTATTGGCTGCCAGATGCATATATAAGGATATATATACCAGCAACTTAATAATATTTTCATATTCTGAAATGCTACTCTACAAGAATCTCTGAATCCCAACTTAGCAATGATCCTCATGACATACTTTTGAATTATGAATACTGATGCTAACAGAGGAGCTTGCACCCCTGTTCAAAATATCATTATACCTGAGTGGAGAATTGAAATTCACATAATACAGGGTTAACAGAATTTCTTAACTACAATGATTGGAGAGGTACCTACCTGAGAGAATAGCAAACACTTCTCAGTTTTTTAACATGAGTTGTCTAGTTGTGGCAACCATTGCAATTTGTTATCAAAAACAACACTTAACATTTTCGTTAATGTTTTTGAAGCGAATTCCAACAACAGATTCAAATCATATTGTTGTCCTTTTACCATGAATTGTAACATATTGGTTTTTGTTTTTTCTCAGACCATAGAATAACTTTATTGAAAGTGAATAAGACATCTCTTCAACTGTTAAATTGTTAAAATTGTTTTTTCCGTTAACCAGCTGTCGTCCCCTTACGAACGGAACTGCATCAAAAGTCGAAACTTGTGCGAGTCAAGCACTTTTTTGGGCCATCAGATAAAAATCTGTAGTCGCTAGGATTCAAACCTAGCCGACCAGCAGTCAATGGTTTTATGAACGGTACAGTCTCAACCACTCTGAGCTACTGAGCTAATCAATATATTTGTGTCATCAGCATAACATATGCAATGAGTGGAGGAGTTCCAATGATTTAGATACCCTAAAATGAATCATTATAGAAAACTAGATGTAATAAACGTTTCCAAACAGATCCTTGCGGTACACCATCAGTGATATGTTTTTCCCTATTTTCACCACTTGTCTTCTATTTTCCAGATAGGAGGTCAATAAATTAAGCGGCAATCCTCTAACTCCATATCTAGACAGTTTTTTCAGTAGAAGGCTGTGATTCATACAGTCAAACGCTCGTGAAAAATCAATGAACAATCCTAGTATGATTTTTTCTTGTCCAAGCCTATATTCGACTATTCGACCGTGAAAGTCACAAAGGGCTGTATCAGTGCTCTTATATTGGTCGTGAAAACGTTGTGATGGTGATAATAATTTCATTGCTGTAAAATAAGCATTTACCTAACCGCTCTTTCAAATTCAATTCCTATAGTTTTGAAATGCTAGAGAGAATACTAATTGCTCTGTAATTATTCAAGTTATTTGTGTCACCTTTTCCAAAAATAGGAGATACACTGGATAATTTTGAATTATTTGGAAAAATGCCTTTTTCTGTTGAGAAATTGATTAAGAACGTGAGTGCCTTACACAATTCAGAGGGGCAGCATTTTATCAACTTGCTCGATATTTGGTCAGTTCCGCACGAGTAGGAGTGTTTCTCTGCAGTGTTTTTTTGTATCCCCCAAATGTGTTAATTTGAAGTGAAAATATTACTTTTCTCGAATATAATTACTGTGACATTCACAAACAAAGCAAATGACGTCACTGTACAGCTTGCAGAATTTTAAATATTTCCCGGTAGGGGTCTGATGCTGAACTCTTCAACAGTAGTGTTGCAGTATAACAAATATGCCATACTGTGGTACTTGTAGTAGTATGCAAGAGATGAAAATAGGAGTACAATAATATTCCGAGTAGACATCGACTATGGCGTTAAAAAACTATGGCACCCTTTTGCATGCCTTCCAACCCAAACTATTTTTCCGTTACTATACACTACACTCTACACTAGTCACTGTCCATGACCTGTTATAGCTATTTGTGTATTCAGAGCACACAGTGATGGAATGCTGCTCGACAAAGAGAGTTACCGCGTGACGCGAAGCAGATCGCTGTAATCTTTGGAGGGTGGCAATTACACTTCATACTCGAATTAAACACAATATTTTTCGATAATAATAATAATAATATTCATTTCATTTATTATTTACTAGATCAAAATTGAATGTTCAATGTTGACAATGCCATACCATCCATATCTCTAAAACATAAAAAAAGTGCTAGTAAATTTGAACTCCTTTACCATTTGCCGTTATGACATAGCTATTGACGTTAATATGTATAGCTATTGTGCCACTGTAGCCAACAGGCCCACTATTGAATTTAAAGTACTCCGTACTTCCCAGGGAATTGCTTCTCTGTTCTGTTATTCTATTTGGCGTTTTTCTTCTCCGACTAAATAAGAATGGGAAAAACTGATGAATCATGGGGTAGACAACTTATCTTTGTGAACCCCACTATAAGAACCAAACCTATATATGAAAATTCCATGAAAAAACTTAACAAGAGAGGTCTGTTCGCTATGTCTTTACTACAATATTGTACACTAGAGTAATTAGTGTAACACTAAAATCGTTCGGTGTACCCTTACACTATGTTCGTTGCAAAATAATTTGAGATAATTTACCACAAAATCTTGGTGTTACACTTGATTTCGAGGAAGTGTGGGAAGTACAGTGCAGATTGGATAGTGTGAGGTTAGGTTTGAAAAGTTTCTGGAATTTTTGTATTAATTTTGAGATCTTCTATAGGTTTATTCGTTTGCATCGAGGTGTAGCACTTTCCTATACCTAGGGTAATTAACATTGGATTTTAGCATTCGTTTGCAAATTAATTTGACACATTCCTTCGTTTGAACTGCACTCAGCTACACTCGATTCAAAATGTGGTGTGAATCACACTATACTCTACACCTTGATGCAAACGAATAAACCTATTCAGAGTAAGTAGGACCATAATACAAACAAATTAAGATTGGCAACTTGATCCGAATGAAATGAGCTGATATATACGAAACTAACCGATTGAATACGGATTAAACATGTATAAGGCCCTCGCTTGTAAACAAACTAAGTTATGTTAACTTCACAAGACAAGGGTGGAAATTCTATTGTCTTTTATTACTCTGAGCTCTGAGGATAATCCTCATTCATATGTCATTTTATTTTTGTCAATCTGTTCCAACTTCCAACACCGCTATATCAGAATGGAACAAATAAAACGCAATGTTTTGGTTGATTTCCGGGTTTTGCCGTGGTCTTCTTTGGTTTCAACTGCAACTGCGGCAGTCATTTTCAGTGACGTGGTAAAAGTTCTCTTCTTGAAGATGACTGCCGCAATTGCAGTTGAAACGTTTGAAGATTTTAACCAAAGAATATCACGGGAAAACCCGGAAGAGTACTTCCACCACGCCACTGAAGATGACTGCCACAGTTGCAGTTGAAACGTTTAGAGATTTTAACCAAAGAAGACCACGGTCTCAGAGTAATAGAAGACCATAGAGATGCCTTCTCTATCTTTGTATTGACGTCAACATAACTTTTTTTAGTTACAAGCGAGGGCCGTATACATGTATTCATTCGGGTAGTTTCGGGTACCAACCAACCAAAACATTGACGTCAGCCGTGAAGGCCTACATTCCTAAATAAAAAGCAATTTCACAACTTTAGTCTGCTTCGAAGTGTAAGGTCACAGTGTGGTGTAATTGTGTAATTTACACCACATTTTGAATCTAGTGTAGTTGGTGCAGTGAACACAAAAGAACCTTCTTTGGTTTGCGTCGAGATGCAGCTCTTTCCTTATCCTACACCTGCTGTAAATTGTAATTTACACTCGATTTTTAGTAATCGTTTGCAGATTGACAGACACATTATTTTGTGTGAACTGCACTCAACTACACTAGATTCAAAATGTGGTGTATATTACACTGCACTACATAACACCTCGTAGCAAACGAAATAATTCAATCTAATCGCCAAACGGTAAACGAAAACAAAAATCGAGTGTAAACACTGTAAATTACACCCAGTGTTGAAGTGCAAAGACTGCAAACACAACAACACAGACTAAAGAGAAAGAGAGTAAACTCTACTCTTTGACTATACCAAAGATTATATTACTCTACTATTTGACTATACTATCTGCTGACTACAGTGACTACACATATAACATATTTAACAATTTAACTCTTGTCTATGGACTACAAGAAAGGACCATATTAATTATTATTATTAATATTTATGGAAAAAGTAAGGAAAAAGTTTAAAAATTGAGAAGAAACGAAGAAAGTAATATAAAAAGCACACTATTGAGTACGAGTGAATACTCTATACTTTACTTTTATTATTCTAATTCTGAAAATGGGAAAACTTCAATTACAAATAAAAGCAATGCTGGAAGGAATTGAAGAGTTGTATACTGATTTCCCAGACTATAACTTTTTGTTGAAAATCAAATGCAGCAGCTGTGGGGAAATTTCTGATAAATGGCATGATTTGTGTGAATCTCAAAAATATCCTGGTAAAACTGGGAAGTCGGAAAACAATTACATTGCAAAATGCAAACTATGTGGCCGAGAAAATTGCCTTGATATAATTCCTGGTAGTAATGGTACTTACTCTGTAACTCTTTACTTCGTATTTGAAATAATTCTTTGATTTTAAGGTAAATATACCAATGATGATCAAGGAAAATTCAGTTCTATAGTAAGCTTCGAATGTCGTGGCTTTGAACCCATAGAGTTTTCTCCTGGTATTGGATGGATTGCCAAAGTTGAGGAAAGTGGACATATTTTCAAAAATATTGATTTATCTGAGAAAGAATGGGTTGAATATGACGAGAAAAGTCAACAATCTGTGGGTGTTTATGAATTTGAATCAAAGTTTGTATCAATAAAATAAATAAAATCAAGTACAGAATTGACTTTCCCTGATTTATATACAGAAGGACCCAACCACCAGTAACAGATCATAATCTGTTTTGCTTGTTACAGACCAATTTACATTGTCGTCTGGGAATGTAATGCTTTTACTACTCGATATGCAATATACTATTGATTGATGTAATTATTGTTGAGACGCCGGAAAAAAAATTCCCGGACCTTTAGACTAAAATACTAGATTAGCGTATTTTGGTAGCTGAAATTGCTCCGAAAAAATACGCATTCTTGAGCGATTTCAGAAAAACAAATTATATATATATATAAGAATAAAATCAGATATTAAAAAATTCATATAAGGGGGGAGATTCTTAAGTTGATACTTTTTTTAACCGTGTATAAAACTCCTTAAAATGAATAACTTTTTCAAAAAACTTTTCAGAAAAAATAAGCGAGATACAGAGTAAAAAAGTAAATCTGGGTGTGGGTATCAAGACGTACCTAGTCTGTTCATGTTTAGTTTTTTTGCTCGGAGAGAGCAAATCGTCGTGTTGAAGTTAATGGTGACAACTTTGAACTCCTTATTTAAGTTAGACAGTATTAGACACGTTTTGTAATAATGTAACTTTAGTATTTTTCAGTTTTTTGGGAAAAGTTATTTGAAAAAGTTTTTTACTTTAACGAGTTCTATACACAGTTAAAAAAAAGTATCAACTTAGGAATCACCCTGTATATTTTGAATTCAGGAATATTAACTGGGAACTGTATGAACAATTTATAATAGACTGACTATCTACAATATTGGTCTCTATTTTTCTATTGAAACAGGTACTTACAAAACCTAGTAAGCTTATAGCTACCGAGAATTCTGAATACTAACTTTGTTGGCGAAACGCGCGTCGAGTAAAAGTAACGTAGTTTTTGGTAGATTAAGTTCTATTTCTCGAAAGGTACTTCTTTCTTCTAGCACAGATGGGCAGATTTTGAAGCTCCTCTTTATTTGGACCCTCTGTGCACCCACATGTTTTGGGAGGCACCTGTGGAGGTTCCTACAGCCGTAGTTTCGGATGTATCTAGGGAGGTTCCCCTGCTGAGTTGTGTTTTGTGGGTACCTTCGGTTCCTCTGGTTTCATTTTCCGGAGTGCCGATCTCCGCACCTAGGTTTGCCACCTCAGAGGCACCCTTGAGGTCCCTCTGAATGGCACACTCGGAATGGTTGACTATATAACAATATAACATTTATTCAGTAAATAGGACAATCCTAATAATACATTAAAAAAATTACATGTAAGAAATTCCTTAATTATTATTCTAATCATGGTAAATTATAAATTATGCTACGGTATATATATGTATATCAAAATACTAATTTATAAAGTAAAAATATCTGTTGAAAATATATTGCAATAACTTAATTTGAAATTTTTTAGGGATGAAGCAGATTTTATTGAGCAAGGTAATTTATTGTATGTATCAAAGCCCTTGAAAAAAAACTGAGTTCATGCTGCTTTTGTTACTAGTTCTGTTTATATGTATGTCAGACTTGTGTCGAGTGTTGTAATGATGAATATCACAGTTGAAACATATGGATTTTTTAAGATATGTCGCAGCTAAATCATTAACAATTTTATGTACGAATATCATTGTCTGGTATAATAGTCTTTGAGATACCGAAAGCCAATGCAAGGTTGATAACATCGTGGTTATAGAGGTATATCGGTTTACTTTCAATATAATTCTCATTCCTCTATTTTGGAGTTTTTGTAGTTGTGACTGTTTGTTCAGGTTTAAGGAATATAAAATTGAAGAGCAATAATCGAAGTGTGGTTGTATGATTGTTTTATAAACTAATATCTTAGTGTTTAATGACAGGTGCCTTGAAATTCTAGAGTAGAAATACAGTTTTTTTGAAATTTTTTTGTGTATATATTGGAAATGGTCTTCATATGTAAGATTACAGTCCAGTTGGAACCCTAGAGATATTTTACTGTTTTATTTATTTTAATATTTTGTTCATTAATAGTAACATTAATCCTGTTGAAATCAATTTTATCATACTTGTACTTAGAAGTCAGAATCATAGCAGTGGTTTTATTTACATTAAGTTTCAACTTGTTGATTTTAATGAATTTTTCAACTGTTTCCAGAATCACATTCATTTTCTGCACATCAGTGTCTAAGTTTGTGTCGCTACAGGCTAGTAGCGTATCATCAGCAAATAAGTTGATGAATTCACATTCAACAAATAAGTTGATATCATTCAAATATAAAATAAATAGTAAGGGGCCTAAAACACTTCCCTGGGGTACTCCTTTATCGTTTAAGATTTCGTTTGAAATAGTGTCATTAATTCTCACTTTTTGTTTTCTGCATTTAAGATAGTCTGAAAACCATTCATACACATAGCCGTCGATACCATATCTTTTCATTTTACTGAGAATTATATTTCTGTCAATGGTTTCGAAGGCTCTCTTCAGATCTAAAAATACAGCTATTACATACTTGTTGTCATCTAGTTTTTTTATCAAATAGTTAAGAGACCTCTGCAGTGCCGATTCACATGAGTATTTTTTCCGAAACCTAGACTGGTTATCAAAAAGAATCTCATTTTCGTTGACAAATTCCAGTAATTGATTATATACGGCATATTCTAGAACTTTCTCGATGGGCGGCAAAGTATTAATAGGCCGAAATTCCTCAGCTTTGACGGTTTTATTAACCTTTGGTATTGGAATAATAGTACTGATTTTTAGTAGATCGGGTATTTTTCCTGTTTGAAGGGAAGTGTTGACAAGATTCAGTATAGCATGCCCAGCAGTTTCAAAAATTTGTTTCAATATTTTGGCATTCAAAATTTCGTGAGTGTTACATTTATTATCTAATGAGGCAACAATATCACGTAATTCACGCATCTCAAATGGGTTCCCCTTAAAGGTGTGCCCTTGGGAGCTGGTTACAGGGGCCCCTTAGAAGGTTTGCCAGTTGCCTATAAACTTGTGTTTTGGGTCCCTCTGATTGGCGCACTCGGAATGGTTGACTATCCTCAAATGGGTTCCATAGGTCTCTGCTTCCGATTCCCCTTAAAGGTGTGCCCTTGGAAGCTGGTTACAGGGGCCCCTTAGAAGATTTGTCAGTTGCCTGTAAACTTTTGTTTTGGGGGTACCTTGGGGTCCCTCTTGGCAAAACGGTTGGCTTTGCTCCCCTCGAATGGGTTAGAGGTTAAGCGATGAACAGAAAAAATAAAATAATAAAACTTCACATAATTTAATACAAAAAAATTATGCATGGTAATATACAATATTTCTCCACTGAAAATATTTGGTATGGTATTGGATGTAGTAATTTCAAATAATGACTATATACAGTGTGATTTTTTTAGGTAGGTATTCCTAAAAAGTCCTGTAAAACACAAAATTTCATGAATAAATCTTCATTTCCAGGGCAACTAATCTTATTTTATAAGGTCAAAAATCAAAAAAATTACTAACTAGCGATGACTGCTCCAATGGATTCGCGACATTTTCAAATGGTTTATATGCGAATAACGTTGAAATGAGCCAATCAATAAAAAAGTTATTGGGGAATGAAATTTGAAAAATATAAACTTTTCTAAAAATTCGGAATACATAACTGGATACAGTAGGTCTCGATATATCACTGGTCAAAATTGCACCAAAATCTGTTCAAAAAGTGTCATTTTATCTAATAATTTTTAACTTTTATCATTTATCAACAGATTTTTATAAAATTATGGTCAGTGACATTTCGAAGTCTCCCTGAATCCAGTGGTGTGTAATCGAAGTTCTGATAAAAGTTTTGAACTAGAAGTGGTGGGTTGATTAAACAGCATATTTCTCAAATTTTATTCCCCTATAACTTTTTTTATCGATTGACACATTTCAACGTTATTCACATATTTGATAATGTCGCAAATCCAGTGGTGTAGTCAAAAATCGCTTTATTTTTGACCTTGAAAAATAAGACTACTTGGCCCTGGAAATGGAGATTCATCCATTAAATTTGGTGTCCTAGTGGACTTTAACAAAAAAAAATCGGTTGAAAAATGTAAGTTTTATAAGGGTGCTTCCATCTTAAATGGGTCACACTGTACAAGGTTCGGTTGGTTGAATTCATTCATTAAAAAAAACGTCTGACATAATCTTTTCTTGAAAAGCTTATCATTTGCCTAATTTGAGTACGTCAGTCTTTGCTAGTTGTTCAGATGAATGGAAAAAACAATATAACCGATACCTATGTACATTTTTTCTGAACTTAAACATAGTTGGTATAGAATTTATTCATTCAAGAAAAAGTTTGAGATAATCTTTTCTTGAAAAGCTTATCATTTGCCTAATTTGAGTACGTCAGTCTTTGCTAGTTGTTCAGATGAATGGAAAAAACAATATAACCGATACCTATGTACATTTTTTCTGAACTTAAACATAGTTGGTATAGAATTTATTCATTCAAGAAAAAGTTTGAGATAATCTTTTCTTGAAAAGCTTATCATTTGCCTAATTTGAGTACGTCAGTCTTTGCTAGTTGTTCAGATGAATGGAAAAAACAATATAACCGATACCTATGTACATTTTTTCTGAACTTAAACATAGTTGGTATAGAATTTATTCATTCAAGAAAAAGTTTGAGATAATCTTTTCTTGAAAAGCTTATCATTTGCCTAATTTGAGTACGTCAGTCTTTGCTAGTTGTTCAGATGAATGGAAAAAACAATATAACCGATACCTATGTACATTTTTTCTGAACTTAAACATAGTTGGTATAGAATTTATTCATTCAAGAAAAAGTTTGAGATAATCTCTTCTTGAAAAGCTTATCATTTGCCTAATTTGAGTACGTCAGTCTTTGCTAGTTGTTCAGATGAATGGAAAAAACAATATAACCGATACCTATGTACATTTTTTCTGAACTTAAACATAGTTGGTATAGAATTTATTCATTCAAGAAAAAGTTTGAGATAATCTTTTCTTGAAAAGCTTATCATTTGCCTAATTTGAGTACGTCAGTCTTTGCTAGTTGTTCAGATGAACAGGAAAAATAAAATAACTTCAATTAATCCAATTAATTAATAATAAAAATTACCTATAGTAATAAACAATATTTCTCCACTTGAACATACTTGGTATGGAACTGGATGGAGTAATTTCAAATAATGATTATATACAGGGTGAAGATGGAATTAATTCTTCTTGAAAAACTTGTAGTCTACTTTATTCAAGTTTGCTAGTTGTTCAGAGGAACAGTAAAAATAAAATAACAGCACCTAATTTAATTGATTATTAATAAAAATGACCTATGGTAATATACAATATTTTTCCACTTGAACATATTTGGCATGGAACTGGGATGTAGTATCTTCAAATAATGACTATATACATGGTGAAGATTGAATTTATTCATTCAAGAAAAACTTGGAGATATTCTTTTCTCGAAAAGCTTATCATTTGCCTAATTTGAGAAAGTATTTGCTAGGAGTTCAGATGAACAGGAAAAATAAAATAACAACTTCACATAATTTAATTAATAACAAAAATAATATACACTATTTCTCCAATGGAACATACTTGGTATGGAACTGGATGTAGAAATTTCAATTAATGACTATATACAGGGTGAAGACACTGCTCATGAAAAAATGCAGAATTAGTCCCCTATGTATTGAATCCATCATATCGATTCAACTAGGTGATGGTGAATAATTTGTTATCAACTCTGAATCATCAAAAGGCCTCAATTCTGAATCATCAGAGTGCCTCAATTCTAAATCATCAGAGGGCCGCAATTCTGAATCATCATGAGGCCTCAATTCTGAATTGTCCTCACTCAATTCTGAATCTGCACCTGGCCTATATTCCATATCATCAAGCCTTAACTCAGAATTTTCAGCTGGCCTGTCATCATCATTAACCTGATGAAACTCAATGTTTTTCAACTTCAAATTATCGGCAGTAACATCCAAATCATCACTTTCATATTCCATATCTGTATGATATATGTATTTCACTCTATAATCTGTTATATGCTTGACGCTGTTCTCTTTTTCGCTGCCTCCACTGTCAAATCTATCAATTATTAATTCGTCTCTGTGTACTTGACGTTTCCTCCTTCCTCTGTGAGTTGTTTTGATGTGAGATTCGCGCAATAGTTTGCTTAGAAAAGCTCTGTCACAGTATTTACATGCAACTGAGTATACAAGATGTTGGTCTAGATGGCTTTGCAATTCACTTCGATTTTCCAATTCGCATCCGCACATCAGACAGAAAAACGAAGATATATCGTGGACTTTCAGATGTAGCTTCAAGTGGTGCCTAGAAATAAACAAAATTTTTAATGCTTAATATGTACAAACAACTGAAGGGAAGATTTTTCGGCTAACTTTTCACCCCTTCACCCCTTTGAATTGAATAAACAGAAAGAAGAGGAAATTCAAAACGGTGGGAAGGGGTGAAAAGTTGGCCAAAAAGTCTTCTCTATGGAAATTAGGGTTTCTGGCCCCTGAAGAAGTTCCATACAAAATTTGGAAGCTCAATTTTGAACCTAAGTGCAGTTTTCGAAATTTCAACTTAGTTGTTCCCGCGAGTTTTTCAAATTTATTTTAGTTTATTTGGTTAACCCTTAGGCTGGGCACTACTAAAAAAATCTTCCACTTGGGATTTTCCTGATGTTAAGACCATAAAGTAAAGGAACACAAAATTAAGCATATAGAAGACTTCGGATTTTTGCGAAGATCGATTTTGGGGCCCAAAATTTTCAAAAGTTGGTTTCGAGTAGTGCGCCTCAAACAAATTGTCTTCGGCTTTATCAGATGATCACGAGTTACTTTCCAAACAAAATTATCATAACGGAAGACAAAGAAATCGTCGAAAAAGTCAATAGACATTTTCCCTTCGTACTGGTGTGGGCCCAGCCTGATTTAAAAAATATTTTGAATTTGGGGTTTTCGAATGATGGACTTTCACCTCACAAAACGGTAGACGTTGTGGGTCATCGCCTTTCAGAACCCGCGGCTCTCTAACTAGTACTTGAAATTTTTACTATAAAAGAACATGTTAGTCGATTTGACCAGAAAATTGGTTGTGGCAACACTGGTTAGAGGTACTGAAATCGTCCATTTTGATCTCTGAAAGATAGATATATAGGAGCAATAGAATTTTGTGTGCTTTCCAAATATGATAACGTTCGTTTCACCAAAAAGACAGTCTTGCTTCAGAAATTTCTCACTACGAAAATAAATTTAAGAATTATAAACTCACGAGGTTGTGTATCTCTGTTGGCATTCTTCGCAGTAGTATAATGCTAACAATCCATGGTCCATTATTTTATGAAGATTCAACACATCCAAATCTTTGAAGTACAAAGTACAGTCCTTTTCCATGCAATAAAATTTACTCTCCTCCATTTGTTCTCTCATGTTTTCCTCTTCCTCCTGTGCCCTGCTGACGGATCTCGTCCTTTTTCGGATCAGTCTGCCTTGGTCATCGTATTCAACAATCTGTTTTTTCTTTGCTGGTGACCTTCTATTCGACCTGATGCTGCGAGAAGAACATTCGCTTGTGGGTCGACTCACGCTCCCAGAGTCTACAGATTTGGTTTGACTTACACTCCTAGATTCCACAGATTTGGGTCTACCCCTTTTAGATCTTGACCAATTGTGACCTTTTCTTTTTCTTCGAGTTTTTGTTTCGCCAGAGAAGATTTGTTTCACTTCGCTAGTGTTTGAGATGCTGCTTACACGGCCTGAAATGCAAGAGATAATTTTGAAAAGTTTCTCAATATAGAGATTGGCTATTAGAGTTAGAGTTGTCAATAGCCAATAGGTGAGATCATTTGGAACCATAATAACTACATTTACCTCAGTCCAAAGTCTAATGCATTTCAAAATATTTGAACTTGTATAGAGATTTAAGTAGTCTTCTGTTGAAAACAAGAAATTATAGTTTATTCGAAGTGATTGAAAACAAATATGGGCCTACATATTACACTCAAAGACATACAAAAAATTGGCATTACATGTTCGTTCATAACTGTAAGTAAAGGTCCCATATATCATAAACCCACATGATGAAAAATATTTGTAGTCCTTGCCATTTAACTCGTACAAATCAATCTAAACCATATCAAAATGGTGTTCGGAAAATATGATAAGCCTGAACACCAACATATTTGTGGCAATACAAATTCACACAAAAAATGTCAATGTTAACCATAGCTTACTTCTTTAAACATACGGAAAAATATTAGAGAACTCGGCCTGTATGAAATTTTCAGGGATCTCTCTAAACCAAAAACTAACTTGGACAACCACATACATAAAACAGTAGTAAAATTATTGAGTTCTTATTGTTTTGTGATAAGAAACCTACATAATAGAGTATCAATTCAAGTGCTCAAATTGCTATACTTTGAACCCATACAGTCTGTACTTTCACGTGGTATTGTATTCTTTGGACAAGCTCATCTCAGGCCAACTCTTTAGTGCCCAAAAAATCTTTTTGGGCACTAAATTTAATTAACCTGGGCTCATTGACATTACCATGCCTATACGTTTATTCAGTTATTATGTATATAAAAAATAAAAATAAATCGTACATAATGAGGAAGGATATCCATGATCACCACACTTGTAACAAGGAGAAAATTGAACTACCATTCTTCAGACTATCAATTAAATAAGGAAATCCTAATTAAATAGGTATTAAATGCTACAATAAAATATCTACTATGAAAGAGTATAGTTGCTATAACAATACCCATCTCCAACATAATCTGAAAACATTTTTAAAACAGAAAAGCTACCATTCAGTGCAGGGATTCATGGATGATAACCTCACTGGATAACTCTCAACCCAACAGTTTTAAATTCATTTTAAAATGTTAGTGTGTACCAAAAATTTTATATTTGCAATATACTCACATGTCTCCTAGAAGTTAAGCTTTGCATTAGCTGAATATTGTATTGATCAACTATGTTTGACAACTTTACAATCAAGTTTATTGTAATTTTTATTTTATCTTTGTAGCCTACTCTAGGTGAGTTCGGATTGGTTATAAGGAGTTGGAGCGGAGTGAGAGTGGAGCTAAAGTGGATAAAGACAGGTGGCAAATTTTGAAGCACCGCAATTTTCTGTGTCCGAAGTTCCCGAACGACTTTTTTGATAATAAAGAGAACCTGTATATCAAAGTGTATATCTACTAACACAATTGATCACCTATTTTCAAATAATGATTTATCGGTGGTTCGACTTGACCTTGCTCGAACTGCATAACATTTTTAGGTTAAAACCAGAGACCCAGAGAGAAAAAGAGCTGCTCTAGCTTGTGCCCTCATAGGTCGAGGTGGTACTTTTGGAGTCACTTCTATCCACTCCCGTCACAAAACCCGAACGCTGAAATTCGCACTCCTTGGACGCTTTTCATTATACCCGAACGCATATGGTGCTTACCGAGTGAATAGAGTCAAAAGAGTGAGCAAGCCGAACTCAGCTTCTGTAAGCTCTTAGATATATTGTACTGACCAATCAATATATTCCCATATGTACTAGTATCTGTCTTGTAACATTTAGAGGAATATAAATCATCTATAATAATACAATGAGTATAATTATCCATTATCCACTAATATTTAGTGTTCACAACTGTTTACAGTCCTATAAAAACAAAAGGTTTGAAATAGTTGAATAATATTCCATATTTTCGTACTTTTTTCAACATTTTAGTGAAAGTAAGGATAAACATTTCATTGAAAATATTGTTTTCACGGTGATGTCTACCTTTCCTTCACAATGACTTCACAATCCATCTTGTGTTATGTATTGGTTCCCTAGAAATTGAATATTTGGGGTGAGGGGGAATATTTAAATACTATTTTTACGAATTGGCTAATCACAAGGAGAGAAATAATCTTCAGCCATCTTTCAGTTCCAACGGTTTTTTTTCAGTTTGGGAAGCCTGGAATCACGAATTTGTTGTTTTCAAGAGAGTAGGGTTGATAATTTACAACATTGAAAAAAAAAGTCTTTCAGCAGTTTTACCCCAAATGTGATGACAAATATTTTGAATCGTTTTTAGAACAATCTAGTTTAGCTGAGGAAGGAAATATATGTGAACATTTACGTTAAAAGAATAGTCCTTTTCACTTTTTTATAGGAATCTTGTTACATTTGCTTCGTCATATTTTTGAAAGCAATATGTGTTTTTTTTCATGGTGCCACAAAACATAGTTACTGATACCATACGGATCACAGTTCATGAAGAAGCGCTTGTAATAATACATCCGTTTAATGTCAGAGCTAGTTGAGAGTGGACAAAAGCCAATACCTCCAATTCAACCCCACTGCCATTAAAAACGGCAAGGACTGCAAGTATTTTTCATCATCTTCAGAACTCAATTTGATTTTTCATCCTAGCTGCCTAGTATTCGAGCAATTTCATTTTTTCAATAGGCCACGCGCAAAAAAACTAAAATTATCACGCAAATCTATAATAACAATTTTGTCAAAATGTTTACATTGACTTTCTAGTGTATTATGGCTTATACAGGAACGTAACTAAAGAACTTTGTTTTATTATTTTCATTTTCATCAAGTTTCTTTTTTTTGTAATGAATACTTTTTTGATATTTTCAACTATTGACGAGGTATAGGCAAAAAGGGGTGTTTTTTAAGGGGAAGTCATTTTCCCCCCTAAAGGATTTATGTGGTTTTATAATATATGTGACCTTTACTAACAGTTTATGATAGAAAATTTCCATGCCAGTTATTGTGTAGGAAATTTCTGCACAGACTGTACTATATAACAATAAATGCAGTCATCACCAGTTCAGGCTAAACTATGCCATTATCAAAACTCATAGTTGTTGTATATACAAAACAGGTATTTCAGATAAAGAATCATTTGAAGAAATTATTGGTGAGTCATGTTCATCATTCCTCAATAACTACTGTGATGCAATAGAAAGTTTTTCTTTTATAATTTTACATTAGCAATAAGCAAGAGTAACATCAATATTCCCAGAAGTGAACATAATTCAAGAATTTTTGATGTAGAGTATCAAATAAACGAATAAATGAAATAGTAAAATCGACAATGTTGAAGTATCCTTCTCACCAAATATTTCCACAATGTGGAAAATATGAGGCAAACATCTGACAGAAAACAAGTGCAGGTGGTCTTCACCAGCCAAATAAAGGATCTTCTTGGAAGAACATTGCACAAATACCTGTAAGATATAGTTCAATGTCCGTCATGGTATTAGCCAGGGAAGTAGGTGTTTTCTGCCTCATATTTTCCACAAGGTGGAAATATTTAGAAAAAGGCTACTTCGATATTGTCGATTTTACTATTTTATTTATTTATTTGATACTCTCCAGCAAAAACTCTTGATCTCTGTTCACTTCCTGGAGTCTTTGCTAAAGAAGAGTGCTTTTTGATTTTTCCCACGGGTGGTGCTGGGACTGGCTTTTGAGTCGCTACTTCATTTGTAAGGACATCTTAGTTTTACATTGGATTATAATTCATTGGGCTGGAGCAGGACGACTCTAATGTTGTCTGACCTACCTTGTTACTAACGAGAGACAAGAACCTTGAAACGCGTCTGTAGGTGGTTCTTCCCCAGCCAAATGAAGGATATTCTACTGTTTAATTACAATAAGCATTTGCAATTGGGTCTTCTTGGAAGAACGTTGCATAAATGTCTGTCAGATGTATTTCAATGCCTGTTGTGGTATTAGACAGGGATGTAGTTGTTTTCTGTCAGGTTTGCCTCATATTTTCCACATGGTGGAAATATTTGGAGAGAAGGGTACTTCGACATTGTCGATTTTACTATTCCATTTATTAGTTCATCAATATTCCCATTTCATAGTCTTCCCCAAACTCAAAACTAATATATTGGATTATAAATATTCCAACTTAATATTATTACTAACTTATACTCCTCATTCGTTCTTGCTCTGCTATGTGATCTTCTTCATTACTTTGGTACGGAACAGAATAAACATGTTTGAGTAATTTGGATGGAGTGAGGGCTTTGTTCCTTGAATTCTGTAATTCATCTCTCACGTCCTCTTCAATTTTGACGGAAGCAAAAAATTTCCATAACTTGACAACCTGACCAGGTTGAGGTTGTTCGCAAGGGTTGGCGATAATTGACCATATATTCCTTATAAGCATGGCCATATTGTCTAGGATATTCATGCAAACATTGCAAACTACGCTGTCAGGAGATAGGTGCACAGAGACCTGTGGACAATTCAAATTATGTTGTGGAAAATGCAAATAAATTATTACTGGCAAGAATATTTATCGTTTCACATTCGCACTGTAAAACAAAAAAAACGAATTGATATAATAAAACGGTTCAGTAACAAACAATGCAAATGGGAATTGGAAGATTAAAACAAAATCAGACCTTATCTCCATAAATTTCTACTAAATCATCTCCCACTGTGTGGTTTATTGTTCCATAATTTTTACCAACGCTGAACAATCTAACATCCGACTTTCTGCAAACCATACAAGACATGTTTCACTTGTGTAGTAATAGTTATTGTCCTCAAATTCGTAATATTATTGAAACCCAAACAATACAATTAAAAACCACTTCATTCCCTCCGACAAAACACGAAACTGTTATCAGTTGTCATTTGTCACTATTCTATTCCATGTCAACGCCTACTGTCCTTGAAATAAAATTTGTCCCGTTCTGTGTCTTGTGATTATCAATGGTGTTTTTCTATTTGAACAATGTCCAAAATTATTTAGCCACGGGCTTGACAGACCAATCAGTATTCTCTGGATCTCCAAACAGCTAGTTATATGATGCCGAGGGGTGAGTTCAATGCTTCAATAGAATATATAAGTAGTAATTGTATTTTTTCGACATGTGTCGAATTGAAGGTAGAAGTTCTTCAACCAGAGTGTTATTGTAGGCTTTGTTACTGACTTCATACGCCACCTTAGGAGCAGCACTGATAATTTGAACCCAACAGTGAATGGTTGACGACTCTTCCTGGTCGGTATTCAGAATTTTTAAATTCAATCTACTATCATAAAAAATGAAAAAATTATTGCCCTAGCCGTAGGGATCGATCCATAGACCCCCGGTCTATGAGTCGTATGCTTAAACCACTACCCCACGCCGCCGCTCTTACGCTTGGAATATATTAAAAATATCATAATATGCGCCACGGCAAATATTATTAATAACAATAGCCGTCATCTATCCGCACATAGTCTATGCCTTTGAGTACACTCTTCGGGTGTTTATGAGGGAGTATTTTTTTTTTTCATTATTATTATTAATATTATTATAGAAATTATATGTATATCTAGGATAAGGAAATATAATTCGTAAAATAACTCCTCATACTTACAACGAGTTCAAAAGCTTTCCTGATTTCTGAAAGCAGCCCATATATACTTTGCACCTTTCTGTGAATCCATACATATACATCAGTGTATCTCACTTCTCAGTATAACTTGCGTTATTTTTGAAGTTGGAAAGTTGTTAAAATTTTCCTTTAACCAGCTGTCGTTCCCTTACGAACGGCAGCCCTCAAAAGTCGAAACTTGTGCGAGCCAATGATTAACGAGGTCTTACCTTTTAACATGCGATTCCTAGCACTTTTTCGGGTCATCAGAAAAAAATCTGTAATCGCCAGGATTTGAACCTACGTACACGACCAGCGGCATGTAGGTAGGAAGTAGATTTGATAATATATACCAAGTAACATTTTTTTTTATTGGGAAAAAATCAGTCCTGCTGGACGTACCCTCGTGACTTCTGTTATTTTGGACGTGAGAATGCGAAAGGAGGGTATGCTTTTAATAGGAAAATTTGGGCTGTTTTTGACAAAAAAATAATTCTTTTTAATGCTTATAGAGTTGTGTGATGTAATATAGCGAAGTGCTCCACCCCATTTATTCCACAAAATTTCCTTGTGTAATTTTTTTTCTGGGGGGTAGGAGTCGAAATATCAAATTTTTTTTGCACTTTACTTTGTTTTTTTCTGTATAACTTTTTTCCCTTGTATTCTACGAATCAGATAATGTTATTCACTTTTGTGAGGCGAAGAACAATAAATTATATAATTAACATTATGTATGTATATATTTTTTGAGCCGATACTTAGCAAAATACAAGGCTTCATAGTGCAAAATTTCCAAAAAGCCAGTGTGGTGGTCTTGTTTTACAGATTCAAAAATTAAAAAAACCTCAACATACTTTTTAGGAAAAAACTTTTATTTGAATGCGCTAAAAAGAAAAAATAACTTTGAAGTAAATCGAACCCATCATTTTGTTACATTATAAAATTTCATATTATACAGAGTGACCCATTTGAAAGCGGGCCACCTCTCTAAAATTGTTATTTATTATCCGATTCACAAGATTTTTTTTTCAATAGATAAAGCATCAATAGTTATAGTTAATTGCCACAAACTCGAAATAAAAATAAAAATTTCAAGGCCTACTTCGAATTTTTTTCAAATTCAAAAATCCAAAAACCATACTAGCGATTTTTTTAAATATAATTTGACTACGCCACTGGATTAACGACATTTTCAAATGGTTGATATAGAAATTACGTAGGAATGCGTCCATCGTTATAAAAGTTATATGAGAGTGAAATTTGAAAATTAGGTCAATAAATCGACCCACCACTTCAATATCAGAAATTTTATCAAAATTCTGACTACACCACTGGATTCAGAATATGTCGAAATATGTTAATTTCATCAAAATCTGTTCATAAATAAAAAATTATAAACTAATAAAATATTTTTTTTCTGAAATTCCACGAAACAACATTCTTTTAAAATTTTATTATTTTATAATTTTTTATTTATTAACAGATTTCGATGAAATTCTGGCCAAATCTATTTCGAAATATTCTGAATCCAGTGGTGTAGTCAGAATATTGATAAATATTCTGAAATTGATGTGGTGGGTTGATTTATTGACATAATTTTCAAATTTCATTCCCATATAACTTTTTTATTGATGGACGCATTCCCACGTTATTTCCACGTAAAGTATTTGAAAATGTCGTGAATCCAGTGGCGTCATCAAATTCTATTTAAAAAAATCGCTAGTATGTTTTTTGGATTTTTTACCTAGAAAAAAATTCAAAGTAGGCCTTGAAATTTTAATTTTCATTTCGAGTTTACGGCAATCAATTGGAACTATTGATGCTCTATCTATTGAAAAAAAATCTTCTGAATCGGATAATAAATAACAATTTTAGAGAGGTGGCCCGCTTTCAAATAGGTCACTCTGTATATAAAAGCTTGAGGCGAGAAGTATGTATTTCTTATAAATTTATAAATATATATATATATAAATTTTTTTAATCGTTATTTTCCATGTCCGAAACCGTTGAAAACTTTTCCGAATTCCTTTGCATTCTCTATCTAGCTTTTGAGGGAGGCATGTGAGGTGACTTTTCTTTAAACCATATTATTCGACGGTAAGATATTTTTCACTATTTTTACGGATTTTTTCGATTTTAATTTCAACTTTTTCGGGGAGCAGGGGGGATTTTTTTTTGATATCGTATTGTCATCGGAACTGAACCAACATGAGAAATTTCAAATTCGTAGGATAAGTATTTTTTGAAAATTCTGCATCCTGTTGGGATATTATTTCTGAAAATTATATTAACTTTGGTCTAAAGTGGCAGCGGTGCTTTGTACGTAACAATACAGGCGGTACATACTTTTCGTCAATGAAGATAAAAAAGGCACATTCTACTTAGTAGGGGTAATTTTGTTTAACTCAATAACTAAAAATTAAACCATAGTGTTCAGTATTCAATAGATAGTTATTGTTGATAATTGAACTTTGAATAACTGCGCCTCACGAGTTTTTTTTTCCATCATTCATCGACTTTAGTTTCGAAACTTCGAGCAGAACGTCAAATTTTGAGAAAAAAGTTGAAATTTCGAAAAAATGTAGAAATTCACACATTAAAGTAAACAATTTCAAAAAAGTCGAAATTTCGACATATTTTTTAATTTTATTTTTCGTAATTATCCGGTTTTGTGTGAACGAGAGAATAAAATAATGATAATTATAAACACTCCTTAGAGGACGGCTGTTATTACTATTTACGGCAGAGAAAGCGATAGTCGGAAGTTTTGCCCTTTTTTCTCTTATTCCACGACTGCCCTTATTAAATAACCATTATAATGGAATTAGGAATTTTCACATTTTTCTCGAAATTTTGGCTTTTATTGCATTTTTTTTAATGTTGCATATTTTCCACGTTTTTTTTTTTCGTTTAGTCGATATTGAAGTCGAAATGATAAAAAAACCTTAAAAGATCTAAATACTATTCCATATTATGGTTGATGCTACACCAGACTCAACCAATGTTGAGCAAACCTCTTTTGTATTTAGGTACATTGCTTTCAAAGAGGACGCGAAAGAATATAAAATACGATTCTTGGAGTTTTCTGACTGCAATGAAAAAACAGGAGAAGATATTGCAAATCTAATCAAAGGAGTTCTTAAAAATCACATTTCCTTAGACAATTGTAGAGGCCAGCGACAATGGTAGCAATATGAGTGACAAGTATAAGGGTGTGCAGGCTATTATTTTTAAATCGAACCCTCTGGCTATCTGTGGCACCCTGTGGGTGCCACAGTTTGAACCTTCGTGGGGTAAGTGCTGCTGAGTGGTGCACTGATGCTCGGACTTCCTTTAGAATTGTTCAGAAACTGTACAATTTGTTCAGCTGTAGCCATAAAAGATGGAAGATTTTAAAAGAAATAGGATTTACACTACATTCATTATCAGACACGAGGTGGAGTGCTCGAGTGGACTATGACAGGCCAATAGCGGCACACATAAGCAAGATTGAAGAAGTCGTTTCATCTCTGTTGAATCTCAACATAACAGTGGAAACAAGATCAACAATCAATGGAGTATCAGAATATCTAAACACTTTCAAGTGTGTAGTTATATGGCGTCGATTTGGGTGAAGATTTTAATGCCTATTAATTACATAAGTCAACTGCTTCAAACGATGGACGCTACTTTGGATGTTGAGGTTGAAAATATTGAAACATTTTCGAATTAAGTGCACTAAAAAGTAACTGGGATAATATATATTCTCTAAATCTAAAGTTGTTGCGTGTGCAATTGGCATTGACCAGAGTTTCCCACTTCTCGTGTGAAAAAAAAAAGGAAAACTTTTCATGATGAAACATCAACAGCAGATCAGATGTTCAATGTGTCCCCTGACGTTTTAAAATCGAGAAATCGAGGTGTTTTACACAATAATTGATGTTTTGATTTCTAACTTGAGTTCAAGATTTACAGAACTCAAAAAAAATTTGAAATGAAATTTTTATTTTTATGGAAGTATCATGAAATAGATGAGAGCAGTGTCACAGAGAGTTGTGTATAAGATTTGCTGAAGAGTACGAATCAGATGTAAGCCATGATTTAGTCGAGGAAATGAATTGCCTTAGCAGTATAAGCAATTCAAACATCGTAAAAAGCCCACTAGAACCTGTAGAACTTTCAAACCAGATCGTTAATGGTTATTTAACGAACAAGTGTATCAATAAGGGCGATTAACAATCGAGATAATTTAATGTTTGAGATTGTTAATCGCCATTTTAATTAACGAGTTTGTTACAAAACTTTTCTGTCGACAGTAGTTTTCGAAAATAGAGATATCTCATTTTCAATGTTTATTTATATAACGTTACGATAAAAAACAATCATTATTTCCTATTTATACTAACTCTACTCGAAGATAGTTTAATTTTTCTCAGTGGTAGTTTTATTTTATTTTTTAATATTTATTTTCAAATTGAAATAAAAAAAAAATTACCTTCTGTGAGTTTTGAACTCTCGACCTCAGTGGTGTATGCCAGGTGAACTTTACCATTACGCCACGGGACCATATATGGTTTTGACTGACAACTGGTGTAATAAACATTTTTTGAAATTTTATTTGAAAATTGACAAATACATAATGACAGGTAGTACTAACCAATATAAAATGTATGAGAGCAATGTATGTTGGGTTGCGTATAATCAAATCGTTGATTAATAGAAAATCATTCATTAACAGGGGTCATTAATCAACGATTTTGAGTGCGTTAAAATACATCATAAATGAACGGTCGACGGAAAACTAAATTTGACTAACCTTTACCCAAATGTTTGTATTGCTTTGCGGGTATTCTGCGGCATGCCGGTTTCCGTAGCACAAGCTGGAAGGCCGTTCAGTGTGTTGCGCAGAATAAAAAACTGTATCAGATCGACTATGTGTCAGCAGAGGATGTCATATTTTGGACCACTGACTATAGAGTCAAAACCGGACTTAATTTTGATATTGTGATACAATCTTTTGCCGAAATGAAAGCATGCAAGGAAAGCTATGTTGTAAATAATTGTTAATGTGATAATTGTAAATGTAAATAATTTTAATTTTAAATATTACAAGTAGTAATATATTGTGGATATTTAAAAAACATTTAATTCCTAGTAATTGTAAATGTATAAAACAGTGTATTTGAAGTGAACATAGTGTTTTTAATTTGAAGTGAAATAAAATTAAAATATTCACTTGCTAAAACGGTTTTAAATTTTTTTCCTTCCTCAATAAAAAAGGTTTTAACAGTACGTTCAGTACACCTATTATTTATAAATTTTAAAAAAGAATTCCGATTTTCTGTTGAATTGGTGTGGGGAGGGGCCCGACGAGACTTTATCCCCGGGGCCCGGCCTGCACTTTTGGGTAGTCTTTCTGTGGCTTCAGCCAGTAGGTTTGTTGACTGGGTTTATCGGATTTATGTATTCCTTTGTTAATTTCAGCACTAACACTGGTTCTACTGGTTCTACACCATATTCATAAGATTTGTTGGGAATTTGCTGAGAAATTCCAATGAATGCGAATATAGAAATGTCTGATAACTTACTTCAATTTTTGACACCAGTAGCAATTCATTCAAATGTAACTGAGAATAAAGTTAAATACTTTAGTCTCTTAAGGAATTTGGTACCATTTCGCACCCAAAATCTGAGCGCCATCTAGCGGGGACGCATTTCGCGAATCATTTTTCATGACATTCAAATCTTTTATTTCGTCCTTTTTCATTGATTGCTGACTCACTCTCTCTTTTAAAATTTAGAGTTAGTGAGAATGGCTGCCGGGGTGAGTGTTTATTGAATATTGAATTATATCTAAAATGCCTTGCCATCCTGAGAAAAATACAGCTTTAATTCAAAGCTAGTAATGTACTTTGTCTCATCCAGTGATTATTTTTGTAGACTCTGTACACTTATCCTGACAATTTTCGTGCCGCAAAAGCTCTCATTGCAGCACAATATGCGAAGACAACTGTCACAATAGCCCCGAATTTCGTTTTCGGAGAAACTAATAAGTCCAAACAGTTTACAGATAAGTTCCCGAGTGGTAAGGTAAGTGAATCTCCTAACAGAATATCAATTTTCAAACATTGACTTGAGAGGTTATAAATTGTCATCAAATTTGTTTTTAGGTTCCAGCTTTTGAATCCACTGATGGAAAACTATTGCAAGATAGCAACGCAATTGCCTATTTCGTAGCCAATGAACAACTTAGGGGCACAAATGAGTTTGAAAGGGCCCAAATTCTGCAATGGATTGGTTTCGCTGAAGGAGAAGTTCTCCCTGCAGCTTGTGCCTGGGTGTTCCCTGTTTTGGGTATACTCAAAAATACTGGTCCCAATCAGGAAGTGAGTACAGTAAAAAAAAATTGTTGTAGTCATAGGCAAATAATTATATGGACTGGACATGAGAGACAATTGCTACTAGAGACTATGGCGGTGAATAAGGATAGAATAATTTGAAGTGTGATAGTGATGTCATATAGGAATTGAATGGTCCCTAATGCAGGATTGATCAAAAAGATTAAAATCCGGAAGGGGTGGGCCCAATGATGCCTTTCCTAACTCTTCCGATCTAATTGCAAATCTTGACAGATGGATCATTGTTACAAAATTGAAATCCTATTATTTCAAATTGGGAGTATCCATGCAAATATAATAAAATACTATTCCTTACAATGTCCCTCATTCACATTCTTAAACACATATATTTTGCCTTTAATTATTCTATCCCTCACATCACCTGTTTCTACTATGTTGATAGCAAGTAACAGTGGTGTGTTAGTCACATGATGGTCAGTCCTTATCATCATATGTATGGTTGAAGCATGATTTCTATATAAAGTTGGTATAGGTTGGATAGCTTTTTTAGTAAGTTTTAAATAAGTTCTTGGGTTCAGGGTCATTAGTAACTTACAGCATCCTATAAATCCACTTTTTCTACAACTGTTATAGAATTTGCCAATTCTGAAATCACAAGTAACTTGAAAGGGGGTGTGCTTTTCATTTGTATTAAAAGCAACAGCCGTGGCAGATGTACAGAGTAAAATAAAAGTTTTTAGTCAGGGATCCTGCCAAAATTTCCATTAGGATTTCAAAATGGCGATAAAATCAATTTTCGGAAGCTGTTCATTCAGTAAAACGGGATTATTAACTTATTTTCACATCCAAATTATCATTTATTTCGACAATGCTGTGACGGAATTGAATATATTTCTTCTCATTTTTTCTTTATTTTTTCAAAATTGCGGTCATATTGTGTATGTTTCCAAATCAATATGTCATTTTCAATTGATTTTTACCTGTTAATTACCATAGGATATTCTAGTCGCTTGTAAGATAGTTAGTCTGTGCAGTGACCTAGATCAATCGTTTTTCAGCCCTTCTGTGTGTAAATATGTTAAATATGTCTGCTTTGAGGATTAAATTATGATGAATAGAATATCTTATTACTAATTTTTTTTTTCTATAGTTTTGGCATCGACTACTGAGAACAGTAGCCAACCAAATTTGTTATCAGCATTACAGAATTAAATTCAAATTACATGAAAATGGATATTTTTCGAAACCCCCAAATTTTGGAACAAAGATGTTCCATTGTAGAATCTGAAGTTAAATTTTTCAGAGGATCTTTGACTAGAAAGTTTCAGTTTTACTTCTAGAACATGTGCAATAGAGCTTTTGCTTTTAGCACAATTTTTAAGGTTTTAATGGATTTTTGATACTATTGCTTCGACCATTGAAAATGCTGAACATTGGAAATACAATTCTGATTACTTTTATTGTGATCTTCCATTGTCTGGATTGTTACTATGATGTCTGGATTGTTACTATAAGCTCATAGTAACAATCCAGACAATAGAAGTCTACAATAAATGTAATCAATTTAAAATTCTGTTTGAAGATTTGTACACTATATGAAGACCAATTCAATATTGCATTTTTGCAGGCATCCCAAAGAGCGAAAGATGACATGAAGAATGCTCTTACAATCATCAATAGCCATTTACTTACTCGTACGTATTTGGTTGGCGAATATATCACTCTTGCTGATATTGTCGTGGCTTGTAATTTACTGAATGCCTACAAATATGTACTGGACCCTGATTATAGAAAACCATTCATCAATGTAAATAGGTGGTTCAACACTCTGGTTAATCAACCACAATTCAAAGCAGTCCTAGGCGAAGTAGAACTTTGCAGTGAAGCAGCTCAAATTGGTTCCATCAGGAAGACTCCAACTTCAGGTAAATTTCACTAGATTTACTGTACTGTTATCAGATGGTAATAGTTTATTTCAAAAAGTATTTTTGACGTTTATCTTATTTGGATGTCTTATCACTGGGAATTATGTTTGTCATGAACTATCAATTTTAAAACTAGATTTTCTTGTTGTAATAGGCAGATAGTTGAAAATTATCAAGTATCACCTATCTAATAGAATGCAGAAAGTAAAGATATTTGGCAATGTGTCAGAAACAATATATGTGATTTTAGGTGTTCCCCAAGGTTTGCATATTGGTCCTTTATTATATTTACTTTTTGAATGATGTCAAATCTGTGTTTCAATACTATGATATCTTTATTGAAATAATGTTTACTCCTGTTACTTTTTTATTTTGAATAACTTGAAACTTCTAATTTTTATGTGTTTTTATACAAGCTGCATACAAAGAACGAGATATTTTGGAGAAAAGTAATAAGAAAAAGAGTAAGTGGGTGTACCTTTTTACCAATTGTACTTATATAGTAGTCTGGATTTCAGATTATGTAGTATTGTTGAGAGAAAGTGGTAAGAATGACGGATAAGTCAGTTGACGAAAGTTGCCACTATCAATATTTTCCCCTTAGATGCTGGAATACAGGAGTATTTTTTTTACATGTTTTTAGTGTAAAAAGACAAAGTACCAAAAGCCAAATCAAATCAAATCTAATCAAATTTTAGAGGGAACATTAATGTCGATTCTTATACTTTTTCAATTTTTTCCTATGGAATATATCAGCTCCCAAAAAATTCTGCTTGTCCTTGTAAGAAAGTAATTGTAATCTCTCACAAAGGCAAGTATTTGTGCTCAAATCATAATACTTGTAACGAAGAGAGAAATATTAAAATTGATATTCCACACCTTCTATGTCAATATACATGATTATGAAAGGTACTAAAATATCAGTACATTTTTCTTGTTTGCATATTCATTTTGAGAAAAAATATAAATTTCAATATTTGATATTCATTAAATTTTTGCATTAAGGTAAGGGAAAGAAGGATGAGAAGAAACAAGAAAAAAAGAGTGAAAAGAAGCAAGAAAAAAAACCCGAGCCTGAAGAGCCAGAAGAGCTAGAAGAAGAGAAACCCAAAAAACAGGATGATCCTTTTGCAGCAATGCCTAAAGGGTGAGTTTTTTCTCTTAAGAAGATCTGGATCAGTGGATGTCTCTTGTAATTAAGGATATCCATCATTTTCAAATTGTATTTGTATACTAGAACTCATTTATTGAAAAAGGATAATTCTATTGATACAGTGTTGTGTTGTCATTCATGAAAAATGAATCATTCAGAATGGTGTGATGCATTTTGAGAATAAGCTGATATCAAAATGACAGAAAATAAACATTAACCAAATAAATGTTTCAATTAGAAACTTACCTGTTAGTATATTAACAATCAAAATGCAACATCAAATTCACAAAATCTGTTCAAATTTGTGCTCAACCAACTTTGTATACTGTTATCAAAAACAAAGAAATGGCTGACCTTCATACAATGAATGATGCAGGGTTGGAAAGTATGATTGAACTACATATTATTATTTATCATATTCAGCAAGATTATTTTTCACAATTAGAGTTATTCACGGATTTTCTTTGACATGTTTTTGTTTTCCAGAACATTTGATATGGATGATTTCAAACGTTTCTATTCCAATGAGGCAGAGAGCAAATCCATTCCATATTTCTGGACGAAATTCGACCCCGAAAACTATTCCATATGGTTCTGTGAGTACAAATACCCTGGAGAACTCGCCAAGGTATTCATGAGCTGTAACCTCATAACCGGAATGTACCAGAGGTTGGATAAGATGCGTAAACAAGCATTTGCTTCAACTTGCCTTTTCGGAGAAGATAACAATAGTACCATTTCCGGTGTTTGGGTATGGAGAGGCAAGGAGTTAGCTTTCCCAGTAAGTGTTGATTTTTCAGGCAAATTTGCTAAAATAAGGAAAAAACTCAGCACATCATCAAGAAAAAACAATTCTTATTATTATTTTCTTTTCAGCTTAGCCCTGATTGGCAAATAGATTATGAGTCCTACGACTGGAAAAAATTGGACCCAAAATCAGAAGAAACTAAGAAATTAGTTGAGCAATATTTCTCATGGACTGGTACAGATAAAGATGGTAGGAAATTCAATCAAGGCAAAATTTTCAAATAACTTGCTCTTGGGAATGATGTCAAGATTGGTTTCATTTAATATACTCTTTTGTCAGTAATAAAGATTGAAGCTATGTTTTGTTACGTTTATTTTTTACATTGTCAATAAGTCCGCTAACATATATTTTTTATCAAAAGGGCTGACGAATATGGTTTTGATCTTTTCATGAGATTTGTCAATAAAAAATGAAAAACCTTATATTTTGTTTTTTTATCTGTTCATTTCAACTCTCTGTAATATGTTTTATTTGCTGCAGCTGTTTTATTTACAAATATTTTTTTCTGATGGGCACTAATATCATTTACCCAAATATGTCTAAAAACTTGTTGATTGCCCAAATCCTTTAATATTGTAATGCACGCGGAAAACCCTACCAAGAGATTTTCCAGTTCAATAAATAAATACAAAAAATCGAATACCGTGGACGACCAAGGGCATAAGAAAATTTGTTGAAAATATATGATCTCTTCATTACCTAAGAAAATATACGAATGACATCATTTAACGCTTACTACAATAAGTATTGTAAAGAATATTCAGTTAAACAAAATAATTTATTTAATACCAGCTGAATACAAACAATACTTAGTTCATTTATTCCAACACTTCACTTAAACTATAATTTATATGCACTTTTCTGCTTCGTTTCACTGGACTATTATATTTCTTCTCTGCAATCCGAATTCAGACTTCCCCCAAGCGGCTAAACTCGGCGTTATATAGTTGAAAGATACCTTCACGACCTCTCTAGATTTCACTATTCATTTCCTGATGGCTCCAGTCGCTATTTGACATCTTGCGTCAGTTATAGCCAGCGAAGTCGTCCGATGACTCATATGTCATGGAATGTTGTTAACGAATTGGCTGTATTCTGTTTGATTCAATTGTTTCTTCAGTTACGGGTTCCGGAGTCGGTTCAGATACGCCACAGTATAGAAAAATAATGAGCCTCAATCAGGAAAGCATAGGATGAATAAATTCTTCAAAGTACTGGACAATCTAATAAAGCAAGACTAGCAAAATAAATATAGGGAAAACAAAGTAATAATAGAAAGCATGCCACATATCTTTGGACCCTGACGCTATAAATGAGTTCTACTGCACTATTGCAGAAGAACTTACTGAGAACTTACAGCAACATAAAGACCCTGTAACATACCTGGAGACTGTATATTGCTGATTCAATAAATTTATTCGACACAAATATTTTAGAATTACACACGACCGGCAGCCAGATTCATTGGTTGTGGTGCTTCTAACTACTCGGCTACCTGGCCCTGTTGTTGATATATGTTGATTTCAGTCAAAAACAATAATTTGGATTTCTCCAAATTGATGAAGGTTCAAAAGTGGTCTACCATTGAAACCATATTGGTTTGAAATAGCGATCAAATATAATGTACACCAACTTAAACCATACACCCCTAGCGCTGTCCGCAAAAAAATTAATGAACATCGAAAAATATTAATGGAACTCAAATATACGATTTTACTAAATGTTCACCAAATTTGGAATTCACGTATTTTCAACTTGCAAGCTAGGTTAGCTTGCTCAGGTTAGGTTTTTGTGTAAATTGCGAGTGAAAAACTAATTCACTCATTTTCGACTCGCAAGCTAGGATTATTAGCTTGATCAGGTTAGGTTTGTGTGTCATTTGCGAGCATTTTCAGCAATTTAAATTTGATGAACATTTAGCAAATATTTTAGCCAACAAAAGTATGTATTAGGAACAAAAATATATAAGAGACTAGCACAATGTAAATATATATTTGGTTGTCGCTCTAAGATTATGTATTTTCTTGATCATGGTGGGCATTGAGAGTATTTTTAAAAAACAAAAGCATTTTGTTCAAAAAAGTTGGTTAAATTTGGTAGACTGTTGAATAATACCACCCTTTGAAATATAGTGTTGTTACCTTTCTTAAATTTCTCCATCCTCTATAACAACACTAATGTGATAATCGATTGTTCAGAATACTGTTATACTAATGCTAATATGTTGTACAAACTTTCTTGCTTCACAGAGATGAGCTAGGAATAAACTAAAATAGTGTCTCCTCTGCATCAGTTTCATAACAAATCGAAATGGAAACTGTTTTAGATGATCTGCATATACAAAGTTGGAATAAAATTATATGGATGATGGCACTACTGTTGATGTGCAATGCACAAACAGATACTGATTTTTTCTCGTTTCCGAATCCAGCCAAAGTACGATTTGTTCGGGGGTCCACAATGGGGGTGAGTTTATATTCATGATGGTTTAAGTTTATTTATCCGTTGAGAAATTCATAGCTGACCCACACTGATACTGATGGTGGGTTAATATAACACTGTAATCGGGGTATACGAGTTGTCCGCCTTTTAAATTAGACTGAACTCTGTTGCTTACATATAGGTACATACAGGGACAGATGGGATGTACTTTACCGGCCCGGTAAATTACCAGCACCCAGCCCTGACTGCCCTCAGAACTCAGATCATTGTTTATAGCCCTTACCGGCCCAAGATCGACCGGCCCTTCGGGAATTCTCCCGAACTCCCGATAGGCCCATCCGTCCCTGGGTACGTATAGTGATTATCATGCACGTAAAACTATCGTATTGGAAGTTTTCGATGTTCCCATTGGAATTAAATTCTGAAAATCGAATAAGTCAACATTAACAATAATAAATAATAATAAAAAAAGAAATTCACAAGCTTCGATTAAAAAATGCGCAAAAAAGTCAAAAATAATTTCTTTCGATGTATAATTCAGGTTAATCTGTGATTAACACAGTCAAAAGCTTGCCTCACAAAGTTTTCAGTTCGAAAAGGAAATCGCCGACCTTTTGAATCTGTAATTCACAGAATAACTTAAATTACCTATACATATCTAAATAAATTATTTTTTACTTTTTAGCGTATTTGAATAAAAGCTTGCCTTTGAAAATTAATTTTCCAACCTCCTAAACCCCGTCATATACGTATTAATTTTCACAAAAACTATTCCGCCATCTTAGAGCCGGCAGGATCAATACATTTTGACAACAAATTCAAAATGTCGTACCTCGAGAACCTCCAAATACCGTCATCTATTGAATTTATAAATTTTGACAAGAAATTCATAATCTCCGACCTCATCAACAACTTCCACATACGACTTTTAATGGAATCGGACCATATTCAAAATAATCCCGTCCGCTATCTTGGAGCCGCCTTTTTGTATTTTCTTCAAAGAAACCTCCATATTATGCATTGTCACCGAAATAATGAACACTTGCCAAATTTCAAGTTATTCAGACGATTGATTAGAAGTGGGTCAAATTACACTTGCCAGATTTGAGCCACTCATATACTAATAGAGCAAGTTATATTAAAACGTGTAATAATAAATAAAAGTTTGTAAAATGAAATATATCGTCAGTGAGGTAGCACTTCAGGTGTCATTGAACGGGAAGTGGACACAAACTTATTTTGGATAAAACACCCTGTATTTTATTACATGATTGTAATCTACATATAGCTCGCAGTAACCATAACATCAGACCTTGATTCAGATCCGGTAGTTCAGAATTCACGAAATGTTTAACCTTTTTTTCAGTTTTTAGCGATTTTGACAATGAAAGAAAGACCACACACTTTGATATAATTTCAGCCTAGAATCATCTCAGTGAACCCAATAATTTCCAAATTACAGATTTTCAAAATACCATAAAATTGAAATAGATTGTGAATAAACCAGCCTTTCGCAAATTTCCTATACTATAGGAGTTGTATCTACAAGCATCGAACAGAAAATGATTCAAGAGACTCGTACGACAGCCAAATCATCTCATCTGACCAACACTTTTCTACAAGAACACTCTGCTTTCTGTAACAACTAGCAAACGTCAATTAAAACAGGTGACTAATTGCATATACTAGTATCACACGGTTCTGCCGATCAGTGCAGACCCGGTCCGGACGGAGAGCTATAAATGCATGCTCGAATCCGTCAACCTGCAAATTGATTACCATTTGCTATTTGTCAGGTGGTTCTGTGGTCCTACGATAACTCCAGTATACTAAGAAAGTAAGCGATATCTATACACTTTATTATTTTTGGTACGCACTAAAATATTTCGGTGGACGTCGATTTCTTGTAGATCTTCGAAGTCTATGGCCTTCTCTTTCTTCATTGTTTGGGGCAATTGAGAAAATGGGTTGATATATAGAACATAATGTATCAATAAATGGCAAGAATTTTCGTTTTTGAAGCAGCCAAAAATGTTCGAAAAATGTTATGGAATTTTATGAAATCGCTTTCAGTTACTTCTGTTTGGGACTCACTGATGGTTTGATTCTCTAGCGTGTCTGATCGCTGGCAGTGTTTCAGCAAGGTTTGCGCAGGCAGCAGACCTCTTTTCAGTGATTACCAAAAAAAGTCTTGAAAACTTTAAACTTCAATATCTCCCAAAATATTTTTTTTTCGACAAAAAAGTATTCCTTCATTTCGTTTTGTTTTGTCATCTTCTACTTCCCATTTCATTTATCACCCCAATTTCGAAAACAGTACCCTGTAGATTAAGTCAGCTGATTTCAACCAAGAGTTGTCCATCCTTGCACTTTCCAGCGCAGACCAACTAGTCCAAAATATGTGTATGTGGTTACTTTCCAACTCAAAGTTCACCCTTTAACTTGCCCTATAACTTTTTTAATTTTGAACATGTCAAAATCAAATTAGGAAGATCTGTATGGCACGTAAAACTGAATTTTCTGACGAGTGACTCAGCTTCATGAAACTTCCGATCTCACTGGAAGTGATATAAACTTTAGAGTTTTAAAAAACACCCGGTATATTTTCACTTTTTTTGTCTCCATATAATATTCTGAATGTAATCATGTATCACTTGTTAGTTTTTGTAACTGAACATTTTTTTTTATTTCGGAGTTTAATTTTCAATCTAGAGGGCCATAGGATACGTTATCAACTATTTATAGTCCTAGAGTATTGGGAAAAATACAACTTCACGGTTTTCGTTTAAAATGCATCTGCTGTGTGAAATTTAATTTTTAAATTATCAATACTAAGTATTTTTTCTAAATGGCAACATAGTGGCTCGTCGGGTCAAGAAAAAAGAGCAGTTCATTACGATTAATTTGTTACCGAACACTATTAGGTCTCAAACAAACTTTCGTCAACAAACTTAAAAATATTACGGTAGATCTTTTCTTTTGAAAATAAAATAGACAATATTTAAATTCAACGAGTAACCTGTGACCAACACAAATGATATAACAAATCCATCAATCCAAAAACTAAAAACATATCTCCTTTCATAACTAATATTATCGACATGTTCATGTTTTCCAATCAACAGCATACACAATAGTTTCCAAATTTACTTTTACAGAATTAAGGTAAGATAAGATAAGATAAGTTTTGTTTATATTTATCAATACATCTCAATTACCTTGTTTTATCATATAGGTCACAGGTTACTCAATGTATTTGAATCTTGAAAGTTTGTTTGAAACCTAACAGTGAAGCGGTATCAACATAATCGTAATGAAATGCAATGTTGCCATTTGAAAAAATTAATAATACAAATTCTTACCGGATGTTGCATGAAACTAAGTAACTTGTCAAAAAAAAAATGCAGTTTCAGGTCGTACGCAAATTCTCCAAATTTTATCTTTTTTCCTGCCCCGAAGAACCACAATGGGGACATTAAAAAAAAAATTGAAATAAAAATTTGAAAATTATATTTTACACAGCAGTTGCATTTTAACCAAAAATCGTAAAGTTGTATTTTCCAAATACTTTAGGACTAAAATGTACGATCTGAACATATCCATAACCCTCTAGAATGAATATTGAATAAAAAAAAAATATATACAAAAGTAACAAGTGGTACAAGGTTGCATTCAGAATATGTCACATGGAGACAAAAAGTGAAAATATATCGGGGGTCTTCTGGTGAGACCGGAAGTGGCATAAAGCTAGGTCACCTGTCAAAAAATGTATTTTTATGTCTCATACAAATCTTCCAAATTTAATTTCAATATCTGCAAAACCAAAAAGTTACAAAGGCGAGCCATTTTCCGTGGACACCCGGTATAGTGAACTACTTTATTCAATAATCAAATCCATTTTTTTAGATTTACTTGGCTGTTGTGATTCCAGTGATAGATCCACCAACAAACGCCTATGTGGGTTTTTTCTTTGAAGCAATTCATAGTTTACCAACAAATGAAACTTATTTCGAATACCCACCACTTGTTGAGCGAGGAATTAATAGAAAATGGATATACAATCTGATCGAGAATAATATTATTTTGTAAGTTTTGATGTATTATAGCTATTAATGTAACGAGATTATTATGCGATTTTTTACAAAAATCGAGGATGTTGCCACTTCCCAGATTTATTTAAATTGCATAATAATGAAGTTACATTCAAAGCTTTATCGTATCATTAACAACTATGCTGTGGAAATATAATCAACAAGTTCGGTTATGTCACGTTATTGTCATTTTAGCGTGCCATATGGTATCTAGGGTATTATAAAGTAATTAACTTATTATATTGTGAGTAATCTATTATGTGTTGTTATGATGTTATGATGTTAATAATTTGCAATGAAGATTCAACTTAAAGGAAGCTTATTAATATTTAATGATACGATACATTTAATTAATATCAAATTGCATTCAGATTGATTACACATAATTCATTAGAGGAAATGGAGAAGAATCGAAAGATGATTTTGTAAAACCTAATTTCATCAAAAACGAATTTTCTCAGAACCCCAAATGATCATATCGGACTTTTGAAGAACCGAAAACTCGAGAATCAACGATTTACTTATATGCAACCCAACGTACATTGCTCCAATACATATTATACTTATTAGTGGCCTGTGGCGTAGGCAACCATATACTTACCCGCTACATTTATTTTGAATACAAGTAGCTGTGTACTATCTGTCATTATTTATTTCATCGTTGTATTTTCTTAAAATTCAATTAGTTTCAATGGTTGAACAATTTCTAATATCAATATTTATAATAATAAAACTGAAAATTAAAAGTAAGATATTTTTATTTTTGAAAAGTACGGTTGACGGAAAAGTTGTGTAAAAAAAATATTCAGAAAACATTCAATATACCAGTTGTCAGTAACTTCAATAGGTAGTCACGTAACCGGCTGGTAAAATGCTCGTTTGAGACTTGAGGTGATTGCGATGTCGAGGGTTCAAAACCCAAATTGAACCAATTTTTTTCTTTTGGAAAATTATGGTCAACGGAAAAGTTTTGTAACGAACTCGTGAATTGAAATGGCGATTAACAATCTCGAACATTAACGCGGTCGCTCCGATTGTTAATCGCCCTTATTAATACACTTGGTCGTTAAATAACCATTAAGGAACAAGTGTATTAATAAGTGCGATTAACAATCGAGATATTTTAATGTTCGAGATTGTTAATTATTCCGTCTCTTAGACTATATTATTTATTAACAATAATAGATGATTATTACCATTGATTGTACCAAAGGAAATTATTTTACTGGAAACATTTGTTGCTTCTACTTTCATCCGATTTCAGGCGCGGTTTTCCTGGAAAGTCATGCCTTTTGAGAGCAATTTGTGAAGTTTCTCTGCATTCTGTAGATGCATTTAATGGAATCTTGGGAGATATTATTCATATTATTCTCACGTGAGTATGAATCAACTGTGTATCTGGTATATCATTGCATGACTAAGTTCTTCATACCGAGGAGTTGCACAAATAATGGGCGTATTATATTATCTTCAAATTATATTGGTTTCCATGATGTTGACAAATGAAAATATAGTTATTTATGGTACAAGTGTGTTATGTTGAAAATAAGTCACGCGCGAAAGATTTATACCACGAGGCCGTCAGGCAGAGTGGTATACATTCTCAAGTGACTTAGGAAACATAACACACGAGTGGCATACAATGTTTTATCCATCAAGGGAAAGAAATCGTTTTTTATGAGATAAAAATCAATAAGTTTCAAATATGAACGTGAGTTATAATCCATAAATCACTAGTGAGTTATGTATTATAACACACTAGTGTGTTATTTGATAGTTTGCGTGAGTTATCCATGGATTATAACACACTAGTGAGTTATTTGACAGTTTACTTGTCTAAAATGGCATTAATAATGACAGTTATAACTGTCATGTGTTGGATAAAATCAATTACTCATCTCCAATGATTTTCAAGAAATTGTTGTCATTAAAGATATTCATTGATCAGAGGTATTGATAAGCAGATCCTCTCACGAATTATGATTGAGTTAAGAAGGATATGGAGATATAACTGTCATTTTCATTTTTTCAGAGATTTTGAAAACAGCTAATTTGTTTTGAACTTTCATGTAACATTCGAAAGTCCAGAAAACAGACCACTTTTTCCAATTTTATTCATTCATATGGGTGGCCGGTAGCTTAGCGGTCTAAGGCACAGTCCGATCGAAACTCCAGCATAGCGATAGTCGGTTGGAGCCCGATGTAGGTACGAGAGATTTTTTCTCAAATACTTAATATTGGATCGATAGGCGACCACATGCCTTGTTGAAAAGCAAGTGTATTGTGAGTTGTCTAGATGCCAATCTCGTCTAGTGTTAGCTTGGAGGGCTGAGGTGGTGCTGTAGGTTTTCCGGGGTTTCCTACGGCTAAAAAGTGACTACGCCACCAAAAATCAGTTAGTCGCCCTGAGCGCCACGGCAAATATTGATAATAGCCGTCCTCTGTCTACACAGGCCATGTCTTTGGACACATCCTACGAGTGTTTATGACGGAGTATTGTTATTATTATTATTGTTTTCGAGAGAAAAATAGAACGCACTGTATATCCAAGAATATATTCTCAACTGATTAGGTAAGAAATGTGCTTCCATTTACTCGTTTTCTTGCATATCTTTGAGGTAATAACCGATAAATTTCTTCCTTCAAGAAATAATTTTGCGTAATTTCACGAGAAAAACTGACATGAATGAAAAAATTGCGAGACCGTACTGATGGAAAAATTTACTCAATTGTTTTTTCTGATTTGTTTGGGCGAAAGTAGGAGATTTGAGCCGGTTCTGGGCCTCCCCCCACCACTATGACGTCATCAGTGACCTTGACCTATGACCTATGACCTCGACCTATGACCTTGACCCATGACCTTGACCTATGACCTATGACCTCGACCTATGACCTCGACCTAGGACTTGACCTAGGACTTGGGCTTGCCCTTAGCCTTGACCATGATGTATATTGTTGGGAGGTGTTCAGGGTTTGTGTTTGACATTGAGATTATAATGACTTGGATTTTTTTTTCATACACGGACAAGTACTTTTTCCAAGTACTTAATTTATTTTTCTTACCTCAATGTCTTCCATGTCCTTCATGTATACTTACTCTGCCATTGTGTATGACCCTTATGTGTGGAGTACACATACAAATCTATACCGAAGTATAGAGAGGGTACAACACGTCTGCACACCACGGAGATCCAGTTAGATATGTGAACTCTGATTACTCTCCAGTGATGTATACCTTGCGATGGTGGTGGGAGGAGGGGTCGCGTGACGCATCCACCCTCGCTCTCGATAGGGTGGGTTGGATCCGCGCTGACGTCACACACCCATACGCTGCGGTGACTCATCGACTACTATTTACTCTCCGCCCTCTATCGATGCGATGCAAACTCGCGCATGGTGGGGGCTTTGTATCATACATGTTTCATAAGTCTGTGGTGGGGGGTGGTTCACTATCTATTATAAAAGAAGTTGGTATGGTGATATGAAATCAGAAGTTGTATACCTAGCAGTCGAGCAGTCAGCAAGAGTAGTGAAGTTATTCAGTGCCTACACAGTGAGAGAGATCAGTGAGTGTGTTTTTCTATTGAAAATTATTTATATTTTCCATATATATTATCATCATGTCAGTTCCAAAAGTAGATTTACAAAAAATCAATTCTATAATTAAACAAGAGATGGAAGTGTTAGAGCAAAAAGTAATATCATCTTTGCCACTGAATGAAGCTTACCCAATTAAGACGATGTCAGTTTGTTCTACCCGGTTTGGTAAATCCATTTTATTGATACTACTTGATGTAAGCAATGATACATTATTCAAAACATGGCTGCCAAAACGCGTTTCAGAACAATTTACCGATGATGATGTAGCATGCATCAATTCATCAGGTGGTAAATATACAGTAGCATATTTGGGTCAGAGTCCACAAAGCTTTGCCGGCATGAAAACGAGATCGTTGGTCAAATTTGATCTCACTGAATAATTGTAATATATAATTTCCACTTGTCATATCTTCTAATTCTGATTCTTTTATATTATAGGTGATAATTGTAAGGAAAATATAAAAACTTTTCATACATTGTTAAACACACTCTTCGGTGGAGACATCATCAAAAGTCTAATGTGAGTAGTACTGATTATTTTTGTAGCATTCTTATTTCAATAATTTCTCTTTGATCATAGCTTCATTTTTGAAAAATGTGGATGATGTATGCAAGTCAACACTGGACCGAAGCCATAGACATCTCTTCCGCCGTTGAAAGGTTAACTTCTGAGTTGCGTGCTTTGAGCGAGGATGCTCACCACGCCACCATTTATGACCTGAGCGTATGCTATGATGAAGAAAGGATCCAACACTGTATGCGTGATTACGAGAACTACAAAAAGGGTGTGGATCTCTGCGAGAAATATACAGATGGTTCTTTCGATCTACATCACCTCTGCGACGCAATGATTGAATGTGAGCTGAAAAGATTTCTCCACCGCCTCCTACCATACCTACCTGAAGACATCATCAAAAAGTACCAACTGGATGATGATGATAGTGAAATCGAAGAAGGAGAAAATTATGATGAAGATGAAGAAGAAGTTATATTAGATTGTTTGTACATACCTAAGACTATTTGAATTCTAAGCTAATGATATTTGAATAAAAAAACATAAAAATTTTTTACACATGTTTTATTTACCTATTTCTCTTTTACATGAATAAAGAAAGAAAAATGAAAAAAATGTGTGTGTGTGTGTCTTCATCAATATCTGCAGTGAACTGAACCATCCAATGCATTGTATGTCAAAAATGTATCATGCAGAATGAGTGCATATACTTTGGTGTTGGCTGGGAAGTTGACTTTCCTAGTTTCAAACTCGAGCTTAATATCAATAGTTGATGATTTTGTGGCATTCGGCTGATGTGAACAATCAATGATGAATAGTGGATTTTGTCGAAATTGACCAATGTCCATGAGAGGTTCACTCATATCTTTATCATAATAACTTCGTTGAAAGTTCTCATAGGCATAATAAGCCGAAGTATCGAGTTTTTTATCGAAATCCAAATTCCAACGTTCATATGGGTATACTTCAGAGTTCAAGTACACACGAATGTTATTGATATCAGCAGTTGTGAATTTAGTGATGTCCTTTGTCCTGTCTTCAGAAGTGGTAGTGCTTTGGAATCCAATGATGATGTAACGAGGTGTTTCAAGGGCGTTGGTTGTCTTGATAGCCCATATGTCTGAAGACGTGCCACGTAGTGATGGAAGTTCATAGAGATCCCACATGCGATAAGCCAACTTGATTTTAGCATTCAGACCGCTTTTGTTGATTCTATTTAAAAGTTTGAGCTTGTGCTTATCTTCTGGCACTATGTGTCTTATTTTCCACTCAATTTTATTGATTTCCAAATCAGCATCAACCTCACCAATATATGAGTTCTTGAAGGATCGAGCGATTATTAAAATCATTTCTTGTTTGGCATTCAAGATACTTTTGTTGTAATCTTCAGCGAAACCCATCAAATATTTCAGTGGTAATTTACCACTGAATACGTGACTAGTTGTATCCAAGATATCCTGTTTAGTTTCCGAAAGTCCCCATCCAGTTGTCAATAAAGTGTTAGCATGCGATTGTCCAAATGATATCATATTCTTCATTGTAGATGTTATCCCCGGCTTCCTGACCACAGCAACTTGTTCACCACCCATTTCGTAGCGAATTTCATCAAAAAGGAAGGCGATTGCATTATTCGAGAGATAACATAATTTTGTTTCATCTTTAGGTGTGAATTTACCCTCTATATAAATGAAACTCTCAGCAATGTCAAGTATAACGTCTTGATTATTGATTGCAATTCGAATTTCATCTGAATTCCTAAACAATGGTGATCCATATGGTTTATATGTATGCTCATGTAAACTTGTGAGGGAATGATCGAGCATCGGCTCGTCAAATATATTCAACTTTTCACTATTTGTTTCGAGCACCATTGTTCCTTACTTTCAGTCCAATTGATTTCAAAAATTTGAGATCTCTCAGCGAGAGAGCAGTGTGGTGTGCTAACTGTTTAGCGTACACTTTTGGAATGAGCCTTTTTCTATTCGAACCTTCCTTTTTAGCTATTTGTGGAATGTTTTCAAATCCTTGTCGATTCTGTCTATTATAACAAAAACCCATAATAGTTATTAGATTTTTTTCAATTCCAAAATTATAACAATCTCTTCTGCACTTCCAAAATCAATGAGATTATTATTATGATCCAAAATACGCACTGTGATGTTGTGAATCAACTGACGACCTTCTGGACTGATGGGCATATATATAATCTTGTGTGGTTCTTTTGTGAGATTGAATCCAGGCTCCACATCGATATCGAATGAAAAAAGAATGTGGGATTCTTCATTGTTTATGTATGAACCAGATATAATGTTGCAATCTAAGCGGATTAGTCTCACAGTTGTTATATTTATCGGATGTGAGGATTCGTGTATCTGATTCGGTTGAAATCTATCAAAATTAAAACCCATCATCTTTGCTATGGAATTCGGATGAGTTAGATCAATTTCATATTTTGATCGCATCTCACATTTGAAAGTATTATTATTGGCATGTAGGTAGAATATATCATCTGCATTGGTATCGTTTTGATTTTTCCCATGAAACAATCGAAACATGATATGTTTCTGAATAACTGCATTGATCTCATCTATTTCATAGGCACCACATGGAATTTCAATTGTGTACTTCTGAAGTATTGGTGAACTTATATCACTGATTCTAAAACTGATCACATTGTTTTTTTCAGTTATATTATTTACTGTGTTGCATCCATAGAATCCTAAAAGTCCCAATCCATAACGACTGTTTCTATCCAATTCAACGGGTGGGAAAAAGTCTGCACTCAAGACACTCGTCCCGACAGCTTGTAGTTCGAACTTCCGTGACATGACTGATACATTTTATGGATTTCACTTTAATTTATTGTTGTCTACAACACACTCGGGACAACCTACGCTTTTTCGGAGATGGTTCATCAATATCCATTTCATTTTTATTAGCACCAATATTCATATCCTTTATATTGCAATAACAGCAGAATATTTTTCGAGGTATAGGACCATCATTCACATCAGAATCTGAAACGCTTTCGCCGTCAAGATTGTGGTGGTCATTGCAATATCTATATTTCATTATATCAACATCATCTTGTAGACTTTTAGGTAACTTTTCCCAAACAGAAGCAATCTCATGTGCAGCGCATGCGAGTATCACTTCCTTCGGCATATTTGCAAGCATCACTCGATCCATTCTTGTCAAGGTCCGATATTTTGAATACATTTTGAGTGATAATCCCATCGTCCTAATAGCCTCTCGAGTCATTGCTGGAGTTTTATCCATTCTATAATAATTCAGAGAGAAACTTCAGGCACAAGTGACCGCAGAAAACTGTGTTGAACTTCTGCTGGCGATCATAGTTATATAGAATTTTCACTTTCGAACATTTCTGGAAGTATTGAATCAACTCTATTGGTGGGGGTAGATTTCCAAAACTATCAAAGTATGTAATGTCTTTCCCACATTTGCTGTATGCCACCCAATGTGTTCCCGATCCTCTTATTCCATCTAAATTGACAATGGCGGTCTCGCGGTGTCGTGGACCTCTAGTGGGTAATGTATCACGCATGAAAATACCGCGAAAGTATGGAATTTTCATTTTCTTGGCATAATAAGTGAGATCGATGTCGGTGAGAGGTTTTCGAGGTAGGGAATCAACTAGTTTTTTGGATTGTATGGTTTCAAATAGAGTCCGAGTCCTTTACGGTAAGGTTTAAGGTATATACCACTACCACTTTTACCCAATGCCACACTTTCCATTTTCCTATTATGACGATTCGCTTCGATCAGGGCGGTTCTGCTTGCTTTTGCTGAATTCACAGCTCTGGTGATGCCTGCAACAGCACCAGCTAAACTTCCGAGCGCAGACAATCCAGCAAAAATTGGTATCAATGGTAGAATCCCTCCGACTTTAGGTATTGGAATTATGCGAGGCGTGCGGATCGTTTTCTTTCCACCGGCAGCTTTGAGGTATTTACGTGCTGCATGCAATGCCACTACGGTGGCTTTTTTCAAATTATTCGTCACAAATTGCTCACCCCCAGCTTTTTTCAGTACATTCCGCACTTTATGAACCACCCCAGAACCAAAGGCGATTTTTATGAGATTATTTTTCTTCTTCTTCGGTTGATTTCTCTTCTTTTTCTTCGGTTGATTCCTCTTCTTTGTCTTCACAGTAGTACTACTACAACCCATACCGAAACGTCTCTTTGATTTCATAATGTTGGTAACGAGTAGGGCAGCTATTCTTTCCTTAATACCAGCGTCCTTCGATTTAACCCTGTTCCAAGCTGCGTATTCGAGTTCTTTGTCTGCTCTATGTCTCGCTGTGAGATCAGTTAGATGATTCAAATATTGAATATCGTGTTGTTTGCATGCAATATCCAATTTATTGATTCCAGGATCTTTGCGGGCTAAACGTTTTTCCAATTTTGTACCGGGTCCACAATACTGATATCCTCCGGGTAAATGTAATTCGAACGGCAATTTGTTTATTAAATTATTAACGAATCCACGACCGCTTTTTCTGCATCCACTACGAACACATCCGTATCGTTTGATGGTACTCATTTAAATGAAATGTTCACAGCATATCATCGCTTACATAGTCTCCAACCACGGTACGATGCGCATTGTGAAGCAGAAAGAAATGTTTGCTGTAGATAATCTAGATGAAAAATTCGGTTGTGGATTGAATGGACAGAAAGTGTTGCGGCATGGTCCACTACTTCCATCATCTGTTCGAGGACTCATTATCGGACCATCGAATTGTGGAAAGACGAATGCCATGATCTCTCTTTTAACACATCCACAAGGACTGCGATTCACAAATGTTTATCTCTATTCGAAATCACTCAATCAACCCAAATATCAATTCCTACGAAATGTATTGGAACCCATCAAGGGGTTGGGATTTTATACATTCAGTAATAATGCAGAAATAGTGGAACCATCCGATGCCAAACCAAATTCTGTTTTCATTTTCGATGATGTAATATGTGAAAAACAGGATATTATAAGATCATATTTCTGTATGGGACGTCATAAAGATGTTGACTGTTTTTATCTTGCTCAAACATATTCACGAGTGCCCAAACAGTTAGTGCGAGATAATACCAACTTTATCGTAATGTTCAAGCAAGATGAAACGAATCTACACCATATTTATTCGGATCACGTGTCACCCGATGTAACATTTAAGCAATTCCAATTGATGTGTGTTAAATGTTGGGAGGATCAATATGGATTTTTGGTCATTGATAAGGATAGAAAAATGCATGAAGGTAGATATCGCATGGGGTTCGATAGTTTTATATATCCATGATAATACAATACGCATTCAATCGATCGCTGAATTGCATAGAGGTTACTTCAGTGTATTCTCTCTCTTGTGAAGCAAAATGAAGACAAAAAATGATAAAGTAGTTGAAGATAAAAACAATGAATTGAATTTGAAACGCCAACTTGTTGAGACAACAGAAGCTGTACGGCAGAAATTTAACTCTATCAAGAGTGGACTTATTGAAAATCGAATGGCGCTTGAAAAACTCTATGATCCCATAATGAAGCCATTAAATGTTCTTTCTTCAGCTGCTGCTACCACGAAACCACAGCCACCACAGCCGACGTTTTCGATGAAGCAAGTGAATTCTCAGTCTACTCCAATAAAAGTTAGGAGTACTTCAGTGGGAAATAATTCATCATATAGTAGTGAATTATCATCTGTTGACAGTGAGACAGATACCATCAAAGAATTCGGAAAAGATGAAAAGTCCGTATTTGATAATTTTGAAGACAATACTGGAGATGTTTTGAAAAGACATTTGGAAAATGTCAAAACTAAGAATGCAGCTTATGACAGAATATTTGGCATACGGTTAGATCCTACTACACAAAAACTGAAAATGGGGAGTCACAATGTACGTTTCAGTGATGGAAATATATTATTTTGGAACAAAAATAAAACACGAACACATGAATTCCCAAGTAGTCTGGAGTTATACAACATGATTTTTTTGAAAAACCCACCTGAAGTTGATGATGATGATGAAGTTCGTCATACATATGCTAAAATATTGAGGCTAACAAATGCACCTTACAAACAACATCTACTGCGAAATGGTTTCAAACACCCGAAATCTAAAAAATTCCGTGAAGTTATTAAACCTATACTAAACTTATCACATTATCAGACGACCAGAAGTAGGACAAAAAAAGGTGAAGGGTTCCATCGAATGAAAATGCAGAAAATGTATGATCCCAAACCTGCGAATTATGTTTACTGGAATTCACCCAAGGAGTTAGTCGCTCGTTTGCGGCTATTGATATCTTCAAAGTCAGCTGGACACACTGGACATGATAATGAAATAATTTCCATAATTGAAGAATTACGTGAGGAAGGTATAATAATCTAATACATCAGCAAAAATGATCAGTTTGTTCTCATTATATGATGCCGTAACATTGTCAAATTGTTTGTCTGAATGAAAACAAATAAGTGATTGCGAGGAGATGGATAATGAAATAAGTGATGTCAAACGACAAGTTGTCAATGAGTTACATAAGCCGGCAAGACGTAATTTCATCAGAAGAACCACCACCGTCAAAGGTTTTGCAGATCTGTGGCAAATAGATCTTGCCGAATTACAACCTTATGCTAAACATAACAAAGGATATCGATATGTTCTTGTGGTCATTGATTGCTACTCGAAATATCTATGGACGAAGCCGATTAAAAATAAAACAGGTAGTGCTGTAACCAATGCAATGGAAGATGTGCTGAAAGAAGCCAACTATTCCCCGAAACATCTACAAAGCGATCAAGGATCAGAATTTTTCAATAGTTCTTTTTCATTTTTGATGCGAAAATATAAGATCAACCATTATTCAACATTCAGCACCATGAAGGCGGCCATAGCTGAAAGAGTAATTCGAACAATAAAGACGTGGCTTTATAGAGAATTTTCAGCGATGGGACACAACAAATGGTTGAATATTCTTCCAATCATAACAAGCAAATATAACAATAAGGTGCATCGTACAATTGGTATGAAACCAATCGATGTTATGCCAGCAACAAAACTGAAATTCAAAAGTTCCAAAGTAATCCCTCGAAGAAAACAAAGTATTTCCAAATTTCGAATGAATGATATTGTACGTATAAGCAAGTACAAGAATATTTTCGAAAAGGGTTACACTGCCAATTACACAACAGAACTATTCAAAATTGTTAAAATTAACCAAACATACCCCATAACTTATATTCTTGAAGACATGGATGGGAGCCCGATTAGAGGATGTTTTTATGGAGAAGAATTATTGAAAACGCAAAATCCTGACGTATACCTAGTTGAAAAAGTGTTGAGGAGGAAAGGAAATAAACTATACATTAAGTGGTTAGGCCTTCCAAGCGGAAAGAATTCATGGTTACACAAAAGTGCTATGGTTTAATATTTGAATGAAATTGTATTACTTATTATTCTCACTAAGCTGTAAGATTATTAATAAACTATAGAAAATATAGAACTATTTTTGAGTTTTTTTTTTCAAAATGAATAAATCATGAAGTGGTGAACGTTGCCCCAACCAAACGCAACGCCCAGTGTATGCCAAAACCGAAATAATCTGCATACTCCTCCCCACTTCATAGATTTTTGAAAAAGTCTTTCATTTCAACTCACAACATTGATAACATTTCATAATCCTCAGAGCTAATCACTATCAGATTGGAATGCGTGATCAAACTCTTTTCGCCACTTATCACGTACAGATGCTACCATATCAAAAAGTTTAGTGGACTCCTGAAGCTCAATCTCAGCTTGCATTTTCAAACAAAGGGCGGACTGATTCTTCTGTGTGATTTTGAAACGGAGTTTATCTGCATCTTCACACATTTTGATCAGTTCAGCCTTCGATGATACAATCTTTGCATCGAGCTTCTGAAGAACCACCTCGTCGTCCATGCTACCTCTTCGAACATCGTCATCGCATTTGACGATGATAGCTCTCGATTTTACGATGCTGCATTTCGCTTTCTTAAGCATGTCTCCACAACGCTGCAGTGGACCAAAAGAATGAAGCGATACATCTTCCAAATCACCTATCACATTCTTGAAGGTGTCATCTACTTTCTTCTTACGGGGTTTCCGTACACCCTTACTTGTTTTCTTGGGATTTGAAGCAGTAGATGCACACTTTCTCCTAGATGGTTTCGCTTTCGTATCGACACTAAGAGGAGAGAGAAGTGACGGGCATTTTGGTAGTGACAATTGTGAAAGGGTTGGATCAACACTTTCTGAAGGTTCCGGTATATCTCCCATCTTCAGATAATCATCAATGTTATATTCATCGATGAAACCTTCTTGGGATGACAAGTGATATACCGGAATATCTTCAAAACCAAAGTCATCATTTGTTGCAATACATGGCATTGCTTCTTCTTCAGCAGACAAATTTGGTAATGAGTTCATATTTAGCTCGTAGGAATGTGTGATATCAATGGGATGTGGACAGAAATGGTGCTGATGTTAATGCGACTCTAAGTTTTATTCAAACAAGTCGACTGGTACATGCGCACAATGAACATGACAACAAACCACCATAGAAGGAGAGGGAGTAGATATCCCTCCCTCCCAGGAGTTACCTTCACAAACTTCATAGGAAAAAGAAGTGTTGGACATCAAGAAAGTGAAAAATTCAAAATAATAGACCTACGGACGAATCCGCGGATTCGAGACCTTGACCGCTGTTTTGATTCGCGAGCGCGAATCAAAACGCGATTAAATTCGCGGCCGCGAATCGAACTGCGATTAAATTCGCGGCCGCGAATCGAACCGCGAAATAATTTGCTGGTTGAAAGTTATGATGGTGGGGGTAGGTCCAGAACCGGCTCAGATCTCCTACTCCTACTTATTTTTGAAAATTATATCTCACTCATGAATGATAATAAAGAAAAAGTTTGTTGGTCAAAAACATTAAAAATGATCATATCTTCCAAGAAAAAATATAAAATTGTAGGTTATACTTGAAATAAATTTTACAACAAAATCTCGATATCAATATTTAAAAAAATCATATCTCACTCATAAGTGGGAATTTCAAAAAAGTTCTATGATGAAAAACTTTCGCAATGATCATATATTTCCAAAAAAATATATAAAAAAAATCGCAGCAAAATATCTGAAAAGCGGTTCAATGCATTGCCCCTAATCAAAACATTCTGCACTTCAATGGCTGGTGGATACGCCAAGATTCAGATACATGGGTGCCCACCCAGGGTTTTTGACCCTTCATGTTAAATTCCTCCAGTATTAACAAAGTTAATACTTCTGAACTAAAGAAAATATCTCTTTTGAATAGGAACGTATGTGAACTGTTAGCAGTTTATAAACACAAGCAAGGGTCAAAAATATATGCTTGTAAATTGCCCATGCAGAGTTTTTGAAGCATGTACAATTTACAAGCCTGTAAACTGCAAGATATTTCACATACGTTCCTTTTACTTGCACTTCTATCACAAAAAGTCATATTTTCTTTGGGGGAATTTATCATGAGGGGTTAAATAAAGGTCTTTAGAGGTAGCTATAACGAATTCCTTCGGAGATCGCATTAGCTCAGTTGGTATAGTTTATATGTGTTGTGCTATTTGGCACTAGATGGACCAACTCTTCAGTTTTACGGAATTGTAGGAGCATGTATATGTAGTCGCATACATTTCAGGGGTTTGATTTAAAACATTCATATAGAAGAAATTTGACTAATTCTTTCGGAGGCTGCGTAGCTCAGTGGTGAGTTTGCAGTGTGCCCCGAGAAAGAAATCTCTCTATATCACCTAGGAGGTGGGTGGAGGGTGATATTAAGAGATTTATTTCTCGGGCTTTTTTTGGTTTTGTGACCTTGAACTCGCCCATCAAAAAAAAAACCTATCTTTTCTGTTCGATTATATTTTTTTTGCATAATTTCATTTTTATTTTTCATATCTAGAATTTTGCGCTGTACAGGTTCGAATCCCAGCCTAAAATAGTTTTTTTTATTTATCGTTTTTTAATCAATGAACCTCTCTTTTCTATTCGATTATAATTTTTTTTTGCATTTCGGATCCCAGCTTAAATTAGATTTTTTATTTCAAATAATTAATCAATGAATATTTCCATTTTTATTTTTCATTTCTAGAATTTTGTTCCGATCCCAGCTTAAAATAGATTTTTTATTTCAAATAATTAATCAATGAAAGTCCGTGAAGGGCCCCTCTACATCGCCCTTCACTGTGTACATCGACCAATTAATATATATGCACTCCTTTCAGAACTTTCATCAACTAATCATTTCCTGAAAAAAAATTGCATATTAATCATTTCCTGAAAAAAAAATTGCATAGTTTTTCATCATCTGCTTCCTGAATTCTATTGCTTCTTCACGCTTTCCTATCTTATTTTTCAGTTGGTCACGTTGTATCTGAGCTTCCCGAAATTTCTTTTCATACCTATCACATGTACTGTTCAGTTTTTTCAAATTTTCATTGTCTGTATCAGTCGATAAATCAAGTTTCTCCAGTATGGGCTAGCTTTTTTGACGATTTCTTTGAATTTGTCTATTTTCGATATCGGCCTACTACGCTTCCTTGCACTTTTCACAGGCGATTGTTCCACAATTTCGTTTTCTCTAATGGGTGATATGATAGTCGGCACTATATTTTCCATGTCCAACAGTGCCTTAACCGCCGCTTCACTTTCTGATTGAGATTTTGTTACTAACGCCATTACAGATAAAACACAACTGAACTATCGCAAAGAGACGCTATGAAATAAAAATTTACCCAAATGAAATGAATTTACGGTCATCTCAGGTAAAATTCACCCTCACCGGTCAGTTACTAAAATATTAAAGCTATTGTAGACGGCAGGTATCATTGGCGTTTCCATGCGGGGTTGAATCAGTGCATATTGGAATTGCTGTAATGTATTGTATCCGCGATATAATGGATTTTATCGAAATTTGTCATACTTGATAAAAGATTTGAAAGAGTAAATTCAACTAGAAAAAATATTTGAAAATATTTTTTTTGTCATGTTTCTGCACTTTAATTCGAAAATCAAACATTTCTTTTTAGAATCTCTAATATTTTTGTATCCACGTTATAATGGATTTTATCGAAAAATGTCATACTTGATAAAAGATTTGAAAGGATGAATTCTAATAGAAAAAAATTTGAAAATATATTTATGTCATGATTCTGCGGTTTCATTCGAAAATCAAATATTTTTTCCTAATAATCTCTAAGATTTTTTTATCCACGTTATAATGGATTTTATCGAAATATGTCATACTTGATAAAAGATTTGAATGGGTGGATTCTACTAAAAAAAAATTGAAGATATATTTTTGTCATGTTTCTGTGGTTTAATTCGAAAATCAAATATTTTTTCCTAAATATCTTCAGTATTTTTGTATCCTCGTTGTTTGCATTTGCGTCACTAATTAGATGACGAGGAAATCTAGGTTAATGGAGGAATTGCTATTCTCAGGAGATGAAGTGTGGGTTTAGTGGAGGTGGTAACCCCCACTCACGATTGTAACATATAAAATCGGTCCAAAATCCTAACATTTCATTCGACTTTTGTATTTTCTGTTAGAAACTGTGTTTGTATAGCAATTATGGTTGATCAAGTTGGTTTTGCATTGGAAGCCCTCTCCCAATTAGATGCCAACAATCAAGTTGATGTGTTGGCAGGTGACGAGTTTGTTTGGGAACAAGAAGATGAAGTTGTAGTGGGTGAGAATGGTGACAATGGCGAATTCCATGACCTGGTAGATTTTGAAGATGGCCGCCAAGACATACCCGCTGGGGATGACTTCGTCGAAGAAGAGTTCCTAGAAGATGACGGAGAAGAACCAGAAGTAGACGATGGAATTGTACCAGACTGTGAGGATGTCCCCGAAACGATCGTGAGCAATGCCCATCAGATAAATATGACAGAGGTGTTAGAAGACGTTGCAACAAATTTGTACTGTTGCAGCTTTTCATTTGTTACTATCAAAACTTGTGATAATGAAAAACGCTTCCTATGTGATATTTGTTTTGTACGGTATTGCGGCATGAATAATAATGGTGAGTGGTATCAGCATGTTAATTCACATGATACACTCGAGTATGCAAATGTTCCCACTCATAATTGTTATTCTTGTCACTCACCCCTATATCTGCTCTGTCCCGTAGGTGGATGTGTACATTGTAACAAATAACAGAGCTGAAATAGGGGTGGGGTTATGATGGGGTGGGGTTTTCTGGTCTGAGGGATACTGGCTAAAGAAAGAGGTGTGGCTTAAGACATAGTGGGGATTGAAGTGGAAGGTCGGAGTAGGTGGTCGAAGTGGGGACTGGAGTAGGAGGTCGGAGAAGAAGAAGAGGAGTGGGTGGTCGGAGTGGGGATTGGAGTAGGAGGTCGGAGAAGAAGAAGAGGAGTGGGTGGTCGGAGTGGGGATTGGAGTAGGAGGTCGGAGAAGAAGAAGAGGAGTGGGGTGGAGGTCTGAGTGTTTAAAACAAGAACTTCCTCCGAATAATCTTCAGTCACTCTTCTGAACTGACATCAGCTACCACATCATCCACAAGATCACCCGCCAGATCAACCACCAGCCAACTGAATTAGCAGACTATAGCAAGCTGTAATAATTTGAGAGTAAGTTAACAATCTTGTAATCATGAACCCGTTTAATTTTTTTTTGTATGTTTAGCTATGGATTCTCCCGCATTAACTGGTCTTGCAGCAATAACGATCCTGAGTAACATCAGGGTGGATGGCGCCGCACCTCAAATGCCAGACGAAGAGCACTTCAATGACGTTATGGACGTCATCAGGAGAGAGGCCCCCGAAATGCAGTCGCTGACGATGGACCAACGCAGACGGCAAGGTGGGTTCATTAACGGAGTTGCTTCCAAGAGATCCCGTGACGCAGGAGCAAATTCGTCGATGGAAGGTTTGCCTATAATCCAAATTGCTGACAGCGATGATGATTTCCTGCCTCCAAAACCACCGAAGAAATCATCATCGAGGAAGCACGCACACAACAGCAGAAGAAGGGTGTCCAAGAAGACATCCTCAACTGTTGTGACACCGGTTATAGACGCACCTTTACCACCTGTCGTTGAAGTTGCCCCTCCACAACCCACTGCTGAAGAAGTCCACCCTCCAGCACCTATCGTACCTGAGCTGGAGATGAGTGTGCAACGGGCAAAGCGTGGGATAGAGGAGGCCCAGCGGGACTATGATGACAGTCAGCTGGCGCGGGCAGAACTCAACCGCCAGCTGGAAGAGCTTGAGCGCCAGCAGGCAGAGCTGATGGCCCGCGATCGGCAGCAAAGTCTCCGGGAGGTCCAGCTAGTCACCAGGCTGGAAGACGCCAAGGCGCAGGGGGTGGCTTTGGTGGCACGGCTCCGAAGCAACCTGGAGCAATTTGCTAATTTTAATTTTTAGATATGTTAAGGTTAAGGTTAAGTTATTTGTAAGTAGATATAAGTTTTGTATATGTAGATTTAGAATAAAAATAGAAAAAAGATGAAGTGAAATAGGAGTGCACATTTAATGGTCTGGTGCACATTGAACAATGCGGAGGATGGGGCATTTTTCTTCAATTCATCTGAATTATGTTTTTACATATTTTATTTATATTTTATTTATATACATATTTTATTTATATTTTATTTACATATTTTATAAAATAATATGATGATTATTTCTACCATCTCCTGATTTCTCTCAGCCTTCAAACCCCCACTCTCTTCTCCCACCCTACACTGCCACCCCCGAACTAGTATAAATTCAATGCCAGCTCAGATTATAGTATCAGTCTTCCAAGATGCCTCTTCCAGACTCCACCTCGTCTCCGAGACATTGTGCCGAATTCGAAGATGATTTGGAACGGGAAGCGATGATAGCAAGATATCAGATCGTCTCTGCCGTACAGGTCCGGCAGGTATACCAGGGTGAGAGGCAGGATCCATTTTACCATCGAGATCCACGGGGTCCGATTCAGGTGAATGAGGTGTCGGACTCCACAGATGTGTGGAACTATCCATCTCCGTCGACTTCGGACGACGAAGATATGGATCAACGCGTCGACGACTTCGATAGCTCCTCGGAGGATGAGTTCGAGGATGATGGCCAAGTGGTCCATATCCGTGTCGAGGACATAAATATGGACCTCGACCCGGACGAGTTCCCCGTAGAGGACGACTCCGATGATGACACCATCATCTTGGTGTCATCGGATGACGAGGATGACGATGTCATCTAAGTCCTCACCCTGCCCCCCCCCCGTGGTCGTCCCGCATAAATATGCGGGATGGCACCCAGCTCTTCGGAGCACCCAATAGGCCCTTTTCAGGGCCACACAAAGAACATAAACACACGCATCTGCGCCACTCAATGGCAAAAATGTACAAAGTTTCCATAACTTGAATTGATACTTTTCAAAAAGAACTCACCCACTACCAAATTCTATAATATATTTGGTGAGTAAGAAATGAAAAATTTCAACATTGATTTAGAACATTTTATTTGTAATATTTTCATAATACAAATTTATTTTTCAAACAGCGGGTTCTGGATCACTACCTGGAGCCCACAGTTTTGGTCTATGTGTGAGCCAAACATCAGGATGTTTATTCTCCAATTCAGCTAACCTTCTTTCCAAATCATTATATTTCAGCATCACTGCAGATGTGACATTCAATGCATTGGCATCCAAATCATTTTTCAGATTTTTGCTGTTGTAATCGAGTTCAGTTGTCAACTCTGATATTTTTCGTGTCATTGTGGCTGTAGCATCCCATACTTTGATATCCATGTAAGGAATAGTTTATATTATCAGTTTATTACAATCTACACATTCATCAAATTGTTAGTAAGTCAGTTACTTCTTGTTTATAAATGAGGGCAACAACCGCATTTCTATAGTCGATGTTTATAGCTAATTAGTGCTGACAAATATTGTTCTACTTTTGATCGATTATTGAAAACTGGATAGTTCAGATATGTACTTCAACCTGTCAACCTGTAAACCAATCTTTTCGAGAGAATGAAATAAATACTCTGGACGAAGATTTCAAGTGTTTCAATGGCTTCTACCAACAGGGGCTCAACCTGGAACATTACATGGCGATCCTGCCAGTCCTGTAAATGTGCTAGTTAATCTTCACTTTTTAGATTTTTGTATTTGCGATCTAGATCATCAGTCACCTCCTCTACTTTTTCATTGAATGCTTGACGGGCTTCAGGTACAATCTTAGCCATTGTGGCATGTATGGCAGCCTGCAAGGCTTTAAGGACAAGTGCCTTCGTCTCCGTAATTTGTTCATTGAGATATAATTGAGTTACACAATCACTCTCGTCTATCGGTTCACCAGCATTTTTCAGTCTTTTACCTTGCATATCATATTGGTCGTCAGGCGAAAGCTTGAATCCCATACCTTGAGGACCTTGGGAACCTTGAAGAACTCGAACTTTGACAGTACCCCATTTTCGTCTACGGCCGAATTTATCAATAGCTTTGGACATCTTTCTTCCACCTTGATATCTTTCATACTGATGATTTCAAGACAATTAAAATCTATATATCTCTGTGTAGATATTTATTCTCTTAAATGAAACAATAGGAAATCAGAATAACGTGTATATTTATATATTTTTATATATTTGGTAACTGGACAAGACATTAACTAAAATTGACTAGTATAATTTGACTTTTATATAATAAGCGTAATTACATCTCAAATACAAATAAATAAGTATGGTGGTGAATTTTCCATTTGAAATGATATTTCATTTGTTCAATTCAGCTGTTAATAAATGAAGTAATTGATCCAAAGGACTCTCTTGGGAAAAAGATTGAATAATATTGGAAACCCAACGAATATTCTCTACTGGATCATTCTGGTAGAATTCTATATCGCTATGACCCCAAGGAAGAGTGTGTGTCGTATTGGGAATGATGAACCGTTTATCATCATGGTATGACAATGCAACTTTGTTCTTCAATTCAGTATACATGTCATGCAATATGCTTCTGAACGAGTTCATCTTCCTGAATATTAGACCACCCTGTTCGACAATTTTCTTATAATCTTCACATGTCAATTCATTCTTTATGACGGATCTTTTGACACCTTTTGCTTTTTTGAATTCACTACCTACAGACTGAACATAATATGCTTTGGCACCGGTACCATAAAAGCTAATTATGGGATCATTCGGAAATTCATCTTTGAAATTACCCAGAATTGACTTTGTAATAGGAATATTGAATTGGTTTCCTACGTTGTAATTGGAAGTATCAAACTCGCATATATTGTTGGTCATGAAATCATAAAAATTATCGGTATTTACTTTCAAAATTAAAGAATCCGTGTCAGTGTAGAGTAAGGTGGCATTTTCTGCATAATGACGTTTAATACATCCATAGAAAAAGTTGTACATGACTGTTTTGGATAATTCTAGAATACAAAATCCCAAATATAGCGGTTTATCGTACAATACATTAACTTTGCCCAATTGAATAGCAACAAAATTTTCTGAAAAAATTGAACAGCTTTTGAAATTTGGACGTGATATTAGGGCGCTAGCACCAATTTTCCTCTTGATACTTTCCCAATGCGTAACCAGTCTAACATCAATTCTGTTATCAACGTTTTCCATTGTTTTCCCATAAACTGCATTATTCATGAGTTTATAGAAATCTTTTTCAGCTTTGTTGTTAGATCGATTTCGCATTTCAGTGTTCAAATCAATATAAGGTTTCATCCAACATGACTGCTTGAATCTCAACACTCTATGTGTGTTCATAATAATAAGACCATTGGCCACAGCCTGCTGTAAGTTTTTATAATGTACAATATATTTTCTTTTGTCATTTAAATTTGGAATTAATTTAGGAATTTTTGATTTCGAGTGTGGTGGTATTAAACTTTCAACGAGAAAGGGAAGATCAGCATGTTTGTCATGTAACTCTTGGGGATAATGAACATCTACTTCAAGAACATAACCGTATGGACTATCAGATGCCACTCCCATTACATCCAAATTGATTATTTCATCGAGTGTTAGCCATGCAAAATCGTTGGTGGGTAATGGTTGTGACATACTGTGACCATATAGGTTAGGTTAGGTTAGGTTAGGTTAGGTTAGGTTAGGTTAGGTTATATGATATGTATGATGAAGGTTCATCTGGGTTATAATCGGGTAAAAATTTATTATTAGCTATATGCTTCCTTTCACTACACTGACTTATTCCGCCCCGTATTCCTTTTTTGAAAAAATTAATCATGTCAATGTCTGTCAATAATTCCAATTCAATATTCGTATACTTCAGCATTGCATCCCATGATATTCCGGGCGCTGTATAATACTGTGCCGGATCTAATTTATATTTATCTAAGCATATATTTCGAAAATTCTCAAATATGTCGCATAATAGAAGAACATCGGACTTCAAATATAAATCCGAGTATTCCCCTAAACTCTTACACTCGAATAAATGCCAAACAAGTTTCGCTCTCATATAATCCTTATCTGATATATGCTCTCCGTTAAGATTGTCATAAAACTGATTTTTAGTGGGTAGAGTTGGATAATTCAACTTGTCAATATGATCAACAAAGTTATATGGAAAAACACCTTTCTGTCTCATCAAATTGAATTTGTCAATTTGTGGAAAATGTTTATGCATCTCAATACACTGATCGGATGTTAAGTTAGCACCTAAGTTCTGCAAAGAATTCGACATGAATTTGAAACTATCTATAAATCTCATTTTCAAAAAATTCTTTTTTTCTTTTCCGTCTTTGTCAGTGTATGTGTGAGTGAATAGATGCTTAGTGAAAGAAATGTATTTTTCCTTAGTTTGTGGAATAACATCCACTTTGTCTTTGTTTCTATACAGTTCTTTTATGAACAAATGACAATCATACCCACTCAGATTATGGAAAATGATTGGAACAAAATTTGGCAATTTGAAATTTAAGTTACATACGGAATGTGCGGCAGGTGATCTTTTTTTTCCAGTGAGGTGGCAATGGTCTCTCACTTTCACATCACCACCCGTGAATGGTTTATCACATATTCCACAAAATTGTGTAGAAGAAAACTCTGCTTCTTCCGCGGGGGTTTGTGCAGCCATAGGAATTGGATACCTCAAATAATTGTGATAAATATTTCTCAAATCATATTCAAGTTTTGTAACAAATTTCTCGGCTGCATCCTCACCCCTATATGTAACAAATTTCGATAATTTATCATTGTATGAACATTTTATCGAATAAGCAAATGAATAAGGTTCGTGTTTGTATGTTTTATTCGAGAATGAGTGTTTAGGGTTGGGTTGACTAGTTTGAATGGGTTTGAGAACTGATTCAAAATCAGCATAAACTACAAATGGCACCTTCATTTGTTTCTCAAAATTTTCAAACATAAGTGCATTACCCGGTAACATTTTACCATATTTGTTGATTCTGAAATTGACTGATGGTGTTGTAGTACTCAAGTGATTACAGTCATGCAACTGATGACGTAACAGTAATCGCTCGTGAGAGAAATACAATAAACATCCATCACAAAAATATTTTTTATGCTCATGCGCAGATAGTTGACTTGAAACTAACCTAGAAAGGTCTTTAATCCAACAATAATGACTATTGCCAGAATCATCTGTTATAAGTAACAAATTAACATGTCTTCTAAGTCTTCTCTGTGAGTAACGCAACGGACCAACCACTTCATATTTCATTTTACCCTTATCAAGTTTTGACTCTAACCCATACACATTAATTGAAATATCATTCATGTCCTCAAACTTTTTTATAGCTTGAAGTTTAACTGGAAAATCCATACCTGTTACATTCAAGACATTGGCGTAGTGGGGGTATGAGGAAACTTCTGACACTCTACCATTCGCAGGAAACAATGCAGATGTGATGGCCCATGCAAAACAATGTTGATCTTCATTACGAATATTCACAACGCCTTTTCTTGTCTCAATGAACTCGGGCAGCTTCACATACGAACATCCGCTGAGTGGACTATACTTGTTGATGTTCACTTCGAGGAACTTAATTTTTTCACAACTCCATCCTGAAACATAACAATAATTTATTATTCATATAAATAGAAATGAAACTTTAAATAAATACCTGAATCACGTTCTTCAAATTCCGTAGTCTGAGCAATAATGACATCACGGAATCCATCGAATAATGCACCCAAATCCGTAGACTGATCCACAATTTTATTCTGTGAATTGAATGACTTCGTGTCACTCAAATCCCGTGTTTGAACAATGTAGCTGCCAAATACTTCCATATTCACTTTAAAGATCTTGTGAACCTTTATTGCCTCTTCAAGTAATCCAATAACCTTCTCCCTGATCTCATTGAAGAATGGCATATATTCAGTGTAAACATTGGTACTTTCCACTCTATAACTCACAATTCTACACTTGAAAGCATTCCTTATAATCTGTATGCCATCACTCACTTGCACACATGCATTGTTCCTGTGTTGGAGAGTTCTTTTGTGAGAATTAACTTGGGATGTAGGAATTGTCACATTACAACAATTGCATGTGTACATTGGTGTCGATGCAGCCACATCTAACTTAATCCTTTTCACAGAAGGGCCACCTTGGCAACTTTGAAGTTGATGCCGACGGAGATTATCACTACGAGTGAACGATTTACCACAACCACAGGAATACATTTTATCGATGTCGTCTTCTCAGCACAAAACTCAACAAAATACTGATTTCACAATCATTCCCACCTCCTTTATATGTAATATCGATGAGTGGGAGAGAGGGTGAACAAATTCTATCCGCTTCGACTATTCATACAACGTCACAGCAGAACCATCCCCACCATATCAATGAAGAGAGGACGGAGAGTAGTCGATGAGTCACCGCAGTGTATGGGTGTGTGACGCCAGTTCACATATCTGACTGGATATCCGTGGCGTGCAGACGTCTCTATACTTCGGTTTAGATTTTTATGCGTACTCCACACATTAGATCATACACAATGGCAGAGTAAGTATACATGAAAGACATTGAGGTAAGAAAAATATATTAAGTACTTGGCAAAAGGTACTTGTCCGTGTATGAAAAAAAATCAAGTCATCACAATCTCTAGGACAAACACAAACCCTGAACACCTCCCAACAATATACATCATGGTCAAGGCTAAGGGCAAGCCCAAGTCCTAGGTCAAGTCCTAGGTCGAGGTCATAGGTCGAGGTCATAGGTCAAGGTCATAGGTCATAGGTCAAGGTCATGGGTCAAGGTCATAGGTCGAGGTCATAGGTCAAGGTCACTGATGACGTCATAGTGGTGGGGGGAGGCCCAGAACCGGCTCAAATCTCCTACTGGCGAAACTTTCTCAAAGCGATTTATAAATGTCAACAAAACTGAACAATCGTATCTGACATAAGGAAATTGAAGTGACCGTCGGCCGCTTACGATGAAGTCTGGTTTTGAGGAACAGGCATTTTTATCGCGATAAAACTGTTGCATCCTTTTTTATCGCTGTCAAAATCACTCAAACGTCATATTTAAATGGGTTTCTTTCTACAGGAGTTGATTCATCAAGAGAAAAAATTAACATGTTAATTTTTCAGGCCATCTAGTTCTGAGAACCTTGATCTATCATCGGAGTATGAAAAGGCCGAATTAATGGGAGAAGCACACGACTGTTTACCGTATAATTTAAACTGTAGTATAAGTATTGTTGATTTGATTAGTACTTTTGTAGATTTCTGATTGAAAGAAACAATTGAGTTACGGCGTTTTTTTATTTATTCAGTCCAGTAATCTTGTCGCCTGGAGAAATCAAAATTTTCGACCTCGAGCGCCTAATGCAACATTGTCAAAAATAAAGAAAACAAAACAACGAAATATTCTAAGTTTCTTCAGTTTTCAGCGAATTTATCTCTGAATGATCAATTTTAGGATTACAAATTATTCCATAAGTAAATTAAATTTTCCACAATGTAAGCCTACAATCGCCTTTGAAGACAAAATTCCTTTATTTTCAAAATTTATAAATTTTTCCAAACTCGAAAATATAGCAACATTTTGTTGTTGGCTGGGCATATTTTCTTCGGAAAATGTCACTCCGTCCAGCTGGCTGTAAGGAAAACCTGCTCATCGATATATGTATCACGCAGGATTCCGAGCAGTATAAGCGTAACATTTCCATGACCTGGATGAATTTACATTTGATAGAAATTTGCATGAGCTTATCTTGCATTTGCTCGGATGCCTGGCGGAACCCGATGAAATAGTGGGATGAATTGGACAACTAATGCTGCTCTGGAGGACTTGATTTACCATAAGGTCAGGTAAGAGTCCAAACAGAGCAGGTAATCTTCAGAAGGAGCGTGTTTCAGGGAGGCTCCCTCGGCCCTCTTCTTTTCAGCATTTCATTATTATCACCTGATTATCATCTAAGGGTTGTGCAAAAATTCACGTGGATGCTATCGAAATGGAATTTGGGATCGACAATTGTGCCACGGTTCATCTCAAAAGAGGACGACGCGACGCAAGGAACCCAGCCAACCATGCGATACAAGAAACTTGTAAAGGCGACATCGCATGATGACGTGCGACATCGCATTTGAAGTTACAAACATGTATCCAACACTTTTAGGTAATGTGAAAATGTTCAGACATGAAATGCGACGTCACATAGAAAGTCACTAACAGGTGATATACAAGTCCACATTTCATATCACAAATAGGCCACTCTGTGATATCAACTATTTCTCATAGATTGTTCAAGATAAATGTTGACGAGCTCTGGGTTGCGTACTACCTATTCAATATAATACAATCACTTTGTCTCTACATCGAAAACAATTTTCATCTACTTACATTCATCCAAACTTCTGACAGGCATTTGCGTACAACACCTGACTATTATCATCTTCATATAAGAACAGTTAACACCAGTGTGGGCAGTTTAGGCAAATCGTGAATATTTGGTAAAAACAAATTGAAATCTAAAAAACTCACGTGTTTGATTATGTATGCGCATTAAATCAAATACAAATTAAAATTCCATGATGAAACATTACAAAACTCATTGAAATCCTTTTAAACGACACACACTATTATTCTTTCTCGAAATTTAAATGATAAAAGCTTAATCCAAAGATTATCATCGTTCGATGAACGCAAGATTCGAACGCCGATTTCTAGGTTATGTTCGCTTATGAAACAACGCGCAACACCCTTTCGCCGAGAAACTAAAAAGACTGCTAACTTAGCGACGAGTTCGCACACTACAGTTGTGTGTATCCTATAATTTTCGTCTCATACATGTCTAAATGTGGTATCTCGACTTGGTAGTTGACGTCGAATAGGTGTCTGATGATTGTTGCTGCCACATCACATTTTTTCCTGTTTGTGATGTGTTATTGTGACTGTAACATCAAATTTACGTGGAATATAGGTAAAGACCGAACTTCGCATTGGTGCACCATTGTTACATCACATAATTCTTGATGTCACACGATGGTTGTCTGGGAATACGTAGACGATGTTCAGCTCCTACATGATCTTGATGTCGGAGAGACGTATACTTACCTAAAGGTGGAACAATGCCGATTCCAAGAGGTATAACCACAGTTGAAGAACTCTTTCCGCTGCAAGTATCAGCATAACTTCCGACAAATCTCGTCATCAGAACTGACGAGAAAGAATAAAGTTGCTGCAACTAATATGCTTGCCGATCCGATTTTACTCTACTCCTTTGGAGTGGTGAAATGGACAACATGACATAAAAACTGCATCTTTATAGGAGCTTCCACCCTAAATCGTCCGTTCCACGGTTATACTTTCCCAGACAACAGGGAGGCCGTGGACATTTGAGTTTGGAATGACTGAATAACATGCAGAATGGTACTAAATGAAGCCTGTAAATTAATCAGGAGATCAGGTCCCTGTTCTCTGCTTGGTTTATGACCATGAGAAAGCAGGGACTGGAGCATTTCTATTCAAGACAGCAGCCCGTGCAGTCGACGAACCTGGTCAAGTTTTCGACTTTGAACGGATTCACATAAACTCTATCACCGATTTGGAGCCTGTTCAGCAAAAAGCTCATAAAATCTGCGGAAACTGAAACACTTCTGCAGCCACATAAGCATAAGCCAATACATGGGGCTTATCCAAAAATTCTACCTTTGCTTTCCTCGGGTAAAGTGAGCTGAAGTCTGTTCTACCATAGTCCCGTAATGGGTGTAGAGGTCCCGATGAGTAGATGCAGAACGTCATGGGGTTCCTGAGACCATAACGGATTTGCTGTTTGCTTGTCAAGCTTAGGAGGTCTCAGCCTATATTTACAGGCAAATCACGGCGCTAAGAGTGTTAAACTACCAGCTACGACACTCGTACGGTATAGACGAGACACTGGTGTTGCCTCATGCTCCGGGGGATATTGAGTCCGTTGTGGAGAATGAGAGGTCCCGAATCTATTGGAACTATTCATTTCCCACCCTCGGGAATACAAGCAATTAGGCCTCTAGTCCTCCTCGACCATCAAAGTAGGACGATATTCGTCATAGAGTTTTCAGCTCCTGGCGAAACGAACATCGTCCCAAAAAAGGGAAGGAAAAGTCTCGTTTTATGCCGTTCCTGCAGAAACGACACACATCACAGGATATTTAGCATACCTTTTGCCAACATCCGAATTTTCTCCTAATAACGTTTTGAGATATGCACTCTCCATTTTATACTACGAAAATTATCTTTCTCAAATTTTATAACATCACCTCAAAACACCGCATGAATACAAAGAAAACAGTTTTATTAACATTAAACAACACGATCATCTGAATATTAATGAAATCCTTATGGCGCCAATTTCATTGTTTGACCATCACCGCCATTTTGACGGCTGAAAAGTCACGTGGTTTGGATTACCTAATAGACACGTAAAGGTTACAGCGGACCAGGCCAATGAGCCAATTCCTACTTATAATTATTATGCTATCAATAGTCTACAGTACTTACTGGTTAGAAAATTCCGCACTCAGCTGGTACGGTAAAATATCGCTTACCGGACTTGTAGGGTAAATCTAGGAAAATGGAAAATTTCTCTTTCGGAACAAAATTTATTTCTCTTTAATCATGCCCTGTAGTACATATTATTATATCCCATTGATGTTTACATTGACAGAACAACAAACTACTTTTAGAATTATTGGTCTTTGCCTCAAAGGTATAGATGGGAGAGAAAGAGGTTTCACCAAACAATAGTACCATTCCCAAACTTGTGAAAAAATATGTAGTTCTGTTGATATAAAAATGTGTTTGGAAATTGGAATGATAATATTATTTGCATATAGGTGGAGTAACAGAGATTGTACATGGGCAAAACGTTATATTTATACTTTGAAAAACAGTCAACATTATTTCACAACGATCTTTATATTGATTTTCATGTGTTAAAATATGATATATGTTGTGCGTTAACATTTTTATCTTATATAATACATGTTAACTTCACCAGAAATTTGTAAGATGTTGTCCTAAAATATTGGAATGTGGGAATTTGTTCACACTTAGTCGAATGTAATTTGAAAGAGATATCAAGAACTCTGGGGTCAAGTGTTCGTATTAATTATGAATTTATTTTGTTCAGAATCTTAAATAATTTGGATTTGCAAAAAATGTCAACTAGTCAATAAATCAAGTTTCATAAAAAAGTACATAAAGTACAAATGGACAAAAAACTTGCCTAATAGCTGTTGACTTGTATATAGTCGCTGTAATTGGCTACTAACAAATTATCAGAAATAATATCCCGATAAAATGCAGAGTCTAGCCGTAATATGTCATTGAGAAACACCACAAGAGTTTGCTCGAGTGGTGTTTTGTACAGCAGCACAGTTTGAGTGCCTGGAAAGGTAAAAGTATTTTGAAAATGTTGCATTTTGGAGGCATATTCGATTAGACAATTTCACGAATACATTATATTATGGACTAAATGCGTATGGAAGTAATGGTAAATTTTGTGTAATTAATGTCAGTTGAACCATCAAACCTTGCCTCAAACTGACGTTTCTATATTTAAAGTGATTGTTGTAACTATGGAAACGTATAAATGAGGAAGAGGCGAAACACCGATTTAAAAAATACCACAGTGTTTTCGAAAAGTCCTTTTCTCATTGGTTTGAATTAAAAAAAGTATCGCATTTGATTGGTTTATATGATATAAGTGAAATTGTCAGTGTAATTTTGATACTATTGGTCGATTTAAATTATTTTCTCATGACGATTGGCTGACAGGATCGAATAAAAAATAATCAGTCAATTTCAGTTCAGCAGACGGTGAATAGAACTGTAACTATCACTGGTATGACGAGAGGGTTTGTTTAATTTTCGAAATCACAATCAACGATGAATTCTAATAATCCAAAAACTCATATTAAATCCACTGCGTACTGTTTCGCCAACTCTTTTCACATTAAATCTCCACTTATCTTAAATCTGAATTTCAAGTCAAATGTGCGAGAAACTTCAAGAAATGCCGAGAAATGCCGGGAAATGTCGAGAACCGCCGAGAAATGCCGAGCTGCACCGAGAAATTCCGGGAAACACTGAAAAAAAGCGAGAAGGGCCAAGGTCCGTTCATCGATATGTATCGAAAATAGTATGAGACTCATTGGTCTAGATGATTCAATAACGTTCTAGAGATTATTGTTGCCTCTTCCGATGAAAGGTAACGAGTTTTCCGAAAATAAACTTGTGAAGAAATCACAAAAATGTTCACAAAAGGCATGACTTACTCGGAGCTCTGAAGCTTTCACATTTTAAAAGCTACCAATTCGAATAAAAAATTCTCACAACAATGTTGAAGAAAATAAATCGGAAATGATCGAATTGTTCAATACTTTCGGAAACTTACTATACTACAGATTTTTGGAGAGCATTACTTCTATGTTGGTAATATAATTTTTGAGAATTTGAAATGAAATTATTAAATTTTTTGTGACAAGACTGTTCATATTTGTTTTCGCACTGCCATGCTTCTGAAAACGTAACTTAGTATTTATTACTCTGTTATGATCAAATTCATGACAATTACTTTTATGGATGGAACCATTCTCGTTGTTCAAAATCATGGAACCTCCTACATTCAATGAAGGACAACATCGAACAAATTTGGGATTTTTTTGCTAAGAATTCGATTTGGCATACGAGTCGACAGACATTATATACATGCAGAATATCCCAACAAAAACTGCCCATAGGAGATTTATTTCAGTTGGGACATCCTGTATACAAAATCGACTTTGAATTCGAAGACATTTGTGTTTTTCTATGACTGAATTGAATTCATAAATTTGGTATCAAAATATGTCAACACTTTTTGCTATCTAAGAGAAATGAAGATTAGGTATGTATTTGACATCGAACACAATAATATATTTTGAATACATTACAAGAAACAGTGATGAATTTGACGTTATTTCTCTTGGCTTATATTGAAGTGATATTCCTTCTTCGACAAGAAACAAATGATAGCGTATGTCACATGTTTTAGTTTGTAATACATGATACTAGTTATTTTTTTTAATAAAACAATTGAAAAAAACAATCAGGAATTCAGTATTCATGAAAATATCTATCGAGAAAGGAACCAATTTCATACATTATTCCGTGGCTTAGTGGAATCAATCAGATAATGGATATCAATTGTGTTTTTATTGCCTTTGATGATTTCTTGAGAGAATAATCATTTGCTGAAAAAAGTATCTGCTACAGTTTTATTTTTCTTATCTTGAAAAGAAAGTATCTCAAGTGTTTCACGATTCAAAAGTTATTTGTCAGTAGAGGAGGATTATCTCTTTACAAAATTTGCCAGTTCAAAATAGCTTCTGAGATGTAGAAACAAGATCCACTTAACTTGCCTCGTTTTGTATTTATTTATATAACATTTTATTCAAATAAAAGCTAGAGAGCAGTATATTCCAGTTTTCTGTATTCTCCAAATCATATCCCTATCAAAATGAAATGGAATTAAAAAATACTGCTTCATTTTCGTAAACTTTTCGAACCATGTGAAAATGAATAATTGGTTCTTCCTCTTTCTACCACTAATCACTAATTTTTTACAGAATATGACTTAGGTCCTCTGCTGATACTTAGTATCATGTTGCAGTTTATCGATAATATTTCAAATATTATAGAATTCTTCTCTATATGGGAAATCATTGAATTATGTTCCTTGATATTATATTGCCAAGATCTAATAATTTTGTTTGAATTCATTATAGCTATTAATGTAACGAGATTATTATGCGATTTATAATAATCGAGGATGTCGCCTGTGCAACCTCCGACATTTATTTGAATTGCATAATAATCTAGTTACATTGAAAGCTTTATCGTATCATTGACAACGATGATAAATGAAATCAACTACTTTGGTTATGTCACGTTATAGCCATTTGGTATCAATTATAAAGTAACTAAAGTATTATATTGTAACTAATGTATTATGTGTTGTTATTATATTATAATATTAATAATTTGTAATAACTTAATATCCAATTATACGATAAAGTCATTTAACATTTGTCAAAACCCCAAATTATAAAAATTTTCAAAAAGTTTAGTGGGAAAAAGTTTGGTAGATAAAGTAAACATTTTTTAATTAACTAATCAATTAATAAAAATGATTCCTGAATGTTTGTACTATATTTAAGAATATTTCAAAAGAAATTTTTTCTCAAAAATTGGGGGAATGAAATTAGAGTTTTTGAATAGTTGAATATTTTTTTCAATTTATTGAATGTTTTCGTGGAGCTGAGAACTGAATTCACTCCTCCTTAATTTGAATGAATATTATACAAATAAAAAGGGTTCAAAATTCGAATATTATGACTACGTTATTTTGAATTAAATTCAAGAAATAGAAGCTACCCAAAACACCAAAACTATATCCCTTTCACTCGACGCGCGTTTCGTCAACAGAGTTAGCCTTCTCAAGCTCTATTTCTTGAATTGTATTCACAACAAAGGTTCCAAATATTCATTTTCGAACGTAAATTTGATTTCATGTATCAACAAAAAATAAAAAGAATTTCACAAATTTTTTTATTTCAGTTGAAAAAATAGCATAGTTAACCTATTAGTTTTCTTTCATAAAGCGTTGTTTATAGGATGTCGTTTATTTATCGTATTCATTTCAATTTTATTTTGAAAAAAAAAAACTTCATGGAGATGGCTATGACTTCAGACCTAAATGCATTTCTTATCATTGGACAACGTCTCTTATAACATTTTTTAATATTTTCCAAAATGAGGGTTCTTTACATAAACTTTTATCAGGCATAATTTTTTTGTTTCCATTAAAAATAGAATGTTTTCCTCAGAAACTGAATTATTTCGATTGTTTATATTAGAGAAAAACATTTAATTTTTATTTTTTCTATGTGATTACTCAAACGTCAAATATTGATACTTGTTTTTCTCAGCTTCAGCAATGCTTCTGTTTTTAAATCTTTTATTGAATTTTATATTTTCCACATTCTCGAATATAATGCAAATGGTGTTTTCTGAATCGATAGTCAAATTTAATTCATTTAACCATATTTCCATTCTTCAATTCATTTTTAGGTATTATGTAATAGAGTAACTACATCATCATCTGCGAGAGAAAAATATAATAAAATTGTTTCAAGACAGTAACGTATACAGATCGGGCAAAACTGTAATGCATCATAGCGTGTGGTATTCCATGCAATGTGCATAACGTCACACATTTGCTGTGCTGGTGTATTTTTGCCCGACCTGTATAATATGTTGATGAAAGTATTTTATTCTAGTAGTTCTTCACTACTACTATTCATTGGCAATATTTTACTGGCTCATACTAGATACCATCACTGAAAAGTTTAAGAATGGGTACATATGAATGTTAGTGATAGTTGTCGCAAAGGTTAATCAACAGACAATGAGAAATATCCTGTAACAATTGTGGATCATGTGAAAGATACAGAGGCTATGATATGTTGTGTGCAAAATAACATTAAGATATGATTTGAGAACTTTCACATTTTGGCCAAGTCCAAATACGAATATGATAGGTGATACAATGATGCCATGATAGGTGTGTGGTAAGGAGAATGGCTGAGAACTGGAGTTCACAATTCTGTTCACCAGCAATAAATTAAAATTCTACCAACAATATCTACAACAATATAAAAATTTGCAGCGTATTAGGTACAGTCACAGCTTTCGGAAAGATTAACATACATTTTTTACATTATTATTAGCATATTAACATTAATCAGTTATTCTCATTCAGGGTACAAAAACAAAAAATATTCACAGACAATCCCAATATTTTATACAGGGTGGTCCCAAATGATACTAAAATATGTCAGAGTTTCTTCACACTCTTTGGATGGAAATCTTCTATAGACATACGTCCAACAAGGTTTATTTTTAAAATAAACTGTTGACAAAAAACTTTTATTTCTTCCGATTAACGGTGCAATGAAAAATATTTAAAAAGCAATATTTTTACTTAAGCTATGATACCTTCCTTCTTCAACACTTTCAGATGGTATATGATTAGTGTTTGAAACAGACATATCTTGAGATGTCCAAGGACCACCCTGCCTATCAAAATATATATACTGAAAAATGAAACGATCGAATATTCTGGAATGAAAATGGTTGTATATATCCATGATTTTGATTTTCTCAAATTCTCTCTTGATATATTATAAATCTTTGCATTGGCAGGGCTAATACACTTTTTAAATGGAGATGGAATCCATTCAATTACATTCACCTGAGTCTGTGATATACCATGTCTAATTCTGTGATATATCAGATATACATTCCGTTGAAGGACCCCCTGAACACAATGATATTTGTATTTAATTTTTTTTGGTCAAATGCTATAGTTCAAAAACTGCTTTTCACAACACTAAAAATATATCTATCTATTTGTATTAAATAGCATTGGAATTCAAGTGATACCTCATTCGAAAAGTATTTCAATTCTCAAAATGACTGCAGAATTTTGGACAAAATTGTGCATTTAAAATAAAATGGCGGCAAATAATAGAACTGTCGTATGGGATCGTTACGGAAATATTGCTATTGATAAGCTCTAGCAAGAGTGTCAAATCTTTTTTAATATCTGCAAAAGTTCTCGGTCCCTCAAAGGAGCCCTCACGAATTTATATGGGAAATTGGCTCTCGGTCAAATTGGCTGAAATTTTATTACGTGTGAGGAAACTTTTTTGCATTTTTTTGCATCAGGGTGGTTGCACCCTTCAATATAAAATGTGCCTGCAACCTACCAGCCCGATTCATTTTACACTATTAATATCGTCTGAAGTATACCTCGTTAGACCTCTCTGATTATTCTTATCGTTATTCTCAATCATATTCTCCATATTGTCATGACAAAATGAGTTCTGAGACAACAGCTGGCTGAACATTTTTTTTATTCGTACGGTAAGATTCATTCCGAATCATTCATCACATAGATCCGTTTTTATGAACAAGCGTTTCTTGCTCCGAGGAATTTTCACTTTCATATAGTTTCCGAGCTTCTGTTTTTAGAACCTGCGTTTTAGAGCTGACGAAAAGGCAGGACAGACTTTTTGTAGTTTTCCACTAAATTTGCTACGGGTCACTACGAAGGCTACGCGTTCCTATGCATCATATGAAATTTACATCAGAACGAAGTATTTTTCAATCTGGTACCGTTGTAGCTCTTGCTTCTTGCATTGTGCTGCACTTTGAGCCATGTGCTTTTGAGTGAGTAACTGTTGATTTCGTTCTGATATATTTTCTTCCGTAACTAGTGACTGTTAAACCGACAGCAATTGATTTTTCTGGCCATTTGAATATTTTCGATGTGTTTCAATCAGAAATGGTAATTTGGGTATCTGTGACAATTTTAACTAATTGGCGCCGTCTATCAGACTCGATTTCTTAACCCATTTGCTTTCAAAATTGCTGTGCGTACTAGACTCGTTAAGGAATAGAGAAATTTGTAACTGACAGGATTAGGTTTGGCTGACTTGTTGGCCGAACAAACCTCAATTCGTGTTGTTTGGAAGATCCCGTTTCAGTTTCACAGTAATGTACGACAACAGGCTTACTGAAACAACGTAACATATGTTATGGTGGGATGGATCGTTAGAAATATGAGTAATTAAATGATTTTGTATGTGTCGTTTTTGAGATACAAGCGGCCAAAATAAAAACGAGTAGGTGGATATGACCAACAAAGGGAAAAACGGTTTTGTGAGTCAAAATAAGACAAATTCAGGATGAAAATTTATTAAGGTATTAGTGGGGCATAGTAAAAACAATTGACACATCGTTTTTTGCTACAAAAACAATTATGTATGTATTGCTACTGTTGATTGAACAAAAGATTAGATTCAATTAGATACAGGATGTCTTCCTTTTTTTTTAAGGACATTTAAAATGTTTATATTGAAAATACCAAAAATACTCTATCATGAAAATGTTGACTATTATACAGTGTGTCCCACTTGGGTATCTTTTTAACGATGAGAGATACGAGATCGGTTAAATGACACCAAATGTGTAGTTTATCAATGCCAACTATGATGTGAAAAAATATTTTGATAAAATTTTATCGTTTTTGTTTTACACGCAAAAAACAGATTTTGATCATTTTCGATCATGTCTCCGTAACTTCTTCCAAATTGAAGTTGGTTCTGATATCTCAAATTGTAAAAGAGTTGGCATAAATTTCATATTTTTTTTTCGAAATCTTGAAAAACTGACATGAGAATATGAAATTCTTATTCGAATATGTTCATAAATGAAGAAGTTGAAATGAAGGAGACGTGAAAATGCTTAAAATCTATTTTTTTGCGTATAAAACAAAAACGAATAGATTTCCTCTAAATATTATTTCACATTATAGTTGGCCTTCATGAACTCCACATTTGGTGTTATTTAACCGACCTCGTATACGACAGTTTTGTCAACTTTGTATATTTCGTTTCTGAGATATGCATCTTTAAAGTTTACGATATATGAGGTTGTTACTATCGATTGAACAAAACTTTAGGGAACATCATATGAAATTAAATTATATTACATAAACTTTTGGAAATATAATATTTGATACTAAAACAACACAAACTACACTCAACAACATGATTAAACTCAAATTCAAGAACAAAGTATAAAAAATAACTTCCAACCTGAAAACTCAAATAATATCACTGATAATGTTATTTTTACAGTGGGTACTGTTTAAAATGATTGGTTAATGTTATCAACAATATAAAAAATAATAGAACTCTTAAGAACAATTGATAATGTAAATGCCCGAAAAAACAAAAAACAAAAACGTAACGCACTCTGAATCTGAATGAAAGGTAATATTGAACAATTGAGTTTATCAGAAAGTTCCCTTATGTTTTGAATAATCAACAGTAGCAACTAATATTCTTTTTCCTCAATGAACGGCCTGTAAATTGTTTTCAATATAGGAGTAAGTATAAACCAAATTTAAGAAATTGATATTTCCAACAGAGAGAGTCATCATGACACAAAACATATTTTTATCGCCTAGAATAGACTGAAACTATGATGTCTTACTAAAATTTTACTTGTAGGTTCTGGAATAATGCTAGAAAAAAAACAGGCATTTATTTTCACTAGCCCAGAATACCGGGTGACCACGAGGTGAGGTACGCCCCTTAATTTTTCTAAAGTTTTGATGATCCAGATTTCAAATTTGGTATGTTGCTGTAGTATTTGAATTCGCATATTTTGACGCCATCACTAATAATTTACCAATTCTGGTTTTTCCGGAAATGACATCAACTTTCGATTTTCAAATTTCCAATGAGTACGGAGGTATTGGCATTTATTTTATCCATAAGCTCACTGAGTGGGAGAGAGTTAGATGGACCTGCCAGAAAAAGTTTCTCTCTCCTACTCATTGAGCTAATGTATAAAATAAATGGCGATATCTCCGTATATAGTCATTGGAGATAACATATTCAAACCTGGTATCGTTGGATTCCTCATGATCATCCCTAACCGATCATGAAATAATATACAGGATATCCTATTCGAAAATCGCAAGTTGATGTTATTTCCGGAAAAACTGGAGCTTGATTTTTTTTTCAAACATGTCAATAAGTGCCGTATAGTGAGCATATTCAATGTTCTGAATTACAGAAATATAGCTAAAGAAACAGTGGAGAAAACGGGGGCGTAACTCACCTCATGGCACCCGTTATACTATCTATCAACAAAATAATAATTGGACGTTTTAACGAGTTCCGATAAATACATTTCCATCCGAATATTATCTTATTTCGACAAGAAAAAAAGTTTTTTTTCTTTGTCAATTTTAACCAACTACGACGTTTTTACGAATATTGGCAGCTTTCATCTTAGTAACGACACATACAAAATCATTTAAACTCACACTTTTTTTTAACGACCCATCCTACTACAACATAATACAATTTTATCCAATTTGACAAAGAGCCAATTTTCTTATATGTTTTGGTACAGATGAGTGTCATCTTCGAAAGAAATCCAGATGACAAGAAGGCATCAGGTAAAGTGATATCTAGTTTTAATGAATTTCGTCATAACTTAAAAAGTAAAAATTGAGAAAACAATATTTGATTTACATAGCATAAACAATATGATGCTTCCTTATTCGGCTGTAGTTTATGATGTTAATTATTTTTTTCAGTTAGGTATTGGAAATGAATCGACTGGCAACACTACCGATACTTGACGTAAAATCAATATTACATGGGTATATACACGGAACATTATATTTTTGAACGATGAATAAGGGTGTAATCTTGAAACAAAAAGGCAAACCACTCATGAAGATTGTCCTGCACTCACCCAAATATAATTTTAACAATTCACTTATTTATATTATAATTTTATCCAAGATGGTAAAAAATTCTCAAACAACCATATTAATAATATCAATTACCTTATATTGGTATCTGGAAGGCAATAGGGTTGAAGCCGAATTAGATTTAGTTACAACAAAAACATGAGTAAGCAGTGGCCCACCATGACCGTAACAATCTTTTTATATTTGTACTCAATTCTAGCGAAAACGATTCAGTTCATCAGACAAAAGACCACTGGATCCTTCAATTCATTGTTTCGGGTACGCCACTGTATTGCGACTAATTATCAACTCCTTTACTTCCATGAATTCAGACTCCTACAAAGGAAGAACTAGGTAGGCCAAAATAGCGAATAGAAGAACATTTTTTAAGTAGTTTATAGATTATCCGCTCCTCATAATATCATGCCCATCCAAAATTATTTAGTTTTGGACTGTAAATTCTGTTCATTTCAATTAATACATTTTAGTCCTCAAAAGAACAAAATATTTGAGATTTATTCTTTCAATTAACATTTTCAAAATTTCGGTTCGTTTCGAAGTAATTACCCATAAAATTAGTTCACACCGATAACTTCCAAGGAAAATAAACCTATCCAAATGGGACCAAGACCTATTAGTTCATTTACTAGGTACCTAGTTCAATGGTTTGAATTCAAATATGTTATTCCATATGTTACTTTTCTGGAATCTTCTTCCTTTCATTTGGCCATTAAAAGTGTGAATAGTCTGTTTTTCCATCTACACTCACCGGCAAAAAAAAACAGCCACTAAAAACTGGTCCCAATTTTGAAGTTGGTGTCCTCACGAATCGCTCATTTGATTTTGATGTTTTTTTTTCAGATTTTAGATTGATTCCTCAATAACTAGGCTATGTTACTCCCTCTCGACCATCAGGCGATCGCTTATCGAGGTATACCAAGGGTATCGGATACATAACGTTGACTTCGGCCATCATCAATAATTGAAATAATCAGGGCCACAATACGAGCAACATCCGTCACAGATAATCGTTGACAAGCTGTTGATGCTAATGTCAGTGCCAATAAATGTAAAATAGTTATTTATGATACAAGTGTTAAAAGTGGCATTTTATTTTGTGAGTGGGGAATATTGCGAAACGAGCGTTAGCGAGTGGAGCAACCCCACGAGCAAAATAAAATCACTTTTAACAAATGTATCATACAAAATTTTTTGTTCAACAGTTACTGCTAGTAAGAAAAAAACAAAAAAAAAATAAGATCCATAAGGATTCGAACACACGATCTTTGGATTACAAGGCTGACTGACAGATACTTCAAATATAATAAACCCCAACGCACTTTATTTATGAATGTCATTATTTGTCAGTGATGAAGGACATTCTACAGTTGGACTAAATACTACTTCGTTTGTAACTTCAAAAGGAATTAGTATTATCAATTGCGCAAACGACCAAATACATGTGTGAACTTTTATAAACGATTCCTCTTGAGTAGGTGTTCTGATTATAATATCTGATTGAAGTGTTTCTATTAGAGAGATCTATATTACTGAGTATCCATCATCTCATCTGTCATTTTACTTTTAACACTAGTGTTAAAAGTACTTTTAACACTAGTGTTAAAAGTGATTTTGTGAAAACGTCAGTTTTTAGTTCATGTGTCAATGAATTAAAAACGTCATTTTTAATGTCAGTTGTACAAAAAATATATTTTTCAAGCAACCCGAAAAGGTGCGCATATTGCTTCAGTGTGGATACCCAGCCATTCCTCGATAACAGGCAATGACAAAGCTGACCATTTGGCAAACATGGGACAGACCGAAGCGGCTACAAACTCCCCTCAAGCGGATTTTAGAGAATTTCTTCCGATGCTTAAAGCAAATTTATGGGTCAGCTGGTCGACGGTATAATCTCGTCTAGGTACAAAGGTACAGCCTATTACTCCTCAGTACCACACCCGCTGAAGACACCATGGTTCTCTACTTTTAATTCATGTCCACGAGGACTTATTACCACTGCCTGACAATGGCACATTTACACAAAATTTGTTGGAAAGACCATTATAGGCCCATTATAGGCGTGACTGTGGCGAGAGACAAGATCTATGGCATATTTTTTCACATGCCGAAATAACCAAGCTAACATATCCCGACTGCATAACTCCATTCATATGACGAAGAATCAACTCCGACCGCTGTCGCTAAATGACTTACTGTTTGACCACCTGACTATTCGCAACATATAGGCATTATACTCCTTCCTATCCTCATCTCACCCAAAGCTGTAACCAATATGTGAGTAGTGTTTGAATGGCAAAGACATTGGTGATGGAAATAACTGAAGTGCCTGCTCTGTTTGGAGCTTTTATTGTAGTGCATGGAAATTTGAAATTCAGACTGCAAACATATTACTATATGAATTACCCACTTAAAGTCGACCCAAATGTGGATGGGTTTCACCCAGGCTCACTTTATTGTGACTACATTCGGCTCTAAAAGTGATGTGTGCTACCAACTGGCCGGATAGTCCTAGCAGCTGAGGCCATTCACAGGAAAAGAAGAAAAAGAAATCCGTTCCCGCGTATACCATGCCGCCTTGATTATTTACACGTAGAAATGTCTGTCTGATGCGAATACTTTTTCCGATGCTTTCGATAATATCCTGATTGAGAATACAAAACGTTCAGGAAGGATCAAGCTTTAATGTGATTCCAGTTGACAACAGCTGCTATAGTTCATTGCACTCCATAGGGTGTTACAAATTTCGGGAGAGAAACTTCATCTCCTTGTTGCACCTCGTATATGCTCAAATGCAAATCTGAATAAAAATTTCTGACAGCATGGTCACTGAGAAATCAATCTGCAAAAAAAAAATCGAAATCAAATGAGCAGTTCGCGAGGAAGCCAACTTTGAAATTAGAGTTAGTTTTTAATAGTAGACTGAAATTTACTTTTGGAGGGGAACGGATGCTAAATTGATGACTCTGCTCATTCATTTCACTCTGTTCACTTGCGTTCTAATTTAAGAATACATTTTTAATAGTTCATGAAATGGAAGACAATCATGTCAGTCATTATTTCTAATTACAAGATTATTCAGACAAAATACTCCAACAATAGAGCAATGTCACTGACGTAATTTGACAGATGTCAAACATTCGATAGGCGGACAAACAAAGCCATTTTCCATAAGACTACGCGTGTCCTATTTGTGGATTTTCTGTGAAAAAATGTCTGAAAACACGTTGTTGGCATTTTGGTGAATATTAATTAATTGTGTATAGTCTGAATTGAGTGCATAAGTCTGCAGAGGTGTTATAAACATGGATTTTCCAATTAAAAAATACGTTGTTATAATTATAGGTATCATACAACAGTTTTCTCTTTTAGACTTGAGGACATAAATCATGAAGACTTGTGCTGTTATGGGTTGTTATAACCGATCCGATCCAGACTAGCACTTGAAATTTCCAAATTTCCTTCTATACAAATAAGGCAGAGACAGGTAGAAACTGCTAAGTACAGAGACATACTAGTCGGATCGTTCCGAACATCCGGACCATGTACCTACCCAAATTACGTAGAACAAAAAAACGCTGGGAATTTACAGTTAACATTGAAGTCATCATTGGAGGATGCTATGAAAAACGCAAAGTTTTGTATTACTGGTAGATATTTATTGTCAAAGATCGCAAAACTGACAGCTAAGTTATTAGTAAAATTATACGATTTCTCATCTGAAACAAGAGTGTTTCAAATAATAGGGTCACTAAAGTTCAGTAAAGATCAAAAAAATCACAATTAACCACTAACAACCGCAAAAAAGCAATTTTCTTCTAAAACTCAATTTTTTTGTTTGTCCCATCATCAGCTGATCACCGCCATGTTGTGACGTCAGCTGACAGTGCTCTATTATTTTAATACAATGCAAATGAATGATAACACTAATCATACTACCAAAACGATCACTTTCTTCATAACATTCCTTGGTTTCTTTTGTTCATGTTGAAGTAGAACTGCTTCTTTGAGATGCGAAAACCATAATCAAAGAAAGTATCTTTACGACAAAGACATACGACCGTTGGAGCGTTTGGCGTATTGTATTACAGATTTGATTTCAAACTATTGAACTGTCTACTAGTTCCTCATGCTCATGGGGTTTCTTCAATCATTTCTCGGAGTCTAAACATTTTTGGTGACATCGTTCAAATATCTGAAGTTATGTTGTCGGGGACACGTTTATGCTTTCCTACCTTGTATTTACACTTAATTGAGAAGAACATCACAGAACAAGAGGATTTAAATACCTAAGAGTCTTTGGAATATAAAATATTTCCATGATTACCGGAGATGAGTCATAAAACGCAACAAAAAGAAAATTTTGCTTTGTAAATTTTCTAGATCAAACATTTTGCCTCCCAGATTGGCACAATCTTTTTACCTACAATTTTGAAAGTGATTGTCTTCTACACTAAATTCCCAAGGAAAGTCTTCAGTTAAAGTCGAAGGATTCCATTTCTGAATACCGGGAGTCTTGTTTTTGCAGTCTTCTTGTGCACTTCTCCAAGTAGTCTTCTTGGATTCTGTACATGCCTGAATTGGCTTGGAACATGAGAGTCTCCAAAATCTTCTCGTTTTTGATGGTTCTGGTAGGGAGAACAATCTACGAATAACATTATATTATTAGTTATGAGTTAGCGGTCATTGGAAAGTCTGACAATAGTTTTCAGACTTGAAAATCATGAGAGCTATACGCTGATATGTCGTGAATAAATAAATAATAGAATGTGTGACAATTAGAACATGCACTTCACTGTCTCCAACCTTGGGTATAGTAATGAATATATTGGAGTTTCATCCCAACACCAAACCACTATTTTTAATACCTTGACACGTGTTTCAATCACCAAGTGACCGTTTTCTGGGGGGAGGATTAGAAACAAACATAGTTGTCCTTGTTTATACACATTAGATACCTCTGCTAGGTAGGTACCCGCGTCTTAACTATACCAAATCAATTTTACAATGGCCATCATTACTATTCCTATTTTTTTTATATTCCGACGTGTCATAATGACATTATTATGGATTTCATTTTTAGTGTCAAAATGACATACTTTATAGGACTGAGTACTGTAATGATTCATTAGAGTAGTGAGGACTCAAATGAAAAAATATAGACACACACTTCATAGGACTGAGTATTATAATGAAAATTTAGACACAAAAACTAAAATTTATTTAAAACAAAATTGAACAAACAATTCTATTGTTACCTCACGTTTCTACGCACATTACTGAAACTAAGCTACGTTCACATTACTTATGTAATGCAACAAGAAATCTATTTTTAAAGAAATCGTTGGAATATAATTTTTTTTATGGAATTCGGATCATAAACAATCATTATGGTACTAGTTGTGTTACATCTTCACAGTACAGCCATAATTATCGTCATTATGATCCTTATATCATAAATACCTATCAGGTTTACTTATTTCTAAGCATTCATAGGGATCTAGTTGCCTGTTGTTGTTCAGAGGCACCATCAGTGCGTCATCATGGGTTTGTGGGCATATATTTTTCCAGAACGATAGTGGAGATAACGAAGCGCCTGTTCGTAACAAACCTAAGTAGCTGATGGGCGCGCCAATAAGGTAGATATTTCCTAACCGTAGAACCATTTTGCGCAATAACTTATGATTTTATAAAGAATTTCATTTCTCTTTCTGGATTTACAATTTCCGTAAGAATTCGGGAACTTTCCAATTCTTTTCATTTGTCGATCCATAATTTTTTTTCTCCTTTCAAATCTTCAAAACCAAAAATCAGTTAAGTTCCCGAATTCTCACAAACAAATAAAACTGATTCCCATTTGATCAATCAAGGGTATTGTTTGCTCTTATAACTTGCCTAACTAATCTTGATGAATTAAAGTCTATGGAATAGCTCAGGTTGGAAATGAATTTTTTTATCCATATATCATTTATTTATGATGGAAATACGAAATACGGTATCTATAATAAGTAGCAATAAATGTCTTATGGGAACATGATCAAATAAGTTGAAAACATGCCCATGATTATGTAAAATTAATGAAGAGAATGATAATTTACATAAAATTGTTTTTCCGTTAACCTGCTAGCTGTCGTCCCGCTACGGACAGCAGCCCTCAGAAGTCGGAACTTGAAGTCCTATACTATTTTACTTTACCGGTTAAGAGCGTATTTTTTGGGGATGATACAACATTTATCTGTCAAAGTGCTAACTTAGAAAATCTTTATCTACTGACATTTTAAATGTAGCCCAATCCTGGTTCACATCAAATAAACTCAAAACCAATTTTGATAAAAATCAATTTCTTATCGTCTCCTCTAAACATTACCCAGAGTAACAACGTAAAATACAACCACCTATAACATCTAAAAACGAACTGATAGGCAAGGCAACGAAAACATCATACGTGGTGTGCATCTTGATAGACTTAACTAGGATCCTCATATTGAAAAAATGATCTAGTATAACCTTTCTGATTTGACGTTTGAATAATAGCGTTAGTTTGCATGTACCCAAATACTGTTACTTTGGTTTATTCCAAAGTCACCTGACTCATGTTATTTTATTATGGGGTGGCTCGTATCATGCCCATAAAGCATTCAAACTGCAGAAAAGAGTGATCATGGTTATGCGGGAGTTCATTATCGCGATCACAGTTGCTCTGATTTTGCTAATTTTCAAATTATGCCACATCCTCCTCTTTTTATACATTTTTTCTTTCTCGATATTCATAAAAAAAAACACAAATATACTATGCATTCCGAAATTCACCCTTTCTGCACTCGCAAATGTCTCAGAAAAATTCTCAAAATCTGCACGTTTACAATATATCACCTTCAAAGATTAAGTGTCTCAATTACTATTAATTTAAAAATGGAATCAGAACTTTCTCAATAATGAAATTTTTCTATACGATTGAAGAGTATCTTGATAATGACTGAACTCGAATTCTTGTGATGGACCATCCCCAGTTTGTGCTGCTTATTGTTATGATTTATATTTTTATTCATTTATGTCCTTTTACATTTGTATTATCACTGTACTATTCTTGTACGACATTCCTCAAGTTGCTCAATTGTGAGGTATTAATCTCTTAGAACCTATTACCGTTCCAAAATGATGGGACCAGAAACCAGGAAAAATTTTCAATTTCCAAAAGTTAAAATCACTGCCAACTACTGCTGTAGGTGAATACTCTAATGTGTTAATCATCAATTTGATGAGATATTTTATCATTGTGTGTGAGATGTAGGTCTTTTTTTTTGTCGAAAATGATACTAATAATAATGAATTTATTCAGCTAGTGAGTAATAATATAATCCAACACCATATTATTCATTCATTAGCACACGAACTTATTGAAGGAGACCATATTCAGTGTCATAATCATGGCCTTCAGACTGAAAAAAATGGTCCAGAATTTGCTATATGAAAAAATGTTTTAATTCAAGCATTTCAGAATAATATATGCTTGCACATACGCTTGGTCTTTCAGACTTTTACACAAAAAAGACAATCACAGAAAATCTCATTAAGTCTCTATATAAACAAAAGTATCCTGCCTACCGTGATTTGGCAATTGCGTTCTGGAAATAAAAATTATCGCTTTCACCAAAGCTTCGAATATAAAATCGATTAGAAATTTTGGTGGATGTACTGGTACCAAATTTTAATACATCACATCTGACAATATAGGGTTTTTGAAAAGTCTCAAATATCCAGTATATTTTTATTCTACAAATGGTATAGTCCTTCTGAGAAGAGTTAATGAGGAAACTGAGATGAACGTTTGCCAATGAAAATAACAACATTTTGGTTACTTCCGGTAAAAATGAAACTTAAAAAATTGTTATCGATAAAGGAGGGCAATCGTGTACCATACTGGTTTCAGTGGTTTCCCGAATTGAAAAACTATATTTTTTCTGAATAACGAAGAAAGAGGGTGCTATATGTCTTCTGTGTCACTTGATTAATGAGATATGTTGAATAACCTGCAAACTCCTTGAGAACGACCCAAAAAATCCGCCTGATCTCAGGCATACAATAATAATAATACTCTCCCTCATCAACACTCACATGAGTCTACCCAGGTAGGGTCTGCTCGGGCGGGTAACGGCTATTATTATTATTTGCCGTGGTTCTCACTAAGATCATCAATGGGGGTAATATTCGGAGATTGGTTTCCTAATGTATCCTGAGTGGATTTTCCGGCAAAAATGTTGAACATATTGGCTTCTTCCTGGTCGGCCGTGGCTAGCGCCCCATCTTCTTTGGTGATGGGTGAAAACGATCTAGAAGTGAAATTCCACCCCACAGCTTTGGCATAAGACTAAAATGAATAAGACCCGATGGGTTAATCAACTTGTTCCGATTGTATTCTTGCGTTTGTGAGCCTCTAGTTGCTGTTAAAAAAGTTATATTGCTGTGGCCAGAGAGAATATACTTATAATTCAAATATGAATTATTCAGGAGAATGTCAATAGAAGGTTGATACTGACGGATTTCCTATCGAGTCGAGGACGGCATCATTGAAGACCATCAGATGCAATAAAAACGTGGAATTTGAATAAAATGTAATATCAACAAACGAAGTGGAATTTATAAAACGTATATCGCCAAAAATTACAAACAGGACTCGAACTACAGATCAGTACCGAACCTATTTTCAGGTGCTGAAAATACAAACAAATTTTAGCAGTGAATATTTATATGGAACGAAAAAAACGATTGGACCGCAACAAATAACCGGAAGTTGAGTGGGGGAGGAAAAAGGTGCGTTTGTATATAGGGGATTTTTACGATTTCTGGCCAAAGTCGACCTTCTATTAAAACAAGTACCTGATAGGTGAACGTTGTATTTAATTAAAATATCTGTAACTTTAGTTTCACCATTTTTTTTTCATAACTCCAAAAATATTGAAAATTAAAACCAATTTTTGGGTATTTTATTTTCATCGTCTACAAAAATAATTTGATGTTGACGAAATATGTTGGAAATGCAAGTACATTTTTATATCTCAAAAAAGTTTAATTTTTTTTGTCGAAATATTAGTTTTTTGCGAATTCAATTCGGAATAATACCGACACAAAACCAAATATTGAAAAAGAAATATTTCAATGGATCGTAATAATTATTTGTTCATGCAAAAGAAGTGTGCTGATAGTTAGTTACTGAAGCAACTCACTAAAGATGAACTTCTTTTTCATTTTTCTCGACATAGGCTCTGAGAGCTGACTCCAAAAATATTTAATGGGATTATTATCCGAATTTGAAATCCACTTAGAGAAAATTACACAAAACTACCTTCATCTCATGAACCCTGCTTCGGAATGAAAAATATTCTTTTGCATGAACAAAGAATTACGGTTCAATTTCAATATGTGATTTTGTATAGGTAGTATTCCGCCTGATAACTTAAAAAGTAGCCATAGAAGGCGTATACAATTTTGGATTTTCATTTAAATATCAGCACTCAACAAAATAACAAAAAAATCGAAGAATTTAAGCGACGGAATTTCGAGATATAGGGTGACATCTACATCTCTTATACCATCTACGACACTCGTACGGTATAGTGACACCGATGTTGCCTTATACTCCGGGTATATTGAGTCCGTTGTGGAGAATGAGAAGTGCCAAATTTATTGGAACTACTCATTCCCCCCCTCAGGCAAATACAAGTAAATAAGCCTGATGTAGTCCGCCTCGACCATCAAAGTAGGACGATTTTCGCCATAGAGTTTTTCGCTCCTGGCGAAACGAACATCGTCTGAAAAAAGGAAAAAAAACGGACTAAATATCTGATTGTTCCTTCGTGAAATGATGGACACGCTCTTTAATCTAAATATCATTCCGGCTTGCCTTGACGCGACAGGAATCTTAGCCGGACGAATGCAGAAGACTGTCATCCTTGGTTCACTCCGTCTGCTCAGGGCACATGATTCTCGGACCCAGTAGTTGCTCACCCCACGGACGTGGGAATTGATAAAATATACGCTAAAAACCTTTTCTATATTTTTATGTTCTTTGGTGATTATAGTTTTGTGGTGTTTTATGATTTAACAGAGACTTGACAACGATGTAACACTCGTATGTCAGGTGTCAAAAGAAAAGGAATTGATTTTCAATTTTTCGTTGTTCATCTCTCTCTTGTTTGTTCGAACTGTTGAAGTAGGCGGTAGTTGTAACTGTTGTAAGAGATGGAAAAAGTTGTATGTAATTTTTAAGCAATCAATAAAATTGTTGAGTTTAAAGTCATCGTGGTATTAATAACAACAGGTTATGGGCCCAGGCCGTCGAGAATAATAGTAAAACCGTAGTAGCGAATGTTAGCAAGAAACTACCAAGATCAAGAGAAGTGAGTTTTTTTTTTTATAGTAAAAAAGGGGAAGATGGCTCAAACAGGAAAAAGTTATACTATAGAACCACTGAGAGGAAACAATTATTATAACTGGAAATTCAGAATAAAAATGATTTTGGCAGAGAATGGTGTTCTAGAATGTATCCAAGAAAACCTAGACATGAGTAAGGTGAAAGATGAAGCAGAGAAGTTGAAGAAAGTGAGATCTGATGCTAAAGCAAAGTCATTAATCGTACAATATGTAGATGACAATCAGATAGAATGTTTGAGGGACAAGAAAACAGCATTTGAAATGTGGAATACTTTGAAAGAGAGGTATGAAAAGAAAGGATTGCCTGGACAGTTACATTTAAAGAAAAAGTTGCTTTCAATGAAGCTACAAGAAGAACAGTCACTAGAAGCCTTCATTATGGAGTTTGAGGAAATCGTAAGACAACTGAGAAACAGTGGTACGGTAATGAAAGATGAAGACCTCATTTGTAATATTTTGTTGAGTCTTCCTAAGTCCTATGAGACAATTATCACAGTTATAGAAAATACACCTAATTTGACATTTCAAAATGTTAAAAGTAAATTGATTGCCGAATATGAAAAACGAAAATTAAATAGCCAAGTTGGAGAACATTCTCAACAAGGTTCTTGTGCATTTTATTCAAACAACAAGGGACCATGTTACCGATGTGGAGAAATCGGCCATTACAAGATAAATTGTAAGAAATTCTTTAATCACAATGCATGGAGCAGAGAAAATAATACCAAGAATGAAGATGGGGCATATTATCATAGAGAAGGTGTTAAAGGAGACCGAGCAGGCTTCAGAGGTTCTAGAAGCGGGCCAAGAGGAAGGTTCAGAGGTGGACCTAGAGGTATAGCAAGTTATAGAGGCCAAGGTAGGAGTAGATTTGGTAATATGGGAAGCAACAATATGACAGGAAGTAATTTTGCTCAGAGAACTGATAATGAGCCAGCGGAAGAGTTAGATGTTGACAAATCTGTATGTTTTTGGGGTGAATCAAAAAGCAAAAATGAAAATGTTTCTGATGAAGACTCTGTGAAGTTTTATATTGATTCAGGATGTACTGATCACATGGTCAATCAAAATTCATATTTTTCAGATTTGATGATGCTCACTGAACCAATAAAAGTAGCAGTTGCTAAAAATGATGATTTTTTATTGGTTGTGGGAGTCGGTAATGTGAAAGTCATCAGTAATGTTGGTAAGGATCATGTAGATTGTACAATAAAAAATGTATTTTATGTCCCAAAATTAAGAAAAAATCTACTGAGTGTTAAACGCCTTGAATTGTCAGAAATAAAAATATTATTTGAAAATGCTCAGGTAAAATTGATAGACAAAAATAATCGTTTGATAGGATTAGGAATAAGGAAAAATCTGTATGAAATCTCTTTCAAGTTGTCGACGGTTGAAAATTTAAATGTTGAAAATATGGAAAATAATTTCATGAAATGGCATAAACGATATAGTCACATTGGTTTTTCAGGATTAAAAGAAATAATAAATAAAGGAATGGTTGTTGGGATGGATAAACAAATAAAAATTCAAGAAGTAGATTTTTGTGAGCCCTGTATCAATGGTAAGATGACAAGAATTCCTTTTGGTACACGAACTAGAAGTAAAAGACTTTTAGAAATCGTACATTCAGATGTTTGTGGTCCGATTACTCCTGAGTCATATGATGGTTGCAAATATTTTGTTACCTTTATAGATGATTATTCAAACTTTAGTGTTGTATATTTAATCACGAAAAAGGCTGAAGTATTCGATAAATTCCAAGAATACATTAATATGGTAGAATCAAAATTCAATCAAAAAATTTCAAAACTAAGATGCGACAACGGAGGAGAATATATTTCGAAAGAATTCAAACTGTTTTGTAGGAATAAAGGAATCACTCTGGATTATACTGTCCCATACACCCCAGAACAGAATGGGAAAGCAGAAAGGAAGAATAGGAGTTTGGTAGAGAGGAGTAGAGCAATTATTGCAGAGGCTGATATGCCAAAGGAATTTTGGGGAGAAGCCATCAGAACAGTCAATTATGTGATGAACAGAGGAACATCAGCGAGCTTGAATGGTGTCACACCAGCTGAAATTTGGTATGGTAACAAACCAGACGTGAGTAATTTACGAGTATTTGGATGTGTAGCATACAATCACATTCCAAAAGATTTCAGACACAAATTTGATTCAAAAACTGATAAGTGTATAATGATGGGCTATGCAACGACAGGGTATAGGCTTTGGAATATTGAAAAAAGGAAAATAATAATTGCAAGAGATGTGGAATTCAATGAAAATACATATTGGTTCAAAAATAATTTTATAGAAATAAAACAAGATGAAGTAGATGAAAACTTAGATATTGAAAAAGTTGCTGAGAATGAATTAGATAAAGACGAAAAATATGAAATGACAAATGAGAATGAGATTTCAAACAGAGTTTCAAGTAGGGAAAAATCCAAAAGAATTGTGAAAGTACCATGTAAATATAATGATTATGAATTGTACATGGCTTTTGATGCCTGTAGTTTTGTAGAAAATGTTCCAACTAGTTTTGATGATTTAATGATTAGTCCAGATAAAGATAAGTGGTTAAAAGCCGTTAAAAACGAATTGGAATCAATTGAACTGAACAATACATGGGAAGAAGTTGTGCGACCCACTGATGTAAATATTTTAGACACAAAATGGATTTTTACATATAAAACGTTAGAACAAAAAGAGACAGATAAATTTAAAGCTAGATTAGTAGTGAGGGGATTTGCCCAAGAAAAAAATAAGAGTTATGACAATATATATGCACCTGTGGCAAAAATGACTACAATCAGAGCACTATTGATTATAGGGAATCAATTTGAGTATCACTTCCAGCAGTTGGACGTAAAAACCGCATTTTTAAATGGCACAATAGATGAAGATGTTTATATTTATCCACCAAAGGGTATAAAATGTGAACATGATAAAGTCCTCAAATTAAAAAAATCTTTATATGGTCTAAAACAAGCGTCCAAGTGTTGGAATGATGAAGTCAATACATTTTTCATGAAAATTGGGTTCGAAAGATCTGAGAATGATTACTGCTTATATATAATGAATTCAGAATTTGGAAAAAATTTTCTTTTGATATATGTTGACGATATAATTTTGGCTGGAAAAAACCTAATAAATTTAAATGAACTGAAGATTAAGCTTATGAATAAATTTCAAATGAAAGACAAAGGTGCTCTGAAACATTTTCTTGGACTTGAAATTAATTATGAAAAAGAAAGAGGAATTTTGAGAATAAACCAGTCAAAGTACACTGAAAATATTTTAAAACGTTTTCACATGTTTGATTGTAAAGGTTCAATTATTCCAATAGATCCAAAATTAAAAGTACAGTTATGTAATGATAAAAATAAAGTAACTAATAAACCCTTTAGGGAACTAGTAGGCTGCCTTATGTACTTGATGTTAGGAACTAGGCCTGATATTTGTTTTTCGGTGAGTTTCTTTAGTCGATTTCAGGATAAAGCCTCAAATGAAACTTGGGACTATTTAAAACGAGTTTTAAGGTATTTAAAAGATACTATTTACGTAGGACTAGAATATAAGAGAAACAATATTGACAAAATGTTATGTTGCTATGTAGATGCAGATTGGGGTAGTGACACACTAGATAGAAAATCCGTCACTGGATATACTTTCAAGGTGTTTGGAAACACTTTAAATTGGACAACAAGAAAACAAACTTGTGTGTCGCTGTCCACCACTGAAGCTGAGTTAGTAGCATTATGTTCATCTGTTTGTGAAGGATTATGGTTGAAAAAACTATTTATTGATTGATGTTGATTTCAACCAAATCAGATTTTTTGAGGATAATCAAGGATGTTTAGCATTGATAAGAAACCCAGCTAATAATCGTAGGATTAAACATCTAGATTTAAAATTCAACTTTATATGTGAGCATGTTGGTAAAGGATTAATTGATTTGGTTTATATAGAGACACATAACCAACAAGCTGACATATTGACCAAAGGTTTACCAGGACCAGCATTTGTAAAATTTAAGAGACTTTTGGGTTTAGAGGATTTTAGCGAGAGGGGGTGATAAAATATACGCTAAAAACCTTTTCTATATTTTTATGTTCTTTGGTGATTATAGTTTTGTGGTGTTTTATGATTTAACAGAGACTTGACAACGATGTAACACTCGTATGTCAGGTGTCAAAAGAAAAGGAATTGATTTTCAATTTTTCGTTGTTCATCTCTCTCTTGTTTGTTCGAACTGTTGAAGTAGGCGGTAGTTGTAACTGTTGTAAGAGATGGAAAAAGTTGTATGTAATTTTTAAGCAATCAATAAAATTGTTGAGTTTAAAGTCATCGTGGTATTAATAACAACAGGAATGACTATCTGGGTAAATGCACCAGCGCGACATCCGGATGTATCGGAGCTACGGAGACAGGGCCCTACTGGTATAATCCAAACGGATACAATAATAATAATAATAATAATATTAATAATAATGAAATACTAGCAAATAAGCCTAATGTAGTCCTCCTCAATCATCATGATAGGACGATTTTCGTAAGAGTTTTTGACTCCTGATGAAACGAACATCGTCCGAAAAGAGAGAAGAAAAAAAGACTGAAATAAATCTGAAATATATCGCATGCCTCTGTAACGACACCATCAAAGTATTTAAAATCGATTCCAGAACTTCATTCACATAACAACAAAAAGCATAAAATATATATTTTTCCCAAGAAACATTTCTATTTATAGAGGGATACAAAAACATACATACATGATGGCAATTAATATGGAACAAAATCAATGAAGAAATTAATAAACAAATGACAAAAAAAACTAGTGATGAGGATTATTTGTAAAATAAAAGTGAACAAATTGAAGCAAAAGCAGTAAAATCTGAAATATTATTGAAATATCGAATTATCTATTGATTATACATTTTTTAAGATCCTTTTTGAACTATAGAGAGTGTAGAGAGTAGCTATATATATATATATATATATATATATAGTATAGTATAGTATATATAGTATAGTATATATATATATATATATATATTGTCATGATTTTATAATCCACAAGTTTAAAAATAAGAGCATATTTAAAATTCAGATAAAAATTTTGCATCTCAGAGGAAATTCTCCAAATCAATATCGAGAATGTTTCAAGTACCCTGTATAATATCAGTAAAACCACACTCAACTGATGACATAACAACTGTCAAACAAAATTCAGGGGATTTTAAATTGATGAAAGCAAGAAATTTACAATATGAAAGTGAATGAAAAGATTTTTGTATGAATTGTAATTAAATCATAGAAATACTTACACAGAAGAATTACATAAACAATAAGTAATTTTCAAATGAATTTAAATAACTGACAACACCAAGGAAGTATGACATTCACTTATTTCTGAACATGAAGTCATGCTTTAAGGAAATTCACATAAATGAAAATGATAAAGCCTAATTTGAGACTTAGAATAAGAATCTAGAAATTTCAAACTAATTTAAAATATCCATGTTATTTTCTTAAAATTAGTATTCATTTAATAAATAATTGTTAAAGTCATTAGTTGATAGAATCTTGGTATTGTTGCTAGGATATTCTGATAGTCAGATTTTTTTTTGGTAAACAAGGGAGGAAAAAAAATGATATCGAAAGCAGAAATATTGAGAAATTTTGGAGCAACAAAAAGTTACTAAAATAAGTATCCAGTTTTTTTATGAGTATGAGTATAAGTGAAAAGACAGTACCAAGTGCTACGAATAGTTTCAAAGGACGATTACCTTGTGAAAAATCCAAATAGACATTCTATTGGGAATGCAAAAGTCCCACGTCCCAGCAGCCAAGATGGAGTCTACGTTGAACGTCAGAAGGAGATGGTAGAGGAGCACCCACAAAACCAACACACACAGGTAAAGGCCTTTATCATAAATCGTTGCAACGTAAACTGAACATAATATATGCATATATTTTTCTTCGATTCCATAAACATTTTCCATTTTATTCGAATAATTCCGGGAGTGTTATTTACTTTACTTTTCAAGTGATCGTTGAAAACAAACGCGGGGTCAGTGACACTAACGGTGAAATCTCGGAACATTAGATTTAGTTGAGATAGGTTAGTGGAAAATTCACAATTGCCAACCCAAACATGTTGAAATATAGTGGCTTCACCATAACAATTTATTGGACATGCGCATAGGAATAAGGTTAGGTTATACTGGTTAGAGTTTGTTTATATTTCATATCGTTTCAAATTTCGATCAGGCTGAATGTCATGAACTTCATGAATGAAGAATTTCCCATTTATGATTATTAAAATAATTTTGATTATTGAAATTTCCTGTGTTTTTTTTTTTTTTTTTTGCTGGAACAAAATTGAAATTACTGAAATTTTTTTTTTACTTTGAAGCTGGTACCCAAAGAATCCCCCTGGGATGCAAAGAAATGCTCCACTGGAAAACAAGGTAGAGTATAAACTTTGCATAAGAGTCTCCAAAATCGAAACAATAATAGTGATAATACATTTCATGAACTTTAAATTGGCGAACCCTGAGATTATTTAAGAAATATATAAAATCAAAACAATATTAAATAGACAATATATTATGGATAAAAACGAACACCATAAAAATATATATATATATATATATATATTATTTATTATTTATTCCTTGGACCCGGATGTTCACGTAGGTAGCTATAGCTGCCTCCGTGGTGACGTCGATTCATTCCTTGCAAACGCGAGGTGTTTCGACTGAAACCACAAATGTGCGGTTGGCTTCCTATTGTTGACTCCGTTTGTTTGTTGTTTCACCTGCAATCAAGTGTTGCACATCTTTACACTTGTTTTCACCGTACTGATGAGAGCCTTGAACAAGCTCGAAACACGTGTCTACGGTTGCTTATGCATATAATAGAGGGCGTGTCCATTAAATTTTCCTCTTCTGATTATATATATATATATATATATATATATATATATATATATATATATATAAAACAACTTAATTATCGGTTCACATTATTTTCGGTACAATAAAATTATTAGCTGTGAGCTATTAATGCATCAATTATCTGCTGCATGTGCTCCATGATTTTCGTTTCCAATCTTACAAGTATTTTAGTAGCTATCAAAAGCTGCCATGTATGAATTTGTATGATAAAAAAAAAGTTAGAAATCTGTTTTATTTATCCTTCATAAGGATTAGAGAAATTATATTATTCTTTTTAGTCCGTTATAAAAACATAGTACATTAAAAAAAATATTTTATTATTTTTGACAATGTTTTTCCCATTAAAAGTAGGCATAACTTTTCAAAGTAGAGGTTTTAACGAAAACCATGCTTTTTTGAAATTTTCAAAATAAAATTTTGTTAATTAACTTTTATGATTGAGAATTAGGCATTTTTTTTCAAATTAATTTTGCAAAAAATTAAAAAAATATATTTTGTTTCACAATGATAACAGCCTCCTTTGAAATATAGAAATGTACAATATCTCCTAATTTCATGAACATCAACTCATTTCTGAGGAAGATTAAGACAAAAAATGGCGGTTTCTTCATTACTTTTAAGGTTCTGTAAAAAATGGTTGAAATGAAAGATCTTTCTCTACTTTCGCCAGAAATTGCAAACAACTACGTTACACCCCTACAAACTCACTTTTTGCGCCCCCTTCCACTTCCATTTATTTTTTGCGGTCCCATCGATTTTTCCCTTATGTACAATAATACATTTTCCGTCCAACCATATAATACTGCTAAGACTTTTTTTTTAACTATTGGCACATGTGTACTACGGATATTGCCGAAATTTCTTTCGAACCAATCACAAGAATGTGCGTCTCTCCTGTAACCCCACCCGACGCATTAACGGACCACGTGGCAATGCGACAGAGCGTACACAGCATACGTCGATATCCCTCCTTGAGCGAGTCGAGGAGAAATTGTGATGCTCTCCCAACATTCAGCTAGCTATTCTTTACGCTGTCATGCAACCACCATACCCAAGATGAAAACTTTTCGACACTGTATATTTTGTTTTTTCTTACCTGATATACTTTTTGTTATTGCTGACGATACTTTTTTTAATCAATAATGCATCACAATCATGAAATATCAAGAACATTTATGGCATCCACAAGTTAACCAATATGTTGGAAATGATGAAGAAGAAAAGAAGATACCAACAAAAATCAAATGCAGAAAAAAATTGGATATTCGGAAAGTGTAAAAAGAGAAGGGTGTACTTAGTTCTCTGACCTACAGCATTTCCCTTTTGGTGAGATTATGATGATGAAAAGATGGTAGGAATGTAACACTGTGCATTATAGGATATGGATTCATACTATTTTGATTCAGTCTGCCTGACCTTCGTATGATTTTGTCATTTTAATCTACCTTTTCAATAAAAATAAGAATTCTATAGTGCACATAGTTTCACTGCGCTGTACAATTAGACCAGGGCCAAAACGATTCGCAATACCCGAATTAATGAAAAATTCTTAGCAGTATGTGGGTCGTTCAGTAAAAGTTCTGGTTGTTGTTAAATATACGTTTTGGTTCTTCCCAATTTGTGGCTGAAATATGAATACTATGGGAAAAAATTGTACATATTTAAGAAATCTGATACTTTTGTATCGATCATTTTTCAATATAACCTCAAATTTGACGAGAAAAACGTTAAAACCCGTTTTTTTTTTGTTTTTGATTTTTTTTACCTCTAAAAATATATTTTTTCGGCAACCGTCCGGGAAGTACCTACTTCCCGGACGATTTTTCTTTGAGAAAGTATCACTTCCGGAAAGTACGTACTTCCCGGACTAGTCCGGGAAATGCTCGAATTTCAATATAAATATTTGTTTCTGTTAGTACCTATCTTCTGTTCGCATTTCAATATTTAATACAAATAAATATTAAAATGTTCGAAATTTTCTTCTACAAAAAAAAAATAAAAAATAAATGTGTCTCAATTTGTTATTCTACACGGTTGCCGAAAAAATTGTGTACGCAACACGTCCGAAAACAGTTTTTTTGGATTCGCAGACTTCCAGGACTCGCTACGCTCGTCCTAGAATCTTGTCCACTCGTCCAAAAAAACAGTGTTTTCCGGACTTGTTACGTAAATTACTATTTTTCTGTGGCAGGAAAAAAGTTTGACATTTTATCTCTGTTGACAGGTAATAAAATATAACTTATCATGAAATTACTTTTTTCCCCTAGTACCGGGAAAAAAGTGAATACTTTCACTTTTTCCGGATATATGTACACATAGGTTAAGGTAGATATTTGATTAAATCGTCATTTTTCCCGTCAGAGAAAAAAAGAGTGTATTATACACAGGGAAATATTCGAGCTAAAATCTAATACTTTTCCCTTGTATAATAAATAATTATTTTTCATGAAATTTGGTGAAAATGTTCCTTTTTTGTGTTTTGAATAAGCTGTAATTTAGCAAAAGCAAAATTTTTTTTTTCAATTGTATACAAATTTCAATTAAAAAAGCCTAATTATTATTGAAGTAGTTGGTAAAAAAATGTTCACTCTATTAAATTTAGTGCTCATTTCGTTCATTGAAATATTGATTTTTAAAATAAATTGATTGTATGAAAAAATACCGTTACAAATTCAAAAGGAGTTGAAATTGATAAAAAAGTCATGAAACAACGGCTTTTTATTCATTTTTTTATGCTCAGACAATAAATAATGTATACGTCACTTTTTTCAAATATGGAAAAATAAATGTCGAAATAGTTTTATTTTGATTTAATTTTCTTTTCAGGTTGCTCTTCATCATCAGAACCTCAGAGTAATAAAAAAACATAGAGATGCCTTCTCCATCCTTGTCTTGAAGACAACATAACTTTGTTTGTTTACAAGTGAGGGCCCTGTACATGTTAAGTCCGTATTCATTCGGATAGTTTCGTGTACGCCCGCTCATTTCATTCGGATCAAGTTGTCAATGTTCGTTTGTATTATGGTCTTTCTTACTCTAAATGTTAACAAACTGCCCGTAACATTTCATCACATTCATGTGCACTTCAAAAAAGGCATTTGTGTAGGTATAGGTAGGCTATCTCTATGTCTTTTATTATTCTGAGATCAGAACTTATTCAACTTTCAATTTCTTCAGGTTCATCTTCGAACACTTCGATTTCTTTCAGTTGTATATTTTCGAGTTAAGCATTATTTTGATATAAATTCAATTCGTCTTAGATGTTCTCTGAATCATACTGATAAAGTTGAAAAATTGAAAAGTTAGCCAACTTTTCCGACTAAACATCAGTTTTTTTAAATTTAAATTCGTATACAATCGAAAAATAAATATTTTGCTTTGAAAAAAATGGTAGTTTATTTAAAACCCAAAAAGAAAGTTTTCATGAAAATAATCCTTTTTTGATGATTATAATATACAACTTTTGCAGAATTTTTTCCGATAGAATGCATATTCCAACCGGGAATATAAAAAAAAACAACCAAATGTTTGAATAAAGATTACTTGGACTATTCAAAAAATATAGGGTCATGTAAGTTTATCAACGTTATTTCCGGAGATATATCGATGTTAATTCACAAAACCTGAGTTATTCAACTCTCTGTAACTCCTCATGGAAAAATAATTCTGAAAACTGATGGGAGGCGAAATGACTTCATTATGGTCTAGTTTCTGAAACACAGTTGAAATTGCATTATTTTTTGCGTACGGGATAGATCGAAACGCAAATTGAAAAAAATTTTTTTTTTTAATGGAAACCAATACATTTCATTTCAGCAATGGAAAAGCCTTTCCAATGATGTATCACAATAATTGTTATTTACTTTACCATATAAACGTATGATTGAAAATGCATTATGATTTGTTATGCAGGTCAACACAAATTTAATTAAATGTAGAAGTGAATGTCCGACAAAAATGATATTTTTGAGAGAAATTACTTGTATTAAAACTATAGAAGAAGAGCAAAGTTTTCCAGTAAATACTCCTGGAGAAAAAAAAGAAAGAAAAAAAAAAAAAATACTGAGTGTGATACATCATTGAGAAGGAAGGTTTGTGGCTATTACATTATTGAATTTGAATTTGTAGGTTTCCATTGAAAAAAAACGACGATATTTTTCAATTTGCTTTTTAATTCATCCGAGAGACAATAAGTAATGAAATGTTACAGAAACTAGACTAGAGTGGTGTGATAAACATGCACCCCATATATTTTTAAAATGTTCCAAGTAATCTCTGTTCAACCATGTGATGAAATATAGGGTGTTCCATTACAAAAAACATAACTTTAGTTTGGTGCTTTTTTCTGGATCATTCTGTATACTTCGGTATATTCTTCAAAGATACTCTCCCAAGAACGAAACATGCTTGCATTAGGAAGAAATTTTTAAATTGCGCCGCTTAGAAGCTATGGACCATCGGAGCGCAGTTGCAGGACCCTGTCTGTAGCTACCCTCATGCCCTTCCCAAATTTTTACTGAGTCGTCTTGATTTTTCTTAATTTACTTATAGCCTACTCTGAATTTTCCGACCATCCACATACTGCAAATTTTTTTTTTGCTTAAAAAATTATTGGCTCTGGTCTAAATTGTCGATTATGGGTATTGGGGTTGGAGATGATAAACGTTTACAGTATCTACAGGTTATATGAGAACATCAACACATGCAATTTAGGGTGGTCCTTGTTTTTCAAAGTGGAAAATATCAACGGGACACCCTCTAATTATGTTCTCTGTGCTTTATTATGAATACAGATTTTTATTTGATTTTTTAAATGACGTTTAGGGGTTGCGACCGACATTTTAAAACTAAAAAAGAACGTAAAATAAGACAAACGATCAAGAAAATTTTTCATGAAGGAATTTACAATAGGGTATGAGTTTTGTTTCTTTATATGACACGTTAACGAGCACTTGTTCTCAATTTGACTCCCCTCACCCCCTCTGACTGACATTCTCAAGGGCACGCCATGTAGAATATGATTTCCTTAGCTCTAAAACAACTCAACTAGTATCAGCCTCGAGATGATTATAAAGAGCTACTCAACCTCACCAGTATTTACCTAGGAGGAGTTCTTGAGAAAGGAACATTATTTAAAATTCCAGCAGGACTTCACAGAGCAAAAGCTATGTATTGCTTGAAAATATTCTTATTTAGACCAGTTCAAATTGACAAAAAGAGACGAAAGAGGAATTGGAGATGTTTGCATTTTTTGATTGACGTTAAATACTGGTATCAAGCTTCTGTTGCATCGTCAGCGCCCAGAAATGACTTGCAGCTATTAAAAGACATGATTATAATCGAAAATATAAATCCAGCACTGTCCAAAGTTGTTTTGAGAAAAATGATGTGACATTGATGGTACTTGTCAGAGGAGCTCGTATCATTTGCATTTTTTGATGACGAAATTGCTTTAGATACCAAACAAAAAATGGTACAGGCATTAGATAACGAAATTAGATAAAGAAATATCGAAGACTTCGTGCCTAGTAATTCATTCCGTTTCTTTGAGATACTGGAAATATCATCCAATTTTTAAAAAAAAGATGTTGCTGACTGGCCAGCCGATGAGGAGTATAAAGCTGAAAGAGACATAGTGCGGTCAGTGAGAGTAGTCAATGATATTGCAGAACGTGGTGTTGCATTAATGGACGAATTTAATGAGTTAATTACCATGAACGAAGAGCAAAAGCAATATCTACTTTTTATTGTCAAAGAATTTAGAATAAAATATCCCGACTCTAAAAAATCAACCATTGTTGAGTAATTTTTTGATTGGCTTGTGTATTTTATGTTTAAACTTGATTATTTATATAATTTTACATTTAATTTCTTTCTGTTTCCACTGCTATGAATAAATGTGGTGATTAAAAAAAAAAAATTCTTCATTTTTTACTTTCCCGTTTTAAAAGTTTCTCTCAATCTTTCTATATATCACTTTGTAAGGGTGCCCCTACAATATTTCATAAAAAAAAATTGTGAATACAAATAAGGACCACCCTAACATGCATAATTTGGTAACAATGATATGTATATCTAGAAGTGCTCTATTTGCTAGGCATACTGAGAATTCGTCTAGATATCTCACCTTAATGAGTTCCTGAGGAGCTATTCTGTACAATTTTAGTTCCCTAGTTAATCGTTCCATAATACCGTTGAATTCTAATTTGCTATCCACTTTACTAGAAGTTCTATTACGAATTTTATTTTTTGCCCACGAAAGGATTGCTTCAAATTTCACAACTTCCGGTACATCTAGATTTCTGAAAAAACTTGCGGTTGATATTGATGAAAACTATATTGCAATTATAATCTCACCTGCACATGATCATTTGTACCATTGATTCGCTTAAACTAAAATATTGTTCAGTACCAAAAATCTCTAAGGATCTGGTCTCCAGAAAGGCCATGATCATATTCACCAATTCTGATGCAGACGTATACCTCCAGTAATAATTTTCCAGCAAAGTCAACATGGAGCAAGCCTAAAAAAATTAGGGGGAAATATTTAATTATCATCTTCGTCTTCTATATAGCTGAGAGTTTTGTTTTTATTGTAATAAGTGGAAAAAAGATTACTTGTTTATTTCTTGGCATGGTATTTTAACTTCCCACATTGTGATAATTGAATTATCCCCATATATTATTATAATTTGAAAATCCTGCCTGACATGAACCTGAACAAAATTTTAATAAAATTAAACAACTTACCACCTCGATTCTCAAAAACTGTTTCGCATGGTGGAAACACGCCTGAAGCAGTTCAGGCAAGTCGTAATGTTCAGCTGCACAAATCAATCCCGGGACTGTATTACAGGTGAGGGGACATGAACCTGTATGCAGATAATCCAGCAATATCCGAAATGTGTCGGGATCAAATTCTATTATTGAAAATTCAGTCTGGGCCATTTTCGCACTATCTACCTTTTGAGCGTTAGCGCATACGCTCAGTCTTGGTACAGGCAGTTGTGACAGATTCAGTTTATCTTTGCCATCTTTATCTTTACCGTCCTTATCTGAAATGAAATGATTCAAAAGTAGTATGATATTTAAGCAGGTTCTGGGGCTCCCCCATCACTATGGCCTCATCGGTGAACTTCTAGCGACATTTAGAAATCTGTCTGTTCCATAGTTGCCATTATGTAGGTAAGTAAGACCTTGAGATGTCTTTGGTGGAAAGTACCTTCTTTTTGAAAATCACGATTCGGTATGAAATTGCCTTTCCAAGGATATCACAATCATACTTCCAATTCACAAACAACTGATATATTCAAAATTTTATAAAAAATTACTTTTTCTCCTAGTAACGGAAAATTTCCTATTTATTTTTTATTGAAATATTCAATACGAATGTAGGTATAGGATGGAGATAACCTTCATAAAAAAGTCAATAGGAAACACAAATAAGCAGTTCTTTTCATATTTTGTATTTGAATATCGATAGGAGTTTTTAACTTACACAAAAAAGTCCATGAGCATTCGAACACAAATCCTAGTGTAAAAACTTTGACATGAAATTATTGTTACTCACATGCTGTTGTTTCATTTTCAATAGCACATTGCATGAAAATGTTCCGTTAAAAGTTATTTTTTATAAATTCTCAAAAATATCAGGCATTGTGAATTGGAAGTATGATTGTGATATATTATTAGAAAGGTAATTTTATACCGAATCGTAATTTTTGAAAAAAAAATGGTACTTTCCCTTTGAACTAAAACAAGTGTATGCGCTTCCGGTTGAACCGGAAGTGTCATATTTGGCCAGATACCTGATAAATTGTACATTTATAACATGAAGTAGATGTACTAAATCTGAAACATCTATACAAAATAACAATGAAGATAGAGGGGGGTTAATTGGTTTCGGGTTGCCCTGTATAATATGTATGCACGCTGAAAATATTATTTCGACACAAAGTGCCGAGCGATGAGTTATGAACTGCTATTGTCTGAGACCCCCTCTTCTAAAATACAAGTTATAAATGTTCCAGTGACTGTAGAACAGTTGAAAACAATCCTTTAGGAAAAAACTATAAGTTTGCAAAGTTTGTGTGGCATATGTCCGACAGAAAACAACTACTTCTCTGGCTAATGCCGCGTATGTGCAGCTATGATAACCTGGACTGAACTGATGCGGTAAGTAAATTCCGAAACCGGTCTGTAGTTTGGTTTCCCGTTTGGATCAGGCAAAGTCCCGCTATTCGTCTTAGAGAGTTCTTGCAAAGTTGTTCCTTCCAAGGAAGGATACATTCAATTCGAGCTATATTTTGGATAAAAAATATGGAAAATAACCAATATCTCAAAAACCGTTAGAGATAGGTATAGGGGAGTATGAGGCAGAAATAATCAGAAAGGAATGACAAGTTCAAAAATGCGGTAATATACAGGGTGACCCATTTGAAATAACAAAGATGCTGCTACTTTCTGGTATAAGCGGCAACGCTGCATTGCTGAAAATATTTTAAATCGATAGACCAAGAGCAACTACTTGAGAAACCAAATTTTCAGAATGATCCTATGTCCCGTTCTCCGTAAACGTCTGAGGTGACCCACCCTGTATATATTTAATTTTCTCTTTTAATCAGTTATGTGTTTGCAATTGCCAGTGCTTTAAAGGAACCTGTTGAAGTGATATATAATGGTGAAACTGGTTAAAGTCATTACAGTGCGATTAAGTAATCCTTTCACTTTGAGTAATAATTTGAAAAATTTCGACTGTGCAATTGTCTGATTGTCACAAAGTATAATGTCTTTAGTAACTAGTAATGTAAATGTATATTTCCTTTGAAAATATATTCTAAATTCTGACCGGCTCACATAAATGAGTTACTCACTTGAACAATCGTGGCTACTGGACCACTTCTTCTTATCGTCCGAGGACAGTTGTTGGACGTTGTGCTTCCTGATGGATCTACCCCAACCAGCCGTTATCGTCCCCAATCTCGTGAAGGCCCTTTTCACCATCGGAGAATTGGGCACGCTTTTCGGTCGCGGGGTCTCGATATCGGGCACTTGAAGGAAATTACTGCTTTTGGGCCGCATCTGTTGGGGGGAGAAGAGAGTGGGAACGGGTCGAGCTAAGATTTCCGCGACGGGCATTTGTGGCGAACCGAAGCCGGTTTGAATGCCGTAGAGCATTTCTTGGAAGACTCTGCTGCGTACCTAGGAAGATGAATTCTGTGAGAAACAAGCGTTGAAGGATTTTTTATAATTCATTCATATAAATAAGATGATAATAGTCAATTGGTTTGGAATGTATATATATAACAAAGGATTGATGCGAAGTAAACGACAGATTTACTGCCACACGTGCTGACGTGGAGGAAATCGAACATATTGTGGTTGGAAAATGCAGTTATAAGCAACCGGAATGTGGCTGGGCTCATCCATAACATCAAATTTAATGACATGGCATGCAAGTTTAGAAAACATTACTATATTTGAGACACACAAATCCAACGATGCATGTTCGGGATAATTATTCAACTTGGATGAATTTGAAACTATCGTATCATAGTCTAGAGACAGTCACTGGTTAATGAAGATTCATAAAATAGAATTGGATTGAAGTAGTGGAAATGATTTTTCGAATAAAAGTGTCATAATGGCTCGTTGATCCTGTTATTTATATTCAAAGGAAAACGTTCTTGAGAATCATATGATATACACAGAATTGCATTCAGAATCACATATCATTGAGAAATATCTTCTATAAGTATATCACATAGAAGTTGTAATCCAATGCTCTGCGATAGATTCACGTAATTGTTTCTTTGTTACCCTTACAGATGTAGACCTAACACAGTAAAGGAAAGTTGTTACTTGATGATTGTAAATCAATGATGTGAGAGCGTGAAAATCGTATACGATATAAAAGACTCCATGTAGAATATGCTGGTGAAAACCGATTTAGAGTCAATTATTTTCTTTCATTGAAAAATATCTTCGAATGGAATTCCCTAAATCTAATGAATAGAATAGAATAGAATAGTGAAGAATGAAGCGAAGAATTTGTATATAAGTGTATAAATTGCGTCATCTTCAGTGCTTCAGACGCAAGTCGAAAGCGCTTTGCAATAAATAATAAATTTATACACTTATATACAAATTCTTCGCTTCATTCATTACTAACAAGTGTATTCAGCTTCCCGCATTCATTCAGAATAGAATAGATTTATTTGACCAACTTACAATTATGTTTTTGGCAAGTCAGTAGTACAGGTTTAAAAATGTTTAAAATCAACATTAAAAGTGTTTGGGTAAAATAGTCATAAGTAAATAAAAAAAATTATGAAAACGACAAAACATACAAAAACATTCTAAAACACAGTGTCACAGAGGTGTAATCAAATATTCGTCAATGGAATGAAAACAGTGATTGAGAATGTGTCGTTTCAGTTTCGATTTAAGACAGTTCCAAGTTATAATCTTGAATTCATTAGGCACAAAATTATAAAGTCTGACATGCAGTGAATTCATTTGAGTTTTATGGAGTCTGAAACGAGGAGTTCTGAAATGGGTTGCACTGCGAGTTTGGAAATGAAAATCAGCGTTGGCTGAAAATATTTTTTTGTTTTTGTGTACCTCTAATACCGTATTATAAATAAATAATGATGGATCAGGCATAATAGACAGATCTTTGAAAATTTGTTGACAGCGGTCCCTGTAACCAGCATCAGCAATAATTCTAACTGCATTTTCTTCTGCATTTTGAAAACCCTAACAGCGTGACAAGAATTTCCCCATAAAATAATGCTATAATTTATGTGAGCATGGAAAAATGAAAAATAACATGTTCGAACTGTGTTAAGACATAGTTGTTTCTTCATATTGCGTAACAAATATAGTGAACTCGATGATCTATTACATAATTGATCTATATGGGCTGACCAAGTCAGTTTGTCATCTATAACAACCCCAAGAAGTTTGACACTCTTTCCATCGTTCTTGGTGGAAAGAACAAGATTTTGGATTTTATCATGGTTTAACTTTAGATTGTTGGCACTGAACCAGTTTTGAGCAGTTTCGAGAGAATACGCCATATTATGTAACGATAGACTGTCTGCGTCAGAAGCAGTATTTAGTAAAGTTGTGTCATCAGCATAAGCCACACATTTATTGGGTAACATAGAATGAAATAAATCATTCATGTAAATGATGAATAGAGAAGGACCCAATTATTATTATTATTATATATACTGCTTGCTTCCTGTTATGTGGGTAAGCCTGGAATAGATCGAGCGGTAAGCCCCTGCTTTCCAATAAGGATACTATGAGAGACACAGTCGAAAGCTTTCGACAGATCGCACAGAGTAATACCAACTTCCATGCCATTCTCAAAACCCTCGACTATATCGCTAACAATCTTGAAAACAGCTTGGGTTGTACTACATTTGCTTCTAAAACCAAACTGACAACTATTAATAAATACATTCGTATCAAAGTATTTCATGAGTCTCAGCTTTAATATGATTTCAAAGACTTTGGAAAAAATTGGAATATTAGATATTGGTCTATGGTTCCACCTGTGAAATGTCCAATTTTTTGATAATTGGTACTACTTTCCTGACTTTCAAAATATCTGGAAATTCTCCCTCTGCAATGGGAGCATTGAAGATAGTTACTATCGGATCTATTATCAAGTCTAGGGTTCGTTTTACAAGTTCACTATTCATCCCATATACATCAGTGTATTCAAGCTGCGTACAGCTTCGACTAACTCGGATTTTGTAACCGGCTTATAAAAAAGATGAACTTGGTATGGGCAATCCTTTCAAGTAATCCTTCGGGTTATTTGAATCATTAAGAATGTTCCCAATCAAATCCATTGAACTCTTTGGCTGTTATGGTGGGATCAATTGTATTTTTTTTAATGATTCCTTTCAAAATTTACGAGTTTTCAGCTATCTCGAACTGTGATATTCATGTGATATTCATGATCGGGTTATAAATTCTATACTGTATGGTTGACAAAGAAAAGAGTTTCCCTTTTTTGAATTTTCTTGAAATTCTCCATATCTCATGTGATTTTCATTAGAGCATTATCGGACTTTCATACTGTGTGCCTTGGCGATATTTCTCAATAAAAAATGGAAACTTCTTTATCTCATGTGATTTCCATGATCCGACATCATCAGGTTACAACTTCCAAACTGTCAAGATATTTCTCAATGAAAGAAAACCAGTTACTCTAAATCTATACAAGTGACAATAAAATAGTTTCTACCTAGTATTTGTACATGGAATTCTGTTTATATCTTCTTCTTCTTCTTATATCTTCAAGATCGCACATCACCTGGTTACGAGGGGGAAACCGCTGATGAAATTTTGTACACTAATTCCCAAAAATCGTAAGTAATGCCACTAATACCCAAGTAATTCCCAAGTAATACCCAGTAATTCCCGAGTAATACCCCCAGTAATGCCCGTCAGAAAAGTAATAAAAATATAAAATCGTGTTGTAATGTTAGGTTTGTTGTCAAGTACAAGTCGGGTGACATTTTTTTTCAGACAATTCCAATTCCCATGTTTTGAAGACCTTTTAGTTTTTTTTCCTCTTCACCGATTATTATTGTGAGTAATGCCCAATAATTCCTAAATAATTCCTCTAATGCCCGAGTAATACACCAGTAATACCTGTAATGCCGAATAATTTTCAAGTTATGCCCCTAATTCCCAACTAATACCCGAGTAATGCCACTAATTCCCAACTAATACCCGAGTAATGCCACTCATTCCCGACTAATGCTCAGTAATGCCACTAATACCCAAGACGTGTACACCAAAATTCCCCAGCGGTTTCCCCCTCGCCGGGTTACAACTTTTATACTATGTGATGTCTTGAAGATATTTCTTAATGAAATTATTTACTTTACTCTGAATCTGCGTGGTCATAAAGAAACGGCTCTCACCATGTGAATCAGGGAATTTTGTATATCGCATGTGACTTTTATGATCGAACAACATCGGGTTGAAGTTTTTACACTGTGTGATATTTTGGAGACATTTCTCAATGAAAGAAAATTATTTACCAAAAATTTGTATCGGTAACAGAGAAGAGATTTCCACCACGTTAATCAACATGGTATCGTCTTTATTTCATGTGATTTGGGTTACAACTTTCATACTGTGTGCGCCTTGAAGATATTTCTCAATAAAGGAAAGAAATTTGATTTTCAAGATCGTACCTCATCGGGTAACAACTTTTATACTGTCTGATGCTTCGAATGAAGAAAAGTCATTTATGCCAATTATCTATGTGTGAAGAAGGAAAGGTTTTCACCACGTAAATCTACATAGAATTCTCTAAATTTCATGTTATTTTTCATGATTGCACATCAGCGGGATAAATTTTTATATTCTGTGATATTTTGAAAATATTTTTCATTGAAAGAAAATCATTTACTCCAAATTTGTATGAGTGACAAAGAAACGGTTTCATTACATGAATCTATATGGAACCCTCTATATCTCATGTGAAGAAAATCACCACGTGATTCTGAATACAATTCCCTGTATGTCATCTGATTCTCCAGAAAATGTCAGTTGAGCCCGTTAAGTGTCTATTGACACGTTGATGGTAGAACAATACTATTTCCAGGGGTAATATAATAAGTGGTATGATTATTACCGATAATTTTTTGGAATATTAATGAATTGCAATCCCAAAGCTGAAAATACAACGAGTCCGCAGAACAAGTTGTATTTTCTTGCATTGGGATTGCCAATGAATTGATATTCCAAAAAATTATAGGTTTTTAATCATACCACGAATTATATTTAGGACGACAATATATCGATTTGAAATTAAGAAAAATCGTGTCACCTAGTAATTGTTGCTTTACTTCTAGCCGTATTCATCGAAATACTCTTTTCCACGGCCTCATCTATGATACTAATGGACATTTGTCCCCAACGATCGCTCATATTGATAAATAAAGATGACTAGTCAAAACACATAAATTTGACGTTTATGATTTGAATCAATATTTTCATTTGACAGATAGTAAAACAAAAACTAAGCAGGTTTATCACCGTGAAAATACAGCGACAAGCTATATTTTCACTGTAGTTCTGATTCTATTGGCTGAATTTCAAAATTTGAAATCCACTGATTGGTTGTTAAGCAAGGAAATATATTGTCAAGGAAACGTTAGATTTTTTTTTCAAAAGAAAATTAGTACTTACAGCTAAAATTGCTCTTACGCCAACTAACTTGACCTTTTGCTTCGACTGACCAACCATGAATACCACGTCAAAGAGCTGGGCGTTGGTAACAGTGTTGGCGTCGTTGTTGAGGAACATTTTGGTGAAATCTTTGGCAATTTGATCGTAATCTTCAAACTGATCACGCACACTATCTAACAATGGAGAGGATGGTCGCATATGGCCAATAGGCCTCCAAGAACCTAAACAAATAAGTGGGATGATGAGCCAATTTTGAAAATAAATTGAATTTGAAAAATCAAAATTTGCTTTCAAATTAGCCAACAATATTAAAAAGAGTAATACGCCAATATAAAAAAATTTCAAATTACATAGTTATAATACTAGAATTTTGAATCACTTTCACTCGGATAATATTCATTTAAATGAAGGAAAGGTAAATCCAATTTTCAGCTCCATAGAAACATTTAATAAATTACTAGAAGAAATGAAAAATTCAAAAACTACAACTTCATTTTCCAAATATTTGAAAGATTTACTGATGAAACGATGTTCATTAAAAAATAGTATCAAAATCGTACAAAATTTCTTGGATTATTTTTGTTATTTGATAAGTTGATCCGAAACTTATAGTTAAATATGTTTAATGTATTGTCTTTGTTATACCAGAACTTGTTCTATTTGGAAGGTGTGTTATCAATAAATAAAAAAAAAATCAAACTGTTTAAGCCTCAGCAATTTCAGAACTAATTTTGGAAAAAAAATCGATATATAATAAAGAGCTATTTTCTTTGTTAATAATCCTAAAATGGTTTAATTTTTCCATTATTTATGTTTATTTTCCTGCCTAATTATTTTGAATTCAATCAACATGAATACTTTTCTTCTTCTCTTTTTAAGTTGCTTTGAATTGTATCTATATCAATTGTATATTATTTTTTATGTAGATTTGTAAGGTATTGTTATTATCATTGTTTTTTTGTATCCCTATCATAAACAATCCTGTTTTTTGGGATATTATGAATGAATAAATAAATGAGATACTTTGAAAACATAGGAATAATAAATTTTGAGATATTGAAGCTAAATCCACTCAGCGACCTCCAGTACGCCTACCAGGGGTGGGATTCTATATACCATAGAATTCTATTCACGATAGAAAAAGTGAGATGACATTATGGTTGAATTCAACGGAAAAAAAAAGAAACAAAACTGTCGACAATAGAATTCTATGGTACACAGAATCCCACCCCAGTTCAAAGATACGGAAATTTCCCTCCATCGACTCGTTCATAGAATCAAGGGTAAGTTATATCGACGTAGAAGGAGCATTTGACAATACGCCATTTTATTATATATGTCAAACAATAAAAGAAATGGACGTTTACCCAGCCATAACATGGATTCACGCCATGCTGTTCGGAAGACTATCCCTCAGATACTTGAATCCAGCAAGGCCATTCCCATGAGGTGCTGTCTGCAGAAAGGAGCCTTGCCCTCTTTGGCTTTGGTGCCTCGTGGTGGATGACCTCTTCGTGAAAATAAGACTTGGATGGATATTACACTCAGGCCTACGCCGTCGACGACATTATCGTCCTTTATGGGCTACTTCCAGAATTAAACCAATTCGACGGGACCGATTGAGTTTGCATACATGCTTATTGTTCTGTTCACCCATATATCTTCGTTCCATCTATCTTTCTATATGTTAGATGTATATACATGCAAAGTATGCCATCTATCTTTCACAGAGCGTAGTATACAATCTAGGTGAAAGTGAGTAAAAAGGGTACAACCTGAATCCTGAAATTTCGTGGCCAAGAAGCAGTCATGGAAATCCTTACTCACGCTATGAGGCGTCCATTGTAATTATATTCGACAAAATTGTTGAGCAATCTTGGACTCATTAGAAATAAAAAACTCTTTATTTGTTATGGACGAATGAGATTATTACCTATACTCTAGAGTTTGTAAATTGAAAATAGTGACTCATCGGACATTTTTGGTTTTTACGGGATTTGAAAGTGCGGAGAGGATGTCAGAAAGTGGCAAAGTAAAACTTGATTTGAATCCTAAGTACCTAGCTGATTTCTGTTTTATTTCTTGGCCTGCTTTATATGAATTATGAATTATACAACAAATCTACAATTTACGAACTCGAGTTTAGAAGCCAAAAACACTAAATAGAACACATAAATAGACATTAATGAATGAGTCATTTATGAGGAAATTGATCTAAGCATATTATATATTTGTGGCAAGTTTCAAATCGATGTGAATATTATTTTGTTTTCGACTTTAACAATATCGAAGAAGTGGATAATGAAAGCTTTGACAACAGTAATACATTTTTCTGCGGCGCATGTAATGGGTGCGATGATTTTCATTCTGAGTGAAGAGGAACTCACCTCTTCTGTACGGTTTTGGGATTTGACCAGTCTCCGCATGATTCTGGAGATTGGCAACGATATCCTCCAACATTTGTGATCTGGTCCTCTCCTGCATTCTGGCAAACTTTGGTGCTGAATAACTCGCTCTCTCTCCATTGACGATTTTCGTGAGGAGCCACTCTCTGAACATCGATCCTTTGTCGAAAACGCTCTGTTCCCACAAATACGGTTTGTAAGCGCCAACTTCGTCTCTTGTGACTACTGACACCTCGTAATGGGTTGGTTTCCTTTTGATTCTAGGTGATGTCCGAACTGGAAATAGAATTTCCTCAATAAAATCTATAATTCAAAGCAGCTTCACAAATCAAATGAAAAAAACTCGGCTCCAAATACCCCACAAGATAATCGGCCCATAATAACAATTAGATTTGTCATAACTTGGCTGAAAATTGTAATAGAAGGAAAAGAAAAAGTGTGTATCGGTCCTGAAGACTTCTACTTCCTCATGCAAAAATAACATGTGAGTATCTGAGTACCCAAAATGTTGTTTTGTCCCACTTCACATAACCCTTCTACGATATTAACGAAGGATCCGAAAGTCATGGATATTTCAGTTGATATGAAATAGTTATACTGAAGCAGGAATCAGTACCCTGTTTGGACCATATGCAACGATTTTAGACTAATGAGACACGTCTCACTTATACATACCAAAAAAAAAACTGGGTTTTACTCTTGCCAAAGTTTTCCACTCACCCATAATCCCGGCAATTTCTTCAGTAAATGTTGAAAATAATCGCTCATACACATACTACATGAAAAATGAAGCATTTGATTTCAAGCTTGAGGTTTGCACTTCACAATAGTGTAATCAAACATATATGCAGGATATACCGATTACTTTCAACATTTACTAAAGAGATTGCCGTTTTTATGGGTAAGGTGAAAATGACGTAGGAGTAAAACAAAGTTTTTTTTTGGCATGTATAAGTAGGACCTGTTACAATAATTGAAAATTGTTGCATATAGTCCAAAGAGGGTATGGGTTGCTAGTATAATAATTCCATATTCACTAAATAATTCATGATTTTCGGATCATCCGCAAACATCTCCGTGAAGTGCGACAAAACACATTTTAGGTACACAAATACTCGCATATTATGTCGGAATCTTGAAAAACGATATGAACTTTTTCTTTTCCTTCTCCGATAATTTTTAGCGGAGTTATGACTAATCAAATATTCGGCTCCGCCAGAACTTTCAGCTTGCAGAGCCTTGTTATGAATATTTTGAAACATATTCGATATTATTGGATATTAGATATATTTGGAATCAAATATGTCGGCCTTTCTTTAAAAAATACCCGAAATATGACATTATCCGAAAATATAAATTATTCTAGCGTTATCTTATAGGTAATATGGAAAGATGTATGGAAGATCTTGGAATTTGTACCTCGTGTAGAGCAGTGTAGAGCAGTGTATGAAAAATTTTCGAAAACGGTACCTAATATAATTGAGGAAGACCATTTTTCAGTCGGGTTCTATCCGCCGAATAGTCGAATTCCATCCCAACAAGAAATGAGAGCTCTCCGATAGATGAGCAAATACCACAAAAAATTGAAAAATTCCATTTTCAAAGCTCCATATCTCGAAAACTGTCCATTTTTGAGCTTTGTGGCTACTAACATTTTTGATCGGCTCATCAAGAACTGCAACATACCAAAAATTCAGCCGAATTGACGGAAAGCCATTTCCCATAAGAAATTTGCGGGGTCCTTTCGACTTAATCGGAGAACTAGAAGTTACAAGATTTGACCCACGTCACACCACTGATGTTCGCTTATTGATAATTGTATAGCAACCACTCTTGGATAATTGGAATTAAATATTCATCAATCACTTACCTAAGATGAAAGTGTGCAGAAAATGGCTTTTGATGCAGGCAGGCGAGAATGATGTGTTGTCAGCTTCGAGGAACACGACGCAGACGATATCGTTGCCGATGTGCCTCTTCCTCTGCAATTTCTGCGGATCGTGGCGTTCGTAAGGCAGGAGCGTACTCACGTGGAACATTATCTCGATGTTCCTCCAGTTCGTGTACACCGAATATAAACCCGTGAGATCGTGAACGGTGTCCAGGCCACCTTTGTACTTGTCGAAACTTCTCAGTCTAACCTTTTCTCCTAAAATTTGTAAAAATTCTTCGAACAAGATGGTGTTGTCGTTATTGTCTAAGATTTCTTCTTCGGTGTATTGCCCTTCCTTCACGAAGATTACTCCAACTTTCAGTTCTGATTTTATGAAGACCTGGAATGAAACTGAGATGAGAAAACGCACTGAAGTGAGTCATGTTATCCCAATGGTACAGTGAAGCAATCGTAATATTATCTTTTTATATTTTGTATATTATATAGTGAATCAGAAAAAGACCAAAAATAGAATGAGACGTGGCCATATTGAAAATAGTTGTAAAAAAAAACAAAAAAGGTGCTGTATATTCGTTCACACAATCTCGCACCTCTAACAATATGTAAAATTCTCAGTCATGAAAATAACCCTGTTTTTTGGCTTTCACAAGATGTTTCAATAACGAAAATAATTGAACAAAATAATAGTAGATTATTCCACGAGTCTATATTTATTGCGAGTAGTACTCTACTTTATTTACGACTGATTTATTTATTTCAGATTCTGAATAAATACATTTATTTGTCATAAGGTTTTATGCAGAAGAAAACTTTCGTCTAGAGCTTTGTTAACAAATTTCCCAATTTGTTCCGGGGTCAGAGTAAAATACTTCAGATGAGACTCCTTCAGATTTTCTTTTGAAAAACGCTGTTTGTCATATTTTTCCAGATCAATGTCACAGTTTATTCTCACTTATAATTGCACGAGTGGTTTGTATTTTATCGGGTAAATTTGGGTTTTTCAATTGAAATTGTTTCCTAGCAATTCGACGAGAATAACTGCCAACTATTAAACACACGACACCGAAGGATTTTTTCTCACCATCAACCCTGATCCATACAGTAGAAGTTTGTGCTCCACTTACGAAGTCCGACCATAAGCGCATAGAAAGGCCGATCTCACAGTGGCCATCGGAACCATGAACAATGATATCTTCCATTTCAACGCTCGGTATTACCATCAGCAGTACCCTTTCGTGGGAAAACCATATGAGGTGCTTCTCAAAAACTTGGTATTCCCCGTTAACAAACAATAATTTTGAGACTCTGATTTATATCTTGCCAGTATGAGGACAGTTGAGGCTTACGTTATAATTACTACTGCGGTATTAGAATATTTTTGTATCTCTAGAGATAGAATGGAATTCGTTTAGATTGCGCAAGAACAGAAGTGTTGTATTAATACTTCAATCTCAATGGATTGAGGAAATGTTACCATTTTTTTATCAACTTTGAATTCAGAATTGGCCAATTCTGTGATGGTCGTCGAGAAAGTAAATGCGCAAATCTGAAAAAAAATGCGTTGACTAGTAATAAATTAAGCGCCGTTTATATAACCGCAACCCCAATTTCCAATTCCATTGTCAATCATTGATTGTATCATGTCAATCCATGATTGGTCCAATAACCAATAACATATATTTCTTTTTATCGTATTTCATTAAGGGTTTCTTTTGACAATCTAAGAATTCCCGAACCAATTTTCGGGTAAATGGTTTATACATTAGTTATCATTTGGTTCCCGATATTACACGTATGGAAATGTTTGAAAATCGCGAATGTCGGCCTCCCACAGCAATATAAAAAATATCTCAAGAGTGCGGGATACCGAAGCAAAAAATTACATCATCTCCCACACTCTTGGATTACCATGTTATGGCGTCTCTTTCATATGCGTCGTAGCAACATAATTGTTTTTACAGTCCACGCCCTAATATAGGTGATTTGAATATTACATGAATTTCCTTTTCGAGTTAACCTTTTGAATGTTGCTTTGTTTTCTGAGACTGAAAGAAAAACAAGCAAGCCCTGATAGTTGCTGATAGAAAATTAAATTTGATGAAAAAATACTAACATTCTCTTTTGAGATTGAAGAAATTTTCTACAACACTTCACAATTTAAATTAATTTCATTCTCTTTTGGTGATAGAAGAATATTCTTACACTAGGGTAGATCGAGATTTTGGAGTTTTTGAGTAACTCATTCAGCATGAATAATTTATCTGGCTATTCAGAAATGGAATTTGAAAATATGCCACTTGGAATGTAATGATGATTTATGACTATTATTTGAGTTCATTCTACCGAATTATGGCGCGGTGTAGTTCGCGCGGAAGAGAGAGAGAGAGCCTTTAAAATACCACCGGGATAGAGGAAGGTCGCAAGGTCGAATTCAAGAGCAAAATAGGTAGTAGGTTTGTATTCAAAATTTAAATATTTAGTTTGTATTAACGCTTTGTTGAGTTTTGTTTATATATTTTCATTTCAATCGATCATTTTATTCAATTCATGGATCACTTTATTCAATTTAGATACATATTATTATATACCGTGCAACACACACTCATGGTACATTCCCCTTTTCTCCTTTTTTTCTCTAGCTATGTTTCTGAAATCAGAAAGTTGAATGCGCTCACTAGACGGCACTTTTTGACATATTTGGAAAAAATCAACTTCTGGTTTTTCCGGAAATTACATCAACTTTCGATTTAAAAGTGTGATATTATTACATTATCAATTAGGAACGATCATGAGGAATTCAACGATATCAAGTTTGATAGTGTTATCCCCAATGACTACGGAGATATCGCCATTTATTTTATACACAAGCTCAGAGAGAGAGAAAGAGAGAGAGAATTGAATTGACCGGCCAAAAAAAGTTTCTTTCTCTTACTCATTGAGCTCATGGATGAAATGAATGGCGACATCTCCGTAGGCATTGGAGATAACACCATCCATCAAAAGTACTATCGTTTGAAAAGGGGAACATTCTCCATGAAAATTGAAAAATGAAAAATGTGATTTATTTGTAATATCTAACCATGAATACCTCCCAAGAGGTTATCTTAAACGATGGAAAGTAGCGATTAAAATTTGTCTTTCAGTCGCAGATTATTCCACAACAGATTTTATGAATGTCTCATTCATATTTTCGAACTAAAATCAAAATACTATCGTTTGATTCCTAATGCATTCCTAACCGATCATGTACTAATATACAAGGTGTCCCATTTGGAAATCGAAAGTTAATATTTTTTTTTTTCCGAATATGTCAAAAAGTGCCGTCTAGTGAGCACATTCAACGTTTCTGATTTTAGAAATATAGCTAGAGAAACAACAGAGAAAACGGGGGTATACCATGAGTCTGTGTCACACAGCATGATGAATGTCGCTTATCTTTAAAAGTATTCACAGTAAATGTCAAAAATAATATAAAAATAATTCTGGGTTAACCCAGGGTTAGATATTTGTTATGAAGTTTTGTTACTTTTCATTTAATTCAGTTAAAATTGTCTTCGATCAGTGAAATGTGCTTAACGTTCTTGATACTTAATATACCATTTTATTCATGATTACAGGATGGGTTTCAATTCTATTGAGTAATTATGCTTCATTAATCCTTAGTTGGAGTCGTTTTCTCATTTCAATATTGTTTATTTTTTGAAGAACTGATTATTGAAGTAAAAAAAATTGTATTGTAGGCAGAATTTTGCGGTAACGATATCTCTCTGAATGGCAATTAGGGTTACTTTTATTTGCTTTCTTCCAGTGGGGATCTGAATATATGAGTATAAACGATTGCTTGTGTGCTATCCACCGTGTACTGCTGAAACTGGTATTCAGGAGGTTTTTCCAGATCAAACAGATTTTAATTATTCATCAAATGAATCATCACAAATTTATCCTGGTTTTCAATATACGTGATTAAATATTCATTCAGAAATTACTTGGAAAGTTGTTGTTGTTCATACTCCATTGAAATAACTATTGAATACGATTTTGAGGAAGTCTATATTTCATATTAATTCACCGAAACATATTGAACTCTCAACTTCACTTGGGAACAGTATTAATACCCGTCATAAACCAAAATGCGTATTCCCGTTTACGACCTGTCAGTATATAGGTACAGTGTGTCCATGTATTATTTCTGAATATGAAGACATTTTGGAAAAATCCTCAAACAGCTTGATTGTCTTTTCGTCAATTTTTAAACCATATTCAAAAATATACGGTATATATTTGATTGAAAATGTCATTGATTATATTCTGAGTTGGAATATTTTTACTGAATTTGATGTCAAACAATTGCCAAGATATGGGAAAAACCTTTCTCCTCCTACCTCTATAGAAAGTACACCCTTTCCTCCCTCAAACCAGGGAGGAAACTCATACTTTTTCTCCCTAGGGAGGAAAGTACTTTTCCTCCCCCTCATTGCAAATTAGTTACAAACGATGAAACTTGTGAATCTATTATAATCAAATTGTTTCCGTAATTTCTAGAACATCTTATATATCTTGTATTCTGGTAAAAATCAAACATTAATGTTACTTCTACTTTAGTTCTTTAATAGCTATTTGTGTATAAACTTTAGAGCTCAAAGTGATTGATTGTCGCTAGACAAAAAGATTAATCTTTGAAGAACGACAATGACACTTTGTGCTCGAAATACACACAGAGCAGCTCGTAGAAAAAAAAAAAAGATCGACGCTTCATTCAAATAAGCACATAACATTACTTATGAGAAAATCACTCAGTAGCAATCCGAAATGTATAATAATTCAAATCACTAACGAGAAAAAAGTAATATAACATAAAAAAAAATTGCAATTGCCAAGAGCTGAACCCGGGACCTTCGGATTACAAGCCCAAGACGCTAGCCATTGCACCACCGCAGATTCTCAGATGAACATGACTGTATTGTCTATAGTTTCCATCATGCAAGTATAGGTCCGTTTTAGACAAAAGCAGTTGAGATGCGTTTTAAATTTACAAAAAAAGGTTCAATAAGTGGGTAGGAGGAAAAATCATATGTCGGACAGTAAACTTAATCCTGCGGGAGGACGAGGGCACTTTCCTCCCTAGTAATACAAATAGCTATTCCATGTACCCCACGAGTGTGGGGAGTCTTAGTCATTCTCATTAGACACTAGATGATGTTTTTACTGATATCTCCGAAGCCGTTTGCCATAATCCTAACATTTTTATCACGGAATTCGCATTTGATGAGCATTGATGAGTAGAAAAAAATCGACCTACCCGAATTTTTCCAAAATGTTTTCTTATTCAGAATTGACTCGCTATATATTGTCTACGGAGCTATAATTTTCAAATCATTCATTATAATGATCCTGACATACAAGTCGGTATTAGTACAAATGGCATGTGCACACAAATGTATGGTTGTTCACACTATTATCGTGATTACTTTACCAAATAATTTTTTTTATAACGAAAATCACAGATAACATCTCATAATTACCTGATCTAATTTTAAGAGCTCTTCAGGTGTATCCGGAAGTTGTCCTAATGTAAGTGGAGGGTTGATATTAACTTCTTTCCCTAAAGATCTCACGACTTCCTCTCTGTTGTACCTATCTGCAAATACGCAGCTTGCTGGTATCAAACCATGGACAGTATAACTGATGGCTCTGACTAGTATCCTTAAAAAAAGTGATATATTACTGTGAATATCAAACTGACTACAGTCTACATACTCCATACAGAGAAAGAAGAAGAAATTATTCACACTGTGAATAACTCATTTTTCTGATTTCATGTGCATAGCCCCAACTGATGAAAAACTCATTCCTGAAGAACCTAGCCTGAAGTAGCAGAAATGAAAAGGTCTGGTGTGATTATTAATGTGCATGTCTTTATTCATGAAGAATGGATAACAGTACTTGGCAACTAATAACTACTACTAACTGGAAACTTATAATGGAAAATGGACACTATAGTCGCAAAAAACGAGTCTTATGTGAGGCATGAACAAGCAGGTCACCAGTTAATTAATGAAGACGGAAACCATATTGTAACTTATTCACAATTCCTTACCGTTCTAAATATTTCATGAGCATGATGTTGATGGTTTTTCCATGACCTTCGATATAACAGATAACAGTATGATATGTCTGAAATTGCGAGGTAGGGTATTTTCCCCATTTTTGGGAACTGGTTTTACTCGTGGTTTTAATCGTCTAACAGTTTGTTGGCGAGAGGTATTCTCAGGGTAGAATTTGCAGCAAACGTGTTTGCGAAACTTTTGGTTTTTTCCTGGGCGTTCGTCGTTAGGGTTCCATTTTCCTTGGTTAGGGCAGGAATAACTTGGGCAAAATACCAAAACGAGCAGGACACTTTAAGACACAACAAAGTTTGAATGTATCTTATTAGCGTTGTAAGCCTCTTTCCATTCCATCTTCTCACCCATGTTTCTAGCTTGAACATGTTTTAATCTGGTCTCAGGGTCAGAAATTTTGTGAAACAGATGGTATGTTGCCTGATTGAAGGTGACAGCTATGGAACAGTTATTGCGAAACCACAGTTTATCAGATGATATTCTTTTTAATGTGTTTGATATACTTATGTTTATATCCCCAATATTATTATCTCAGAAATAGTCTCTGTTAATTTCTGCACTCCAAAAGAGAAATACACTCTTTCTCATGGAAATTCCAAGAAAAACATAGGAATATATTTCCAGTAGGCCGAACTGCAGTGCTGTAGGAGACGGGGCAGTGTTGTATTGTTCAATGATGAAGAAAAAAAGCAGAGCGGAGATGAGGTTGTGATCGGGAAGGAACACAAACTTCTGTACTGTACAGATCAGGACTGGTGGCAAAAAAAGATCAAGTGTATTGCCATACTGGTTATTTACATCAGGAATGCCTGAGGATAGCTCAACCTGCTGGTCAAGACTATACGTGTTAGCGAAGGTCTCAGCTTAACTCGCTGCCTCGTCTGTTTTGTTAGGAAATTTGAGCTAGGTAGAGTTATGTACAATGAAATATCTTATTATGATGATGACGTGAGGCATTAGAGGAATTTGATCTGTTTGATTTTAGCCACAGTCCTTCGGTACCAGACTATTCGCGTCGTAATGGGGTTAGTTTTTAAGTGAAGGCAAATACCACCTTCGAATATGAATGGAGAATGGAGTTCGTAGCCAGGACAAAGCACATGGACCTTGGTGAATAAATTCAATAAAAGATAGAAATATTAGGTTTTTCTGTCTGTAGGTGATGGTGGACGTCACTGATGTTCATGTCGAGTCTTAGGATGTTACATAAGTGAATACTTCAAAAGATTGATGATGTCATTTCAAGTTCTTCTCGCTTGGAAATCCGAACGGAAAGTATTTTGCATTCGAAGTATTTCACATGAGAAAACTTCATCATCATTACTACTAGAACGAAACATAAGAGGTAAAAGGAAAAAGGAGCCCGGAAGTTATAGATTGTAGAAGGGCTATACAACTACGGCTTCAAATGGCGGTAGTAAAAGTGCGTCCATCAGCGTCACCGTCGACAAGAGGACGTTGACGAAGAACGCCGACGAAGAACGACTTGCAGAAGAAGCGGGTCACTAGAACAGACTTTGACGTCGTTTGGATGCGTTTTTCGTTATTATGGTCCATAATTCTTGCCATGGCGTTCTTCTGCCCGTAGCGCCACCCCTGACGCCGAGAAATCGATGGCGAGGCTGATAGACCCACTTTCATTCCCGCCGTTTAAGGCCGTGTTTGTATAGCCCGTATACTATAAATCAAACACTGAAACATGGAATAATCCATTTTACAGCACATTTAACCAATATGGTGGTATTTCACCGATCTATGGTTATTTTTTCAGTCGCCTTTCAAGACAGGCAAGATTCATCTTGTGGCCATATTTACCCCTACCCCATATGGTTGTCACATGAAGTTTGTCTTCACTTATCTTGACTTATTATTAAAAAAAAACTGACCGTTCCTTGTGTTATGTGAAGTGTGCTGAAGTCCGATATACTCTTCATGGACTGCCAGGTCTCGAACACCCTGTCCACCATAGTCGCGTGAGTATAAAGGCCTCTGATATCGTGCCACGAGACATCTCAGGCCTTTAAGCCTGAACCTACAGGCAAAACGTGGTGCCACGTGCGTTATACTATCACCTCTATTTTCGTACGGAAATGTTGAGTTGTTTCAAGCCCCGGGAGACATTAAGTCTATCATTGAGGAAGGGAGAAGACGAATTTATTGAAATTTATATAAACAAGCCTCCTCGGCAAAAAAGAGAAATACGATTTTTCCAATTGGTCTACCCATATCATACCAACTCAGAGTGAAATATGTGAGCGCTTGCCAAGAACGATACAATCGATGACAATTCCTAATCCCCATCACTGAATCAAGCAATGGCCTAGTAAATGAGTGCCAGAAAGCTTGTAGAACGTAAAAATTTCTATAAAAAAGTTAATAACATGTTTTTTTCATTCTTTCCTTTGAGAGATAATGAGCTATAACTGATATTTTTAGGTTTCCGCGCGAACAATTCGGGATATTATAAAGGTGCGTTTGAATTCGTTTCGTTCTTGCGAGCAGGGGCCTTCAAATTAAGAACGAACATTCGCATTCGTCGATGATCCATTCGCCATGTCGAATACAGATGAGGATGTTTTAATTAGTGCCGCTAGTTTTATATTAATAGGGATTTTCTGAAAAAAAAAAAGAGGGAAGAAAGTGTTGTGTTCGAAAATGTTTTGACTTGGCATCCCATAAACAAGTTTCTCTCCTGTATAATTCTATTAACTAGAGTGTCTTTTCATTCCATACTGTTGGAACTTAACCCACAGAACGCAGTAAACAACAAAGATGTAACAACTAACATGCAAAAAAGCCGTTTGGCAAATGTCAACAGTAGCGTTCGAAACGAATTCGCTCGCTTGGTTTACGGCTCTGTCCACATCGAGCAGGAATTCGCTGATTTACCGACAGACGTCGGAACATGAACGAACATGAACGAACACGAACGAGCTCGTTCGCTCGCGTTTGATTCTTCATGTAAATTACTCTAGCTCGAGCAAACAAATTCGTTCGTTCGCTTTTGTTCGCTCCAATTTAAACGCACCTTGAGTTTACCCCGACGCTTGACTAGAGTATCTGCATCTCTCTTGTTTTGATCGGAAATTTATGAACTGAACGGTATTTTGAAGAAAAATTCTTCAGTGGCGGGTATCGGTAGACGAGGTAGTATTTGATATACGAAGGTGAAATAATGATCTTTGATAAATAAATAATTTAATTTCACTAATTTCTTACGTTTCCCTATCGAATTAGCTTCGATAAATAAATAAATAAGTTTCTCTCTACACGCCGTTCTTTAGTTCGTGAAATTTCTGGGAAAGATAGAAAATGATGAATGAAAACTTTGTTATCAGAGATTTTTAAATACATATTCTGAATGTACATAGGGACTTGGCAATAATATGACCAGTACGCTTTTTCAGAAATGTCCACTTTGATATTTTTACGTCGATTGTAAAATGAAAAATGAACGGACTTAAAAATAACGGGTACCTACAGAAAAACTTGAATCAGTTAGACTAAAGATAAATTGGGAATAAATGTTATGTCTAATTTGTTCAAATTTGACCTGCTCTATCTTTGAGCATACCAAGCTTGTCGTGCTAATTCGATAGGAAAACGTGTTAAAAATTAGTAAAATGATGAATATCAAATACTACCGCTTCTACCGACACCCGCTAGCTATTTGTGTTGATTGCTGAAGGATTTTTGTTCAGAATACCGTTCAGTTTATGAAGTTTCGACGAAAAACAAGAGAGATACAGAGATTACCGTCGAGCGTTGGGGTAAATCTTATAATATACCGAGTCATTATCTCTCAGAGGAAGCAATTTTCGAAAAAAACATGCTTTCAACTTTTTTATGGAGATTTCCACATTTTACAAGTTTGTTTCTATACACTATATTGGAATCTACAACCCCTTCCAAGTTATTGATTTTCCGAGCTTTCCTGAGAATTTTTACCACTTTTCTTAGGTGTTCGCGTACAGAACAATTTTTTTTCTTAAAGTACTCCTGTGTGCCAAAAATCATTTCTATTGGAATTCATGTCAGGTTAAAGCACCTGGATCTTGCGCTACATTTGTGGTTTTTCTAGACGGGAATAATTTTCTTGACACAGAATCTCACTCACCTAAATTGATCCCTGGAGTTAATTGTTTCTTGCTTGATTGACAGTATCACTGGCCCAAGATCTTCATCATTCGTAAAATAGTTCCAATGTTCAGTTCCATAAAAATATTTCTCGTAAGTTTCTTGCTCCACACTGGTCAGTTCGAAACCCTGATTCTTCTCCCATTGTTCTTCTATAACCGTTTTTTTCTTCAGCGACGATGAATCATCTTCATCGTCCTCATTATCTTCGTAAAGATCGCTACAACCTAAGGAGAAACACCAATAGAGGACTCAATCGATGGAACATTCAGTCTATCAACCAACCAATCATCGAAAATAATTTATTATATTCCGAGTGACGTGACGTATTCTGCGAAACACCACGAGAGTTTTGGGTCGAGTGGTGTTCCAAGGATACGTCTGGAGGTGAACTTTGATTAACGCAGTCAAATGCTTTTATTAAGTCAAATCAAGTCCAATAAACAAAAATAATCTTAACTCAACTATCTTTCCATAACTATTATTATTTTTGAAATCATTTCAATTCATAGAGCTGTCAAAATGAATAATAATAAAAATCATTATTTATTCACGAATAATAAGTTTTAGATTTAGAACATTATCTTATTCTATATAGTCATGTGAGAATTCAACAACAAATTTCCATTGCTATTAGCATAATAAGAAAACAAAAATTATAAAGTTTTGAATAATTGAGATTATACGCTCTAAAAGGAGATTTTTCCAAAATCAAAACAGTTCTTAAGTGTGAACTTCACCCACAAAAAACACCACTAATAGGCATTACGGTGGTTTTTATAGTTTTTATAGACAATTTTATTCATACTAAAATTTTTTCTTATAAAATTTTATACAAAAATGGTTTCCATAATTATTTCCTTTCATCTACTTAATGAATTTCCAGCAACTAGTGATTGAAATTAGGGGTTGCTCTTAGCGTAGATTATTCATACCACTGTTTTGTTCATCTGACTTTACAAATTGAATATGATTTTAATTCAATGAGTACAAACACTATAGTATATTATTGAAGTCATTCAGCAGATATTTCGTTGTAAATTTTCACCATCTTTTGCTTTCAAAAGTATCATAACATATATAGCTAAAGTTATTGAAGGAGTATGAGCTATGGTAAAAAAATAATAGTTTAAAAAAACTAATGAACACGTTTTACTTCCCACGGATTGGAAATTGATAATTTGATTCCTCAAACGTAAAAAAGCGTGGGTGCTTTCGATCTATATTCTCATAGTTTTCGGTTTAATTTAACAATACAGAGTGTTCAGGAGCTCAAGAGAACTTTATCAAGCACGCCACGCTTTTTTTACATTTGAGAAATTGAATTGTCAATTATTTTTTACTTTTGGGTCCATAAGAAGTAAAGCGTGTTCTTTAGTTTTTTTAAACTATTATTTTTTTTACTAAAAAATCGAAATCTCTGACCCCGAAAACCATACCAATTTTGAATCAAATCTGACCATAATCACAAATCTCGTCCGCCATCTTGGAACCGCCATTTTGAATTCATGAATTTTGATTAAAAAAATCATAATCTCTGACTCCGAAAATCCTTATATACCAATTTTGAAATCGGACCATTATCACAAATCTCGTCCGCCATCTTGGAGCCGCCAATTTGGTTTTTTATAACAAAAAAAAATGTCATATTACATTGTCACCGGAACTATGAACACCTGCCATACAAACAAACATACAAGTGAAGCTAATATAAAGCGTGTAAAAATGACTGTGGTGTTCGACAGTTAATCCGAAAACAGTATTTTTGTAATGCGTCGAATGTGAAATACGATTTCTGAAGCAATTTTTGTCCGTTTGCAATATTAACGAGTACACGTATTGTTACAGTCTGAGTTACGGATACTATATCAACGACATGCTGATAACATCAGAATGCGAGTACACGTTATCATTGCGAACGGTCAAAAATTGCAGCCCACTCGTGAGATCGTTTGTGAAAGCAATACCTTGTTTGCGTCCGAACACAATAGATCTGAAAAGGTCGCGGTGTTGATGCTTATGGCACGGAAGCCCTAAACTTATCTAATACCTTGTTGACGACCAAGAAGAAAAGTAAGACTCATTGTGCAGCTTGCTATACTCCTGAATAGCAAGAATATCATCTTGTACAGTAGATGATGCTGATGTCTAGATTGTTCGTAATGCCATAATAATATCTGAGAAAAATAAGTTCCACTTGTTGGACATCAGGTATATTTCTGAAAGAAGCCATAAGTAAAGTGAAACGACGAATGTACAGTTCTACGAAGATCTAGTATTAGGTATACGCAATTTGAAGAAAATGCCTGAACAAGTTTTGTACTGCAAACTTCAGCCATCCGAAGGTAACCTCTGTGAACAAAGATACGCTTGTTTTAATGAGTTATGATCAAGCAAAGGGCACGGTACTATTGTCTAAATTGCTTCCTACATCAGCTGCATGCAGCGCACCATTATTCACAGTTAACGTACCTGCAAGTACAAATATGGCGACAATAAACTTCGAAACCCGATCTATGGGGTTAGAAGAAAATTAACAACATACTGTCATCTATATAGAGGGGGTTTCCAAAATTGGGGCAATTAAGGAAATGGGTTGTTATATAGCACATAATATAACAATAAATGGCAAGAATTTTCGTTTTGGAAGCGGTAAAATAAGTTCGAAAAATTTTATGAAATTTTATGAAATCGCTTTCAGTCACCTTTGTTTAGGAGACACTGGTTTGATTCTCCAAGATACAGCGTGTCTGACCGCTGGCAGTGTTTCAGCGCGGTTTGCGCAGGCTGCAGTGATTAGCAAAAAAAGTCTTGAAAACTTTAAAATTCAATATCTAACAAACATTTTTTTTTTCGACAAAAAAGATTCTTTCATTTCGTTTTGTTTTGTTATCTTCTACTTCCCATTTCATTCATTGCCCCAATTTCAGAAACACCCTGTGTACCTACAACAGAAGCGCCATGTGAGAAATTGTAGACGATGACATGTAGACCAAAGTTAGCTAGTGGAATAGGCTTTCACAAAAACTACTGAAAAAAAAAACACGCTGACAGCTCTACCTCGTGGATGGTGTGGAAACTAGTATCAAAATCGTTCATTCTAACCACTAGTCAAATTTAGCCGTCAGTCAAACTACGCTAACAGGATATTGAAAAACCGGCCCTTAGAACGCTAAACCACTTTGGGGTACTTGGAAAGCAACCTGTGCTCATTTCCATCCCTCTTTTCACTCTGTCATTTCTCAGAATGCATTTGATAAAACGGAATAGTCAAAGATAGCTTTTTTATAGAAAATTCCATGTGGAACATTTTTAGTAGGTATATATCTGAGAAAAGAGATAAATCACCGCAGTGCGTATTAGAGGTGGTCTTTGGGGGTGAAGCTCACCCTACTAATTCAAGAACTCTTTTGATTTTGAAAGCTTTTCCTTTGTTGTTTATAATCTCCAAATTGTAAAACCTTTTTATTATTTTTTCTATTCGGCTATGTTCATTATGGTATTGTTTGGATCATGAAAAATAATCTACTACCGATCTATCATGCCATAAAACTCACTTCGATCTCTCCTCTTGAATTCATGATCGTGGTCCATTCCATCGTGATGACCTTCGTCTTCTTCTCCTTCGTGAATCTCGTGATCATGATCAGATTCACTCTCATCCCATATGGTATCAGATGTGATTTTCTGTCTTGAGCATTCGATCCAATATCCAGGTGTTGGAATGAAGTTGTGAGGAAATTCTTCACAGAATTCGTCTGAAAAAATTGGAATATTTTTATATCGCGATACTGAGGGATATTTTAAATGTCAAGTTCTAGTAGCTACAGCCTTCATACCAGTAACTAGACATCATTCGTATGATTGGGAAGTGTGTTGGAGATTGATGATAGTTCGGGGGAAATGTTTCTAACAAGCTCTGAACAACCCATTTCCCCAGTTAACCCTCAGCATAGGAGATACCAACCGTTTATTTTATCATTGTTGTAACTTGTTACTATAATTTCACAACGTAAGAGATACCGAAACCGTCGAAAATTTTTCCGAATTCCCCCGCATTCTCTATTATAGAGCCTTCAGGTCGGTAGGGGGTAACATTATTTGAAATTATTTGATTCCACAAGACTTTGAATAAACTACTATGTTTTAATTCGTTTAAGTCTTTCGATATCTTTATCTTGAACATCACGCCAGCCTTGAAATCCTCTGGTTTCAACTGTTATCATCTATGGGGAGTAGACATAACTTCTGCACTGCTCGGTCGAAGATACCAATAGAAGTTCTATCCGTGCATATCTTTACGAGACCATCAGATGAAGGATGGATTTGAATGATACGCCCCATCTTTCACAAGAGAGGAGGTGAATCTTCATCAACTAATAAAACCAAGGAGCCAATTTTCACATTTTCATTTCTGAACGAATTATCTACTTAATTAAAACATGATAGTTCATTCAAAGTCTTGTGTAATCGAATCAACACATTCAACATGGTCCTTCAGCTGAATGGTTTAACAAAAATAACTGTTTGAAACCAACGTTGAATAGCGCAAACATCTTAACGTCAAAAAAAAATCTAGAACAGTCAACGGCTACGCAACAACAAAGAAAAAGACTGAAATCCATCGGAAACATCATCACGGTGATTCTGTTCCTTTTAGCCTTTCCTCAACCTGATTCCTGTGCCTGGGTGTCACGTAATTGAGATTTGAGTCGAGCATATTGATAACAGCCAGGGGCGGACTAGCAAAAAACAATTTGTTATATTTGAAATCGAGCATTTTCTGTGTAGAAATATTGAACGCATCACGTTAATTTCCGTTCCAAATGAATATTTCACAAGACAACCAATCTGTTGCATCAAGTTTGCATAAAACTCGAAAATATCTAAAAGGAAGTTTAACTAGATTCCGTACATTTTTAGATAAATTCACAGAGTGTAATCTTTTGCAACTTCAAATGCGAATTGACGGGTTGGAAAATATTATTAAGGAATTCAAAGAAACACAATTAAAAATTGAATAATTGGATGAAAAGGAACATTATATCCTTTACAACGAATTGTAGCGCTATGCTTACGATTTTTGAATAATTGTCGTATTTCTAAGTCTAATTGGAACACTGAAAAGTTATCAATAGATGAAATTGATCAGGCCACTAATTGCCTTTTGAAGTTAGCTCAAGCTTAGAGGTTTTCTGCTAAATTGTGCAAGCTTCAGCTCAAAAATCCTGTTTCAAAGAAATCTTGGTTAACCTCACTCGATGCATTAATAGGGCTAGATAATTTCATTAGAGTTAGAGGGCGCTTAGGAAAAAGCAAACTATCATTTTCTCAAAAGCACCAAATAATCCTCGACCCAATCATTTGCTAACCAAACTCGTCATAATGAATGAACACAAACGGCTACTTCATGCTGGTGTTGAAACAATGTTGAATTCTCTACGTCAATTATACTGGATATTGGAAGGTAGATTAACTATTCGAAGCGTTCTTTGCAAATGTTTGACTTGTTTGAGAATAAATCCTTTCCTTTTTTGTGAGCGGTGTTGACTTGCTGGGGCATTATAGATCAAGGATGGGAAACCACATAAAAATAATTGAGGCATATTCACTTCTTTCATTTGCTTTTGTACCAAAGTTGTGCATTTGGAGGTTGTGAGAGATCTCTCTACTGAATCATCTTTAAACACGTTGAAAAGATTTATTTCTCTCAGAGGTTTATGCAAGCTTCTTTATTCAGATGACGGGACAAATTTTATTGGGGCAAACCATAAAATAATGTCATTATATGAGTGGCTAAGTAAACATATCCGATCAAACAACCAAGGATTACTTTCTTCAGAATGAAATCGAATAGCGATTTATTTCTCTTAGATCACCCCACCATGGAGGTCTTTGGGAGGCCGCTATCAAACATGAAAAATTTCATATTCAGAGGATTATTGGTAATCTCAAATTAACATTCGAGGGACTTTCTACAATATTTTGCCAGGTTGAGGCTGTTCTCAATTCTCGTCCTCTTATTCCAATTTCGGATGACCCTGATGATCTTTAGGCTCTGACACCCAGTCACTTCCTTACTGGCGAAAGCCTCACCACAATCCCACAATTCGACCTATAACTTCAAACAGACTCAATCAGTATCAAATCATCCAAAATGCCATGCTGCAGTTCCGGAGTGGATGGTCTACAGAATACCTGTCAACTCTTTAAGTAAGATCCAAATGGTTGGAGTCCGCTAATTCTATGAAAATTGGCTCCTTGGTTTTATTAGTTAATGAAGATTTACCTCCTCTCTTGTGGAAGATGGGGCGTATCATTCAAATCCATCCTTCATCTGGCCGAGCAGTGCAGAAGTTATATCTACTCCCCATAGATGATAACATTTGAAACCAGAGGATTTCAAGGCTGGTGGGATGTTCAAGATCAAGATATCGAAAGACGTCATTATATAAGTGTTTGACAAGACTTGTTCTATTAATGTTGTCATTTTCATTTTTTCTGAACGAATTATCTACTTGAACGAATTAAAACACAGTAGTTTATTCAAAGTGTTGTGTAATCGAGTCAACAGATCTAACACATTGTTTTTACTGAGTTTCCAATTTCATTTTAGCGAGTTTTATAAAAAAAAGGAGTCGATGACTTTCCACTATATCTATTGGAAAAATGTCTTACTGGAAGACAAACAGAGAGGCACACTGCAAGCACATCCAGTTAGAGCGGATTTGTTCTGTTTTGATACTGCAACTTTCACATCTTCTTGATCTTCGGGTTTCTTGAGCTTAGCTTCAATGTGTTTATTATTTACATTTTTTTTTCTATCATTAGTACAACTTAGGTTAAGTATAAGAGTAGCCCTAAGCTAAACTTCGCCTACTTTGTACCAAAGAAAATAAAGACGATTTTTTTTATTGTTATTATTATTATTATTTTTCAAACCACTTACTGTTTTCCAATTGAGCTGAAATTATTCATCTGAATTGAAAACCGATGACAAAGTTAGTATTTCAAAAAACGTAGAATTTCGGACGTCGAAAATTATAGCGAAAAATAAATGTGAGGGGGGTCTCGGATCTCCATCCATCTCCAAGTTAATTGCAAAACTGTTGAAACAGTGAAAATAATCATGGGACTACCGAACAATTTATTTTAGACAAATATTAACTGCTTGTGAAGCTAGATGAAAGGACTTTGAGTTGTGCAACTTTTCGCTAATTTAACCAACAATGTAAATATCATTATGCCACTATTATCGCAAAATGTATGGGTTATCAAGAACTGCGCTTTGTCCTCATTGATTATTATTGATATGGAAAAAGGATTGTCAAAGAGCTCGAAATACGCTTACGTAAATTCATGTGCTCACGTGTAGCATGAACTCTATAACCGGGATTTGTTTTTCTATATTGAACAAGCAGGCACATTAATCTAAATGTGATGTGAATCAATCAATTGGGATTGATTATGAACACAGCTCGGCACGATTGTCCGGTGGTGGATTTCACCCCGGAAAGGGTAGACAAAGCAAACAAACATATTTGGGGAAACATATTTTTGTTTGAACGTGGAATAGGAAATTGATTATGTTGAAACAATCTGACATAAAGTCACTGGAAGTAACGGAGGAATTATGAGTTTAAGATGGACTTGAACTGCAGCGGGATTATATTTCACGATTCGAATAAAAACTATCAGAGCAAGAGCTAACGACCGCCAGACCTTCCTTATTTTATAAAAGATGAAAGTGTTTTTTTTATATATACTCCTAACACAAATAAGATCGATCCCCAACTATGAAATTTGGGCAGATAACACTTAGTAACACTTAATACGGTTGCAACCCCCCGCCGAACATCCTTAAAGAATGATAAATTTTAATTGAACTCTCGTTATATAAAAGCTGATTTTTATATATGTCACTGGGGGAGCTATTGAAAGATGTTTCTTCAGTAGCCATACAGTTTTGATAGTTCTATTGTCTTTACAGACGCATTAAAAAAATAATATCGCACAAATGCGAATATTCCATAAATTGTTAACCAAATATATTTCATCCCATTCTTAAGGAAATTTCAACATTTTTCTTAGCGGAAAGGTGATACAAAGTGTTACTTTTCGTATAAGGCTATACCCTTTCAATAATAATATTATAAAGTGTTCTGCTCTACCAGGACGGGCTCATTGCCATTTTTCATTGTTAAAATTGTTTTTTCTGTTAACCAGCTGTCGTCCCCTTACGAACGGCAGCCCTCAAAAGTCTAAACTTGTGCGAGCCAAGGATTAACGAGGTTTTACCTTTTAACGTGTGATTCCTAGCCATAATACTATACAATAGGAAAAATTGGGTAGAAAATCCATCAGAAAACAACTACTTTTCTGGCTAATACTACGACGAACGTTGAATTACATCCGCAATTGCTAGTTCCATGGAAATGTTTATTAAAATATTTGGACCACCTGTAGATCGATTTCTGGGTTTTGCCCTCCTCAGTACAGGGTTGGTCTCTGCAGACAATAACTCATGTGTCATATATAAAAATGTCAACATTTGGGTTCAGTTTTCGAAAATTTACTTTCACATGAATCTGTTACTTCTATAAACCTTATCAGTATTATTGGGAAAAACGAACAAGAATGATTTATAAAATTTTTATATGGGTCATGGTGACACGATGGTAAAGCGTTCGCTTCCCAACCATATCAATTGAGGGGCCTGGGTTCAATTCCCAGCGCGGTCACCAATGCCGTGCATGGCATCACACGTTGAAAGGTGAGGGCTATGTCTTCCTAGCTCAGTATATCTATCCATTCTGTAAATTCTAGGACAAAAAATTACGGGATTTACGTAGGTGCTTCAATGAGAAGTGGAACACCCTGTATTTGGATTGATGGATGCGTTGCTGTTTTTTGGAATTATTTCAATTATTAATAACTGCACGTCTATCTTACATAAAATTGCTTTTATCTGGTATGTGCGTGTCTGATTTTCTGTACGAATTGCAAAAAAATTGTTATCAACCATTACTCGCAAACATGAATTTCATTTGCCAGTGCAAAGGACACGTCGTCACGTAAATGTTGCTCTAGTTGTCCCGTACTAATTGTACTGAATAATACATCGCTGATAAACAAAACAATTCTGTGACTATATTTTTGAAGAACAGCATTTTGAAATTTTATATATCTTGGAAAACTCACATCACCAAATTGAGTGAACTAAGAATATAGTGCTCTACTTGTTCTACGAAAACGATTTCAATCTGTAACCAAATCAAATGCACTAAAAACGACCTTTTTAATTCTAACATGAATTACGTTGTACGATTCTATGGAAGTGGGTATTCTTCTGGAACTCTACCTTTGGCGTGTTTATATATTTTTCAAGTTCTGAAGGAGATTCATGAAAAGTCTTCGATGCTCACAAAACAATCAGATAAACACAGTTATGGCAGCTACCAGACAAGCAGATAACTTTAGATCACATCGTTTCTACCCAAAGAAAAATAGAAAAAAATTCATTGTATTATTTTCTCTACAGTAGGTATATTCGACTGAAATCGTCAAGTTTGTATCTGATTGAAACTAGCTTTCTGTTTAACTAGGGAAGAAAAGACACCTCGAGTGTAAAATTAGTATATTGTATACTTAGGCGGTAAAGTGGAATTTATCAGACCGAAATAAGATATGGACAGGCGAGGCGCAGCCGAAACTGTCCACTTCTTGAGGCCTTAAAAAGCACTTTACCGTCGTGGTTTACACGTAAGTTTTCATCCTAGACAATAATTGTTGGTAATATTTTTTCTACAAAAATTGTATGTATTGAAAAACTGACAAGTTAACTTCAAATAAACATCAAATATGACAACTTATGATTTAATGAATTTCCAGACAATGACAACTACTAACAATAAATTTTTTATCCTACAATGTGAAAAAGTTGAATTTTACTGGCTTTAAGGTGAGGAGAGAGTTGCCTTTTATACGGCTAGCCTAGAAAGTGGCCAGGCTCGGCCGCGCCTCGCCTGATGTCCATAACTTCTTTTGCCTTAAAAATGCCACTTTACTGCCTAGGTACACAATATACTATTTATACTGATCGTTAATGGCGTCGCCATCTAGCGTGAAAGTGTAAAATTTATTTCCCCGGCTAGCCGCAGAAAAGGTAAATTTCTCCTCTCCGTAAAGCCGGTAAAATTCAACTTTCTCACACTCTAGAAAAAAATATGATTTTTTCTACCACCTCCAGCATAAAACCATCATTCAAAAAAAAAATAGTGTTTCCAATATATTGAGTGATCTTATAATTTTCAATAAATTGAATATCATTATCAAGCATCTCAAATAAATTTGTAATCTACTACATGACGGGAACCAAATTACCAACACCCGCAACTCGAAGAAGTAAAATCATAACATCCTTTTGGTAACACAGTGTGAATATTAAAACAATGAAATGAAGAAAAACCAGTCGCATCAATCACAAAAAAATATTTTTATTTTATATCCCATAATTTACATTTTTTTCTATACTATTTCTCATGTGTTCACACTAATATATCATATAATATATATCCAATATATTTCAATATTAATATTGTCGTTATTATGACGTGCTATAAACAAGAATTTGTAATTTCGCCTTATAAAAAATGTAGGTTGTCTACTCTCTACGTATCTGAATTTGTATTCCAGAGGTTCCAAATATTCATATACAATGTGGTTCCTATTTTGTTGACAATTTTGTCAGGTAATATCGACTGAGCTATTCGAATTATCCTTCATTTCAGTTCTCAGTTCTTCATGTTCTCTAAAGTTTCATACAATGGCTCCAAAAATAACTGAAATGGTCCTAAATTCCATTTCTTCATTAAAGGATTTTGGGCGTTTCGTGTTACTCTGTTGTCTCAAAAATGAAACAATCCGTCAAAAGTATTTCAGGAACTGAAAATCCGCACATCATTCCCTACTCTTCATCTTCTCTGCAGGTTCATGTGATGACAGATCTGAAATCTTCATTTCCGTTCGTCGTTTCTTATCTTCTTTGGTCGTGCAGTGTAGGAGTAGAGTCCGCTCACTGTAAGGTAGAACACCAAACGAATAAATGTAGCTTGGTGCTCAAACTTAGAGTGACCCAACTTTACACATTGATCTGGTTTTCTTCCTGTTACTTGTGTGACGGTTCCCATTATCCTGGATGATGGAGAAAAAAAAGAAAATTCAAATGCCTTTGAACAAATCATATTTCTTCTCTTTTTATTGATGCAAATTTCGTCAAATTCATTCGAATAGAAAAAGCAAAAGAAATGTAACCAACTAACTTGTTTCAATTTATAATCTAATCTTTCTTTTGGATGTACTATTCACAAATCTCACAGTTCAATAAGAAAATTGGAAATTATCGTAGGGGAAACCATTGTTTGTCCGAAGAAGGTAAAAATAGTATGCTAAGTTATCCAGATTATTTTTAGTTATAAATATAGGATATAATGAATGAAATTTATTAGCTAAGCTTCAGAGTTTGATAGTCTAGCTAGGAAAAGGACAAACGTGCTAGCAAAGGTTATGAAGGCTCAGTTATTTGGAATCCTATGAAATCCATGTGAATAAACATTGCGGATTTAACGTGCTTCACTTCATCTGGTATTGAATATAGTTTTGTAGGCGGCCGGAACCATAAGCATGTAGGCCTCACATCGGGCCCCTTATATGCACCCACTGCTGCTAGGAAATGGTTCAATTTTGGAAGTAGCTCATTTCGCGAGTGAAAGAAGCCAGCCTTCTAACCGATACTTTTCTCACACTCTCCGTCTCAGAATGGTGCTCTTGAGGTGTGCTTTCCGTATTGCTGCCACTGATGGCATTCCGTGAGGATGTAGGTGGCTGACATTTTATCCTCCGAGCACCACTTGCATTCAGTATCATCCGTGATATCTATAATGCTGAGGTGCTTGTTTAGATAGCAGTCAGAATTTTGAATCCCTGTACAATGGCTTTATAATGGCCTAATCCGACAGATAGATATTGTGCTGGGTGCACTAAACGAGGATTTATTACTCCACACCTTTAATTTTCGTACTACAGTGTAATAGTTCAGGAACCTAGTACATCTTGAGTTGCATTGAATGGTGGCAGTACGTGTCTTTTTTTCTTCTTGTATGGAATTTGACTGAGATGCAAAAATCAAATTTTCGACCTCGAGCAGTCCCCCGGAACACTTTTGAATATCCCAAAAACTGCAAAATGTTTCATCATATTGTCTGTATACCTTCAATGATCTGTCTTATATGAGTCAGTGGAGTAAACATTTATTCAGTTGAATATTTTGAAGATCTATGGAGGAGGAGTCGTGAGGTTTGGTGTGAGGGGGAGGGTCGCTGTTCAGGGAGCATGTCGTTGCGTCCAAATGCCATTACACCCAAATTGCGTTGTGCTCACGGCCTCCGAATGTAGCCGAATGAAGCGCTGTTGCCAAATGCTACCCTGCGTTATAGAATTCTCTGAAACAGTAATTGTGGGCCTATCGACACATTGCGTTATACCCACAATCCGTGAAATTACGTTCTGTCTAAATTTCGTTATACCCACATTTCCTGAAATTTCGTACGGAGAACGAGATGTGGGCGTGACGAAATTTGGGTGCAACGCAATTTGGGTGCAATGACATTTGGGCACAACACAACGCACCCACTGTTCACAAACGAACGACTGAAATTGAAATATAACATTTATTCAACAAACATTTACACCAAGTGTATAAAAAAATAATCGAAGGTGTTTCCTCCTCTTCGAATGACAAGGGCCAAGCAAATCTGCCAATCCACCCCCTTCAGTGCCATATTTATCGGCCTAGATCTCCTGCAATGGAATTATTCCTTGAGAATAGTATCTCCAGCGAGTTGGCTGACTGAATAGTCGAGCAGCATATCCATCTCGTCGTTGAGCTATTTACATCGACGTCTACCGCAATTCCAGGCAGGTTTTTGCAGGACTGGCCATTGTAGGTTCCGAAACCCGCTTTCCTGCAGCTGCAAGCATTTCGGCATCCCTTCTTGCAACTGCAGCAAATCATGTTCAGCAGGTTTGAGGGGGCTACTACCCTTGACATAATCTTTGGGAAAAGGCCTCGGGCTGTTGCCTTGGCCATTTGAGTATATTTTTTTTCTTATCCAGCCACTGCTGCACTTGGTGGTATGTGCGATATGAATAGAGCTCCGCAGCATCTTGCGTGTGAGTAAGTCTGGCCAGGTTGAATTTGATCTCGGTTGCCTGGCCGTTTCCCCACCGTACAGCTCAATGAGGATTTTTTCTCTGGCTTCAGCATCTTGGGCAGGTGTCGCACCTGGATTAAAAAAAACTGCAGTTTTCTATCAAAGGTCTACTTGTGTCTGTATTATATCTTCGATATTGTACCTTCGATTACTCTCATTTCACTCACAATTTGTCAATACTCTCAAAATTACTCGCCGACCACGAAATTACTCGCAGATGGCAACCCTGACCATTAGGGTCTTTGCTATCAACTGGGCGAGAAGTCGAGGAGGGGTGTTTTGAAAGGAACAGTAACCGTGATAGAGGAGTGGGGTCGGAGGGAGACGCCTTCGTTTTTTGTACCCGCTGGTTAAAACGATTGAAAGCTCAGTTATTTTATGAACTGACATATAATATTAGGTTCATAGAAATCCTATTAAGGGTCCAATTCATTGTGTATCGGTAATCCTATATCTATGTATCCCCCTCCAAAATATTCGAATGAAAATGGGACAAAACCAACAAAGTGCAAAAATTAAGCAGTTTTCGGGATATTCAAAAGTGATCCGGGGAGCGGACGATGTCGAAAACTTGAATTTTAAATTTCAATCATATTTCATACCAATAAAAAAAACCTACTACCACCATTTGATGCAACTTAGGCCCACCCTTTTCATGACAGGGCTACTGTTTTATAAATGACCCAGCGCTCCCCCAGAATGTGTCAGAGCCTCGGAGACAGTGTCTGACTGGAATATCCTCGCAGGGAAAAAATTACGAGCACAATGTTCTCCGACCTCTCATCTCATTTCTGATATCTCCATCCATTACATATTTAATGGAGCCATTTACCTTGAATTAAAGTCTCTTAAATGCGAAAAATCGATAGTTTATAATCCGCTTCATGTGCTTTCAGCGAGATTAACTAAACAAAGTTGTTGTAATTGGATTATTTAGTGAACCATTTCGTAGATTAGGCTTACGAATATGTAACAACAAAAAAGATTTGGGAAACTGAGCACGAACTTGATTATAAAATAGTTGTATAAATGAAAAATCCAAAACGACCAGACGTTTGTTTGAATAGTGACATCACGTATTTGAAATGAAGGGTTTATCGACGTTAGTGTTATGTTCTTGTCTTTTTGTATTGTTCATTGGAGTGCAAGGTGTAGCAGTAGGTGAGTATTGAGCATTATATTTTGGAAGGTTTATTCAACTCCAATCGTCGATCGTTCTGCTGAATTGAAATAACAGAAAAATCTGATTGAAAATATATTTTAAATAGGTGTACACTGACCACCAAAAAGTTCATTGCTATAGTATTGGAAAAAATAAATTCTTTGGAAAAGTTTGTGCATGTCCGATATCCCAAAAATCAATTTTGATATAAGTCACGTGATCGCTGGTATGGCTACAAATTGAAAAAATTTTAGTATGAAAAGGAAAAAAGTGGGGTAAAATTTGGTTATCATATGGTACCTACATATTTTTTGGCGGCCACTGTAAATATAAAAATCCAGTGTCACGATATTTTTTGTTCCCCGTTAAATCCGAATCTTAATGGAATTATTCACATAGCATGTAATTTGGTCCAACTCCAGAGAAGAGAGTTTTTTCTCGATTAATGAACTCACTATTTTTTCATTGCTGATAAAATTTTTTCTTTATAATTCAAGTGGGCTTGAGGTTTGGAACTTTCTGGAAATGTCTGTAATATACAGGAGAAAACTCTACAGTGTTCTCGAATCCTCAGGAAGGTTTAAGACGATCTAGAACGAACTGAAAAATACTCGAGTGAAATTCACGAAAGTTAGGTCGCCAGAACGAGGAGGCGTTTCTGGAAATTTCTAGAGAGAAAAAAATGTTCTCAAGATCTCTTGAAGGTGTTGAAAGATTCCAAAAAATCATGGATTGAACCAGTTCTAGAAAGTAATGCAAAAGATACTCTAATGGTGTTATCGAATGTTCGGTCAACAGGAAGTGTTCGTGAGGGTGGAATATTCCTAGAAATGTGTGGACAATACGATAGAAAACTTGGTTTTCGGGGCTTCTAGAAGGTTATGAAATATTCTGGAAAATTGTGGAATTAACTAGAACACGGGCTCCGGAAAGTTCTAGAGCGTATTGAAAAGGACACTCCAATGAAGTTCTCGAATATTTGGTTACCAGGAAAGTGGGCGTGAGGATTGGATATGTCTAGAATGAAAGAGAGAAATCTCTAGAATGTTCTCGATGCTTTTGGAATATTCCGGAAAATTAGGGCTGAGGTGCCACTGCATCTATGAAAACACTGGAACATTCTTATTGCAAATTTTGTAACATCGCACACTTGTACTACCTATTTCTACCTACTTTCGATCTAAGATCTGATATTCTTAACCAGGCAACGCCGGTTATTGCGGGTATTGCAGTTATCTTTATGTATTCAATATATCAAGATATTCGTCCACGCTTATCTCCGAAACCACTCGACCAATTTCAAAGAAATTTCATAAACGTGTGATGCTTGGTCAAACTTGAGATATAGGATAGTTTTTATCCCGATAAGTGACCCTTAATTTTTTTCATTGCAAATTTGAGGAATTTTTATATTACAACTGGCTTCTGCTCGCGACTTCGCTATAAATTGAGTCCGACAATAACATAAACAAAAATTTAGTATCGGAAACTTTTCATCTGGGGTATACATTATCGGAAAGTTTTCATCTTGGGTACGGTGATTTTATGAGAGCGTGAAGAATAGCTTGCTATTATGTTGAGAGAGCATTACCGGTCCTCTACTCGTATATCAACGTGAGCTGTTAATTCGTCGGGCGAGGTAACAGGAGAGGCGCGCAGTAGTGCATCTCTCTTATTTATGTGGTATCATCATATCATTGCGTTCCTTGTTGCTCGCGTAGATTTCTGTCTACAGTATCGGAAACTTTCCATCTGGGGTATAGACAGATATCATCTAGTTCAGAGGTAGGTATAATTGTAATCTGGATTCCGATTAACTTTTCAGAAATATGTAAGAAGACATTTATGGCCAATTTTTGGGTAAGTACTTACAAATTAAATCTCTTTGGGGATTTCATTGTACATGAAAAATGTTTAAATTATGATTTATAAGTTTTATGGAAATCCATGTAGAACTATTGGATAAAGAAAACAGTGGACATGAAACAAAAGTTTAAGTCATGATTTATTTGTTACAAACGGTTTCGGATTTACATCATCATCTAATAAGTAATGCTATGTATTAGGGCGATTCTGAGTATGAAAAAAAAAAACAGGGCATTCCATTTAAAAAAATTCCACTTCAATTTGCCACACACTTATGAAACACTTCGTATAACAATATTTTCTGGTAATGCGCCTTCGTCAATAGTTTGAGTTTACACTCGAACAAAATCGGTAACTTGTATGGTATGAGTGTTATGAAAGCCTGACGCACTGTTGGAGGACCCTGTATACTTCGGAAGGCGATCTGTGTTCGTTACCACCTCTCTTTCCACTCTGTTATTGCCTGAAATACATTGGATGCAGTGTAATAATTGAAGACACCTTTTTTGTTGAAAAATTTATGATAAATATTTTTAGTAAGTATACAATTTTCTGTGCGACCAATGCTTTCTAAGAAAAACGGGATCAACCACCGCAGTGCGTATTAGGGGTGGTTTTTAGGGCTGAAACTCACCTTACTAACTTGAAAACTCTTTTAATTTTAAAAGCTCTTCATTTGTTGTGTATAATCCCCAAATGGCAAAACTTTATAATTTATTATAATTTATTTTTTCAATTCGGCAATTTTAGGTGTAATATAAATGGAATGAATATCTCTGTTTCACAAAACTTATCGATCATCCTGTAAATATTTTCAGAATATGGATTTGTACAAGGTGTAAGCGATTTTGTTGATAGCAACCCATCTTTAGCACCTTTGAAACCAGGTAATTTTAATTAATTAGTTTTTTTTTGCAATCTTGAAATATTATTCATGTTGACTTTAGTAGAATTTCTCCAATATAGTTTGAAAATATAATTTTTCTACACCCGTACTATAATAATATACTATATGCCCATAATCCGTTTTATGAGATCCATTCTGGTACAGATTTTTTATAACGATACAGATTTTTAATCAATAGAAACCCACAATTTTTAAATCAAGCATGCTGTGCATTTAACATTTGTCCTAGATTCCTTTCTGATTGGTTTATTGGTCAGAATCAGTAGGTATTAAATTTTCATAGAATATAGCTAAACTTCGATAATTATATTATCAAAATGTCTGATATCAGCGATATAGAAGAATTATCATCAACTTCTCCACACATATCGGAGAAAGCAGAAAATTCAGTACAAAATATTTTATTAGAATTATTATGTTCAAAATAAATATAAATTGAATGTTTATAGTTTTCCTATATCCATGGTTATACCCGAGGTAATACCATTAATTACAATTTTGTAGATTTTTTTATAGAAATACGAGTATTGTGTTTGATACAAATATAAATATAATATTTATACTTCTTCATTAATTATCGGGTGTAGAAAAAATAGCGTATGCAACTCTCATGTAATGGTTATTAATTCACTCGCATAAACCATTAGAAACTCACTTTCGGCTCGTTTCGTATCGCCATCATAACATGATCGTTGCATAATGTACTATCATATAACAAGTTACAAAATGATCTCGTTCATTGTACCAGATGTGGATATTCGAACACGAGCATAGCGAGTTGTCCAACACGTCGTGTGCAAAAAACTCGCCATTTTGTAATGTGTTATAAAAAAGTATTTTTGCAATTTCGTTGGAATCTTCAATCTTCATTGATATCATATAATAGATAACACTGAATGCGGAAATAGGGCAATAGCTACATTCAGGCTGGCGACACACCAAGAAATCAAAAAAGTTTTAACGCAAATCGTTTTTGACTAATTAAGGTAGAAGTTGTTTTTCCTCCACGAATTATATGGAGTGACACACACTGGTACGGCAAAACAGGAAAACACCTTCAGGCTCTTTTAAACTGCTCGAAACAAACTGTTTTTGAATGAATCTGTTTTGTGTGATTCGTGTATTTCAAAATTTCTTCTTGAAAATGTTTTGAATGAAAGCGTTTGGGAAACCTCGTTGTACAGAACACGTTGAAGCGCTGACTCTATTTGCACTGTTTTGCATGAAACCGTTTTGCTTTGAGGCGTTTTTGATTCATCGGTGTGTTGTCAGCCTTATATTGAATTACATAACATGATTCTCGAATGATGGTTGTAATAATTATGTTGCTGACTAGTCGGTAGCGGAGACGCTGCCAGGATCTAACCTTCAGTTGACAAGTTTTTGGTTATCCATCATGCATCAAAAACAGAAGGAATAGCTCTGATAGGCACCGAAAAAGTTCCTAATTACATTAAAGCTGCCGTAGAGACGGTAATTATGGATGTATAACCAAAATAAATCAGAATCAACCATTTCCATATTCACACTAGTATTGATATGAACTCTCATATTCACACTTGTGCGAATATGAACGTCATTTTGACATTCAAAAATCGCCATATTGAAACAAACTTACAAAAATAACTCGTTACATTCCATACAGGTGTGTATTTTAAAAACTTCTTGTAACAGATTATTCATCATAAAACCTGATTATATCTTCGTTTCCTTCAGGAATTTTCCAAAAATTTTCACACGAGTAAACTGATAATGTGTAACTTTTTATCATGACGAATTGAAAAGTACATGTTGCCATATAAGAAATGGCAGTTGTGAGCATTTCTTTATGGATACCATTCTGTTTTTAGGTAATTTTTGTAAATTGTTGGAGTATATGGGAGCTGAAATTACATGAGAATCTCAGTTTTCAACTGTATCGCACTTCGAAGCTTCCTCTGGTAACTTCTGATGTCGTTTTTGTCAATTGTCATGATTTATGTTCGAGTTTCATGGCCAACTTTGTTCGATTAAACAATCAACTATATCTCCGCAATTTTCAACCGATTTTCAATTTTAAAGAACAGTGTTATCACAAATTGCGTGCTCTTTCAGATAACGACAAAATTTGTACAGGGTGTCATTTGGAAAACAGAGTTTTGGGTCACTTCCGGTTGAACCGGAAGTGGTGAATTTTCAGTAGAGGCTTCAAAATATGTGTATTCGAGTACTATAGCGACACACCAAATTTGAAATCTGTATCTTCAAAACTATAGAAAAATTGGGGGGCGTACCTCACCTCGTGGTCACCCGATATATCCTTGGTTACTCTGGTTAATAATTTGCCGGTTCGTATATACCAAATTCCTGAAAATTCAGGGACTATTTCTTGAAACTTCGGTGATTCATCTGTCACCAGAGCAACCGTACTTTTTCCTCGGTAACTCGAGAACCGCTTGTTATTTGTCAATTGGAATCATTTTATTGAGTGACAGATTTGAAACTTTGGATCAAAAATCTAATATTTATCTCAAAAAAGGTCTATGTGTCTGAAATCATTGAATTATTCTTTAATTGAATTGTTGACTAATGACAAGTGAGAAGGGGTCCGTATATGTGCAGCCGCGGTTGCTTGAAAATTCAGAAACCGCTACTTGCCGATCTGAAATGTTCGGCGATATACGGACCATACCCATAGTCGAACAATATGCAAATTGGAAGAGTAGTTATTATATATTTTTTTTCAAAATCTGTATAGAAGTAGTTATTAATATCCCTGAGCGAGAATAGAAAAAAAAAATTAATTTAATTTCGATATGGTGACTTTTTTTTTACATTTTGAATGTCAAAATGACAGTCATATTTGCACAAGTGTGAATATGCGATTTCATATCGATACAAAGTTAATATGAAAATCGATTGGTCCAGAATTATTCGGTGATACATTCAAAATTAGCTTATCTGTGGCATCTTTTATAATATAATCACTACTTCAGTCTTTGCTGCAGAGATTGGACTAATAATTTAATTGTGACAGCTTGTCAACTAATGGACTATACCTGGAAATAATCACAATCATCGTTCGAGACTCTTTCATATTTATTACGGGCGCTCACTAGTAAATGTACCTTACTTTCAACTATCACTGTCTCTCTCTTACTCATGCGCTGCATCGGACTCTCCGCGTTTTGAATCATTATTTTATAAAAAAAATGTGGAAAGAAATGTTATTGATAAATGAATTACCGACCATTTGATCCTGCTAAATTTTTTCCTGAAATCAATATTATAAAAGTTATAGGTGTTTTATGCCAACCATTAATTAAAACAAATTTTTATCGCTTTGAATTATTTTCTTTTGTTATCAATAGGAAAAAAAGTACTTATATAGAATTGAATGATTTATAAAGGAATATTTCTGATATAATGATAAATTCAAAATTTAAATGGGACAGCCTATATAGTGTTTGTTTTTTGGATTCTTTGAATCATTGTACCTACATCCTGATTCATAATTTTTAAATGAATTCTGACATAAATATTATTTTTAAATAAAAATTTACTTTTCATCTAGTGCCCTGACCATCTTAAAATTTCTCTACATTGCCTATCTACTTACAGAAATTTTCAAAAAGATTCTTATTCATATTTATTTTTCAACCTGAAGAAAATCTGTAAAGTATTGCAATTCAATTTTTTTTGTTCTAATTCATAAACCTAAATGTAGCTTTATCACTTTCAAAACACTATTATCTTAAGATGAATCCAAAAACGTATAACACTATAAAAATCAATATTTCAAGACATGTATTTTACAAATAGTTGCAATAGAAAGATTGATTGGACATTAAGCAGTGAAAAAAAGTCTATTGAATAAGGTATAAGTTTAATCCACAAAGAAGAGATATTATAAGTATTTTAAAAATAACCTATTCCAACATTCTAACCCTCAAATAGCTGCTCTAAGTGTTGATCCAGACAATCTCTGCATTTTCGAACTCAAAATTTATTTCGCTGGTCTACATTCCTAATCATTTCTGGTGTAATGCCTCTAGTATGCCTTGTACTAGAATTAGTTGTTTTCTTAGTGGCGTTACATAGACAACATTCCCAATATAACCCGAATAAAATCCAAAGGAGTCAGATCTGGAGAACGAGAAAGCCACCTAATACGTCATGGAGATAAGTTCTCCAAAGAGATTTGCGATGTAGTTTCTCACAGCAATTGCTCCATCAGCCGATTGTTGGTTTGCAAAGACAATTCATCCAAAAATCCCTTGATTTCATTTCCTAAAAATCTTAAATATCGCTCTTTAGTGAAATGTGCTTGAAAGAGGAGTTGTTCATCGATTTTAGTTTCCACTATTCCAGTCCAAACATTAATACCAAATACATACTGAATATGTATTTAGTTCATTCGGTGCTCATTTTATTTGGACATAGGTACAACAATTCAGTTGTTTTCCATGAAAATGTCAACTATGTCTTTGTAGGCTATGATATAGTTACATTCATGTTTTTTGAATTAGAACAAAAAACCTTCATACAGCCTTCCTTTAGATGAACAAATGAAGATAACAATCTTTCCACATTTTTCTGTAAGTTGCGAGGATACTAGAGAAATTTTAGGATGGTCATGGCACTCTGCATTGAAAATAAAAATTTGATAAAAAACAAAGTTTATGTCAGAATTTATTTAAAAATTTTATGTTTGGATGTACAATAATTCAAAGGATCTAAAGAACCAACAATAAATGAAAGAATTTAAAAAAAAGGCAGCTCGAAAGTGATCTCGTTGTCACCCGGTATATTATATTTTTACATTCCTCAGCGTCACAACCATATATATGTATATAACTGATACCATTTTTTTCATTAACATGCTTTGGTTTTACAGGTTTTCTGACAATTACACGGTTTTTTAAGATTACTTAGTAATGAGCTATTGCTCGTAAATAAAGGTAACAAAGTATTATTTTCTACCTTTTATCCTGGACGCGTAAAATCTAATGCCTTATTCTGCGAAATAAATGCGTTTATCCAATTGTATATTTCCATATAACAACCTATTTTCTTAATCGCTCCAATTTCGGAAACACCCTGTATATTTTCGGTAATTCAGTTATCAATGACATTGTTATCTTCAAAAATTTCAATAAAACTAACAGTGTTTATAATAAATGTGGAAGAATGCTTCAGAACGCGGAGAGGCCGATGCATCGCGTGAGTCAGAGAGAGACAGCGATATTTAAAGGTAAGGGCGGAATGCTTGTGAGCGTGCGTAAAAAATAATTTAAAAAGAAGAGTAGAAATGTTACAAAACTGTTTTCAGTTTCTTTTTAAACTTAATTATTCGATAGTCAGATATTTTTCACTTTTTTCTACGAAATTACCTCAAAACGTCCATCGATGAAAAAGTTGAAAGAGAAGGAATTTCTGTTTTTGGCTCTGAAAATACTCATTTATGAAATTTAATATTTGACTCTTTTCAAAGTTTATATCAATCATCAAGTGAATATTTTCAGTTGTGCATAAGGTAGAAGATGCATTCCAACATGCTGCTGACATAGAACTTGCACTTATAGGAGGAGTTCATAAACCAACAGGTAATTTTTGATATATTAGATAAATGGTTTTCATTCCGATCGTGCACTGAAATATTTTAAACATAATTTATAGTAACATTTCATACAAAGTGTGTGTTTTGAAAATTCTCGTGAATAATTATTAAAATACATGGCTCTCATTCAATTTTGACATCTTCATGGGATATCGTAGTACAAGTCACTAGAAGTTACCCGCACAAGTTTAAATTAGTTTCTGTGTCCAGTTTCGGAGATACAAATTTTTGAAAACATATACTTTATATTAAGGTTCACTTATCCGGAAGTAATAATTGAATAAAATAAATAAAAATAAATAAATAATTTTTATACTTTACGTAGAACGAAGGAAATATTTTTTAGTAACTCCTTGATAATAAGCAAGGCCATCTTGGAATTCTCGTACATGTTGTAGGACCTCAGTGGTAATGTTGTTAATTTCTCCGTTATCCTATAGCTTTTAAATCTGTATCAACATTTCACATATTCAGAATAAATTTTTCTAGTATTGCTGAACAGATAATGAAAATCCCGTTCGAACAAGATGCCACACGACCCCCCTTTTCAATTAATTTTTTTGAGGGGGCGCTCATAATTCAGAGGGGATGTAAGAAGGGGATAATATTTTCATACTGTAAATTCTCAAATTGACAATAAAAATTGACATGTTTCAGGATTTTTTGATGAAATATATAATAACGCTGAAAATCAATTTATTCATTCCATACCTATGGACCGCACTGTATGATTGTTAATAATTTTTGAGTGGACCTACCAATTTGAATCATATTTTTCAGTTATACTTCAGAGTCAATTACCCCACACTCGTATAAGTTTAATTATCTTTCTATTACCGTATTTGGAAATGTAAATCCAGAAAATTAATATTTTATAGAAGATATCCAGTTTTATTTCTTGATGAAATGAATATGACCTTTGGACGGTTAAAAACCGAATGACAAACGTCAATATATATCCATGTCGTTAATAGTAACATGGTTTATAGTTATGCGGTTTTTCACGGTGCAATTGTTGTTGTTGTTGCGACGCAAGATCATATGATTTCATGAAAGTCAATTTTAAATATTTATATTACAAATACCAGACCTGGGATATTAATAATACTCACACGAGTGTAGGGTAATCTACTTTGAAGCATAACTGAAAAATAAGATTCAAATTGGCCGGGCAAAACTTATTTCAACTAATATTTGTTAACACACCCTGTATAAAACGTGATCGTAACTTTTTGTAGCCAATCATATTGAAAATTTACTATAGGTCAAGTATGAAAAGCAAATATTACAAAAGTGAGTATGATTAAGTTGAAACTTCAGAAATAGAAATATTCTTGTCATAGGAAAAGACTCATTAATGGGACCGATGGTACTAAATGTGTAAATGTACTTAATGGTTGGAAAGTAGGTACCCTATTCGATTCGGGCATATCTTGTTCACTAATATACCAAGCCCACATAACAATTTGGGGGGTCATTTGACTCATAGCATGAAACGATGCTGCTATATGAGAAGATAACTAGGCATTTGACTATAATATTAATGATAATTTTTTATCTGAAGATGTGCTTCTCGGACAAAATATACTTGCAGCTCTTTCTGATATTATGTTACCCAATGAGCTTTTTATTCTGGGTCACGTGACATCAGATTCAAAATTATCAAAAGGACAACCTGTATATTTTGGCATTTCTATGTTCCCCCCAATAAAACGATGCACACTTGTGAACTAAAACGATAAGCTTAAGAACTATGAGTGCTTCAATATCCTTTATTCCAGAACGTCTGAAACGAGCAATTACCAAATAATTAAGGTTTAGGGTCACCCTGTATGTTTCGGCAGTCCTATATTCTTTGTGATGATCAAAACAAGGCAAAATTATAATAATCATCCATATTTTATTAAAAAACGTCGTGGTGGCAAAGGATATTGAAGTAACTATAGTACTTAAACAAATCGTTTTAGACCACAAGTGTGAGCTTTTTGGAATCGTTTTATCAGGAAGAACATAGAAATGTCAAAATATACAGGTTGTCTCATTGATAATTTTGAATCTGATGTCACATGACCGATTACAAAAAGCTCATTGGGTAAGATAATATCAGAAAAAGCTGCACAATTTGCTTTAATTTACAAACCCAAAATTTCAATTCTCAACTGCTCTCGAATTCCAAGATATTCCCCGGCCGAAACCTCGTGGGCCACCCTGTATATTCGAACCTCAATGTATATTCTGGTTGGTGTCCGGGTTTGGCAGTGACCTTCCTTGGTTGCAATACCCAAACGTTTCAACTGCAACTGCGGTAGTCATCTTCAGTGGCGTGGTCGAAGTACTTTCGAGAACATTCTAGAATTTTCGTATATTCCAAACATTTCTTGTATATTCCAAACCTGTTGAATTACAAAAAAATATTCCAATAGCAATAAAAGATATGGAGGTCATTAATCGAGATAAAAACTCTCCTATCTCTTGAGTTGGACCAAACTACACACAGTGCGCAAAATTCCATCAGGATCGGTTGAGTTGTTTCGGAGTTTATTGGGATCATCGTGACAAGAAATTTTTATATTTACAGTGGTCGCCAAAAAGTATGCACCATATGGGAACGGGAGGAAAGTTTATTTATCAGAGAAAAATATTTCTGGGGAAAAGTTGGTATCCGATAACCAAAAAATCGATTTTGACGCATGTCACGTGATGGCTGGTATGGCAGCAAATCTAAAAATATTGCTGTGAAAGGTAAAAAGTGGGGTAACAAGGCAATATATCGAAAAAAGTTACTCAAAAAGTTTCTCAGATATATATACAAACAAAGTTTAATGGATTCAACCGCGTCATCCAGAACAGAAACGTACCGTCAGCTACACCCCAGTAAAAAAATAACATTGAGTATATATGAACCAAGGCGCATCGACGACAAATTAAAATACCTAACAAGCGAAAGGCTACAACAAGAAATGTATAATTCGTGTAACATGTCCAAGGAAGAAGAAAATCAACACATATGAAAAGAAACCTCAAGGAACTGTTTATCTGCACAGAACGTGTCACTAACTGAAATGGACAAATTATGAAGGAGAAAATGAACATCGTTTTCAAACTAACAAAAAAAATATTGTAATATTTCAGATCAGTAAAAGACAGCAGATATCTACTCAATTCAGCAGAAGTTTACAGGATTCCATGTAATGGTGGTATAGTTCATATACAGTGACCGCTAAAAGGTATGTCCAATAACCTAAAAATCGATTTTTACACAAATTGAAAAAAATTACAATGAAAGGGCAAAAAGTGGAGTAAAATGGCAAGATATCCAAAAAAGTCAATTCAAAAAGTTGCTTAGAATTTAATTTTATACACATATACAAAGTTTGAAAAGATAGGTAATGATGGACAATTTAAAATTACTATTTTTTTTTAAATATTATCCTAGCTGTATGAGAATATCAAATTATTTTCTTATGAATAGCTTGACTATAGTGAAACATTTGTATTGCAATATTAATGACAAAATCTTTCTTATTCTCTCCACACCAGAGAGCAATAAATTAAAAAAATTGTATTTCGTCAGAACCTTGACTGTTATATCGTCATTATCATTGAAATACAAATGTTTCAGGATGCTTAAGCTATTCATAAGAAAATAATTTGATATTTTTATACAGATAGGAAAATATAAAAAAAACTATTTTCAATTTTCCATCATTATTTTTTCAAACTTTGTATATGTGTATAAATTGAATTCTAAGCAACTTTTTCAAATAACTTTTCAACATATTTTGCCATTTTACTTCACTTTTTGCCTTTCCATAATATTTTTTTTTATTTGCCGCCAAACTAGCGATCACATGACATGTGTCAGAATCGAGTTTTAGGTTACCGGACATGCACAAACTTTTCCCAAGTTTTTTTTCCAATACTCTAATAATACACTTTTTTCCCATACGGTACATACTTTTTGGCGGTCACTGTAGAAGAAACGGAAAAGAGGATTGTTACCATCTATTCGAGCACAAATTGGACAAAACAAGACCACAATAGCCAAAAATGCGTTTTCCTATTTGAAAACACCGCAACGTTGAATTATAATCCAACCAGAATGTATTTAAAAATGGTAGGTATACCTGAGCACAAAGAAAACTTGAAATGAAACGAAGACAGAACATACCCATCAAATATCTGGCACGCACCAATGAAAAGCGCCAAATTGCATCAAGAAAGTACTTCGACCATGATACTGAAGATGACTGCCATACTTTCAGTCGAAACTAATTAGAACTTTGACGCCACCCATGAAAGCCTACATGAGATCATTATCGGAATTCCGAGAACAAAGTTAGCAAGAGTTTTGAAATAAAAATAATTGTTATGGCATACCTACGTTTCCGTATAATGGTGAGTTTATACAGCAAGTAAAATAAAATAGGAAATAAAATAAAGTAAGATGTAAAGTAATAATTTTTGGAGTGTTTATACAGCAGCGTAAAATAATATAAGAAATAAGAAGCTGCCAATCAAAATTTGGAATTTTATATTGGCACCACTTCAAAAACACTCGGACTCTTCCCATTTCTATTCAAAGGTCTTATTTTAAATCGATCGTGCCTTGCTTTATTCATCAAATTATAATCCACCGTTACCACCCTATAATAAAATTTTCGTCCTCTAACGGCATCTTTACTAGGCTACAGAAGTTTAATGGCGATTTTCACTCAGCCGTATTATTCATATGTATGTGTTCTGTCATCTGTCAATTGTCTTGTCAACTTAACATAATATAAAGGATAACTATGTTTTATTTTACTTCTCCTATTTTATTTTCTGTATGAACTTGTTATGGGTGTTGTGCAGTTTTATCTCTTTATATCATTTTATTTTACTTGCTGTATAAACTCACCATTATCCTGTCTACGTAATTCACCTCATCAAGTTAGGAAGCGTTTAATAATCAGAAAACACTAATTATTCATTTGGCAACAAATTACCAACAAATTATAGAATAATCGGTGTATCAAATTGCTCTGAAGTTGCATCGCTAATTTTATATAAAGTTAGATAGGATGGGATAGGACATGGCTGGGTGACATTCTTATTTTGAATCTTCTGTGATTAATGCGTGGTTCGGGTGTGGTTCTACCAAATGATTTTTCTAATTATCTAATTCAAAATGTATTTGATATCTGCACTATTTTTATTCAATGTGGCATTCCTTCGACATTCCACCTATCTGCAGACAGGTTAGTTTATCAATTTCGCTCATATGTCACGAACCAACCAAATGCAATAATTTCCTCGCTACAAACGAATGACAACACTGTAGAAAGGGTTTCGCGGCTGTCGTTACTTACATGATGATTTTCCGGGTTTTTAGGTCGAAGTCATAATAAAATTCGTCCCAAAAACCAGGAAAATTATCACTTATAATGTCCCAAAGCTATTGATAATTTCGAAATCATTTTTCGCTAATTTTCGAAAGCGAGTTGCGTTCGGCGTCGGCTGTTACGTAAAAGCAACTCGCTTGAGGAAATTTCAGACAAATTATGAGAATTTATCAATAGTCGAGGGATATTTTGTAAGAAACATTTTTTCAGGTAATTAAAAAACCAGTATACCTACCTAACACATTATTTTCGAAAACACAAAGTATTTTTCTTGTGAGTGTTTACCAGTCACATTCACTAGCGTCTAGCGACAGCCCGGATATTTTGGCTGGCTAGCATATTGACAGTATCATAACCTCCAAATTGGCAGCTTCCTTGGTCTGATTTCTCAAAAACACAAATAAGTAATTTTTCACAGTTTCAACAATTCTGCCTTCCTCAAAACCCGTAAATCACAATTTTTCACATTTTTAAAGAAGTCTTAATTCTTCATGTTTATGGCCCAACCTTCAAGTATACGCGGCAACTCTTCATCGCTACACTTTTCATTTTCTCACCTCACTGAACTCTTTGAACATTTTCCACGTGTACTTTTAACCTAATGTAGTATTTTTGATATATTTTCACTTATAATTAAGTATATCTATTGAGTCATTTTTGATATTTCCATTTCTGCTCGAAGTAGCTGACATTTTAAAAATGTAATTGAGTAAATGTCAAACTATATGTCATTTGCATGGTGATACGATTGTTCAGCAGTGATAATTTCCCGGGGCACTTATCAGTAGTAACAACCCAAGAACATTGATAATTATAGCAGATTTCGAAAGCTTGTTGTTTGGAAACAGATCGACGCCGAAGGCGGAGGTTTGTTTCCTATAAGCAACAAGCGTGACGAAGTTGTATTTATCAATGTTCGAGGGTTATTCGGATAGAAATTCTTTTGCTAACCGATTCTTTGTAACATTACAGTAGTCTATAACTGATTTCCTTACAAAGGACCCCGCACCGTTCTTATGGAAAATGGATCCCAGTCGAATTGCCTAAAAATTCAGTATAATGTAGTTTATGGTGTGACAGCCCTCAAAAGTCGAAATTTGTGCGAGCTAAGGATTAAGGAGGTCTTACCTTTTAACGTGCGATTCCCAGCACATTCCGAGGAGAATAGATCTCGAAAGAAGGTGGTCCGTAAGTCTCCATCCAAACCATAACTTCGCATAGCGTTGCTTGGTTCGAGTTATCGATGACCCACGCGCTCTACCGTTCGAGCTATCCTCTCGGATTCCTTGGGTATTAGTTGTATTACTCGGGAATTAGAGGTATTACTCGAAAATGGTTGGGTATTACAGGTATTACTGGTGTATTACTCGACATTACTCGGGTATTAGAGGAATTAGTTGAAAATTATTGGGTATTAGACGGGAAAAAGGGTATTACTCGATCGAAAATTATATGGGTATTACAGGAATTATTTGGAAGTTAGAGAACATTACAATTATAATTATAATCGTTGAAATGCAGAAAAAGGCCTTCAAACATGGGGATTGGGAATTATTAGAGAGCATTGGCGAAATCAGAATTGTATGGCAAAAAAAGGTATTCCAAATTCTATTTGATGAAAACCCGACGGGGAAACTGCTGGGGAATTTTGATGTACATGTCTTGGGTATTAGTGGGCATTAGTGGCATTAGTCGAGTATTAGTTGTGACTTAGGGGCATTACTCGGGTATTAGTGGGAATTAGGAGCATTACTTGAAAATTATTGGGCATTACAGGTATTACTCGGGCATTAGCGGAATTATTTAGGAATTATTATTGGGCATTACTCGAGCATTACATGGGTATTACAGGAATTATCCGGAAGTGAGAGAACAATTACTGCACAATAATAATCGGTGAAGCGCAAAAAAGGTCTTCAAAACATGGGAATTGGAGAACTGTCTAAAAAGAAAAATTAGAAAGCAGTATCTGACAGCATCAAAGGCTATAAATTCAGTACTGGTAAGGTGAAAGCATGTTTTAGAATGCCCACAGAGCTTCAATGAACTGTCAAAACGCAAGAAGATTACTGGACGTAGAAGAATAGAAAGCAATGAAGAAGCAGACCAACCTGCGAGACAAGTATCTGAATCACCTTTCACAGGCCCAGAACCAGTATTTGGAATTACCAAATCCGATGCGGAAACCTAATCAATGAATGCAATAAAAAAAACAACAAACTCATCTGGCCAAATCGATAGAGATAGACACATCACAGTGAGGCACTTCAATGCCAAACACTGACAGCTGACATTCTCAACCTCAACAAATCCAAGGAACGCACATTTACCAGCGTACTAACCGGACACTGCGCCCTAAGAAAACACTTGCACACCATGAGAAAAAATAGAGAAACCGCTGTGTGTAGACTTTCTGATGACGAGCAGGACACAGCCTCTCACATCATCTCTGAATGCAATGCGCTGCACAACAGGCGCAACAGAATCTTCGGACAGATCAACCTAGAAACAGGCATGACTCCGAAACAACCAGTAAATAGACTAAGCTTGGTGAAAAACTTAAATCTGTTCAACTAGGATCCACTGACGACATAACGATACAATAGACCTTAGCTGGTCTCAGTGTTAAGCGTAAATTCATATGTCGAGTGATGAAGGGCTAGATTGTTTCCTGAATAACTTGGATTAAAGCCAACAACAAAGAATTTTATTGTTAATTTGAGATTTTCTGACAATTTTTTTATAAACAACAAATCCTAAATTCAATATTTTTGGTCATCCCAACAATATGCATCGGAGTAGCCTTCATTCCAGGAAATAAGTGATAAACGACAAAACAAAAACCAATATGGAGGATGAAAATTTAACCAGCGTTAAAAAAGTCTTGCGATTTAATAACGTATCTAAACAGAGTTCAATCATAAACTAGTGGTGTCTGATAGGACTATTTTGATCAAGATTGGTCGATAGTGGTTATAAAGGAAATGAGTGACATTCCATATTCATTTTGATCAAGCCCCCCTCCCCCCATTGGTTAGAGTTCTATGAACTGGATAATATTTTTAAAAATTGTTTTCAGCTCCACCAAAAGAAACACCAACGAAATCGGAACCATCGAATCCACCAAAACCTACTCCACCCAAAACTGACCACCCATCTAAACCGGCACCAGCACCAGCACCAAAACCAGCACCAAAACCAGCACCAGCACCAGCACCAAAACCAGCACCAGCACCAGCACCAAAACCAGCACCAGCAACAAAACCAGCACCAGCATCAAAACCAGCACCAGCACCAGCACCAAAACCAAAACCAGCACCAGCACCAAAACCAGCACCAGGATCGAAACCAGGACCAGCACCAAAACCAGCAGGAGACATCCAATTAGGTGATTTTCCTTATATATCATTGGAAAGTAGTTTATGTCGTACCCATTTGAGTATAAGAGGAGAACTACTTTTTAGCACTGGATAAAAAATAAATTTACTTTTGAGTCACTGGCATCCTAAAAATTATCTTTCGCCAGCGAACCATCAGACGCATTTTGCTGGGTCTTGACACCAACAAAGCTCACGAATAAACACTAGTTCTTTGCAAGTTATTCAACCTCTCTTATAATTTGGGGGTATTTTCGCCAACTGGAAAATGGCAAGAGTACAACCAGTCCCCAAAAAAGAAAAAAAAAGACCCTGCACAGAAACTACAGACCTATCGCACTACCATCTGTTATTTCGGAGGTCATGAAGAAAGCTATCAAAATCAAGCTCACAAAATATCTAGAACGCTCAGAAATTATCAAAAATCGAAAATATGGTTAGAGATCAACTGGTGACCTGATTGCTTATGTCTCACATATTTGGTAGCAATTTGTTGAAAAATATAATGAAACTCTGGCCGTTGCACTAGATATTTCCAAGAAGTTTGATCGTGTTTGGCACCAAAGACTCCTACCCAAACTTCCATCTTATGGCTTGCCTCCCCAGTTGTGTTCCTAGCTATCAAGTATAAAAAGGAATAAGTGACTATGAAATGTCCATTCAAGACGTGAAATAGTAGAATTCAATAAAATAAAAAAAGCCCAGATTTATGGTTGCACAACTTAATATGAACTAGACTCTAAACTGGCTTGCTTACATGTACACACTCGCTGGCTTTAGTTTAATGTCCTGGCTCGCTGGCCTGGCGCGCTACACTGGCGTGTGTCCAAGAGGCTTCAGTTCTTTATTCAGTTGCAAACTTGTTAAGATTTGACGATGTTTTCACATCAACGCGAAACAAAGGAACAAAATTGGGTTAGAATAGAGCCACAGACAAGACGGTACAGATATGGGTGCGTTTTGTTGGCCTGAAGCGACACGGTTGCTTTAAAAATGTGCGTGTCCACTAACGGGAAACGAGAGGTAATACATTTGATCATTGAAAACAAGGCGTGAAATATGATTGAATATAAAAATAGTTTCTACAATGTGCACTAAACGAGAAACTAGTTTCATGTAAAAATGTTTCATGAACAAGTTTCACGTAATCAATTTCTCTGAACAATGATTTTCAAATTTGTCAGTACTCCAGTTTGACCGGATCCCACGGTCGTTCGCACCATAATCAGCTGTCAATACATTCAACTATTTGATCGAGTACTGAAAGGCATGTGAGCAAATGCTTGATGAACTACCTGCAATACAGCTTGCGTAATCGATATGAATCATCAAAAAGTAATACTAGAAATTGTTTTAATTTTCAGGTGGAATTGAAAACATCATTTTGGGTATTGAAGATGCAGTCAGAGGTATGGTTGGAGGTAAGTATATTTTTTTGAATGCTTGAAATAAACCTTGAAAAAGTGTCTACGAGCTGTGGAAATCGTTATTATTCATAATCTCACTGATGGCAGTTTTTTATTTTTCTGATACGTTGAAAGGACTCGCATCTTGTACGGTGGAAAACTTGAGACTTTGGATATTCATTTGAGAGAATTCCTACCGCGTTGCAGTAAATACTTGAAGGTTTGGTAGGTAGTAGCTTCAAAAGTCATCGAGGAAGACTGTTCTAGCGTATCTGCTTCAGTATGCAGATCAATTCAAACTGCTTTTAATGACTCAGAAGGACTGATACAAGTCCAGATGTTGAGAAGAAAAACCCAACTATCACTGTTTTTAAAGTTTTAAATATAAACTTCAGAATAATGGATGCACGGGAGATGTAGTCCACCGCCAAATCACTATTTTTAACAACTCGACATGTCTTTCAGTCACTAAACCTAGTTACAGAATTTATTTCCCCAGGAGATGGTCACTTGGTGACCAGAACACATGTTGAGGCGTCAAATAAATTGGAGTGGTTTTTGGAAAGTTCTCTATTGTATCAAATATTTCCAAAGGTTCTGAAAGGTGCAATGCAGTGCAATGAACTTCAAAATAGCTCAGAAACTACGTGAAATAGGCAAAAAGAGTAGTCATGATTGAATTAGGAAATATATTTTTGTACAATCGAGCGAAAAGAACTATGTTTGCGTTTAAAAAAGGAAGCCCAAAGTTGCACTTTTCCAAGGAGTGAGCTTTTTTTTAATTTGTCGCTCGCTAAAGATGGTGATAATGTTAATTCAGTACATAACTCACATTATCTATAAATTATATTGATGCCCAAATTTGGTTTTCCAACAATTTTGTACAACTAAAATCTGAACTGTCAAATTTGAGGTTATGAATAATCATTAATTTTTACCAAATATTTTTATAATATCTGCGGTTGTACTTTGACTTTGTCGCTTTCAAAACATTGGATCGTTCCGCTTCGCGTCGCGCGTCGAACTTTTTTCTGAACCGGCACAGTATAACTTTGCGTTCTTAATATTCAATTGATTGATATTCAATGATAAAGTCGCCCATGTTATGTTTTAACTGAAAAGCACAAAACATGGGTAGTCCAGAATCTAAACTGAATTGGAATATCCTAAAAAAAGTGTCACATTGGTTTACATTATTATTAATTCTGATCAAAAATTCACACAGAGAGGAACAAAAAATAGAAAGCGTGGGGTGCTTGATAAAGTTCTCTTGAGCTCTTGAACGCTATGTATTGCTAAATTAAACTAAAAAATATGAGAATATAGATCGAAAGCACCCACGCCTTTTTCACATTTGAGAAATTAAATTGTCAATCATTCTTTACTTTTTAGTCCATGGGAAGTAAAGCTTGTTCTTTAGTTTTTTTAAACTATTATATTTTTCAAATTTTATTTTCCAAAATGTGTAATAATAATAATTATTTTTTTTAATCATTAAACAACCTTCCGGCCATTAAAACCGAAGCAACCCATCCATTTGGCGATTATAAACTATTGTTTCATATGGGTGCGATCCATCGAACGATGATATATGCCCGACAGTATTACTCCTTTTTTATAAGATCCGTGCAGGGAACTTATTTTTAGCTACCCTGTATGTTTAAACTTGCCTGAAGAAGATGAGAACACCTCGAGTTTACACATTTTTTACGTAAGCTGAATTCAGTTAGCCTGAGATGAAATTAAATCTTCTTTATTCAAAGAGATTCATAAATATTCATTTCCTTGCTGGCGGAGTCGTTTGTGGGATGAAATGAGTCAATTCGTTTCTCATTTTCCTTCAGTTAAAATATCCGCTCGATTTTAAGTTTTACTCGAAAAATGTTCAAATCTCAGAATCTTATTGGCTGACTCAACAGTTTACTCTTTCGAGTAATTGTTTTGAAAAAATACTTTTTCATATTTAGTTATACCGATTTTCTTTCTATTTTAGGTATTTGATAATTTTCTATTTTTTGCTAAATATCAAAGTGACGTCGAATAGATGGAAAATAGCGACTAAAGTTTGTCTTTCATATTTTCGAACAAAAATCGAATAGATCAATTGTAACACATAACTCTTCAAAAAGAAGTTTCCAATGATTTCATGATCACCTGAATGGTTATAGAGAAACTTAATTAAAATCATTCATTCTTCATTTCTAGATGATTTGGATATCGTTGGAGAGTATATGAAAGGTTGGGGAGATGTTGCCAAAGGTGAGTTAATTTCAATAATATTTTTTTCCTAGCATATACCATCATTTCGAACCATCATCATGGGGGTAAAAAAAAACAGAAGATCGAAGAATTTTATTAGCACTACATTAGAATTGATGAGTCATCTTCACGATAATCGTACACGTCATGATAAAACAAAGAATTATTCAGTACCCAATTTTATGAAATAAAAACACAATTCAGCACACATATTACCATTTTTCACCTCGGTTGATCATTTCTGGAATCTGGTTTCAGAGCTTGTCAAAACCAAAAATTAAACCTACATATCAGGAAGATTTCTCACGTTCACTTAAGTTATATGTTCAGCTATTGTTGAAGAAATGACATTCATAGATGGATATTTATGGCGATACGATTTATTATTCGAAATAATCAAAAATAATTCAAGATAAATTGAAGCTTATAAAGATAGGTACATGAAAAGGTAGTATTGCAAAATAAAATAAAATTGTATCCACTTCCGATAAAATTCATTCAAAACATGAAAATCATCACATATGTGCCGAGTTTCATAATGCTACAATTCATCCTTCATCTTTGGCTTCAATTTGTCTGTGGTTACTGGACTAGAAGAAGATTCACAGTAGTTAGCGGGTACATCTTTAGAAGAAAATAAAGTATTGTGAAAACCTGTATTCCATAACTCTTTATGTAAGCATACAAAACGGAACTGTGTTGAGGTTGAAACGATAATATTCAATTGTATCTGTACCTGTTTGTTCATCGTGAAATCTGTTAAATTTTTCAATATATACAAGCAGAACTGGAAAATTATAATTTCTGACAATGTTCAATTATTCCGATTTTCAAATGTTTGTGACATAGAAATGTTTTCGTATTGTTCAAATAACATTACCAGATTTCTCCGTTTACTTTTCAGTCTCCATAAAAATTTATGTGATACAGTGCCCGGCATAAAGTTTGCAGCATATGGAAAACTTTTTTATTACCGATTAGCGATTACTGAAAAAAAAAATCAGTCCTGATAAAAACCTCTGATCCATCCCAGATCTGAATTGCAAATACAAGAATTGAATTTTTCATTACCCTTTATGAGGGAGAGAAAAACATTGTTTTCGAAAAAATATCACCCCATCACTTTATTTTTCACGGAAGAATTGAAAGTCAATAGGAAATATTGTTCAGAATCGAATGTTGATCCAGAACTTCGAATGATAGCCACCTATGACCAATTTCCATTTACTACTCATCGCCCTGTACGACATAAGGAATACTATGCTTCTATCGGAAAAACATATTTATTGAAATTAGAATTTTGTAAAATCTTGCTGCAAATGGTAAATGAAACTGAATTATCTCCGAGATATAGTGCCAGAATGAAAATTAGTAAAATAATGGGGTATATTTGTATAAAAAAATGTTATTTGTTGTATGAACTTAAATTAATTTTCATTTTGGTATCATGACTTGGAGATAATTCAGTTTTGATTACTATTCCGTCACATATTTCATTCAATGTGATGTTCCGATGGGAGGGAGGGAGGAGAAAACATACAGAGTGTGATATCATCATATTTAAGAATATACCATCCGTCTAGGATTAGTATTCCAAATATCGGTACAGGGCGATGAGGAGAAAATGGGAAAAAAAGTTGAGAAATTGAATTGGTCATAGGTGGCTATGAATTGAATTTCTGGATCAACATTCGATTCTGAATAATATTTCCTAGTGACTTTTCATTCTAGCGTGAGAAATAAAGTAATGGGATCATATTTTGTCGAAAACAAAGCATGTTTTTTAATCTCCCTCGTATAGGGTAGTGAAAAATTCAATTTTGATATTTGTAATTCAGGTTTGGGATTAAGCACGACGTTTGAATAGGAGACAAAAAGAAGGCAAACTGAGTTTAAAGTGCGTGAATTTTTTCCATCACACAAACACTAACCTGAGCAAGCTAACCGAGTTGAAAATGCTTAAATTAGTTTTTCGTTCGCGGTTTTTATGATGCGTTCGTTTTTTTTTATTGAGTGTTCATTCATTTTATCGAGATTTCATTCCTTTTATTGAGCTTTTGACATGAATTTTATAAAATATTCTACAATTGCGTATTTTAATCAAATCATCATATCGAGTCTAGAAATTGATTAACAGAATAATAATTTGTTCCCATTTTAATCGACAATCTTCAATCATTCGTTTCTTATTATTTACAGGAGATTTAAGATATATGGAGAAAGCCATCGAGAAAATGGAACAAGCACATAGGGGTAAGTTTTTTCTAATTACGTTTTATCTCTAGTCTAAGTGCTAAAGAGAGGTCGACCTTCACTGTTCTGTTTAATGAATGAAACCGAGGGGGAAACAACTAGTAATTTTTTGTACACCTAATTACTAATTACTTTCAATGAAAAATAATAAGAAAAGTTTTAGGGGCCAGGTTATTCTCTAAAAACCTATTGAAGGGACATGATATGCGATTTGACTATTTTGATTAGCGTAAATTTTTCATGTAAACGTTTCAATCGTAAATCTGTAATGGCTAAGTGGTCTAATGCTCAGGACATAATGAGTAATGAAGTAATGAAAATATTATGATGTACACCTAATGAACAAGTTACTTCCCCCTCGAATGAAACATACTTCTTTTGAAGTTTCATAAATAGACGAATACGCCTGAAGTGGGTTGCCTATCAAAATGTGGTCCAGACTATATAAAGTGAGTTTCAAAAATTTGCACCATATGGAAAACTTGTTTATTATCGATTTGTCGAAAAATTTGTTCTTCATAAAAATGAGTGCATTGCAGAATACTTGCATAAGAGTTGTCAAAATTTTAAATTTCCAAACGGTGTTCAGTGGGAACAAAAAATAAGAATTTTTATCAAGTGTCAAATACCCCTTATTATTGAAATATCAAAAAGTTCATTCAAGGAGGTTGTTCAGAATTGAAAATAATATTCAAATTTGGAATTACAGCTAGCGTAGTTTACTCTCGATCAAAATTCTATATTTTGTTCCCCCCTGTATACCGTTCGGACATTTTTTAGTAAGTGTATTAATGTTGTATGGTAAGAATTGTTGTATCTTGTATTAATGTTGTAGGGTAAGAATTATTGTATTTTGTATTAGTTATGTCCCTGTGTAAATATTACTATGCCCCAATTGATATTTGATTAAAATATTCGTGTTTTGTTATTATCTAAATGTTCTCTGTGCTAACCTCTTGCACTCTCATGAAAAATTCGAAAAAAACATGTGGAAAGTTCAAATTGTGTCGGAAAATTCGTCGAAATTTTGGGAACCGCTGTCCGCCGAACGTCAGCTGACCGGAGCAGAACCGCAATAATACTGGAACTGCCGGATGGAAGAAACTGCGTAATTTCGAATAGCGGTTTTCAAAATTTTCTGAATTTTCGAACAAAATTTAAAATTACCGCAATTTTTTTTTTCGATTTTTTCACACTTGCCATTCATTATAAAATGGCATTATACACCCGTCCTCCACGGGAGTGTAAGAGGTAAGACTACACCCTGTATATGTGAAATGCATGAGACAGCAAGTGTTTCAGAATGAACATTCTAACTCAAGAGTTATTGAAAATGGATTCGGAAATACTTTATTATTTAATGGTTGTGGAGGAAGTAATATGCTATTTTCCAACCATCCCATTCTCCACATCGAGTAAGTGGCTTTCAAAAATCAGATTTGTTGGGAAAATATAATAATATTATCTTTTTCTTTTGTTGTCTGAAGGAGTACACGGTATTTCCATGCTGCTATCACATCAGTTAAAATAGTAAATAAAATCTACTCATCTACTCAAAAATACTTCAGGTTTCGACGATTGTTTTTTGTGGTACAACGAAAAATTATTAATTTTTGTACAGTTGCCAATTATTTATTTGACGAGAACTTACAAAGAAAATTGCTCATAATGGCTCATTCTTCAAATAGTGGAGAGTTGATGTATATTGATTAATCATTTATTATGAATTACATTTTTTTGTTTCAGATCAACTGTTGAAAGCGAAAACTGTTGTAGATACTTTAATGACGGAAGACGTAGACGGAAAGATAAGTAAGTTATTCAACTCGTTTACTTCATTAAATTTTTGAATCGGCAATGTTATGACGTCATAAAACTAAGACACCTTAAGCTGATTTCTTCAGAATCGCTTCATGAGATTATAGAAAATTGTGTAGTTAAGTAACATTGTACGACAAAAATTTTTGGGACCCGTAGTTGTCGGACAGTCCCTCAGATCAATAAAAAACCCTAGATATTCCTGATGCTGAATAAACAAGCAATGTTTTGAGCCGAAGATTACGAAAGCGCAAGAGATTATTGTCGAAATTTCAACATTAAAGTTGAAGTGATGAAAAAAAAAACTACTTGTGGCCCTCCTGCGCTTTCGTAGAAGATAACTCTCGTGACAACTGATATGTGTTGGGTTCCTGACAGTCGAACCAATGGGGTCAAAATCCCTTTTATATTTATTTTCGTGCAGAAATAAGGAAAGTATCTTGGCTAAGTCTGATCTAGGAATTTTCGAAGGAGTGTCCATTTAGCTTCACTAAAATTGGTTAATATCAAAAAATTTAACATTCCTCATGAGTTTTTCTTAACGAAGGAATAATGGCGGGCAAATTTTGTAATTTATGGTCCGATTCAATTTGAATTTGGTGTGTGGGGATTTCGGGGTCGGAAATGGTTTGTTTTTATTCAAAATCAAAGAATTCAAAATGACTCACATTTTTTTTTCTGATTCGTTTGAAAATTCATTACTGGGTGTTAGGAATAAAAAAATTGTGATTCAAATTTGTGGCTTCAAGATTGCGAACGAATTTTGTGACTTCTCATTCTATCCATAACTGGAATGTAGGGGTTTTGGCCATTATAATTAAAGCATTTATATCCTAAATAAAATAAATCGAGAGAGCTAACCAGTTTCTTGACGTATGGTTCAAGTATTTCAGATCACCAAATTTCAATGATTCACTTAAACGACTTGAATAAATATTAGTTAAGAAACTTTTTTCAACAGCTATTATCTTCCAAATTTTTGGTACTATGATCATTCCTACATTTTGTGACAGTTTATTAAAATAAAATAAACAAATTTTTTTTACAAGTGAAATCATTTTGAAAATTAATTTTTTGAGGTGAACTGACTTGTTTACCCTTTTACACATGTATGGTTTTCCTGTTTTTGCTTTATTTTTCGATATATTGTGGATTCATTCAGCTTCAAGTCATAATTATCAAGTGAAAATTATTTATTCACAAGTGAGCAAAAATAAGCATTAATGCTACCAAATTAACAATTTAAGGAAGACATAGTAATTTAGCAAACGCAATAGTCAGGACTCGAATCCTTTTTATTTTATACTGAAATGCATAATTTATTGATATTTATTATTCGTGAGTATTCATATTTCACATGAAATAAACCGAACTTCCTATAGGCAGTTACAAATTTTGTCTAGGAAAACTTATTAGGTTTATTTTTCGTCATCAGATTGACAAATCAGTACTAGTTGCACACGAGAGCGAAATTTTATTTAAAGTTGACCAACTCCTACGTGGTAATTGTTACTTGGTTGCATAGAAACTGTTCAACTTATACTTGATAATTTTTAATTGATGAATAATTTGGATTGCACTGACATGAATTCTACACTCATAGTTGGGAAAACTTACGTTCCCAGAAACATATCTGAAGTTGATTTATAGGTTAGACAAATTGTTGAACATGCAGAAATTAATTCTCATTTACAATACTGAAACAATCAGTATGGTGGTCCAAATTTAGCCAACTATTTCATTTGATCAAAGCATATTTTCGAGTTCTCATCAATATGTATAAATCATTCATTATTAGTACCTATTTCTTTCTAATATTCCATTAGAAGATCAATATCAAAACGTTTACATTCTTTGAATATGAGTTGCCTATCGTTTGTTTTGCAAAAAAGTAGTACTTTGACATTCTTAAACCACTACTATTAAAAGTATCACAAATGTCATTAAAGTTGTATATGAAAGTAAAAAACTATGAAAACTGTTGAAAAAAACATGAAATTTCTTAACAGCTCTCTTAAAACAAATACGTCAAGTCAAAATGTCCATTCTTTGTAGCGGTGTTGCCAAGAGTGAGATAATTTTACGCCTAAAATTTTCAGAGTGCCTACTATTTCATCACCTTTTTGCAAATCAATATTTCTCTGGGATAAGTATATAGACTAATAAATCTGCCTATGAGAACTGAATGATTACGCAATGACCAGAATCATATATTTTTTTGTACAAAACAACAGAGGTAAAAGGTGAATATGAATAAACATCGTTGTCTTTGCTCAACTGAATATGATGTTTACGATGTAGCATCGGGCCTATTTAGTTTTATTTTTATTGATCTGAGAACAGTCCCAATAGTCGAATTTCTTCAGTTCGGATTTTGGCTGCCCTGCAAAATGTTCATCTGAATTCCTTTCATTCACTAAGGCAAACCAACGTTTGGATCAGTTAATTATCAAATATCATAGCATTTGATACTTGCCATCCTATTGGTCGTTAGAATTTTTCAATTTTCAGATATTTGATTCTTTTGGTGAGGAGGGTAAAGTAATTTTTTAGTGCCTCTACAAAAAAAGTCTAACATACAGTATGTCTTACTTGTCATGGAAATACTCCCGTAATTCACGTATTCACACCGTAAAATTCTGAATACATTTTTTTCGTTTTTTTAGACAATGGAAGTCTAGAACAATTCTACTCATAATTTCATCATGTTATTTAACATTCTTCGTTGACATAATAGTAGACAGAACACATCTATGTCTAGAAATATCACACTGTAATAAATTTCAAATAATATAAGTAGTTTTTTTTAACAAATATAATGTACATACACCAAATTAAACCATACATCCCTAGCGCTGTCTGCCAAAAAATTTAATGAACATTAAAAAATTATAATGAATCCCAAATAATATATGTGTACCGACTTCACTAAATGTTCACCAAATTTAGAATTCAAGCAATTTCGACTTGCAAGCTGGGTTAGGTTGCTCAGGTAAGGTTTGTGTGTCATGGCGAGCGAACAAATAATTCACGCATTTTCGATTCGCAAGCTAGGCTAGCTTGCTCAGGTTAGGCTTCTGTTTCAATTGCCAGAGACTAGCATGATGTAAATATTTGGTTGTCGCTCCAAGATTATGTATTTTTTAAATTTTGGTGAGCATTTAGTATTTTTGAGAAAAAAAGTATTTAAAAAAATTGGTGAATTTTGGTAGACTGTTAAGTACCACTCTTTTTTTATGACAGATTCAATAAAATGTCAACAACTGCTACCTGATACAAGGACTCTCTTCGATCGTCCAATTAACTTTTTTTTTTATCGATTTCATAACCGTTGATGTTTTTTGTTTCAGAAATAGTTAGCTCAGTGACTGATGGAGCAGCAGAAATAGTATCAGGTGAGATTTATATGAAACAAATTTTGTTTTTTAAGAACGTATATTCAAAACGGAAAAACACCAACTTACGGTTTCATGGTTATTACCAAGTATTCTGGTTGTATAGAAATGTTTCATCCATTTTTTACACACTTCACACCTCACATATATAAAATTTGAAATGAAACCTAACTTTTCTTCATAAAGAGAAAGATCTGGAACAATATTATTATTATTCAGAATAATTTGTTGTACGACTCGATCACTTCTTATTTTCCATCCAAATCGAATTTTACGTAAAATTCATTCAACAACTGTCTAAGAGATTCATCTTGAGGCAGACAGAGTTTACTCCATTCTCCTCAAATGCGCAATAGAGTTGTCTGTCATCTGAATAAAGATGTGGTGAGCAATTCGCGATATTCTTATGGACCTGAGAAGTGTATGGCATGAAAAGCAGGGGACCAAGAATGGAATCTTATGGTACACCCCAAGAAATAATAATAATATTAATATCAATAACAATAACAATATCGAAGCTGACTGAAATATCGTTTGGCTCCAAAGTGATGTCATTCAATTGTTTCAGTGACTGGAGTCTCGGACGTACTTCTTAGTCTTCTCAATATGTTTCCGAAGCAAGTTCTTGTCAGGGTTGTCGGTTGGTGATCCTATGCCTTCTTTGTTTCTGGTGCTGATGAAGGCCTTTTTTGTTAGCTGATTTATCTTTCTGAAGATTTTCTCTGTTGGGTATTTCTTTAATCTTCCGTATGTTTCTTGACTGAAAATGCTATTGAGTTTTCTTTTGAAGTTCGAGCTGTTCAAGCTGCTTTTCCTTTATCAGCAGTAGAAAAGTTTGGAGACTTTAACCACAAAACAAAACACAGCAAAACACGAAAACTGAGCAGAATACCTTACAGTTGCTTCGACAATATTCTAAAATTGTCTTTCATATGTTCTAGAAATTTACAAAAAATTACCCACTTTCATTTTGATTGTGCATAGGGTGATAGATAATGTTCGACTTCAGGGTCTATCGTTAGTGAAGGAAAATAGGTGAAAGAATTGTGCATTTAATGATAAGGACATACAATTGGGACCAAATATAATTCATATATAGAGGTTTAAAATTGGATATGAGGCAATTCAGTTTTTGCCTGTGATGGTAGACATCCAAAATGGCGGCTTCTGAGAGTTGGAAAAACTACTGCATACTGCATAAAACTACTGCTGTAGCATACTGATGCGATTTAAAGTATGATATTACTGCGTGCAGTTGTTTCTCTTCCTTCAAAGAACGATAGGGTGTCACAGCGTTATAGCGTGAACCAATGGTAAGGCAGTACATCGATCATGACCCAAAGATCTTCCCAAATCATACGCAGCCAGGATCCGTTCTTTCCCACTCCAAAAGAAATCCAAAGTTCCTCAATGTTTAGACGTTGTGCTGTATATTCTTGCTGTACAGCAGCACTTAAATGCAATAGGATTCTAGTGTCGGTGTCCATGCCTGCTTTTGTGTAGAAATATCTGCTACAATTGTAGCCAAAAAAGGAAACAATTCGGTCTTATTTTCGTCATCTCTGAGAAACTCCCCCCAGTTTTTTGGTAGTGGACTTCTAGGTTCAACACTCTTCGGAACACTTTTGCCTCCTTTGCTGCGTGTTCCACTCTTCGAGCTGTCAGGCATATATACATCCCATGCTATTATTTTTCCGTTTTGAATCAGATATTTGATGTAGGGTACGAATACAGTATTGGCCTAATTTTCAGAGGTTTTTGTTAACCCCGATCGCAAAATGGTCGACCCACCTAGTATTGTAATTTCAACAGTTGATTTGATAGTGTTAGTAGGTGCAATTCTTTCAAAACAAGCCAACAAGTCAGATTTTGTTCCAGTTCTCAGACTACCCAACTTAGACAGTGCTGGAGGATAAGCATGGTTTTCGTGTCTGAAGAATTCACCCAAATCTCCATCACATGTTTGTGATGCAATGCACAACTTTGAAAAACGAGCAGTCATTCTTCACTGATGTCAATTGCAACTGCTTATTCGACTTCTCACGAACTGAAGGGCGGCTGAAGAGGTTCAGGTTGTTACGTTTTGTCACATCTGATATTGGTGTGGTGTCATTGATATGCCGTATGTACAATATCTCTGCTGTCAGGTACCAGAAGATCAGAGCCGTTTTCACCGGATGGGTTTCCTAGATCTTGCATTACACGAGGAAGAGACTTGATATCATCCGCTAAAGGCATCTGCGAATGCGAATGCTTTTTTTATGGTGACGTTGATGTTTTTTCCATCTACATGTAATTGTAGAATCGAACTCTTCAACTGAGGGAGCGATCTCAGGTCCAGATACCATCCAACGATACACAGCTGTAGAATTTTCTGTTAGGCCTACGCTCCTCCACCATATTTTACTGTTGCGTTACTTTGTCCATGTGCCTGATCAATAGCAATAGCAGAGAATGCCCTACTTGTTTTTTTTTGACAAATTTACCTTTCATGAAATTGTATAAATGTATAATTCTGACTGTACACTTATATATGACATATAAATTATTATTACATTCAATGAAAAACACAATTTGAATGGTCAAATAACAATGAAACATTGGCGTATAACAATATTCAGAAGCAGCCATTTTCAATGTCCGCTTGTACTGCAATAGGGAAATCAAAGATGGCCTCATATCCAAAACTAAAACTCTACATATATGTAGAATATCTGTACCAAGTTGTATGCTTCTATCATTGAATGCGCAATTCTTGAAATAATGTCACAAATCTGCTGGACTAGTAGGAGTTTTTGATGGTAGAGCGTTATACAGGGCAATTTTGGTTTTGACCAGTTGCCAACAGATTCCTCCATATGAGCTGACAGAGGTGGATTAAAATAAACGAATGCTGAGGACTAATCAGAAACTTTTTGACCATCAAGTTTATGAAGTGCTATATGAAAATAATGTTAACTTCATACGAAGTTAGATGAAATGAATAAGTGATTGGATTAGCTTGTTAATCTTGAAAGCAATGAGGAAGGATAGTGTCTGATCGCTTACCCAATTATAATGAATGAGAGCGTGTCAGATAATGGCATACTCATTCTTGATGGCTATCCAAAAATTCATTCATACAAGCGGACATATAAACCATTCTTGATAAAGATCATGGAATATTATTCGTTCATGAGACACCCTTTGTTTGACGTAATTAAGCGGTGGGGAATTTCAGATTTTTATCAGTAATTTTAGTGGTTGTACACACAATGTGTGATGAATTGCACTTATTACCAACAATAATTAAAAAGCGAACTGCACCTTCAACATTGTTTTTTTGTTTCATCGCTATATACATTTGCGGAATTGTATTATTCATCGTTGAATTATTTCATGTTAGTCACGATAAAGAACGCCTATTGTAAGCAGACAGGGAAATGATTCTGAAGTAGAAAAATGTAATGAAAGACAACAAAGAGCAATTGGTAATTTGTTGGTGTCAATTTTATTTTCAGTCATCTGTCTATATTCAACCCTCAATATACTATGAAAGTAACAAATAAACCAACGAAAAGACCTACAAACGAAACGTTGTTCGAAGATTGCGATTCCTATCTATGATTGATTTTTTCAATTGATGCCCCTTTTCACCTATTCAAAGCAAGCCTCAGCGTGTGCAAATCGAACTTCCAAAAACGTTTTTTAAAGTTACCATGGCTACATCAACATCTCGAGAACCATGAAGTCTGAATGACAATTTTATCGTTATTGATCTGAGAGGAGTACGTAGCTTGTAACGTCAAATAAAATATTACAAACAGATGCAACACTTTTATTCAAACAATAACGAATGGTATACTGATGTCACACACGAATTCAATCATTTCACATTATGAGTTTTTATTTCCATTATTTGTAATAATCAGACCAGTATTTATGATTTCAAAGTGCACCAACTGAAAAAAATAACGTAAAGTATTCGTGGATAACTGATCTTTCAAACACTTGCTTTATTACATTCATCACTCTGGGGTATATTTGGACCAAATAGTAGGTTAGTTTCGAAAATGATTTATTAGTATGTTTACAAAAAAATTGCATTCTCATCTCTATTCAATATCTCATATCACTAGACAAACAGATCTGATTAAACATAACTAAAAATTAATACTGAATAACTAATACAACATCTTTCCCTAATGGAATCAATATAAATAAATCAGTATCTCAAAAAATCTTTCACCTGGATGGTGGTTGTCCTTTCCTGATGGGAAACCTATTTCCATTGATATTTGAAAAATCATTGCTATCGGAAACATCAGAAACTCCTGTTTGAAATTGTGTTACCATTATTTATCATCTGATTTTTGCAGTATATTTTTAGCAGTTTGGACAAAACATTCAGCCAAACCATTAGATTGAGGATAATTTGGGCTGCTTGTTTTGAATCCAAATTCAAAATGTTGAGCAAATTGTTTGCATTCATAGGAAGCATAAGGCGTATTAATGGTCTGAAATCATTTTATCAGGACCACCATGAGTAGGAAAAATCTGTTTAAATGTATTTATCACGTCACAACTTTGCTTACTCCTCAGGGGAATCTCTCGAGCCATTTAGTCAAGTAGTCTACCACCACCAGATAATTTTTGTGCCCATAGTCAAGAATATCTGGTCCGATTTTTTGAAGTGGTAATTTTGGATCCTCATGTGATATGAAGGGTTCTTTACAATTTGCATAGCGCGGTACCTTTCACATACATCTCATTTCGGAATCATTTTCTCAATATCCTGCGACATCCCAGGCCAAAACAAGATTTCAGGTGCCCTGCCTCTTGTATGAGTTACACCAAAATGACCTTCATGTATAATTTTCAAAAAATCTCACGCAAAGCTTTCGTAACTACCACTCTGTCTCCATTAAACATTGAACATAAATAAATCAAATCGAAGCTGATAAAAAACTTCATACTTCATATTTATCCAACCGATTTTACAAAATTTTTCTTTTGTTTAATATTTCGTTTTCCATTGTATATACTTTAAATATTCTTCTTTTTTATTTTTACTCAATCTTGAATACTTTTCCACGGACTGAACCAATTCATTTATTTCATCTTCCTCCTCACAAACTTGACTACTATAATTCCTCGATAAATAATCGGCAATATATAAATATTTCCCCGGTAAATATTCATCATTGATATCCTATTTCAGCAATTCAGTGCGTCTGTTGAGTCTTTTCAATCTAGTTGACTGAATTCGATTAATTTCTTTATTCATTACTAACACATTGGGTTTGTGATCAGTAATGATTTTAATGGGACATCCGTAGATGAAATTATGAAATTTGTTTGGTGGCATAAACAACACTCACTAATATTTTCTCAATGATTGCATAGTTTTTTTCAGTTTTATTCAAACCTCTTGAAGCATACGCAACCGGCCTACCGTCTTGAATAAGACAACACCCTATACCATTTTCGGAAGCATTTGTGTGAATGACAATGGGTCGTATGAATAAACCTTGAGCAAATGCTTCTACTCATATTTCTTGAAACAGACTTATTCATTTTGTTGAGTAATGAGAGAGAAAAACCTAAGTGTAAGCATTTACTAGCTTTTATTCATATGACCCAATCTCTGTGCATTAACTTCCATCCACTGAAAAATTACATACTTTTTCAAGAGAGCACAAAGTGAACTCGACAATTCCCCCAAATTTGGAACAAACTTCCTAACATAATTTTTGTACAATTGTCATTAAAAATGACGTTTTTAATTCATTGGCATATGAACTAAGAGCTGACGTTTTCACAATAGTTATTTATGATACAAGTGTTAAAAGTGGCATTTTATTTTGTGAGTGGGGAATATTGCGAAACGAGCGTTAGCGAGTGGAGCAACCCCACGAGCAAAATAAAATCACTTTTAACAAATGTATCATACAAAATTTTTTGTTCAACAGTTACTGCTAGTAGGAAAAAAACAAAAAAAAAAATAAGATCCATAAGGATTCGAACACACGATCTTTGGATTACAAGGCTGACAGATACTTCAAATATAATAAACCCCAACGCACTTTATTTATGAATGTCATTATTTGTCAGTGATGAAGGACATTCTACAGTTGGACTAAATACTACTTCGTTTGTAACTTCAAAAGGAATTAGTATTATCAATTGCGCAAACGACCAAATACATGTGTGAACTTTTATAAACGATTCCTCTTGAGTAGGTGTTCTGATTATATCTGATTGAAGTGTTTCTATTAGAGAGATCTATATTACTGAGTATCCATCATCTCATCTGTCATTTTACTTTTAACACTAGTGTTAAAAGTACTTTTAACACTAGTGTTAAAAGTGATTTTGTGAAAACGTCAGTTTTTAGTTCATGTGTCAATGAATTAAAAACGTCATTTTTAATGTCAGTTGTACAAAAAATCACTTTTAACACTAGTGTTAAAAGTAAAATGACAGATGAGATAATGGATACTCAGTAATATAGATCTCTCTAATACTTCAATCAAATATTATAATCAGAACACCTACTCAAGAGGAATCATTTATAAAAGTTCACACATGTATTTGGCCCTTTGTACTATTGGTAATACTAATTCCTTTTGAAGTTACAAACGAAGTAGTGTTCAGTTCAGCTATAGAAGGTCTTTCATCACTGACAAATAATGGCATTCATAAATGAAGTCCGATGGGGTTTATTATAGTTGGAGCATCTGCCTGTCTGCCTTGTAATCCAAAGATCGTGTGTTCGAATCCTTATGGATCTTATATTTTTTTTGGTTTTTTCTTACTAGCAGTAACTGTTGTACAAAAAAATGTGTATGATACATTTGTTAAAAGTGATTTTATTTTGTTCGTGAGGTTGCTCCACTCACTAACGCTCGTTTCGCAATATTCTCCACTCACAAAATTAAATGTCAAGAACATAACAGAATAATTCCATGGTCGTAGGGTGCAGTAATTAATTTCTCTCTGATCCTTGCCGATGCATAAGTATGCCATCTATTGTATAGGTTTCTGTAGAGAACTGTATTATTCAATTGATTGTTTTTTAAAGTTTTTCTATGTCATGTCGTCGTTTCAATGAACTAAGTTGAGTATTTATTAAAATCACAGTTCAATTCTATTTTTTTTTTCAGATGGACTCCGTCACGTTGGAGACATTATGGGTGATGTGGTAAAAGTAGCGGTGGAAAATGCGGGACCCCTCATGGAAGGTGAATTAAATATTCAAATCATTATACAATGAAATATTATGCGAAAATATTTGCTCAAAATAGTTTATGGATATGCAATAAGAACAAATGATAATAATACTCTACCACACCCCATTAGTCCGGTGGCATGTAGGGTTTTCATAGCCGATGACGCGCGACGCGATCACCCAAGTTATTCTTTTGTATTTTGACCCGCTGAATTCGAATTACGGAGGTGATAAGCCGTGGAAGCATCCGGAAAATTTTTATGGACGATTTTCCGAGGAAAATCGAAAAATCCATTTTTCCCAAAATCATATGATGTCATAATATTCTGCATAAAATTCTCTACAAAAAAGGTACTCCAAAGTTTTTTTCGAAAATGCACCGTTTTCCAGTAAAACGTGATCGAAATTCGAAAAAATGCGATTTTCCCAATTTTCAGTGCTCTTTCTTTCAGTCACATAATGATATTTTCAGGATCACCTATTCCCAAATCATTCATATATATTTCGACTATGAATTACAGAAGAGACATTCTTGAAAAAGTCATTTGTGTGGATTTTCCGGCATTGAATTTCCCGATACTTTTACCTTGCATGGAAACGGCATTTTTTTATTCGCGAAGCTCACGTAGAGGACAAATTTCTCATAGTGTCAATAAAAACGGGTTCAGCACATATTTTTTCATGATCACAAACCATTTCAGTAGCGGAAAAACGGAAAATTTTGCTTGAAAGTAAAAGAATTTTCCGAGGAATATCAAAAAATCCATTTTCTCCAAAAACATATAACGCTTCAATATATTCCATTAAATTCTCTACAGAAAAGGTTTCAACAAATTTTTCTTTAAAATGCAGCGTTTTCGAGTAAAATGTGCTCGAAATTCGAAAAAATGCGATTTTCTCAATTTTCTGTGCCCTCTCATTCAGTCACATAATGATATTTTCAGGATCACCTTGTCCTTAATTATTCATATATGTCTCGACTTTGAATAACACAAGAGACATTTTTGAAAAAATCATTCGTGTGGATTCGTGTGAAAATATTATTATGTGACTGAATGAAAGTGCACTGAAAATTGAGAAAATCGCATTTTTTCGAATTTCGAGCACGTTTTACTGTAAAACGGTGCATTTTCGAAAAAAACTTGTGAATACCTTTTTTGTAGAGAACTTTATGCAGAATATTATGACATCATTTGTTCTTGGGAAAAATGGATTCTTCACGGCTTATCACCCTCGAAATTCTGATAAAGCCGGTCAAAATACATAAGAATTACTTGGATGATCCCGTCGCGCTTCATCGGCTACGAAAACCCTCCCTGCCACCTACTTTGAGTGTTAACACTTTATTTTTGATAAATAAGTTATCTTCCTCACTGAAATTTCCATAATGTTTATACAGTGCGGCATTTTATGTGTACCCCCTGTTAACTTTGAAACATAAAAAAAATGATTTGGGGGTATCACCGATACTACTTTTTGAAATTGAAGACATGATGATTGCTCGGCAAGGGGCAGGGGGGGGCACATAAACATAAAAATTCCAAATAGCATATTTCAAGTAGCATATCGTTGACAAGATAATTCAATTATTTTTTCAACCATCTATTTTTATTTTCGTTTATATTTTGAATGCAATTTGAAAAAAAAGTAAGTGCGGATCTGGATGGTACCCATATACCTCGATAAATTTGAACGGATTGATGTGGAACATTGGAACCGAAAACATTTTGGAGAGTATTACCGATACTACTTTTTGAGAAGAAACATTCCAATAACTTGAAAATTTGGAAAGGCATAAACATCGAAATTGTAAAAAAGGGTATTCACGAAATTCGAAAATATTTAGACGGTTGTATAGAGATCTATGAGACACTTGAACCCCCATGCCTTTTGAAATTTTTAAATTAATGTGCTTCCCCGCGCCTCCTCTGTCGACCATTTCAAAAAGTATAGATATTCCCCAAACAGTTTTCCCCCATGTGTGTACGTCGAACCGCTTGAAAGAAAACATAAGAGGGGGGCTGAAAAAAACGCACTCTATAATAAGTATATTACATTACGAGTGGAAAATATTCTAGCTCAACGAATCTATGAATGTGGAAAATCACTTTCGCACTAGTGATATAGACTATTTTTTCCACGACCACGCGATATCTCACAGAATAATACCGATGTGTATAAGATAATCGAACAGTCGGACTTGATTAGTCCCGTTTTATCTCCAATTATTTTTACAAATAACAAATAATCGTGTACGGAATATATTCCATATATTTTACAGATTGAATTTTTTTTTTCAACAAAAAAATATTCTTTCGTTTTTTTGTCATGTTCTACTTTCCATTTTATTTCGGAAACATCCTGTAGTCTATTTCAAGAATAACGTAGAGTAAAATCCCAGAAATTCTCAGAAATACATGCAAATGCGCATCTAATTAGATTGTTATATGAGAATTCACTCTACCTTATTCTTGAATATATATATATATATATATATATATGGCGGTCATGGGAGGACAAATAAAGCATTCGACATTTCATGAAATGAAAATTCGTTTTTTTGTGAGTATTAGTGGATAATTGCGATTTTTATAAACTTTACAGACTTTAAGTGATTCACGTAGCCTTAAGGAAAATGGGTTCAATGGGTTTGTTTTTGTTCAGTTTGGTTTGTTTATCCCCCTATGACATTGTTCCGCAACTGTCATATTACGTCACTGAGAGTGCTCTTTGCACTAGAAATATTTTAAAAGGACTTTTTTATGCACACGATTGTACTCTTCTTGACGAAACCAAAGAACCAGAACTAGAACGTTGACGCCAGTCATGAAAACTCAAATCGCTATATTATCATTTTATGAAATTATGGTAGAATATTAAAATATTCTACAATAATAAATTGCAATTGTTGAAATTCCATTGTAAATTTTGAACGATGCGATTCTGAGAAATCAAATATAAAATAAATTCGGATATGTACAAATCTATGGAGGATACCATATATCATGTACTTTTTGAGATATTCCATTAGATTCATATAATTCCAATTCTGTTGTAGGTGCGGGAAACATAATGGAACATATTGGAGAAAACCCAGAAGGTGAGATTGAAAAAATATAAATAATAGATTTTCTGAAAAAAAGCTAGTTACCGACAGAATTAGTTCAATTCAAGAGTTATCGTACGAATTCATCTAGTCAAGACCAGTTATGGTAATTTATGCAACAAGTGCTAAAAATTAGTGTTTATTATTGCACGGAAGCTTGCGCGTGGGTAAAGCGTTCGCTTCTTAATCAATCCTTGGTGGTGCATGGGTTCGAATACTAGCGCAGTCATCGGCCCTGGGCATCACACGTTCAAAAAATAACACCTACGTCTTATCTAGTTTATACAAGTCTCTTGAATACTTTTGAAGGTTGCTTGTGAGGTGCTGCCGGTTGACGAAAAAAACCGAACCATCGACTGCAGTAAACACTTTTGGAAGAGTTGCATACAATATTTTTTTTACGTTCAGGATAAAATCATCAAGTGTAGAAAATTGAAAAACACAATTCAATAGCGGAATATTTTAGTCAATTAGGACACTGATTTGCATAAGTAGAGTTAGGTTCTAATATGTTAGAAACAAACTTCCCTAGCTCGAACAAGTCTCTCGAGGACTTCTGAGGGTTGCATGTAGGGGGACAGCCGGTTGATGCAACTAACAATTTTAACAACAATTCAACTAAAACTTTATTTTGACCATTAGAGTTCAGCCGTGAGTGCATATTTCTGAGGCAGTTACGTTTGTGTTCATAATTTGTAAATATAGGTATCAACTGGTTAGGCAAACTGAAAATAAACATATATTTTGCAGTTCAGTTGATATTCAAAGGAATACTCATTTTATTTTTAATAAAATGGTTTTTCCAGTAATTTTGTAATCTAGTATTTTGATAAATATGATTGAAAATAATATAAAATATGTAAAAGGTGTCGACTTGAAGGTTCATGTTTGTTATGATCACATAACGCTGTAGTAAAAAGACACATCAGTGCAATAATAAATATTTATTTTATAAGAATCACTCGTAGAGTGTACCCAAAGACATAGCCTGTGCGGGCAGAGGACAGCTATTATTATTATTTGCCGTGGCATATTATTACAAAACTTCAACTGCTAGTATCAATAGATAGGTATATATAAATGTTCATCGAATTTCATATTTAGCAGTTTTGAAATTACAGATATATTGGAGTTATTCATTATGAAAAATAGTGACCAAGCTGTGTGCCTTTCCATTTCTTTGACAATTATTCATTCACTATCAAACACACGCTGCTGTCAAGTGAAATTAGATGTGCAGTAAAATATTGGAAAATGAGCGATTCTGATGATAGTTTACCTTCCGATTTGGAGCATGAAATTTTGTATTTTGTATCAAATTGTTTAAAATTGTTTACATGTTTTCTCATGAAATCCATTCATGCTAGACATTCACACTTCACATTTGAATTTAATGAACTTCATTATGACACTAAAATACATAAATATAATGACGTCATCAGGTATGACTTGCCAGCCATGAATATTTAGTGTAATGAAGAACCAGTGTTTTCACTGAATATAGTTCAAAATTTTGTTTTTCCATTAACGTAGAAGAAAAATTGTTGGATTTATTTTCCTGCTCGTGCTCAAATTGGAATGTAATTGTTTATTGGGTTTGGTGTCTGTAAATAATATGAAGGGAATGTTTTCATGTCTGAATTGCCGCCGAACATTTCCTTCATATTTGAATTGCATTCATTTTTCATAAACTTCATATGATCCATCTTTTATTATTATAGGTCTAGCCCATCTTTTAGAGAAAGCACGAGCCCTGATGGAAGGTGAGTGAAAAAAATTTAAATATTTGATTTTCAATTAATAATTTTATTACCGACGAAATTAATTCCTACATTATGACACTAAATTTTATGAGGATGTAAGAATATTACAGAGTCAGAAGGAGAGCTATATACAGTGTGTCTCACTTCTCATAGACACACTCCCATTGCTTCAGTAATTTTTGAGGAAGGATTGAGGAATTCACAGAATCGATGAATACGAAAAGTAACTTACTTGCGGACATTTCAAGTGATAAACACTGCATGCCAGCAGCGATGGAACCATTGACATTTCCAAAAGATTATTTATAGTAGGAGGCAAAATGGGTAAAAAAGTTTCCTGATTTAGAATCGGAACACATTGTTTCTGAAAAAAATATATAACTCAGAAATACAAATTTGCCTCACATCTCATGAAAACACCACTGTAATGTTAAATAAAATCTCGATAAAAACATACAGTCCACACTCGGGACAGTTTCTGTTCATCAATTTCTTAGAATTGACTATGACGCATGATTATTATATTATAATATCAGAAAACCGAGCTATACATACAGTGCAACTCCAAGTAATTCCTTCATTCCACTCCAATAGTCCTAAATTACCAGCATACAATAGGATAGGACAAGAAAAAATATTATTGCTCTAAATATGCTTTAACAAAAACATTGCATATACAGGGTCAGGCATAAAGTTCGCAGCATATGGAAATTTTTTTTTTTGATTTGTAAAAAAAAACATTCCTGAAAAAACTTCTGCTTCATCCCAAACTTGAGATTCAAACACCAGAATTGAATTTTTGACACTATACGTAAAAGATAAAAAATCAAGCTTTTTCAAAAAAAATATGATCCAATCCCTTTATTTCTCACGGTAGAATCAAAAGTCACTTGGAAATATTGTTCAGAATTGAATGTTGATCCAGAAATTCGAATCATAACCACCTATGACCAAATAAAATTTACAACTTTTTTTTCATTTTATCGTTATTGCCCTGTACAAAATAAGGAATACTAGACATATGGTATATTCTCAGATATGATGATATCACTCTCTGGATTTCCCCACCTTCATCGCTTCTATCAGAAAATATGGGACAAAATTTCGCAAAATCTTGCTGCAAATAGTGAATTAAACTTAATTATTTCCAAGATATGATGCCAGAAGGATATCTAATAGAATAATGGGGTATATTCGTATCAAAAAATGTTATTCATAATAAATTTATTCTTATTCTGGTATCATAACTTGGAGAGGATTCAGTTTTAATTACTATTTGCAGTAAGATTTCGTGAAATTCCGTCACATTTCTCAATTAATGTGATTTTCCGATAGGAGGGAAAGAGGAGAGAACATCCAAAGTGTGATATTGTCATATCTTAGAATATACCATTCGTCTAGAATAGTATTCCTTTTGTCGGACAAGGCGATGAGGAGAAAATGGAAAAAAAAGTTGAAAAATCAAATTGGTCATAGGTGGCTATGATTTGAATTTCTATATTATCATTATATTCTGAACAACATTCCCTAGTGACTTTTAATGCTACCATGAAAAATTAAGTGATAAGATCATATTTTTTTGAAAGCAACGCATTTTTTTCAATCTCCCTCATATAGGGTTGTGAAAAATTCAATTCTGATGTTTGTAATCCAGGTTTTGGATGAAGCAGAACATTTTATTTGGAATAAATTTTTTCGAGAAATCAATATTAAAAAAGTTTTCCATATGCTGCGGACTTTATGCCGGACACTGTATAAACGAACCCAGAAAATATTTTTGGAGTGAAATTTCAGTTATAGTTGTTCCCATTTGTTTCTGAAAATCAGCAAATTCCAAAGCTACTAATATTGGCGCTCTTTGTGACGTACTCTTTCGAGCCCAAGCAACCGAAGGGCGTATTCTAATCGGGTTGATTGTGACGTAAAACGGCAATGCTAGTGGTTGCTCGAAATTCTCGGGAGAGTACGTCACAACAATTTGGAATGGCGCGAGAAAGAATCCCTTTGAATTTTTTCGAGTTTGAATATTTTTTCGATTCAAGAAATCAGCAAAAAATAATGCCAACAGAGTTTTCACAAGCTGCAGAATCCATTACAAATATTTTTTATATTTCGTGTTCTCCCTTATTCAATTTTACATACCTAGAGCGTTCTCGTTAGCTTCTGCTAATAATGTAGATATAGAACTAAAAACAATTATACAGATTATACAGAAGTTAATAAGAACGCCTTAAATTCACTCACTCTTGATTGTAACCGTGAAATTCTTCTTTACAGGTATGATGGGAGGCTCCAAAGATGAGGCGGAGGAAGGGAAAGATGCAGGTAGAGGTGAGAAAAAAAGCAACTGAAAAATTATATTGAACGCCCAACATCAGCAACAAGAAGTTTCGAGTTGTAGATTAGTTCAACCATTATGATTTTGGGAAATAAATAATAAAAAAAAACGATAGTGGTTTTTCTCCCATCTATCTACAATGATAACCCATCAGAAAATAACTCCTTCCTTGGCTAATACCACGAAGGGTATCGAACTATATAGAACATATACTTGTGCGGTGTTCTCCATTACAGACGACATTATTGCGAGTGATCCTTGTTACCAAATAGAAGAATTTGGACAGGAAGAACTCCTGCAGACTTTTTTCGAGATATTTCCTCTCATCAGTGCAAGGGTAGGTCGATAGAGGTATCTTTGGGTCCACCAGTACCCCTCCCGAATTAACAAATCAGTCTCTCAATTTGTTTACTCTAGTCTCAAGCTGAAGAAACGAGGTTTCGGCCTCTCCACCTTACAAGCAGAGCAAGGAGCACCGAGTCTTTCAGATTCAGACATTCAGTCAGATATCTGAACTCAAAGCTCAGAGTTCTTCTGGGAGAGCGTTTGATAACGATAGTCGTTGCCGACCAATGTTTAACCCTTTTTACTCCCATCCAACTACAGTGTAGGTTAATATGGCAAAAAGGTTTCAGAAAAAAACTATTTTTTTGCCAATACCACGAGAGGTATGGAATTATATCATACAGCTACTTGTGCAATATTCCTCGTCGCATAGGACACTATTCTCTGAGTCAAAACAAAATTCTGCTATTTGGTTATAGGGAACACTAACAATAGTGTTCTCTGCAATGTCGAACATTGAACAAGTATTTGTTTGACATATCTAATTGAATATCCGTCGTGATATCGGAGTAGTTGTTTTCTCATGTTGGTAGATAGGAGTGAAAAACGGGCATACGCCGTTGGGAAACAACTATCGTCACTTGGCAATCATCTCCCAAAAGAATTTTGAGCTTTGTGTTCAGATATTTTACAATCAGAAATATTTTCTTGTAATTCCGTTTCAAAATGGCAACTATTCGTTCACATTTTGGATGTCAAGATGACGGTCATATTTGCACTTGTGCGAATATGAGAGTTCATATTTGCACTATTGTGAATATGAGAATCGTTGGATCGGATTTATTAGTAATAACACAGATTGAGTACCTGATCCTTGGTGATAAATTCAAAATTACCTTCCCTGCGGCAGCTTCAACCCTTTATAGGAAATTTGGACATTACTGTCCCACTCATGCCCCCAAAAAAAGCTCATTGGGTGATCTGATGACAAGGTTATTGCACACGACAGTCGATAGGCTCGTGTTCCAATATTCACGTCTGGTTGCAACTTGTTATTTAAATAGCTATTTTTTCATGGAAGTTACAAACAGGTTGTGAAACCTGATTTTTCTTCAAATAGTAATAGGTAAGTGGAAGTGAATTATACTGTCACTAGTTGTCAAAACTGAGAACAGAAAGCGGGTATCAATGATATCAGTTTGTTGTCTGTGGCAAATGGTAACATAATGCCATCTCCTCCAAAACAAAAAATCCCAAACTGAAATGAATTTCGAAGGTTTTGTATAAAAGATGTAGCTTGGATATTATCTACAAAAAAATAGAATGAATGAGAAATAAAAATATTATATTTAAATTCAGATAGGAGTTTCTAACCAAAATAAATACATCCTAATGGTAAATGAATAAAGTAAAATTAGAAAAAGGATCAGCTTTTACAAATTCTTACGTCAATACTGACATATTATTATTACTAACATGCCATTATTCAATCTCTCAGACCATTATTTAACGAAATCAAAAATATATCCGTAATTTGTGGATTAGAATTATGATAGTTATATCTATATACAGGGTGTCCCAGAATAAAGGGGACAAACTCCGAGGGCTTAACTTTTTACAATGAAATTTGGTATGTCACTTGACAGCATTCAGTTTCATATTTCAAGGCAAATCATGCGTTTGTAACTCTAAACAGGGGCGTACGGCAGGTGGGTACCCATAATCGCCCCGCCCCAAATTTCGCGCCACTGGATTAATATCGATTTCGTTTTTTTTCTTAATCTCCAATATTTCCTTTGCAAAAAAGGAATACGTTTCGTTTCACAAATAGCAACGGTTTTCGAGATATTTGAAGTTGAATAAGTAGGTGCGTATGTGATACGGATACTCATTAGTGATTATTTTGTTAGTGGCTGTGTAAGTTTTAAATATCGGGAAATTTTTGTGAACTAAATCCCTCGCAAATGCCAATAATCTTCGAAAAATTCGAATTTATACTCATTGCAAGGTATGAAATATGTTGGTTATAATGTTATAAATAGTTACCGTCACATTCCTTTCAAAAATAGTAAAGATTTTGATACGCACTCTTTCAGTGTAATAAAGACTTTCTACAGAGACTGGCTTTAAGAATGAGATACTTTATCAGAATTTCTGTAGATGGCGTCCAAATGACAACTATTATTTAGCTATTTCATTCTCGCTGCCATAAATTGAATTTCTAGGAATATTTTTGGGTTCATTCACCAACAATCGTACCACGACCTTTGCCTCCGCAATAAGAGTTAGCCCTCCGCATTATATATATGAGGTTTAGGTGAAAAATCCATTCAAAGGGGAATATAACCTTATAATATGAAACACATGGCACATTTATCCACGTTCACAAAAATACTAAAAACGACCGGGTCGTGTTGTGAGGCCGTATTTTCATGGACGTTGTAGCCGTTCCGACCACCTTCGTGAAGTCGAGCCAAAACGGTTCCATCAAGCCGAATACTGACAATTTGACGTTCTTGAGAACAAGATAGTGACTTCAATGCACATGGCTCGTGAAAAAAGATCGTCGTTAAAGTCGACTTGTATAGTGTTATGGACGGCTCGACTACTTCACGGTGGCAAAAGTTCAATTGTTGTCGAAAAAACGCCCGAGTACAAAGCAGCAACGTTCATACCTTGAAGTAAATGGAAATTGCAAGCTGACGATAGTTGGCCACACACGAACCAATTTTTGTCGTCGATGTCAACTTCAAAAAGTGGTCCGTGGAAATACGACCTCACAACACGACCTGGTCGTTTTTTGTATTTTTGTGAACGTTGATAAAGAGTGTTTCATCGTGATAAAATGGTTATAAATATATGAATAAGTCTTTACTTATATCCTCATTTATTTTTATATTATAATGGCAACAGTGAATCGTGGAGGATTGTTCCCAGCCGGCTACAAGATCCAATCGTTCAGACTGTTACATCTGAAAATAAAAAAAAAACATTTTCCTGGCTGGGAACCGCCGAGGCAAGGCCTAACCACTACGCCAATTCCCGCACTTATGTTATTTACTCATACCATGCGCACCAGTCTCATCAATTTCGATACAACTTTCACGAGTATAATTTGTGCAACTAGCTCTCACTGATTCTGTCTAGCATATTGACGGACCTAGAGATGATTCTGAACTTCCTTTTCTTGAATTTTCATAATGTGGATTCGAGGCGTAAAGTACCTGAGCCAATAGAGGGGCAACGACCTAGGCCATTTCAACAAAATGAAGATCATTATATCCTCTTTTTATTCACTTAATAATATTGAATTTTGACTTGAACAATTGAAAAAAAAAAATTTATTACTGCTTAATTTTCTGCAACACAATTTATTTGAAATGGTAGAATTTATTTAAAGCCTTGAGATGGACGGCGGAGTTTGAAGGCCTTGTAGGAAAACCATTGAGTTATTCACGGTAGTATTTGCTTTGTATTACTATTATTATTATTATTATTATTATTATTATCAACAATAATATTGTAACAAAAACCTATAATAAAATCCAAGTCTAAAAATAATATAATTTAAAATAATGCATCATATACACACATCTGTTCAGGAAGTAGTGAAGATTTTTTTTGTCTACTGATGTGTGTTCTCAATAAAATGGTCAGCCGTGTTGAATGTAAGTTTCTAAGGCTATATATAATTACATATTATAATGGCAGACCTGGTCAATTACTTTCAAAATTTCATACTTTTTGATACATTCAAATTGTCTGCCACGATGTTAGTCGCGCGATAATGGTCAGCTATTGTTATTTCGATTACAATAATAATATATCAAAATTTCTAAATGGCAGCTCTGGTCAAATACTTTTAAAATTAGTCTAATTTTAGTACCTGTGTCACCTGCGCAGTAGTAACGGTCACCGCTCCAGGCTTAGTGAGTCCCCATTTCATGTTTGGTAAGAATAGGGGACTGTCTGGACAAAAATCTAGGTCTGGTCAAATACATACAGGTAGCCGGTCACTGGCTCTTAGACTAATATGTTTTACTTTGCGACACACTTTTTAATTTCTGAATCGCATGTTGATAACCAACTCATCTTTATCAACCAGATTTATACAGTGTGACGCTTAATTATGGAATGAATTCATCAATTCTAGATATAAATATATTTAGGAAAAATCCCTGGATAGGTCGATTTTTTTTCCGATTGGCCAATTTTTGAACCCCACCCAAAATATATAGGGTTATCTGCATTTGTGTAAAAATTGATTTGGTGATATTTTCAAATGGGACACCCAGTATATTTTTCCATATTTGGTTAGGGATCGTCATTACGAATGATACCAGATTTGATGGAACTATGTCCAACGGCTGCAGAGATATGTCTAATGAGTATGATTGAGACTCCACACGATTCAGAATGTTGAAAGTCTCTGTCGCATTCATTGGGCATATGGAAGTTTTTTCCTCATATATTCGCAGCCGTTTGACATAATCCAATCAAACCTGGTATCACTGGATTTGTAATGACGAACCTTATATATTTTGAGTTGGGTTAAAAAATAGGCCCATCCGAAAAAAAAAATCGACCCACCCGAGGAATTTTCCAAAATATCTTTACATTCAGAAATAATGAATTTATTCCATAATTATCGTCGCACTGTATATTATTTCCATAGAATGATAGAAATCCCACTTAAGAAGACAACTTGGTTATAGAATCCAGTAAAATTTTTTCGAAAAAAGTTTCTGAAGGGAAAATTTATTATTTGGTTTCCTATTGATTGATGAATATTTTACATTCATCAATTACTTCTGCCATACATTTTTCAGTTTTCATTTTATTTTTCACTTGGAAATAGAATCATTGTTCATAGGAAGTTTCCACCAACAAATGCCAAAGAGTTCATTTACTACAAATATATATATATATTTTGAGTTGGGTTAAAAAATAGGCCCATCAGAAAAAAAAAATCGACCCACCCGAGGAATTTTCCAAAATATCTTTACATCTAGAAATAATGAATTTATTCCATAATTATCGTCGCACTGTATATTATTTCCATAGGATGTTTCCGAAATTGGGAAAATTAATAATTCTTTCTTTTTATTTTGTTTTGTCATCTTCTTTTTTCCATTTCATTTATTGCCCCAATTTCGGAAACTCCTGTTTATTTAATGATGCCCATGACTGATTTATTGTTCTTTACAGGAAAACATGATATTGTCAAGAGGAGTGCGGATGCAGGTGAAGGTAAGTATGTAAAACTCCTCTTCTTTCTAGAAAATTGATTTGGTAGATCATAGATCACAGATCGAAACCAAACCAATTAACTCTGTTTCTACTTTCTGATCCTGTCAAAATAGCACATTACAAAATGTCGAATAAATGGAAGGTCAAAGCCGGAGTAAATATTTGCTTCGATAGCAGCAGCTTTACATTTCATCAACAAAGCTTCATTTACTAGATATATAGGAATACATTCAGCCTAGATGAAAGAGATCATCTGCACTATATTCGCCCGGGATAACTTAACAGCAGAAAAAACCCGCAACACTACCTCAGAGTCACCGATGCGAGAATGAGGGCATCCAATATTACTACGATGGAGTAAAAACACATGCACCCATCATAACATCAATGAACCTTCGTCTTTTCCACAACCTGTTACTCGAGCCCTAATTCCCTGGAATAACGTTCTTCATCAGACTATAAGTGTACCACCATCGCTATTGGTACTTGAAGGTATTACAATTTTAGGAAAGCCTGCTGGTCTCCTTGCTGGTTTCAAGATGTAATTTTTTTTGGGGTGTGTTGGCATCGACTGCTATGGTCATTAGCCAGTGTTCTGAATAGTTACTAACGCCACCTTAGGAGCAGCACTGTTAATTATTGACGCAACAGTGAATCGTTTAGGATTGTTCCCAGCCGGCAACAAGATCCAATCGTTCAGACTGATACATCTGAAAATAAAAAAAAAAAAAAAACATTTCCCTGGCTGGGAACCGCCGAAGCAAGGCCTAACCACTGCGCCAATCTCCGCACTTTCAATATGTTATTTACTCATACCATGCGCACCCTTCTCATCAATTTCGATACAACTTTCACGGGTATAATTTGTGCAACTAGCTCTCACTGATTCTGTCTAGCATACTGATGAACCTGGGGATGATTCTGAACTTCCTTTTCTTGAATTTTCATAGTGTGGATTCGAGGCTTGAAGCCTCTAGACTAAAGTACCCAGTAAAGTAGCCAAAAAAAGGAGCAACAACCTAGGCCATTTCAACAAAATGAAGATCATAAATTTATACACATCTACCTTTTTTTTTATGGAACATAAACCACCATGATGCAAGGGGACAAATCTGGAATGGTACCACAAGCAATGGGGTAGGAGCTGGAATATACGGGAAGGGATCAACGCAGGACGTCAGTTTAAGCTTCGGTATTCAAGCCTCTATATTTCAAGCAAAGGTAATGGCTATTTCCGTTTGCACGAGAGATATTCAAGGGAAGGGACTTAGTAACCAACCCATATTTATTCTCTCCAATAGCGAGACTATCATACAGGATTTTTTCCAAATCAGTTTGGGAAACACACCAATTCCTCAACGACCTACGGACACAAAACAAGGTAAAACTTGTGCCTCAGGTAATACTCACGGAAAAATGATGATAATTAGAGAAACCGACTGGCTATCAAGACCTCAAACTGAGCCGGAACTCTCTCAGGATGGTGATACGACTCCTGACACCTGCCATCTGAGAAAAACATCTGCTTGGGATATACCAAGAATCCATACTATGCAGGTTCTCTGTTTAGGAGGACGAAACAGCCTTCCACATATTGTTTCAATGCGGAGCTCTGGCTCTCATGAGGATGGAGATTTCCTCAGCCATCTTATTTCCTTCATCGATGAGTGGAACAAGGTCACTTCCAAGAAATACCCACAGTTGAAAACTCTTTCTTTGGCAAGTATCAGCGTAAACTGTCGAAGAAAAACAAAGTTGCTGTCAAAAATATGCTTGCTTTTCCGTTTCTATTCTACTCCTTTGGAGTTGTGAAATGGACTCAAGAGGAATTGCGACAACTTGGCGTAAAACCCGCAAAATGATGCAAATTCATAGGAGCTTGCATCTTCAACAGTCCGTTCCACTGTTATATTTCCCCAGTCAACAGAATAGACGTTGACTACTGAGTTTGGAGTGTCCACAGTTTCATTTTGAAAAATGAATACCTAGTACGGCAGGTGAGCAATTATAAATTGGGACCTATACAGTCCAGTCCACGTCGATTAGTTCAAAGACGGTTCATTTCCAGGTATAATATTTTGGTCTTTGAGAGTACCGACAACTTTAATTTTGTACTATGCCGTTTACTTGAAGTGTAGGTAAACGCAAGTATATCGTGATCATTTTTCCACAAGGAGAGAGTTGGTTCCATTGTTGAGTATAATGGGAAATATTGAATAAGTCTTTTCTCAATTTGACAGAGAATAAAGTACTGCTCTTGATAATAACTAGTTTTTCTTCTTTTTTATCACGGAACAGTACTAGTGGGTGCACGAGAAATACCAACGGGCGCTGCTTTCAAAAACGATGATAAAGATGGATATCAAAATAAAGAGGACGTCGAAGGTGGAGGTGAGCAATACATAAAGTAAATAATTCGTATTATCATGACAGTTATACCTCATATTGGTCCTGAAGGAGCGTTCTCAAGTATCAGTATGGATCATCATTTTGATTTATTCTCAAAAACTCTAATAAAATGAATAATGACTGTTACAATGACAAAGTCTTTTCAATTTTGACGGAAATAAAAGCAATTTCCAAATTTTGCCTGCTTCATTGAAACATTTGATATTCCAATTGTATAGAGTTGCTGATGCTATCAGGAATCTCAAAGTCGTTTTTCGAAATACATGCGAAAATGTCTCATCATAATCGATTTCATAAACTTGAGAAAAGCTCCTGATTACTAGACGTGCCTTTTATCGAATCAACTTTCTTTGACCAATTCGTTTTCTACATAAACCTATCTGGAGGATATCAAGTTGTCTCTTTCTGGTAGGTCAACTAGATTCCACGTTTTACTTTTTAATAAAAACGAATATTCTCCCTGCATGGCTCGCTTCCATTTTTCTGAATCACTTCTGGATAATAATTCAGGCAGTAGATATGAAAATAGACCATTTCCCTACAAATGGTGGTGTAGTGACAATTTTGGAATATGTCGTTTAGGTTTATACTCTGATGAAAAATACAAGTTTGTGTCCTTGAGAAGTGGCCACTCGGGCCGCCATAATGGATAAAAGGTGCCAAAATTTGTTTTATCAATATACGACAAAGACGAAAGACGTTCAAGAAGAAAATAAGATTTCACACAACCCCACATTTTTTTTGTATCATTTCTCGCTTTTTTCAGAAGAAGGAATGAGCAAAGGCACAAAATCATCGTTATACGCTATTTACACACCATTTCAAGAAGTTGTGGAACTCGGAACTAACACAATTAATGTTGTGGATGGGTATCTTTCAAACAAGGCTGCATGGAATCGTAATCATTGTTTTGGGTCAATTTGTGAACAGTATGTTCAATATGTACAGAATCAATACGGTTCACAAGTAGTCATTGTTTTTAATGGTTATCCATTTGATGGTGGCGAAAAAAGTACCAAGAGCACAGAAAGACGTTGTCGATCGAAATAGCAAATGTCTGCCGATGTACTTTTCGATAAAACAATATTAGTTCAAGTTTAGCAAGACCAATTTTTACGCAACAAAAATTAAGCCCATCTGATTTCGTTGCTGACAAAAAAAATAAGCTGCTATAACAATTAAGCATGCCAAAGAAGATGCAGATGTTTTGATTATCAAGACAGCAGTTTCCCTCTGCTCAACATTTGATGCTGTTTTCGTCATTGATGCATAAGACGTCGATCTTCTAGTTTTGCTGACAGCATTAGCGCCATTTTAAGGCGAAATGTACTTTCGCAAACCTGGAAAAAACTGCTGAAAGACTGTATTCTGCGAATAGTTTGATACATGAAGCAACAGCTGAAAACATCATGCTTTTACATGTGATTATTGGCTGTGACACGACGTTGTCCCTCTTCAAGCAGGGAAATGTTCGCTTGTACAGAAAAATACAAGACTCAATGACATTATTAGTATATTCAGAGATCAAGATGCTGAAGAAGAAGACATCACATATGCTGGAGCACGCTTTCTCATTGCTTTGTATAGTGGCAACATGGGAAAGAAAAACTTGGAAGAAGCCCGCTACCAACGTTTCGTCAAAGCAACCATACATAGCAAATTCAGTCTTGAAACTTTACCCCCAACGAAGGATGCTACACAACATCATTCGGTTAGGTCGTATCACCAGGTTCAGAAATGGTATGGAATCTCAAAAATCCGGAAGACTGCAGTTGAAAACATAATAACAAAGGGCTTACTCCAAGGGCTTACTAACAAGGACAAAGTCACCAGCACCTGAGAATTTATCGAATTGTATTTCATGCAAATGCAAAAAAGTGCGGTGGAGCATGTGGATGCAGGAAAACTGAGTTGAAGTGCTCTACTGTGTGAAGATTTTGTAATGGTGAATTATGCGAGAATGCACCAGAAGTTATCATCGAAAATGAGGACGAAGATGACAGGATATCAATGGAAGTCCAATTTCTTCTGGGTGCAGCCAATGAGTTGAGAGATGGCATTGGGAATCAGTACTATAACGAAGACTTCAACATAAACCAACCCGGACCGTCAAAAATGAGAAAAAAATAATTATTTTCAAAAAAACGTTCGAATAAAGAGGAGAAACTTCGTGAAAAATATTAAAATTATCATAATTATGGAAGGAATAACTAGAAATAATGATGAATATTCCAGAAAATGGAAATATTAACGATTTTGTAAAAAAATTATCTTTACGCTTCTATAACTCGATACCAAAAAAAAAATATTAGAATATACTTAAAATATGTGAAATTTCATTTTCAAAGTTTTTATAGAAGGTTTTTCGTCGTAGGATCAACTGTTGAGGTATTATATTGATAAAACCAAATTTTGGCACCTTTCATCCAAGATGGCGGCCCGAGCGGCCACTACTCAAGGTCAAAAACTAGGATTTTTTATCAGAGTACAAACCTAAACGACATATTTCAAAATTGTAACAACACTACATTTTGTAGACCGAAAATCCTCGCTGACTGGATTATGTCGCTTCTGAAACAGATTTTTGATCCTCGATTTTATCTATATCTTATTCCAGTTTCTCAGTGCGCGTGCGTACATGTCAAAATAACGCCGAGTTTAGTACTGACTGACGTTATTGGAAACTGCAAAATGTCTCTCTATCAAATCAAAAACCGTTGGTTGGGGTGGAATATTGTCCCATTTGACTAAACAATGTTGAAATCAGCTGTCAAATACCGAAATCGTTAACTGAGAAACAACAAAATCGTAGTTGAAGTAAACGATATACCTATAGTGCAATCTATCTTCAAAGAGTTTCATTATGAGCTAAGCAATTATAAATTGGGACCTATACAGTCCTATTCAACAGTTCACGTTGATTAGTTCAAAGACGGTTGGATAATATTTTGGACTTCGAGAGTACCGACAATTTTAATTCTGTACTGTATCGTAATCTTCCACTAGGAAAGAGTTGGTTCCGTTGCTGAGTATTTATAATGGAATATCATTAAATAACCCTTTCCTGACAGAGAATAAAGCACTGCTCTTGAAAATAACCATTTTTTTTTTATTTCAACAGCACTGGAGAATGCAGAAGAAATACCAACGGACATTTCTTTCAAAAGAGAAAGTCACCGAGAAGGATATCAAGTTATGGAGGACGTCGAAGAAGCAGGTGAGCAATACATAAAGGGAATGATTTGTTTTATCGTGACAGTGATACCTTATATTGGCTGAAGGAGCGTTCTCAAGGATCAGTATGACTCATCATTTTGATTGATTCTGCGAAAACTACTGTATTAAAAGGAATACTGATTTGGTGAACAATTTCTTTTTTCGAAAACTGAACTCAAATGTTGACATTTTCGTTAAAATCTCTGTTAGTGAATTGGGTCTTTTTCGTTCTAGAACAATGTTTCTGTGATTGTGATGGAATGTTATCCCATTAGTTGAAGTAAACGATATACCTCATGCAATCTATCTCCAAACAGTTTCATGTAAAAAATTATAAATTGGAACCTTTACATTCCTATTCGACAATCCACGTCGATTAGGACTATGAGTGATTAGTTAGAATATTTCCAGGGGTCATATTTTGGCCTTCAAGAGTACCGAAAACTTCAATTCTGTATTATACTCGAAGCGTATATCCAAGTACACCATGATCAATTTTCCACGAGGAAAGAGTTGGTTCCGTTGTTAAGTATAATGGAATAATTATTGAATAACTGTTCTCTCGATATGACAGAGAATAAAGTACTGCTCTTGATAATTAACGTTTTTTCTTCTGTTCCATCACGTAACAGCACCGAGGGTTGCAGGAAAAATACGAACCGACTATCCTTCCAAAAACGATGGATATGAAGCTATGGAGGACCTCGATACTCTTCTGAAAGGTGAGCAATAGACCAAGGGAATATTTGTTTTATTGTGACAGTGATACTGTGAAGAACTTTTTCAATTTCACTTTAAAATTCTTTATTCACGCTAATTTATATAAGTACACCACAATCATTGCACTATAATTTATTTATACAATTCAAATACTTTCGCATTCAATACTTGTCAGTGAAACATTACTTCTGGAGGTATTGAGAGATTTTCTACGATGTTCTATTGGCTTCTGAGCTAACAGACCTAAGCTACCGCTCCTCGTTAACAGGTGGTGCGGAGTCACTCATGCAAGTGCTATTAATTCGCTGTTGCTCACCTAGATGACGCCTGCCGGTACTCGAATTTGTCTGAATATATCCGTGACAATTGGTCCTGAAGACATTCCTGAGGAGCGTTCTCAAGTATCAGTATAAATCATTATTTTGATTGATTTAGCAAAAACTCTATTAAAATGAAGAATGATCTGGTGTACAATCTCTTTTTCAAATTGTTCACCAGATCATCATTCATTTCAATACTATTCGAGAAGAGTAGAAGATCATCAACATGGTCTGTTACAATGAAAAAGTCATTTCGATTTCGACGGAAATTAACACAATTATCAAATTTTGCTCATTTCAAACCAACTTTATCGAAACGTTTGTCTAGTTTGATATTCCAATCTTATAGAGTTGCTGCTGCTATCAAGTACCTCAAAGTTGTTGTTTGAAATACAGTCAAAAATGTCTCATCATAATCGATTTCATAGGCTTAGGAAAAACTTTTAATTACTAGACGTGATTTTTATCGAATCGACTTTCCTTGGTCATTTCACTTTCTACATAAAACCCATTTTCAGGATATCAAGTTGTGTCCTTGTGGTGGGTTAACTAGCTTCCACGTTCAATTTTTGGTTAAAGACGAATATTCTTCCCGCATGGCTCGCTTCCATCTTTATGAATCGCTTCTGAATAACACCTCTGAGACAGATTTTGGATCCTCGGTATGTTGGAGATTTCGATTTTGTAGTCATGAAAAAATTATAGTTTGAAAAAACTATGGAACACGCTTTACTTTCAACATGGAGTATAAAGTATAAAATAATTATTGTCAATGTAATTACTCAAAAGAAAAATGTGCGTGGGAGTTTTCGATCTATATTCTCATATTTTTTATTTTAATTTAACAATACTAAGCGATCAAGAGCTCGAGAGAACTTTAGCAAGCAGCCTACGCTTTTCTAAATTTGAGTAATTACATTGTCAATTATTTTTTACTTTTTAGTCCATGTTGGAAGTAAAGCGGGTTCTATAGTTTTTTCAAACTATAATTTTTTTATGACTACAAAATCGAAATCTCCAACCCCGAATACCTCCACATACCAATTTTGAATCGAATCTGATCATGATCACAATACTCGTTCACTATCTTGGGCCGCTATCTTGTATTCATGAATTTTGACAAAAAATTCATAATTTCGAAAAACCCACACACACTAACTTTGAATCGAATCGGACCATAATATGACAAATCTTTTTCGCCATATTGGAGCCGCCATCTTGAATTTATGAATTTTGACAAAAAAATCGAAATCTACAACCTAAAAAACCCTGACATACCAATTTTGAATCAAATCTGACTCTAGTCACAAAACTTGTTCGCCATGTTGGAGCCACCGTGATGAATTTTGACAAAAAATTCATAATCTCTAACCCCAAAAACTCTTACATACCTACCAATTTTGAATCGAATCGGACCGCATTATGACAAATCTCATCCTGCATCTTGGTCCTGCTAAATTTCAAATCATTCGAACATCTGGAAGTGGGTGAAAATCGCGTTCAAAGTTTACGTTAAATAGATATATAGATACATACAGGTGAAGCTAATAAAAGCGTGTTAAAATAGTAAAACTTCCTTGCAGAATATTTGTCAAGCTTATAGGCGAAAACAGGTTTTTTGTCCTGAGGTATGTTTTCTTGAGGATGAAGTGATGTCCCTCCAAAACGGATTATTGTGGTTTTCAAGCAGTTTATGAAAACATTTCCATGCCGGAAAATTCTGTAGGAAATTTGTACACCGACTGTAGCACGACGTGGAAAAATCATAAACATTACTTTCTTCACAGTTTCAACAATACTATTTTGATTTCAGACATAATATATGAATCGAAGGAAGAGGAAAAAGAGAAAAGTAACGAAGAGGAAAATTCTGATGATGTTGCAGATGACGATCCAGAGATCCATATGATATGTATAGTTATTTTACACCTCTGTGTGCGTACAATAATCATTTTATTTTTTTTTGCAGACAACATTGTGTTATCCAAACGTGATTTGAGCATAAAAGAAAAATACTGGGATGGACCGAAAGAAAGTATGTTTTTGAGCAATTTCAAATAAATCTATCTGCTAAAAATAATTGTCAATATTCGTTATGATACTGTGAAGGTTCGTTATACTCTGCATCAACAATTCCTTGTTAAATTGCCAAACCACCCAATCTAGGTTTGATAACCTTGGAGATTGATGCTTCACTTATCTGATTTTGAAATATTGAATTTCCAATGAAAATTATGAAAAAAAAATTAAAATAATCGAAATTTCCAATAAAGTTATCTGAATATATATATTCATCATAAAACAGAGACAGGTCGCCAAACTTTCTGCGGTGATACAGATAAGTGGACGACCTCGCAAGCAAGGTGTCACTGACGAGACCAATGGCTTTTTTTTTAACAAAATCTAAAAGTTTCAATGTTTGTTTGGGTGCTGCACTCCATACAGTATTCCAAGACTGGTCGGATTTGTGCCTTATAAATCAAAATCAGTTGATGGAAGGTGAAATGCTGAGAGAAACATGCGAAGACCATCCCAGTCGACTGAATTGTAGTGCCATATGAGACGAGACAGCCTTGAGCTGATCTATGGTGTAGAAAAAGAGCAAAAAGTGGAGATGAGGTTGTGGTCGGAGTTCCCAAGTGAAACACAAACGTCTATACTGTATGGATCAGGATTGGTGGTCAGAAAAAGATCAAGTGTAATGGCATACTGGGGCATACTGGTTGATGGCATCAGGAATGAGTGTGGGTAGCTCGACCAGTTGCTCCAGACCATACGTGATAGCAAACGCCTCAGCTTGACGACCTGCCTCGTCTGTTCTGTTGGAACATTTGAGCCATGTAGAGTTGTGTACATTGAAATCTCCCATTATAATAACTTCAGCTGTTGGATGGTTTTGCTGGATAATGTCTAATTTGAGTGATAAGAACCCAAATAGGATGGTTCATTAGAAGATGAGTTAATGCAGTGTCTGTTTGAACCACATCACATCAAAGTCTTTCGGCTCCAAACCCTATTCGCGTTAGCATGATAGGCTAGTCTTAGAGTAAAAACAAATACCACCGAGAATGGAGTTGGTAATCAGGACAAAGCATGTGCACCTTGTTGGTGGAGAAGTTCAGCACTTGTGTTCCTGTTAGAGCAAGTATATTAGGTTTTTATGCCTGTCGGTGATGGTGGACGTCAGTGATGATCCATCAGTGCCAATTAAAACTTCCCAATGAAAGTGATTCCGTATATTCCACTTAATATTTTGTTTGATTCATTCAATATTCTCAAGGCAACAATTCAAAATATTATTCATTAAATTTCACCAATAGAAAATCGACATAGGCAATACATGCAGGTATCACGAGATATTTGAGAACTTCTCGTGCTTTCATTTGTTCCCTTGTTATCAAATTGGCGCATGTTTTAAGTTTTTTAGGTTTATGTCGCTACAAGTGTTTTTACTCATTCTATCTGTTAAAATATTTACTGTTGTTGATGGGAATACTAATGTTAGAATAGACTGAATGATTTACAATTCTTTCTGTTTCCGATAAATGAATATTTTATTTTCTGTTCCATCATGAAGAGAGATCTATTCATGAACCAACTAAAATAGGTATTTGTAGAACTGACATTCACTCTGAACGTTTTCTATTAAAGAAATAGCTGGACTCATCGACGATCCCGTTTTGAGAAGAATACATAAACTGAAAGAAAATGTTGAGGAAAAAGGTGAATTTTTTGCCAAGAATAAAATACAAGAAATCCAAAAATGCATCACTGAAATAATGAAGAATAACATGCTGTGTAAGTATAGAAAGTTTTCCAGGTACAAATTGTTGATGTGTATAAGATGATATATACCAATTCACATAACAAGATCCAATGATATCCACTGACTACCCTGTTAATTATCCCATTACTATAATAGCATTAACTTCAATTGTATTCAAAGTATCATTATTAGGTCTAGAAAATTTTGTTTACAACGCCATGTGCTCTTCATGGTTCCATGAACTTGATTCATTATGAATATGAAAATAATCGAAAACCTAACTGAAAACTACAATACAGGAACAAAAAAATCCTAGTGTTTCAGGCCGGCTCTTATCAGGAAAATCTTAGAGGAACACATCAACTGAAGGTTGAATCAATACCATATAAACCAATACATTTTTTTTCAAACTGTGAAACTATTCTCTTCTGTAAAAATAGCATGTAGGTGTCTGCAGACATTTTGTTTATTCAAGAAATCTTTTTTGTTTTTTTAAATCCTGTATTTTTCACGAAAAATCCGCCGAGGGAAAGTAGGTGGGAATTGGCGTTCTTCTTGAATTTCTGAATGTTGTATGCCTCAGGGAACATCTACAGAGGCAGAGAGTTCCAAAGCTTTTCCGTTCGTTGAAAGAACAGCATCGTTCATGGAAATATCTATGGAACAGAGATAGATCCCAACTTTTCTGCGATGTTCCAGAGGAATGAGCGAGCTGGTGTGCAAAGAATCACTCCTGCTGCACTCCATATATGGGAACAGTTTTCGTCCGTTTTTGTTGACATAAATGAAAGTTCTCTTTCAATAAATTATTGAATAATCTCTAAAAACGTTTTGGTATACAAAATTGGTAAGGATATTTTGATTTTTCATTTCTGAAATTTCATACACTCTTCTTTCATTCAGGAGTTTTGGTTATTACTTCATTACTTCGATACTGAAGGATATCGTCCTTATTTGGCCATCTCCAGTTGGGGCCACTTTTGGTCATCGTTTTAACAACAAATTCCTCTTCATTATCAATAATTGAGCCAGAAAAACGGGAGTCATCACGTGACGATCACGTAGTCTCCGATGTTCAACTTCAAATTATCAGATTTGGTTAAAACATCTTCGAATGCAGTATAGTGAGAAATATAAAGTTTTTTTGACTGTAATTTGCAATAACAAGGGCTTTAGTTTTTCCAATATTCTTCTAATTTTCATGAGACCGTTTTCTGAGTATTTATTCTTCTTCTCGTTTTTTTAAATCTGTGTACCTCTATAAAAGAAATGCCCGCCCTGGCTACAATACTATTATTAATAACTTGCAAACAAGGTTATGTGAACTATGTGCAGAATTTGTCGTAGGCAAAGTTAAACGAATACCGAGTACATTGAATAAACTGTAGACGAAGACATATAGACCAAAGTTAGCTTAGTGGAATAGGCTACTCTTTGGAAGGAGACCTGTATTCGTTTCTGTCCCTCTTTCCACTCTGTTATTGCTCGAAATGCATTGGATAAAATGGAATAATCAGTGATATCTTTTTGTAGAAATTTTTATGAAGAACATTGATAAACTTTTCTGTGTGACTGACAGTTTCTGAGAAAAAAACGAGAAAACCACCGTAGTGTGTATTGGGGTGGTTTTTGGGGGTGAAGCTCACCCTGTTAACTTAAGAACTCTTTCAATTTTGGAAGCTCTTCTTTTGTTGTGTTTAATCTCCAAATGTCAAAACCTTACAATCTGCCACTGAATCCAATAGAAATGATTTTTGGCACACAGGCAGTTCTTGAAAAGTACTTTAAGAAAAAATAAATTGTTTCGCACGCGAGTACCTATGAAAGTGGGGAAAATTCCCTGGAAAACTCGGAAAATCGTTTTCCATCAAAAACTTTGATGTAATATACGGAACAAACTTGTCGTGAAAATCTTTATAATGAAATTTTTCACATATTTTTTCCAAAATAGCTTCCTTTGAGAGATAATGAGCTATAATTGATATTATCAGATTCCCGTACGAACAACTGAAAATACCATAAGATTTACCCCGACGCTCGACTAAAATTTCTGTATCTCCGTTGTTTGTGGTCGAAAATTTATAAACTAAACGGTGTTCTAAAGACAAATACTTCAACAACTATTATACATATATACAGTGACCGCCAAAAAGTATGTACCATATGGGAAAAAAGTTTATTATTAGGGTATTAGAAAAAAGATTCTTGGAAAAAGTTTGTGCATGTCCGATAACCTAAAAATCGATTTTGACACATGTCACGTAATCGCTGGTATGGCGGCAAATAAAAAAAAATTATGAAATGGCAAAAAGTGGGATAAAATGGCAAGATACCAAAAAAAGTTACTTGAAAAAGTTGCTTAGAATTAAATTTTATTTACATATACAAAGTTTGGAAAGATAATGAGAGAAAATTGAAAATAGCAATTTTTTTAAAATATTTTCCTAGCTGTATAAAAAATCATATTATTATCCTATGAATAGCTTGACCATACCGAAACATTTGTATTTCAATGATAATGACAAAACTTTCTTATTTTCTCTACACCAGTGAGCACTAAATTAAAAAAATTGGATTTTGTTAAAACCCTGGCTGTTACATTGGTTCGTATCTAACAGTTATATCAGAATTCCACGACCATTGTGATAACATGACACTCCAGAAACATGGTGTTTTCCAGATTATAATCAAGTTTCGATGATAATCGTGCCAGAGCGTTTCACTTCGCATGCAATGTTGAAAACTCTGGCCTCTTTAAGTTGACGCACTATTTTTGAGATTATGTGCAAAGTAAAACGTTCGTGCACGATTATCATCAAAAATTGATTAAAATCGAAAAAAACATGATATTTTTGGATTTCCCTATCATCGCAATAATAGTGGAATTGTGATATAACTGTTTGATATGAACCATTGTAACATCAAGGGTTCTGACAAAATTCAATTTTTTTAAATTAGTGCTCTCTGGTGTGGAGAAAATGAGAAAGTTTTGTTATTATCATCGGAATACAAATATTTTAGTGTGGTCAAGCTATTCATAAGAAAATAATTTGATATTTTTGTACAGCTAGAAAAATATTAAAAAAAAATTGCCATTTTCAATATTATCACACTATTTTCTGAAATTTTGTATATGTGTATAAAATTGAATTCTAAGCAACTTTTTCAATTAACTTTTTTCGATATCTTGCCATTTTGCCCGACTTTTTGCCTATTCAAAGTAATTTTTTTCAATATGCCGCCATACCATCGATCACGTTACATGTGTCAAAATCGATTTTTAGGTTATCGGACATGCACAAAATTTTCCCAAGAATCTTTTCTCCAATACTCTAATAATAAACTTTTTTTCCCATATGGTACATACTATTTGGCGGTCACTGTATATATATATGTATACGCTGAACTGGTGACGGGAGTAGTCACCGGCACCGCTCTCTGAGCTATCATCTCGAAAAAATTGGTAAATTAGGGAGTAATAGTTGCAGCTACTACGAGAACTTTGCTGAAACTGCAGATCATTTGCTTTGCGCATGCCAAGCACTTTTCTGCAAGAGGCTAAGTTCTTGAAACGGGCATTCAGACGTCAGGAACTTAGCTCCCATGAATCGGATGAACCTTTTACGAAGTGTTGGAATACCGGCCTCGAATAGATTAAGGGTCATGCACGAGATAGTCTTCACAGCCCCTTCTACAATCTAATTTAAATTCATGCAGAAAGGTATCTGTGCCACCTGCGTATGTGATTGACACCACCCTATTTATTTATTCACTAGGTACAGTTTTGTTATCGACGATGTCCTATGTATCTTCTGCAGCCTATAACCAGCTTCGGTTTTCTCTACCAACTACTAATCAGACTACTAACTAAACTCTGCACGGACTGTTAAGGAGTACAGGTATAGTGAACGTGTTGGCTGCAGTTCTTCTGGAATGGAAATCCGACCGCGGGAAGGAAAATTTAAAAAAATGTCCGTCGTTATAATGATTATCATTAGGATATAATGTCATCAGAGTATTAAATAATCAACAAATTATATTCATAAATAACCGTTCTTTAGAGCATGTCCCGCTTGTGTTCGCATGTGAATTCAATAATAAATTCGAGAGGAAAAGATCTGACATGGTACATGGCAACCGTGTGCTATTTTAAACAACTCAACTTCCTCATAGATCACAGGACGAATCGCCTTGTCCTAATTTCTTTACGTTTTTTCCTTCAAATTAGTTTTGCTATACAACAACACCAATAAGACAAGTAAGAAAAGAAATTTAGTTTGTTCACGATACGCAGTGATTTTTATAAATAGCATTTTCTCTCACCGACAAAATTATTTCTCCTTGCACTTCATTCCAAGGAAAATCACTCCCCGAGCTATTTCCCAACTGAATCAATCCTCTTGGGAAAATCAACAGTTCCCTTTCAAAACAATTACAGCTGTTCAAACCGAGATTTAATTTTTTGCTTTAAACGACAACTGTGGTTAGTTGTATTGGCGGTGAATCCCATGCGTTTATAATGTGGGAGTGAATTGAGTGGGAAACGATTCACCCACTTATTTCTGTACTTTCTCTTTCAACCAATTTGATCGGATGGACTAGGATGATACAATTTGGAATAACTTATTCGGGCTCAGCTTTAATCCACGTCTGTCTATTTGATAGTTCTGTATTTGTTTTTGTAACATTACAATTTTATGTAATGTACCTTTATCTTTTCAAAACATGTAATAGGCTAGTTCACAACTTCGAAATAGTTATTTTTGATACAAGTTCGTAAAGTAGGATTTTTTTGTATGAGCGTGAAGTTTGTTGAATAATGCGTAGCCGAATTGAAAAAAAAAAGCAGGCGGGTACAAAAAGATCTTTTTGAAAGTGTATCATACGGAGTTTACTGTACCATTAGCATGCAACTAATGTACCTGCTTCAAGGGTGATTATGCTCTGCGTGGGGTCTCTCAGGTCATCAATGTTAATTAATGTAATAGCGTGCCCGTTCCGAAATAATATAACATTTATTTCAGAATTTTCAGATACACAGACCTTAATTGGGTTTTCTGGCGATTGTTATTTTGTGATGACCGGTCTTGACTCAAAATTTTATTAAAATTTCAATTGATCTAGTTGAGTAATAAGTGTCTCCGACACATTCCGAATCACTATGCTTTGTTGACTGAACACGTCATTATTCCGAATATATGCTGACTTTATAAACTTTCTCTTATACCAATGTTCTTCTTTGTGAATAACTTCGGCTTCCGACTATGCGATGCTATTCTGATACGTGATCTGCTATTCCCGAATTCGATGTATCTCCTCACTGGGTAATTTTCTTTTGTACATTTAGTGGCCTCTTAGTTTCTCCAATAGAATCCATCACTCATTCACACGGAACACGGTAATTGCAGTTTTTTCACTATTCTCGTAGGCGGGTCTCGTTTTTGTGAGTTGGCTACGAATGGTATTATCTGATCTGGAGCCTGATAAACCTCTCACATAAGAAAGACATAGGGAAGGCTGCGTTGGTTCATCTGATTTCTCGGTGCTGCCTCTTCTGCGGTTAGAGACCGCTCGTATATGTTTGTCGGAGTACCCACTCTGTTGTAAATCTTTCTTGATGATATTCAATTCGTTAGTCAGACTCCAAAAACGGCATTTACCGTATGAATGTTGGAGAAAGAAAGAGGCCACTGAATCGAAATCGGGAATAGCAGATTACGTATGGACGAATCAGCATAGCATCGCATGGTTGGCAGCCGAAGTTATCCACAAAGAAGAACATTGGTTTAAGAGAAAGTTTATAGAGTCGGAATATACTCTGAAAATGACGTGTCAACCGAGCATAGAGATTCGGATTGTGTGGGAGCCACTTATCTCTCAACAAGATCAATTGAAATTTCAATGAAAATCTACGTCAAGACCTGTCGAGACCGGCCAACAAAAATAACACTCGCCAGAAAATCCAATTAAAGTCGATGTACCTGAAAATTAGAAAATGAATTTCATCATTTGGGAACGGGCACGCTATCACATTTATTAACATTGACGACCTGAGAGAACCCACACGCACAGCATAATGATTACCCTTATGGAAGATATATATTAGTTGCATCCTAATGGCACAGATTGCTATACGACAGAAGATGTTTCCTTGTTTCCTTTGTTGTGTTGGCATCGACTGCTATGATCATTAGCTACGTGTTCTGGATAGGCCCTGTTACTAACTCCATACGCCACCTAAGGAGCAGCACTGTTAATTATTAATGCAACAGTGAATCGTGGAGGATTATCTCCAGCCAGTAACAACATTCAATCACTTACACACAACTGAAAAAATCTTGCCCTGCCTGGGGATCAAGCCAGCAACCTTTCGATCGGTAGACTACGCCAATCTCCGCCGCGGCAGAAGATGTTAACTGTTGAAACGTCCTGACTCGAAGAAATACAGAAAATTCACTTTATCTATTTATAGACAATGGAAGTCCAGAAGAATTCTACTCACACTAATACATTGTCAACCACTTTCAAACAGGAAAAACCATTGTTGATTAAGGTATTATTTGGTCTAATACACTTCATGAATCTCCGATATGTATTGATGACTGACGTGTGAAATATCATTTACATATATTGTTTTAACATACTTTATTTTATATGTAGTGATGAATGACGTTTTTTACAATTTTCGTCATATGCAAAAATTATAATTGTAATAATTGTTATTTTTCCTTGTAACAGGCAAATCCTCTCTACTTGATGAAGTTTACAATGGAGGAAATGCTCTGTCCGGTAAGCATGATAAATCTTTATTTTATCTAGTTCTCAGAAACAATATTCCATCTTTTTGGAAGCATCCCAGAAACTCGTTTGATGAAATCTCAAAGTCCATAATGGAAAGTCGTGTTAAAAATGGGGGCATTCGTCAATGAAATTTGAAAAGAAAAAAAAAATTCATTGGAGAATGTTACCCATTTGATATTTTTTGTCCTCCTCTGTACGGCGTTAGATATTTGAAAATTTTTACAATTCATATACAAGTTTCCTATAATGCACCAATTTACATTGTGAAAAAAAATTCATGATTAAAGGATGATAAACAAGTTCCTCATAAAGTGAAAACTTTTTAAGACTCGTAGTATATTTGAAAGAACTTGTTACGGAATCATCTTGCATTGAAAAAACACTTTTTGTTTTGATATAACATTTGATATTCTGTGTCGACTGAAATGAACTCTCCACTTCATACTCCGTTGTTTTCATTATGATAACTTTGTCATATATCATGTAGTTACATTGTTCAAGTTTCAAGGATGTAGGCAACCCGCGTTTAGTGTTGAGTATTAAGTGACATTAATCTGTGGGACAGTTGAACCAATTTCACGACATGACCTATTCTGTCGAGCACAGAATAGCATCGCAACTTTACTGCTCTGTGGTCGCATCATGGAGCCGTAACATATTTCATCTGGAGTATTGTGCAATCTAGCCTAATTTTCAACATGTTGTTATAGTTGTGTCCTCCGAATTTAATTCAGCTGTCTTGGGTTATTTGTGCATGTTATTTGCTTGTGAAGTGGTTGGCGCTATGTCAATAAGGTTCACTTGGCAACCCCAATTTTCATGAATGCCGTCAAAATTATTATGTCTTCAATAGGTTTCATTCACAATTGACAGACCCTGGAGGTGAAACAACCTAACCTAAGATATCCGACAACCCACCTAACCCCATTTTTCCGCTTCATTAATACTGAAACGTTCTCAAGAGTCTTTCGATAGAAACGCAATCACTTTTTACTAAAAAAAAATAACAAATGGAGAAGTGAGGTTATTTATTTCTCTTTTCCCATGATTGAGTTTGTTTTACCTCCAGGGTCTGTCAATTGTGCACGAAACCAATGAATAGTGACTGACAGTAGTGACAGTTTTCGATTCGTTTTCTGTTTGCGAATAATTCCTTTGAAAAAACCTTTTGCGCTGAAAGGATTTGTTGCATCCATCTTGTATTGGTATAGCCACTGAAACACCGCTGCTGATTATCGGACTGTAAACGAAACATTAAGACCGTCACTCGAACCCATACATAGGAATGTTTTTGTTGGCCCATATCAGTCGCTCCTTCAATCTGAATGGTATTGTTTGTTTTAGGATTCTAAGTTCTGCGTTCTGAGTTCTACCTCATACCAGCACCGTTTTACTTTCTACGTTCTTCGTACATGTTTTTTCATTCACGTTAGATTTTATATGTTCTTCCTTTGCTGCGTCACCCCACACACATACACTTCAACTGTATTGAGAATCTGAGAGGCAACTGCAACTTCTTCACTGTAGGACTACAAGTGACATGATTTGTTGGATAGAGTTGCATGCTATGATTTTACAATTATAAGTGTAAGTGTAAGCATTAGGGTATACCCTAATGCTTCTCTTTATTCGAATCCACAAGCTGGTACTCAGTTAGGATCTATCAAGTTTATGTCACATATGGAGCTCTTACTGTATTGATACTGTATTCAAATAATATCAAGTTTATGCGAGGACATACAAAATGGCCTCAGCAGCAAGGCTAAGTAGAGTAATTTCCAAAGATCCGGGAAGGACGTTTTGTCCCTGTCCGATAGTCGGGAAGCACCTCATTTCTATGCATTTCTCAGATCCAGAACCTTGAAACAACGCACCTTCAAGGACCAGTTCATCTCAGATGGACTACGAATCGGCCTTAAAGCCTGGAAGAAATGACTAATACCAAGCTAAATCATATCGACATATGAGCCTGACATCATTTCTCATGTAGGCATAGGAAAGGCTGATAACAAACACATTAGAGAACAGTCTCTGCAGATATTCCCACTGCACGATAAACGAAAAGGCTACCAATCCGAAAAATCAACCGAAACGGCTCTCCACCACCCCATCAAAAAGATAGAGGAAGTGTTGGGTAGACGATCCGTTATGGGAGTATTTATAGACATAGAAGGAGCTTTCGACAACACGTCATTTGAATCCGTATGTCAAAACGCGGCAAGGCAAGGAATCAATCCTACCATTATGAAATGCATAGGTGCCATGCTTGCAGAGTGAAAGTTCCGTGGTTGCCATTGTATCAAGAGGTACTTAGGGAGGGGTCTTATCGTTCCTACTAACGTGCTTGGTAGTCGACGAACTTCTTGCGAAACTGAATTATCCAGACATGTAGGCGCAAGAATACGCAGGTGATTTTCAGTGGCATATTCACTTTTTAGCTGTAGAAAAACCCTGAACACTTTCAGAAGCTCAGCGCGGATGGTCGTTGCACTCCAAGCTAGCACGAGACGGGATTGGTATCCAGCCATCTCACGACACACTTGATTTTCATCAAGGCATATATGTTATGGCCTATGATATGAAGTATACCTCGCAACTCACTCTTGGATCGAATCGACCATCGCAAGCTAAACTTTTGAACGGCCTGCGCGTCATACAGCTAAACTACCGGCTGATGATATTATCCGCGCCATCTTCAGTTATGTACTTATTTGTGTATTTTTCTTTTCAGATTTGGATGATGACAGTAACTGGAATGATATTAAAAAACAGGTTCGCGAATGTTTCGGTCAATGATATTCACGCCTGAAACTTCAATCGTATTGAGTCTGGATCATTATGATATTTGAAGATGTTAAATAAAAACTTGGTTTTGATATAATTTTTATTCTAGTCCTGAAGCAATACGTGGTAACTTCGTGAAATGAGATTTATATTAATTATTAGAAGTCTATTCTGTAACACATAACTACATCGTTAGTGAACGACAATCGTTAATTGACGATAAGTATTTGCGATTCTGTGTAGATGAAGATTGTCGATATCGCTCGATGAATTTTTTCGTTTGTATCACAAAACATACAACCATACAAACCATGTATGGTTTTTGAAACAAACGATAAATTTTATTGTGAAATAAGGACAATCTTCAGCTACAGAATCACAAAATATCGTTAATTAACGATTGTCGTCCACTAACGATATAGTTATGTGTTACAAAATAGGCCTCTTAGTGATATAATGAGAGCAACTAAAATAATTGATTACATTTCCGAGTCACGAGAGTGTCAGCTCGAGTTGTGTTTTAAGGAATACGTCGAGTTTTCATATTGCTACATACAAACAAAGCGCGTCGTAAAGTTTCGTCGTTTCTCTTATCATTGTTTTACTCAAAAAATAATCGTATCAAATACAATTCGTGACCTGTTTAAGATGGAAGAACCCTTATAAAACTTGCATGTTTCAATCGGTTTGAAAGATTTTTGTTTTGTTATGTAGACATTGAAAAAGTTCACTAGGACTCCAAATTTCATGGATAAACCTCCATTTCCAGAGGCAACTAATCTTATTTTCAAAGGTTGAAAATCTAAAAAAATTACAGCGATTTTTACAGAAAAAATTTTGACTATACCACTGGGTTCGCAATATTTTTGAATGGTTCATATGTAAATTACGTTGAAATGCGTCATTCAATAAAAAAGTTATGAGGGAATGAAATTTGAAAAATATTCCGTTTAATCAACCCACCACTTCAATTTCAAAACTTTCATCAGAACTTTGACTACACCACTGGAATCAGGGATTCTCGAATTATCGCACTGACCATAATTTTACCGAAATCTGTAAAAATAAATAAAAAATAAAAAATTATGAGATGGAATGATATTTAATTTTATTATCTTATGATTTCTTATTTATGAATAGATTTCGATGAAATTTATTTATCGAGATCTCCTGAATCTCCTTAATGGTGTATTCCGAAGTATAACTTTTTCATTGATTGACGCATTTCAACCTAATTCACATTATATATATATATATACCAAACGAAAATATCGTAAATCTAGTGGTGTAGTGGGATTCTTTCTCAGATTTTTTTCTAAAAAAAATGCTAATAATTTTATAACATTAGTTACCTAAGGAAAAAAAATCCAATCAGTTGAAAACTGTGAGTTTAATAAGGGTGCTTCCACTGCAGGAGGGTTATTCTGTTAAACTCACACGATTTGAAATTGTGCAGGAAGTTTGAGATGTAAGTTTCGTTTACTGCTTGCTAGGGCAAAGGCATCGGTAAGTGATACTTACGGACGCCTAAATTAATTACCGACTTTTATATAAATGTCACTTTTGACTTTTCAGTTAATAGCTGAAAATTAATGTGTTTGAATCAAGGAAAACGCTGTAAATGTCAAGAAACTTAAGCACTAACGATCTCGGACAATAATTGGAGTCGTCACTACAATCCTCCTCCAAACAATGGTCTTCTATAAAATGTGCCTACCGTTCTTGATACTCGATATATTATAAAGTGAGTACATTGTTAGGTAGTATTATTACACGTACACGATTTTTTTGTGTTTTGGCATAGACTGATGCTATGGACACTAGCCATGTGTATTGGGTAGGCTGTGTTACTAACTCCTGACGCCACTTCAGGAGCAGCACTGTTAATTTTCAACGCAACAGTGAAACATGGAGGATTATTCCCAGCCGGCAACAAGATTCAATCATTCGGGAAAATTAAAAAAGCTTGCCCTGACTGGGAACCAAACCCAGGACCTTTCGGTCAACAGTTATTCTATGTAAAAATAATACGCAGTTTTTTTATTTTCATCAAGATTCCGTATGTAATATGTCATATGCATGTGAATACTTGTATTCCAGAGCGATTAATAAACACAGCAGTTATTACGCTGCTATACAGAAACAGGTGGAAAGGACATGATGGATCGATGAGTGGCACTTCAAATCGCCTGATCGGACTCCATTAAATCATTCCTCTAGGGTTGAAAACAGGTTTATTACGTCCACCCATAAATGTTTTCAACGTGCAACGTTTTTTTTATGTATTGGTACGATTCTTCTCCAGAATATGCCTCGCTAATCTATGTGGAAAAATTCATATAAATTACCAATGACATCACTTAATGCTTTAAGCCAAAAGGATTGGCACCGATCATAAGGGTTTCTGGGGTTGTATGAATTCCGTTCAATTTAGAGCACTGTGAGCTGATGTCACAACATGGCGGTGATCAGCTGATGTGGGAGAAACAAAAAATTTGAGTTTGAAAAGAAAATAGTTTTTTTACGGTGGTTAGTGGTTAATTGTGATTTTTGGACTTTACTAGACATTGCATGATGTCCATAGGATAAACGAAAAAAAAAACGGAAAAAAACCGAAAAAAAAACAAAAAAACCAAAAAAAGAAAAAAATAAACCAAAAAAAACGAAAAAAAGCGAGAAAAAAAAAAATGGAAAAACCCCCGCACGAACATAAATAAAATTGCCACGCACTCTAATGAGGTTAGTTCATTCTGGTTAGATCATACTGAATAATTACTCCTCGAAAAATGTATGTAATCAATTCTCACACATCAAAATGCCTACGTAAGGTTAGTTCGTTATGGTTAAATCAGACTAAATAGTTGCTCCTCGCGAAATGTTTGTATTAAATTTTCACGCACTCACATACTTACGTAAGGTTTGTTCATTCAGGTTAGATCAGAATAAGTAATTGTTAGATCGTTCTGGTTATATCAGACTAAATAATGAATCCTTTTTTCTAGGGAATATTTCTCTTGGTTTTTATCCGTTTTTTAATGTTTTTTCGTTTTTTTTTGTTTTTTTGTCGTTTTTTTCCTGTTTTTTTTCCTAGATTCAGTCCAAAGATGGTACTGGTTTCTGCTTCAGAATAATTATTCCATATTGACTGAAATATCCATAATTTTTCAGATCCCCCGCAAACAACGCAAAAGGGCCATGTGAATTTGAAAATAAAAAAAAAAAATTTAGAACTCAGATACCAACATGTTATATTTCCATGAGAATGAAAAATAATTTAGGAACGAAATGCATTTTAACTTTTCCTTCTTTCATAATTTTCAACAAAATTATAACACCGCTAGAAATTACAGTAAATGCGAACCTGAAAGTTGATGTGAGCGTTCAATCACATTATTTGAAGGGTATTGGGAAAAAACCAGCTAAGTCACAAATAATGATAAACGAGTTATTGGCGTTTTTAGGTGAAGATTCATTATGAGTTTATATGGTGTATGGGAGTTTTCAATTCGGCATATCTTGTGACTTGTATGGTTATTCTCCTGACCGCTTTATCCTTCAGAGAAAGTAGATTATTTGCCACCAACTGGTGAAGGTACCACAATTTCATTAAAAATATTTTGCCTGTACCCTTCATTTGGTCACAAATTCACCTGAAGAAAATGGCGAATGCGCCTCAATAGAATATATTAATTTTGAATCCTAGTCAGATTCCAGTTTCGGAAATTGGAAATAAAATTTTCTCAGATATCAGGTGATACGAATATCTATGTGAAATCACAAAAATCCATGTAGTAGAGTAGATTTTCCTGCTGATAGTATCAGAGATTCGGTTTTATTCTTAAAACACGAAAAACAGAAAATAATTTCAATATAAGTATCGGGTTACCGCACCAGAATGTTTCTTTTGTTTTGAAGATACAGATTTCAAATTTGGTATGTCGGTATACAGTACTTGAAAACGCATATTTTGATGCTACTTCTGAAAATCCACCACTTTCGGTTTAACCGGAAGTGACACCAAACTTTTATTTTCAAATAACAACCTGTACATGTTTTTTCATCATCCGGAAGAGCACGCAATTTGTGATAACACTGATCATCAACATTGAAAATTGGGTGAAAAATGGCGGAGATACAGTTAATTGTTCAATCGAATAAAGTTGGTCATGAAATTCAAACTTGAATCATCATAACTGACAAACGACATCAGAAGTTACCGAAGTGAGATACAGTCGGAAACTAAGGTTCTCATGTAATGCTTGCAGCTCCCATAGATTCCAACAATGATCAAAAATGAACTACTGAAGACGGAAAAGTACCTACCCATAAAGAAATGCTCACAACCGCTCTTTCCCAAATGGCAACATGTACTTTTCACTTTATCACGATGAAAAATTATCAATTATCAGTTTCCTCGTGTGTAAAGTTTTGGAGAATCCTTAAAGAAAACGAAGGTACCATCAGGTAATAAGTGTTCCTAAAATAGAACGTTTTTCAACGTAGGCGGCTTAGAACCAAATTAAGAAAGTAAAACACAGAAGCTCATTTTATTTCAACGAAGTCACAGTTTGTTCTACTTACTTATTCAATTAAAGCTGCTTTTTGGTTTCGCTCTTTTATGTCTATAGCCGCCTTCGTTGAAGAATATCTAATTTTGAGAACACTCATGAAAAAACATCTTGTATTTTCGATTTCTTTCGGAATTCTCCAAAACTTTTCACACAAGTAATCTGATAATTCATAATCTTTCATCATGACGAAGTGAAAAGAACATATTGCCATTTGAGAATAACAGTTGTGAGCATTTATTTTTAGGCATTACTCCATTTTTAGTAAATTTTCGATAATTGCTGGAATATATGGGAGCTTCAAGTATAGGCCAACCTCAGTTTTCAACTGTATCGCACTTCGAAGCTTCTTCTGGTAACTTTTGATTTTGTTTGTCAGTTGTGATAATTTAGGTTTGAATTTCATGGCAAACTTTGTTCGATTGAAAGAATAATCAACTGTATCTTCGCCATTTTCAACCGATTTTAAATTTTGAAGAACAGTATTATGAAAATTTAAGGGGTGTCATTTGAAAAAAAATGTTTGGGCTCACTTCTGGTTGAACCGGATGTGGGGAATTTTCAGTTATAGCGTCAAAATCTGCGAATTTAAGTACTATAGCGACAAACCAAATTTGCAATTTGTATCTTCAAAACTATATATATATATATATATATATATATATATATATATATATATATACAGTGTGACCCATTTAAAATGGAACCACCCCTGTAGAATGTGCATTTTTCAATCAATCTCAATTTTTTTTCTATTGAAATATTAAGCATGAAAAACTGTATCTTGACACTAACTTTCACAATTTTAGTTTCATTTCCAAGGCACTCTATGGTTTTTTTTGTTTGTCAAAAACGGCAAAAGTTTATTAGGCAATTTTTGTTTTCAAATTTGACTACACCACTGGATTCGTAGTCGTTATAAATGAAAACTGTCAAATTTTCATTAAAAAATATTTGTTAACAACGAAGTTACAACAACTTCAATTTTGGAAACAAAGTATTTGTTTGTAATTTTTATTCAGATTATAGACATATTTGAGATCTGACAACACTGTCATCACCAAGTAGAACACCAGTGAATTTGTACAGTGAAAATCCGAAGTCAATAGCTCAATCCGTTCTACAGTTATAACTCCTGAAAATATGGTAATGTGCGGAAGAATGTACTAAGTACTGCATAACTTGAAAATGAATTTTTAATTTTCTGTTATTCTAGAATACACTTCTCGTAACCTACACTCAAATGAATGATTTTGAAGGAATATTATTCACAAATCCATTGGCGTAGTCAGATTTTTATTACAAAACGCTTGCACCACAAATCTCTCACATTACCATATTTTCAGGTGTTATAACTGTAGAACGGATTGAGCTATTGACTTCGGATTTTCACTGTACAAATTCACTGGTGTTCTACTTGGTGATGACAGTGTTGTCAGATCTCAAATATGTCTATAATCTGAATAAAAATTACAAACAAATACTTTGTTACCAAAATTGAAGTTGTTGTAACTTTGTTGTTAACAAATATTTTTTAATGAAAATTTGACAGTTTTCATTTATAACGACTACAAATCCAGTGGTGTAGTCAAATTTGAAAACAAAAATTGCCTAATAAACTTTTGCCGTTTTTGACAAACAAAAAAAATCATAGAGTGCCTTGGAAATGAAACTAAAATTGTGAAAGTTAGTGTCAAGATACAGTTTTTCATGCTTAATATTTCAATAAAAAAAAAATTGAGATTGATTGAAAAATGCACATTCTACAGGGGTGGTTCCATTTTAAATGGGTCACACTGTATATATATATGTTCGAGTAAGCAATTTAGGAAAAGTGGTTAAAAAAATTGAAAACTTCATTTATGTATGTCTGTATGTGTTATTTAATTTTAATTTTGTTTTGTAATTTATGCTGGACAATGTGAAAGGACGCTTTGCCTTTTCAGCATGACTGAAGTCATTTATCAATATAATAATAACGAAAGTTATTTCATCCCAGCCACTCTCTCATATAGGCTATTATAGGCTAATATTACGACAAGTATTGAATTATATCAAATATATGCTGCTCCCTCAAAAAAACTTCAGGTAGCACCAGAGTAACTAAATAGCGAGACTGATGTGATGGTTAGGACGGTGAATAGATGGACTAAAAGCTTTAGGTATCGGTCTACCCTTGCACTGACTAGAGGCAAAACCTCGAAACTGGTTTGCAGGTAGTAATCCTGTCTAAATTAAAACAAAATTCTGCTAGTTGGTTACAGTGAGCATATGCAATATTGTCCTCTGCAATAAGGAACATTGCACAAGTATCTGTTTAATATCATTCAATAACGATCGTGGTATTGGCCAGGAGAGTAGTTGTTTTCTACACTGTGGATGTACTGGAGTAGAAAGTGTTATCATCATTGTCAAACTCGTATGAAATATCCCATTATCCGCGCTAGTTGTCAATATACTATTTCTGGATAATGTAGGTCATTGCACGAAGTCACATCAACGTAGGAAATTAAAATGCTAACAAGTGAGATGCTTCGAAGTTACGTTTACAAAAAATTAATGTCTGGTTTGCCTGAATTCAATGTTTCTGACTGTAGTTCATATATCTCCATTTCATTTCTAGCACCGAGTGGAAAGCCCGACCAAAACTTTCCAGTAGTGAGCTCGGATATTAATAACAAAGATGTGAAGGAACACTCGGACAGGTTAATTTCATTTTGTTGGCGGATAACTTTTTTCCTATTTTTGGCATCACTTCAGTTCTCAAGTAGTGAGTTGAACAACCCCTGAAAATTGAATGGGAAGGGGAGTTCGAGTTTTTACGCTACTGAAATGCCCTTTCAGATTTCTCAAGCAGTTCGATATTTTTTGCAAATAGAAATGTAGGTATACATACAAGTGTGTCTCACTTTTCATAGAAATACTGAAAAACCGTAATTATTGATGTAGAAATTTGAAAGGACAGGACACAAAACCCTATAAAACTAGCTTTCAGCAAAATCTGATAATTGTTTGATATTTTGTTTGGCACAAGATTCTAGTCGATTTTGACAAGTTATAGGAATATCGTATGATTAGGAGAGCCGCTAGAGGGCGCCAAAGTTGAATAATTCAAAATGACTCGTTATGCTATTTTTCGAAAAAACTCAAGTTTTATTCGATTGTGATACGATTTAATTAAAATATATGATCAAATCAAGAGTAAGTAATACTCATAAGTGTACATGTGCCCTGTCCTTTGCAGATTCGATAGGTATAAAAAGAATATACCGATTGACGAAGGAGTCATTACAAGTTGCATAGCTCCAACATCTCCGAAAAACATATTAAGAGGCAAAATAAGTCGAGAATATCTTTATATTCTTAATAAGAACAACTGTTTTACCACTAATCGAGTTTTTTGAAAACGATAATCGTTAGTACCTACTATTGCTGAAAGCAGTCCTAAAATTCTTGGTTTCCTAATTCGAAACTCCAGATGGTTTACTGTACAACTTCTCAATAAACTTGAATATGGCAGCATTGTATGGAATCCTAGACTCAGCACTGATATGGACAACATGAACAGTATTCAGATACGATTTCTGAAATAAATCATTTAATCCAAATCAACGCGTAACACAGGATCAACTGCTTGCGGGATATCAATTTAACTTCCTCGATGTACATAGAGAATATTTAAAACCTCATTTCACGAAATCCTTGTCTTATCATTTGAACCTTTTGATGCACATATTGTGGACTATTCCATTATAAAAATTCAGATCGATACCATGAAAATAAATTCCGAATTTTTTGAAAAGTCGTCAAAATATCAAACTTTGACCCCCTGTAGAATCCAAACGCAGGCATTCAGAGAGTTGGCGCAATGGTAACTTTTGCTCAGGATATCATGAGCTATATTTTATTGAAATTTTAACGGAAATCGGTTTTCCATAAGATTAGTGCGGGGTCCCTTGTGGTAAATGTGTACTAAATGATGAAATAGTTTCTTTTTGGGTGTGTGCCTTGAATGCTGGTTTAGCTTCCAGTTCATTAGTGTAGGAAGAAGGCGTCGGTAAGTAATACCGACGTCTTATGTCACTTTTTTATAAATATCACTTTTGCCGACTTTCCTTTCATTAGGGGTAATTCTCTTAGCTTTATGTTATATTATAATGGATGTTAATTTTCACACACATTTATTATCTGGTGATTCTGTGAAAAATATATTAATGTAGTGGTATATATGGCCTGTATATTCATGTTCACAAATATTAACATAAAAATTATACAGATATGTAACGAAATATGTTAAATGGGTAAAAAAGCTTACAGAATTACTACTATTAGCTGGAAACTAATGTGTTTTAATCAAGAAAAAAAAATCTAGGATCCTGCAAAAAACGCTAGGAATATCACGAACGCTGAGCACTACCAATCTCAGACAATAATTGGAGTCTTTCGAGTTCCTGCCCCATAAACACTCGTAGAGCATACCCAAAGGCATAGCCTTATGCAGGTAGAGGACAGCTATTATTATTTACCGTGACGCTCCGGGCGACTTACTGATTTTTTGTGGCAAATTCACTTTTCAGCTGTAGGGAAACCCAGAAAACCTACCGCGCCACCTCGGGTGGTCGGCGCGCACTCCAAGCTAGCACTAGACGAGATTGGTATCTAGACAACTCACAATACACTTGCTTTTCAACAAGGCATTTGGTCGCCTATCTATCCGATATTAATTATTAAGTATTGGACGAACTTGAAACTCCTCAACATATTTTAAATAATATCCCAGACAAAGCACGATCTTGGTTTTCATCAAACTGATTTTAAATGAACAAAAAACAGAAGTACCAACTTGCGAAACAAGAAACTCAAACCAATCTGCAAAAACAGTAGTACAATTTTTAGGGGTTTATATTGACACAAATTTATCATAGGTAGACCATATAAGTGAAACTTGCCGTCCAATATTTAAAAGTCTTAAAATAATGACACTATATTCAGTTATTGTTTATGAAAACCTACTACATATTGTACTAAATATAAATTATCGTACCTCTTGTACAGAGATTCACCACCATGACACTAGAAATAAATCAGACCTTGTTATGCAAAGACAGACAATATTGGTCTCAAGGTATACAATACTCTTCCACTAGATTTTCGGAATTTGGCATTTGAAAGATTTAAGTACTTACTGAAGTTTTCCAGAACTGAAAATCCTTTGTATGGCATCAATGAATTTTATGGAATCGTTCAAATGAATAGAGATTTCTTTAAAGTGGCCACGTAAATGATAGGTTCCCAGATGTTCCCAGATATACATGTGTATTTCAAAGTAAATATTGTGAATTTAGCACATATGTTATTGTACTAAACATCTTGATGTGCATGTATTCGTATTCAATTATTTTAAATTTATGATTACCACCTAATTCTCAAATTCCAACATGTATGTACCTTAATTACAGATTTATTAATTTGTTTTAATGTGTATGTATTCGTACTCCATTTTTTAAATTCATGACTACCATTTGATTGTGGAATTTTAAGATGTATGTAACCTTATTTCAATTGTTCCATTTGTTTTGACATGTCTATAAACCTTGTGTTTCTCAAGACGAATAAAGATATTATTATTATTATTTGAGAAAAAATGTCTCGTACCTATATAGGGCCCGAACCGACTATCTCTGTGCTGAAGTTTCGAACGGACTGCGCCTTAGACCACCCTATTGGTAAAATGTGCTTACCGTTCTTGACACTGTACCAGAACACTAATTACTAGACGATCTTGGTCTCTATCTCTATCTATCTCTATCTATCTCTATCTATAGTTACGATGCGCGCTCATAGATGTCAGATCCATTACTATTTCTAATAAGATTTTCATACCGATTCATTACTGGTTTCTTTTGGCATGACAGTCTGAAAAAAGAAGTACCTGTTGGGAAGTTGTGAAGAGTTCTGCTAAGCCTTGTGGGGAATCTCCAATCGTTTACTGGTAACGAGTAAACCCTGGTTTTAGATTGGAATCTTAAGAACTCAAAAGCTGTAAACATATTAATAAATAAACTTCATCATTGACGTACGCAAATTCGATTGTTCAGAACCCTACATCCTGAATACACTGAATATACTAGAAACTACTTTACTATTTTTTCAGTTGACACAGAAATGGGACTTCCAAAGCATCATACTTCACAGAATTTCTGCATGTGTTGTCACGTTTCCTTACAGAATGTTTGATTGTTTTTCTATAATGTGGGGAAAGACCCTTAAACTAGGCTGTTGAACGATATATTCAGTGAATGAATGAATGAAGAAATGGAATAACATATATTTTATCACTCACCGGAGCAGGCTTGCGGTGGCAACGGAAAAATAAGCGTAGTAGATGATTTCCTCCTGGCGACAGCGCAACCCAGCGACTGCGGTTTGAAGGAGCGCAACTGTTGCATGAAGTCCGAACACTCCATCAGAGCCACGTCGGCAAAGTGCAGGTCGCAGAGGATTTGGTTCTTGAAGCGTCGCGCCCGCTTTTGGTTGGGGCCGGTCAAGTTGAGCCCGCACGAGTTGCATCGCAAACATTCTTCGTGGTAGTGGTTATTGTCGTACAGGAGTGAAGGTTCTAGAACAAGTAATGAACGGTCCTCTTTGATTCATTCTGCGCTAGGGAAAAATAGCTTGGTGCGGAAGCAGTTCGCATAAAGCTGTAAACATTTCTAAACCTACAACATTTTTTGGTTGCGTCATTACAGGATAAATTTGAATGAGTTTCTAGTTTTTGATACAAAAAGTTTTTTTCGTCGACCTCTACAAAAAATGACATTATACGTACTAATTTCCGGACGAAAAATCGAAGGCAAGTACTTTTCGTCCGCAAACATTTTCGTCCGCAAACGCTTTCCGTCCGCTGTGGTCACTATGCCGTATCATAGTGACCACATTGGACAAAATGAATTTGCGGACGAAAAGTGTTTGCGGACGAAAACCACTTGCCTAAAAAAATAGTGGATTATTGATTCAATAATCGGAAATTAGTAGGTAATTTATAGAGGTCGTCGAAAAAATATAATACACACGTCGTCGAAACACTGTCTATTGTCTTGCCAGTTTGCTAGCCTCGGCTGCGCCTCAGCTACCATATTTTGCAGGCTCCATTATAATAGACAGTTTTTCGTTATTGGTACATAAATGACTATTTTCGCTGAGAAGACAGAATTAATGCATTTTTTCATCTTCTAGGCACGCACAAATTGAAATCATGTTATATCTGAAGAACACCGTGCATGGATACCAATGCAAGAGAAAGGTACAAATTGGTGCTATTTTCAAAATTTTTGGGGTTATCAGCAATCAGAAATTACTGTCCATGAAGAAAACGGTAGATTCACCTGAATGATAGTTCTGATTTTAAAGGTATTAGGTATTGCAATGAAAATTTACTTTAACTCTGATTGCCGTAGAAATTGTTACTAGAGGGCTTCGGTAGATGTCAGGGTAGTTATCTATGGAGGTGACGATATTTTTTTCCGTTGAGTGTCGGTGTGATTCAACTTCAAATATAGGTAAGTAAAACTCAATTTTTTATGATAGTTACACTTTCTATGACATACGATGGAGTATTTGACACTGGCACGTCTAGAATTTTTTTTTGGGGTTCTCTAACATGTCGTAAAACTGTGCCATATTTTACTTAACTTAACTATTTCATATTTTTTGTGGTATTATTATTTTTGTTATTTTTTAGGATGACTTGGGACATGCCGTCCAAATATAAAAGGCTCTTGTGGAGTCGCAAATATCGCTCCTCAGAAGAAAACACTTCAAAGGGCTATAGAAGATGAAGGAGGCATGGTTTTTGGCGAAATCGCTCTGAGAAAATTAGTTTTCGGTCATTAATATGATTTTTTTTTTGTTTATTGTTTGCACGTTTGCACAGAGCAGGTGACCCTGAGTAACGAACGCGACCATTGGAGGATGTTCTTAGGTAGCACATACAGTTTCGGAAAGTTTTCATCTTGGATATGGTGGTTTCATGAGAGCGTAAAGAAAAGTTTGCTATATGTTGAGAGAGCATTACAATTCCTCCTTTACTCGCTCAAGGAAGGGATATCGACGTGAGCTGTGTTCGATGTGTCGCATTGCCACGTGGTCCGTTGATGTGTCGGGTAGGGCAACAGAAGAGGCGCACAGTAGTGCGTCTCTCTTATTTATGTGGTATTATCATATCATTGCGTTTCTTGTTGCTCGCGTAGATTTCTGTCTATACCCCAGATGAAAAGTTTCCGATTCTGTAGACATCCGAAGCGCTCCGAAAGGAGCTAGCCAACATAAAGGATAAATAACTCTTCGAAGCCAAGACAACAGAGAGCAGAGTCTAGACGATTTCCAATAGTACAGGGTGAGCAGTTCTTGGGTCAACCGCCAGAGTAGGAAGTACACAGGATTCCATACCAGTGAGGGCAATTGAAGCCTGTCTCTGCTAGTCACATGGGCCTTGGTCAAGACCATAATTGACGCCTGGAGTATTTCTTCATTTTTTCCTTCACTGATGGTGCCCAGAGCACGTGGAGCACACCACACCGAAAGCTGGCGTCCGAAGCAACCCGTAATCTAGACTCTAGTCAAAGTGACCAGTAAAGCTCAAAGAGGTTACGAGTTAGGCGCCCGAGCAAGGACCTTTTTTTATGGTATACTGAGACTGTCGATTACCAAAAAGTGATAAAAAACTGTCTTGAAAGGGAAATAATTAATCCGTGGAGTTGGACCGTCGAAAATTCACTTTAACTCTTTTTGTCAAATTTAATTTAATACGATTTCTATATAAGTAATTTGTTTGACAACTGGTGTGTATGCTAATTTCGCCAATTCTCATTAGTTCTCTGCTCGCGTGTTATTCATATCCAAAGTCGTAAATACTTTCGCTCTTTTGATGTTATGGATGATTGTCTGCTCGCTAGCTCTCGAAGCGCAACCTCATGCTCGAGCTCAGTACGGTTGGGGGTGGGTAAGCGTAAATTCCTATTTATTTCTATGATGTTAAAATGGACGCCTCCAGCTGAAATCTAATGAACCAGCCCTTACTAGTAGACCGCCAAGATGGTCAGGATTGAGCAGACAATATTCAAAAAAAGGGTGGGTATTCCAAGAGGGAGGAACAAATAAACACAGCTGTACGTTAAATACTATACTAGTACACAAGTTGCCAAAACTGAAACATAATTTGATGACCAACACAATATAACATAAGTGAAGGGGCCGTTAACATGGAATGCGCCGCTTTGACGTCACGGAGCCGCTTGAAATAATTAGTAAAATTACTGAGTTCGTAAGGGATCATTGATCGGTCATTGATGAAATATATATTTCTTGAACTTTTGAACATTCTTCACAGTATTACGGAATAATAAGAGTGCTACATTCTTCGTAACCTGTCCTGTATTTTATCTCAAAGATCTGACCATTATTGCTGAAATTTCAGTTTAATTTTCCGAACTGGCATCAGAGAAATTTTCATTTCAAATATAATTAATCTGCTGTGCTGATATTGCCATTGTATAGCGGACGCTTGAACGATCAAAGTAAATCAAATATGCCTTCTTCTAAGTAGAATTTGAGTGGGAACAGATATTGTGTCCGTAGTCTCAGCACGAATATGAATGGTACCTGTAAAAGATTCACATCTTTGAAGAATTTCAATATGGCGAAAATGCAAATTTCATTATGAGATAATCCATTTGAGTAGGAAGATATTCGCCTACGATACCCCTTTCAAAGCACTCCATTTAATAGACAAATGATTATATTGTTGAGTTATTCAAATGGAAATCCCGTGGACCACCTTCCTGTCCCTCTAGACCATACATTCAGGAGAAAATCTCATAATATTTTTCTATTTCAATTCAGTAACACACTGTATCCATTCAGAAATCTACAAATATTCCATGAGTTTTCTTACAGTTCGAATGATTTTTTAACTAGTAAGATTTTTATTTTTAACTTCAATTTTTTGGATGCCGGAAAGTTCATCGAAAATAATTCACCGAATATACAATTCACCGAAAAAAAAACTTCCAGTGTCACACTGGCTTCTTGCTTTGTTCCTAATAAAAAAGCACTGAAATGTCTACGTAAGGTTAGTTCGTTATGATTAGATCAGACTAAATGATTACCCCTCGCAAATAGCCCCTAAAAATTGCTCGAGAGATGGAACTCGATTTAATCTCTCTTTGGGTTCCTGAATAACGGGTACATATATGAGTTTGCGACGGTTTCTAGGTTGTGCTTCACATTTGAGAGCCTGAAAACCACAAAATGTTCACACTTTTTTCAGTTTTTACTTTACTTAGATTGGCAGGCATATTTCTTATTGATTCGGCCGATACTTGATGAAGATCCATAGTAATTGTATAGACAAGAGACGATTTGATCTTCACAAAGTTTTATTTATTTAACCACGACATGTTTCGCTATTACAGTAGCTTTCTCAAATGATTATAAAATAAACTACATAGATCCATTTATATACCCTAACATTTATTACAACTAAAAATACCCCTAACCAGACTGTTAATAATTACAATTAACAAGGGTATATATACCTAACCTACCTGCATTAATAAAATTGTATCCAAGACAACAAAGGTAATCATTCTAGTCCTAAAATAATAATAATATGAAGGATTAAAATTGAATGGTAATTTAAAAGTTTTACTTTAACATACATAACATAACTTAGTAGATTGATCTTAATCAAAAATAACATCTTAATCAGATAATTCATTTGAGTAAGAAGTTATCCACCTAAAATATCACTTACAACACCCCCTTCAAAGCATTCGATGTAATTAATGAATGATTGTATGGTTGAGTGCTTACCTTTATAGTCCGGCCTGAGTGGGTGGCAACGTGATGATATTACAAATAGCCTGCCAAAGGGCATTTGATTGGTATCAAAATTACGCAAATGATATTATTCAAAGTACTGTCACAAGCCGTATGCGGAAACTATTGGACGAACTCAAATACAAACTGTGGTAGGTTTACCCGTTGAAACGTATCTTGAAGAAGAATGCAGTTGGATTATTGAATCTTTTTCACTCTCTATGTAACATATATTTCTATCAACCGCTATGAACACAACAAAATTTGTTGACATTTATCTTCTAAGCAAATAATTAGGGTATTATGATGATTGATCAACACTCAAAACAGTAAATGAAATACACAGTACAAATAATTTGAGTGTGATTTTCATCACTGGGTTTCACAATGGAAAACAACATCAAAATATCATGGACTCATCAATTTTACCAGGCACTTGATTTCTATACAAATTTTATTCCCATACTTATTTTCCTACAATAGGCCATAACTTGTATACAGCGTTCTAAAGTTAGAAGTTTGCATTTTTTTCACAAAAAATGCATATCTTCGTAACTGTTAGTCCTAGAAACACAATTTGAACCGTGGAATAATAGAAAATTCAATTATCTACACCACTGGTAAAATTCTTTTGAGCCTAAAATGCAGAGAAAGCGAAAATCTGAAGAAAAAGCAGATTTTTTTCAGTTTTTTCAATATGGCGGCGGTCGCGGAGGAGGGGAAATTGTGCATTTTGCCTTTTGAACACTCAATAACCATTCTCAGCAACACATCAAAAATTCAGAACTACCGGATGGTCAGAAACAAGATGTCCTGCCCTACCAGAACGACGCTTATTGCCATAATCCTATACAATATGAATAATTGGGTCGAAAATCCATCAGAAAACAACTACTTTCCTGGTTAATACCACGACGAACTTTAAATTACATCTAATGAATTTCCGTGCAGAGTTCCTACAAGGATGTCTCCGCAATTGCTAGTTGCATGGGAATGTTCATTGAAACATTTGGACCACCTATAGATTGATTTCTGGGTTCTCATCAGAATAGGGTAGGACTCAGCAGACAATAACTAATGTCTGCAACAAATGGTTCAAAAAACTATCCATGTCAAGGCTAGGCTGTGGGCGGTATCTCAGCTTCATTAGATGTATTTCAACGTTCGTCGTGGTATTAGCCAGGAAATCAGTTGTTTTCTGATTTTCGACCAAATTATTCCTATTGTATATGATTATGGCAATAAGCGCGTCGTTCTGGTATATAGGGCAGGACATCTTGTTTCTCTCTTGACAAGCTTATTGTGAAAAATCCAGATTTCTTCATTCACCGGATATTTTGTAAGGTAACCTTCTTCTATTTACTGGATTATACCGCTGCTGGTGAGAGAGGTACTAGGCCATCAGCCCGTTGCCAAGAGCTGTAATTAGCGCGCATCCGTGGAACAATCACATTTGAGGGCATATGGTGACTCTTAGGACCCACACGACATGTATGCCGATCGGCTTTTCGGATTTTTATTCGATGAAATATTGTTTGGTATGCTTGGCATACGCTAAATACCACGAGCCCGATTTGACAAAATAATATTATCGATAGTATTGCGAGAACTCTTGGTATTGACCTCATTACAATCCAATATGGAGGTCGGTGTTTTTAGAGCTGCTATAAACTTCGTTTTTTCAAATGGAATGCCTTGTACTATTTACATATTCAAGTTCTATGGATCAATACAAGTTCAAACAACAACAATTGAACCAATTGAAATTCAAATTGTTTTCCCATTTCACCTCGTGGATGAATGCAATTTGTCTAAGGCAATTCACAATGAATTCCACATAACAGAGAAACCTTTCTGATAGATTATTTTTGTGTCATGTATTGATGAATCAATTCTGTCATAGCACATTCTTACCAATAATTTTTTTTTAATGCAACCCTTTGGGCCACCTAACTGTCTCTCTAGAACAGGAAAAATATTACATAACATTTTTGCATTTTGATTCAGTAACAAATTGTATGCATTATAATACATATAAAATATATATAAAAGAAAGTAAGTGGATATGGAATCTTATCAGAGGTTGTGGGGATATTTCCACTTGAACAATCGTAATGAAAAAGGTTATTTCTTTGACATGTGTCATTTCAGCCCATTGAAAGTAATTGGATTCATGTTTATTTTTTGAAAATTCAAACTTTATCTTATAGCTGTTGCATTTATTTTTATTTTACATTGAGAAGTTTCATTAATTCTATCTCGTTTTCGAAATGCAGATATATCAGTCCTCCTACCATACTATATGGGTTTATTGATTTTTTCCTCCAAAATAACATATTATTATTCACCCATCAATCCTTAAATGATGGAGTGAAAAATAAGGAGATTGTTTCCTGTATCCGAATCATCCCGAAATGGACAAATAACACATTGGCAGACATGGATAGATACAGTAATGAAAATGTCTTGAGTATGTGGAGAGCATTACACAGTAGCAAAGCTGAATCCTGGTCATAATGTGTGAAATCACTCACAGACGAATGGTTGAACGGAATAAGCGTACTTGTGATATGGGTATTGAACCCATAATAGTAAACGTCAGTTTTCTTGCTCAGGATTCGTAAATGGTACATACTTTTACAATATTGTAATATAAAATATAAATATACCGTATCGGAAACTTTTCATCTGGGGTATACAGTATCGGAAAGATTTCATCTTGGGTAAATTTCTCCTCTCCTGGTACCCCCCGACGCATTAACGGGTCACGTGGAAATGCGACAGAGCTCACACACCATACGTCGATATCCCTTCCTTGAGCGAGTCGAGGAGAAATTATAATGCTCTCTCAACATCCAGCAACAAGGAACGCAATGATATGATAATACCACATAAATAAGAGAGACGCACTACTGTATGACTCCCCTACTACCTCGTCCGACGAATTAACAGCCACGTCGATATCCCTTGCTCCAGCGAGTCGAGGAGAAATTGTAATGCTCTCTCAACATAATAGCAAGCTATTCTTTACGCTCCTATCAAACCACCATACCCAAGATGAAAACTTTCTGATACTGTATGTGCAAAAACTATTTCGTATATTTTGTGAGTGTGACTGGCGGTGTTCGGTTTATCGCTAGGATTCATCGAAATACATTGTGCAAACGCCAGTTATCTGCTGTCAGTTGACCAGCGTAGCTGGTTCAGATAGTTGTGGGTATCTTGGATATTTTAAATTTGTGTTCGATGGAAGAAAGAAAGCTTGACACCGTTGATTGATGTAGTGAAAGAAAGATTAGCGCTTTGGGACACATCCTCAGAGGACTATGAAAATAATGATTCGAAGAAAATAAAACGCTATGGATCGAAATTTACGGAACTCATTGAAAAATTGACCTCCATCCTCTCTAAGTTTGCCATATAAGTTAAAGAATGCTCCATTCACATATCTTGTAGCATAGATAGAATGAACTTCCAATCTTCTCTTCTTTCTATTCGTTATACTTTTTTTCAGAAAACAGTAAATTATTATTGGATCCATTTCTCGAGCAACTTATATCTGTTAACCTACACGCGCCACTATCTTGTGATTGAACACAACTGAAATCTAGAAAACTTTGTCGGAATCGTCTGCATAAAATACTAGAAAGATCAAAAGTCTTTGCATCCATTTGACATACTCTCCTATTGAATCTGTTACTTATCACTGCAATCAATGATTGAAATATATTCTGTGTGTCCAATTGAATTTAGAAAACATCTCAGAGTAATGAAAGACCATAGAGATGCCTTCTCCATCCTTGTTTAGAAGTCAACATAACTTTGTTTGTTCACACGCGAGGGCCTCAAACATGTTAAGTCCGTATTCACTCGGGTAGTTTCGTGTATGACCGCTCATTTCATTCGGATCAAGTCATTCTTCGTTTGTATTAGGGTCCTTCTTACTCTGAATATAAACAAACTGTCGATAACATTTCACCACCCGTCACCCCATTCGCCGACGATAGTTCATATTCACTTCAAAACAGGTATTTGTGTAGGTATAGGCAGGGCATCTCTATGTCTTTTATTACTCTGAGGAAGACACTGTCCATGTCGTGCAACTCAAATATGAATACTCCTCTGTGGGTTTGCCCTCACCCGCCATAATGAATGACGGTGGTATAAAATACGTAACAATACACTATATTTCAGCAGACATTCTCACGAAATACTGATCTGAACGTATGAATAAAAAAAAGTTATTTCAAAATGAACATGATAAAGAATTACAAACCCTCGAATGATAGTTTTTTGCCTCATTAACCATGAAACTTGTGAATTACATTAACTTAACTGTCGCTGATACGGGATCTACTACTACTATTCGCAAACAGCGAAACTAAAATTTTTTCATGAGTATGAACAAATATAAAGTAAAAATCGTAGTAGGACTAAAGAACAGAAGTGCCACTGGTATAGTTACATGAGAATCTAATGAAACTCATAAAAAAAGTGAAATAACTACTTGACAAACGATATGAACGACTCGGTAAATATCAATTCATTCAGATGCGGGTGAGCCGCTGGTGACTGGCATTTTTATCGATTTGTCACATGCCTTCGATACGCTGAAGCCATCAGATTTTCTGTCGGAAAAACTCGAAAGCTTTATAGGAATAAAAGAACCGTTGAATGAACGGATTTTATCACACAAAAATAATATACAATTGATTGTCAATATTCCATACTAGTAGGAGAGCTAGTCACGTTTGAGTTTGGAGTGTCTACATAACAGATACTGGATGGAGCCTGTAAAGTTATCAGGAGTACAGATCCCCTTCTCTCCATAAAAAACGGAGATCGGAGCATTCCTTTTCAAGGCAGCAGCACGGGCAGCTGATGAACTTGGTCTCGTTTTCGACACTGAACGAGGTGACCCAAACTCTGTCACCGAGTTGGAGCTCACATTAAAGCTGCGGAGGCTGAGGTTCTCCTGCAGCTTTGCAGCTTTATACGGATGATCCAATGCATGGGGTCTTCTTCAAGAACATTGAAGACCTTGGCCTGCCAGGATGGTGTCTTCAACACCCTGGTCTACCGAAGTAGCTTGATGGGTATAGAGGTCCCCGACACTAGATGCAGGGCGTGTCGTGGGGATCCTATGACCATAATGCATTTGATGTCTTCTTGTCAAGCTAATGCGGTCTCAGCCTATATCCACAGACATAATGCGGTGCTACGAGTGTTGTACTACCATCTACGACACTTGTACGGTATAGACAAGACACTGGTGTTAAGAAGTGCCGAATTTATTGAAACTACTTAATCCCCACCCTCAACAAATACAAGCAAATAAGCTTGATGTAGTCCTTTCGACCATCAAAGAAGGACGATTTTCGTCGTAGAGTTTTCGATTCCTGGCGAAACTAAAATCGTTTCGTTTGAGTTTGATATGTAAGGAACTAGAAAATGAAAGAGCCAGACATACTAGTCGGGTCTAACTATTGAAAATGGTTTATTGAACATGTTTTCGAGGAACTTTGAGATTTAGGGAGAGTAATATAGGTACTTACAAGACAAATAATGTCAAAAAGCTAGATTAATTTGCATTCAAGCTTGTTACCGGCCTGGATCAGACAAATCTTCGTTTTTGAGGATGAGCCATGAGTTGAAAACCCGTGCCAAATGGTGGTGGGTGCTTGGAAAAAATGTCCACCAATAGTAATTTAACCCATCAAAGCCTGGAGCAGCAAAGTTCTTCGAGCCTTTTAGAGCCTGTCGAATTTCTTCCGGGGCTGAGGGACTGAGCAGATCGCTGTGCTCAGGCTGACGAAGCCAACTGCAAAAAGCTTGGCTAGGGCTGGGTTATCTACGTTAAGAGGTTGCGGTTAATCATAGATATTCTCCCACACGATCAGCGGCCTGCGGGTTATCCATAAAACCCAAGGGCTATAAGTGAGAAGGTTCATCGCGGAACTTCATTCTTTACGTGATGCTTCTCGCCCTCCTCACTAGTGATTTTTCCGCAGCTAACAGCATTCGTATCCTATCAAGAGAGTGCTGTCTGATTGTGAACAGCACGCCTTGATTGTGGTATTATTGTTATTATAGTTACTTTTATTACATAATTTTTTTTTAATTCATCATTAGAAGGAATGGAATTGCTTATTTACTCCAAAATTATTGAAAAATGCGTGGCCGCCGTAGGTCACGAGCGACCTTTAGAGAGGTACAGCCTCTCGCACACAAGCTATTCACAGTGCTGTTCACCCGCACTTGTATAAAACTTTCTCGATCATCTGGCAGGTGAAAAATTCCATCGACTTGATCTGACTCTTTGGGATTATTTGTCTTCAAGTACCTGTATTACTCTCCCATAATATCAAAGTGCCTCGAAAACATTTTTTGTATTTGTTTAAAAAACTATTTTGCAGCAGTCTGGTTAAAATTTAGACCCGACTAATTACATATCTAACTTGAAGATATAAACATTTCAAAATGCCTAAAAAACATTTATTCAACAAAGAAACTTTGAGAAAAAATCAAGGGTTGGACCATAACTGTCTTATTCACGAGCCCTTCAGGACACTTCCACAAATTTTCGTAATGCCTGAAGAACCTACCCAGAAGTGGGTCTGGTGGCGCGCGAAATGCTTTTTCTCCCTCCAAAACGGTCGATTAGCGGTCTCCATACGATTTTTATTGCCTGGCTCGGTTGACTGAAAGTACCATTGGCTTCGATATAGGCGCTTTCAATAAATTTGCGCTTGAACCAATGGTCCTCTCTATGAAGAGCACTAGCCTAGTCCCAAATAATTCGGTGTTGCTCTGTGCATGCGTGGTCGGCAATTCCTGATTAAGATGTTTTTCCAATTGAGTCTAATTTTTGTTTTCGGCCATTTTTACAGATAATAGCTCCTTGGTCTCTCCAATATAGAAATCTTCACAAATAATAAATAATAAAATAGAGTTTTTTTCTGGTTTCTTCATGGTGAGGAAGCTTCGCAAGGTACTGCCGGATTGAAAGCAACACACTCTTGATATTGTATTCGTTTCCGATCCTTCTGATCTTCTCGGAGATACCCCTGATGTAGAAAAGGACAAGAATGATGTTATGTGGTTGTTTTTCGATCATATTGGTCTTTTCGAGTTGTTTCTGTACTTGTCCTATGAGTCCATCGTAGAATCCACCAGAGTATACGCTGAAACGGATCTCTCTGCTTCTACTGACTGGAACCGATATACCCATAACGCGACTACGTTAGACCAGAGTGTTGAAGACACCATCCTGGCAGGCCATTATGGATTCCTTGGTTTCCGATATTTTCGGATAAGCCAAGGTCTTCAATGTTATTGACGAAGACCCCATGAGTTTGCTTATACTTATGTAACTGAAGGAGGACCTCAGTCTCAGTAGGAAGCTCCTATTGAAATGCATTATTTTGCGAGTTTTTAAGACGAGTTATCGCAGCTCCTCTTAGGTCGATTTCATCTCTCAAAAGGAGTCGAGTAGGATCGGAGCGGCAAGCACATTAGTTGCAGCAACTCTGATCTTTCCCGACAGTTCCGATGACCAGATCTGTCGGAGTTTCTGCTGATACTTGCCGCGAAGAGAGTTTTCAACAGTGCTCATCTTCTGAGAGCGGCGTTGTTCCACCCCTAGGTAAGTATACGTCTCTCCGGCATCAAGATGATGTAGGATTCTTCCGTCCAAAAGCTGGACATCTCCTCCTTATTCCTCGCATCGTCCTCGTCCGAGATGAACCGTGGCACATTTTTGGATCCCAAACTCCATTCGGATAGCATGTGTATAGTTTTGCACCAACCTTGAGTATTGATGTAGATCCTTCTCTCCGGAGGCATATAGTTTTAGGTCATCCATGTAAAATAAATTAGTGACCTTGTGCCTCCGGTTGCTAGGGGTGCCGCAGTTATATCCACGGGTGTTCCTGAGTGCAATGGGCAATAACAATTGTTATCATTATACAGAGTGTTCTATTCAAAACATCTAAGTTCACCGAAAACGTCTGATATAAGCTCATCGCCAGCAACGCTTCCATTCAATCGAGTGTAAAAATCAGGAATATGGAGACCACTAATTAATAACAAAGCCATTCTGGGTAAATAAAAACGGGCAATTACCACAACCCAATAACAGTTCAGGGTACCAAAACAAGCGGTCAATTATTAATTACCACTTCTCAGGATTAGAAGGCAGCTATATTTTTTAATTACTACATTATGCTACGAAATAGCTCTCGCATGAACTCAGATAAGTCCTTCCACACTTGAAATCTGTCGGAGATGCACGTCCGGTGTTCAAATAAAATAATCCAGATAATGGAAGTCCGAAACACAAGTAATCAATTTAAGTAATCTAAAACTTCCAAACAAACGGAAAATAAATAGTTCGGTGTTTCTGTAGACACGAATCCCAGCTACTTAAAAATATACAGTATCAGTGATGCGTGGGTGGAAGATAGCTATGCTTTCTCATTCGAGATAGAATAAAAAGTTTCGAATAAAAGTTGTAGGGGATAATTAAAACTATATTCCAAAATTAACTACCAATATTCAGTCACTATTCAGTTATTATAGTCACGTCCACTGAATTTCTTTGGAATACTTGATAGTTCGGAACGAATGGTAGGATTTATGTCACAAAATGGGTACACTCAACACCAAGTCTCAAAATCAATAATTTGGAAAAAAAAGTGTTTTTACCAAATATCCTATTCATTTCTTATGCATAATTTTACCTGGTAGGGCTTTTCTGTACAGTAGCCAGAACCAAAATTCGAGATAGTTGTTTTCTCACTTTTTTTTTTCAATGGAAAACCCTGTAAATAAGGCCACACTTGATTTCTACCGGGAACGTATGAAAAAGCAATAACAATATTTTTATTCAATGCTGGACAGAAGTGGTAAAAAATGAGATGAAATAATTTAATAATTTGAAAAATTGCTATATCAAAGAGGGAGTTGGCGCCTGTGATTCATATATATTGAGAAAAATTTGCCTCATCCAAAAATATTTTTAAATTCTAGAAAAAAATATTCTCTTCGAGCAGGATTCGAACTCACGGCCTCTAGATTACCGGTCAGTGATTTCTCAACTGAGCTACCGAGAAGATATGCGTTCAAACTGCGTATCGGTATGACGCTTTTGCCTAAGATTTTGATGTCAGTACAAACTACGGTGTTTGTGATGTGTTGGAGAGTTACAGGTTGGATAGTAAGCGTATAGCTCTTGAGAATGCTAACTTTGTTAGCAAAATGCGCGTCGAGTGAAAGTGACGTAGTGTTGGTGTTTTGGGTAGCTTCTTTTTCTTGAATTGAAAAGAATAACACTTTTAATGTGGATCACTAAAGCATACATTCGGTATAAGTGCATTCGAACCCTTTCACTCTCCTTTCTATCTGGTTGTTATTTTCAACCGGACTGGTCTACCACGGAAAACCTTCAACACTTGAAGATGAACAGAATTAGAGGAGTTGTTTTCTTTACTGCAAGATTAACTTCAATTGAAGTTTGGAGAGCAATTCTGCCGTCCTAAGCAAAGAATATGAATATGGAGTTATTGGTTTCTGTGGTCTTAAAACTCAGCTTCAGAGTTTTTGCAAGGCTTTTACTGCCTAGGACGGAAGAATTGTGGATAGACTTTATATGTGCTTACTCAAATTGACAATTTGCGATGGAAATCCAGTAGGCAGAATTGCGATGGAAATCCAGTAGGCAGAACTGGCACTCTACTTTTAAAAAAACTGAGAAAAAATTGATTTTGGTTGCTCCTTTATGGGAAAAAAGCCACTCGGTATAATAATGAATAGAAAATAAAAAATCACAATTTTCAAAGATATTTGGAGTCATTTGTATATTTGAAATTATTGATTTTGAGATATTTGGTATTAAGTGAACATGTCATTGATTCTCGTTGATTATTTACACATGTATTGGTAATGAACAAGTTTAATGATGATTTTAGTTCGAAAATATGAATAGGACATTCATAAAATCTGTTGTGGAATCATCTGCGACTGAAAAACAAACTTTAGTCGTTATTTTCCATCGTTCAAGATGGAAGATACCTCTTGGGAGGTATTCATGTTGGGAAGAGTTGTTTTCTGTTAGATATTACAAATAAATCACATTTTTCTTTTTTCAATTTTCATGGAGAATGTTCCCCTTTTCAAAAGTTTAATGATGTTCTTAATACTATATTTAACGCGATTGAAATGAAATGTAGATGAGAAGTAATGAATCAGTAATTTTTTTTAATATTTCAATAAATAACAGACAAATACAGTGTGACCCATTTAAGATGAAAGCACCCTTACAAAACTTATATTTTTCAACCGATTGGAATGATTTTTTTTTTCGTTTAGCAGACATACAGTCAATCTACTGGGACACCAAATTTTATGAATAAATTTCGATTTTCAGGGCCGATTATTCTTATTTTTCAAGGTCAAAAATCTAAAAAAGTTACTAGCGATTTTTCAAGAAAAAATCTGACTACACAACTGGATTTGCGACATTTTCAAATGGTTCATATGTAAATTACGTTGAAATTTGTCAATTAATAAGAAAGTTATAGGGGAATAAAATTTGAGAAATATGCTGTTTAATCAGCCCACCATTTCTATTTGAAATCTTTTTTGATACCTTTTACTACACCACTGGATTCAGGAGGTCTCAAAATATCACTGACCAGGATTTCATCGGAATCTGTTGATAAATAAAATAATTGAAAATTATGAGTTAAAATAGCATTTTCCTGAAATTCCATTTACATATTTTTCGAATTTTATTATCTTATGATTTCTTATTTATAAAGATTTTCATGAAATTCTGACCAGTGATATTTCGAGACTTCCTGAATACAGTGGTTTATTCCGAAAGTTGATAAAAGTTCTGAAATTGAATTGGTGGGTTGAATAAACGGCATATTTTTCAAATTTCATTAACCTATAACTTTTTTACCGATTGACGCATTTCAATGTAATTCACATATAAACCATTTGAAAATGTCGCAAATCCAGTGGTGTAGCCAGATTTTTCCTAAAAAAAACGTTAGTAAATTTTTTAGATCATTGACCTTGAAAAATAGGAATAGTTGGCCCTGAAAATAAAACTTTATTCATGAAATTTGGTATCCCAGTATAGTTTTCGAATGACAACTTAACAAAAATAAAAATCATTCGAATCGGTTGAAAAGTGTAAGTTTAAAAATGGTGCTTCCATCTCAAATGGATCACACTGTAGATTATTTAACTTGACGTATTTCAGCAAGCAACAACTGTGACTTCACACACTAAAGCGTCGCGTGTAATGAAATAATTCTTCCAACCGAAACTTCGTCCCATGACTTTTCTTTCTAGGGATATTTTAATGATTCTTTTAAGTTTTTGTTTCATTTTACATGCATTTTTATAATTAATCCATGACGACAAAATGGAAAATTGTCCATTCGTTTTATTGACAAAATGTGAATACTCGGTAACATCAATTTCTCCTACCACATTAAATCAATTCATGAATTAATAAATATCAAGAGTCTGATAAATTAAATTCTGAATATTTCTGCTGTTTGTATCGATACATGCATAAATCTCTATACATTCCCAATTAAGTCCACTACGTTGGTTTTTGATTGAGCTGTATGATGAAAATTCAGCTCACTATCAGTTTCAGCAGCTGCTGTCAGAATTTTCCATTGTATGTGTTGAGCTCTCATCTATTGTGGTTGACAGCACAATGATATAGTGCGATGATCAAAAGCGGCTAAGAGAATGGGAAACTGCATATGAGTCTATATTAATTTTGAGTATTTATTATCGAAAATGAATATTTGGAACATTTGGCAGACCAAATGTTCCATAAATACAATTCAATGATAACTTTGTTGGCGGAACGCGCGTCGAGTGAAAGTCACGTAGTTTTGGTGTTTTGGGTGAAATCCCATAACCTACTTAATAAGGAGACATTCGTCGATGAGCATAATATATTTCGTAGGATTTTTTGAAGGGAAGATTCGACTAAGTGGAATATCATTAATATATATACAGAGAGTGTAACAAGTGACGTATTCCTGAGACAATTTTAAGAAAAAAATGTCTGAATAAACTTGTGTCCGGAAATGCTTCGTTTTGGAGATACAGGGTGCTGAAATTGAATTTTTTTGTACGCTTTTTAAAAATAAGTTCTGCAAAAGATAAGTTATTTGCACGAAATTTGGCACCCGAGGTTTTTTTGTCGTGGAAAATCATAATTTCTCATTAATTTTTCATGTAACCTCTAGAGGGCGCTGCGTACGCTGTCAATATTTATTTCAAATTGCCCTAACATTTTTGACAGTAAACTTTTGGTACTTTTCATGAAAAAACCTCATTCTCACACCTTTTCCAATTAAAAAAGGAATACCTCCTCAACAACGCTGGAGGTGATCTTTTTCGAGATATTTACAATTTTCTTTCAAAAACCAAGTATGTGGTAGATCTGGTCAAAATAAACACCTTTTTTTTCTATAAAATCGTTTTCGAGATACAGATTGTTGAAATTTTCCAAAATATGGTTGGTTTTCGTCATAAGTTATTTGTAACTGCAGTTATTTTCATCAAACTTTAAACACAGACTTCTTTGAAACTGAGCATTATCAAACTGCTTAATGAATCCAAATTTAAAAAAAATTGTCAGGCTCAATTATTCAATTAGAAAGTGCTACGGAGTTTGTAAAAACTAACAATTTGGAGAAGGACTGTGTTATTTACTGCGCCATCGTGCTCGAAAAATCGCGCGTGTTTTAAAGACCTTTTTATCCACTTATACTTTAATATACTATTTTTGAAAGGTGCCAATAGAGCACTGTCAGTGACGTAATATGACAGTTGTCAAACATTGAATTGAGTGCATAAGTCTGTAGAGATGTTATAAACATGGATTTTCCAATTCACAGATACGTTGTCATGGTGATAGGTATCATATGAACAGTTTTCTCTTTCAGATTTGAGGACATAAATCATGAAGACTTGTGTTGTTAAGGGTTGTTATAACCGTTCCGATCCAGACCAGCACGTGAAATTTCCTAATTTCCATCTATACAAACAAGACAAAGACAGGTAGGAACTGCTGGAGTACAGAGACATACTAGTCGGATCGTTCCGAACATCTTGACCATGTACTTACCCAAAATACGTAGAACAAAAAAAAAAACGCTGGGAATTTGCAGTTAACATTGAAGACAACATTAGAGGATGTAAAGACGGAAGGTTTTGTATTACTAATAGGAAATTTATTAGTAAAATTACACGATTTTTAATCTGAAACAAGAGTATTTTAAAATATTATCAAATAATAGGATCACTAAATTTAGTAAAGTTCAAAAATATCACAACTAACCACTAACCACCGCAATAAAACAATTTTCCTTCAAACTCAAATTCTTTGTTTGTCCCCCCATCAGCTGATCACCGCCATGTTGTGACGTCAGCTATTTGGGCAGTAGAGTTTTTTGAGTACGACTATTACTATCACCAAAAATATATTTGAAATGCGTGACACTTCGTCGCTCATGTTCGAATGTAATGTCACAGTGGCGATTGAATTCTCATTATATTCTATGGTAAATGTAAGAGCAGAACGGCGTCCTGTCATTCTCGATACTCAAGTTGAAGACGCAGATCAGCGTTGTGTCATATCACACTTTCATAAAAAGACGCTGATCAGCGCATCTGTCCTTCGAAGTTTCTACGATATTCAATTCGAGCTCCAAATACTCTCTTCCATTATCAATCGAAGCTTAAACGAATCAATTTCCATCATAACTCACTGTCGTCCTTCCATTATCGTTATTTCTGTAATAATACGGAGCCTCGTTGACTCGTTTATTATATTATGCAAGAATGCTGTGATATAGGAATTTTTTCATTTGATCTCAACGGAATGTGTTCCCATTATTCTTCTTTAGTATAATGGAGCTACCAGCAATTCGACGCTGACTGTGACCCAGTTATGACGAAACGTTCTTTTACGACTTCAGAGTGCACCCAATGAAAATCGACAATAATTATTCACACGGTAAACGGTATTCACTACTGTATGGAGTGTTAGTATACAGTGTGTACCACTTACCATGCTCATCATGGGTATCTTTTTAACGGTGAGAGACGAGGTCGGTTAAATGACACTAAATGTGGGGTTTGTCAAGGCCAACTCTAATGTAAAAAATTATTTCGAAAAAATCTATTCGTTTTTGTTTTATACGCAAATAATAGATTTTCATTATTTTCATGTCTCCTCCGTAACTTCTTTATTGATGAAAATAATAGGAATTCATCACATTCTCATGGCAGATTTCCAAGAAGAAAAAAATTAAAATTTATACCAACTCTTCTAAAATTTGAGATATAGCAACAACTTTAATTTTTCAAACATAGCTCACTATGACAAAAAAATTTTTTTTCTTACAGATGAAATGTGACAGTGATAGTTTTTTGTGGATAACAACGAAGTTACCATTATTTATACAACGATGAAAAATATTTTGAAGTCGCCATCTTTCAAAAACACCCATTTACAAATTTTGAATGGAATCGGATGATAATCACAAATTTCGTCCGCCATTTTTTTTCTTCCATATTGCATTGTCACCGGAATTATGAACACCTGCCAAATTTCAAATTATTCGGGCGACCAGAAGTGGATCAAAATTCACTTTCAAGTTTTGATTACAGACAGACACAGGTGAAACTGAATGAAGGCTCGTAATAAGAAGTATTCAAAAAATTCAGCAATACATACTCCCTTCATTCTGAAACTAGAAACGAAAAATTATAAAAGGTACTCAAAAAGTCCACTTTCACATTTTACGCATTTGCTACATCTTCGTACACTTGCTTTCAGAACTTTTCTTGAAGTATTATAGTCACTTGTTCTAATAGTGCGAAAAACAGCCTCTCTCAATTCCTCAATGTTGTTATAGGCTCTCTGATATACATTATTTTTCATATACCCCCAGAGAAAAAAAATCCATTGGATAGAGATCAGGGAATCTGGAAGGCCATAGGTAAACAATGGCGTCTATTAGTAATCCATCGTCCCGGAAACCTCTCTCAGATAATTTGAAATCATAACAGCGTACTTTCCACATCTACTTGAAGCATATTCAATAAGCGATGTCTATTCAAATTGCACTCAAATATGATGGGTCCTATAATTCATCATCCAAGGATTCCGGACCTATTCTTGAATACTTTTTGTTACAACCCTTCATTTAGTTTCACCTGTCCCGGTGTCTGTCTATCTTTAATCAAATCTTGCAAGTGAATTTTGACCCACTTCTGGACGTCCTATTCACTTGAACTTTGGCAGATGTTCATGATTCCGGGGACAATGCAATATGGATTTTTTTTTGGAAATAAGACTTAATGGCGGCTCCAAGATGGCGGACGAGATTTGTGATTACGGTCCGATTCCATTCAAAATTGGTATGTGGGGGTTTCTGGGGTCGGAGATGATGAATTTTTTCATGAATTGCTATTTTATAAATGACGATGAACTGTGACATATTATCTAAAAGAGGTAAAAAAGTTATTTTCAACTAATTCATAAAAATTTAAGTTGATGTTGACATCTCAAATTCCAGAAGAGTTGGTATAAATTTTATATTCTCTTCGAAATTTCTTTGAAATGCTGACATAAGATTGTGAAATTTCCATTTGAATATTTTGATGAATAGGAAAGTTACGGTGGACACATGAAAATGATCAAAACCTATAACAACAAAAACGAATAGATGTTGTCAATATATTTTTCTACATTATAATTGGCCTTGATAAACTCCACATTTGGTGTTATTTAACTCTCTCTCTCTCTCTCTTGAAAAGATGAAAGGTGATTACTTGAAGGAACGGTATTAAGCAAGTAGTGACCATCGAGATAATTTTTGGATTTTACGGAAACTGTATTGTTGGTTCCTCGTAGAGTAAAATTTTCATTTGCCTGAATGAAGATTCGACTTAGTATTTTCTAACGAACAGAAAGCATATTCGTAATGGAAGACATGAGAAAAATTTTAATAAACTCCTCTAGAAAGTCGTTTACAACACTCGTTACATAATGGGTCTGATGAAAAAAACTTAACAGATGTTGGAACTATTGATTTATCTTTCTCTTACCTCAATAATACAAATATGTATTTCTCAGAAAAACTTGAGTATGAGCACTTGCTTATCTTTATTTACTCCACCCAATGTACCTACTATTGAATATATTGATTTCGAATCACATTTTTTTTTAAATCCTCAAGTTCAATTAAAATTGAGTTCGATAGAATTTATCAAAAAAAAATTATACCTGTTATTCGTATAATAACTAAGTATAGTTTGGGACAAATTGAAAATAAAAAATTAAACCTTGAGACGGAAAGAGTATCAAACTCAAGTGAGATTCTCCTTTCCGCATATTATATGATTTTTTTTTATTTGTCAGGCACTCGTGTAAAATTTTCTGAAGCACTAACATGCTATTTATAATTCATTTGGAATATATCATGACAGAGAACAGAAAACCTTCATTCAAAATGTCTGACTGTAACATATCAAAAATGTTTTCAGGAGCTAGTTATTTGTATGAGGTACTCTCGGATCACATACAACAACGGAAGTGGGAAGTGATGAAGTGGATTCAACTCAATCATTCTAATAATAGGCCACAGCGGTCACATCGAGTGTATTGAAAAATTCATAGCAGAAACAGCATTGAGCAATAGACTGGTATGATCATCGTTCGATTATCCTATCATTCATTGAAGTATGACGGTTCTGAGGATGTAGTTAGTCCAGTCGCTAAAGGGGTGAGAAGGATCTAACCATACATCAATTCGATCAGTTTTTATTTTTTCATATGTTGTTCGGGATGGTTAGAGGGTGGAAAACTCAAGTTTCCGTCATCTTCACTCAGCAGAAAATGACACTTTTTCAAGTCTTTCGCTTATAACTCCGAAATGGTGTATCGTAGACACATTTGCTCTATGTCTATTTTTGGAGAGGACAAAAATAATTGTTTTTGAACCAATAGCCAAGTAGGTACAGAACTGCAAAGAAGAGGTGAAATCGCAATTCAAGAAAAATTGTCATTTTTCTGTCCCTCTGGATTAGTAATATTCTATGGAGTTAGTTGTGGAGATATGAGTGCCTTTGAATTGCACGTCTCAACATATTTTTTGTCATTAATATCAAGGAGTGGGAGTCAAATTTATGGATGAAGGAAAAATGTATTATTTTCTTCTTTTCATTCATTCCACTTCTCAACTACTTCCTGATTCGTATTCGTGTGTATAAATGATAAAATAAACTTGTTGGCCTGAAATATAGGCAGTAAATCGAAAACGAACGTCTGGTTAAAACGTTCCTTTTGGACTGGCAAGGGACCTTTCTACTGCTAAACACAAGGCTTGTAGTACTAGGGGCGAACCTCAAGGGCAAAAAGAAATGGCCATTATTCACATGGTGGAATGAGGAAGATTTCCATGGTTGGTCCTCCCGTTCGTATACTCCGTATAGCCAGAATGTTTGCTTCTGCCACGTTTTTATATTGGGTGAGAAAGAACAGAGGATTGGTTGCTGTAAAGTTAGCAAGAGTTGGAGCACTTCTGTATCTTACTCTATTGCAGCATGTGGTTTCGATAAGCTGGACTGAACTGTTTCATGTTGTGCAAATAATGTGCTGAACAGTTTTGCGAAAACAGACCAAAAATTTTGAAGGACCAAGACGATAATGAAGTCAATGATTTTACTGTAATATCTCAAAATTGAGACACTTGAACAGTAATACTCTCAAAGATCCCAATTCGGTCCCCATCAGGTGTTGTTTCCACCTAAAAATAAAAAATGAGGGAGTATTTGCTCGAGACAGAAGTTGTCAAGAAATTATGTCAGGCTTCATAACATTCAGTCATTATCAGTACTTTTTACGAAACATCAAAAGTTAATTATCATTGCAAAACGAATATTCATTGCTAAAAATTAATACGACACGTTACAACACCGTTGATGAATCCTCTAAACCTTCTCAGTCAGAATGTTGTCGATTGTAATTTATTTTCTTTGATGTAAGTTTTGTTTATGACGGTACTTCAATGAAGTTTGCCAGAATATGCCTGCATGACGTTTCATTTATACATACAAATTTGAGTCAGATATTAGTCGATGAATAGAATTAATCTGAAGAAATTATCATACATTTTTGGATAACCCGAAAAAAAATCTTCTTATTTTCTTAATTCAAACCCCATTATATTGGTGGTTAACAAATTTCCTGAGCTAAGCAACTCGAAGATAACTGACTCTTCCACAGTCTGTTCGAGTGCATATTCACCAAAATCTGTTCATCATCTTATTCAAGCGATAACAAGGGATGAAAAAGTGATGATAATTTCGACTAGAATTTCAATTTTACCTCTTCTTTGCTGCCCTGTACCCCCTTTCCTATCGGTCGTGAAAATAAAGTTGATTGGCAATTCTTGGCCACTATAAGAATGAATACAAAGTAAATTTTGCTACAATGCACCGTTTAGGAGTTATACGTAAAAAACTGTTTTTGTTTATGGGTGCATTTTTCCGGAAAACCTACAGCGGTGAGGGAAGGGTCTAAATGGCCAATTCACAATTGAGAAATTAGAGCGCTTTCAGACGAGATACGCGTATACTACATACAGGCTAATAGACCGGCCGGTAATGACACATTTTTTGCAAAGTTTTTTCAACGTATGCTTTTTTAAAGTTATGATTAGCATAGGTTTTCAAATGTTCTCAACAAATATTCAAGACTGGTATTCAAGAACAATTATTTAACGTAAGCTTTTTTACAGGCTAATTTTTGTTGTTATATGAACCACACAATGAATTTGCATACAATAGCGGCGTCAATATGCGTTGCAATTGTTTCGTTAACATACAACTTTTTTGTAATAACTCGAAACAATTATGTGATGTATTCAGTTGGACTATGTGAAAGGAGTTATGTTAATAGAGCCAAAAAATTAATTGCGTACTTTTTGGACGGGTATAATATTATGTTTGCATACGCTGAGAAAGTTGCAGAATAATTGATGCACTTTTAACAATTATTATCCAATTTTTCTGAATAATTCGGCCGCTACTTGATGAAGATCCATAGTAATTGTATGGACAAGAGACGAATCACTTGAGGAAGCTACTGTGATAGCGAAACATGTCGTCGTTAAATAAACATTTCTGAAGATCAAATCGTCTCTTGTCTAAAGGAAAATTATTTAATGTATGCTTTTTCATAGACTAATTTTTTCGTGATATATTGATCACGAAAATTGAAAAGCATACTCCATCTCTCATGTAGAAAGCCCCCAAGTTATCAACTAAACATGTTAAGAAAAGGTGGTGTTCAAGAACGATTATTCAACGTATGCTTTTTCACAGGCTCATTTTTGGTGATCACGAAAATAATATTTGCATATAATTGCAGCGTGCACATGTGTTGCAATTGTTTTGTGAACATACGTTTTTTTTTGTAATAACTTATTCAATATTCAAAACAGGATTTGTAAAATCTGTAAAGTTGGTTTTCACGAATTTCTCAGTTTTTCAAAGAATACCCCTCAAAAGCAGAGCTTTTGCGCGCAAGAGAAACCCGGAACCTACAGTTTACGTAAAAGTGGATACCGAACTACTTTATCTCCCTGAGGGCGGTGGTAATCGAACCCGAGCAGCTTCGGTAAGAGCAAACACTCTTAACACCTCGTCCACTTCGCTCCACTATATTGAATATAAAGTACATATGGCATATTAACAATATATTTATTTGTATACAGTTCTGGCTTGTAGTACCATTCAAATAATAATATAAATGATACAAAAATTTCGGAGTGAAATAGAAAACACATCTATATTCTATCTGACAGGGTGCAATAGGAGCTCTGAATTCAGTACAGATGAAGTCAAAGTAAGTTTGGGAATGCCTTGAGAGCCCCAATGAACTGTCAAAACAAAAAAGGTGATACTTTTGTGGGTTACTGGACATAGTGGAATAGAAGGTAATGAAAAATCAAACCAACTTGCAAAACAAGCATCTGAATCACCATCATAATCCTAGGACCAATGTTTGTAATCAACAAAACCTGATGCGGACACAAGGAAACAAAACACCAAACACATTGGGATCAAATCGAAGCATGGCTATGGAGCAGCACCTCAGCCAAACACTGACAGCTGACATTCTCAACTTCAACAAATCCGAAACAACTTTGTGGTAACGAGTAGGAACCATCCTGTCACATCATCTTCGAATGCGATGCGCTGTACAATAGGCGCAAAGTAATATTCGGACACATCTACCTAGAAACAATTATGAAACCGAAACGCCCACTGAATAGACTACTAAACCTGGTGAAAAATAGGCCTATTCCATTGACGACATAACAATTCAACAGACCCCAGTGTTAAGGGGAACACCCAGCGTCAACCCGGTATCTCACTCGTCAGATTTTAACTAACCAACTGACAGATCGATCCAGACGATTCGTTGCGCTATGTAGCAGAATCTACCGTATATGAAACATGATGAAACATGATATTTCATTGTCAGACTGGCCATATAGTAGAGATGGCCCCTAGCATGTGCGAGCCCCAACCCTACACACCTTCTAGCTGATGACTTAAATGATATTCCAGACTTGCATAGAGCCTCTAAGGCCCTTCTGGTCTAATCCGACACTCCAAATTCAGTATCGTCTGGAATAGGCGTAACGTTTTGTAGAGTGAAGATTTTGTGCCTATCACATTCCCTCTTCGCTCAACAGAACTAGAAAAATGGGTTCATTAGTAGGAGATTTGAGCCGGTTCTGGGCCTCCCCCCACCACTATGACGTCATCAGTGACCTTGACCTATGACCTATGACCTCGACCTATGACCTTGACCCATGACCTTGACCTATGACCTTGACCTATGACCTCGACCTATGACCTCGACCTAGGACTTGACCTAGGACTTGGGCTTGCCCTTAGCCTTGACCATGATGTATATTGTTGGGAGGTGTTCAGGGTTTGTGTTTGACATTGAGATTATAATGACTTGGATTTTTTTTTCATACACGGACAAGTACTTTTTCCAAGTACTTAATTTATTTTTCTTACCTCAATGTCTTCCATGTCCTTCATGTATACTTACTCTGCCATTGTGTATGATCCTAATGTGTGGAGTACGCATACAAATCTAAACCGAAGTATAGAGAGGGTACACGTCTGCACGCCACGGATATCCAGTCAGACATGTGATTCCCCTCCGATGATGTATACCTTGCGATGGTGGTGGGGGGAGAGGTCGCGTGACGTCAACGCTATGCGCATCCGACGACGATCCAGTGATGTGTGTCAGACTCTCGCTCTCGACATGGTTGGCTTTCTCCCACCCTTTCTCCCCACCATCACTCCCACCCCGTCTCCTCACCCTTTCTTCTCCCACCCTTTCTCCCCACCTTAACCCAAAGGCTGCGGTCATGCAGCGACTACGTGGCTTTAACGTTGAGATATACTTGGAGGTACTTTGAAAATTTTGGTATGACCTTAATGAATGCTATACATGTATTCAGTGTTTGTGTTTGACCTTGAGATGTCATTGTGATGACTTGGATATCATTTTTCATACACGGACAAGTACTTTTTCCGGGTACATATTTACCTCCATGTCTTTCACCGTCCTTCATGTGTACCTACTTTACTATTGTGTATGATCCTTATGTGTGGAGTACATATAAAAATCTATACCGAAGTATAGAGAAGGTACACATCTGCACACCACGGAGATCCAGTCGGATATGTGAACTCTGAGAGATACCTTGCTATGGTGGTGTCGTGACGTCAACGCTATGCGCATCCGACGACGATCCAGTGATCGTGTCAGGATTTTGCTCTCGACACGGTGGGGTGGGTCCGCGCTGACGTCACAACACCCATACGCAGAGGTACTTTGAAAATGTTGTATGACCTTCATGAATGCTATACATGTACTTAAGGTTTGTGTTTGACCTTGAGATGACATTGGTGATAGATGGGAGAGATTACATACACGGTAATGAAGTTCTTGGTTATTGTGTCCTGTTTCAATTGTATTCATGATTGATAGTGTATGTTATGTGTACGTACTCTTAAAAACTATAAAGTTTAAACAGTACATACAAAAAACCATTGACATTGGGTTTTTTTCTTCATATATACGGTAATGATGACCAAGCACTTTTCTACTCTGCGTTTGATCTGCGTATGACCTGTGTACGGTAATGAGTATACGATCGAGTATTTGAGTACTTAAATAACTCCATGTCTCGAACTATGTATGATCATGTGTACTCCAGACTTGCTACTGTGACCTTCATGGTGTACATACAAGTATAAGTAGCAAGAAGCAAGTCCGAAAATTCAAGAAATCTAACCACACACGCACCGTCTGTTAGCCATTAAACGCCGGCGATGAATGTACCGTTCCCTCAGGCATGACCTCCGCATAACATCCCCTTCCTAATTTTGTGAATGGTCTGTGTGTGACACATCACACCAGGAGCTCGCTAAACCAGTCATATTAGTTTCTCATCAAACTGGTGGTCCACCAGTGAAAAATTAGATACGGTTGCTTCGACCACTATGTACACATGTGATAACAATCATGTGCTAACAATTCCGACAACATAACTGATGATCAACGTATATAAAACGTATATAAAACGTATACAAAACGTATATAAAACGTATATAAAACGTATGTAAAACGTGTTTGACATTCACTTGTCCTCACTTGATATTTTTTTTTATTTTGTATTTGTATAAAACTTACATCTAATTCAACATTTCTACAATACTTAAACATAACTTAACCTATCTATATACAACCTAAATACTATACCTATGGCAGGCTGCCGCCATCCTATCCATGGCGGTGCGGACTTCTGCTCTCACAGTGTCCCTCCTGGTATGCATTTCAGCTTCCAGGAGGGCTGCATGTTGATCTCTCTCCATGAGAGCTGCCTGTTAGCGGGTAATTTCTGCCCGCTCTCTAGCGATCTCCAGGCAGCCGCGCTCAACCTCATCCAGTCGCTCCAACACCTGGTCAATAAAAGTCCCCGGCCTTGCTTCGAGGACGTTTCTGGTTGGCTCGCTTGCCGTGGTGGAGGTGGTGGTGGAACAACTGTAATGACGGGAGAAAGGGGTATGTCTGCAATTGTTGGTTCCAACTGTACAACTACAGGAGCAGGCATTACTTCAACTGGTGCCACTATAGTTGCAACAGGTGGTGCTACAACAGTTGAGGATGCCTTCTTTGACGGCCATCCTCCAGAGTACGGGCTATTTCTACTACAGTTCCTACGGTACTCAACAATAGGACCAGCCTTACTTGTACTACTGTGACTAGTAGATTGCTTCTTCGATGATGACTTCTTTGGTGGCTGTATGGCTGCATGAAATCATCATCGCTGTCCGCAATATTTATTATAGGCATATCTTCCGTCGACAATTTTGCTCCAGCGTTACGGGATCCTTTGGGAGCAACTCCATCAACGAACCCACCTCGTCGTTTGCGTTGGTCCATCTGCGCACCTGCTGGGGAAGGCGTCATCGGCGTTCATGAATACAAGATTGTTAACTTACCTTCAAATTATTCTACTTAGTCCTGTAATACTGAATGCTGCTGGCGACTGGATGCCGCAAGTGGCTGGCGACTGAAGATTATTCTGGGGGAGTTCTTGTTTTAATCACTCAGGCCTCCACCCCACTCCTACTCTTCTTCTTCTCCGACCTACTTCAATCCCCACTATGTCTTAAGCCACGTCCCTTTCTTAAGCCACACCCGCTTTCTTAAGCCACACCCGCTTTCTTAAGCCACGCCCCCTCATACCAGGCTTTGCAACCCTAACCCATCTCCACCCCTATTTCAACTCTGCTATTTGTTACAATGCATACATCCCCCTACGGGGCAAAGCTGATATAGACATGAATAACAATTAAGTATGGGAACATTCGCATATTCCACTGTATCATGTGAATAACCATGCTGATACCACCCACCATTATTATTCATGCCGCAATACCTTAAAAAACAAATGTCACATAAGAAACGCTTTCTATTGTCACAAGTATGAATTGTGACAAAGGAAAAGCTGCAACAGTACAAATTACTGGCAAAGTTTTCTAATGCTTCAGTCATATTTATTTGATGGGCCTTGCTCACGATGGTTTCGGGCACATCCTCACAGTCTGGTACAATTCCATCATCGGCTGGTGCTTCTTCACCGTCATCTTCGAGAAACTGTTCTCCGTCTAAGTCTTCCCCAGCTGGATTGTCCTGGCGGCCATCTTCAACATCTCTGTGGTCATTGAATTCACCATTGTCACCATCAGCCACTACAACTCCATCCTCCTGTTCGTCACCATCCTCATCCACTACAACTCCATCTTCCTGTTCCCAAACAAAATCGTCGCCTGCCAAAACTTCAACCTGATTGTTGACATCTAATCGAGAGAGGGCTTCCAATGCAAAATCAACTTGATCAACCATAATTAGTGACGCACATGAATGTATTAATGAAATTCCCACGGTCCCTACCCACTATCTACCGAAACTGCAAGAAAAAAAAGTGGATTTTACCTCTGAAATATGACAAAAAAATTGAAAGAATTTTTTTCCAGTAGCATTTATCATTTTGAATCTTTTATCTCAATTTTGATATTTTCCGATTAAATCCATTATAACGTGAATACAAAAACATTTAGTATATTTTTGACGAATGTACAAATACATGAGAAAAAAAAGATGCAATGCCTATGTTTCCTGGCTTTTTTTTCCAGTAGCATTTAACATTTTGAATCTTTTATCAAGTATGGTATTTTCCGATTAAATCCATTATAACGTGAATACAAAAACATTTAGTATATTTTTTGACAAATGTACAAAAACATGACAAAAAAAAAAAAATGCAACGCCTATGTTACCTGGCTGAGTTAGCAAGCCGACTCGTTCGCTCTAAAAAAAAAGGGCGAGACACTATCTACCGAAACTGCAAGAAAAAAAAGTGGATTTTACCTCTGAAAAATTACAAAAAAATTTAAAGATTTTTTTTCCAGTAGCATTTATCATTTTGAATCTTTTACCTCAAGTTTGGTATTTTCCGATTAAATCCATTATAACGTGAATACAAAAGCATTTAGTATATTTTTGACCAATGTACAAAAACATGAGAAAAAAAAGATGCAATGCCTATGTTTCCTGGCTTTTTTTTCCAGTAGCATTTAACATTTTGAATCTTTTATCAAGTATGGTATTTTCCGAATCCATCCATTATAACGTGAATACAAAACCAGACAGTTCAAAATATATTTCCATCTCTGTCAACAGTGGCGTTTCGTAAAAAAGGGCGAGACACTATCTACCGAAACTGCAAGAAAAAAAAGTGGATTTTACCTCTGAAACATGACAAAAAAATTTCAAGATTTTTTTTTAGTAGCATTGAACATTTTGAATCTTTTGTCAAGTATGGTATTTTCCGATTAAATCCATTATAACGTGAATACAAAAACATTTAGTATATTTTTGACCAATGTACAAAAACATGAGAAAAAAAGATGCAATGCCTATGTTACCTGGCTTTTTTTTCCAGTAGCATTGAACATTTTGAATCTTTTATCAAGTATGGTATTTTCCGATTAAATCCATTATAACGTGAATACAAAAACATTTAGTATATTTTTTGACAAATGTACAAAAACATGACAAAACAAAAAAAAAAATGCAACGCCTATGTTACCTGGCTGAGTTAGCAAGCCGACTCGTTCGCTCTATACCTGAATTCAAAGATAGGAGCAGCTAGAGTCCCTGTATGCAATTTGACATTTGATCGTATATTAGAGTCAGGACACTCTTTGACATAACATCGAAAAACGCGTTTTAGGTTATGTCTAACAACTACAGACCATATATCTATACCGTTGATGTAACAACGGTCGAACGATAGTATTGACAGTTCAAAATATATTTCCATCTCTGTCAACAGTGGCGATTCGTAAAAAGGGCGAGAGAAATGTTATCAAAACTTGCTAGCAAAATATCTGCAGAGCGGAGTTTTTTAACGAAGCCATTAGTATATGAACTTTGCCGAATTCGACTTCAGGTGATTTCGACCATAGAACATTCGCACTACTTTCAATGATCAATTCAAATGGATTTCGAAGAACCAATAATTTTTCATATTTGAAACTAGTAATGTAAGAGATTTTCCAGTGATCTATGATCGTATTCACCCCACGGTTTTGGGAAGATTATTTTTATATTCGTATAATAAGCGTTATTTGTTCATTGCGCATAAAGTTATTGAGAGCTTGTTGAGAATAAATAAGATACATCTGCATTGATCGAATTCACAAACAACTCTTATATCAAAATAAATAACTAAAAAACTTTCTTCTTTCGGATATAACAAGGTGATTTTTTTTTCTTATTTTTTTCAGCATTGATACTATTGAAAAATGTCAATTTTATCAGTGACAATTTAATTCATGTATAAAAATCGCATATGCCACAGTGCAATTGTCAATTTGACAGCGGCAAAAGTTAGCTTTAACTTTTACAGCGACAAATACACTAGTGGTTTTTTCACTTATTCATTTGTTTATCAATTATCGCGGTGTTGGTTGCCAAAATGAATAGTTTGACATTGATATGTTTCTGAATTTCTCATTCATTAAATTGTTGAGGTTTGTATTGATATCGGATAAATTTGTGTTGTTCAAATTCCAAACTGTTTCCTTTAGCAATTTGACTCGAATAACTATCAACCTAAAAACACTCGGTGTCGTGTTTTTAATAGTTGACAGTTATTCTCGTCGAACTGCTAGGAAACAGTTTCTCATTAAACAACCCAAATTTACCCGATAAAATACAAACCACTTGTACAATTATATGTGAAAAGTTTTATGTGGAATATTCTGCATTTTAAATTCCTATATATCCTCTAAATATTTCTCGAAAAATAATAGAGACAATTTTTTGAAATCTTTCCTGTGAATTTACTAGTTTTGTTTCATTCATCTAGTAACAAATTATTTTATTGAAAGAGACCATTATTTGATTGATTCTCCTGTAGTGAATCGTTAAGCCCGAGTGAGTTCTGATCATAAATAGTTGTGTAACTATTTCCCTCCAAATCTATTTGTATGTACTATATCACACATACATGTTTCAAAAGATTTCGTACCTGAAGAGGATTGGGTACTGATTGCCTCAACCTCAATACATTTTCTGATCTGTTTTGGAAATGTCGAGATGTAAGTAAAAATTACAATCCTAGAAATACAGGAATTTTAATATTTCTTAACAGTAACGATACGTCATGTAAAAATTCAATAAAATGTTTGATTTCTTCACATTCAACTCTGCTGATAGCTGAAGTTTCATTTCATTTGCTGTTTCAATAAAACGAGCAATGAATGGTTGCAGCATTTTTATCAAACAGGTTTTCCTGATATTTCGGAAGGCTTTGCTCTTCAATACTCGAAAATTTTAATTTGTTGTTGACGTATGAATTTGAGGTTCCAATATTCTTGATTATCAGCCAAATCTTTAATGTTATCATAGTTGACAATGAGTAAATCAATTTTTTTGATGAAATAAAAAGAACATTTTTTTTGTAATTTTTGGTGTAATTGTTAAAATTGTGTTTTCCGTTAACCAGCTGTTGTCCCCTTACGAACGGCGAGTCAAGGATAAACGAGAAGCTTAGAAGCTTACCCATTTCAATAAATATTACTTTTGAACTATCTATCATTTTAATTCACCCGACAAATTTGTGCTTTTGATGTGATATTCCATACGGATCTTTCGAGTGCCGAATATCTTTAGCTGAACTGGATCCTCGAGAACATCGTATGAATCATTGGAATCATTGGAATATTCACTTGACATATATTTGATTTTTAAAGTTTCTGGCACAGCTACTCTCGGGTCTCGGGTTACGTGAACTACAAATTATATTTTCACATATTTCCTCCCTGACGTTACGCCCTTGTGATCATTTGGCCTCGCAAGGCAGACATAACCTGAAACGCATATTTTCGATCTCCTGTCAAACAGTGTCCCGACTCTAATATACGATCAAATGTCAAATTGCATACAAGGACTCTAGGAGCAGCTATCAGCGCTCGGCCTGGCGTAGTTCAAGTATACTTTACGATTTCATAATGTATGTATCAACGCCAATCTTCACCAACAAATAAGAAACTGTGAGAAGCTTCTAAGGCGTGGTGGCATTTAAAATACTGCACCCTTTCGTCACAATGTTTGATGAACAAAATATTTTGAAGCGACACATTTTACGCTTCCATAAAATAGGTATGTGATGTTTGTTACGTACTAACATTGCTACTTATAATCAGAAGACGAACAAATGAGCAAAAAAAAATAACTATTTTGAAGAATATTACATTGATCGATAAAAGTGGACACAGGGAACTATTCCCCTACTCGGGTTTTATTGGTTGTTCATTCAAATAAAAATTGAAAAAGTGAAAAGAAACACTTTGTTGTATCTGAAATTCACTATTATAGAGAAGTAATGAATTTTCGATATTCAGTTTCGAATCTTATCAGCCACCATCAATGCAATCAGAAGTACAGAGATACTACTCGTATACAGTGAGTTTTAAAAAGTCTGCACCATATGGAAAACTTGTTCATTATCGATTTGTCAGAAAATTTTATTCTTCTTAAATATTGGTGCATTGCAGAAAACATAAAAGTTGTCAGTATTTTAAATTTCTGAACGGTATACAGGGGAAACAAAAAAATATGAAATTCGATCATTTTTGACATTATCAAAAAAAGTTTATTTAGAAAAACCAATCAAAACCAACATTCCAATTCAAAATTATAGCCACCTACGCAGGAAAAATTTTAAAAAATCACATTTTTATGATTAAAGTGATCATAACGCGCGATTTTCCGAGCACGACGGCGCAGCGAACGATCAGTTATCCACGAATACTTTACATTATTTTTTTCAATTGGTGCAATTTGAATTCATAAATATTAGTTTCATTATTACAAATAATGGAAATAAGAACTTATAATGTAAACTGGTTGAATTCGTGATGTGACATCAGTTTACCTTTCTTTAATGTTTGAATAAAAGTTTTGCATTTGTTTGTAATATTTTATTTGACGTTACAAGGTACTCCTGTCAGATCAAAAATCATAAAATTGTCATTTCTACTTCACTGTTCTCCTCCGAAACATGTCAAAAAAATCTTTCAATTTTTTTTTCCAGTAGCTTTCAATATTTTAAATCTTTTATAAAGTATGTTATTTTCTTTTATTGTCTTCTGACAAAATATCTCGAATCAAGGTAAGTAGAAAAAATCTCTCGAGCAAGCTCTCGCGATTTTTCGCTCCCGTGATTCTCGATTTTTTGTCATAACAATAACATTTTCATGCAATTAAAAATGTTTAATTGACAATTTAACTCATGCACTAAAAATGCCATAAGTCGCGGTGTTTTCATTATTACAGCAAAAAAAGTTTGCCCTAACTTTTCCAGCGACAAAACGGAACCTAACTTTTGGAAGCATGACAACCAGCATTATGAACATCTTTTTGATGACCTTATGTCACATATTCATTGAATTGTCTTACCGAATTACACTCTAGTTTTTTCTTGTCAAAGAAAACTTGACATTTATAATTCGAATTTTGTTGCCATTAGGACAATTCAACTCAAAAAACTGCCAGAAAAAATTACTCGTCCTGCGGACTCATAATTTTTTCAGGGGTAGTTTTTTTCGTTGAATTGTCAGGCAATAAAATTCTCATTACTGCCAGTGTCAAGTTTACTTCGATAAAAAAAAAGCTCTCGTGTAATCATAAGTGATAAAAATACGATCTCTCATGTATTTACCTCCAATTAATACACGCCTAATCTGACAGTCAATGAAATTACTTCAATTTCTTAGAATCGACCAATCAATGGTCGTTGCAATTCCACTCTAGAGGTTATTTTCGAGTTTTCAACATAACATGAAATGGTAAGATTTGGTCGAGAATCGTTGGAATGTTTTGAAAAAAGTGTTTCTCCGAGAAATGCTCAATAAATAACTAGAAGTCTTTATGGAAACAGTTTGAAATATTTCTGAAAGAGAAGCATTGTGAACTTGGGGAACTACTTCAAATGCAGAGCTTGGACTATAGTCATGAAAGATTGGGCTTTCAATATGAATATATTTATTGTCTGTTTGTCATATAGTTGTGTATTAATCTCTCTAAAATACATTCGAGATTATATTTTTTATATATCTACGAAGGTGTAGAAGGGCCACAGTAATTATTTTTTATAATTCCGACTTAGCATCTCGGAACTCCGACTTACTAAGTCAGAATTACCTAATTCCGACTTAGTATCTCGGAATTCTGACTTACTACCTCGGAATTAGATAATTCAGACGTTATTATTTTTTATAATTCTGACTTACTAAGTCCCAGTCCGGAGTTATAAAAAATAATTACATCGGAATTAACTAATTCCGACTTGGTAAGTCGGAATTCTAAAAAATAATTACTATGGCCTTTCTACGCCTTCTTAAAATACATTTCAAATTGCAATCAAATTTTATTGTCTTCTGACAAAACATCTCGAATCAAGGGAAGTAGAAAAAATCGCTCTAGCGCAAACTCTCGCGATTTTTTCACTCCCTTGATTCTCGATTTTTTAGTCATGACAATAAAATTTTCCATGCAATTAAAAATTCATTTATCGATAAAAAATATGACCTCTTATTTATTTATCCCCGAATATTTCAAAAATGTACAGGGAGTGTGTAGAAAAAACACATCAAAACATTATTCCAGAAATATATTTTATAATAGAAAAACAGAAAAATCACTATTCATCGCTCTCAAAAGCCTCATCAAGTTCTTCTCGCCATTGTTGTTCTACAATTCTGATTGTTTCGTATTCACTTATGGATTGTTGAAGCTCCATTTGAGCTTGTTGAAGGCAGTCGGTAGGAATATGGTTCAGTTGAATCTCCTTTTGCAAATTCTCGGACTCCTTTTGCAAATTCTCAGACTCCTTTTGCAACTTGGAGATTTCCAACTCTAAAGAAACTATTTTATTTTCAATTTTATGCGTTTCATCGATTTTTCCACGAATATAAATATCCATTTTTTCGTAACGATGAACTGCTAGTTTGGCATCAATGATCCTTTGTTTGCTAACTTTCTTCTTCGCTATATATTCCTGAACTGGTTGGAATGATAATATTGTTGTTTTGGACTTCACTTCATATGTCCCAGAAGCCGAGGGCCTTGAAATAATTAATGGTTCAATGAGTTTTTTTTTCTTCATTGGTACCTGGCTAATTTCATTGGATAGTCGTTTCACACTTTTCTTCTCTTCTTTATTGATCTTGATTGATGTTGCAGGCATAAGGTCATCATCTGTCATAGTAAGATCAATGTAGCAATCTTGAATAGGCTTTGCAGCTGTAGGCGTAGTCATCTTTAGAAACTCGTCATAATTTATGGTGCACAAATCATTGGAGTATTCACAATTATTAACAGTCTGTTGGTCTTGATTCACTAGTGCCACAAAAGATTCCTTGGATTGAACAGTTTCACTACGTAACAGAATATTTTCCAAAATAACGATTGGACCCATTTTTTTTTATAATTCCAATAATTTTCAAAGTCAAATTAAATTGATCTAAAGTTAAAGAACTATGAACTATTTAACACAAGTTCATTCATTTTATAACCATTTGAACCATTATGTAGAAACGCCCACCAAAAAAGTAGGAAGAATCCAACCCCAAAACAATAAAAAATAGAATATCAACCAATAGATGTATTGCATGTATGAGCTATATCTAAAATTATTTCACCAATAGAGGGGCTTCTTAGACAGCATTATAATTTTTCTTCAACATTTGAAATTAATTTTGAAATATCGATAGCATCCCTAAGGGACATTGTACTTTTTAGCGTAGAATATTTTACGCAAAGACAATCAAATAAATTTTAACGTATCATTGCATATTATAAAATAAGTCAACAATATATTTTTGTCGATTTTTCACAATATTTGGTAATAGTAATAATAATAATCGCTTTTATTGCTAGGAAGAAATAAATAATTAACAAATTAATGTAAATTTACAGCATCACAATTTGACTGTCTCATATTCACTATGTTTTCTATTCTCCAAACATTGAATGTTCAGGAGATTATTATTTCGATTTCAAAATTGCACCTAGTATTTTAATTTTGAAGATTTGAATAAGGCTGTCTTTCTTCTTGCAAGCTATAAATTAGTTGGTCCTACACATGTAGCATAAAAAAAAAGGGTTCTGAGAGGTAGGTATTCAAACCGTGAATTTATAATCTGTTGAAGTGATCTTTGAACATGTTTTTGTAAATAATACACCATCACCTCATTTAGAAGGCAATAAATGTCAACCGTAACATGGCCGAAAAAGCTTTTCAATACTTAAAATTCCAACCCACTGTCTATATAATGAATCGTTAAAACTCGTAAAGGACTTTACGAACGATGATATCTGATCCACCCTTGTAAAGTGCGACATTTTCAATCTATGGAAATAATTGCGGTCCGTGTTTGATTCAAATTTTTGAAGAATAAGCATACCAACTCCATTTTGATATCAATGAGCAAAAAATTTTTTTCAGATCTGTCCACGAGAATAGGAAATGCTCAGAGGGCATTGCAAAGGTGTTTAGAATTAGGTTTCACAGTTATATACGAAGTTAAAATTGAAAATTGCATTTTTTAAATATTTTCCGATCTCAACAAAAAATATTATTATTAAAGTTAATAATTAAAGTTAATATTAAAGTTGTCACTTTAGTCCCGTATAAAATGTATCTTTCAGTCCCTAGGGAGATAAAGTAAAAAACAAAAATTACCACAGCTACACTATTAATAACTAGGACAAAAATTAGGAAATATTCCATTATACATCTTTATTGATTGAATTAAGATTGTATGTGACATTAATATTATAACAATTGATGAAACTAAACGGGCGATTATTTGTATTTGATAAGTAAATATTAGAGGAAAGTGAAGAGATGTCATGTTCTTGATGTATCGGTTAATGTCAACATTAACTGAAATGACACTGAATTGAAAAAGTTTGTTGACACCGTTACTATGACGTTCCCTACTTAAGTAATCTAAGTACCATGTTTATATAACTCATCAAAATAATTAGTTGTATTATTATTGAAATTTATAATACTGGGAAGTGCAAAAAATAGCGTATGTGCCACAGGACTAAAGTAATATTTTATCCCTTACGAGATTATTGGCACTCGAGCTCTACTAGCCCTCAGGGGCCTCAGGCAATAAACATCACGTGCAGGATCAAAACATTCACTAGTCCCTTGCCATATAATATACTATTGTTAACAATGAAAACATTGTTTCTCGGAAGAATGTCATTTGTTTTCAAAAATAGTGCAATGTGATGTAATATCGATAAAAGTGCCTCTCAGAACTTGATATTCTGTTGCATACCAACAGCTGCTTCAGTTTCCGTCAGCTGTATATGATTCATAAGAAGCATAAAACGAGTGAAATCACTTGAAAATTACTACCAGAATAGTCAAAATCCCCTTCTCTCCACACCATCTCACAAAGTGGAAAGTTTGTGGCGAATATCTGTCAGAAAACAACTACTTCCCCCTACGAACATTGAATTACATCTAAAATTTGTACAATTTCCCTCCAAAAGATACTAGAAATTTAAGCTTATTCTCGAATTGATAAATCAAGAAAACTGAAATTTGCATTTTTCAAAAGAATAAAAATAGAATGGGAATAGACATTCTCGATAGGTTTTTTGATGACCATCATTATATTAGAGGCAAACCCAGGAAAAATATTAAATAATAAAAATCTGCATCTTTACGATCACTTTAATCATAAAAATGTGATTTTTTTTATTTTTTCTGCGTAGGTGGCTATGATTTTGAATTGAAATGTTGGTTTTGATCCAAAACAACTTTTCTAAATTAATTTTTTTTTCGATAATGTCAAAAATAAGCGTAGTTTACACCTGATCGAATTTCATATTTTTTTGTTTCCCCTGTATACCGTTCAGAAATTTAAAATACTGACAACTTTTATGTTTTCTGCAATGCACCAATATTTAAGAAGAATAAAATTTTCTGAAAAATCGATAATGAACAAGTTTTCCATATGGTGCAAACTTTTTAAAACTCACTGTATACGAGTTGTATCTCTGTACTTCTGATTGTATTGATGGTGGCTGATAAGATTCAAAACTGAATATCGAAAATTCATTACTTCTCTATAATAGTGAATTTCAGATACAACAAAGTGTTTCTTTTCACTTTTTCAATTTTTATTTGCATGAACAACCAATAGGTTAGGGGTATAGTTCCCTGTGTCCACTTTTATCGATCAATGTAATATTCTTCAAAATAGTTAATTTTTTTTGCTCATTTGTTCGTATTCTGATTATAAGTAGCAATGTTAGTACGTAACAAACATCACATACCTATTTTATGGAAGCGTAAAATGTGTCGCTTCAAAATATTTTGTTCATCAAACATTGTGACGAAAGGGTGCAGTATTTTAAATGCCACCACGCCTTAGAAGCTTCTCACAGTTTCTTATTTGTTGGTGAAGATTGGCGTTGATACATACATTATGAAATCGTAAAGTATACTTGAACTACGCCAGGCCGAGCGCTGATAGCTGCTCCTATCTTTGAATTCAGGTATAGAGCGATCGAGTCGGCTTGCTAACTCAGCCAGGTAACATAGGCGTTGCATTTTTTTTTTTTGTCATGTTTTTGTACATTTGTCAAAAAATATACTAAATGTTTTTGTATTCACGTTATAATGGATTTAATCGGAAAATACCATACTTGATAAAAGATTCAAAATGTTAAATGCTACTGGAAAAAAAAGCCAGGAAACATAGGCATTGCATCTTTTTTTTCTCATGTATTTGTACATTCGTCAAAAATATACTAAATGTTTTTGTATTCACGTTATAATGGATTTAATCGGAAAATATCAAAATTGAGATAAAAGATTCAAAATGATAAATGCTACTGGAAAAAAATTCTTTCAATTTTTTTGTCATATTTCAGAGGTAAAATCCACTTTTTTTTCTTGCAGTTTCGGTAGATAGTGGGTAGGGACCGTGGGAATTTCATTAATACATTCATGTGCGTCACTAATTATGGTTGATCAAGTTGATTTTGCATTGGAAGCCCTCTCTCGATTAGATGTCAACAATCAGGTTGAAGTTTTGGCAGGCGACGATTTTGTTTGGGAACAGGAAGATGGAGTTGTAGTGGATGAGGATGGTGACGAACAGGAGGATGGAGTTGTAGTGGCTGATGGTGACAATGGTGAATTCAATGACCACAGAGATGTTGAAGATGGCCGCCAGGACAATCCAGCTGGGGAAGACTTAGACGGAGAACAGTTTCTCGAAGATGACGGTGAAGAAGCACCAGCCGATGATGGAATTGTACCAGACTGTGAGGATGTGCCCGAAACCATCGTGAGCAAGGCCCATCAAATAAATATGACTGAAGCATTAGAAAACTTTGCCAGTAATTTGTACTGTTGCAGCTTTTCCTTTGTCACAATTCATACTTGTGACAATAGAAAGCGTTTCTTATGTGACATTTGTTTTTTAAGGTATTGCGGCATGAATAATAATGGTGGGTGGTATCAGCATGGTTATTCACATGATACAGTGGAATATGCGAATGTTCCCATACTTAATTGTTATTCATGTCACTCATCTCTATATCAGCTTTGCCCCGTAGGGGGATGTATGCATTGTAACAAATAGCAGAGTTGAAATAGGGGTGGAGATGGGTTAGGGTTGCAAAACCTGGTATGAGGGGGCGTGGCTTAAGAAAGCGGGTGTGGCTTAAGAAAGGGACGTGGCTTAAGACATAGTGGGGATTGAAGTAGGTCGGAGAAGAAGAAGAGTAGGAGTGGGGTGGAGGCCTGAGTGATTAAAACAAGAACTCCCCCAGAATAATCTTCAGTCGCCAGCCACTTGCGGCATCCAGTCGCCAGCAGCATTCAGTATTACAGGACTAAGTAGAATAATTTGAAGGTAAGTTAACAATCTTGTATTCATGAACGCCGATGACGCCTTCCCCAGCAGGTGCGCAGATGGACCAACGCAAACGACGAGGTGGGTTCGTTGATGGAGTTGCTCCCAAAGGATCCCGTAACGCTGGAGCAAAATTGTCGACGGAAGATATGCCTATAATAAATATTGCGGACAGCGATGATGATTTCATGGTACAGCCACCAAAGAAGTCATCATCGAAGAAGCAATCTACTAGTCACAGTAGTACAAGTAAGGCTGGTCCTATTGTTGAGTACCGTAGGAACTGTAGTAGAAATAGCCCGTACTCTGGAGGATGGCCGTCAAAGAAGGCATCCTCAACTGTTGTAGCACCACCTGTTGCAACTATAGTGGCACCAGTTGAAGTAATGCCTGCTCCTGTAGTTGTACAGTTGGAACCAACAATTGCAGACATACCCCTTTCTCCCGTCATTACAGTTGTTCCACCACCACCTCCACCACGGCAAGCGAGCCAACCAGAAACGTCCTCGAAGCAAGGCCGGGGACTTTTATTGACCAGGTGTTGGAGCGACTGGATGAGGTTGAGCGCGGCTGCCTGGAGATCGCTAGAGAGCGGGCAGAAATTACCCGCTAACAGGCAGCTCTCATGGAGAGAGATCAACATGCAGCCCTCCTGGAAGCTGAAATGCATACCAGGAGGGACACTGTGAGAGCAGAAGTCCGCACCGCCATGGATAGGATGGCGGCAGCCTGCCATAGGTATAGTATTTAGGTTGTATATAGATAGGTTAAGTTATGTTTAAGTATTGTAGAAATGTTGAATTAGATGTAAGTTTTATACAAATACAAAATAAAAAAAAAATATCAAGTGAGGACAAGTGAATGTCAAACACGTTTTATATACGTTTTATATACGTTTTATATACGTTTTGTATACGTTTTATATACGTTTTATATACGTTGATCATCAGTTATGTTGTCGGAATTGTTAGCACATGATTGTTATCACATGTGTACATAGTGGTCGAAGCAACCGTATCTAATTTTTCACTGGTGGACCACCAGTTTGATGAGAAACTAATATGACTGGTTTAGCGAGCTCCTGGTGTGATGTGTCACACACAGACCATTCACAAAATTAGGAAGGGGATGTCATGCGGAGGTCATGCCTGAGGGAACGGTACATTCATCGCCGGCGTTTAATGGCTAACAGACGGTGCGTGTGTGGTTAGATTTCTTGAATTTTCGGACTTGCTTCTTGCTACTTATACTTGTATGTACACCATGAAGGTCACAGTAGCAAGTCTGGAGTACACATGATCATACATAGTTCGAGACATGGAGTTATTTAAGTACTCAAATACTCGATCGTATACTCATTACCGTACACAGGTCATACGCAGATCAAACGCAGAGTAGAAAAGTGCTTGGTCATCATTACCGTATATATGAAGAAAAAAACCCAATGTCAATGGTTTTTTGTATGTACTGTTTAAACTTTATAGTTTTTAAGAGTACGTACACATAACATACACTATCAATCATGAATACAATTGAAACAGGACACAATAACCAAGAACTTCATTACCGTGTATGTAATCTCTCCCATCTATCACCAATGTCATCTCAAGGTCAAACACAAACCTTAAGTACATGTATAGCATTCATGAAGGTCATACAACATTTTCAAAGTACCTCTGCGTATGGGTGTTGTGACGTCAGCGCGGACCCACCCCACCGTGTCGAGAGCAAAATCCTGACACGATCACTGGATCGTCGTCGGATGCGCATAGCGTTGACGTCACGACACCACCATAGCAAGGTATCTCTCAGAGTTCACATATCCGACTGGATCTCCGTGGTGTGCAGATGTGTACCTTCTCTATACTTCGGTATAGATTTTTATATGTACTCCACACATAAGGATCATACACAATAGTAAAGTAGGTACACATGAAGGACGGTGAAAGACATGGAGGTAAATATGTACCCGGAAAAAGTACTTGTCCGTGTATGAAAAATGATATCCAAGTCATCACAATGACATCTCAAGGTCAAACACAAACACTGAATACATGTATAGCATTCATTAAGGTCATACCAAAATTTTCAAAGTACCTCCAAGTATATCTCAACGTTAAAGCCACGTAGTCGCTGCATGACCGCAGCCTTTGGGTTAAGGTGGGGAGAAAGGGTGGGAGAAGAAAGGGTGAGGAGACGGGGTGGGAGTGATGGTGGGGAGAAAGGGTGGGAGAAAGCCAACCATGTCGAGAGCGAGAGTCTGACACACATCACTGGATCGTCGTCGGATGCGCATAGCGTTGACGTCACGCGACCTCTCCCCCCACCACCATCGCAAGGTATACATCATCAGAGGGGAATCACATGTCTGACTGGATATCCGTGGCGTGCAGACGTGTACCCTCTCTATACTTCGGTTTAGATTTGTATGCGTACTCCACACATTAGGATCATACACAATGGCAGAGTAAGTATACATGAAGGACATGGAAGACATTGAGGTAAGAAAAATAAATTAAGTACTTGGAAAAAGTACTTGTCCGTGTATGAAAAAAAAATCCAAGTCATTATAATCTCAATGTCAAACACAAACCCTGAACACCTCCCAACAATATACATCATGGTCAAGGCTAAGGGCAAGCCCAAGTCCTAGGTCAAGTCCTAGGTCGAGGTCATAGGTCGAGGTCATAGGTCAAGGTCATAGGTCAAGGTCATGGGTCAAGGTCATAGGTCGAGGTCATAGGTCAAGGTCACTGATGACGTCATAGTGGTGGGGGGAGGCCCAGAACCGGCTCAAATCTCCTACTTTCATTGATTATATTCCCGCGGTTTTTCATCTGATTGCTCAACAAAACACATATAATATCGAAAACGATACAATTGGAATGACAACGAAAGAAAAATCACGTTTAACGTGCAACTGGTTTGTGATACTATTTTTTTGCAAACTTGGAGCACTGAATTGTTCAAATATACCAAATCAGAACTCTCCTTAACTTTTTTAGCGGAAGCCCTAATTTATGTCTTCAATGCACAGACTATAAATGAGATATTTGAATGGGTACGGAAACATTGAAATTTCCGATTGTGAGTCAACTTTAGTTTTTATTGTGTCTCAACCGATGACTTCGTATAAACTATACTCTCAATATTATTACTTTTATTTATATATAGATCGGCGTCTAGTGTGATAAGTGATGGATATTCTAGGCCTGCGGCTAGCGACACTTCCGGAAGCCGTATAAACTAATGTCCGCTATTGATACAAGCATTTTTTATGTGAGTCGTCACCAGTGCCACTAAACGCCACTTTGAAAATTGGAATTGTTAAAATTTTATGATTTTTGAACAATTAATTTCAAAAGATACTTCAATTGAAAAAAATTCGTCAAAAACACAAGACACTTTTACTGATTGAAGTGCAATTATTACAATAGGTAGGTGGACATGATACCTTACATGCAAGTATTTCGTTGTCCCTAACTTTCAAGGTTTATTTTTAATCATTAGGGAATGAAAAAATTTGGAAGTGTTGGTAAAGATCTAATCTATGTTCCCATTTTCTCACTTTTTCGAAATGTGGTTTAGTTCCTTTCCAAAAAATGGGAAAATCATCAAAAATTATAAAAAAACATGGACTTTTGCGAATTTTTTCCGAAAAAACCCAAAAAAAAATTTGAAAACATGAGAAAATGGGAACATAGATAACATATTTACCAACGTGTACTTATTTTTTAATGAACAAAAAAAGTGAGGAACTACCACTGTTCATAGTATAGTACAACTTCCTCTTAATATTTTGGATTGACGTGGCCTTTACTTGATGGAAATCCATAGTTATGACCCTAAGGTAAAAAACGATTAAAATTTCCACAAAATTTATTGTCTTTGCGACATGTTTCGATACACAGTATCTTTTTACTACATTATACTACATTATATATCCAATAATTTGTAAAGAATAAACGAATAAATAGATAAAATATGCGCATGCAATACATAAACATTTCCTTTAATAATTTTTAGAGGCACCTAGAAGCAGAAACTTCTGTATGTGCCTAATAAGTTTTTGTTTCCTATAATTTACACAGTCAAATAATAAACATATTTAACTGAAGTAACTGAAGTGAGCATGCAATGCATAAACAATCTATTCGAAAGGCACCTAAAAGCTACTTGGGCAAATTGATTGAATTTCTCTTTGGCAGACCTTCATTAATTGTTGAAAAATCTAAATTTTTTTAAAAGATTTGATTCAGTAACGCAAATACTTTCTCAGTAAATACATTAACATACAAAAAGTGAGGAACTGGAGTGACAAATTCTCATGTGTTTTGGGGGAAACATACACAGTTAGCAGAAAAAGTTGATGACAGCGCTGATATTCTGAAGAAGCAAATAGCTGGGCCTAAAATATTTCAATAGTATTTAACAGTTTATTTTCGAATTTTTGGAAAACCATCTAGATTAATTCGGTGATTTGGATATATCGTTTCAATGAGACGGTGCTTCTTCACGCTAGTAGGCAGCAGAAAGACGTTATACAAACGAGGAATTGCAGTAGAATGGCTAGCTCGGTAACCAGAACTTGCACCTCCAGATTATCCATTTGAGGATTTCTTAAAACGAAGATTCACGCTGCGATATTTTTTTCAATGCAAATTTCAAGAGTTTAAAAATAATAATATATTTTTAATAATATTCCCTCATAAACACTCAAAGCTATTATTATCATTTTTTGTGACAATCATACAAGAAATACAAGAGATCGGCTTTTGGCAGGCACTGTAGAATTATTTCCATATTCACCATGGAATTCGGTATTTTCAATAGCTGAATGTGTTGAAAGAAAACTGTCATCAGACACAGTTTTGTTTGTTCAAATTCAAATGACATAACATAGTGAAACAATTCGAAGAAAATATACAGAGCTCAGAGTTCTTTTGGGAAATCTTTCAATAACGATAGTGGTTGTCGACCAATATTTTACCCTTTCAACTTTGATATACATCTACAACGTACGCTCATTGTAGCAAATACCTTTTAGAAAACAACTACTTCCCTAGCTAATAGCACGACAGGTATCGAATTATATCTAACAGATACTTAGGCAATGTACCTCATCGCAGAAGAAACATTTGCGAGTACTTCCTGTAACCAAATAGCAGCATTCTGTTTTCATTCGGACAGGGGGGTCACCTGTAGACTACTTCGAGATTTTTGCTTCGTCATTACTACAGGGCAGTACATTACAGACAGCTTTGAAGCAATGTGTTTCCCGTCCGAATCATCCAACAACTGTCTATTTGGTTACCCTTGGGCAGATCCAGAAGCACTCCGTTCTTTTGGGAGATCGTTTGCTAACGATAGTTGACCGATGTTTCAAACTTTTTACCCATATAATTTTACAACATCTTGGTATTAGCTAGGGGAGTAGTTGTTTTCTGGCAGGTATTTTCTACAATAAGCCTTCAGGTTTATCATTCGGCAACGTTATCAAACGATCTCCCAAGAGAACTCTGATTTCTCACTGAATCTTTCAGCCTGGAGAATCGGAGTGCTTCTAGATCCACTCGAAAGGTAGAAAGGCTTACACCTGTTTCATTTATGTAAGAAGAGGGTACACAAATAGACAGTTGTGGGATGATTCAGACAAGAACTGTCTTTAGTGACCAACCCTGTATTGACGATGAGGCATACTTCGAAACTAGTCTAGAGGTGAATGAAAACAAAATGCTGCTATCTGGTTACAGGAAGCACTTGCAATTGTTTTCTTTGCTATGAGGTACATTACATGAGTATCTGTTGAATTTAATTCAATATCCGTCGTGGTATTAGCCAGGCGAGTAGTTATTTTCTGACAGTAATTTGCCACAATAAGCCTACGTTGTGATTGTTTATGGGAGTTGAAAGGGTGAAACATCGGTAGGCAATGATTGTCTTTATGGATACAGTTTTGTTTCTTCAAATTAAAATAACAGAATTTTGAGTAAAAGTTCTAAAAGAAAATGGCGATAGAAAAATGGAAAATGCTTGCTTGTTCTCAGCTATTCTCAGCATCAGAACTATTCATTGATGTAAATTTTAGAAAATGGAATGAATTGAAACCAGATTGATGTGACTGAAACTAGCGTTAGAATGGATGAGAAATAATGGAATAATTACTTGAAAGAATACAACAAAATTCAAAGTGAGGTTAGTAATATCCAGATACCGTCTTGCGGTATGAAGTGAATTTCTTAGAAATTTCAAAGAGTGAAAAGAGAGATTGACTCACACTTTATATCATTATTATTATTAAGTAAATGATCACTGACAGGAATATTTTACTATAGATTTGGGCGTTTCAGCAATTTTTTGTGGAGCGACGAAGAACAAACACAGCTGTTAGCATTCAAAAAGGAAAATACTAAAACTGGGTTTAGCTACAATGGAAAATGATGTTCTATAGAATAGGAATATCGGCAGACAAATGTTATTCTTGTAATGGTGTTAAACTACAATAATTGAAATTGATTTCTTCATCGGAACGAGTTCAGTTGAGATAAAAAACTAAATTATTCTGATTTTGTCAATGGTAATACTGAAACTGGCATAAGATAAAATAGAAAATATTTCATTTTAGATTCATTAGTCAAAAATATCTTGGCAGTTTTGATAAAATATTTGATGTAATCTCTATAAGAAACCGACAAATTGTGGACTTAGGATAACGCAGATAAGAATAGGAATATTTTTCAAAGATTATCATTCGTTATACCAAATAAATAAGTCCCTCGAAATGATCAAGTTTTGTTATTATCATAGCAAAATAGGGAGGAGACGGCATTGAAATAACATTGTATTCGTAAACACATAATTCATCATGACCATGCTTACTCACAACAGGTCTCTGTTGGAAATATAACCGAAGACAAATAGGCAATTTTGATCATTATTCTTGGGAGGTTGAATCGGCTGGAATCAGAAGCAAGAGCAGAGGAAGCGAAAGACTGAAATGAGCGTTATGTAAAATAGAAAATGTACCTTTGGAAGTACCCGGAAGTGATTCGTTGTCATTCTCGCTTCGGTGGGAAATGATGAAGATCGAAAAGAATCCGAGAAGAGAACAGCAAAATTCACACACCAGAACGTTCGACACAACACGAAAAGAGGTTAGTAGAGAAGTAAACACGGTAACATGCAGTTTTTTCAGTGAGAGACGTCCACGTGCACCAGAAGCGCTGAAACCACTGACTGAGCGTCGGGACGGTAGACCCCACCCCCAGCATCGATTGCCAACTTTGTTATCGCAAATATTACTGTGAGGTACCGACTGCCGACCGCCTTCCAAGCGGGACGCGCAGATTTCATTGCATCCATTTCCATGAAACCGGTAGATTCAAGTACGGACAAACTCTTATTGCGGGAATCGCAGTCGGTGACGATGACTTGATCATATCGCAACTCGATTATGACTTATAGGGTGTCCACTTGTTGAGTAGTTTCTCCAAGTAAATGCGGATGATATGTACAGGGTCATTCACGATGAATTGTGTCGATATGTGTATGTAATGTGACAAATTAGTCGTCCTATCGTTACTGACCCATCGAGCTCAGTTCTCACATCCCTACACCGTCACTTTGGAGACATGCCAACATACATGCCAAACATATTTTTGCCAGAGCTCGTTCTTCCAACGAACTGCGAAGCTTTGGAACTCGCTGTTTCGGAAGGTGTTTCCTGAGGTATCCAGAAATTCAAGAACACCAATTCCTACCTATTTTCCTTCGGAACTCACAAAGTTCTCTGAACAATACAGTAAGTGAGTGAGAAGGCGTTGCAATTCATATGTAGGTAAGATTGCAAAGTGAGCAAAGCTTGGTCGCCCAGGTACTGTTATTTTATTTACGATACAAATAATATTGTACAATATTTTACCTACCATCAATGATTCTAAATATCGAAAGATAGTTATCAATCTCCAAAATAGTGATCTTATAGAGAGAGAGCCATCAACGTATTTCAAGTTGTCATTTCAAAAGCCCAAATTTGTTATTACGTCAATTTCAATAAATTCATCATAAACTCTGATCATGTTTATGTTCCAGTGTCGTAATTTAGTAACAGTGTCGTAATGAAGTTTCAGTGTCGTGATAAATCTCCATTTTTATATTCCAGTGTCTTGATGGAGGAACAGGGTCGTAATGAAGGTTCAGAGTCGTAATGAACTTCATTACGAAACTCATATCAGTATCGTTATGATTGATATTACATAATGATGACAGGTAATGGATATTTATGATATAATTGTCGTAAAGATTTATATTACGATATGAGATGGAACATTTCGCGAATATCGTAATATGAATTTATGATACAAAATATTGTACAATATTTTACCTACCATCAATAATTCTAAATATTCATTCGAAAATAGTTAACAATCTTCAAAATAGTGATCTTATAGAGGGAGAGCCATCAACGTATTCCAAGTTGTCATTTCAAAAGCCCAAATTTGTTATTACGTCAATTTGAATAAATGCATCATAAACTCTGATCATGTTTATGTTCCAGTGTCGTAATGGAGTAACAGTGTCGTAATGAACCTTCATGATTCTGTTCCACTGTCGTGATGGAGTAACAGTGTCATTACGAAACTCATATCATTATTGTTATGATTGACATTACATAATGATGATAGGTACATTCATATTACGATAGTCGATGTGTTCCATCTCATATCGTAATATGAGTATACAGTACCCGCCAGAGAGTACGTAACATGGAAAAAAGTTTATTATTTGGGTATAAAAAAAATCAGGGTGATTGATTGTGTACAACTTGAAAATCAATTTTGAAACATGTCACGTGATTACTGGTATGACGCCAAATTGAAAAAAAAATACAATGAAGTGGCAAAAAGAAGAGTCAGATGGTAAAATATCGTAACGGTCGTGCAAAAAAGTTGCTTAGAATTTAATTATATACTCATTTACAGAGTTTCAAATACAATTTTGGGATACTTGAATTTTCTCACAAATGTCAATTTTTTTTCTTCTACATAGCTTGAGTGTAGTAAAACCCTTATATTCAGTTAATTTAATTTATTTTGAAGTATTCAAAAAACCTAGCTATACCGATAGTTAAAAATAAGCAGAATACACAGAGCTTTCTTGTTACCATTGTCTGCTAATGGTCGTCCATACACTGTTAGTAAGAGGTCCCATATATATTATAAAAATTATCAGTTTTCGGGGAGACACGGTTTCACCCGTAAGAAACCACCTTCTTGGTCAAAAAAGCACGTTTTGACCTATAAATTGTCAATCGTTAAAAATATCAAAAAAGCAGGTATTTATTACGAAAAAGAAACCTTGACAAATCTACTAAAAGAAAGTTTTCAAAAATTTTTTTGCGCGCGGTCTATCAAGCTAGGATAAAAAATGGACTTGGGGTGAGAAATACTTGCAGTTCTTACCATTTTTAACGGTCAGGTATGTATAAGTCATAGTATCAATGGTATCAATTTGATGCACAAAAGGTAAAGAATAAAAAGAAATTAATCCTTTTGAAAAAATTACTACCATCTTATAATTTGCCAATTTGTTGCTGAGTGTTTATTTTTACTAAAATGTTAAAAACTACAGGTAACATTAAACTGCATCGTCCATTTCGTAGAAGTATGAGTTTGTTTGCTGATGAGAAACTTTATTTCGATTTTAATTATTTATGATCAAAACAACATCACAAACTTTTTTAAACATGAAAACTGCGAGGCACCGATCTCCTAGGATAACTTCAAAATGAAACATTTGATTTATGCTTTTAAACTCCGTCCAGTGTGAAAACTTCGCGGACAGATCACTCTAGTAACCACTTTGAAATAACATCAAGCATTGGATTCATAATTGACACTTGATTCCAAACTTCCAATGTGGAAACTCTGTAAACTAGGGCAAGTATCACCCGAGTTTCTGAACTTTAAAACAACAATGAAAACAAATAGCATCTAGCACCACAGATATATTTCCAATTCAGACTGCTACTTTACAGATTTTAAACACATCGCCTATAGTTAATAACTAATCTAAAGAGTCATCACAAATTGACATTAAGGTATGGTATTAGAACATCATAAATTTTCAGTTGTTAGGGTGCCCATCGTTGAAATTTTTACCTATAAATACTCTCCCAAACCTTCTTCGCTACATTGGACATAGTGTGCCACCGTTTTCCTCTGTGCCTTTTGTTTCGGGGTTTTTCCTAATAAATTTTCCCAAATACGTCGTTTTGACACCACATGCAAAACTTATAGATACTTTTTTTTATTGAATGGCTTGAAAACATGAACTAAATTATAACACCATGTATATTACAAATGTGTGAATAGTGTGTAGAAATTATTTCACGCGCCTAGATTATTTTATGCATTTGTGCTACAGTGCAGTAAACAGTGAGTAAAAACCTAGTAGGTATACGCACCGTTGGCGTCGTGTTTTCTTCAAGAAGTTTCTATGACACATAGGTATAGGTAGACCAAAAAAGACCACGACTCATAAACTAGAACACATCCCGAAAATAAGTACTTGATGATGAAGGTTGCGGTAAGAGTTTTGAGGCAACTCAAAATAACAAGTTAAGTCGTTGTCGTAGTGGAAATAAGTGAAGGTAAAACAAATAATGGAGTATGCTGTTATCAGTAGTAATCACCCAAGGACATTGATAATTATAGCAGATTCCGACAGCTAAGGCGGAGGTCTGTTTCCTATAAGCAACAAGCTTGAGGAAGGATGTTCGAGGGTTATTCGGATAGGAAATTTTTTGCTAACCGATAATTTTTAACATTGCAATAGTCTATAAATGCTTTCCATACAAATTTGTTATTGTTAACAGTACATTTTGATATATTTGATACGAAAATCTTCTCGTCAGTATTACAACCAAATCATGTCATCACTGACATTTTGACGTTATTGAATATTTGAAACTTCAAAATCAAAATAAATCAAAATATGTATATCCATGGCAACGTGCATGAGAGCGGATTGTCTATTGGGAAGTGATGTAGAAAGGAATTGTTGCAAATTTCAGCCGAGTATTCACGAAAAGATAAGTTGAATAAAATTGTTTCAAATATTAAGTTCATCAAGTCAAGCATAGATAGATTTGATTGATATACATTTTTTACCGATGGACCTATTCATCGTTGGAATGCAAGTGCTCAAAATATTTTCAAACACATTCGAAATATTTAGTGAATATATAATTATGAAATATTATCTCCTTTCATATGAAAAATAACATTCCATTTGTACATAAAAGCAAAATGTTAACTATCACATGTCAAATATTTGACAGAAAAATTTCCACCTATTAATTTTGCCCAGGGTACCCAGGAGGATAAAAATTTCCGGAAATTTTTTGGGTTGCCATGGCAATTAATAAAAACCAATTTTTTGATTGGCTGAAAAAGTGAGGTGTGAAATTTTCATTGAAACAGAACGGTAATTTTTATTCATGAAACTCATGGTTGTCACCATTAACTTACTACCAGTGTATATTTATACGAACCTTGTATTTTTCTTGATAATCCTAAATTTGTCTGCCCAATTTTTATGATAATTTCAATATTTTCCACCATATTATAAAAATATATTAACAAAATGACCCTCTGCTAAACTCAAAGCTGATATGTTCACTTTCTTAATGGATTTTAACGATACCATCTCCTTCGTTCCAAACACTCTCTTAAATCAAACAGTCGTTATCCTTATCGTTATTGAGAATAACCACAAAAGTTGATATTTTTCAGTGTTTATGTGGCCTAAAAACTCCCTAATAGGCGTAGCTGGCGCTTGTGTTTCTAAAAGTAGAAGAAAAATGGGCATACTTGTTTACTATAATACCTGATGCGAAAACATATATTTCACGGAGTTTCGCCATTATGGAGGATGGTTCCTATGTTAATGCTGTTGATATCAATCTGTAGTAGTAGGTATATTTTTTTACGTTCAATACAATGTACCGAACCAGTTAGACATTTTTTTTTATGAACACGGAAAATACACAGCAATCATGTTATAAATTCAAACCTCTTTCGGATAATCGAAAAACATTCACAGGGTAAAAAACTGGGTCACTTCCAGTTTTCTTCAAATTTAGACAAATAGCAGGACCTGCAGACGTTGTCCTGTCTCAATATCGTCTATATTAGTTTTTATTTTATTTTCCAACTAACCCTGTCAATATAATTTCTGTCAATGGTGTTTACAGACTCACTTTATAGAGAAGTCGCGGGCAGAATCTAGTTATGATATAAAAAAGTTCTCAAATTTGCAATTAAAAATATTGAGTTTTAATTACTGGGATAAAAATTATCTATTCTATATCTCAAGTTCACCTACACATTTTCAACATTTTATTAAAATAAGTCTAGTGTTTTTGGAGATTAGCATGGACGAACATTGCGAAACGCGATTTTTATATATAAGATATCAAATCTTAGATTTATAGTGGATAGAAGTCGTTGGAAAAGTGTGTAATGTAACGAAATTGTCATAATGTTCCAGTTTATTGCATCCATTCTGAGCTTCCGTACACCGCACCCCAGAAAAAACTGAAGAAGCTGAAATCTCACAGCTCCCTCTATACACCGGTTAATCGTGGTGTGCCACAAGGATCCATATTGGGCCCCAATCTATTTTTATTAATTAGGAATGATCTGCTTGGAATAAACATTCCAGGAAAGTTTACGGTCTTTGCGGACGACACAACCATTTTATGGCGAGACAAGAACACTAACTCTCTGCAGGATAAAAAACTTTAAAACAGTGGTGTAATTCAAATCGTCTGATCTTGAACGTAACAAAAACCAACCTAATCTCTTTCATGTGCGAAATGAACAATATCAAATTGGGTAATAGTTATATCGTGAGCCGGGAAAACGCAAAATTTTTGGGAATCTTCAGACAGTAAACTGAAATTTAAACAACATGTTTGCAACTTAAATAAGAAATTAGCTTCTGGATATTATGCTGTGAAACGAGTAACAGAAGAGCTAGGAATCTCAACAGGAAAAACAACGTACTATGCCTTGATAGAGTCCCACCTAAGATACGGAATCCCATATTGGGGAGTATGCAATAAAACTCACACGCAAAACACACTCATCTTAAAGAAACGAGCAATTAGATATCTATCTACAGCAAAGACACGCGATCCCTATAAACCATTGTTTGTATACCATAAAATACATACAGTCAGCGCGAGACCAGATTGACCAAATAAGAATTGTGGGATGATTCAGACATTGAACAGATGGTTTCAAAGCTGTCTGTAGTGATCTACCCTGTACTGATGACGAGGCAAGAACCTCGAAACTAGTCTGCAGGTGGTCCTCCTGCCCGAATCAAAACAAAATTCTGCCATTTGGTTACAGGAAGCGCTTGAAATTGTTTCCTCTGCAATGAGGTACATTGCACAAGTATCTGTTGGATATAATTCAATACCCGTCGTGGTATGAGCCAAGGGAGTCGTTGTTTTCTGACAGGTATTTGCCAAAATTAGCCTACGTAGTAGGTGTATGTGGGAGTAAAAAGGGTAAAAACATCGGTCGGCGACGACTATCGTTATATCAGAACTTGCCAGAACCTCTGCCATGATTCGTTCAACAATTTCGTCAAATTTTCTAATTGTTGTTCTCGCTTTTCTAATGGGTATAACCCTGTTTTACTCTACCATTTTCAAAGGCTTCGGCATTGCCCTAATTGGTTGTCATGTTCCATCAAACTACCATTTTAAATTAATCAGCTTCAGTTTTCATCATCAGTTTTCATCAAGAAAGAGGAACGGAGAAATACTCATTCTGCATTTCCACATGCGTTCATTTAGAGGAGGCGATCTCTCGCACTCAAAGAAGGTGATTTTTGTCCAGATTTCCAAATTCCCTTTTGCTTTCTACTTCTTTAGGTAGAGAGAGCACACTGTAAAATGTTTGGTGAGTAGTCATAGTTTACCCTGTATAAGATTGGGGAGCGTTTGTCATATCTTGGTCATATGGTATTGTTCTACAAACTGAGAAAACATTCAGAAAATGTTCATTCCAGCCAGAAATAGGAAACAATATAAATGGAAAGTTCGTACGTGTTGTCACAAATGAAGACAACATCCTTTTGTATATCGCGGAATCAGAATATGTTTCCGTGTTTTTATTATGATTACCTCCCTCGTGGTCGTAGGGTTGGATTTGATTGCTGGTGAAGGAATTTTTTATTGCCAGAATACGATCAATGAGATGAACTAGCTGACTTGACGCCAACGTGTATACGTGCAATCGAACGTTTTATGTTGAAAAGGGAACATTCTTCACGAAAATTGAAAAATGTGATTTATTTGTAATATTTAACAGAAAACAACTACCTCTCCGGATAAAGCCACGCTGGACATTAAACTACTCTGATAAATATTGTGAGTAAGTGAAAATTCGCATTTTCATTCAAATAGTTGATTTTTTGAGTTTTCTCTAGTTTTCATTGAAAATTGATTGAGTAAATTAGATAGGGAGAATGTTATTAAAAAATATCACTCACAGAAATCGTTCATTTCATTGAAGCAAGGTTCGCTTCTCTCGCATTTGATCCCCAATACATTTTGGTCGAAGAAAATCTATTTCACTTTGCCAAGCTTATCAGGGAGATTGATAAAATTGAAAAGCAGGCTCTTCAGAAGCAATTATACACATCAAAGATGGAAATGATGGAAATATTTCTTCTGCGGTGACACTTCGAAAGTTATTTTTTGACATAGACCTGTCATGCGGATCCTATTCATATTTCCGAACAAAAATCGAACCTTTTATATTATACCAAGGCCAAAGCAATTTTCAATACCCGCATTCATGAAAAATTCTTAGCAGTATATGGATGATCGGTAAAGTTAGAGTAAGTTATAAGTGAACTAAGAAATATCAAGACGACTCAGTATATGATTCTTTAAAGCATTCAAAAACATTGAGAGTTTTAGACCATTTTTAATCATCATCGGAAATCGTAGATCGTATAAAATATTACTATTTCCATCTTTATGTGCCCTTGAGAACTTGCTGAACGTCTCTTTCCCAGTGCTTTTCGTTCTTTTAACGAACAGTAAAACTTTTCTTCTCATTGCCTTAGAAGGTGTTCCCCGAGGCTTATAACTTCCAGAAACTCTAGAAAGACACCCACTCATTTCTATCTGCATTCCTTTGTTCGTCACGAGGATCTCCGAATATTGCAGAATCTACCTTTTCGTGCGAAACAGAAAATATAGATTCCTCATTTCGTTCATTTTATTGAAGCAGAACTTTAGCAATTCAGGTAATTACAACGAGTTCTGATGCCGGAGTATTAATTAATCCGTTTAGTGGGGAAATCCAACTTCTCCAACTGATCGAGAAGTAAACTCACATTTCACTGCCACGAAAATTATATACTCCAGAAATTGTCCGTTTCCATTTTGCCGCTGCCGCATTTCCAATTCGTATACAGCGTTTAGATCAAAAATCGATAACGATGATTAGGGTAATGGTAACCAGTGATTTTCACTTATGATCTCTCAAGTGCTTGGATTTTTCGAGTATAAAAAAGCATGTACAGTTGTGTGCATAAAAAAGTCGTACAGTAGTTAAAGGCTATTGTGGGCCAGACTTGTCAATCTTATTCAAATTATCGACTTTGACAAGTAAGTAGAGTCCAAATTTAAGCTAATTTTGTCAGTAACGCGCTTTCAACATTTTTTTAGCTCAACTAGTTAATGCAATACAATGCAATTAGTGCAATGCTTTGTATGACTTTTTACACGCTTTATATCAGCTTGTATGTTTGTTTTTTTATGTTTGTTTGTTTGTATGTTTGTAACTGACTCCTTAGGGCGCGATTTTCACCCATTTCCAGACGTCCGAATGATTTGAAATTTGGCAGGTGTTCATAGTAGCGGTGACAATGTAATATGACATTTTTTTTATTATAAAAAAAACAAAATGGCGGCTCTAAGATGGTGGACGATATTTATGATAATGGTCCGATTCCATTCAAAATTGGTATATAAGGGTTTTCGGAGTCAGAGATTATGATTTTTTTACAAAATTCATGAATTCAAAATGGTGGCTCCAAGATGGCGGATGAGATTTGTGATTAGGGTCAGATTCGATTCAAAATTGGTATGTGACGTTTTTCGGGGTCAGCGATTATGAATTTCTCTTAAAAATTTATGAATTCTAAATGGCGGCTCCAAGATGGCGGACGAGATTTGTGATTATGGTCAGATTGGATTCAAAACTGGTATGGTTTCGGGATAGGAGATTTCGATTTTTTATTAAAAAAAAAATAATCTTTAAAAAAACTAAAGAACACGCTTTACTTCCCATGGACTAAAAAGTAAAATATAATTGGCAATTTAATTCCTCAAGTATAAAAAAAGCTTGGGGTGCTTGATAAAATTCTCTTAAGCTCTTGAACGCTCTGTATTGTTAAATTAAACTGAAAAATATGAGAATATAGATCGAAAGCACCCACGCTTTTTTTACATTTGAGAAATTAAAGTGCCACTTATTTTTTACTTTTTAGTCCATGGGAACTAAAGCGTGTTCTTTAGTTTTCAATGCACCCAACTGTACGAGATAATTTTCCGGCAATTAATTCAAGCACGCGGGTGATTCCGTGAGAAAATTTCAAACCAAACAATATTATATTGAATTTATGCTAATTTATTTTCATCTGACTTGGATATTATTCTAAAGGCCGAGTCAGATACATGGGTGCTCACCCAGGGTTTTTGACCCCGCATGATAAATTCCTCCAGTACTAACAAAGTTAATATTTCTAAACAAAAGAAAATATGACGTATGGAACGTTTATGAACTGTCTTGCAGTTTACAGGCAAAATAGTCAAAAATATATGCTTGTAAATTGCACATGCTTCAAAAACCCTGCATGGGCCCTGTTAACTGCAAGACAGTTTACATGCGTTCCTTTCACTTGCGTTTCAGAAATACTAACTTTGTTAATACAGGAGAAATTTATCATGCGGGGTTAAAAACTCTGGGTGGGCACCCATGTACCTGAATCGGCCTTAAGACAAAACGAGTGATTGAAACGCTTGTCGAGGTGTTAAAAATAGCGGTTTGGTATTGGGATAAAACTCCAGTATATTCAGCTATTTATAAGTGTAAAAAGTGGTTATTTCAAACACGGATATGCAATTCTGCAAAAAAGTTCAGGTGATATTCTAACATACTTGGTATATTCCATTGGAATTTAATATCAACCTATTCATAGAGTTGGCGTTACTAAGGAAGCGATGTCGGTTGTTATGATATGTTTCACGAATATGAGTACCTACTTAGGAAGGGGAAATTTCAATTCACGAGATTCGAAATGGTTGTTTCACTACTAAAATTAGTATTTTTTTTTGTATCTCGCATCATATGCTCAAGCGGTTGGGGGTGATTCACTTGCTGTGAATTCTTGCTAATCCACTTTTCATAATCTTTATAAAAATTAAAAATTGTTGTTTTAAAAATTGTTATTTCCATCAACCGTCTGCCTCCTTACGAGCAACCCTCAGAAGTCTTCCAGTAACTTGAGCGAGCTGGGGAAGATGCAGCCCTTACCTTTTAACGTGTGATGCCATGCGCAGAGCAAGCGAGAACACTTCCTGCGCGACACCGCCAAGAACCATTGATCATATTATAATCATAGTTTCAGAAACATTGAATGATGTTCCTGTCCACCGAAAGGTAAAAAATTACAAAAAGAGTATTGTTTTGGCATTATTCAATGAATGGTGGTACAAAATGGTCCATAGAGTTGAACAACGCGTTACAGAAACTAACGTTGGAGTGTTGCAGAATAATAACGCCAAAGATGTTAGAATTATTGAAGATATGGATTGGTCAAATGCGCCTGTGAGGAAGCAACGACCAAACAAACACACAGAGAGAGAGAAGATATGAATTTGACTTTGGTCAGTGTCTCAGGTGACGTTCAATTATTTCATATACAATTATTGGTCCTTTTTTTTGTTTTTTTGTTATGATGTACTTATATCACATAACTTCTCCGGAATTTATCTATAGCAGTTTAACTGTTCAGTTACTGTATTTCTATAAATATTTTTTAAGGTTATGTTTATGAATCACCAGAGTTCACAGAGAAAGTCTTCGAAGAAACTGCAAAAGAATGAATAGCACACTGGAACAAAGATTCCGGAAGGAATCTAAGAATATCTTGAGTAAGATGCCTAAACACCCTGGTGTAGCGATTCATACCTGCAAAACTGTGGAATAAAACGCGATACATTCGCCAACTTGATTAATTCGAAAATAAATGAATTAGTGGTATGCTTTCCGAATGTTCCGCAATACTTTCGTGTATCGCCACCGTCGATTTGAAGACGCCATCTCTGGATCCAATTACAGAAGTACACCATTAATTCATTTGTTTTGTCTCCAAAATAATGAAAACAAAATCGAATTAGTCGATACACCATGGTTTTTTAACATCTTAATCTTGAGCTATATAATTTTGACATATTCTTAGGATGCGAGAAATGATTTAGCTAATGAAAAATTCTTACAAAATAACTTTTTTTGCAACAAATACACTTGAACATTCATCATTGTTGTTCAATTAATTTTTGAGAAAATAGGTGGACTTCTTGAATGATTGGACACTGTACGAATACTTTGAATTCCCTGTTTGATGAAAGTAGATTTCATTTTCTTTATTATCACAACTATCATTGTTTTTAGGGCAGTAGAACCAGATGCAGGACTCATTGATAAAAAGTCAGAGCGGGCCCAGGTAAACATGATGTTAATTGTAAAACTATATACAGTATCGGAAAATTTTCATCTTGGATATGGTGGTTTTATGAGACCGTGAAGAATAGCTTGCTATATGTTGAGAGAGCATTACAATTTCTCCTCTACTCGCTCGAGGAAGGCATATCAGCGTGAGATGTTAATTCGTCGAGCGAGGTAACAGGAGAGGCGCGCAGTAGTGCGTCTCTCTTATTTATGTGGTATTATCATATCATTGCGTTCCTTGTTGCTCGCGTAGATTTCTGTCTATACCCCAGATGAAAAGTTACCGATACTGTAGGTATAACTGTTTCCAAATTATAATATAATTGGTAGGTTGGCTACAGAATTAACGCATATATATGGATTGCCAACTTTACAGTACAATCTTATACAACAGATGTATCCTCCACAGAACGAACGTTTCGTCTGCATATCATACTTGAGATATAACTGCACTACTTAGTTGAGGCAGACATTTTCCTAATCCAGTATAATGATTGGACTAATCGGGTGATATAGCTGTGATTTCCCAATTAACAATGTATACTATCCAAGTATATTTACTTGCACTAACGATAATTCAATTATTGTCGTTATTTTTATATCCCGATTATTAAGAAATATGCTACGAATTATATAAAATTTTTCCTACGATTACGATTACCACATCCGCAACAGTGTGGTTTGCAATGTAGGTAATCTAAGAATACTGAAAATATTTCAACACTTATTATTCATATAACAAGCTTTCATTATAATTTCACATGATAATGGACGAGTTTTCGACTTATGCGATCATGTTTATTACTATTTATCATATTGACATTGTATTTGTTATTTCGAACAAAAATAAATAAATTATCTCTGTAACTCACAGAAAACCCTAAATTTCACATTTGAAAAAATCATTTTATACGTTTTCGCGCATCTCAATCACAGAACTCATAATTATATCTTATGACTAGAATGCGTTTCAAATATGGCGGATGAACAAATCATGCATAACCTGCAACACTGTAATGTCCTCTTCACAGTAGCGGCGCATAAAATAATGGGCGTATCATAGGGATGGAAAATGGGTTGGTTTTCTTAAAAATGAGAAATTGCATAGTTTTCTTTGCCTTTCTGCAGGAATTACCACAATCCTTAACAAAACCCTTCATCATATAGAACGGCTAATGATACTATATAATCAATAAATAAACATTTACTTATTGTCCAAAACACTCGTGTTGAAAAAATAAAGAATCAACATTCAACAGTGACGTGACAACGCCGCTCTGTTTACAAACAAACTGGCAAGCTTAACCGACAGACGTCCTAGATTCTACTCGTTTCCTCTTGGAACTACAAGAAATAACGTATGTGTTTACTTAGTAAAAGTTGTCCTCTTTGCGGATGCCCACGATTTGTTCAAGTTTAGGGTAGCCGACGATACATGAAGCGCGTTCTAGTCATAAGATATAATTATGAGTTCTGTGATCTCAATAAAAGCTTGTCTTTAAAAATATTTTTTTCAGTTATTTCATTTTATGCTTTTTAGTTGTGGCTATAGTTATCACAAGACCTGCTATATGTGACTTTTGAGCTGTCTAGCTCTTGAATCAGGCAGTCATCTAAATATTGGATCATCCACTATCTTGGAGCCTCCATCTTGAATTTGGATATTAACAAATCTTTTATGATCTTGGACCCCAAATACCTCCACGTGATAATTTTGAAGAAAATCAAACCGTAATCACAAAACTCGTCCGCCATCTTGGATTTATAAAGTTCGACAAAAAAGTCATAATTACAAGAATCGTTCGCCATCTTGCCGACGAAAATTTGCGGTTTTCTTTATGTTATATTTCACTGTCATTGTATCCCAAAGTTATTCAGTTTGGTTAATAGTTATTTTTACGATATTGGTTCTGGTATGATTTGCAACCAAACCAATCTAATATTGTTCATATTTGGAATAGTTATTCAGCAATTACAAAGCAACAGGATCCTTTTAAACCAATCTATTATCGTTCATCTTTATAGTTATTGATGGTACTAGTGTGTTATGTTGAAAATAAGTCACGCGAGAAAGATTTATAAATTCTCAAGTGACTTAGGAAACTTAACACACGAGTGGCATACAATGTTTTATCCAACACATGATAGTTATGACTGTCATTAATGCTATTTTAGACAAGTGAACTATCAAATAACTCACAAGTGTGTTATTTTACAGTATACTGTCATGTGTTGGATAAAAATAGTTACTCAGCAATTACAAAGCATCATCGGCAGAAAAGCCAATATTACTCAGAAGATCCTGAATAGTTTATGATTAATTAATTCAGACACCCTTTGAATCACGAAGGGTGATTATGGTGACAATTCCACTCATGTATAATAATTCCCATTTGTTAGTAGAAAAATCATAGTTTTTTAGTTAGTTATTAGTTAGTATCGGCTAAATATGAAGAATCAGAAATTCAATTGGATAAAAAATCGGATAAATAACGTTACCGTAGCAACGCTAGCATATACAGTCGTTTATCAAGCGTTGCCCGTAGCATCAGTTTGACAATAATTGGTACTGTCAAAAAGAGAATCAAACAGCAAATAATATTTCAGTAAGTATGTCGGGGTATAAGGTCGAATTGAATCGAGTTTTCTATCGTACCAAATACCACGCGAGCTCAAATCTAGCAGGATATATTTTACGGTGGTTTTCTCATACTTACTTTCATAAAAATAATTCAAGTCGAACCGTTCTGAAAAACTCACGAGAGCGTAGCTGAAGCTGTCGGGAGTTATTCTGATTATTAATGTTCATATGGTCTCATTTGATTGTCAAAATAAAAAGTACTCTCAATACAATTATAAAGAAAATATAAGTTGGCTATTTGTCATGGTCTTGTGATATTACCTGCGACAATCCCACTCATGTATAATAATTCCTATTTGTGAGTACCAAAATCGTAGGTTGCTATCGGCTAAATGAGAAGGAACAGAAATGCATGTGGATACAAAAAACGGATGAATTACGTTACCGTAGCAACGCTATCATTTACTATTCGTTTATCTAGCGTTGCGTTGCGTCGATAATTGTAAATGTCAAAAACAGAAATATCCAAAAATAACACCTATAAATATCCGGATGGATCTGAGCTCTTGTGGTATTATATAGATAATTGAAATGGATTAACTGTTGAGTTGGGTTTGGGAAGATGCAAGCACTTTTATGATAAATGAAATATTTACATTTGTTGCCAGTTATTTTTGATTTACAGTCATGAAATAATGCGTTCAAAATTTCATTCCTTTGAAATCCGGAGATTATTTTCAGAAAAACTTCTTTTCCTTTCCTGTTAACTGTTTTTTGTCTATAGATGAACTAACATATTAGCAGACATCGTTATCTTTTTCCGCTACTAGTACATAAGTATTTGAATTGACCATATTCACCGTCGCCATATTGTCATGCGACAATACCAACTATATCCATTGTTACCAACGGTTAAAAATATAATGTTTCTGTAACAAAACCGCGAAAATTAGGAATGTTTTATTTGGTGCATATTTCATGTGCGTATTTTGCGAGTTTCAGAAAAATGTAACTGAAGAGAAAATCTACGATAAATATAGCACTATCGGTATCAGCTTTCACCTGAGCTTCAATAATGACAACATTGGCACTATAACTTAGTAAAACATTTTGAACTTTATATATTTGCCTTTTATACACTCGGTAAACAAAAAAAGTGCAATTTTTGACGCTGCCTTCTGTAAATTTCTCTTTTTATTTCAAAATATCATTTTCATTTGATGTTTTTGGAAATTTCATCTAATAATGAAATCAACTTGATACTAAACTCCCTCCCACTATACTAAACATTTTTTGATAACTGAGCTGCCTAAGTAAAAATCATTTTAAAATTTCACTGACGTATGTTAATTAGTAATTTTGGTTATTCTTAGTTGAGAACCCTGGGTAAGTTGGTATTGTCGCATGACAATATGGTGACGGTGAATATGGTCAATTAGTCGTATTCAGTTATATTCAGTATTTTTTGTCATATGAAAAAGTATGGTATGAAATCTTGTAAAATTTTGTAACTGGTTTCAAGCCTGAAACGATATAAATTATACTCAACTACATATTGCAAGACAATTAGGGAGAAGCACCCTGTGTGTACAATTGAACTAAATAGAACTATACTAAATTAGTTGGTCATGCATTCTAACATGCACTCATACATTTTGTTATAGCGTTTATTTTTTCAAACATGTTTTGAAGTGTAGATCCAGAATGTGTTTGACTGCGAAGCTTTAAGCTCAATAGTAAATAGTCTGATGGGAGCATTTGAAAGCCCTCAAATATAATTTCATAAATTTCTCGAAATCTTAACATTCAACATTAAAACGCTGTGACAAGAAAATTTGTCGATACTCTTCATTCTGAGTGATGTGGCTATGAACGTGTAGATCTGAGTTAGAAAATGGATGGGAAGGAAATGAAGGTAACTCATCTCGGATATTGGAGGGTAGTAGGACCACAAAGCTTTTATCTTTTATAGAAGAATGACTCGGAGGTAATTAAGATCGTCTTTTGAAGTGAAATGTTAAATGAGATCTCCTAGAAAAATATACCAAAGAAGGTTGAATAAATACGAATATTTCATAATAACGGTAATTCTGTAAGATTGATGTTAATTTTTACTCATTCAATATATTTTTTCACACGTTCGTATAATTTTTACATGATAAATTGATATGTTAATATGTGTGAACATGAGCATACAGGCCATACAGCTTGCGAAGATACCACTACATTTATATATTTTTTTAAAGAATAACCAGATATTAAATAGTGGTAATTCTGTGATCTAAACGTTAATTTTTAACGGATGTTAATATTCACACATATTAAATATTCTGTGAAAAATATTTAAATGTAATAATATCTCTGCAGGCTGTATGGCCTGTATGTTGATGTTAACACATATCAACATTTCTATTTATTCTCTAAAAGTCATATAAACGGGTAACAAGATATGTTGAATGGGTAAAAATTAACTCACAGAATTCACAGAATTACCACTAATCAGGGGTAATTCCGTAAGCTTTATGTTAATTTTTAAGGGGTGTTAATTTTCATACACATATAATATCTGATTATTCTGTAAAAAATATATAAATGTAGTGGTATATCCGCAAGCTGTATGGCCTGAATGTTCATGTTCACACATATCAAAATATCTGTTTATTCTGTAAAAATTATATGAACGTATAGCAAAATATGTTAGATGGGTAAAAATTAACAAACAGCTTACATAATTACCACTATTGAATGGTTAATAATACATTGCACGATGAAAGATCATTTTCAAACAATGACAAATGGGTTATCAACATACCGGCAGTTCAATAAAAATCAATTACTGCCCTCACAACCGTTGAATTGTATTTTTTATATTCTTCCTGATGAAGCTTCTATAAAAATACTTTTCAATGTTGTATAAATCTCATAGAAAAAGTCATATTTTGATTGAAAACGAAAAAAAAAAAAAACTACATTGAAATATACTTTAGCTTATGATAGGAATTACTAGGATAAACATTGCATACAAACACAGTCCACAGTATAACTACAGGGTGAAATTGATTTTCCAATGTCATTAGCATTTGGTTGGCTTCTTCCGGACAAGGTTTTCCTTTCCCCTTTGATTGTCAGGTCTTATTCTAAGAGTAATTTTTATGAAGCCTCTTCGTGTAAAATACTTCAGACGGAACCTTCCCATTCGAATTTCCAGGAGAGAGAAACTCGAGTTGACAACCATCGAAAAATTCAAAGATTCAATTTTATGATATCCTCGAGTTTAACAAGTAAATCGATGAGGTCCACCATCACATACACCTAATACACCGAATATTGTGGAAACACAAGTAAACTCTTTCACCAACAAGTTTCACATATTCTGTCCCAGTTACAAACTCAATTCATGATTCAGATTGGAAGGTGAAGTTTGTTGTGGTTTAAGCTGCCTTCACTTATTACCAAATGAACCACCCCACAGCGACCTCCACCACTGAACTGTCTTCATCAAAACAAAACCTTCCAACAGCAGAAGTTATCATGATGTACATAACTCTGCCAGGATCAAATCCACAGAAAAAATAGTCGGGGCAGTTGTCAAGCGTTAAATCGTGAAACTTTTTGGGTGACATGGCTTCGTTTTGGCGCCTTTCAGTACTGTGTGCCAGATCTTTGGTGGATTTGTTCTCTCTTCTTTTCTATAGAAGTTTCCTTCTAAATACATTGCAGTAAGTGCGTGCTAAAACAGCATTATAAATGATGTGCCAGGATCGAAAGCTTCAGTTTCAGTTCGTACGTCAAGAAGAGTACTCCGACTACGCCACTGAAGATGACTGCCGCAGCTGCAATTAAAACATTTGGAGATTTTGACAAAAGACCAGGGCAAAACCCTGAAGCAACCAGAACATTGATGCCAACCGTGAAAGCATGCATTCCTATATACCCAATGAAAATGGTGTAACAGCCGAAACTGGTCGTAATAGAGTAGTAAAGTGTTAGTGGAAACTGGACAAAAGTTATATTTTTTTCTCCTTTTCTTATCTCCTCGGGTTCCTTGGTTCTTTTATACAGTACCGCAGCTATGGAACACTCCTGAATCCACCACCTGGTTCTGGACACCTGATCGAGTGTGTAATTCAGACAGTTATTATAGGTAGCTATAGTTGTTCAGTATTCTGCTATTTTGGCAATCGGCCACCAACAATTATCGCTTATTTAATGGCGAGAAGTGAAGACTCAATTCTTAACTGAATTTAGGAGTCTTGGAGTATTTCTTTATGGATACCCACAAAGAGTCAAACAAGCTTTTAAATAAGTTTTTCAGTTTTAAATAAGCTTTTCAGTTTTAAATGAGCTGCTCAGTTTTAATTAAGCTTTTCAATTTTAAATAAACTTTTCCTTTTTAAATCTGGTAGAACCCTTAATTGTTTTTTTGTAGACACTGATTGGATGATTTTCAAAATAAAAATTTAAATCATCAGCGAGACCAGATGCAGAAATGGACGAAATGGTGGATAAACGAAAATTCAAAATCTAATCCCTATCTCACGTCAATGTTGCCAGTGTTATCAGTGTTATCAGTGTGACCAAATTGTCACATTATCAAAGAACAGCTGATCAACTGTTGGCTCATATTCATACACAATGAAGCCACCATCTAGCCTGTGCATGAAAGCTTCAATTATACTGTCTCTGTCTGCCTGATGATTATAAATTACATCTATGGTTTGGACGGAATTCTCACATTTCGTCAGAACTGGGTAATTGCTTTGTCAAACCAAATAAGAAGAACTATCTATAAAATGTTAAGAAAATTCAAATAATTCAAAAGTGACTTGGACAGTTGAGTATTACCAAATAAACAAACACTATTATTGATTTTATTAAATATTTAATTATCCAGCCTTGGTGGAGTATTCAGCAGGGTTCTTCGAGCTTTAAAATAAGAGTTTATCAACAAAAACATTGTAAGTCATATTCAGGAACTTATAACTCAGTTGGTGTTTTGTTCATATTGCCATGCTCCACAGAAATGAAAAAATGAACGTTTGTAGAAATACAACTGTTATAATAGAAAATGTCCTAAATTGAGCTTCAAACTGTGCAAATGACAACGGAATTAATATCAATCACAACCAAAGTGTGAAAGAATAACGAAGGACTGATTTCCTTCGAACAAACAAAGACAGAACAGAACATGAATCTCTGTTTTCAGAAAATGGAAAGCATTAGACGATTTACCAATCGCATGAAGGTTCAAACAGTGACGAGTATTATGGAGTGTGGATTATAGGTGAGGAAAACAGTAATGAACTACTCAGATCATAGCCGGCACTCAGAACGATCATTATGAAATATATTTCTTTCTTTCAATGTCTCCTTACCTGTTTGCGTGCTAGAATCAAAAAACGTACTAGATGTTTCCACAGTCATGGAACTGATGGTCCCGTCCAGGATTTGTGTGGAAGAATCTCTCCTTCCTCGATATCTCTGGCAGTCGTCGCTCTGGGAACTCTGTCTACGGAAATTACGACATCGGATCATCTCTTCCGTCGTTGATTGTCTTCGGAAGCCTCTCGCTATCAAGATTTCTTCCGTGGTCGATTGTCTTCGGATTGCTGGCCTGTAGTTTTCGGTAGTTAGGGGAGGAGCGCCCCTATTGTTCGGACTTGGTTCCCGGCTGGAGCAGCTGAATTAGGTAGAAAAGAGTAAGTTTTGGAGTGAAATCATTTCAAATTTCGTGTAAACATATAGAGATGGGAATGTTCAGCTTCAGCTAGGAATCGCTTTTTAGCCATTTTACGAATATATCGTTGAACAAAATTCTTTCAAAATCTGATAATTTCCATTTCATCAAATTACTCTTTTCAGTGAAGACGGAACAAAATATGTATGTGAGTATGTATATATGTATAATCGCCGAGTCTGATTTCATTGTGGGATTTTTGCAATTCTGTTTCATTTTGTTAGTATGATCTAGAAAGTCTATAGTATAGTTGTCTAGAAGACAACTGAACTGGATAAGTCGGATAGTGTTAAAGTTATAGAAATTGTTATTTTCCTCAACTGGCTGCTTCTTTAACTCTTTCATGTGTAATGTCATGCACGAGATCGGGTTAAGAAGCAGCGAACGCTTTATTCACTCGCCACCTTGCTAATGTAAACTCAAACACTGAGATTGAGGAGGATTCAACAGTGACAAGAACATTCGGTTGGATATATTGCGCGAGCTAGCCAAAATAACCGCAATCGAAGAACATATCAAAAAACTGTCATGTGACTCCCACGAACATTCCATCCCCAGAAGTCCATCAACCAGTGAAATGACTAGCATTAGAGCCCACATGTACCAAAGAAACAAGATGGTTTTATTCACCAAGAAAAGAGGGTACCTATTTCTGACCATGTGATTTTGGATTTTGCACACTTTGAGGTCTATAAAAAAGAAACATTTTCCCACAATATAAACTTCCAAACCATTCCAGAACATCTCCAAATAAGTTCTTTCAGAGCAAAGTTTGTGAGTGCAATATATGATAATATAGACATTTTTTTCAACAGAGCGTATGTATTTATCCTGGGTTTCAGTGTACATTAAATGGAAAATGTCAGTTCTGACAAGTAGTAGTCAAGAGCAATGTTGCCATATTTTTATAGAAGATAAGATATAGAACTTATTCTGGATTGAAAAAAATTTTAATGTTTTCATTTCTAACCATTTGGATGAATTTAAATATTTTTTTAGGACTATCCCAAATTTCCCTATCACAAAAAAATAATAAATCAAGGCGAAGGCAAGGGGAAGCAAACTCAGAAGTGTACACTGGAGCCTATCTCTACAGGGTGTGAATGATTGAAAGTGTTGTCAAGTTTAGGCGAAGTGGTCGAGGTGTTAAAAGCGTTTGCTCTCACTAAGGTGGGTGGTTCGTAATCCACATTTTAAGCTGTAGGTCCCGGGTCTCTCTTGCTTGCACAAGATCTGCTTTTGATGGATTTTCTCCGAAAACCTGGAAGATTCGTAATAACGAATTTTAACAAAAAATAAATAAAAAATTCCGAATCGATGGCACAATCGAAGACAAATGGAAAAATTTAGATCAAGCAGGTAGAAAAAATAGCACTCGCATTTTCAGTTTTCTTAAGGAACTGAGGGAGAATCTGAAAGATGAAGTTATAAAATCAGCTCAAAAATGTCGATGATTATTAATGATACTGACATAGCACGATGATACAGGATCAACAAAGAAGTTAATAAACAGATTCAAGGGGACTATACATCAACTTCAGTTCCAAAAAGAGGCAAAACATTAATAAAAACCAAAAATATTCGAAATTTTTTATATAGGTATCCAGAGAGACACGTATTTAAGAAAAGAACTGTTTACTGATGCTATTGGACATACCTCATTGAAACAAGTATGTACTAACTCAGGAAGAATACTGGTCAAGTAAGGCTAACAACTTCTTGTTATCAAGAACAGACGTAAATTCAAAAAAGCATCTGTAAGAATATTGTATCAAACAATTTGCGCTCTTCTCTAATTCTCCATCACAGTCTTTGAATACAAATTCTATATAAGCTCTATCGAAATGAATGCAAGGGTTAATCGATCAGTTGATCAATAGATGGATATTGGAGACTGAAGGGTGACCGGTAGCTCAGCGGTCTGATGCACAGGCCTTTCGAAACTCCAGCATAGCGATAGTCGGTTCAAGCCCGATGTAGGTACGAGAGACATTTTCTGAAATACTCACTATAGTATCGATAGGCGACCGCATGCCTTGTTGAAAAGCAAGTGTATTGTGAGTTGTCTAGATGCCAATCTCGTCTAGTTCTAGCTTGGAGTGCTTTCGACCACCCGAGGTGGTGCTGTAGGTTTTCCGGGTTTTTCTACAGCTGAAAAGTGAATAACCCACCAAAAATCAGTAAGTCGCCCCTGAGGGCCAATAATAGCCTTCCTCTACCCGCACAGGCTATGCCTTTGGGTACACTCTACGAGTGTTTATGACGGAGTATTATTATTATTATTCAAACCAAAGAAGATGAATGTCGTGTTGATTGTAATGAGTTTTTTTGGGAAAATCGAATATAGTGAGAAACTAAAAACATATGTCACAAAGAAAAATAAAAATGAAGAAGTCTGTATGTATTTTAAAGATATGAAAATATTGATGTCACCATTTTTTCCGTGGAATATTGATGTGGTGAGTGGATGGGTAATGAAGGCTTTACAACTTAATACAATGAGTCTAAAATTAGTCAGAACGATGACCAAATTGTTTGTTAGAAATAAGTGGAATCCACTGATTGAAACGATTCGCTTTGAAGAAAGAAAATTAATCTGGATCAACTGTGGAATAAATGTGAAAGCCTTAGACTAACATAACGACTTTAGATCACCCATCATCCATCAACATAAACACAAAAAATACTTCCTGCTCCTGATGAAAAAAATTCAAACTAATATAAATGAAGCTAGGTTTGAATGACTGTAGAAACTCTTGAATGATCTATAACGAGAAAGAAATTATCCTGTGTAAAACAACAAGTAAAAAGAAATTCCATCGACTTTGTGCGCGTAGTGGTAGTGCGAGAGGGTTGCCTTCAGCAACATAATTTCTTTCGAAAAAGAGAAGGATTTTCATTTATCATCGATAAAAAGAGTTGTATTTGTTTAGATTATTCCTCGAATAAAATAACCACTGAAACGGTTTCATTAATTTATATTGTCGTTTAGTTTTGAATATTATAACCTGGGTTTTACTAATTATAATAAAAACCACGTTAACAATGCGAACGGCAGCTCTTCGTCGGTGGCATTGAGGTGTGGGTGATTGCTATTTAAAAAAAAGTTATTTTTATTGATTGAGATATTGTGCTAGTTGACATGGAAAAAAATAATTTTTTGTAGCTGTTTGTGTCTAACTGACTGAATACTTATTATATATTCATCAATGATGGATCTAATAACTCAACACCAGCTATTTGAAAACAAAATAGAATAATTATCGAAAACCCAAAACTTCATGCACTTCTACAAGTCTACTTATATAACCCTTTATACTAATGCTTGACACAAATATTCTATAACGTAAATCATTTCAATCATCTTATGGGGGTGATAAAAGAAAAACCAGCTCACTAGAATAACTCATCATCAAAAAATTAGATCAATAGGAGGCTTATGTGTTTTCAGGAGCTTCTCCACTGCGACCTCTGCAGATCTATTGTGTGTACCCTCATGTAATGTTACAGTTCCTTGTCTAGAGTTGCCCCCCAATGATAGACTCCATAGGCTAGACCTCAGGTCTGACTTATGGAGGGTTGTAGATGTTCCTCCCCCATTGTCAAAAACCTCAACTTCCTCAGAACTTCGCAGTGTGCTAAAGTTTTCTCATCTTGGCAAAACCTGCATTTTACTATGAAAAGTCAATTCGATGTGGTCCATGTGTTTGTCGAGTCTGAAATGCCCTATTATGGGCCCACACAGGATACTGGTTGTTTACTTGTTTTGGCTCAGTGCGTCTTCTTCTGGCGCATTGTTCTACTATTCTCGAAACTCATTTTTCACCCAAGCACTGTATCACCGAAGTACTGTGATGCGTTTTTGCTATAGCACAGGAAGGTTCTGGACAAATAGGAGCTATCCTGCTTCTTCTCGGACTAGTGTATCTGCCTCTTCATTGCCCTTATAACTTGTCTGTCCAACTCTTGCACGGTTTTCAAGCAATCCCAAACAAGTTTGTAATCAATATGCAGAGTTTATTGCCACTTTGCTGTTATGGAGTATATGATGATGGTCTTTTCCTCAAACTCTTGCCTTAGCAATTCTCCTGCACAGGAATATTGCTGCAACGTAAGCACAGTGGGACTCTTGTCTCTGGCTTGGTTATATATACTCCTGCTTCTATTCTATATAGTCTATGTATGCATTAATTGGATGTCGTTCCTTCCATGCCTCTCTGTCTATTATGGAGTTTTTCCCGAAGCTATACTTAGGAAGCAGCTCATTTGACGACATTCCCAATTTCCATTATGAAGTCGGTTTCCAACTCTTTCTATTGTATTTTGTACATCTTACCGTGCAGTCTGCTTATGTGCGCTTGCCCTCTGGTCAATCTATTTGTGGCTGACCTTATAATAATAATAATAATAATAATAGGTCTTTATTTCCCATATACAAAAAATAAATCAGAACAAAAAATAAATACATATGGGAAAACGCCGAAGATCAGCTGGTTTCATGAACATGAAGTGCATGAGACCTCTGTTATTATTCTTGAGCGTGGAAAAAAAATATTGTTACAAGTTACATGAAAAATGTCAATTCAATAAATTAAAAAAAGAAAAAAAAAACAAAACAAAACAATAAATAATAGAAATCAAATCAACCTTATGTGGAGACATGACGTGGTGGTAGCTTCGGCAAAACTTTTGAGGCGGCTGTTGAGCAGCTTTTATTGTTGCCAGGCAGGCTTGCCGTTGGATGCCATTTATCTTTTGGATCGCCCCAGCCTGCGAGTCTTTGGACACCATACCACCGAACCATGAGCCATCATGGGTCTAATGACCCTGGTATATAGCCATATGATCATAAAACAATATCAGTTCCCCAGATAAAATTTTCATATATGGACCGAAATTATTGTAGGTATAGTCAAAATCGGTCTTAACGTGCGGGTGTGAGACTTAGTCAACGATAATTCATTTAGTTTTCTCTCATTGTGTTGAATCATACCCGTTCAAATAAAATCCCAATGATACATGAGAGACTATCCTTTCATATAACATTATCGACAGACTTCATATCCGAATTTTCAAGTGTGCATCAATTCCCTAGAGAGGGAACATGTGAGTCGTTACCGTTGCTGGAAAAGGGACATGCTTATACAGGGGTTGGTTGATGAGATGATGAGGTTTCGACATTACTGTTTGTTGGATTTCAATAGATCATTATCCCGGAGAAAGTTTTCGAGAAAAAAAAAGGTTGCGTTGTTCGTTCCTCTGTTAGGGGGTGTATATGCTAATTACTATTGTCTTTGGTGAAAGATATCCAGTTGATAGTACAGGAAGGAGGCTTTCCATGTTTGCAATGTTTGTTGTGTTGGGGCCTATTCCTTGGTTAGGGTAATCTTAAAGATGAAATTCTCATAGAAATTGGAGGCTACTGTATTGATGGGGTTTTGGATGGACAAGAGATATCAAGAAGATTATCCAGTCAGATATATATGACTGATGGTGACTGATTGCTGTACTTTACTCTGCATTCTGTCCAACCTCGTGAAGTATTCGTTGGCCAGTCGACATGGCATTTGACAGGCGTTGATCTGAATCGTGAGGCTGACATGTTTGTGAAATTTGAGGCGCCTGTCCAGGGGATCTATTTTTGAACCATTCGGTTTCAAATCGTATACGTAAAAAAGAGAAAAACATACATGTTTCATGTGTATTGGTATGAAATAATAAATCGAATTCGCATACGTAAAAACTCGAGAATAGCACTCCAGCACATAACAGTACTGCTGCATCTCCGCTTACAGACGCATGCGCATATATCGCAGTATTAATAAAATATAGGATTGGACCGAACCGATCGCCTTGAAGAGAAGTGAAATTACGAGATTAACGAGTTTGAAATTGACAGATGTCAGGTAAAAATAAGAAATTCAGATTGGCCTTTTATCGTCTCAATTGTCTGTAATTGGATGAGTTTTTCTTTGTCGAAATGGAGAACAAAATAATAATAAAGTAAAACCTATTAAGGAAAGATGTTTTTTGGAGAACATGGATGAGGAAAGGATAAGGGTCGCATATTTTCAACAACGATTCGTGAATTAATCGCAGAACACAAGAAATTTTACGTTACGTAATTTGACAAGTTGCTGTGAAGTTAGGTTTTTTCAATCGGATTGAAGCACAATATTCCTTGATCCACTTATATTGCGACATGAACTGAAGGGTGGTTTAACTTGACTCAATGAAATCAATGAAGACCGTCGAGATAAACGTAGTCATTGGCAACTTTAACTAACAACAATCCAAAGCAAGAGAAGTCTCAAGTAAAAAACTTAGAGAATATCCATAGAAATTATAATATATATACTTACTCTAGAATGCCAATCTCCTCTTCGTGGGACACTGAAAAGTGTTGTTAAATTCCAAATGTTTTCATCAATGCGCATGCCCATAACCGGTCTCCTAGCTCTGCAGCGTTGACAAATTTCAGAAAATTTTATCTTTGTAGTCGAGATTCTGTCGAAAATAATCTAACATTACTGTGAAGCCTACCTAAATTCCCGTTGACTTGTTGGGATAATGCAACAGTGTTATCAGTTTTCAATTCTCGCAGAGGAAGGAAGGTAGTTTGCCAGAGCCAGTTTGGGTTAGTTTGGTGGTTTAGGCGATTTGTGTTCATTGTGAAATTAACCTTAACGTTATTGTGTTTATTTAGATGTGCTTTTCTTATTGCTGTTGTTTACTTCAATTATTCATCGGTAGTGTGTATGCTATTGGTTTTCAGGGTGTTCTGTAGTGAAATTTTAATTTTGACAATGTTGACGTGCTTGGTTCTATGGTGTGGAAATAAAGGAAATATTTATTCCTGGAATCCATTATTTTTAGTAAGTACCTACTTGAATAGGAATTGTTGATGGCAAATCTAATAAATAACATAAATAGAGCAGAAATAACTCCCATCTTTGATAAAACTGATAATATTAATCCTTTCTTTACGTTTGACTTATATAAATCATTTTAAGCTTGACGAGAGCAAAAGGCATGACATGGCATGATGATTCAACAACTTCACTCACAAGCTAGCTCACTCCTCTGGAACATCGCAGAAAGGTTGGCGATCTGTCTGTGTTTCATAGATATTTCCATGAACGATGCTCTTACGAAATATTATCAATCGTTCCACCATTAGCGGTCCCTTCGAGACTGACCCGTCGAGCTCCAGTCCTCAGCACATCCATATGCCGTCACTTTGGAGACATGCCGAACATCTGTTTCCCAGAATATCAATTCCTACCTGCCTTCCTTTGGTTCTCATGATGTTCTCTGAACAATACAGGATGTTTCTTTCCGTGGGAATCAGAACTTCACCAATAGTTACCTACTCAAGATATATTTTTTTATTGTTATTTTATTCGATGAATTTCTCGGATACAATCAGTTTCACAACATAGGTATGCCCACCAAAACTTTTCGTGTCTCATAGACTGACCTGACACCAACGTATTATTAAATCGATTTCACTCAATAAAATCATTTAAAAATCGCCCTGAAACCCACCCTGGTATGAATGAAACTGGTCCTGATCATGCGCATTAAATAATGCATCGAACTTTTTACAACACTTTCGTCCCATTGAATTGGCATTCTAGAGTAAGTATATATATTATAATTTCTATGAGAATATCTCAGAAAACTAGGCTCGGAGAAAAACAGCATAAACAGATTTTAGGAAGGCAGACTCCTCCATATTCTGATAGAGTGCGATATAGTGTTTTAACTTGGGATGATATCAGCTGACAGTAGGAGAAATATCAAATATTGATCTTTTCGTCGAATTTCTCAGGGAATTAGGCCATAGTGAATTTGGTACTACTTACGTTTACATTACAAAATACAGAAATCACGAAAAAAAATACTTTGTCATAATAATTTTTGACCGAAAATAGGGCAGTTTCGACTGTCTGTGGTTACCAAAAATTGGGACTCCTGGAAAATTTCGAGCATGTAATGAAATTTCAACTTGAAACACACCTAGAAGAATCGGGAGACCGGCGTCTACGTCCCTTTCCTGCTACGCTCGTGGATTGTCGACGCAATGTTTTCCTACTTTTCCTCACAGGACTGATATCTCTTTCTCCAGATCTGTCCGGACTCAACCGTGATTTTGAGTCCCTTCTTCCTTTCGAGGCAGAATCCGGACTCAGGGAATCCCGCCTAGCTTTTCGCCCAGTTTCATCCACGTCCGGACACAATCCACTCGGCGGAGGACAACTTTCGTCGTAGGCGGTATTTTGACGTTGTAATCTCGAGTGTCTCCTCTCAGGACTTGCCTGAGTTCTTGAATCTCTTCTACCTGAGAAAACATATTGATATTAGTAAGGTATAACCTCCTTCAGTGAAAAAAAAATCTATTTATTATCGATTTGACATCATCAAAAGTTCATTCAAAGAGTTTGTTCAGAATTAAAAACAATATTAAAATTTTGAATCTCTTGATAAAAATTCTATTTTTTGTTCCCCCTTTTAAACCGTTTGGAAATTTAGAATTTTGATAGCTCGAATACAAGTCTTCCGCAATGCACCAATTTTTGTGAAGAATACAATTTTCTGATGAATATGTGAAAAAAATGTGGTGGAAGATTTTTGAAACTCAGTGTATAGTCTGGACTTCATTTTGATAGGCAAGCCATTATAGGTGTATTTGTCTATTTATAAAACTTTATGAAAAGTGTGTTTCATCCGGTTCACAGATGGGTGAAGGTAGACCTCCCTTCATCCCTTCGTCGACTGCATGTGTCTCACTGATTTGTTATTCTACACGGTTGCCGAAAAAATAGTGTACGCAACACGTCCAAAAACAGTTTTTTTTGAACGAGTGGACAGGATTCTAGGGTGAACCGTAGGTGAGTCCTGGAAATCTGCGAGTATATTGTTACGTAAATTACTATTTTGACTGAATATATAATGGTTTCTCTTGCTCAAGAAACTGGATCATTTTGGCTTGAATAATATATTCATTCCTTCATTACAATTATATACTCAGAGTATAGAAGTCAAATACGTCTATTACAATGGTTACAATCGGTACACAGCTTCCTCTGGGGTTCTCCAGAACTCAAATTTGGGGCTTCCATTTTTGTTTTTTGTTGATGATCTTTCCTTACAATCACTGTGTGACCATTTGTTTTACGCGAACGACAAATTTTTTCAAAAAAGATAATACTGAGAACTGTGATGAACTGCAAGAGAAGTCATGGACTCTGAATAAACTACAATTAAATGTAAGAAAGTGTGAAGTGGTTACATTTTCCTGAAAAACACATGTTATTGAACGCGACTAAATAGTAACTGGTTCATTTGTTTTTGAAACTCAACTGATCAAAGATCTTGGTGTTCCAGTCGATGACTCCAGGTGTCAATGAATATATTATAAACAAAGAAGTTTGGGAAGTCTTTAAATTTCATGTCTTTATCGTGAGATAACATATATTTAATAAATTATGGAATTTGCATATGTTCGCTCTAGGTTTGCATATGCGTATCTCGTTCGAAAACCGTATCATTAAAATTAAAAAACTCCATTAGAGAAAGTACAGAGGCGATTTCTTGAATATCCTTGCTTAAAAATTGAATCTGTTTACCCTGAGAGAAGTATTTCGGGAAAATTTAATATTCAGCAGATTTTATGTCACTTTTTTATATAATTTTATCCACAATCACATTATATGTTCGCAATTAATCTTCCAACTCAATTTCAATGTACATATTGCCTCTTTCCGTTATTTCAAACACAATTAGTGGTACAGTAATTAGAATTAGGTATTGACTATCCTCTATCATATATGAATTTCTGTGGTATTTGTAATGTGTGTGATATTGATGCAGGCAAACTATTTCCTTTGTTTGAATAAAGCAGCGGAAAATCATTGTGATTTACAAATTTATATTATCATTCAGTGAGAAACGCCAAGAAGCAATGAAAACAGTCAGTTCCATGCACGGAATTAGAAACTTGTCTGGAACTGCCTGAGTCTTGTGAGACTTGGGAAGTCCAGCACATACAGGTTATGATGGGGGCAGTGACAACTGAAAACCTGAATAGTACGGAACCTAATGTAGAGCAAAATAAATAACAATGCTGTAACAGCTTCTCAAAGCAAAGTTGAGTTGATCCGACAGGCTATTGGGCCAAGGAAAATATGTCTAAGCAGGGATCTGGTGCGTTTGCATCTTCTCCAGCAGCCGCGTAAAGATTAGTTCAGTAACACGCTAAGCTCAGTTTGGCAACCTTGATAGGGCCATGAGGCAGCTGCGTTAAGTCTAGTGTTGTAGGACTGAATGCACTGTATACAGGGTGTCCGGTAAACCTTTTACAATCCTGGAACTGGGGGTAGACCAGGTCATGACCGTTCAGAAAATCAAAATTTCACTTCAGTAAAAATCTCACCGTTTTCGATATAATGGGCATTTTCAGAATTTGGAAAAAATCGCTATCTCACCTTGGTTTATTGGGTTGCCATGTCTACAAATTGGGATAATTTTAAATATCTTCACTGTTGAAGAATACTGATGAGTGGTGCTTTCAGACGTACAAAACAGTTTTTCAGAAATTAGTACAATTTTTCGAGAAATAGGGGTATGATACCAATTTTTTGTAGCACAAATTTGACAGTTTTTTCTGAAAAAACTATAACCACGTGGTGGTGAACAGTTACTACAAAAAAGTACTTTTTGTCCAGACTTTAGAATGGGATAATCACTATGATTATTTTTGGATGGGGTGATATTTCCATTAAATTAGAGTATGGTGTTATTCTGGGTTTACATCAACTCTTACAACTTCGTCCAATGTATGATTCACGTTATTACAAGGATGTGGACAGAGTCCAAGAAGTTTGAATAACCATGAGGCTGATTATTTCTGGAACAGCTTTCCTGAAAAATTGGTCACCAGAACCACAGAACGACAATATCGCTAGTTTGGTTGCATGTTCAGTAAAACAACTTCGGAAACGAAGCAAAAATTAGTAACTTCTATAATAATTATATGAATCAATTTATTCGTCATTAAGTTTTGATTTTTGTTCGAAAATTTGAATAGGATATTCATGAAATCTGTTGTGGAATCATGTGCGGCTGAGAGACAAACTTTAGTCGCTATCTTCCATCGTTCTAGATAACCTCTGTTCATGTTGAAAAGGGAAACATTTTCCATGAAAATTGAAAACTGGAAAATGTGATTTATTTGGAATATCTAACAGAAAACAACGCCTTTCCCGGTAAAAGCCATGCTAGACATTGAACTACATTTAGTTTAGTTAGTAGTTTAGTTGTTGTTACTGTAGATAGTGTGAGATTACTTGAAAATATCAAGTTTAGTCATTCCAATATGAAAACAATAGTTCGGGAAAGGGTATAAAAATTTTCTAGTGGCATGTGGTGGTATTTCGAATTTTATGGAAATCATCAAAGTTAGTTAGTTAGTTAGTAGGCATTTTTTTGCATATGATGTCGCGGACTAAGATTTCAATAATGTGACAACGTTACTAAATCGACTGACGATATAAACTGTGCGATTGGTAGCTTGATGTGGTGAAATAACAAAAAACAAGAACATTGTCAACAATGTCTTTACAAAATATAAAATCCATTGAAATATTTTGAAAATTTCATATCCTGACCCACTGGAGATGTATGGACAAATAATATTCAAACAAAATATTGTTTTCTCTTCAACCTGTTTTCGGTATGTATCCTCGATATTGTCATATGAAAATGTAATGTAACTTTATTATTTCATTCCAGTTTCTGTATATTGTACAAATAATGATGAATATGTACGCTCAAAACGTGTATTGTTGATATTCCTGTATGAAAATAAAAACAGGTTGTCAACATGGGAATTTTTCTCATAGTTTTACATGATTCTAACCTCCGTGTTATATTTAGTTTTCACCCGACTTATTGAACATTTACAATCATTTTCGATTAGAGTTATCGTCATTATCGCAAAAACATATAGGTACCTTGTCTGCCGCATTGTGTTGTCGAGTCCCTCCTAGTGGACAGAAGTGGATGAACCTGTGTTGGAGCTGCTGTCGTGGGAACCGTCGGAGAAGTTGCGGGCGGGGTTACGCTGGATGTGATTATGGTCGGTGGAGGAAGAGCCTGAGTACTCGAATCCGAGGTACTGCCAGTAGTGATGGAGGGGAATCCAAGGTGGTGAACTGGTACTGAATCCGAAGCGGTTGAAGATGTAGATGGTCTTTGATCCTGTCTGGAACATGAAAAAGTCCATAATCTATATTCAAAATGGGGTATACATTTTTCAGGTTTTCATCATCTCTTTCAGTTTTTTTTAATAATACAATGAATTGATTTTATGAAGTGATATATCCAGAATACTGGGATGAATCTGAGTTCCAATCATATTTTTGATGTCAGTCTAAAAGTTCACAAATAGTACATGTCAAATAGGAGGTTTGGAGGAGTTTGTCCGTGAATGAAATTTTGTAGGAACAATTTATTCGTCATCAGAGTTAAGACGCTATAAAAGTATCTATAATAGATGAGTGAGGGCGGGAATTGGCGCAGTGCTAGCGCTAGGGCTTCGTGATCAAAAGGTCGCTGGCTCGATCCCCAGGCAGAGCAAGATTTTTTCAGTGAATTAATCTTGTTGCTGGCTGGAGATAATCTTCCACGATTCACTGTTGCGTTAATAATTAACAATGCTGCTCCCAAGGTGGCGTATGGAGTTAGTGACAGGGTCTATCCAGAACACGTGCCTAATGACCAGCAGTCGATGCCAACACACCACCGTGTCCGAGGCCTATTGCTGGCAGCGCTACGGCACACTTTCTGTCCTTGCCGTCAGCTTGTCAATTCGCCCAGTTAAAATGTTGACTACCTTTCTGCTGGGTCATTGTCACTCCCAGATATCCTCTGGCAACCTCATCACGGATTTTTCGACGCACTTTCTATCTTCTATTTCTGGGAACCACTCTCAGTCTTGTTTTTTTTTTCAATCATCCTTGGACTCCCGCACACGCTTCAGGACATCATTGTCTAGGTTGAGGGAATTCAATTGGACCCAAATAACCTGTGATTTGCTGTCATGACGGATTTAGATCACTCTTCATCCAGTTCACTAATGGTCTTGCTGGAGTAACCGATGAGTTTACCCTGTCACTCTCGGATTAGAAACAGGATAGCTCCAAGTCCCACGTTGCTAGCATCCATTTCCAAAACAAAGGTTTCGTTCGACAGGGGACAGTTCAGAACAGATGCGTTGAAAATGTGTTTGCCTCTCCGTGAGTCTAGTAAGAAGTTTATTGATGTTGGCAAATTCCAGTACATATCGGCGGTAATAGAAATATAAACTTAAGATACCATAGCTGGTAGATGTCTTTTAGAATGTGCTACTCTTTTACTGCTTTGGTCTTCTGCTAGTATACTGCTGTTCTTTCTCGTTCTTTCTGGAACAGGTAGAATTTTTTGGGCTCAGAATACCTCCTTCAGGTTTCCCACAGGTTTTTTGAACGATTTTCCGACTACAATTATGTCATCGATATACACCAGGAACGTTTTCCATGGTCCTCAGAACCATCTTCATCAATTTCTCAAATGTTAATGGAGCATTATAGAGCAATGGCATAACTGTTAAGTGTCACAACCCTGAGTCGATGGCGAAAGTTGTCTTTTCTCGATCTTCTGGAGCCAGTTTTAATTGTCTAGCCTAAGGTCCAGAATATCGTGGAGCCGGCTACGTGTCTAGGATGTCGTCTATTCTAGGAAGGGGATAACTGTTCTTCAGGTGGTTCAGTTGACAATAGTCTACGCAAAAACATGTCGATCTATCTTTCTTCTTCATCAGCACGACTGAAGAGGACCAATGATGGTTCGATGACGCCCTTTGTTGTCCATATCGCTCAATGTTTTGTCAGATTTTTTTCTTCTAGCTGACTGCTGGATTGTTCGAGTATTCGCAGTGTCAATTTTGTGCTGAACCACATTTTTTTACCCCCTCATGCTTTTCCAAAATTGGGGATGTCTAACTTTTGACTAGATTCAACATGACGAAATAAAACAATCATGTACTGAGTGTCCGAAGAAGAAACAAAACATACTAGATGTCCCAAAATGAATCACTATAGAAAAAACTAGATGTTCCAAAACATATCATTAAAGACAAAAACATGGTAACGCACCATACCAGGTAGTGTATGAGCAAAACGTACCACGTATCAGTCAATGGAAGATATTCTAGCTCTCTGATTGGTTGTGATCGAATTCGGGTGCACTTTGAACGTGGTGCAATTTTTCGCCAGTAAATTTATTCAAAAAAATTTTCTGTGGTAAACAGGCGAGCTGGGTTAGCTTGTTCAGGTTAGGTTTGAGTATGAATCGCGATCGAAAAACTAATTCACGAATTTTCGACTCGCAAGCTAGGTAAGCTTGCTGAGGTTAGGTTTGCGTGTCAATTGCAAACAAAAAACTAATTCACGCTAGTACAAAGTGCATTACGTTTTAGTCTGGATGGGCAAAATGCATCTGTGTTTCGTCACAACCAATCAAAGAGCTAAGATACCTTTCGCTGACTGAAATGTGGAACGTTTTGCTTATTTTCTATCGGGTATCTCCAAAAACATACACTGGATGATATTGTCCTATAATCTTGGTTGCCATTTTGTCGAACGCTTATTGCTGAGGTTGTCTGAGTATACGTTGTGAGTAGATAGGACGCACGTATGCGCGGATTATGGTTACTTAATTTTATGTTTCAGTTCAAAATAATCACTTTACAGAAAGATAACACCATTATTGATAGATTTAATAAATTATGAGGGGTGTGGGTACTCTATGAAATGATTTTCAATATTGGAATATGGAGGCAAAGTGATCATAAACCGAGCGTCGGAATACATTGTAAAAACGTAGAACAGCTTAAGCCTAACGTGTAAGAACTCATCCGTACATTTTTGTCTGGAAGTATACGCATATTTGTGTCTGTGCGTGCGTGCCTTATGGTCTGTATATGTGGCTTCGAAGTCACTATCATCTGAGTTGTTGGACATATTTGATAAAATAATTAGTAAGAACACAAAAGAAAATTCGAGGAATTCGGTAGACGTGTGCGAGAATCAAGTAGAGATATAAAATTCAATGAAAGCAAGTAGAATGCTGTGAAGCTACTCGTCTTTTCAATTTTAACAACTTTGCCCTCAGGTAACAGCTGCATGATATCGCGAGATTGAGCCTTCGTTTGAGTTGGCTCTTACTGCGGACTTATTCTCACCCTCAGTGCCACAAGTTCAAATGGGGAAGTATGGGTGAAATAATATCAATTTCTGGTTGCTTCATCATCGTTTGTATTATTGAATGAATGGGATTTCTAAAAATTTGCCGCCACATATAAAAAAAATTAAAATACCAGCTCACCTGTAATATGGAGTATCAGTCACAGTCAACGAGTCCCGCCTCTTTTTCTTGGCCCCCACTATTTTTGGAGGAGAAGGAGCCGCTCCCGATGTCGAGTTCCTTCGTCCGCTTTTTCCGCTCTCCCCCGACCCCCTTCTTGAGCTACGATGTGAGTGGTAGGTGGTCGAATCTCTCCTGCCGTTTCTGTGGAAATCCCCGCTGTCCCTCCTCCTCGTCATGGTGGTGCTGCTGGGACTCACGATCGTTTCTGTTGGTGTCATGGTCGTGGTTATGCTCTGTTTCCGCTGCCACAACTTCGCCACTTCCGCTTTGAAGTCGTGGATAATGTGGTGTGCGTTGGAGTCTCGGCGGGATCTTGAGCCCATGCTTCTGATTCCGGAATCAGCGCTGGACTCTCGACGTTTCCTGTATATTAAAATGGATATCATCAATATCAATATACTGGGTGTTCACGGAAGGTGGCTTGGCCCTATAACTTTTTTGGTTTTGAAGATATTGGAATTGAATTTGGAGGATACATAACACATGATACATAGAATTTCCGGTACCAGAACTGATATAAACTTTCGATTTTCGATTTCAATTTTTTTTGTCTACATATGACATTCTGAATATAACCATTTATCATTTGTTACTTTTTGTAACAAGAAATTTTTCAAATTTTGAAATTTATTTTTGAATATAGAGGGCTATAAATAACATCAAATTATTAATGTTAGACCTAAAGTATTGGGAAAAATACAACTCAACTGTACTATTGCATCTGCTGAGTGAAATTTTATTTTTAAATTATTACTTTTTTTTTTTCGATTGGCAACATAGTGGTTCGTCGGGTCATTACGATCAATTTGATACCCCCACTATTTGGTCTCGAAAGAAATTTCGTCGACAAACTTAAAAATATTACGTTAGATCTTTCTTTTTGGTTCGTATCTGACAGTTATATCAGTCCACGACTATTGTGATGACATGACACTCCATAAACATGGTGATTTCCAGATTATATTCAAATTTTTAAGAATATGTGCGAGGTGAAACATTCGCGCAGGATTATCACCAAAAATTTATTATAATAAAAAAAATACGATATTTTTGGATCTTCCTATCATAGCAATAATCTTGGAATTCTGATATAACTGTTACGAACCTGAAAAATAATTTTTTTTAATTTAGTGCTCTCTTGTGTGGAGAAAATGAGAAAGTTTCGTCATTATTTGTGAAATACAGATACTTCAGTATGGTCACATAAGAAAATAATTTGATATATTTATACAGATAGAAAAATACTTAAAAAAATAGCTATTTTCAATTTTATGTCATTATCTATTCAGACTTACTATACAGTAAGACAAGCGTGCCTGGCGATTACTGGGGCCATTCGCTCCACGCCAACGGCAGCAATGGAAGCTCTTCTTGGACTACTTCCTCTCCACATAGTTCTGGAGAGAGAAGCAAGATGGGCAACGTACAGACTCTACCAAGCGGCCATTAGTCTACCGCAGGCATGTGTCATGAGAGGCAGCAGCATGCTGGAAGGCATAATAGCTCACAACATTCTGGGAATGCCCTCAGACATCATGCCTAAAACCACTAACCTCAACATGTCCTACACCGTGGTCTTCCCTGAAAGAGAAGACTGGGTTCGGAATGAAACTGACCTATGTAGGGCAAATGAAAGGTGGTTCACCGATGGTTCCAAAACTTTGGAAGGTGTCGGAGCCGGAATATATGGTATGAACCCAGTAGTGAAACGCTCATTCAGTTTGGGTAAATTAGCTACGATATTCCAGGCAGAGGTATATGCCATTGAAATGTGTGCAAGGGAGCTGGAAAGCCGACACCTCACACGAAAAACAATAAAAATATTTTCAGATAGTCAAGCAGCATTGAAAGCGCTTGAATCCAACTGCTTTAAATCCAGAGCAATATGGAACTGCAGAGACACCTTGAACCGACTAGCACAAGGCAACAACGTTACCCTAGTTTGGATACCAGGTCACACGGGCCTAGAAGGAAACGAAATAGCGGACGCCCTAGCAAAAGGGGGGGCCGAAACAACGTTCACTGGGCCAGAATCGGTCATCGGTTTAGCATATAGCACTGCCAAGAATGCTACAACCGCCTGGGCAGACAATAAAAGACTTGAGTATTGGCTCAGTCTACCAGGACTAGCCCATTCCAAAGCATTTATTGCTTATACAAGGAAAAAACAGGACTCTGACAAACTTCTAGAACTCAGTAGAGCACATCTCAGAGTTATAGTAGGTTTGCTCACTGGCCACTGCAAACTCAAACACCACATGCATAAAATCGGACTAGCACAGGATGCAGAGTGCCGTCTATGCATGGAGGATGATGAAACGGCTAAACACATCATGTGCACATGCCCTGCAGCAGCCAGAACCAGGTTTTCAATATTTGGCAATACAAAAGTAAGGCCAGAAGATCTGGTAAACTGTTCTCCCAACATGTTACTCAATTTCGTTAAGAGATTGGATATGCTGGGAGAAATATAACCATAGGGTGAGCCACAATAGGCCATTGGCCGCAGTGGAGAGCCTGATGTATGGGCTCACTCACATTTAAACCTAACCTAACCTACTATACAGTATCGGAAACTTCTCATCTGGGGTATAGACAGAAATCTACGCGAGCAATAAGGAACGCAATAATATGATAATACCACATAAATAAGAGAGACTACTGTGCGCCTATCCTGTTACCCCACCTGACTAATTAATAGCTCACGTCGTTATCCCTTCCTTGAGCGAGTAGAAGAGAAATTGTAATGCTCTCTCAACATTATAGCAAGCTATTCTTCACGCTCTCATAAAACCACCATACCCCAGATTAAAACTTTCCGATACTGTACAGTACGATTGGGTTTTGAAACAAGAATCGATTGTAACACCACCAAACTTGGTATGCTAGTAGTTGGAACCATGATAAATACGAAAAAAAATTGTTCACCAAAATTCCAGGGGCTGAACTTTTTTTTTTATTTCGCTTAAAAATATATAAATAGATTTTTGCTGTAATCTCGACGTATTGCTGAAAATCATTATTATGGAGAATGGAATTATCTCTCAACCTATCGAAATCGTTTTTAAATTCTAATCAACTTTTTCAAATAACTTTTTTCGATATCTTGCCAGTTTACCCCACTTTTTGCATTTTCATGGTAATTTTTTTCAATTTGCCGCCATACCAGCAATCACATGACATGGGTGAAAATCGATCTTATGTTATCCGACATGAACAAACTTTTCCCCTGTATTTTTTTTCAATACTCCAATAATAAACTGTTTTCACATATGGTACATACTTTTTGGCGGTCACTGTATATGCAGATTATTGGAAATTAATTGAAATAAATGAAACTTTTTCTGAACAATTTTTCATTAATTTCTATTTCATACGAACATTGGCAATGCGAACTGAATCTGAAACAAACTGAACTGTTCAATGAGAAAAAACAATCCTAATTCAATGGAATCAGTCTTACTCAATACAAACTTTCAATTATAACAATATATCCTTCAACCAGTAGAATGTTATGGTTGTGGTTTAAAATTTCAGATAATCATAAGTTTGAAATAATAAAAAAATATCAATCACTCCAGAACGATGTTCAACTGGAAAGTAACACTCGGCTTTAATGGAGAGTTGATTCATGATTTTTTATATTGGTTCATTACCTTTGAGTGGATATACTGGGCGTCGGGCCAGACTCCAGTCCGCTCTGCCTTCCCCATGGTAAAGACCTCGCCAAATCTGCCAAAGTTTCCCGCCGATACAGCTTTTTCTGTTGTTTCTTTGTACCTCCTCCCCATTCTCTTAAAATATCCGTGAGTTGAGCTAGAGAACTTCGCCGTCGCCTCTGTCCAGCAGGAGGTGGTGAGTCTTCTGTAGGTGAGGAAATGTTGCATATTTGAGTCGCTGAATCTCGGCGACCTCCTAGCCTCTGTTTCAACGTCGATTCCTCCACCTGAAAAAATAGTTTTTGGAATGCATATCCGCATTTGACTCTACATAATTTCAAAGTTTCGCTACTTAGACAATGAATAGATATAAAAGTCTGTTTAGGCCAGTTCAAATAGTACGAAAGCGTCTAAGGGCCACATAGTTTTTTTTTTTCAATTAATCCGAATTCAAACACGGAATTTCCGACTCTAAAGTCGGAATTTTATTTTTCCGACTTTAAATACGAAAATTCCGAGTTTAAAGTCGGAATTTCCGACTTTCATGGTCAATTGAATTGAATTGAGCATGAAAAAGGGGGACAAACGTGTCCTTCCGTTCCTGAACGACAAACTAGAGAGAATCGGAGACTCCATGAAAAATTGGTCTACAGAAAGAAAACTTACACCGAACAATTAATACCTGAGCTTCCATTCAAACCACGCAACATCGACCAAAAAAGGAATCGTAAAAAGAGCGAGGACCATATGCAGCAAGAACAACCAGAAACTGTTATTCTACTAATTTTGTAGCCGAGCTAAAAGCGATTTTTGTAGTCCAAATGACTTCTGTAGCTATGTTCACTGGATGAATCTAGCTCCTTGTTTGAATTTTGTATTCTACTAGGATTTGTAGTTATTTTTGTAGCTTTCAATTTGGACGTTCATTATAAACCCCCTTATAACCCGCAATGGAGGTGGTTATACTAGTAGCCTATCTTTATGTTGAAGCAGATAGAGGTAGGTAGTTGAGGAATTCTAAAGACTTGATATGGCTCTTCCAGGGTTAGGCGCTCCTCTACATCTACGTAATATAACCAGTATACGAAATGAACATTTAAATTCACAGAGAAGGCAGTTGAGAAACTGACAAATTTACAATTCGTGAAGTTCTTTAGAGCAGACAGAGAAACGGAGATATCTCATAAATTGATTACGAGACTATCTAGCTCCATTACGTGCGAGATGGTTCATCTCCGGAAATTAAAGTATGTCCTCACCAACTCAGTAAAATATTTCGACATCAGTCGCCTCACATTCCTGAGAAATTGTTGGAACTCAATGATTACTATCCATGCTGGGCCAGAAAAGTCATGTCTAGGTGAAGTTGTATAAAAGTGACTATCTGCCTTTCTCAAATATATTTTTTCATTTTTGCTAGTCAATATGAATGTAATAAAAAAGCTTCTAGCAATATGAGCTTAATCTATGTTGAATTTGTCATTAAATCCATAAATGGCACTGAAAAAAACTTGAAGAAAGATTATTTCAGAATCAATGAAATGCTTAGCACGGCAGATGTGGAAGTTACCAACGAGCGTTTGGACAAGACTTTTTTCTTGCAATGAACCAACCATCAGTAAGCAGGTGAATACGTGAAGTAAATACGTCAATGAATAATGTGTTCCTTAATAAAACTGTGATTTCCATCCACTGTGGAAGAGCAAGAAACAGTGAGCAGAAGGTATTGAAGTTTTTACAGTATGCATTCATGTCTCCAACCATACAGACTTTCTATTGTTCCGTTGACTTCCTGACCTATAGTGGCGTTTCCGAGCAACGTTTTTTTTTGTTCATTCAATAACCAACCACGTTTTCAACTATATGCAATTTTCCAACTCGCAGGTTTTTTTCGGTATTCATTTTTGAAAACATAAGAACTGAAGAGCTTAATGAGGTTATATTTCTTCTTCTCATGAACAAGAACACAACGTTGCCGAAGTTTGGTATAGACCTTTCTTTGTATTCGGCTCAAAATTATAGCCGGTATATATCTACTGATACCAGAATAAGACAAGGCTATAGATATTGCCTACCGCTGTTGGAGCCACTGTTATAGCTTTTTACCAGAATAACCCTGCAGATAGACGTTAGACGTTATAAAATAAAGCTACAGAAAAACCAAGAATCAAAAACCAAGCCAGGTCGTCCTCCTCCCATACATCGAAAAGTTTCATAATTTTTCAATTATTAGATGGATATTTACAGCATTATCAAAATTATTTTCAACTAATTTACCTACGTATTTGCATAGGATAGAATAATAATTTTGAAATATAAATACCCCTATCTCTCCTAACGGTGGGCGTCGAAAATTGGAAATTCATACACCGTTGGATACAGAATTGAAATACTTGCCTTCCAAACAAATTGCCACGGGACCTACCTCCATGTTTAAATTTTTTCCCCCAAATGACTTCATGCCAGTGCAGATGACTATTTACGTCCGCACTGTATATTGTGATGATAACTGAATATTTGAATGCTCTAGGCCAGGTACCAGTTTCTATGCATTCGTTGAAGATGTAAATGACGCGTTAACTTTCAGCGTTTCCGATTCAATTTCATATGATCCCACGGCTTTGTGGTTTTTCAACTCATGAATAAGGCTTTTTACTAAATTGATTGATTTTGTAGTTAGGGTCAGGGTTTATATTCTGAGCAAGTTTTTTCCCGGTGTATTGAATTCGTTAGCGATATCTTTAGGATTTGTTAGTATCTCTTCTAATTTATTTTCAATATTATCAACAGATATCTTCAATTTTTAAGTGTCACTACCTTCTTGAACTATATTCCATAAACCTTTTGTGTTTGATTTGGTATTCGAATTTATTTTTTTCAATTATAGTCGATAATTTGTTTCTATATTTTTTGTAGCGGAGTTTTAGTTTGGTAGCTTTTGGGGTTCTTCTCAAAAGTTTTGTGGAAGATGAGTTAAATTAAGCATCCAAGGGGCGATGATGAAACCTATAGAGACCTACTTCAAGAACTTGTATCATAAATAATATAATATTGTCCGTATCTTTGAAATAGATTTCCCAGTTGAAGTGAAACGTCTCGATATGAGCTTCTGGATCATAAAAAAGCCCGTTACCTTAAGAATTTCATTCGGCACTATTCTGAATGTCCAGTCTGGCATAAAATGAGTCACAAAATCACGATTCTGGGATAAAACGTGCTCTTGAATATTCAGTGTATTCATCAAAGCGCGTTCCTGTCTTTTTATTCACTGAATGGCCCACTGTTACCCAAAAATGTCTTTTCGACGTGTGACTTGCGACTTCTCCAAAAAGTTGTTAGTCTTACGAAAGAGTGCCATCAACTAAGGGGGAATGATATCCTCTTGAAATGGCCCATAAACGCGGTATATTCAATTCAAATAAATGAATAAAATTTCACATTACGACATATTGCCCAATATTATAAAAAAATTATACAGTTTCAGTCAGAAGTCCCCTTCCCCCTTCGTATCTTTTGAACATGATACATGAGAAAATTGCTTTCAGCCTATTTTGATAATTTCTTGGGATATTGTAGTGCAAGTCACTAGAAGTTACACGTTACACAGTTTTTTAGATAAGAATTTTTCAAATTGATAAAAAGGTGTCTTTACTAAAACATAGTAAGGTTCACTTATCCTTAAGTATTACTTTTTAGGTGATTATTAACAAAATAATAGCATTGCTGGTCTAATAAAAGTCGAATGACATGTCAGTCAGTCGGTCGTTAAGAGCAAAGAAGCCACCTATTATACAGGGTGGGTCGGACGATATTTGTTTCGCCAGGAGCCGAAAACTCTATGACGAAAATCGTCCTACATTGGTGATCAAGGAGGACTACATCTGGCTTATTCGCTTATATTTTTTTGAGGTCGGGGAATGATTAGATCCAGTACATTCGGCACTTCACATTCTCCACAACGGACTCAATATCCCCTGGAATATACATCGGTGTTACGTCTATATCGAACGAGTGTCGTAGATGGTAGTACAACACTTTTAGCGCCGCATTATACCTAAGGATAGGCTGAGACCGCATAAGCTTGACTCGCAGACAGGCAATGCATTGTTGTCTCAGGAGCCCCATGACACGCTCTGCATCTTGGGATCTCTGACTACAGTGGACCAGGGTGTTAAAGACACCATCCTGGCCATTACGAATCAATCGGTCTCCGAGTTCAGCCCTCTTGACATGAGGAATGCGTAGGTCTAATTTTTTGGAAATTTTAGGAAATCAATATTAGTACCTAGGCACCGAGCCTCGCTCGTTTTGCATTCTAATATGAGCTGCAGTCATTTGAATAACGAACGTAAAAGCAGCAAAATCGAAAAACCCTACTATTTGTGACAACTGTCACAGTAACAGTTCTCAATTCCAACCAACGTTCCCCCAAAATCTATAAGTACTATTCCAACTGCTCCAGGGGTTATATAATTCTTGGTACACATCTCTTCTTGAGTGGATTAGTGGAACTAAATGTATTCTTGATATGGCGAAAGAGGATGTGCTCTTTCACCATATTTAAAAAGTGTTATTATTATTTCTATTATTATTACATTACTATGATGAAATTCTTGTATTGTCGTCAGTCCTTGGAAGTGGGTGCACATTTAATTCAAAAATATTGAAGAAAAATAGATGAATAAAGTTTTAATTTTAAATGAATGAACATGAGTCCAATAACTCTTCTGGTACATTTGAGATCAAAAAAACCAGGGCAGTTATATTTGTTAAGTATTATGTTCAAGTGGAATTATTCCGTACTGCCATTTTCTGCCCATGAGGTGAATCAGTCGTTTTATTCTTGAGACGAGGTTTACGTTTTCCTGGAGTAGATGGAATCGGTTTATTATCATTTCTTATTTTGATGTTATACACCGTTTTTCGCGAAATTTTAAATGCATCTGCCATTCTCTAAAATACATTTATGAAAAGTTATAAAATTTCTCTCGAACAGTTGAAAATGGTACCAGAGGTCCTTCATGCGTTCACTCCCTTTCAAATTACTCGCACAAGCTTAGCACAAATTGTTGTGATTGTGAATGGAGGACAGTTCAGGGCATAATATGAAAAAGAATGCAAATGTTTTTGGTTTGCATTTGTATATTTCTGAGATTGTTTTCTGGTCATAGGGTTTCCAAACTCTAAACTACTGTTATGTAAATACTCCGATAATGCGGGATTATAGTTACAATTATGACAAATATGAAGTTGGAACTTCAAAAACTGTTTTTTTTATATATTCGACTGTAAAACACAAAGAAGATTTAAAAACTTTGCAAACAATACTTCCAATGACAGGTTACAATGACGTGATAGAGGTACTGAGCTAGTCATGTTATGTCTAGTGAGTTTAGTTAAAACAACACGATCACTTGTATGGCTATCTCTTTTCACTGTTCTGACTCTTGATCTATTAACCATATGCCATAATTCTTTGCTTGGAAGATAAATGTTAACGAATTCTGATATGCTTATAGAGGTTGATAGAAAGAGATTTCACATGGAGAGTATGTGATTTCTTTGATCATCAATTGATGACGTGTGGGTAAAGATCCAAAAATTCAACTGTAGTAAAGCCAAGTTTTTCCCAATATTATATCCACGAAACGAAAATCGACTATAAATAATCCAGTCTTTCGCACATTTTCTGAAGTTTTGTATATAGAATAGAAATTTATGATAATAATGATGATCATTATCGTACCAGCTATGATTATGAGACGAGGCATCAGCGACCAGTAGCGGGGATTCGAATTCACGTAGTTTGGAAGGGAAGCCGATGCTCTACCAGCACATCCATCAATGCCGATATATAGCCATCCCTATTCTGAATTCATATAATTCAATTCGCCATACCAATCTAGACTTGAAATATTCAGAAAAAACAGTTCAATGATTATTTTTCACAGTCATAAATATTCCTTTTCTGCGCCACTGCTGGATGGCAAGTCTATTATACTTGTACTAAGTAATTTAAGTTCCAGACCTCTTTTTTTGTCGAGAATGAAAATGTTCTGAAGAGGCCATTCATGTAGAATTAACTGAAATTACCGCATCTTATATCACTTTTATTTCTACTGCAAACATTTGAGCATATTGCATTACTTCTTACCGCTTTTAGTAATGTCATAAACCGTTGTGATAGTTCTGTGTGAGATCATTTGCGGTGTCCAGGATTATCAAAGAAAGATGGTCTAGGGGGGCATTATCTTTTTTTCTTTCTCTCTTTATCTGTCGCTCTCGTTATCTTTCTCTCTTTCTTGTACTGTTATGCTATTTACTTCTCTTCCTCGTACTTGAATCTTTATCACATAACATGCATAAAGCTGAGAACAATTCCGAATGAGAGGATGAATGACAAACTATGTTCGAGAGCCCAATTTTGTACGCGCCACTGCAGTGGAATCCCTTCTACCAGTTCAGTTTTGAGTTCTCTCAAGAGTCGAGTGAGTTAAGGAGCTAGCGGTTTCTTTGAGTATACAGAAATCCAGTCGACAAAGTAAGTAAACGTTGTTTGTTGGGACCGACAATCTTCAGCGTCAAAGTTATTCTAAACTCCTTTGAATTGGCTTAAGACTATGTTCGAGTCTTTTGATATCGTATCTCAACGAGATGATGTCAACAATCCAATAAAAAATTGGTCAAATGCTTGTCAGATACGCAAAATACGCTTCAGTGATGTTATAGAACTACGAAGTTTCGAAGTTGGTACTTCTACTACGCAATGAAAATCAAAACTTGCAATAGGTTATTCATTTACTGATACAACGTCACATTTTTAATGGAAATAGTAATTACCTAAAGGCTGATATGAAAATATTTCTATGCCATAGATATATTATCATGGATATTGGATCGAAAATATGACAGTGTAATAAGTAATTTTGATCATAGATATATCTATGATCATATTTGAAAAAGAAGATGGCGTCGGTTAAGTTCATGTGGACAGCAGCTACAACAAAAATATTAATTGCAGAATATGAAGTAAATTAAATGCTGTACAAAGCTAAAAATAGTGATTATAAGAACAAGAATAAACGTTGAGCTGTCATTATTAGCCGAAAAAATTACTGAGAAAGTGCGTTTTGAGATTGATTTGGACACTTTGGTACTAATATTATAAAACGTATTCTCATCCATTATCATGTAGTTCTGATAATGTTTGTGATCTTCACATTGAAGCTCTTTCATTCGTTATGAATGTACCTATATTTTACAAAATTCATGGCCTAACCCACAAACGTTTTATTTTTTCTATATGGTTCCTTCAAAATACTACAAATTGTGGCTATTGAAGTTATACAACATCAAGCAATTTCTCTTCTTACGTTTGGCTTTTACACTGAATATGATCAAATATATTATGTAGTGTAATATGGTTTCAGATTATTTCATAACATTTTTTCATCATATACCTTCATCATATATATGATAATAGACCTGTGTCATAGAAATATTATCGTGTCATATCAGCCGGCAAGAGGAGAATTTATGAAATGATGTTCCAGAAAATTTCGCAAATATGACCGTCATTTTATCTCCATGAAACTGCTAACGATGAAAGGGTTGATGCTATTTCAAAAGAAAATTTGGTGTTGGCATAGATAAGGTACTTTTCTATAATATGTATACCTATGGAATTATATCATACATTAATCACATTAATGAAGATGTTTTTTCAAATAGATAAGTAGAAGGGATTTATTTCAATTTATATCCTTTCCTCGCCTACCTGATCTGGTGAAATTGACGACGAGAGGCGTCAGAAAACCAAGAATCTTAACAAAAAAAATATATATCCTTTCCTGAAGAATGCACGACACTGACTGACACTAACAGAAGAGCATCATTCAAAGTAGGGGGTTTATGCCAATCCTGGACCTCCCCCCACCACTGACCTTGAGAGTGACCTTGGAGAATAGCCTTCAGAGGTTCACTTGCCCAGTGAATGACCTTGAAAGTTGGTGATCTTGAGAGTTGGCGACCTTGACGATTTGTGACCTTGAGGGTTGGTGACCTTGAGGGTTGGTGACCTTGAGGGTTGGTGACCTTGAGGGATGGTGACCTTGGTGGTTAGTGACCTTGGTGGTTAGTGACCTTGAGGGTTGGTGACCTTGAGAGTTTCGATGACCCTGGGAAATGGTAACCTTGACATGTAACTAAAGGAAGCCATGAATACAAATGTCCTTGAGGGCAAGTGAACTTATCCCCTCTCTTCCACCTCAACCACTAATATAAAAAGAAACACGAGTTTCAGACCTCATGTTCCTTCTGAATAGCCGATAATCGAGCAAAATGTATACTTGCAATTGTGGAAAAAGTTTTACTCGCAGTGATAATCTACATCGCCATCAAGTGCAATCCTGTACAGCGGTGACAGGTGAGCCACCTAGTAAACGGTCTAAATTGAGCCCCATATCGCAAAACGATATGCAGTTCTGTGATTGTTGTAATAAACCAGTTCCAATGGGTCAGATGGTTTCACATCGAAGAACACTCGAACACAGATCTAATTCTTGCATTCAATTGGGTGAAGACGTGCAAATTATCAAAAGTGCTTTCAAATGTAGAATAGTTAGCTATAGGATTGGAAGCGGTAGTAACTATGTGGATTACAAAACATTTTTTGATGCATACAAACAGAAAATGATTTCATTATTGCAAGGTGTGTTGAAGATACATAGTGCGGTGAAAGTAAATATGGAACTATTCAGCTCACATATTCTGCAGACCCAGGAATTATCCGAGGTAAAGTGTTTCAATTCTCCGAACCAGATAGTTGACCAGTCCATGGATCTTAATGCTGTTTTGGATGAATTCATCGACACAATAACGGCACAAAGTACAGAATTCGAAGATCGTGACTCAGGTATATAAATTGCCCAAAAATCAATATTCATACCTTGAATGTAAAATCATTTCTATTGCAGGATGGAGCCTGAAGAAAATCATGTTCACAGAAATGAATGTGAACAAGTATAGCCCTCTTGGTGCGTGTTCCTATATAAAGCTGCCAGATTATATCGAGTCGAAAAAAGGTGTGGTGAATGTGCGAAATGAGGATAACTATTGTTTTGCATGGGCTGTGGTATCAGCACTTTACCCGGCGGATCGTAGGGTTTCCGAAGTGTCTTCTTATCCACCCTTTCAATCAGTGCTGAATGTATCAGGTATGGATTTTCCGATGAAATTAAGTGGAATTTCAAAATTCGAAGTTGCCAATGATTGCTCTATAAATGTATATGGGTTGGAAAAAAAATTTGAGGAATCTAAAATGAAATATGAAGTTGTAGGTCCACTACATTATTCACGACAACGACTCACCAGGCATGTTAATCTTTTACTTATCAGTGATGAAACGGGAAAAAATCATTATTGTTGGATTAAGGATTTGTCAAAATTAGTTTCTAGCCAAATTTCTGCCAATGGTCATAAAAAATATTTTTGTGATGGTTGTTTATTATATTTTGCTAACGGAAAATCATTGACCCAGCATCAATTAAATGACTGCAATCATGTGTGTACAACCACACCTTCTGAAAAATTGAAAATCGACAAGTTCGGTAAATACATTCCTGAAAATATATTGAAATTTGTGAATATCGAAAAGCAGATGAAAGTTCCGTTTGTCGTTTATGCAGATTTTGAGTCAATTCTGAAACCAATTGATTCTTGTCAACCGAATCCAGATTGCTCTTACACCAACCGAACTCACATTCATGAACCATACTCGTTTGCATACTACATAAAATGTTCTTTCAATGAAAAATTCGACAAATTTGTTTCGTATCGAGGGGTCGATACTGCAAAAGTATTCGTCTCAAATATTCAAAACGATTTAAAGAATATATATCATAAACATCTAAAAAATGTTGTTCCAATGGGTCAATTATCTGAGACAGAAGAAAAAGAATTTTCTGATGCAAAGACTTGTGGCATATGTGATAATATATTCGAAGATGGTGATGTCAAAGTGAGAGATCATTGTCACCTGACCGGAAAAAAGAGATTTGGTGCAGCTCATTCTAAATGTAATTTGAATTTCAAACTTCCAAATTTTATACCAATTATTTGACATAATATGAGCGGATATGATTGCCACTTATTCATCAAGGAATTATTCGACAAGGGCGATCGAGTTGATGTCATTCCACAAACCAAAGAAAAATACATTTCATTCACCAAACATCTTTTCACACACAGCTATTTGGGTAAAGATGGAAAATTGAAGAATAATTTCATGAAATTAAGGTTCATTGATAGCTATAAATTTCTTTCGGAGTCACTTCAGAATCTCGGTGCAAATTTAGTAGAAGATCAATTCATAGACACTAAAAAGTTTTTTCCGGATGTCGAAAAGTTTCAGTTGATGAAACAGAAAGGTGTATTTCCATACAGTTTCGTAGGTTGTATGGAAAAATTAGATATCACACATCTACCATCGAAAGAAGAATTTTATGATAACTTAAATGACGAACAAATTTCAGATTAATGCTATGATAGGGCACAACGGGTATGGAATTTATTTGAATGTCGAAGTTTGGGAGAATATTCAGATCTGTACTTGAAATCGGATGTTTTACTGTTAACTGATACATTCGAGAATTTTCGGAGGATTTGTTTGAACACTTATAAATTGGATCCTGCCCAATATTATACCGCCCCAGGTTTATCTTGGGACGCTATGTTGAGATACACAAAAGTTGAATTGGAGCTTTTGACTGATATTGACATGATACATTTTTTCAAGAAAGGTATACGTGGTGGAATAAGTCAATGTAGTGACCGAATGCATGTCGCAAACAATGAATATCTACCTAACTACGATGCCAAAAAAGACGTATCTTACATATCGTATTTGGATGCAACAAATTTGTATGGTCATAGCATGTCTCAACCTTTGCCCATTGGTGGATTCACCTGGTTGACACCCAGTGAAATACAGGATTTGGATGTGATGAGTATTTCTGCTGATTCTCCTTTTGGTTATGTTTTTGAAGTGGACATTCATTATCCAGAAGAATTACATGATTCTCATTCGGATTTACCTTTCCTAGTCGAAAGTATAATTCCACCAGGTTCAAAATCCAATATTTGCAAGTTGATACCGAACTTATCACATAAAAAAAACTATATCGTTCATTATAGAACTCTTCAACAAGCTATAGAAAACGGATTGATGGTTATGAAAACACATAGGGTTTTGAAATTTCGGCAATCGTCATGGCTTAAGAAATATATCGATTTGAATACAAAAATGCGTAATAAAGCTTTGAATAAATTCGAAAAACAATTTTTCAAGTTAATGAACAATGCCGTGTATGGAAAAACTCTGGAAAATGTGGAAAATAGAAGGGAAATTAAACTGGTTACTCATTGGGAGAATATAAAAAGGTCATTGGGGGCTAATTGTCTGATTTCCAACCCAAATTTCAAAACATGTTCAATATTTACAGAAAATTTTGTCGCTATTCATATGGGAAAAGTAAGAGTTTGTTACGATAAACCACTTTATTTGGGATTTAGTATATTGGATTTATCAAAAACAGTAATGTACGATTTTTACTACAAATGCATAAAAAGTAATTTTGGAAATGACGCTTCACTACTGTACACAGATACAGATTCTTTTATATTGAAAATAGCAAATAAAAACTTTTACGAATTCATGATCGAAAATATAGAAAGATTCGATACCTCCAATTATAACATCGGAAACGATTTTGGCATTCCTGTTACAAAACCCATTCTGGGGAATATGAAAGATGAATTTCCCAATGACCCCATTATCAGTTTTTATGGTACTGGGGCCAAAGCTTACTTTGTTCAGTCCGTTAAAAATGAATTGAAGAAAGCCAAAGGCGTCAAAAAGTCAGTCATTATCAAACAATTGCACGAAAGTGACTATAAAAATATTGTTGAGAAGGGTGGTTCCATACTTAGAAAAATGAATAGTTTCAAAAGTGATACCCACGACATATTTACTGAAATGAAAAATAAAGTCGCTTTGTCACACCATGACGACAAGCGGTTCATTATACCCAATACCACAAAAACATTGCCGTGGGGCCACAACGATATTGAATTTTATCAAACGGACCCCGAACAAAATCTGTTATGGTGTTCAAACATTGTGGAATCTGCGATTCATAATAATTCACAACCTGTCAACAATTTGGATTTGCTGATTTCATTACTGGAAGCAGAATAAGTCGAAGTAAGGGAACGCAAATCCTTAATTATCATTCAACAAATTTTATATTATTCATCCGATAGCGTGAAAAGGGAATATTCATCTACAATTGGCTATGAAACTGTTTTCACGAATATTTGAACCAATAATTTGATACGTTTCATATCATATATTTGAATTCCTTTTTTTTATGCCAACCTATATTTTGACATAGAAGGTACTGAAAAACGGTTCCACTTATATGTTGGAGAATAATCCAGAAATATCTCATATCGAAAGAAAAAAAAAAACACAATTTTCGAAGCATGAATATTCGATATTGAAATTACATTTCCGAATTGTTTCTACTCATATATGTTAATTTCATAGTGTAGCATAAAAATATTCAAAATTTATTGTATAGCATCCACATATTGAATGAATAGATATTTTCAATTTTAACGTGTATGTATAGACTGAATAGACATAATAAATAACATTCTTTCGTCTCGTTGTAGTCAACGTTTTGAAAAAACTGTACCGATGTACATTCCTTAGGTCCTTATCGACCATACTGTGTTTGAGTGGTCTAGTCTTGAAGAATGCGAGTTTATGCCGCATTCCTTATTTTGTCTAGCAGCAGGTAGCGAGGCGTGGGTACCTGTACCGCATTCCTTTGCTTTGAACGATCAGGGTGACCCAAAAGAATTTGGCCTTGTAGTGGTCTCTTTTCAATATCTCTACCTGTGCGCAGGCTCTGTACAATTTCGGAGTAGGGGATGTGCGAGGTTACTCAAACTAGAGGGTGGCATGATGCATCATTGTACCCTGTTCTTCCCACTGGTAAAGTTGTGAGTCGTGCTTTTATTGATATTGTGAAAGAGTGGTGTGATTGGATAACCGAAATGAAAGGTAATAAAAGTCCCAATTCTCAGGATAGTGGAAAGTCGGTTGTTAGTATGCTGGCAACGTTAGCATATCTTAGTACAATTAATATTGAAAAAAATAAAGACGCGGTTAACGAAAAGACTAGAGACGCGGTTGATGATAAAAATAAAGATTCGGTTGCTGGTTGTTCGACTCAAAAAATAAATATATTAAGTGATGTTAGGATACAGAAACCCGAACAAACAGCAACCGACCAATCGAAATATTTTGATTTTGAACAAATTCACAGCACAGACATACCGAGTTTCCATTATTCTAGCTTATCGGTGGCAGATATGCAAGAATTCGGAGATGTAGAAATGGAAAAATATTTCGCGGACATCAAGGGCTTCACTCCACCTCTGTTACCATATGCCCCCTTATGTGAAGACATAAGCAACGATGAAGCGGGTCCTTCATCGTTGAATAAGTCTTCCAAAAGGAAAGAATTGACACCGGTAAACTCCCCCAAAAAACAAAGGATGTCTACCACAAAAAGTGACGAAGTTGAGTCCAACGAATTTCCGTTGCTGAGAGGACTACTCACAAGACCTCTGGCATCGAAACAATCCGTCGGTAGTCCGATTCCAACGGTAGTTCTATCTTCCGAAGATAGTTCACCGTCACCGGTAATTTTGGGAAGAGAGGTAGTGCAATCATCGGCCCCGGCTAACTCTCCCAAAAAACAGGAATCGGCCTCAAAAAATGACGGAGCCGGTTCCAACGAATTTTCGGTGTCCAGTGGGTCACATGCAAGTCCCATCTCAGCAAAGCAATCCGTTGGTTTCACTTCTCCGAATCGATCGGTAGATCATTCTGAAGTGTTTTCTGGTAGAAGTTCATCGGTATCACCAATTTTGGGAAGTGGTAGAAGTGATGGGAGTGTTTGGTCACAAAATGCGGAAGAACAACATAAGAAAATTGTAGATGTTTTTTCGGATTTTGTTAACAAAAAAGCCCGAGCATATCTAGAACATCGAGAAGCTGCTGCAAAGGTCTCTGACGCTCAGAAATCGTTGCTGGCGTACGATACGGAGCTCGAAGAAATAAAAAATCGAAAGGAGGAGTTGAAACGACAATTGGAAGAGCTCGACGGACGCCAGCAACGAATTATGGGTGACAGTAATCAGCTTAGGCAAAGTTTGCCAACGCTGAAGGTCAAAGCAATTAAGTCGCAGCTCTCGCTCAATCGAGAGAGCAGACGACTTAAATTGCTGCAGGAGAAGGTTAAAGTTTTTATGGAGAAATGAATATGTGCGTGTGTGTATAGGTGTGTTTGCGTGTGAATATGATCCTTTTTTCCGATCCCAATTCCCTCGATTATTGTATTATATATAATTAAGATATTTGATACGAAATTATTTAATAATATTTGAATGTATATTTTTCATAGGATAGATTAAATTTTAAGTACATGTTAGTTGAGTGTGTTCGTATTTGTATTAGAGTGTAAATAAAGGTTTGTGTTTTTTAAAGTAGAAGGGGGGAGGGGGTATATATTCATATCGTATTTGTATACATAATTGGTTTTTAATTATTGTAATTATTAAAATGAATATTATCATTAAATAATATTTGAATGTGTATATTTAATAAGATAGATTAAGTTTAAGTACATGTTAGTATGTTAGTATGTTCGTATTTGTAATAAATCATAAATAAAAAAATAAAATGTTGTTTTGGAGGGGGGAGGGGGGAGGGGGGGGTTAGTTGTTGGGGGGGGGAAAGACCCTCGTTCCGAGCAATTCGAGAAAAAAAAAACTGGACACGTGGGTGAACTCGGATGGCCTCACACTAGGGCAGGGGTGGGGTAGGGGCTGATTAGGGGGGGGGGGGTGTGGGGGGGGAGGGGAAATCAACTGCGCACAAGTCAGGTAGCTGGTTTAGGTATGCGACCAAAACAAAACTTTTAGGAAAGTGACAGAGAAAAGTTATGCGCAGTGGGTGGCATTAACCATGCTACCATACATGTCTATGATTCTCTGTCATATATGCACTGAAAATGTTCTCCAGACTAGAAAACTGGATGCGCATAGGTTTTTTATTGAATATATAGGTGCGCAGTTGGATTCACTACTTCCGTTATGTATTATATTACATGGCTGCTGATAAAAATATCACAATTTTCAAAGAAATATTCCCTCTCCAACCAACTAAAATACTCAAGAAAGATATGAAGTGTATATGAGAGCATTTTTAACAACAGGGGAATGTTCGAAAAATGAATTTTCATTACTACGCATTTCTGTAAGCTCCCGTTTGCGCATTAAACCAAAATGGAGCTATTTCAAAATGTGGGGTAAAAATGTATGCGCAGTTGAAGGTTTTGGTTATATTTTGATACAATTCATATACATCACAACGAGTTTTGGTTAAATACCAACTATAGCTAGAAATAATGGATGCGCACTAGTTTTTCATTAAACATTTTGATGCACAGATGGGTATGCCACTTTCATTTTAATATATTACATACACTTTTTTATTAGAAAATATATATCTCACTGTTTGAAAGTATATTTTGAAGCTGAAATACACCCAGGAAAGCGAATATGTTTTATATGTGTGTCTGAAAATATGTTGCAATAGATATAAGAAATTTCAGAGTATTTAAAAAAATCTCACATGTTTAGTTAGTGACATCAGACATTTCCAAACACAGTTTCTTTGAAATGTACACGCTAGTAGTATTTATACCACTTGAATAATTTTTTTGAGCTATTATTCACTATAGAGCTATCGATCATCAAATGAATGAAACATATTTTCATTTAAAATATATATTTCAGTCTTTTTTTCCCTATTATTATGCTATACGTTATACAAATCTAATATAAACACCCCGACTCAAAGTCTAAAAGTCCAATCGCATGCCTCTTCCATTCGGATAACCTCTTCCCCGCCATCTTCTTCAGACAATTGCGCCGGACACCACCAATGGCTTTGATCTGGTAAATTTTCCCAGTCCAATTCAATTGTTGAACAATCGCTGATGTCATCCGGCGGTTCGTATTCCTGAACAGAAACACGAGCAACACTTCCACACCGATGCACATCACTGGAACTGTCTGCAGGGCCATATTCCAGTATTCGGAAATTTGCAATCGCTCTGTAAAATTATATTTTTTTAAAACTTGTATTGCAAAACAGGCAAGTGTCAATTAGGCGCACTTGACAAACAGTCATTCCACAAGCCACACAGTCGTAATCGGGAATATTATTGAAGTCCGTTTTATAATGCAGATCTACATTGTTATAATGTCCACTATCGACTAATTCACTGTACAGCATGAAGCACTTGTGGCATAGAACCTTACGATCCTCGGTGGTTGTTACTACCATCCAGCATGAAATTATCGAACAATACATATTTCTACCGACATCCCTCACACTGTTTATATTTTTGAACACGCACCTATATTCACCATCTACATCAGGACCATCTTCGTACATCCCTTCATCCTCGCTAGAACCATCATCATCATCGTTAGCGGCAACTGCAATAGCTCCTTCTGCCGCAACATCTGCTTCTTCAACAACTTCCACTGCTGCAACTTCTTCAGCTATATCGTCCACTGCTGCAACTTCTTCAGCTATGTCATCGTCCACTTCTGCATCTTCTTCGACATGATTTATATCGATAGCCACTAGGTCTCGTAACACACTCATTCTATCATTTTGTTGAGCTGCCATTTCAATACGAACTACTCTGATATTTCAATGAAACTGATGCAGAGGTGGTATTCGTCCTCTCCTTATATGGTTTTTCCAATACTGTGAGGGGATGAAGGTCATTTCAAATTCGAAGGTCACCCGTTGCTCGAAGGTCGTTTGAGATGCGAAGGTCGTTTGGTGTTCGAAGGTCACTACATATTCGAAGGTCACTACATATTCGAAGGTCACTCCATATTCGAAGGTCACTACATATTCGAAGGTCACTCCATATTCGAAGGTCATTCAGTGCTCGAATGTCATTTGAAAGTCACTCAACATGAAGGTCACTGGACTTCAAGGCCTTCGGAGGATACCTAGGTGGAGGGTATATCGGATTGTATATAATGAGGGTCGCTGAATGAGGTGGATCATTCTATGCGATTCTTTATAGCACACAAGTTTCATCATTTCTAGATATGTCGACATCAAGAGAGTGGGATTCTAAGCCAAAAATTGCAGTGTATCCATTAGTAATTGATAAAAATTTGTCATGTCATAACTGTGACATTGCATGGCCACCGAGTTTTATCAATACCTGCACTGGATTGTTTCAAGAGTGTGAAAGAATAAACCCTCCGAAGACTCCAAAAAAAGTGACAAAACGGTTCGGTTTATGGACGGAATGCCGAAAGTGTGGTGAAAGAATGGACACCACAAACTTTGGTATTATTAGAGAAGACTGTAGGGATTGCAGAGCAGAGGAGACCTTGGATTTCCAGCGATGTACGAATTGTGACAGCTACCAAACAGACTGTTGGAAAAACCTATGCGAACAGTGTCGAATGGGGTTGACATTATGTGAATGTGTCGGGTTTTTTTTCAAAGACAGAATAGACCATCTGCTCAAATGCTGGTGTTTGAACGAAGATCAGAGAGCCGAGCGGGAAGAGTTGAGGAAAACCCATGTGGTTCCAATAAGGAGATACATTTATGAAGTGATTGAACATCAATAAACACTTTGTATGACTAACGAAAAATAAAAAATTGCACCAAGTATTGTTCATTTTTTATTCATTTATAGTAATGAGAAAAACATTATATCAACGATTTCACTATAAATATATAACTCATAAAATTCACATATCGAATTAATATCAGTTTATGGCTACTTGATGAAAAAATACAGATATTCAATTATACGATCGAACTTTCATCAATCCATGAGTTTTTGTCGTTGGGAAACCCAAGCCATTTCACCATTACTTTCCCATGATTCCTCCTCAAAATTTTTTCCACCAAGTAAATGTCGGGCTGCTTCGTTTTACTCAACTCCATTTCATAAAAACAGCCCTTTATTGGTTTCTTATCCATGTCTTCAAGCTCATAGGTTACAGGCATTGTACTATTTACCTTAACAATTTTAAAAAGTTCAGTTGTGAAATTTGCTGTATAACCTTTATCGAATATGCTCTTGTACTTGCTTATTCGAACTACGTCTCCTATTTTGAATTTACTTCTTTTATATTTCGCATGTATTTTGGCGTGTTTATACAAATTCAGTTTCGTGGATGATGTCACTTCAACGGGCTTCATTCCAATGCTGCTATGAATTTTATTGTTGTACTGATCCGTTATGTGCGGAAGAATTTTCAACCACTTGTGATGCCCTTGAACTGAAAACTCTTTATACAACCAACTTTTCAATGTCCTAATAACTCGTTCCGCAATTGCCGCTTTTTTAGTACTGAATGTCGAATAATGATTGATCAGATGTTTCGCCATCAACGAGGAAAATTTTGTATTATAAAATTCAGTGCCTTGGTCGGATTGCAAGTTCTTCGGTGTGTACTTTGCGTCTTTCAACACACTCTCCATTGCTGCGGTAACGGATTTTCCCGTTTTATTTTTCAGCGGTCTTGACCATACAAACTTTGAATAACAGTTTATTACGATGAGGATATATCTATAACCTTTATTTTCTTTTGCATACGGCTGCATCTCCATCAGATCCATCTGCCATAAATCTGAAAACCCTTTAATTATGGTCTTCCTTCGTGGAAAATTTCGTCGAGCTGGCTTATGCAGTTCCTCAACAACTTGCCTTTTAGCGGTACTCATTTCAACTCTCTATACAGAAGTCGGTTCCCAGGAAGGCGGTAAAGCTAATTGCCCAGTCCTCCAGTGTTTAGGTGGAGCCTTGGTTGTTGACTGTTCTACTTTAACGATTCGCTTTTCTAAAGTATGGATTAACTGCTCCAGTTTGGAAATTTGCTCGATTGAGCTATCCGACTTCTTGCCGATGACAAATCTGAGTTCAGTAATTTTGGAATCAAAATATGCTCTCGCTTCACGAATTACTGATGATACTGATTCTTGCACAGCGGACAGGGTCAACTCCTTAGTCTCTTTTATGCGGTCATCAACATAGCCCTTAGTGGTAGCATCTTTCGTGTCGGAGGGTTCACCAATATTCCACAGACGTTTATTCTGAATATTATAATTTCCATCTGCTGTGAGGATGAATCCAACTCCTGATCTTCCAACAATCACCTTCACACCACCCCGTCTACGACCAAATTTGTCGATTGTGTTATTCATCGTTGGAATATCTTCAGAAGAATGAACATAATTCACATACTCAGGAAATAATATACATACACATTCAGTAGATTATACCCTCTTCGCGTAATTCTTCTATTATTGATAATATTTCATTATCATGCCCTGTATGTCCAGCCATTTTTGAACTCCAAAGGAGTCGAAGCCTGTCGATTAATTCATCCAAGCTATTCCAATAAATGTAACTTATGGGTTTGTTTCCACCAAATAGTTTTCTGGATGGTATTTTCATTATTCCAGCACCTCCTATAGAAAGGTTTTCCAATGTGTTGTCTACAGATAATAATGGCTTGATTATTTTTTGATATTTCTTCCATTTATTAGGCAATAAACCCTGTGCTTGGTCGTGATTTTTATACGCTGCTTTTGTTAATCTGAGTATGTCACCATATGTATTCAGTTCAGTAGCAGACATATTTCCCGGAGGTACTTTCATGAATATCAACTTGTATAAGTTGGATGTGCCTTGGTAAGTACCAATGGTCCTACCATCTTTACTGAATACAATTCTTCCTTCAATAAAGTCTACATTGGAATCGCCCATTTTTAGCTTATTCGTAATGGGGATCTAACCGTACACCGAATATCGTATCATATGAAGAATTTCCAGATAACAACTTTTTAATATGGCTGGAGACTTCCCCATTACTGTCCGCTACCTTTGGTGATTCGGGGTCTGTGGTTACCATTGAGGATGATGGTGTATGCATTATCGATGTTTCTTCAGCATTAAATTTCACATCTTTGTCATCACTTTCCATAAAATTCAATTTTGGGAGCGGGGTACTACTCTCTATGGATTTGGTAAATTTTTTTGAGTGGCTCACCACCGGTAAAGGATTTATTTTGGACGTATTAGATGATATAGTTTTCAGTGGTTCGATTATTGGTTCATATATTTTTGAAAGCGCCACTTGGTCGCTTATGCGGTTATTTTTAATGTAATTAAATTTTTTTCGAACTGCCTCTGTTGCCTCAATTAATTTCCGTTTCAAATCTATTTCATCGCTTTTTTGTTCGTCCATAGTATTGACGTTTTGAATGCTAACGTATCACTGACCTGTTCAACTTCAGATTGAGCCAAATATCTAAAAAACATCAGAGATATATGAAATTGTCAAACCCTTTACGGTAACGACCTTCTTGTAGTTCTCTATCTTTGTCGATAACTAGAAATCCATATTTGTCATTCCAACATTTTGCACACATATCTTGAAACTGCTTAAACGTCATATCTGGCGATACATGATCAGAAAAAATGTGGTTGAGATTCATGTCATCCTGTTTGAATGTTACAATGAAATTTGAATTATCTCTGATCAATTGCTTCGGAACACGGGAATATGTTTGGGCTAGATAAAAACAGTCAACATTTTTATGGCGCCCCATACTAAAATATGCTCTAATAACATCTTGCTTTTCACACATAACATCATCAAAGATGAATACCGAATCAGGTTTAGCCTCTGATGGTTCTACTATTCCAGACGTGACATTTCCAAAAGTATAAAATCCCAATCCTTCAATCGGCTTCAACACTCCTCGTAAATACTCATATTTGGGTTGATATAGAGATTTTGAATAAACATACACATTCGCGAATCGCAATCCCAGTGGGTGAGTTAGTAAAGAAATCATCACATTTGTCTTCCCACAATTCGAAGGTCCAATAATGAGACCCCTAATTGATAATGGGAGGAGAGATCCATGGCGTCGTTCACTGTGCCTCCCCAGTCCATCATTTACTTTTTCGTCAAAATTATCGATTTTAAACTCTTGTTTCTGTTTCACAATGCGCATTGTACGACAGCTAGAGACTATATAAGTGCAGTGCTTCGCTGAATCTTTTATTTAAATGACAAAACTCAATCAGAACGGTTGTAAACGTAAACAAGTGGGCGGTAGAGGTTTGGTTAATTCTCTAATCAATAAACTACCCATTGAGTTGCATCTACCTGGTGGTTATCAGTACTGTGGTCCTGGAACAAGATTACATAAGAGGTTGGCAAGAGGAGATCCCGGCATAAATAAACTAGATTTCGCATGCAAGGAGCACGATATTGCTTATTCACTGAATTCGGATCTCAACAGTAGGCACAAGGCAGACCAGAAGCTTGAAGAAGCTGCTTGGAGCAGATTCAAAGACAAAAACGCTTCTCTTGGAGAGAAAGGTTCTGCTTGGTTGGTTACAAATATAATGAAGGGAAAGCGTCGATTTGGTATGGGATGCGAGTCAACTAAACCGTGTAAACAGGGAAATATTCGAGCTATGAGAAAAATTAAGAAGAAAAAAGCAAAAAATATTAGAAAGGTAGTAGCCTTCGGTTCTGGCATTGTAAGAAAGGTGCGAGATGTTTTACGTGAAGCAGGAGGAGGTAAAATTGTTGCAAATAATTTGAGAAAAGCCACCCAAATCGCGCTGAAAGCAGCCCGTAAATACACAAAAGAGGCAGGAGGAAAAAATAAAATTCGTACACCTCGGGTGATACCAATTCCCAAAGTTGGTGGACTTCTACCACTCATACCAATATTTGCTGGGTTATCAGCACTTGGCACTCTTACTGGAGCAGCAGCAGGTATAACTAAAGCAGTACAAGCAGCAAGAGCTAGTAGAGACCAGTTGAATGAGTCAAACCGCCACAATAAGTACATGGAAGCTATTGCTCTCGGTAAAAGTGGCAAAGGAATGTATTTGAAACCGTACCGCAAAGGTCTAGGATTATATTTAAAGCATCAGAATTCAAAAAACCTATGAGTATGCCACCCCGGAGAGCTCTTTCTGACATTGACATCAAATTAATCGCTAAGAAAATGAAAATTATAAATTTTCGCGGTGTATTTATGCGTGACGATCTTCCACTTTCAGGACCGCATCGATGTGAATCCGCAGTAGTTAATTTAGATAGCCGATACGGCCCAGGAACACACTGGGTGGCATATAAAAAAAATGGAGGATCAGTGCAATACTATGACAGCTTTGGTGATTTACCTCCCCCCAAAGAACTGATTCGTTATTTTCACAGTGGACCAAAACCAGCTAGTGAAATTTGCTATAACTATGAGCGACACCAGCGGTTCAATACAGTGTGGTGTGGTCATTTGTGTCTGCAGTTTCTATACGGTAAGCCACTATGGACAAAACCCCTATCCAGGATAGAGAAAGCATAAAGAGGATGGCGCATTCATTAAATGCATATTCTAGACTACGTAGTTTGAATAAAATGAGTAAACAACAACTTTCTGATATGCCCAAAGAAGTGTTGATTGGATGTGCTGCTGGGGAAATTGCGGCAGTGTGGGATAAACTACCACCACACCTTCAAAATGATATTGATGTCTTGAAGTATCAGTACTGCCAGGAGCATTATAATGATGTTGATACTTGCAGTTCATCTGATGTGAATGATGGACCAATACCCCGAAAAATATTTTGTTGCTACTGTAATGTGAAGGATGTAAATGTAGTAGCAAAAAATGATGTTGACACCCATTTAACATCACCACCAAAAAAGAGACGGATGCTGTATCATTTCTGTTTCCAGCAATAAAATGTCCTGGAATACTAACAATTGAACAGTCATGTCACGAACGTTCTCGCTATCAGGAGACTCAAGCGAGTTGAGCGCTAACTTTTACCCACCAGTCGAATTGGATACGAGTAGCAGTTATGGTTTGGGTTTACATGGTTTCTATTCCTACAATTCAATTTTCAATGTTACTGTGAAGAATAATGTGATCAGCTATTCAAAACGAATCAATTCTCCACCCATAACCATTAAAATTCCACCTGGCGCTTATGAAATTGATGAAATCAATAAAGTTATACAGCGATCCATTAGATCTAAAGAGAAACTGGCTGAAAATGTCACCGAAAAGAATATGGATGATGTGTTTCTCCTACATCCAAACAACAATACTCTGAAATGTGAAATGCGATCGAAATATTACATCAACCTCTTACATGAAAACTCTATCGCTGGTCTTTTAGGATTCGAGCCTAAGGTCTTTGGTATCGGTGAAACACATGAATCAACATTACCTGTGAATATCAATAATGTGAGAATAATCCGTGTGGATTGTAACGTCACTTCTGGAGCGTATTTGAATGGTGAGGAATGTCACAGCATTTTCGAATTCGATATTGATGTCGAGCCAGGATACAAACTCACAAAGGAACCACGAAATATAATTTATATGCCAATCAAGCCCGAAGGCCGTCAGTATCTCGACAACATTACTCTGCGCATTTTGGACGATCGTGGGCATCTGATCGAGTTCAATGGCGAAAGAATAATTATAAAATTGGAGTTGAAAAAATTGTAATATTGACCTCTGCCAAGAAAATACAATGGGGTTTTGTTATAATGTCCGGCGATTGAAACCGAAACGGTGTATGTACAATGGGGTTGAGGATCATGCTGATATAAAGAAGAGAAAAATCATAAGCCGATTCATTTCACGTGAGCCCGTTAAACAATCAAGATATACCATCAGCTCTAGTAATCTAAACTTTCTGAAATCAATTGGCTTGAAGATCAGGAATACCAAGAAGAAATAAAACATGGCCGCTTTCACTACAAGCGATATGTTAGAAGTTTTTGAAGAGCCAATTTTCGATCATTCCCTGATTAGTTTGCATGAGCATACATATAAGCCGTATGGATCACCATATTATAAGAATTCGGACGAAATCAGAATTCCCATCAATTTTCAAGATCTAATTCTCGATATAGCAGATAGCTACATTTATATCGAGGGAAAATTCACACCTTCAGAGCCCAACAAACGATGTTATCTTTCCAATAATGCTCTGGCTTTCTTGTTTGATGAAATCCGCTACGAAATGGGTGGTGAACAAGTTGCAGTTGTACGAAAGCCAGGCATAACAACCACATTGAAAACTATGGTATCATTCGGAAAAACACATGAGAATAGTTTACTACCAATAGGTTGGGGTCTCAATCAGAATAAACAAGATATACTGGATCCTGCAAGTAATTTTTTCAGCGGCAAACTGCCCCTAACATACATTATGGGATTCGCTGAAGATTACACCAAGGGTATTTTGAATGTTAAGCAGGAACTCATTCTGATTATAGCTCGATCCTTCAAAAATTCATTCATAGGCGAGGTCGATGCTGAACTAGAAATCACAAAAATAGAATGGAGAATCAGACATATTGTACCAGAAGATCGCCAGAAATTGAAGCTCTTGAACCGAATTAATAAAAATAGTAGTGCCAAAGTCAAAATGGCCTACCGTATGTGGGATCTTTATGAGTTACCATCACTTCGTGATACAGCTTCAGACATATGGGCTGTGAAAACTACCAATAGCCTCGAAAGGCCTCGATTCATCATTATCGGGTTCCAAGACACAGATCATTCCGAAAATATTTCAAAAGATGCGACGAAGTTTATTAATGCAAATATAAATAATATCCGTTTATATTTGAATTCTGAAGTATTTCCATACGAACGTTGGAATCTGGATTTCGATAAAAAATTGGACTCTTCAGCCTACTATGCTTACGAAAATTTCCAACGCAGTTACTACAACAAGCCTATGAGTGAACCAATGATGGATATTGGAAGCTTCCGGAATAATCCTCTTTTCGTCATCGATTGCTCCCATCAACCTGATGCCATGAAGTCATCCACCGTCGACATCAAAATTGAGTTCGAAACCCGAAAGACAAAATTTCCCGCCAACACGAAAGTATATGCACTTATACTACACGATGCCTATTTGAGCTATAGTGCACTCAATGGTTCAATTCAGATTGGATTATCATAATATTTTATTGATATGTATCTTATTTTTCATATTTTGAATGTATCATAATATAGTAGTAAATAAAAAAAATACTTTCAATGTTGTTTTTATTTATAAAATGAATATTAATATATGCATACTAAAAATAATTTTCTATGTAGACTGCAAAACTTCACCACTTTCACACACATTCCCTTCTTCTCCATCTGAGCTATACTCGTCTTTTCTCAGTTGATATTTTTCTGTTATATCTCCTGGTAAATATGCAATCAGGTCTGATAAAAATCTTCTCATTTCCGCTTCAATCATCTGCTTGCAATACTCATCCAAACTAATGAGTCCATAGGAATATTTGTTACACAACTTTACACCAAAGTCATATTTATTGCTGAGCTCCAAAACTCGTCGGACCTCTCAACATCAAAACAAATGTTCATATCATAATTTGCCGAATGTAGTGCATCCCAACTCAAATCATTCAATTCACAACGCAATCTTTCAATTGCAGAATCTATATCTACAGCCTCTGTCCACAACTCGCTGGAATATTGCATCCACATCTTTGTATGGAAGTTCTGAAAAATAAATAGTGACTATCAGTTTCAAATCATTATCACAAGCTATACCATACTCACCTTACGTTTTGAGTAGGTGGATTAACAATATTTTATATTCTACCATGAATTTACATATTATAATTATACTTTTACTCTATCACATCGAACTTTACTAACGATCGGGTTTTCGCACCAGAAAATTCCTGAGAACTCTGCCCTATATATGTTATTACCACTTTGGACTTTGATGAATTTATCATTTGAATAATCTCATCTGTTAATTGCTCGGTGACTCGTTTCGGAAGCCATGATTTGAATTTGACATTATCTTCCAACAGAATTACCTGAATAGATTTACCATATCTTGTAGAATACATTGCCATTTTTTCAACTTTATAAGCTTTACCGATCGTTAGTGATGTTATAGGTCTTTGTTCTAGAGTTTCTATGTGTTGAATAGCAGAATTTATTTTTTCAAAATCAAATTTTAGGGTATCCATTTTCGAATATGTAGAAATTATGGTAGAAAACTATAAAATATTTTCACCTGAATTGCGATGTGTTCCTTTTGGTGCACTATAGTTCGATGCCAACTCGGAAAAACTGATTATGAAGGCTCACTCTGGTACTATGGGCGGTGCAAACTGAATTCGTAAGTATCTACTCTCTAGCTTTTATAGCAATCGTTGAAGGGAAGGGGTATATTTGAGGTTGAAATGAATGAAGATAGAAAAATATTCAAGGTCACTTCAACCGAATATGTCAATGCTAAATTCATTTCAATACACCCTCTTACTCAATAGTCTTCAAAGATATCGGTCTACAGTGAAGGTCAACCAATTGAACAGTCATCCACTCTCAAGCTCAATTGATCTCAAGGTTACACACTTTCAAGGTGGCCCATACTCAAATTCATCCTTCAAAATCCATGGTCACCAACTTTCAAGGTCATCAACCCCCAATGTCAACTACCCTCAAGGTCACCAACCACTAACCAGATCATCCTCTGAAGGTCATTCCCCAAGGTCACTCTCAAGGTCAGTGGTGGGGGGAGGTCCAGGATTGGCATAAACCCCCTACTATTCAATTATGATTATTTTTTTCACATGTCAAAAAGCGACGTTTTTGGTATTTCAACCAATAGTAGTGGGTTATTCTGGTCATTCGGTTTTATGCTGATATGGTCCTTAATAAAATATAGTTTACATTCGAATCGTCAAAATTGATTAGATTCACCTACGTGTGTATCTGACATTTTGAGTTAACGTTCAGAATCAATTCAATCAATGGGTCTTGGTAGCGCGCAGGTTGTGTTCTCGCTTGCTATGACAAGATACGCGGGTTCGAATCGCCGCGCCCACCGACCTCGTGCATGGCATCACACGTTAAAAGGTAAGGGCTGCATCTTCACTATCTCGCACAAGTCTCTCGAAGACCTCAGAGGGTTGCTCGTAAGGGGACAGCCGGTTGACGGAAATACAAATTTTAATAATTTTACTAACGATATACTTTCAAATATTTCAATTGAACTTGTTTCGGCAACCCAGATTTGCGAAAGAAATAATATTTACAAATAACTACAATTCGTTTTACAATTATATCAGATAATTTTTTATTTTCATCACTCAAACTCGTTCACTTGGCAAAAACATCCAAACAAACCGAATTTACTCGTACTAACGGACTCGTGATTTTATCATTCGGTTTGTTTTGATATATTTGTCAAACAAAAAGTTTTCGTGGAAAATAAAGTACTTTTGGTATTACTTTTGAAAAAAGGATTATACAAGGTGACCCAGGGTTAAGCCGACAAACGTTCAGTATCGGTTTTTTAAGGCTTTTCGTACAAGCAACTTACTTCGTTTTCGAGATACAGGGTGTCAAAGTTTGTTGAAAAAAAAAACAGTATATTATTCATAACTCAAAAATCTTTTGGATGATTTTCATACAAGTTGGCTTGCTTATTTGCGGCAATGAAAGGCTTATTTTAATGTAAAAATAAAAAATACATGTTTTTTTTTTTAAACTTTGATACCAATGAACCTTAAAAAAGGAGAAGAAGAAGTTGGGACACATGCTCATATTGCAAAATCGACAAAAACTAGTTGGCTGCTGTTCAGCTTAAAATAGTTGTCACTACTGTCAACAACTATCAGGTTACCTACAGAAGTTTTTTAAATTCTTAAGGTAGTTTTCATTAGTGTTTAGGATAAAGAAGAACTAATTTCAGAATTTCTTTCGCTTTTTTCCTCGAATTAACATAGCTTTTCGTAGTCGGCTTGAAAATTCAATTTCAAATTCTGCTAGATACGTACTATATTTACTTTTAAACAAAGATTTGTTTAAAAAGGCTCTATGGAGTAATGGATTGTGAATCCGCATGTCACACAGACAGTCTGGGTTCAATACCTGAGTTTGCTGGACTATTTTTTTTTATTTTTATTCACATCTTGATATTTTTATTGAGACAATTTTATATAAATTATTCAACTGTTGAGAGGTAGGATACTTCAATTTTTTATTGTTATTTTAGTTTAGCTAACCATAAAAATAAATATTTAGTTATATTACTTGTGCAGTTGTAGAAAAAGTATAGTGTCCAACATGTGCGGAAACTTACTTTTCTACGACCACATGGAAATATGTTCATTTAATGCGCATAATCGATCAAGGAAGTAGGCCGATTGTATACACTTCTTCATTTCTACATCGCCAGCTGTACTGTAAAGATCATTTCAGTACAGGATATTTCATTTCCCACAACTTTCATAAACTACTAGACTGTCAATTTTATGATCATAAATAATATAAGATTGAATCAAGTTTGTTAACGTTCTAATAATTTTACTTCAGTATTTACAAAATTCGGTTAAAAAAATAAGTAATCTAAAATGAGTAGTAATAGTGAGGATGATTTGACATTGACACCGCTAATTTCAATATAACGATTGATGACAATCAAATTTTATATTTTCATATAGTTGGCAAGAATTCCTTATATCAGTAAATTTCTGAAATTTACTATGTGGGCTCGTAGCAAGGAGGGCTGATTCAGGTGACGGTGATGATAACCACTACGTAATGAAAAGTCCGGCCCAGCGCTAACACCAGCGCGGGCCGACTAGAGCGCCCTTTCACGGGGGTTATTATGTTCGCTTAGGCAAGGCGCTCTCCTACACCCCTGAAAAGGTGCAGAAGTGTTGCTACTATTGCGCCCGTATGTACCCTCCCTCTAATCCCCCTGGGTTATGAATCGTATAATATGTTTGTGACTTGTCATTATGTGTGAAACGTACTTGATGGAATCTACAAATTGAACCCTATTTATTTATTTAGGTGACTGTGATCGTTGGATAATTGGAGGCGAGGGTTCAGATCCAAGCAAAACCACTTTTTTTTTCTTGTATGAAATCGATAATTGTTCCGATTTCAATTATAATTTTCATTATTAATTTATATCTTCAATTCCTATTTCAGGTTGATTGTATTATAGGAATCATGACGGCAGGAAAGTTTATGATAACAAGTGTTATTAAAAATATTACAGATTTGTTTATGATTCAGATGGTCGAAGAAAAAGTATAGTGTAGTTTGCATGAAATGACCCATTTCCCACTCGTAGGTATATGAACTATTGCAGTATGCTATTTCATGCTCATTGTACAATATACTATTTCTGACTCGTGAGAAAAGTTGAACTTCCCCCCCTTGTTGCACAATATACTATTTCCTGAAACATATGTGTTCCTCTTGAGCAGTTTTAAAAAGAAATTGTGTTCTCAACAACTCAACTCAATTTGGCCAGTTAAATTTCCTTGATGATTTATTCCACCCACAAAATATTCTACCCAGGCACTTCTCCACCTCTCCAGGTCAGCTCATAGGCAGTAATACGAAAAAAAAATATCTGCAGACCATGTGGCTTTTCCATTTGCCTTTATCCCGGAGTTTAATTATTTTTTTAAATTTGGTTTGTGATAAAGTCGAGGTAATTGCTTTTTTCTTTGACGGATCACGTTACAACTTTCGACTCTTGGCGTATCTTGCAGACCTCTCGTTTGTAAATTGTAAATTGTAAAGTGACGACTTATACAAAGAAAGTAAAATTTTTGATATAAGTCAGCTATATTGCCTGAAAATTTCAATTGATATCCACAAAAAGAAAATTCAGCTCCAACCTGTGGAACATGATCACTACACCAGACATAAAAAATAAAATGTCAAGATTCACAAATGTGGGTCAAAGAAGTTTAATTTTTTTAAGTTCAAAATTGTATAACTGCATACCAATACATCCTAAAACTATAAATAACCATGGCACTTTCAAATATGAAATCAAGCAATGGCTGCATAACATAACAAAGAAAGATCAATATGTAGCAAAATCATCAATAAATAATACTAAAATCTAGGAAATGATGGACATAAAAATTGAGATGAATATATTTGTATGGATTTATAATTATATTTGTACATACAGGGTGGGGCACCGAAAATGAAACAGATCGAATATCTTCAAAACACATGTGTTCTGAAAAAAATGAAAAAACACGTCGATTTTTAATAAAAGGGGGACATCTTCCTATCGTAACCTCAACTGTCATACCTCTCCTCCGCCCCTTGGTCACTATCACCCAAACAATTTGAATAGGGGAAGTAGTGAGTGTGACACATCATTAAAAAGGTTATTTCATAAGGAATTCAGCCATGTCAGTTTTCGCTACCTAACTTCCTATTTTAGCACCCTCTTGCGTGAAAAACAACTGTTCCGTATTCCAAATTATGATACTTTCTTTGCAAGATAATTTAACATAAATTCGGTGACAATGAATTATGGAATTTTTCTGAGGCAAAAAACAAAATGGCGGCTTCAGAATGGCAGGCAAGATTTGAAATTATGGTCCGATTCTGAAGCCACCATTTTGTTTTTTGCCTTAGAAAAATTCCATAATTCATTGTCACCAAGTTTATGTTAAATTAGCTTGCGAATGAAGTATCATAATTTGGAATACGTTTATCCCGCAAGAGGGCGCTAAAATAGAAAGTTAGGCAGCAAAAATTGACATGGCTGAATTCCTTATGAAATCTGTTTCGTTTTCGGTGCCCCACTCTGTATATGTATATCTGCATATATGAGTGTATATATGGATGTTAATGTATGTGTCTATTTACACATTTTTATATGTCCAGAATTAGTTTTTTCCGGAAACCATTGATGCTGTGCGCGAACTGATATTGAAAGATCTTTATAAGACCTATCGTGAGATTGATACAACCTTAGGCATTAGTGGGACCAGCATGCATTCAATATTGCATGAACATTTGTTCTTGTTGGCTCGTATGTAAAAAATAAACTGAGAGGGCAACGTTTTTCGACACCTGCAGAAGCGGTTCATGCGTTCAGAATGCATGTTTTGGAGAATACTCAATCAGAGTGGCAAACGCTTGCTTCGATAATTGGTTCAAACGCAGACAGAAGTGTATAGATCTCAATGGGGAATATTTTGAAAAACAATAAAGAGAATTTCAATGATTAACATTTGTTTTTGTTCTCTAATCCCAACATATAAAAGGCCACTTTCGTAACAGACGTCATAACGATACTGATGAGTTTCGTAATGAGGTTCATTACGACACTGGAACTTCATTACGACACTGTTACTCCATTACGACACTGGAACAGAAACATAATCAGAGTTTATGATGAATTTATTGAAATTGACGTAATGTCAAATTTGGGCTTTTGGAATGACAACTTGAAATACGTTGCTGACTCTCCCTTTATAAGGTCACTATTTTGAAGATTGTTAACTATCTTTGAGTGGATATTTAGAATTATTGATGGTAGGTAATAGTATATTCTACAATTATACAATGAACTATTGTATAGTACTCGCTACGCATAAACAAATCTGTTATAATTTTAATAACACTTTTTATCATAAACTTTCCTGCCGTCATGATTCCCATAATATATACAACCTAAAAAAGGAATTGAAGACACAAATATTGAAAATTATATTATTATACTATTATAATTATATTATATTATTATTTATTTATTTATAATAAAAATCGAATACTAATCGATTTCATAAAAGATAAAATATGTGGTTTATTTGAGATTTGAACAGTCACCCCCACTATTCAAAACCCAATCGTTTCTTCACTCGCTGCGACGAGCTCACATAATAACATGATGAAATTAACTGCTATGGAAACTTCCTGCCAACTATTCGAAAATATAGAATTCGATTGTCATCAATCTTTATATTGAAATAAGCGTGGTCATAGAGTGCCCCATCGGCAAAAATTTTAGTGATAGATACTCTATCCAAACTTTCTGTATGGATTCTTTGAATTTTTGCCATATGATAATTAAACACCCTGACAATAGTTGCAGCAAATCCTACACGATCAAATAGTAGGTAGCTAAAGTAGAAAAATAGATTAAAAATGTTGATGCGCATCATAAACCTAGTTAGTGCATAACAGAATTGATTCAATTATCTAATAATTAACAAACCCAAATTGGATAATTCTAATGCACGACATTGTTTGATCCTGAGTGTTGGGAAATATTGCCAGTATATCAAATATAGCGTTCAACAATATGAAGATTTTTCTCTGGAAAAGTGATACTTGTTTATAGGAAGAATGCTGAATTTCAAATCTATTTGGGCAGAAGGTAATTAATTGTGGGTATCAAGTTGATGGTGGAGAAAAAACTCTCAACCATAAAGTTGAGGTGGTTTGGTTACAATTTGGGTGGATATAAGTGGATATAAGCTTCCACGCGAGCATCGCCGAATCCCCCGTTTTTATTTTCCTAACTGAGAAGTCAATATTAAGAGTGCTTTCAGTTCCTGAAGATGGCTCTGTTCTCACACCACAATCGTAGTATGAAGATTACCTTATGCAACGCCACGATTAATTATTTTTTCGTGCGTGTGTGAGTGACGTGAGTGTAGTTCCGTCTGGAACGTTTTTCAAGTTCGGCTACTAACCTGTAGGTGGCGGGACAATAGTTAAGCAATGGCTGTAACCATTTATAAAATCCATTATTTTTAAATAACACGCTCTTATCAGCTTCAGTTGTAACTAACAATGTGATCAAATCTTGGAAATCCACTCACTCACGAGTCTTGTAATTATTATCCGATTCTATTCAAAATTGGTATTTGGGGGCTTACGGGTTTGGAAATTGATTCTTTCATAGAAAATACGAAATTCAAGATGACGCCTTAAAAATGGCGGATGAGTGTGATTCTGGTCCGATTCGATTCTAAATTGGTATGTGAGGTTTTCGGGGAAGAAGATTATGAATTTTTCGTCAAAATTTATAAATTTCAATATGGCGGTTCCAAGATGTAGAACGAGTTTTGTGATTATGGTCTGATTCGATCCTAAATTGGTATAAGGGGGTTTTTGGGGTCGGAGATTATGGTTTTCTTGTCAAAATTCTTAAATCCACGATGACGGATGAGTTTTGTAATCATGGTCGGCTTCTCTTCAAAATTGGTATGTGGGGTATTAGGAGTCGAAGATCATGAATGTTTTGTTAAAATTCATAGGATGGCGGACGAGTGAATATTAAAGTGGCTTCCTCATTGAAAAGCTATATAGCTCAAAACTCTCCGGAAACGGCCCTTGTAAGAACCATGCTTTCTCTGAAATCCATAGATCATTGCGTACTAACTAAAACGCACAAAATAAAACAATATAAAAAAACTTTTTAAAGACAATTTTATTCAAATCCGCTGATAAGTAAAGCGATTATTATTAACATTTTAGCGCATTTGAATAAAAGCTTGACTTCGTTAGACGGACGGTTTTCGATTCAGAAAATGGAAATGGAAAATGTGATTTTTTTGTAATATCTAACAGAAAACAATCACTTCCCAGGCTGAAGCCATGCTGCACATTGAACTACATCGGATAGATATTGTGAAGACTCTAATTGAAAAATAGCTACTTTAATTTGTCTTTCAACCGCAGCTGATTCCACAACAGATTTTATGAACGTCCTGTTCATATTTTCAAACAAAAGTCTTGATTTTTTGCTTGTGTGTACTCTCAGTCAAATGCATTTTGTTTTTTAATCGAAAACTTTGCGCCGTATGAGGAAAGTCAAAAGACCATCATTATTATTTTCTTATATTTCAACAAGCAGTATCTCAGAAATGAAGCGGTTGCAGACACATGTTCATCGGTTGTAGAAGTCTTAGGCGGGGCGCCCATCTATCAGACAACGGCAAGACACAGACGCGACAAATACGCGACACACACATAAAACAGACAAACTAAAAACATTCAGTCGCATATCTAAATGACATGAAAAAGTCACATAAAATCATGTACCTCAGGGGTGTCAGCAGTTATCATGTCATTAATAACAGAAATAGAAGGTACTGGGTACATCCTCTGTGGAAAAGGGACCTTTGAAGTAATGAAGGAAATGGAAATGTATCCTCAGAAATTTCACCAATGCAATAGTAGAGGCGGAATCCGTCATTTTCAATATAAACTCGAAATATTTCAATTGTGGTACGGTCTGAATACAAGCCAATTCATTATTTGACTAATCTCTGTCTGCTCATTTTGACTCCGACGATTTTCAGCAGACGTAGACAAGTCTCAGTGTGTCGTGTCTCATAGGTAAGCGCGGAGTAATTTTAAATAATACAAGACACTGAACAGATTCGTTTCAAGTTTTTGTCGCGTCTGTGTCTTGTCGGTGTCTGATAGATGGGCGCCCCGCCTAACATTTAAACCAGAAATATGTCTTTGACATATTTATATTGAATTTTGAAACACCTGAATTAATTGTATAGTAAGAATATCGTCTCAGTGTGAAGAATGCGGGGACATTTACCGTACATTGATCGATACAATTCCCGGAGGGGCACCCTTTATATATTGAGAATTATTGGTAGATTTGTACTCAGCGGAAATAATTGTTTTCTTCGTCCAGTAACTCTAATTATCAATAGAACAAATAGAATAAGCTCACCTGTTCTCGCATGAGATCGTCCCATCCGTTTCCTCCTTGCCATACTAAACCAACTTGATGCGACAGAATTGGAAGGTTGCACACGAAACAAATTGCAGTCATGGTTCTGGAAAAAAAAATCGGGGTTCAGTAGCGGATCTCATGAATTGCCACTGGCTTTTCCCAAATGTTATGTCTTCAGATATGATTCACGAAAAAACCTAGTTCTTATTTTAAAAGTGTGATGTTACCATGAGCTTGCTGAAATGGTTTTGAGAGATTCAAGAATTTTCAAAAATAAATCATCTAAAGATTATGTCAGCGATGGGTGTGCTCATAAAATCTTCTCTGGATAGTATTATTTTTCTTCCAGTACTCAATGTACGTCTATATCACTTTTCCTGAAAAAGATTTCACGATCACGTAAAACTCGTATTGGATCTTATTTGTGAATTAGTTCTCAGAAATCCTGAGAGATTATTCAGTTAAGAGAACTCCAAGATTTTCACACCAATCATAGGCTCATGAATCACACAGGAGTTGCTTATGTTGAGGACAGGGAAAGAAGAAACGAATATAACATTATGGAGCAAAGAATTTGTTGAAGTTGTTCGACATGGTTTTCTGGATCTATACAAGTGTTAAGTGCAAATGCATCAATTTGCCTCCATAAGTTACTGCGTTCACAAAACTTCAATAAAATCAATCAATTTTATCAGTATCAGTAAATGAGTTCAAATAAACCATGAAGTTGATTCATTTGCCATTCTATAGTTCATTTTCAAAGTGTGAATGTTGAAATACCCACAAAAATTTTCAATAAGATTCAATTTTTAAACAACACTTGCTGATGGTCCATCGTCTCAATCTTCCTCAAATAATAAATTGGTAAATACAGTGTGTTGCAATCTGCGAAATACCCTATTTTCTCAGGTGAAATTATTCACGGCGTGTTTTGCTATACCTTTTCAATCTTCGAAAAAGGAAATCTTTACTCTTTATGAACATTTCCGTGGAATTGAAATAAGTTGAGGGAGTGGTGCGGGATCAGCCGATCTGATCACAGATTATTGATGAAAACATTAGTTATACAGAAATTATTAATTTTAAAATAAAAATTAAATTTGAAAATAATCATGAAAAAACTTTATCAATGAAGCAGATGAAAAACTTAGACAACAACAATTCTAATTTATCACAGTTCTCCCGGTGATATCTCTCTGCACATTTCCAAATCTCCGTCGCAACTCTTCTTCAGTCCTTGGTCGGACATACTGATTTCCATGAGAAGATCACGAAGGTTCGAAAAGGAAGACTAGAGAAGCAATGTAGTTATATGGAGAGCAGTGGATGGCAAAAAGGGCCCATTGAGACCAACTTGCCTGGCTGCAGCCTCCCCACGATAACTACTACTACTTACTACGATTTGGGAATCTTCTATTACTCTGTATGACATACCGTTAACTTCGACCAATATACCGATAGACATTTTTTCTGTTAGAGTGAGTTTACGCCTTTCCATTTCAGATCCACTAATGAATCACTTCAAGTTGTTTATATTTTTGAGCAAAATATCAAAGATTGATAAGAAAACGAAATTCGGAATATTGGGAATCGGAAAATTGTCAAAAAGTTAATTCAAGAAAGTGGGTATTGGAAAATCGTCACTGGGTCATCAGTTGTCGAAATCAATATTTTGAGAGATTGAATGTGTAGTGCAACATTTAAGACACCAGAATAATTGGGACATTTTTCTTTGAAGGAACGATAAATGCGGAAACTGTTTTGAATTTCTTGAAAAATCAGTAATAAGACATTCTCGAAGAAATCCCAATATATAACCGCGAAACTATAATTTTTCATTCGGATGGTGCATCTTTCCGTAATGCTGGTAATGTAGGAAGATGGGTGAATCGAAAATTTCCACCAAAATCGATTGTTCGCAACAGTCCTTCAAATCCTTGGCCACCGCGTTTCCTCTGGATTTCTACTTCTGGAAAAATATTGAACAGATGTGTACAGCAGTGTGTCTTAGGATATCACCTGGAGAACTGCGAAGAGTAGTGGCGGATCTTGAATTTTATCGAGGCGGGGCAAATACTGAAAAATGCCGTCTGCATACAAGCAAAACCAATCACGTTTCAGTCAAAGGAAGATATGCTAGCTCTCTGGATGTGATTGAACGCGGTTGCACTTTGGCATCCAGTCTGAAACGTGGTGCAATTTGTCGCCCGGAAATTCATTCGAAAGGTTAGGTTTTTGTATAAATCGCGAGCGAAAAACTAATTCTCTCATTTTCAACTCGCAAGCTAGGTAAGCTTGCTCAGGTTGCCGGGAAAAAACTAATTAACGATAGTACAAAGACTGTGGATGGCAAAATGCGCCTGTGTTTGGTCACAACCAATCAGAGAGCTAGAATATTCGGCGCTGACTGAAATGTGGTACGTTTTGCTTATATGCCGCCCGTCTATATTTTGACTTGCTTATAATAGCTTCATCTATATGTATGTATCTATATAACGGAATCTTTGAACGCATTTTTCACCCACTTCCAGACGTCCGAATGATTTGAAATTTGGCAGGTGGTCATAGTTCCGGTGACAATGCAATATGACATTTATGTTATAGAATAAAAATAACAAAATGACGGCTCCAATATGGCGGATGATATTTGTGATAATAGTCTGATTCGATTCAAAATAACATTTCATATCATTTCATAACGTTTCTCATTCATAATCTGTGATACAGCTTCACTGTCTCAATTCATTTCCATTCACACGGATTTCTTTATAAAGAGTGACAAAAGATTCCTATTTTCGAAAATTGTAACAGCTATAGTGAAATATATTACTTTGTAATTTCGCACCAAGTTGATCGGGACTGGTCCGCATCGCATGTCCCAATCAAAATTTTGCTACAAAAATGTCTAATATGTTTTTCAAATTTTTGTCATGCATTTGTGATCGTAGTACCTAGGTTGTGAAAAGATGATTCATGAAACTTTTCTTCCTGAGCGCAGTACCTAGATATTGAATGAAAAAAAATACGACGCTGGGTCATACCAAATTGAAACACACTGTACTTTGGGTCCCAGTTTTTGATTAAAGTTCTAAGAATTTGTTATCATCTGGCGAAATTTTGTTTCATAAAGACATTGAATTGAATATCAAAATATTATTATGATAAATGTTACAATATTTCCCAATATTACAAAAGTACAATTCGACAAATAACAGTGAAACCAACCTAGCTGAAAACATGAAAACGCGATGCGCACCCATCGGACAACGGACTATAGTCCGTAATAAATTCAGTGATATGGCACTCAACATGAACATACGCGCAATTTCACATGTTCTGCTAGTTCGATTTGCTGTAAACTCATTGTTTTCCATATTTTTATGCATTAATATTTATTCAAGAAATCAAGAAATCGCCCATAAGTGATATAGTACACAGGGTGGTTCTTGATAAGGGCTAATTAAACCCTTTTCAAAAACCAATCAGAATAGAAATCTGTTCCACTTCCGGTTTAATAAAACACCAAGGGAGAAACCGCTGAGGAAATTGTGTACACTGATCCCCAGAAATTCTAACTAATTTCTCTAATTATACAACTATAACTATACCACTCCACTTCGAGATATAATGGACTTCTACCACAAGTTAATTTCTCTAATATCCACGTAATAATAATAATAATAATAATAATAATAATAATACTCCCTCATAAACACTCGTAGAGTGTACCCAAAGGCATAGCATGTGCGGGTAGAGGACGGCTATTATTATTATTTGCCGTGGCGCTCCGGGGCAACTTACCGATTTTTGGTGGCGTATTCACTTTTCAGCTGCAGGAAAACCCGGAAAACCTACACTCCAAGCTAGCAAGAGATCCACGATAGACGAGATTGGCATCTAGACAACACACAATACACTTGCTCTCAACAAGGACTGTGGTCATCTATCGATTCCGATATTGCGTACCTACATCGGACTCGAACCGACTACCGCTATACTGAAGTTCTGGACGGCCTGCGCTTCAGACCGCCAGTCTAACTAACTAATGCCACTAATACCTGAGTAATAAAAGTAATAGAAATTATGAAACTCTGACCAATACCCAATAATTTTCAACTAATACCCCTACATCCCGACTAATACCCATAATTTTCAACTAATTCCTCTAATTCCCCACTGATTCCCAACTAATACCACTAATACCGACGGTATGTACACCAAAATTCCCCAGCGGTTTCCACCTCGTAAAACACTCTGTATTCTTCCATAGTTTGGAATTTGAAATTCAATTCTGAATTCAGTATGTGAAGTATGTTCTATACCCAAATGATTCCGTTTAGGAAATAAGAGGGTTATTTGCAAAAATATTCTGTTGAACTAATTTTTTATTTTTGTGAACAAAAATTTCAGTACTGGCAAAAAAAAAATGTTGGTGTATTTCTTATTCACCTACGTTAAATACTTCAATGTTGGCAATTTATTATCAACATTTACAAATTATTGTACAGGATATTCAGAAATTAGTAATCATTCAAGCCATTCACAAACTTGTTCTCTTCATAGGAACATTATATTAAATTGATTCTACATACGGAAGTCTTTCCTGGAGGAGAATGAACGGAAATATTCGTTATAAAATATTGTACCGCCATAAATAGCGAACTTCATGAGTTTTCATGAGAGTGCCAAATAAATCAAAATTGTGGATCTGACAGAAGTCGAAACAAAAGTTATTTGTTGTTATTCGTGAATATTCGCTAATGTGTGAAGACTGTATCAATTTTATTGTTACTTATAGAGAATGTAATAGAATCTAACACGTCGTACAATGGTTGAGTTATTTATAAAAAGTGGGTAGAAATAAAGCGTTTGATATTCATTGCACATCATTTGCAGAATGGAAAATTGAAAATGTTTATAATACAAACGCACAATACCACTACTCGATATTAAAATCATATTTGCATGTTGAAAGGGATAGATGCTCGATAAATGAATACGTTTACGACGTTTAAATGAAAGACAAGGAGAAGGGAAATTGGGCTGAAAGTGCGTAAATTAATGTTTCGCTGGCAAACCTAACCTGAGCAAAGCTAACCTAGATTGTGAGTTGAAAATTCGTAAATTAGTTTTACCTACTACCAATATGTAATATCAAACATTACTATACTGATATGAGTTTCGTAATGAGATACTTTACCGCACTAGTGCGGTAAAGTAAAATTCATTTGTTTCTCTTTTTAAATGTCAGTCTATTTAATGGAAAAGGATAACAAGAACTAATTTATTATAAATTTGAGTATCTATCCTGGGATTTATCAGGTAATAAGGGTTGAATTTTTCAATTTGTAGCGGATTCTATATCTGAATCTATTCTCTAATGGTCTGAACTAATGCCGATGAAATTTCACTAAATTGGAATTAACGTGTCAAAGTTGACAGTTCGCAAAATAAATCAACAATGGGCTCAACACTTGCTTGTTGCATGATTCTAATATCATTAATTTAAGAAATATTGACTAATTTTGAGTAAATAATTAACATTATTGGTAGTAGGTAAAATATATTGTACAATATTTGTGTCGTAAATTTCTATTTTGCTTGCTCCTTTTTTTATCCAGCGTTTATTCCTTTTATCGAGCATTCATTCATTTTTCGAACTTTTATTCCTTTTATCATTTTTATTATTGGTCGACGACGAAGCAAAAGAAATGAAAATACTACCACCTTTTCTGAAGTCTGAATAGACTTCCTTTCTATAAATTTAGTCAGAATTTGAAAAGAAGATACTCACCGACCTGAGTAGATTATAATTATTAATGGTGTTAATTATTTTATAGAAACATCACTTGTTGAAAGTTAGAATGAAAAGAATTGGATTAGAATGATATGAAAATTGGTACATACACGAATGAGTGGAATCAGTGTTGCTTTTTGGAGACGAGTGCATGGGAGAATTCTTTTTTTGCATGCACAGTGTAAATCAACCAACATCAAGTCCATACAAAAAAAAATCCAAACTCGAAGATACATGGAGAATTTACAAGAAAAGGAGTAATTAGAGTGCACAATTTACCTCAATGATCATGTAAAATCCGAGATGGATTTATATCAAAAGTCACCATCAACGTCCTTAGTATAAAACTTTTGTCTCTATATTCTACCTTGATCGGGATATCCAAACAGCTGTTCGAGCAGGACTCTTTTCCACCAACTTATCAAAGCATGATACTCCATACCGATTTTTGTTCAAAAATATAAACAGGATGTTCATAAAATCAGTTGTGAATAACCATGACAGGTTTATGTCAAAGAACAATTTTTCAAAGTGTCACCGAAGAAGAAATATTTCCATCATTTCCATACTTGCTGTGTGAAATTGCCTTTGAAGAGTCTGATGCTTTCTAATTCTTCCGGTCTCCCTGATGAGCTTGGAAGTACGAAATAGAATTTCGTCGACAAAAATGTATTGGGGATTTAATGTGAGAGATGCGTACCTGTGATACTTGTGATACCTTTGAATAACTTTCTCCCTATCTCATTTATTCTGATGAGTTTTTAATGAGAACTAGAGATAATCAAAAAGTCAACTAACTTTAGGTACCATACCGTACATTCCGGGTAATATTAATACTGTTTCATTTGAAGATGTGCTTTTCCAACAAAATATTCTTGTCCTCACGTTGGTAGATTATGAAATAATATTCTCATAGGACCTACTACCGTACAAAAATTATGGGACCGGAGGCCAGCAATTTTTTTTTTTCGGAAATGAAAAATTTTCCTGGTTTTTGGTCCCATTATTTTTGTACGGCAGTAGGTTCTAGGAAATTATTATTTCATAATCTACCAACGCGAGGAATGCTGTACAAGAATATTTTGTCGTGAAAGCACATTTTCAGATAAAAAATAATTTTCATCATTACTACAGTCATTTGCACCACCAAGAATTGTCGCCAGAGTGCCTAAAGTTATTCTTTCATATAGCAGCATCGTTCTGAATGTTTCATGCTGGGTCAAATGACCCCAACCAAAATGTTATATGGGCATGTAGTCTATTAGGCTTTTTTCACAATATCTATCAGATGTAGTTCAATGTCCAGCATGGCTTCAGACAAGGAAGTAGTTGTTTTCTGTTAGAAATCACAAAAAAATCTCAGACATTCCATATACAGTGAAGAACAAAAGAACGTCACCTCCTCTGTAAGTTCTTTGTTTTACATATTACAAATAAATATTAAATACATAAGTTGTAGGGTTTCATTTGATCTCTCCAAAGGTTTAAGTTTCATTTATACAGAGTGTTCATAGGATACCGTGTATATCATTGCATGATCGATTAGAGATGATCATAAGAAAACTAACAATACCAAGTTTGATGCTGCTATCTCGAAAGACTACGGAGATATCGCCTATTATTTTATCGATAAGCCCAACAAGTGCGAGGAAGAAACTTTTTCTGGCGAGTCAAAACATTCTCTCTCACACTCATTGAGCTGAGGGATGAAGTAATAGTCGATATCCCCGTAGTCTTCGAAAATAACAGCATCAAACTTGGTATAGTTAGATTTCTTATGATCGTCCCTAATCGATCATGAAATCAATGAAATTTGAACCATTGAAGAGATCCAATAAAACCCTACAACTGATGTATTCAAATTTTTTTTGTAATATGTAAAATAAATAAGTTACGGGGGATGGCGACGGAATTTTGGTCTTCACTATGTGTATTTGGCACCTTGGCCGTTTCTAAGTCAATTTGAAATTCCCAGCCAATGAGCAACGAGTTCAAAATACTCATACAGAATGTATGTTTTGTTGCCGAATCCATATTTGGAATGTTTTTTGTTCCATGAAATATTTTTATCGTAATATTAATATAACATAATTAATTAATCGAATCATCATAATAATATTCAGAATATTAATACTATAAGATTCTGTGGTCAATCCTTTGTGTCTTGCTTTGTTGCCTTTTACTGATGAATTATGCCTCATCATCAGCAATATGGGCCAATGTGGTCCTTTTAGAGCCGTGTAATAATATTTGCCCTGCATCTGCTTATTGCAGTAGGGTACTACAATTCCAGCCTAACCCTTAAAACGCCTTTCAGACGAGCTGACAGCTGTTTTTAAGAATATCTTCCATGCAGTACTTGTTTTGATGTACAATAGCTGTTTTCTCAAAAATGTTCATGGTTGATTAACATGTCAAAATTTCTTATTCGTATCCTGATCGAAGGGATCCAAACCTAACAATCATACTATGATTATTATTCCTTTATCTTGACTCGATATTAGCCAGTCATCTACCCCACGGTATTTTCTGTATCTGATTCGAATTTTCATGTCCTCGAATTTAGCAACGTGGTGAACTTTTTTTTAACCATAAAAATATTTCATTTGAAAGTGGGGTATGAAGTTTTTGGTCTGCTGTTCGCTTCCTTCAATAATACATACGCAGGTGGCCCACATCGATAACATAATGTTGCTTTCAACTCATTTGAACTTTGCCAACAATGCCAATTTAATATTCTTTCGCGTCCCAGACCAAATAAATAATGCAGAAGGATAGGGTGTGATTTCGAATTTGATGAAGGTAGAAAGGTCTGCACCTTCCATCAGAAACACGGGCGTGTTTTCCATCAAACTGGTATGGTTGAGCTGGAATATGGTGGATGAATGATGGGCCAGAAAACGTAATTTTTCATGAAATCAACCAGTAATATGAAAACGACTGGTGGTATTATTGTGGTGAAATCATACTTTACAACTGAAATTGACGTTCGAAAGGACCCCGCACATTTCTTATGGGAAATGGCTTTCCGTGAATTTGGCTGAATTTTTGTTATGTTGTGGTTCTTGATGAGCCACAGCCACAGCCACAAAGCTCAAAAATGGACAGTTTTCGAGATATAAAACTTTGAAAATAGATTTTTTCAATTTTTTGGGGTATTTTCTCATCCATCGGAGAGCTCTCATTTCTTGTTGGGATGGAATTCGACTATTCGGCGCCTAGAACCCGACTGAATAATTGTCATCCTCAGTTATATTAGGCACCGTTTTCGAAAATTTTTCATACACTGCTCTGCACTGCCTATGGAACGAGGTACAAATTCCAAGATCTTCCATACATCTCTCCATGATACAAGATAACGCTAGAATAATTATTATTTTCAGAAACTGTCATATTTCGAGTATTTCTTGAAAAGTGGCTGTAATATTTGATTCCAAATATATCTACTATCCAGTAATATCGAATATGTTTTCCAAAATGTTCATAACGACGCTCAGAGAGCTGTAATGGGGGAAAACGGAGAAACCGTAATCATATCCTTAGAGATAACAATTGTGATCACTAATAATGTCATTCACATATGATATGTCATTTATTTCTCATGAATCTCGATAATCTGTCAATGGGGTGCCAAGACATTTTCCTCAGAATGGCTCGAAATGGATGTTAGCATCTCGATAATCTGTCAATGGGGTGCCAAGACATTTTCCTCAGAATGGCTCGAAATGGATGTTAGCATCTCACAGCCAAACGAATCCGTGAAAATGTTGTGCTCTAGTTCTGTGTTTTAATTTTTGGGTATTATGTATGTTGTTTTCTTAGTCAGCCAATCCAGAATGATTTGGTTGTTGTTAATCATTCTGTTGTTAATTCTTATATGCTGCATGAAGCTTTCTCAGCAAAAATTGGTTATGCCATCAAAACCTGGCGATTTCCAATTGGCTGCTTTTACATTGTTTTCGTCGATGTTCTTTATTATTATTATTGTTATTATTATAATGTTATTCTCACTAATATATTGTTTTCGATTCATCCACGTATTTTTTTTTTGAACAATCATGTGAATAAACAGTAATTTATATTTGTAAACTTTAATGTAACATTCATAAAAAAAAAATTTCAAGAATTTGGGTGTAACTATCAAAAGTTCCATTCATTGTTGGCGTCCAACACCTGAACTACCCCATTCTACTTGGAAAGTACTATCACTTATCAAAAACGCAGACAATTTCACGGGTTCGATTGGCTGTGAGGAGCTATTATCCATTTTGAGCCATTCTGAGGAAAATGTCTTAGCAAACCCCATTGTTAGATTATCGAGATTTGTGAGAAACAAATCACGTTTAATATTTAAATAACATCAATAATGATAACAATTGTTATCTCTGAGGATACATGATTAAGATTTCTTCCTTTTCACTCATTACAGATCGCTGGTCCTCGATATGAACATTTTCGAAAACATAATAGATATTATTGGACATCAGATATATTTGAAATCGGTTATTATCGTTTCTCTTCAAAAAATACCCAAAATATGCCATTTTCCGAAAATATAAATTATTCTAGCGTCATCCTGAGCATGGAATGGTTTATGGAAGATCTCGGAACTTGTACCTCATTCTATAGGCAGTGTGGAGCAGTGTACGGAAATTTTTTGATAACGGTGCCTAGTATAACTGAGGAAGATCATTTCTCAGTCGAGTTCTAGGCATCGAATATTGAAACAATGCTTCCAAATGATCTTTCTTCTCTGAGTTCATCCTACGATTAACAATTACTTCAAAGCAATAATTTCGAGATACAGTGACATAGATTTCAAATCTCATTTTCGATTTTCAAAGTCTGGCGTTGAAGAAATTCTGATAGAATTCCATTTTGACTCAATGCGCAAATAACACAATTGTTCTGTGACTCTGCGATCATAAACATAACCAAACTAATAATCCATCCACCAAACTCAACAACCTTTCCAGCCGGTGGAAAATTCAGGAATTCAGGATCAACCTGTAGAATTAAAAAATGAAAATGGTTTGTGCACCACTCACACCACAATAATATAAAGACGACTTGACAGCTGACACTTTTTTTAGTTCATGATTTTAACTACTCACCAGTGGCTTCAACCATCAGAAATAAAATTAAAATATAATTTTTTCTATACATAAGTTAGTCCTGTCGCGTTCATTATTGGTTCAATTCTGCATGCAAATAATAAATACATTGACATACCACACTTCTACTTTCGAGGATTTTTTTTAATCCCTTTCTTCATCCTTCTTGAATATCCAGGTACGAATCAAAAGGAGCATAAAAAACGTAAAGATTCACATTGCCTATCTTCGTTCAGAGTCGTTCACCAGCACTTATCTAAAAGTGTAGTATTCCATAGACTTGATATAAGTTGAGGTTAGCTCATACACCAACAATGTTCATTCATGTCTTGTTTGTGACCCATTACGATTTACACAATGGACAGGTTGAAAGAACCAAGAGGATCGAAGAAAATCCAGTTATCCATACATCAGAGGTTTCTTCAAGATCAGGACGGATTCCAACTCGGTTATTTGAAATCGAAACCAAGTTTTCGGTCCAAATTTGTATCGTAACGGACCAAGCAGATATTGAATATGAGCTTTGGATGACTTATCAGGCTCCACCCAGTACCATAGTGACAGATTTTGGAAATCGATTTCACTCAATATGTTTGTTTCGTGATGGAATAGTACAACTGAAATACCGTTAGGGTGGGTCCGAATTGCTGGCATGGTCATCTGAATTTTTATTTAATAAAAGAAATTATATATATATATATATATAGATGATTGAATAATTTCGTGCCTGTGACAATGTTATTTTCAAAAATATTTGGGTAGCAGTCATAAAAGATTTGAGTTCTATATACACTTACATTTTACACAGAAGTAAACAGATTTTCTCCAATAGTCGCCCACCTTGAATTTATTTTGTATTTTTTAGATTTTATTCATCTTCACAATTTTTATGTTTTTATCATCCTATATATGTATATTTATCACTCATCTTTCTGTCAGTGCGTTCCTACCTGTCTGTATTTTTCAAGTGTCACTAATTCTTCATGTTTGTTAATGATGTAAATTTCTTTTAATTTCACGTTAGTAAGTATTAATCAACTGTTAAAACACCATTTATTCATCCATTTTATATTGTAGTTAAAATCTTGACAAAGAAAATAAAGATTTTCGAAAGCTCGATTTAAAAAAACGAAGAATATATAACTAAACTGGTCAACTGACTGCTACCCAAATATTTTTGAATATATATATATATATATATATATTATTATATTTAGAGTATTTCAGTTCTATTATTTCATTACGAAACACATGACAGCCTGATTGGAATCGTACCGAGACACATAATACTCAAAAAAATTATTATTATTTATAATGAGGAAGCCAGGAAGACACTTTGATTCATACATTATTATCGTGAGGATTTACAAACAATATTTTCCTCTAAAAGGCATATAATCCATTAACGAAAGACAGACCCAAACAAAAAGTGAAGAATGAATTGTAGCACTCTGAAACTCGGCACATGACAGATCGCCATCATGAATTATTAGAAAAAAAATTGTTTACCAAAAAATCAGAGGTAGAACCTAAAAAATTTTTCATTTATAAAAACTATAATTTTTTTCTTGTTATTTCAGAAAATATAAGAATTATCAAAAAACGTTTTCGATAGGTAGAGAGATAATTTAATTCTCCACAAGAATGATTTTCCGTAATACCTTATGAAATACGCTCGTTTTCTAAGAAAACGTAGTTTAACGCCGACGTCACATTTCACGCTCGCGCTAACTGCCACTGCAAGTTCAGGCAGTGCTGAAAATTAGATTTGTCATAACATTGCTAAAAATTATAGCAGAAGGAAAAGAAAAAGTGCATATCGTTCCTGAAGCCTTCTACTTCCTCATGCAAATATAACATGTGAGTATCTGAGTACCTAAAATGTCTTTTGTCCCACTTCATATTAACCCTTCTAGGATATTTACGGAGGATCCGAAAGTCATGGATATTTTAGTTGATATGAAATAATTATACTGGAGCAGGAATCAATACCCTCTTTGGACCATATGCAACGATTTAAGGCTACTGAGACAAGTCTCACTTATACATGCCACAGTTTTCAACTTACCCATAATCCCGGTAATTTCTTCAGTAAATGTTGAAAATAATTCTCATAGACATCCTACATAAAAAATGAAGTATGTAATTTCAAGCCTGAGGTTTGCACTTCACAATAGTGTTATTGAATATAAGGTCAAGCATATATATTATACATTATTAATTATGATTAGGTTGTTGAAATAAGTTTCTTTTTAAAAAACTAATTATAATTAATCCTCTTTACTCTTCAAGTATTTTAAATAATTGTCTCTGTTGGAGATAAGATGCCACTTATACAGTGTTTTAATATGTTACTTTTTCCAATGGTTTTATTAAAAAAAACTGTGTATGCTTGATGACTGAGAAAAAAAGCAATGGCTATTTTCTTTTGGATATCCTCACGTTAGTAAGTTTGATTTTTCATAATATTTTAATAGTGATGTTAACACACTTTTTAATATTGCGGATGTCTTGATAATGAAAATAAAGTTTTTCGAAAGCTTGACAATTTAACCAAGAATTGTTCTTCCACCAGGCCTTTTATTTATGACGGTATCCCCAAAGGATATTCCCTACTTTTGTTGAGAGTATCTTTGATCTAACTGGTTTTATATATATATATATATGCAGAATATGAATAAGCCGTTATTTTCAACATTTAGTTAAGAGAATGCCGATTTTTTGGGTAAAATGAAAATGAGGCAGAAGTAAAACAAAGTTTTTTTGGCATGTATAAGTGGGACCTGTCACACTACTTTAAAATTGTTGCATATAGTAATTCCAAATTTACTAAATTATTCATGATTTTCGGATCTTCCGCAAATATCTCGGTGAAGGGCGACAAAACATATTTTAGGTACTCAAATACTCGCATATTATATTTTCATGAAAAGGTAAGAGTTTTCAGAAACGATGTGAACTTTTCCCTTTCCTTCTCCGATCATTTTTAGCAGAGTTATGACCAATCAAATATTCGGCTCCGCCAGAACTTTCAGCAGCGAATAAGGGTGAACCTGAAATTTGATGTCGGCGTTCAATCACGTTTCCCGTGAAAACGAGCGCATTTCATAAGAAATTACTATGAACAATATTTGTGGAAAATTGAATTGTTTTTCACCCTGTTGAGTTGTTTTTCCGTAAATCATATACTTTCCAAGATTACAGCAAAAATCTATTTATATATTTTCAAACGGAAAAAAAGCATGTTCCACCCCTGGTGTTTTGGCAAACAATTTTTGTTCGTGTTTATCATGTTTCCAACTACTAGCATACCAAGTTTGGTGGTGCTACAATCGATTCTTGTCTCAAAACCTAATCGTACTGGATTAATACTGAGTAAAATTGTATCCCAAAATCTGTCACTATTTCCTGACCAAATATAAAAATATTTCAAGCTCACAAATCCACGGTCTCTATATTGTCTGGGAAGATGACAATGTGGGAAGGACCATCAAGGAGGCATAAACTCATCTGAAGATGCTCCATTTTTTACGTCATCTCGCAGCTCCCTTTCTTGTCCAATCCACCACTCCAAAGAAGTGAAGTGAGCAATTTTGTTCTTTCCTCACAGTTTTGGTGACCAGATCTGTCAGAGTTTATGCTGATACACACGGTGTTATTTTTCAACTATGCTTGATTTTGGGAGCGAAGTTGTTACACTCCTAAGTAAGAAAGCATGGGTCTCTCCAGCATCAAGATGATGTAGGACGCTTTCGTTTTCATGTTCTTCGTATTTTTCGCATCTTCTTCTTTTCAGATAACCTGTGACAAAGTCGATCCCGAATTCCATTCCAATAGCATACATGTACTCTTTCATCAACTACAAGGATTGATATTGATCCTTTTCTCTCGAGGCATTTAGTTCTACACGTGAAATAAAATGGAGATTTCATGCCTCGTTCTGGGTTTTCCTAGGTGTAACGTACAATGCCAATGGAAAAATTTGGAAAAAAAACGTTGACTGTGGGTGTTTTTCTGAAATACGCTTCTTGTAAGGATGTTTGCAGTGTGAATTACCACAAGACATTTGAGCAAATGCCTGATGAGCTCATGTGACGTTGTATCATAATGCCATAATCATCGATTTATGCCAACGAAACGTTACGCTCACACTGCACGGAGTCCTTATCTCATCTATCGATGAGCGGCTTCTCCTTGCAGTCAGCGGTACCCTTGTTTGATACGCTTTGTTCAGATATCTGTTCATACACCCATGTCAACTGCGGAGAGTATTCGCATTTAGAAGATGCATTCAGGCATTTTATCGGTCTGTAATTGTTTGGATTTGACAACGAATCAAACTGTCGCTCTCATCTAACAATAAGTTGAGAACGTATGCCAGCTGATAATGAGTGCATGAACATTTATTCCATTAAGGGTTATTTAATTTCTTTCAGATTTATCCTGTTGTGTAGAGCATTGTGCTGATTCTGACAAAGCCTCCGGCAGATAGCTTTGTACTATGATAGGGCTTGGAGTATTCAAGTTGAGTGGTTGTAGATACTCATAGATATTCTTTCACCTAATCAGAAGCCGGCTAGTTGTTTTTTTTTTGTTGAGTCATCGACTGCTGGGGTCATTAGCCTTTACTCGCTCTAGTCAACAAAATGAGTTTGTTTTTGCTTATTTGTTTTATAATTTTTTATAAATTCCAGGCTCTTTGAAAAATAAAAGTGTTCGGGATACAGTACTCATGTTGTTTTCCAGGCATGCTTGTAAGTGTTCCTCATTCCTATTCTTTGTTTGATTGCTTGGTGTTGTGGGCATTGTGTGAGTATGTGTTTGACAGTAAGTCTTCTGTTAAAGTGTTGGCCTCTAGGCTGTTGATCTTCTGCCAGCATAAATCGGTTGGTGAAATTTGTATGTCCTATCCGTGCTTAGGTAATAACAACTTGATTTCTGCTGCATGAGTATGATAGCGGCGTTTGTGCATAAACTTTTTGTTTCATCTCCTTTAATTTTTACTCAGTTCTGTTCCATTCTATCCACCATTGTACTAAGATAGCGTGTTTCAAATGGGTTCTTATATCATCAACCCTGTTATACATGTCCCCAGCAACAAGCTATTGACCAGCTTCTTTCGCAGCACTGTCAACAAGTTCATCACCAGCTATTCTATCATGACTAGAAATTCATAAAAATGTGATTGACCCACTTTGAGATTTCAGCCAATGTATACGGGCAAGTATTATTTCTACCATTGGATCTCTACTGAATGGGTTCTGTAAGACTTGTATAGAACCCAGGGAGTCGGTACAAATAACACAAATAACTAATTTCTTATATGTGTTGATTTCTATGAATCATGTATTTTGTAAAATAGCATATAGTTCTGATGGATAAACACTAGCTTCCCATCGGCAAATTCCCAAACCTGATATGGCACATCCAGATCCGTTATCAGTCTTCGATCCGTCAGTATAGGTGATGTGACAATCTGAGTAGCTTTCAATGATTTTGTGGAATTCCATGAGGATGATGATTCTGTTAAATTCGCCTTTTTGGTATTTCTGGAGGTCGAGACATATATAGGGGCCATTTCCCAGGCAGGCACTTCGGACGGACCCATGGTATAACTCCTTGAAAAGGAATAGTCAATCTTATTGATGGATTCTACAAGTCTGATTCCAGCAGGACGGGTGATAGTTGGCCGTTGTTGTTGGCTGGTTGTTATCATTAATATTATTATGGAAATAAATTATTAATGAGAATCTCCTATTGTGCTTATTCTTGAAATGATACAGTGGAGACGTTTATCTTTGTGGTTTAATATGATTAAGGTATCATCTACCCACAAGAGTTTTTGTTTGTATACTGCCTCGTGGATTGCCAGTTGGTCGAATAACTCCATATATCTTTCAGTGATTAATGAAGAAGAGTCTTGTGAATAATTATGTCATTATGTCATATTTTTTAGGTAGCAATATGGTTTCCTGTATGTTCCTATTATGTCGTTTGTGCTTCTTCTTGTCATTGAATTTGTTCTAGTATGTAGTGATATATTTTTTTTTGTATTTTCTTCTGTGTTGGTCTATAATTCTTAGGCGTTTCTTCTCGCCCTGTTGATGTTTCCTTCAATTTCATTGGTTTGGTTCCACTTAGGTCTAATAGATGTATGTCAGTTCCTTCTTCTGTTATCTACGTCATGAATACCCAGTGTGGTCTCGCGTCTTTGTTAGTCCACATGCTGTATCTTGGTTCTCATTCAGTGTGGCGTTTGTCGGTTTATTTGATCTTGGTCCTGCTCTGTATCCATGTGTTCTTGCTGGGTACCAATAGTTTGGAAGTTTCTTTGATTTTGTTTTGTATTATGTCTCGGTGTCTGCGGCTGGAGTGTAGTTTCTGCCGGTACGTGTATTACTCCAGTCATGTTAGCATTCATTTGTAATTGCTGCTGGACAAGGCTTTTCCTATTCTATATTCTGCAATGTTGGAGAAGATTGTTTTTTGTCCCCATATATTGGCTCTTTGATTTATTAGTGTCTGAGCTTTTTATTTGTAAATTTTTTATGTAGTTGGAAATAGAAGTTTTTATCTATTAGATATTTGACGATAAAATTCGTGATGAGAAGAATTGATGGTGGTATCACCGGTACACCACTTTGCCATTTTTGTTTCAAGTTTTTTATTTACAATTGATGTTAAAATATTTGAAAATTGCAAATAAACATAATTTTTTCCTATCATTGAAATCGAACTCTCTGATGAGCTAATTGTTTTTCTTCAATCTATAGCGTAAAGGAAAGGAATATTTGGGATACTTCCCAGAACAAATACACTCACAAAAAAGTTCAACCGACCATTCCGATGGAGAACATATTGAAAGTTAACGAAGAATCAGATTGCCTTGCCAAAGAAGGGGCAAACACACAATTTTCCGGCCCAGAACCTTTCTGTGGACTCTCCAAAGCCCACTTCAAAGAGGAGTTGCGACTCTGGGAAACCGATGAAATGTGTCAGGACAAAGACAAGCGAAAAAACTAGTGTGTCTATCGCCAAAGAAAGCTAACCAGCTTCTGGAGTTCGACAAGAAAGACTTGAAGATGGTAACGGGACTCCTCACTGGACACTGCTCTCTGGGGTACAACCTCAAAAAGATGATGAATCAGAGAGGGAGAGTTGCTGCTACTGCGAGAACTTCACGGAAACTGCAAAACATTTGCTTTGCGAATGCCCAGCCCTTTTCTGCAAGAGGCTTAAGTTCCCGGTAGGAAGGAAATTTGGAATCACAGCTGAAGTAGTTTACTCTTTATCAAAGTTCTATTTTTGTTCTTCCCTGTATACCGTTCGGAAATTTGGAAGTTTGATAACTCAAACACGAGAATTCTGCAATGCACCAATTTTTAAGAAGGATAACATTTTTTGACAAATGGATAACAAAAAGTTTACCATATGACGCAAACTTTTTGAAACTCACTGTATATTATCATGACCACATTGTGATTGGCAAGCCGTTTTAGGCGTCATCGGCTATTTATGAAACTTCATGAAAAATATGTTTCATCCAAGGTCGACCTCTCTCTAGCTCTTAGAGGCGTGAGTTTTAGAAACGGTCTGCGGGTTCTGATGCCCTCCAACTACAGTACCATACAAGCCTTCTGTATAGCCTAACCGACTTGCCGCCCATTATTATTGAAAATCATTTTCAACCCATGTCCCCTGATGTCCTTTATGACTACTGTTTTAGTTTTATATTGCAATTTTTGAATAACAAACTGGGTGATGACTCGAGAAAAGAATATCCCAACAAAAGTCTCTCCTTTGTCTTGGGATAATAAACTGGCCTTTTTCTTGGTAACATTGGTTGCATAGGCAGCACGGCAGTAGTTCCAGTTTGACAGTTGGTTATTGTGCCTATTAATAATACAAAGGAGCTCGTCTATGGGTAGATTAATATAGAGACTGTACATGTCGAAGATGAAATAATCCTCAGCTTCAACTTCAATATGCTTGATGGTATCCACGATGTACTTGCTATCATTTCCTGGTGGGGGCTATGGTATTGGTGAGAGGTATTTTGATAGGTTGTTTGGAAGGTTGTAATCTCTAACTTCATCAACTACACTTACAATTTACCGGACTTGAAACTATAGTGCTAGGGAACAGTAATTGTTTCTCATCAGATACTTGTCAATAAAATTCCCAATAACAATATAGGTGATGGAATCACGGGTTCACCGCCTTGTTATTTTTTTTCAATTTAAACATAGCAGATGAACATTGATTTGCACTATAATTGAAATCTGACTCTACGATGAGCTAATTATTTTGTTTCAGGGCTGGTTTTTTAATATCCTGTTAGCGTAGCTTGGCTGAGAGCTAAATGAGACTGGTGATTAGAATTAATGTGAAATTTGCTCAAATGAAGAATAAATTCACTTTCTAAGCATCGGTCAAATCTAGCTGTCAGTCAAACGACGCTAACGGGATAATGAAAAACTGATACTCAACCTATAAGGTTTAAAACGTAATATTTAAAACACTTCAACCGACCACTTCGTTAGAGAACCCATTGATTTTCTCTTCAGATGGACATGAGCAATATTCTCCTCGGGCTAATTTTTGCTCATTTTTGTTCAGCTGTTCTTCATGCCAAAACTAACTTATGTTATGCTCTTCAATTCAAACCCATTCAAAATAAAGTGTGTTAGTGGGCTATCAGTAATGTGCTGCATTCTGAAAGCTGTGCAAAGAAGCGGATAACGACCAAACGCATGCTTTCGATACAACAAAGAAGCAGTCAAAAATAGTTGTAAAATGGTTGGCCGAAATTGATCTGAGGCCACCATGAGCCCCAGTCACTCGAACCTAAATGCGGACCTGTAGTGGCGTAGGCGCGGAGAAGGCATCTGTGCCATAGTTCATTCTGCCGTTGAAACCTGTCGCCTTCTCTGTTGTAATTTCCGTCTTCCCTGCCAGATGGAGCCCCACTCACGTCCGCTTCTGCATCCTGCTGAACACCAAACACTTAATACATCTAACTACACAATAGACGAGGAAAGTGTATCTTCACAAATACCATTCTTGTCATAAACTGATTCAAAACAAAGAATTTTAGGTTACTGTGTTTTCCTTATGAATCGACGTTCATTTTGGTACGAGTTACGTCAAACTCGATCGGATTGAGTGTTCATAATTCCACAAGCTGATTTGTATTTGACAGTTTTATTTGGAATCAGTTTTTGACAAGAATGGCGTTCGTGAGTTTTCTCATCTATATCTGTATATAAAAGGGGCTTCAGGGGTTGAACATAGGGGTATGTACACTTATTTCAGTTGCAACAACAATTTGATAGTATTTCTGGTTATCTCCTATTCGAGTTTCAATCTACGCAATAAATGTATCTGTGAGAAACTGGCTACAGAAAATGAAGGTGATGTGAAACATTTTTTGGGGTTCATAATATTCCACAATCTTCAAAATCTCGACACACGAAATTAATAATGAAATCAAGAACAGAATTCCTTGTATCAATGAAAAGAAAAAATCAACCAACAAGATGATAAATATTGTGTCGGATCTCACGTTTTATTTTATTGGTATATCCATTTCCACGAAAATATATAATTCAAGTTATTCCATTATATTTTTAATGAAACTTTCGAAAAATATATATTTCAACAGAAGAATTAATTTATACTGACCATATTCAAATATTCATTTTCATCAAAATAGAAATGCAAATACAATGATTGCATTATATATTTAATCAAACTTTCGAAAAACATAAATTCCTTAAGGGAATCGAGGTATAAAGCAGATTTTTTTATTCATACTAGCGTTCACGACAGACGTTGTTCTGTATATCGATAAGGGTGCACAGAAAATTGTTGCTTTATATTTCCCGTTTCATGTTTCCCGAGTTTCCCGTTTCATGTTTCGTGTTCCGTGTTTCATGTTTCATGTTTCATGTTTCATGTTTCATGTTTCATGTTTCATGTTTCATGTTTCATATTTCATGTTTCATGTTTCATGTTTCATGTTTCATGTTTCATGTTTCATGTTTCATGTTTCATGTTTCATGTTTCATGTTTCATGTTTCATGTTTCATGTTTCATGTTTCATGTTTCATGTTTCATGTTTCATGTTTCATGTTTCATGTTTCATGTTTCATGTTTCATGTTTCATGTTTCGTTTCATGTTTCATGTTTCATGTTTCGTTTCATGTTTCATGTTTCATGTTTCATGTTTCATGTTTCATGTTTCATGTTTCATGTTTCATGATGAATATATATTATTATTTGGTGAGGTGAATATTTTAGTAAATTACCTGATTCTTTGAAGAAATATTTGAAACCGTCAGAAATGAATGAGTACTTATTTCCTTTATTTTCAAACATCTAATGATACCTAGGAATATTTTATAAAGTTATAATGTTTGATCAACTCTTCCAAATATATTTTATTTTATAGCGAAATAGATGGCGAAGGCGCTGGCAGCAGATTTCATCTTATAAATGAAAAATTAACCAAAAAACATTTTTTTACGATAGGGCGTGAACTAAGCATTTAGTACGTAAATGCTCAGACAGTAGTCTGAGAGTGCGTAAAATGATACTTTTTCGTACAAGTGCGTAAAAAATCACCTGTGCGTAAAGTAAATTTTTACACACTGTTCATACATTAATGCATTCTTGAAAAATACATTATTTTTCGTGAAATATAACACGGAAATCATCATTTGATAATACGACAACAAACAATTCATAACGTAAAACATTCAAATTAATGGTAAAATTGTTACAATATGTCAGTATAATACCTATCGACTTGTCGAGGAAAAAGCTTTGTGAACTGCGCCTCATTCAACAAACTTCCCGCTCATACAAAAAAGTCCTACTTTACGAACTCCTATCATAAATAGCTATATTGTAGTGGACTTCCAACCATTCCCGAATCCACTTGAACACACACATAAATTTTCATCGAAATCGGTCCAGTCGTTTAGGAGGAGTTCATGGTCGTATGGATGCACATATTTTAAAAAAATTGTTGTTGTTTTTAAAATTGTTTTTTCCGTTAACCAGCTGTCGTCCACTTACGAACGGCATCCCTCAAAAGTCGAAACTTGTGCGAGCCAAGGATTAACGAGGTCTTACCTTTTAACGTGCGATTCCTAGCACTTTCTCGGGCCATCAGATAAAAATCTGTAGTCGCTAAGGATTCGAACCTAGCCGACCAGCAGTCAATGGTTTCGAACGCGAAAGTCTCAACCACTGAGCTACATGACCCTTATATGTAAAGATAGAAAAATAGGTATTTAAAACACAGAATGCACGTTCAAATATCTTTGATACTCTTCGTTTGTACCATATAAGAAAAAATTAAACATCTGGAAAAAGTTCAGAAGTGAAGAACAATTCATGTTTCCTAAGTTGTATAAAAATACGTTTCCTCCTGAAAAACTTTTTCTACCTATCCCCACGCTTACGCAATTTTTCGTGACAACAACTCTGGAGAAGCCAAATTTTCTTGTAGGTAATATTTTGTGTAACCCTTCGAAGTTGGAATCCATTCGTAATTCAATGCAAAGTAAACCTACCTTCATGTTAATAAAACATTGGTATATTCACTAAGTATATCTAAATAGGACCAGAAAAATTAGGTGAAAAAAAGGATACCTCATTTCATACTCGTAAACCCGCAGATTTCGATGTTGGAATCATTAAAATATACAGGATGTCATCTTAAGCTGGCAAGATCAAATCTCATTCAACCATACTGTTCAGCTGATTTCGAAAAATAGTTCTCTTGTAACCAATTGCCCAGAAATCTTTCAATACAGAGTAAAGAAAACAAGTGTCACTTATCCGTGTTTAATAATGACCAGTTGAACAGTGAAGGAGACTTGTTTGCTGCAAATTCTACGCTGGATTCATCGGGAAAAAAACCTCAGAACATTGACAGTCATATGCCTGAAATTATCTTTCGCCAGCGAACCATCAGACGCATTTTGCTGGGTCTTAGCACCAACAAAGCTATTGGATCTGACAAAATTTCCCCGATCGTCCTTAAAAAATTTGCTCCCGAACTAACACCAGTTCTTTGCAAGTTATTCAATCTCTTTTATAATTTGGGGGTTTTTCGGACCAACTGGAAAATTGCAAGAGTACCACCAGTCCCAAAAAAATGGAAAAAGACCCACTCAGCAACTACAGACCTAACTCACTACTACCTGTCATGTAGAAAGCTATCACCATCGAGCTCAGGAATTGTCAATGATCGACAATATGGTTTCCGTCACGAGAAATCAACTGTGACCTGCTTGCTTATGTCTCACATATTTGGCAGCAATCTATCGAAAAATATGGTGAAACTCTGGCCGTAGCACTAGATATCTCCAAGGCATTTGATCGCGTTTGGCACCAAGGACTCATAGCCAAACTTCCATCTTAAGGCTTGTCTAGTTGTGTTCCTTGCTATCTAGGTTTCTCTCAAACCGATTTCTCCACGTGGTAGTCGATGGAGTATCATCTGATACTCTACCAATAAATGCTGGTGTTCCGCAGGGATCCATTCTACCAACACTGTTCCTTCTTCACATCAATGATTTGTTGGGAGCTACCTAGTGTCCAGTGAACAGCTTTGCAGATGATAGTACCCTTTATACCGCCTTCTTTTCCAAAGCTCCGATATCAGCCAGTGAATGCAAAAATGAACGGGGAAGAATCGTGAATGAAATAAATACGGACTTAGCCAAAATTCGAGAATGGGGATCCAACAATTTGGTGAAATTTAATGCGGTTAAAATCCAAGCAAATCTTTTCTCTAGAAAGGCCGATCTCACAGTAGCCAGCGTAACTATGTCTTCCATTTCAATGCTCAGTATTACCATCAGCAGTACTCTCTCATGGAAGAACCATGTCAGGTCCATTGCCAAAAGTGCCTCTCATAAACTCGGTTTTTTGTTTCGCGCCAAGAAGTATTTTACTTCTCGTCAACTGATTATATTATGATTTATAAGGCACAGATTCGACCTGTTCTGGAATACTGTTCCCATATATGGAGTGCAGCACCCAAGCACACATTGAAACTTTTAGATTCGCTCTAAAAGAGAGCTATTCGTCTCGTCGGTGATACGTCGCTCCCAAGCTCGCTTACATCTCTGGAACACCACAGAAAGGTTGGCGATATTTCTCAGTTTTATAGATGTTTTCATGGACGATGCCCTTCCGAAATATTATCAATCATTCCACCTTTAGCGGTCTCATCGAGACTGACCCGTCGAGCTCAATCCTCACATCCATATGCCGTCACTTTGGAGACATGCCGCACATCTGCTTCCCAGGGCTTCTTTTTCCACAGAACGGCAAAGCTTCGGAACTCGCTGCCTCGGGGGTGTTCCCTGAGGCATACATACAGCCTTCAGAAATTCAAGAATAACACCTAATTTCCCTTGGCTCTCACGATGTTCTTCTAACAATACAGGATTTTCCTTTTCGTGGGAATCAGAACTCAAAAAAATATTGAAAAAATGTATGAGAATAATCGTTTTAACAGTCATGTTTCAGTATAAATATTTAAATATTTAGAAGTTTGCCATTGAGATATGGTAGATCTAGGGTTCTTAACTAGAATCTGATGTCAGTTCATTTATGAGCGAATACATATTACAGTGAAACCAGCCTAGCGATAGACGTGAAAACGTCGTAGCACAACGGATTATAATTCGTAATATATCCAGTGATAAAGCACTCAACATGATCGAACATGCAATTTAAAATCTATCGTTAGATTGGTTTCACCACAGCCGACTTAATCTCCCGAGCCTTGGTGAGAAAATCGGCAACATCGCATGGAAAGCAATTTGACGTCCTACTCATTAATTCTTTAATGTGAATTTTTCGGCTCATTAGAAAAATTAGGAAAAAAACTTAAGAGAATGAATTTTTAAAGAAAAGAACGACGATTAATGTGGTTATTTAATTTTTTTCATCACAAACTGGAAAAGCAATATATTCAATTTCTTAGATATGGGAAATCTCTCAAGTTTGGTTTTTCCATGCCCTAAAATTTATATTTTGCTAGATATTTTTTACCTGTTTTTTTTTATAAGTGCAGAAACCACATAGATGATCCCTGATTTTTTTCAGATTTTTCATTTGAAAACTGACTGATGAAAATAATGTTATTGGAAGGTACCTATACAGAATGTACCAAACTCAGTAGTTTGGTCAGGTAGTTTGGTACATTCTGTATAATGTACTAACCTAACCTATACAGAATGTGCCAAACTACGTGAGTTTGGTACATTTTGTATAATGTACGTTCCAGTAACATATTATTTTCATCAGTCAGATTTCAAATGAAAAATCTGAAAAAAATCAGAGATCATCTATGTGGTTTCTGCACTTCACGAAAAATATTTTAAAAAATCTCCTGAAATGTTAATTTTAGGGCATGGAAAAACCAAAGTTGACAGATTTCCCATATATGAGACATTGAATATATTGCGATTCCAGTTTTTGATGAAAAAAATTAAATAATCACATTAATCGTCGTTCTTTTCTCTGAAAATTCAATATCCTTTGTCTTTTTCCTAGTTTTCCGAATAAGCCGAGAAATTCACATTAAAGAAATAATGAGTAGGACGTCAAATTGCTTTCCATGCGATGTTGCCGATTTTCTCACCACGGCTCGGGAGATTTAGTCGGCTGTGGTTTCACTGTATGTCTTTCCCTAATCTTCACTATTCAGGTGGTTATAGATAGTCATGGAAAAGTGATATTTGGTTACTTTACTTTATGTTTACATTTTCGAAATCAGCGGCATATTATGGGGAATATTGCCAGTTAGAGATGACGCCCTGTATATTTTTATGACTCGTTCCAAACCAGAATTTTTAGTATTTTTTTTTCATAAGAAAGTCCAAAATATGTTATACCCAATATGAATATTGCATATTTTCTACAGCATTAATTAAACAGTTTTCGGAATTTCGTGATAAGTGAAAACAACCTTTAACTTTTCCGCGGGACCGTAACACAGTGTGTGTAGAATGTTCAGATAAATATTATTCGAAATACCTTTGTTGCAAGAAGATTTCATCAGGAGCTAAAGTTAAAACTAAGAAAGAAAATAGTCAATCTGACATTCGCGGATGCCAAGCCGTGAGTTTGCTGTTTTGTCATTGGTCCAAACCTCTTAGTTACCGTGGATTCTGACAATTCTGAATCTGTGATTGGCCGAGTGCCGTTGAATAATCTTCAGTCTTCAACTAATAATCAATTTGAAATTAATGTAGAATACAATAGTCGTAGAGAAATGAATTTAAACATTGGAGACCCAAATTAATTCCGAAACAACAAATAAACATATGAACAAGGTTATCCAATATCAAATGAACCGGAAATGAATATGAAACTAATGGATTCCATAAATAATGTTTTATAGGCAGTCTATTGTAATTAACAGGTTCATATTCGAAGTTCACTTAAATTCCAAATTGCTACTACATCCCTATCAATTTGCTTTTACATACATGTTCGGTTTTCGTCAGTAGGCTTGTTCGTTAATTTGTAGGGGAGTAAATAAACGTCAAAAAATAATGGCCCAATTATTGGTGGAATCGTATAGCTTGGAAGTATGTTTGATTTGTTGACAAGTACTAATTAAACTGACATCACAAAGATGTGAGGTAGTTTGTTGTGGACTTTATATCGAATTACTGCTGTTCGAGTTTCTTTGGATTCCCTCTGGCATTTCGGAGTAGATTGGCCAGTTTGAAATAATAACGATGTGGGTACGTCACATTTATTTCGAAATAATAGATCTTGAGAAAGAGCTTAACAAATAATTACGGTCCATTGAATGAATTCTGTTTCAATATTTAGTTTTGTGTAAGTAGTATTCCGGGAAGACAAGTACTTAGTAATTTTGCTGCCTGATAATTTAAAAAGTAGTCATAGAAGGCATATACAGATTTGGACTTCCATTCGAATATCACCACTCAAAATAACAAAAAACTGAGTAATTTACCCGACGAACTTTTGAGATATAGATATAGAGTGATTTCAATAAAAAACATTTGGTATTGGTATTGGTAGGTATGGATAACTGATGCGCTGCGGCCTGATTAGATCTATTGTGCCACATCTTCTTCTGCTATCACAAGGTGTTCTTGTTTACAGCAGCCCTTCAAGCCTCAATTCCTTCAGGAATTTTAGGATTTTTGATAAACAAACATATTTCGGCACATTATTTTGCCCATTTCTATTGAATCACCCTGTACATTTCTCCAAATTAATATAGATTCAGATTTTGTCTCCAATTAAGTCGTATTCGTATTTGAAATATACAGGATGACTCAAAAATACTGAGCCATTTATGGTTGAAAAAATGTAATCACCCAGTATAAGTTTGGAAGTCGTAAATTGTATTTGATGAAGTTTTGTTTATTATATTAGGACAAGGGTTTTCTGAAAAATATTATCAAATGCCATATAAATAATGTTTATCGATTAAGGTTATTTTTGTTTTAATATTACTCTGTAGATAATTGAAAAACAGCTCTTATTTAAGAAAGAAAATATTGTTTCTGATGATATAAATAATGACCACCAAAAAAAAAAGATTATTGAATCTTCTAATTGCGTAAAAAATAATTAAATAAAAATTGCCACCCCAAAAACTAGTCATAGGATCGTGTTGGGCCAATGGACACTTTTGATGAGGTGATAGAATAATACAACATACTAAAGTTTTGAGAAATTCAACCGAAGGGCATTTTCCATGAGAGAATGTATCAAATGTGACTAAATAATGAGCACAATGCGTAAAATTTAATATTTATTTCATCTGTCCAACAAAATTATCTACTATATTTCTACTTTTTAATTCAATAGTATATAAATGAGAGCTTGTTTTTGAAAATTTCTTTAAAATTCATTCTATCTCTTTTCCACTTGGATAATTACATAAGAAAGAAATATCGAACAAAAACTCCCAGTGAACGACCTAGCAGATATTACTGATATACCTATATGAAATTCTGGACCATGGAAAATTTCCTATCATTTTTCAAAAGAATTGTGACGAATCACAACTCGGAAATTCTTTATACCAGAAAATAGTTTGTTCCGTAATCAATTCCTTATTTATCGTTCAGCGAACTTCTATTGGGGAATTATTGGAAGGCGAGGATAATGGAAAGGCCAGCAGGATATCTCTTCATTTCTTGAACTTCTTATAGGCCAGTCATTTCAGCAAAAATGGGGAAAAAATTACAAAAGAAAGGAAACTTTCACAAGAGTTGTATTTTAGTGCTCAATAAAACTATAAAAATTTGCCCCCTCCTACAAGCCTGTCATGTTATCATCAACAATTGTGGTTATTTATTTGTGGAGAAAAATGTAAAAGAGTAAAAGTTTGGCATGATAGTAAATAAATCATTTATTCGGCGAGAGTTTTGACATAGAATAGTATATTCTGTAATAAGGTTAGAATTCAAATGAAAATACGAGTGGGAAGTTCCGTAGCGCGAGCCGAAGGCGAGCGCGATTATCCACGAGCATAACATATAATCAAATAGAGAGCCAACGAAAAATTATTTTGACATTTCAATTCACATCTTGTCACTATGATGACAGTTAAGACTAATGTTATTATTGCTACAATAATGTGAGAATATTATTCTATTACAAGAGATATAATGTAATAGTATATTGTACAATGAGCATGAAATGGGTCATTTCATGCGAATTATACACTAAACTTTTTCTACGATCATCTGAATCATATAAACAAATCTGTAATAATTTTAATAACACTTTTTATCATAAACTTTCCGGCCGTCGTAATTATACATACAACCTAAAAAACAAATTGAAGATACAAATATTGAAGATTATAATAAAAATCGAACACTAATCGATTTCAAAAAAGAAAAAAAATGAGGTTATGTGGGATTTGAACCCTCACCCCCACTATCCAAAACAGGAACGTTCCCTCGCTCTTCATTCGCTACTACGAGCACACAAAATAATATGAAGAAATTAACTGCTATAGAAACTTCGTGCCAACCATTCGAAAATATAGAATTTGATTGTCATCAATCTTTATATTGAAATTAGCGGTGTCAATGACAAATCATCATCGCTATTACTACTCATTTTTTTTTAACGAATTTTATAAATACCGATGTGAAATGTTAAATTATTAGAACGTTAACAAACTTGATTCGATCTTATATTATTTATGATCATAAAAATGATAGTCTAGTAGTTCCTGGAAATCGTGGAAAATGAAATATCTTGTATTGAAATGATCATTACAGTACAGTTTGAAATGGGCATATTTCCATGTGGTCGTAGAAAAATACATTTAAATTGCATGTTGGCAGAGGTGTTGCAGAATATTTCTTCAATATCAATATCGACAATGTTACCATTCTGTTATTAAATCTGATTACAGAATTTTCAAATTCTGTAATGATTGAAGAAAAAGAAATGTCGCAAAATTTGGGAACGATTATATTTTCTTTGTTTTTACCATTTTGCGACTCTTCTTCATTTTTTATAGAAAATAACATAATTTCTGCCGGCCTTGTCCGAGCCGGCAAATTTGTATAGTTTTATTGGGCACCAAAATACAACTTTTGTGAAAGTTCCCTTTTTTTGAAATTTTTTCCACGTTCAAATAATAATTACATCTGTAAATCTTATACAGTTTTCACGGGTTTGCCGATTTATTGACAGTCGAGCGTAAAGTATTTTCCGCATGCGTGAGAATAAAGGTCTCTTTCCATGGGAGTAGAGAGTGCGATTTGTGTTACTTTCCTATGTGGTCGTAGGAAAATATAGTTATAAAAAACGTTGCCCATCTGCCCCCCTGGAAAAGTGGATTCTTGATTTTAAATGCTGATATGATTGGCCTGTTAAGCTTCAGTAGATGTTCGCGAAGAAATTTCTTACCGAATAGACCGTAAGGGCATTCAGAGTTATTGGGTTGGTATAGTAGCATAGATGATTGTCGGCTGGGTCAGATGACAAAAAGCACACGAAGCCGAAACCAAACAGACTCCCAATCAATAATACCGCAGAATAGCCTTCAGCTTATTGGACATGTAGCCGAGCTCCGTAATTTAGCGGTCAGTGAATTTCCGACATGTCTTAGTAGTGTTTGAATTGGAAGATTACGTGGTAACGCATCAAATTCACCATTTACTTGTACTTTGGTTGAATCTCATAGTTGTACAAAAGATAAAATCATTCATAATATAACATTGCTGTCACCTTTTAAAGCATTCCAATAAATCCAGGAAACTGCGGAAAACCAGCCAGTTCATGTATATATATATATATATATATATATATATATATATATATATATATATATATATATACATATATATATATATATATATATATATATATACAGGGTGTCCCATATAAAACTCCGCGGGCAAATATCTGGAAAATTAAAGAGGATATCTATATTTTGTGAAAGCAGATGTTTTTGATGTCGAAGGGTCCTCTTCTTCACGTAGAGATTCATCAATCCGTTAGGGCGTCGCGACACCGACGCCAACTTTTTTGAATGGCATCCTGGATTTTTTAATGCCTCTTTCCCTTTATGGCATAATATAAAGATGGCCATGAAAGCATCAAAATAAATGCTCTGTCAGAAAAACCTGTCAAATTTTACGGAAGTATATTCAGTTTTGTGTCGGTTTTTCGTGGAATTGAAATCGAAATTGAATTTTCGAATGCAGAAAACTTGGAAATGATGATATATTTATTTATGGCGAAGCAAGAAGGAATGCAAAGAATAACTCCCAATCAATAATACCGCAGAATAGCCTTCAGCTTATTGGACATGTAGCCGAGCTCCGTAATTTAGCGGTCAGTGAATTTCCGACATGTCTTAGTAGTGTTTGAATTGGAAGATTACGTGGTAACGCATCAAATTCACCATTTACTTGTACTTTGGTTGAATCTCATAGTTGTACAAAAGATAAAATCATTCATAATATAACATTGCTGTCACCTTTTAAAGCATTCCAATAAATCCAGGAAACTGCGGAAAACCAGCCAGTTCATGTATATATATATATATATATATATATATATATATATATACATATATATATATATATATATATATATATATACAGGGTGTCCCATATAAAACTCCGCGGGCAAATATCTGGAAAATTAAAGAGGATATCTATATTTTGTGAAAGCAGATGTTTTTGATGTCGAAGGGTCCTCTTCTTCACGTAGAGATTCATCAATCCGTTAGGGCGTCGCGACACCGACGCCAACTTTTTTGAATGGCATCCTGGATTTTTTAATGCCTCTTTCCCTTTATGGCATAATATAAAGATGGCCATGAAAGCATCAAAATAAATGCTCTGTCAGAAAAACCTGTCAAATTTTACGGAAGTATATTCAGTTTTGTGTCGGTTTTTCGTGGAATTGAAATCGAAATTGAATTTTCGAATGCAGAAAACTTGGAAATGATGATATATTTATTTATGGCGAAGCAAGAAGGAATGCAAAGAATAACTCCCAATCAATAATACCGCAGAATAGCCTTCAGCTTATTGGACATGTAGCCGAGCTCCGTAATTTAGCGGTCAGTGAATTTCCGACATGTCTTAGTAGTGTTTGAATTGGAAGATTACGTGGTAACGCATCAAATTCACCATTTACTTGTACTTTGGTTGAATCTCATAGTTGTACAAAAGATAAAATCATTCATAATATAACATTGCTGTCACCTTTTAAAGCATTCCAATAAATCCAGGAAACTGCGGAAAACCAGCCAGTTCATGTATATATATATATATATATATATATATATATACATATATATATATATATATATATATATATACAGGGTGTCCCATATAAAACTCCGCGGGCAAATATCTGGAAAATTAAAGAGGATATCTATATTTTGTGAAAGCAGATGTTTTTGATGTCGAAGGGTCCTCTTCTTCACGTAGAGATTCATCAATCCGTTAGGGCGTCGCGACACCGACGCCAACTTTTTTGAATGGCATCCTGGATTTTTTAATGCCTCTTTCCCTTTATGGCATAATATAAAGATGGCCATGAAAGCATCAAAATAAATGCTCTGTCAGAAAAACCTGTCAAATTTTACGGAAGTATATTCAGTTTTGTGTCGGTTTTTCGTGGAATTGAAATCGAAATTGAATTTTCGAATGCAGAAAACTTGGAAATGATGATATATTTATTTATGGCGAAGCAAGAAGGAATGCAAAGAATAACTCCCAATCAATAATACCGCAGAATAGCCTTCAGCTTATTGGACATGTAGCCGAGCTCCGTAATTTAGCGGTCAGTGAATTTCCGACATGTCTTAGTAGTGTTTGAATTGGCAGATTACGTGGTAACGCATCAAATTCACCATTTACTTGTACTTTGGTTGAATCTCATAGTTGTACAAAAGATAAAATCATTCATAATATAACATTGCTGTCACCTTTTAAAGCATTCCAATAAATCCAGGAAACTGCGGAAAACCAGCCAGTTCATGTATATATATATATATATATATATATATATATATATATATATACATATATATATATATATATATATATATATATATACAGGGTGTCCCATATAAAACTCCGCGGGCAAATATCTGGAAAATTAAAGAGGATATCTATATTTTGTGAAAGCAGATGTTTTTGATGTCGAAGGGTCCTCTTCTTCACGTAGAGATTCATCAATCCGTTAGGGCGTCGCGACACCGACGCCAACTTTTTTGAATGGCATCCTGGATTTTTTAATGCCTCTTTCCCTTTATGGCATAATATAAAGATGGCCATGAAAGCATCAAAATAAATGCTCTGTCAGAAAAACCTGTCAAATTTTACGGAAGTATATTCAGTTTTGTGTCGGTTTTTCGTGGAATTGAAATCGAAATTGAATTTTCGAATGCAGAAAACTTGGAAATGATGATATATTTATTTATGGCGAAGCAAGAAGGAATGCAAAGAATAAGTCGAAAATTGAACAACTTTTCAATTTTACGAAAAAGCAACACAAAACTTAATACACTTCAATAAAATCTGACAGGTTTTCTGACAGATCGATCGTATTATTGCATTTATTTTGACGCTTTCATTACCCAAAAAATAATTCTCTTATCCTGGATTGGAAATATGAATTGTCAATTTTTGAAGAAGAGACTGATGGCGTTTTTGGTAACCCTAGTGTGGATCTTGCGACACTTCTGAATTAAAATAAAATACTTTTCGATTCTTTTTCAAGGCTAAAATGTACAAATCGTAAGTTGTAGGTTAAGTTTGTTCCCATTCAGAGATGTTAGTTTAATAATGTTCTCTTCCAAACTAACCTCACCTACCATTTATACATTTAAACTTTAAAAAACGATAATAATTCGAAACTTTGGTAATGAGTTACTGAAGTTTAACTATTGGCCCCCAAACCCATGAAAAACCCTTTTCTCCACGATCATTACATAGTTTGCTAATTCTGAAGCCATTGGAATAATAACAGTTGTCTTGAACTGCCACCGTAGTGAAACTATTTTAATTAATTGGAAAAATTATGGTTGTAACGTTTCAATAAAATATTTGAAATCTGTGATCGTGGAGAAAGTACAGTCTGACACGCGGTTGGAATGAAAACTCGCGACTCTTGTCATTTCTTCAGCTCGCGCTCGGAACTTTCCACTCTCATCGAATGTCCACAACCGTAAAAGGATGTAGTAATTTCGAAATTATTTTCAATAATATAATATATACATCCTTACTACTGAGTTAGAATATTTATTCTGAAACACCTGCTGTCTTATCATTATTCGATAATGAAAATATGGATAGAATATTCATAAAATCTGTTGTGGTATCATCTACGGCTGAAAGACAAACTTTAGTCGCTATTTTCCATCGTTCAAGATGACCTCTTGAAAGGTATTCATGTTGAAAAGGGAAACATTCTCCATGAACATCGGAAAATGAAAAATGTGATTTTTTTGTAATATCTAATAGAAAACAACTACTTCCCCGGCTAAAGCCACGCTGGACAGTAAACTACATCTGATAGATAAACAGACTCTAACTGAAAAGAAAAATCTGAAAGTGAAAATTCACATTTTCATTCAGATAGTTGAATTTTTTAATTATCTCTAGTTCAAAACGTCTATCTCACTTTGCCAATCTCATCAGGGAGATTGGAAGAATTGGGACGCAGGCTCTTCAGAAGCAATTATACACATCAATAATGGAAATGATAGAAATGATAAAAAAAGGAAGATGCAAGGAGCACGGGACGGATGTCGTAAAATCACTTTTTTCACACTCCTCGGTAAAAAAATTAAATCGTATTTTGATATTGAAATATTCCAATATGATATTCGAGAAGACAGCAGTAGTAGTCGAGTGGTGTCGATCAGGGAGGCCAAGCAACCGTGGGAGAGAGACCGTGCTTGGAATCACAAGTAAAAAGGTAAGACCCTCGTCATTTCCAGCTTGCACAAATCCTCTGAGGGTTGCTCGTAGGGATGCAGTCGGATGACGACGGTTAGATAACATTTTTAACAAATTTTTGAACAAAAACTATACAAAAAAGTTGACTGTTTTGACAGGAAAAAACAGTAATGAAACTGGATACTGGATTTTTGCAACGTGAAGCTACCATTTGCCAGTATTGAGTATTCAGGTGTTGTGCAAAAAGCGGTCTAGAGTCTAGATTTCCAAACTAATAAGTTTGTTCTATTCAGATAGGTACTCATTTTCACCGATATTTGGGCGGTTTCAGTCCATATCCATAGGTATAACGTGGCGCTACGAGTTCTGTAGCACCTTCTACGACACTCGTACGGTATAGACGAGACATGGTGTTGCCTTCTGCTCCGGAAGATTAAGCCCGCTGTGGAGAATGAAAAGCTCCGAATCTATCAGAACTACTCAATCGCCACCTTCAGGCTAATACAAGCAAATGAGTCTGATGATGTAGTCCTCTTCGACTATCAAAATAAGACGATTCCGTCATTTTGGCTCTGGCGAAACGAACATTTTCCGAAGAAAAACAGACTAAATATCAAGATTTGCTTACTCTTGTTGAAGTGGTTGTTATGATCATAGGTCCTTAGTGGAATGATGGACACGCTGCTCTCGAATCTGCTTGCCGTAAGATGGCAGAAATCTCAGCCAGGCGAATGCAGGAGGAAGTTGTCATAACCGTTATTTGGTGATGAGGTATAACTTGATATGCAATTTAACAATAGCCCTCAGAAGGGTGGGTTCGCTATTTAAAAAATTGACGATGACGTCGTAATTGAGATTTATAACACCTTGTGTGAATATTTTTTATAGGAAAAACGTAATATTTTTCAAATAAGAATATAGTAATATTTTTTCAAATAACAACATCCCAGGTAGCACCTCATATTGGCTGAATCTTGTTTTCATGTTGGGCCAATATGGATATATTGTAAATGTCAAATATCCAATTATCAATACCTATATTTCTGTTTCGCGACTGTTCTTTGAATACACCACCCGGTTACTTCCATAATCCGACCTTCGTTCAATTCGCCAGGTGATTTATCACGTTATATCTCGTGTCCATTGATTTCCCCAATTCGTGAGATTTTCCCCGGAGATTCCAGGAGGTAGAAACCGTTAACTGGCTTGACGATGAAATGAAATATCGTCTATTTGCGCTTCGGTCCGCTGTATAAATACATCGGAGTAGATTTGTTTGCTCATCTAAGCGAACATTTCCAAGCAGGTTATAACATTGAGTATCGAGGTGCGTCTTGTGGTTTATATCCGTCGATTCTGAGCTGAGAATATTCAACAATAGTTTGTTCATTTTAAATAAAATATCCTGTTCCTTTTTATAACTTTGAATATTATATTGAAATCTTTGATGACATCATGAAGAATGTTTTAAAACAACTAAGAAAATATTGTAAATTCAAATATGTGACAGCTGAACAAAACAAAAATGATTGTATAACAGATGCATTCATTGCCGGACTTTCTTCACCTACTATAAGGCAGCGTTTGTTAGAAAATGTCACTACAACTAAGCGAAGCTTTCGAGGAAACTCGTTCTCTAGAATTGGCACAATTCCATTCGGAAAGCTTTTCAGTTCCCAATGCCCTGATTAACACTGTCTCATCGGATCTCCCTGCAAATCATTATGAAAACGATAGGGAAATCGATGTCGTTGCTGCTATTTTACGCAAATCCGAACCAAACAAATGCTTTTTTGTACTGTCATTGAAAATGACATTTTTAATTCGTTGACATATGAGCTAAAAACGGACGTTTTCACAAAATCACTTTTGATACTAGTGTTGAACTACAGTAAACTACAGTTATCGGTCTTATTTTCAAAGCAAGCTCCATTATATCGAAAACAACTGAGCCCTTGACTATGAGCACTTTGTTCTACCAGAGCGGGCCACTTGAGACTTTCTGGCCTCGATCACTTTCTAGAATAATAATTTTACCAAATACGCCGAGTCACTTCGATTTTTGTTTGAAGGACGACACCCTTTGACTTGAAGGTATTACATACTTCAATTCCCTGCTACCCAGAGCAATTCCCTCTTTAATTCCAAAATAGTGTAGGGTTCACAACGCACGTCAATGAAAAAGTAAATTGATTCTGATACGTGAAGAATTTTATGAATACGACCAAGGCTTTCTCAGATTATCTGGGTTTGTAAAGTAGGTACCCTTTTGAATTGTGAGTAATTGAATCTACGAAATGAATTATTAAAAATATATTTAGAAAAAGTGACGCCAATTGACTCTCCTTTGAAAATGATTCTCTGGTGGTTGTCTGGCATTCCTTTATAATTCTCCTTTTCACTAGTTTGGGTTTTGTTGAAAGCTGATTTCGAATGAAAAATAAACATCGAGTGCCGAGTCCCTTGAGCAAGTTTGCGATTTTATTGGTCCTAATTATGCACTCCTCTGAAAATGTTGAGATAGCCATTCAGGAAGCCAAACAGTAGGGTCAATCTTGACCCAACTGTTTGCTTGAAATATTGATATTGAGTCCGTTGTGGAGAATGAGAAGTGCCGAATATATTGGAACTACTCATTCCCCACCCTCAGGCAAATACAAGCCAATAAGCCTGATGTAGTCCTCCTCGACCATCAAAGTAAGACGATTTTCGTCATGGAGTTTTCGGCTCCTGGCGAAACGAACATCGTCTGAAAAGAGGAGGAGAAACGGACTAAATATCGAGACTTACTTTTTGAACTCCGCAGGCTCTACCCAAACCATTCTATTAAAATGGTGGTTCTGATTATAGGGGTCCTTGGTGGTATGATGGACACACTGCTCTCGAACTTAAAAATCATACCGGCTTGCCATAATATGGCAGAAATCTTATCTGGACGAATGCAGAAGGCCGTCATCCTTGGTTCACTCCGTCTGCTCAGGGCACAGGATTCTCGGACGTGGGGAGTGGCTATCTGGGTAAATGTCACCAGCGCGCCCTCCCGATGTGTCGGAGCTCCGGAGACAGGGCCCGACTGGTATAATCGAACCATATAGAAAAAAAAAATTCTACGTTTGAAGATGAGCTTTTTCAACAAAATATTCTTGTGCGGCATAACTCACGTTGGTATAGATTATGAAATAATAATCTAGAACCTATTGCCGTACAAAAATAATGAGACCGGAAGCCAGGATCTTTTTTTTTCAGAAATTGACAATTTTTCCTGGCTTCTGGTCTCATTGTTTTTTTACGGCAGTATTAATGAATGCGGGAAGCTGAATACACTCGTTAATAATGAATGAAGCGAAGAAGTTGTATATAGGTGTATAAATTTATTATTTATTGCAAAGCGCTTTCGACTTGCGTCATCTTCATTGCTTACTAGTGAGGCAACAGGAAGTATCGAGATTTGTAAAAACATTATCTGCTTAAATTTAAAACTTATTTAAGTCTAAGAACCAACGAAATGCATGTTGGGGTTATAAGGCCATGTGGATATTTCAATTGAATATTGAATTTTTTTTTTCAATGTGTTTTCTGAGGGTCCATACTGGGTTCACGAGGTTTGGAAGGTATGCGATCGAGTCTTGCTCTTTCCGAGTTTTGTAATATATATTTGCGGAACTTCCTCCATGCTTTCCTTTACTTCAGATTTTTTTTCGTATCTCACTCACCAGGTTGTTTCGCTTTGTCAAATAGTTCACAGGTATTTTATGGCGATTACTAGATAATCATTTTATAACATGCAGAAAGCATTTCAGACTGTCTAGCAGTCATTATCAGTCACTTCTAATATTGTTTGTCACCAAATTTTTGATAATTTGATCATTTATTCAATGACAATTGAAAACTTCAACTCGAATAGCTCCAGAGGGCCTTGGCACAGTAAGTAATAGAACTTTTACTCTGCTGGTATTAAAATCAAAATACCTCGATTCGTTACTCGATCCCCATTCCAATCTGAAAATTGAAGAGCTCTTGGAAGAGAAGGGTTGAAGTATATAATATCTTATTCACATCCAGTTACTCACAAAATCAACTCATCTCCTGGTATATTATGAATCCACTAACTAAATTGAACCAAAATTAGTAACACTCGCAGTATTTCGAGTATCATTTCTCTGAAGAGAGGCGGCCGCATCAATAACCCTTTGGTAAAACAACTGGTCCATGAAGGCCCTTCTTGTCATCGTTTCATTTGGTTTACACGTTCCTGTTCGGTGGTCCGGCTCGAACGTACGTTTCAAAGTAATTACTTTCCCGACAAAAAGCTTCTGTGGAAACTGCTGTGTGGTATACCTTGTGTCAGCTAACGATGAAATGAATGAACTAGGATTACTATTCAATGATTGATTATAGTCACTGACATACAGTGTCACATATAATGTTCACCACATATGGAAGTTTTTTTTATTAACAGATGTAATGAGAATTTTACTCCGCAGTTAGTTTTTGCTTGAAAAATGAGTAAAAAAAACACTTTTGTTTTGTCACGTGCTACGCTAAACCTAAAAATCCTCAAAAAATCAAATAAAAAAGTTGCTCAGTTTCCAATTTTATATACCTTTGCTCCAAATTTGGACTCTCTATTGTCACTTCGATGTTTTTCAATTTTTTTAAATTTGTTATCGATTCAAATTTCATAATTTTGATAAATACGAGACTTCAATGTCATATTTTGCCCATAAAATACCCACATTGGCCTGTTACCAGAAAAAAGAATAAATAAACCTCCAGAAATTTGTCTTAGTTGTTGCAAAGTGTAGTTTTTTCATTTCATTATAAAACTGATTCGTATTTTCGTTGTATGGACGTCAATATGCTCAATAACGAATAATCGTATTTGTCTTCATTCTTATTATACTCGTATTCCTTTTTTAACAGATTTGTATCACGTTAGGCTAATAACACAAATGAAGACCAGCCATATATAAGAAGTATCCTTGAGACTGTCACATTACACTTGAAAACGACTGTAGATCTCAAAGTTGAAACGTCGTGAATAAAAACTGCAGAGAATTGAATTGTTTCAATTTTTTTTAAATATAAAAGAGTTTGATAATATAATTATGACGCGGAAAAAATAATAAAATTACCTATTTCGTGTTTTTTTTCAACACATAATTATAATGAACAATCATTGAAAATTTTGTAAATTTTAATATGATGGTAATTTTGGAAAGTACTGTAGTTATTTTCCATCACTTCCAAAATACAATTCGAGTTTTCATCCTAGCTTGAGTAGTTTTCTAGCAATTCAATTTTTTCCATAGATCATGTGCGAAAAAATTTTAAAAAAACTTTACTGGGGGACTTTCTTTCGGGCCTTTCATTATGTATAATTTTTTGTACTTAATTTATGCTTTTTCGATATTTTCAACGATTGACGAGGTTTTAAAAACTTATAAAACGGATTATTGAGGTTTTATGATGCATGAGACGTTTACTAATACTTAATGGAAGAATATTTTCATACCGGTTCATTGTGTAATGAACAAGGACAGTGTAAGTTCAGCTTCACTTCGAGGAATATGGATTTTCATTATTAATAATATCTTGGTCACTATCCGGAATTTCATGCAATTTGGAAAAATCTAATTAAAAAGGTTTCAAACTGAGATTTATTGCTTTCTCGATACACAATTCACTTGAAAACTTTTGGAATTATGAATTGATTGTCTATTTCTAAAAAGTAAAACATTATTGACAATGTAATTTCTCAAATGTAAAAAAGCGTGGGGGCTTTCGATCTATATTCTCATATTACTGATTTTAATTTTACAATAATGAGCGTCCAAGAGTACAAGAGAACTTCGTCAAGCACCCAACAATTTTTCTATATTTGAGAAATTACATTGTCCGTTATTTTTACTTTTCAGTCCATGTTGGAGGTAAAGCGTGTTCTTTATTTTTTTAAACTATAATTTAACTTTTTCAGCTTCACTTCGGGGAATATGGATTTTTATCTTGGTCAGTCGGATTATTCGGGTAAATCCAACTCAACAACACTTAAAAATTCCAGATTATATTATTTGTGTACGAAAAGTATGGGCACTGAAAGCGAGCTTTTTGTGATGAAATTTGAATTATGATTTCTTTGTGGCATTGAGCTAATTCGTATTTGAGATCCTTTGGTTTCCAGCACTCTGCATCCATTAGTCGAAAGGAAAAATACTAATTGGATTTTAATTCAACATTTCAAAGTGAAGAACTCAATTATTCATCCATGGGGTTAGGTTCCATTGTAAAAAAGCAAATGGGTAACGAAATCAATAGTGCGTGGATATTTATGAGGATTTCTACAGTGGACTGAAATCCTCTACAGAGTAAAAAGAATAAAACTGCAATATCCCACAACAATTTTTTAGTGTGTCAAAGGATCACAGATATTCGAAGCACTCATAATATTGAACAAATAAAACGTCTTGAGGAAGTTTAATTTTATCGCTCAGACTGAAGAGCACGTTTTTTACGCATTTTTCCTTCAGGTTTTCAAAAAAAAAACATACCTATCATTCACGTAAACCATACTAAGAAAGAAGAGAGAAAAAAAAAGTGTGATTTTCTGATAAGCTAGACTCATGATGCCCTCTTATGTTGAAAAAAATTCATTTTGTGCTAACCCAGAAATGGGTAGAATAAAAATAAGTACTCAATCAGACTTTCAGCTAGTGATATATTTAGGTGCCCCATTTTCACATACAAGCCTCGAATAGGGTTCAAAATTATATCAATTTGGAGTAATATAAAGATATTTTTGAGTGGCTCCTGGATATAATCGATAATCGATATTTTTTTGTTTTCCTCGTGTTTCCTAACTACGGTACGAAACTACAGAGGGTGATTCATTAGGTCGTTTCAAGAAAAACAATTCCTATGTACATATGTCCGGAGTTGATTTTTTTCTAAGATACAAAAACGAATATTGCTGCATACTAGTTGAAAAAATTCAAAAAGTTCTGCAAAATTGGTGGTATTAAATATATTATTTCATATCACGAATCAAGTTTGCAACAAACTCAAGTTTACGAAACATTTTTTTAATAAAAAGCCAGTGTTTCTTTTTTGATATACCATAAGAAAAAATTCCAAAAGTTCTGCCGACTAGACAGATACACCTGTTACGTTGACCGGAACATATATTTTTTCAATTCGTGGTCATTTCATTGATTGTCTATTTCTAAAAAGTAAAAAATAATAGACAATGTAATTTCTCAGATGTTAAAAAAGCTTGGGGTCTTTCGGTCTAATATTCTCACATTATTGATTTTAATTTTACAATACTGAGCGTTCAAGAGCTCAGGAGGACTTCGTCAAGAACCCCCAAAAATCGAAATCCCCCACCGTGGAAACTTACCAATTTTGATTCGAATCTGACCATAGTCACAAAACTTGTCCACCGTCTTGGCTCCACTATCTCAAATTCATTAATTTTGATATCTTTGACACTGAAAATCCTCACACACTAATTTTGAATCGAATCGGACCATAATGACAAATCTCGTCCGCCATCTTGGAGCAGTCATTTACAATTTATGAATTTTGGCAAAAAATTCAAAATCTGCGACCTATAAAACCCCCACATACCAATTTTGCATGGAATCTGACCATAATAACAATTTTCTTTCGCCATCATGGAGCCGCCATTGCGGCTTTACAAATTTTGACAAAAAATTCATAATCCCTGACCCCGAAAATTCTCTCATACCAATTTCGAATCAAATCGGACCAATATCACAAATCTCGTCCGCATTATTTTAAAATGCCTCATCTACAAATTTTGATGGAATTGACTTAAATACATAGCCATAGAAAGCGGAACTCTGTTTTCATATATTATAGTCTGAAAATAACTTATCTACGTCTTAAACTGAAATTTTCACCCAAAGAAGAAAAAATCTATGTGCAGAATGGAAGGATGTGTAGAAGAAAAACGCCTTATCTCCCAAAAACACGTCATTTGCAATGTAACGCGTGCGCATTGACATGTTCAAACGTAAATTGAAATATTTTGAAATCTACCTGCAAGATTATTTACTGATTCCAAAGTGAAATTCATGGCGCGCAATAAAATTTTGTATTTCTGTCTTTTACTCAAAATGGTGCTTCGGTAGCTGAGGCGTTTTAAAAAAACACGGCAGATTGGAGCCGCCATTTTTTTTATAACAAATGTGTCATATTGCACTGTGGCTCTGATTATAGGGGCCCTTGGTGGAATGATGGACACGCTGCTCTCTAATCTAAAAACCATACCGGCTTAGCAGGACGAATGCAGAAAGCTGTAATGCTTGTTCACTCCGTCTGCTCAGGGCACATGATTCTCGGACCCAGTAGTTGCTCACCCCACAGACGTGGGGAGTAGCTATCTGGGTAAATGACACCAGCGCGTCCTCCGGATGTGTCGGAGCTCCGGAGACAGGGCCCGACTGGTATAATCCAAACGGATAAAAAAATAATAATGAAACCTTTATTGCCTCTTAGAACATGGTCTTACAGCAAGAGTTGAGTAAGAGATAAAAAAATTACATAAAAATGGCAAGATGAAAAATCTAAGGAGGAAAGTAAAGATTCCCAGGACTCAAGAGATTTATATTGGATTTCATAACATTGTTAATGTGTCCTAGAATTCTAGAGACAAAACAAAAGCAAACATCAGACGTAAAACTGCATTTCAAACACTGATGCCAGATAATTGACTTCAACAAATTCAATGTTTACCACCCCCACCCTCATGCGCAGTAATTTTCGTCGATGTGCCTGCTTCCATTTTTGCAGAAAAATGTCACGTACAAAGATCACTTTTCATTCATATTTCAACGAGAACCGTTACTTGATATGGAAATAACATCTGCCCATCAAATCAGATTTATGCTTCAATGATGCAAATATAAGTTCATGTGGCTGAACTGAGTTTCGAGATTATTTCATATTCATATAATATTAATGCTACCTAATTATGGAAATTACATGTAACAAATCAAGTTGTTCAACTTCTAGCATAACATCTAATCATAATTTTATTCAGTACTGCTCAATTTTCACAAAATATTCAAATGAAATGAACAGAGAGTATATACCTGTTGTCCGAGGAAAGTGGCTCTCACTCATAACTACTTTCTTTTCGAAGAGATTGGAATTGAATTGGGAGGATTTGTATACGACAAGAATTTGCATTTTTTGTCAACTGCCTATTTTTAAAACTGTTATACTATTATTTGTGAAACGAATACACTATTAAGTTTAAAACATTCTTCCGTTAAAACACTTAAAAATATTACGTTCAATCTTCCTTGAAATGTGGCATCTTTCAAGATTAGACTTCAATTATTTTGTAATGATTTTGTTTTTGTGTCGAATTTTCTCCTGCTTATTATTTATGCGGAATGCTACAGGAATGTCTAGTTTGAACTCTTTCAGTGTTATCGTTTTTTCTTCCCAACAAGTGCGTACATAAAATCAAATCATTCGCAACAGTTGTGTCTAGCAAGTGAAAATATTGGGTTCCACCATTTTTTCGACTTACGATCTTCATAATATAGTAATTTGCGAAAAATGCGAAAAATGTTACTTTAACGCACGCAAATACAGTTAGACGAACTACGCCAAGCTGAGTTCAGATGAGTTTTGGCGTGAGGAAAAGGCACGTGTTAGGAACAAAATTTTTTCTACGATACATAAAGGTAATAACAAAAATAAAAGTATTCAAAAATGTTTAATCAAACTCGAAAACAAGAAATAACTATACAAAAAAAAATACAAATCAATGTGTCTAAGTCGACAGTAATCGGAGCTGTTAACATCCTTTTGAAAATGCCAACCACTTGTGTCGAGAACATCACAATATGAACGTTGGCAAAAAAAAAACGGAAAACCATCATTCAAAGATGCTTATGTTTATGTTCTGCCAGTTGAGTCTAGAAAGTTCCACGGGTCACCTTGAAAATCATAGGAGTAAAGTTTGTTTGAACAATTTAGGAAGCACTTGCTATATGAAAAGCATTTTACAAGCTAAATTTATGACAGAGTGTACCAGGGACGGCATTTCAACCAAAAATGATATTATTCTCCAAATAATCTTGTAACACAAACATTTCTTGAAAAACTTCAATTTTTCGAAAATGTCGTCTAAGTCTCCTTACAACTCCATGGAGTATTTGGGCCCAACTAGTTTTTTTTTAGGACAACAAGACAGTTCCGATCTACTTCACGACATGATGAATTCACGGTGAAAGATCAAATTGATCACTTTTGGGACCAGTTTTATATGTTTCATGTACATTCCGATAGACTAACCAATGCTTTAGAATGTGAACATTGACATCTTTTAATGAATAAAATTCTCATTCTTAACCATCGGTTTGGAATTTACAAAACTGATCCCTGATCAAATGCAAACATTTTAACATTTTAACGAAGTCATGAAGTATTGGTCCAAAAAATGTCAGTCGATTATTGAAAAGCTAACCTCCCAGTGAAATACCCACTTGGCTTCCGATACCATTAATTCATCCACTACAGTGGTATTATTAAATTTCGAAACAGAAAATTGCCGACACTCCGCCCATTCTATTTGAACAAAAACTATTTACTATTATTATTATTTTTATTATTATTTTTATCATTCATCCATTTTCATTTGGGGGACGTCTCATCTGCTACAGGTTTCATTCTATATTTAATATATTTATCTGCAAACATCAGACAATAAAAACAACATGCCCGTTAGGAAATAAACGAAAACATTAATTCCAACCCAAATAAATAATACGATGTATAATCAAGATCAGGAGCACGTATGCGAGATTAAAATCTCAAACGATCTTCCGCTACTTTGATACAGAGTTACTGATGCAGAATGAAATAATTTGGAACTGAAGTAGCAAGCATATTTATATTACATCTGAAAATTCGCACATGAATACCCACATTCTTCTTCTGATCTCTGTATTCCTCGTTTTATGTCTGTCTGCGTTTTAAAACTTTCAATTCTGTAATTGTCAGAATTAATTTTTGACTGATGTGTCTATAACCACAGTTGCATTATAAAAATTAAAATCATAGGAGGCGTGAGGTGTGGTGATAATAGAGACAGTTTGCTCCATGCAGGTAGACGGTTTCGAAAATAGCGGATCAGTTTTGATTATGGAATTATTCTCGGGAAGGCATTGTTTGCTTCTAGTCCTGGAGGTACTATCACTTTGGAATACGTCATAGTATGCACGCTGAATTTTTTATCGTCGGTAGATCATGTAATACTCATCACGAAATCAGTCTTCAGACCCTTGAGTTGCGGTGGGTTGCACAGATACAGGGTGTGCACTGTGGAAGTTATGAATAAAAAATAGATTTAATTTTTCATATTCATATTCAACACCCTGTATCTGAGCAACCCACCGCAACTCAAGGGTCTGAAGACTGATTTCGTGATGAGTATTATTATTGAAAAGGTAATAGTCCACACTCGAAGTGGAAGACCAAGTTTTTTTGGAAAAAGAACACAAAGTCGTCTCCACAAAGATTTTACTAAGACCAGGATAGAAATCCTATCGTAAAGACATGTGCATGATGTACTATTTTATATTTTATATAGGCACTCTTAGTGCCTATATTTTTATTTTATACTATTTTTCTCTCCACACATTCTTCTCTCTATTATGAATTTTGTACCAAACTGATGATGAACATATATAGGTATGTTCGAAACATGTCTTTAAGATAGGATTTCTATCCTGGTCTTATTAAAATCTTTGTGGAGACGACTTTGTGTTCTTTTTCAAAAAAAAAAATATTATTATTATTACCAACGACAAAAAATTCAGTGTGCATACTATTACTTTTTTCAACTTTTTTGACAAGTTGCACAGCCTCCCACCACTCCACCCACCGCGGTCGCGCGGTCTGAATCTTGGTTTAGTAATAAGTGGTATGTGTAATATAATAACAACTAAATTTCATCGTGCATACTATGACGTATTCCAAAGTGACAGTACCTCCCGGACTATTCACTCTGGCTGCTATTATATATATATATATATATATATATATATATATATATATATATATATATATATATATATATATATGTATAAAGAAATTTCGTGTCACGATGTATGTTCGCTATAACTCCGAAACTATTGAGCCAATTTTTATCAAATTTTGTAAGCATTTCTAATTTGGTCCAACTTGGGAGGTTAGTTTTTATCTCAATTATTGTCTCAATATTTGTTATTGCAAACCAAATGTTTATCATACGACTTTAGTGTGTATTTATCGGTTAGTTCTATCAAATCCTAGTAGATGGCGGTTTGATATCTAATTTTTACAGATATCTGGTAGATGGCGCCGTAGTTCTATTTCTAGATTATATAGTGGCTTCTTGGAAAGACGCTGAAGTTTTGATAACGGAGGCAGATACAGCCTCCGAAACGTCAACAAATTTCAAAAAAAGAGAAGTATTCTTTGTTAATTCGATCTCATTTTTTCAGATAGGCAAATTCAGTGTAGGGTACGTTTCTGACAAAAATTAATTTCTTTCAAGACAGCAGTCTTGTGAACGCAGTAACTTATCGGGGAAATTAATTAATTTGCCCGTCTACACTTGTACAGATTTCTTTGGATTACATTTTTTTTTCATTTTCAGATAGTGGAAAGGTCATAAACCCAAAAGATCATGTCAAGAATCGGATTTCCTCCACAAAATCAAACTTTCAATCAATATTTACAATATTGTGTATTTTTCAATTATATAGTCCACAGAATTGTACAAAAAGAACTTCAATTTCTGTAACATTTATTCACAACGGTGTTGTTAACCAGTTTAAACAATATTGTGTAAAAAATAGATTCAAAGAAATATACACAATGTGAATATGTTATTACAACAAATTAGGAAAAACAATATTGTGCAAAATTTCTACACAAAATTGTTCCTATAACCATTCCAGACACAATTTGTTTAAAAATTTCAAAAAACTACACACATTTTTTTCCGTGTACAAACAGTGACAACGAACTTTCCCGTATCGAAAACAGTCCGGGAAAATTTTCGCTTCGTCTCAACAATAATGACATAAATCAAAATTTGGATCATGGATTTATAAAAATTTCCTAATATGATAAGATTGTTTGCGATTTCAGAAAAAGTAGTATGTTTACCTCGTAGTAAAAGCACATTTCCAGACTTCAATTTACATTGTCGTCCGGGAATGTAATGCTTTCACTACTATTCTTTGAAGGTCTACTGTGGAATTGAATTTCCATTGGAAAATCATGAATCATGAATCGTCCTTATCAGTTTTAATCAATTCGATTCGAGGTCTGCCTACTGAAGAAGTACGAATAATCCCTCATTATTGTTTCCAGTCTGACACGTGATTTCTACTGACATATTCTGAATTGGTCCAATTAGTTCTTGAGAATCGCCTGAAAGCCAGCTTTCGAATCTTCGATCATTATATATCGAGGATGGTATGATTAATTTTTACCCGATTCGAGAGAGGTTCAGGATTAACCTATTTCTATCAGTCAGTCGCATCGCATTCTCGTTTTATAATTACTCATTTAGAGTGGCATTAATTTTGCCATGAAACGGTTTTATTACGTTGGGTAGAAAGAGTATGATTGATGGAATTTCAACACATGTTAGCTTGGCCTCGAACAGAATTCTAACGAGGGTCGCCTTTTATAATTTGCGACGAACTGACAAAAACAAATGTTTAGGGACTTGCGTTGAAAATTGTTTTGATAGGGTTACCGCCACGTATGTTTAAATATGGTTATATATCCTAACGCTTAAAAATAAGACCAGTATACTGTATTCAGCTTTGGACTTCATTTATTTTACTAAGTTCATATCAACTTGTTCTCTCGATTCTCTCTTTGTTTGTTTGAGCCATTAAAAATAGCTCAAAATGAGATATCGATACAAAACTACTGCAAAGTATGCTGGTTACATTATGATAATAATGAAAATGGACAGTCAATAAACTTACAGTCGAACTTCACCAAATGTAATCTTTATTGTATATGTGGGTGTATTCGGAGGACTAATATAAGCACATTGCAGGATGTAGTCGAAGGATTTACATCAGTCGGACATGTTTCGAAAAATGAATCCTTCATCTTTAGCAAAAGAACATTAAGAACTACAGAAAAGGGGAATCCAACATTAGTGAAATTGAATAACAGTAATAAATGTAAAACTTACCAATATGGAATAGAAAATCTATGTAATATCAAAAAATTAATGAATAAAAAATATTAAAAAACGCAAATTTTATGTCAATGATATCTTCCGCAACTAGTGACGGGTCTCCTATTGTCAGGGGTTGTGGTTAGATCTAGTCAGAAATAGTATATTTTAAAAATCAAGATTGGTCCAAAAGATACTTGTGATCGTGCATGTGTTCGAAAGTAAACAAGAGGTTAGGAGTTTATGAATTTTGACATGAAGTTTAATATAAAATTTCAAGGTTATTATCTGTCATGTGAGACGTCACGATTCAAGGCGAGAGAGCAGTCGTTAAGATGAAACATCAATCATCAATTCTATATGTTCTATATGTTTTTCATGCTGCTGATTCCGAAATTTAAATTTGCTACTTTCCACGCATATAGCATCACAACAAAAATTGCGAAAAACAACAAAAATAATGACTTTTCATCAGTTTCTTTTTTGGATTATGAAAAGAAAATTAGTAGCAATGGGACTATAGAATTATTATTTGTTTTTTTTAGCACGAATGCATTGAATTCAATATTGTATACTTCATGTATCTGCAACCACTACGAGGTCTGTCTCACTTGTACAGGTCAAAGAAAAAACTGGATTTTACTCCCGGCTCAGTTTTCAACCGACCCATAATCCCGTCAATTTCTTCAGTAAATGTTGAAAACAATCGCTCATACACAAAAAATGAAGTATATGATTTCAAGCTTGAGATTTGCACTTTACAATAGTGTTATTAAACATATATGCAGGATATGAATAAGCGATTATTTTCAACATTTACAAGAGAATGAGAATTTGCATGAGAACAAACGATATAAACTTTTTCTTTTCCTTATCCGATCATTTTTAGCAGAATTATGACCAATCAAATATTCGGCTCCGCCAGAACTTTTAGCGTCAGATAAGCTGGAACCTGAAATTTGATGTCGGCGTTCAATCACGTTTTATGAGAGAACGACCGCATTTCATAAAAAATTACCATGTATCATTTTTGTGGAGAATTGAATTGTCTTTCACCTTGTTGTTTTGTCGATGAAGCATATACTTTCTAAGATTATAGTAAAAATCTATTTATTCATTTATGAACGAAAAAAAAAAATATTTATTTTCCACCCCTAGAATTTTGGTGAACATTTTTTTTTTTCGTGTTTATCATGGTTCCAACTACTAGCGTACCAAGTTTGGTGGTGCTACAATCGATCCTTGTCTCAAAACCCAATCGTACTGGATTAAATAGGGAACGCTATAATGAAACTATTATTAATTTTAGTGTTAAAATAAGCTCCACTTTGGAGACAGATAATTGCGAAGTTTATATAAGACAAAACAATCGAAACCACACCAAGTGTAGTTCTGATGTGTACTTAGTTGAACTCGGTTACATAATTCACATCCACGTGACCGCATCGACTAACGTCACAAAGTTGAGACTTATGGTGGCAGAGACAAGAAAACAAAGGAGTTGAACGAAACGAATGTTTCATTATGAAACGAGAACTAACTTTTTTGTACATTTTGTAAGATTAAGCTCTTCTGAAGCTGACAAGAACGAGGGCAATATCAAGAAGCAAGAAAATATAAAAGGCTACTGAAATATTTTGTTCGTATATAAAACCGAAAATGAAACAATTGTCATCCGAAATCAGTTTGACTTCGATATCTACAGGAAAGACACAAATACACTCAGATGAATTCCTGAGAGTTTCAACCAGTTATTGAATAAAATAGCCGTACTACATTTTCTGGTAAATCGATTTTTGACGTTTCTACTCAACAGCGAAATAATGTAAATCACTGAAAGTGACTGATATTAACAGTTACTTCGTCAATACAGTTGACAAATCGCTTGGGAAAAACATATTTGACAAAATCCCACGATACTCTTATACCATTCAAACAGATGACAACTATTCCCTATACAGCTCGAGAGAATTGTTCCCTATACACAGTTATAGTGAGGCCCTCGATAACGTGTAGAGCCCTGCAGTTGTCATGGTCAAAGGTAGAACAAGTGACAACCCGAGAAACGCTGGCCATACTCGGATTCACTGATTCCGCACATCGACAATTGGCATTTTGAAACTCCCTCTCTTGCATTTTCATATTGTAGCAGAAGCGAGGATTGAAGCATCTAGACTGAAGTGTCTAGGCTGATAGATGAGCAACAACCCAGGCAATCCCAACATGATGGAGGTCATAAGAACCGACACATCGTGGATGTCGTTGGACAAAATGATTCCAACCTACTCCTCTGATGAAACATACCAAACCTTCATATAATATGAAGTCACTTCAAGAGCTGTCAAATGGATAAATTTGTTATACTCTAAGACAAGCAGTGTGGTAGGGGCTGGATTATACAGGAAGAGACCGAGGCAAGGCATTAAGCCCTGGCACACAAGCCTCTATATTGCAAACCAAGTTGCACGAGAGTGATTCTAAGAAGGGATCCTAGTAACCAACTCATATTGATTTTTTTTGACAGTCAGGAGGCAATATAAACTCTCCGCAGGTGCCCTAGCAAGAACAGGGGCAACAGGAACTCACATTGGACCAGATCCAACCTGTTGGATCTAGTTTGGGTATTTCAAGCAAGACAAGAATGAATTGTTCTTCTCGAACCGAGCCGGAACTCTCAGAAAAGTGGTAGGACTTCCGACAGGACACTACATCTGAGAAAACATCTACATCTGCTGGTGGTACACCGCAGAATAGTTATTTATAAACAGTTCACAAAATGAGTGTGATTTTTTATCCAGACGTGGATATCGGAACACGAGCCTTAGCAGGTGGTCCAACACGTCGTGTACAAAAAAGACGTTTGTAATGTGTTTGTTACAAGGCTTCTTGTAATTTCATTAGAATCTTAATTCTGGATACGGGCACAGGACAATAGCTACATTTATAATGAATTTCACAACACGAGGTTCAAATGATAGTTGTGATCATGTTATCAGGCAGTCAAGTTGTCAAGGTTTTGGTTATTTATTTCTCCAAAATAGTGTGTGAGGGTTTTCGGGGTCAGAGATTATGAATTTTGAAAGATGATGGACAAGTATTGTGATTATGGTCAGATTCGATTCAAAATTGGTATGGTTTTCGATGTTTTCGATTTTTTAGTAAAAAAAAAAATTGTTTAAAACACTAAAGAACACGCTTCACTTCCCATGGACTAAATTGTAAAAAATAATTGACAATTTGATTTCTCAAATGTAAAAAAAGCGTGGGGTGCTTGATAAAGTTCTCTTGAGCTCTTGAACGCTCTGTATTGTTATATTAAACTAAAAAATATGAGAATATAGATCAAAAGCACCCACGCTTTTTTCACATTCGAGAAATTAAATTGTCAATTATTTTTTACTTTCTAGTCCATGGGAAGTAAAGCGTGTTCTTTAGTTTTTTTAAACTATTATTTTTTTCTTTAAGCATTTCATCAAGTCAAAAAATCCATCTTCATCATCTTCCGTTATTGCCGATGACATGTTTCTCGCGCGAGCTTCTGTGTACAACTGACAATGTCGACGCAGATATCTGTTGCGTGTGGAGAAACTGGGGTTATTCGATTTATCTGTGCAGTTTGAAATCGTTACGATATATCGTTATGTGTGAAGCAGACTTTAGGAATGTGTAGAAAAGAGTAATCAATGACATAAGCGCCCCTACTCATGACCACGTTTAAGTATGGCCTATTAAGAAAACAGGTAGTCCTATTAATTAACCTAATGCATATGAAGTTCCTCTCATTACTCTTGTGGTCAGTACACGTTTGATAACGATCGAAAATAGTGAACAATCTAGACAATGAAAGTTCGCAATGAAAGTAATCAGCTCGAAAATTGTTTCCGTGCATACCCTTGTCTTCACACATCCTTTTGAATTTGACTATGCTTTCTCAATCCATCACTTGTAGACCATATGAATATTGAAGTGCATCGGTGAAGGACGATCCAGAAAAAGTAAATTGAATACAAAAGAAATGGAAACTTTATTATTCATGGCACCCTACTCTCCGGTATAAAGTGTCAAACTAATATTACTCAAAAGTATAAAACTGTTTCCAGAATTCGACAGGCGTAATTTATTAAAAGGAACAGACCGTCTTTCGTAATATTTTTCACCGTTCGCCGGAGATATTCTTCAGCGCACTCTTTCTGAAATATAGGCCAGTAGATATAGACAATCAATACACATTATTTCCGAAAGTTATGAAACTTTAATAAGAGGTCGGGAAAGGTTTAGAAGCAAACATTAAAATTTTGCAAGCTCTTCCGAAGTCCGGAACATTGTTAAAAATGCAATAAATGATCAATTTGCTGAATTCTTGCGAAAAAAATTACAAAAGTTCCATAAACTTGTAGTGATATTCATACTATTATTTGATATCACGAATCAGATTTGCAACCAATATAAGGGTATTAAATATTAATGTTTACTTTTATGTGAATTTCATGTGGAAAATATGAGAAAACAACTACTTCCCTAGCTAATACCACGACGACATTGACTTACATCTGACAGTTATTTGTGCAACGTTCTTCCAAGAAGACCCAGTTGCAATTGCTTATTGTAATTATACAGCAAATTATCCTTCATTTGGCTGGGGAAGACCACCTGCGTTTCGCGGTTCTTGCCGCTCATCAGTGACAGGGTAGGTCGGACAACATTAGAGTCGTCCTGCCCCAGTCCAATGAATGATAATCCACTGTATAACTAATATTTCTCCACAAATTAAGCATCGACTTACAGTAAAAGTCAGTCGCAGTGCCACCCATAGGGAAATCAACAAGCAATCCTCGGTAGCAAAGACACCAAGAAGTGAACAGTGGAATAGTAAAATCGATAATGTCGAAGTACCCTTCTCTCCAAATATTTCCACCATGTGGAAAAATATGTGGTAAACATCTGACAGAAAACAACTACCTCCATGGCTTATGCCACGAATTAATGTTTTTCTTTGATAAACGAAAAAATATTCCGAACAGTTGTACAGATTTGCAACATTTTACGTTGATTAGAACATGTTTATATATATATATATATATATATAAATATATATATATATATATATATATATATAGGAGAGAGGAAGTCTTTGCTGACCAGTTAAGATAAAGCTAGGAAAACTTGTTGGGAACGCAGCATGCAGGAAGTATACTCTTATAACACTTGTTCCAATATTTCGACAACGTTTATTGTCATCCTCAGGGAAAGCTACAATATTATTAAAATACAATGAAACAATGACTAACAGTGGATTCCAAAACTACTTACAGTGTCGGTGAGGTTATGTGCATAGATATTATAATATAGACGTTAACAATTGCAATGTACGTATTAAAACAATTTGTGAGAGTCCTTAAAGGTCATCATCAACAGTTATTGAACTTTTATAGTTAAAAAACATTAATTATAATAAAATTGAAAAATTATTTCCTCATACCGGTATTTTAACGTCGGCATGGGAGAAGAATAATTTAATTTAGGTTAACAAGTGAGGTTAGGTACGATCCTGCATGGAACAGTACTAAAATGAGGAACCTTGACAGACTGAACCTACCATGGAACGAGACCTTGTCATTCAAACATGGAATGGCACAGAACACCATAGAAAAGACATCATATCATTAATTAATTATTTCCACCTATAGAGGGGGTACTCCGAATACTGAAATTATTATTAAAAGTAAGAACAGATAATATGAATAGTAGACAAAATTATGTAACAATTATTTTGATTGAAGAAGTCTTAGTGACTCCTCAGATATATAGAAAAAATATATTGATAAAGATTTACGTTATAAATTTGTAAAGTTTAAATTACTGGAAGAGTAAAACATATTTTAAATAGATTGGGAGTTAAGATCCCTTTCATTATGTGGATTTTGATCCAAGTGCAATAAGAATGAATATATTTCACTTAAATGGTTAATGTCAGTTTTTTGTTCATACATGAGGATGACTATGAGATGAAGGCCATCTCTAGAAAGAGTCTTTTATACTTGTTAGGTTCTTTGGCTAAGATTTTCGCAGCCTCAAAGTTGATATTATGACCTTCTGTCTGCACATGATCACTAAGTGCACATCTTTCTGGGTGCAATCTACAATCACTCTTATGTGAACAAATTCTATCTTTTAATAACCTGTTAGTTTGTCCAATATATTCGAGCAGTTAGAACAAGGAATACAGTAGACTACATGTGATTGATGAAGTAAAGGAACTTTGTCTTTCACTTTAGTGAATAGAGAATTTATCGTTAGAACAGTTTTATTTGCAATTTTAATGTTATCAAAAGGTTTAAAGATTCTACTAAGTTTTGGAGTAATATTTGATATATAGGGTAGAGATGTATAAAAAGTATTGACTATGTGTTCTGGATCAGCAACATCAGCAATATCCAAATCTGTATTATTATTATTTATGACAGGTTCCATTGTGGAGCTAAAAAGAATTTTATTAAGAAGGACATGAGGGTATGAATTATTTCGAAATAGGTTGTACAAAATGCCCAAGTTTTTTTTGTGGAAAGTACTATCAGAGATGCTGAGAACACGTTGCTTCATCTGCTTGACCAGGTTCACTTTTATATTTTCCTTGTGGTACGACAAGTAATTCATATATCTACCCGAACTCATGGGTTTCCTGTACCAATCGATGATAATACTGTTGTCATGTGAGCGAATGAGTTTCATGTCCAAGAAGGGAACACTACGATCATCATCTTCACATTCCAACGTGAACTGTATATATGGGTCATAGCTATTAAAAATGTCAAGTATCTCTGCAGCACAGCCCGCAGGTAACGAGAGGATGATGTCATCAACATATTTCTTTATAAAAAATAAATTGAAGGGAAGAACATTAATAACTGTATCTAAAATGTCATCCATTACATAACAAGCAAGTATAGGACTAATTTTAGCTCCCATTGGAGTACCAAAAGTTTGCTTATAAATTTTATTGTTGAAAGAGAAAACTGTATTATTAAAGAGAAATGTTATTAAATCAAAAAAAGATTATTTTTGGATACTACAACAATGTTTACTTAGATGCTTGTATTAGAGCAATAGATAAAAAGTGGCACCGCATTAGGTTATTAAAAGATAGAATTTGTTCACATAAGAGTGATTGTAGATTGCACCCAGAAAGATGTGCACTTAGTGATCATGTGCAGACAGAAGGTCGGTCATAATATCAACTTTGAGGCTGCGAAAATCTTAGCCAAAGAACCTAACAAGTATAAAAGACTATTTCTAGAGATGGCCTTCATCTCACAGTCATCCTCATGTATGAACAAAAAAACTGACATTAACCATTTAAGTGAAATATATTCATTCTTATTGCACTTGGATCAAAATCCACATAATGAAAGGGACCTTAACTCCCAATCTATTTAAAATATGTTTTACTCTTCCAGTAATTTAAACTTTACAAATTTATAACGTAAATCTTTATCAATATATTTTTTCTATATATCTGAGGAGTCACTAAGACTTCTTCAATCAAAATAATTGTTACATAATTTTGTCTACTATTCATATTATCTGTTCTTACTTTCAATAATAATTTCAGTATTCGGAGTACTCCCTCTATAGGTGGAAATAATTAATTAATGATATGATGTCTTTTCTATGGTGTTTTGTGCCATTCCATGTTTGAATGACAAGGTCTCGTTCCATGGTAGGTTCAGTCTGTCAAGGTTCCTCATTTTAGTACTGTTCCATGCAGGATCGTACCTAACCTCACTTGTTAACCTAAATTAAATTCTTCTTCTCCCATGCCGACGTTAAAATATCGGTATGAGAAAATAATTTTTCAATTTTATTATAATTAATGTTTTTTAACTATAAAAGTTCAATAATTGTTGATGATGACCTTTAAGGACTCTCACAAATTGTTTTAATATGTACATTGCAATTGTTAACGTCTATTTTATAATATCTATGCACATAACCTCACCGACACTGTAAGTAGTTTTGGAATCCACTGTTAGTCATTGTTTCATTGTATTTTAATAATATTGTAGCTTTCCCTGAGGATGACAATAAACGTTGTCGAAATATTGGAACAAGTGTTATAAGAGTATACTTCCTGCATGCTGCGTACCCAACAAGTTTTCCTATCTTTATATATATATATATATATATATTTTATTTCCGGTCTTCTTTTTATCAAGCTGGTCTCAGAATAATTAAAAAAGTTTTGAAACTCTGTTGGAAATTACTATTCTGATGCATTTACAAATTTGCCACCTCATACACGATCCGGATCTTCATGCTATTTGCAAAAATCTAATATTAGGAGGCATATTTGTGAATGCATCAGAATAGATGTTCTCAAAATTTGCAACACAAAGTTTCAAAACTTTTTTATTATTCTGGGAGCACTTTTATCAAAAAAATGCCAACGAATTAATGGTTATTTAACGAACAAGTGTATTAATAAGGGCGATTAACAATCGAGATAATTTAACTCGTGAGCGGAGCGAGCGTGTTAATGTTTGAGATTGTTAATCGCCATTTTAATTCACGAGTTTGTTACAAAACTTTTCGGTAGTTTTCGAAAATACACTTGCAATGTTTATTTATTTAACGTTACGATAAAAAACAATCAATATTTCATATTTATATTAACTCTACTCAAAGATAGTTTAATTTTTCTCAGTGGTAGTTTTATTTTATTTTTTATTAAGTATTTATTTTCAAATTGAAATAAAAAAAAAATATTTACCCTCGGTGGGTTTTAAATTCTCGATCTCAGTGTTGTATGCCCGGTGAACTTTACCATTACGCCACGGGACCATATATGGTTTTGAGTGACAACATTTTCTGAAATTTTATTTGAAAATTGACAAATAAATAATGACAGATAGTACTAACCAATATAAAATGTATAAGAGCAATGTATGTTGGGCTGCATATAATCAAATCGTTGATTAATAGAAAATCATTCATTAACAGGGGTCATTAATCAACGATTTTGAGTGCGTTAAAATACATCATAAATGAACGGTCGACGGAAAAAATAGTTATTTTTATATATAGTGCGCGAAATGCTACTTTGGTGATATAGAACTGATTTTTTTAACGAGGCGCAGCCGAGTTACAAAATATAGTCGAGATCACCAAAGTATTTTCGCACGAGATGCAAACAAAATTTTTTTTACAAACGTCAAAAAAATAGAGGTATTATAAAATTTTGTCACAATTTAAATAGTTTTAAAAAGCCTTACTTAATTATTGTTGAATATTCAGAAATGAATGATTTCTTGGATTTTTGCTTGATTGAGGACCATAAAGTAAGAAATAAACGATTTCTTGAATTTTTGCTTGATTGAGGATCATATAGATTAGAATATGAAAATCCCATATAGTTTACATGCAGTGTGCGAAATATGTATTTCGCAAATTACTTCGCGCACGGTGTCATGGTAACGAAGGAAAATGAAAAAAAGTGTCTCTTCGCATATTGTTGTCAATGCGCGAATCTTGCCATTTTTTGACGTTTGTAGAAAAAATATATTTAAAGAAACATGTTCCGATCAACCTAAAAAGTTGCAAGTCTCTACAACTGTTTGGAATATTTTTCCGATGTATCTGTCAAGTTTGTAGAATTTTTCGAATTTTTTCGTGTGGTATATCAAGGAAAAACATTAGTTTCTAATGAAAGAAAAATGTTTCGTACACCAAAATTGGTTGCAAACTTGCAATTGCAATTTTGGCAATGTTGCAAAATTCGGAACAGGTTGTAAATTTTATAGTTTGTTTTCAAACCTTTCCCAATCTTGTATTGAAGTTTAAATACTTTTGAAATTATTGTGAATTTTGTCTATTTCTGCTGGCCTAATTCTTCAGCGCACTCTTTCTGAAATAACATTAATCATTCATCGATGGTTTCATGAATAGAGCTCAGAGCTCGAAAAGGCATTTAAATCACATTCGAGTGGAATTTTCAGCTCTCGAAATGTGTTCGTAAGATTAAATGCCGGAACTGTACGTTTATTTTCGCTGTTTACACAGTCTTCGTCAAGTCAACAATGCTCATGTATATTTCAAACTGCTCAAATTACTGTGTCGTGTCCTTGTTCAGCACATTATCGAAAAAGTTTCGGTTGGGCTGGTCTTTTAGACATTTTCGTTTTATACAACAAGGAAATTTTAAATGAAATACGGAAATGATGGAATGATGACATCCATAAAATAATATTTTCCACCCCAAAACTAAACAATGTCATTCATTATTATCGAGAGAAAGAAAGAGAGAGAGGCAGACAGAAAATGGGAACAATGAATGTTTACCAGATCTGATAACAAAATTTCAGATCGTTGAATCCTACAATTTACATGCGCTTGTGCGAGCTAGTGGCAGATGAAGGATTTGAACCCAAGTCGCGTAGCTTGGGTGAAAGCGAAAGCTCTTCCATAACGTCCGCACGGCATACTTAACGTGAAATAGGTTTTATGGCGACTTTGTATGAAATCTGACCGGATATCTCAAGATTTTGGAACACATTTCTGTACCAGCTCTGTCTGAATCGACAGATAACGTACTACACATTTTTCAATTGTAATTCAGAAAGTATAAGATGTATTTCAGAAGGTATGAGATGTATTTTAGAAAGTATAAGTTGTAATTCAGAATGATAAATTTTAATCCAGAAAACATCAAATGTAATTCAGATTGATCAAATGGAATTCAGAAACTGTAACTTGTGATTCAGATTAGTAAAATGTATTTTAGAATTAGTGATTCGTAATTCGGATTAGTGAATTGTTAATCAGAAAGTGTGACATGTGATATAGAAAGCGTAAGTTGTTATTCAGACAGAATCAATTATTGTAATTCAGATATCAAGAACAAGCCGTATGTATTCTCATAGAGAGCTGAACAATAATCGAGTATCCAAATATAAAGTCTTCAATGAATGGCAAGATCAAGGAAATCAAAAGTTTGTATTCCAGATTTGAAAACGTTCTGGGCGGAACTGAGGCAAGACTTCTAAAATGGCTTCTACATTATATGAAGAAGATTAGAAAATACTTTTGAGGGAGTTGATATGGTACTGACTCGTTAATAGCTGACGATTGTGATTCTAGTATAGAGAAAGATAACATACAAATCCAATCAGAAAATTCAAAAATAAAACAAGACCTATCCAGTTAGGATATAGGTGAACAGAGCTGGGTTCCTAGATGAAAAGTAAGTAATAATCATAATTACTCTTTTGTGTAATTTATAATTGTAGATTTCTTGAAGTAATTTGGAATTATAATTGCAGCAGAATTATATTATTCATATAATCTAATTACAATTACTTTTCACAATTACTATTACACTTATAAGTGTGGTCACGTGGTCTGAAACCATGATATTTCCTGCATGAACTTGGTAGATTTCTACCTTCTCAGTAGATTTTGTTCTCCGCATAAATTTTAGTAGTTCAAACGAATGCCAGGAATATTATATAAATCCAAATATTTCAGACTTTTTCAACAGGTTCAGCCGTTTTTGTTTGAAGGATTATAGCAAAATTACGAGTGTCCTCAACAGGTTATATTTTCAAAGAGCTTTCTTTTTTAAGAACCTCAGATAAATGTTTATGTAGAAGTCATACAAGTATTGAAATATTCTTTGAATGAAAAACGAATATTTCATCACAAGATGGAATTTTGTGCATTGAGTATTGACATCGAATACAGGAAGATCAAAGTAGATTCTGAAGTAGAGCAGTTTTAGAACAAAGTAGACAAGTTACATTACGATCATTCTAAAAATATAAAATATGAAAATATTAATGATTTTAAAAAACAAATGATTTTGTCTTTCCGTATCAAACGCAAAATGTATTTTCTCTGCGTTTAATTTAATTCAAACTACTCAAATGATATTGTTTCATTAATATCAATTTTCTGATACACTTGTACTGGGATTCACCATTAAGCTGGACACTTTTAATTATTTAAAAATTTTAAATGTTAGGGTTAGGTCGATTTCTACTTTTGGGGAGTTCCCCGAAATGATGATTACGCAATCAGAGATAATAACGTGGAATGATCAGAAAATTTCGTCGGAACCGTGTGAGGATTGGTAGGTATTCATTGACGAACTGAAATTGAAATTTTATCAAATCTGAATCATTATTATTTACAATTGATATAGGTTCGGACATGGTTCGAGAAGTTTGCCGGAGAGTGGCCATAACTAAACGAAAATAATCTGTACAAAGTGGAAATAACCAAATTTCCATCAGTCTTGTAAAGTTAGATATGAGAATATTGAATTATACACGCACCCGCAATCGAGTCCACCTTCACGAACATTGCACAGGTATCTCACAGATGTAATTCAGTCTCCCTAGAGGTATTAGCCAGGAAAGTAGATGTTCTGATGGATTGCATATTTTCTGAAATGGATTGAATGTTGAAATCGTCATCTCGATGAATTAATAAATATACCTAAATTCTAGGCCATATAGGCGTAACTCAGTCATTTTAAAAATTGAGATACGCCCTTTGGGCTTAGGGTGGCAGAACAGTATTCCTTATGTAGTACAGGGCGATGGAGAGAAAACGGGACAGAAAATGTTGAAAAATTAAATTGGTCATAAGTGGTTATGATTTGAATCTTGGGATCAACATTCGATTCTGAACAATATTTCCCCTCGACTTTTAATTCTGCAGTGAAAAATAGAATGAAAGTATCATATTATTTTTGAAAACAAAGCATCTTTTATAGTCTCCCTCGTATAGGGTTGTATAAAATTCAATTTTGGTGTTTTAAATTCAGGATTGGGATGAAGCAGAGGTTTTTATCGGAATTTTTTTTGAGAAATCAACAATAACAAAGTTTTCAATAATATTCTGCGAACTTTATGCCCAAAACTGTATCTTTCCTTCATGAAAACACTGAAAGATACTTTGAAATCAACATCAGACTTCACACAAGAATGATATTAATCTGCTACTCATGATTGAAATATGTGACATTTTTTCGATAGACTGATGACATACTCGAATATGTCCACATATATCGATAAAAACACTAAAAAACTACCTGCCCTCTCTCCTACTTCGAAAACTCAAACTCACTCTTACACTCGAGAAACTTATCAATCAACGTTGAAGACTTGCTTGCCCTCCCTGCCAAAAATGTCTCATAGAGACTGATACAAAAAATATATATCAGAATTTATGAAATCCAAGTTGGATAGTGAAGACGCAAATCCGTATAGAGCCATATTCGATATTCATCAGTATTTGAAAGACATTACAGACCCATATTCCTTTAATTTCTAATATCATTTCCTAACGTGAACCTATGATATTTGAATGTGTTTTTAGACATAATTGTTATCGGTTTCTACCAGCGATTCCTATTCCTAATTCCTAGGATGAATGCTACATGTTTCTATGAGGTCATGCAGGTTGAAAATGGATGATAACGTAGGAGATTTTATAGCAGTAATTGATTATATAAAAAAAATCATTGGGATTCTGCGAGATTGTTCCTGACACGTTCCATCTCCTATCCATATATGAAGAATAAAGAAATGATCCAATGAATTATTATATGCACATACAGAAATAATCAACTTCAACTGCTGATACAACAATATGTAAATTACACATTCATACCTAACAGAATCGAAAAGCTTGTAGATCTGTTTAGACAGATTTGTCACGATCTGTTCTTAGTCCGTATTATCACAACTCGCATCCTGCATCATACCACGGCTGGCTATTCGTGTTCTCTGATCCCGCCCTACAAAACGTGGTCTAGGCCGCGCCATCTTCCGAGTAGAGGAATAAGCACTTCGAATAGGTTTTCCTGGATTGTTTCATTTCGTTGATCTTGTGTCTCAGTAATAACATTTTGTTCAGAATATTCCATTTGGAAATGTCATACGATCCGCATAAAATTTAATACGGAATTCCAAATACAGATTGGACCATCGAATCCTGAACCCACTTTTTTATACGATACCGAATAAGATTATAGATTGTGATTTCCACACATAGGTTCTCAAGATTTTGAAAGAGGATATAAAACATTATTGTGCCTAAAACAAACTGTTATACTCCTTATCCTTGTTTTCTTATCGACACTTGTAAATTCTCAGTGATTCTGGCTTTTATGAAATCACATAATTTCTGATAAGTAATTCCTGATCCAAACCATCACATCCTATCCCACTGTTTCCACAAAATACCCAATAAAATTGCATATGGAATTCCTGATACAGACCAGCTAAACCTGATTTCACTTTCTTCATACGATACCCAATAAGATTATGAATTGTGAATTTCCACACATTCCTCATATGTTGAGATGCTTCTGAATGAGCATATAATATCGTCGTGATTGAAAGTGGAATATCTCATCGAATTTTTTAGTCTCCTTAAACAACCACCGCATGATACAAACTCGTATGACATGTATTCGGATATGCTTATAAATTGCATCTACTCACAAATCCTCATACAACCTTCCAAAAAGTGGATGTGCCAGGGATATGTACGTTCAGGTTACAGACTTTCCACGTAAATCCTTAGAAATTCTCATCTCATCTCATAATTCGTCTATATTTTTTCAATATTTTATGTGGTATTTTTGACAAGGCTTTCATACACTTCTTCAGAAACTTTCATTTTCTTTTGCACCCACGAGGAAATTATATTACTATCAAGTGTCCCGTTGCTTCTATACATTCATATCACGCTTCAGTTAGGAGAGAGACCTCGAATATTAATGGATCGATATACAGAAAAGTCGTAAATAACCTACATTTTCCTACTAAATTTCAAACCCCAAAAAATATCCCAGCTGAAATTTATCAGTTATTAGGCTTGTTCATTGAAGACTACTCTTGTTGCTCGAGATCACTTTTACATATATTCATCTCTATCTAACACTTGTACTTCATTTGTCTTTCTCTTTTGAAAATATCAACTATAAACAAGTCGAGCAATCAGAGTACGTCTTAACAAAAGACACTATTGTTTATATAGGTAAGAATCACCCAGAATTCCCCTAACATGTTTTCATCTCAAAATCACTTATGTTTATCCTGATCCTGATAAAAACTTGCTCCCTGCTCGTCACTCATACTTCCTAAGTTTTCAGGAAAGGAAAACAAATGCGAGTGCAGGAAATAAATCTTCAATGACATGTTCACTCCCATCTGTCAAAAAAATTTCATTAAATCAGCAACAATATCTTTACAATTTTTACATCCAAAATGAGGATTTTTCATAACTTTACGAATCTGTGGGCCAACAAACTTGCCCTCTTTCAGTTTAGCTCACTTAATACCTGATGGAAAGATTCTTCATAAATACCGGAAATCATCAATATTTTTGTTGAAAGCCTTCACAAAGTTTTTCATAAGTCCCGATAAAGGGGGTAGATTAATGTTTTTTTGGATCTACCAACAACTCATATTTAATTTTCATTCTACCCGAAATATACTCGTTCTGACTAGGCCATTATTTTCATACATTTTTGATGATGCTCTCTGATCCTGCTGTTTCACAGACAAGGGAAACAAGAGTATTTCGTGTAATCATCCGAAATCCCAACAACAAACAATGACTTTGAGGTCGCTGCACACTTTCCATTGATGTTCTTTATACTTTATTGAATTCATTAAAGTACTCATCGTTTCATAACTCGCTTTAATATTCACTGCGTATCCTATTGTATAGACGGTTTCTTATTCCTTATTTCCTTTGTGTAGAAAACAGCTTTCAGACTATAGAAAGTTTTCAGGTCACATAAAATAACACTGGAAAATAACAACTTCTGTGGTTATTCTCAATAACGACTAGGATAACGACTGGTTGATTTTAACTCAGAAGATAACGTTGGAAATCCGTTATGAAATTAAACATAACCTATCAGTTTTGAGGTGAGCAAAGGGTAATTTTATCAAACCTTTTTTAATTTGGAGGAGCCCCCCTTTCTCTTACTACGCAGTCGCACAAATAACAAAAACAAACCTTGTTATTTCAAATAGCCTAAAAAAATTATATAAAAATTATATATATATAATTATATTATAGTCAATATTTCCTTTCTCTTTTAAAAAATTCTTAGTAAAATTTGCTCCTGTTTCTGGACAACTTAAATTTCGTGACTGGTGTTAATGTATATTCCATATTTGTGGACGACAAAAACCAAGAACATCTGCTTTTGATCTTGATAATTGGAAATTTCTTATAAGATCATTCATTTCGGCTTGGTTGATTAAAAGTGGATTGTTCTCCTTGTATAGAAAAATCGACAGAATTAATAGAAATCGAGTAAACTTCACCAGTCACCTACATCGTCATTTTCTAATACATTTTGACTCGAATTACTTGGACAAATTGGATATGGAAGAAACTTCGAATGTAAAATTGACTTACTAACAAACAGAATTCTGGCATGAACAATACTGGCCTTATTGTTTGTATTATATCCAACTGTCTTCGTAACACAAAAGTAATAGTCATATCCGTGATTACTAGGTTCTCCTTATAACATTGTTGAACTAACTAAATGGAAGATACGTTATCTACAGATGACCACTGGAGCACCTAAAGGTGCGTGTTCACTAGAGCATTCGTTCCGTATGAGCACCGAATGAGCACATGTGCTGTTCGATTCAAGTTCAGGCTGCCTCATGCTGCGTAATGTGAACACGTATTTGCTCTAGTGAATACGCATTGTACAGCTTTCAATTAACACCTGAGGCACCCACTTCTGTTTTTTGAAAAATATTAACTTTCTACAAACGTAGCAATAGCGATCATAACTTTGTTCACGTACTCATTCTACTCAACATTTTAATATAATTTGAAGCATGATATTTGTTGTTTAAATAAAATTGCTAAATTATTGAATGGACGGACAACTACATTGAAGAAAATGGCTACAAAACAGAAGACACCACGGCAAACCCAAAACCAGCTAGGACGAAAACAAGTCCTTTAGAATTTCTGATATTGACTACCAGTAAGCCAATCCACTTGATCTTTTTGTTTGAAATGAAATGAGCTTAGAACTGAAGGCACCACAAAGGGTATTTGAAAAAAATATATATATTTGGCTCCAGGAAAAATATGCCGTGATAGAATATTTCTGCTATCACTTATAGGTTTAGTTTATTTATATAAATTTTTTTGAGGTATATGAAAAAAGTTGCGTCCGCATGCGCACTTTGTAACATGCGCTTTTATAGGAGTAGAGGCAAGGGTTAAGTGAATCATCCACAAAAGAGGAGACCACTAGTTTTAATCCATTACGATTGGGTTTTGAGAAAAGAATCGATTGTACCACCAAACTTATATGCTAGTATGCTAGTAGTTTGAAACATGATAAATCCAAAAAAAATTACTAAAATTCCAGGGGTGGAACATTTTTTTTTTTCGTTTAAAAATATTTAAATAGATTTTTGCTGTAATCTTGGAAAGTGTATGATTTAGTAATTTCTTATGAAATGCGCTCGTTTTCTCAGAAAACGTGATTGAACGCCGACATCAAATTTCAGGTTCACCCTTTCCCGCCGCTGAAAGTTCTGGCGGAGCCGAATATTTGCTTGGTCATAACTGCTAAAAATGAAGAAGGAAAAGGAAAAGTTCATATCGTTTCTTCTCATGCAAATATAATATGCAAGTATTTGAGTACCTTAAATGTATTTTGTCGCAATTCAAGGAGATGTTTGCGGATGATCCGAAAATTATGAATAATTTAGTAAATATGGTATTGTTATACTGAAGCAGCAACCCATACCCTCTTTGGACTATATGCAACAATTTCAGAGTAGTTTGACAGGTCCCACAAGAAAAAACTTTATTTTCCTCCTGCCTCATTTTCAACTTACCCATAAAATCGGCATTCTCTTCACTAAATGTTGAAAATAATCGCTTATTCAAATCTTGCAGTTATGTTTAATAACACTATTGTTAATTGCAAACCTCAAGCTTGAAATACCATACTTCATTTTTTATGTAGGATGTGTATGAGCGATCATTTTCAACGTTTACTGAAGAAATTGTCGGGATTATGGGTGGGTTGAGAACTGAGGCAGGAGTAAAACCCAGTTTTTTATTTGGCATGTAAAAGTGAGACTCGTCTCAATAGCCTTAAATCGTTGCATATGGTCCAAAGAGAGTACTGATTATTTCATATCAACTAAAATATCCATGACTTTTGGATCCTCCGTAAATATCGTAGAAGGGTTATGTGAAGTGGGATAAAACATATTTTAGGTACTCAGATACTCACATGTTACATTTGCATGAGGCAGTAGAAGTCTTCAGGAACGATATGCACTTTTTTTTTCTACTATAATTTTTAGAAAAGTTATGACAAATCAAATTTTCGGCCCTGCCTGAACTTGCAGTGGCGGTTAGCGCGAGCATGAAATGTGACGACGGCGTTAAACCACGTTTTCTGACAAAACGAACGTATTTCATGAGGTATTACTGAACATCATTCTTGTGAAGAATCGAATTATCTCTCAACCTATCGAAATCGTTTTTTGATGAATCTTATATTTTCTGAAATAACCTAAAAAAAATTAAATGAAAAATTTTTTAGGTTCCACCATTGATTTTTTGGTTGAAATTTTTTTTTCTAATAATACATGAGATGTTTTGTGCCGAGTTTCAGAGTGCTACAATTCGTTCTTCACTTTTTGCTCGAGTTTGTCTGTAGTTACTGGATTACTCCCGTATAATGTAATTTTTTTATTTTTATTCGTTCTATAGTATGAATTACGTAATTAATTAGATAGTTTCCATTTCAAACATACACTTTTATGCGTCATTTGGAAGGGTTGCTCTCATTGTTGTGATGTAATGTGACGTGCTACACTCCCATCGGCCTTGAGCTGACCACACAATGCTGTCAGCAAAGGTATGTAATAGAAACAGACAGAGACAGATATGTTAGTGACTAGTACGTCATAGCGCCGCCCACCAGATTCTGGCATTTTTAAATTTTGAATTATTTTGCTAATTTCAAATCGCCGAATAATATTTTTGCTTCGATTTTGGCGCGTGATATTGTTTGTAAACTGAACCAGCATCATTATTCATTAATTGAAAGGGGTTTGGAAAGATTCCATCACTCAGTTGTCTTCACCATTAAAAAATACTTGATAAAGAATTGTTTATCAAACCATTTTTTTTTTAATATCTGCTCATCAAGCATGAAATTATCATCACATGAAACAAAACTGAAACTTTCCAACAAATTAAGAAAATCACTTTCAATTTCACGAAACGGCAGTAATTACACATCGATTTTGAAAAATGAGAGAATTGAGCTTTTTGTGCGTTTACTTTTGCCAGTTGTTTGATTTAATCATTTAAGTCTTTCTGTTTCAGGATATCCGATTTTATTGAATATATTGCAAGAATACTCAGTTGGTTTCGGCCCATGGTCGATCTCGAATAATTAAATGTGATATTTAGTTTCTATGAACAACGTTCAGCGCTGTCAGTGGGAACTGGCATTGTTGATAAAATACTGTGAAGAATTATCAGAACTCCACTCTTAAAATATTTATTCCAACACTTAGAATACAGTCATTTATGTAACACACTAACTATAAGTAACCACAATCACTGGGCTATTATTTATTTCGACTATTTAAATCTTCAATACTTCCCCTGGCGGCTAGCTTTAGCTTAGAGAGACATTCCGCCTTTTCCAGAATCCTTTTTTCTACTGGTTTCTCAAACGGCTTATTGACTCCTCTACTATTTAACAGATGACGCTAGCTGTTTATATCGATTGAAATGTTGATCGTGGACTGATTTTGTTGTAGTTTCTCTAAATATGTGACAATACAAAAGATGATTGAAAAAAGAATGTACTAAGTGTTTCGTAGGTACCTAATATCACAAGACAATGACAAATAGTCGGCTATTATTTTCTTCATAATTAAATTGACTTCGTATTTTGACATTTCAATGAGACCATATTATTTACTGAATAACTCTCGCGAACTTCAACTCGAGGAAATAACTCCCGAGAGCTTCAACTCGAGGGAGTTAATCTATGATTATTAATGTTCATAATAATATGGTAAAATTGCATTTTCTTGAAATACAAGTTGCTCGAGTTAAAATATAGACAATAGTAATCTCTATTTCCAAAGATTCAACCTACCTATTATGGGTTTTTGAAATTTTAGCGCCCCAGTTGTTCACGCAAAGAGGGATATTTACTATCCTATGAATCACACTGTTACATTTCATTGTATATCTACTTTGAAGAAACTGAAATTTCCGAAATTATTGTGAAGATCTTATCATTTTCCATGAAGTTTTTGAAATTCCTTCATGTATTTATTCCTTCGTGGTATTTCTGAGCACTTAATGATATAAGCACAAATGAATGCGTTTAAAATTAATATTCATGGCACTGTGAATCGTTGTCTTCTAAGAGATCCAGGGAAAATTAAAAGCTTCATTTTACAAAATCTCGTTCTGTTTTAGAGGCATTATCAATTGTAATATTTTTGAATGAACTCCAAACAATGGAAGGTTTAGCGATGATAATATTCTCTTCCTGAATGCGTTGGTATTGATCTTGGATAATTTCGAATACATATTAGTCTGGGAGCCCGCCGACACATATTCTTGACAAATATTCATTTAAAGATTTTAGTTCGAAAATATGAATAGGAAATTCATAAAATCTTTTATGGAATCATCTGCGACTAAAAGACAAACTTTAGTCGCTATTTTCCATCGTTCAAGATGGGAGGTATTCATGTTGAAAAGGGGAACATTCTCCATGAAAATTGAAAAATGAAAAATATGACTTATTTGTAATATCTAACAGAAAACAACTACTTCCCCGACACAAGCCACGCTGGACATTGAACTACATCTGATAGATATTGTGGAAAGACTAACTGAAAAGGAAAGAAAAAACCTGAAAGTGAAAATTTGCATTTTCATTCAGATAGCTGAATTTTTTAATTCTTTCTAGTTTTCCTTGAAAAAATCATTAAATAAATTAGATGAGGAGAATGTTATTAAAAAAATATCACTCACAGAAATCGTTCATTTCATTGAAGCAAGGTTCGCTTCTCTCGCATTTAATCCCCAATACATTTTGGTCGACAAAAATCTATTTTTTTATTGATGTACTACCTTATTCCTCTGCAAAAGTTCCCGTAACGGGGGTTTTGCTTACCCATTTTTTCAAAAAATGTTCATTTGTTAATTAGCCAGTTTCCTATACATTTTCTAAAACCGTTATTTTGTCATGACACGAGGTAATAGATAGAATCCACAACGCTCCATTATATTTGTCGAACACATTTTTTTCTATCCAATTTTTTTATAATTACAATTTGAAAACAAATTTATCAATAAATTTTCAACACCAGGCTCACTGAACGTTTTTCGAAAGAATGAAAAAGTAACTTTTTCGCACGATTTTTCATATTGAAAGTTGTACTTTTCCGTACGATTTTTACTTTTCCGCACAATTTTTGTATTGTTGAAAATGAAGATATTTAGGACTAACTAAATGTAATTATTCTGTCTTATTAGACATTTTATAGCATTATTATAAAAACTTGTTTATTAAAAACCTTGTTTTTTCATAAATAAGATGAACAAAAACACTCGTAGGAAAAATATTGTACCTAACTCTTACGGAAAATGTTTTTTCCGCCCTTAACGCCGTCGCGTGCGGAAAAGTACTACTATCCGCACTTGTTAGGTAAATAACTATTTTACGTAGATATGGCGGCAAACCAGTTAACAGAATATTATGTGCAGAAGCACCAAACTCTTACGAAAGTTCGAAATCGATGAACACCTTAATCTAGCGGACTACTATTATAATCTTTATGCATGTCCAGTGTGGTTCTGGCGTAGATTATGGTCATTATTACACATTGGCCAAAGACAAAACGGAGTGGTTTAAGTTTGACGATAGTTGTATCACTGAATGTTCTGACGATGTCTTTAATTTATTGGAGCCTCTGGAGACGCTCTGGAGACGCCCTACATTTTATTTTATGAAAGAGAGGGCATTGGCAGATTGGGATCTTCAGATGATGTGGTACTGTAGGTTTTTCCGGGTTTTCCTATAGCTGAAAAAGCAAATGCGCCACTGGAATCAATCAAGTCGCCCCAGATCGCCAATTAATTTTTGTTGCTGTTTCATATTTTGTATTACTTTCGTTTTATTTTTTATTTTTTAGGTTAAAATAAAAACTATCATGAATTTAAGCAAATTTATTTTTAACAAATATTCGAATTTGAGCCATCCAGAATCCTAGAAGGCTGCACTATACTTTAATTCAAGAATAACGTAGACTTAATTCTCCAAAATACATAGGCATATGCACGCCAAAATAGTTTGTTTTCTGATAATTTAGTCTGTATTATTCATGAAAGATAATAGAATATTATGAACTTTGCGGATACCGTATTGAAAACGAACGCAATTGTTTAAAATTTTTTGTACACATATATATGGCATCACTTTGTTGTAAAACAGGTCCGTAGATATACAATAACAACAGTCTTGAGAAAATGAGCGATTCGCAGAAACTCGATTTAATTCTTTTCTCGATAAGTCTTTATTCAGATAAAGTTGTCTCAATATAATGAAACTAATTTCACATAGTTCAGTATATTAAAGTATGAGTGGAGAAAAAGTTTTTTCAAACACGTGCGATAGTGCTCGAGATAGAGCAAGTGTTTGAAAGATCAGTTATCCACGAATATTTTACATTATTTTTTTCAATTGGTGCACTTTGAAATCATAAGTACTGGTTTAATTATGAAAAATAATGAAAATGAAAACCTATAATTTAAATTGGTTGAATTCGCGATGTGACATCAGTATACCTTTCGTTAATGTTTGAATGAAAGTTTTACATTCGTTTGTAATATTTCATTTGACGTTACAAGGTACTTCTCTCAGATCAATAACTGTCTTGCAGACTTCGCGGTTCTCGTGTTGTTGATGTAGCCATGGTAACTTTGAAAAACGCCCGTTTTTGAAAGTTATATTTGCACAGGCTGAGGCGTGCTTCAAATGGGTAAAAAAGGGCAACGATGTAAAAAAAATGTTTTGTAAACTTTATGTCGGTATCCAACCATAGACCTAAATTCTTACATTCATTCACGACTATAAAGTCCAAAAAGCATAGAACCTTGCGAAACACCAAATGATTTCAAAAGAGATTTTGATTTGTCTAGAATAACACTCTGGGCACGATTTAGCAGATAAATTTTCAATAATGATGTTGCTGTGTTTGAGAACCCCGAAACACCGAAGTTTTTTCAGAAAGAAGAGTTGGATCGAGTATGTCGAAAGCATTGCTGTAATTTAATAAAATAATAAGGCAGGTGCAGGAGATTTGAAAGTATCATCTGTCATCAAACCAAAAGATGTTGTAGTGCTATATTGGGCGCGGAAACTCGATTGGACGACCGTTATACTTTTTTCCCCATGATAAATTTTGTGGTCCGCTCCAAAAAGTGACTATTGATATCCCACATTGTAATGTAAATTCAGAAAAGATGTGATATACCATGAGTATATGCCCAACCCTGTACGCTACAAATCAAATTATTAATATAGAAGAGTAACAATGTTATTACATTACATACATGTTTTGAGCAACATAACATACATGTTTTGAGCAACATAACATACATGTTTTGAGCAACATTGAATGCATGTTAATAAGATACATTTTTGTAACGTTTAGTTTTAAACATTACATTGTAATATTTAAAAGAGGCACTGGACGCAACGTATCTGTAATGTCAAGCATACCTCTGAACAACATCACAAAGTCAGAATGTGATGTAACATTTATGTTTAAGTTATGTTTTAATGTTTAGTAGGTGTTTACACGCAGATATCTTAATCGCAGCCACATATACAGATTACAGTGTGTGCCTTGGACAAATGGAAATTTTCAAAATATTATGATTTTATATCATACACGGCACTTTGACAGCTATGTTCAGGAACGACCATTTATCATACGAGGGCGCATGAAACTCTGACGAAATCGAACAGTTCTTCGAATATCATAATATGTACAATACGCTGGCGGGCCCCAGACTATATTTACTGTTATCGATATTCCATTTGTCAGTTGCCTAATCCAGCAGCATTAGGCAGGATTTTCCATTTCAGGAAACAAGCTCTGGAACATAATCGCTGGCAGGTGTGTTCCATTCTATAGATACATATTTCAGTTTTTTATTTTTTCCATATTCCTTGGAAAAAAGGTCACTCTTTGCGTTTCATTTCCCGAAAATATTCCTTCTGTAGGTACGTAGATATATTCTTTTCGAAAACTGGACTAAAATGTTGACATTTTCGATAAAATCTCCATTATCGAAGTGGCTCTTTCTTGTCACTCAAATGAAAATGTTCTAGAACGTAATATTACATTATACACCTGGGTACTAAAGTGGTATTTTAAATCCCGTGACAAAAAGTTTATATAATTTGTCGAGGGATTTGAAAATACTTTAGTCCTGAGGTGTATACAGTATCGGAAACTTTTCATCTGGGGTATAGACAGAAATCTACGCGAGCAACAAGGAACGCAATTATATGATAATACCACATTAATAAGAAAGACGCACTACTGCGCGCCTCTCCTGTTACCTCGCCCTCGAGCGAGTAGAGGAGAAACTGTAATGCTGTCTCAACATATATTCTTGACGCTCTCATAACCAAGATGAAAACTTTCCGATACTGTAGAGAGAAATCTACGCAAGCAACAAGGAACGCAACCTATACCGAAAGTTGAAAAAACTCTAACCCAAAGATGCTATAATTACCTTGGTCCCATTCTTTATGCTAAAATTCCTACCGAACTTCATGAATAAATACGTAAGGTCTATTAAAAAAAAATAATAACTCTCTGGCTTCAGTCTGTCCCTAGAAAAGAAAGTCACAGCTTAATTGATAGGAAAAGTACCTATTACTCATGAATTCACTTAAAAAATATATATAAAAATACAATAACACTTGATCTTTCTAATAGTTGATATTGATGTGACATAAATATGCTGTCTCTGTTCGCTTATACCTATATGTATTTTCCAAATTTGTTTTATATATTTATAATGTATGTGTGAATTGATGTATATATTTGTATACGTGTGTGTACTTATGGATGTATAATATAATAATGTGTATGTTACCTATGCACAGGGATTCATCCCTTCGTAGGTTACCTGTATTTGCCTGCTGTACTGATATTGTCTTATATTTTATATCATTTTATTGGTAAATATATTATTATTAATATTATTATTATGATATGATAATACTACATAAATAAGAGAGACGCTCTACTGTGCGCCTCTCCTGTTACCTCGCCCGACGAATTAACAGCTCCGTCGATATCCCTTCCTCGAGCGAGTAGAGGAGAAATTGTAATGCTCTCTTAACATTATAGCAAGCTATTCTTCACGCTCTCATAAAACCACCATACCCAAGATGAAAACTTTCCGATACTATATACTATTTCATGCACTTTAGGATTGGTAAAACGTTAAAGAAAAAATAACGAAAAACAACAAGTGCAAAAAGTAAGTGTTTATTGCACTCGATGTGATATTGTCAACAATACGTTGAGTGCAATAAATAATAATTGCACGAGTTGCATACAATATTTTTTCTACATTCATGCAAAAATCAAAAAATTATTTATTAAGGTAAGGCACTAGGCGTTGGAAAATGAAAAGTGCAACTTAAATTATCGATTATTACTACCGATTTGCACAGATCACTATCATCTATTTTCCATTATTAATACTCATTTTAAAGCTAAAAAATAATTTTTGACTGACGTTTCTATAACCACAGTTGCATTATAAAAATCAAAATCATAGTAGCCGTGAGTGCGTATGTTATCACGAGGTGTGGTCATAGTAGTGCAATGAAGAACTTCTTTTTCCACTAAATATAGTTCAATAAAGTTTTGTTTTTGCATGAATGTAGAAAATAAAAATTAAATGCCATTAAACGGTATTTCTAAAACGACATCGAAGGGGCTGATGGTAACCATATCAACGACCCCATTATTGTACTATGATGATCCAGGCCATGATTGTCACTGTCAACTGAAAATCTTGGTATGTTATGACAAGTAACTGACTACTAAGTGAAACAAAAGCCACTCGATAAATATTAGTCAAATACGCCACACCGACTGAAAGACGTTGATTGCGATGGAACAAATCGAAAAGGCAGCTCAAGAGGCTGTAGGCAAATTATTACCAAGAAAATCTAGAGAACAATATAAACAATTGCAGTGGGGTAAACATAAATGTTAATATTAATAGAAATTAAGTTGTTTCTTATAGTTTAATATTGTTCTAAACACTTTTGTTGCATCCATATCATGTTATATTTTTAATAGAATAATTGTCTAATTTAGCTTTTATTGCAAAGAAATTTGAGCATAGAATGAAAACTTTCACGGCCGGAAGTAGAATGGAGAAGTATGGTTGGCTCTGAGGCCGTGGTTGGTTCATCTCCGTGGAACTGAGAGACGTAAAATTCATCAGGTTTACGTCGCTCTTCAAGAAGACAACATCCAAGCTGAAGATGCACACTGCAGTTGTGAGCGAAACATCCAAATGAACCGCCTCCACGGAGATGAACCTGACCACTGCCTAAAAGCCCGAAAACCTACTTCTTCATTTTTTAAATTTCGTGATCCATATGACACGAAAAATGAGCCTGTGAAAAAGTATACATTAAATAATTGTTCAAAGATGGCCGAAATATTTGCTTCCAAAATTGTTTTTTGAATGGTTCTACACGTCAAAACTGTATGCAAATGAATACATTGTCAATGTGCCAAATGAACTTTATACTCAAACTGATTTTGATTGTTAAATAATTGTTACGAGTTATTATAAAAAAGTTGCATATTAAGAAAAACAATTGCAAGGCATGTGCATGCCGCGATTGCATGCTTTTCAATTTTCGTGATCCATTCAACATTAATAATGAGCCTGTGAAGCATACGTTAAATAATCGTTCTTAGATACCATTTTTTTGACGATAACACCTGAGAGAAGTTAAATTAAATAAATCGAAAAATTCATATTTTCCTAAACAACTGTTACCCAACTTTTTTTTTGTTTTTGTTTAATATCCATCACCATGATGGACATCCCAATCAACTGAGCTCCTTTTGGAAGATCCTAAACTGATTTTGTCTCATGAGACATATGGAGTAGACACTTGAGAATCGGGCGACTGATTCCAGAAAGGATTTTATTTCCATACCTTCAACTTCCCATTTCCATCATAACAATAGTACAAATACCCCGCCTTTTCAGAAAAGAGTAGAATTCCTCTGACGCGTGCGACCTACAGTGCACAATAGGCACATGTGTACACAAAGAGTTTCAGATGCATATTCTGCGCTATAACAAACTACTTACGAGAGAATGATATTCATGTATTCAAGTTTATCTCGTTATATTCCGATGAATAGAACGCGAAGCTCGGAATTATTCCCAAAGGAAATGGTAAATGGAATGTGAGACTAGGATATTTCACCTGTTTAGTCGAAACGTGATCAAATGACAGTCTATTGAAATATAAGAAAGATAGCGAATGAATATATAAATAGATGCGTAAGGAAAGTCAGTTACTTTTCGCAGAATAAGCTATACATAGAGACATGTAAGCGACAGTGCATATCATAAAGACACGAGTGGATGAAGGTGTCAAGTTACATTTTTATGATGTGTTATGTGCCTATCTTTCACATGACACTGTTGAAAAACCAATACAAGTGATAATAGCCGTGAACATCACAACTTATTGATAATTTAAGCACAGAAAAAATTACGTAACAAAAACTTTAACATTAATTTTTTCAAAACAGGCAAGATTTGAAATTATGGTCCGATTCTGAAAAATTCCATAATTAATTTTCACCGAATTTATGTTAAATTAGCTTGCAAATGAAGTATCATAATTTGGAATACGGAACAGTTGTTTTTCCGGCAAGAGGGCGCCAAAATAGGAAGTTAGGTAGCGAAAATTGACATGGCTGAATTCCTTATGAAATAACCTGTGATGTGTCACACTCACTACTTTTCCTATTCAAATTGTTTGGGTGATAGTGACCAAGGGGAGGGGGGAGAGGTATGACAGTTGAGGTTATGATAGGAAAATGTCCCCCTTGGATTAAAAATCGACGTGTTTTTGCATTTTTTTCAGAAACACATGCGTTTTGAAGATACGCAAACCGTTCGTTCGAATTTCTTCACTCCACTCAATTTATTTTCAAATATTCTCTAGAATACTTATATAGAGCAACCTTTCTATTCTATTGCGGTCTACGTTGTGCGCTTTTCAATCAGAGTGCAGGAATAGGAATCTTGTACTCCATACACTCCCTATCATCGTGATCAGAGGCGATAGCCTGAACAGTACTTCCAACATTGCGGTTGTAGTCATTTTCATTACACCCGTTTCTACCAAACCGGTCAACCATTGGAACTTGCTAAGCTTCTGGCATATTTTGCTACCTTCTGCTCCTGAGCAACGTACAGCTTACCCATATTGGATTTTTGGTCTTACGACTGCTGTGTATAGCCAGCGAATAATCCCTGGATTGTAAATTGTACAGGTTCTACAGAAAATGTGGTCCCACGAACACTTTGACGTATTAGATATTTTGTGCGTTACCCTTAATTTATTCGAGGTCCGCGATTCCTATACATCGTATGAAGTTTTGACTTTGATGTGATCCGTGTCAAAGGGCGTTAAGGAGGCCCCTTCCGGGAATTCAAGCCTTATGCAGAAAAGACCAGGCATTCGCAAAGCAAATATTCTGCAGTTTCAGCAAAGGTCTCGCAAAAACAACAACTATAACTCTCTGATTTGCCCATTCTTTTGAGACGATACCTCAGAGGGTCCAGTGGGGAGTCCCAATTTCAAGTCTTCCTTATTCAATTCAATAATCAGAAATAAGCTCACTAACCCTTTCGTTTGTCTTTGTTTATGCACTTTATTCCAGTGGAATTTTTCTCTATCTCTTTTCCAGTGTCGGAATTCTTCTTATTTGTGAGCTTTGGAGAGGTATTTGTCTTTTCTTTGGCAAGGAAGTCTGCTTTCTCGTTGCCTCTAATACTTTTGTGATCTCACACCCATATCAAAGTGACCTGATTGTTATCTCAGGGATTGTGCACAGTCCCAAGTCAGCTCAGACTAACAGGTATATTATGACTTTAGAGCTTCCAGTTCTGCTATAGATTTTATTTTTCACTTGTCCATTACTGCTTTATAATACCTTGGCAACGGTTGCTATTAACAGACCCATAACGCCATGGTCATTATGAATCATAACGCCCGCTAAATGTTTTTTTCTGTAGTTCAATATTAATATTTTTCATGAGATAACCTCACCAGTTCCTGGAAGTATGCCATTAAGACAGTTTCATTTACGGTATTCACTCTGTTTTCATCTTTCCATTTCAAAAAATAGTCATACTCCTTCTCGTATAAGTATTTGGATTCACAGGCAGTAAATTTCCTAACGCTTTTTCAGCTTTGAGCGTCACATTCTGTGGAATCTCCATAATTATTATGAACACAAGCGTTTTAAGTTTCCTCCAGTAACAAGCTTGTCAATTCTTCCAAAAATGCAGCGTCATTTTATTAAATAAACAACCCGCAGCTACCTCTTCAATGTTTCCATGGCAATTGCATAGAAGCTCACTTGTGCTCAGTTGCCGACCAGAACGCAGTAATTAATATGAGAAGAAATTTTTGGAGTAAACAACGTCGTTTAAGATAATTTTTTCGCGAAAAATAAAAAATTTATGAATCAAACAACGTCGTTTAAGATAATTTTTTCAACTTAACTTAAAGTACATAAATAGCTATGCTCCTTTCAATGCACTCCTGGGCACAAATCCCTATAGGTTTCCGCTTGAAAGATGGTTGGGGTGTTACCAACGTGTCTTGAGAGCCTGAAACTTGGCCCTGTGTTGCCCAATACAGCCCTTCCATCCATCATTGGGTCTTCCAGTGTACCATACTGATGAATCCCTTCCCAGTTGAGGTCCGTTCTCTGTGCAAATTTGTGGTTGTTTATGACCACTCCAAACTGCAATTGGAAGTCGTACCCACTTGGCATGTTATCTGTATGTTTGTTCTAACATATCTAAATATCCGATCAGATTTCCTGTTTTTTGATTTTACCGTCTGGCTCATTCTGAAGGCACTGATTGCCAATTATTTCATTACAAATAGGTGCAATGGTGTAAGTTTCAGCATTTTTTCTGATGCTGCAGTAGGGCAAATAAATATCGCATCTTTGGCTTCCATATTATTATCAATCTCATGATTGATACCCATCTACATCCTACAACTCTCCTCATTTGTCATAGAATCGCTACCGACTTTTGAAAACCTCCATCTATAGTCTAGTTCCTAAATTGTAGATAGTGACTCATCGAACATTTTCAGTTTTTTACGAGATTTGAAGTTGCTGAGAGGATGTAAAGAAGTGGCAAAGTAAAACTTGGTTTGAAGCCAAGTACCTAGCTGATTTCTGTTCTATTTTTTTACCTCCTTTATATGAATTATGAACCGTACAACCGATGAGTCCTCATCTAGGAACTAGACTCTACATGCGGCCATCTTTCTTCTATTCATTGACAGTGAGAGAAAATAATATATTTGAAATCACATCTGACGTAAGTGATCTGACAGACTAAGTGGCGACTCGAACAATTCCGAACAGCGATCTGATAACTGCTGGTTGAAAACCACAGGTGGTATCCGCACAGAGGTCGAAACATAGTAAAATCAGTAGATACACCAGGGTTTCTGGACATCTCAGTGCGACCTCAGCGTGACTCACTGCCTGGCGAAATGGATAAATTCAGGGTGGTCCACTTGGTTCAATTATCGAAAATTATTAGAAATATTTTATGACCTCATAAAAAAAATATTCCTTGAACACGATGACAAAGGAAACATAACGAAACTCTAATGAGAAACAGTGAACACTGAAGTCTATTCTTTCAGGTGAATGACCGAATATGTTTTCTTTCTAGGCTTAACAATAACCTGGGTTGTTATAAAAACGACTACTGGCATTTTTCAGCATATTTGGTTGATTCTGCTCACGCAAATTTCAATTTTTTCCTTTAAATATTGTAAGTTATCACCCCTTCCTTGTTGAAAATAATAAATTAGTGATTTTACGTGCCCACAAAGGAAAAATTATCAATTATTGGGGGTAAATAGGGAGATCATACCATTGATGTAATTAATAATAGTTATTTATGCAACAAGTTCAAAAAGTAGGTGTTTATTGCACTCGACGTGAAATTGTCAACACGTCGAGTGCAATAAACTCTTTTTGCCCGAGTTTCATACAATATTTTTTCTACGTTCATGCAAAAACCAGAAAATGTTTCATTTAGGTGGCACTAAACTGTAAGGAAGACATTATTTGTTTAAATCTATCTGCTAAAAGTAATTCAAAAACATTTTGTGTAATTCAGATGATATTCGAAAGAAAAAATTTTATTTTTAACAAATTGCATTTTCTAGTAATTTCATAGTCCATTATATAATGAATATGATGAAACATGCAACTATTTAAAACGTACAATACAATCTCACAGAAAATGGGCTAAATTTGGCGTCGATTTGAAAGTTTATGTCTGTCATGCTGACAGAACGCTATATTAGAATGACAGATGAGTGCAATAAAGAGACAGTTTTTCCACCAACTATAGTTCAATAAAGTTTTGTTTTTTGAACGAACGTAGAAAAAAAATAAAAACAACTGGTGTAATATTTTTCAACTTTTTTAAAATTACGGTGACCGACAGAAAGTACGCATCATATGGGAAATTTTTCATTAACATTTTGACAAATTAAGATACCTGCAATCGCTCAAGCATCAAAAGAAACCCCAAGAAACATTATACAGTACTGTTCGTCTTTTCGTGTTTGGAGGAAAATTCAAAAAATCTAAAAATTATTTCTCAAAACATATTTGATGAAAAAAATATCGAAAATGTTATTCGGAAAAGTTGTTCAGAACGACATGTTAAAGATTGGCATAAGTTTTGGAAGAGATTTGAGATAAAAAAATAAAAATCGATTTATTGCTACAAAAAAAATTCTATTTTTAAAATCAAATTTCTTACGAAGGTACTCATTAGTGAAGCCAACACTAATAATTCAAATAATGTTTCGTAGACATTCGCAAGGTATTTCTATTTAATTGGGAGAAAAATTGAAATCTGTTAATTAACCATGTGTTTAGCTGCTTCGTAAGAGGTTACTGAAATATCTTCAGGACACTTAATTTCGATACTGTTTATTTATGATAAAGAACCCTTTATTTACACAATTTCAATTAGAGTTTTTCATTATAACACAAAATAAATTGATTTTTGGCAAATTGCTGGAATCATACAATATATAAGTTAAAAAAGATTTTTTTATGTCGAAAATTAAATATATGTTTTGTTCCTATAAAAAATTCAAAAAACAATTGTGTAGATTCTTGGCCCTTTATTATTCATAAATATTATATAGGTAAACACAGATTTAAAATTCTCTCCGAATTAGATAGAATTAGTTTGCGAATTTTCACAAAACATTAGTTAAAATACTAGTGTTCACTTTACTAATTAATTCCGAGAAATAATTTTCAAATTCTTAAATTTCGGCCTAACACGAAAGACGAACGGCACTGTACAACGTCTTTTAGGGTTTCTTTTAATGCAGAAGCGATTGCAGGTACCACTATTCAACATAATTCATAAATTTAAGAAAAATTCCCATATGATGCGTACTTTCTGCCAGTCACTATATAAAACGTTTTCCTTGTTAGAATCATGTCCTACGGAAATTCTGTCGTGCTCTTTTCTTTTATATTTGACACAAAATGGTGTTACAGAGGAATGATATATTGAAGTCTATTCAATGCACCTTCTGTTAAAAATAAGCCGATCATATTTCCACCCAGCATGAGGAAACATGTTTTGTAATATCACACACAAGAAAAATGAGGATGTTTTTGTGAAGAAAAGATTGACCCATCCGTGATGGAATATTTACAATGAAATATTCATCCAATATCTTGTCACACAATTTTATCCGCCGTCGGTAGGAAATAATTATTCGGAAAAACTGTAGGTATGGATTTTCTTACTTCATATGATTAGTATCCATGTGTTTTCAGAACTCATCTTTCTGAAGTTAAATCTAAGTCCACCTTATACTCAGCGGTTATATCTGCATTCATTATATCCTTCATTTTTTTTTCTTCACCGCCAACTGGAACTTAATATTCTCTATAATTCCTAGGGAAAATGCAACCAAATTTCTTGAAGTGTTTTTGAAGACACAAATAATTTTTTTCTGATATGTAGTACGAGAGCCAGTAAACTAGATTTTTACTAGGTACATAGCAAAATGGCGTAAACCGTATGAAATCTATAGAGTATGTATGACCGTGTACCTAGAGATTCGATTTTCCGATATTTTACCATAGAAATATATTATATATGATATATAATATATAATATATTATATATGATATATAATATATTTCTATGTATTTTACTAGTAGCATTTGATGCAAGCAAACTCATAGCAAAACATCTGAAAATCATTTTTATAGGCGAATTTGGTTAATTTACTGAGAAAAAAATCGATTTTCAGGCGAAAATCATGACACGTTGCATTTTGATTGCGTTTTGAAAATGAAAATAATATCAGACGAACTGAATGTACCATCTATTTAATCAGACAACTTTTAATAATAATGTTACAGACCTGAAATTTTATATAGACTTCTCGAATTGTTCGACATCGTTCGATTAGATGGAAAAATCTAGAAGCATTGTGTTCTATTGATTTCTTCATTTTTCTAGAACTTTATTTTTATATATAAGCAATGCATTTGTGAGATGAAGTTAAGTTACCTTGAGTTACCTTGGATACAAGTATTTTGGTATCAGAATTTCGGGTTTGACAGTGACTTGTATTACAGTGTTGTCAAGTGAAGTTTGAATAATAAAGGCAAGTTCATACCAATATACACTTATTTTTTAACCCGAAGACGTAACAATAATAATAATAATAATAATAATAATAATAATAATAATAAATGGTCTTTATTTTACTTGGCAGACTTTAGCAGAGCTATTCTTCCACTTAACCAAGTGCAAACACAAATGGAAATAATGTAACATTCGAGATAAATAATAATTTATCGTAAATAATAGTACAGTTATTGAAGTATAACATAACATAATAATGAAGTACATTGTATGTGAAAAGACAAAATGAAAATAAAAATAAATGGGATGAGTTCAAAAGAGTTGCGATCACTGTCTACGGGTCAATGTGTCCCTAAGGTTTCCTTTAAATAAATATAGTGATAATTGTTTCGTTGCATCGCTACGTCAGCTAAGCTTTTATACAGTGAAGAAAGGGGGTGGGTTGCTTGATGTTGGTTGATTTCAGACGAGAATAAAACAAAGCAGGTAGGACAGGTTTTCAATGACATGCATTATTATATTTGAACGTACCTTACATGGAGTGTGGCCTTTCGAGAGGGTTACGTTGTCCTTCGACAAACGATACTTCAAAAATTTGAGATTTATGTTTTTGTTTCTAATTAATATCCAAAAACCATTGATAATTAAATCTCTCTCCTGAGACAATATAATTTTTTAATTTAGAAATACAAAATCTTTAGAAAAATCCGCAAAATGCGATCTTCACATGCTCTGGTCCAAACCAAAAAGAAAAGAAGAACATTTTTTTTATCTAGTTTTTTTTTTAAGTCCTAGTTTCCCCTCTCCATAATATGCTTGCCCCATTCACTTGTCACCATTGAAAACTGTCCATTCTAATCTGAAATAAATTTATCCGCCAACTCACGAATGTACTGTATAGTTCACAATGTTTCAAAATAATTGAAGTGAAGTCTTCCCGACGACAAAAAAACTGTTTCAACTTAACCAACAATTGCGAACTTTTAAAAGTTCTTCAGTATTTTCTCTCCACGATCATGATTCACGAAAGTACATTGAATTAGCATTTGTTATCAAGGCCTCGAAATACTTTAACTTTATAAGCACCAAGGGTGTTACTAATATGATTACGTCCGGAGAGACAAGCAATGTAACCAGAGGGCCTATGATGGGCCCCATCAAGGATGGCTAGCGCTCGTTTAGCTCAATCATGCAGTAAAGCCAGTGGTCCATGAAAGATTTCATTGTTGACTTGAAATTCAATGAAATCTGGAAGGTTACCGCTACTTTGGTTTATTATATAAATAAATAGGTATTAATATAAGCATTTCGATTTGTACATCAATATATATACAATATACGTCGTATATACAAGTCTTTTTGTAATTTTGTTGGAATCTTCATTTATATAATATAATGGATTACACTGAATACGGGAATAGGGCAAATGCTTCATTTATATTCAATTGAATAACACCAGTCTCCAATAATGGTTGTGATTATGTTGCCGGGTAATCGGTAGCGGAGACCCTTCCGGGATCTGACTTCAGTCGACAAGTTGTCACGATTGAATTATCTGTCAGACTGGCTTTCGATAAAATTCATTGATTTTGGTTATTTATCTCTCCAAAATCTGCAGCAAAACAAAAGGAGTTATTCTGATAGATAACGAAAATGTCCCTAATTATATGAATGTTTTACCGAATAATTCTGAACCAAAGATATTTAATATTTACACAGTATCGATATGAATCGTATATTCAAACTTGTGCAAATATGACCGTTATTTTGACATTGAAAACAGTCGCCATATTGAAACGAAATCACAAAAAAAACTATACAAATCTGCCACCTCGTAAAAGCCCGGCAACATTGTTAAAAAAATTATAAAAACAATTGTGATTATTTATTTTTATAGAAAAAAGTTTACAACCATTTCTAAGTTTGGCATGAGAGTAAAAATAATCTATTTGGCGAGACTTTTGACATAGAAACTTTTCCTTATATTCGCTACTCTTTTAGATTTCTTCGGCCGAATTTTCAACAAGAGTTTGAATATATGATTGATTCACTCTGACTAACTTGGATATGGTCGTAAAATTGAGAAACGATAAAGGATGATATTTTCTTTGTTTTCACTATTTTGCTATTGAAAAATTATCTCTGTTGTTCAATTCAGTTAAATTTGTTAAAATGAATTAATATTATCTTTGTGAAAGAATGTTAATCCGACAATACATACTGTCTATGAATTAAAAATAGCCTTCATCATCCTGAAATTTGGCATGGATAAAACAACATGGGATCACCTGCAGACTACTTTCGAGGTTTTTCCTCAGTCCTCAGTGCAACAGATAATAAAATAAACAAATATCCAGAATGTTGTGAGGATTCGGATGAGAGACAGATGGCGTCAAAGCTACCCTTTGATGTCCACCGTGAAGAAGCAAAAACGTCTAAACTAGTATACAGTTGGGCCCCCTTTTCGAATTAATTTAAAGTTCTGCTAGTTGGATAGAGGAAGAAATTGAGAGAGCGTTAATGACAACGAGTAACATTGCACGAGTATGTTTGATATAATTAAATATCCGTCGAGGTATTAGTCAGGAGAGTACTTGTCTTCTGTCATATACTTGCCGGTATGTCTTGCAATGTTGTCTTGTCGTTTGTTCGTTTATCAATTTTTTCAATCTGTTCGGTACATATTTGAAATTTTGAACTAACTTCTCGAATAACTTGAAACTCCAAATAAAGCTCAGAACTGGGTGATATTGCAATATTATTGCATGCTATGTCAATAATTTTTGAACTGATTTCACTTACAGACGTAAAACAATACTTCATTAATAATAATGATATTTCATCGCAAAATTATTCATGATACCTTTCAAGAAAGTAGCAATTACACAATTGACATATATTATTGTTCGAAAATGGATGTTTGGAACCTTTGGTGTGAATACAATTCAAAACTACGTAAAAGTGACGTAGTTTCGGTGTTTTGGGTAGCTTCCATTTCTTGAATTATATTATTACTTATAACAATTAGGCTGAAAAGGATCTGAAATGAACCTGATATTTGTTACATGTCTCTGTTACAATCTCATCTAGATAATTGACATCAATTTCAGAATTTCAACAACACATAAGACTTGCAAGCAAAAATTAATTATACAAATAATAGTTATTAATTGTATAATTGTTTTGAAAATTTTTTGCTTAAAAAATGTGGATAATCCTTTTTTTATAATGTGATATTGGGTGAAGAATATTCCGGAAATTGATGGATGTAGCCGTTACTATGTGGTAGGAGATCATCATGAAAAATGGAAAAAGTAAATTTCTATGTTTTTGTACCACTTTATATTTATAACCTTTAGTTACTGCAGTTTCGTCCTATATGGACATTTTCAAAACTATAATTCAAACTGATGAATTTTTGGATCTCTGAAACGGCTGTAATGATTTGGATCAAAGTTTGTATTTAGATAAAGTTTTGCGTTTTAAGTTTATCTATGTAGGCGTCTTCTTTAGAAAAAGGCGATGATGATAATAATAATAATGTGAATTTTTGGATCTCGAAAACGGCTTCAACTTTTTGGATCAAATTTATTATTCGGATGAGGTATTGCTACTTAAGTTCATCTATACAGGCGTCTTTTCTGGAAAAAATGCAATTTTACTACTAATAATAATAATATGAATTTTTGGATGAATAATATGAATTTTTCCATTCGTGCGTAATATGCCTTTTACAACACTTGTTACGTAATATACTATTATCCTCATACAGATCTTAAACCCAATACATATTCCTTATCCCTTACAGATTGTCCTGAAAGTTTGTGATTGTGAATTTACAATATCTATGAAAACGTAATTATTCAAGTAAAGAATACTACCTGCAATGTACCACTACCTACAATACTTTTACTTCTAATGATAATAATTTTCTTCAGAAACAATTTTTAATGTACCTTTTTTCATAACCCAGAACGCGGTAGCCGGTTTGATGGGTAAGTAGATGAACCCCATCCGATAAATCTTTACAATGTCTTAAAATGTATCTCGATGAACCTCATAAAGTTTCACGTAACATTTTATTGATATGGCTCGTGAATTATAAAACCGCATTCCAATAGCTTTGTTTCCCCGCCATTCACGAGTTTATCCCATAGTTACATTTTTGTGGCGGTAATATTGCGGTTGACGATCAACAGAAGACTGTTTGACTTTCGAGTTTGATTATTCTAGATTTTTCTTTTTTTGTCTGCTTCAATTTATCCTACTTGTTTCAATGGAAAAATGGAAAATCCTTGAATAGTAGTTACCGGAAACTGTTCACGTAGAAAGGGTTATATTACTCCTTCGAAATCTAATATTCTACATTATCCATCAATGTTGGCAATACAACATTGGAACAAATGAGGCTAGTCAGACGCCACAGGGGTCTGAGGGCTAGAAAGAATAGAAACCAGGTAGGGTCTGCCTGTCGTAAGAGGCGACTAAAAGTCCACACTCACAAGGGGAACCAAAGCAGGGACCCCTTCGAGGGAAGCCCAGCCACCGTCTCGAGGGCACCATACAGAGGAATCCAAAGGGTGCCGCCGAAATAGAAACCTAGGAGTGGAGGTGGGCATACCGGAAAAGGCAGAGGAACCGAAGGTACCCTTCCAAGGATAACCGAATCAGGGACCTATGAAACCCATTCGAGTGAAACCAAGCCGACCGTCCCGAGGGCGCCTTCAAGAGGAACCCCAAAGGTGCCGCCGAGATAGCAAACCTAGGTGCAGAAGTGGGCAATCCGGAAAAGTAAAGCATGGGACTCGAAGGTGACCATCAACACATGATTGTAAGCAAACCTTCGAAGGGATCCCTGTAACCACTTTCCAAGGGAAACCGAAGCAGGGGCCTATGAAACCCATTCGAGTGGAGCAAAGCCAAGCATTTTGAGAGCGCTGAGGGCGCAAAGGAACCCCCAAGGGTGCCTCTAAGACGGCAAACCAAGATACACCCCGAAAATGAAAACTAGAGGAACTGAATGAACGCCCAAACTACAGCTGGAGGATCCTACATATATGTGCCTCCCGAAACATGTGGGCGCCCAATGGGTCCAAATAGAGAGGCCTACGTGTAGGGGCTGCACAACCCACCCATCTGTGCTGTAAGAAGAAGATGAAGCTTGCCGGGAATCAGTTATGATCAAAGAATCTCGTACTGGGTTGAACGCTTTACCGGTAGCTTCTCTTTGACCTTTCAGAATTGCAGTTCGTCTTGGTTATGATTAGCTATTTGCGTGCCTCATACCTGTATATGTGGCAGTGAAGTTGAAGAAAGAGGTGGGCATGGTTGGAGTTATAGAAGAAGTGCAGGTAGGTTATCTCGACAGCATCAATTAAATGACTTCTTGAAAGGGGATATCAGCAGGCATCCCTGCAATTTTGGAAGCTTCAGGTACCAGACGTGATGATGGTAAACGTCTCTCATACTGTCAAGAATGCCAAGTACCCTGTCTATAGTTAGAGTACGCAATGTTCAGTAATTGTTATGTTATCATTTATGGATGGTTCAAGCCGGACCATGAACGAGTCTAATGACTTATTAGCTTGACCATGATACTCGGTGATACCGACCACAGTGTCATTGTATTGGTAAAATGGAAACAAAACACTCCTTGTCATAATATGAAGGTATATTAGTTTTTTTTTTAATTCTCCGAAACCTTTCAGACCAATATCCTGATAATTCATCATTTCTCAATATGATGAAGTGAAAGCAGCCGGTTGCTATTTGAGAAATGATAGCTTGGAGCGTTCATTTAAGGATACCTTTTCGTTTTGAGACAATATACTCATTTGTTGAAAAGTATCGGTGGTGCAATTCCATCCGAACCCCAATTTCCAATTGGATCTCACCTTGAATCTTCCTCTGATGACTGACGATGTCGTTCGTCAATTGAAATGAATCATGATTTTCATGGCCAACTTTGTTCGATCAAAATATAATCAACTGTATCTTCGCCATTCTTCAATAGATTTCCAATTTAGAAACACAATCCCATTACAAATACGAATGTATTTCGGAAAATCAGAAAAAATGTATAGGATGTCATTTGAAAAAATAAAAGTTTGGAATCACTTGCAGTTTTACCAGAATGTTCAGAGCCGCCTTCGTTCATCCAATTTTAAGAACATTCATAATGAAAAATATTGTATATATTTGGTTCCGTTCGGAATTCTCCACAACTTTCTACACTAGGAATCTGTTAATTCATAATCTTTCATCATGACGATTTGAAAAGAGCATGTTGCCCTTTGATGAATTGCAGTTGAGAACATTTATTTATTGATACTATTTCGTTTTGAATAAATTTTTCATAATTGTGGAAAAAAATTAGTAGGGTGTAATTAGGTAAGTGTAACGGTAAAAATGATTTGTTAGTGTTTAAAAAATAGCTTTAACTGGAAAAATTGCAGCATTGCAGTAATTATATTTTTTTGTACCTTGGTAAACCCCCAAAAACAGTAAGCATAAAATTTTTTAAATATTCTATAGCACAGTTCAAAAAAACTAAGTTAATATGACATGTGGTGACACTTTCTCCGCCGATTGGGGCAAGTGTGATAACGGCTAGTCGTAGACATGTGAAAACTGGGTATATGTTACTGGGGCATGTATAAAAAATATATATATTTTTATTTCTTATAGGAAAATAAATACAAATATTTTGTGCCAACAAACAGAAATATTATTAGTCGAATCGAATAAGGTATAAAATATTTTTTTGAAGCGCAATGCACAGTACTTTTTTCACTTTATATTTCTTCAACCACGTTATTTAATTGTTCGATAGAACGAGATTTGTCACGACTAGACTTTTTTTGTGCACACGCAACATTTCACTTTAATTCAAAATCTGAAACAAAAGAGAGCTATTATTAGTAATTTATAAATGAATTTCCAAATAAAAATGTATGTTGGGGAATATTACATTTACCCAAGGACCAACAATTACACTTGCCCCTTCGATGGATTCAGGGGGGGCAAGTGCAACCAATAATTTGAAATTTCAAGGATTGATCGTTGACAAACGTGTTTTGCAAATAAACCAAATCCGCAAATCAATAAAATCAAAAGTCTCACAGCTAGGCAAATTTAGCAATGAACAAATGAATGAATTTTCAACAGTATCTTTTCTTGAATCTTTCACTAGTAACTGCTAATTTTCGGTTAAACCGGAAGTGGTGAATCATCAGTAGTGGCGTCAAAATATGCGTATTCAAATACTATAGTGATATACTAAATTTGAAAAATGTATCCTCAAAACTATAGAAAAATTGAGGGGCGTACCTCCCTCGTGGTCATCCGGTATATGTCAGGCGGACATACAGTATCGAACATTTTGTCAGAATTGGTGTTACGAAACACTCATAGTATTACCCCAGACAGTACTTCCGTATTGTGAGTAGGTATTACCTAGTAAGTAGTACGGAGAACTAACTCAGTAGCTCAGTGGTTGAGACTGAAGCGTTCAAAACCATTGACTGCTGGTCTGCTCCCGAATGGGAGTGAAGAACCCGGGTACATTCTTTGGCAATACGTTTTGCGTTGAATCTGTAGATGTGACATTAATACTGAATAAAAACCCTATTTATTTATTTAAAACCATTGACTGCTGGTCGGCTAGGTTCGAACCCTCAGCGACTACAGATTTTTATCTGATGGCCAGGGAAAGTGCTAGGAATCGCACGTTAAAAGGTAAGACCTCGTTAATCCTTGCCTCGCACAATATTCGACTTTTGAGGGCTGCCGTTCGTAGGGGGACGACAGCTGGTTAACGGAAAAAACATTTTTAACAATACTTGATTCTGTGTTCTCTTTTATCCTCATCGTTCGCTTGATTGCTCTCCGATAATTCAAAAACTGCAAAACAAATATTCGTCGTCAAAAACATTCCATTATGATTGAGGGGTATTTATTCGTCAATATTTCAATTTCGATGCAGGTGAATTAGTTTTCAATTTGAATAGAGGCATTCTCGTTGGAATTTTATAGAAGCGTAGATAGATATGTGTGCACAAACACCTATTCAAATTTCATGCATTTGTTGTGCGGAATTTTCATGGGATACAAATATTTTTATTTCATTTCTGTATATATAAAACAATGCAACAGAATGAAAGTGCATTCATACATGCATACAGATTACCACAAATGCAAAAATTCTACTTGTTCATTGAACAGTATTTTTGGCAATATTTATTTGTGAATTCATAAAGAAAAAGGAAGGTTACCCAATGGGCACAAGGACGTTGAAATAACGTTGTGAAATGGCTGAAAACCGAACGTTTCTTCAACGAAAAAATTTCGCGTGAAACTACGTAATATTCAACCAATTCCTTACTAATTATCGACTTATTACCGTTTTTATTCGGGTTTTTTGAACATCGAAGATACTCAATAAAACAACATTGTTTTGACCAAATAAAAGGTTACCGATGGTATCATAAACATTGATAAATGAATCGCATAAAGCTAATTTGATTAAAAATTCTTTTTGAATTAACATAACGATTGTTAAACGTATATTTAACGACTTTGAGGAAGTAACGTTGAAAACACATCTTTATAACGTATTCTTTCAACGTTGAAGATTACACTAAATTATTGCCGTTGAAATTTTCAATCAGAAACGTTTATTCAACCAATGCCACGTTTATAACACGTTTGAAAAACGTACGTCTGCCATTGGGTAGGAACTCAACGGAGTCATGTCTCCAACGATATATATTTGACGCTTCAATAGTATAGGAGATGAAATTAGTCAAATTGGTTGACGTTCGGGGCCCGTATTGGAGATGTGAGCTTTTGTGAAATGGTATTCTTGACAACCACTCGCTTTTTAGAACGTATACGTTTTTAAAAGTGCGAATGGAACGTCCGACAACACTGTTCTAATTCACGAACGACTGAATATGATCAGAAAAATCATCGTTCTGTGGATTTTCCCACGATTTGAGTTATTTTGAAAATACAAAATAATAAAAATGAATTAATAAAAAATAAAAATGTCTCAAAAAGGAAAGAGAACATACATTTTAGGAATCCAGAAAAACGTTCTGAACGAATCTCCAATCTAAAAAAAAAGATGATCCAAATAAATAGATGGATATTGGTGAAATTCAAAATATTCAGATTGGAGAAAGGTCATTTGAAGCCTCACTTATCCTATATAAGTAACATTTCTAGAATTGGCAATGTAGTGTATTCATTTCCAAAATATCTACTTCCTTGACTTTACTGCATACCACTATGTTTTATGTATTTATTATGAAGAATTTTTATACCGGCAATTGTTTTCTCCTCCTTGCATGGTGGAAAATGCCAGTTTCTTTCTGTTATTCGTTACATACACTTCGTAATATATTATCAATTGGGGAATCATAGTTTTATTGTTCTTAGCAACTCCGAAACCCCCAGAATTAGCAGACAAGATCTAAAATATAGTACGAAATGTAGTATATTAAAAGGCATGAAAAATCAACAGGCCATGGGCCTCCGACAGAAGAGAGATTTTCGAAGAGTGATGAAGGCATCAACATTGTGAGACTTGCCTCTGTCAAGGGTCGTAACGAAAGAGTGGAAAGAAAGAGAGAGAGACAGTTAAGTCTGCCGTGGACGTTGTATCGATTTGTATCGATTGTAGCACCACCAAACTTGGTATGCTAGTTGTTGGAACCATGATAAACACGAAAAAAAATTGTTTACCGAAATTCCAGAGGAGGAACATATTTTGTTTTTTCGTTTAAAAATATATAAATAGATTTTTGCTGTAATCTTGGAAATTATATGATTTATCGAGAAAACAAACAACTCAACAGGGTGAAAAACAATTCAATTTTCCACAATAATTATTCCCAGTAATTTATTATGAAATGCCCTCGTTTTCTCAGAAAACGTGATTGAACGCCGACATCAAATTTCAGGTTAACCCTTCCCGCCGCTGAAAGTTCTGGCGGAGCCGAATATTTGGTTGGTCATAACTTTGCTGAAAATGATCGGAGAAGGAAAAGGAAAAGTTATTTGTCGCACTTTACGGAGATGTTTGCGGATGATCCAAAAATCATGAATAATTTAGTAAATATGGAATAATTATACTGAAGCAGCAACCCATACCCTCTTTGCACTCACAACAATTTTACGATATGCACTTTTTCTTTGTCTTCTACTATAATTTTTAGCAAAGTTATGACAAATCTGATTTTTGGCCCTGCCTGAACTTGCAGTGGCGGTTAGGGCGAGCATGAAATGTGATGTCGGCGTTAAACCACGTTTTCTGAGAAAACTAGCGTATTTCATAAAATATTACTAAAAATAATTCTTGTGGAGAATTGAATTATCTCTCAACCTATCGAAATTATTTTTTTAATAAATCTTATATTTTTTGAAATTAAAAAAAAATTACACTTTTTTTAATGAAACATTTTTTAGGTTCCACCCCTGATTTTTTGGTAACAATTTTTTTTTCTAATAATACATGATGTCGAGATGTCATGTGCCGAGTTTCAGAGTGCTAACATTCATTCTTCACTTTTTGCTCGAGTTTGTCTATCGTTACTGGATTATTAGTTTTTTCCCAAATACGGGAATGAACGTTCGTTATTAACTGAATCCCGTTTTGAAATGTGATTGTACAATAAAATTCTGGGACGTAATAAATGTATTCCCTACAAAAAGGGCTTCGTTATTTTATGCGGTGTTCTTTGTACTTTTATGAAGTGCCAGCCTGGTATTGAGTTAAATTATTATTCAAATTCACTTCACCTGCATTCAGTTTGAATAAACGGATTTTGTAGTGAAACTTAATTAAAATGAAAAGGTAATCTAAAATTAACGGAATACTTGCATACGGAAAATACCGCAGCTCATTACAAGTGGGTAGCGAATTGTTTACAGGGAAGCTGATAGATGAAGTTACAAGCCCCAAACATGAAGATATTGCCAGACTGGAAAGTCTTCACGGACAGTTCGGCAAACAAAGATGAAACTATGAAATTCCCATTTCTTGCGCGGACCTTTGATTTTAAGTGCCTCATCATGGAATATATTAGGGACTATTAGTCCGTCGTACGACTAATGCACATCATGGTCGTGCATATTTTCACGGTTTCCGCTATGGTTGTCGCACTGTAATACACAGAACTCCAGATTCAAGAGCGGAATTTAGAAAAAAAAACACTGGATAGAGACCACTATTCTAGACTGCAATGAAAAAGTAAATTATGGATTGAGTAGAGTGAGTGGTTGGCAATGAAACAAACCGTTTGCAACTGATTACAATTGGATGGATGAAATGGCAGGTAGTACAGTAACCACAGACAAATGTAAGATACAAGTGAAGAATGAATCGTAGCACTTTGAAACTCGACTTCTTGACATCATATATTGTTTACTCAAAAAAAAAATTATTAACCCGCCACTGCAATATCCGACAGGGCCGAAAATCAGATTTGTCATAACTTTGCTAAAAATTATAGTAGAAGGAAAAAAGTGTATATCGTTCCCGAAGACTTGTACTTCCTCACGCAAATACAACATGTGAGTATCTGAGTACCCAAAATGTGTTTTGATCCACTTCACAAAACCCTTCTACGATATTTACGGAGGACCCGAAAGTTATGGATATTTCAGTTGATATGAAATAGTTATAATGAAGCAAGAATCAGTACCCTCTTTGGACCATATGCAATGATTTTAGACTAGTGAGACACGTCTCACTTAGAAATGCCAAAGAAAAAACATTGTTTTACTCCTGCCTCAGTTTTCAACTCACCCATAATCCCGATAATTTTTTCAATAAATGTTGAAAATAATCTTTCATACACATCCTACATGAAAAATAAAATATGTGATTTCAAGCTTGAGGTTTGCACTTCACAATTATGTTATTAAACATATATATGCAGCATATAAATAAGCGATTATTTTCAACAGTTACTGAAGGAAATGCCGGTTTTATAGGTGAGTTGAAAATGAGGCAGGATTAAAAGAAAGTTTTTATTTTGGCATGTATAAGTAGGACCAGTCACAATACTTTAAAATTGTTGCATACAGTCCAAAGAGGGTATGGGTTGCTGCTTCAGTATAATCTCCGCAAACATTTCCGTGAAGTGCAACAAAACACATTTTAGGTACACAAATACTGGCATATTATATTTGCATGAGAAAGTATGAGTCTTCAGAAATGATACGAACTTTTTCTTTTTCTTCTCCGATCATTTTTAGCAGAGTTATGACCAATCAAATATTCGGCTCCGCCAGAATTTTCAGCGGCGGGTAAGGGTGAACCTGAAAATTGATGGATGCGTTCAATCACGTATTCTGAGAAAACGAGCGCATATTATAAAAAAATATTTGGAATGATTTTTGTCGAGAATTGAATTGTTTTTCATCTTGTTTTTTCGATAAATCATATCCTTTTCCAAGATTACAGCAAAAATCTATTTATTTATTTTTGAACGAAAAAAAAAATATGTTCCACCCCTGGAATCTTGGTAACCATTTTTTTTTTTCGTGTTAATCATGCTTCCGACTACTAGCATGCCAAGTTTGGTGGTGCTACAATCGATCCTCGTCTCAAAACCCAATCATACTGCATTAAGGACACATACCAAAAAAGAAGGTCAACTAAATTTGACATTACCCGTAAAGTATTTTTATTATAAAAAATGATGGTCTTCCGTCAAGTACGCCCAAATCCACATATTGCAAAACGAGTTGCAAAATATTTCATATGTTGTAATATTCGTTGGCTTTAGATGAAGTTGAGGCCCTAGTTGGAGTACTTTCTCTATTTCCCTTAGATGGCTCCACTGCTTACTTTCTTAGTGGTTACTGGAAAATTGTAGATCATTTGCAGGGTGACTAATTCGAATTAGCTCTCCATCCTGACCGGAAAAATTCAGGTAGGAGTGAAATTCAGTTTTTGGGCATTTATTTATTAGTTTTTTAATGAAACGTTTTTTTTTAAACCACCCCTGAATTTTTTGTAAACAATTATTTTTCTTGTTTGGCATGATATCAACTACTAGCATGCCAAATTTGGTGGTGCTACAATTGATCCGTGTCTCAAAACCTAATTGTACTGGATTATTAACTGCCTACCTCCTTTCATATTGAACTCCAAATCTTGTTTTCAATGTTGATGCTAGTCTAGTTTCCAATTTATTTGAAATGAACAAAATTGTTTCCAACATCTTGCAAACATTGTATTTTATTTCAATCATTTCAGTCGAAGCATTTGTAAACAAAGTTGTTCCTAATCGAAGTTTCAGCGTTGGGACAAAGTGTTTTCTTCTTAATGGCATCAGAAAACTTCAGTATATGTTTCACGGCTGGCGTGCATACGTATATGGAAACGATACTCAGGGGATTGGCGAACCGGTGCCTTATGGAGGGTGACAGCATATTAGATGTTTCGGGGGAAGCAGGGTGCAAATTTTATCTACAAAGGTATATATTTTCAATTTGTCCAGAATATTCTTCGAATCGATAAAAACTTTGGTTATTGATATTATCACAGCAGATACAGTTAAATTAAAAAGTAGGCGAAACATCACAATCACTTGTATATTAAATAAATCAGATATTTGAAATAGAAGTATTTTCATCCCAATTCAAGCTGTTAGTGGTCACACCCATTTTCAAAAAAGAACAAAATAGAATTTGTTACTATCGCCTAATTTCTTTGATTATGACAATTTTCGAAATAGTTGTAAAAGCATCACAACCAGAAAATTTGAAATTTTTATGTAATTTGACAAGCTCTTTGTTAAAAATTGCAGATTCCTTTACTTTACATTCTATAGAACAATTTTTTTGGAGAAAATTTTCCACTAACGACGCAATTTAAAAATTCATAGTTAAAATATATGAATCAATAAATGAAATTAGATCAAAGACATGTGTATTTTTGGTAGCCCGGCATTCAACACTGGGAGTGGTTCGAAATTGTTGAACTCCTTGCATGATACAGGAATTCGAGAAATACCGCACAGGCTGATACCTGTTACCACAGTGATATAAATCAAGTATAGTATTTAGTGAAGAAAAAATTATCGAATACAGAGTACCACAGGGCACAGTTTTGGAACCGCTACTCTTCACGCTGCATATATGAATACTTTACTCGCTACTCATGAAACTGATGACCAAATACATACATTTCAAAAAATTTCATCCTCTCTCTTTCTTACCCTTTGCCAGTTATAGAAACATCTAACTGAATATATAGAACTCATATACACTATACACTATCCAAATTGAATATCTAGGTTTAATAATAAATGGTCATTTACGATGGGATAAAGTTACGGAAAGTCTTTATTCTGCGCTGCTTATAAGAAATAGAAACCAAAATAAAACCAATTTTATTACAACAACTCAAGGAAAACCATTTGTTTAACCTTTCTAGTAGGTCGAGTTTATAATAAACTGCACCCCCGCACTCACTTATTCAACTTCAAATATCTCCAAAACCGTTGATATTTGTGAAAAGAAACGTTCCTTTTTTGTATAGGAAATATTGGGGATTAAAAAAAAGAAGACGAAATCGATATTAATCCAGCGGCGTGAATTTTGGGGCGGGGCGATTAGGGGTACCTATCTGCCGTACGCCCCTGTTTAGAGTTACAAACATATAGACCAGGATCCCACGCCTACTTTCAAAAATGATTAATAACAGGCTGAATCTTCGTGAGTAGCTTCGTTTTGATGAGACGCCCAACTGTTCCCTCTACGAAAATTCTCGAAAGTGGGAACTGATTAAACGCGCAGGCGTAAATCATGTCGATTTGGTGAGTGCAAAAAAGTCATTAATAACAGTTAGATTTTCAGTTGAACCTCGAGATAATTCGATGAAGCACTCGAAAAATATTTTGTCCTACAAAATGGATGGTACAAATAAAGAGTCCCCCACTCCCAACATGTACCAATGACGTGGTTATAAAAAATCATTAATAACCAGCGGATGTTTGTACAGTTTCTCGATTAATATTTGTATAATTGAATGGTCATATTGTCCTACAAATTAAATGGTACGTGTTCCTAGTCCTACGCTCCGAAATTGTCAATTCCACGGTAAAAAAAATGATTAATAACTGTAGGACAATGATAACACATGAAAGGTTAGTGTATTCTTCACCTGAATAATACAGTGTCCTACAAAAAAACGGGTACGTATCGCTAGTCCTACAAAAATTATTCAAAATATAGCTATTTATTATAGTACAGTAACCAGAGATTTCTTCTGCTCAAAAAATTGGGAGTGGGGGACTCTTTAGTTGTACCATCCATTTTGTAGGACAAAATATTTTTCGAGTACTTTATCGAATTATCTCGAGGTTCAACTGAAAATCTAACTGTTATTAATGACTTTTTTGCACTCACCAAATCGACATAATTGACGCCTGCGCGTTTATTTAGTTCCCACTTTCGAGAATTTTCGTAGAGGGAAAAGTTGGGCGTCTCATCACAACGAAGCTACTCACGAAGATTCAGCCTATTATTGATCATTTTTGAAAATAGTCGTGGGATCCTGGTCTACTTGAAATATGAAACCGAATGCTGTCAAGTGACATACCAAATTTCATTAAGAAAAGTTAAGCCGTTATGGACAATATATTTTTTTGTGTCACTTTCAAAACCCTGTAACTTGGTTACTACTCATTTTAGGGTATACGTTTATGGAACTTTCAGCCTTAAAATGAAGTGAGGATTCTACCCTCGGAGTTTGTCCCCTTTATTCTGGGGCACCCTGTATATGTATAGATTGGAAAATTAGAAAAAATACCGTAGAAAATTATTGAAATTCCTATATAATATTTTTTTTTAATTGAGTTTTATGTGATATAATTTTATGTTTATCAAAGTGTATTTGGAATGATAGGTATGATCGTGTTGAATTGTTATGAAAACCTCATTTAGTGTTCGTTGTTGTATTTTTTATATATATTATATATATATATATATATATATATATATATATATATATATATATATATATATATATTAATATCAGCACATTGAAAAAAAAAACAATTGTATTACCATATAAGAATAATAAGGTGTGTATGGGCTCAACTATAGGGTTTAATTGGTGTTCCAATATCCATTTGGGATTGTATGATTATAATAATCGGTTTAAATTGTGTTTCTAATTCAACTCATTCATTCGTTCTGTTTATTCAAATTAATCCAAATTTGTTGTAATTAATAATAGATGAGAAAATGTTCTACTCTTCGAACTAGCAACATATTTGTCATCGTGTGGAATTTTTCAGTCATTTTTTTCAATAAATTTGCCTTCATCTTATTCGAACCAATTTTGTAAAAATTGATTGAGAGTTTTTTTTTCACAAAATATTCATAAAACCTTGAATTTTTATGAAGGAGTCAATATTTCAAACCGAATGAACTAAATAATTACAATAACAACAGTCTCGTAATATCCATAACCTATCTGAAGTAAAGTTGAATGAATTTTTTTCTCTACGTTCATGCAGAAAAGAGAACTTTATGGAACTGTATTTGGTGAAAACGCTAGTTCTTTATTGCGCTAGTGCAATCTAATTTTCATTGTACTCATGCGTTATTCTACTTCTACATAAACATTAAAATGGACGACATACTAAGTCCACTTTCTGTGAGATTGTATAACGTTTCAAACAATTACATATTTTATATTATTTTTAATATTGATAGGATAACATTTTTTTGTTTCCCAACCATTTAATACCTATGATTATAGATTATTAACTTTCTCAATGCAAAGTGGTAGTGCGAATTAGTTATTGAATATTCTGTGACGTGGAAAAAATGTTGTATGCAACTTGATCAAAAAGTGTTTACTGCACTCTGTCCAACTCAGCCTGATAACTCACTTTTTGCATTCGTTGCATACCTACATAACCATTTCAACTTTTTAGATGAGTCATAATGTAAAGAGGGTTCCATTTGATGGAATACAGTTTTCATAAGGTATGAAAAAAATAAGACTTATTGGCCCTGTATTCTGAAACTTCAAAATGAGAAAAAATCCCTAGATTTCTTGAGCTACAACTAAAATTTGAACCTTAAATCACGAAACGTTTTAATGAGATTCGCCTCCTCTCTTCCTGCTATGAGTGTTTTCCCGATTGCATAATGATCTCGATACTGATCCCATTCCTTTCCAATAATTGACGAGAAGATAGGCAGAGTTTACCGTGCAGAGTTAGTTAGGGTATCCAATTCAGCGTTCAACCCTTCAGCATATCTATGTTTTCAGGTCGAGGTTTGCGTCAGTATAATGTGCAATTTCAATTTGAATATGCACTGTAACTTCAATCTTGTTTCGTTCAATTTCCATCTCACTAGTCTAGACGCGAATTCAATAATACTGCCATCATACCTGTATTACAGATACTGGAGGAATGTACTGAAATCAACACGTTCCGTAATTTAAATCTCACAGAAGTCTCAGTGGAATATCGGTGTACCGTTCATCTGCCTTCAGGTTTCATTTATGTCACAATATCATCAAATAAATTACTAAACGAAAATCATGTATCATCGGCTTGGTCTAACTAATAATGTTTGACTAATGTTATTTGAAGTTACCACCTATTCAGGTTATATTATGTTTTGAATTATGGAACGAGTACAATTAAATGAACATCACATTATCTATTTAATGACTTCTGTATCAGAAATAGAGTATAGCAAGTGGTGGTTAGTGACATTTAACTGATTTCGTATATGTTTGGTAGTTAAGGACTTCTTGCACTAAGCCGGCGGTATAACGCTTTCGGCACCAGTGTTTGAAAACACTGGTGTATTTCTCCTCTTCCAGTGTTATAACAAAAATCCAAAAATACCGACTTTCAGTCTCCTCTAAGATCTTCTGACTGAATCCACTAGTGTGCTTGCTGTTGTTTACTTCATCTGTCTTTGTCTGTTAATCAAGTATTGCACATTCTTGCATTTGGCGACATCGTAAAGATGACGAACAACATGTCTGTATTCTTCGAGAAGACTGAATACTTGACAGTTTTCGCTCCGAATTCTTTCGATCTGAACCGATTGACGTGAAATAGTCTGTGGAGTTTTTCGATAAACAATATTTTTTTGAGTAATGCACTATTGAAATATATTTATTTTTTATTTAAAAACTGTTTATTTCGGGTGGTTCTTCACGAATAACTCAAAAACCGCACATTTCATCAAAAAAGTTATTGTGAACAAAAACACAGCTGTCAAAAAAATCCCCACAATGGGTGTTATGAATAAAAGCTAGCAAAAGCTTTTACTATAGGTGTGTCTTTCCCATTTATTAATGAAATGGATAGGTCTGTTTCAAGAAATCTGAGTAAAAGCATTTGCTCAAGGTTTATTCATTAGACCCATTGCGTGACAAAATCTGACAGAATTATCATCAAAATAAAGTGGCTGGAGAAAAACTAAACGATGAAGGTTATCCACAAAAATCAGAATTATACGTAATTCATTTACAATTAACTTCATTTAGGATCTATTGATATTTTTTTTAATAATGCTTAGATAAAAAAAGATAAAATTTCTTAAAGCTTTTTTTTAACAATAACTCAAAAACTAAAGAAGATACAACCAAATCATAGGAGCTGAAATATTTCGATTTAAAAATTTAAATTTTTTTTTTGTTTTCTGTAGGGTGAAAGCTACTTGAGATATCACTCTTTCTGAAAAGTTTGCTTTTGAGTGAGAGTACCACCACCCGAGCTCTTTAAAATCAAAAATCTCTGAAGCAGAAAGTTGAAAGCGTGGTAGCCATTAAAATTCCCTACATAATAGAATTTTGAACGCATCTTGAAGGCATCTTCAAAATTGAGGAAGTAATATAAATAAATAAGTCCAAATACATATTCTTGTTTCCAGCAGGTCGTTGATGATAGTTCTTCAAATGATGCATATCATCAAAAACATTAGGGTGAAAAAAATATCTTGATCGGGGTTTGGAGTCTCTTCCTTCTCAAAAACGGCGCGAAAACTCGCGAAAATGAGACCGTCGACTAACTTTGGAAAAATTCACCCCCTGTCCCCCTACAGAATTGAAAGCAATTCTATCGTAAGGGTTCTTCAAGGGTTGAAACATTACAGTTTATGATTAATTATATTCAATAACTTTTGAGACTTGTGTAAACTAGGAAAGTTTATAAATAAATTCATAAAATGTATATATGTCTGACACGGTTGATAAACTTAATGAAATGAGGTCTGCAATTCAGAATATGATAGTAATATAGGTTCATAGCCAAAGTTATCAGTGGATGCCAAACTGTGACAAAGGCCATTACCAAAGAGAAAACGCCAGACGTGTTGGCCAAGGACAAAATTCAGTCACTTTTTGGGTACGCACCTGATAATTTTTGTGAATATTTATGAAAACTTGAGAACTCATGTTGATGATTAGATTGGGTTACAATTAAATCCAGAAAATCTATAGCATTGTCCTTTTCTGATTCTATTGTGAAATTAATCGATGTGTGCAGAGTATTAATGAAATCAAGAAAGTCGTCTATTTGTACCTATAAAACACACCAAAATATCGACCATATTATTTGTACCCATATTAGTTTTTAGTATTTCTATATTTTTCATGAATATTTCTGCTAATGGAGAACTCAGAGGATCTCCTATAATAAGTCCATCATCATGAACAGGAAGTAATTTTGACTTAACTTGTCTTAAAACAACACTTATTCAGCCCAATATCTTCTATTTCATAACAGGTTTTGATATTTTTTGTTTTTTATGTTTTTATTGGTGGAGCAATCATTATAGAGCGGGAGGCAGCAAAGGAAAACTTGCACAATTCCTACCAAACCAGTTTTTTGTCAGTTTGTTGTTTCAGTGTGACATGTAAATGAAATGAGAGTCTACCATTCCAATGAGGGTGTGTTCATATACAGTGAGTTTCAAAAGTTTGCACCATCGACTTGTCAGAAAATTGTATTCCTCATTAAAATTGGTGCATCGGGGATAAATTGCGTATGACTTGTCAAAATTTCCAATTTCCATGGGAGAAAAAAAAAATTGAATTTTTATGTCTAAACTATCATGGCTGTGATTCCAAATTTGAATATTGTTTTCAATATTCTTTCAATATTCTACAGCTCTTTTGAATAATCTATTCAAAAAATCTATTGATAATGTCATAAAATGAGGGAAGTTTACACTTTATCAAAATTATATTATTTGTTCTTTCCTGTTCAGGGTTTGGAAATTAGAAATTTTAACAACTCCTATGCAATTATAACGCATTTTCTGACAAATCGATAATAAAAAAGTTCTCGTATGGTGCAAACTTTTGAAAATTACTGTATATGAACACACCCTCATTGGAGTGGTAGACTCTCATTTTGTTTACTTGTTAAATCGAAACAAACTGATAAAAAATCACCTTTGTGGAAATATGTGAAAATTTTCTGTAGCTACCTCCTGTCCTATTAGAAATGATAAATATAAAGCTTCCATTAATTTTTTTGTGTTTTATGTTACTTTATTGGTAGAGCAATTATTAGATAAAATAAATATTAACCTTGTTATAAAAGAAGATATTGTATTTACTTGGTGTTGTTTTAACCCAAAATTACTTCCAGTTCAACAATCATTTTTTTTTTTTTTTCAATGACGGTCTTATAACGCGCGTCAGTCCTCTGAGCACCTTTTGAGAGAACGTTTTCATATAAAAACACTAATACATGACAATGAAATGACTAAAAATGTATATGGCGTGTTTCATAGGATCAAGAAGACAACTCTCTTGATTTCATAGAATCCTGATGCTCTTCTACTTTCCAAATGACTTCTAGCACCTCTGTCAGTGATAGGAATTCTGGATGTGAAGACGTATTATCGGGGGTAATACCACGAGTGGTTGCAATACTATCGATAATTCTGTCAGAAATCAACGAGATCAAATTGCACTCGTCCCTACGGGACTCGTGGTGTTACCTCAAAGCAATTTGATCGAGTTGAAGATTTCTGACAGAATTATCTATTGTATTGTGAGCACGAGTCGTATTTATTTAGATAATTTCACGAACCAACCAAGTTATCATTTGAAATTTGATCGAGTAAACAAAGTGAATTCTTCAATAGTTGCAACTAATGAATAATAAACATGAAGTCTGTCAACCTGACGTTTATGTCATATTAGATTACAAGATGTATCATTGCTGTTTATATTTGTGGTTGACTTGACGACGTGGTCTTTCCGGATCGGAAAGAAAGGAAGCGAAAGGAAGCATGTACTTTCGCGAAATCCCATTCTGATTGGTCCTCATATCGCAGGAGACGCGACTTTCATATAGTGAGTGAAATTGTCGAGTTAACCTATACAGTATAAAAAAGTTTTCATCTTGTGTATTGTATACAGTAGTGAGTCTTTCTTATTATTTATGTGATATTATCATATCATTGCGTTCCTTGTTGCTCGCATAGATTTCTGTCTATAACCCAGATGAAAAGTTTTCGATACTGTAGATTTACGGAGACTATCGATATCACCACTTATTTTCTCACAGATATACATTAAGATTCCGCTGCTTAAACGTATGTAAATGTATGATAATTGAATACAATTACATCTCTTCATTGAATAGATAACTGTCTGATATGGACTTGATCGAACAAAACCACCATGAAAGACTCTTTATCGAATGCACAGAGCTACTATCAGACTGTTGCATGTAATAACAGGTGGTTCTCAATTCAGAGGGCATTTTCAATGGGGAATCTGCTAGGATCGGCACAAATAACGACAAAAATCGACTCGCCCCACGTTGTTGCCCCTTCGCGATTACAGCAGCGATTCAACCCACTTTTCACACTGAAATGCTTGAGGATACGAAATACGAAATAATATTACAACAAAATAATTGTCTAATTCAATTTTTTTTCTCATTTTGAATAAGACGCCCGATGACTATGTATAATTTTTTAATAGGTCATTTTCGAAAAAAATTCTTGAAGTGTTTCTAAATTTTTCATTAGCTCCACCCCATCCGAAAATTCCATGACATATTTTTGATTGAACAAATGAATAATATGATATTTTTAGATAATGGAGTTGTGAAACATTTTTCAATAACTTGAATTTTGGCAAGAGATATTTCAATTTTTATTACATAGTTAATTCGTGAATCCCTTCCCAAATAATGTCTGTCAAATTTTCAATCATTATACGGAAATATTGATACAGCCAGTTTCATATATTTTTTTTTTTCATAGATCTTGATCGTTTTCGTAATGTATTTTTCTATGAAGCGATAGATTGTGATCAAACTACTATCAAACTTTTGACTATTTCGATGTCTTCCTCAATTATTTCTTGTGTATCCATTTTCATTTCTATCAAAGTTCCAGGTCTATGAATGTGATTTTCAGAACATGAAAAGAATGTACTCCCAATGTCAATAAAAACTAATTTCATTTAAAGTAAGATACAATTCAATGACAGACCTGCCATTGTTAATATCGCATAACGAAATGTTATTGTGAAAACTCCCCAACCTTTCTCTTTCCAGAACAACCTGCCGGCATTCAACAAGCAGGTGGACATTTTGAAAATATTAAATAATATTTTTTTTCGAATGAAATCCGTTTTAATCGACTTCAGAAGTTCATGTATTTTTCTTAGTTGAATGAGGTCTACTTTGTACCTCCAAGAAAGATATGAACATAACGATTTCATCTGCAAAACCTTACTTTTACTTCTATGTTTCAATCGGTAATTGAGATAAATAAATAAAAGTGGGCCTAAGTCTGTACTCTGAGGTACACCATATTGAAATATTCCTGGATTGCTGAATTTTTCATTAATTTCTTAATATTGAATTCTGATAGAGAGATAATTTTCTCCGCGAAACCCTATTTTTAGACATATGTTCGAGTTGACTTAATAGATTGAGGGAAGACTATTGGTATCACCACATATTTTCTCACAGATACATTGAGATTCCTCTGTTGAAACGTCACATCTAAATTGTATTTATTCGAAGTTCGAACTTCATCTCTTCATTGAATACCTAGATAAAGGCCTGATAAAGATTTGATCAAACAAAACTACCATGTTATCGAATACACAGAGCTACACAGACTGTTGCATGAACTAACAGGTGGTTTTCAATTCAGATGGCATTTTCAATGGGGAATCTGCTAGGATCGGCACAAATATCGACAAAATTCGACTCACCCCACGTTGTAGCCCCTTCGCGATCACAGCAGCTAGGAAGCCTGGAAACTTTTCATTCAACACATCACGATTTAACCCACTTTTCGCACTGACATGCTTTGGCTGGGGCTTTGTAGAAACTGGGTTCGAAAGCGACGGGCGAATCGCGCGTACGCGTCGATTTCTCCGGCGACGCCGGTGACGTCAGAGTCATGAGCATCGTTTAGGGATACAGACGGGATCCAAGCAGTCTAGTGTGGCAGAATAGATCATTGGCGAGGCTGCCCGGATCCGGCGAGAGCTGAATAAATCAAATGGCCGCTGGCTGTTATGGGATGTTCGTGGAAAGGGGATTTTCGCGGGGTTCGTTTGAGTAGCGCAAAGAACGGTTTTATGAGAGGAGTTCGTGTTTCACCGGGGACACGACGAAATGCAGACAGCTCCGGATAACAAAAAACATTAATGTCATTAACATTTACAGGTCTCTTAGTTTCGCGCATTCACCATTTCTACCGTCCTAAGCAAAGAATACGTGTGTGCAAAAAACATGAATATACAGTGTGTCTCACTTTTCATGGAAGCACCCCCGTAACTTCCGTAATTATCGAGGTAGAATGATGACACTCGCAGAACTGATGGGTGAGAAGGAAATGTACCTACCGGCCAAATGGTGTTGGCCTAAGTGATATACACTGCCCGCCAGTCGAGATGGAACAACCCATTTTTTTAGTAAATCATATTAGGGGGCAAAATAGGTTCGAAATTCTTTAAAATTCGTGATCAGGGCCCCAAATGTACTACGGATGCACTGTTTTTCTGAAATAATTTGAGTCCTGAAAAATTTGAATTTGTCTCACTTTTCATGGAAGCACCCCCGTAGCTTTCGTAATTGTCAAGGTAGAAAGACTACACTAACAGGACTTATGTAAATTCTGAAAATGCACCTGCCGACGTGGTGTTAGCTTAAGTGATATACACTGCCCGCCAGTCGCTATGGAATAACCCATTTTTACAGTAAATCATACTAGGAGGCATAATAGGCTCAAAAATCCTTCCATACCATTGAGTCGACAGGTGCATTTTCAGCATTTACATCGGTCCTGAGAGTTTCGTCTTTCTACCTCGACAATTACGGGGGTGCTTCCATGAAAAGTGAGACAAATTCAGATTTTTCAGGACTCAAATTATTTCAGAAAAACGGTGTATCCAAAGTAAATTTGGGGTCCTGATCACGAATCTGAAAGAATTTCGAACCTATTTTGCCCCCTAATATGATTTACCGATAAAATGGGTTGTTCCATTTCGACTGGCGGGCAGTGTATATGACTTAGGCCAACACCATTAGGCCGGTAGGTACATTGCAATCTTATCCATCAGTCCTGCGAGTTTCATCATTCTACCTCGATAATTACGAAAGTTACGGGGGTGCTTCCATGAAAAGTCGACACACTGTATAGTTAGAGTGCCCATCGGCAAAAATGTTACTGTTAGATACTCTCTCCAAACTTTCTGTATGAATTCGTTGGATCAAGTCTGCCACCGTTTTCCTCTGTGACTTTTTTTGTTTCGGGGGCGTTTTTCCAAAAAAAAAATTTATGAATTTTTTTTGTATGTATTTCCCTCGTGTTTCCTAACTACGGTACGAAACTCTAGATGATGATTCGTCAGGTCGTTTTAAGAAAAAAAGTTTCAATGAACATATGTCCGGAGTTGCTTTGTTTCTGAGATACAGGGCGTTTAAAAAAAAACTTCAACGCCGTGTATCTCAGAAACGAAGCAAATCCGGACATATGAGTCCATTATTTCCAAAACTCGCTATTCGACAAAATCTCCAAAAGTGTTTTTTTCATTGAGTTTCTTTCAACTTTCCCAGAGGAATCGAATGATAAAATCGGAATTCACCAAAGCCCTTTCTTTAGCATGCAAATACTGTCGAGAAAATTATAGTTATGTGCAAAACTTGGTCTTTGCCTTTTCTGTTCTGGTTTCCACGAGAAAGAAAATTCTGTTTGTTTGTTGTTGTTGTTTACAGAACATCGCGAGAGCCAAGGAAAAGACGTTTTACTTGCAAAACTGGCTGGAAGAACAATTTATTCTAAAGTGATTGTTTAATAAAAAACGGATCTCAATACTTTGTATTAAAACGAGACAAAGCAGGTCATTCTCCGTTGAATTTGAACGAGTTAGTGTTTTATAATTATTATAGAGTTTGTAGGTGAAAATATTCTGTTTGCTGAACCTCGTCCATGCGGAAAATCCTTTTTTTACTTAACAATTATTTGCAGAATTGGCTATTTGCAATTATATTGTCTTTTTTAAAAAATGCTGTATTACCCAAAAAAATGCTCCCGAGCAAATAGCAAGTTTTGCAAATAATGGCCTCATATGTTCATAGGAACTTTTTTTCTTAAATCGACCTAACAAATCACCATCTAGAAGTCACAGAGGAAGCGAATGTAGTACATTTTTTTTTAATGTACTACATTCGCTTGAAAAAGATACTGTGTATCGAAACATGTCGCAGAGACAATGAATATTGTGGAAATTTTAATCGTTTTTTACCTTAGTGTCATAACTATGGATTTCCATCAAGTAACGGCCACGTCAATCCAAAAACTAGATTCAAATAGCCAAGTTGATCAATCATTTTGCCGTCACTGAACAAGTTCAAGACTTTTCGTATTTAAGAAGGTAGAAACTAGAAAATCTCAGCCTCTCAGAGTTTTCGCAGATACGACCTTTTTGCTCAGGACGGCAGATTTGGCAAGTTTCTTTTAAGAATATCAAATCAAATCAAAATATATATGCTTTACTATGAGAGGAAGAATAGTATACTGTATAACAACCAACTGTGCTACAACTGGTAGAATAAACGTTATTATACAGGGTGTAATCTAACCTCTTGCACTCCCGTGAAGGGCAGGTGTATAATGCCATTTCATAACAAATGCCAGGTGTGAAAAATTCGAAAAAAAAATGTGGAAATTTCAAATGTTGTTAGAAAATCCGGAAAATCTTAGAAATCGCTGTTCGAAATTACACTGTTTCTTCCAGTATTATTTCGGCTCTGCTCCGGTCAGCTGACGTTCGGCGGACAGCGGTTCTTAAAATTTCTACGAATTTTCCAACACAATTTAAACTTTCCACAATTTTTTTTAGAATTTTTCACACCTGCCATTCTTTATAAGATGACATTATATACCCGTCCTTCACGGGAGTGCAAGAGGTTAGAATACACCCTGTAGAATATTTTAGAGTATTAATATGTCCACCAACGTTACAAGATTGCATGTACATTAAGTAAGAGTTGAATTCAATACATCAGATACCTATGTCTCAAGTGTTTTTGGGATGTTCTTTAAATTATACTATCGATAATTCATCAATATGAGTGAGACATTATAGATTTTTATAAGAAAATTACAATTCGCTAAATTACAGTAGAACAATTTGTCAATAAAAGTATTTTACCATTCTGTGCACTTCACCTATAACATTATGTTATACAGTGTCAAACAAAATTTTCTTCTCACTTGTGTTCAACTCTATAACGAATGTCTGGAACAAATTGTATATGTTCTTGGCAGGTAACGTAAACAGTAAGGTAAACATTGATATTCTGGACTGAGTGCTCGAGATGTTAATGATTCATCTACCCAGTCCTTAGTAGAAATACTTCTATATACATACTAAATTGTATTATTGAAAACTATTATTAATGAAAATAACAATAATAATATTTCATTCTATTCACACTGAAATTTTATGCAAAAACTTCTTCAAAAAGTCTACAGATAACAGAAAACTGGAAAAATTATGATATTGGAATGATGTATCACTATTCATTGGAGTTTGCTATTTTACATACAGATTTTGAGTACTTGAACAGGCAGTTAATTTCAATACGATAATTAATTCTGGTTCAGCAATCATTTAAATCCGAATTCACAGTATCTGCATGAACAACCATTTATTTTATGAAACAAATAATCTGAAAGTTTTGAGAAACCTTTTCGGTATTCACCTAGAATCAGAAATCTATGATATATTCGTTACTAACTACCTCATTTAAGTTCAAATATAGTATTTGCCTTGAATCTGAGATTATCCTTGTGTCCAGAGACAAAATGATAACTCCCCACTCCAAGGGGTGAGCAACTACTGAGTCCGAGGTCTTCTGCCGCATCTCGGCAAGCCGGTATGATTTTTATATTAGAGAGCAGCGTGTCTGTCATTTCACCAAGGACCCCTATTCCAACTGAATGGTTTGGGTACAGCCTGCGGAGTTCAAAGAGTAAATCTCGATATTTAGTCCGTTTTTCCTCCTCTTTTCGGACGGTGTTCGTTTCGCCAGGAGCCGAAAACTCGGAGAATAAGGTAACACCAGTGTCTGGTCTATACCGTACGTGTGTCGTAGATGGTAGTACAACACTCGTAGAGAGCTTGTGGATATAGGCTGAGACCGCATAAGCTTGACACGCGGACAGCAAATGTATTATGGTCTCAGGAGCCTCACGACATGCCTCCGGGACCTCTATACCCATCACATGTCTACGGTAGATGTTGAAGACCCAATCCTGGAAGGCCAAGGACTTCGATGTTCTTGAAGAAGATCGCATGCACTATCTTATCCTTATGCAGCTGCAGGAGCACTCCGGTCTCCGCAGCTTTAATGTGAGCCTTTTGCTGAATGGGCTCCAGCTTGGTGACATAGTTTGGATTAACCCGTTCGAAGTCCAAAACGAGACCAAGTTCATCGGCTGCACGGGCTGGGAAAGTACAAACGTGGAACGGACGATTTAGGATGGAAGCTCCTATTTAGATGCATCATTTTGCGAGTTTTTACGTCGAGTTGTCGCAGCTCCTCTTGAGTCCATTTCACCACTCCAAAGGAGTAGAATAAGATCGGAACGGCAAGCATATTATTGAGCTGGACTTCCCCCCCCCCAAACTCCAATCCGATAGCATGTGTGTACTCTTGCACCACCCTCAAGGAATGATTCATGGGCAATTCTTTTCAAATAGCCTTTTGATAATACCTACTGACAAGTCTGTGACTATTCCTGATAGAGAGAGAATATAAACTATTGATAAATGAAAACTGGTAACGAACTTATGCCTTTGTATACACGGTTGGGCAATATAGTTCGTCACATTCTAATTGCTTGAATTATATTAAGTTAAAAATTGTTAAAATTGTTTTTCCGTCAACCAGCTGTCGTCCCCTTACGAACGGCAGCCCTCAAAGAAACTTGTGCGAGCCAAGGATTAACGAGGTCTTACCTTTTAACGTGCGATTCCTAGCACTTTCTCGGGCCATCAGATAAAAATCTGTAGTCGCTAGTTGCTAGTTGCTCCATTAATTAGAATTGCATTCGTTTTTATTTGACTTCGTTAAGTGTTTTCATTTATCGATATTGCATAATTTTGTTTTGCCTTAGGGTGCTATTATTTGAACGTACATTTGTCGCATTAATTTTTCGCAGTTATAGTTTGTGTCAGTTTCGAATTGTTTGAAATTAGCTATAATAAATTTCAATAAAGAAAAACGCTTAGATATGATCTTTATTTCGGAATTCGTGAAAGAAATCGTGTATAAAGATACACCAACAACCATTCAAAACGAATGATGCATGCCCTTTGGGGTATACCGTCAATTCTAAGGGCAGAGGGAGAATAATGTCGAACGTGGATAAAGATGTGCGTCAACCATAATGGGAGATATGTTGAGCTCATTATATTCTTCCTTCATGTCTTTATTTTTTCGTGATAATCCATTTTTTTTGTGAGTACTTCCCATTGAAATTGTTTTTGTTTGCAAAATTCAATAAATCGGAAGCGGCTAGAGATAACCATGCGGATGTATATACATAAATATTCCGGTCCTAATCCAACATCATGTGCTCAAAAAATATGCGGGGTGTTACATTTGAAAAACACGAAAAAATCAATCGAAAGTTTCCGAAATTAAAAATAATTCAAAGGATAAACTGAGGGCATGGAAATGGATCAGAAATATCACACATCTGTTAAAATTATATCGTAATTTGAGTGAAGCCGTTCTGGACCTTCATTGCCTAAAAGCTGTAATAATAAAAGAGACAAAACTAATTCTCTGCAGTTATCAAGTTGTTAGTAACCACAATCATTCTCAAGTGAGTCCCACAAAACGAAGAGTTGAAGCGCAACAACTACTTCCCCTAACGAACACTGAATCACATCTAACATATACTCGTTGCCATTAATACCCAACATGGCATATATACAAGTTTAGGAAATTGAGCTCACTACACAACCTTTCGCAACATATTTGTATCGATGCCCTACAGGATGGCCTTTGAGTACGATTTCAACTAAAATCCGATGTAATTGTCATTATGATGATTATATAATCTGTAAAAATTGTCGATACTATCATCGAAAAATCATGGTTCATTGCTATACAGTTTCAAAAATTTTATTCATCATAAAAAATGGTTTGAGTTATCAAAATTCTGAATGTCCAATCGGTGTACAGGGGACAAGAAAAAATAAGAATTTTGATCAGTAGTAATCTACTTTTATTTTTAATATTACCGAAAAAGTTTATTTAGAAAAGTTGTTTAGAATCGAAAACAATAATAGTATTTGGAATCACAGCCACCTATGCAACATAAAATTATTTTTCCCAAGTTTTTATAGTTTTAGCCTCATAAAGAGTACTAGTATCTCACATGCACCTTAGGCGCCTCCTTCATATTCCTACAACGATATTTCAATGCAAAATTTGTTACATACACACAGAGTGTTATATAAAATTTGCACCAAAAAACTAGTCAGAATTCAAATAATTTTCAACGAACGTCGATATTCTAGTACAAATTATACCAAATTCGGCATTGAAATATCGTTGTAGGAATATGAGCACCTCCCTCATATTCCTAATACTCTTTATGAGGCTAGAACTATAAAAGATTGGAAAAAAAATTGTTGCATAGGTGGCTGTGATTCGAAATCTTTATATTGTTTTCGATTCTAAACAACTTTTCTAAATAAACTTCTTCGATAATATCAAAAATAAGGGTACTCTTGATCAAATGCATAATGAAAAAGTTTTTCATGTGGTACAAACTTTTTGAAACTTACTGTATATGTGATGTACGAAATGTTTGTCAACAAATATGATTCGATCAATTGCTACTCGTAAGGAGGCATGTAATATTCAGATGACATAAAAGTCATTTGAATTTAATCTATCCGACATACAGAGGAGCATACGAATTTTCCGAAACGAAAATTGTTCATCATTCACTATAGAATGTCGGATGAAAACCCTTCAGAATATTCAGATGATAAAAGTGATGACCAAAGTTCACTGTTTCACTGAAACCCTATAATAATCTAAGAAATCCAATGAGATTATTTGAAATACGTCATAAACCTAAATCTGATACGGGAGGAAAAGCATCGCAAAAAAAGTTTCCTTATAAATGTAATTTTTCTCGCAAGATCGGCCACAAAGCTTCCGAATGTAGAAAGAAAGAAACTGGTAGACAACGGGGATCTGCTCACATCGAAGAAAAGCCATCACTATCACAATAATATTATGTATATAATGTATATCAGGCAGAACAATAATTAGCTGTAGCAAGTGAAAAAACGAGAAAGATCTGAAAGTCTTGCAGTCAAAATCTTTGGTTTAAGGAACAAATTTCAACCCTTCGGAAAATCTAACATTCTGTGTGCATAAAGAATAATAAAACAATTATATCTATACTGCGTACATTAACTTCGAAAAGCAAATAATTGTTCGATCATGTACGTACCAGAGTTATTTTTCCCTATCTATCGTTTTTGAATCATATCCTAGCTAATAGAGAACTTGATCAATGGGTCTCTATTTTTTCACCTCGTATAATCCAACATTAGCACAACTGAAAGATCTAACATTAGCACAACTGAAAGAATTCCATAAGAAAAAATTGCCTACAAGTAAAATATGGTATAAATAATTTACTCACTACAACCAGAGAACTAATAATCATCAAAGCTGAGCTGGCCTTGTCGACTCCCACTTCGTCAACATACCAGCTTATTAAATCGAGAAAAAAAATAGAAGAAAACGACAACAAAGGAATAAAGAAATTACTAGAACTCTCAATGCCAATAACAACAAAGAAAAGAAGCAGAGCGTCAGACTCCAGGAAAAACTAAAAACGGAATTCCAAGAAAATATGGTGAAAAAAATACGGTGTCTTGTTCATTATTTTTACTTTATCGTAATGCATTGAAAATATAAATAATCTGTCAATATTCACTTTTTGGTATGAATAATTTCCTAAAACATCTCCATAAAATGCATTTACATATACTATTATATGAAAATGACCAGAGCGGAAAATTTCTTTATATTTCAATAAAAATTGATGAGACATATACCTTACTGCACAGATTCCAGTGCCTTTTTGACATACTAGTTTTTACCGAGGCACTACAAATCCACGATATCAAATATATCAAACATGTTTTTTTTGAAGTAATGAAAATTAAAATATACAACGAATATTACTGAACAGCGAATTCATTAGCGATTTCCAAGAATAGTCAGTTTATATTGAAACCAATGATTTCTATCCCATAGTTGGTGATATCAATATCTACATCCTTCCTTATAATATTATAATATTAGCATAAGTAATACTACGATGTTCTGAATATTTGCGATATTCCCACTCGTGTATAATAATTCCTATTTGTGAGTACAAAACTCGTAATTTGCCACCGGCTGAATGGGAAAGAACAGAAATGCATGTGTTTAAAATTCGAATCAATTACGTTACCATAGCCACGCTAGCATTTACTGTTCGTTTATCAAGCGTTGCGCGACGCATCAGTTTGACAATTATAGAAGTCAAAAATAGATAAAAATTGGGCAACGAAATGACTAGGGCATTCGAAGAGGCATGTCCTTCGAACGCGGCACCCAAACGCTGGGTTGGCTGGTGGAACCAGTCATTGAAAGGCCTAAGGAATGTTACCAGAAAGGCCCATAACACAAGAAAGGAATTCAAAACGGAGTTGGGAAAAAGTGAAGAGCCTGCGGGAGGTCCTACTGTGGAGAAATCAACTACCTTACGGAATCTGCCATACTCATGAGAAAACTGATTAGCGAGGCAGAAAGTTCTTCAAGAACCCTGAAGAAACCAGATGGGACATGGACAACAATCCTCTGTAGATTCGCTCAGATATCTGATGGAGGTACACTTTTCGACGACCAACGGACTCTGCCAATAAAGCAAATCCCTTGAGGGAATTGGCAACTAGCAGAAAGGGGCATTACGCACGGCGCCATAGCCTGAAAAGTAAATGAATTCAACTCATATAAGGCAGCAGGACCTGGCGGAATTTTCCCGGTAATGCTACAAAAGGGCCTGGAATTCCGCAACCTAATATTGGGAAATGTGTTCCGGGTTATAAGAGTGCTGAGGTACGTTCCAAAAGTCTGGAAATTTGCAAGAGTAGTATTCATCCCCAAATCGAGGGAAAAAAAACACAGTGTCAAGTCCTTCACACGCATCAGCGTAATACCGCTTAAAACGCTGGAAAAGGTGGTGGATAGATTAAAAAGAAATCAACATATATACAGAAAGAGGTGAGGCCACCCAACATGTTTGAACAAGAGCTAGAGTTAGTCCAGCAGGTCAAATACCTGGGGGTGATTCTGTACTCGAAACTTTCATGGATGCCGCATGTCGATAGGATTATTCCAAAATGGTATCAATCCTTTGGCAACTGAGGAGAGATGTAGGATAATTTGAGGTACCAATCCAGAGATTATGCGCTGGATATACATGGTAATCTTGAGACCAGATAAACAGTATGGGTCAGCTATATGGCAACCAGGCGCACAGAGTAGTACGGTAGGCGGAAAGCTTAGTGAGGTTCTAAGGTTGGCATGTTTGGTGATATGGGTGCAATGAGAACCACCCCAAAAGCAGTATCTGGGGTACTTTCAGAGCTACCGCTGCTTTCAGTCTGAATCAAGAAGAAAGCAATGGCAGCCCATTTGAAGATGCAAAACCTAAAAGGGGAGATGATAGGGTATGCGGAAATCGCAAAGTGGCCAGATTAGGAGATTCCTATTTTCACCTTCGGTGTGGAAAGCGCACAAGAGATATTGTCTTACTACTCCAAGCCAAGAACAGGAAGCCTAATATATTATACGGACCGTTTGCGTTTGACCAACAAACAGTCCAAAACGCATGCATCTTTCAATGAGAAAACGGTGTACGAGAAAGTAACAGTTTTTCAAAAGTGTCCGCTATCCTAACCGTAGCTATGGGGTAAGAGGTGGAGGAAGGATGAGCAGAGAATTCACATCTTTTTGGATAGTCAGGCAGTGCTAAGAGGTACCTAAACCTAAATCAGCCCTCGTAGAGGAATATGGAGATGCTCTTGAGCATATTGAATCGCTTTTAATGCTTGAGCCTCCGGCCTGTAAAGCCAGTACTAGGCATCGCAAGAAGTCAAACCTCTTTCACATTTGACGATTGGGCGGAAAGAAAAGTAAAACTTTTAAGAGATTCTGTCGGCTGCAGCCAGTCTAAATACTTTGTGGCCAGCCTTAAGGTACAAACATAGAGGAGCGACGCGACAAGCGGCAAGCGACGCGACTAGCGACGAGACAAAAAACATGCACATAGTAACGCGACACTTTTTGAACTCTTGTCAGGTTGAAATATGAGTTCGAACAGTGAGGATGAATTTTTTTCATTAGATAGCTCAACATGACGTTTGTTAGTTCCAAAGGGCTATAATAGGAAATATGCCGTACATCCTATGAATCAAAAATTGAAATCGGTTCGGACAATATCAGGCCCTATTTTTGACATTAAAAAACATTTTCCTTAATATCTCCGAATGGATATAAATACTTTCAACTATATTTTGTGAAGTATTGCACCGTTTTTGTTAAAAAAAAGACAAATAAAAAGACAAATTTTCTACTTCAGCCTGTAGAACCAGCAGCAAAACTCATCATCATCCAGTGAATACCGATTTCGGTGATCCGGGTGGGATTGATTCCATATAGCTTGTGTTTTGAACACAGAATTTATTATCTGTTCGGTTTCCATCGTTCTTGTATACTTATCCCAAGTACTAAAAGCAATAATTAAATTTACAAACTATACCCTCCTTCCAAATCAAACGATGGCACTCACTGCCGCGATAGACCCAGCTGCCACGCGTGAATAAACATTGTCGCTCAAAATACGTCGGGCGTCATCGCGTCGCTTACCTCGTCACTATGTGCACTCGAATACAAAACGTACAGAAATATTCTGTTCGCGTCGCAAGTCTCGTTCCTTGCCGCTTGACGCGTCGCTCCTCTATGTTTGTACCTTTAGTAAGTCAGTAAGGTAAGAATACTAACAGGGCATAACAAAGTAGGTAGACATTTAATCAGTAATAGGCGTAAGACAGTCCCATTTTCGGCAAATGTGAAGAAAACAAAAAACTTCGTCTAAATTCATTTGCGAGTGTCAGGCTTATAATGCGAATTCTTTAGAGTTGGAAAGCTTCAACAAGAGAAACTAATGAAATAAAAATGGGCGGACACTACCTTCATTAGAAGGTCACGAACGATCGAAATTGAAAACTAAAAGAGGCAATGCAGAATGTTGGGAGCAGAGGATGGCAATAAGGTGCATGGGAGCCTACTTGCTTTGCGGTAGCGGCCTCTCCACGACTACTGCTACTATATTTAGTATAAGTGATCAAATTATTTTTGTAGAAACATTCACGTACCAGCCGCTAACATGTGATAATTTGTTATCTTCGAATAAGTGAGTAATCCTGCGCTAGAGTCGACAAAAACCTTCGTTCACAGACTTCAAGATACAGAAACAATCACACCAACAAGTCTCTATCTTTGATCATACCAGCGTCCTGGCAATAATCGTTCTTTCGTTCGAAGGCCTTCGCAGATAGTGTGTAAGCGATTTCCAAAAAAACAAAATGAATAATAATTCTCTTCCATACTATCACTTCATAAACGCACCATACCCTTACTGTATGTATATTGTTCCATTATCGATTGTCAGGGAAGTGAAACTCACTCACGCTTTATTCCAGGCTTGAACGTTTTCATAAACTCGCCATACGATTTACCTGTTGTACTTCGAGGCTGGTGAAGCGGGGCTGGATAAACTTTCGCGAAACATTGCCGGGACCGACGATAAATCTAATTCAATTCTGGCATAGGCGGCGCGCGTTGGGACAACCCTACAAAGTTCGCAACAAGTTGATTAAATTGAAAGTCAAAATGAGATAGAGAGCTATCACAATGGGAATGTATTAGTTTACTTGAAGTTTAATATACATATTTTTGGAATGTAAGTTTTCATGGCTGGCGTCAATGTTCTGGTAGACTTCTCCAGATGATCAAACTGCAACTACAGCAGTTATCTTCAGTGGAGTGGTAAAAGTACTCCTCTTGACGTATCGACTGAAACTGAAGCTCTCGTTCCATGCCCGTCATTTATGATGCTGTATGGAAGGGCACTTTCTGCGATAGAGGGTTCATTTGAGTGACATAGCTTTGTTTTGGCGCCTTGTATGCACATTTGTCACATCTTCCCCCTCTACGAATGATAAAACATATTCTGCCAATATTCGTTTTTCCTTTCCATAATAGAACTTCACCACCCTGGCTTTCATCTAAGTGCACACTTCAGTACTTCAACACAGACACTCCACTAAAATTGAACATCTAACCCAAAATATCCTAAACATTTTCATCGAAATCCTCAATGACTCAAATAACTACCAACAGATCTATCGGAATAGTTCTGAAGTAGAGATTGGACATCAGCTGCGTTATTAACTGATAGTGCTACTCGTGATTAAAAGTTACCCCAGATATTCAGTGTTTTTTCGGCGGAGATGTACGCAATGCTCTTACGTCTTGCATCGAAAGCTAACAGAAATATTTTTTATTATCACACACCATGGAGAGCTTGCCATATGTACTCACACACCCGCCTGACTCTATCGATAAAAGAACAGTTGAGCATAATTCGTGAAATGAACAAAGTTGTTTGGGTTTTTTCTCATATCAGCGTAGCGGGCAATGAAATAAAATATATTCTGTCCAATGAACAACAGTGTTTTGTGAGGGCTTCTGCATCTGCGTATACCGAATAGCAAATATATCACATGTTCTTGAGATAACCCTATTACATTCGCCATAAATAATAAATAGATTTAAGTAATCTTCATTCGAATAATTCAAACCAGCCGGCATGATTGATTACAATGACATTTCCATGGCAGGTGATTGTTTCCAACGCAACCGCGGGCGCCATGGCCAACTAAGAATAAGTAAACTCAAGGATACGAGATTTCCTGGAACTGAGACATGTTAATTCGCCAAAATTTCGAAAACTGTTGAGTCTAGGCACAGATAACCTCAATCAAAGTTAGCTTCATTTTCGATGCCGAATCGAATAAGAATATAAAATTGGGGGGGTTCCATACGAAAAAATGGACTTACAATAATTTTTTCAACCAGTTCTATATCATTTTCTAGCGAACGCCCTGTATAACTCTAATCGAATTGATATCAAAATTCTGCTGAACTGGGTCCTCTCCTACGAATAAATCGATACGCAATCGAAAATAGATGATCATGTCCAGAAATAAAAAAAAAAAATTCGTTCTGCAAACGCCATTTTCAACTTAAAATTTGAAATATTTCGAAAACGGTTAGACTTGGGTATAGGACATTATACATGAAACATGTTCAGAATCAAGCATAAAATCTAAAACTTTGAAAATATACAGGGTGTCCCATTCGAAATAACAAAGTTGGGGTCCACTTCCGGCACAACGGGAAGTGCCACATTCTTGAAAATATTTTAGCCAGATAGCCCTCATCAACAATAGTGAAGTCTCAAATTTTCAAATTTGGCCCACCTATGGTTTTCTATATATTGATCGTTGCAGTTCCCGGAGGGACGCACTATATATATACCACCTCTCTAAAAACTGTTATTTATTATCCGATTCAGAAGTTTTTTCTTGAATATATAGAGCATCAATATTTTTAGTTGAGGGACATAAATTCGAAATGAAAATAAAAATTTCAAGGCCTACTTCGAATTTTTTTCAAGTTCAAAAATCCAAAAAACGTACTAGTGATTTTTTTTAGATAAAATTGGACGGCGCCACTGAATTTACGACATTCTCAAGTGATTTATGTAAAAATTACGTAGGAATGTGTCCATGAATAAAAAAGTTATATGGGAATAAAATTTGAAAATTATGTCAATAAATCAACCCACCTCTTCAATTTCAGAACTTTCATCAGAATTCTGACTACACCACTGGATTAGGAATACTTCGAAATACATTTGTTGAGAATTTCATCAAAATCTGTTCATAAATAAAAAAATTATAAAATCATAAAATTTATTATTTTTATTTATGAACAGATTTCGATGAAATTCTGACCAAATATGTTTCGAGTTTTAGAGAGGTGGCCCGCTTTCAAATGGGTCACTCTGTATATATGCAGGATATGAATAAGCGATTATTTTCAACATTAAGAGAAGAGAATGTCGATTTTATGGGTAAGTTGAAAATGAGGCAGGAGTAAAACAAAGTTTTTTTGGCATGTATAAGTTGGACCTGTCACACTACTTTGAAATTGTTGAATATAGTCCAAGGAGGGTATGTGTTGCTGCTTCAGTATAATAATTCCATATTTACTGAATTATTCATGATGATCCGTAAACATCTCCGTGAAGTGCGACAAAATACATTTTAGGTACTCAAATACTCGCATATTATATTTGCATGAGAAGGTATGAGTCTTCAGAAACGATATGAACTTTTAATTTTCCTTCTCCGATCATTTTTAGCAGAGTTATGACCAATCAAATATTCGGCTCTGCCAGAACTTTCAGTGGCGTATAAGGGTGAACCTGAAATTTGATGTCGGCGTTCAATCACGTTTTCTGAGAAAACGAGCGCATTTCATAAGAAATTACTAGTAATAATTTTTGTGGAATGGTTCCAACTACTAGCATACCAAGTTTGGTGGTGCTACAATGGATTCTTGTCTCAAAACCCAATCGTACTGGATTAAAACTCATGAATACTGGCAGAATATCTGGACATCATCCCAAACCAAACCCAGGGAGTTTACCACGGCGCTCTGGTCACGTTCACGATTATACAAAAAGAAACAAACAATTGTAAAACGACATACACTTAAACACCTACTGTAAAACGGGGAATAACTTGTTTGTGAAGTGTGTCCCAAATATTCCAGTAGTAGAACTAAGTTTGAAATTACGATCTCCCAAATGAATATACTGAATAATGATTGCAACTTTCAAGATTTATTTGAAAATTTAAAAAACATCAATCTGTACAACAAAATATAATTTGTATGTTGAGGTTAAATTTGAGGTTAAGATTCCTCTTCTGTTTTTTTAGCTGAATGAGATGAACAATATTGTACAAGAAGCTAGTGGGAATGTTGTAACGAGAGTTTTCGACGCTATGGTGAAACTTGAAATACAGTAATAATAATGAAACTGCGTTTTATTAAGCACCAAATAGAAAAATAAAATAAAAGCTCATCATTGTATATCATTTGTATTGTACCATTTTGATAACCCATTTATGGTTCTTGCAGCTATATACAAATTTAAACAAAATGCATTGAATGGAAAGAAAATATGTGGAGAGGTTTGAAAAATGTGACTAATTGCTCTCCGTTGTATTTCACGTCTTAACAGTTCAGTGAGCATTGAAACGCGAACATTCAACTGTCCATGCAATCATACAAAATCGTGATGCATATATACATATATGATTGTTATCCTCATTCAATATTATTCGTTCCTCATTTCGTGGTAGTTGATTTGATGTAGCTGCTCTATTCAGCCATTATACTGACATGCCTTTCTGTGCGATTTCCATATTCGTCCTCTAATTATGTTGATGTTGATATTATTTACCATCAAGTAATCTGTTGGACGAGCGATTTAGGTGTTGAATTCCAGCTAGCATTAGATGATGTCCCGGTACCGGATAAAATTGTTCATAGTCGGAGAGCTGATTGAACATTTTAAGAATTGTTTGATACCCTATGCAACTTTATGTAGTTGTAGTTGTAGTTGTAGGGGTCAACACGAGGGCAGACAACCAAGTAGTGGTATTTTTTAAAATCCTGAATGATGTGTTTCGTTCGTTTTCCGAGGTTCAGTAACTGAAAAACATTGAAATAAATGATGAAGTAGTTTTACGCCCGTAGTTGAAATAAATTTGAAAATAATTTTATGGCATAGCAGACGGAAATATGAAAGACAAACCTGAATTTTAAAAAAATTATCAACCGGGATTCGAATCCGGTTCTCATGGTTTCCGGCCATGTGCGTTAGACCGCAACGCCATCGATCCTGTTTCATAAACCGGCGATTCACATTTCATACTTATCTCCGTGTTAGCATGAGACGATGTGAGAATTAAATGAAAAGATGGACACATTCTAACATACACACCCAGTGAAATGATATTGATATATCAGCTGGCGTCAATCCACATTTTTCAGTTCTGATTTTCATCTTTCCGTCTGCTTTGCTATAAACTCATTTTAGAATTTTATTCAACTACAGACCTGAAACTACTTAATTATTTGTCTGAGTCATACACACTTGAAATTTCGGATGTGAAATGGGTAGATAATCCTTTACGTGATTGACACCAGCTGATACATCATTATAATTTCACTGGGTGTGTATGCGATAATGAGTCCATATGTTCATTTAACCCTCATCATCGTCCCATACTATCACATGTCTGAATTCTAAATGTGAATCGCAGGTTTTTGAAACAGGATCTAGGGCGTAGCGATCTAATGCACATGGCCGGAAACCAGGAGTCTCGTGTTATAATCCCGGTTGATCCAATTTTTTTTATTCAGTTCTGCTATGCCAAAAACTCATTTTCGAATTTTATTGAAATGAATGTTCCTTGGTCTAGAGGTAGAGACACTGTGGGTAGTAATGAGTGCGACAGCATTGGTCACTCTTGGCGCTTCCATTGGCTCTTGATCAACTGACCTAGTATACCTTGACTGGCTTGCAAAACTGGTTGCAGTCTTTGAAAATTCATTGGTAATAAAACCATTCCTGATATCAAAAACGCTCGATTCCAGAAGTTTCTTCCACTTACAAAACAAAAAATACAAACAAACCATTTCAATCTGTCCTAAACTATGATTCTTCGAATTCACCCCAGTGTAAAACCTAAATACGTTAGCATCTTTCACTCACGAGTATGCGCAATTCTAATTCAAAATTTCGAACAATTTTGATAGTACCAGCAGGAAATGATTGTACATTAAACAATGACAGGAAATAATTTAAATGGTTTAACGGTGACTGCGTGCCTCATACAGTTTCAGAAGCTATCAAAATTTCTGAAGACAATGCTTTCAATGAAATAGATCAGCATGTTTGAAATATTTTGTTTTGTTACTCTGTTCGTCAAAAACTAATAGATTCATGGTGCACCACTTTATTGTACAATAAAGTACAGGGCAGTTGCTGTTAACTTCAGAAATCAATAGACAAGCATCACGCTTCCCCGAAGGCGTTCGCCATACTTTAATAAATCTTCGCAATATTAGTCCGAAAACTTTCGCCATATTTTCGGAAATCTACACAAGATCTCCTAAGTCGCAAGTATCCGCCATATTTTCGAAATTCCGAACAACTTTTCGCGGTCCGAAGGCCTTCGCCAAACTTTCGACTGAGAAGAAAAATAATAAGTGTCCTCTCCATTACTCCATCCTAAACAACCAAGAGTGAAAACACATCTGAATTCACTTAGGAAATTACATCAATGTTCTCTACACCCCTGCCCACGAAAATAGAAGCTTGGTAACAGTAAAAGGGCTGTACCGATGGGAAACATCAGGCCAAAGACGCAGAAATGCAAATTCGGCAAGAAGTTGCCAGACCCAGGTCACATCTCGTACAAAACACATATGGAACAGACTCGCTTATGACCATGTCTTGGGTGGATATAATGAAAATCGACCTGAATAATAGCGAATCACAAACTTATCTACCCAAATTTTAAAAATGTTGATATGTACCCTAAAAATATTTGTGCCATCGGCAAAAATTTTACTGATAGATACCCTCTCCAAACTTTCTGTATGACTTCATTTGACCTAGTCTGCAACCGTTTTTCTCTGTGACTTTTTTTGTTTCGAGAGCATTTAGCCAAAAAAATCCTGAATACGTCGTTTGACGACTACAAAAAATGTATGGATACTGTTTTATTTTGAAATGGGGGTCGGACTAAGAATTGTCCCATGGTTAATCCTGCCTGTCGTAAGAGGTGCCTAAAGGGATAACCATAGGTAGTAGATGGTCTCTACCATCGCCCGGTGAAATATCACCATACCGACTACAGGTGCTGTGAATTGGATTCCTTCATGTTTCAGTGTTTGGCCGATAACTACCGGCCCCCCTTGTCCTTTCATTTCCCTTCCATTTCCAGGTCTCAGCATAACAATTATAATGATGAAGTCTTCCCGAGTAACATACTCCGGAAGCAAAATACCTCACTATTCGGATTTCCGGGCGAGGAATACTCGAGGCGACACTCCATCAAAAAATTTAAAGATACAGTTTTGTAACATCCGTGGACTCCATCACCATCACCTACAGGCGGAAAAACCTGGTATTCTGGTTTTAATAAAAACACAAGTGAACTTCTCCACCAACAGAATCCACATGCAACAGAATCCACATGCTTTGTCATGGTTACGAACTCTATTCTTCAGATTGAAAAGTGGTGTTTGTCTTTATTCTAAGACTAACCTATCATACCAACGCGAAGAGAGTTTAGAGTCGAAACACTATGATGTGATGTGGTTCCAGCTAGCTGATACCTCTGCTGCCTTTACTTATCTCCTAAGGAACCATCCTATAGTGACCTTTTTGAGTTTTTATCATTCAAAGTCATAATGGGAGATTTCAATGTACACAACTCTACATGGCCCAAATTTTTCAACAAAACAGACGAGGCAGGTCGTTAATCTGAGGCCTTCGCTATCACGTATGGTCTGGAGCAACTGGTTGAACTACCCACACGCATTCCTGATTCCTGAACTAGTATGTATGCCAAAGCACTTGATCTTTTCCTCACCACCAATCCTGATCCATACAGTATAGAAGTTTGTGCTCCACTTGGGAACTCCACAACTCGACAACAACCTTATCTCCACTCTTTGCTCTTTTTCTACACCATCTCAAGGCTCAAGGCTCAAGGCTATCTCTTCTCATATGGCACTGCAATTCAACTAACTGGGATGGTCTTGGTATGTTTTTCTCAGCTTTTCCATGGGAGAGAGTGTGTTTCTCTCTTAGAGATCCAACACAACGCAATTTCTGAGATCATAATGCTGGGGATGCAAACATATATACCCAACACGTCAATAGGAACATTATATGATAAACCCTGGTTTAGCAGAAGCTGCTCCAGAGCTGTTGCATTCAAGAAGGCAGGATACTGTAGATGGTTGAAAAATCAGGTTTCTGAGACTAGATCGGAATATGTTGAAGCAAGAAATCTTCAAGGAAGCAATCTAATCTTCAAAAGAGGCTTACAACGCCAAGATACGATCAGAGCTCGTTGAGTGTGTCTTAACGGGCCCCGCTCCTTTTGGTCATTTGCCAAAGCTGTTGGAAAAAATGTTACTCCCAGCTCATTTTCTAACCTAATAAAGGAAGATGGAACACCAGCAACGAACCCTCAGGAGAAAGCCAATATCTTTGCAAACATGTTTGCTGCAAATTCTACGCTGGATTCATTGGGAAAACAACCCCAGAACATCATTCCCATTGACAGTCATATGCCTGAAATTATCTTTCGCCAGCGAACCATCAGACGCATTTTGCTGGGTCTCAGACGCATTTTGCTGGGTGTGGACACCAACAGAGCTAGTGGATCTGCCGGAATTCCTCCGATCATCCTCAAAGAATGTGCTCCCAAACGAACACCAGTTTGCAAGTTATTCAACCTCTTTTATAATTTGGGGGTATTTCCGTCTAACTGGAAAATTGCAACTAGTCCTTACAAAAGGGGAAAAGAACCTACCCAGCAACTACAGACCTATAGCACTACCATCTGTTATTTTGAAAGTCATAGAGAAAGCAATCAACATCGAGCTCATGAAATGTCTAGAACACTCAGGAATTATCAATGATCGACAATATGGTTTCCGGTACCAGAGATCAACCAGTGATCTGCTTGCTTATGTTTCACATATTCGGCAGCAATCTATCGAAAAATATGGTGAAACCATTGCACTAGATATCTCCAAGGCATTTGATCGCGTTTGGCACCAGTGACTCATGCCAAACTTCCATCTTATAGATTGCCTCCCCGGTTGTATTCCTTGCTATCTAGTATGATAGTACCCTTCATACCGCTTTCTCTTCCAAAGCTCCGATAAGAGCCACTGAATGCAGAAATGAACGGGGAATAATCGTGAATGAAATAAATACATACTCAGCCACAATTCTAGATTGAGGATCCAACAATTTGGTGGAATAAATGCGAATAAAACCTAAGCATGTCTTTTCTCTAGAAAGGCTGATCTCACAGTGGCCAGCGTAACTATGTCAGGAGTATCTATACCAATGAAATCTTCCATTATCATTATCAGCAGTGCTCTCTCATGGAAGAACCATGTGACGTCCATTGCCAAGAGTGCCTCTCAAAAACTTGGTTTTATGTTTCGCGCCAAGTAGTATTCTACTTATCGTCAACTGATTATGATTTATAAGGCACAGATTCGACCTGTTTTGGAATACTTTTCCCATATATGAAGTGCAGCACCCAAACACACATTGAAACTTTCAGATTCGGTCTAAAAGAGAGCCATTCGTCTCGTCGGTGATACTTCGCTCAGAAGCTCGCTTACTTCTATGGAACATCGCAGAAAAGTTGGCGATCTGTTTCTATTTTATAGACATTTTCATGGACGATGCTCTTCCGAAATATCATTGATCGTTCCACCGTTAGCGGGCCCATTGAGATTGACCCGTCGAGCTCAGTCCTCACACCCATATGCCATCACTTTGGAGACATGCCGAACATGTGCCACGGCAAATAATAATAATAGCCGTCCTCTACCCGCACAGGCTATGCCTTCGGGTACACTCAACGAGTTTTTATGAAGGAGTATTATTATTATTATCATTATATTATTATCTGATGCTTCCCAGGGCTTGTTTTTCCACAGAACTGCAAAGCTTTGGAACTCGCTGCCTCGGGAGGTGTTCCCTGAGGCATACAACCTTCAGAAATTCAAGAACACCAGTTCTTACCTACTTTCCCTCGGCTCTCACGATGTTCTTTAAGCAATACAGGATTTTCCTTTTCGTGGTAACCAGAACTTAAAAAAAAAATGAAGCCATACAGAAAGTTTGGAGAGAGTACATATCAGTAAAATTTTTGCCGATCGGCACTCTGGAAAAGGCGGTGAACGGACATAGATTGGAAATTGTAGTCCAAACGCTGATTACGCACGTTTTATGTTGTTTGCTGCACCATTGAACTTTGTATTAAATTTAAAAAATTGTTTTTTCCGTTAACCAGCTGTCGTCCCCTTACGAATGGCAGCCCCCAAAAGTAGAAACTTGTGCGAGCCATGGATTAACGCGGTCCTACCTTTTAACGTGCGATTCCTAGCACTTTCTGTAGTTGCTAAGGATTCGAACCTAGCCGACCAGCAGTCAATGGTTTCGAACACGAAAGTCTCAGCCACTGATCTACATGGGTGCTGGGACTAACAGGGAAGGTGAGCAGGAGAATGACTATGTGCCTGTTCCACTTGAGCGTATAGGTAATGAGCGTATAAGTGCTGAAAAAAAAATTAATGAAATGAACTGTTTTTGATTCACAAAGTAACAAATGCTATTTGAAACTTACACTAATATACAATTAAAACATGAGTGTACAAAACTGTCTGGCCTCTGGTGAGAATTTTTCAATTCATGTAATGAACACGCTATCAAAATATCAGATTGAATACAACACATCACTTGGTATTTTAAAAAATACCACTTTTGGGTTATCTGTCCTCGTATTAACCGCCTCGTTAAGTGTTTGCCTTAATAATTTTTCGATTCCAAACCAGAATTTTTTATTTTGTGAATCAATTACTTAATTTTTTATATTTTTTTTACAACTCGCCTGTATGCGTACGACATCAAACCTGCGTCATCAACTGCGACAATAAACAATTTTATGAGGTACACAGACATCATTTAATGCTATGTGAAATTCAACACCCAAATCGCTCGTCCAACAGGCCAGTAGGTCATCACTCATTCTCCAAATTACTTAATGGGAAATAATATCAACATCAATATAATTAGAAGATGAATATGGAAATCGGGCAGAAAGGCATGTCGGTGTAATGGCTGAATAGAGCAGCTACATCAAATCAACTACCACGAATGAGGATAACAAACATACATATGCACACCATTTTGCATGATTGTATGGGCATCTGACTATACGCGCTTCCATAAATTGTAACAAAGTGAAATAAATCGAAGATCAATTCGGCATATTTTTCAAACCTTTTTACTGACCTTTTTTTGAAGATGTATTTCTGTATTTGAATTGAATAAGAGAAAGTATAGTAGACGGAAAAATGAAAATCAGAACTTAATTAAAAAATATGTAGATGGATCAACCGGGATTCGAACCCGGGATGTCATGGTTTTCGGCTATGTGCGTTAGACCGCTACGCCACTGATCCTATTTCAAAAACCGGCGTTTCACATTTCAAGTTCATCTCTGTGTTAGTATGAAATCAAGATGATGGTTAAATGAAAAGATGAACACATTCTCGCATGCACACTCAGTGAAATTCTATTGATGTATGCGCTGGTGCCAATCACATGTAGGATTATCGACCGACTTCACATCCTGAGTTTGGTTTGAGATGATATCAGAAGATATGATTAACAGAGTCCTCACCAAAAGGCAGACTGTTGTTCATAGAGATGTTTCCTTTGCCAGAATACATCCTCTTTCATTGTTCGCTAGGCCGATACGGAACCCATATACTCTCGACAACTTTGTTAGAGATAGAACTCTCATCAGACATAAAAAATCTAGATCTACCTAGGAATATAACAACAACTATTCAAACCATCACAGCACAAAAAAAGCTCATCTTGAATCCAAATCAGGAAATCATGAGACTTGCGAATATAGATATTCACTACAGATACCCAAAAAACTCTTTATGAAAGTTTATCAAGGCAGTGGGCGCCAATTTAGTTCGCGATCAAGAATCATGCCTAGGTGCCTATATTCTTTCAAGATGTTTGTGATGAGACAATACAATATATCTAGACTTTGAACCAGAAAGCTGCCAGCTATTGGTTGAACACAACGATTACTATGTTCCCAGCCGGCAACAAGATCTAATCATTCAGACTTTCACATCTGAAAATGAAAAAACCTTTCCCCTGCCGGGAACCGAATCTAGAATTTCTCGGTCACAAGGCCCAAGCGCTAACCAATGCGCCAATCCCCACCCTAACTTCTATTAGTGACTATCATGTTTACCGCAGTGACAGCAACTTTACCGATACGCACACTACGCGTGGGGGAAGTGTGCTGCTCGCTGCCAAAGCCGAGCTCAATACAATGTCTCTGGACTTGAGTGAGTTGAACAGTTTAATTCCACTTATCGATATTGTGATTCGTTGCAGTAAATCTGCTAGTGAAGCTGGTGGTGTAGCATAAATTCTGCTTTTCAAATGACCTCACAAAAAGAAAGAAAGACTGGCGGGTCGATTTGCGGTTTTTTATTTGCTACCGATCCCGTTTCTCGGAATTTTGATACTAATTCAGACACATACTGCCGCGACACAGTCATGCCATATTGTTGATTGAACCGTTCAGCAGCCCTTTTCGCACATCTATTGTTTTTATAATACAGTTCAATCAACTCAACCCTCTCTGTCACTGTATACACCATTGTTTTGTTTCACTTCAGACGAACGATACCACACACGAATGAAAGTCACTTGTAGTACACACGTGAAAAACAGAAACTACATGCTCTATTTGTTTGTTCTATTTTATTATAATATTTTCATGGGAACCGCGAAAATAACTGAGCAAAAACATTTACAGTCTTCTAGCAAATAAATGATAGATTGCAAATACTTGCAAATGAGTTTTCCAGAGATGTACAAGTAAACTCTTAACTATCGTACAGGTTCATTCCTGAATTTATTTTTTCCCAAACGGTTCATCCCAACTTCAAAATCGGGACGCCGTTGGATAGAGAACTTAACTGGCTTTCAAAAGATACTCCACTCCACCATTATTCCCTATTCAAATTTTAGGGGTTGTTCACCCCACAGCTCGAGTGTTGCAGTGACGGTGGTGCATGTAGGAGGACAAAATGTCCCCCTCGAAACTAAAATCGACCTGTCCGAGGGTTTTTCCACATCTGCGATATTATCACCCAATACCCCGATATCAAGTTTTCGATGGGCCACTCTGTACGTCTTCAGTGTACTGATGAGCAACGCTCAATGTATCTTCGTGCCACTGATTTCAAAATGCTCTTCAATATTTGAGTTCTCGGTTTTTTTGGAATTCGGTTTATTGGTTGTTTGAAACCAGTTTGACTCTTTGATGGATATTCTTCTATGGAAGATAGTGTTTCGATATGGGGCCGTTTGGTAGATAGGGCCTGAATTTCAATATATTAAAGTTCGATTGGGGACGAAATATTGAATGGTGTTGACTCAGCTGAAAAGAGAGTGGTAGTGTTGTTTGAAGTACTTTCTGAAGTTGTTATATTTTCTGGTGTAGTTTGTGGAGCTGATGTTTTGAGGAGGGACTGATTATCTTGTTCAAGAAAACTGCAGTGCTAAGCTTTGTGGCCTGGTTGCTTACAATTGAAATATTTCAATAATCGAACGCAAGCGTTGTATAATCTGGAATGAATATATTTGTCTTCGAATGGTCAGGATGTAGGAATATTCGGGACATTGGATACTGATCCAGAAAAAATTGATTGGGAATAGCAGCTTCAGATTAGGTCGTTTCATTTTCTCTTCAGTGACTGAGACAATCAGTCAATTTGAGGAGTTATCAGACTTCCAGCGGAAATGCGTTGATTGTTGATGGTTATGCCACCATGGGTTTTCAAAAATGTGTCGACAATTCCAACAGAAGAAAGGTAGGTACAAATTTTATCGTTAGAGAAACAGATGAACAGAATAGCATATTTCTTTCAGTGAACTGAGTCCGATTATGTACTCACTGTCGTTGGTTAGGAAATTAGATATTTGTTAAGCCTCTGGGAATTCAGAGCTAGAAAGAATGGATCACAGGAAGGGTCTGCCTCTCTTAGGAGGCGACTGAAAGACCACACCCACAAGGGGAACCAAAGCAGGGACGTCTAGAATGCCGTCGGGGAGAACCAAGCCAACCACCCCGAGGGCGCCGTCCAGAGAAACCCCAAGGGTGCCTCCGAGATGGCAAATCACCCCGGAAAAGGGAATCAGAGGAACCAAAGGTACCCCAAACACAAGGTTACAAGGGCACCTTCTGAAGGACCCCTGTAAACGTCTCCCAGGAAAAACCAAAGAAGGGACCCAGGAAGCCCATTCAAGGAAAGCCAACCGTTCCGAGGGCAACGGTCAGAGGAACCCCAAGGGTGCCTCTGGAGGTGAGCCCCAGAAAAAGGAAACCAGAGGCGAAAGTACGCCCAAACACAAGTTTACAGGAAAACCTGTATCCATCTCCAAAGGGGAATCGAATTAGGGACCTACAGAACCCATTCGAGGGTAGCCAAGCCAACCCTTCCGCCAATCAGAGGAACCGGCAAGGGTGCCCTTGCGACGGCAAACCTTTGTGCTGAGGTTTGCATCCCGGAAAGGGGAACCAGATGAACCGAAGGTACCCCCAAACTCAACCGGGTAACTTCCAAGGGACCCCCCTTAACTACAGCTACTCAGGTGCCTCCCAAAACTAGTGGCTGCACGATGGGTCCAAATAAAGAAGCTTACGTGCAGTGGCTTCAAAACCCTCCATCTGTGCTAAAAGAAGGAGAAGATGTTTGATGGCTAACTACTCTTGATGGAATTACTCAGTTCACCTAATCAATGAATGATAACAGAACAATTATCTGAATCTCATACTGGGATCCCTGACCGTGGCATAACAAAGTTTGGAAAAATAGAACCTCAAAATAGGGAATAGGTGATCTGTAACAGAAATTTTAGTAAATATTAGCAAAACATTTCAGTCATTCGATTAGCGAAGAGTCCTCAGCTCCCGCTTATGTGAACCAAACATAAACATGATGGATGAAAGTCTTTTTATCTGAATGTATCAATATGATACTCAAACTTTATAATTGGTCTGCTGGTATGCATTCCATTCTAATTATTCAGTGAGGTACTTAATCGTGGAAAGTGCAGGCAATTCATAAAACATGTTTACCCTTATTCATTCCATATTTCAATTTCCTTTATGCTCATACATACGCTTCTAGTATACATTTTGAAACTCATTTCTCATTAGGGAATGACTAATCTACAAGCTTCTCGTCTCCTAGCTTAACAGAATCATTTTGCCTGCTTCCACAAATAATAACTAATATGTTTGCTTGAAGCAGCTTCTAGCACAAAGCAACCAGTTTCTCATTCGTAAGTCTTAAATTCAAATTTCCATCCGAGTAAATCGGAATAATTTCTCGATAGACTTGTTAGCTGAGGTCAGTCTTAGATTATGATGTATGAAACTAATAGTGTTCAGTAATAAATGATGAAAAATTCAAGACATTCCAGTAGCAAATGGTAGAAAATGAGTACTTTCTTCGATGTTTCACTACTTTATTTTTCTCTTCTGGTATTATTGGTTCCAAAGCCACTTCTTGAAAATAAAGAAAAGTGTCACCCCGCATATTGTTGTCAATACCCGAACTTTGTCATTTTTTGACGTTTGTAGAAAAACTACATTTTTGAAAACTTCAAAATTCAATATCTCACAAAATATTTTTTTTACAAAAATGTATTCTGTCATTTCATTTGGTTTTGGCATTTTCTACTCCAAATTTTATTTATTGCTCCAATTTCGGAAACATCCTGTATAGAGCTGAAAATCTTCTTCTCTCACTGAACTAATAAAATTCAACAAAAGGAGCTGTAGTTTCAGAACGATAAACTAGAATCTAAATTTAGGGCATGTTACATCCAAAACTAAACACAATTTGAATGGTCAAATAACAATAACACACTGGCCGCCATTTCGAATGTCCGCCATTACTGCTATAGAAGAAATCAAAGATGGTCTCATATTCAAAATCAAACCTCTATATATGTAGTATATTAGTACAGTAATGCAGTCAAATGTAAGCCACAAGTGAACAATGAACTCTAGCACTTTGAAACTCGGCACATGACTTCTTGGCTTCTTGGAAAAAAAATTGTTTAGCAAAAAATTAGGGGTGGAACACAGAACAATTTTTATTTAAAAAAATTATATATTTTTTTTTTTGCTGTTGTTTCGGAAAGCATAAGATTCATCAGGAAACAATTTCAACAAGGCGAAAGATGATTCAATTCTCCACAAGAAATATACCCAGTAATTTCTCACAAAATGCGTTCGTTTTCTCAGAAAACCTCATTGAGTTCCGATATCAAATTTCAGGCTCGCGATAATACGCCACTGCCATTTCCGGTAGGGCCGAAAATAAATTAGATTTGTCATAACTTTGCTAAAAATTATAGTAGGAGGAAAAGAAAGAGTGTGTATCGTTCCTGACTTCTACTTCCTCATGCAAATATAATATGTGAGGATCTGAGTACCCAAAATGGGTTTTGTCCCACTTCACATAAACCTTCTACGATATGAACGATATGAACTTCTCCTTTTCCCTCTTCCATCATTTTTAGCAGACCAATCAAATATTCGGCTTCACGGTAAGCGTGAACCTGAAATTTGATGTCGGCGTTCAATCACGTTTTCTGAGAAAACGAGCGCATTTCATAAAAAATGACTAGGCTTCATTTTTGTGGAGAATTGAATTGACTTTCACTTTGTTGAGTTGTTTTTCCGATAAATCATATACTTTCCAAGATTACAGCAAAAATCTATTTATTTATATTCAAACGAAAAAATATATATTTTACCCCTGAAATTTGGTGGTGCTACTATGAATCCTCGTCTCAAAACCCAATCGTACTGGATTATATGTGTACCAAGTAGTATGTTCATATCATTAAATGCGCAATTCTTACAATAATATCACGAATCTGCTGGACTAACTCGTATCAGCTTCCAGATATTTCCCAGAAAAAAATATCTCGCATATTTGTCAGTCATCTGAATTCATTGATGTTCAAGATCATGAAGGGATGATGATCGAATTCACAATTTTCACTGCCTTGATCCAACATCAGCAATATATTTTCATTATGCTCGACACAGAGATCTCATTCCAGTAACAATTTCTTTTCATCAGCTTGTTATCGATTCAGCACCTGATTAACACCTGCGACAAGAACCAAGCGACAAGAGATAAATAGCTTATTTGACGTTGATTTTTCTTATAGTTCCATCGTGGATATGTCTTTCAACCGCATAAAGAATGATCCTCTGCTAAATCACTTCGTTAGGACAGCATCGATTGGATGACAATATTCCACCAAATTCTTGGTTGTTTGATTTCCATATCAAAGTTTTATAAAGCTATTGAAGAAATATTCGGATTGATTATTGAGAAAACTTGATAAGAGTTAAAAACTACGTTACATATATTCTTATAACAGAGCTCCAATTCAAATTAAAATGAGGTATCAGTAGACTCTTGATGCCATTTCAAAAAATCTTTAAAAATGGGAAGCCGACGCCAGTTTGAAAAATTAAGATTTTTGATGTTGTCGAAGAGAGAAATTAACAGAGATGGGTTTACTTTATGAGAATTCTAACATTTTGTTTTGGAATTCGCGACCCCCATTGCCTTCCAAATATCTTTCAAAATGGAGGCCCAGCATAGTTAGTACAGCTTCTGATGAGTCATCCCTTTGACAATGACGAAGGTACTCATAAAATTGCCTGGTCAACTTCACCACACAATACAGATGACAATATATTTCCTTTTTTCCTATTTTCAGCTTTGGGATTGCAATTCATTAATATTCTAAAAAATTATCGGTAATAATCATACCACTTATTATATTACCCCTGATAATATTTCATGAAACAACAAACGAGAATCATCAATCACATAACGACGTAATTATTCTCTCAGCAAGCCTTTTTGGTCTATTTCTCTGTTTCTGCTAAGCTATTCCATACTTTTCTCATAAGCAAGCAAATATTTCACTAACCGTACCCATTCCGATATTGGAAAACGAAGGATTGGAATCTCAAGCATTGTTGTAAAATTATTAATGATGAAATATCGGCATGGCTTCTGTCGTTCGGAAATCTGTTCGAAAGGCATTCCGTTATTCAGAGGCACTACAATCCCTTTTCTGAAGGGTTCATTCTCCGGTAAACAAATTGGTAGTCGTCCGCAATCGTCCTTTCGAGGGTGGATCAAGGACCATTTTTCAGTAGGATGGAATACGGTGTGATTCGTTAAACGATTGAGGTTAGAACAATCAGTAACACGCAGAAATAATTGCAGAAATATTGTTTATAATGTGTCAGTATGAAACAAAAATGTTTACTTGTTTAAAATTATTGACAATTTTTAACGGTAAAACAAAAAGTGATTTTAAATTATTTTCCCTTGGAAAATATGAGTTATAAGAAACTATATTTTTGTTTCAAGTGTAAATAGTCTAACTCAAATAACAACTAAATGGCACTCTGTACAATGATTTCGTTGTCACCCGGTATAGATGTATTTTTTTAAACAATATTTGTATTTTTATTTTTATTTAAAAATATGAACAGGTTGTTCATGAAATCAGTTGGGAAATCATCTGCGAATGAAAGACAAACTTTGGTCGCTATTTTCCATCGTTCAAGACAACCTCTTAAGAGGTATTCAAGTTGAGAAGGAAAACATTGAAAATTGAAAAAAATTATTTTTTTTGTAATATCCAACAGAAAACAACTACTTTCCCGGCTGAAGCCACGCTGGATATTGAACTATATCTGACAGATATTGTGAAAAGGCCCTAACTGAAAAGGAAATCTGAAATCTCATTTTTATTTATCCAGTTTCCATTGCAAATTCAAACGAATAAATGATGAGGAGAATGGTATTCAAAAGTATCGCTCACATAAATCATTCAGTTTGTTGAATATGGCCTAATGTCTTAGTTATGCCACCCAACAATGGTCTCCATAAATGTTGTTCAGTATGAATTCGTTCTTACAAGAATTAACTCTGAAGTTTCTCACGATAAAATATTTGTTTTTTGAAGAAACTTCTTCAGAGCATTCTCATTCGTTCCTAGTAAGTCAAGTATATTATGCCGGTGTGTTTTCAAGTTGACCAATTCCAGACGCGTTGAATTAGTTGCTTTGTTGGGACAAAACAATAAGTTGTTTACAACGGCTACCCAACAAATTCCACTTTACTCATCCAGACAAAAACGTACACGACACCTATGCAAGAAGGCTCATTCTGAACTTTAATGAAACCAGGTCAATTAGCAGCTGTGAACCAGAGAGACCAGAGGGAACAAAGCATTCGTCGTCTATCTGAAACTTCTGAATTTCAACTATTCATAGAATATTGAAATCGCGCAAATATCGCCCCTAAAATTGAACTAGTTCTCGAGCTCAGTGAGGATGATAACAATGTTGTGGAGAAATATGCCAAAATTTGAATTTCCCCATAACATATGCTTTTCAAACGAATTCTTCCTGAATGGGACTATGGACAGAAACAATTTTCATTGTTATAACCTTCAAGTATTTTGGGCAGATTAAAACTGTTTTATTCTATCTCCAAAAAAAAAAAGTCAGTTGACAACTGAAACATGTCGACGTATATTAAAAATAGCGTTTACCAACATTTTAGTCAGAGAAATGTACAAAAATGAATATCCGGAAAAAATATATGAGCGTAGAGTAAATTAAAATTCAGGATGAGTTTCTATTTCATGCGACTCGAACCTGATTACCGAAAATAACCTAAAAAATTGGCAAAGTTGCGAAAAGAGTTTTTGTTGATAACTAAAAAACTACAGCTCCGATCGAAAAAAGTTAAAGTATGAAATTGGAGGTATTGACAAGATCTATCAATTGAGTGGATTGTAGTTTTACGATATCATTGATTCTTTTCGAGTTACATCGAAAAAACCGTGAAAAATCGGGTTTTTTATAACTCGTTAATTGTAAGGTATTCAAACTTGTTACTCACTGTTATGTGTAGCCTATGGCAAGCCAAAAAATAATTTTTTTGGAAAACTGATAAATATAAAAATATATGAAGTTTTCTCAAAAAAGATGCTTTTTAAATTTGGCTACTCTTGCTCGGGGAATGATGCTACATTAACGATTCAAGGCTTATTTTTTTCTGTAAGTGTTTTACTTTCATATTTTCGAATAGGTTTATTGATTTTTTTAATTTTGAGTGCCAAAAAATTACTTAAAAAAATTGAACAATGTTTTTTATAAATAAATGTTTTAATTTTGTTTTTATAGAAATGACTTTCAAGAAAACAGATTTCTAGAATGATTTCACGCATTTAAAGGAAAAATTGAATTCGTACGATCACTAGGAGCCGAGATCAAAAAAATCTGGAAGGAGCAATATTAATAATTGCAGAAGAAGATACCGATTCATTTATAAGCAAAACGGCGGCAAATCTGACTATGGAAAACAACATTATTATAGTTGAAGAAGATGTTGATTTGATTGTACTTATCACGCAATTGGTTCCAAGTACACAGAACATATTTTTTTTTTTAAGGAAAAGCACGAAAAGTAGATCGCTGAAAAGGGGAACATTCTCCATGAAAATTGAAAAATGTGATTTATTTTCGAACTAAAATCAAAATACAATTAGATCGCTGGTATTCCAATTAAAATCCACAACTATCCACACCAATATGTAGCTTTTCTTCACGCTGTATCAGGCTGTGATACACTCCAATCTACAAACAGGGGAAGAATAAATTACTGAAAATTTTTCATTCGAATCCAGACCACCTTCAATTATTGGATGTATTTTTATGAAGAAACTGTTCTTCCTGAAGAAGTAATTATAATGTGTTCAAAATTATTTCTTTATTGTAAAATAAGAAAGGAAGAACTCTCAATAAACATCGTTTTTAGTGTTTTAAATGATCAACAACAAAGGCAACTTTTCAATTATTAAATCTTCCTCCTACTGAAAAAGCCGCCAAACAACATGCGTTCAGAGTTTATTTGCATTTGCAAAAATTAAAATGGTTGGGCAACGACAAAAGGATCACTCAGTCGGGATGGAAAATGACGAATAATGCATTAATGCCAGTTTATACCAATGATACCAGATGAGATATTAAAAAAATCCCATGCAGCTGTATCAGTGGTTGCAAAACAAAAACCTGTTGTTGCAGAAAGCAATTCCTACAATGTTCGAGTGTTTGCACACATTGTGATTCGAGTGAATGAGAAAATTTTGAGACGCCTACTATCGAAATAGATGAAGAATTACCCAACTTTGTGGATAGTCTGCTCACAGACATTATGGAAGAAGAAGAAGAAAAAGAAGAAGAGCCAAATGATTCAGCGGACAATCCGCCAATGAAAAGAAGGGAAATAAGTGAATTTATATCAATATAATATGTGAATATTTTTTCTATAATAATTTTTGTTTTGCACATAATAAAGTTATTTTATCATTTTGTGAATATGATATGCGTGTTTTTCTCGAAGCTACCCCCAATTAAGTACAAATAAGGGATTTTTGTACATTGTCCAGAAGCCGAGTTACTCAATATTTTTCAAACGCAGGTCACTTGAACGCATGAAATAAGTTTTCATTGCTATCCCCACTCCGCCACCCTCTACAGCTGCCGCGACCTGCGCCTGCACGCCTCACTTTATTCATCAATAAATAAAAGTGCAAATAAACTAGACATATCCTAGTATTTTTTTATTGAAAGTATAGCCATTCAACCTCAATATGAAGGGGACTGCTACGATGATTATTAATCCTTTTTTTTAAATAAAAAAATTATCTCGGCTCCTAGTGATCGAAGGAATACATTTTTTTTAATGCGTGAAATCATGCTAGAAATCAATTTTCATAAAAGTAATTTCTATAAAAAGAGAATAAGGAATTTATTTAGAAAAGTCATTTTAAAAAATTGTGCAATTTTTTTAATGTAATTTTTTGACCCTCAAAATTAAAAAAATCAATATACTTATTCAATAATATGAAAGTACAACTCTTACAGAAAAAAATAAGCCCTGAATAGTTACTGTAGCATCATTCCCCGAGCAAGAGAGAGAAAACTTCATATATTTTGAAAATTTATCAATATTATGAATTATGAATTTTTGAAAAATTCTCTACAAAAGTTCCAGTGACTGTAAAACAATTCCTCCAATATTTTTTAGGATATTTGCAAAAAAACAAAAAAAATTTAATTTTTTTTCACATTCCTTATTTAAAAAAATCCACAAAGTGATTTTACTGGGGCGAAAACCGGAGTTTTCGTTAACGAACTATCTCGTTAAAATTAGTATAGGCCATTTGCGTCTTTCATTTTGTGAGGGGAAAACCTCTATAACTTGGTCTAAATGAGTTCTTGTGAAAATTATGGAGTATTGTCTCAAACCTTCATCGAAAATATCAAATACCTCTATAGATAATTTCATAAATACAGAGACTTCGCATAGATTTGCGAAATGAATTACATGAATATCAGAGTGATTGAGCATCACAAAATAAAATCCATCAGAGATTTGCTCACCCCTTCGCTCCTACCTTCGGGCATACCATTGCATTTTATTATTAATATATAGGCCCAAGCGCTGAACGAATTATCAAACATCCTAAAAACAACCACTAAAAAAACCTCTCAAAATAATCAAGGACCATCATTCGCTCGAGTCTAAAATATCTCTCATTTTCAATTTTCCCTTCGTTGCTTTTTCGTATCGTTATTATATACATCTCGCTATATCAGACTTGATTAAATTCACTCAGGTATATTCGCATTCGAAAGCTTTCTATTCTCAACCTAATTTAATACGCAAATACAGAAATTAAGTGCGAGGGCCCGTCGCCAAATCTAATCATTTCTCTGTTCCAAATGAATGGAATTGCATATTAATTTGAATGGGGCCATACCCACCACGAGGATTGTATCTGTGATACGTCCTTTGAGAAAATAAGGTATTTCTCATAATGTTGACAATCACAATCTATCAGAAATACCGAGTGAATCAGGAAGTGTATGCAAGGGTTTTAGTTCCAGATTATCTTGAGAATCTCATGATTACGACAAAGTCAAAATATTTCGATTTCTTCAACAGTTCTATAAGATGGATTATGAGTCAATATTTCTGACAGGAACTCAAGATTCAAGGGTACTATAATTATTGGTATACAGTGTGTCCATAAAGTAACCTCCCTCCTGTCGTTACTATGATCGAGTTTTGCTCAAAGTAAAATATTTTTTGGTAATTTGAAACATTTATTCTAGTTTATATTGTTTGCGATTCAACAGAAACACACAACTGAATGAAACTGAACAGGCAATGCAATCTGAAATAGCATTAAAAAATCTGGGATGGCATTTAAAAATATTGGCGTTGGTGTCGCGAAGCCCTAACAGATGACTCTTAGTGATGGATATATAGGTACGTGAATAAAAGAATCCTTTGACATCGAAATAATCTGCCTTCACGATCTATGGATATCATATTTCATTTTCCAGATATTTTCTAGCGGAGTTTTACATGGAACACCCTGTATATATTTCATAAAATAGTATTACAAAATAATATTCATAGGATAGTGCGGAGGTGAGGAGATTTAGATTTTGTGGAAATTGCTTGTTTCATTTATATGAAACTGTCCGACACAATTTATTTAATTGGATTCCGCTGCTGGGCCTTACGACGTCAGTATACATGATACTATTATGATTCGTGTAGTTCTTTTATGTGTTGTGTTGTTTAGTCGTCGATACCAATCCCTAGCTGCATAAGAGGGTCAGGTAGCCGAGGGAATAAGAGCTCCGTCTTTCAATCATTCTGGCTGCTGGTCGTGGTTCAAATCCTAGCGACTGCAGATTTTTTTGGAATCGCAAGTGAAAAGGTAAGATCTCGTTAATCCTCGGTTCGCTCAAATTTCGACATCTGAAACGATTCCTTTCGGCTCCATTAAAAAACGTTAAATATTGTTAATCAAAGTAACAACTCTTATCTGAGGTGTGTTACATTCCAACATGCTGTTACATATGGCGCAGCGTGTATTCGACGTAAAATATTGATTAATAATATTCAATAAAAAATGTCTGTAGGCCGGTATTACCCTCATCGCCGGAATTACCCTCATGGCCGGAATTTCCCCCATAGCCGGTATTCTCCACCTTTACCCTGCTTTCAAACAATCTTACTGAATATTTTTAAATTTCGCAATAATGCGTTTGAATGAGTAAATTACATGGTAGATATAAAACTTGTTATAACTCTTATCTAACTCCGAAAAGAAGCTATGCATCATTTAGGCATTGCGAAAGGTACACTAAAACTCGATATTTATTTCCTCCAGCTGTATAATAAATAGTATGATAAGGTGTTGTTTTCCTGAAGTATTCCGCTGAAGAACTAAACTTTCCCAACAAACTTTTTCAGGAATTCGGTCTCTAATCTTCATCTGACAATATCCTCTACATTCTCCCCTGAAATCTTACCATACGAGAATGTGTTCCACAGCGCGGAATTCACACACAAATAAAATTTGTTCCAGATTGTAATAGATGTGGAACGATAGGGCCCACAAAGTTCGGTACAGAATATAATCCAACTCGATCTCTGGGCTTACTGGCGTGTTGTGTTTTGAAACCCTATGAATGACCCATTTCCCAGCACGATTTGTGGGAGCTTTGTATGCGAGATGATCGATACATCAAAAATTTTATCAACCAAGTTTCAGATATTCAATTATTAAAGAAACTTCCTCATGTAATACACATTCCCACTCATGGATAACATAATACTTGTACGCTATAATACGCTATTGGCTCTGATAAAATCTCTCTCAGAATGCTGCTTTATGCTTCACTTATTGCATCATATGGAAGCACGCCAGAGTGCTACCTCTACCAAAATGTAAAAATCCTGAAGAATATTCCGAGATAAGACCGGTCAGTACTTTGCCTACCCTATCAAAAGCCTTTGAAATGGCGCTCAAAGAATAGTTGACAAACTTCGCCGACGAAAAGAAATTGATAACGGATGTCCAATCAGGCTTCCGTGCCCAATATAGCACGACAACAGCTTTGAGTCTGATAACTGATGACATCTCTAGATGAAGGCAAATTCGCCTGTCTCATATTACTTGTAAGGCCTTCGATACACTTGATCCACTGGTCTTATACAAGAAACTCAAGTTTTTAGAACGTTCTGTGAGGGTTGATTCTCAATTATCAAGACAGTCATTTTCACATTTTTCCTCATTGCTGTACGACCAATTAACAAGGTTACAAGTAATGAATATAGATCTGATTGACACAATATTACAAGTCAACATTCGGGAAATTGTTTGTGAATTTGGGTATCATCAGCTGTTTGAAACTGTTTGGCGTATAAATGACTGATAAAATAGGTCCAGGAATCGATCCTTCCGGTACTCCAGTAAGAATTTTAAAGCGGTCACCAGTCCGTGCATGGAGTCGTATGTTAAAATATACTTTTACTCCTACTTCACTCTATTTCCCAACTAGATATATTTTAAGGGGTAATATAATAAGTGGTATGATTATTACCAATAATTTTTTGGAATATTAATGAATTGCAATCCCAAAGCTGAAAATACAACGAGTCCGCAGGGCGAGTTGTATTTTCTTGCATTGGGATTGCCAATGAATTGATATTCCAAAAAATTATAGGTTTTTAATCATACCACGAATTATATTTAGGACGACAATATATCGATCTGAAATAAAGAAAAATCGTGTCACCTGTTAATTGATGCTTTACTTCTATCCGTATTCAACGGAATACTCTTTTCCATGGCCTCATCTATGATACCAATGGACATTTGTCCCCAACGATCGCTCATATTGAAAAATAAAGATAACTAGTCAAAACACATAAATTTGACGTTTATTATTTAATCATTATTTTCACTTGACAGATAGTAAAACAAAAACTAAGCAGGTTTATCACCGTGAAAATACAGCGACAAACTATATTTTCACTGTAGTTCCGATTCTATTGGCTGAATTTCAAAATTTGAAATCCACTGATTGGTTGTTAAGCAAGGAAATATATTGTCCATACAATGAGTTTTCTTATGCTCCTTTACAGAGTGATTTTAATGGAATATACCTAAAGCAGTTACAGCATTGGGAATTGAGAGACGATTAGAGATTTAACAAATATTAATTCTAATATAAGGTAAGAAATTATATATGAAATATTAAATATCAACAGGACAAAATTAAGAACTAAAGTACAGTGGAGTAATAATTTCTTAACTTGCTTAAATGCAATTTCTAACTGTGGGATAGGTGATTGTAAATATTGATTCCTGAGTAAAAATGCCCTCTTCGTGGTGTGTGAAACGTTGATGGTCGTATTTATCGAATATAGCCTGCTTTCCTCAGCTCACTGATGATGTCCACGATCTCGTTGTCGGTAGAGGTGCTGCCAGCATTCTTGGCTGCAACGAGTAGACTATATCTGTCATCTAGGTCATTGACGTCGTCTCAATACACGTATTTTAGAGGCTTCGTATTATATGTCAATTGATCTGGGGAGATACTACCACCCATTATCGATTGAGTGAGGTCTTTGAACGGATTCAGCCTACCTTTCGCATCTAAATGAGCACCTGTTCTCATCAAAATTTGCTCGTATTTCACCAAGTCGGGTCTCTAGTATTTCGGATTATTGTAGAAAATTAAATTATATGGTCCCGGAGTACCCTGATTTGTTTCATCATCAATGTGAATGTCCCCCGTATCTTTGTCGGTGTCCATCAACTTGATGAGGAGTAACCATTGCGCTCTGGGTCTGTCATAAATGGGTCCGTAAGGGTAAGTTGTACAAGACAAGTTCAATAGCGGCTCAAGTGAACCAAGTTTAATTGCTAGGTATTGGCAAATGAAATTTCTAGTTCCTTAGAAACTGAACTCGTTTCACTTGAACCGTTATTGAACTTGTCTTATACAACTCGCCCTTAGTCACATTGATTCTGTATGATGTTTATTTACGAATTCAGATGCTACTTCGGGGTAAACTTCGTAAAATTCTCCGTCATCATCATCAGATTCGTAGTCATCTGTGTGACGGCTTTCTTCGTCTTCTTCTTTCTTCATGGGGGAGGTTTGGAAAGGGGTCTTCGATGATGGCGTTGGAGATGGCGGATCTTGTTTCTCTTCTTTTTTCACTTTCAGCCGTCGCTTAGCACCGTGATGGGTTTGAATAGTATATTCAGCGCTTCATCCTGCTCGGATTTGCCGAGTTTCAAAGTCAAATACTCTTTTCGAACAACTTTCTCCAATTGACTGACTTGGCGTGTTCGTTCGGCTTTCGCAATTTCGGAAGCGCCCTTTGGACACATCAAAGTCTCCGGCTATAATCAAATATCCGAATTTTTCCTTCCAACAGGTGGCGCACATGCGACGAAATTCATCAAAGGTGTAATCCGTGTAGACCTGCTCGTCGAAAGCGTGCTTAAGATTCACATCATCTTGCCAAAATAGCACTATAACTAATGTTGCAATTGTTTGGGTATTTTCGAGTAGGTATAATACTCTCTGATTTTATCTTGTTTGTCGCACGATACGTCGTCGAATATGAAATTTGAGTGCTCGTTTGCTCTTGACGGCTCGATAATCTCGTCATTGTCCCTGTATGGAAAGTAGCCTAATCCTTGTTTCAGCACATCCTGCAAGAGCTGATATTTCGGTGGATACAGTGACTTTGAATATACGTAAACATTCTCTAAGCGTGCTCTGTTCGGGCTGAATAACAAACTCAGTACGGCGTTGCCAAACAGTTTTAACAACTCGCATCCTACTTACTATGGCTGGCTATTTGCCCATTCTGATCCCGCGGTATGGTTTTAAATTACATCTACTTATAAATCCTCATAGAACCTTCCAAAAAGTGTATGTGTCTATGTTACACGAAGGTCGTGGAGTGGTGAACTCTGTGATAAATCGTCTGCCGTTCGAGCTACATCTGGATACCAATACTGCAGACCTGGTACCTAATTGCAGAAGAATTTGGTACGCGGAGAAGTTGGTGTGAATTCCCTAGACGCTGCTTGCAGGTCCCACAATATCGCATATTCGCAAAGAAACTCTTTGGACGACAGACGCAAGACTGACTGGGTGCTGAAAAATAAAGCTTGGGAACGTATTGGGAACGTATTGGGAACGTATCAAGTCCAAAGACTCGAAAGTAGACGAGAAAGCTGCAGCTTGCTAGTCACTATAACTATGAAGGCGAAGCGTAAGAGATCGTTCAATAAGGAAGGTATATTAGGGGATATTTGGGATATTTTATTGAATATTTTGGGCAATAACACTTACACACCCCTAAAATTATTAGGGTAGGTACTGAAACATTTTCATAGAGCTTGTATCACAGATGTAAGTGTGGGTTGATGTTGCACAAGATGCATTTCTTGATTGGTATCTGTTCATTTGCTAACTGGCAACTTTAAAATATGACTCATTGTATCTAAAATGTATCACAAAATTATAACTTTTTTCGACATTTCAGTCCACTCTGTCTCCATAGTTCGCATGTCATAGTCCTCTTGATAGAAAAAGCGCTCAATTCATCCTAAAAGGATATTCCACATCCTCTTCATTAAACATTTTCTTGATCGCATGGTGGTAATACAAATCTGAAACTCCCACAAGCTTCTCTCATCCTAAAATATTTCCGTGTGTGAGCATATATATAATAAATATCACCAGACTGCTCGCATAGTCCTGATATGCCTTCCTCCTTCCTGCTGCCTACATAGTTTCTATGTTCCTACCTCACTACTCAACCAACAACAAAGGGTTCCTCCAGGCCATATTGTTTCACGCAACAATCAATAGAACCAATTTATATTATCAAACTGCACGTTTCGTCTGGCTACTTTTCAGAAGCTGATTACTCCGCTCCTTTGTTTCCAACTTTCCTCTTTGCGTTTGGCCTGTCATCGATATATTCAATAATGAAAATTGAATATTTGATGATGGAAGGTCTTTTTATTCCATCGCGATACGCTGATGAGTCAGTATCCAAGCGTAATCGAGTTACAGACCATCATAGTAGTTCCGTGACTCAAAAGAAGTATGCTCTGAAAAAGTGAAAGAAACATCAGTTGTTCTTCTTTCATATTCAATACGCGGGAAGTATATGTCCCAGGCAAACACCCTAAATCTGTAATCTGTAAGATGCGCTTTTTAAAAAGTTCGGGGATGTAATGGAATTGTTTTAAACGATAGGTAATATGGTCCTAATCAACATACTAAAAATATACATCCGTACTATTTCGCAATAGTAATTTACGTAACAAGTCCGGAAAACATTGTTTTTTTGGACGAGTGGACAAGATTCTAGGACGAGCGTAGCGAGTCCTGGAAGTCTGCGAGTCCAAAAAAACTGTTTTCGGACGTGTTGCGTACACAATTTTTTCGGTAACCGTGTAGAATAACAAATCGAGACACATTCATTTTTTATATTTCTTTGTAGAAGAAAATTTCGAACATTTTAATTCTTATTTGTATTAAATATCGAAATGCGAACAGAAGATAGGTACTAACAGAAACATTCTAATTCTTATTTATATAAATCTTTATATTGAAATTCAGGCATTTCCCGGACTAGTCCGGGAAGTGATACTTTCTCAAAGAAATATCTACCTACTTCCCGGACGGTTGCCGAAAAAATACCTTTCTTTGGTCGCATCTTGAAGAAAAATATAAAAAATTTGAAAATATGATGAAAAGTCATGTGTGGTATCAAATTTTAGGAAATTTTATGGTGAAAATAATATAATATTGGTTTCAAAAAGTGAAATGTACGGTGACGGCCAAAAAGCATATATGTACCATATGGGGGAAAATTTTGTTACTAGAGTATTAGCAAAAAAAATCTGGGTTATATTTTTGAATGTCCAATAATTTAAAAATCGATTTGGACACTTGTCATGTGATTGCTGTTATAACAGCAAAGTGAAAAAAATTACTATAAGGCACTATAATGACTCACGATCAAAGCACTTTATTTCGACAAATTTCATTTTTTTTGGTCTTGTCATAAACATAGTTGAAATCACACAAAAACTGCCCACCCTCTTAAACGAATTTCACCCCCTAAACGAAATCCTGTATACGCGCCTGGCTGAAGGTGGGGCAAAATGACAAAATAAAGTTATTTAAAAAAGTTGCTTTTAATTCAAATCAATATAGAAAAACAAAGTTTTAAGTAATAAAGCAAGGAAAATGAAAACAGCTATTTCCTTTTACATTTTCATATTTATATGAGAATGATAAAACGTTCTCATTTTCTCCAATATTTCGGTTTTTCCTGGTTTTCTCCATTACCAATGATCTGATCGGGTTTTACCTGCTATCTCTCGTTTTGTTCGTATATCAATTCTCTACAATTATTTTATTCAAGGAAATGAGATTGCTGTGTTAGTTTTGATTCACAGGGCCTTTGTGAAGAAAAATACCAAAAAAAATGCAAAGAAAACTTTAGTGCGTTGCTTCAGTTACTATTTATAAAAACGCTTTTTTGCGTGAACTGATAATAACGGTCCAATGAATAATTTCTGTTTCTATATTTAGTTTTATATAGGTAGTATTCTAAGAAGCCAAGTACTTAGTAATTTTGGTACCTGATAATTTAAAAAGTAGCAACAGAAGGCATATATAATTCTGGATTATCATTTGAATATCACAACTCAATAAAATACCAGAAAATCGAAGAATTTAACGGACGATATTTTGAGATATAGGGTGATTTCAACAAAACACCATATTCCGGCATTTTATTTTGCTCATTTCTATTTAATCACCCGGTAGATTTCTCTAAACTGATATTGGTTCAGAATTGGTCTCCAATTACATCGTATTCGTATTACAAATATACAGTGATGACTCAATAATACTTGGTCATTTATGGTAAAAAAAATTAATCACCCAATATTAATTTGAAAGTCGTAAACTATTTTCATTATTTTGTTCATTATATTCTGATATGAAAAATATTATAAAATGCCTTAATAAAGCCTTAGTTAAGCTTATTTTTGTTTGAAGATTACCCTGTAGATAATTGAAAAACAGTTCTCATTTGGGAATCAGAATATTGTTTCTGATAATATGAATGATGACCGCAGAAAAAAAAATTGAATATTCTAATTGCGCTAAAACTTATTAAATAAAATTGTCCACTTTCAATTTCAACTCCCAATATCTCGAAAACTAGTCATGAGATCGTGTTAGGCCAATGGACACTTTTGAAGAGGTGATCGAATAATACAACATACTATAGTTTCAGCCAATTTCACCGGAACCCATAAACCCATAAGACAGGTGCGGGGTCCTTTATGACTGAAATTAGTGGTTCGATCATATCTGTAGCCCTATAGATTAAAGAATAAATTTCAAAATAAAAAAACAAAAATCATTACAAAAAATGTCAAGTGATACATGGTTGTATTCAAAATGTCAGATGGGAACAAAAGAAGTGGAAATATGCCTGGTCGTTCACTTAAAATTTAAAAATTCATATCACTTCCGTTGAGACCAGAAGTTGCGTGATGCTGAGCTACTTGTCAAAAAATGCATGTTTAGGTCGTACACCAAATTTCTTTCCACTATCCTCAGAAACAAAAAAGTTATAAAGGCGAGCCGCTTTTCGCGGACACCCGATATACACCACATATAACAATACATACAACTATACAACGATATCTGATAAAAATAATCAAGTTACCCTTAAATCTCATAATACATGCCCATTATTTCATTATTTATTATAAGTCTCTACAATGTTACCCATTTAAGATGGAAGCACCCATATAAAACTTACATTTTTCAACCGATTGGAAGGATTTTTTTTTCGTTAGAAGAACATTCAAAAAGTTCACTAGTACACCAAATTTCATGAATAAATCTCCATTTCCAGGACCAACTAATCTTATTATTCAAGGTCAAAAATCTAAAAAAATTACTAGCGATTTTTTGGAAAAAATCTGACAACACCACTATATTTGCGACATTTCCAATTGGTTCATACGTGAATTACGTTGAAATGCGTGAATCAACAAAAAAGTTGTAGGGGAATGAAATTTTAAAAATATGGACTTTTATACCCACCAATTCAATTTCCAAAATTTTATCAAAATTCAGAATACACCACTGTATTCAGGAGGTCTCGATATATCACTGGTCAAAATTCCATCGAAATTTATTCATAACGAAAAAATCATGAGATAATAAAATTTGAAAAATATTTTACTGGAATTTCAGGAAAGTGTAATTCCACCTCAAATTTTTTTATTTTTTTATTCATGAACAGATTTCAATGACATTATGGTCAGTGATATTTCGAGACTCCCTCAATCCATTGGTGTAGTCAAAGTTTTGATTAAAGTTTTGAAATTGAAGTGGTGAGTTGATTAAACGGCATATTTCTCAAATTTTATTCCCCTATAACTTTTTCATTAATTAACGCATTTCAATGGAATTCACATGTTAACCATTTGAAAATGTCGAGAATTGAGTGGTGTAGTCAGGTTAGGTTAGGTCAGGTATAACTAATAATTCTACTGAAAAATATGCACCTGGATAGTTGTTCCATATTAACATTATTCGTAATATATCATCTTCACCACTAATACCTAATTAACAGCTAACAACCGATGGAACTGATGAGTTTCCATCTCATCAGCCGTAAGCTCATATTTAACATGTATATTGAGGGTGTAGTATACAGATAATAAATTGAAACTTATGTTTTCCATCATCCCTCGTAGATTTCAAAACCATTATACAACCCCATTTTGACTATTGCCCCAGCCCACTATCGCTTCTTGAAAACATTTGTTGCATTTCGTTATAATTAAAATTACAGAATAAGGAAACGAGGATACACCAAAATAAAATTACTGGAGGTTTTAGACTGCCTCTCAGTGAAGTGCAGATTGTTCAACTTTTAATTTTTTTTCTCATTCAAGATATTGTCCTTTCTTTCCTTTCTTCTTCAATTCATAATATTCCAACTCAAATTTCATAATTCGAGGAACAATTTCATTTCATGCATTCATCGAAGTAATTAACCGGGCACAATGATTTTTTTTTTTTTTCGCAAGAGACTGTTGGAGTAAAACCATCTACTTCAACTATCTTGAAATGTACTTCCAAACTGGAAGACGCATTTTCTGAGTGGATTATTTCAAATTTTATAAACTCTAAATATCCAAAAAAATCAACAGTAATTTCCATTCCTTCCTCTCCTCACCTGTGGTTCTCAGAATGTTTGTTCTTGGGTAAATCTGTGAATTTCCACATAATGAATTATAAAAAAATGTTAGGTAGGTATTTGCTCCTAAGCCATCAAGTGACGTCACGCAAACCATTGTTATCTCAATATGGCGACTTTTTGTTTGGATTTTGAGTGTCAAACAAAAGCTTAAGTAGTACAGGAGTTAAATCTGGTTATAATATTCTCAGTAATATACATAGAAATACAATTACACTATTTTCTATGGTTAATCTATGTCCCGCACATTTTCATTTCTGAACTTATGAGTTTCTGAGCATTTTTTAGTATCACAGAACATTCAGTCACTGTTTTTTACTGTGAAGTTTTTAAAAAGGTAACTCTACTCCACAAGATATAATCACCAATGGAATTTGCTTCTTTTTATGAAGCTCCAATAAAAATTACATGCTTGTATAAGTTTCAACCTATATTTGTTACAAAAAACTAGTGCGATTAGCTTGTCTTCCTCCAACCTCTGCTTCTGCTCATCATCAATATCATCATCAACTAGACCCAAAAGACTGGGGTTGGAAGTTAATCAACAATACATTGGAACCAATTCACATGTACCGGAAAAATTCCTCAACAATTTTTTTTGCAATTATAAGAGGAATGTAATGCTGAATGCGGCTGCAAAAAGTTGGATTGTTTTGTTCATGCTCCAATGTTAATATGCCATCAGAAGAGTGTTCTTATATATGACATCAGCGAGGAGACATCTACTTGCACCCAGCAGGATGAAGAAGAAAAACAACAAGAAGAAGAGGAACAAGAAGAAGAAGAGGAACAAGAAGAAGAAGAAGAAGAAGGAGAAGAAGAAGAACAAGAACAAGAACAAGAACAAGAACAAGAACAAGAACAAGAACAAGAACAAGAACAAGAACAAGAACAAGAACAAGAACAAGAACAAGAACAAGAAACTGAGGAAGCATAAGTATTAGATGGTAATGAATAATTTTCCCCAATTTCTTAAAATTCACACCGCTTTCATTTCAGATAGTATTATTGATTTAATTGAATGGGATCGCGATATATCGTGGAATAGGCCTACTGGGGAAACCACATTAAAAAACGCGCCAAGTAAAGTAATTTACAGGTGGCGTAGGGACGTGTGAATATTGTGAAGAATAGCACTTTTTCAACTTTTTGGATCGTAATATCTCATTAACGGCGAGGCAGGAGAAAAAGTTCGCATACAATTTCTATGGATAATTGCATGATCTACAATTTTAGTGTCTTCTATTTTTATGATTACAAAACACCGTTTGTAAAAACGCAAAAAAACAAGATTTACGAACTTTGGCCATGATTTTTTTTTGCAAATGTCGAATCGATAGGGACTTTCCACGTTACATTTATAATGGTGTTTCAATCATTAGTACAAATTTTCAGCTCTACGAGAATTTTTGTAACCTTACATGTCTAACTTGACCGGGCTATAGATTGGAATCTACTATGTACAAAATAAATATCGAGTCGGATCAGTGATTATTCGTCGATGAAGATATAACCATTATAATGCACCCTGCTGCCAAGCTTCGTTTCTGACAGGCCGTCATCCCGAATTTCTAACCATAAACGTTGTTGATGACATCCAGATAATTAGAAATGAGTTCGGGATATAAAGAGACGAGTGATTTTTTGCCTATTCAAAAAAGATTACCCCTTTGTTCTTTGATGAATAAATATCCGGGAAAAAGTTATACGAATCGTGATTGGATTTTTTGAGATTTATCTTGTAGGTACGAAAAAAATCAATTTTCAGTTAGGCAGAATTATTCTCTTTCAATCTCCGCCACTTCGATGCTGGATTGATATCTAGTAATCTAGTTTGGCTTTTCAGAGCAACAAACAAAAAGACAGTATTACTGAAAAAATACCATTTAGAAACGTTCTATATACAGTGTGCCCAAGATAAGGATGAACAGCATGGGGATCTCGGTAACCATAAAAGTTACACGATAGATCAAATGGGCAAAAGGTTGCGCAATTAAAGGGTCAATAAATAGATGTTGAGAAATCCCAAAAATGTTGTTTACTTCCGGAGATATTCGGAAAAAACCGAAATTTGGCGATTTGGTTTTTATTTTTTTCTGAAGTTATTTGAAAAGTTTCGAAAAAACCAAAGGCACTTTCTCATTGCCACTTTTTTACCTCTACAAAGTGGCGTCCACAAAAATCTCCGTAAAACGTTTCGTTTGAAAGAAACCATCATCAACTTTGTTTTTTTATATGACACGAAAAAAATGTACACCCTGTATGACATAGCATTTTTTATTGCCAATGCAACGATGTACGGCACAATATGTTTTTCTATGTTTTTATTCAGAAAAAATGCTTATGAATAGTTTTTCAACATAATCTAATATTTAACTAAAAGAAACTAAAATAATGAGAACTAAGAAGGAAAGAATTATTGTTAAAGATTGTAAAGAGTAAGTTCTATAGCATATGTTCAAATAGATTACCTCCAGTTTGTAGACATTAGTATGCCCGTCTCACTGTGGATTCTATAACACGATTCAACATTTCAGGTGTAATTGTAGCAAATGCTGATCGTACTGAGCGAAGTAAGTGTTCCTCGTTTTCAAAATTTTCTTTGTATACCTCATTTTTAATATGGCCCCACAAAAACAAGTCTAAAGGTGTTAGGTCTGGTGACCTTGCTGGCCAGGGTGTATCACTATGAGTGCCAATCCATTTTCTTGGGAATCACTCACACAGGCACCATCTTGTTGAAACCAGAAATTATGCACAGCATACAATGGCAAATTATCCAAGGCATATTCCAGATCTTGTCGTAACAGACGAAAGTATCGTTGAGCAGTTAAAGACGGATGGTAAATGAATTGACCTATAACCTTTGTGCCAAAAATTCCACACCAAATATTAAATCCGAATCGATGTTGGTATCTGGATCTCTTCACACATGGATTTTGTTGTGACCAATAGTGTGTGTTGCGCCTGTTGAAAATACCGTTATTGGTAACCCTAGTTTCATCCGACCAGATCACTTTGAAAGGAAAATTTGCATCGCCATTACACATTCTTGTATACCACTCGCAAAAATATCTACGCCGCTCGTCATCACCTGGTCTTAAGCCTTGACAAATTCGAAATTTATATGGCTTGAATTTATGTTTTCTTAATATAAAATGAGCTGTTGATTTAGGTACCCCAGTCTGGTCTTCAATTTCTCTAGTTGAACTTTCTGGGTTTTCAATGACTGATTGTAAAACTAGGTATTCTTTTTCTTCAGCAGACGGTTTTTGTCGGGATAGCACAGGTTTTTTAAATGAACCATAATTTTTTAAATTATGTACTAAACGCCTCAAAATGGACTTGCCAGGTTGTTTTCGCTCCGGGTATTTGTTCTAATACATGTGTTCGGCTTCTACACAATTTCTTTGGCATACAATGTAGCAGAACAGCATATCAAACTTTTCTTCGTTTGTAAAATTACCTCCCTCCATTTTAATGTAGAAGAAACGAACGCAATAACAACAATAACAACAATGAAATACTCATTCAAGACGAAAATTATTTATGGAAACTGACAGCTATGTATGTTGCCATGGATTGTTTCTAAGCCGCCAATGTTCAAAAATTGTAATAAGCATTTTTTCTGACTAAAAACATAGGAAAACATATTGTGCCGTACGTCGTTGCATTCGCAATAAAAAATGCTATGTCATACAGGGTGTAAATTTTTTTCGTGCCATATAAAAAAACAAAGTTGATGATGGTTTATTCCAAACGAAACGTTGTACGGAGATTTTGTGGACGCCATTTTGTAGAGGTAAAAAAGTGGCAATGAGAAAGTGCCTTTGGTTTTTTCGAAACTTTTCAAATAACTTCAGAAAAAAATAAAAACCAAATCGCCAAATTTCGGTTTTTTCCGAATATCTCCGGAAGTAAACAACATTTTTGGGATTTCTCAGCATCTATTTATGGACCCCTTAATTGCGCAACTTTTTGCCCATTTGACCTACTGTGTAACTGTCACGGTTCTCGAGATCCCCATGCTGTTCATCCTGATCTTGGGCACACTGTATATACATTTTTGCCCTATCTGTTTATGAAAACAGCAGCACATACATGTTTCTTTAACTCCGGAAATATTCTACCGAATTACACTCGTGCATCAAAATAAACCTGATAATTTTATATTCAATCATGTTGTCAGCACAAGACTGCATTCGGCTATTTTCATATTTTGTTAAAAGAGCCCGACTCCAAAGGAGGAGGGCTGACTGACTGACATACATTGGTTCCAATGTATTGTTGATTAACTTCCAACCCCAGTCTTTTGGGTCTAGTTGATGATGATATTGATGATGAGCAGAAGCAGAGGTTGGAGGAAGACAAGCTAATCGCACTAGTTTTTTGTAACAAATATACGTATTGAAACTTATACAAGCAGATAATTTTTTTTTTTTTGAGCTTCATAAAAAGAAGCAAATTCCGTTGGTGATTACATCTTGTGGAGTAGAGTTACTCTTTTAAAAACTTCATAGTAAAAAACAGTGACTGATTATTCTGTGACACTACAAAATCTTCAGAAACTCATGAGTTCAGATATGAAAATGTGCGGGACATAGATTAACCGTAGAAAATAGTGTGATTGTATTTCTATGCATATTACTGAGAATATGATAACTAGTTTTAACTCCTTTACTACTTAAACTTTTGTTTGACATTCAAAATCCAAACAAAAAGTCGCCATATTGAAACAAAACTACAAAAAATAGTCTAATTACATTTTGAGATAACAATGGTTTGCGTGACATCACTTGATGGCTTAGGAGCAAATACCTACCTAACATTTTTTTATAATTCATTTTGTGAAAATTCACAGATTTACCCAAGAACAAACATTCTGAAAACCACAAGTGAGGGGAGGAAGGAATGGAAATTACTGTTGATTTTTTTGGATATTTAGAGTTTATAAAATTTGAAATAATCCACTCAGAAAATGCGTCTTCCAGTTTGGAAGTACATTTCAAGAGAGTCGAAGTAGATGGTTTTACTCCAACAGTCTCTTGCGAAAAGAAAAATTAATTGTGCCCAGTTAATTACTTCGATGAATGCATGAAATGAAATTGTTTCTCGTAATTATGAAATTTGAGTTTGAATATTATGAAATGAAAAAGAAAGGAAAGAAAGGACAATATCTTGAATGAGAAAAAAAATTAAAAGTAGAACAATCTGCACTTCACTGAGAGGCAGTCTAAAACCTCCAGTAATTTTATTTTGGTGTATCCTCGTTTCTTTATTCTGTAATTTTAATTATAGCGAAATGCAACAAATGTTTGCAAGTAGCGATAGTGGGCTGGGGCAATAGTCAAAATGGGGTTGTACAATGGTTTTGAAATCTACGAGGGATGATGGAAAACATAAGTTTCAATTTATTATCTGTATACTACACCTTCAATATACATGTTAAATATGAGCTTACTGCTAATGAGATGGAAACTCATCAGTTCCATCGGCTGTTAGCTGTTAATTAGGTGTTAGTGGTGAATATGATATGGTACGAATAATGTTGATATGGAACGAATAATGTTGATATGAAACAACTATCGAGGTGCATATTGAATTTTTCAGTAGAATTATTAGTTATACAGTGTAACCTGACTATACCACTGAATTCTCGACATTTTCAAATGGTTTACATGTGAATTCCGTTGAAATGCGTTAATTAATGGAAAAATTACAGACAAATAAAATTTGAGAAATATGCCGTTGAATCAACCCACCACTTCAATTTCAAAACTTTTATCAAAACTTTGACTACACCAATGGATTTAGGGAGTCTCGAAATATCACTTACCATAATTTCATTGAAATCTGTTGATGAATAAAAAAATAAAAAAATTTTAAACGCTAATAATATTATTGGTGAAACATCTATATATCAGATATTTATAGGTTATTAGTTGCCAAAGAAAATGAGAACTGACTTTATGACAGGATTTCGTAATTATTCGGATCTGTCATTAGTGTCGCATGAAACTGTTTGTCGCCTAGCTGTTGAAAAAAGTGCACTTCATTTTACGCTTTTCCGTTCAATAATGAAATCGTATGTTGATGGTAAAATATTGTAATACATTACGAACACAAACCACACAAAAAAAGTGGATTTTTTTGAGAGTTGCAGAAAAACACTTTTCTTTTATATTTTGACATATTAAAATTAGAAGGTGAGGATAGGAACCACATTATAAAAATAAGTCATCGATTGAAACTTAAAATTTGTGATAATTTCCTGCAATGGGGATTTATATTCACATGTCTGTTATAAAAAAGCGGAAGGAATTTGAAATATTGAAATATGACACTAGATACTTGTGACATTTGATATTTGGCATGGAAGGCATAGAGCTACTTGTTGCATATAAGCAGTATTAACAACTGCAATTGTGATACCAACTCAAATTATAAATTAGAAGACATAGGAACATTCTGGAAATGGGCATTTATTTGTTAAATAATACATTCATTTTTGGACATGATATTCTGATAGTGACTGATTGAACTTGTTAGCTATCTTCAAACCACCATCAGTAATTTTAAATTTTCGTTTACGATTTCGAGATCCATAATATCAGAAACCCCCTGATACCAATTCGGAGTCAAATTAGTCCATACATCAACAGCAACTAACTAGTTTGCCTAAATGTTTGCCAAACTTCAACTCGATGTCTCAACGGCAATCACGTGAAAATTGAGTTTCGAATTTGACCTGAACTAACGTACAGATAAGTGAAGTTAAGTGGGAGCAGTTGAAAACGCCAATTAACAACCTTCAGACTGTATCGAATATACCACACAAAATTGTATTTTTCAGTTTACTCGGTTTTTTACATCTTTGCATACGCACAAAAAGACCTTCAATTTTAATTTCTGGATTCGAATCAAGATTTTGTGTGAAACGAATGAAAATGGGATGGGTAAAATGGGATCGCTTTCCCGAGAGCTGTTTGCGGGCTATGAATGAATGAATAAATTTGCTTCAGGCCGAAAGACTAGAATATATTATGTTTTTGTCGATCTTCGATTCGATGAATATAATGCACTGATTCGATTTGTGTTGGATGTGCAACAAATGGTATGAATATTTGCAAGTAGCAAATCTGAATATTACCTCTCTTCATGTTAGACTTGATTGTTTTTAATCCAGTACGATTGGGTTTTCAGGCGAGAATCGATTGTAGCACCACCAAATTTGGTATGCTAGTAGTGGGAACCATGATAAACACGAAAAAAATTTGTTTAACAAAATTCCAGGAATGGAACATATTTTTATTTTCGTTCAAAAATAAATGAATAAATTTTGCTGTAATCTTGGAAAGTATATGATTTATCGAAAAAACAACTCGACAAGGTGAAAGACAATTCAATTCTCCACAAAAATGATTACTAGTAATTTCTTATGAAATGCGCTCGTTTTCTCAGAACACGTGATAATACGCCGACATTCAGTCTTACCCCCCGCTGAAAGTTCTGGCGGAGCCGAATATTTGATTGGTCACAACACTGCTGAAAATAATCGGAGAAGGAAAAGGAAAAGTTCATATCGTTTCTGAAGACCCTACCTTCTCATGCAAATATAATATGCGAGTATTTGAGTACCAAAAATGTGTTTTGTCGTACTTCACGGAGATTTTTGCGGATAATTCGAGAATCATGAATAATTCAGTAAATATGGAATTATTATACCAAAGCAGCAACCCATACCATCTTTGGACTATATGCAACAATTTTGAAGTAGTGTGACAGGTCCCACTTATACATGCCAAAAAAAAACTTTGTTCTGTTCAGTAAATGTTGAAAATGATCGCTTATTCATATCCTGCATATATGTTTAATAACACTATTGTGAAGCGCCAACCTCAAGCTTGAAATCACATACTTTATTTTTTATGCAAGATGTATATGAGCGATTATTTTCAACATTTACTGAAGAAATTGCCGGGATTATGGGTAAGTTGAAAAGTGAGGCAGGAGTAAAACCCAATTTTTTCTTTGGCATATATAAGTTAGACTTGTCTCACTAGTCTGAAATCGTTGCATATGGTCCAAAGAGGGTACTGATTCCTGCCTCAGTATAATTATAATAATAATAATATAATAATAACACTCTCTCATAAACACTCGTAGAGCGTACCCAAAGGCATAGCCTGTGCGGGAAGAGGACGGCTATTATTATAATTTGATTATTTCATATCAACTGAAATATCCATGACTTTTAGATCCTCCGTAAATATCGTAGAAGGTTATGTGAAGTGGGACAAAAACATTTTAGGTACTCAGAAACTCACATGTTATATTTGCATAAGGAACGATATTCACTTTTTCTTTTCCTTTTACTATAATCTTTAGCGGTTATGACAAATTGCAGTGGCGGAATAAGGCGAGCCTGAAATTTGATATCGTAATTCAATCAGGTTTTCTGAAAAAACGAGCGCATTTTATGAGAAATTACTAGGTATATTTCTTGTGGAGAATTGAATTATCTTTCGCCTTGTTGAAATTGTTTCTTGAAAAATCTTAAACTTTCTGAAACAAGAGCAAAAAAATATATAATTTTTTTAAATAATTTTTTTTTGGTTTCCACCACTGATTTTTTGGTAAACAATTTTTGATCTGAACAGAAAAGGAATCAGATATGATAAGGTAGGAGCAATATCTGAAATTTTGTGAGGTATGAATCTTAATTCTTGGCAGAGAGCCCACCGTTCCCATATATTATTTTATTACTTTATTATTGATGACTCTGCTCGGTCAATCAGTTATGACAGAACGCTATTCGTTATTTCAATAACGATTTGTTATAGCGCAATTCACACAGGCTGTAGACCTCTGATCAGTGATTAACCAAAAAAAAATTTGAAAATTTAAAGTTCAGTATCTCCCAAAATAATATTTTTTTTCGAGGAAAATGTATTGTTTCATTTCGTTTCGATTTGTCATTTTCTACTCCCCATTTCAATTATTGCTCCAATTTCGGAAACACCCTGTATATGATAAAATCGAGAACAATAAATGGCTGATATATTGGATTCAATTCACCATAAGAATTTTTTTCTCGGACTAATCCATACTGTAGCAAACAGGATGACGTCATAAACTACTTTTCGTAGGTTTCGAGTAGGATTGTCTCAAAAAACAACTATCACTCATGTTTCCACTCGGTTATCTACAGATAATTCGTCAAAAATTATACAGTGCAGCTGTTAACTTTTGAAAGGTTCGACGTAGATACATGAAAAAAAAATTCCAGGGTTTCACCGATACTACTCTTCGAAATAAAAAATATGGTGATTGCTCGACAAGGGGCGCGGGGGACACATCAACTCAAAATTTTTAAATGACATGGGGGCTCAAGTGTCACATCGTTGATAAGGGAATTTCATTTTCTTTACAACCATCTATTTTTTTTTATTTAGTGAACTTTTTTTGCAATTAAAATTCGAAATATCAAATATAAATGCTGATCTGAATACCACCCATACCTCGATAAATTTGAACGGTTTGATGTGGAACAATGAAACTAAAAATTTTTTGAAGGGTGTTACCGATACTACTTTTTGAGAGAAGAAATATTGCAATTAATTGACAGGTGGCGCTGGGGGCGCATGTAATTTAAAATTTCGAAAGGAATAAAAATCGAAATTGGAAAAAAAATTATTAACAAAATTCAAAAATATTTAGATGATTGTAAAGATAATCGAATTTCCTTTTTAAACGATGTGACACTTGGCCCCCCATGCCATTTAAAAATTTTGAGTTGATGTGCCCCCTGTCAAGCTATCACTTTATTTTTTATTTCAAAAAGTAGTATCGCTGAAACCCTCGAAACTCTTTTTTTTTTCATATTTCTACGTCGAACCTTTCAAAAGTTAACAGGGGGGGAGGACTATTAAAACACTTTATAAGTACCTATGTTCCCAGTTGTTAGTGTATCGAAATTCTATAATAGGGTTTTTGTCCTAAAGCTCCGAAATAAATTGTATTTATAGAGCACGTCTATAAATAACATTATATCATCGTATGAAGGATTTCACACATATAATTGGTGAACCATGATAAGACCGTTAACAAAGAGACAAGAGCAGGGAATAATGTCTTCCTTGAATATACGAGAGGCTTCTTAGAAGTATGTAAAATTACTACCTTAGTTGAAAACAAGAACGATAAGAACTCGAAATGGAACACACTCATCTGTCTGAGTATTTGATGAAACTTTCTTGAGAGGGTGCTCATCAATTTTCTACGAAGAGTTTGCATATGATATGGTAATCGTTTTACAGAGCGCCTGGGTCATATAGAATGCGCGTATGAAATGAGTTCTAGTTTTATTAAAATTCTGAAAGAATCATAAAAAATATCAAAATCGACGCCAATGATGTTGATAATTTCAGGGCTTTCCATACGAGAAAAGAGTATACTTTCCATTTTTCGTAAGAAAAACCACCCTGCATACATTAAAAAACCGTTAGAGATATATCTACAGTGAGTTTAGAAAAGTTTGCATCATATGGGAAACTTTTTTATTATGCATTCGTCAGAGAAATGTATTCTCCATAAAAGTTGGTGCTTCGCAAAAAACTTCTATTTGAGTTATCAAAATTCTGAATTTCAGCGATGTACAGGGGAGAACAGAAAGTTAAGAAATTTGATCAAGAGTAATCTACCTTTATTTTTGCGCCTCTCCTGTTGCCTCGCCCGACGAATTAACAGCTCAGTTGATATCCCTTCCTCGAGCGAGTAGAGGAGAGATTGTAATGCTCTCTCAACATTATAGCAAGCTATTTTTCACGCTCTCATAAAACCACCACACCCCAGATGAAAACTCCGATACTGTATATGCAGGATATAAATAAGCGATTATTTTGAACATTTAGTGAAGAGAATGCCGATTTTATGGTTAAGTTGAAAATGAGGTAGGAGTAAAACAAAGTTTTTTTTTTTGGCATGTAAGTATAAGTACTTTAAAATTGTTGCATATAGTCCAAAGAGGGTATGGGTTGCTGCTTCAGTATAATAATTCCATATTTACTAAATTATTCATGATTTTCTGATTATCCGCAAACATCTCCGTGAAGTGCGACAAAACACATTTCAGGTACTCAAATACTCGCATATTATATTTGCATGAGAAGGTAGGAGTCTTCAGAAACGATATGAACTTTCTTTCCTTCCTTTTCCTTTTCCTCCTCCGATCATTTTTAGGAGAGTTATGACCAATCAAATAGTCGGCTCCGCCAAAACTTTCAGTGGCGAGTACTAGGAATAATTTTTGTAGAAAATTGAATTATTTTTCACCCGAGTTGTTTTTCCGATAAATCATATACTTTCCAAGATTACAGCAAAATTCTATTTATAAATTTTCAAACGAAAAAAAAATATGTTCCATGGAACTTTGGTAAACAATTTTTTTCCTACGAGCGTGCGGAAAAGTAACTTTTCCGCACGATTTTTGTATTGTTGAAAATGAGGATATTTAGGACTAACTAAATGATCTATGCAACTATTCTGTCTTATTAGTCATTTTGTAGCATTATTATAAAAACTTGTTTATTAAAAACCTTGTTTTTTCATAAATAAGATGGACAAAAATACTCATAGGAAAAATATTGTACCTAACTCTTACGGAAAATGTCTTTTCCGCCCTTAACGGCTTCGCTCCGCGTCGTTCGTGCAAATGCCGTCGCGTGCGGAAAAGTAATACTTTCCGCACTTGTTAGGTAAATAACTATTTTCGTGTTTAATCATGGCTCCAACCACTAGTATACCAAGTTTGGTGGTGCTACAATCGATTCTTGTCTCAAAACCCAATCGTACTGAATTACCAATCAAGAGCCAAACTACAAAATCGAAAATTGTTTTCAATTATCAATATAAAAATTTCCACCAATCGAAAACGCGTATTTAAGCATGAGTGGTCGCTGGCCGAGGATTTTAACAGTCGATACATTTCGTGTTACTTATTACGTTTTTCCCGCTGCTTGTTGACATTTCTCAAAATTTGCCTGGATTGAAGTTTGTTTTCTGCTCACCCTTCCTTCATGATTATTCGTTTCTCTATTTTATTATAAGTTGCTTGTGCGCGTAAGTAAGTTACCGAATAAACAGACAACAAAAATATTCAAAAAGTCTCATAACATAAAAATATATATATATGAAGCTGAAGGTATTACTTGTCAAAGTAAAGTCATTATTACCCTAGGCATGTAAATGACACTATTTACATTTCGTTGTCAAGATGAATTAGTAAACAAATGATATAGGCCAATTGTCTGTTTTGTTGCTAAGCATGTATGGACTATTTACAATGTCGGAAGCGGGAAAACGTTATTTATTCAATTCGAAAGACAGAAATAATTCATCAATACTGATAAAAATGTCGGATTCCGGTTCAGATATCCCAAGCGATATTGAAGAGGCTGCAAGAATTGCTGTGCTGTCATCGATTCCTGCCAAGAAATTGATGATGTAATGAACTTTTCTTAATCAGATAGGAAAAATAAAACATTTCCTAACTGGTGTTGAAAATGGGACGTTATGAAATTCACGTCAGTTTTGAAAAGTGTCACTTTATATGTCAAAATTGGAAAAAAACTATTATAGCACAAAAACATTGCAATGACAGTCTTTGCACTCTTTGCCCGATATAACTGATATCCACAACCCTAGACAAACTACAAATATATTATTCAATTTACCTTTGAGTATGGTTGTTCATGCAGGTTTGTCCACACCATCTTTCCAAAAGGAATTTCACTAAATGTTCACACCGATTTTGAACATATTTCGAGAGCATTAAAAATATTTCAACGATACCACGCCCGAACAAGTGTCAAACCAAAAACTCTCCCTTTATTTACTAATTTCCACAGCTATCTTAGCAGATGATTGTCGGATCGTTAATGCGCTTTCTGTCACAGCCTTCTTTATCCCATACAGTTTCCGTATTGGTTGTTCAGACCAGTGTAATATTATACGCTCAAATGTAATCAGACTTTCAATATTATATTCCTTTATCTAAAATGAACGGTTTCTGTTTCTGAAAATATTTTCGTGGATATTCAAGAAGTAAAATTATCAGATAAAAGCTACCAGTCCATGAAATTCAATACACGTCAAAGCCAAACGAGCTTTGTAATTTTCGTGAATGATAAAAAATTACAAACTGTGGGAGGTAAATTGAGGAATATTTTTCGAACTGGTGGCCCCAACTTCCAAACATTTATGGATTCTCGTTAAAAACCCGCCAAGAAATGCATTCCAAATTTCTCGAGAAAAAATATTTAAGAAGAATTCGTTCTTAACATTTTTTTTGATTTTGTGAGCGAGAATCATGACCGATATTTTGTGAAAAGATCCTAGAAAAAGTCTATAGGAGTAATATCGGGCGAACGGGGAGTCTATCGATGGTGACCATTGTTTGCTATCCAACAATCCTCAAAATTATTTTGTAGAGAGGCTATTCTTGAGTGCCTTACTATGTGATGGGGCTCCGTTGTTTTAGTACCACAGCGGACTTGTAAAAAAAATTGTGGAATTTCCAAATATCATTCACCTGAATTCGAATTTCGAATTCTTCTTTCAGATCTCAGTCAGCCTACTGCTTAGTTTTTAATAAATTAGGATTTACAATCTGATGCATACTCTGATAAATGAGTACTTGTGGATTGTGGAGCTGTTTTTGTACCTACCGGACGTGCTCAATGGAGCAGAACTGGATCTGGATTGGGGCGAGATGAGGAGAGGTGGGACATGAGATTTTTTCTACACCTTCTCCAGTAGTATTTCAGAAAGTGTGATTTGAATTTCATGATAGTCATCTATATTTCGAAGAGGATTATTTGTATTTGAGATTGATGAGTTGATTTTCGGAAATTGTCAATGGACAAGTTCAATGATGTTGTTAATACTATATTTAACGCGATGGAATTAAAATATAGATCAAAAGTAATAAATCAGTGAAAACAATTTTAAAATCCATCAATAAATGACTGAAAAATAGATTATTAAATTAACGTATGTTATTGCAGAACGTCTGTGGTCTTTGCTCGCTTTTGACGTAATGTGATACTATACCACAATGTTCCTCACCCGCGCCAGGGCTCTAATTTTCAAAGTCCCATAACTTTTTTATTTCACATTTTTGTTCCATTTTACTTTAACTTTCATAATTAATCCATAATAAAAAATGAAAACTTGTCCATTGTATTCCAGAAAAGAAAGTTGGTTTTCAGATAGCATCAGTTTAATTTCAGAAAAGTATTCGATTTCAGAAAGCATCAATTGCATTTCAGAATAATCAATTCATCAATTAATCAATATATCAATTAATCAATATAGGATCAGGTAGCTCAGTGATTGGGACTGTCGCGTTCAAAACCATTGACTGCTGGTCGGCTAGGTTCAAATCCTAGTGACTACAGATTTTTATCTGATGGCCCGAGAAAGTGCTGGGAATCGCACGTTAAAAGGTAAGACCTCGTTAATCCTTAGCTTAGCTCCCACAAGTTTCGACTTTTGAGCGCTGCCGTTCATAAGAGGACGACAGCTGGTTAACGAAAAAAACAATTTTAACAACAATTTCAACAACAATTTCAGTAACCATTATTTAAATTTCAGAATTGTCAATTGAATTTCATAAAATATCATATGTATTTCGGAATGTGTCATTTGTATTTCAGATAACGTAGAAAGGATTTCAGAAAGCATGATTTGTATTTTAGAAATCACAAATTTCAACTCAATTCAACTCACTGTTTTGAAAATAAATTGACTCTCTCCGAAAATCAACGCACTATCCTGAAGTACAATTGATACTTTCCGAAATATAGGTAACTACAATTATTCTGAAAATCAACTGACGCTTTCTGAAAATCAACTCACTACTTTGAACTACAATTGATTCTTACTGAAATTGAATTAACTTTTCTGAAATTTAACTCACCATTCTGAATATCAATTGATGCTCTCTAAAAATCAACTCACTATTTTGAAAATAAATTGACGCTTTCCGAAAATTAACTCACTATTCTGAAGTACTATAGTTGATATTTTCCAGAATATTGGTAACTATTCTGAAATTCAATTGATGCTCTCTAAAAATCAACTTACCTACTATTCTGAAATACAATTGATACTTTCTAAAATATCAGCAACTATATTCTGAAAATCAATTGAAGCTTTCTGAAAATCAACTCACTATTCTGGAATGCAATTAATTCTTTCTGAAATTAAACTGACCTTTTTGAAATTCAACTTAAACTTTTTGAAAATCAACTCACTATTTTGAAAATAAATTGACGCTTTCCGAAAATTAACTCACAATTCTGAAGTACTATAGTTGATATTTTCCGAAATATTGGTAACTATTCTAAAATTCAATTGATGCTCTCTAAAAATCAACTTACTATTATGAAATACAATTGATACTTTCTAAAATATCAGTAACTATATTCGGAAAATCAATTGAAGCTTTCTGAAAATCAACTCATTATTCTGAAATACAATTAATTCTTTCTGAAATCAAACTAACTTTTCTGAAATACAACTTAAACTTTCTAAAATTCAACTCACCATTCTGAAAATCAATTAATGCTCTCTAAAAATCAGCTTACTCTTACACTATTCTGAAATGCAATTATTTCTTTCTGAACTCAAACTGACTTTTCTGAAATTCAACTTGAACTCTTTAAATTTCAACCCACTGTTCTGAAAATCAATTGACGCTTTCCGAAAATCGACTCACTATTCTGAACTACAATTGATACTTTCGGAAATATAACTAACTATTCTGAAATTCAATTTCAATTGACCCTTTCTGAAATGAAGTTGACTCTTTCTGAAATACAGAGTCTAGTCTTGTTTTTGAGACTAGACAATGTTAGATGTATTAATTTCAAATACTTGATGTTAAGGGTCTTGGTGGCGCACGAGTTGTGTTCTCGCTTGCTATGACAAGGTACGCGGGTTCAAATAGCCGCGCCCACCGAACTCGTGCATGGCATCACACGTTAAAAGGCAAAGGCTACATCTTTTTTAGCTTGCACAAGTCTCTCGTAAGGGGGCAGCAGGTTGATGGAAATAACAATTTTAACAATTTTTTCAACAGTTGTGATTTTCTTTGCATACTCTTGTGTTTCAACAAGTTGGTAAGTATGCCGTACTGGACTGGAAAAAGATTATGCATGACAAGATTTTGATACTTTCTGGAAGAGGTGAAGCAACACGAGACGAGACTAGTAAATGCGAGACGAGACTCAATACAAGACTTCTCATTTCATTGGACTCATGGGCATCACTACAGTCTCATCACAACAAATCATGCAATTTTGGTATTAAGACCCCAATCCTCTGAAAGCTCTACGCCAATGATGACCATATATTCCGGCACTTCATAATTCCGCCGAAAAGCAGTTGGCCTCTTTCCTCTGACTCCATCGCTGACGACAGCAAAAATAAACTAATTTCATTTCTAGTCCGCAAACTTTGAGGTTGGTTATTTAATGATGTCAATGATTAATGTGCCATTTCCAGGGTGAGCGTTATGAAATATGGGGGACCGTTAATAAACATTTTCATTGTATAATACTATATTCACCACCACCGCAAGAATACTGTTTAGAAATGACACCCTTTCCATTTCAATTATTATAAAACTATGGGGACCATTTTTCAATGCTGACATTTTCCTTGATTACTTACATTTCGCTGCCCAAGAGGCAAAATACTTAGGAGTCATCTTCGACCATAAGTTGACCTGGAATCAACACCTACAAAAAACCATAGAAAAAAGTACTGTAGCCTTCAATCTGTGCAGGAGAATGTGCGGGAAAAATTGGGGGCTACAACCAAAAATGACTACATGGCTTTACGCCAGAGTTATCAGACCCATGATAACGTATGGGTCGGTGGTATGGTGGCCAAAGACCAAGCAGGCAGGAGTGGTTCAACGGCTTGGAGGACTACAAAGACAAGCATGTCTGAGTGCCACCGGGGCCTTGAGTACCACCCCAACAGCCGCCTTAGAGGTCTTGCTCAACCTACCTCCACTACACATATACATCCAAGCCGAAGCCAGGTCTGTCACGAGCAGGTTGCTTAGAGGACAAGCACCTATTAGCAATATGCACGGGAGAGACTACAACAAGCTATATGAAGAGTTGGATAACGACCCGGTTACAAGAATGCCATCAGATGGCATCCTTCCCAGATATAGCTTTGACAAAACTTTCAAGACAAGTATAACGGACAGGGATGCGTGGAAGGGGGGGCCTCCCATCAATGCGGAAATCGCTGTCTACACGGACGGCTCCAAAACGGATGAAGGTGCAGGAGCCGGCATTTACGAAACCAAGCCGAAGATGAAAATCTCACTGAGCTTGGGCAAACATGCGACGATATTTCAAGCGGAAATCGTTGCAATAGACCATTGTGCACAAGAGCTAATAAGGCACGATTTTTCACGAAAAAACATTGCCATATAATCAGATAGACAAGCTGCGATAAAAGCAGTCAACTCAATGCAAGTTACCTCAAAACTTGTTTGGGACTGCATAGAAGCCCTAAAAGAGCTGGGCAGTCAGAATAGACTGATACTAGCCTGGGTACCAGCACACACAGGTTATAGAGGCAATGAAGAGGCCGATACACTAGCCCGAGAATGAGCAAGTAAGTCCCTGAATGGCCCAGAACCGTATTGCGGTATAGCAAAAGCTGTACTAAAAACAAACACCAAATCATGGATTCAACAGAAGTCTCAAGAATGGTGGAACAATGCACCAGGGATGAGACAGGCCGAAGAGTTTATCAAACAACCGCAGCCAACATTCACAGACTATCACTAAGAGGAACACTACTAGAATAGTAGTAGGACTTCTCACAGGGCACTGTAGGCTCAACAAACATATGAGTACAATAGGCCTGGCAGAAGAAATGCTATGCAGGTTCTGTCTGGAAGAAGAGGAAACATCAGTACACATACTATGCCACTGCGAGGGTTTGTCAAGGCAAAGGTTTCTAACACTGGGAGAAGAAAAACCAAGAGCTCCCAGATTCATGGGAGTTCTAAAAACTAGCCTGTGGAGTCTCGTAAAGAAGATAGGGCTAGACAAAGAACTCTAAATGATCTCGAGGACAAACACAATAGATCTGAAAAGGTCGCGGTGTAGAGGCTTGTAGCACGAAAGTCCCTAATATATAATCTATAATCTATAATCTACATTTCGGACATCCATCGTCTTAATGGTTAAAAGATTTCTACTTTTTCTAATTTTTCACAACGTCAGTATTTACCTGAAGATGATTGCTTATTCAAACAATCGAAACGAAGTGAAAAACTGGAAGAGGTGGAAATTTCACTCAGCCAGTATTCACCTGACGACGATTGCGGATTCAAGCAATTGAAACGTAGTATAAAAATTAAAAGAGGTACAAATCTTTCAACCACAAAAGACGATGAACGTTAGAAATGTAAGTTTTCAAGTTACTGCATGGTCTACAACTTTCAAAAAACCCCTGATATTTTCAATTGAGTTACGGAAGTCCTTACCGTGCTACAAGGATTCCTTGATCAATACTACCTTCAAGTTGAATTTCGATATAGAAACAGTCCTGGAGTGACCTTAAAAAACAAGAAATCAGAAAAATCGCTAAAAACGCCACATCATACTCGAAGTTTGTGAAGTAGTCTTGAAATGTCTCAGAATAAAACATCGTGAAAACTAGCACAAGATGAGTCACACTCGAGTCACTTTTGCGCCGAGTCCAGGTCATGAAGTGCCTCGAGCGCCAGCTTTGTTTCTAATGGGAATGGCCACTTACTCCAAGTAGCCTCAGTAAATCCAGAGGTCAATTATGGACCAAATCATTGCCCAGGAAGTACCTCATATTGGCTTAATCTTGGTTTTATATTCCACCAATATAAAAAATATATAAATATTAGAAAACCAGATGTCCTCCTATACCAGAATGTTCACTGCTATAAACCTATACAATATAATAGGAGTATTTGGGTCAAAAATCTATCAGAAAACAACTACTTTCCTAGCTAAGTTTTAGTCATTCTGTTATTGGCAGAGTTCGTATTTTTGAAATTGATTTCTCATAATGATCATAATGGCACAGACAAGTTTATTTTATTCAAAATTTCGGGGCTATCGATTTTTTGATTTAGCATTTTATGCAGATTCAATACACACAGAAAAAAATTGGTACATGAATACAATGAAAAATTTCAGTGACTCAATGAATATTTTTATCAATATTCGTCCAATGAACGCAATCGTTATGTCAATATACCACTGGTTATCCATACTATGAATACGGATCTTAATAATATCAACGAATGCTTTCATTGATATCATGATCAAGTACATTAAATAGGTTCGTTATGGTAATGAATTCCATTCATCAAACAAATGAAGAGTGTTCACCCAAGCAATAAATTCGTTCAACTGATGAAACTGTATTCATCAAATTAGTTATCATTGTCCATTCTTCGAATGAATGCTGTATGATTGATATAATGATATTAGTTCGACGATGGATATTTTTCATCAATCCAATGAACGGTGATTATTAAGTATCGGTATCGGTTCAATCATTATCACGATGAAAAGTTAATTGTGCCAATGAACGGAAAGGTAATAAACGGTATTCATTAATATTATGTACCATATTTTTTTCATGAAATAATATACATTGTTTCAATGTACTTTTTTCTTCATTTCAATAATCTTTTTCAAAGCCGTAACGAAATATGTTCATAGGTCTGAAATTAGATCATCATTGATCTCAGTGTACCCCTTTCCTCACCTCAATAAACTTTTCCGCAGGAGCAACGAAAACTGTTCATAAATGTAAGAAACGATCATCTTTGATCTCAATAAACTTGAATTCGTTGTATCAATAAATACCTACAAATGTCAGTGAATATTTATTCATTGCCACGATGAAAAATGTATTTTGTCAATGAACGGAGATGTAAAAAACGGCATTTATTGATATAACGTACCACATTTTTTTCAGTGCATCGTTCATAATTCTACGATTTTAGGAAAAGTATTCGTGTTTATCAGCTGTGGATAGAATTTTATAGTGCATTGCATGTCTAATTAGCATATTATTGAAACACTCCTACAATGAATAACTATTGATAGTTTCAGTTATACAATTTGGAAGCAGTGTAATTATAATACAATTTACAAATTATTTGCTGGTATAAGTTAATTAACATATTTCTTCTCTGTGATCTTGTGATTTAACTGAGAAACTTGTCATAACTTTTTAATTTAAATTTCAACATTTCATCAAAAGTTCTTTCAATATTCCTCACAGAAGCAAGAAGTAAGAAAACGATTCACTCGGAATACTGTTTTAGGGACTTGGCAACTCATTCTGCAACAAGTTCAGCTCATTGTAAGAGATTTCAGTATCGTAATTAGTCAAAGCAAATTTCAATTCTCTCTGTTTGAGAACCCGATGCGCAAACAGAGAAAAACTGTTCGAAAAATATAACCAGAGTAATTTCAAATCAAACTGGGTAAACTCATCGGCAAGTCTGATAGATTTTCAGAGACGAATTTATATTTATCGTGGGTAAACTCTGTAATTTGGAATTAGTTTGGAATTAGTTTGGAATTATTATTGAATTATGAAAGTGGGAAGTTTATCAAAATTCATATTTCGTTGAAACCCTATGGAATGCTAAAATTTTTTGGATATTTTTGTCTTGGATTTTTCGAAGCTGTCCGGAAACCAAATCATCATCATCATCATCATGAAATATCACCCAAGAAAACGAATGCCGGAAAGAAAAGAGATGACACCAGCTGCACTGCCTACAACCCTCAGAAGTCTTCGAGAGATTTGTTTGAACTAGGGGAGACGAGGTCCTTACCTCTTAAGGTGTGATGCCATGCAGGGACGAAAGATCGTTCAAAATCTTCGATGAGATAACTGTTGCTACTGGGGTATTATTATTTCATTGTCTTCTTTTTTTTGGATTGACGTGGCCGTTACTTGATGGAAATCGATAGTTATGACACTAAGGTAAAAAAACGATTAAAATTTTCACAAAATTTTAATCATTTTTTACCTTAGTGTTATTTCATTGTCATTTGAAAATAGGGGATTTGTTGTATTAGTCATATACGAAAGAGAGCAAAGTTTCGTTGTGAATTTATATTATAGTGCATAGTTTTCAAAATCACATAATTAAGTGAGTTAAACTGTATAGGTTTTATTTATTAAAATAATAAAATAACACGTGTTTATTGTATTTATTGTATTTACTAGTTAACTAACCATATCGTAACTCGGCTGAATTAGTATTTCCGTTAGTTTCACAGCAAAATGGTTGCTTGTAGTAGGAAGAGCAAAAAAAATATGAAGAGAAGTTCTTGAAGATGATAGATATATCAAAATACAAAAGACTTATAAATGAACACCCAAAATGATTTACAATATTTTTCATATCAGGTGTCGAAATATAAGTGAGCTCATTATTTTTTCTTTTTTTCGGTATTCAGTAAGGCAAACTTGGAGAGACCATGATATCGACTTTTGCTTGTTCACAGGCCACTGTTTATTTGGGGGAGATTCAGCTTTTCGTTTTCAGAAGTCTCTCTGCGGAGGGTTGGTCGTAAAGTCAATTAGGAGGGTGTAATACTGAATTACAGTAAAAATTTTGCGATTAGCGGTACAGCGATGGGTAAGTTTATAGAGACAGGGTTATTTGAATACCAGAGTGAGCAAAGGCGTACCTAGAATGACATTTCTGGAAAGGGAGGGGTTAAGCATATAGGAGAAAAGGAAGAAGCTTTATCAGGCAGAAAATATTCTAATAAACAAATACAATAGGTAGATGTACTGGAAGGTTGAGAAGGGGCATATTTTTCAATAATTCATCGATAGCTCAATTAACTTTTTTTTATTTATTTTGAAATCAAGGGGGCGGCTACAGTCCCATGCCCCCTGAATGCGTCAGAGTGTTTCTAATATAGTGGAAAGTTGTGTTTGGTCAACATAAAAGCTATGGAAAGAATTTGTTCGTATTTTTCAATGCAACCAAAACCTTAGTTTTCGGTTCTTCAAGGAAGAACGTCTATCATTGTTTCTGGTGATCTTCTATATAGTAATAGTATTTCATGAAAGTGTGAAAACGGTTTGATCAAGAAAAATGGGGAGGCTGTTTGATCAGCTTTCAAAGCTTCCATTTTATATTTCTTCTCGAGGAAAGAAAAAGCTGTTGATTGCAAGGAGTACTCCTGGACGAATCATGAAAGTAACACCCGGTGGAAACCGGTGAAATGAACAAATGAATAACATTTTATTCTTACAAAATATATACCAATTCCAAATGAGGTACTTGATTCAGTGCTTGATTGCAAAAAGCACTTGCAATGGTCGTTCCAGCATCTTGAAATATGCACTTTTTTCGCATAACGTCATGGAAGGCAGTTTATAAAATATTCCTAACCATTTTTCCACCCTAAATTTTGAAAAATTGATTTATTATTCAATATTGCAAACGTGACTCACTATGTGTAAATTCAAACGCTTCCTGGCTCTGACGTCATTGTCTTCTTGTAATATGATTGGCTGAAGTTTGGGATGGTGCGGACATGGTCGAAAGTGACCAATCAGAATCACTCGCGCACTGACGTACACGGCTTCCCGCCTCTTCTTCTACGCCTGATTGTTTGAATTAGGTAGTTTAGTATGGCGTTTTCAATAATTTTTCTACATTCATGCAAAAATCAAAACTTTATTGAACTATATTTAGTGGAAAAAGAAGTTCTTTATTGCACTAGTACAATAAAGTTTTTATTGCACTCATCTATCATTCTACTTCAACGTTCTGTCATCATGACAAACTTAAACGTTGAAACCCGCACTACATATTTAGCAGATATTCTTAGAGATTGGCAAAAAATTTCAAACAGTTACATATTTTATATTACTTTGTATCAATATTATCAAATTTTCTACTTTGTGTGATAAGCAAGCGTAATTGAAATGTCTTCATCAGTTAATCATCCAATTTTTTTTTCAAATAGGTTGACTTAGCAAAAGTTTGTAACATCCATGGTTGATGTTAAGTTTTAAGAGCGAGTGGAACAGACAGGGATACAAAGAGTTATTCTGGATTCTTGATTCTGGATTCAAATCAGATCAAATATTAACACTGACATAGATTTTATTTTTTTACTCACACACTTATTCATCAGCTACAATATATAATTATGAAATGAAAAGTTTTTTTATTCCAATACGTAATAATGGAGAAAGTCAGAGAAAACATCACATAATGATTCCATTTTTTTATTCACGCATTGATTCATCAACAGCAATATATCGTATTGAAAAATTTTCATATAAAAAACTTATTCTGTTTGTGACTCGTCAGAAGTACTTACCTATATTATAATCTTATTCTAATTCTTCGTTTTCTTTTTGTTTTGATTCGCTGATTATATCGTCAATAACTTGAACCACGTGGAGTTCAAATAGCTATCTAAAAAACAACCGCAATTTTTGATGCATCACTTGAATGAAGAAACGTTGAATTTACATAGATTGTGCGCATCACATTGGTGTCGACGCTTTCAATCTTCTTCATAAATTGGTCCTGGTCTTTGTTCCACATATTTTTTGAAATATGCCATATCTTACATTATTGACGCTTATACAATGATTGATCCCATAAATGACGGCAGTAAACTCCTGAACATATTCAATTTTCGCTTCGACGAAAATATCTACTGGGTCAGTCAATTAATAATAATAATAATAATAATTAACTTTATTCATTGTAGGAAAATACAAATAGGAAATGAAAATATATACATATACATGGAGTGAACAAAGTGATTAGAGGGTAAGTGCAAGGCACTTGTTTCCCATAAAATTAATATTAACAGACAAATAATAATAAATACGTAGCAAATATAAAGTAGATGTAAAGCTATAAACGCTATAAAGTATAATAATGTGATAATGTTTAAAACAATAAAAATAAAAATAAAAATATTAAAAATATTAAATGTGGACTGAAAGTGGACTAAAAATATATATACATAAAAATTATAGAATGTTAAAATTTAAGAGAATATAAATGTAAAACTATAAAATATAGTATATAAGGTCAGCTAAAATGCCATAAAAAGTACACAAATCACTGATACATTAAAGTATAACACAATAGAATAAAATGGTTATATATTCCATCAGGGTTCAAATATTTGGGAAAACAATTTTCTTTCATTTTCATGTATAAACTTCTTTATCTTTTTTTTGAAATTATGTTTGTTCTTACATTTTTTTATTTCTTCAGGCAGAGTATTATAAATTTTTATTGAAATGTAAGAGTATGATCTTTGAGTTTTGGATTTTGTAACATGCGGGAGGATGTGTTTGTTACGGTTTCGTGTGTTGTAGTCATGGTTAGGAATATCCGTTTCATGGTTTTGGAAGTGGTACCTCATATTCACACAAAGGTAAAATAATTGCCTAATATCCATTATTTTTAATTCTTTATAGAGGCTATTGGAATTATATCTGGAGTTTTTCTGTAGGATTAATTTCAGAAACCGTCTTTGTACTACCTCCAATCGATTTAGATGTATTTTGTGAGCACCACCACAAGCTATAATACCGTATCGGATATGACTTTCTACGAGGGAGAAGTAGATTACTTTCATTTCTTCGATGGGTAGGTAATTGTTTAAATGTTTAAATTTAAATAGAATGGTTTGGAGCTTTCTGGTCACATATTTTAAATGATAATCCCATCTCAAATGTGTGTCTAGATATACTCCTAGGTATTTTATTACATTTACACAGTTTAATTTCAATATTTTTCCATCTATATTTATTTCTAGTTGCTGGAAAGGAGGGACGCCTGATTTATTGCAACTGAACGGCAGAACGTGGGTTTTTTCAAAGTTTACCGTCAATAGTTTGTTATCAAACCAATCTTTAATAAATTTGAAATCCATTTCTGCAGTATTTTTCAATTCCAGCCATGTTGGAGCCTGATAAAAAATAACAGTGTCGTCAGCGTATCCTATTATGTCACCTTTACTAGCAACTGAGAACAGTTCATTTATATATAGGTTGAATAACACTGGACCCAGAACTGTGCCTTGGGGTATTCCATACTCTATAATTTTTGAGCTACTTGAGTCATCAGCAATTTTTACTTTCTGGGTCCTTTTATTTAAATAGCTTTCCATGAGCATATAGCAGTTTCCTCTTATTCCTATTTTTTCAAGCGTCTCTAAGAGTAGCTTATGGCTGACAGTGTCAAATGCCTTTTTTAAATCTATGAATAGGCATAGACACGGAGTTCCTATTTCCAGAGCTTGGTGTATTTTCTCTGTGATGTGTAGGATAGCATCTTCTGTGGAGATTTGTTCTCTAAAGCCAAATTGTTTGGGCGAAAGAAGCTTAAATTTATTTATAAAAGATAACAGTCTTCTTTTCAATAGTTTCTCGAATACTTTTGATAGATTCGTTATCAGTGAAATTGGCCTATAATTGGTGACGATGTTTTTGTCCCCACTTTTGTGTATCGGAATGACAACTGAATTTTTGAAAGAGGTTGAGAATTATGTGAATATATCCTGGGAATCCATTCGTCCTGAATATTTTTAGAGGCTTACAGTGGGTTTATACAGCGAATACGGTATAATAAGGAATAGTATAAGGAATGAGATAAAAATATATCCGTTCATACAGTTATATAAGGATTAAGAATCAACCAATGAAATCACGGCTTTTTTGACAATGATGTTCATGAGTTGATGTCTACTGATAACTTCATCTCCACTTGAACATTTTTCTGTGCCATCTGTGCTTTCACAAGCAATTTCAGTTATTTCAAATCGCAAGTTATTTATTTTTTATATGTGTTGTATATTTTGCGAGATAATGGATGACGGTGTACTGATTGAGCTGGTGCCTATGTTTACACAATTATATATGAAGGATTTGAGGATGAAAGAGAACGCCTGGAAAACTATCGAGGTAATTGTAGATGTAACACGTAAGCAATGTATTCGGATTGTTGGCATTTCCCTAATTATTATCATTATTTTACAGCTGAAGCCTGTGAACGCAGATGGAAGATCCTGAGAAATAAATATACTTCTTTGAAGAGAGAACACAAATATACTCCATCAGGTTCTGAGGCATCTGAGATTACTTGAACCTGTTTTGAGCTAATGAGTTTCTGAGACCGGTATCTGCTAACAAGAAAGTGAGTATTTGTTCAAATCGAATAGCTGTTAGTAAAACATATATTTTCAAGTCATATTCGAACCTCAGCATCAATAGAAAACCAGAAGCCACAGAGTGACACTCAATGTCTAGCATTTTAGAACATATTGTGAAAATATCCTATTCATATTTTCGAACAAAATATCTTAAATTACTTTCAGACTGTTGCCCCATGTAGGTACTAACCAGGTTAATTTTAAATTAATTATATAGATATACCAATGTCATAATGTGATATCAAACCACAGAATTTCTCAACAAACTCTACAGTGAACTATTAGGTACTGGTCCACCATCATTATTCATTATTTTATTTTTTTTATTTATTTCTAACCTTTCATAGGCATACTGCTGGGCTGTTGTTGTTTACCTGTTTTAACTGAAGGTTTTGTTGCATATTCGTTGCAAATTTTTTCGTTCTTCCGTATTTTAGATTTGCAAAGTTTTCTTCATATGTAATAGTCTGTCCATAATATTTTGCATCTTAGTCCTTTCATTCATTTTCGTAAATTCCAGACTTTTTTAAATACTCGAATTTGTCCTCATACCAAGTTCCTTAAAAATATTTCCAAAGTTCTTGCACCGATATATATTCATTTTGGTTTGATCATTTTTGAAAGTCGAAATTTCGTTTAATCCCAACCTAAACATGTTCTTCTTATAATTTTAGGTATATCACTCGAAAAAACGTTACTAACTGCTATTTCACCATCATTGTCACCCCATCTTTTTTAAACCTCTCCAAAGATCAAAACTCTGGTAATTCATAACTTTCAGGTTGAATGGTTAGGTGGAGGTTACTAAAATGAAAACATGTACTAATATAAACGGTATTCCAAAAATATATCATTTCCCTAGCTATCATAGAACACAAGCAATAGGACTTTGACGCAGTATTGTCTCACCCTCTGTACATCAAGTTGGTGTTTGGTCAATTTGTTAGGTACCTAAGTGTTGTAACAATTACAGATACACGTGTAGTTTGAAAAATATCAATTGCACATGGAAGTTATATTTGTATCAGAATCGTATGATATGATCTCTCTCTACTTGGCTTGATTGAGTCGAAGGATGATTTCCGATGTTTATAAAATTAGACTTTTTTACTTCACCTCAAAAATAGTATATTAAAGTATAAGTGGATAAAAAGGTCTTTCAAACACGCGCGATTTTTCGAGCACAATACTTTACGTTATTGTATACAATTGGTGCAATTTGCATAATACTGGTTTCATTCTTACAAATAATGGAAATAAGAACTTATAATGTAAAATGGTTGAATTCGTGATGTGACATCAGTATACCTTTAAAAGTTTTTTCATCATAAAATTGTCATTTAGACTTCACGATTCTCGAGTTGTTGATGTAGCGCGTTGTCGAAAATTCGATTTGCACACGCTGAGTCGGAAACGATTTTATTTTTCTGATTGATGAAGGCATGTATGAGTGTATACATATATATATTGGATATATTTTTAAAAGAATATGAAACCAAAAAACCTACACAATGACTAACCGAATATTAATGGCGGTGGACCTCTGGAATTATTTTTTTAATAGTAGGTCACCGAACAGCCATAGAGCACTGTTAAAATTGCCTTTATAATTAAGAAAAAACAAGTGATATTTTATAAAACGGAAATAAAACAACTTGGTTTGAAATGATTTCTTATTTTCAATAAATGCAATATGTTCACTTAACATTAAAAAAACAAAATTAAAACACAATAACCTACTTTTATCGAATCGTTGGAAAAGTGCTAATGATATAGACATTTCACATATTCCACAATATAATTATTATTTTCCAGGTCGATTCGAACCAAATGAATCAATGCGGCACTAAACACACATCTACACCAAGTTATAAGAGCATATCAGTCGAATACGCTATTAGAGTCTGCAGCTGAGCTGAGTATCACACCTTCATGACAATCAACAGTAACATTTTACCTGTAGAAAATATTAACTGAAGTAACAAGATAACACCCCAAACACACTTAGCACCTTCATGAAGCACTGAAAACCAGTAAAACACTAAAACAGTGGCCAAATTAACCAAAGGCAAAACGAGAAATGAGAATTTATCGGAAGTATCCCCAACATACAACATGGCGACCATGGCGTCATAAACGAACGAGCCGACGAGCGGACGTGCGCGAGATGCGGTCTGTGATTGTAATTGGCCACTATAATGGCGGGAAATTTAAAATGACAAGAACCTTATAAATGTTATTCATTCAAAATTGTTAGTAAGATCACTAACCGACGGATCTCCCATCATTGTTAACCGATATCTCAACAAAAGTTTCTAGGTTTTTTTTCTTACATATTTTCCACCCTTTCAACTAAACATACCTATATAGTTGTTCTATATAATATGTATATGAGGACGAAACTTCCATTATTTTATTCGGGTAAAATATATTGACTGTATTCAAAGTCGTGAGCGATATTTGTCAACTCGTTTAATTCCGGTTTCCGGTTTTTTACATCATTTTGTATGTGCCATGGAGTGACGTCTTAATGACGTCAGTTGATGACATCTACCGATACATATGTCAGAATGAGGTGATCAAATGACGTCGTGATGACGTAATTTCAACTGACGTCATTAATTAGTGATGTCAAAATCACGTCATATTTAGGTACTATGACGTACTTGACTAGAAAATCACCTTAAATCAACGTCATTTTGACGTACGCTGGCTGCCTAGGATGCATGTCATTAGCTTTTATCCAATATTCTAGACGAGACCATCGGTATATTCTTTTGCGGTTCACTTTTCTTCCCAAAATTCCCATTCAAATCATCTTTTTCAATAGTTTTCGCCCGTCAATCAATTATACCTACTATTTTTAACGCTTCATATTCTACAGATTTTCCGCTTTTTTATTTTGCTTTCAATGTTCGATTCATTCTGTGACTGGAGCGCAATATTTAATCTGAAATGCTCGTGCAAATTTTCAGATTACCACGAAAGCGAATAGGAAAAACAATCACCGAATTATTCAATTCGGTCCTGTACCGCGCTAGAGTTGACAGCTGGAAATGGGCGGAGTTTGAATTTATTGTTCGAAAACGCACTGCCATCTAGCGATATAAGTTTCTTATTTTGAGGGCTAAAGACCGTTAAATGTGTAAAAAGGGACACCAGTTTAAAAAAACTTATTACGTCATCCTTCCTTTCAAACAATCGGTGAATGAACAGTGTTCCTGAGACGTTCTGAGTTTTGCTGCCCTCGAAAACCTTTTATTGCTATTATATTTTTATTACTCATTAATGTTATTTGAACTAACTATATGCGTTTCACTAATATTCTGGTTATGACATATTTTAAGCTCGACAATTTATATTTTATGATTTTACTGAATGCGAACAAGTTCGAACAACTTTTATAATCCACCAAATGAATAAATTAACAGGGAATTAGTGGCTTACTTCAAAAGTTGCTATGAGGTAATAAAGGTTGAGTTTCCTGAAAGGAAAATGGGAATACAACCCACAACAGAGTGCACATCATTAAAAATTCATGAGGATTTTCTGAAAGAGCTGTAGTCAAAAGTTCAATGCCTTAGCGCTTTTTCATTTTTTATGAGTATTATCAGCAAAAATTGATGGTTTCGAATGGCAGTAGTTACACAATTTTTCACAATAATGAAATGAACAATAATAATAATTTTCCTCTAAAAAGTTCCCGAAGGCATACCATGTAGGGGTGTTGAGAGCTAGTTTTATTTACTTACTATGAGGTTCAGAGGTGTTGCCATACGAGATGTTGGAAAACCTACCCAAAAAACGCGTTGTTAGGAAAACTTCTATGAACAGTATTCCTCTCTACCACCTCATCAACCAAAGAAATTGTATAAGATGTTATTATAAAGAGGTTCCAGTTTCCCAAGCCATTTCAAGATAATGAAATTGAAAGTGTTAACAAATGATTCCGAGTGATTCCCGGATATTACGAGAATCGAAGTGAGTATTTTCTCGAAATTCTCTTGTAATTAGGAGTCAACATCAAAACCAAAAAAATATGGAATCTTGTGAAAACTATAACAGGCCAAACAAAACACAAGTCACAATTATGATTTTGGTTCGAAAATATGAACAGGACATTCATAAAATCTATTGTGGAATCATCTGCGACTGAAAGACATACTTTAGTCGCTATTTTCCATCGTTCAAGGTAACCTCTTGGGAGGTATTCATGTTGAAATGGGGAACATTCTCCATGAAAATTGAAAAATGTGATTTATTTCTAATATCTAACAGAAAACAACTACTTCCCCTGCACAAGCCACGCTGGACATTGAACTACATCTGATAGATATTGTGAAAAGACTCTAACTGAAAAGAAAAAATCTAAAAGTGAAAATTTGCATTTTCATTCAAATAGCTGATTTTTTTAATTCTCTCTAGTTTTCACTTAAAAAATTATTAAATAAATGACATTATTATCTAATAATCTAATTAGATAATAATCTAATAATCTAATTAGATAATAATCTAACTTATTGAATGATTTTTTCAATGAAAACTAGAGAGAATTAAAAAAATCAGCTATTCTTTCAAAAAATCTGAAAGTGAAAATTTGCTTTTTTATTCAGATATCTGTTTTTTTTTTTATTCTTTCTAGTTTTCATTGAAAAAATCATTCAATAAGTTAGATTATTATCTAATTAGATTATTAGATTATTATCTAATTAGATTATTAGATAATAATGTCATTTATTTAATAATTTTTTAAATGAAAACTAGAGAGAATTAAAAAAATCAGCAATTTGAATGAAAATGCAAATTTTCACTTTTAGATTTTTTCTTTTCAGTTAGAGTATTTTCACAATATCTATCAGATGTAGTTCAATGACCAGCGTGGCTTGTGCCGGGGAAGTAGTTGTTTTCTGTTAGATATTACAAATAAATCACAATTTTCAATTTTCATGGAGAATATTCCCCATTTCAACAAGTCACAATGTTTTGCTAGACGATGAAACTGAATATAATTGAAATATTATTGTTAATGCGTTTGGCCACAGCCGACTTAATCTCCCGAGCCGTGGTGAGAAAATCGGCAACACCGCATGGAAAGCAATTTGACGTCCTACTCATTCATTCTTTGATGTGAATTTCTCGGTTTATTCGGAAAAATAGGAAAAAAACTTAGGAGATTGAATTTTTAGAGAAGAGAACGACGATTAATGTGGATATTCAATTTTCTTTTCATCACAAACTGGAATCGCAATATATTCAATTTCTTATATATCTGTCAAGTTTGTTTTTTCCATGCCCTAAAATTAAAATTTAGGGAGATTTTTTTAAATTATTTTTTCTGATAAGTGTAGAAGCCACAGAAATGATTTTTTTCAGATTTTTCATTTGAAATCTGACTGATGAAAATAATTGTTATTGGAAGGTACCTATACAGAATGTGCCAAACTACCTGAGTTTGGTATTCGAGAATTTAACTGGTAGTTATCGACCGAATACTGAAACATAGAATAAATAATTCAAATCACCATTCAGAAATTTGTCGTAATATTCATATTTGCACATCACTGATCCTTTTTTTTAATCGTCCACGACCAACATAATACCCTTCGGTCAAGCCAGAGTTATATTTTACATGAAACTCAAACTTCTATTACTGCTCAGAAATATCTTTGACCCGCCAAACATCATTTCAAAATTACCTTTTTAAGAGCGTTGCGAAATAGATTGACTTCACGTTTCACGATGGCTCGTAAATCTCTTTCAGAATTGCATTTTCTCAAAAAGTAATGACACTTTTATGCAATAAAGATAACCCACGAGCTCGAGATGTATTTCGCGCTTTCCTGTTATTTTCCTCAAAAGGCTACGAAAGCCAAATGCCACACTCGCTTCGCGCTTCGTTATATTTTCACATCCAAGATGACGAATCTAATCATACAAGAGCGTTTTCAGCAATGCCGGCTACTCAGTGAACCATGCAGAATATATTCACGTGCGTGAAATCTACAGACAGAGATAGATGCAGAAAATACACATTTTTTCAATTGGTGCCCCTTTTTACCTATTTAAAGCACGCCTCAGAGTGTGCAAATCTAATTATCAAAAACGCGCGTTTTTCAAAGTTACCATGGAGTCTAAATGACAATTTTAGGATTATTGATCTGATAGGAGTGCCTTGTATCACTTCCCGGACTAGTCCGGGAAGTACGTACTTTCCGGACTAGTCCGGGAAATGCCCGAATTTCAATATAAATATTTATATAAATAAGAATTAGAATGTTTCTGTTAGTACCTATCTTCTGTTCGCATTTCGATATTTAATACAAATAAGAATTAAAATGTTCGAAATTTTCTTCTAGAAAGAAATATAAAAAATAATAATAATAATAATAATAAAGAAATTTATTCAATAAGCTGAGATTACAATAAATGACAGGAAAAAAATGGATTATTCAGCTCATCAAAAAAGCTGCATTCAGTTCTATTACCTAAAAGGTAAATAGACCTGTTTTTCAATACAGCTAGTCTTCCATAAATATAGGAAGGTGCAGGAGCTACTTTATTATAAAACTAATGTATACATACTTAAAATATGTGCATATTGTAAATAGTAATTCTTAATTAAATCTAATTAGAATATGACGAAACCCTAAATCTTAAAATTAGGTACTAACAAATTATTGAGGAGTAATCTTTTCAAGTGGAATTTTGCAGCATAAATTGACTTGTCTTTGATTTCAGAGGGAATTAGATTCAGAACTTTACAAACAACATAAGAAAATGATCTTTGATATAAGTTTGTGTTATGTTTTGGTATTGTGAGGGTGTCTTTTCTCCTGATATTTATGTTGTGTACGTCAGTTCTGAATCTAATTTTCTCATGTAAATAAATAGGTGATTTATTTTTTATGATTTTTAAAAATAATATACTTCCGTGCAAGTAACGCCTGTGTTTCACTGTAAGCCATTTCAGTTCATTCAACTTGCTCGAAACTCCCCTTTGAAATTTCCTTATATTAAATATTATTCTAACACACATATTTTGCATGTTTTGCAATCTGCTATTTTGGAAGGCCGTTAGACAAGGTCCATACACTATATCGCAATAGGTGATATGTGATAATACAAGAGATTCGCACAAGATAGATTTGGTTTTTGTGTTTAGTATACTTCTATTGCTGTATATTAATTTTATATTAGTCATACATTTTCTTATAACATGATTTACATGCTGTTCAAAGTTGAGATCTGAGTCCAAATATAGCCCTAAGTTTTTTGTGACATTGGTTAGAACAAGTGATTGATTGTTTATTGTGATATCAACAGGAGCTGCATATCTATTTCTGGACACCTTACGTCCAAACAACATTACCTGAGATTTAGAAGGATTTATTTCCATACAATATTTTTCCGCCAATTCCGAAAGTGCTGCAAGGTCTTCGTTAATAATAATATTACTATTATCCATTTCTGAACAGGGATAAGAATAGTATATTTGCGAATCATCAGCATAGAAATGAGATTGGCAATTTCTCAAGCATTCCCTGAAGGTGGATGTGTATATTGAAAATAACAGAGGCCCTAAGATGGATACCTGTGGTACACCGCAAATAAGCTTCAATGGTGTGGATTCATAATTCCCATATTTGACAATCTGACTTCTATCGGACAGATAGCTCTTCATCAATTCTATTGCACCGTTTTCAAATCCATTGTAATGCAACGTAGCTAACAATAGCCCATGATCAACCCTGTCAAAAGCCTTCGAGAAGTCAATAAGTACTAATGTTGTTAGTTCATTTTTGTCTGCTGCTGACAGGATGTCATCAACAACTGTCAGCAACGCAGTAGTGCAGCTATGGTCCTTACGGAAGCCTGATTGGTTATATGGAATTATCGAGTAAGTATCTAGAAACACTTTCATTTGAACACACATAAGTCTTTCGTATAGTTTTGATAAAGTCGGAAGTATACTGATAGGTCTCAATTGCTTGAATTCATTTGGATTTTTGACTTTCGGAAGTGGTATTATATAAACTTGTTTCCATTGAGCTGGGAATTCGCTGTTACGAATACAATAATTGATAATATGTGTTATATATTGTATTATTGTGGGGCAACAGTAAAGTAGCATTTTGAGTCCAAGCCTATCATTCCCAACCGAATACGACTTAATAGACAGTAATGCACTATATACCATTTCTTCTGACACCTGTTGGAAAAGAAAATTACCAATGCCATCTTTGTTATTATTATTGAGATATTGCATTATGTCAACATCAGCTACAGTTGGCGAAAGTGAGGACTGAATGAAAAAATTGTTTATTTTATTTACATCTGCCAAATTACTTGGAAGATCATGATTTTTATTTTTTGCATAAATATTCAGTTTATTGAGCTCTTTATACAAGTGTTTTGTTGATTTGTTTTGGCGGAATGTATAATTTAAATATCCTTTTTTTTTCATTGTTGACTGCCTTATTGGTGAAATTTCTAAGTTCTTTATAATAGTCCCAGTGACTTTGAAGCTTTGTTCTTTTGAAGCGTTGATGTGCTTTGTTTCTGAGTTTGATTAAAAACTTTACATTTTCTGTCAACCAGGGTGGTGGTTTTCTTTTCTTGTTCAACAATAATTCATGTTCTGCAGCATGTTTATCAAAGTATATAAATAAATGTGTCTCGATTTGTTATTCTACACGGTTACCGAAAAAATTGTGTACGCAACACGTCCGAAAAGAGTTTTTTTGGACTCGCAGACTTCCAGGACTCGCTACGTTCGTCCTAGAATCTTGTCCACTCGTCCAAAAAAAAAGTGTTTTCCGGACTTGTTACGTAAATTACTATTTCCAATATATTCAATATATTGGATTTATGTTCAATATATTGAATTTCTTCGAGAATCTGAAATGTTGAAAGGATAATTGAATATTCGTGTTCCTGTTGAATATAAATCATATCTTGACTAAAAGAGAATGCATGTGTATTGCGGTTTGTGCAAAAGTGGCTCGTTTTTACTGTTTCATTGAAATTTAAATCGACAATGAATTTATTGAAAGTTTCAAGCAACCATATAGATGGTATGATTCAGGGTTATTTTCTGAGTGACATGCATTATGACCAAATACTAGCATTTCTATATGTGAGACATAATGTGGAGATGAGTTTATCAACACAGAAACGTAAACGCACAATGAAATTGTATAATAAAATAAATTTTTCCGATTTTTGCGCAGTGATTGATTTCATCCATGCTGAGAAAATATCTGGTCAATTATGCGTGTATAGTTAGATTCATCAGAGAGAAAGCGTCTAGGGATCCCACAAATAAAAAAAATAAAAAAATAAGAAATAAAATTATTATCAATGTTATTATCCAATATATTGGATTTTTTTTCAATATATTGGATTTTTTTTTCAATATATTGGATTATTTCGGAAAAATAATTTTTTCTATTTTTTATATATTTTTTTATTTAATTTTAATTTTTCACTGTGCAAAAATCGGAAAATGTATTTTCTTAATCAATTTATGGTTCTGAGTTTACGTTTCAGTGTTGATAAACTCATCCCTACATTATGTCTCAGATATAGAAATGATTTCGTCATAATGCATGCCACCCAGAAAGTAGCACAGAATTATATCATCTATATGGTTGCTTGATAATTTCAATGAATTACACATGCACTCTCTTTCAGTCAAGATATGATCTCTATTCAACAGAAACACGCATATTCAATTACCCTTTCAATATTTTAGATTCTCGAAGAAATCCAATATATTGAAAATAAATCCAATATGTTGAAAAAAAATCCAGTATATTTAATTTTTTTATTTTTTATATTATTCTAATTTTTTATTTTATTTTATTTGTTAATTTTTGTTATTTTTAATTTTTTTTTATATTTGTGACCCCTAGACGCTTTCGTTACCTCATAACGGCAAATGAAATATTACAAACAAATGCAAAACTTTTATTCAAACATTAACGAAAGGTATACTGATGTCACATCACGAATTCACCCATTTTACATCATAAGTTCTTATTTCCATTATTTGTAATAATGAAACTAGTATTTGTGATTTCAAAGTGTACCAATTGAAAAAAATAACGTAAAGTATTCGTGGATAATTGATCTTTCAAACACTTGCTCTATTTCGAGCACGACCGGAGTGCTCGAAAAATCGGGCATATTTGAAAGACCTATTTATCCACTCATACTTCAATATATTATATTGGAGTCGTAGCTCGGTGATCCCAGCATCAAATCTTGCATTGACAGGTGAGATCCCAATCATTTTAACTCAGGAAAATTCTAGTGGAACTCCCAAAGTATGCTCACTATTACTTTTAACCAGATTGAAATGTTTTTTTTTTCCTTAGTCGCGGATACAACTTTGTTTTTTTTTACATCCACTTGCAGTATTTTCGCTTGTATCTAAATGTTCCTCTACAGTGTGACCCATTTAATATAAAAGCACCCTTATAAAACATTTTTCAACCGATTGGAATGATTTTTTTTCGTTAGGTAGACATTCAGAAAGTCCACTGGACACCAAATTTCGTGGATAAATCTCCATCTCCAGGGCCAACTAATCTTATTTTTCAAGGTCAAAAATCTGAACAAATTACTAGCGATTTTGTTAGAAAAATCTGACATCACCACTGGATTTGTGACATGTTCAAAGGGTTAATATCACCTATAATTTCATAATTTCATCGCCTTGGGAGGCGTTGTCTAATTTCATCGCCTTGGGAGGCGTTGTCTGAAAACCAGAACATAAAAAAACAGATAGTCTCGTTAAAAAAACGTTCAAGTCTAAAACCCAAAATAAAAAAAACATATGAAAGTCGACACAATGAGTGACAGATCTCATAAAACACCCCGAGTTTCTTTATCGAAAATGTTCCTATCTAACCACGATTGACTTACCCTGTATAATGCTAGCGATGAACTAAAACAATTGAGGAAGTCTAGACCACTATAGAAAATCTGAGATCATAAACATACCTAATGAAGAGGATTCTGGATGTTTCTGCTCTCAAAATATCTAACGATTCTTTCAGAATTTTGGACGATGCTTTTCCTGGTTCGCAAATATATATTATTCTTGACAACCAATCTGTCACACAGTTTTCCTTTTAGTAGGCCCATATTTTTGCGCTGAAAACATTTCCTTGTGTCTTGGAATATATATAGCAATCCGTTAGAAGGCCATTAATTCAAAAGAGGGGAAACATGGGAAAAAAATATTGTTAATTTTAAAAGCTTTCCATAACTTCGGGCATTCGGATGAAAACATCAAACTTTCGAGAATGTCATGCTTATATAAGTTGTTTTCTATAATGAAACTATAGTTCAAATGATTTTCACATAAAGAGGGTTTACAAAACCACGACAATTGTTTCGCTTTACAAAAGCTTCTTCAAGTGGTGAAGATATACATATATATATATATATATATATATATATATATATATATAGTATATCTTCACCTTTGATTAGCGAAACAATTGTCGTGGTTTTGTAAACCCTCTTTATGTGAAAATCATTTGAACTATAGCAAGTAAGAGGTTAATGAATAGATTTTGAGAAATCCCAAAAATGTTGTTTACTTCTGGAGATATTCGGAAGAAAACAAAATTGGGCGATTTGGTTTTTATTTTTTTAAGTTATTTGAAAAGTTTCGAAAAAATCAAAGGCACTTTCTCATTGCCACCTTTTTACGTCTACAAAATGGCGTTCACAAAATCTCCATACAGCGTTTGGATTGGAAGAAACCATCATCCACTTTGTTTTTTTATATGGCACGGAAAAAATGTACACCCTGTATGATATTGCATTTTTTATTGCGAATGCAACAACGTACGGCACAATATGTGTTCCTCGTTTCCAAAATATAATAAAAACATAGGCAAATTGGGATTTCTCAACATCTATTTATTGACCCATCAATCGCGCATTTTATTTTGCCTGTGTAACTGTTACCGAGGCCCTCATGCTGTTCATCATTATCTTAGGCACACCGTATAATATATGATTGGAATGTTCCATTTGAAATAAAAAAGTATCTGCTACTTTCTGATACAAGCGGCAACACTGTATGTATGAAAATATCCTAGACGGATAGAGTTTTCTCCATTGTGTGGCCTATGTAGTGTAGCTTCTGCCGAAAGGTCCTTTTCGGCATTAAAGCGATGAAAAGCATGGTTTAGATCGAACATAACTGAGGAACGTTCAGCCTTGTCCTTTTGCACATCCACCGAGATACAGAAAAAGTTATAGACTGTATTACAGATTTAAAGAAACGCTAAACTGATTTCACAATTTCACAGGTAGATGGATTGAAAGGCGAGGACCAATAGAATGGCCGGCTAGATCTCCTGATTTATCACAATTAGACTCTTTATGGGGTCATTTGAAATCTGAAGTTTATGTTACAAAGTCAACTTCTCTTGATGATCTACGCAGGAGAACTGTTGTGGAGTGTCGTGCAGTGACTCCAGAAATGTTGAGCAATGTGCGAAGACATTTCGAAAATCGCTTATACTTCTGTATGGAACTGAAAGGTTCACATTTTGAACCTTTTCATTAAAACTTCAACAACATTTGACCGATCCTCAATTTCAGTACACCGATATATTTGGGATGGAATTCTCTTCAAAATGATCACAAGTATAGTAGTTCCATTAAAAATTCTGAAGTAGAAGGCGCTGGGGATGAGAGGGTTGACATCGCAATGATGATATATTTGGTGGAAGTTAAATGAAATGAAAATCGACGGGTCTAAGCGATTTTCAATTTTTTCACGAGTTCGGAGACTTGGGGGTAACAAGTTTTACCTGGGATACACATTTATTTTTCTCGAAATGTATTTATCAATTTGTGTTGAAAAAGATAATTCATAAATTGTTTTTATATTTTGTGTTTTACAATAGGTATATGTAGGTAATTTTATAATTTCCAAAATAGGGGCGCCCCTCCTGGATATGTTTTACTCCCTCCCCCCCCCAGAAAAGTTGCCTAGATCCGCCCTTGTGCACCATTAGCATAAAAGTTAAGCGGCTACGTCTGCATTCAGTGGCATGACAATAAGTGAAAGTCACATGCACTCTGGATATATGCGAATTGATTGTGAAGGTGAAAAAAGCGAGCGAAAAACGGGCGAAATGGAAAATGGAAGTAGGAGCAGTTTCCGTTTGCCGCTTCGGACAAATAGTGCAGTATACCCGGCAGGGCGAAGAGAGTTAAATATAGCAAACTAGGGCAAAGCAACAGATCGGTGAAGGTCTCCAATCCCGAACCAGGCCAACCTGTAGCGTCTGCTCGCGATGTTGCCGATGTGTTTAAAAATTCACTACACCTTTTTTAATTATAATTCAGAAAGTTTATGATGTATATGAGAAAATATAATTTGTAATTCAGATTAGTGAATTGAATTTTAGAATGTGTAATTTGTAAATCAGGTCAATGAATTGTTAATCAGAAAGTGTAACATGTACTTCAGAACGCGTAAGTTTTTTTTCATAGAGTATCAACTGTAATTCAGAACAACCCCTGTATGTATTCTCCTAGAGCCCCGAAAGTAAATAAAGTATCCCACTATCAAATCCATTATAGCTATGGCAAGATCAAGGCAATTACCCGATGTTGTCCTTATATGTGATAATGCACCTTTTCATTTTAGATCCCAGATAGCACTGGACGTCCCGAGGATGTCCATTTTATGTCCCATTTAGGTTCGAGCGTCTCAGAACCTAATATGGACATCCTGGGGACATACGACTCCGAACGCTTTTGAGACATCCGATGCGAATGTCCTCAGAACGTTCAAACTCAAGCCAAATTCATATTACCGTCATACATACCGATCATAAATTGCATATTATATCTTCTACTGAGGTTATCTAGCTCAGTGAGCTTCTCCAGTTGTCACCGCCTACGAATAAAATCGTGTCTGTGATTGGTTGACTACTGTTCATATATTACAGACTATGCACTAGAATACACGGCATAAGCGCTCCCACCATTATGATTAAATTGAACAATTTTGGATGAATAGTCGTTATATCGTTATCAATTTTTCATGGTTATTCTGTTCGCGCTAGGTTAGTCAGGTCAGGTAAGGTTTGCTAGTAATTCGCGTATTTTCAACTCAATTTGCATTATTATTCTCATCTTTTCATTTAAACTTCCCGCCATTGCACTGACCAATCGCAGAGCTCTTATTGCGTGTCTTTTATTGTTGTCTTTTATTGTTGTCTTTATTTCAGTGAGTTCGCAGTTGGGATGACGACTTAAATTACACTCTTGATAGTTCATTATCTCTCTAAAAATTCTTCAATATTTTTTTCAAAAAATAGACTTTTCATTTTGAACCTGTGACTGAGTGCATCGTGTAGTCTGTGATTTGTGCCATGTGTAGTCCTGTGCTGTGTCTCGTCTTGTGGTTTCCTAACTTATAAACAAAATTTCTGTTTTTTTTTTTATATAGATAGAATAGATACAAGTGCAGCTAATATAAGCGGGTTAAAAATATTTTTTATATAAAATATAGCTCTTCAAAGCTGATTTCATTCAGACTCGTTAAGTAAAAATATTCAAAATGAATAAGAGTTGTCAAAGGCCCAAAAGAAAACGTAGGAATTCCAAATAGACGACCCCTTACTATGTAAGTAAGAAATAGCTCAAGAAAAGTCACCTATACCTATAGTGACAATGTAGTATGCTTCCACCTTGGGGGAGGACATCGCCCCTTTTCGGATGTAGATAGATTGAAGTATTCTGAGCAAAACATAATTGATGAAGATTTTTCTATAAATGATAATTTTTCGAGTTATTCGTGATGGAAAATGTTGTTTCTTTTTTCATCAAAAAAAAACAGGAAAAAAATATAATTTTTAAAGAATGAATTTATCGGTATTTTTCATTTCTGTGTATGTAATACAAATCGAGTTATAGCTCTTTATAGGGGACTTCAAAAAATAAATTGAAATTCAACATTAAATAATGGAAAAACTACATATTTTTAATTTAAAACTCAGCAGGGATTTTTCAAAGTGATTCAAGCCTCTCGAAATGATGTTATCAATATAAAAACTGACAGATACCTTTGTCAGTGGCTTCCTCGTTTTTCTGGAAAAAATTCAGCGATAAAGCCAATGGCTTATCCTCAGGAACTAAAATTATAAGTAATCGATTTACATTCAACTTTATGTAGGCTCTAAAAATGTGTTCTAGAAGTTTGAACGATGCAGAATGCTTGGATTGGAAAAAAAAATTAATTCAAATTTTAAATAATTTTTCAATATTACAAAATAATATTTTTTTCTCCTACCCCTATAGAAAGTACACACTTTCCTCCCTCAAACCAGGGAGGAAACTCATACTTTTCCTCCCCCTAATTTCAAGTAAGTTGTAAACGGTGAAACTTGTGAATCTAATATAATCAAATTGTTTCCGTTATTTCTAGAACATCTTATATATTATGTATTTTGGTAAAAATCAAACATGAATGTTACTTCTACTTCACTCGACAAAAAGCTCAATCTTTGGAGAACGACAATGAGACTTTGTGCTCGAAATACCCATTATTTTTTCTACAAGCGCATCTCTTACAAAAAAAATGATTGACACTTCATTCAAATAGGCATATAACTTTACTATATTAGAAAATGACTCAATAGTAATGCGAAATGTATAAGCTATCTAAATGTCCAATAATTCAAATCACTAAATTAACTCGTGAGTCGGGCAAATAGGTTTTTCTCCAAAGGTGTTGCACCAATATTTTTATTTCGGATTGTAATCAAAAAAAGGGTTATTAAAGATTGCATAACAAAAATTAGAAACTTGAACTATAAAGTTTTGTACCTGCGGCACTCGAAACACTGTTCGAAGGTTTGGATTTTCACGAATTTCGTAAAAGAATCAATATCCTCAAATCTATCAATATTTTGCTGGGGTCATATTATGATATTCTGGTCAGTCATGAGCTGGACTATCAGCCCTCCAAAGGATGACGTTGAGTTTTGGAACACCCTGTATAAATAAAGTTTTGAACAGTGCATGAAAATAGTGGAATATAAAGAACTACAATTTGAAATATCTGGGCATAGAGTGAAGGCTTTCACGTCCGGAAGTGAAATCGTGAAGAATGGTTTCCGGGCTTTGAGGCCGTGGTCGGTTCACCTCCCTGGAGGCGGTTTCTTTGGACGTTTCGCTCACAACTGCGGTGAGCATCTTCAGCATAGGTTTAGTCTTCTCGAAGAACGACGTAAAACTGATACAACGGTTGGAAATTGTTCGTAATTTATAGTTGCAGCCTGGTTAATTAGTTTTGCTTGGGGTGACTGGGGTACCTGACCGGGTGGAATGTAGCCATTGTCTACCTGCCTAATTAGTGAGTCGTGATTGCCCCTTCCTACCTGCTTGTTTGTGTTGTTTAATGGTTTTGTTTTTGTGTTTTTCAAGGCTGGGTACCAGGCTTTGTTGAGCTTTAGGGATGCTTCCTTTCTGTTGAAATTGTTTTTATGTTTGTATATTTCTATGGCTTCTCTATTAAGGCGGGCATGATAGTGTTTCACGGTTGAGAGCACTTCTGTATTATCAAACCGGATATCATGGGCACCTTCTCCGTAGGCGTGCAATGCCACAGCAAACTTCTCCGTCTGGGCTAGCCTACATTGTCTGTGATGTTCGGAGAGCCGGGTTTTTACGCTGCGGAGGGTGGTACCGATGTATACCGACCCGCACGAGCACGGTATTCGGTATACACCGGGAGTGGCGAGGTGGTCTCGTGGATCTTTGGCTGAACGGAGCAATGAACCAATTTGTCTGGTTGGTTTATAAATGGTTTTGACATCGTGTTTAGCCAAAATTTTACCAATCCGGTCGGTGACAAAGTCCCATCCGGTTTTCTGATCACTAAGACATCCAGAAAAGGTAGTTGTCCATCTCTTTCCTCTTCCACAGTAAGTTGAATCTTCGGGTGTCGGCTGTTAAGGTGGTGAAGAAACCCTTCTAGCGCCAACTTCCCATGTGGCCACACGACAAATGTGTCATCCACGTAGCGAAACCAAGTAGACGGTCGATTTGGCGCAGAATCGAGAGCTTGACGTTCAAACGTCTCCATATACAGGTTCGCTACTACCGGGCTGAGAGAGAACCTGTATATGGAGACGTTTGAACGTCAAGCTCTGCGATTCTGGTCACAAAGTCTACAGAAAACCAACCCACACAGACAGATACCTGCACAGAAATTCTAATCATCACCCAGGACAAAAACGGGCAGTTCTAAAAACTCTCAATACCAGAGCGCAACGCATTTGTGAGCCGGTCCATCTGAAATCAGAGCTACAACATCTGAATAAAGCATTGCAAGCTAATGGTTACACTCGACAAGAGATTGCTAGGGCTAGTAATCCTAAGGTGCGTCGAGATAACGGCAACAACTCGACAACGCCATCAAGCAGAGCTTTCCTTCCTTATATCAAGAGGGTCACCGACCGGATTGGTAAAATTTTGGCTAAACACGATGTCAAAACCATTTATAAACCAACCAGACAAATTGGTTCATTGCTCCGTTCAGCCAAAGATCCACGAGACCACCTCGCCACTCCCGGTGTATACCGAATACCGTGCTCGTGCGGGTCGGTATACATCGGTACCACCCTCCGCAGCGTAAAAACCCGGCTCTCCGAACATCACAGACAATGTAGGCTAGCCCAGACGGAGAAGTTTGCTGTGGCATTGCACGCCTACGGAGAAGGTGCCCATGATATCCGGTTTGATAATACAGAAGTGCTCTCAACCGTGAAACACTATCATGCCCGCCTTAATAGAGAAGCCATAGAAATATACAAACATAAAAACAATTTCAACAGAAAGGAAGAATCCCTAAAGCTCAACAAAGCCTGGTACCCAGCCTTGAAAAACACAAAAACAAAACCATTAAACAACACAAACAAGCAGGTAGGAAGGGGCAATCACGACTCACTAATTAGGCAGGTAGACAATGGCTACATTCCACCCGGTCAGGTACCCCAGTCATCCCAAGCAAAACTAATTAACCAGGCTGCAACTATAAATTATGAACAATTTCCAACCGTTGTATCAGTTTTACGTCGTTCTTCGAGAAGACTAAACCTATGCTGAAGATGCTCACCGCAGTTGTGAGCGAAACGTCCAAAGAAACCGCCTCCAGGGAGGTGAACCGACCACGGCCTCAAAGCCCGAAATATCTGGATTTATTTTCTTTTACTGGCTCTCCCACTTGCAGAGTGTTCTATTTCCATTTTTACATTTATTCACGTGCCTTCTCTGCCGCACCTGTCAAATAAAATGCAAAAATTCACAAACGTCATGTAAAACCTAATTCATTCAATTAGATTATCTAATTCATAAAACAATTTGTCTAATTCAGTTTCGAAAAGTCAGGTTTTACATGACGTTTGTGAATTATGAAACGTCAGTTTTTTCAGAACTGTCACTTGAGACAAGTGAAAATGAGTTGTGTAATATTCATTAACCAACTAGTTGTGTAATGAAATAGAATAAGAAACTAATAATTTTATCTTTGAAAACATTCAAAACAGGATTTCTGCGTCATATCTAACTTTAGATTTTTGTGGTATTAATAATTCATTTTGTGCTTTATTTGCTGATTCTTCTGTATCAGACGCTATTTCGTCGGAACAACTACTCATTTTTGACATAAGTCTGACACGTTTGATATTGCTTATTAAATATTCATTCTGACAAGTGCCAATGCCACTGTCCCATATCAGGAGAAAACCATTGTATTATGTGCATGAAATGATATCATTAGATAAAGTTTTGTACGAAATACATTATGGAAAGATTTATTTGTTCGACTCGCGTAATTTGCAAAACTCACTCACTCCGTTCGCTCGTTTTGACAAATATTACACTCATCGAACAATATCGGTCTTTTCATAACTGATTACGTAAATAACTATTATGATGTCTCCAGTATGTATGGGTTTTGAAACCTCGATTGCAGAAAAACTTATTCGTGTTATTTTCCCCCTCTGACGCTAAATTGTGAGATGGTTGAACTAAGTATGTTTCCACCTACTGCAATGTTACCCTCATCCCAAAATGGAAATGTATCCCCCCCCCACTATTGGAAGTCCAAAAGGAGGTATAAAAATAAACCCACTATTTTGCTGTGCACAAATAATAATTCAAAAAGATGGGGAGGACGGTATCGGGTTGGTTCCCATAGATGGCGTGCAGCCAAAAAGATGAACCCTTTGTGTGATGAACCTGGGAGAACTCCATGGTTGTAGGTGGTGGCGGACTTACTTGAAGCCCATTAGCACGATTGGCGACAAAATCTATTCTCATCGAACTTTTATAACTATTCAGACTCTTATACTTTGGAGATGTCGATTCCTAATAAATTATCAGATCCCAGGTATTTCCCTGAATTAGAGTTTTCTCTTCAGAATCAAATCGTTTCGAACATTCGTAATTTCAAATGAGATCTTTATAAGAATAAATTATAATACCAGAAGTTTAATGCTCAAAAATTGATTGATATGTATTAAAGAATTTCAATTTTGTTTATTCCGCATTTTATTTCTCTTCAGCTGACAGAACTTTGTATCCTAAAAGAACCAAAAAAAAGAACACAACGTGGAGGAAATGTCTTGAAGGGGGGTCTGGGTTGGGATCCGTTGTGCCGTAGAATTCTACTTTGCATAGAACAAGTGGAATGACATTAGGGTTGAATACATGGAAAGACAGATACAGAACTGTCGGTACATATAAAAAAATATGGGGGGCTTCTTTCATACTAGGCTGCGTGCCTACTTCATGCAAGAAGCTGACATCGTAGCAGAAAACGTGGCAGTATTTTAGACGAACAGATAAGGTAGGGGTACGAGAGGTTACAATACCTTGTATGAAATATTATTTTAATTTTTTTCAAATTGATATTCGATGTCAAAATACAATAAACTAAAACCATTGTTCTTCTTTCGAAATAACGAATAATTTGGAAACACAAAAACTCATTCATCAAAATCTGTGAACCTTTGATCAAACATAGATTATTGAAAAATATGCTCAAAAGATTCGTACTCAAACGAGTGAAACAGTCCATTACATTTTCATAAACCGCAACCGCTTTACTATATAATCTACTCGCCCTAATTATGGAGATGCATATCATCGGATACTGAACACTACCCTTCCAAAGGACGGACGAGAGTCTCGTGAAAACCCTAAGGTAATTTTCCGAGCATAAAGATTACGCACATATTTCAGTTCCTGGGTTTTCAGCAAACGGTATACTACGCTGGAGGGCTGAAACGTGGGGAGAATTGTCTGCACCCCTAATAGTAGGCAGTGTTGCCAACAAATGAATGATGAATTTCTGACTGTAGGTAAATTTTTATTATCCCCAACGATAAATTACGTATCAAAAAAACAGCCATGAGGATTATCGTTTATCATTTAGAGCTGCTTGGTTTCAGAATAATACGCAGATCCACAAAAAGGGGAAAATAATGTAATGATCCAGGAACGTCCTAAGAACTAGAAGACTTTAGGAGGAAATTGATGTTCTTATGATATTTATTTTGCATATGTCATAATATACCGGTGGCAGGAAGGGTTTTCGTAGCCGGATGAAGCACGACGGGATCACCCAAATTATTCTTATGTATTTTGAGCTGCTGAATCCGAATTTTGAGGGTGATGAACCGTGAAAGCATCCGGAAAATTTTTATGGATGATTTTCCGAGGAAAATTGAAAAATGCACTTTTTTCAAAAACAAATGATGTCATAATATTCTGCATAATTTTTTTTTACAAAAAAGGTATCCACAAGTTTTTTATTGAAAATGCACCGTTTTCCAGTAAAACGTGCTCGAAATTCGAAAAAATGTGATTTTCTCAATTTTCAGTGCTCTCTCATTGTCACATAATGATATTTTCACCTTTTTCAAAATTATTCATGTATGTCTCGACTATGAATAACAGAAGAGACATTCTTGAAAAAGTCATTCGTGTGGATTTTCCGGCACTGAATTTCCAGATACTTTTACCTTGCATAGAACCGGCATTTTTTTATTCGGGAAGCTCACGTGGACGAATTTCTTATAGAGTCAATCAAAACGGGTTCAGCACATATTTTTTCATGATCACAAAGCATTTAGTAGCGGAAAAACGGAAACGGAAAATTTTGCTTAAAAGTAAAAGAATTTTCCGAGTAAAATCGAAAAATCCATTTTTTCCATAAACAAATGACGCTTTGATATACTCCATAAAATTTTCTACAAAAAAAAGTCTTCCCAATTTTTTTTTGAATGCACCGTTTTCGAGTAAAACGTGCTCGAAATTCGAAAATATGCGATTTTCTTAATTTTATGTGCTCTCCCATTCAGTCACATAATGATATTTTCAGGATCACCTTTTTACAAATTATTCATATATGTCTCGACTATGAAAAAGAGAAGAGACATTCTTGAAATAGTCATTCGTGTGGATTTTCCGGCACTGAATTTCCCTATATTTTTACTTTTTACCTTGCATAGTACCGGCATTTTTTTATTCGGAATGGACGAATTTCTTATAGTGACAATCAAAATGGGTTCATCACATATTTTTTCATGATCACAAAGCATTTCAATAGCGGAAAAACTGAAAATTCTTTTACTTCTGAGCGAACTTTTCACCTCGAAATGAAGCGAGGAATCTGTATTCGGAGTTTGTCGGTCTTATTCTGACTCACCCCGTATATGGATTGATTGCAAAGGAATTATTAGCAATACTGTTTTATCGAATCATTGGACGTTAAGCTTCCTTTTCCGACGACCGTTCATTTACGATGTATTTTAACGCACTCAAAATCGTTGATTAATGACCCCTGTTAATGAATGATTTTCTATTAATCAACGATTTACTTATATGCAACGCAACGTACATTGCTTCAATACATATTATACTAATTAGTGCCCTGTGGTGTAGGCAACCATATACTTACCCGCTACATTTATTTTTAAATCAAGTAGCTGTGTTAGTACTATCTGTCATTATTTATTTAATTGTTGTATTTTCTTAAAATTCATTAAGTTTCAATGGTTGTATAATTTCTAATATCAATATTTATAATAATAAAACTGAAAATCAAAAGTGAGGAAATATTTTTATTTTTGAAAAGTACGGTCGACGAAAAAGTTATGTAAAAAAAATATTCAGAAAACATTCAATATACCAGTTGTCAGTAACGTTAATAGGTAGTCACGCAGTCGAGGGTTCAAGAGCCAAATGGAACCGATTTTTTTTTTTTGGAAAATTACGGTCAACGAAAAAGTTTTGTAACGAACTCGTGAATTAAAATGGCGATTAATAATCTCGAACATTCTCAATTGTTAATCGCCTTTATTGATACACTTGTTCGTCAAATAACCATTGAGTTAAATCTTTATTACAAATTATTAACATCATAATATCATAACAACACATAATACATTAGTCACAATATAATACTTTAGTTACTTAATAAAAGATATCAAATGACTCGCTCAAATGACAATAACGTGACATAACCAAAGTTGTTGATTTCATTTTCACATCATCGTTGTCAATGTTCAAACTGGAATTCATATAACTTTGATTTTCAACACGCTTTAAATATTTGGTGAGGGTTCATATCAATTTGATGAGGGTTCAACCACATCTCTTTCGGAAAGTAATATTGCAGAATAGTTGGGATTTTCGGGACAAACTAAACCATTATGTATGCAAGAATAATAATAAAATTTGCACTAAAGGTGATTCGAAATGTATTGATTTGAAAATTTCCGGACTTCACGATGAAACAAAACTTATATTACGAAAGGGGTAAGAACGGTTCAAAATTTAGAGTTGCCATCTCAAACCGTCATTAGGAAAAATTTCAAGAATAATTCTTATCTTCGCGGATTACTTTTCCAAAATTTAATTGGTGTTAAGCCGATGATACAAATTCGGTAAGATAATATTCATCTGACGAAAAGTGTATCAGTGTAACGAAAATAGTCCCGTGGCAATTAAACCAAATTTGGGTTATTTTCTGCATGGGAATGTGATAGGAAGTTATCAACACCCATACGGTTTCAATGTTCACATATTATGTACCTGTAATGATGAAAATGAGTTGGATCGTTTATTATTAGAATCTTTGTCAACAGATTCATTTGGCGTTTCTGTGAATAATATAACTATAAATGCTCCTTAGAGAAGAGCTAAAGACAATTTGGAGAAAACCGCAAAATTTTTAGATATCATAACATGAAAATGGATTATAGTAATCTAGCCTTTCTCAAATATTCTATACTATATCGGAGTTTTGACGGAAAGCATTGAACAGAAAATTATTCAACAGCCCCTTACGACTGCAAAACCATCCCTGCCCAACACCCTGCATAGTTTTTCTACAAGAACATACTTCAACAAAGTAAAAGTAGACACCGCCATGCTCTTTATTCGAATGTTTTTGTCAAAACACCAATGATACTGGATTCCGAGACTAGAACAGTTATGATATTCGGATAGCTGAACACAATGCTTATTCTGGGAGATCGTTGAAAAAACGATAGTCGTTGCCGACCGATGTTGTACCCTTTTTACTCCCATCCACCAACAATGCTATTATGGCAAATACCTGTTAGGAAACAACTACTCTCCTGGCTAATGACACGACGGGTATTGTTATGTTACAATATTACATTGAAAAATTCATCATCAAAGAATGGAACTGAATTTGAACTGAAAAAAGTCCCTTTTCCGTAAATTTCGAAGACGAGGATTTCAGTTATGGAAAAATCACATGGGCTTTCAGAAAAACTATAATCGAGATGACTCATGTTACCACAGCGAGCAAAATGGATAAAAGATGGTAAACCAGTCGCAGTTGAGGACGTAGTAGTTATTGCAGATCGTATTTTGCCTACAAACTCTTCGCCATTCCGAAAAATGATGACAGTATTCCCTGCAGGGGGCAATTTCGTCAAAGTAGTCGAAATGGAAACGTTTTCTGGTGTGTTCAAACGACCCGTCACAAGAATTCGCAGATTCAAATATTATTTTTAGATAAGAGAATTGCCTAGAGCAAGACGAAACCCTTATTTTTCACGTCAGGTCAGGTAGGGCGGATACATAGAGGAGACCGGGGTCAAACCTTCTAATTTAGCGTCCATGTTATTAGTCATTGATTAATAACTAATAGTGTGTTCATTCCAATTTTGAAAGAAATTAAGACTTTTTTCTGTAGCATTATCTATAAATAAAACATTACGATTTTTGTGAAAAACTAATTGTGTTACTTTCTACCCCAAATCTTGGATGGTTGTCAGAGTGTCTGGGAGGGTAGGTAGTCACAAAGTGAATCAAGGACAAGTTATCAAAAGAAACATCTATTTGAGTCAAATACTCAAGAAAAAATACTGAACATGGAACTAGGTATAAGGTGATTCTGATGAACCAACGCTGCAATGGAAACGAATGATAGATGAGAGAGAGGGAGAAGGAGCGAGAGGAAGAAGGAAAGAGAGGGAGAAGGAAAGAGAGAGAAAGCACTATCAAACTTTTATGATTTCTTGTCATTATTTCATGAAAATCATATTTCTCTGACCACCATGTGTAACTTTCGAACAAGATGAATATCAATACTCTTGAATGATTCCATACAATTTCGGTAATGCAAGTAATAGGCTTGTGTTGAAAAAATTAGGTATTTAACGAAAAACTGGTAAAACTGGAACAATACAGTGTCCCATTAAAAAAAAACTACGGCGAGCCTTTTTTGTACCGATCATATAAAAAAGGCCCTTCCTGAAAATAGTTTTCGTAATGCCATATCATGATATTTTGAAAATTCCTATTGTCCCAGATATATTTACCTGTCCCACTAGTCAATGACACCACAGTATTCCAAACTGAGACACATGCCATAAGGACATGCATACAGATGAATCTAGACAGTGGATACAAAAGAAAACACATCTACATTCTCTCTGATAGCCAGAGCGCAATAAAAGCTCTGAATTCAGTACAGATCAAGTCAAAGCAAGTATGGGAATGCCTTCAGAGCCTCAATGAACTGGCAAAACACAACAAGGTAACACTTGTGTGGGTGCCTGGACATAGAGGAATAGAAGGTAATGAAAAAGCAGACCAACTTGCCAGACGAGCTTCTGAACTACCATTCATAGGCCCAGAACCAGTGTGTATAAGCAAAACCCGATGCGGAAACCTAATAAATGAGTGGAAGAAAACAAAACACCAAACATATTGGGACCAAATCGAAGGGCATCGACACAGCACAGCCATGGTGAGGCATTTAAGCCAAACACTGACGGCTGACACTCTCAACTTGAACAGACCTAAGATACGCATACTTACCGGCTTACTAACCGGACATTGCGGCCTTAGGAAACACCTGTACACCATGGGAATAAACAGAGAAACCGTGGAGTGCAGACTTTGTGGTGACGAGGAGGAAACAGCCTCTCACATCATCTTTGAATGCGATGCGCTGTATAACAAGCGCTATAGAATATTCGGACAGACCAACCTAGAAATAGGCATGAATCCGAAACACCTAGCAAATAGATTACTAAACCTGATAAAAGACACAGGCCTATTTAACTAGGAACTACTGACGACAGAATAATACAATAGACCCCAGATGGTCTCAGTGTTAAGGGTCACCCTCACGGGTAAACCCTGAATCTGGCTCGTCAGCCTCAAACCAACCAACCAACCAACCCACTAGTCTAGTTACAAAAATTGTATTGTTATAATGTGTTTGTAGTATTGGATAGTGCGGCTTTTTATAGTCGCCCCCTTGTTAACGGTTCAACGGTTTGACGGACAAACATGTGACAAAAGCCATTTTGAATGATATCACAGAGACTATTTCTTAAAATGAAAGACGTTGTGAATGCTCGATAGATGACGTGGGGACACACCAACTTAAAGGTTTCAAATAGCATGGGGGGTCAACCGTCACATCGTTGAAAATACAATACAATTATCTTTTCAGCCATCTAAATTTGTGTGAATTTCGTTAATTTAAGTTGATGTACCTCCAGCGCCATCTGTTGAGCAATTGCAATATATCTTCTTTCGAAAAGTAAAATATTTTCTATACCATTGTTTCACATCAAACCGTTCAAAAGTGATCGAGGTAATGATACCATTCAAATCCGCCCTTATACTCGAAATTTCACATACATATTGTAAAAATAATATTAATTACATTTGAAAAATTCAGTTTTCTTTACATCTATCGAGCAATCAGAACGTCTTTCATTTCAAAAAGTAGTGTCGTAATATCATTTAAAACGGTTTTTGACCCATGTTTGTACCTTGAACCTTTCAAAATGTAAGAGGGGGGGGGTTATGAAGAGCCACACTGTATATTGTGTTGTTTTGTATATTCCTTTGTATGTTTTTTTTTTTTCTACATTTATATTCTAATAATTACATATTGATCGAGTTAATCCCTCTGTATCTGTTATGTTTTAGTGCAAAACGTTTTTGACTAAGGCTGGCGACATCAAGAAATCAAAAACGTTTTAACGCAAAACGTTTTTGACTATAGGTAGAAGTTGTTTTTCCTCCACGAATTATATGAAGTGAAGTGATGTTTTGTCTTGCTACAAAATGTTTTGAAGGAAAGCTTTTGGGACCAGTGAGGAAACGTTGGAACAATAAACATTCGTTAGAGACCTCTTTGTAGACAAGACTGTTTTGCTGTACAGCAAAACGTTTTGCATGAAAACGTTTTGTTTTCAGACGAATGTTTCACGTTACTGCGTTTTGATTTATTGGTGTGTGATCAACCTTCATCTCTCAAAAACGTTTTGCTTCAAGGCGTTTTTGATTTTTCGGTGTATTGTCAGCCTTAGACTGATTGATTCAACTGAATGACGAGAGCTCTTTTTGTTTCACCTGCAAAAAATTGATCGGGTTTAGAATTCATATTTCTGTAGCAATTAAAATGATTTTGTAATCACGTAGTGAAATGATAATAATTGCGTGAACTGTGAGCCGTCCTGAACAAAGAATTGAATTTATTTCAGTTTAAGAGGTAGGAAAATGTTCACGAAGGACCGTATTGGATTTTAATGAAAGAAATTCGAACTAAACCGTAAGTCATTAGGATGTTCTAGATTCACTTACGAAGTTTCCAGAGACAGGTTCGGTGGCAAATAAAAAAAGAAACAACCGGGAGAACTAGATCAAGTAGCTCGAATTGTACACAGCGGTAAGTCAAACAGAAATCCGGTTTATTTAAAATGAGACTCTTCAAAAAATTATGGCAATACCATAAATATCACCCTTAATCGAGTAACAAACATTCTCTCCAGCGAGCGCACATTTACTTTAAATGAAAATGCAAACAAACAACAACAAAAATTAATTTTCGGTGGTATATTGAGCACCCTTAATGATATCTTTTCGAGGGAAGTTGACTTATAGCCGGATAGAGATGGCAGTATTGCCAGATGGGACAATAGTGTTACCGGAGTTCATACATACAGACTCAAGTAGAGTATTTGTTTAATAGGAATTATTTGAAGTAAAATAAAATAAAAGCCTATAACTTGATCTTTTTCGTGTTTAGGAACTCAATTAAACATTCATAGGCATTGAATCAACATAAATAACAGGCCCAAGTAGTACGCTATGATCATGATTAAAGCAAGTATATTTTAAACTCAATGTTACTGAAGCGTTTGAGAACAAACTGACCCATTTCATCTGAATTCATTTAACCACTGGATTCAGACGAGGTTCCAGATTTGGACCAAATTGCAAGGATCATTTCATCCAGAGACTCAGATATCTTGACACCCTAAGAGATAATTGGGAACTAGGTTTCAGAAGGAATACCTTGGCGAACTCACTGAGATTGGTCAAAAGCCACGAAGTTTATTGAAAGTTAGTGATATTGTCTTAATCGAATTGGACAAAAAAAAGTGTTAGTTGGCCATTAAGAACGGCGATAGAGATTTTTCCTGGAGGTGATGGTATTGAAGGAGTAGCAAAAGTTAATCTGAAAAACGAAGAACTGACTCCTCCAGTTTAACGGCTATTTCATTTGGAAGTTACAGCAGATAAAAATATGAAATAATGAGGAACAAAGATTGTGGAAATACTATAGAAAAAAAGGAATGACCAAAAAGAACAATAATATGCTGAGGACAACGAAGGAAAAAAAGAAAAACAAATTGAAGACGAGAAAAGATGATTAAACAAACTCCCATTGTTAAATACATCAGATCTAGAAGATAAATGAAATTACCTGAAAGATTATGTTTTATTCAATTGGATATATAAAACATTGACTATCAAATGAAAAAACTTATATCATTAAAAAGCGTCGAAAACTACCATTAATTAATCTCTTCACAACAGAGATCCGAAGAAAGAAAAAGAAAATAAACGACGGTCATTTCAATATATACCATAGAATTCTGTTTACCATAAGCAATAAAAACATTCAGGTCGATTATTCTTCGATTATCCAAGATACATATACCAAACTTGTTATTGATGAATTCAGAAAAAGAAGATCCTTCCGAAACAGAAAAAAAATATGCAGCTTTTCATTCATTCATCGTTAATAATTGTCTTGACCAAGCAATGATCAAGGTTATGCATTTTCTTAGTTTTTAGTTTGTTAATAATTGAGATGAATCCGTTTTCAATTTCTGATATTTCTAGTATAATTAATATATATGTTAGACTATATATATAGGGCCAATAATTTTTTAAACAAAAATCTTAGCAGTATGTGGATGGTCTGAAAATTTGAGGTAAGTTGTAAGTAAATTGGAAATAATCAAGACGACTCAGTAAAAAATCCGGAAAGGGGGTAGGGGTAGCTAAATATACGTTTTGAGTGTTGGACATTGGTTTTCACGATTTCTGGCTGAAATATGCATCCTACCGTTTGAAGTTTGATATACAAAAGTTGCAGATAGGTAATTAAAAAGAAAACTTTGGAATTATTATGAATTGATTGTCTATATCCACTGGCCTATGTATTATATGTAACTTATCGTTATAACGTCGGTACAACTAATGAAATTGAATTTTGAATTGGCAGTATAGGACTGATTGAAATTTATCCATCCAGGAAGTACAACACGGTCGGCTCATTACTCAATTAACCTTAATTAGCAGCATAGAAACAAGATCCATACCTAGTATAGAGAATATTTGAAACTTTGGAAAGCTATGAGGCAAGTTCGTTCTATATATCTTCCGAATGCTTGTGATTAGTGTGAACTGTAAATTAAGGCATAAATACCCCGCTTTCTAGGTATTGGTATAGCTATTTCGCTATTATATGCTTCATCATTAAAAATATTTATTACAAATGATTAACATTATAAACACACGTAATACATTAGGTAGTTACAATATAATACCTTAGTTACTTCATTTCATACTGATACATTATAAACAAATAAACCCTTAGTTACCGTAACTATAAACATAGTCATAACTCCCTTGGGAGTTGTACTAAGCAGTTATAAATCTGTAGCTCACTCTAATGTCTTTACGAAATCAAACCGACAATTGTCGAATTTTCCATGAAATTATTTCCCGAATTGCAAGGAAAGAAGTAGTACGGCACCCGCTTTCTCAGCCTCTTGCAACAAATCGCCTGAAATCTCTATTATCTCCAAGCAGTCATTCGTTTTCACAAATTAATGAATTGGACAAATATTTACAACAGTTGATATATCCATGGCCTACTTGATTTTTAAACAACGTTCGTTAAATTTTTTCCTTAATTCCGAGTTGCAACTCGGAAAATTACTAAATTCCGAGTTGCAACTCAGAAAATCACTAAATTCCGAGTTGCAACTCGGAAAGGTATTAAATTCCGAGTTGCAACTCGGAAAATTATTAAATTCCGAGTTGCAACTCGGAAAATTACTAAATTCCGAGTTGCAACTCGGAATATCATCGGAGTTGAAACTCGGAATTTAGTAATTTTCCGAGTTGCAACTCGGAATTTAGTAATTTTTCGAGTTGCAACTCGGAATTTAGTAATTTTCCGAGTTGTAACTCGGAATTTAGTAATTTTCCGAGTTGCAACTCGGAATTAGGGAGAGAGAAAAAATAAATAAAAAAATAATGGCCCTTCTACGCTTCCGTAGAAAACCAAAAAAATTTGGTTTTTATATTTCATTCAGTATGAAATTAAATTAATTATCTATCACGTGAGTTATTGGATGTTAATAACCTCGGGCAACTTAACAAACCCTCGGGACTAACATCTCTAGGGAATTGCAATATGTTGTCCTCTGTAATTAACATCCTCATAACTCCTTTGATACATAAATAATTATTATAATACCCTAGATACCAAATGGAACGCTAAATGACAATAACGAGAATTTTTGATTTTATTTTCACATCATCATTGTCAATGATACAATAAAGCTTTGAACGTAACTTAATTATTATGCAATTTAAATAAATATCGGAAGTTGCACAGGCGACTCGGCGCAGAGCGCCTCGTTGCCTGGCAACATCCTCGATTATTATAAATCGCATAATAATCTCGTTACATTATTAGGTATAAAAAAATGTTAAATATAATCGTTCTTTATTCATTTATATACTTGTAAATTTGCTCTTATTGAGAGTTCATATAGAACAATTACCATAAAGTACTTCGACGTTCATTATAGTACAGGAGCCAGCAACAAAGAAACACATATTAAATTTGTTAAAATTTGTGATTGAAATATGTTATCACAAATCTCCCAGGTTTTCGTAGGGGGGACCTGGGACCTACAGCTCAAAAAGTGGATTCCGAACCACTTTAGCTCCGTGATGCCGGGGGAATCTAACCCGGGCCGCCTGGGTGAGAGCAAACGCTCTAACACCTCGACCACTTCGCTAACAGCAATAAGTGTTCTACATAACTGGACAGCGCAAGTATGGCAGCCCTCAGGTGTCGGCGTTGCGCTGAGCAAATATTTGAATGTGTCAAAAATAGCTATGCACTTGAGGAATGAGCGCAAGTAAATTTTTGTAAAATAGTATACATTAGACATCCGAAGTATGAAGTATGTCATACCGATACGATGACGATGTCTCAACCTAACCGCCATAGTGAATTGAAAGAATATATTTTTTAGCCCTTTTGTACGAATATGTAGAACGGATATTTGATAATTTTTTTCTTGATTTCGTGTTGTAACTCGAAATCAGTGTCAATTTTTAGTTATAACTAATTAATTAAGGCTGATTTATGAAAATAGACGGATTGGGCATTGGTGTTGAACAATTTATGTCGGAGAGTATCAAAATGGTAAAATCGACAATGTCGAAGTACCCTTCTCTCCAAATATTTTCACCATGTCGAAAATATAAGGTAAACATCTGAGAGAAAACAACTACTTCCCTGTCTAATACCACGACGGACATTGAACTACACCTGAAGAACATTTGTGCAACTTTGTTCCAAGAAGACCCAATTGCAAATGCCTCTACTAAGTAACTGGGGCAGGACGACTTTATTGTTATCCGACCTACCCTGTCACTGACGAGAGGCAAGAACCTCAAAACGCGTCTGCAGGTGGTCTTGCCTAACCAAATGAAGGATAATCTACTGTTTAATTAAAATAGGCATTCGCAATTGGGTCGTCCTGGAAGAATTTTGCACGAATGCCTGTCAGATGTAGTTCAATGTCCGTCGTGGTATTAACACTAATTTCGAGTTACAACTCGAAATTAAGCTAATCTTTAGTTGTAACTCGAAATTAACACTAATTTCGAATTATAACTTGTGACATCTACAGCCACTAGTTGAAACTAAATTGAAAACACTCCTGATGAGTTGTAAACAACGAAACGACGTCGTCGGCAGATGGTGGAACTATCGGAATTAAATCGAAAACACTATCTCCACTTCCGATTCTGTTTGCGTTCCTTTTCACGCATGAGAAACTTATTTGAACTTTGGATGGGCCAGAACAACAAAATTGTTGACTGCCTGCCAATGAGTAGAAACATTTCTAACTTAGTATTCCGTGGTTCGTTTCACATTAAGTTTCAACTAGTGACTGCAGATGTCACAAGTTATTTTTCATTATCATTATCTTTGCCGTAAGGTAATAATTAAGAATGTTTTCGTTTTGATTTCGAGAGCTCCATGAAGCTGTACTGACGAGTTGTAAACAACGAAACGACGTCGTCGGCAGATGGTGGAACTCTCGGAATTAAATCGAAAACACTCTCTCCACTTCATATATGTGTATATATACAGTGTGTTTCACTTTGAGCAGCCACACCCTCGTATTTTCTTGAAAGTAAAGTGATTTCAAAAATTTGTTTTTCGTTACGTATAGTACTCGGAAATATCTACTTTCAGGTTTATGAAATATTCCTATATCCGTTTTCCATGGCTACCTACGACCAATTGAAAAGTGAAAAATTGGGATAAATATTCTAGGCATTTTTTATCTCAAAAATAATACCAGATTCTGTTTGAGAACACCCTAAAACCCCAAAATCTCAGTGCTAATTCATCAAAATATACAGGGTGTCATCTGTAACTAACAATATTTTTTATTTGTTATTCATCCGTAATGTTTGGTTGATTTCGATTTTCATTTCCTTAGTCATGAAGAACCTAAAAATGTTCAAAGAATACTGTACTTTTTCATGGCTACCTACGAGGAAATTGAAAAGTGAAAAATTGGGAAAAACATAGTAGGGATTTTTTTATCACAAAAATAAGACCAAATTCTGTTTCAGAGTACTCTGAAACCTGCAAATAGCAGTTCTTGATTATTTAAAATATACAGGGTGTTATCTGTAACAAACATATTATTGATTTTTATTTATTACTAATATTTGGTTGATTTCGAATTTTTTTTACATAGTCATTAATTACTTGAGAATGTTCGAATAATGCTGTAGAAAATATTCAAATATTACATTTTCATGGCTAGCTATGTTGAAAAGTGAAAAAGTGGGGAAAACACATCAAGGATTTTTGTAGCACAAGTACGTAACAGCGGATTCTGAATCAAGACACCCTAAAATCCCCAGAACATAATTCATTAATCAAAAAAATATATAGGGTGTCATCTATAGCTGGCAAAATTGATAACGCTTATTCGTCCGTAGCGTTTAGTTGATTTGAAAAAAATCTTCTCCAGTAATAAAGTACCCAAAAACGTTCAGTATATCACTTTTTTATATCTAGATTTGATCAGTTGAAAATTGAAACGTTAGGGAAAACATAATAAGATTGTTTTATCTCCGAGCTAACACCAAATTCTCGTTCAGAACACGCTCAACAAGATTTATAAATAGATGTTACCATTTACAGGATAATTCGTGTTTAATTTCCTGATCCGGGCAACGGAATCTGGGGGCTTTGCGGTATACTTTCAACCAGGATCTGTTGTCTCGGTGATAAAAGGATGTTTACCCCAATTTTTCAATTTTCGACTGGTCATGTCTAGCCATGGAAGTATAATATTTCGTTATTTTCCACAGCATCAATTGAATATTTTGGGTATTTTTTGACTGGAGAAGAAATTTTGAGAATCAAATTAACACTACGGATAAATAAAAGTTATGCCAGCTATAGATGGCACATTGCATATTTTGAGAATAAAGTATAGAGGTGGGGCTCTCAAGGTGTTCTAATCCAGAAACCGCTGTTACTTTTGTGCTTGAAGTATCATTAAAGTGTTTTCCCCATTTTTTCACTCCTCAAGTGGTCATAGAAAGCCATGAAACAGTAATATTTGGTTATTTTTTATAGCAATAATTGAACATTTTAGGTAAGTACCTACTTTGTTACTATAGACACAATTTTCAAAATCAACCGGACATTACGGATGAATTCAAATTAAAAATGTTGCTAGTATGTAAGGCACCCTGTATATTTTAATGAGATCTGGGGGTTTAAGCATGTTTTGAACCAGAATCTGATATTAGTTTCGAAGTAAAAAATCTTTTAGTATGTTTTTCCCAATTTTTCAATTTTCAACCGATCATAGCAAGCCATGAAAAAGCAACATTTGGTTATTTTCTATAGCATCAATTGAACACGTTTAAACACTTTGTGACAAGAGAAAAAAAATTCGAAAGCAACCAAATTTTACGGATGAATAACAAATAAAAATTGTTGTTAGTTACAGATGACACCCTGTATATTTTGATGAATTAGCACTGGAATATGGGGGTTTTAGGGAGTTCTGAAACAGAATCTGGTGTTATTTTGGCGATAAAAAATTGCATAATATGTTTTTCCCAATTTTTCACTTTTCAATTGGTCGTAGGTAGCCATGAAAAATGGATACCTGAAGGTAGATATATCTGAGTACGATACGTAATAAAAAACAAATTTTGAAATAATTTTACTGTTAAGAAAATACGAGGATATGGCTGGTCAAAGTGGGACACACTGTAGATATATATATATATATATTCAGACAGGAAAATTCAATGTGCGATACGTTACTGACAAAATTGGTGATTTCATCCAAGACAACAGTCTTATTTATTTAATTAATTAATTAATTTGCCCTTCCCCACTTGTACATATTTCTTTGGATTTACATTCTTTCATTTGAAGATTTTCGAAGGTTAAATTAATATAAAATACATGGTAAGAATCGAATTTTCCTATCAATACTCAATAATAATGAGAGTATTCTAAACAGGTGAATGTCGGTAGGTAAAAACAATTTAATGGATATATTGTAATGTATTATTTTCATATTCTTTATAAAATAACTGACGCTTTGGAAAACCATTGAAATTATACTTCATTGTAGAAAAAGGTCGCACTTCGTGGTGATAAAAATTATGTAAAAATAGTTGAATATAATAATACTTTCATGGTACTTATATGATTTGAATTTTACTGAAGTACAAAGTCGAATAAAAAAACACTATTGGAAGAATTGTCGTAAATACACCGCTAGACCATTTCACACATCTGATTGTCAAGTTGACATGAAGAATTTCAACTGATTAAATCCCATATACAGGGTGTTCCTTAAAGACATGCTAATATTTGAGGGGGTGATTCTTTGACTTATTTTAAGGAAAAAACTTTCTATAAACGTATGTCCTAAAAGTCCTAACTTTTGAGATACAGGGTGATAAAGTTTTGAAAAAAAATCAGTTTTTTAATAATAACTGAGATAATATTGTAGACGTTTTTATAAAATTTGGTACATGTCTTCTATGCATCAAGGTGCATTTTTTAATGCACAAACATTTTCATTTTCTCAACCAGTGGCGTCCGTACGGGTTTTGCATTGAATATTTTTGGAAAAAAAAACTACGCCACTGCTTTCTCAAAAAAAAATACTTTTGAGATCCTCATTTATTTTTGAGCAAATTTAATCTCTTGAGTTTTCTTTGTCCGCCGCATGGTTTTCTCTTAAAAAAATAAAAATCGTTTTACTTCAGGATCAATTCCTCAAAAATCTGATGTGGTGTGGAAATGATTGTGCATCGACTTAAAGCAAATAAAGGGATCAGATTTGTTCCAAAATGAACGCACACGTTGAAATATTCCCGGCGTATTTCGAATAGTTTCACACGAGGCAACTATTCGCTCTCTTAAATCTTCTAAAGTATTAACGGGAGTTTTATACACTAGAGTTTTAAGGTGCCCCCATAAAAAGAAATCTAAACTGTTGAGATCAGGGGATCTTGCTGGCCATTGCTGAGGTCCTCCGCGACCTATCCAACGACTATGATAAACTGTATTTAAGATAGGTAGCTGAATTAATATCGTAAATCCATTCAGGTAATAATTCAAGCACTTGGGAGATTATAAGTGAAAAGATTAAGAAGTGGTGAAAAGAAATATCAATTATAAAGAGGTAGCTAAATTACTATCGGACGATTTATTGTCAACAAAATGTTAGGTACCTACTGCGATATGAAGCAATTTCAATTTAATTATTTTAATCAAGAACCGAGCATCTGACAAGAATCACACATTTTTTTGGATTCTCATTCATTTTGGAACAAATCTGATCCCTCAATTTGCTTTCAGTCGATGCACAAACATTTCCACACCACATCAGATTTTTGAAGAATTGATCCTGAAATGAAACGATTTTTATTTTTTTAAGCGAAAACCATGCGGCGGACAAAGAAAACTCAAGAGATCAAATTTGCTCAAAAATAAATGAGGATCTCAAAAGTATTTTTTTTTTTCAGGAGAAAGCAGTGGCGTAGTATTTTTTTCTCCAAAAATATTCAATGCAAAACCCGTACGGACGCCACTGGTTGAGAAAATGAAAATGTTTGTGCATTAAAAAATGCACCTTGATGCATAGAAGACATGTACCAAATTTTGTAAAAACGTCTACAATATTATCTCAGTTATTATTAAAAAACTGATTTTTTTTCAAAACTTTATCACCCTGTATCTCAAAAGTTAGGACTTTTAGGACATACGTTTATAGAAAGTTTTTTCCTTAAAATAAGTCAAAGAATCACCCCCTCAAATATTAGCATGTCTTTAAGGAACACCCTGTATATCTTTTTTAAGAAAACCCCGGCCGTTAGGGGTTGCCAGAAAGGACTTATATTGTTTAATATGCATGCATATATGAATCAGCATCTGAATTATGTCGACTTATTGAATGACAACATGAGTTACCTTGCTAGCTCTTAGCCTGTATAAATATTTGAATTTCAAAGGTTCACGTCGCTCCCTAAAAGCTGTGGTGATTGAGGGCTGAGATACACAACCTGTCAAGCTGCTACATAAAAGGATATGCCAATAACCACTTACTCTATGGGTGTGAAGAGTGGTTAATTGGGTATATAATACCAGCGCGTCCTCCAAAGAGAATAATAGTGTGAGACTAAAATAGACAAAATGAAATTATTGATAAATATACGTCGGATAAAAAGTTATATAAGTGACAATGTCATAAATATTATAGTTTATAAGATATTTAAACATAAAAATTGGAAAAAAATAAACAAAAGCAAAAGCATTTTGCTTGTGGGTGCTTGTCCTGACCTGGCTTCGCCTTGTATGTATGTGTAGAGGAGGCAGGTTGAGCATAGACCTCTAAGGCTGTTGGGGTGGTTCTCATGTCCCCGGTGGCACTTGAAGTTAGCGTTTATCCACTGGCACAGTAGGAGAGGAAGCCCTTTTTTACTAGAGCGTTTGCTATAGTCTCGGTGAATGCATTGTTGAAGCAACCCTTAATGCCTATAAACGTTGTCATGGCTATCTCTTTACTGATAGCCCACCTGATACTATTTGGTCTCGATATTTTCGTAGCAAGCCTCCATTTCAAAGTTATTCACGTCTTTAGATGGAAAATGTGCTTCTGTGAGCATCCTTATACTTTCCTCGATTATTGTAGTATAGGCATTGTCATTATTTTTCAAGAAACCTGGTTTACAGTACCTTCTTTGGCTAAAACCCAATGGATTCTTGAGCACGTGATTGTCATCTGGCCTTACTAATTTCTTTGTTGCACTGCGTGAGTTTAGCTTTGTATGTGGTCCAATATTGGTTAAATTTTACTCTGTTGAAAAGCTTCCGCACTCTTCCTCCGAAGGTTTCTAGATACTTATTCCACCAGACCGTTTTGTTACTTTGAGACAGCTTTCCTCGTAGGCTTCGACTTTTGCCTTGTTCACTTCGTCTACTGCCCTCTCAAGTCTCTTCCTGTCTCGTATTTCAGTCATGGGTCTCTCGAAAGACTCGCTGAGTGACGCTAAGTATCTTTTTCAGTTTCTATAGTTGACTGAAGTACGCGGTGGGTTAACTAGATCGTATAATATATGATATATAATAATCATTTGAAAAAAAAATTTAAGATTTTTGTTTTAATTTCAAGTTTTGTACGATTTCGGACCTCATTAAATAACTTGTAATTTTTGAAAAAGTGACCTCTACCTTTATTGTATGATCTAAATAAGGTATGGGCAGAGAACTGGGGGGAGTCCACTAATTATCATCAATAATAAATTTTTTTGAGTTTTGTAGTGAAAAAGTGGGATTTTCCCCAGTCAGCTGAAATATGCCAATTTACAAGTAGTCCTTGAGCTCGAATGGTTCGTCGTAGAAAAAAACTTGAAGTAAACTTTGTAGAAAATTTTATGCTCTTTCATTCCTAAGAGGAAGGTTATCAACAAAAAAATTGTAGTTTTCAACTTATAAGCAATAAACCGCGGAAGAAAGAGATTTTTTAATTTTTTTTTGTATTTGTTTCAATGTTCCGGCACGAAAATTTGTTAGAAAACCTCAGATTCAGATTCAGCACCCCAAAAAACAGAGAATGGAAGTAATCAAAACTACCCCAAAACTTTCTTGGAAAAAATACAATTTCAGTAGATTAAAGAAACTTCATCCATTTGCTATGTTATTTTCTGGATACACATCAATTGATTTGTCTACTTATGTGATGTGTGACGTTTGTCCTCTTTGAATGGGCGATAGATGTCTCGCTTCATGGAGTGGATGGAGTGGATTAGAGCAATAAAAAAAATGGGTTGTTGTATGGAACATAATGTATCAATAAATGGCAAAAAATTTTGTTTTTGATCAGTCAAAAATTGTCGAAAACTTTTATGAAATTTTAAGAAATCGCTTTCAGTTACCTTTGTTTGGGAGGCACTGGTTCAATTCTCCAGGTCACAGCGTGTCTGACCGCTGGCAGTGATTCAGCGCGGTTTGCGCAGGCTGTAGACCTCTTGTCAGGGATTGCTAAAAAAAATCTTGAAAAACTTAAAATTCAATATCTCCCAAAATATTTTTATTTTGACAAAAAATATTCTTTCTTTTCGTTTTGTTTTGTCATCTTCTACTTCCCATTTCATTTTCTGCTCCAATTTCGGAAACACCCTGTAGAAAGTTGTGATGGAGATGGAATTTTATTTTTTTGGTGGAGTTCTGTAATGAAGCAATGATAGTTAAGAGAATTGATTCGAGTTCTACCATGACATTTTGATCTGTATCAATTTTTTGGAAATACTATTATATGACTAATAAATGACAATGATTCAATAATGTTAATAAAATCACAGGAAACTTAGCCGACTAATAGGACGAAATATTCACGACCATAGAAACAAAGGGAAGCAATGAACCCTTTAGCTTCTTCTACATAACTACCAATACAATTTTTCACCTTCACAGTCTTCAGAAACAAATAAAGCCGTAAGTTAATCTTGTCGAAAATGTATCACCCACATCTCTAAGTGTCTCATGATCCCAAGGGTTTTGCGTTTCCCTCTGCAAATCGAATTCAAACATCCTAGACCATAATCGATAGTCGTACCCTACACACTTATGAATAAACAAACAGTCTCTTCTGTCTGTATGGACGATTACAAAGAGTGAAAATTGATAATGATTTGTGTTCTGACCAGAGGCGGATTTCCCACTAGGCTAAGTAGGCTACAGCCTAGGGCGGCAAAATCTAGAGGGCGGCAGATTTTGCAGGAAAGGATTTTTTTTTGGAAATTTTTAAATATACCAACACCGAAGGAAAATTATATAAAGTAAAAATTTTGCCATGCGCCAAGGAATTCACGTTATTTACCCACACGTGTGGATGACGAATCTCTAGTATGGACGAACCGGCTTACGATAAGTTGGCTTCTAGACTCGTGATGGGTATACTCAGCAACGTCGTTGAACTGTAACTTTTAGGTGTCCCTCTCGATGCCAGGATAAACATTTGCACCAAAACACTCCTTTTATCTACAAATAAGGCCAATTCCTATTACCTCTCGTAACAGAATCAAACTACTCAAGTTTAATGTAATAGAAAAAACTTTGAGTTTGAAAAGCGACGCAATGCTTATCAGAAATTTCACGATAAATTTGCCTTCCTGACCAACTTATCTATATTAAACCCAACTGAAACCCGAGTTAAAGCAGTCAGTTTACAGAATATATACCCGTTTGATCTAGAAGAAAGATTTGCTGATGAATGTGTTTATTTCAGTGCACACTGCTCCTTAATTCCCGAAAAATCGGAAACAGCTTTAAAATTGTTGAAATGGCTTCACGAAGAAGATCTACAGACCGTGTATCCTAACGTCGACATCGCATTACGCATGTGTGTTTGTGTTCCAATTACAAATTGCTCGGGAGAACGCAGCTTTTCTTGGTTACGACGTGTCAAAAACTATTTGCGTTTAAGAATGACAGAAGATAGACTCAATGATCTCGCCGTACTCAGTATAGAATCACAGTTGTCAAAATCCCTAGATTACGAAGACGTGATAAATGAATTTGCTACCAAAAAATTATATATATTTGTATGTTTTCGAAATGATAATTAGAAAAATACAATTTCTTTCGTTATTATTTTTTATCCTACTTTTTTCACGTTTAACAAATACAGAAATTAATAAAGCCAAGCACAGTTAAAAATTATCTATGTGCATTATTAAAACGTTTTATAAACTTATTAAGAGTTCAAAAGGGTGGCAAAATTTTGGTAGCCTAGGGCGTCAGAGGACCTGAATCCGCCTCTGGTTCTGACTACAGAGCTACTTCTTCTGGGGTTCCCCAAGGCAGTGTACTCGGTCCACTTTTATTTTCGATATTCACATATGATTTGCCTAACGCGATAACCTCCTCAAAAATTCACCTGTATGCTGATGATATGCAAGTGTATCATGCATGTGAAGCAAACGACGAGTATAATATCAATACCATCAATTCAGATTTGAATCATATATATATTTGGTGCTCTAATAATGGATTAAGGATCAATCCCAGTAAAAGTGTCGCACTATGTATTGGCCCAGAAAAGCAAAGAGAATCCATCTGTAGCTTCGACATCATGATGAATGACTTGCCTATAAGATGGGTCTCCTCAGCCAAAAACCTAGGGGTGTACTTTGATACTCGGTTCACATTCAGTGACCATGTGAACCATATCACTAAAATATCTTTTTTCAAGTTGAAGTCTTTGCATCATCTGAAATATCAAATAAATGAAAATATCAAATTAAAATTGGTGAAATCTCTGATATTTCCACATATTGATTATTGCTGCATGGTATATTACTATTTTCTAACCTGCTACAATCGAGAGAAACTACAAAACGCCTGTTTAAGATTTGCTTGCAATATACCATATAGGGACCATGTAACTCCACATTACATCAGATTAGATCTACTGAAAGTTGATAGTAACATTTTTATTACTATCTTTTCTATACAAATTACTATTGTCTAAAATTCCAATTTACCTTCATACTCTATTGATAAGAAGATCTTTCGTACACAATGTTAATGTCAGGGTTAATAATTTCACAGTTCCTCAGCACTCCACAAAAAAGTTTGAGGGTAGCTTCTCTTATAATGCACCTAGGCTTTTGAATATCTACATGAGATTACTGAATGTATCATTTTTAACATTCAGAAAAGAACTAAAAGAAATACTACTTAATGATCAATATTGATCCACTGTTTTTTTTTCTTCTTCTTAATAATTGTTCTGTTGTTTTCTGTTATCTTTATATATTTTTGATTGTATTTATAGAAATGTGTAAGTGTAAGTGAACACTTTTTGTGAATATTAAGAGGGTATGGAAGAACGGCTGTAGCCGAATTCCCTCCTTTTGTGCTGTACCTGGTTGATTTTCAGTACTGCTCAATACATATTTTTATTATAATTATTATTTATTATTCTACTTAGCAACTTCTTGTGTAAGTAGCTGTTTCATTGTCATAATTACGTGTATCAAAGTATTCAGTCTCCTTTACAAAGTTTATCTAAACTTGAAAACAAGCGTTTGTTTTCCTTTGACGGAAACTCAAAGAGATACTCGTATCCACTAGCTGTTTGGAGGCATCTCACTTGTTTCCCATTACATCGACTTTCAGCAGTTCAATTACGAGGGGATTGCTAAAAGGTAATAGCTGGAAAGATGTGGGGAAAAGTATGAGAATCAGGCCAATCAAATCAGCATTTAAAATGAAAAATGAGAAAAAAATTTCAACACTTGTTAATATTTCGTTCGAAAATAATATATTATATAGATAACATTTGATTTTTAATACGATCTTTATAGATCATTCTGATCATTTGTGTGTGCTCTCATGTTATGTTAGAGTTCCTTGTTCAGACCCGTCTTTATTATAAACCTTAGCCTAGTTAGACCTTTGCATTGGCACAGTATGTTTCCTCATCTTCTGGCAAAACCTACATATTGTCGAGTCTGCCTATCCGGCGTTGTTCATGTGTCTGTTGAGTCTACAGTTGCCCTGTTAGGAGTCCAACCAGGTTCCTGGTTGTTCACCTTCTCTGACTCAGTAGGTACTCCGAGAATTTTGGCGATGGTTTTGTTAAGAGGCACCATCAGCGCGCCATCACGAAAGTCAAAGTCGGGTACGTAGGCGTATATTTTTCAAGAGCGGTGGTAGAGATAACGAAAAACCTGTCCGTAACATAACTGCATAGTTGGGAGCGTCAATAAGGTAGATAGCTCCTAATCGTAGGATCGGTTTTGCGTAAAAATTTGATTTTATAAAAAAATATTTTCTACTTCTTTTTTGCAGCGCTTTCGCTATCCCACAGAAAGGTTATTGACCATAGGAGCACATCGTACTCCTTCTAAGGCTAATGAATCTGCCTCTTCATTGTCCTTGTAACCTGTGTGGCCAGGTACCCAGGCTAAGGATAGTCTGTTTTGACTGCCCAACTCTTGTAGGATTTTCGACGAATCCCAAATGAGTTTGGAATTATTCTGCATGGAGCTGATTGCTTTTATAGCCGCTTGAATGTCGGAGTATATGGCGATGGTCTGCTCTTCAAACTCCTGTCTTAGTGACTCTTCTGAACAGTGTCGTATTGCTGCAACTCCTGCCAGGAATATCGTCGTTTACCTGATCATGATGAGACTCTTGTCTTTGGTTTGGCTATGTATATGCTCCTTCACCTTCCTTGCTTTTTGAGCCGTTTGTATAGCAGGTCATTTCTGCATTAATTGGAGGTCCTGCCTTCCATGCATCTCTGCCTGTTATAACTGTTTTGAAGTATTTCCCGAAACTATACTTGAGAAGCAACTCTTTCGATAGCATTTCCGTTATGGGGTTGGTTTTAAACTCTTCGTATAACTCGTTGTACATCCTACCTTAAAGACTTTTTACGGGCAGTTGCCCTCTGGTCAATCTATTCTTGACTGACCTAGCTTCGCCTTGTAAGTAGAAGTAGTGATATGTTCTGCAAAACTTTTAAGGTAGGCGGCTTGCCTTTGGATGCCACTTAGCCTTTCGGATCGTTTCTGACTGACGAGTCTTTGGCCACCATACCAACGAACCATATGGTATCATGGGTCTAATGACTATGGTATGTAGCGATATGATCATTTCAGCACATGCTTCTGCACAGATTGAGGGTTATCGTGTTTTTTTGGGTTATTTTCTGTAGGTGTGTATTTCATACCAACTTGTGGTCAAGTATGACTCCCAATTATTTTGACTTTTGTGCAAATGGAATTTCCTTCCACCACTTCAATTTCAGAACTTTTATCAGAATTCTGTTTACACCACTGTATTCAGAATATTTCGAAATATGTTTGTTCAGAATCTGTTTATAAATAAACAAATGATAAACTAATTCTTTTCTAAAATTCCACCAAACAACATTCTTCTCAAATTTTATTATTTTATAATTTTTTTATTTATGAATAGATTTCGATGGAACTCTGGCCAAATATATTTCGAAATATTCTAAATCGAGTGGTGTAGTCAGAATTCTGATAAAAGGTCTGAAATTGAAGTTTTGGGTTGATTAATTGACATCATTTTCAAAGTTTAATCTCTGTATATATATATAGCCATGATATTATTGTAACGTTATTTTGTTGTGTGTTATGTTTGTTTTTATTTTATTTTATGCATAGTGTTTGTGTTGTGTGGGTGTTGTGAATTTGATTTATTATATAGACAATACAGAATGAATTTTTATTATGTAAATAATTTTTTGACAATGCCCTAGCCCAAATAATTCGAAAATATGCAATTTTACGAAATTTCAAAAAAAAAACAGTCAAAATTTTTTATAATTTTTAATGCTGAAAGGTTTGTATGGAAATAAAAATATGAAATAAATCTTTCCTAGAAATGAAACTCTTATTTTTATTATTGAAAAAGAACCATGAGATGCTTCCTAACTAAAAACCTATAATCTGCTATCCTCTATAATGTTTTAAGAAATTAAATTACCTGCCCTGTATGATCTAACTTTTATCTACTACTGAAATTGTCTATTTTATAAGTTCTAGCAAAGTCCGATAGTTGGCACCATTATCAAAAATTAGGTTATCGTAAAATTCAAATACTGTTCGCTTCGATTTTGAGATTTAAATATTAAAATTGTTTATAAAGATCATAAAATATAGTCAGTAATTAGTTAGAAAAAAGGTTCCACGTAGTTTAAAATAGTTTCTCTGCTGTACTGCTCTGCTTTAAAACTGGTACAAACTGGTGCAAACTGGAGCCAAAGTGTTGTGAAATAGTATAAATATCTTGATACAAGTTTTCCAATTAGTACTACTTCTTGTGGATTATATTTTTGTCGTCAGGTATGTATTTTTATTTTTCTCTTTATTTTAGTTGGATTTTCTGCTTCAAAAGTTGGTTTTTACTGGCTGCTCTAAATTTGTTGTTCATATACTTGTCGTTTATTTATTGTTACTTATATTTCTTCTTAAAATTTTGTAAACTTTTTCTTCAGAATTTCTTTTTTGCTCTCCTTGATTATTTTCTCCTCGGCAACCCGTTTTCAAATTTTTCTTTTCCTCTTGACCAATCACAAATTTTTATTTCACACCACTGAACTTTTTATTATTTAATTTTAATTCCGCACTGTCTTCATATACGTTTACTTATGTCTAACTTATTCTACCTATTGACAAAGTGCTTCCATTCATTTTTATATTCATTCAAGTTGTCCTTTCGTTATATTATCCAGTTTTTCATTTTTCCTCTGTCATTATTGACATTCCTCATCTTGCTTCCAAAATCATATACAGTATGTTTTTCTAATAATATAACTAATTTTGAATGTTGTACTGATGAAAAAGAAATATTTTGACCTAAATGTATATTTTAAACTGAGTTAAAAGTATTTCTATCCACAGGATGAACTATATGGATTTTATTCAACATAATCAAAGATATAAAACAAGCAAAGTATTCGGTATTGGGTATAAAATTCATTCTATCTTTTCATAACAATATAATATATATATATATATACAAAAGGGGAGATTTTTGGGTTAAGCAGCAAGCAAAACGTGTACTCTTTTAACACTATATTTCCGATATTTCGACAGAGGCTACTGTCATCTTCAGGGAAGCTACCATTAATAAGCAAGAATGTAAGTTAAATGGAGTGAAGCCCAATAACAGCAATACTTACTGTGTATAAAGGTTGAATGCTTATGATGTGATGATTGAGATATAAACAATATCGAGTGAAGAACATGAAGTTGATGATAAAATTTACAATAAAAAGTCAGAACAATTGAAAAATTATTAGTCAAAATTTAAACATTTTAAACTTATATTCACGTGTGGAACATGTGCACAACGTGACCTACATCTTGGTTAGGAAACAGACAGTTAACAAGTGACAAGTGAAGGAAGGAAATATAGTGTTAAAAGAGTACACGTTTTGCTTGCTGCTTAACCCAAAAATCTCCCCTTTTGCATCCTAACTAGTCAGCAAAGACTACCTTTCTACTATATATATGTATTCAGTCTGATATCCTACTAGATAATGGTCCCAAAATTGGGAAAGATGAAGGATTATATTTTCTTTGTTTTTAATCTGCCACTGTTTTCTATTCTTTCTCTACAAGATAGACACAATTGATTATTATTTACATTTTCCACAATGTTACTAGCATTGTACGAGGGGTGAAATTTGCGTAGTTTCATCGAGCGCTGAAATTGAACTTTCGTGAAACTTCGCATCGTTTTGCAATTTTTTTTTCCATTTTTGCTAAAGTGATTGGCCTAGAAGTAGGTAATGGTTGGGGGGATCACATATTCCATCAACAAGCTGTTGCTTACGTACCTACCTTAAGAGGAAAGCAAGCAGCAGGTGTTCCGTATCTGCGGTATTTCACTTTGCTCAATTACACCGTATGCTGGTTGGGCGAATTCATAAGAGTGCTTTGATATCCGCTTGCAAGTAACGACGAAAACGTCCTTTCCAACATCAATTATTTCATTTTATCTGAGAAGGTAAACTTTCACGCCGGTGGTTTCAGGGTTTGTTGGTCTTGGTCTCAGGGTAATTCTTCCTAACGTTTCGTTTACATCTGCGGTAGACCATTTCAAAGACGTTCAATTTTAATTCTAAAACGTTCGAGTCGTTCGCTTGTGTTTGACTGATTCGGTATCTGTGCTGATATCTTCTTTCATTGTGTTTACTCTAATAGGGGGCTTGATTTCACTTGTTCCCTGGATTCAGGTACATGTTTTTTCTCCGATTGACAGCAAATAATAATTTTGCAGACACATATCAATCAACAAAGTATTACTTTTTCTGCCTAGGCAACAAAGTAAGAACTTTACTGCTCAGGCAGCAAAATGATTATTCTCAATGGGAACGAAACTGTCAGAAATGTCATAAGTTGTCAAACTATATTTATTATGGACATACATTTCAATAGCAACCAACCATTCCAACAATTGTGATTTCTATCAAATTTATCACTACGGAAAAATAAAGAGATTGCGGGGATTGTAAGAATTTGCAAACACAATATCCTACATATATCATACCAGTTCTAGAAGTCCGAATGATTTGAAATTTGGCATGTATTCAAAATTCCGGTGACAATGCAATATTACATTTTTGTTATAGAAAAATAATAAAATGGCGGCTCCAAGTTGGCTTACCAGATTTGTGATAATGGTTCGATTCGATTCAAAATTTTTTCAATGGTAGATTTCTAATTTTTTATCAAAATTCATAGAATAAATATGGCGGACGAGTTTTGTTATTTTGGCCCGATTCGATTCAAAATTGGTGTGTGAGGGTTTGGTCAGAGAAGGAAGGGGTTTGTGTACTTTTCCCTAAATTAATCTTGAGTTTGTGACAAAGAGCTTGTTATATGAATATATATGCTGTTGCATAAAAAATTATTATTATTATTAGTATTTATCAAACCTCTCAATCCCTTATACAAACATATTACATCAGAAAGTTGAAAACAGAAATTGAATGAAAACTTACCTGTTCTGCATAGTTCATACATGTGGGTAATGATGGTATTACTGGAACATATATTCCAATAGATATATCATCCTAACGAAAGCCATCACAGACAATGACAAAGCGTTGTAATCTCTAGCTAGATTGAAGTACTACTTTATTCTCTAATTAAATTATCGTTAAAATTTTTAGAAATGGTTTGGTATAAGGGACATAATGTTAAAATAAATAGCAAGAATTTTTGTTTTGAAAGCAATCAAAAATTTTCAAAATATTGGTGCTTTTGGCTACCTTTGTTTAGGAGGTACTGGTTTCATTCTCCAGGCCAGAGCGTGTCTGTCCGCTGGTAGTGAGTTTCAGCTTGGATAGCGTAGGCTGTAGACCTCTGATCAGTGATCAGCAGAAGTGTCTTGAAAACTTTCGAATTCAATATCTCCTGAAATAATTTTTTTTCGGCATAAATGTATTCCTTCGATTCGTTTTGTTTTGTCGTCTTCTATTTCCCACTTCAGAAACATCCTGTATATAAAAATGATTGTTTTTCCAACTTGCATTCTATAGTTGATTCAGATGTCTTAAGTGACCATATATGTAGAACAAATCAATAAAAATATGGTATGGTGACTCACCTAATAATTCTAGAGGTAGGTGTAAATAAAAATAGACTAAACTAATCTAGAATGGTTCGGCAAGGCAAAAACCAGAGGATCGTAGACACTTGGAGAATGGGCGTATTCCTGTGGTCAAAATAAGACTTTATTTCCCCACAAACATGTGTCCTATAATTCATCTCATCGCAGACATCGCAAGTGACGAGGAAAAATAGTAAATTTTGAGGTTTGGCTACAATTATGCATCAAATGTTTGGAAAATTCAATGGCCCGTGGCTTTTTGGACACTTTAGTAATTTCTTGCTACAAAAATAAGGTAGGTAACTCTAATTCAATGGGATACCTAAAGTTTTTATGACAAAAATTTTGTATTTCCGCCAAAATAAATTAAATTTAAGTATCACCAATGAGTTGGCCATAAAAAAACTTAAAATTTTGGCCTCAACCATTTTTTTTTAATCAACTAATCGTTTTCAAGGAAATTTCTGGTAAATAACAGGGGAATATTAAACAAACTTGGGCTATTCTCCCTTTTTGACGTTTACATTCTAAAACAGAACTTTGATTCACTAGTAAGTTTGATGTTTCTTAAATAGTTTACATATTTGTTTTTCGGTTTAGTGTAAATTTTGTGTTTTGTCTGTAGCTTCGAGGAGGAGAAAATGTGTTTTAAGAAATTTGTTTTTTGATCTACAAGCCTTTTTAATAAAATATGGAACTGGATCCGATCACAACAATTATTTTCCACCATGTAGAACTCCTCAATTTTTAGACTAAAATTCAAATCTCTGTCCCAAAAATCCTAATTTCCTAAAAAAGGTTTATCAATATTGATATTCAGCAACAAAAAACCATTTTTAATAAACAATTGCGTTTTTTTTAAATAACATTTTTTAAGATACGAATTATTTATTTAAAAATCATTATTTTTACCAAGCATTAGATTTCAAAGATTTATCTTAATAGCAATACATTTATTTAAACAATAGAAGGTGAAAAACTTTTGAAATTATTGTATTATGTAGCGTTTAGCAATAAAAAATCAAAATATTCTTTTTAATTTTTCAATGCCTTAGATTGCTAATAAAAGATTGAAAAATCAAAATTTCAAAATTTTTCCAACTGGGATCTTCTCTAAATCCTTTCAAGTGTAGTTTTAAGAAGTGAAAAAAAATCTAGGTTTTTTAGTTCACAAAAATCAGGGTTACTTTCAACAGGTAAAAATTAACTGATTTACAAAAGCATTTTTATGTTGACGGATCATTGTTCATTTATGAGTTTAGATGCTATCAACATTCTTCATTCCCTATAATATTTATGTTTTCATTTTGTCAACGCGAGTGCAAAGCCCAGTTTTCATCCCAATATTTATTGCTAGGTTAAAATTTTAAAAATGTTCTGAACAGTTCTGGGAGAAAGGACTCTTTTCTTGAAAATTCCCTGCCCTCCAAGGACTTCAAATTTTAGATATCCCGATAGTTTTTCAAATACTTTCAAAAAACCAAACTATTTTTTTACACAATTGTTTATAACTTTTACAATTTTGGCTGGCCCCAATTTTCCAGTTGAACAATTTTTCTAGATACCATTTCGAATCAAATGAGATTAAAATCATAATTTTCGGTGGTCTAGGTTAGCTTCTTGACAAAATTGTACTTGTGAACCAGACTATCAAACCTATATGTATATACTGTAACCGCACAGTCCCCTAAATTGCAACTGTTTCAGAAGTTCCCAACGTTTGATTTCAAACAACCGCAAACCAAATGATGTGATTTCAATACTTCCCAGGCCTGATGAAATTTCAATAACCAAAACATTCAATTTTCGTCCTCTCATCAACATCCAACATATTAGCGGTTAAAATAGAGTCGGACTGTGACCATCGATGAGCATCTCGACTTACGTTCAAATATATCCGTCACAGTCTGATTACCTGCACGTACAGTCTCAAAAGTAAATCGATTATATACAACTGAAATAAACCGGAGCAGTGTTCATCTGGGCGCTTGTTACAGGTATATTGATTTACAGAAAAGGTACATTTTGGATTCTTGCTATATAATTTCATGATGTGTCTCGGTTTTCTCAGTCGATTATTTCTACGTGGACCGTTATAATCTCCATGAGTAAAATGTATAAAATGATTTGATTTCCAAACAAAAATTAATCTAAAAAGAAACAAGATATCCTGCCCTACCAGAAATGCTCATTGCAATAATCCTATACAATAGGAATAATTGGGTCGAAAATAACTACTTTCCTGGCTAATACCACGACGAATGTTGAATTACATCCAATATAACATCAGTATTTGAGGATGATGCAAGAGAACACGCATGCTATCAGAATGAAATTGGGGAACGACAATATGTACCACGGTTCATCTCTAAAGAGGAAGACGCGAGGAATACGGAGACGATGTCCAGATGAAAGCAACCTACATATAATCTTGATGCCGAAAAGACGTATACAAAAACTCCGACAGATCTACTTATCATGACTGTCGGGGAAGAACAAAGTTGCTGCAACTGATATGATTGCCGTTCCGTTCCTAATCCAACTTTGGAGTGCTGAAATGGACTCGAGAGGACCTAAAAACTCGCGAAATTATTCATCTTTATAGGAGCTTTCTTAATCCACTATTCCACGGTTTTACTTTCCCAAACGACAAGAAGGCAATGGACTTTGGGAGTATCTACATAACAAATAGTACTGGATGGAGTTTTCAGGAGTTCGGATCCCCTCCTTTGCTTGGTCTGTGACCATGATCGAAACATTTTCTTTTATTTTTTTTGAAGCAGCATACCATGCAGCCGATGAACTCGGTTTCATTTTAGACTTTGAAAATGTTGACCCAATTCCTGTCAACTAGTTGGAGCCGTAAAGACTGAAGTACTCTTGCAGTTGCATGAGGATGAGCTAATGCATGGGGTCTTCTTCAAGAACATTGAAGACCTTGTCTTATTCAAAAAATTGACCTTTGCTTTCCTCAGGTCAACTGGGCTGAAGTCGGAGACCGAGGGATTCATAATGGCATACCAGGATGGTGTTTTCAACACACTGGTCCACCTTAGTCGCGTGATGGGTATAGAGCTCTGGGACACTAGATGCAGAGTGCATTCCCAATCTTATGAAAATACGATTCAACAAGCCTGGCCTAGTTCTTCTCGATAATCAAAATACGACAGTTTTCGTCATTGACTCCTTAGCTCCTGGCGAACATTGTCCGTAAAGAAGAGAAAAAAATGGACTAATATCGAGATTTAGTCTCCGAACTCCACAGACTTTATCAAAAGAATTCTATCAAAATTGTGGTTCTGATCATAGAGGTACTTGGTGGAATGATGGATACGGCTCTCTGATCTTATCTAATCTGGCTTGCCGTGATGTGGCAGAATTCTCAGCCGGACAAATGCAAAAGGACGTTAATCTTGGTTCACTACATTTACCCAGGACACATGATTCTCGCGGACCCAGTAATCACTCACACCGCGGATGTGGCAAGTGACTACCTAGGGATACCAGCACGCTCTCCGGTTGCATAAGAGCTCAGGAGACAGGGCCCGACTGGGATCTTTTTATCGTATAAAAATAACAATGATAATAATAATAATTGTCTTGACCTAGAGCTGAAACGATGCCGCTCCCGAATTAACATTCTCTCCTCGGCAAGTATCAGTATAAGCTCTGAGAGATCTGATCATCAGAACTGTTGGGAAAGAACATAGTAGCTCCAGCATAATTTGGAGTGGTGAAATGGACTCAGGCAGAGCTGCGACTACTCGAAGTAAAAACTAACAAAATGGTGAATATTCATAAGATTTTGCATCCCAAATCGTGTTTGGAGTGGCTACATAACAGAATGATACTGGATGGAGCCTGTAAATTCATCAGGAGTTCAGATTCCCTGGTCTGCATGGTGCGCGACCATGACAAAGCAGGGATCGGAGTTTTCTTTTTCAATGGCAACAGCCTGTCCAGACGATGATCTTGGTCGGATGTATCGATCTTCGGGAACAGGACATGACTGGCATATTCCTTAGGAGGAAAAAATTAATAAATATATAAATGTTTCTATTGTGAGTTACCTACAGTAATGAGCTTATTTCCTAACAAAAGGCAGGATTCAATTCATGCACATGATGACTCCTGACAGGGATTGCTCTTCCATCCATCGAATATTATCAATCTTTTTATTTTATTAAAAAGTTCAAAATGGTGGTGAGGCTCGTTAACTCCTCAACAAGCACACAGCCTGACAGGGATAATCGAATCGATCCTAGATGCAAATACCGAGAATTGAATGAACAAGAGAACACATTACATGAATTTCAGTCATTGAATTCCCATTCTGGATTTTATCACCAGGTGAATGTTTACATTCTTGATCAGTGTTAACAATTAACATATTTGCCAGCTATGTGAATAATTTTTTTTTTAAGTTTCCTACCTTTGCACATTTGCTGATGATACAAGTATTATAATCAACGAGAAAAATATTGACGCACTTACTACATCGTTCAAATAAATATTGGAAGGAGTATCAGACTGAGTAACAGATTAAGGATACGACCGTACTTCAATAGGCATCATACTATAGATAAACTTAGTATAGAAATTACTTGATAACCAATTATTCAAAAACTTTACAAAAATGTCCAAGAGTGACTTCGAATTCTCTTTAAATAAAATTGGTACAAAAAACAAAGAAACAAACAATGCACAGACTATAGTACAAACAAATTGCAGCGTCTTACCTCTCACGGCAACCCTCATGTCAATAGAAAGAGATTCACCTACGCCACAGAATGAAACGACAATAGAGCTGGCCGGGCATTATCGTAGTATTTTCGATTCCCATGCGATCGTCCCGAAACTTGCCGGCAACGCATAATAATGCATCGGCCATATCAAAAATCTGTTGCTATATGGCCAGGCTACACTCAAAATATTGTCGTATATTGCATAGTCTGGCTGTAATTGCTGACAATGTTTCTGCAAATGTATTGCAGGTATGTACAGTATCGGAAACTTTTCATCTGGGGTATAGACAGAAATCTACGCGAGCAAAAAGCAACGCAATCATATAATAATACATGAATAAGAGAGACGCACTACTGCGCGCCTCTCCTGTTGTCCCGCCCGACGAATTAACAGCTCACGTCGATATCCCTTCCTCGAGCGAATAGAGGAGAAATTGTAATGCTCTCTCGAAATATAGCAAGGTTTTCTTCACGATCTCATAAAACCACCATACCCCAGATGAAAACTTTCCGATACTGTATTGCAGTAAGAATATTACCCGTTTAGACGCACTCAAAATTCATAGCTATTGGTATCTACCTGTTATACAAGTGCATAGCCGAGTGCTAGGTCTATCTTTAACAGTTGATAGAAAATGTTATGATTGAGTAATTAATTTTAAATTCTTTCCATTCGGTAGCTAATACGATGAAGAATAAATTAAAGAAATAAAAATTTATGTAATGTAGGCATTTTATTGAAAAATTTTACGATTATTTTTAAAATTGATGAAAAAAAACCAATGTTTATTTTCAATTGGGGGTAGTTTTTTCCACAATTTTCATTTAACGAGGACGCCCAATTACTTCCAATTATTACTGAATTTTATTTATCGTAATAGATCCTTGAGTTCAAAAGTTATATATAGTTATTTTGTTCACACAGGAGTCACGGAAGCCAACAAAAATTTTAAAAATTCCATAAAAAATTTCAAAATTCAAACAATTTCAACAATGAAGTATATTTTGGTTAATTGATGGATATTAAATTTTTATGCACACTTTTTATATTTTTGCGCACCCTTCACAAATTTGACGCAACTTATGATATTTTTTTGGAATCAGATCAACAAGTCTACCACTCCTGGAATTTAAAAAACCAAAATGGAGTGTAACATTGAAAAAAACCGGTGATGTATTTAGGGAAATTTCAATAATATTTATTTCGTCGACCTCTACAAAAAATTGTATTTTACGTACTAAATTCCGGACGACTATTTTTGAAGGCAAGTACTTTTCGTCCGTAAACACTTTTCGTCCGCAAACGCTTTACGTCCGCTGTGGTCACTATGCCGTATCATAGTGACCACAGCGGACAAAAAGCGTTTACGGACCAAAACTTTTGCGGACGAAAAGTGTCTGCGGACGAAAAATACTTGCCTAACAAAATAGTCGTTTGTTGATTCTAAAATCGGTAATTAGTAGGTAATTTGTAGAGGTCGACTAAAAAATATCCACCTCGGCGAAACACCGTCTATTGTCTCGCCTGCTCGCTAGCTTCGGCTGCGCTTCAGCTATCATTTTGCAGGCTCGACTATAAAAGACAGTTTTTCGTCCTTGGTACATAAATAACTATTATTTAGCTAATAATGAATTAATACGTTACTTTATAGACGCACTTGGCAACTTACTATTGAAAATATGCCCAAGTTACCTCTGAAATATACCCGTATTGAACCTGTTCAAAATAAAAATCTCCAACACTGGCGATTGTAAACATGCATTTAGTCGAGTGTTTCAACTGATAGCAGTTGTTTATAATTGTTAATTTCTTCACAGAGGCATTATTTGATTGCCGTGTCGTTTTAGGAACCAGAAAGAATGAAAAAGTGCTCATACTGATGGTGAAGTGATTTTATTTGTAGTACAGTCAGCATTTAGGACTGTGAGTATTCCAAAACAACAATTTTTTAAGATGAGTTATTTTGAGAAGAATGTTCAGTACAGTTTTGCGGGCGAGTGTGGAGTTTTCATATTAGAGTTTTTGGCCAGACAGACACTTAAAGACAACTGTTCACAGAATTGTTCGGTACGAGCACGTTACGAATATTGCATATTATTAGCGATTTAATCAACTAGTGTATTAATGAAGGCAATTAATGATCCAGATATTTTAATGGGCTTGCTTTGCTCATGCGTTAATGTTCAATATCATTAATCACATTTTTTTGTCGATCATTAATTTATGGTGTATTTTAACGCACTCAAAATCGTTGTCATTATTTATTTTTCAATTCTGAAATTAAATTTCAGAAAATTTTCAGTACACCAGTTGTCACTTGAAATCATTTGAAAACTACGGTCGACGGAAAAGTTGTTTACAAACTCGTGAATTAAAGTGATAATCGACCTTATTAATACACTTATTCGTTAAATAACCATTGATATACGAGTTGATAACAATATTTTTCTGTCGCAAAAAAATACTAAAAGTCGATTAACAATCGTGATAATTTAATGTTCGAGATTGTTAATCGCCATTTTAATTCACGAGTTTGTTACAGCACTTTTCCGTACTTTTCAAAAATAAAGATATCTTACTTTCAATTTTTATTTATTTAACGATAAACAACAATCACTATTTCCTATTTATATTAACTATATTCAAAGTTAGTGGTAGTTTAAATTTTTTTTTTTACAAAAAAAAATATTTGCTCCCATTTGTGTTTGAACCTTCTATTTCGCTTTCTGATGATATCAGAGGGGAAAAGTGGGTTCAGTGTATAATTTGTAGTCTCTAGGCTCATGAAGAGTATTCCAGGGCAAAAATATTCTTATATTTGTGTTTTTTGTCAGTCATTTCAGTTGTCTCTTTTCTTATTACTTCTCAACCTTCACTTAGGCTCACATTGTTTTTTATGTTGTTTATTTAATATTTTTTCATTGCGTAAGTAACAGAAATTCATTCAGTTTTTTAAGGGGCCCATATTTCATGACCCCTAGTCAATTTGAAAAATTGTAATCCACTTTATATATTTCTCTCAAACCAATATGCTTCATTTAAAATATAAACATATATATATATATATATATATATATATATATATAATGAAAAATAACTTGTGACATCTACAGAACAACAAAATTGTTGACTTGCCTGCCAATAAGTACAAACATTTCTAACTTTGGATTCCGTGATTCGTTTCAAATTAAGTTTGAACTAGTGACTGTAGATGTCACAAGTTATTTTTCATTATCATTGTCTTTGCCGTAAGGTATTAAGTCAAGAGTGATTTCGTTTTGATTTCGGGAGCTCCATAAAGCTTTTAATATATAAGTTACAATAAAACAACAAATGGGGGTCCCATATTCGGACCACTTACTTCATGCTAAGTTTTGTCAAGGCAATAGAAATAAGTTGAAAAAAAAACACAGTCGGAGAAAATTCAGAAGTCTCTTGATCACCTAGTGATGAACCTGTTATTATTATTCATATTTGTATAAATACCCTCCTCACCTCCTCAAAAATGTGGTGTCTAATTGACGAAAATCTGATAACAAACCTATTTTGGCGTGTCTTATAAAGGTTCTGTCCTTGGGTGGAAGGGGGGTGAAATATGTTGTCAAGAGGCAGCATGCTGCTATAACTTTTAAAAAATAAAACCACAAGCATTTTTTGCGGTTTAAATTAACTTTTTTTCTGGGGGTAATTACACCCGTAACTCCCTCCTTGTATACGCCCATGTGCCTTTAAATTTTCCTTTCCATAATTGAAATTCAACTCACCAGCTTACTACTAGATGAGTTCATCACCTAATGAATTCTAATGAATATTAATCTGAATTGACCTGTCATGTATTCAATAACAATGAAAGCGGTAGTTGGTTCCTCTACCAAATAAAAAAATGCCAAATTTGCATATATTATAAAACACATATCTATTTTCAGATAACCGGTATCGTTCAATAGCGTTATACACTGCTGATCAACTTACATGCGTAAAGATTACTATGCATTTAGGTCTATGTCAACGCATGGTACAGGAGTGTTGGTAAATTTGTCATTTTTTGCACTATGGAATTTTGAATTGGGGAACAGGAGTTCTCATATCAGAACAATTATAAGTATATTTATTTTATCACGGAAAGAGAAATACTGTAATGTTCATGGAACATCGTGAGAGCCGAAATGAAGTGGCTGGGAATTGGTGTTTTTCTTGAATTTCTGCAGTTTGTATGCCTCAGGGAACACCACCCCAGGCAGTAAGTTCCAAAGCTTTGCCGTTCATTGAAGAACGAGCCCTGGGAAAGCGACGTTCGGTATGTCTTCAAAGTGACGACAAATGGATGTGAGGACTCAGTTCGACGGGTCAGTCTCGATGTGTCCGCTAACGGTGGAACGATTGATGATTTTTCGTAAGAGCATCGATCATGAAAATATCTATAAAACAGAGACAGATCGGCGAATGTGAACGAGCTTGTGAACAAAGTATCTCCGACGAGACGATTGGGTCTCAAACAGAATATGAAAGTCTCAATATGTATTTGAGTGCTGCAATCCATTTATGGGAACATTATTCGATGACAGGTCGAATTTGTGTCTTATGAATCATAATCAGTTGACAAGAAGAGAAATACTTCTTGGCACGAAACAAGAACCCAAAATTATGGGAAGAACTTTTGATAATGGACCTCAGATGATTTTCCCATGAAAGGGTACTGCTGATGGTATTACCGAGCATTTAAATGAAAGATTTCATTTGTAGGGATGATCATTGATAATTCCTGAGCGTTCCAGATATTTCATGCGCTTGATGTTGATGGCTTTTTCCATGACCTTGAAGATAACAGATAGTAGTTCGATAGGTATGTAGTTGCTTTTTGGAAACTGGATTTACATTTGCAATTTTCCAGTTTAAATTAAAAGAGACGATGAATATCTTGCGTGTTAGTTCTGGAACAAATTCCTTCAGAACGATCGTCGGAATTTCGTCAGATCCATTCTGATGGTTGGCTGAAAATAATCTCAGGCATATGACTGTCAATAGGAATGATGTTCTGGGGTTGCTTTTCCATTGAATCCAGGGTAGAATTTGCATAAACTTGTTAGCAAAGATATTTGTTTTTTCCTTAGCGTTCGTTGGTAGTGTTCAGTCTTCCTTGGTTAGGGAGGAATTGAGCTGGAAGTGAAATTTCTTCCTACGGCTTTGGCAAATGACCAATAAGAGCGGATTCCGTTAGGACACCCAATGAGCTTTGATTGTCGTTGTAATCCTCTTTCAGATATTCCATTGTCTCCTCGCAGATGTTTTTTGCTTCAACATATTCCGATCTGGTCTCAGTGCCCTGATTTTTCAACCATCGACGGTATGCTGCCTGCTTGAAGGCGACAGCTCTGGAGCAGTTTCTGCTAAGCCAGGGTTTATCAGATGATGTTCTTCTTGACGTGTTAGGTGTTTGCATCCCCAGAATTATGATCTCAGAAACTGTCTCGGCGCATTTTGTTGGATCTCCAGAAGAGAATTAAGCACATTTTTTTCCATCGAATTGCTGAGAAGAACATGCGAAATCCATTCCGGTCGGAGTAGAAAAAGAGCAAAGTGAGGAGATGGGGTTGTGGTCGGGGTTTCCAAGTGGAGTCCAACTTTCCATACTCAGTGGATCAGGATTGGTAGTGAGAAAAAGATCAAGTATAGGTATTAAGTATAGGTATTGGCAAAACTGGTTGATTACATCAGGAATGCGTGTGGATAGCTCGTCCAGTTCCTCTTGACCACACATGATAGCGAATGCCTCAGCTTGAGGACCTGCCTCTTCTGTTCTATTCAGCTGTTGGGTGGTTTTGCTGGATGAAGTATAAATTGGGTGATAAAAATGGGAAGAGGTTGCTGTAGGATGGTTCATTAGGAGATAATAAGGGCAGCAGAGTGATTTGGTCTGTTCGGTATTAGCCAGATTGAGCCACATCAAAGTCAAAGTCTTTTGGCTCCAAACTCATTTCTCGTTGACATATAATAGGTTAGTTTTAGAGTAAAGACAAACAACACCTTTGAATATGAACCTAGAATGGACTTCGTATCCAGGACAAAGCATGTGGATCTTGTTGAAACTGAAAGTGTTGAGCATTATACATCAGGTGTAATTATCAAGTAAACAGCTTATTGATGATTGTGAGAATACATTCCACAATAAAATTGTTACCAAGAAAATTGTTATCTGAATAACAACTATGTTGTGAGATTTTAAATTCTTCCAAAAATTCTGGGTATTTTGTTGCAGATCCAATATGTATCGTAATAAAATAATACATATAATTCCAATGCTGCTAGCAACATGTCGATCAGAAACCAGTACAACCAGACCTCACATTGTATTCATCTTTGCAGATGATTTGGTAAGTATCTTGTCTTCCTATCGAATACTGTTTGAGGCCAATTTTGCATCGAATATTTTTTTATAAATGTATCAAAATGGATACGTTATCATTACCAAATACTACCAGATGTTTCATGGTGGATGGGACATGAATAGTACCTATGTTGAGAATGGAATAATAGATAATTTAAAAATGTTTGGGTATGGATAATCAAACATACTATATACGTCCAAAATATTTTCATCAATTACGGTGTTGCCGCTTGCATTCGACAGTAGTAGCTACTTTATTATTAATATGAAATATCTGGCATGTCATATTATTTTTGGAATCATTATAGAATCATTCATAACTCTTCTTGATAATTCCCTAAACCTATCTGTTGCAGTTTTTGCAATGAAAATTATTTTGAAAATATTTTTGTGTAAAACCTGACCATTGAAATTTAACGATTTTATCACAACGCAAATTCAAACAATATTGCACTTTGGGTCATAGCTGCATAAGACCATTAAGTATTCTTCCAATGAACCGGCTCTCATTTTAAGCATACAGGGCGGCTCAGAATTAAGTTATTCGGGACACATGAAAATGACTGAAACTCAGTTTTTTTAATAAAACATTCCTTATTTGAAAAACTGTGACATTTTTTGTTTTAATTTTGTATACTTGCCTGCCTCGTACACTTTGTGAATTGAGATCATTCATACTATGAAATCGCCATCAATGAAATACTTATTCATTCTGATGTTTTGGCATACTTCCACGGAAATTCTCGAGATGCCAATCATAGTGCAGTTCATGATTCAGGTGCGAAACTTTCATCAGTTCATAGGATTTTGAAAAAACATGGAATTCATGACAACAAATTTCATAAAGTTTGAACTCTCAAGCCCCAAGACGATCCACAAAGGAACTATATGAAATGTTGATGGAACACACGAGCAGACGACGAGAGGCGGTATTTTTAACAAAAATAATCTTCATTACTGGGCAACTGAAAATCCGCGTATCACAAGACACAAGAGATATAAGATTTCAATGAATACTTTGTTTTAATCAACGTTTTCTCTTTAATTATCGATTATCAATTGCACTTTTCAATTTTGATAAAAACCTTGATTTTCGAAGATAATTTTATTTTTCGAGGACAACGGTTAGGTATTTCATTGAAGAATAATATCGAACTGTTGGTATCAACTTGAAGAGTTTTAAAACTGATGGTCAGCATTGCAAACATACTCTCAGTACATGATCTACATGAATTGAATAGTAAAATGTTACATGTATTTTCAAATAATTAAATAATAAGATATCGGGTGTCCCATTAAAAAAAAAACAGTAATTTTCATTCATCCCCGGAAGTAACTTATTTCTGAGCCTCGCTGTATCCTGAATTTATTTATTAGTGATAATATACCGAGTGTCGCATTGGAAAAACTCGGTTTCAGTAATTTCAATGAGTCTCCGTAAATAACTTACTTCTGAACCTCCCTGTACACTGAATATATTTATTTTCATCATTATTGCTCAGCTGGACTGACTATCAGCCAAAGCGTAGAATACTTCGAATCTTCTGATGAATTCCTGGAGCCTTCTCACAAGGTGACCCTATGGGATAATATCTTTTGCACTACACTGTCCAAATATATCCATCCATATGCGAGCCATCAGGCCTTCGCATTAAAACACTATGTGAAAAGCTGGTCCTTCCCCCTCATAACCCAGTATATGCAGATATTTTCTCAGGTGGCAGTGCACCGTTAGGAGTCCTACCACCTTCGTAACAGAATTCCGACTCAGTTCTTTGTCTTGATAGCTGGTCGGTTGCCCCATCATCATCATCTATCCGTGAGTATTGCTTGAGACATCCTCCGAGGAAGACTAAAGAAAGTTCGTAACCCAATCCTTCGTGTTCTGTCTAATGTACCCAAATAGGATTCCATAGACTGGTTCCAGTCTGATTGAAGTTGTTGTTGTCCCCACTCTTGCTAGGGCATCTGCGCGTACAAAACAGTAACTAACATATTGAACGTACAGATCAAGTCCAGTATTTAACATTCGATGTACCAACACATCCAATCACATACAGTTTATGATCCAGTACCGTTCGTTCAATGGACGTGCATATACATATAATAAGTATCATTCGGAGTTTTAGTCCATTTTTGTTCATTAAATGTACATCCAAAATCGTTCTCATATTGATGTTTCATGTTAGTCCAATATTGTACGTCCACTGTTCATCCATGAGATATACAATACGAAATGTAGAAAGCACATCCAGGATAGAACATCCATTGGACATCCATTTCGAGTCCCTGGACTTTTAGATCAATCTTGCATGGTCCTAAAATGGACGTCGTGTGCTATATGTGCTATATGGTTAGCTCACTCCGAACGATTTGTTAATCCATAAAACTTATTTGTTTCCAACTCTCAATATTTCGTCAATAATGATCGACTCTTTCTAGGGATGGAATGACGTTGGGTTTCACGGTTCTAATCAAATACCCACCCCCAACATCGACGCTCTGGCATATGCTGGCTTGATACTGAATAATTACTATGTAGCTCCCATTTGCACTCCCTCAAGGAGTGCTCTTATGACGGGAAAACATCCCATCCACACTGGGATGCAGCACACTGTACTCTATGGAGCTGAAGCCAGAGGCCTTCCACTGACCGAAAAACTACTACCTCAGTATCTAGAGGAACTGGGGTATGTGAATCATATCGTTGGTAAATGGCATTTGGGTTGTTATACAAAAGAGTATACGCCGTTATATAGGGGATTCAAATCCCACTTAGGTAAGGTTAATCTATTGAATGATTTGTACAATGTTTTGAGTCAGATTTTCTATACTATATCTACTAAAAGGATATGATAACCAACACAAATTTCATCATAATCACCGAATCGTATTGACTTAATTATTTTTTGTACGTTCATGCAAAAAACAAAACTTTATTGAACTATATTTGGTGGAAAAACTGTCCATTTATTGCACTGAGCGCAATAAAGACTTTATTGCACTCATCTGTCATTCTACTATAGCGTTCTGTCATCATGACAGACATAAACTTTCAAATCGACCCGCACTTTCCTTATGGAAAATGGCTTTCGGTTAAATTCCCTGAATTTTTGATATGTTGTAGATTTTGACTTTGTCCACAGGCACAAAAAAATCGGCAGACTAGTTTTCGAGATACAGGGAGTCAAAGATGCACTTTTCATCTTTGAGCCTTCTGCTCAGAATTTTTAACAACTCCGAGAATTGACAAAACGCCCATTTATTTATGGAATAACATGCCTGAATGATGGCAAAATGTCATCTAGATCTCGTATCCATTATAATTTTACGTTTTGGACTCTATAACAGGGTGAACAAAGAAAAATCCAATTCGATTAATTTTAAACCAACCAGGGTAACTTCTTTCATGAGAATTAAATATCCAATTGAGTCTAGATGAACTTCCTCAATCTCAATCGAAGTTTACTGACATTTTTTTTCTCCATCTGAATTGAAATAGCTTTTAAATACTGTAGAATTAGTTCAAACCTTGAGAGAGTTATTGCTTCTGATACATTTCAATTTTCTCTAGTTTCAAGTCACAAACACGAAATCCGTTTACGTTTAGCCTATGAGATGAAACTTTTTTGTCTCTTAGTGCCCTGAACCACAGAAGGATTTTCCAGTAGCATCTCTATGTTTTTATCATTAACTGCGGCTGTTTCATTTTGTCCCAAACTCCTTTGTTTCAAGGAACCCCAAACACACTTATTTTGTTTCCCCTACTCTCCACCACGAACGTGAAGCAGGGGAAATGCGAAAGTCGTTCAAAAACTTAAGGAACACATGTACGATGAAATGCCATAATATACGATTTAATAAAAAATCACTCTCTTCTGGAGGCAAAAATCCGTTGGCTGAAAATTTTTACTTTCACGGCGAAAAACGGTACCTCACCTCGTCAAGTCTGGCACGCAACTCGTGAAGAGGGGTCGAGGGGGCTTTGTTCAGAGTCGCCCGTAGCGCTTACTACCGGAATACTGTTGCACTAGACCCTTCTGTCACAGTATAAGACACATACTTATACTGTGCTTCTGTATGTCCGGTAAACGGACTGTTTCACTGGGCCCCGTGTTTCATTGTGGCCCACCCTCACCTACTTCGGGTTCCTTGTAAGAATAAAAATTTAGAAGGTATTTAGAAATGAAACCACCGATATTTGATATCTAAATACCTATAGCTTCTCATATATAAACTGAAGAAAAATATTATCCTTTTGAATTAACATACAAAGTCTACTATTTAAATTTCGAAACCATCAAAAACCGTCATTATCCTAGTATTTTTTAATAATGTTTCGCTGTGAATTTTTCTTACCGAATACCACTCAAGCTCCAATTAAAAACTGAAAATATTTTCTCGAATATTTTTTGGAAAATTTTCAAAATATTCGTGTTCTCGAAAAAATGTCCAGTAATAATTGAAGCTTTACTGGTTATTATAAGTGGAAATTTTATTTTGTTTTTCTTTGATTTTTTGACAGATTTCGATGAAATTCTGATGAGTTATAGTTTGAGACTCCCTGAATCCGGTGATGTAAGAGTGATAAAAGTTTTTCAAATTTAGGTGGAGTTTTTCAAACCGTATATTTTTCAAATCGTATGACCCTATAAGTTTGATTACCTACTTACATTTCGGATTTCCATCAACTTAATGGTTAAAAGATTGATTTTTTCAATTTTTCACTACGTTTCAATTTCTTGAATCTGCAATTGTCGTCAGGGGAAATCAACATGAACCATCTGAAAATGTCGCAAATCCAGTAGTGTAGTCAGATTTTTCTGAAAATTTCGCTAATAATCGATAATATTTTTGTTAGATTTTTACCTTGCAATATAATAATAGTTGGCCCTGAAATTGAAGATTTATTCATGAAATAAGGTGCCCTAGTGGAAAAATATGATCTGATCAGTCAGACTTAGACGAACGACTCGAACGCTTGAAAATGTCTAACGAAACGTCAGGAAGACCACGACCAACAAACCCGAAAACCAGCGAAATATCCTGTTTTCATTTTATTTTTGCATATCTCACCCTCTTCTGAACATTACTAACACAACTTTGGCGGAAATGATATGTATATTCTCAAGGGCGTCGCCAGCTTCTGACTAAGGGGGGGGGGGGTAATTGGGCAATATTATGGATGTTAAAAAATATGAACGCCTGGTACAGTCGAGAGCATGAAGCTTGTGAAATTATTCACGTTTTGTCATGCGATGCGGAATTTATTAATAGGGAAGGAAGTCAATTGCTCGCACGGCCTTAGGACTTTGTTCGATTTCCGGCTGGCTACATTTGATCTCTAGGGGGGGGCAACTGCCCCACCCTGCCCTTCCTTGGCGACGCCCATGTATATTCTCTAAATACTGCAATCATTCATCAACCCTCAAAATCTATATCGGCAGGATATCGTAGTAAACTGTCTAGTCTACTGTATCAAATCAGTAAAAAATATCTATCTCACGTAATTTCCATTATCAACTTTCTCACTTATTGTATTTAATTTCCTCAGGTTACTGGACTGGTCATCAGGACTACTATGATCATACCGCGGTGGAAGATCCAGGTTGGGGACTAGATATGAGAAGAGGCATGGAAGTAGCTTACGATCTGCATGGCCAATATTCGACAGATGTTTTCACAGAAGAATCAGTCAAAATAATCAAGGATCACAATAAGAGTCGGCCGATGTTCCTTTACCTCGCTCATGCAGCAGTACACTCTGCCAATCCGTATAATCCTTTACCAGTATCCGATGACATTGTCGATGAGTTTTCGTATATTAGTGATTATAAGAGACAACGGTTTGCAGGTATGAATCTATATTAGGTAATCATCTAGATCTCTAAACGGAAACAAATATTTCTTATAGAAAACCATATACTTATAATAGATACATGAACCAGGTCAGTGGTTGACCCAATGGTCAAAATATTCCAACCATTTTGATTTTTGTTCGAAAATATGAATAGGATATTCATAAAATTTGTTGTGGAATCATTTGCGGTTGAAAGACAAACTTTAGTTGCTATTCGCTATTCAATGTCTAGCGTGGCTTTATCCGGGGAAGCAGTTGTTTTCTGTTAGATATTACAAATAAATCACATTTTTCATTTTTCCATTTTCATGGAGAATGTTCCCCTTTTCAACATTCCCACCATATTTTGACGTGATAACGTCTTATAAATTGAGGAACGCCGGCTGCAAGCACGAAAAAGTATGACTAATTGTCACGTTCCGCCTGAGCCGAGCGTTCAAGCGAGAGCGCGGAACAAGCGATAGAGAGGTACGATCGGCCTAAGCGTTCGGCTTTGTGACGCATCTATCTCTCTTCCACTCCATCGGCCGAAGCATCCAAGTAGAAGATAGACAGCGGCAGCACACACGTGAATTTTTTTGTCAACTGTTAATAAAGTGAAGTGAAATGTTAATGTGGTTTATATTTTTTATTACAACAACAAATGCGGCAAAAAAGGTAATTTATTCTTGCACTTTAAGAATTTGATTAGCGATATAATCTTAGATATGTTTTTCTACATTTCTTTGATATTTAAAAAAGTAGCATCGGTCGGCGAGTGCAGTAATAATAGGTTATGTTACAATTTTGACTAAAAAGTTATTATGACTTATACAGAGTGACCCATTTGAAAGCGGGCCACCTCTCTAAAACTGTTATTTATTATCCGGTTCAGAAGTTTTTTTTTCAATAGATGGAGCATTAATAGTTCTAGTTGAGAGCCAAAAATTCGAAATAAAAATAAAAATTTCAAAGCTTACTCCGAATTTTTTAAAGGTAAAAAATCCAAAAAAATATACTAGCGATATTTTTAAATAGAATTTGACGGCACCACTGGTGAAAATTACGTAGGAATGCGTCCATCAATAAAAAAGTTCTATGGGAATAAAATTTGAAAATTATGTCAATTGATCAACCCATACTTCATTTCCAGAACTTTTATCAAAATTCTGACCACACCACTGGATTCAAAATATTTCGAAATATATTTATATAGAATTTCATCGAAATCTAATTAATGATAACTAAGAAAATTATAAAATAATAAAATTTGAAAAGTATGTTGTTTGATGGAATTTCAGAAAAAAATTATTTTATTATTTGTTTACTCATGAACAGATTTCGATGAAATTCTAATCAAACATATTTCGAAATATTCTGAATACTGTGGTGTAGCCAAAATTCTGATAAAAGTTCTGAAGTTGAAGTGTTGGGTTGATTTATTGACATAATTTTCAAATTTTATTCCTTTATAACTTTTTTATTAATGGACGCATTCCTACGTAATTTTCACATAAACAATTTGAAACTGTCGTGAATCCAATGGCTAAAAAAAAATCGCTAATGTTTTTTGGATTTTTGACCTTGAAAAAAATTCGAAGTAAGAGATTCACTACATCGCTCAAAGTTTACAATGAAAGAGATGAGGAAGGTCTCCAAGCTGAGGCCTTTGCTATCACGTATGGTCTAGTCACCCACACGTTTTCCTGTCAACAACTAGTATGCCAATTCACTTACTCTTTTTCTCACCACCATTTCTGATCCATAGAGTATAGAAGTGTGTGCTCCACTTGAGAACTCCGATACAACCTGACCTCCACTACCTCATTCAATGAACTTCACGCTCATACAAAAAATCTTACTTTACGAACTTGCATCCTAAATAACTTTTTTGTAACTTTGTTTGACTTTTGGATTGTTGAGGAGAAAGGAAGACGGCATTCGACCTTCCATTTCCAGGCTCTATCAAGAATAACCCATCGCCATTAGGAGCCAATATAGTAATACATACTAGAAGGTCTGTGTTCCCCCACCACAATCACAACTTCAGAGTGAGTAGCACTCTGACAATGGTTGTGTCGGTATCCTCTGTAGTTTGTTCGAAAACGATGTTCTCATCTGAATAAGCATTAAGATGAGTTGTTCTTCGTTCCCTTCATTGTCAGTAACATATTTCTCCAAGGCATTCTGCAAATGTTGTGTTCTTCCATGTAGGGGCTCTGGCAGGATAGCCATATAACTGAATGAAAAAAATGCTCGTTCTTTGATCTCACATATATTTCTAACGAATGACCATAATTACAAATATAGTGTGCTGAGTCGACGCAGAATTCAATGTGCTTTAATTTAAAACACAATAAAATTTGTCTAGAAATGCATCGTTTATGAGGTATTAGTGGAAAATCGAAAAAATTCTGAATATTTATAGGTTTTTCGAAACCGGTATGAAGCCAATGAAGACACTAAAACCGTTTTCAGGTTCCTGGAATAAATTAGCCTCCAAACCCTATATCATCCGGCCTAATAGTTCAAATAAGAAAGCACCGGTGTTTCGTAAACAATGCTATTTCCATAGATTAGTATCAAACCAGTTTCGAATTACAAAAAAAAAAATCATGAGTGTGGAAGTACGAAGATCAATGGTAGACTTTTATGAAATTCATGCGAATAAAAAATAGAGAGTAGTGGCTCTAGAATAGGCCTTTGTGTAACACAACTGTCAACTGACTAAGCCTGAAGTAGTGAAGAGAAACCGGTAATTCGTTCAATCAAAGCTTAGAAATATGCTCAAAGCATGATAAAGTATTTCGGAATACTTAGAATTTCAAACATCCAAACTTTTGCTGATTCTGCTAAGCCCTATACAAGATATTTTCATCGCAGAGTTTTCTACAGAAAACAGCTACGACCACTTGTTCATAATGTTTTCATTATACAAGAACCTCCAAATGCGTCGGCAGGTGCTCTTTCACAGCCAGATGAAGGATAATCTGCTGTATGATTACCATGCATAAGCATTTGCAACTAGGTTTTCTTGGAAGAACTTTGCACAAAATAGCTGTCAGATGTAATTCAATGTCCCTCGTGGCATTAGCCAGGGAAGTAGTTGTTTTCTGTCAGATGATTGCCTCATATTTTCCACCTTGTGGAAATATTTGGAGATAAGGGTACTTCGACATTGTCGATTTGACTATTTCATTTATACAAAACAACACATATATTATAATTTCTAATATCAACAATTTCACAGGAATGTTGAGCAGATTGGACGAATCTGTTGGAGTGGTTACAGAAGCACTAAAAAACAATAACATGTTGGAGAATACCATAATAATCTTCAGCACGGATAACGGGGGACCTGCAGATGGGTTCAACCGCAATGCCGCTTCAAACTACCCGCTGAGAGGGGTAAAGAACACGCTATGGGAAGGAGGCGTTAGGGGAGCGGCACTGATCTGGAGTACACTTATAAATAAACCTCAGAGAGTGGCTGAACAGATGATGCACGTGTCTGACTGGTTGCCTACTCTGATAGAGGCCGCTGGAGGAAACAGGTAACTGAATAATAATTATTATTATTATTGTCATTTCAAGAACGATACAGTTTAGTGTGGACATACCATTTGTAGATAATTTGCAAGTGGGAAACTTCTTCTCCATCCTTCTGGAGGGAAAAGTCAATTTTCCTTTCGGTGTCAGATTTGGATTTACTATGGGTTAACTAACCTTTGCATTGTCACAAAAGCAGTAAGCTCGCCCGAAGAGGGTTCATGGCGGGAGTGCATGCTCTCTGTGGTACGTGAGACACCCAGATCATGCCGCCTTTTCCGCCAAAACTTTAGGGATTATGTATCTCCGGGACCGAGACTATCTCGGAGATTCTAGATTCTCATCAGCCGGTTAACAAAGTGGTAGGCGTGGCGACATGCCAAGTGTCGGTCTGACTCTAGAGGAGGCATCATACCACCAAATGGAGGACATCAGAACCTGCAAGGTGCTCTTAATTCCTAAATTCCAACTGCTACAGGTGAACGCGGTTATTCACGAATATGTTTCAGAATTCAAAAGAGTCATCAGGAAAATCAACTCTGCCTTGAATGACACCGCTCAGACTCTGTCTTAAAATAGGAGAGGAGGAATGCTCTTCGTATGGTTGGGAAGCATACACGCCTACACAAGATAGAAGCTAAGAATAAAAGTATTCGAGAGAGCACGAATCTTATATGGGGTGGACAACGTGGCGGCAAATAAAGCCTTTTACGCCCGCAATGCGGAAAATTGCTGATAAACTGAGACGAGCTCACCTCACATTAAAAGTCAAGACATGCTGTTCACCGTCAAACAGCACTGTCTTTATAGGAAACGAATGCTGGTGGCTAAAAAAAGTCACTGGTGAGGCAGAAGAGAAGCATCTCGGAATACATATGAAGTTCCATCTCGCACATTCCAAGGGCGTCCACGTGTGTTGTGGATAACCCGCCGGCCTCGAGTGAGAACCTCCTGGAAAAACATTTATTAGTATCCGCAACCACCTGCCCATCTACATATGTATCACGCAGGACTCCGTGCAGTATAAGCGTAACCTTTCGATGACTGCAAGATATTTTAAAGAACTTTGCATGAGCTAAATATGCATAAGATAGTGAGAAACACTAAACAACTGATTTCGCTCTGCTTAACCATAAAATCTGGTCAAGTCAGAGTCCAAATTAACAGAGCAGGTAATCTTTAGAAGTGGCGTTTTTCAGAAAGTGTTCCTCATTCCTCTTCTTTTCTGCATCTAACTTTTGCCACTGTCGGTTGCACTCAGGAACACCCGTGCACCTTTGGCAACCAGAAACATGAGGTCACCCATTTATTCTGCATAAATGACCTCAAAGAATGAGGAGACGATGTCTAGCTCGTACACGGAAGCATTCTACATCATATTGATGCCGGAGAGACGTATACCTACTTAAGGGTAGAACAACACGCCGCTCCCAAGAGGCAACCACTTAAAAACTTTCTCTGTGGCGAGTATCAGCAAAAACCCCGACGAATTTGGTCATCAAAACTGCCGGAGAATAACGAAGTTGCTGTAACTTATATGCTTGCTGTTCCGATCCTAGTCAACTCAGTTGGAGTGATGAAATGGACTAAAGAGAAGCTGCGACAACTCGACGTAACAATTCTCAAAATGATGCATCTTTATAGGATCTTGCATCAAAATCGTTCGTTCCACGGATATATACCTCCCCATACATCAGGGAAGCCATGTAAAGTCATTAGGAGTATAGAACCCCTTCTATGCATGATCAGTGACCATGAAATGCAGCTGATGAATTTGGTCTCAAATTCGACACTGACCTGGGTGAAGCAAAGTCTGTCACCGAGTTGGAATCCGTTCATCAAAAATCATTCATCGAAGCTACGGAGGTCTTCCTGCAACTACATAAGGATAAGCCAATGCGTGGGGTCTCCTTCAAGAACATTGAAGACCTTTGGCTTGCTTTCGAATCTGGGTATTTCAACGACTTGCCGTAAGACGGCAGACACATTTGCTGGAAGAATGTGGAAAGCTATTTTCCGAAGGTATTTTGTTAAGTAGCCTGGAAGCGTCTATCATCATTGAAGTTTATAATTTATGAAGTAATTTAATCGATTTTAACATATCTATTTATTAAAGCTTTATCTACAATTCGACTATCTTTGAAGCCCTTCTGTTTGAGTTCATCGAAAAGTAGCAGATGATTTGAACAATCAAATAATTTACAAAAACTGTAATCTACAATAGCTGCTAATAACATGATTCCATGTAATTAATTAATGTAAAAAATTTTCAGCAACATTTCTGGTATCGATGGGATTTCAGCTTGGCCTGTTTTATCCAATGATCAAGAATCCAAACGGAAAGATATCCTGCATAATATAGATGACATTTATGGAAATTCCGCTTTAACTGTAGGTCCGTGGAAGATAGTCAAAGGTAATAATTAAAATCAAATTCGTTGTTAAGAAGATATATGACACGGTTATTTTCACAAAAACATTTTCAACGTAAACATCACCATATACTGGTATGGGTGTTTTAGATGTCATTTTCCAAAATGGCGGACACCGATTTGATTTTATATACAGTAGGCACGCATAGGTTGGAACGAATTCGTTAAAAGCTTGAAATGCCCATTGGGGAAAAAAGCCCAGACACGTCGATTTTCTTTTTTAGTTGTGCATTTTTTTGGTTTACTCTTACTTTTAATGACATCATACTGTTCGAGTTTTGATGTCATTATAATTTTTTTTTAATGGCAATACCCTATTCTGATAATACCTTCAAAAAGAACAAATTTTTCTGTGTGTGTACATATTTTTTATGTTATACAATGAGAGTTTCCAAAAGGTTACACCATATGGGAAACGTCGACATTTTAGTACAAATAATAAATTGGTCCAAATTTTGTATTGACTTATTATAAGAATATGAGATGTATATGAGATACTAGACAGCATCTGCATCGATAGAAAACAAAGTATTCATTACAGAAGTGAATGGTTGGTTCGAATAACTATCTGGTATCATTCTGGCATAATCGTTGGCAATTTTTTCCAGGTTAATCAATCTATTCTAAATAGATTCTTCAATGTAGCTCTCGGCTACTATAGTTTCATTTTCCCCAAACTTACTTTGAATAATTGTATACCTGACGTATGAAACCTGTAGACCATTGTAATTCAAGTGAGTATTTGTGATTCGCGCTATAAAACCACTAGTGCATAAAATGTTGTAAGTATCACGTGCTTAAAATGCGTTTATGGCCTTCGGTGTGTGATCATCCAAGCCGTAGGCCATAAACACCTACTTTACGCCCTTGATACAAATATATTATTTTGATTGTAAGTAAAAATTTTAACTCTTTTTCAACTAATGTGGCCGATACTTGACGAAAATTCATGTTAATATTTGTAATGAATCATGTCGATTTTTACACATATTTTGTTTACTTAGAAATTACGTTTCACTTTACTCAAAGACATGAAAATAGTACGTCAAATTATAGAGGCCCAATTTTTCAAGTTTATTTGCGTAGTGAAACGCTCATGCACAATTATCATCGAAACTTGGTTCTATTATCATATCATCACAAGAGTCATGAAATTCCAATATAACTGTTAGATACCAACCAATGTAACAACGAGGCTCTTTGAAAAGAAAAAAAATGGTATGTATCTGTTATTAAAAGATTTCCAGTTGTCTCAAATTATTGCTTGAAACTCCATTCATGACTTCAAAGTCACTTTATGGCAGACACTGAAGGATTACTGGAATAAATAACAAAATGCCTTATTGAAATTCTAAATACCAACCTATCTCTTCAGGAACAACGTACAATGGAGCCTGGGATGGTTGGTATGGACATAGTGGTAGAGGTTATAACTACAGTTGGTCTCTTGTCAAAAATTCTTTTGCTGGAGAGGCACTGGAGTCTATCAATAAATCAGCTTCCCTTTCAAAAATGGAAGTGTTGCGTGAGGAGGCAACAGTTGAATGCAGGGTTTCTACGAATTCCTCTGGAAACTGTAACCCATTGGAAACAACATGTCTGTTCAACATTGCGGAAGATCCATGCGAAAGAAATAACCTTGCCAAAGAGTGAGTTTTGTATCAACATTCATACTTTCATATAGGATAGACTAGTTATTGTTGATGATCCAGATATTTTTATTGTATTCGAGGCAACTTGAATTGTTTCGAACACCACCAAAACTCAATCACCACAAAGCATTTATTCATTAAATTTTTTCTCTGTAATACGCCACCCAACATAATAAATCTGATTATTATGGCAAACAACTTTCTATGGCTTGAAACAACTTTCTATGGCTTGAAGTCGACTATGAAGTCATTAAGTATAAATCAAAAATTCTGACGAAATAATTTGAGATTGGCCAAATACCCCTCTGTGCGACGTCGCCTAATAACGTCGTTTCGCTGTGACATATTGACGTCCCTTTCACGTCGATAATTTATCATTTCGACGTAGTTGGTGACGCGTGTTTGACGTGAAAATGGCGTATGACTTCTGTTAATATTACCCTCCACTTCTCTATATCTATCATTCATATTTCATATACCTTCTTACTCAACTCAATTCTCTTACATCCAGTTGTGGTTTATTTTGCAGATTTCCGAATGTTCTCCAGAGACTAGAAGAAATTTTGGAACGATACAACAACACGGCGGTACCACCAGGAAACCTACCTTTAGATCCAAGAGGTAATCCCAAGTACTGGAATTATGTTTGGACGAACTTCGGAGACTATGGCGGTACTGCAACGGTGATCAACTTATGATACACACGGGGTTTTAGATTGTTTGGATTCAAAAGAAGCAGATCAACATCTTATTGAGCCAATAAAATTGAAGTATTATCGAATAGTACAAGTAATACACCTTCACGTGTAGTTTTTCTTCACCTTGCAAAACCTAATTTACACGTTAAAATGTCTTACTCCCTTCCCCCACCCTCGCTCTTATAGAGCGGATCCTCATCCTGATAATTGGCGGTCAGCAGGAGATTTAATCTGACTGTGTGATATAGAGTGCTCAGCCTTTGTTCGCCCTTATATCTGACATAAGTTTTTTCACTTTATGAATCATATTTCTAGCCATATGATAAGGAGTATAAACTTTTATGGTTGGCGTGAATGTTGTTTGAAAAATACCGAAATGCATACATTTTTTAGGGTCAACATAGCACTGGCTTGGACTTGCCTATTGAACTTCCATTCCACGATTCATTGGTGGAATTCAATATTTGAGGAAAAAACTTTGTCAACACTGGAATCCAAAAATCATTTAAAAATCAATTTTTGGTCATAATTTATTACAATTAATTAAACTCAGAATAACTAGGGTAATTCTAAAGAAATTCTGATTAACATAAAAATGAAGATAAAATGGAATTACCCTACAAAACTTAATCATATCCATAACAATCCATTTTTCCAGTTATTCGACCAAATTTCATCCTTAACTTATATCACAACAATCAAATAATATTAAAAATAATGTATATGTATATAAAACATAATTTTTAACAATATTTACATTAATCAAGCTAATATCAGTCTATGTACAATTTTAACCCGCAGAATTACTTGGCCTGGTTATGGTAATTTTGTTCGGAGTGTACATGTTCCTCATATCCAACCTAAAATGAAGAAAAACGTTGAAAAGTTAACAGTGAAATGGTGTCTCCCTGATAACATGTGATCCCTGACATTAGGTGACATGTTAAAGTCAGGACAAAATATATTTCATTGTCTAATGCTAAGAAATTAATAAGGAATAAGGAATCGCAGCATTTTTTTTCACGAGATTTCAATAGATTGGTCGAAAATTAGAGCTATCCTATACCATGATCTACCGTGATGCAGTTGAATGTCAATAGCTTGTTTTATTGGAGCATTGAGATGCTGAATCCCAAAATAACGAATATATTTTTATATTCACATATTCTCAGTAGAATCAAATATTCAATTAATATATGGAGAAAAATAATTTCAATAAAATCTCTGCTGTTTACAGAAAATCTTTGAAAGTACTATATCGTCTATCATTTGACACTACAACAAATCAACAAAGAGGATGTACCACTGAGACCGATATCAAGTGTAATAGGATCACCAACCTAAAACGTCGACATGTATTTTTCAGATATGCTGCAGAAACATGTTGGAAAGACTAAGACGTACGTACAAGACTCCACCCACTTCATCGAAAATCTGAAGGGCATCACCTTGGAGTGACATTCTAGTTAGCTTCGATATTGTATCCTTATTCACAAATGTACCACTTGAGGAATCCCTCAGTTACATAGAGGAGATATTTCCACAAGATATCAACTTATTTCGACATTCACTAACAACAATTTATTTTCGGTGGAATCAAACCTTTTATGAACAAGTTGATGGAATCAGCATGGGCAAACAACTGAAGCACTAGTTGAGGTATGTAGATGACACGTTCGTTGTTTGGTGCCACTGAAGAGAGGAACTTGAAAACTTCCTAAATCATCTGAATAGTTTTCATCCAAAAATCCAGTTCACCGTGGAATTAGAATTGGTCATCAAAGAATGTACAGGAAGAAAACACACACAGATCGATACCTAACCTACATAATGGATCTAACCATCATCCAAAACAGAAACGAACCGTCATCAACACCCTAGTGAACAGAACTTTGAGAATATGTGAACAAAGGTAAATCGACGAAGAAATAAAACACCTAACTGTGTTACATGCGAACGGTTACGACAGAAAAGATATAACCTGTGCTGCGCGTCCAATGGAGAAAAAGAGGAACACCAGTGAAAGGCAACCCCGAAGCACAGTCTATATTCCATACATAGGTGTCACCAAACGAATTGGGAAAATCCTAAAGAAGGAGAAAATCAACACCGTCTTCAAACCAACGAAGAAAGTATCTGAGTATCTGAGATCAGCAAAAGACAGCAGAGATCCACTCAAATCAGCGGGAGTTTACAGGATTCCATGTAACCGTGGTAAAGTTTATATCGCTCAGACGAAAAGGACCACTGGTACCCGCCTAGTTGAGCACAAACGGAGTTGTCGATTGGCACAGACCGAGAAGTCCGCAGTCGCTGAACATGCATTGTCCGACGGAAAATACAAGATCCTTTTCGAAAACACCGAGAGACTAGTAACGTCGAATCATTATTCAACAAGAATGTATTTAGAAGCGATAGAAATACACAAAAACCAAGAGAACTTCAACAGAAAGGAAGACGGAACATATCTACCAAAGATCTGTTTGATTGTTCATGCTATTCCTACCATAGAAATCATATAATTAATTTAAGATGGTGACGTTAAACCAATGTGCTCGCTGTGGCAAAGTCAGAAGAAAGTGCACAAAATCCCTTTCGATTTATAATTTTTTCATTTATTTATTTTTTTCTAGGTAAGTAGAGATATATTCGAAGGATTGGGTAGTCAACAATATTTGATTCATTTTGGTGATTCATTTAAAACGGTTTTCTTCGGCAAGAAGATTCTGGAGAAAATTGGATGTCACAATCGATTTTTCCTTGGAGTGTTTGGATTTGAGCTGCTATGCTTCTGACGGAGTAGACCTTTGTCACTACAGTTTATATGCAGTCTCCAATCATAGTGGTTCCTCTTATAGCAGTTATTACACAACATTTTGCAGACACCCCTATGCTGGATCATGAAAAGAGTATAATGATTTTCTCATTACGCCAGTATGGTCTAAATATGTTCTCTTCTACGAGATTAAGTGCAAATCGCAAGTTTGATGCGTTATTTTATTTCAGTTTATAACTTTTCTCTTTATTGAAGATATTTACACTCAACATTATTGTATATTTAAATAATAATTAAAGCAAGATGCAGGCAATTTCAAAGAATATAAATATACCCTTTTATAATGTTATAGAGTTACTTTGAAAAAAAATACTGCATCTCTGATCTGAAAAGGTTGTTTTCCAATTGAAATAATGTGTAGGTATAAAGATTGGAAATTCCGTTTATCATGTTTGAACATCAGTAGTATGTACTAGCTACAAATTATGAAGAAAAAAAACCTCTGTGTATAAAATAAATGTTACTTATAGCCTAGGTGGTTCCATGTTTGCATACAAAGTAATGAAGTTATTCTATTTTGCAACAATTCAAACAAATTTTAGTGATGCTCTGTTGTTTGACACTCATCCTTGCACTCAGTCAATCACTTAAGAATAAAACTACTCACTTTATACTATTCGGGAGTATTGATTCGTCTAAATTGTTCTCCCAAACAGCTATGATGCATAGTGTTCTCAAAGAGGGTTTGAAGTCAAGCACATACATATCACTGTAGTCTACCAACGTGTCATCCATGTTATGTACGAGAGATTGGGTCAGTTCTCTAGGATGTGGACTAAATACAAAAAAAAATACATTAGTGGGTTATGCGAAATTTTTATCATTGATAAAAAAAAAACAGTCACCTTATCACGGAAAATGTGAGTGTTGATTCATCATGTTTACTTAATTGAAAATATTTCTGGAAGGGTTTTGAGAAAAATTATATGAAATCTTCAGAACTGGCAGAACCATTTTTAGAAATCAGGAGATATTACAAGAAATTTTATTGAAAATATTCATTCTCACATTTCAGGAATGACTCCTCAGATGAGGACATTACTTTCTAATTCGAATTGTCACATTTCTAGATTATCCATTTGGCAATACGTAATTGAATTACAGATGGTTCACTTCTTAAAAAGGACCTATAGTTTCACTTGAAAAAAATTCCTATGACATCACTCCCCCAAAAGCAAATCAACTTTTATTCCTACATTTTTCCAATGAGCTTCATATTAATCAAAATTAATCAAAAATACTTTTTTAATTTATTTCTAGAAAATTAGCAAAAATTATTTAAAAAATCCAATTAGCCAATTGGCCCCACCGTAGAGCTCTGAGGTACTCCATGATGTAAAAGGGAGTACTTAGAACTCATGCCATTAGTTAAACACTGTTTCCAACCACATAAATTTAATTTCAGAAGTATCAGGCTCCTGGGAGTAAAATTGTTGTATTGCAGATATTTCAAGAGAACTGTATGACACACTTGAAAGACATTAAATAAATTATTTTTGTTAAAATTTTCAAAGCTTTTAAAAAAATTCTCATGGAAGGAAATATAGTCATAAGAGTGTACCCAAAGGCATGCCTTTGCTATTATTATTATTTCCGTGGCGCTCCTGGCGACCTACTGATTTTTGGTGGCGTATTCACTTTTCAGCTCTGGAAACCTGGAAATCCTACAGCACCACCTCGGGGGGTGGGTGTGCACTCCAAACTAGCAATCATTATGTGAACCTTTTTAAGAGAACAAAATTGTACTTTCTAAATGCACCTGGAAGTAACTGAAAACACAAAGTTTCAAAATTATTTCCTAAACACTAATACAGTGAGTTCCAAAAAGTTTGCTCCGTATGGGAAACTTTAGTATTATGCATTCGTCAGAAATTTTTTTTCTCATAAAAGTTGGTGCTTCGCAAAAAACTTGTATTTGAGTTATCAAAATTCTGAATTTCCAAACGGTGTACAGGGGAGAACAAAAAATAGGAATTTTGATCTGAGTAAACTACCTACTTTTGATATTATCGAAGAAGTTTATTTAGGAAAGTTGTTAAGAATCAATAACAATATTGATATTTTGAATCATAGCCACCTACGCAACAATTTTTTCCCTCTTTTTTATAGTTCTAGCCTCATAAGGAGTACTAGTATCTCATATGCACCTTAAGCGCATCCCTCATATTTCTACAACGATATATCAATGCGAAATTTGGTACAATTTGTCATTAGTACTAGAATATCGACGTTTGTTGAAAATTGTTTGAATTTTTACTAGTTTTTTTGGGGCAAATTTGATATATCACTCTGTATTTATGTCCATAATAACTTTCAGTATGATTTTATGAAAGGAAATTATTGAATAAATCAATTAATTATTGGTAAACGATTGAATAAAACAATTCTGCATTTTTACGATCACTTTAATCATAAAAAAATTGTATATTTTCCTTTTTTTATAAAAGTGATTGTAAAGTTGCAGTATTGTAGTATTTAATTGTTTGCCAATAATCAATCGATTTAATAATTTCCTTCCATAAAATCATAATGATAGTGATTATGGACATACATACAGAGTGATATACCAAATTTGCGCCAAAAAACTAGTAAAAATTCAAACAATTTTCAACAAACGTTGATATTCTAGTACGAATGATAAATAGTACCAAATTTCGATTGAAATATCGTTGTAGGAATAATAAGGAGGCGCCTGAGGTGCATATGAGATACTAGAACTCTTTATGAGGCTAGAACTATGAAAAATGAGGGAAAAAAGGGCTACGTGAATCTTTCAATCAATCAATCATCTTTATTTCTTCAGGTTTATACAAATAAACATAGAAATGCGTCAGATACGTCATAAAAATATACATTACAAATGTCCTTATAATATACTAACATTAAAAATAAAATTAACAATACAAAATTGAATTGCTCACACATACAGAATAAAAGGCATATTTAACACTATAGGATATTATATATACACATTTACATGTACACTGTAGACATATACATACATACATACACATCGTAGATATAGATCGATTAGTGTTGATTAAGATACTCGTTAGTGGAATAAAATGGATTTTTCAGCAAAAAGGATTTTACCCCCTTTTTGAAAGAGTTCAGACTTGTGAGGTTTCTAATGTCGATAGGAAGATTATTGTATAATTTTATAGACATAATGTGAGGACCTCTTGAAACAGTAGATGAATAATGAAGTGGAATCGACATCATCTGATTTTCGCGTAAATTATATCCTGTTGCTAGACTCAAATCTTTTCTGCTTTTGAAATTTTCAATGTGTGACTTCACGTACGATACACAATTAAGTATATATAATGAGATGACTGTTAAAATTTTTAGATTTGAGAATATATCCCTACATGAGTCTCTGGGACCCTTGAAAGTCATAACTCTTAGGATTTTCTTTTGGAGTACTAATACCTCATTGATTCTGGTTGAATTCCCATAGCACATGATGCAATAATTGAGGGTGGAGTGGACATATGCGTAGTAGTAATTGAGTAAGATGTTCAGAGGAACAGTTTTTCTAAGATTCCATATAACATAACAGTGACTAGATAGCTTCTTAGTTATATAGTCTACGTGATGACCCCAAGTGAGGTGTGAGTCGATTTGTACCCCAAGAAATTTAATGACATCTTTTTGTTCTATTGAAGTATGATCGTATCTTACTAGAACACTATAATCGATCTTTTTTGGAGTGAATACAATGCTATTCGTTTTAGAGTTATTTAGAACAAGACCATTTCTGGAGCAGTAAGATTTCATGTTAAAAACTGAATTATTGGCTTTGTCTGAGAGTACAATGATATCATCAGAGTGCACACCAAAAGAAGTGTCATCAGCGAACTGGGTAGTGAAATTATTTTTGTTTATAGTACAGAGATCATTGACGAATAAAATAAATAATGTTGGTCCCAGAACACTTCCCTGGGGGACGCCAGTGGTGACAACAAGAGGATCAGAATAGTACACATTCGAGTTTGCTTTCAATTTAACACGTTGCGTTCTATTTTGGAGGTATGTCTTGATCCAACTATGTGCAGAGCCTCGCACACCGTGGTCGTATAGCTTACTGAGAAGTAAATTATGATCAACCGTGTCGAAGGCCCTAGTAAGATCGAAGCATATGTTCAAGGTTTTATTTCCAAGGTCAAGATTTTTAAGAATATAATTGTACAGAGAGAGAACTGCGTCCTCAGTAGCTAATCCTTGTTGAAAACCGAATTGATATTTATTCAGAACCCCAAACCTGTGCATGAAATCAGAAAGACGTCTGTTGTATGCTTTTTCGTAAGCTTTGGAAAAGGGTGATAATAGGGCTATGCCTCTGTAATTATTGATGGCTTTTTTGCTTCCTTTTTTATGGATTGGGACCAGGGCAGCATCTTTTAGAGACGAAGGAAAAATACCCTCTACGAAAGATGAGTTGATCAGATTTGTAAGAGGTGTTAAGATGTAGTCTGCAACTTCATATAAAAGGGAGCATGGAACTTCGTCGAGACCCCAGGAGTGTTTTTGGGCAATTGATTTCAATATATCACGTAGCTCTGTTTCATCAATAGGACTTAAGAAAAGAGAATTTGTTTTGATATCATTGTGAGGCTCTCCAATTGGACGGCCATGTTTCACTAGGTCTTTCACAGAGTTTACAAAAAAATCATTAAAGGTTTAAGCTATTTCCTTAGGTTCTATTATGAGCTGATTATCGCTATTGATAATTTCAATATTTTTTGCAGCTTTGGGTGTTTTGCCAGTGTTTTCATTGATTATTGACCACGCAGCTTTTGATTTATTTTGAGATGATGCGAGCCGGTTTCCGTAATACTCTTTCTTTGCTTGGATAATTTTTTTATGGTGACTATTTAGTAACAGTTTATATCGTTGCAGAATTTCATCATTGTCTCGATTTGTTTTGCAGATGGAATAAACCTCTCTCAAGAACTTGCCTTCGTTAATAATACTTTCCGTGATCCAGGGTTTGTGCGTTTTTTTGTTCTCTTTTCGCTTCCTGTTTTGTTTTAGAGAAAAAGCAATATTGAACAGTTCCAGAAAAATATTATAGAAAATAGAAAATGTCTCATCACAATTTAGATCAGCCCTGTGAATGGATTCCCAAGATTCACAAGATAAGAGATATTTGAAGTAATCTTTATTGCTAGGGCTAAACACTCTGTGATAATAGTATTCAGTACCTTTACTATCTGAAGCTTCTATTAGTGTAGAGACACTCTGTAAAGAGTGATCTGAAAAATCGACATGTATTACTTCACTACAGATATCTGTATGGATATTCGTGAAAATATTATCAATAACAGTACTGCTATTTTTGCCAATTCTAGTGAATTCTGTTATACACTTGTACAGCCCATAACATGAAAACAGGTTACAAAGTGTTTTTGCATTGTTATCATTTATTTTGTCATCGAAATTGAAGTTGAAATCGCCACACATAAATGCAATCACTTTAGTATGCTTCAGTGTTGAATCAAGAAAGTGTTCCATGTTTTTGAGAAACAACTTTGGATCACTGGAAGGAGATCTGTAAAAACAACCCACATCACATTTAATATTATGAGCACTTATTTCTATGAGGGAAAACTCGAATGTTTCCTCGGATTTTTTTATTTTACAAGGCATTACTGAAAAATCATAAATGTCCTTCACGAATATGGCCACTCCGCCCCCCATAATGCTCTCCCTACAGTAATAGTCAGCAAGTGTATAAGAATCAAGAGAAACATTCAAAATTTCAAATGCTTTACACCACGTTTCAGTTAGGCAAATAATATCAGGAAAATTAAGAGTTTCTAACAGAAATTCAAGTTTTTCCACTTTGTTTCGCAGACTGCGTATGTTTAAGTGAACAATTTTTAATGTAGTTTTACATTGAGGGATCTCATGGATATAATCTTCGCAAAAATTATTGACATTAGTTAAGTTTGGGTGGTTTGGAGAAAAAAGTTGCATGCTCTGTCTATTAACGTTGACTGTATTCTTTGCAGATTGACAGTTTGATAGGATTTTTGAATTTTTCAGATTTTTATGATGACTGTCGCTGAAAGGGACGAATGATTACTTTGTCAGGCCAGTTGTCTGGATCTAACAATTCGTCCATGGTCAAGTCTGAGCTGCCTATTTTAAAGCATTTTTTTCGAAACTTAGATTTGAGATCAAAGCATTGCATATTTTTGTCTCCAAATTTTTCTTTAATATATTTGTTAACATTATCGAGCGTTGCAGATTCGTTCAAACCTCCTACCCATATCCAGTTTCTGCTAGGTGCTACAGCCAATAAATTGCTTGGTTGTCCTCGTCCATAGATCTTAGGTGTGGATGTCCTGAGCGAAGGCTTCACATCATTCTTGTATGTGACTTTCTGCCACAGCTGTTCTGTTTTATCTATTTCATCATCTTTAACCAGATTTATATAATTCTTGCATGTCTGTTCAGTTTGGACCTTCATGATTTCCAGACCAAGTTGTTTATCTTGTATGACTGGTTCACCCTGTGCTCTGGATTCCCCCGTCACTGAATTGTTTTCAACTCTGTGAGTCATTTGTCCTGGTGAGTGTTTTTTGTTATGGTTGTTGGCTGGCTTATTTATTTGATGTTTTTCTGTGGTATCGTTTTTTGTGGTTGTGTTTTGTGTCGAGGATTGTTGGCCTTGACTATTTGGCGACTTCGCTTTATGGATATTTGTATTGGATACTGATTGTAATTTTTCTTCCAAAAGTGCAACTTTTTCTTGGAGGAGTTTTATTAGAGTTAGTTTGTCATTAATAATAACGTCCTTATCGTTAATGATCTGTTTCATCAACTTGTTTTCCTCCTTCAGGTAGGTTTCTTCAGTCATTGTCGAGTCACTATTCACTAAAAAATTTTCACTAATTTCTTGGTCGCAGCATAATTTCACTCTTTGGGCACAGCTATTGTGATAAGGTGATTCACAATTTATGCAACTCACTCCTTTTACCACATTCTTTTTGCAGTATTTGCACAATTTCTTGGGTTTATCCGACCCAACATTCTCGTTGGCGGCCATCATGTGGAATTTGGAATCTTTCTGATCAATTTTCTGCAAAAACTGATTTCCTAGGAAAAAATTATTTGCATCATTGTAAATAATTAATTCATCGAATATTAAATGCTTTTTTTGTCCCCCCATGACTGCCATGTTGTGACATCAGCTGACAGTTCTCAATTACAGGGGTGGACAAACAATTACCAAACACACTGTATCTATCAAAAGTGTTGAAATAATATTACTACTGAAACAAGAAAGAAACAAGCATTTTAACGATACTAAACATTCCATTTATTCCACCAAAATCATCAAAAAGTATTTCAATGCACAAAAAAGTGCAACTTTCATCCGAACTTTTTTTGATAGAGAAAAATTGGAGGGTCCATATATTTGACTAACTCTATATACCTATATAAATGGTGACGCTTAATTTTTTTTATATCTGCATGCCTGTAAATAGCGAATTTCTCAGTCAAATATTCATTGGAGCCTCTTTCATCCTTCAACAAACTAGAGTTTCAAACAATCAGCAATCAAAATTAATACCCTTAAATCCATGAGAAGGCCACATACCTTGTTCCACCAAACAGAAATACTCTGTCGCCAACTAAAACGCAGGCCTGCCTCCTTCTTTCACATGGTGTCTTTCCATAGACCTTCAATTTTTTCCAGTCACTTGTCTTCGGATCATATTCATACATATGGTTGTAATGTTGTTCTTTTACAGAATTGTAACCGCCAAAAATATACATTTTACCATTGTACACAACTGAAAAATGGAATATCTTGTATTAATTAATCCCTCTATAAACAGAAATGTTTCTTGGGATCAATAAATAAAGTAAGTAAAAAAAAACGTTTTTCAGGCTATATACAACAATGGGTTGTAAGCAAATACTTCTCAATTATTTGAGTTCTAATGCTCTTTATTCAATTAAGGAATTTTTAGAATATTAGCACCTTAATTATAACGATTATAATTGTGAACATACCTTTGACTGTTCTATTTTGTTTTTTTTTTATTGTCTTCAAGACATATTGTGTATGTCTGATTTCTGTTTGACAATTCAAAAAAGTTTTGTACTATGCTGATGTGTAAAACTTCAATGATGAATAAATAATTATAATAATAATAATCGTGTTCATTACTCATGAAACAGAATATACGTTTTAGTAATACGAAGAGGAAAAAAAATTTAATAAATTGGAATAAGTTCAATTTAGGTGGTCATAGCAATCACGAATAAATTGTTCTTCCACTTAACCTTAGTACGTCTATTTGCCTTGATGTAGTAGTCAAGCTTGATGTTTATTTTCAAGGAATCATATACATATATCTAATATCTATCTATCTTATATGGTAACCCTACCTGGGATATATAACCAAATCTAAGAGTTGCTCCAAAAAAATGTTGGTTGGTTGGCATCTACTTTTATACAGAACCATATTACACACTATTTGAAGTTACACATTTGAATAGTAACAATCACTGTTGTCTCATTGATTGATTTTTAGTGAACATTTTGATACATTATATTCAAACTGTGCTTGTTTAACCTCCAATTAAGCTTCATTGAAGTTTGACTATTCAAAAATGTTTGTTTAAAAGGAAGGTGCAAAATGTAGATGATGATTTCATAACTTACAAGATGAATGACTTCGTCGACCAACTGGTATATTACCACTAACATTACACTTATGCCAAGCGACTTCATTCAGATCTAGATACCACAACTCATTGCAGTACAGTACTCTCGTGCGTTCCAAATTAAAGTTTGGTTCACTTTTAGTACTTCTTCCTCCAAATAAATACATGTGGTCCTCTATAACAACTGTTGTATGGAAATCTCGCAAAGGTGGTTCTGGACCTAGAATACGATGAGATTTGTCAATAAATTCAAAAACTTTGTGATATTAAAGCATATCTTGTTTTCGACTTCAATCCTTGTGGAAAACGGTAATCAGAGAGATAATAAAAATTACAATAGGTTAATAAATTATTACCGCATAGATGTATACAAGTCCAGTGCATATTTTTCAGATCTAAAGAATAGATATATTTAGCAAAAGCATCGGAATCCTCTTCATAGCCACCAAAAATAATCATATTGTTTTTCCATAGACATGCGGTGTGACCATCTCTTGCTGGTGGTATGTTTCCTGTAGTTTTTGGTGCTGTCCAGCAGTGCCATACAGTATCAAAACAAAATAGTGTTGAACATGATGCAATGTCATTTCTGCCTCCCCATATATAAACTTTATTTCCATATACCACAGCAGTGTGGCCATACCTTAAAAACACATACTATATTACAAATCATAACTTTTCAAGTATTCATGTACTTCACTTTTTATTCTTAAGAAAATTAATCACACCCTAAAGGTTTTGAAGTGAATCATCTTTTCATCTTGCTCTCGAACCTAAACTAACATTAAAATCTGCTCACCTTTTGTATGGTAAGATGTCATCATTTTCAAAGTAAGGTAAATCGCTAACTGGATGTTGAGTCCATCGAAAAGTTGCTGTATTCAAGACATGAACATCCATTGAAGTGTACTGTCTTGAATTTTCCCCTGTACAATATCCACCGAATGAATAAACTCTCTGTCCAACTGCAACGGCAGCATGATTAACTCTCTTTGGCCCCCCTTCCAAATATGATATCCAACGCATTTTCAATCTTGATCACAATGCTCATATGTTTTATATGGTCAACTATACTTATGATTATTTTCACTTCCTAGTTCAATATTCAAAAACGTACATTTTCTTTAATATTCAACATAAACTTTCCAATTATTCATCACACTACTTCCTACTTTCCTAGTCTTCCTACTTCCTGAAACTTTATTTTGGAAAAAAATATAAACACCACTGACAGACAGTGTTGGCAACCATGAAGAATGAAAATTGAAAATATGGTACCAACAGAATGAAAATATGGTGAAAATAAAATATAATTCATTTGTGATATTTGGTATCGTATGTGAAAATATTCGAAATGTGAAGCAAAAACTACTCTCTCTCTCTCTCTCTCTCTCAGGAAATCCGTTCGCCATCCGGGCTTTAAACGGCATAGACAACGAAGCTGTATCGGGGGGATGCAGTTGTCTTGCTCTAGGCAATACTACATCACTATTTTAATTGGTACTGCACGTCAAAGATGGCGGACATTCGTCACAAACGTATATCTCATTCATACTAGTGTTCTGGCTAGGCTTTGTTACTAACTACATACGCCACCTTAGGAGCAGCACTGTCAATTATTAACGCAACAGTGAATCGTGGAGGATTATCCCCAGCCAGCAACAAGATTCAATCACTCAGATTTACATCTGAAACTGAAAAAATCTTGTCCTGTCTGGGGATCGAGCCCTCGACCTTTCGATCACCAAGCCCCGGCGCTACCACTGCGCCAATCCCCGCCCCCAAAAACTACTTCAGTTTATTTTTCCACAATTGTCACTTTCAAACTGACAATTGTAACTTTCAAATTGACAAATGTCACTTTTGACCTGTCAATTTCTCCGTAAAAATACGAGCACCTACATACGACGGCGTGCTAGGGCCAATATTTCATGCAGTTTATTTTTTTACAATTGTCAATTTCAAACTGACAATTGTCACTTTCAAACTGACAATTGTCACTTTCAAACTGACAATTGTCACTTTCAAACTGACAATTGTCATTTTACAACTGACAGTTGTCACTTTATAACAATGACAATGACAATTGTAGAAAAATAAACTGAAATATTGGCCCTAGCACGCCGTCGTACTACATGCCAGATTAAAATCCTTAAACTGTGCATGCGCTTAGAAGTATTGAGACGTGATTGGTCACTGTAATGGTGGAACGGTTAAATGAAAAACAAGAAAAATTTGAAAATGCGTGAATCGATATTCATGTAGTCGTCGTATCGTGACAGAATCGAGGTCGCGGCAACCATAATGTAGTTTATTCGTTTGCATCAAGGTGTAGTGTAGTGTAATTTATAATTTACACTTGATTTTGAATCGGAACGTTTGAATGAAAAACAAGAAAAATTTGAAAATGCGTTAATCGATATTCATGTAGTCGTCGCATCGTGACAGAATCGAGGTCGCGGCAACAATAATGTGGTTTATTCGTTTGCATCAAGGTGCAGTGTAGTGTAATTTAATTTATAATTTACACTTGATTTTGAATCGAGTGTTCAAACAGAGGAATATGTTAAATTGATCTGCAAACGAATAATAACATCGAGTGTAAATTACACCAGGAGTAGGTGACACCTCGATGCAAACGAATTAACCTATTGTATTTGCAATTTGCAACGGTGTTGCTGTCAATGTCAAAATTTGATGTAACATATTTTTGTTTTGTTCTGTAATCTGTAGTTCTGTGAAGAAATATGGAAAGGAGTTAATGGAAATGGGAGTTGAAATTTACGCAAAGAATCTGAGTTTGTTGTTTAAATATCTGACAATATTTGCACCAGTCTTGAAGTTCATTTGAAATGGTCACTTTTAAACTTGTCCTTAGTTGAGAGTTTGATGTATTTGGTACTGAAAAAAAGGGGAAAGTATCTTGACAAGTGATAAATGATTTTATTAGTCATCAGCGTATGTTGATATCTAATCGATGTTCGAAGAGAGGATTGCGAATAATTTCTTGAAAGTATGGCAAAAAATCCACAAGAAGTTGTATTCGAGGGCTGGTTAACAAAGTCGCCCCCAACAAAAAGGATATGGAGGGCCGTGAGTATAGTCTTGTCTAAGCAAAATTTCAGTAATTCCGATCTGAGTAATTACATTAAATTAATGATTCATACATAAGATAAAGAATGTAAATAATTTATATGTATCATTTTCAGAGGTGGAGAAGGAGATGGTTTCTATTGACACATTCTGGGGAACTCCCTGGCCAATATATTTTAACATATTACACTGATAGAAACTGTAGAAAATTGAAGGGTGTTATCAATCTGGATCAGTGTGAACAAGTGGATTTGGGATTGAAGTTGGATGTTAAAAAATTGAAATTTGACCATGTTTTTGATATTAAAACTCCTACACGAACATATTATTTGGCCGCTGATACAGAAAATGAAATGAGGTCTTGGGTAACGTGTATCTGTAAAGTATGTGGATTGAAGTCAACAAACGAAGAAGATGATGGTAAGTCTCAGGGCCAATTTATAAACTCCTCCCCCGTTAGTACCATTGAAGCTGCAGTTGCTACCATCAAATTCAAAATATTTATGTTCTGGTACCAGCAATTACTGCTGATCAGGAACAGTGCTTTACAAAAATATTAATTATATACATACATATCTATGTCATAAATCCTCGAATCTTAATCATTCTTTGGGAACAAGTTTGTTTTGAAATTTTCTCTACTATTAATTGAGCTTGTCCTGAATATTGTACTTAGTTTTTAGAATACTTTATAGTCTGAATATGTGATATAGGCTAAAAGATTTTTTTATTTATTGTATTGTAGACTTTTGTATATTAATTGAAATTAAAGCATATTTAAACAAAAAAAACCAAAAAACTCTGCCAAAGATGAAATATGCTTAATAAGTACAACTGTTTATTAACTTCGTCAGCTGCCAGAGTTGGCTTGTTTAAAACACTTAGTTTGAAACATGTTTTAAACACCAGATGCCAGTTTTTTACTTGGTTTAAAACTGTTTTCAACAGAGAATTTTACACATTTTTTACTTAAATTCTGAACATTAAAGAAATCAGTCAGTTTTAAAAAATACTACCAAGAGTTAATAGATGTATATATTGAAAAACTCATTTTTTTGAGATCACTCCACTGGCGCACTCAGGAATTTCTCTTGTGGGCGCTCATAGAAGCCAATGAAAATAGTAAAATATATGAATTAGGGTTCAATTCTGGGAAAATGAAAAACAATGATAAACAAAATGATACATATGTAATTTCTATTAAAAAAATCATTCTGAAGGTACAAATATTTTGTGCAAAATCAACAATTAGTACGTCTATTTGCCTTGATGTAGTAGTCAAGCTTGATGTTTATTTTCAAGGAATCATATACATATATCTAATATCTATCTATCTTATATGGTAACCCTACCTGGGATATATAACCAAATCTAAGAGTTGCTCCAAAAAAATGTTGGTTGGTTGGCATCTACTTTTATACAGAACCATATTACACACTATTTGAAGTTACACATTTGAATAGTAACAATCACTGTTGTCTCATTGATTGATTTTAGTGAACAAATCATTCTGAAAGTACAAATATTTTGTGCAAAATCAACAATTCTTAATTCTTGGGGTGGGGGCTCGAGTCCCAAAGCCCACCCCCTGGGTGCGCCAGTTAAACACAGTACATAGTACATTAACAAAAATGAACAATAAGATTATACCAGCTACTATCAATACTTTCCACTTAGTAATATAGTAACTACTGATACTGTTAAATTCAGTTACAAATATTACTAATTGAAAACTGAATGTCAAATAAGTGTTTAAGTATAAAACAAAAGTTATGTAAACAAAAGTTATATAAACATAAGTAATATTCAAACTCTGAACTCTGGAGATGTATTCTATTCTATTTTCTATTCTTGATTATTTGGTAAAGTTTTGTTTAGTGCTTTAAATATTGTAATCAGTTTGGAGGCCTTTTCAACTCCTAAACAGATTTGAATTTTACTATGAACTATACCAAATGAAGAGAAAATACGTTCAACTTCAGCCGAAGTTGGCACTGCACTATGGGGCTGCTTTACTAATTTCATGGTATTACTTCGTGATTGATCTCTGAGTGATAACCACCATGTTAACCAGTGACCTATTTTGTGAGGCGCACCTGTTTTAAATTTAAACGATGTTTTTTTCAGTTCAAAATTGTTTTAATCCAACTCGTGAAAAACTGAGATTAAAACAATAAAAAACTGTTTGAAATACCGTTTTCTGATTTTTTTGTTCAAAATAAAAGACGCGTTTTTTCACAACCCTGTCAGCTGCAGAAGGTAACCATCTTTCATCTCTGACAACTATGGCAGTAGATAGCACTTGAGGACAACCAATCACAACACTATTCAGTAAAAGCAGACCGATGAGAGTGATTAGGTGGTTTTATCTCAGTATATTAAGCCCCAGTCTTTTCATCTATGGATAAATCCCAGATAAATCTATCTATCAGATGAGTATATGTAAAACTGTGAAGTTTATCCAATAGATAATTATCAGAGACTTTATTGTGAGGTGAAAAGACCGGCCCTTAGTCATATAATTTCTGCTGCTCAATAATTCAATAAAGAAGAAACTCTACTATTAAATATTAAATTCTGTACTGGTTACTCTTGCGTCTTGGTAAATTTTATAAATTAACGAATTTCTCTTCAATTTTAATAGCAGTGTCAAATGGAATCTATTGCTGGGGAGTTTGTAAACTGAGCTTTATAATCATTTACAAAAATTCTGATATCAAGACGTAAGATTGTTTGAATAAATAATAATTGTTGACAATGGTTCATATTCCAGATTATCTTATACCTAACCTTGAACCAGTTAAATAATTCTATTCTCCTGCAAAGAAATCTTTCTGGTTTGACAATACATGTGTGATGTAGATCTATCGTCTTGTAAACTGCAGATATTAATAAACTTGGTCTTTCCTAGTTTCAGCAAGGATGTCTGTCAAATGTCCAGATGTGGAGATTACTGAGGAATCATCAGAAAGTAGGAGAGTAACATTAATAAATGGCTTCAGTGATACTCTACCTGTATCACCAGTTAGTGCAAGTCCCTACATACCAGTATCTGAGTGTATCACTGGAAAATCTCCAATTTTGGACCCTAAGGTTAATACTGATTATATTTAATTTTTATTTCTTTTATTTAACTGCTACAGTCACACCCCTGATGTTGATCTAACTGAAGCAACAAATGATCTTGCTAATAATAATAATGATTATCTGATTCAAGAAATAGAAGCTACCCAAAACACAGACAAAAGATGCAAAATCGTGCTATGCGAATAATTTTGCAATGTTCGAGAATAACACCGATAGCAAGTATGTTGCAAACCCTTCAATGGCTACCAGTGAAGAAACGTTATTTTTAAAATCAAAATTGAATATTCACCTGTATATCTACAGAATAAATTAACTTATGTGACTGAAATACATGGGTATAATACAAGAAACAAAAACAATATAAAAGTTGAAAAATATAAAAAAATACACATAATTCTTTATTTTATAAGGGAGTAGATTATTTCAGTGACCTCCCACAAGAAATTAAAGTGAGTGGTTCGATAAATACTTTCAAAAGACAATTGAAGGATTACTTAATGAAAACTTAATATATGATTATGTATGAATTTTTTATGTAACTATATATTTATACGTATGTATTTTTAACTAGACTGTATTTTTTCATGTTAATTTTATTTTATTTATAATGTGACAATGTATTTACTTTTATAAATGAATTAGTTTTCAACTAAATAAAGACATATATATACATTTCTGAGTGGTTAATTGCCTAATATTAATTTTAATTGACCCTCTATTCCACCTACCTCAAATTATCTACTGGAATTGTTTACTTTAAATCAGAAACTACCTGCTCTAAACTACTTGTTTCGTATTTGATGACACTTGGATTAATAACTAACATTACATTGATATAATAATATTTACTTTACCAACAACAATTTCCAGACTCTCGAAATTGCGAAGTGTAAAAATAGTATTAATGCCGATAGGCCCCATTCCATATAGTTTCTTTCCTTCAAAATTCAATAATCTACATTCGTTATCATTTCTTAGTTTATTATTATTCGTTTTATTTTACTACCAATAATTTTTATCACGCTATCAATTTTTTTCAAATATGTTTGTAAACTGTATAGTGTTATATCAATATAATGTTAGTCATTAATCCAAGTGTCATGAAATACGAAACAAGTAGTTTAGAGCAGGTAGTTTCTGATTTGAAGTAAACAATTCGAGTAGATGATTTGAGGTAGGTAGAATACAGGGTCAATTAAAATTGAGTGCAATTAACCACTCAGATAAGTAGTAGGATTAGAATAGTGTTCACTAGGGCAGTAAGCATATAGCTCTTGAGAATGCTAAATTTTTTAACGAAACACGCGTCGAGTGAAAGTGATGTAGTTTTGTTGTTTTGGGTAGCTTCTATTTCTTGAATTGTATTCACACCAAAGGTTCCAAATATTCATTTTCGAATGATTATCTGGTTTTTCTAACCTCGTATTCATTGGAAACTTTTGTACTTGTTCCAGGATTTCAAAACACTTTTGGAATATAACATGAGAAATTCTGTTTTTAAAAATGAATTTCCAACCACACACATCAATGAAACTTATGAATATCCACGAAATTACATGAATTACATGAACCTTCAAGATCCAAGATTTTACGATTGTCCCAGGAAATTAGCTCCACCTTCCGAAAAGAACCATTCACCATTGCAGAGTCCTACCGATTCTGACAGTGTTTTCAATGATGATGATTGGGCTGCTAATACATCAAGTGATTTGAGTAAGGAGACTTTCATGTTGTATATCTGGAACATTTTGACTATTATTTTATGTATGAGAATCAGTGTTTTTCAGATCTGTTGGAAAATATGCTCTGACCTCGCAGTTACAAGAATTTTTTTTATGAGTTTCTAATAATTTTCATTATATTTTTAGATACTTCAAGGAATACAAGAGCATCAGATAGTTCAACAGATGGTGATATTATTGCAACAAAGAAGTTTATTAAAGCCTCAGGGAAGGAATCTGCTCCTCCAAGGCCTCCCAAATCAATACAAACAAGTGCTGCTCCATGCTATCTAAATCTGAATCCATCAAAAATTGGGTACGTGAATTATTAGATTTGAAACATTTTCACAAGAAATTCGCAGTCCAGAAAGATGTGTTATTATCCTAAACCAGAAGACCATAAGTTAATCAAAATCATTTTTAGTTCATAAAAAAAATTCAGTTAATTGGTTTAATTTTTAACATAGTTTATTCCTTTTTGAGGTTTCCTTGGAAAAGTAGAATTTTTATTTATCACAACTTCAGCCTTGTCTTTTTAATTCAACACTATTTGAAAATTCCATGTTTTTTGTCCCAGCAGAAATATTTTGGGAGAAAACATCAAAGTTGACTTTCTATAGATAAATATGAGAATGTTGGAAATTGATATTTACTTATTTTGTTCTTTTCTCCGTTGAAAAGTACGAAATAACTAGTTTCCTCAGAATAACAATAGCCATACAATTTCTATATACAGGGTGGCCCATTTAAAATGGAAGCACCCTTATAAAACATACATTTTTCAACCTATTGGATATTTTCATTTTATTTTCTTTTTTTTATCAGGTAGGCATTCAAAAGGTCCGCTAGGACACTAAATTTCATGAATGAGTCTTCATTTTTGGTTGGCACTATCGAACATAACCATAATTTTTTTTCATTAAAGAATCAAAATAATCCCGTCATACTTCTTTAATTGCTAACTAATGAAGATTACCATTGTTTAGAAGTGTGCTTTGATTCTAGCATTGAAGCTGAAGATAATGATCTGAAATCAAATAAAGAAACCCAACCGAAAGTCTTGACAGATGACATGTATGATTTTCCACGTTCCCACCATATCGAAAGTGAAGCTTCCTCGAAAAGAAAACACTGTTATAACAATGCTGCACCTGTAGTTTGTGCTGAAGGAACTATTTTCCGATATGATATTTCACCAAGAGCAGGTACAAGTACATCGGTAAGTTGTTGAGTTAATAGTTTTTAAACAATCAGTGAAAGGCAGTTCAACTATAGTTTAGGTAGCATTGAATTCATTCAGTTGGGTCGATATACTTTTCTTTATGGGTCAATAAATATTCTATTGTATTCCTCAGGGAAGTGTCTTGAGACCACTGTTTTTCCTTATATATAAATGACATAAGTTTGTTTCATTCCTGTGATTTTATTAATCTCTTTGCTGATGATACCTTGCTATCAATATCAAACAGTAATATTGAAACGGCAATAGATAAAATGAATGACTCTCTAGCTAATATCAGCTGCTATTTCAGAAGCAATAAACTGAAATTGAATATAGATAAAACCAAAGCAATGATTCTATCAACACCATATAAGATAAATAACCTAAATAAAAATGATTACATACTCTCCATAGATAATGAAACTATTGCATTTGTAAAGGAAATTAAATACTTGGGTTTCATGCTCGATAATACTCTCTCTTTCAGTGCTCATTATAGTTGAAATGAGCCTATAAAAAAATCTCCAAAAAACTATATTTCTTCACTAGAGTTTCACAAGAGCTTTCTATATATTCCAAGATAACTGTCTACAATTCAATTATTCAACCACATTTCGATTATTGTGGAAGCATAATGTACACATTTGATAATAATAATAATAAAGTTTATTCAAAATTCTACAAAATATGTATAACAATTTGTAAAAAAGTGAATAAACGATTCAATTATACTCGCGAAGTTAAAAACTTTTTGCGTAAAAACTTTTTGCGAGAAAATAACATGTAAGAATTATATATGCATCATTAATTCACATATTATATACATATGTTTTGTAAATTTTCGAAATGGAATAAAATGATAATAAAAGGCAAATTGACTGAGGAGACTCATGAATCTATGTTTTAATTTGATTTTTAAAAGATACTACTGACTTGTTCATTTCTGTATGTTTTGGAATCAAATCATAGAAGAATGGCAATAAGTATTTGAAATTTTTCTGAGACCTTGTTGTTTTAACTTTATTTTTTACTGTGATATTATTTTTACTCCTTGTATTATATATATATGATTATTGAAGTTTATATTCCATTTATGTTTATGGATATAAACTTGGATATTAATAACACGTTCTATATATGATTTTCAAAAACCATTTTTGGGGAACCTCAAGATTTCTGAGGTGGGATTTCATGACTCCTCCCCAAGCCAGAATCCCATAATTCAATTGAGGTTGTATTAATGAAAAATAAAAAATGTTGAGAGTTTTTATGTCCATAAATGTTTTGAGATACCTAAATTTTGATAATAAACTTCGCAATTTTCCCAATAGGAATACTATTTGTTTATCCCATATCCATATGTCTGTCGAACATAACACCTAAGTATTTGATACTATCAGTTTCATCGATTCTAGTATTTTCATTAATTATTAATGGTCCCAAGTATGGTAGCGTATTATTATAAAATGAGAATGGCATATATTTTGTTTTTTCAAAGTTAATTGTGAGGAAATTACAATCAAACCATTTTTTAATTTTTTTGAAATCCAATATTGCCTTAGTCTGTAATTCAAGCCAATTTTTTTCTCCATATAATATTACTGTGTCATCTGCAAAACTATGAATTTCTCCTAGAGTATAAAATTTCCAGCCTACAGAAACTACAAAACCGAGGAATGTGTATAATCCTGAGATGTAACCGATATACAAGTATTGCCTTTATGTTAAATTCTTTACAAGGGTTCTCTGTACTCCAGAGATTTTACAAATCATCAAGTATATTCATCTTCAAAATCTTCAGTAACAGTGCGCCAGATTATTTTAACGAATTTATTGTTTTGAAATCTTAAATTCATTCTCACCAGACCAGAGGACTTACTGGGCAATAATTCCACCTTGTTAAATGTAACTTATCAAATTCGAGGAAATCGTTATTTTATAAAGGCTTGAATGAGTACATCAAATTACCATGTAAGCTCAAACAATCAAAAACTATTCAATAATTCAAAATTCAGCTAGTCAGCCATATAAGATCCAACTCAACATAGTAATTCTGTACTGAAAAACCTACAATTAACAACTTTAATTAATTAAATCTAATTCTAAGTTCATGTACCCTTTTAAGAACATTGTGTCTCTAGATATAAGTTTTGTTTTTGTGATAAATTGTGATAAATTATTGTATGTACATTAGAATTATTTCCTCTTTAATAAAGATTAATTAATTCATTCATTCATTAACAATAGTTGACTTATACGCTGACAGAAAGAAGACCTCAGTTGATAACTTTTTCAACATTCATCCTTATTGTTATTGAATCACAAGAAGAAAAGCTATTTTCGCGTTTCTTTCAATCTACTGCACAGAAAGCTCAATCTAATGTAATCTTCATGTTTCAGGTGTTCAGGTATGATTTAGAAGACACTCAGGATGAACCTCCTTCACCTGCTCTTTCTCATACTTCCTCCACACCGGCTTATTCGAATCTCCCCAGTCCTTCCTACACCCAGCTGATGCCTCCACCAACGGTGAATAGGGAGTTGAAACCAAAAAGAAAACTTTCTGACTCTCACTCTATTTCATCAAATCCTGAACCACCTTCTCCGAGAAACGCGCCGTCTGTCGATCGGAAGTTGAAGCCTCCGACACCTCTACAGGTTAGTGCTGATTTTGTATTTGTTTGTTTGGTAACTGTACTGAAGGATTCTTGTTTTGTTACATTTTTATTTTTCCTATAGCTTTCTTTTTTCTCAGTTCAAAAATTCGTATTGTTTTTTTTCTTAGGAGGCCCACATGAGAAAACATTTCAATGTAGACGAGGATCAACGAAAAATTAGAGCAGCACCAAGCCCAACTCCGCCTAGCTTGGGGCGATCACACGACAGCTTGCTTCCGACAACCGATGAACAAGTTTACCATTACCTAGCGGGTAAAATGCAATACTTAGATCTAGATCTGGAAGGTTCTAGTTTCGCATCTAATAGTACAAAGACAGTGGCGCCAAAACAACAGGAAGATACGGTTTATAAAAAGGTTGATTTCATGAAAACACAGGCCTTCAATATCACGAGGAACATATTAGAAAAGGAAAGGCAAGAACCTGTTACATTCGTGAAAAAATAGATGATTATTTCAATTGTTCGATTATCAAAGTAAAGGATTTCGGGAAATTGTAGAGGATGCATCTACTCTGGTACTAAATGGTATAAAATCCATCATAGCTGAATTGTTTTAGATATACTGTGACTGGCAGATGTTTTGAAAGAAATGTGAAACATTTTCGTTGTTGTAAAAAAAAATGGATTATTTCTTCTAGTCTAGTACAAGTGCTTTTTTTTCCAACTTTTTTCAGCACTCTCAGAAAAATCTCAAAGAGGTGTCATTCGATTCAGAATAGTATCTAGATCGATAAAATCGCAAAAGTTATAAAAAATTTAGTAAATAAAAATGGGTTTCGTTTTTTGCAAATATCTCAAAAACCAATTAAGTTTTTTGAAATCTGAACAAAGATTTATAGAGAGAACGAAATTTCCTAAAAAAAAGTCACTTGAATGTAAACATTTCAAGTGTGATAATTGTTTACATATAAATCTAAAAGGCTTAAGATTAGATCCCCGTTGGATAAATAAAAAAAAAACATTTTTCAGTTTTTTATTAACAATTTACTTAGTTGAAACATAAAAGACTTGAGTTAATCGTTAACAAATATTCTTTTTTAAATATTGTTAATGAACCGCCTTTTTATTATCGAAAGCTGAATGAAAACGATGTTTAACAATGTTTACCTGCTATTGTTTAAAAAATTTGTTATAAGCAACTGCATTGTTTGTAAGATAATTAAAATTTAAGTTTTTCATTTTTCAACTACGTAAATTGTTAATAAAAACTAAATAAAAAAAATTCCAACGGGGATCTATTCTGAAGTCTTTCAAGAATAGCTCCATAGAATGAAAAAAATCTCAGATTTATAGGTAAACAATTATTAATTACACTTGCAATGTTCACATTCAAGTAGAAAAAATTTGTTAATCAGCTATTGCATAACTAATTGAAAAATCGCGATAAAAAAATTTTGCCGACGGGTTATTGTTCATTCATGTATTCAGTAAGTGCCTGATTTTTTTATTCCTTATGTGAAAATTATAAATATTGGTCCTACAGTTCCGAGAGTAGACTTTTTTAGGAAATTTTCTCCTCTCTTCGAATCTTTCTTCAGATTCCAAAAAGCTTCATTGATTTTTGGGATATTTGCAAAAACCAAACCCTTTTTTTCTTTTTACTAAATTGTTTATAACTTCTGCAATTTTTTCGAGCAGAACTTAATTTTTTTCAAAAATCATCTAGACTTTATTCCGAATCCAATGACACATCATTTATATTTTTCCCAGACTGCTGAAAAAAGTTGAAAAAAAAGCACTTGTGAATCAGACTATTCTGTAAATAAGAGATGATGAAGATAATGATTAATGAAAACAGCTCAGGAGTAAAATGTCATAAATCTTTCAAATACAAAGAAAGTTTATTCAAGAATAGTACAGTCTGTATAAAAATTTCCTACACAATTTATCGGCATGGATATTTTACTTCATATAAAACCACAATAATCCGTTTTGGGGTGACATAGCTTCTACCCTAAATAACCACCCTTTGAGTCAAAATCCTGTTTTTGCCTATAACTCGCCAACCATTGAAAATATCGAAAAAGTATTTAACACAAAAAAGGAAGCATGTTGAATTTTCTGAAAGAAAGTTTTCTTGTAACGTTTCTGGTTAAGCCATAAGATTCCCAATATGGATTTGCGCGCGAATATGTTCAATTTTTTCGCGCGCGGTTTATAGAAAAATCGAATTGGGTTTTGAAACTGGTAGAAAACACTTGCAGTCCTTGCCATTTTTAATGGTCATAGGAATGTAGAACTAAATAATTAAACACAATCGGTGTAATTATCCACTGATATTTTGTGTTCATAACTACATACAGCCCTACTAAGAATGAAGGGCTTCAATATACTTTATCATTGTATACAATCAGTTTAATGGCTGTTAGTTTAATACACAAAAGGCAAACAAATTAAAATATTCCTTTTGACAAAATTTTTGCAGCATTTTGAAATTTGACAAAATTTTGCTGATTGTTTATTTTCAACTAAAATGTTGAAAAAATACGAAAATTAAGAAAATGAATTCAGTATTTTTTTCACGTCTAAATTTATTTTCCCTATTTTTTTGCATTGCATTGTAAAATATAAATATTCATGGCAGAATGACCTCAGTCGTTAGTCTTTTGAATTGAACGTAATTCTGATTCAATAAACAACATTTATTATTACTATTATTATAAATAATGAGCAAATTTCAAGATGCTGGTATTTTTTTTAAGGAATATCTTTATTTTTTACCTAGTGCATCAAACTAATACCATTAAACTATGACTGAACACATTAATACATTTTATTGGAGCCTTTTATTTTTCATATGGCTGTTGAACTTACAAACACAAAATATCAGTGGATATTTACACTTACTATGTTTTATTATATCCTTATACCTATGATCATTATAAATGGCAATGACTGCAAATATTTTCTATCACTTTCAAAATTTTATTTTTCATTGTAGCTTGCGTAGTTTTCGAGGAGTTTAATTTTTTCGATAGGCCGATAGTGAAAAAATTTAACTGCATAAATTCAGGTGCAAATCCATATTGGGAATCTTGACAAAACTTCGATATCGATTTTCTTGTAAACTGGCCTAAACAGGAACGTTACAGAAAAACTTTCTCTTAGGAAATTCAATGTGTTTCCTTTTTATGATAACTACTTCTAGTGAGTGGAAAATTCTGGTAATTGAAGTAAGAGTTGGCAAAACATAATTTTGTCTACGCGGTGAAAAAACAAACATATATACAAACATATACCTAGAGTAAAAAAAAATGGCTTTTTCAAAAAGTGGCTGTGACTTCATCCTTTTACCTTCTTAACTTTCGAGCTGTTTTTAATTTTTTTTCCATGTCTTGCATATGGTAAAGAAAACTTAATGTCTGGATGGTGCATTCCGAAGAGGTGCAGATATTTTTATAAAGTATACAAGTTTCTGGGATTTTTTTTCCCCTATTTTCTTCCAAAAATCTGTCGGCACTATATTTTTTGCATGTACTAGAATTCCAATCAACCATATTGCTACATTTCCTGATTAGTCAGGAGTATTAATCGTTTCTTGATGACGAGCATTTTTATTGCAATTTTTTTAACTTGTGAACGATATTTTTTTCAAACGAGATTTATTCACTTATAAGATTAAGCTGCAACTTAATAATCACAGCTGTTATTGAATTTGAATTTGTTGAAAGTATAGAAAATATATAGTTGTATTTTTGGAGAATTATTCTGAGCTTTAAACATCCATTTGTGGCCATTTAATGAGTAAGAATTCATATCAAATATAGGTAGATTAATATTTTATATTCTTTGTATTAATGCATTGTTTACTCCTTTTATAAAATTTTTAATGATGTTATACAGTCACATTATTATGTATAAAAATATATTGTCATGGTACATTATTTCGTACTGATTCTTCCCCTTCCACTGTCTATTTTTTGTTGCTCTCTCGTCATATGAAGTAAGAGATGAACATTGAAAATTCTAGGAATAAGCTAGAAAAATGCTCTAGTCTGTCAAATTTCGTGTAGGTGGTACAAAGTCGCCTATTTTTTCAAATGGCAATATTAATTTTTTATTAAATTATTTGAATGAGCTCATTTTTACATATGCTAAGAGGTATAGTTACAATAAGAAAAAATGCAATTTCAAAATTCCAAATTTGATGGCAACTTGAAAAAAACCGAATATAATGTTCAATTTGTTTTCCCTTCTGATGAATTTCGTGATTGATACTCTTCTTCGTTTCCCTTCAAATATTCTTAATTCTTCAGCTTACTAACATACACTTCACTTTTTAAAAGTTTCCACAAAAGATAATCTAGTTTTATCAAATCTGGTTGGCTTCTTGATTAATCGTCCCTTATTACCCTATCTAACGATTCGGGAATGAGTATCAAAACCTCAAGAATCTCATGATCGAATAAAGCTGAGGTATTTATCAAATGGGCTTATGTGAATAAGGAATTTATTTATATTCATAGTTTAAATACTCATTCTGTTCACTGGGAAATAGTTGATCATTTGATACAAATATTCCCAGATCATAAATTATTGCTATTTGGAGACTAAAAAATTCCTGAAGCATTGTCCAAGTGTGGGGTCTGCTGCTGTCTTAGTATTTCTTTTTGAAACCTTTTAAATTTGTTATCCATATTCAAATTAAAAATTTATTTTTATTTTGAAAATGTTCAAATAACTAATACTCCCTCATAAACACTCGTACGTGTAGAGGACGGCTATTATTATTAACTGCTGTGGCGCTCCGAGTCGACTTACTGATTCGGCATATTCACTTTTCAGCTGTAGGAAAAACCTACAGCACAAACCCGGGTGGTCGGTGCGCATTTAGACAACTCAACATCACACTTGCTTTTCAACAAGATAATATATTGATTGCGATAGAATTGAGAAAAATTATCTCGTAGTCCGAAATCGAACTAGGTGTCAAGGATAAACACATGAAAGTTCATTCATCTCAAGGTCACCTGTATGCACCATACATTGCCATGAAGCTCATCGTTTTAGTGAAAGGAAGGGGGATCCAGAACCGGTTCAAATACACTACTAATAAATCATATCTCAGATTTAAATATTTCGCCTTTGCTTCTGATCCTTTCATGATAGTTATGATAGTTTTCAACATTACGCTATTGAGCTTGCTGTAACTTGTAATTTTGATAATGTTGTTTTGTTGCTGATTTTATCAAACAGGTCTCAATAACTACTTTCAGCAGACTGGGAACGTATTTGACAACAAACCTTCTTAATGTTTATGCTGTTAGGGAATATTTGGAATCTGCTAGGAACTCATTTGTACAACAATAACTTATTTTAGTTAAAAAGTCGTTTTAAGTCTAAGGTCAAGATAAATAGAACTTATTAGGTCTCTGATGTTCATACTGTGCAATATGTGGTTCCACAAGGATCTGTACTTGGGCCTTTATCCTACATAATTTATTTAAATGACTTGCCTATCAATCTAGGACAAACTGTGAAACCAGTATTCCACGCTAATGATGCAACTTACTCAATCACTGATAAAACCAGTCAGGAAACAATTATTTACCCAGAATAATCTGAGGTCATATCCAAAGACTGGTTTTGTGTAAACTGCCTTACACTTAATGAAACGAAAACTCAAGACATAATTTTCTACAACAATCGGTATTCACTGGGAGCCAGTTGATCTCTTGGTGTCTACTTGGACTTGAAGCTAGATTTTACTTTTCACACTTGCAACGGTTCGTTAATTTGAATTATGTTTATAGAATAAGACTGTATAATGAAGGTATCTGGAAGTGGTTGCTATGGAAAAAGAATAATAAGATGGAAAAAAAAAGCAAAAGAAAAAAAAAGGTTTCTTACTATAAATTATATACTGATAGCTGAAATCAATAAAATGTAATAATTTTAAAAATATCGAAGAGAAGAAAAATCATTACTCGATTTGGGTTGATCAATATTTACTAGCAGTCACTCATGGAATGATACAGATGATTCCTTAAATCCAGGATTCATTCTCAGCATCCAAGTAATGAAATTATTGGAATAATTTCATATCTACAAGCGATGGTTTGCACTGAATTTAATAATGAGGTATTTGAGAGCAGCATCCAGGTAGGAGGATTCAGATTTTGATATTCGATCATTTGAAGAGCAATAATTGCTGTTGAGATTCACTTGAGCGGATCCATTCGAAGACGAAGTCAGTCTGCCAGAACTACTCTTATTATTAATATTAATTCAATTCTTTTAATTTGTAAGAATTCTGGCCAGAATTTCCCTTCGAATTAGCCTGTATCAAATTTATTCCAATTTCTTTGACATATGTCATTTCGCTGGCGATTTGTTAGTCAACAACTACAGAGCGTTTATTATACAGTATTGTTGGTGAAGTGAGTTTAATTGATTTAATAAATTTAAATGAAAATGCCCTGAGATCGTTACACACTCAAGATTGTGCGAGCGCCTAGCAAAAGCAACATTTGGAATAGGACAATTAAGTTTTCACTTAAACATCCAACATTTAAGGATAGCCTATTTCTCTCTGTTTCGTAAAATACTAACTTACATACTAATAACCTGGTGAATATCTAATAATATAGAAAAAGTAACATGTATCATGAGTCAGAACAGCTCTAGATCTCATTGTGAACTTCAAATTAAAAAAATGTAATTTACTTACTTTCAAAATAGCTAACTAATGGTGTCATATGGCAAAACAATATCAGACATACTCAGCTGGGAATTTCGTTACACCTTTTTGCAGAAAAAACTCTTCCACTGCACTTGATTTAATGATTCCATTTCATGAAGCAAGCAACCAACAAGCAAATGTTATATTGTGGAAGGTGTCTTCTTAGAACTAAGGTCTATAGGTGGTTCGATCCATTATGAGGTTATGTATGATAATAAAAACCGAAAAAGGACAGGTTGTAATAATTTAATTTTTCAAGAATCACAAAAATATAATTAGGTATCAAACATATAATATATATTATTATAATTTTATTTATTTAGCCATATATGTTTGAAGATAGTATCAAATACTAACACAAGACGTAACATTTTTCATGAAATACTTATTCACACAATCAAAATGATTTATCAGAAAATGTGAAACAAATAAATCAGGAATTAATTATTAATAATAGAATATAGATTTCTTTATTCATTTAAAGCTTAAGTTGGTTTAGGGAGTGTAGAAGCAACAATATCGTAATAGTAAATGCAAAATACGGTGCTATTGTGGGAAACAATCCTCAGAAACTGACCAGCAACTTCTGTAAGTTCTTTCTGTAAAGCTGTCAGACCGGAAGGCACTTTCTGTGGTGCAGCAGTTGACGATTCAATAATGTCCAGAAAGAATTCCTTCACTCTTTGTTCTAAAATGGAGAGGAAAGAAAGAAAGAAATAATGGGTTATAATAATAATAATTATATAACAATGGGTAACTCATCTTATTACTTACTGACTATTCCTTTCACTTTATGGTCGGGCTTTCCTATATCTGAAATTTGCTGTTTTAAATTCGCCTCAGCTACTTGGAACATTTCGGCCAGTTCATATTTTCTTTGGGCCTCCTTTACATCATTTACCACTTGTTCGGCAACATTCGGTAAGATGTTTGACAAATCCCTTTAAAAAAATCATAACGAGCTCAGTATTACTTCATATTATATCTTAGTACACTTCAGCATAACATCAAATTCCTAACGGTACGTAGATAAAAACATTAACACAAATATATTGATGTTACATATTCATAGAAGTTATCGCGTGTAGGAATACCTGTCAACTGTCGATCTTAAAAACATACATGGAATTTTAGACAGGTAAGTTTGTTTTTGAATATATACTTGTCAGTGCATGTAAGTATCTTTGGTGCATTCTTGCAATTGTGAGATATCATATATCTTGCAGAAAATATTTGTGTCATCAACATGACAATAACAATAGAGTTTGATTTCAAATATGCATATGTTGAGGCCTGTTAAGGAAGAGTACAATGAGTTGTATACTGTATCCCTGCCACATTTGTATAGTTCTGCCATCTATAAAAAAATCCCTCTTTGACAAAAAAAAGTGTTGGTTACAATTGTAGAAAAATCGAAAAATTGAATTAAAATTCTGAAACCTCATGAAAGTTCATGAAATGTTACTCGAAAAAAATGCTTTTTGTATTATTTTATTTTCAATTTTGAATTAAAAAAAACATTAATCAAAATAGCATTTTTATATTTTTTTGTGTATATCTTGAAAATACCCAAATTATTTATTTTTTCTTGGGCACTTTAATATACTCAAATTTCAATTCTGAGTCCTCATGCAAGTACATAAAATGTTACAGGAAAGAAGTGATCTTTTAGTCCAAGAGCCCAGGGCCCCGAGACATACTTTATTTTTTGAAAGAAAAAATGTGTAACTTGAACGCCCGCATACGCGGTAAGTTGGTTATACGGCCAATCCACAGATACAATGTGAGAAAAGTAAGTAAAAATAGGATCAACTTATCTTAAATTCTGTTGGCTGATTTTTATTATATTTCATAAAATACTATTACAAAATAATATTGAACACTGCCAGACACTTTCGCCGGCCATAACTTTCGCTAGACGCTTTAAAGCTTCCAAAAAATAATTTAACTAAACTCATAGTCTAACGCGTGATTTTTATATATATTACCTAATATATTTTTGTATTACTAATTTTGGATATTGGCTTTTATAAAAAAAATCCCTACTTTTTTGGGATTTTATTTTTCCCTGCTCTGTTAATGAAGTCGGATAAATCAAGTTGGGAGGGTCAATAGAGAGGTATTTTTGCAATACCTAAAAATTTTCAAAAAATTCTATTACATTTTCTGTAGATTTTCTAAAGGCAGTCAAAAGTTGTCTTGGTAAATTGGAATAATATCAACCGTTTCCGTTGCTTTCCGGTCATTTTAGAGAAAATATCGAAGTGGTATGATTTGTTGGTATGTTCATCCTCTACCGATTGCATTTTAAATTCAGTTTCGATCATTGGTTTCGTTTTTATTCGTGTTTTAGAATATCGACATCTTTCGGAAAATTTCCCGGAAAACTCGGTTATCACTTTCCGATCCTTTTCAGAAACTACGGACCTCTGTAGAACATATCGAAGTATATGTCGAGGAAATATGAAAGAAATCGAATCAATTCCCGAACCCGTATCGAGGAAAGTAGGAATTAAAAAAAACGGGAAATGATCGTAAAATTTTTCGGCAGAATTTTTGGCCCTTACTACTACTAATTAATATATATAAAAATCACGCGTCAGAATATAAGTTAAGATTTATTATATAATGATTTATTGAAATAAGCTTCAAAGCGTCTAGCTGAAGTTATGGCCAGCGGAAAGTGTCGAGCAGGGATCAATATTATTTTGTGATAGTATTTTATGAAATATATATAAAAAATCATTCATCAAAATTTAGGAAAAGTTGATTCTACTTTTACTTACCTTTCTCACCTCGTATCTGTGGATTGGCCATTTAACCAACTTGGCAGGTATGCGGGCGTTCAATGTTCATATAAACACTACTTGAGGCCCCACATTTTGTCTGGGCTCTGGGCTCTTACTCTATTTCTATTTTCAATATCAAAGTCAGAAGAAACTTCAATTTTGCCTAATCTAACAATGCAGTTATCCGAAGAAATAAGGAAGGCCTTAATAGTTGCGGATATTCTGATAAATCATTCCTTGACTTCATTCAAAATTAATTTTTTGCTCAACTTACTGATCACTTTTAACGTTCTGTAATAGGATCGACACGTGCTCCTTCAATGATTGCTTGAATGGCATCAACGACTGCAAGTCAGCTCCAACGTTACTGATTGTTACCAGCAATAATGTTGCTGTGGCAATCAAACGGAAAGTTCTCAGTTGCAAATCATGCAATCTTTCCACATCTAACATGAAAGTCTAAAACAAATATAATACAGATATACAAAAGTTTTCCTTAACAAAATCTACAATATGACTAGTAAAACTTATATAATAATAATTTTAAAACTATAGAATGTAAGGGAGTATATGAAAATGAAATGAAGGTCACATATAAACAATAGAACAAAAAAACTGTATCAATCAAGATTTTCATTCGCTTAATTGTATGGAATATTTTGCCACTGTTATCAATGTCATCTCAAGGTCGATTACACCAACAACAAACACACCAACTCCATCAAGGTGAACAACAAAATTCCAAGTCACAAGGGTATCTCAAAATCATGCCCATACAATGGCACCTCTAAATGTTGCTGAAAGGTTACTTGAAGGTCACTGATGATGTCAAAGTGGTGGGGGTGAGGCCCATAATCGACTCAAATATTCTACTAACCTAAGTTACAATATTTGAACTTGTACATTGTATAGAAGCTTGCCGCAATATCATCAAATTTTTCCAGAGTTCTGGGAAAAACTGTTCTAATAATTTCGTTGGTAATGAATGTAAAAGATTTACAAAAATATTCATGACTTTGCTTTGCTCATTCTGTAAATTTCCACATGCATACTGTATTAATAAATTTTTCACAATAGTATAATAAATATAATATCTAATGCCTAACAATTGTCACATACCTCGGGATATTCAGTATTTTCCGGCCAGTCTAACAAATCTGCGCACGCGTGCAAAAATGATCTTTTCAGTACGCTCCTTATGAATTTCTCGTATTCAACATCTTGGGGTACAGGCTGATCAGTGCTTATATACTTCATCAGCCACCTTCGAGTGTGCTCCAAACCATCTAAAAGTTAATGAGTCTTAATAAATAATGCAGAATTGATTTTAAAACAGAACTTAAAATCCAACTTTCTGCTACACCGTATGCATTAAGAAATTCTTCCGTAAGAATCCCACAGAAAACAGCTATTGCCCCTGCAGAAGTATATCCCTCGGATTCTTCAAGGGGTAAAAAAAGAGCAATGCTCATCCATCAGGTAAATACCATCGTGAAATAACAAAGCCGCTCTGTTACAGACAACTACTGCAAAGTTGTCTTCATGAAAATTACAAGTAAACGAAAGTTTTTATAACAATTCTCATACCACTATTTTGCAAATGATTTTTGTTCAGATAATATTGCAGCACAGTAATCAAAATGACTGGATTATGGGGTTGATTGTGCAGTTCTAAAGTACAGGGTATTTTATAATTGAATGCTGATCCTGAAAGGCGATAATCCTTGGATGATTAAAAAAAAAACTTTATATGAACATAGGGCCATAACCGCTTTATTTCTGAGATACAAAATAATAATGATACACCACTGTGTTTGTGTCAAGACCATGTTTATAGAAGATTGAGGACAATTATAAGAATAATATGAAAGGGAAAGTTTAGAATTAATTCAGACATGGCAATGAAAAGTTGAAAAACTACCGGTCCCTGATTCGAAAACCGGCGGCTCATACTCTTAGTTCAGTCTTTCATGTTAGTAAATGAAAATGGTGGTTATTATGATAATGGAAATCAATCACGCATGCATACCAAGAGAGACTCAATTAGTCTATCAGGCAGTATCGATCCGTATGGGATCATCAAACGAATTGCCGCTAAACTTTCCCTTTCATATTATTTACAGACACCAAACCTAATCAACTTTATATAACAATAATATTTATTTGACAAAAGAACAATAGCCTACAAAATATTCAGGGCATGTTAACAGGGACGCCACTGGAAAAAAATTAATTTTCATGCGTTTTTGCATGTCCAAAATTTAAAAAAAAGCTGTTTTTGAGAAATTGGGGAAAAACTGTTTTTTGTCAAATTTAAACACCCTGAATTTCAGAAATAAAGCAGTTACAGACCTACCTTCATATAAAGAATTTTTCTTGAAATCATCCAAGGATTATCGCCCTTTAGGATCAGCATTCAATTAAGTATACTTTTTTGAAAACATTCAAGAGAGGGTACTTACTGAGCAGAAAACCCAAGTATTTTATTGCTGGTACTAGTTCTACTTTTCATTATTATTTTTTTTTTTATATTCACACTGCGCTACAAAAAGGATGTGAATATTGAAACACTGAAATAAAGGAGAACCAGTTGCATAAAAAAAATATTTATATAATATGGACATTCAATTCCCCATATCTACCTACAGTGTGACCCATTTAAGATGGAAGCACCCTTATAAAACTTACACTAGGAGATTTATTCATAAAATTTGGTGTACTGGTAGACTTTTTGAATGATAATAATAATAATAATAATAATAATAATGTCTACCTAACAAAAAAAAAATCATTCCCATTAGTTGAAAAATGTAAGTTTTATAAGGGTGCTTCCATCTCAAATGGGCCACACTGTATATTTACGGTTTTCGATTTAGGCATTATGAAACCACCACGACTAGCGGGATGAAGTGGAACACTTCCGCAGCCAGCGATGGTGATGCTGAGGCCATTTTTTTTATTTTAGAAGCTTGTGTATAAGAGGGCAAGCCAAATTGGAAAAGGATCAGTGCAGCAAGGAGCACCACATCAAATACACCATTACATCCTTAATGGTTTGTTTCCATTGATATTGGGTTAACCATTGGAGATGTAGACATACCAATACAAAGATTTATGGTTTCGATTAATCTATTTTGATTTCATGGTTATACAATGAACACTAATGATAATTTTTTTTTTTTTAATAGGACACCTCCAACCCTGTATTCGATCAATAGCATATTTGAAGATGCCATTGAAGTAGGTACAAAAGAACAAATGAGAATTCCACTTTCAAAATGTTACTGCACAGCTTTTATTGTGATAAGATGATCTTCCAGATTTCTGAAAAAATGATCATAACCTTCATTCAGATGCTGCTGTAGAATTATTTCAAAATTCTAACTCTTCTGATAGAGAAATATAACACCTTGCATTCTTAAAAAAGCAGTGATTATTAGCAGTGTATATATTTGAAGGCTAATTGAAAGAAATAAATTATAGTATGATTTTTTTTTACAGTACGTAAACGGTTTTGTTTTGAGAATAGTGAATTTTTCAATGATTTCTATTAAAGTAGACATCAATAATATTGGACGAAGGTGAGAAAGATTGTCAAGGTATGCCCTATTTTATAAAAAGTTTTTGAACAAGATCAGTATTCTTACCAGGCTGAAGAGCCAAGAAATCTGCAAACTTTTTCCTTTCCCAATCTACACTGCATGCTATTATATCTGGTCGTGCCATTTGTATTGTGAAGTTTGCCATATCCAATTGCATCAAGTCTAATGTCTGAGTAACAAAGATAACTAATTTTATAATGAATAAAGAACTATGAAAAATACTTTACCTCGAGTATACCTTTGAATGTGTCAATTACATCCGAAGTCTCTGTCAATTCTGTGATTTTATCATCTCGTATTGGTGCACATAATTTGGACATAACAGATATTACATATTGTGCATAATTCTGAAAAATAAAAGTATTGAGTGATTGACTGAGTTCTTTGTACAAATAGAAACAGTCTCATCAGGAATTTCTCAGAAAAATGTATTCCTTACAATAGTGTCTGCAGTTCTATAAACTCAAAAAAAAACTGATACATATTTTTCATTAATTATAAAGTTTTATCAAGTACTTATCTACTTGGTATGTAGTAGGAGGGTAGCGGAATACAAGTGAGTAATTCTTAGTTTGTATATAATAAAGAATGAATATTGGTGTATTTGTTTCTTTTAGATGACTTTCCCAATAGTTTTCATGTATCAGTTTCAGATATAAGTACCATTGCATTATGGTAATGAAAACAAACCTTGAAGTCTAAAGTTCCTTGTTCAGCTTGCTGCTTAATTAGATCCGAATCTAAAATTTCTGAAATTTGTTGCTTTATCCTTGTATGCTGTGGTAAGAGAACGGAAAATAGCCCTTCCTTGATCTCTTCTAACAAATTAAGTGCCTGAAAAAGTGATAGAATGAATTATTTGGGAAGTCATTGAAAATTATGGTTCAACATGATACAAATTTGGCATGAGCATATTATTATCAAAAGGTGATTCAAAGGAGATCCTTAATGACCAAAAAATTTAGAGCCAATCTGTTATGCCTACTTTATAATAATAATAATTTTATTCAAGACAAGTATACAAAATAATAAATAGTAGACCACATACTTATAATTCATAAGGTAAATAAGAAAAACCACCTAAAAAAGTCTCATTGAGCAGGTCCATTTCTGGAATTCCAAAATTTTATTTGGTATCCTGAGTTTTCATGATATTCATCTTACATCTATTAAAAATATAAAAATTTCCTGATATGCAGGACAGAAGTTTGTGATTGTTATAAACAATCATAATTAAGCAATTGAGTTCATTCTTTATTTTTGTATTAATTATTGAAAGCATGAATATTTATATCCTCAGTACATCTAAAAGACTCATGCAACTGAAATGCAACAGAACAATCAATACAATGAACTGTGCAATTATCCAACCCACTTAACAACCTTGAAAAATTGAATGCCCAATTTAGTCATTCAAGGGCAATTCAGAAAAATAACATTCAATTCCTATAAACAAAGAATGTTGAAAACAACAAAGCAAATGATGCATATAAATATATAAAACACAAACCTTGTGCCCATAGAAATTTTGGTCTAGACATAAATTATTATCATTTTGTTTTGTATTGATTAGAATAGTACAATAAACAAATTTTGCCTATTCATTTGGAGCAAAAATGAGACTGGATTAGATACTGATTTCTCAAAAAACCTTAAATTACGTAGGAAATATGTAGTATTTATACAAAAAGATGTAATTCCGAACAATTAACAGGGTTATTTAAGATGATTTCACTGTGAACTTTGGAAGTATAAACATTACCAGAGTATAATTCGGTGGATCTTCAGCCAATTGCTGTCTCAAAACATCCCAAAATGCTTTGTGCATCGTGTCTTTAATAATTTTCTGAACACTATTAGGATCAGGTTCAGCTTTTGTCAACTTAAAGTCTTTATCAACAACTATTTGATGCACCAAAGCCATATCTCTCATACCATTAGCTGCCTGCATTATTTCTTCCAGCGAAACAAATTTTGGTGGTGATGCTGCTGTTAATCCACTTGTAACCATAAACTGCTGAGAAGTTGTTCGTTGTCTAAAACATTATATATGACACACTCGTGAAGATTCAATTTATTGGTGAAATATTGCTTAATAGGAACACTTATTACAGGTATGAAAAGTTCCTCACCTTTTTCCAGTAAATCCAACTGCTCCATCATCGCTAGTATAGGAGCACTCACTTGTTGTTCTATTTCGAGGTAATGTTCCTGTATCTTTCGGCTGACTAGGAGTTTTCTCATCACTCATATTTCAAATATACTCGTACTGTAATTGATTACAAAACGGCCTAAAACTACCTTAGGAATTAGGCCAAGAAGTTATTTTCAGACACTAGTCCAGCAATATAAGTATAAATGGAACCTGAAATTCTCTGAACAAATATGTCACACATCCGGGTTGGTTCTCTTCGTTATAATCTATAATACGCGTACGGTTAAATAATTGAAAGTTCTTACTCACGCTTGTTCGGCAATGGAAAGTTTATTAGAAACTTGTCACTAAAATTTTGAGTACTGTTTTGTAGTTGTCCGTCACAAACAGCTGATTTTTGTTTACTATTCTCGCCTGGCTCTGTGGCAGTCAAGTCAAGAATGGTTTACACTGTACAATAAACCATACACAAGGAAACAGGTTCACATTGGCTGAAATCTAAAAAATAGGAATATAAATGTCATTAACGTTGATGATTTCATTGGCCATTGTAGTCTCGTTGTCTGAGAGAATCCGGAGATTGGAGAATTATTTATGTTCTTGTTATGGGTATTCCGGAACAACCAAGGTCAACAGCATAATCTACCATCAGTAGCGTACAGTTTTTAAATAATTAAGTGTTTAGGACGGCAGATTTTTTTTTTAGTACCCACTCTACACAATCATACGACGTTGGCGCCATCCTATACCATAGTATAGTTTTTATTGAAATTTAAAAATTTTGAGAAAAAAAGTTGAAATATTGAGACAAAAAGGCGAAATTATTTTGAGAAAAAAAGTCGAAATTTTGAGATAAAAGTCAAAATTTTGAGAAAGAAAGTCGAAATATTAAGAAAAAAGTCAAAATTTTGAGAAAAAAATATTTTGAGATTTTTATAAATAAATTATTTATGAAAATCTTAAAATATATTTTGAATATTTCTCAAAATTTTGAGATTATTTCTCAAAATTTCAACTTAATCTCTCAAAATTTTGAATATTTTCCTCATAATTTTGACTTATAATTTTGACTTTTTTTCTCAAAATTTAGAGCTAAAATCTCAAAATTTTTAAATTTCATTGAAAAACTATACTGGTAGGATGGCACCAACACGCCGTCGTACAATCACAATATTACGAAGGCTCTGGAGGGAGAGTGCGGAAAAAGTAATGCGAAATTTCGACTTATCGCAAAATTTCGACTTGATACTTGAAATTTCAACTATTAACGCGAAATTTCGACTTACTAATTAACTCAATGAAATTTTGTCTTACCCGAAATTTCGACTGAAGCCGGAGATTGGAGAAGATTCGACCAGTGGCATTTAACAGTTTTGAAAATAATTTTGATAATTTTTTATTTTATAGTAAGTACTCTACGCAATCTCAATACAATTTTTACAGTTAGGTAGATCTCAATATAATTTCTATTGGATTGTGGATTTAGAAATCTTTAGGTATACCTATAATACCAGTGTAAAGGTGAAGGTATAAGTTTTATAGCAGGTCCGCCTTGGAAATTAAAAAAGTGCATGGTGTTATTCACGCAGTTTTGTCTCCTGATGAATACGAATTCGAAGAAAATTCAAAAGGGGGGTCCCCAATACTTTTCGAGTTATGCCCCCTAGATCTTTTTCAGTAAAATATTACACAAAATATGACTCGTTCTTTTTGTAGAAACTTTTCAGACGCTAATAATCAACTCATATTGCACAATTACCGGCACTAAAACCAAACTTTTTACACAAAAAAATCAACCTTCTCATACAGGGTGTTATATGACCAATCAACGAAAATGAAATGGGGTACTTGGTCTAGCATGTAGTACAAAAGCGCAAAAGTACCACAAGAGTTTCATTTTCATAATTTCGACTTTTCGATCCAAATTTCTGCTTTGATGATAAAGTTACAACTTTTAATTTTGACTTTAAAGTCGAAATGATAATAGTAAAACTCTTGTGGCCCTCCTGTGCTTTCTTGAAGAAATACAAAACCTACCTGTGAAATTTCAGAACAATCGAAGATAATTTTTCATATACCTATTTCTTTTGTTAGTCAACCTTCAACGATGACGCGCTAATGAACGAAGCCATGCACACCTATAGTTGCACTATATATATTTTTTTTCTCTCCGCCTAGGTATACGAACTCTCGATCAACAATGTCTGTAGTTCCACGCGAAATAATAATTGGACACTGGACAGTCTGCCATTAACGTCTGCCCACTGTGACATTTATTTCGACGTATTACCGTTAATCGACAGTTCCAAAAGCATTAAATAGCTTGGATCGAATGTGTTTACGCTCAAAAGAACATTGGTGTTCGCGTATACGGAAAGATCGTTCGAAGAGTTCGAAACCAGTATTATTTTTCTTCAATTTTCAAAGCTGTGATGTGTTGTTTTCAAAAATCATTAATTTTGCAACCTCCTATTCAGAACCATGCTAATAAAAGTTCATTTCAAATCACCAGCTAGCTTCAGTTTGGTTACGGAGGAGGAATACTGATTCTGCCCTTCCACGTGTGTTCATCTAGGGGCGCTCCAACTATGTGGCGAATGTAGGCAAAAGCCACGGGCGGCAAAATCTAAGGGCGGCAGTTCGACTAAATAAACCGTACTAACGACCTCTTTTTGCCATTATAGAGATAGCAGCTAGCTAGAAAGTACGAGTTGGCTTAGCGGTAAGGGTAAGTATGAAAAACAAAAAGAGTAAATATAGAATTTTTTTTTGTTTTTATTTTTTTTTATTCAAGAAAAGCTTGAAAGTCGTCTGTCGGAAGCCGCAAAAAATGAAAATTAATATAAAAATGTTTGGATTACATAAAGTGGCTAATATGGGATTAAATATCATAGGTCTATATTATTATCTTTTAATTTTATATATGTGTACCCAACCATATTTAAATTTTCACTACAAAAAGGGATAAGTGGTGTAAAATTATAATTTGAACACAGGCTATACCTTTGGGTACACCCTGGGAGTGATTATGAGGGAGTATTATCACTTGCATCCTCTTCAACTGTAGGTGAAAAAGCATTTGGTTTTATTAGTTCTAAATGAAGAGCGTTTCATAAGCAGTCTTGAAATAGAGTGGAAGTAGTGAAACCATTATTACAATCTCCAAATCTCTTCCAAAGAAAAAAATATGATAATTTCTTGGTACCTACTTATTTGGTTGAAGAGGAGTAATGTGTATCTGTAACAAATTGTTGTAAATACAAAGAATATATTTCAGAGCTATTTTGTTTCGAGTGAAATGAAATAATTACTTATATTTCACAGTAAAAAAACTTTATTTATTAGTAATCTCATTTTTGAGTAGTTTCGCTAACTTTGGCGTACAAAAATCTATACATGCTAGATTATCCCTATTTTTGGTTTCAATATCAGCTCCGTTTTTGACTAGTAGTATAGCTACGTCTTGTCTATCTTCCTCACAGGCATAGTGCAAAGCAGTGTTACCATAAATATCCTTGTTATTGATTTTCAGTTGGTCTTTGTATTCCAGCAACAGCTTCACGATTTCAAGATTACCTTTTGAAGCAGCACGATGTAATGGAGTACTGCAGCGTTCATCAGCAATATTAATATCAGCTTGCTTATCCAGCAGCAATTGGCAAATCTTGAAGAAAAACTTTATTACTGCGAACCAAAGATACACAGGAAAATGAGTTATGAATGAAACATACCTCTAGCCAGCCCTTTGAAGCAGCATATTGCAAAGATGAGTGTCCCTGTGCATTCTTGTGATTCACATCATCACATTTGTCAAGAATCAACTTTACAATTTCGGTATGCCCAGCAGAACTAGCTAGAATCAAGGGGGTTGTATCTGTATCGTCAACTGGGTTTATAGAAGATCCTAACTCATCCAGGAAAGTGACAAGTTTCAAATTTCCACTGAGTACAGCCCAATGTATAATCATTCGTTTATTCTGACAGCAGAAAAATTATTTTATTAAATAACCAGGAATTTAGATGTTTCTACCTACTGCATCCGTTTGTTTGATAAGTCCGGGATCTTCATCTAGTTTGGAACATACAAACTCAAAATCTCCCTTATGGGCAGCTTCGAATATAGATTTTACATCCATTTTCAGAAATTTAAAATTTTCAAGTGTACTTTATTCAATTTTTTAAAACTTATCATATCATCTTTCAGTTGCAGGGTTGACGGCGTTTGGCGTTTTAGCGTTTTAGGGTTTTAGCTATATCACGCAGTGTTGCCAATCACTAACCAAAATATAAGATCTGTTCGCTGTGTTTCCATTTACTACAATATTGTACATTAGAGTAGGTATTGTAACACTATAACCGTTCGGTGATTTCTGTTGTACCGGGTTGTACCCTTACACTATGTTCGTTGCTGAAATGTTGTAGCAAAATAATTCAGGATAATTTACCACGAAATATTTGTGCTACACTATACTCGATCTCGAGGAAGTGTCGGAAGTATAGTGCAGATTGAATAATTGAATAGTGTGAGGATAGGTTTGAAAAGTTTCTGGAATTTCTGTATTTATTTTAAGATTATCAATGTTTCTAAGATGGATTATGCAACTATTACAGAGAGTTTTGGTTATATCTGATAGGGCGTCGGTCAACCTAGATGGACAGGATTGATACAAAAACTTCAGTCATATTGGAGCGTTAATTCAGCATTAGGTCACGACCCCAGTCGGGAAAAATTTGAATCTGTCGAGCAAGTGCCAGCACGTACTAATCAGCTGCTTTTTGTTTGTGTACAATTCAACCTATAAATGTCACAGTTATCGATATTCTGATAACACTTCAGCCTAACACTTGAGGGATATAAAGAACCACTCAAGGGGGTTACAAAATAAGTCAAACGCGATAAACAAATATAAACAAACAAAGACTGCCTAAATCGCCATTTTTCTAGCGATAGTAGCGAGTATAGCGACACCATCGGTCGATTTATTCTCCTATTGTCAACCTGGAGAATTTTGTATTGAGAGAGCCCATGAAACACTGTGCATTGTAATTTCCGTTTTGTGCATCCATTCATCTAAAGAACTGTATTGATACGGAAGTGTATGTTAAACTGTTGTAGGACTTTTTCGGTACAGGTACAACTATCCCAACGACTATCTACTCTATATCTATCTCTTGTCTATAATCCTTGCAACTATCCAACAAAATTTTGAAATATTCTTCTGGGAATCTTTGGTCACACTTGATAAAAACACCGAAACATCAGACGAACTCAGAAATTAATGATTCGTCATCAGAATTAGTGAACGTTTCTACGGTTTCATCATCACTGTCCATTTTAAAGTTTGAAAGTGATTCATCAAGACACAAAAAATGATAAGCATAACCTAACCTAGAACTATGATTGGCACAATACAAGCAGGGAATAGATGTTGAATTCATTACACTAATCCACTCCACTACACTCATCGATGATGGAAGGTGTAAAGCACAGAACTCATAATTAATTTATAATTATATTATATATATATATATATATATATATACATATATATATATATAGTTAATTAATTTATAATTATGAGTTCTGTGGTGTATAGTAAGAAGATGTGGTGTACAATATAAATTTCATGCAGAAACAGCAAACAGGTCTATATAGTGCAGAGTGCAGCGGAGTGCTCTGAGTAATAAAATCATTGTCTTGTCTTGAAGGCAACATATTATGGCTTTTGTTTGTTCCGCAAGCGAGGTGCTAATACATGTTGAGTCCGTATTCAGTCGGACAGTTTCGTGTATGTCCACTAATGTCATTCGGATCAAGTTGTCATTCTTCGTTTGATGGTCCTATATACTTACTCTAAATGTAAACAAACTGTCTATAACGTTTTACCATCCGTCACCCCCCTCGCCCACAAATTGTATGCAGAAGGATAGTTCATCTTCACTTCAAAACAGGTATTTTTGTACGTATAGGCCAAGGACTTTGGTGTTCATTATCCTTGGGTATAGGCAACTCTATGGGTGAGTTCGACTTGCCAACACTATGCGATCGTTTTACTCTAAATGGTTTTTAATCGTTTGGTAAAGTGTCAAAGTAATGTTTTTGTGGTTGTTCCCGAACGATTGAAGAACATTTAGAGTAAAAAGTTCGAATAGTGTTGGCAAGTCGAACTCACCCTATATATCTTCTATTACTCTGAAGACTTAACCATGTATGACCGTATTCAATCGGGTAGTTTCGTGTATGCCCGCTTATTTCATTCGATTCAATTTGTCATTCTTCGTTTATATTATGGTCCTTCTCACTCCAAAAGTAAACAAGCTGGTCCGTGACGTCTCACCATGCACACGCCGTCACCCCCTCTGCCAAAAAATGGCAGAGAAGAAGGGCAAGTTTTTAAATTCATCGATCGATGGGTCGATGAGCATTGCATCCTTCGTTAACTAATGAAAAATGACAATGACAGCACGAATGCGCATTATCCATCGATGAATTTAAAAACTCGTCTAAAGATAGCCTGTGTTCACTTCAAAACCACCGACCTATAATAAAACTGGATGAGCACTCTCATTTAAGAAAATTGCGCCAACTAGTATATAACATTTTGGAGCACCACACATGCGCATCGATGATATGTCAAACAGAGGCGTCTCCTGAAGGTTACGTTAAGGTTCAATTTTAATCTGGATGAAATCCACAGTATTTTAGTCTATTTCAATTAAACTAACACGTTTCGCTCAAAAATCGAATAAACCGTCTTAGACTTCAACTTCGCAATTTTCACAAATATGACCTGCCAAAAATTTTAAAAACACCAAATAAACACAAACAAAGAAACAAGTAGAACACACTACGACACTGATAACAATGGCGTCCTGACGTAATGACATTGACACTTTGGGGCAATGCACATGCGCACTTTCAATTTGGGAGGGTTCAATTCGGCGCAATATTTTCATAGAACGAAATGGGCACTGCTCATCCAGTTTTGTTACAGGTTAGTGTTCAAAACATGTATTTGTGTAGGTATAGGCATGGCATCTCTATGTGTTTTGTTACTCTGAGAGCGAGTGAAACGACGCGCAAGAGTTCTAATCGACCAGACTTTATGTAGGTGAACTGCGTGGACAAATCAGTGGAGTGGTTGGAAAAGATTGCCGAAAGAAGGCAATTATTCACCTGAACACATTCGAAATCTAATGGCAAAAATTGACATTTGGTGAAATTTTTTAAACCATCAGTTTCATCTTCCAATTTCAGATCAGACAAGATTATTTTATGAACTGACACGGGAGTGTAGTCCGTGCTTGGGTGTGAAGTACATTGTCCGGTTTTATTTTTCGTTGTATAAACCGATTGGGCATGTATCAGGGTGTCTCTGTTGCCATTCCCAGGCAGACGCCGAAGATCTGGGGTAGGATTCTGTATGCTATAGAATCCTATATTGTCGATAGAAATTATGGTTGAATTGATGGGAGAGAAAGAGACAAAACTGTCGACAATAGAATTCTATGGTACACAGAATCCCTCCCGGATCTTGTATCTATAAGTTCACGCGCATTGACCCCATGCGATTGACGCGTATAGTGTATGATGGGGATCAAGATTGTCCTGATGAGGCGTAGCTTCCCAATAAACCAGAATAATTGCGACATAGAAGTCGCAATTTTGTTACAATTTAGCTCGAAGGCCATTCTGTTACTTCGTCCTATGAGTGGACATAGCTTTTGCCTTGCCGCTCTTGCCATGCCCACCCTCTCTCTTTATGACGTGCCTTTGGAATAGTATATAGTAACAAAGTTAAAATGAAAATTTGATACGAGTGGAAAGTTCCGGAGTGCCAGCCGAAAGGCGAACGCGAGGAACCACGAGCATCGCGAATTTTCATTCTAACCGAGTAACAGACTGTGATTTCTACACGATAATAAATTTTAATTGAATGAAATGAAAAATAATAAAAAATTTATAAGAAATATCTAACCCTGGGAAAAAGTAAACTATTTCTTTACTACAGAAAAAGATGCATACAAATAATAATAAACTACACTTAGTTTTCATTAAAAAAATTTATTAAAAAAAGGAAAAAAAGTCTTTATTTGCTTCCACTGTGGGTTGAACTTTCAACCATTTTGCTCCAAGCCATCCTTTCCTTCCCCGCATACACTGTCATCTCGTGTTATAAATTTGTGACAAGTGGTACATTGAAGGGTCTGTCTCCCTTATACGAGAATGGCATGACCTCAGCGTCCTAATTCAATAAAATGGCAGCTCAACTGAAATTCTAAAAAACTCGATAAACGTTATTATTATTGCTACAACAGTGCAAGAATATTAATTCTTTAACAAGTGATGGAATGAAATACACACATAAAATGCATAAGACAGCAAGTGTTGTAGAATATTTGTTCAATACCACAAAAATATTACCATTCTGATACGGTTGCGAGAAAATTACATTTCATACCTACTACGAGGAAAAGGGTTAGCTAAAGAATATATTCTAGTCGTCCCACTAATTCGCATGGTGTATGAAAACCATTACAAAATCAAAAGTTACTTTCTTTAACGGTATTTCTTACTGTATGTGATATTGTATTTTGCTTCAATAATTTATATAGCATGTTACGTTCCACCGTTAATAACCCTAGAGGTTGAAGCAGTTTAAAAATATACAAAACAAAAAGTACGTGCCACGAATTATACAGTATCGGAAACTTTTCATCTTTCATACTGTGCGCCTCTCCTGGTACCCCACACCCGACGAATTAACAGCTCACGTCGATATACCTTGATCGAGTGAGTAGAGGAGAAATTTAATGCTCTCTCATCATATAGCAAGCTATTCTTCACGCTCTCATGAAACCACCATACCCAAGATGAAAACTTTCCGTTTAAATGAGGGATAGATGATAGTTGAAATGAATACCTCTTGAACGATGGAAAATAGCGACTAAAGTTTGTCTTTCAGCCGCAGATGATTCCACAACAGATTTTATGAATATCTATTTATATTTTCGAACAAAAATCAAAATGCAATGCCCATGACAGGTCTATAAAAAAATAACTTTAAAAGTGTTACCGCAGAAGAAATATTTCCCTCATATCCATCCCTGATGTGTATTATTGCTTCTGAAAAGCCTGTTTTACAATCCTCTCAATCTCCCTGAAGAGCTTGGGCAAAGCGAAATAGATTTTCGTCGACCAAAATGTATTGGGGATTAAATGCGAGAGAAGCGAACCTTGCATCAATGAAATGAACGATTTCTGTGAGTGAAATTCTCCCTATCTAATTTATTTAATGATTTTTTTTAATGAAAACTAGAAAAAATTCAAAAATCAACTATCTGAATGAAAATGCGAATTTTCACTTTCCGATTTTTTCTTTTCTTTTCAATATAGTCTTTTCGCAATATATATCAGATGTAGTTCAATGTCCAGCGTGGCTTTTGCCGGGGAAATATTTGTAATATCTGTTAGATTTTTCATTTTTCAATTTTCATGGATAATGTTTCCCTTTTCAACAGTTTATTTTTATATCACTGCTTTGTTAGACCATTCGGAAACGTATTATCCGTACAGTTTGAGAATAGTTATTTATCCGTTCTTGTGGGGAGCATATCACTTTCTGAAGTAAAAGAGTATTACAGGAAACACGAATAGAACAATTTTGTAATCTGTTAATGAATTTTTATAAACCATTTATATCTCCCTGTACCTGATGATATCACTACAAAGCAGATATAGCTTTCACTTCCTCTGTCCTCTGAGCTGAAATGCCGTATAACTTAAATTGTATAAACTTTAAAGAAACTGTTTTAAGCATCCTTTTAGATGTTTGATAATTTTACTCTAAGAACTTTCTCAACAACGATCTAAACAACAATTTGATTTCAAAGAACACAATAATCATGTTCGCAATGTCAACTTAACAGATTAGCTTTTCGATATTCGTAATATAATGCCAATGAAACTGAATTGTTCTGTTACCTGAAAATTACAAAGCCAATTTTTTAGTTGGAGTATAGTTCCGAAAACTTAGCAAACAACGCTAGCCAGTTCGAGTCGGATTATGTCACCATCCACGCGCTGTCGAAGCGCGGAATGCAGGCAGGGCTTCTCGAACTCGACGAAATGGATGTTTCAATGTGTTCTCGTCGCGGCAGAAGTTCTCGATGTTTCCATCGGACTATACAGTGCGTTCATAAAGAGTGGAAACGCTCCGCATTAACTTACGAGTTAATTATTTTCGGAGGTAAAGCTCGGTCAGAACGATTTTGTATTTCAGTCTCCCACCATATTTTTGCAAAAAAATGATTTTTTCCCCCACCACTTTACAAGATATGACGTCAGCGATATATTTTTTTAAATTGAAAGGGTATATTTTTCCCCGTATATTTTTGAGTTCAATCATACCACATTCGTCATAATACTTCAAGTTACAGTATACTGAGTATAAAATAAAACAGTGTTCAAATTTTTCAAAAAAAAATTCGTTATTGTCAACTAACCCATGGAGCTCAGTTCGAGCATTTGCTGTAGATTTGTTATTTGTATATTTTCACTAATTACCCTATGGTATTTTCATTGCAAATAAACAATGAAAAAAATGTTGAGAAACATGAAGGCTGATTTCTTTTATACTCAGTATACTTAACTTGAAGTGTTAGATATATGACATGTATGTGGTAGGCTTGCAATCAGAAAAATATGGGCTTTCAATTTTTGATATAAAAATATACCCTTTTTAAAAAAAAATATCGATGACATCATATCTTGTAAGGTGGTGGGGCAAAAATTAAATTTTTTCGTAAAAAAAGGTGGATGACTGAAATACAAAATCGACCTGTCCGAGCTTCACCTACAAAAATAATCAACTCGTAAGATAATGAAGCGTTTCCAAACTTTATGAACGCACTGTATAAGCAGGGAGACTCGAGCGGACGAAGAAGTTTAAGTCGAAGTTGAAAAGTTGAGGCGGAAGTCAATAGAAGTTTATGAAATAAAATTAGTACCCAGTGTAGTAGTTAGTAGTCAGATTATTTTATCGGTATATTCGAGTTGTTTACTTAATTGGTACTGTCCAGTATTCGTTTGTAACTACGAACCTCAATATCGTAACAAATTTTTCTTCAACGTATAGCTTATGTTTTTTTACCGAAAAAATGTCGCCGGTTATCAAATATTAAGGGTGGAAACTCCTCAATCTCTACCCTGTATGTCAAATCGATATATAATACCAGATCGTTTTTTCTTCGGCATAAAACTTCATCAATATTGTCTGATGAAACGATGGTAGAGTATATGAAAATGTAATAGGAAATACGTCTACTGGCAGGTTGCAAGGTGAGTGAGATCTTCCCTATCGCTCCTGAGCTGGCTCCGCCCTACACCCCACTCTGCGAACCGTTTCGGGGTTGGAAAATCGACACAATCATTTTCCTTGTGTTCTGCTCTAAAGCACTACGGCTGTTCATGACGTACTTGATTGTTACGTCGTAATTTATACTATTTTACTTTATCCTCGTTTACACATTTTGCAAATAACTAAGTTGTGATAAAATGATTGTGATGTTCCTAGTGTATTCCGAGGAGTATACCTGATTCTACCGACTCGAGGTAAACGTTTTCTCAACTAATTTGTACGAAACGTCATGAATTATACTTTGGGTTTTTTTCTCAATAAATCAGTTTTCCTATTCTTTAAGTAGCTAAGTAGATACGCAATCGATTTTACTACACAATTGCTTCATTTTATAGTAATACACAGATGACTGAATATCGTTGACCTAATTGGCGGATAGGGGGGAAAGGGGAGTATTATGATGTCCTCTTGTAGTAGAGGTGTGTTTAACATGTTTCGCAACTAAAAAAATTTGCCGACATGATGTATTACGTTAAGGTTAACTGCATGAATAATTTCCTTTCAAATTTTCAGCTACCTACTCCTGAATTCAACGAAATCATGTTTCTATATTCAATTACCTATTTTGTTGAATAAGAAACATGGTGGTGTTCGCCAAATTAAATAATGTTTGGTTAGATTATATGAACTTTCTATATAAAATAATCCATTACATGATTATACTTACTATTAAGGTCAATGACCTTGTACCTAAACAAAACCATGAGCTTCGTAGGAACAACCATAGGAACAATACCCTGTATAGTTTCTTGATAGAAACAACTTATCTGGCAGAACTGGGCACCCTCATCGAGGGACTTATAATCCATTTTTTAACCAAAGCAGAACATGAATCAGTTTTATCGAATGGTATAACAAAAGCTAGCATCCTCCGTGAAAATAAGTTCTATTATCCTTTCGGACAATTCATCTAATTGAAGTGTCAAATGTCAGCTGATTTCAGTTATTCCATAAGTACTGAGAAGCTATGTAACACTGGAAGGTGATTCAAGAAAAAATATAAACCACCCAAAACATCAAAACTACGTCAATTTCACTCGGCGAAGTTGGCATCCTCAGGAGCTAAAAGCTTACTACACTAGTTATTTCTATTTTGATTTCATATTCCGTATTCCTTATATGGGAACAGTACTACAGGACAGGCTGAATTTGTGCCTTATAGATCATAATCAGTTGACGGAAATTGAAATTCTTGGCACGAAATAGAAAACCAAGTATTTAAAAGGCACTTTTGGCAATGGACCTCACATGGTTTTTCCATGAGAGAGTACTGCTGATGGTATATCGAGCATTGAAACGGAAGATTTCATTGATATAGATACCGCTGACCTAGTTGCTCTGGTCACTGTGAGATCGGCCTTTTTTTAGAAGAAAAATACCATGCTCGGGTTTTATTCGCATTGAATTCTATCAAGTTATTGGGTACCCCTTCTACAATTTTTGCTGAGTCCGCATTCATTTCATTCACGATCTTTTCCGTCCATTTCTGCTTTTACTGACTGATATCACAACTTTGGAAGAGAAAGCGGTATGCAGAGTAAGGACATGAGGTAGCTCCCAACGAATCATTGATGTGAAATAGAAACAGTGTTGGTGCTAGAAGGAATTTCTGTGGAACACCAGCATTTATTGGTATAGTATCGGATGATTTCCCATCGACCACCACGTGGAGAGATCGATCTGAGAGAAAGCTAAATAGCAAAGAACGCAAGTAGGGAGGTAAGCCTAAGATGGAAGTTTGGCAAGGAGCCTCTAGTGTCAAACGCGTTCAAATTCTTCTGAGATATCTATTAACAGCCAGAGTTTCACCAAACCTTTCGATATACTGCTGCCAAATGTGTGAGACATTTGCAAAGCAGGTCAACATGCAGTTGACCTCTGATGCTGGAAACCATATTGTCGATGATTGATAATCCCTGAGCGTTCTAGATATTTCATGAGCTCGATGTTGATGGCTTTTTCCACGACCTTCGAGGTTACAGATAGCATTGCCTTAGGTCTGTAGAAATACTTCCACATATTTAACAAATATATGTATATATAATCAAAATTATTAAAGGTTCATCCTCGGGTTCATCATTTTAGATTCATTCATTCCAAATAATGACAACCAAGTCCTGTCAGACGAAATCAACAAGAAATCTGTTTTCAAAGCAGACTCGCCTTAAAAAAAATATTTCAAAATACAAAAAAATCAAGTGATAGGAAACGTACATAGAAATTATAATATATATACCTATATATACATATAAATTATAATATATATATACCTATATATACCTATACCTATATATATATTATAATTTCTCTGGAAACGTAGCTGAAATTTAGAGAACAATAGTGTACCGGATGTTTTGGGTGAAATCACTCAGCAATGATAACAGGATAGAAAGTTTGAAGAAAGTTTCAGTACAGTATTCCGAGAAGTATATCTGATTCTACCGACTCGAGGTAAACGTTTTCTCAGCTAATTTGTACGAAAAGTTGGCGTGAATTTTGTTTTTTTTTCCTGATAAATCAGTTTTGCCTATTCACTTAAGTAGCTGACAAAAATCCGCAATCTATTTTACTACACAATTGCTTTATTTTATAGAACTTAATACACAGATGACTGAATATCGTTGACCGAATTGGTGGATAGGGGGGAAAGGGGAGTATTGTATAATGTCATGTAGAAGAGGTGTGTTTAACATGTTTTACAACCAAATATATTTGCCGACTTGATGTATTATGTTAAGATCAACCGCATGAAAAGTTAGTTCCCTTTGAAGTTTTTAGTGAAATTCGGTACTCCTGATACAAAAGTAATTTCAATGAAATCACGTTTTAATTAATTATCTTAATAAATAAGAAACATAATGATGTTCGTCTATCAACAAATTCAATAACTCATTACTTTTATACCTACTATATTGAGGTCAATGTCCTTTAAGCAAAACCATGAACCTTGTAGGAACAATAACCATTATATCCCTGTTTCATGATAGAAACAGCTTGTCTGGCAGAACTAGGAACCATCGTCGAGGGATTCATAATGTCATCATTTGCACTTTCTAGCCAAAGCAGAAAATGAACATTATCGACTTGTATAACACGTATAACCACAAGTCTTATTATCCTTTCGGAAAAATCATCACATTGAAAGATCAAATGTGAGCAGTATTTCATACTGCTCAAAACAGCGAAACTATGTCAATTGCACTCGACGCGCTTTTCGCCAAAAAAGTTGGCATCTTCAGGAGCTGAAAGATAACTACACTAATTGATTCTACATTATCTCTCATTCTCACTCATCATTTTTGAATTGACCTGCTATAGGTACTATACTCATCACCGCCTACCTCAAATTATCTACATACCTTGTTTACTTGTTTACGTTAAGTATTAGAATTTACCTGCTCTAAATTACTTGTTTTGAATTTAATAACACACGTTCATGGACATTATTGACTAAGTAATATATTATATTAATAATACGAAAATGTATAAAAGCATCAATAATAGAAATCCTATTATAAAAAAACGATAATAATAAAATAAATAATAATAAACGAATGTAGACTAATGAATTATGGAGAAGAGAAACCTGCATTGTACTATGTACTTGAACAATGGGCTACTTATATAGAATTGGGAACCTATTATCATTACACTTCGCAATTTCCATACTCACGAATAATGCATCCAGAAGTCTACGGTCATGAACCTGTCCAATTAATTTCAAACACGTGTTATTGAATCGGTGGTCGAAAATCGGATATGAGCAATGTACTCTTTAAACCGTATTCCCATGGTCGTTCTAGTTTGACCCACATACTTCTTGCAGTCTTACACATATCTCCGACTTTTATCCTTTTTTTTCATCTTATCTTTGGGAGTACCCAAGATTTGTTGAAGTTGATGCAAAAGTTATGTATACTACCTTCATATTGAGGGTTCTAAAATGCCGTCAAAACCTTGAGCAACTCGAGGTTCAAATGGAATGATGATATATTTAGGAGGGTTTTTCTCTGTTAAAAAATTCACAGAGTTACGAAGGGGTTTCCAAATAGATCGTCAGGTAATGACAGCTTTTGCTGACTCATTTTCTTTTTTCTGGGATTACAACCACTGAAAATTACGTCAGTGTTGAGCTTACAAAATTAAAATTTAGCGATCGGACATGTGCACGGCATACAGAAAATTAATTTTCCTTGAAGAGATATTTTTTCTCTCTTTCATGGCATTTTAACACATAAACAGGTAGGAACAATCTAATAGTGAAAAATTAAAACCATAAGGTTTGCAAGTTCCTAAAGGGTTGAAATAAGGGCGCGATCTTGTAAGTGAATAATCGGTTGCTGATGCCATTTTCTCGCTTATGGCAATCGACAGAATTAAATTTTATATCGTTAGGAACCCGAAAAAAATTTCCCATAAGCCGGTCAGTTGTTGAAGTAAATTTTCCGGCCGGAAAATGTTGGAATTTTTTTTTTCATATGCCGATCGCTAAATTTAAATTTTTTGAGCTCAACACTGACATAATTTTCAGTGGTTAAATTCCCAGAAGAGAGAAAATGAGTCAGCAAAATCTGTCATTATCTAACGGTCTAAAAATCTGTGTTTCCTGAACAGTTTGTACACCAAACCCACAGACTAACTGTTTAGCTGAGCCACTTCCCCAATAACCATTTTCTCAATTTTGAATATTTCCTTGTTGAGTTGGAAATACAAGAGTCGATTCAACAAGAAATTCAATGCCGCAATTTTGTGCTGAATAAAATTCAATTTTCAATTTAATTTATTCAACAATAATAATGTTATACATTTAAAAGGTGTAGTACAAAATGCACCTAGGTGAGTTAACACTTGTGTTAACACACAATAATAATAATAACAATAATAATATAGTGTCTTTATTTAGGGGGGAGTACAGTCAGTGACCGCTGTCATACTCAACCTAAATGGTGAAAACTCTCTACGTCGACCTGTTTTGTGTCAAAGATACTGAACACTTTGTCCACATATCTAACCCAAACCCTATGAAAATTGCTGCTACCCAGGAACAAATTGGCTAGGAAGGGAGACGAAGGTTACCTATGGCTGTACCTTCGAGTTGTTCGTAAAAGCAGTTGTTAAACTGAAAACAATTCTGCCTCAGGCAAAGTCTGGAAGTGCTTGAATACTCTCTAGCTATTTAAAACTGAAACCGTTGGTCAGCAATAACTCGCTCTGATATTCCAAGGTTTTGGGTATTGGGACACTTGGAAACAAAGAACTTACGTCAAAAGAGATCAAGATCTAATTTGGTCGATAAATTCTATTGAGTTTTCACGCTCAAGCTTGGTTGTGCCACTGGAATATTCTCAAACTCTTTTATGAGCCATTTCGCTATTTTTTTTTTGTATATTCGGTGCATTTGTTTAGGGTGGTTTTCAGATCAGAAATCATCTTAGACAGTGGGTTTCTAGTCAACTGTTTGTATGGACCAGTTTCAATGAGGCTGTCTACCATTTCTTGATAATCTGATTAATCAAAAATCACTACTTTATTGCTTTGTCTACTTCCAGATAGAAAACGAACTTTTCTTGAAATGTTTTGATGATTTTACTTTTCTTTGACTTTACTAATAAATATTCTTCGCAATTTTAATCTTGCATGCTTCTAGAACGAAACGTTTAGAGGTCTCTGGCAAGTTCTTACTACATCCTTCAGATTCCCTTGGGAACACCAATACCAAATTTCAAACCTTCATTCAGTTCTATAATTCTGCTCTAGTTCAACAACTGCTTTTACGAACAACTTGGAGAGTACAGCCATCATAAATCCTTTGCCCCCTTCCCAGCCAATATGTTCATGAGCGGGTTTTAGATAGAAGCAAGAGAGCGCGTCAGTTATTTTCCTAGGGTTTAGCTATATGGTATGTTGGCGACGGCAACGTGTTCGCTATCTTTAGTACAAAACAAAAAACAGGTCAACGTAGACAGCTTTGTTTCAGTTCGAATAATCAGTTTCCCAGTAAACATTTTTCGATTTCAGAAATATTTCTGAAACATAATTTGTAAGCTTGAAACATTCCAACTTATGTTGCCATATTGTTTCAGGTATATATTGAAAAATAAAGATGTCCGCCCTCAGAGACGTTTCAAGAAAACCTTTCCTTAGCAATGTTTCGTAACTATTTCAGAAACATTCGAGAGACATTTCAAGTTAGTTGATGATGTGACAATAAATATTTTATTGTTATTGAAAGGTGTCAGGATCCTACTTTCTTCTGTACAATTTGAAACATTCCACTGAATATTGCTTTGATGTTTCAGGGACATTTCTAAATCTAAAAATGTCTGACCTCATAGAGGTTCCGAAGAAAACTTTGCATGAGTTCATATTTTGGAACATTCTTGGCATATTCCAGGTTTGTTTCATAATATACATTTTTCAAAACATAACAGCCATTTGAATGTTTCAGATATATTTCTGAAGTAATTCTGCATTGCAATTACGTGAAACATTACTGAATAATTCAAAAAACATACATAGAAACATCCAGGGAATGTTTCAAACACAAATACAGAAATATTCTGGAAATGTTTCAGAAATAGTTGAATACAGAAGAAACACTGTGATTCAAACAGAACTGCTAACAGTTAACACACTCATTTCTAACAGAAACAAATAGAGGGTGGGTCAATCTAGATAGCTTTACTGCCATCAGTTCCTCGTCCGAATACTCCGAATCGTTACATATCACATCTCTCCAGTTATATTTGTTTACTCTGATTTCACACGATATAACGGAGTTTAGGCTGCTCCATCTTGTGACCAGAAGATGAAGTTTTCGAGGTTTAGAGATACATTCAGGCTTTGTGCCCACGACTTTTAAAAGGTCTATACGCAAAGGAAAGAGCGGTTTTTTAGCGAATAAATTTTGACAGATAAAGGATAAGTAGATATAATCAGTCACGATTATGGTAAACAATGTTACGATCATTCGCAAGTGGAGTCCTTTTGGAATATTTCAATTATTGAGGGAGGGTGTTCTATCAAAATTTTACTGATTTCGAAATGTTACTGAATGAAATACATATTCAATATATCAATAATTTGTTTTTGTTTTTTGTTAAGATGCTAAAATAAAATGTTTCGGTACCTAGCAGGTAAAGGTTTCGATTTTTTACGTACCTACATCAATATTCGGAATAAAAAGACTTAAATTATTTCAGTTAGTCAATTTTAGCTCCTTGGAAATATTTCTTTAATTCATAACTGAGGATATTTTGGTAAACCCATGATTCATAATTGAGGATATTTTGGCATACACATGATACAGGTACTAATTAATTTTTTTGTAACATTTCTGAAATGATGCAAAATTGAAGGTTTCAGTTATTCACACTTAAAGTTATTTTGAAATGTTTCAAATATACACCATTTAATCTTCATTTGAAATGATTCCGAATGATTCAACATTTTTTAAACGTTTCTATGTTACTTACTGCGAATATATTGTATCAAATTATTTAAAATTTTGTTATATTAGATGGTTTCAATCAGTTACTCATTGATGTTCTTTCGTAACGTTTTATTTTGAAATGTTTCAAAGGCATTGATTTGAAGCATACTTATATATTTCGAACTTTTATGAATCATTTGAAACATTTCAGTTTCAAGTTTTGCTCTCTGAACGTTTTGATTTTTCTCAGTTGAAGTTATTTTGAAATTTTTCAAGTACCAAAAATTGATTGAAATATGAAATTTTGCCGAGTATATCCATATATATTATATATATAAACCATCTTGGAATGTTTCAGAAATATTGTATGATACTATTGAAACATTTCTGAAACGGTACAAAATGAAACGTGTCGATTATCCACAGTCAGAAACATTTACGAAATACTTAGTGAAATATGTTTCTGTGTATCGAACTGATGTTCTTTTTGTGATGTTTCATTGAATCAGAATTCAGGAGATTTCGAATTGCATTGTTTTAAGGCATCATGATATGTTTTGAACTTCATGAATCATTTTGAAACATTTCAGAAATCTTATTACCTGAACGTTTCGATCATTCTCAATTGAGTTATTTTGAAATGTTTAAATTATTTAAAATTTGTGTAAATATGGAATGTTTCTGAATATATCAGAATAACCTGTCTTGAAATGTTTCAAAAATGTTTCGATAATTTTGAAACATTTCAGAAATGTTTCTAATGAATGTTTCGATTATTCACAATTACAGTACTTTTGAAATGTTTCATAAACGTTTCATGTTTACTGGGTTGAAACCATATCGTTAACGTATGAAACTGAAAACAAAAACCAGTTGCCATTTTTAGATCTGTTAGTAATCAGAAACGACCAAAATTAGCTTGAATTCGATGTCTACAGGCGAAGGACACGAGCACACTCAGATACATTCCTGAGAGTTCTCATAATTGGATATACTATCGCAAAATGGCGGGATTTCTTGGTAAATCGACTCTTGCAGTTCCCATTCGACAACGACAGATTCAAACATTATTATTGTGGAAGTGACCGAGTTAAACAGTTATTATGTGGATTTGGTGGACACTGATTACGAAACACAGGTTTAGGAAAACGACTTTTCAAACGTTGTAAAACGCCCCTAAATATACCTTTATTCCAAACGAACTTCGAGTTACTCAAAGTTTCGATGGCATTTTTAGAACCCTCAATGTGAAGGTGCTATAAAAAACTTCGCATAAAGTGCAAGAAATCTTGGGTAATTCCAAAGATAAGATGGACAAGAAAGGAAAGCCGGGATTCTTGATATAAGCTGTAAAGACTGCGAGAAGAAGTATTTGGATCAAATGAAAAGAACCATGAATGTACGGTTCAAAGAGCACATTGCTCATATCCGATTTTTGAGAACAGAAAAATTGTGGCCCAGTATGATTTGGATCACGACCACTGATTTGATGACACAAGTTTGAAATTAATTAGACAGATTCATGACCGTACAGTCCTCGATGCATTCCGTAGTCTGGAAATTGCGATGAGTAAAAATAGTATAAATTAAGGGCGCAATTCCATATACCTAGCCCATTGATCAAACTCATAGTGTAGTTCTTCATCATTTATTATTCTCTATCCGTTTATTACTATTTATTTTATTATTATCGTTTATTAGCATTATTATTCAAAACAAGTAAAACAGGTTAATTCTAATATTTGAAGTGAGCAGTTGGGTAGATAATTTGAGGATAATCCAAACATTCGATACATTTTTTTTAAATCAACATAAGATATATGGTGTGGAATGTCCAATGGTTGTATCATATAGACGTTTCTTCTAATGCAATTCTCACTGTGTGATGTTCCTCTTCATAGTTTACAAGTTGTTACATGCATTACCCAAATAGACTATTGGTAATAAGGGTCCATATTTGAAATATATTGTTTTTAGTACCTACTACTCTTTTGGATTTGGATTAACTGAAAATGAGGATTCGATTAGCGTGCAGCAATACTACGCCTGATATCATAAAAGCGACTTGTTCGAAAAAAGTTATTCTCCGTTTCGAAGCCTGTATAATGCCTAAGTGGCGTCATTTCAAAATATTCTTATGACGTATATCGTATATCTAGGTAGAATTATTATGAACTGATACATCAATTTACATTGTTATTAATGATTTATTCCTAATGAGCACTTCTCATTGAATTTTAGGCAATTGTTTCAGATTCAAAATGATTTTTCAGTCACTGAATTCCATAACAAAATCCAAAAGTGCTAACATTATTTTGAACACCTGGTTTATTTCGACAAATTTTTATGTAGTCTAATACATTTTTGAGGATTGAGAAAAAGTTCATGTATAAACTATGTCTAATTTTTTTAACCTTATTTCAATTACAAGTAAGTACAATAATGCAACAAGAATGCCGTAAACGAATTTCGAAAACTTCACATGACGTTTTATTTAAACATATACTATTTTAGTCTGAGCACCTATATCAAACACCATGTATATTTGAAAATGATATCAAACTGTAACCTTTATGAACTTCAGAAACTTTCGTACGAAGTATTTTTGTTTGTTTCCTCCAGCAAACCAGCTATTGCCTGTCGCATAAAATTTGGGAAACCCCGTATATACTTTTTACAATGAGTGGATCCACCGGTTCAAGTAAGAGTATCCATGTTACCCCCAGATCCTTGGAGTTGTGTCTTGCGCCCCCCACCCTAACAACTTTTTGGATCCACCCTTGCATTATATCCCACTTGGTAAATTTCAGCGAACAGAAATGTAAATCTAATATTGAATAAAATGGTATAGCTACGAAATGGAAAGTCAATCAGGGTCAGGACTAAATTAAGCAATATTAGTTGGTTTCCCACTTTGTATCGCATGTTCATAAATGAAGCCATTTCTTTTTTTTCTTGAGTCGCATCACAGTTGTTTCATCGTTGTTTCCATGTATCAATGAATCCTGTTATCGGTAAGAAGCTTAAAATATTTGGATTTAAAAAAAATATTCATGAGTGCAAATATCTTAGAGAAATATTCAAATCAAGTGCAACTTCTGAGGGAGTTGATCCTATCTAAAGGAAAATATATAAAAATGAGTTGAAGAGTCAGTTTTTTCACATGTCAAATTTATTAGTATTTTAATTTATCTACCTGTTGACATTGTCACATTAGCGTATTGTATAGTTGTTATGTTACTGTATTCTGTATTATATCCTTTCGCGGCTGAAAATGTATGAAATGATGAAATGACACACGTGTGATAGCAACAGCATTTAGAACCGGATTTAGATCTTCACTGAAGACGACTATGCAGTTGCAGTCGAAACATCTAAAGATTTTAACCAAAGGAGACTACGGCAAAACCCAGAAACCAACCAAAACATTGACACCAGCCGTGAAAGCCTACATTTGATTTTTGTAAATACCCGAGAACAAATTTGAAAAGGTCGCCATTGGGAAAAAACAGTCGTGGTCATATCAATCGACTTGTCGAAGGTTAATGTTCATAACAGTGGTTATATTCTAAAAGTATCAATATTAAGATCACTGAAACAGAAAGAATCAAAAGTCGTGGAGACGAAACAAGGATCCAATGTTTTAACAAAGAATTAGTTCTCTTTTCTCATGAAGCTATTCAAACGGTCATGTCAATTGTCATAGAAATTGAATGTTTGGGCGAGAATTAAAAGGAATACTATTATTATAGAATGATATTTTTCGATGAGACTTTGACAAGTTCTCGATATTTGGAATTCCTGCAAAATATCTTGCTACCCGAATTGAATTCGTTATTTCCAAACAGTAATGATTTATGGCTGCAACAGAATTGTGCGCATCCACACTATGCTCTCTATTTTGACGTCTTTCCATATCAGTGGATAAGGCAAATGGGATTAATCGAATGACCACCTAGGTCGCCAGATTAAACTTATCCAGATTCCTTTCTGTGGGGATATATAAAAAGTAGAGTATGCCAGATTAGACCAGAAAATATAAATGTCCTCAAAAACCGCATAAGCATAAAGATGGGACGAATAACCAGTAAGTTACTGGAAATGTTCGAGACGATATCACTGCTCGTCTATCTCACTATATTATAGCTAATGGTTGGCAATTTGAGCATTTGCTTTGAAGTTGTTCGTCAGGATAAAAACCCAAATTAATTGAAATGGCTTTCTTAGATGTACTTCTTACCTCCGACCAGAGTTATCATACTCGACTTTTAATAGGAAATAAGTGACTTTGAACATCAACCCGATTTAGAATTCCAGGAAGGACAACTAAGAATTTAATGAGAGCAGGTAGGAAATTTGAACCAAGAAACTGTAATTGACTTCAAGTCAAATAATTTCTCTTGTTAGAGTTTTTCAACCCCAAAATTTCAATCTTAACCTCCCACAGACCTCACACTCTCCCAGAAAGTGAGATGAACATTTGCGGAAAGTGGGCCTATCAGTGATAAAGGTGTCTGCCTAACTTGTCATGTCCTGTTAGTATTCCTATAAGGATACGTAGTGCTTGGCGATTTCTGCTTAAGAGTCATGCGGTTCTTGATTTCCTGGAGCCGGCCACAAGGCCTTTCGACTGCCTGTAACCGGTAATATCCCTCCAAAGTTCTTCCGCTCCCAGTCATTAAGGGCTGAAGAGGTTTGGCTTCTTGTTTCGAGGAGCATAGTTTCCAGTCAACCCAAAAGTCAGCAAAGCAGAGTTTCTGCTCAAATATCTGCTCATATGAAATGTATATAAGCAGATAATTGCCACGAAAGAAGCGGCAGTAAAAATTGTGTTTAGAATGTTACTCTGTATTCAGAGCCAATCCTAGGGTGTCGGCCGCCCGCGTGCAAAGATCTAATGTGCCGCCCCTCTAGATTTTTTATTTTATTTTGACTAATACCTAACGTCGACGTTATAAACTCATCTTAGATTTAATTGATAGCTATCTCTCCAATCTGTCAGAATGTTGTCCTAAAGAAAACCAGTTCCAGTGCAATGCCATTACCTCGAGGAGTTCCCCAGGGCTCATTACTACGCCCGCTCCTGTTTTTTCTGTTCACTATGGATCTGAAAGAATTCTATGGTAACTTGTTATATACATCAATTTTCCGACGACACTCAAGTGTACGCAAGTTTCAATAAAGATAATGCTGATTTAATCATTACAATATATAATGATAACCTTGATGAAATATTTAAATATTCTAATAAACATGGTTTGAAATTAAATCATATCAAATCACAAATTATATATCTGATAGAGTTCGTGCCATAGTTGAAGTGGTAATCAATGGTGTAAATAGAATAGAGCCCTGTAGAACAATAAAAAAATTGGGACTACTCGTTGATGATGATTTACGGCTTAAAACACATACTGAAAAAACATTCATGGAGAAATATTTACCGTAACAAGATAATTCTAAACAAAGATTTGATGAAATATTTATATGAACCGTGCCTTGATATTCGAACATCAACTAGAATTCAAAACTCATGTATTCGTTTCATTTGTTCTTTGGGAATGCAAGACCGCACGTTACTCCATTTATAGCGGAACTAGGATGACTCAATATGCAGGACCGAAAGAATTTTCACCTTGTTTATGTGGTTTTATCATATCATTGGGTTCCTTGTTGCTCGCGTAGATTTCTGTCTATACCCCAGATGAATTGTTTCCGATACTGTATGGAGGCAATTTTTATATGTGAAATATCTATATGTAACTGGCAATCGGTTAAGTAGAGCAGTTTAATTGGACTTCGCCGAGGATAATTAAAATAAAGATATTTTATTACCTGTATAAGAGTAAGATGTGGAACATTAATACAAATGCAAATAAAATTATTGAGAATTTTTCGAAAATTTAAAATTCATCGAAAACAGTTTCCTCTAGCGTTATCACAGAAGTATAACATTTTTTTTTGTTTAGAAAAAGTGTGAGATAATGGGTTATTGATTCCAGTTCCTGTTAAAGAAGTTAGACCAAATTATATAAAATAAATAATGACTCGTACCGCTCTCCAAGGTCTGGGTAAAAATGAAAACTTAAAAGAACGCTCAGAAACACCCTGTACAACATTAATTCCTAATATTTGTTTAAACTTATCATTATTTTGTTACATATATTATTGTATGTTAAATCAAAATTGAATGAGCATATTCAAATGACAATGGTTTTTCTCATTTTTTCTCATATTGGTAAAGTAACAGATGAAATATGCCGATGCCGCATCCCTTCAACAAAGGAGACCGCTGATATGATCACCAGTTGATCTCTGATGACGGAAACCATATCATTCCTGAGCGTTCTAGATATTTCATGAGCCCGAAGTTGATGACTTTTTCAATGACCCTCGAGCAAACAGATAGCAGTGCGATAGGTTTGTAGCTAGCTACGTTCCCCTCTTTTTTTGGTGGGGGGGTCGGGGACTGGTTGCATGTACTCTGGCAATTTTCCTGTTTGACTCTAAAACCAAGAGGGAGGTTGAATAACTTAAAACTGGTATTAGAGGTATTAGAGCACATTTTCCAGAATGATTCACTAGCTCAGCTGTTGATATGACCCAGCGTAAGATGATCTCGGGTAAGTAGGTATATCTGAAGTATATGACTGTTAATGAGAATGATGTTATGCGCCTGTTTTCCTGGTGAATCCTGTGTGAAATGTGCAGCAAACATGTTGCCAAAATCATGTCAATCTCAGATTAGCACGTAGGTCGTTTGATAGTAGGAATATCAGATAATCTGGTTTATTTTGATTAGTGGTAAATTGACGGAATCACATTGACGGTAATTCGATAAATTCGGTTGACGGATTTCTGAAAGTTTCACGGAACTTCGTTATAAAACGTTCGATTCACCAAATGAAAGAAATCAGGTTATTCTTACGAATTGCGGTTTCAGAAATCAAATTGGCTGTAAATCGATTATCGACAACTTCAGCGCGAATACATAAACTCGGTGTTCTCGAAGACAGTAAACATCGTTTTCGTCAGCGTTACATCAGACGTATTGTTTTCGGTTTGAATGCCGATGACGCCATAGGACATGACGGAAATGGTCCTTGTTAAGTTTCACCAACGGTTTGTCTAACTTTCAATTCATTTCGATAAATCAATAATTTCAACTTATATCAATGACCCTAAAAAATTGTAAAGGAAGGAAGAATAAATATGATACAAATTCTACACTTGACTTCAAGTTTAACTTTAACTTCCATATCTTTCCTCATTCAATAATTTGTTTTGTCCTTGAATGTCATTATACTTATTCAATCAAATCCATTTCTTGACATAAGCTTCAAAGTCTAGGTTTGAACTTTGAAAAATGGTTTCTACAAAACATTAGCATAAAAGAAACAAGGTGTCCTGCCCCACCAGGACTGCTCATTGCCATAATTCTATATAATAGGAATAATTGGGTCGAAAATAGCTACTTTCTTGGCTAATACCAAGATGAAAGTTGAATTACATCTAATGAATTTCCGTGCAGATTTCCTGCAAGGCTTTCTCTGCAATTGCTAGTTGCATGGAAAAGTTTATCGAAACATTTGGACCATCTATAGATCAATTTCTGGGATTTACCCTCATCAGTATAAGAATCATGTGCCCATTTTCAGATTAGAGAGCAGCGTGTCTATCATTCGAGGAGGACTACATTAAGGCTCATTTGTTTGTTTTTTCCTGAGAGTGGGGAATGGGTAGTTTCAATAGATTCTGCACTTTTCATTCTCCAAAACGAACTCTGGTGTATCTTCTATACCTTAAAAGTATCCTAGATGGAGACCGCATGAGCTTGACAAGCAGACAGCAAATGCGTTATGGTGTCAGGCGCCCCACGAGACGCTCTGCATCTAGTGCACGGGACCTCTATACCCATCACGCGACTAGGGTATCCCAGGGTGTTAAAACACCATCATGGCAGGTCATTATGAATCCCTCGGTCTCCGACTACAGCCTACTGTGAAATGCGAATTTTTTGATAAGTCAAGGTCTTCAAGGTTCTTGAAGAAGACCCCATGCATTGGCTTATCTTCATGAAGCTGCAGGAAAACTCAGTGACATAGTTTGGGTCACCCCGTTCAGTGTCGAAAACGAGACGAAGTTCATCGGCTGCACGTGCTGCTGCCTTGAAGAGGAATGCTCCGATCTCTGGTTTTTCATGGTCATTGACCATGCAGAGAACTGGATCTGAACTCCTGATTACTTCACAGGCTCCATCCAGTACCATCCTATTATGCAGACACTCCAAACTCAAAAGTCCAGAACCTGTTGTCTGGGAAAGTACAACAGTGGAATCGACGATTTAGGACCAAGCTCCTGTAAAGTCGCAGCTCCTCTTGATTCCATCACTCCAAAGGAGCATATTGGTTGGAGCATCTTTGTTCTTATCGCAACACATTTGTCGATACCAAATTCTATTCCGATAGCATGCGTGTACTCTTGCACTACCATTAAGGACTGTTGTACATTCTTCTCTATTTATTATTATTATTAATATCATTATTTCAGTAGTACCGTATGTAACTTGCTCTCTGACAAAAAACTGTCTTTTTTCCGGGTAGGTTTGATTCGTCGATGATATTCGGTATTTTTTTACAACTTTATGTCAGCTTTATTTTCCACCTTCAATTCTGGTATTGTTCGCAAAGTTTCACAAAGATGAATAATCGAAAATAGTGTGGTAGTGCCAAAAATTTATGTTAAGTTAAGCATGAAAACAATAGTTTAACGACATATCGTAAATGTTTTAATGATACCTGCAATAATTCTTATGACGCCTAATTTCACTCAAATTCTTGTATGTGAACACGCGATAGGGCCTAAGTATTTCGTTCCATTGTTAATGGAAGGAAATACTAAGATATTTATCACAAGACCCATAATCTGATCGTAAATTGTATACAATAAAGGTTTCAAGCCGAATTATCAAACATGGTGGTGAACGTAGATTATACAGTACCGACAAGTTTGAATAAATATAAAACTAGTTTTGTATCTGAGACGAACATTTTGGATTTTTGTCCGTATAGTTCACAAAATTCAATCGATTTCATAATATATCGTATCGTTGTAATCGTGATTGATTTCCTCCAAAATGAATATATCACCAGTAGGATAGTGAGAACATTCCAAAGTAAGCGGTGCTGGAGTGAAGGGGTTGGTTAAGCAATAATAACTTTCTTTTATTTGTGATAATAATGATAAGCCCCCTGTAGAATTATAACGGAGATAATGTGCATTACTTCTTTTTATCAATCGGTATACGAATCAAAATCTTCATTTTTATTTCTTGAACATCAATTCAGATTAACCTAGAGTATTTTTGCAGTTCCTTCGATCCTGTGAATAATCCTGCTTATCTTACGAGGCGACTGAAAGGATACCATAGGCGGTAGTAGGCCTCCAACATCTCCCGGTTAAACACCTCCATATCGACTATATGTGCTGTGAAATGAATTATTCTATAGTCGATAACTTCTTCTTTAGTTTTCAGGCCTTGTTATCTTGACAGTAATGTTGAAGTATCCTCGATTTCCGGGCCTGAGGTACTCGAGGTGACACACCATCGAATTTGAAGAATCACTTTTCACAACATCCGTGGGCTCAATAAGAATATCAATGACGAACACCAACAGGCGAAAAAAACTTAATATTCCGGACCTAGCAGAAACAAGTGAACTCTTTCACCAATAAGGTCCACATGCTTTGTCCTGGTAACGAACTTCATTCTCGGTTCAGATTCAAAGGTGGTGTTTGTCTTTACGTGAAGCAAGTTGGTAGCCGATAGACTTTGTCATGCTATGATTCAAGCTAGCTGATAGAACAGATCCATCTGCTGCCTTTACTTATCTCCTAATGAAGCATCCTATAGCGACCTCTTCGAGTTTTCATCACTCGAACTGTAGCAAAACTGCTGAAATCATCATAATGGGAGATTTCAATGTACACAACCCTCACCGGCTCAAATTTTCCAACAGAACATCGATATAACTACTCGCATGCAATTCTGATGTCAACAAGCCGAATGCCAATATACCACCAAATATGATCCATACAGTTGTAAAAACTGCTATAGAGCTGTCTCAAGCAGACAACATACTATCGATGGTACAGAAATGAGGATCCCGAGACCACATCGGAATATGTTAAAGCTAGAAGCATGTGCAAGCAGACAATCTGATCCTCTCAAGAGGCTTATAAACAATACGATCAAAACTCGTTGTTGAGTGTCCTGATGGGTCCTGCTCTGTGCTCAGTGGGAAGAAATTTTACTTTCAGCTCATTCTTCCAACCGAAGAAGTGTAACACCAGCGACGAACTCTCAGGAAAAATCCAATATTTCTGCCAACATGTTTGCTGCAAGTTCTACACTGAATTCATCGAAAAAACATCTCCAAACATAACTCCCATTGATGGTCAAATGTCTGGAATATCGTTCTGAAATAGACTACCGTCAAAATGGAGCCAATTCCCAGCATCGGTGGGTGTATAAGGGCCAGATTATGAGGCCTACATGCTTATGTTTCTGTCAGCTAACAAACATTTGTTCTATCTTCCATCATATGTCTGAGATAACCTGTCGCCAATGTCCCTTGCTGGTCCTCAACACCAACAAAGCTGGTGGATTAGATGAAATTCCGCCGATTGTTCTCAGAAAATGTTAGTTCGGGAGAACACCAGTTCTTTGCAAGTTATTGAACCTCTCTTATTATTTGGGGTTGTTTCTGTCCATCTGGAAAATTACAAGAGTACATCCAGTACCCAAAAAAAGAAGAGGGCCTTACCAAGTCACAGACCTATCGCTCGAACCTCGAAGCTCGAACCTCATGGCAATATCGATCAATATCGAGCTCATGGAATATCTTCAGGAATTGTGAGTGTCGACAATATGGTTTCCGTCATCAGAGATCAACTAGTGACCTGCTTGCTTATGTCTCACATATACGGCCTCAATCTATTGAAAAATATGGTGAAATTCTGTCCGTTTTTCGTAGTGTCTGTGACCAGACACTACTTACCAAGCTTCCATCTTATCGCTTGAGCCTCCGCTTGTGTTCCATGTCATCTAGCTACCTCTCAGGCCGATCTCTTCACGAGTTGGTAGATGTAGTTTCATTTATAGCAAGTTAACAATAATAAATGCTGGTGTTCCGCTTAGGCACCAATACTGTTTCAAAACTTCAAGAAGGCAAGTGGTAAGATATTTGGCATAACCACAATAACTAATAATATAATCGTACTAATTACTAATGATCTTTGTATTATTATTCACCCCATTCTTCCCATGACCATTCCACACGTTGAATTATATATCTTATCTAGATTTTATGCCGTTACAATAACACACGGCTCATACTCATTCGTGAAAGTTTTCCCGCACAATTATTTTTATGAATGCGGCTTTTTTTAGTCGCCTCTGTTAACTCTTGAATGGTTCGACTTACAAACATCGAGGATGATGGGATAATGTGATAAAAAGTATATGATCGATAACTGCAATACCACTTCTCCTACATACTTACAAACTGTGGATACTTCATACCACTTTCTCTTCGAAAGCGCCGAAGAATCGTGAACGATTAAAGCACGGACTTGAATGGGGATTCAACAACTTGGTAGAGTTCAATGCGAAGAAAACCTAAGCCTAACTTTTCTATAGAAAGGTCGATCTCATAGTGGCCAGCGCAATTATGTCAGGAGTATCCATACCAATAAAATCCTCCATTTCAATGCTCGGTATTACTTTTAGGAATGCCCTTTTGTGTGAAACCCATGTCAGGTACATTTCGAAAATTGCCTCTCGATTGGTTTTCTGTTTCGAGCCAAGATCTATTCCATTTCTGGTCAACCAATTTTGATTTATATGGCTGTCTTGGAATACTGTTTCCATATATGTACAGCATCAAACACTGAAACTTTTAGATTATATCCAAGAAGAGCCATTTATCTCATCGGTGATGCCTCGCTTACTAGTCGCTTACTTCTCTAGAACTCCGCAGAAAGGTTGGAGATCTGTCTTAGTTTTATAAATATTGTTATTGTTGCTCTTTGCTCTTTTGAAATATCATCGATAATTCCACAGTTAGCGGTGTCATCGAGACCCACTCGTCGAGCGCAGCCTCACATCCATTCAGACGCGTGCCTAGGGTCATTCCATGGGGGGTTGGAGGTAATAACACTTTTTTTTTCGTCAGCCTATTTTTGATAACGGGAGAAAAATTCTTAGTGTACCGTATTGTAGTAATGTCCGCTTATAACGAACCCGTTTATTGCGAATTTCCGTTTGAAACGAACCAATCTGCAAAACACGAACTCAAGTACATTATATTATGTATTACATTGATCTTTTTGATGAACTTCGCTTATAACGAACCATTTTTGTCGGTCCTTATATATATATATTATATTACTCACTATGAAAACTTCATATACGTTCTAAAGTATCAATTTCAGTCAAAATGAGACAATCATGGGGGGTTGGAGGCATGCCAAACATTTCCGTTCCCGGGGGTCATTCTTCCCGGCAAAGCTGGAACTCACTGCCTCAGGAGGTGGTCCCTGAGCTATACATGCAGCCTGCAGAAATTCAATAGAAGTATCAATTCCTACGTATTTTCCATCAGTTCGTTCTTTTTTCCCTTTTTGTTGAAACCAGACATAAAAAAAAGCGGTGGATTTGTGCTGGGACACACTGTATGGCGTCGAGCGCTAAAATTCCAGTTTCAAGTTTCATGCCGATATACTTCAAGCCTTCAAAGTGCAATATTATGAAGACATTTTTCGAAATTTGATGTGAACTACTACATGTTAATGATACAATGATAATAATCAAAGATAAAAAACTGTTGAATGTTAACGATTTTTGTTTCTTTTTGGTTGTTTAACATTCTGGTAGACACATTTATTCCGAATACTTCATCCCTTAATGAACCTATTCATAGTGGTTTTATGAGAGTGAGAAGTGAATTGGTCATTCATGAGATTGGTCGTCGAAACTGCGACAAAATTCACAATTGCCAGAGATCAATACAAGTCTATAACTCTGCTCATGTTAATTAACTCCTGCAGAACAATAACGTGTTGCGGATCAGTTGCAGTTATAGGTCATATGAATCATCAGTTGGAGCTTTATAATCCAGTCACAATTTAACTGTGTTCGCCAAAATTATGTTATGTAGTTTGGTGATTTATTTCATTGAGGACTGGTTCTTTGCGAACTTTTTAGTTCTATTGTTGTCAGATATTACTGTCTTTTTGCACGATTCAGTTTTCTTGATTACCTACTTACGGTACACTGAGAAAAAAATGTTACTAACCCCAGCTAGAAATCGAATTACCCCAGCAAGAAACTCTAATAGCATACGGGACAAGCGAGTTCTCACTTGTGGTTATAAAGTGACTTTGCCTTTAACAACTCACTTGGGATTATTAGAAATTGTCGACTAACTTATATTCTCGAGTGCACCTAAGGTATTGTTCCAGTAGTAGGTATGTTACTTTGCTACTGCTATACCTATGACTGTTAGGTCATAGTTTCAGTTGTAGATTTACAACTTTGCTACCGCTAGCGAGTGCCAAAGTTGCAGACGGAATATTTTGCTTATTTATATGTGGAGCACCCAATGGGTGCAATATTTTTTGCTGCATTCAATTTTCCAGGATGTCCCAAAAAATGAGTCCATCAATTTCAACCACTTGTGTAGGATTTATAAAGCGCAAGCATCCTTATTCCGCTAGCTCTTGTAAAATAATCTGGTAAGCCATTAGCCATAAAACTAAACTAGATTATCACCACACGGCGGCGTTATTCCCAATGAGTACTCCTAAACTGGCTTGGACAAGGACAAGCTTTCATTGAATTTTTTCCAGTTTCTTTCGAAACTAGCATGGCTTTCAAATGAAAGAGTTTTCATTCAAACTGTATACAAGGTATTGCATTTTTGGAATAAGTACCACTCTAGTAATCTAATCCGAATATTTTTCCACAAGAATTGCTCAAAAATAGCTCCTTTTAGTCTCCGATGGAGTATATGGGGAGTATCAATAAAATCCGTACTTTCAAAAGTATGTAGCCGACAAACTTCGGAGACCTATGTTGATATTGATGAATATTTCGAACTCCTCAAATCGTACATTAAATCAAAAATTATGAAAATTAACCGATTCTTTTTCGAAATACAGGGTATTTATTTAAAAAAAAAACAGCATTTTTCTAAGAAACTTGGACTGTATCTTTTTACTCACCCTGAATAGTGAATACATGAAATGACTGTGTGACGTTATCAACAGTGAAGATTGTTTGAAATATAAATGACATGCTCTACGAACTAAAAAACTAGGGGTTGACGTACCCCTATCTTCGAACCACCCTGTTCAGGTAAATTTGGTCGAGATTGAGGGAGTTCATCCTGGTCAAATTGATTATTTACACTAGTTGATTTAAAATTAATCGAATTGGATAATTCTTTGTTCACCATGTTGTAGAGCACAAAACATTGTACCATCATTGAGGCTGGTATTCGCAAAATAAATAGGCATTTTGTCAATTCTTGCAATTGTTAAAAATTCTTATCGGAAAGCGTCACTTTTCATCTTTGACACCCTGTATTTCGAAAACTAGTCGGCCGATTTGTTTGTGCCCATGGACACTTTTGCCAAGGTAGTCAAAATCTATACTGTACCAAAAATTCAGAAAATTTAACCGAAAGCCATTTTCCATAGGGAAAGTGCGGGGTCCTTTGACTGGTGAGCTTATTGGAGAATGGAGGGTAAATGTCATTCATTTCAGGAGAAAGATATCTCATCATATCTCATATATCACTGAATTATTTGACACGCTGGAGCCCTACCACATACTAGTGCTCTTGTGAACAACTTTCTACAAATTCCCATTTTGGATTTTTCAATAGCAAATGGGCCCCATCAATGTACTCCATTGAACTTTTTTTTCTTTGTTTGAGGTCGTATAAAAGATATTCTTCTAATAATGGCTTTCATTGATGAAAATGAAATATTTAACCCTATCAGGCAGGATCCATAGGCGAACTAATTAGCGTATTGTTCTTCCATATTTTTTGCCTCTCACAACAAAAACAAATTGTCAGCCAAGAGTTCGTACTGCATCTCGATATCTTTCTATACAAAAAATTCAGAATGCAACAATGATGGATTTTTGTAAAGAATCCATAAATGTTTCGAAGTTGGAGGCAATCAGTTAGAGAAGATCTACTAACTGTAGTCTGATTTTTTTCCATCTGTTTTTTTTCTTAGTCACTGTATTTTGTTGACTCATCCTCAATTTTCCGTCCACTGTTTGTAATCTTTCATCAGTTACGAAAATTACAAATCTAGTTTGGCTTTGACGTGTATCAAATATTATAAGTCTTGACTGGACAGCTTTCAACTAATGTAGTTTTTTAAAAACCATTACATTTTAGCGCAGAATAGAATGGTGAAAAGAAAAACCTGGGCTGCCATTTGAAAAAATTCAAATTCCAAGTGAAATGTTCAGCACATATTTCTAAGAACTTTGTGGAGATATACGTAGGTCTCACCTTTGCCAATCCTGAAATTATTTGGCCTGGCTAGAGGACTGCATCTGGCAAAAATTTCGAAAAAACTCAAAACTATATATTTATGTATCTATATCTATATTTTAGATGAAATGGGCTTTTCAGAAAAATCAGTTCTAGTAGTATTTATTGCTTTCATTTCCATTGTGTTATCTGAAAAAATATAACAAACAGTTTCATTGATATTTGCGATATTCCTCGTACTTGTGATCTTTCGTCTATTGAAATTTACTTGATAGAAGTTACAAATTCATCATTTGCAATCAATTCACTGATACATAATATATAAGAGCAAAGAGCTCTATAGTCACAGTGACATTGTGGTAATTTTGTTTTCGCAGCAGTAACAGAATGGATGTAAAAACTTTGGCAGACTTTATTATTAATATGGCATAGTAATTGTTTGGGTCAGTTTTTAACCCTTTTCTATAGAACTTTGTTGATAGATTCAGTTTTACGAGCAACTTCTTCGCTACCCAGAATGTCACTGATTGCAGACATAATCACATTTTTTGGAAAGGATTTTTATAAATCGTGAGTAATATCATCTTTGCCCGGAGATTTACCGTTTTTTAATGTATACAAAAAGAGAATACATGCACAAATGGAAAAACCTAATTTATAGCTCTCTATAACTGCAGGTATTTCCGGATTTTTCTGTAGCTTCAAGTGTTAATGAATGCTCCACTTAATCCCAATAAGCTTCCCCGGGATACTGATTGATTTCGTTTTGTTTTATTTCTATTATAGCTCAGTCATTTGATGCCCAAGTAATAGGTTACCCGAAAAGTTTTCCGGGAGTTCTGATGATGTTGTTGAGATGTTTCCGAATTTCTACTTTGCCACCTAGTTAATGAAATGTCTCAATGTACTATTGTGTAGGCATTCAAAAACCCGAATGCTGATTATTGCTAAAGATGGAGAACGCTTCCTTTTTGCGTTGTACCATTACAGTTGAACAAAATGCTGAGCGTTAGGGGTGGAAAAGAAACAAGAATGGGCTAATTCCTGTCATCACACTCGAGCCTCCACTTCCGAAAGTTTCTTAAAACTCATCTCTTGTGAATACAAAAAGGAATGTGGGGGAGCCTGTTGGTACAGAAAGGCTGGATTAAAGTGCTCCTTATACGCACGTATTGTAATGGCACCTGTGGCACACTGCAAGATCCATCACAACAAAGCGATGAAGAGCAAGAAACGTAGCAGACATAATGAAATCGAGGAAAAAGAGGATTACAACAGAACTGATAGTCTCAACGCGGATGATGTGGAAGCAATTCATATCAGTATAATTCAATTCATTACGTAGGTAATTATTTTCATCGAAAATGAAATTGTTTTTAAGTGCCATTTTTCCAAGTAAAACTACCAAATGACTGTAATTTTAGTTTAGTTTTGAAATGAAGTAATGAAGACGTATTATTCCATTGATTTCTTCACTTACAAATGTGAAAAATTCATAATAACCCACAGTAGAATGTATGTATTCCTCTCCAAAATTCAGACATCTAAGTAGAATAGTCTGGCAAAAATCAACCAATGAAAAGCCGGCCTAGTAATCACACATTCGTACAATTACTCACCTTCACCTCATGACAGAATTTTCCAGTTAATTGTTGAATGTTTTAATTTTTCCACTGATAGACCAAGAGCCAGTAACGAAAAACACGTATGAGCGCAAGCTAATTTTTGTAATAAAGTATACATTAGATGCCATACCATACGGTTTCTTTGTCCCAAAGTACACGCCATACTTATTTAAAGCTGTGCCAACACCTGAGAGCTGCCATACTTGCCTGCCAAGTTTTTCATAACACTATGGCTAACTTCTCTAAAAGTTTCAGCTTTTATAATCCAGTAAAATCGTCTCCGGGCGTGCTTGCTTCAGGAAAAAATATAGTGGTTGTTTTCTCACCCGTTCTCTATGTTTTTCGGGGCGCTGAATCTGACTGAATAAACTTTGCTACTTCTGTATGAACATAAAGTACATAAAATTTTCTATACAAAGCACGCCTCAATTGTAATTTTGGCTGAACGGTTTGGCCGCTAGAGCGCGCTGGAAAAATTCCAAAATTTCCTACTTTGTGGAAAACCCAGTTTTCTCGTTAGTTTTTCGCTTGTAACTCAAAAATTACAAAAAAGCTCAAATAATGAATGAACTACATTAAATTTCTTTCAAAATACACTCCTTGATCACCTATTTTGGACAAAGCGTGTAGCCGCTAAAGCGCATTGAAGTTTGATCTCATAGCCTCCAAAAAAATTCAGTTGAGACCTATATTATTACTATTTACTCAAAACGATTTCTTTGGTCATTATAATCACTAATTTTTAATAATATCAACTATATTTGTCCAAAGTATATTTGGGTATTCAGGCACAAAATACATAATTTTTATATTAATTAATTATCATCATTAATACAGGTAGGTAAACAAAGAAAGTGATAGACTTGCTCCAGTTCACAACGCGAACGTTTGGATTTTTTGAATTGAATTCAATATTGTATACTTTCATCTGCAACCACTGTTGCTGTGAAAGCCCTAGAGTATGCACGTTAATTTAAAAATGAAAGGAAACGATGATGTTAGGAAAGCTGCATGAGAATTTAATCAAATAGGTAGGTGCTAAAGATGTGGAGATTTCAAATGTGCACTGCAATGAAATCCATGGTCTTTCGAAATGTGTTTTACTGGAGGTGTATCATCCACTTCGTCCGAATGCTGGCCATCATCAGCAAAATATTGCTGCAATTTCTTTCACAGTATTTTCAAAGCTAGGAGCAATATGCAGTTACAGGGTGGTGTTGAAAGTGACACAAAAAATATATATTTTCCAGAATAACTCCATAACGGCTTAACTTTTCTTAGTGAAATTTGGTATGTCACTTGACAGCATTCAGTTTCATATTTCAAGACAAATCATGTGTTTGTAACTCTATACAGGGGCGTACGGCAGGTGGGTACCCCTATTTGCCCCTCCCCAACTTTCACGCCACTGGATTAATATCGATTTCGTCCTCTTTTTCTTAATTCCCAATATTTCCTATATAAAAAAAGGAACACGTTTCGTTTCACAAATATCAACGGTTTTCGAGATATTTAAAGTTGAATAAGTGGGTGCGTATGTGATACGGATACTCATTAGTGATTATTTTGTTAGTGGCTATGTAAGTTTTAAATATCGGGAAATTTTTGTGAACTAAATCCCTCGCAAATGCCAACAATCTTCGAAAAATTCGAATTTATACTCATTGCAAGGTATGAAATATGTTGGTTATAATGTTATAAATAGTTACCGTCACATTCTTTTCAAAAATAGTAAAGATTTTGATACGCACGCAATTAGTCAACTTCAAATATCTCGAAAACCGTTGAAATTTGTGAAACGAAACGTATTCCTTTTTGTATAGGAAATATTGGGGATTAAGAAAAAAAAGACGAAATCGATATTAATCCAGTGGCGTGAAAGTTGGGGAGGGGCGAATAGGGGTACCCACCTGCCGTACGCCCCTGTTCAGAGTTACAAACACATGATTTGCCTTGAAATATGAAACGAATGCTGTCAAGTGACGTATAAAATTTCATTAAGAAAAGTTAAGCCGTTATGGAGTTATTCTGGAAAATCTATTTTTTTTGTTTCACTTTCAACACCCTGTAACTCGGTTAATACTCATTTTAGGGTATATGTTTATTGGAACTTTCAGCCTTAAAATAAAGTGAGGATTTTACCCTCGGAGTTTGTCACCTTTATTCTGGGACACCCTGTATATAACGAAAGAGAGAATTATCAGGTATTTAATTATCTCTGTCGTTCCTTAACGTAGCCAGTCGAGCTGACTTTCTTAAATATATATATATATATTTAATAAATAACTAAATTTATAATTAATGTGGTTTGAGCACATTCTAGACTCGTTGAGAAATTGTTAAAGTTATTATTTCCTGTGGTAGAAGTCCATTATGTCTCAAAGTGGAGTGGTATGGATATACAAATCAGTAAAACGCAAAGTCGTCTCCACAATTTAATTTCCCATCTAGTTCAAAAGGATGGTGAAACGGTGAATGACCGCTATCAATCAGATAGCCATCAAAAAGTAGAAGTAGAACATGTTTCGGTCCTATATAGAACCATCATCAGCTATTCAAGAAAATTATGGAGAAGAAAATAAAGTAGTGTGATATAAAATGTTAAAATATTATGTAATTAAATGATTTTTTAAAAAACCACATTGTTAATTATTGCAATCATTTAATTACATAATATTTTAACATTTTATATCACACTACTTTATTTTCTTCTCCATAATTTTCTTGAATAGCTGATGATGGTTCTATATAGGACCGAAACATGTTATACTTCTACTTTTTGATGGCTATCTGATTGATAGCGGTCATTCACCGTTTCACCATCCTTTTGAACTAGATGGGAAATTAAATTGTGGAGACGACTTTGCGTTTTACTGATTTGTATATTTATTATTTACGTCAACCGGCTGCCCCCTTTTACGAGCAATCGTTACAAGACCTCGAGAGACTTGTGCGAGGTAGAGAAGGCGCAGCCCTTACCTTTTAACGTGTGATGCTATGCACAAGGCCGGTGACGGCGCGATCGAACCCGCGTACCATTTATTAGTAAGCTTGCACACTACCCATTCTTCCCCAAGACCCAAGCTTCAATGTAATTATTGGCATAGTTTTTGAGTTACAGGCAAATGCCCAAAACTGGGTTTTCCACAAAGTAGTTGATTTTGGCTTTTTTTCAGTGAGCTCTAGCGGCCAAACTGGTCAATCAAAAGATCATTTAAGGTGTGCTTAAACTGAAAAAATGTCGAAAATTTTGAGGTTTTTTATGATTTTTGCAGCCATATCTGTGGAGAATAGCAAAGTTGAAATTCGAATTTAGGGTCCCAAAAAACATATGGAACGAGTGAGAAAAAATCTACTGTATTTTTTTCCTGAACAAAACACCGTTTTATTGAACTATTAGAGAATCATACGTGTTTTTGTTGCTGGCTTCGGTCTATGACTTATCCATTCATATTGTAGTTAGTTTTCTCACGAAAACCCTTTTCTTGCTTGCCAGTGCTACCAGTAGCAATCGACATGACATCACCAGATGCGATACGACGTCAGAAGCGCATGGGACCCGCCCCTTTTGCCTCCTTCGAGGACCTCTCAGACGAGGTGAGATCCCGTGTACGTATCACCTCTACTTAGTTTAGTTACTATCTATTCTACACTCTGTTTATATGTTGTAGCGACTGATGTGTTTTCTATATGTGTAATTATGTCTGAGTAGTAATTGTAGGGTTGCACATATTGGCAATAATATTTTCGTGACAATTTAACTCATGTATAAAAAATCGCATATGCCACAGTGCACACACAGTGTATATGTCACTTTGACGGCGGCAAAAGTTAGCTGCAATTTTTACAGCGATGATTAATACACATCAATCAACGGTCAGTTACAGTGAAAATGTTTTGCTCATGCGGAAATCCAATGAGATTAGTTAAACTGAGGTCATGTGATTGAATACAACCAATCAGAACAACATTATACTGAAAATGTTTTGCTCAAGCGGAAATCCAATGAAATTAGTTAATTTGAGGTCATGTGATTGAATACAACCAATAAGAACAATTATACTGATAACTACTGGGTTATTACTACTGATAACGTCAAAATGTCAGTGATGTCTCTACTAGTCCTTGAGGTCGGACTGACAGTTGGACCAGTAAAACTCTCGCCTCACTTTTTGGAGGGTCTTCGTCACTCCCAGTTGTCCTCCGATGACGACATCACGGATTTCTCGAAGCATTTTCCTTCTTTTGTTCCTGGGTGCATCTATCAGGCGTCTTTTTTCTCGACCATCCTCGAACTCCAACACACTCTTTATGATTTTCCAGAGCGAGAAAACTCAATTGTGCCCAGTAGGATTTAACTACTGACGAATAACCTGCAATTTTCTGCTATAATGGCCTTACTCTTCTTCCAACCGATAACTAGACCAATATCTTGAAGTTTGTCAATCCAGCGCGCTACCTGGCTTTCGCAATTTTTGAACTGTGAAGCCATGTAAGAGCTGCATGGTCAGTTCTCAATAGAAATATCCTTCCATATAAGTATTTCTCTATTCCTTCGACAACACCTAGCAGTTCCCACCTGTTGACACAGTAACTGAGCTCAGATTTCCTGGGGGTCTTGCTGAAGTACCCAGTGACCTTGGCCTGTCCTTTCTATGTTCTACGTTGTTGGCGTCGGCAGAACTGGTGTGTTGATCAAAACTCTTTTCAGCTTTCCGAACAAATCTTGGTCTTCTCAGACCGCAGTAACTGGGGTCAGTTCCTGTGGTACCATTAGTTCGACCCTTGCCTCAACAGATATCGACGATAGTAGATGCACAAACCAACAACATTCCGATGCTGGTGAATATCTTTTGGAATGAGCCAGCCCTTTATGGCAATGATCTTCTGTTCATCTACTGCTACTCCTTCCCCAGAAACAACGTGGTCGAGATCATACTTCTTTCTGGAACAGATGGCATTTCTTAGGGCTCATTTTCAATCCATTCAGAACCATAAAAAGTGAGACCTTCGTCATTTCAGCTCGCACAAGCTTTCTGAAGACTTATGAGGTTACTTTCATAGGTTTAGTCGGATGTCGAGTAGAATCATTTTTTTATGACCTCTTGACTAGATCATTCAATTTGGACTGCTGAGCTGGTTCTATTCCCTTTGGAAGAGATGTCAACTAATTTTTCTAAATCTGCGGTTAGATTTTAAGCTTGGCTAACAGTGCGTTTTCTAAGATTTCCGATTATTCTTTCATGACGCGATGGTTCATGGTTCATCGACTCGAATTTAGATGGCTCTCGTCTGTTCTCAAAATATCTAAAGATGATACCTTCAAATGAACATACCAGCTGAATTGTTCACATTATTTCACTCATGTAAGAGGTTGATAATTTATAAGTCAATTATGACTTTAAAGGTATTCTATTGTTTTTCTTTCTGTTTCCACCTTTTTGTGGCATTCTACAGCTTCAGATGCCATTTTCTTATAAAAACTATCTCCTTGCTCTTTTGAACAATCTATACTTACCCACATCTTGAGATATTATTGTTTCAATAGTATAATACCAATTGCTTTCTATTTCTTTTATGTTGATTGAAAACGATTCGCTGAATTAATCAATTAGACCAATGCAAAACTTCAGTAATAATTATTATTTGTCGTAGCATATCCACGTAATTTGATTTGGTATACTTACATTCGAACTCAAGGGTACTCAGTGCGAAATCAATTTCGATTAAATGCTCCACCATTAAACAAGTTGTTTTCAAAATTGCTCAAAAGTTTTATAACGTTTCACTTACAGCTCGAGAGTCCTGAAGACAAAAACGTGGCTACCTCCGTCGTAAGGCTACCCGGAATCAGAGAGGATCTCACACCGACGACTCCCTGCATGACTGACAGAGCACCATCACCAGTATACCCGTTCAAGGGCATAAGTATCATAGGATCCACCTCCACCACCATCAACACCCACACTCCCGTTCCATTGTTACAGAAATCATCCAGCATAAAACCTCCTACACCCAGAATAGACATTTCTCGAGCCAGTAGCTCGTCGCACCACGACAGTCGCGACAGCAGTCCAGAGAGGGAACTGTTCGACGCCCACGACCCTAACAGTGCCAAACTGGGACTTGGTTTCAAAGAAGACGGGGCTCTAGATCTGCGGTCTTCCACTGAGGAGCTCGACTTCCAGGAGATTCCGGAACGCAGGAAATCAAAAGCCAGACCACAGTCTCCCTGTCAACAGGAAGAGGTTGAGTACCCGAGAAAAGACTCGCAGTGTTCCGATATAGTGTTGCTCTCGATTTCTGGTAGAACTTCGAGACTGTCCAGTATCGGGAGTCAGGGTTCAGGACAGAGCCGGTTATCTAATGCTAGTCATATATCAATCCTGTCGGAGCAGTCTGGGTTGTCGAGGTCGTCTTCGCCGCATAAATTGAAGCTAGAAACTTCTTTTTGCGGTACAAAGTCCCCACAAGTGCCCAAGGCGGAAGCAGACGAAAAAGGGACCAAAATTGAAGCTGAAGATATGGAAAAGGTTCTGCTGTCCAGAAAGCATGATCCAATGGAGGCCATTTTTGCTGAAGGTAAGCCACCATTTGTCATGTCATCATGTCAACCTCATCTCAGATCCATAAAAAATACAAGTAACCCTAGATAGGCCTGATCCTATGTAAACATCATATTCAGTGAAGCAAAGACAACAGTATTTATTTACATTTACCTCTTACCTCTGTTGTTTTGAAACATCGACTCTCTGTTGTCGAGTTGATAAAAAAAATATATGATTTTGGTAGTAATCAATCAATGCGTAATCACTTATATTTTATATTTAGATTTATTATTCTGAAAATTCCAGAGAAATATTTATTTTTAAAAATGTAGAAAAAAATCTTCTAAGCACAACAACAACAACAACTGATACAATGGTAGGCACTCCGAAAATTTTAGGGTTTACCAGAAATATCTCACTCTTGGCAACACCGCTTCGAGGAACGACCATTTTGCTTTGACGTGTTTGTTTCGAAGATCTGTTAAGATATTTCGTGTGTGTTATCAATAGTTTTCGTGTTGTTTTTTACCTTCATAAACAACTTTAGTGAGATTGGGATACTCTTCAACGGGTTCAACGGTCAGGCAGTTCAAACTTGATTCGGCAATCTCAGGCAGTGGTTGGCGGGAAAACGCATCTGCCACTCGGTTCAGAGCTTCTTTACGGTAGTTGACTTCATAGTCGAACTGCTGTGAAAACGTTTCCCAACTGACAATACCCCCATACGGACTTTTAAAGAATCAGAACCACAGTGATTCATGGTCATTCAAAACGTTAAAGCGGTAGCCTTCGAGATACGGTCTCAGTTTCTTCACTGCCCACGCAATGGCTAAGCATTCTTTCCCGGTGACAGAATAATTCCTTTCTGGTGGAGATAGGGTTTGGCTAGCATACGCTATTACGTGCTCGGAAGCACCCGTTTGTAAGATGAACAGCTGAGCGAAGTTCGGGCACAATAATACGGGGACTTCAGTCAGGCAAAGTTTGAGTCTCTCAAACGCATCATTTTGGGCATGTTCCCACCTGCTGCGAAAACTCTTTCCCAAAAGCTTGGCCAGCGATGACGCCAATTGAGAGAAATTCTGGATGAACCTGCGCTACCAGGAGACCATCACCAGAAACTGTCGGAATTTCTTTACGAAGGTAGGGGTAGGTCTTTTGATGACAGACTCGACTTTGTCGGGATCGCTTCGAATGCCTTCTGGCGTGACCAGATGTCCTAGATATCAGAGAGAGTTCAGGTAGAACATGATTTCTCAGGATTGAACTGCAGGTTCGCTTCCTGCAGTTCACCAAGTGTTCTAGCTAGGCGAAGGCAAACGGTTCCACGTTGCAGGAACAGAATGCAGCCCGAACGGCATAACGGTGAATGGGAACAGACCGCTTTTTGGTATGGTGTACGCAGTTATTGGCTTACTGGCGGGGGCGAGGGGTATCTGCCAATATCCCTACCGGAGGTCTCAAATGGATATATACTTGGCTTCTCGGAGTTCATCCAAAATGGTATTAATAAACGGTAACAGATACGCATCCTTTTTGGAGACTTGTTAATGGGAACAGACCGCTTTTTGGTATGGTTACGCAGTTATTGGCTTACTGGCGGGGGCGAGGGGTATCTGCCAATATCCCTACCGGAGGTCTCAAATGGATATATACTTGGCTTCTCGGAGTTCATCCAAAATGGTATTAATAAACGGTAACAGATACGCATCCTTTTTGGAGACTTCGTTAAACTTCTGAAAGTCGATGGAAAAGCTGAGTTTGACATTTTTGTTTCGAACAAAAATTACAGGCGAGCTGGACGGGTCAATTTGTCTTTCATTCAACATCTTGTCGACTTCCTGATTGATAATCACCAGAAAGAAGTTGAATACCCGAGGAAAGACTCGCAGTGTTTCAATATAGTGTTGCTCTCGATATATGGTACTCTAGCATCGGAAGTCAGGGTCTGGGACAGAGCCGGTTATCTAACGCTAGTCGTATATCAATCCTGTCGGAGCAGTCTGGGTTGTCGAGGTCGTCTTCGCCGCTTGAAGCTTGAGACTTCGTTTTGCGGTACAAAGTCTCCATAAGTACCCAAGGCGAAAGTAGACGAAAAAAGGACCAAACTTGAAGCCAGACATGGAAAAGGTTCTGCTATCCAGAAAGCATGATCCAATGGAGGCCATTTTTGCCGAAGGTAAGCCATCAGTTTTTTTTGTCATGTCATTATGTCATTCTCAGTTCCATAAAAAACCCAAATAACCCCAGATAAGCCTGATGCTATGTACACATCATATTCAGTGAAGCAAAGACATGTTTATTTACATTCATACCTATTACCTTTGTTGTTTTGATACATCGACTCTGTTCTCGAATTGGTAAATTAAAATTTATAATTTAGGTAGTAATAATTCATATTTTATATTCAAATTCATAATTCTAAAAATACCAGAGATATATTTATTTCCAAAAAGTTGGAAAAAAATCTTTTAAGCAAAAGATATACGTCGTTTTCAACTGATAGGCACTCCTAAAATTTTACGGTTTACCAGAAACACCGCTACGAAGGACGACCATTTTGCTTCGACGTATTTGTTTTGAAGAGCAGTCAAGACATTTCATGTGTATTTTCAACAGGTTTCGTGTGTTTTTTTAACTTCATAAAAAATTTTGTGAAACTGGGATATTCTTCAACGGGTTCCACGGTCAGATAGTTCGGGCTTGATATGGCAGTATCAGGCAGTGATTGGCGGGACAACGTATCTGCCTCTCGGTTCACAACTCCTTTACAGTACTCGACTTCAGAGTCGATTTCACGACCACAAAAAAGTATACATACTCTCTCCAAACTTTCTGTATGGCTTCATTGGACCTAGTCTGAGTATGAGACTTCTTTTGTTTCGGGGGCGTTTTTCCAAAAAAAATTCTACAATTTTTTTTATGAGTTCCCTAACTACGGTACGAAACTGCAGAGGATGATTTGTTAGATTGTTTTAAGAAAATCCGTTCGGGGAAAAATAGTTCTAATGCAGTTTTATGGAGTACCCTTGATGTATTCTTTAAAATACCACATTAAATCCAAAAACACAATTTTTACCTTTTAATGAGTATATTAAGAGTATTATAAAGTTTAAAGGTTTTAATTTAGTCAATTTGGTTTGAAGAAATACCTTTTGGTCTTTGGACGACTTCATTAAAACTAATTATATCCCCTTCACATACGGATTAAACGCCATCTTGTCAAGAAGCTATTTTAGTGAACCAGTGCTGTTCACATGTTTACATGTGAAATAAAACATAATGTAACGGAATAATAGTAATATGCAAAACTTACCTTGTTTTTTTTAAGAAATTCGTGAAAGATGAAAATGTGTGGTGCATTTTCATCACTTCAATCACAAAACCGACAAAATTTGTGAGGTTAGGATTGCATTCGAGAGCAAGACCACTTTAAATCAATAAGGTCACGAGTTTGAGCACATTAAAACATATTGGTTTTAAAAGGAAACGTAAGCAGAGTCCTGCGAGAGTCATTGGATTTAAAGTGGTAAATATAACGCTGTTTTAAATCTTGTGAGATTCAAAACATTCAATAGATGAACAATTAGTTTTAATCTAGATGACACCATGTTTTACTGCAATGAAGATTCCGCCATTTTGGACTTTTTCAATAGTAAAAATACATTAAATTAGTGGTCCTCGAGTTATGTTGAAGTATTTTATTACATTTTATCAGAAAAGTGCCATTCGTTGGTGAATTTTTCAGAATAGTTTGCCTTCGAATATTATTTTATGATATGCTTAGTTTAGTATACCTATGCGGTTTAAAATATTACCACTCTGCCGGCCATTATACAGACTTAAAAGTTGTCGATTGTTAGTAAACAAAATAACACTCTTTTAGGATTAACTAATTATTTTTAAGTTAATTCAGTCCGCTGTGATTACATTTAAGAGCAAAACGTCACATAATAAGTTTTAATGTATGTATTTAAAGTTGCCTTGAAGGACTCTTTATAAATATAGAATTAAAACTTAATGGTTTTAATACAGTTTTAAAGTTTAGTCTTGAAGCCCTTTTTAGGATGAGCCCTTTTTGTCTAGAAGCTGCTTTATGATGGTCACAGGGCTGTCTTGAAGATCACTTGGTTTTATTCGAAATTTTATTTTGTAGTTTTAAAGCGATCTTGAAGATCGGAATAAGAGCATTAATGTTACTTGGGTATGGAAGGGTGTTCATGTATCCTTGAACATCTATTATAACTAGAAAACCGACACTCGATGAGGTACTTTTTAAAGAGAACCCTGTGATTAAATAATTCCTGTGGTATTGATTGCTTCAATAGTAGACTCATTATTACAGACATCATCTCATATTCGTTGAAGGAACGAAGATTCTCGGAGTCACAATAGCAGAATGTCGAATTTGAATCCAACATGTAAATATGCTGTGACCCTGCTTAGTAAATATGTATTACGCTCTATTTCATTCCAAAGTTTTCTATAAAAACCAAAATATAGAATAATAATAGGGCAAGGTATCGATAAAGTGCTAGGAATCGCACATTAAAAGGTAAGACCTCGTTAATTCTTGGCTCGCACAAGTTTCGACTTTTGAGGACTGCCGTTCGTAAGAGGACGACAGCTGGTTAACGAAAAAAAAAAACAATATAGGTTTCACGAACTATATTTGGAATGAAACTAACATACACATGCAGACAAGTATTGAGAACACGCAAAAAACTTTTAGTAAAATAAATATTGTAGTGAAAAAATAGTTTCAACGTTTAAAATCTGATTCATTTACTACCAATACACTCTAATTTATTTTAACAGTATAACAGTTCGGCTGTAATTGATACTTCACTCTCTATTCGAATATCTAAACTCCAACTCTGATTCAGACGGCCCCCTTTTGCGGCCGCGTCGCATTATATAGTTTGAAGGCATCTACTAGAGATCAATCCGGAATCACTCTACGCGCTTCTAGCGCTCTTGAATGCTCGTCTCTAGATGGCCAGCGGCATAGTTTGGTGACATCATCGACTATGAATAAGCCGTGATTTATGTGATGTTTACGAGCGCCGTCTGGCCGGCTTGAGTAGGAATTGTTACAATATATCTATACAAACCTTTCTCATACAACCACATACATGAAAGTAAAATACAAAAAAGCACCAAAACGACTAACTACTAATTCTCTACACTCTACACTTCTACTTACATGACTTCTTATAAAAAATCTCCAATTCATGCAAAAAAATCTCCAATTTATGCAGCAAACCACTTAATTAAAACTTCCAGTGGCTATAAAATCCGTAACGACCTCAATCGCTTCGAAAGACGTCTCAAGAGGTTCCTTTGTGATAATTGTTTTTACATAATTGATGAGTACCTGAACTCCAGACCAATGAATGTATAATATCTCTCTTAGAAACAAAAACTTATTCTCATCTTTATATTTTTATGAATTTATATATGTATGACTGAAGTGATTGAATTCTTCCTACGAAGGCGTAGAAGGGCCAACAACAAAATATTTTTCGAAGCATTTGGAATTGCCACTTTGAACTGACAATTGTCACTTTGAACTGACAATTGCCACTTTCAATTGGCAATTGCCACTTGGAACTGACAATTGTCACTTTGAACCGGCAATTGTCACTTTGAACTGCCAATTGCCATTTCAAAGTGGCAATTGCCAGTTCAAAGTGACAATTGCCGGTTCAAAGTGACAATTGTCAGTTCCGTGACAATTGTCAGTTCAAAGTGGCAATTCCAAATGTTTCGAAAAATATTTTGTTGTTGGCCCTTCTACGCCTTCGTAGATTCCTATCAATGATCTCTACGTCGGGCATTTTGAGAAGAACACGACGAGGTGAGAGCATTCTCGGAAATACACGTGAGCACGTGAGTGGTCTTGCATGGATAACGGACTCACAGTCTCCATAGTTGATAACAGATTTATCGTAGTTTCTCTTAATGAGTTCCTTCGTGCTCCCGCCATACAACCCACCAGGCGCCAGTGGGATGATTAAAAATCCATCTAATGCTTCTCACTGAAGAAAATCGTATAATTTTGTTGAAATCAATATTCCCCAACATATTCTTACTCATCATCGAAATGAATCGATGAAATTGCAATAAATAAATCTTTGATGAGGGAATAAATACATCTGATGGGCGGGGATTGGCGCAGTGGTAGCGCCGGGACTTCGTGATCGAAAGGTTACTGGCTCGATCCCCAGGCAGGGCAAGATTTTTTCAGTTTCAGCTGTAGATCTGAGTGATTGAATCTTGTTGCTGGCTGGGGATAATCCTCCACGATTCACTGTTGCGTTAATAATTAACAGTGCTGCTCCTAAGGTGGCGTATGGAGTTAGTAACAAGACTTATCCAGAACACGTAGCTTCTGACCAACACACCAAAAAAAAAACACCTGATGACAATGATGTGACTATTTCGAGGTGAATCGCCTTGTAAATTGAATCAGTGAATAGGATCAGCCATAATTGAAACGAATAATTTCGACAAGAAAAATTACCCTTCTCTCCACACATTCTCACAAAGTGTAAAATATGAGGCATATATCTGACAGAAAACTACTTTCCCTCAAAGACACTGAATCACATCTGACATCTATATAGGCAACGATCCTCAAGGAGGACACCATTGCACGAAGTGGAAAAAGTGCTTTGCTTTCTTTGACCCAGCATAATCCACGCCTGTGAATTCGACAGCTCATGCCGTGCTGTCAATTCTATCCTCTGGAGCTGAGCAATTGGACTTTCACAAGCTTTGTGAATATTTTTCTTGCAGACTGAACATTTTGAATAAATATAATCGATGGTTTTTCTTGCTTTCGTTATACAAAATCTTTCTTTTGGTATACAGAGCAGAGCTTTCACTCCAGCATGAAAGAACAATTTGATAGAAACTTTTTTGCTCAAGCGGAAATCCAATGAAATTAGTTAAATTGAGGTCATGTGATTGAATACAACCAATAAGAACAACATTATACTGAAAATTTTTTGTTCAAGAGGAAATCTAATGAAATTAGTTAAATTTGGGTCATGTGATTGAATACAACCAATAAGAACAACATTATACTGATAACAGACCCAACGGTCTATTTTCACTCTCAGGTACGTTGCTATGGATATACATATTTCGATTTTGAAGTTTCAAATATTCAACAACGTCAAAATGTCAGTGAGGTCATGATTTGGTTGTAATACTGACGAAAAGATTGATGAAATTTTCTTATCAAATATATCGAAATATACTGCTTACAGTAACAAATTTGTATGGAAATCTTTTATAGACTATTGCAATGTTACAAAGTATCCGTTAGCAAAAAATTTTCTATTCGAATAACCCTCGAACATTGATAAATATAACAACTTCTTCAAGCTTATAGGAAACAGACCGACGCCGAAGGAAAAGCTTTCGGTATCTGCTATAATTATCAATGTCCTTGGATTATTACTACTGAAAATCAACCTGTGAATAATTTCATCTTTACTTGGTAACAAAACAGAATTTATGAAGTGCGCGGTATCATTTGAGTAAAAGAGTCTGGATTTTATTTTCAATAGCCCGTGTTCATCCTGATTCTTTTTCATTTTGAAGTCGATTTTGATTCAAATTTAATCCTGAATCATTTTCAATATCTCAGCTTTTTCAATTTCTGGTCATGTAGATTTCTAAAAGATGGACGTTAGGGGCTATCAATTTTAAAATTTCAAGGCCATTCAATTATCTTTCCAGCACTGTCTTGTTTTTTGAATTATTTTGATTAGTTCTGGAGCTACGATTTTTTTAATGTATGTGATAAAAATAGTCCTTGCTTGGTTTGAATAGATTATTCTATACAAAATACAACTGAAAAATATTTATCTGTACAAATATTTAATCAAACTAATTTCTAATTTATTTCGTACTGTGGGTTATAATAATAATATTTCACTTCTGCACTCTCTATTGTTCGAATATCTAATCGCCGACTCTGATTCAAAAACTGCCCGTCTCGCCATGGACATTTCTTTATGTAGCGTAGTGAAATGGTTCCCAAAAAGACTAGAATAGTTCAATAATATTTTTCTAGTCGCATCGAGAAGGAGACACTCGTTCCTATCGGAGCTCATAGGCCATGACTCACTCGGCCGGTATGTGATGTTTGCTCGCAGAGAGAGAGAGCCGATTCAGGGCCGGCCTCAAAATTGTCACGTTAGTTTCGTAGGCATGCAGAATTAATTGTTTTATCCCAGAAACATTAGCTAATATGCGGAAACAGTACAAAATAGATCGTTTCATTGTCAGTTATTGAGAAGATAACGTAAAATAGGATTTTGTTAATTTTTCAATAGAATATCATTTTATTTTTGAGTTATTCAGTAATTGTAGTTCCTCGCTTCCAAAGTTGTATTGACCTCAGTGATGTTCCAAACTGCCATTTTTGATAACAAAATAATGAAATAGTTACTGAAAAATTTGTACCTGAACCCAGAACCAACCGAAATTATTCAAAAACCAAGATATCGTTAGAAACATTTTAAAAGCCCTTTCAATGATGTATCGCACGAACCGCTTGCTATTTAAAAGTTGATAGTGATCCTAGCGCCATCTCTGAAAATTTGCGATTTGATGTGAAATCATTAAATCCAGTTTTTGTTCCTAGTATCTGGTTCAATAGTTAACTGGGATGGGCCACAATTCACATCTGCATTTAATCGGTCCTCTAATATTGTTTTTCAAAACGTCGAAGCTTTCTTATCTTCTTGAAGATTTCTACATCTCTCTTTCTCAGAGTTTTTCATGTTTTTATGCAAACGTACGAGAAATTTCTATATTGCGTTTCGCTTGGTATCAATTGGTTTTTTTTTTTATAAAATGAGGACATCGCTCATATGCCTTGAAAAGAGTTTGGGCATTATCTTTATACCTTTACTATTTCCGAGATATTTCCACTGGCAACTTTTGAATTTGACAAACTATATATTTTTTGTTGAAAGGTTGTTACATTCAGGTTTATATTTTTAGGAGTTGAAGTCCAAAAACCAACCCCTGAAAAACCACCAAGGAAAACAGATATTGCGAACAGAATGAGTGATATCAAAATAACAGTTGATAAACCGACCAGCGAAATAAATGACACTAAACAAGTTAAAAGTAGGTTTGTTGCTGAAAGTGGAGTGGAATATTTCTACATTCCCCTGAAGGGTCCACTACCACCTGATTTAGAGACTGCTACTAGAGTTCCTGCAAGAAACACTGGAAAACCAAGGCTTCGAGAAGTCAAGTCTGCAAGCAGTCAGTCCAGAAGTGCGAAAAACAATAATTCACCTTGCATACCTGAACCCGCGCCTAGATGTAAATCAGCAACTCCGACTCCTTCGCCTTCTGGCGGCAAGAAGGAAGAAGCTAAATATATCAGAATTAAGCTGAAACCAGATCGGTGCTACCCGAATGAACCCGCTAAGGCAGAGGAATTGCAGAAACCTGAAACTTTAGAGCTGGATATAATTAAAAATAGCTCAAACTACATTCATGAAAATCCCAAAATGGACCTTATTCAGAATTTTTCGTTCAAAGAAACAGATAAAAGTTTAGTCCTCAATGACTCTAGTCCGAAAAAATCTAGAGACGATGAAATCGTAGAGAGTAATTTGGAAAGCGTTAGTCCTTCCCCTTCCGTTTCAAGAAAAAGTTCTTTCACCTCCATGTTCAAAAGTAAAGAAGCAATATTGAGCCCAGAGTCACCTTCTATTCCTTGCATTCGGAGGAAGAATACTCTAACAGGCCTTATAAAAGACGTCGGAGACAATCTGAGCATCAGGAGTAGATCTAAGAGCCGTGATAGAGAAAGTCACAAATCATCTCTTTCGACTGCGCCATCTTCGACAGAAAGTATTGATGCCAAGTCCAAACATAAATCGGTACTATCTTTATTCAAGTCTGGTAAAAAAGACAAAATCAAGTCTGAATCGGAAACTAGTTCACAAGAAACATTACCCAATATAGAGGGCATAGGCAAAGTAGAATTTAAGTTTAACGATCCAAAAACCAATAAAACTTACTATGAAAATCCTTTAGAAGCGGCTAGTATTCGAATACCTCTTCATTCTCCTACATACTACGAAGATGTTTCTATCCACGATTGGAAGACATCCAGTCAAGATTCACAAGAGACAGTCATAGAAGCTTCAAGTAGAAGCGTCAACGTTGTAGTTGAACCAATAACGCAGTGCCAGGAAAGTGCAAACAATAATCCCAAAACGAATGCTGTGACAACAAGCAGTAGGCAAAGTAGCACAAGCAGCGAAAATGTTGTGTTTTCAACGAAATTAGGAAACAGCGATGAAGTGTTCACCACAAAACTTCCAAAACAATTGCCTGCTGATAGGAAGAAGGGCGACACCTTTAAAATTGAGATGAATGGCATCTTAAATATCTATCCAACCGAAAAACAGAACAACCTGCAACAAAATCCAGAGGAAGTAAAAATTATCGAATGTGTATTGAAAGCTAGGGATATGAGAGAAGATAAACTTACAAATGACGTAAATGACGATTCTAGTCGTGAAATGCTTCAGATTAAGTCAAAAAAAGATAATGTCATAGAAGTTTCCAATGAGATAAGGAAGGAATGTGTTTGTGGTCAGAGTTCACTAGAAAAGCCACAGTTGGAGGCACAGAAGGAAAATTCCATAGCGGGAGTATCAAATTCAATGAAGAAGAAATGTGATAATGCAGGTAGTTCACGAGAAAAGCCAAAGTTTGGGGTAGAGAAACAAAAATCCATAGGGAAAGTTTCAAATAAGATAAAAAAAGAATGTGATAGTGCAGATAACTTACGAGAATCACAACACTTGGAGTCAGACAAAGAGAATTCCAAAGGAGTTTCAGTTGAGATGATGAAGGAATATAATAATACAGAAATGCCTCAATTGATATCAGACAAAGAGAATTCGATATGGGGAGTTTCAAATGTGATAAAAAGAGGTTTTGACAGTACAGAAACTTTACGAGAAATGCCACATCTGGAGTTGGATAGAGACAATTTTGGTGATAAACGAATGTTGCAAATGTCAGCTAGCACGATCAGCAACATGAGCTCAATGGCTGACGAGGATCGAAATTCCTCTGAGTCAGAGCGAGAGCACGATAACAAGAAAGAACTGGACCTGAATCTCGATTTAAACATTTCGGAGCCTGAATGGAAGGCTATATTTCTGCAAGAAGATTCTTTCGAAGACGAACTACCATATATCCCTACCACACTGCCCATGGAGAGATCATCAGCAGTGCCAATTGTTCCAGTAAAACAACGATCTACATTCGAGATAAAGACTTTCCCCATAGAAAGACCCAGGTCTACCACACCTATAAATCCTAGCTGTTTGGAGGAGTATTGCGAGGAAGTAATGGGATCATTCAATGCAGAAAATTTCACAAAAACCATAGAGAAACTAAAGATATCATTGCCTAGAAATGAGTCGTTTGATAAATCGAGCAAGATGAAATCCCCGAGAAAAATGGACTCGAACACAAACTTGTTCGAATTCACTGAAAAAGGAAAATCCCGAGTACAAAATGACGTCCCCCCTCCTTTGCCACCGAAGGGGGTGCAGAAGGCCTGGATAAATTTCGAGGATATTCCAGAAAAGAGGAAGGCTCCTAAGAGGATACAAACCATTCCTTCACGCAGCTATATTGAAGTACCAGAAAGCGTTTTGCAAGACAACGTGCTCTATAACTATGTGAATCCAGAGGAGTGCAAATGTGAATGTCACGAACTGAATTCCAAAGACAGAGAGAAGCATAGTAAAAAGTCGCAGGAGATGGTGCAGGAAGATGAGCTTCCTTTGCTGGGAGATGAAAATTCTAATAACGAGAAAAATGGACCAGGGAGCTCTGAGCGATTGAGATTGGATGTTTCAGTCTCCGATTGTAGGAGTGTAATCAGGTTAGTGTTACGCTGTTGATAGACTATAGCCCACTCAGATTATTTTATCTATAGTCATAGTTACAGTCTTTATGGCATAAAAAAAAAGCTTAAAAAAATCAATACATCAGTCAGTACAGTTAAATATTTTCAAATTCTTGTTCATTTTTTATATTCTTGAGATTTTCCGGAAGGGCATTATATAATCTCAGCTCAAAAAACTCGAATGAGTTGTGTCATAGGGATATGTGATAATCCTATTTATTCCGGGTATTATAATCATGAAAGGATTGATTCTGTTTGAATACTTATTGCTTTTTTTGAATCTACAGTGTTCTTTCCATAGTTGGCATCATATGGGAAACACGTCATGTATTATGAAATTCGACTTGGGCGTTAAGCCATGCTTTGAAAAGATGAAATATGACCTACTCGGGCGGGGTAACGTGACTTTCGCCATTGTCAAAAAGTTAATTTTTTCCATAATGATCGCTAAAAGAAACGTTGTTTCTATTTTACACATCTGTGCCAAATTAGAACGTTCTGTTGCAATTTTAGCTTTTGCCACTTTACTAATGGATTGGAATTTTTTTTTTCAGTTCGGCAGACATTCAAAAAGTCTACTAGGACAACAAATGTTATGGATAAATCTCCATTTCCAGAGCCAACTAACCTTATTATTCAAGATCAAAAATCTAAAAACATTACTATCGATTTTTTTAGAAAAAATCTGACTACACCACCGGATTTGCGACATTTTCAAATGGTTCATATATGAATTACATTGAAATGCGTCAATCGATAAAAAAGTTATAAGGAAACGAAATTTGAAAATTATGCCGATTAATCAACCCACAAATTCAATTTCAGAACTTCCATTAAAATTCCGAATACACCACTGTATTCAGGAGGTCTCGAATATCACTGGTCAAAATCATAAGATAATAAAATTTGAATAATATGCGTTAATGGAATTTCAGGAAAATGTTATTTTATCTCATAATTTTTAATTTTTTTATTCAATAGATTTCGATGAAATTATGATAAAATGAGAAAATATGCACACCCACAATGCGCATTGTTCGTAAAACGGACTATAGTCCGTAATATGTCTACTGATAAATGGAACTTGATATCAAACGTTCGCGCAAGATTAGAAAATTTTACATTTTCAGTTATGTTTGACGAACTGCATCTTCAAGCATATTCGATATAAATTTATTTTATTCGATTTTTGTTAGTACTAAGATTATAAAACGCTTCCCACACTTCGTAGCCGAAGAGTGGGAACGTACTCTGAACTCCGCCCTTTCCAGGAAAATTGTTTTTTTTTTGAATCCGGAATAAAGACTATTATTATTATTATATTAAAAAAATGCGGGATTTTTGAGCCACAAATCGTAAAACAATATCCAACCTTCAAAACTTATATTTAGCTTCCTCTTCCGGAACTTTTACTGAATCGTCTTGATTTTTCCTAATTCACTAACATTTTGCGACCACCCACATACTTCTAAGAGTTTTTTTTTTCAAAAATGATTGACCCTGATCTTAATTGGACTATAGATCAAGTTCGTCGTCACTCACTGTTTGTTGTTTTTTATTTCTTACTATGAGTTCATTTGGTTTATTGATATCGCACTTTTTCAGTGACTCCTCTGCGGATTTGAGCACAAGTATCGACCCTCCTGAAGCGGGCTGCAAGGAATCACATTTACGAACTCCGTTTACGAGTGATTTAGGACTTTCCAGCAACAGATCGAGTATTGTGTCCCAGGTAAAACTACTTTTATAATGAATTTCCGTGACTTTCAGATGAAAGAAAAAAATTGTACCTACCAAAATTTACTTAATATGTACCTATATCGACATAGTCTTCTTCAGCTTCGATACACTTTTTTCAGTAATTTTCTTCAATCCTTTCAAAAAGTCAAACTTCACGGAAAAGTTATTTTTTACAACTATTATCTGAGAATTTCATATGATTATGTTTTAAAAGAGGAAAAAGTAACAGTGGAGCATGTCTGAAGAGTAGAGAGTAGGGCTGATGAGGCCCTCCGCCCACACCCTTTCCACTCCACTCTTTGCTCTTTTTTACCCCATAGAGCAGAACAACATACTGCTCCGTCTCATATGGCACTAAGTTCCAGCTGTCTGGGATGGCCTTCGCATGTTTTTCTCAACATGTCCATGGGAAAGGGTGTGTTTTTCTTCTGGAGATTCAACATAATGTGCTAAGAAAATTTCTGAGAACTGAGTTGTTGCCTTCAAGCATGCTACATATTTACCATCATTGCTACAAAAAGCAGAGCCTTGAAAACAGATCGGAATATGTTGGAAACAATTGAATTATCGAAAAATACCATACCTACCAACTACAGACCTATCTGTAGATATCAACAAAACGTTTAATCGCCTTGGGCACCAGATACTACTTGCCGAGCTTCCATCTTATGCCTTGCCCCCCCCCCCAGCTGTGTTCCTCGCTATCTAGCTTTCTCTCAGACCGATCTCACTACGAGGTGGTTGATGGAGTTTCATCTGACAGTCTACCTATAAATGCTGGTGTTCCGCAGAGATCCATTCTAGCACCAAAACACTGATTCTTCTTTACATCAGTGATTTGTTGCGAGCTACCTCATGCGTCCAGTGCACAGCTTTGCGATTGATAGTACCCTTCATACCGCTTTCTCTTCCAAAGCTCCGATATCAGCCTGTGAAACCAGAAAAAACGGGGAAGGAACGTGAACGACCACATTGGCCAACGTAATTACGACAAGAATATCTATAACAATGGAGTCTTTCATTTCGATGCTCGATATTACCATCAGCAGTACCCTTTCATAGAAAAGCCATGCGAGGTCCATTGCCCAAAAGTGCCTTTCAAAAAATTTGGTTTTCTGTGTCAATAGCTATTTCATTTCCCGACAACTGATTATGATTTATAAGGCACAAATTCAACCTGTTCTGGAATAGTCTTCCCATATATGGAGTGCAGCCTCTAGACATTCACCGAAACTTCCAGACCCTATCCAAAAAAGATTCATTCGTCTAATCGGTGATGCTTCGCTTACAAGCACGCTCACTTTTCTGGAACACCACATAAAGATTTACGATCTGACACTGTTTCATAGTTATTTTCATGGACGAACCCCTTCCGGAATATCATCAATCGTTCTACCGTCTTGGTGGCACATAGGTAGTGTTCCCGCTTGTTAAGCCAAGGTACGCGGGTTCGATTCACCGGCCTCGTGCATTGCATCACACGTTAAAAGGTAAGGGCTGCGTCTTCCTTCTCTCGCACAAGTCTCTCGAGGATATCTGAGGGTTGCTCGTAAGGAGGCAGTCTGTTGACAGAAATAACAATTTTTTGTTAACAATTTTGTAGCAGTCCCATGGAAATTGGCCCGTCGAGTTTCACATCGTTTTGTAATTATTTTGGAAACATACCGAACATATCTTTTCCAGGGCTTGTTCTTCCATAGAACGGCAACGGTTCGGAACTCACTGCTTCGGGAGGTGTTCTCAGAGGCATATAGCCTGCAGATATTTAAGGAGAAGGAAATTTTCCCTCGGCTCTCATGATTTTTTCTGAACATTACAGAATTTTCATTTTCGTTGAAAACAGAACACGAAAAAAAAAATATTGTAACAAAATTCCACTAACTGAGCATTTGTTATTATACCTAACGAATAATAATACTATTTTTTACTTGTTGTGATCACGAGCACCTGAATAATTGAAATGCAACTGCAAATGCAAATGTTTTACACTATTATTGATACCGTCCTCGGGGCTATACTATTCAAAGATGTGCAGCGAGATAGTTCCTGTCCTATTAGCAAGACGCTTTATTTGTTTTACTACCTAGACTATAAAAAAATATTCTGAAATTGTCAAAGTTTTGTAGTAAGTAAATCGAAGTCAACTTGATAATTCCATTGCCTGATATATCTTTCACTTTTATCTATTCTTGAATTCATTTTGTTGTTTTGAATCTATTGAATCCAGTTATTTCAAACACCAGACAATGCAATCCGATGAACCGTGTACAAGTTGGACCCCACGTTGGGCGCCAAATGTAGCGAGATAGTTCCTGTCCTATTAGCGAGGGACTTAATTTCCTTCACTTTCTGGACTATAAGAATATATTCTGAAGTTGTTCATATTGACAGTCATACACAGATACAAATAGCAGAATTATTTCAAATACTGTTTGGGTGTTGGGACTTATCTGGAAATAAACCAATAAAACTACACTGAGCTCTTGGTAATAATCGGATCACCTATAAGTTTCATTGAAATTTCTTAGAAACGAAAAAGTTGCTAGTAATAATATATACCTTTTTTTTCAGGACGAGCAAATATCCCCCGAATCGCCAAATGCCTTTCCCAAAACAACTTGAATTCTTCACATGTCATAGATAATAATTTGATTTTTCTGTGTCTCCTTTACTATCTAGTGAGTAGCTGAGGACTACCCGATATTCTGTTTCCTGTTGGTCCAAACACTCCAAACAACGATGACAAGATGTAATGTACAATTTTTCAATGTTTTTCATGAAAGTCAGGATTAGCTCTTATTTCATCCTGCAAAGAATATATGAGAAGGACAGTGATCAAGGGTTGGCTTTTTTGGATTATCTAAGAGAAATATCAGAGCTACGCGGTCTACTCCTTCATACCATTGTAATTTGTATACAAGGTTTCAATTAGTTAGATACATGTGACACAATCAGGCAGTCCAAAACTCCTTACTTTCTAAGTTAGCAGTCTCTACAATCAAAATATTGTGATCAAAATATTTCAGAAAGTAATAGTCATACGAAGTCTCATTAGGATGATAAATGGAATGAGACATTATTTCATGAACCTTTCGTTTTCAGTCACGGAGTCACGTGACATAAAGTAACATTTTATATTGGGTATATTATGGCAGTCAATATTTTAACTCTTTTATATTTCTGTGGGTGAAGCAATCTCAAGAAACAAGCAGATGTGGTAGGTATGTAAGGTGATTACGTCCTTCAAAGTAACAGTACTTACAATAGACAAACAAGCAGCTTTCAAGCAATTAAAGTCCACTTTCATAAACACAGTGTACAAATCAGGACTATAGATTTCTATTTTATGCTGCCTCAATCATTTTTAGTAGCACAGTCACGAATCACAATATGTAGACGTGTGTACAAACAACACACTCGCGAGTATATAGTATAGTGTGGAATCAAATCTAGCGATTGCACAGGCAAATGAATAGGATAGGACCATTTGCAAATTCGTTTGAATTCGTTTCTTGAGAGAAACTCAAGACGTGATCATATGGGTCTTGGTGGCGCGTAGAGGTATTGTGCCTGCTTGTAAATCCAAGGTACGCGGGTTCAAATCACCGCGCCGTCACCGGCCTCGTGCATGGCATCACACGAGACTAGCTCGCACAAGTCTCTCGATGACTTCTGAAGGTTTCTCGTAAGGGGGCAGCCCGTTGACAGAAATAACAATCAATTTTCATGAGAAAAACTGTATACATACCTTATCTTCTTTCACTGTGAAAAAATAAAATCCCACTGAAACTTCTACCATTAGTAGTTCCCGAATAATTAAATGTTTTAGGGGCTTTTAACATACTCTAACTCAGACATTGAGCAGGTTTGGACATACCAAGTGACCACGGAATATGAAATATTTCACGGAGATGATATGAGATAATGAGAGGGTAGCAAAACATTCGATAATTTTTTTCATTTTCACTTACATCCTGTGTATTTTCGATACAGTTCTGATCTAACAAAAGTCTTGAATTTTCTGGAAACAATGCAGTCAAATCCTGTTGGGTATTCGCTAGAACAGTGCTTTCATAAAGCTTTTCTCGGTAACACTTCAGTAGGACACAACTTGATACTTAGAGAACTTGAAATTATATCTACTCAAATCTGGAAGGCAATAAGGGTGGTACGAAAGGTTGGGCGTATTATCTATCCTCAGGCTAAACTAATGAGACCAATGAGCCTGATGTTTTACCTATTGGAAACATCAAAAGAACTGATAAATAGACATATCAAAGATGGAATACTGGCCAGCATACCTTTATATGATAAGCATACAATGCAGAGCAGATGTTTAAATTAAAACTTTGATGTTGACAATTTTTGGTTTACAAAACCGCGACATATGTTTTGCTATACAATTGCTTCGTCCAGCAGAAGTATAATGAGATTATACGATGACTTTTTGTTCATTTGAAACAACTAATGCGGCGGGTGACAATGGCTGCCATTTGTGGCGACGCAAAACTCTGCGACAAAACACGAATCAATGCCATTGATTATGTTTCTTCACAGCCATATTTATTTTCTTCAATAAACCACCCTTTCATGTGTATTTTTTATATAAAATAGTTTCGTTGTTTACATGCATGTAACCTATATAAATTAGGGGGTAGTTTTGTACCTGCTATCTGTTTCCACGTTTCGACTGAATAAAAAGATGATGGTAATAATAATGTCTATCACAATCAACAGAACATAAAGTAGAATTGAATATAGAGAAAAAAAATTATAGATTGACGAAGAAATGGTGAAGAGTCAGCTTAAGCTGTTTTTAAATCTTACCAAAAAATAGTGATTATAACTTTCTCCAAAAATAGTAATTATTTTATTAAAAATGACGCCAGTTACGCGACTGAAGATCCTAACTTGCTAAAACAATTCATTTCCACAATATTTACGAAAGTTGTTCTTATACAGTGTGTCTTGCTTCTCACGAAAACACCCACATATATTCCTCAATTATTGGAGAACTCTACAAATTTTAGGATCGGTAGGTGTCTTGTCTGGTGTTGATATGAGTGACATACACTGCTCGTCAGAAGCGATGGAAATAGGCTTAAAATTGCAACGGCTTCAGGATCAGTTCTACTCCAATAATTAGGTAAGACACGGTGGTGTTTTCATGAAAAGTGAGACACACTGTATGTACGTTATACTGCCTACTCAATATATATATTTTTTTTGTGTGGGAATTTTTTTATGTTAATTGGGACCACTGGAATGCGTGAATTCTATTATTATTAGGTTAATGAGGCTAATCACTTAACAGACTTGTATCCGGAACATATACAGGATATCGTACAAAATAAAATAAGCTGGTACAACTCCCTGTTTTATCTTATATCATCTTCATTATTTTTATTTCAAGTTTACAAACTGTTCGAAATACATCGGTATTAGTAGTTTCCTGGATTGTTGTATTCTCAACACAGAAAAATTGGACAACCTCTTGTCGTATTTTTGGTGTCAATCTGACTGATGATTCATTAGCCTAACTTATACAGTGTGTCCGCATCCAATGCAGGCACTAACATTATTCAAAAATATACAGTGTGTACACCAAGTTGGCGATATATGGAAAACATTTTTTTATTTATATTTTTTGGAAAAAAGGTATTTTTTTTTATAAAAAGTTCTGCATATGCTAGAACCTGATTTTGAATAATCAAATCTTGAAATTTGTCACTTGTATATAAGTAGTGTCAAAAAATGTGAATTTGGTACTTGTACTTTTATTTGTAAAAACAGAAATTTTGTTTTATGATAATGAAAAATTACGTTAAAATATGTAATCTGCCATCTACGCTGAAAATTATGAAAGTTTTTTCTCAACAATAACACTTTAGTTTACCCATTAAAATAATAGCTCTCGTAGTGAAGGGGAATATTCGCGTACAAAGTAGGTAGCAGATTCAACTTAATTTCAATAAACATTTCTGTAGAGATGGGTCAAAATATAAAAAAAGTTCGTAAATATGTCCGAGTATTTGAACATGATTAATAAATCTGTCAATTGAATCAATTGTTTATAACAACTGTTTTCAATATTTTCACAAATAAAAGTACTTTCACTGTGACACTACTTTTATACGTTATACGTTTTTAGAACATAGAGAACAATTTTTAAAGAAAGCCTTTTTTCCTAAAACCAAAATGAAAACAGTTTTCGCATATGTCACCAACTTAAGTGGACACACTATACAGTATCGGAAAGTTATCATCTTGGGTATGGTGGTTTTATGAGAGCGTAAAGAATAGCTTGCTATATGTTGAGAGAGCATTACAATTTCTCCTCTAATCGCTGCAGGAATAGATATCGACGTGCGCTTTTATCGGTTTGTCGCATTGCCACGTAGTCCGTTACTGCGTCGGGTGGGGTGACAGAAGAGGCACACAGTGGTGCGTCTCTCTTGTTTATGTGGTATTATCATATCATTGCGTTCCTTGTTGCTCGCGTAGATTTCTGTCGATGCCCCAGATAAAAAGTTTCCGATACTGTATATGAAAATAAGTACTTACTCCCAAACAGTGGAGTTTTGGAAGATGCATATGCAATCTATTGGTTGTAATTATTGTAACGAGAACTCTGGCAACAAAAATATCCAACAATTCCTTTCAAAGTTGTTGATAACGTATAATGATACGATTGCAGATGGTGGATGATGAAATAGTTGTAAACTTAAATCTAAAAGCGATGGTTGACGTATTTCTAGTGGAATTCAGTGTTTTTCAAATTTACAAACCTTATCCATGTATCTCGCCAAACAATGAAAATGAGAGCAACCTTTGAGCATTTATTTATTTGCTATATGCATTTGAAGTTTGAGCATAATAAAGCATTTAAAAACAGTCCCTAATGTACCTAGACCTTTCTCTCTCGCTCTCTCTGCAATAAATACACATCTTCCATTATTCTACCACAGTAAAACTGTTTTTGAGAACTTTCAGAAAAATTTAAGTGTAAGGGTGGGCACAGAGTATAATAAATGAACCCATTCCAATAAGCCTTTGTATATATGTGTAAGTAGGTTTAGATATTTGCATATTATTTATAAACAGTTATATCCTACATTGTTATTATTGCAACGTCTTGTTACCTTTATGAAGTTATATTCTACATTGTTATAATTGTATTTCCTATTTGTGTTTTGGATAAAAATGTTTCATATGTTTACGATATGCAGAAATGAATAAAATGTTTCTGTGGAAATGAAATGTGTTTTTATAACCTGTTTCGTTTTTTTTTTCAATGTACCGAGAAAGTTCGATCTGCCACGTTAATTGGTTAGTGATGATCTGACTATACCTTTGCATGACAGATAGTTATTTCAAGAAAAAAAATTACTATCACAGATATATAGCATAATAGAAATTGCTTTACTATCAAAGTTTACTAACGTAGTCCTCTTCTGCGGTGTCCTGTACTTGAGGTGTCTCAAACTTTACATTACAGGTACTAGCAGGACTTTGGCTGTTACTGGTTGCCAGTCTCTTTAAGTAGTCTGCGACTACCTTGGACAAGTGGCGGTTTATCGTCCTATTCATCCGCTCTACTATTTCATCGGATTATCTCGTCTTTTGTATTATCGGCATTTCACACATTTCTTGAAACAGTTTGTACCCGAAATTTCTGCCTTGATCAGAATGTATCTCTGGTGAACCACCGTTTTTTCCATGACATCGGCGACGGTAATGGCTTCCTGGTTGAGCAGGGGATGGGCTTTTGCTCACTTACTGAAGTAGTCAAATATCACACGTTATGTACCAGTCCTGCACTCTTTGTGCACCAGTCCAACACATTTTATGCACCATTCATTGACGTCAGCTTGGCAATCGATTCAGTAAAAACGTTGCCTCAGTTTCTGCAGGGTCCTCGTCACTCCCAGATGTCTTTCGGCAACCCCATCATCTTGTCTTCTATTCTTGGATACAACTGTCTAACGTATTTTCCCTACTATCCTCGGACTCCAACACACGTTTCAGGATCCAAGTGATCAGGGTAAGAGAATTCCATTGGGCCCAGTAGGATTTAACGACAGGCGAATAACTAGCGATATCCTGCCACGAGAGTCTTCCATTACTCTTCTTCCAGCAGATGACTAAACCGAGATCTGAATCTTTCTCTTGGTCTTTCTGGATCTTGGTAATCCAGTTTTCATATACTGCCGTGGTCCTTCAAACTGTTTTCTTCTCTTCTGCTCGTCGGAAATGTGAGTAGTAATCTGGACATGGTCTCCGCGACAGAGCATCTGCCTTCTTATGGCTGGTCCTGTGGCTCAATGTTCGATTTTAAAGTCAAATTTTTGGAGTCTCTTGATTCAACGTGCCACTTGACTATCGGGATTTTTGAAATTTAAAAGCAATTTAAGGGCTGCATGGTCGTATTTGTCGAAGTATTCTACTCCTTTGACTACAGCCAATATTTCTCGCCTAGTGACACTGTGGCTGAAGTATCCAATGACTTTCTCCTGATCTATCTGGATCTGAGACAGGACAGCTCCAAATCACACGTTGTTGGCGTCCGTTTCGAAAATGAATTTTCCATTAGGCAAGACGTAGCTCATTTTTACTGCAACTGTTTGCCCTTCCGTGAGCCGTTAGTGATTTAGCGATGTTGGAAAGACCCAGCACATATCGGCGATAGTAAGTATATAAACTCCGGAGCTAGATACACTAGCTGCGGAGTATCTCTTTTGGATTGTGTCACTCTTTTCCTGCTTTGAACTTCTCAGCTACTGCTACTTATTCCCCAGAAATAACGTAACCGAGATATCGTACTTCTTTTTGAACTAGGTGAAATTTCTTGGGGCTCAGTTTGAATAAGTTTCTCAGTCGCAGGAATATCTCCTCCAGGTCTGACTACAACTTATCATCGTGTTCTATGAGAGCCATTTCAGAACCGTCTCCATCAATCTTTCAAGTATGACTGGAACATCACAAAGCCCGAATGGCATAACTGTGAACTGCCACAATCGTGAGCCGACAAAAGCTGTCTTTTCTCGGTCTTCTGAGGCCAGGTCAGCCTGTCAATGTCCAATCTTCAAATCGAGAGTCGAGAATATCGTGGGATGGGGAAACTATCCTTCTACATCAGGTTGTTCAGCTGACGATAGTATACGCAAAAACGTGTTGATCCGTCCTTCTTCACTAGTATGACTGAAGAGGAGCAGGGACTGTCGGATGGTATGATAACTCCTTCTCCATATATTCTCTTCTTTCTTGGCAAGATGGAGTCAGGTTAACAAAGGAAGGAAAATGTGACCTGTCTAGTGGTGAATTCGTTGAGGAAGTTATAAGCCTTGTACCAAGCCTCTGTGGCTTGGTACAAGCAATGTAAATTTTCCCTATCATTTGTTTATATGAATTTAATAATTGAAAAATCAATCATCAGAATGAAAATGCAAATTTTCACTTTCAGGTTTTCTTTTTGGTTAGGGCCTTTTCACAATATCTATTTAGTTCAATTTCCCAGCATGAATACCTCCCAAAAGGTTATCTTGAACAATGAAAAATAGCGACTATAGTTTGTCTTTTAGCCGCAGATGACTCCACAACTGATTTCATAAACATCTTGTTCATATTTTCGAATAAAAATCAAAACAGCAAGTGTTCTGCTCATTCGAGTTAAATATGCAATGGCATATTCTATGGACAAAATTTATTAATACGACAGCCTTTCCCTAACACATAGTAAAATGTAAGTAAGTTCTTATACGTTGTAATTTACAGAAGCTTCAATTCAATTTAGAGGCAGTTACAGGTATAGTCAGCAAGATGTGAAGTGCTATGCACGCATTCAGAAAAATGTTTGCCATTCAATATTTTTAATAAACTCTAATTAGCTCTGATGATTGAAGATCTTTCGATATATCTGTGGCTTGAAACAAGAACAAGCAATGTCAATTTGAACAATTTTTTAATTTTTTTTAACCAATGTAATTATAATGAATCTTTTGGATGCAATAGCAGAAAAATGTTTCTAGTATTTAACTCGAATGTTTTGATTTTTATTCGAAAAAGAAAAACTGAAAGTGAAAATTTTCAGTTTTATTCGGATAATTCATTTTTCAGTTATCAAATTCATAAAAACAAATGATAAGGAAATTGTTATTCAAAGTTATCTCACAGAAATTATTCAATTCATTCATGCAGAAAACGCACCTTTAGATCATCGAGGTCGGAAGAATTGGAAAACAGACTCTTGAGGAGCAATTTCATTTATCAAGGATGGAAATGATGGAAATATTATTTCTGCTGTGACACTTTTTTCAATTTTTAATGGAGAATGTTTCCCTTCTCAACTAGCTATATTTCAATACATCTACCTGATACTATTCATAAACCCGTATAAGCAACTGCATAGTATATGAACATGGAACACTTAGGTTTTATATGCGGAGGGACGCTAATTTGAAATCTCGCATCACCTAAAAAATTTCTTAAACATTGTAAACATTGTATAACAGCAAAAAACCAGCACTTTCTGAGATGTGTATAATTTTTTTACTAGATTATAAATTAAATACAATCAATCTAAACAATAACAACGCTCAAATATAATTACGGAAAACATTCACAACACTAGTAGTTTCTAATATCCAAAGCACTACTTTTCTTTCTTCGTCTCTTCAATAGCTTGATTTTCATTAGTACTAGTACTGGGAATGCTTTTTTGGGCTTCATCAGCCTCACCTGAGTAACCGAACTCATTTCTCCTAGCTTTATCAACAGGGTATATCCATTTTTGATACAAGAATATCAGAAACACAATATCATCCCTGAAACAGCCTATTCGATACATTGTGGGCATTTTAATAACAAACGCAAACATATCATCAATGAAGGTATTCAAGAATTTATAGGTCAACATTCTCCATGGCAAATGAGCCACAGACTTCAACTTGTAATTAATGAACAGCTGTGGTGTCATCATTATAAATCCGAACGTTAGTAAATACCCGTAAAGTAGATCTAGGACAAACGAGTACCAGCCTTTGTGTTCCAAATACAGAAGGGCATAGACACAATAACCCCCCAGAAGAGGAAAACATAACCAAGATAAATATTTGAAGGCTAGCTTATCATACACCATGGTACTAGATTCTGCATAAGAACTCTTATCTTTGAATGTCAACCAACCGTTCTCGAATTTAATATCTACCACTTTCCATATTTTCCAAAACTCAATCCCCAGTCCAACAAAGCAAGACACCCTTATGAGAGTATTGGTTTCGTTATCCATGACATACAACAAAACTACGAGTGATTGGAAAACTCCGAAAAATACCGACCGAACCGAGAGGCCTTCCAAGGAATTCCTGTTGTTCCAAAACTGAATATCGTTTTTGAAAGCCAGAAGTTCGAATACTGAATGTACGAGTGAAACACAAATGGTAATACCGAGAAGGTAAGGATTAGTATCCAATAACGTTTCTTTGAGGGTATCTTGTTCTTCATCTGTTTGAGTGGGTTCGCTGTCTCCAAACACATTCCAAGACTGTCTCATATGTTGAGCTGCATACAGCTGCCATTTGAAAAGGCTCAAAGGCTGGAATGTCAAATGCAGAGAGAAACTTTCATTCAGTGGCTTGTAGTCTCGGGCCATATTCCAGAAGTCATTGGGAAAAAGTACAGGTTTGTATTGTTTTCCATCTTCAGTGAATCTGATATACTGATCTAGCGGAGCAGGAACTGCGCCCATTGTCCATAACGTTTGGTCAGTGACCAAGTTTAGAGTGAAATTGGGATGCCAGTGGGACACAATTTTACCATCTTCTACTTCAATGTTTTCGCTTTCCCCGGTTAGTAAATTCTTTGTACGGCTAGATTTCAGTTTCTTGTATCTGAAAATAACAAATATTCAGTGAATTATTTCACATTCAATAAGAAAAGTTCAATATATACAGCATGTCCAAGATAAATATCTTGAGGATCTTGGTAACTAAGAGTTGCACAGTATGTTAAAGTGTCAAAAGGTTTCACAATTAAGAAGTCAATCAATAGATGCGGAGAAATTCCAAAAGTTTTGTTTATTCCGGAGATATTCGAAATAAAACGAAATTTGGCGATTAAATTTTTAATTTATTTTTATTTTTATGTTTGAAGATTTTGGAAAAACTAAAGGCACTTCAACTATAAAATGATGTTCACACAATCTCAATAGTATCCGGAAAAAAACGCAATTAAAAAAAACTTAAAGGAAATAAACTCACAGAAAAAAGCGCAATGTCATTTAAGCCCACAAGAAATATTCACAAGTGAGAAATTGCACACATGGATTAAATCTCACAAGGCAAAAACCTCTCATATATATGAGCACATAAAAAAACCCACATTTAAATTATAAATGTATGTTTAAGGAATAAAGGAATGCCAAATTTTAAAATAATAAGAAATGAACTACAATTATTAAACAAAAATTGTAGATTAGCTATTGTTCTTAAATAAGATAAGATAAGATAAGATAACTTGTCCTTTGTTTCATAATACTTTTCTACTGAATTGGCTACAATCGCGTAAAGTTTTCTATATTATCTTTTACTAGGTTTCCGTTGGTGAGCTTGAGAGTTCACCAATGTTAGCTTGTGACAAGCTAAATCTACTTTCAATCCATCAAGAGTCCACAAACTCGGATGACGCAATATAGCAAAAAACCATCGTTAAATCTATCAATATCAGGAAAAGTATTTGCAAGTATATTGAAAATATTTTGCACATCTTTTAATGGCACAAACGACAATACTGCCAACAACTTCAACGTTAATTTTATGTCAACGTTAGACCTACTGCAATCGTTTTTCTTATAATACTTTGGCACAAATGAAAATAGCAACCTTTGAATTTGGCTTCTGGAAATGTCGATCAGCATTCATACAAGCCTACTCGAAGTGTAGAACCTTTTCAGGCGCCATATTTGGAACCAACCAAACTAAGTGTTTACACACTGTTAACAGTGACACTTTTGCGCACATGTGCGTAAAAAAAATCACCTGTACATAAAATCATCACCAGTGTGTAAAGATAATGTTTTTACAAATCTCGATACTTCCTGTTGCCTGACTAGTAAGTACTCACTAACCTTTCTTAATTTCATAACCTCAAAATTCAATTTCAATTTCAATTCAATTCAAATTCAATCAGAGTATTTACTTCCAGGTAAGCACTGAAGATGACGCAAGTCGAAAGCGCTTTGCCATAAATAATAAATTTATACACTTATATACAAATTCTTCGCTTCATTCATATAATAACTGTCAAAGAAAAAACTTAGTATGATACACTTTCGTAAAGGGATTTTTTCAGCACTTCCCGGACGATTTTTCTTTGAGAAAGTACGTACTTCTCGGACTAGTCCGGGAAGTACGTACTTTCCGGACTAGTCCGGGAAATGCTCGAATTTCAACAAAAATATTTATATAAATAAAAATTAGAATGTTTCTGTTAGTACCTATCTTCTGTTCGCATTTCGATATTTAATACAAACAAGAATTAAAATGTTCGAAATTTTCTTCTACAAAGAAATATAAAATATAAATATGTCTCAATTTGTTATTCTACACGGTTGCCGAAAAAATTGTGTACGCAACACGTCCGAAAACAGTTTTTTTGAACTCGCAGACTTCCAGGACTCGCTACGCTCGTCCTAGAATCTTGTCCACTCGTCCAAAAAAACAGTGTTTTCCGGACTTGTTACGTAAATTACTATTTTGTATGAGAGTGAACTTGTATCATAAATAGCTATTTTTCATATGCTATTTTCATATGCCTAGCACACGTCCAATCACGAAATTTTCATTTTTTGAGCTCAAAACTGACATAATTTTCAGTGGTTAAACTCTATATACCTTCCAATCGTTAAAATGAGTACGCCATACAACATCTGCGATATCACCTGGTCTCAAGTCTTGACAAATTTGAAATTTATATGGCTTGATGTTCTTTTTTTTCGTAAAATATAATTCGTTGTTGATTTAGCTACTCCAGTCTGGTCTTCAATTTCTCTAGTTGAAATTTCTGTGTTTTCAATGACTGATTGTACACTAGGTATTCTTCTTATTCAGCAAATGTTTTTTATCGGGATGGCACAGGTTTATTAAATGAACCATTATTTTAAGTGGTTCGGATATTTGTTGTAAGTGTTCGGCTTCTACAGAATTTCAAGATAGGCCAGCATATCAAAAATTTTTCCTTTGTCAAATTACCACTTTCCATTTTAATGTAGAAAAATCGAATGCAATGACAACAACAATAAAATACTCATTCAAGAAGAATTTTTTTTATTATTACTGACAGCTATTTATGTAGCCATGGATTGTTTTTAAGCCGCATCAGTTCAAAATTGTTACTGAATAAAAGCATGAGAAAACATATTGTACCGTTCGTCGTTGTATTCACAATGAAAAAGTGTTCTTTTTAGTAACCAATAAAATAACAAAGTTGATGATGGTTTTTTCGAAACAAAATGTGGTACGAAAATTGTGTCAGCACAATTTTACATTGCAAAAGAAGTGAAAATGAGAAAGTGTCTTTGATTTTTATTTTTAAACTCTTCAAATAACTTCAGAAGAAAATAAAAGCACAATCACCAAATTTCGGTTTTTCCGAGAATATCTCCAATCTATGTACAAGATCCCTTTTTGTTCATCCTTATATTGGGTACGGCAGATGGATTCATAAGCTTTTTAGAAAATTGTTTCTCATATACAGTGATAAATAGAGTAACGGATAAAACTATTTTCACGTCAATTTGAATTTTTTTATAGACCTTAAAGTGTGCCAAATCTTATGACCGGGAGCAGTTGACCCAGAAAAGCATACCCTCCTTTGACGTTTTTAATTGATTTTGTGTCTCAATTTAGTGCCATAACGTTGAAATAGGGAACACACATGATTTCAGTTTTTTGGTTTTATGCATCAATTCGGGTCTCAAAAATCATATTTAGTGAAAATTATTCCTCAAATCCTATTTTTCCCCAAAACTTTAAGGTTTGAAATTGCTCTTAGATTTAAACACGATTTGACCTTGACGTCGAATAACTTCCCCCAAAACACTGGCGCTCCTTGTGGTTGTTTCCGGAATATTGGGTAATTTTGACAGTTTAAGGCAAATATAACACAGCCTTTGAGAGCCCTCTAACAGTGAAAGCTTGAACTGTGTGAAGTAACGATGCATATATCCGTCAGACGCGCTAGGAGTACGTTTTCAAATGGGATGAAACGAAAAATTCTGAGTATGTCACTTAGAGCTTCTAGGATGGTAATGTTCATGTACAAACAAAAATATATCAGAACAGGGACACATGCCTGTTCCCTATTGATCTGACTACACTGAATAGCATAATAAAAATTATATTATTATCATCTTCTTTGTTAGTGTACTTGAGAGGCCATAAACTTCATTAATGATATGACATGTTTAGCAACATAAGTTTCAAAGCCTGCTATTAACAATAATTTGTTTAATATGAATATGTATCTTAAATGTGCTTAGAAAACAAAGATTAACAATATTATAAATAACTGTTGGTTTGGAAATTTTACTATTCAAACTGATAAGCGTTTAAAGGAGCACAGAAATAAGTGATAACAATATTTACAAACTTGTGAAAATGTGAAATACAGTGTGTTTTGTGGAGACCAAGTCAAACTTAAGCGGAATGTAGATCAAACCTACCTGCAGTGAAAAAAATCACACTCAATAAAGTATACCGTTTTTTGAAATATTTTAATTTATTTAAAATTTAATTTAAATTTAAAACATTGAATATATTTTAGAGGAGAATTGTGGAAAATGTTTTTATTAGTAGTGATTTTTTTATGAAGTGAAAACAAAATATACCGGAATAATGCTACACATTACATCAATAAATTGCCCATTTTATGGTGATTTCAAATTGGTATAACACAAGTGATTTGTTATCAGTAGTAATAACCCAAGGACATTGATAATTATAGCAGATTCCAAAAGCTTGTTGCTTGGAAACAGACCGCCGCCAAAGGCGGAGGTCTGTTATTAATGACTACGTTTATCTCGACGGTCTATCAGCTTCAAAGTCGATAGGATTGAGTCAAGTTAAACCACCCTTCATTTTATGTCGCAATATAAAGTGGATCGAGAAATCCTATGCTTCAATCCGATTGAAAAAACCTAACTTCACAGCAATATGTCCAATTTCGTAACGTGAAATTTCTTGTCCCGCGAATTAATTTACGAATGGTTGTTAAAAATATGCTAAACGCTAAGGCTGGTTTCAGAATAGGCGGAACGCGAAGCGCGGAAATGTCAAATTTTAAATTTAGGCCAATCCAGCTGGGCTTGAAATTAAATTCTAATATTTGGATTGGCCTAAAATTGAAATTTGACATTTCCGCGCTCCGCGTTCCGCCTAGTCTGGAACCAGCCTAATCCTTTCCTCATCCATGTAACACACAAAAAACGTTTTTCCTTAATCAGTTTAATGAAAAAACTGCTCTCTTCTTTGGACAATACGTTCTTTTTCTTCATTATTATTTTTTTCTTCATTTTGAGAAAGAGAAACTCATCCTATTACAGACAATTCAGACGATAAACAACCAATCTGAATTTTGCTACTTTCACCTGACGTTTGTCAATTTCAAACCCGTTTAACTCATAATGTCACTTCTCTTCAAGGCGATCGTTTGGGTCCAATCCTATATTTTATCGAATTGATTTGAGTGGTTCAATTCAATCCGAAAACTGTTTATATCGATTAACTGGATCGGATCCAGTCAAGTCAAACCCATTTTGAGGGGATCCAAAGTTGTGAGATAAACGTAGTCAATGTTCGAGGGTTATTCGGATAGAAAATTTTTTGCTAATTGATAACTTCAACATTGCAATAGTCTATAAATGCTTACCATAAAAATTTGTTATTGTACACAGTAAGTATATTTTGACATATTTGATACGAAAATTTAATTAATCTTCAGTATCACAACCAAATCATGTTATCACTGACATTTTAACGTTATTGAATATTTGAAACTTCAAAATCGAAGTAAATCAAAATATGTATATCCATAGCAATGTTGTTTTGATTGGTTGAATTCAATCACATGACTTCAGTTTAACTAATATCATTGGATTTCCGCTTGAAAAATTTTCAGTAGTAATAACCCAAGGACATTGATAATTATAGCAGATTCCGAAAGCTTGTTGCTCGGAACAGACCGACGCCGAAGGCGGAGGTCTGTTTTCTATAAGCAACAAGATTGAGGAAGTTGTTATATTTATCAATGTTCGAAGGTTATTCGAATAGAAAATTATACTTTACAACATTGCAATAGTCTATAAATGATTTCCATACAAATATGTTGTTGTAAAAAGTATATTTTGATATATCTGATAAGAAAATTTCATCAATCTTCTCGTCAGTATTACAACCAAATCATGACATCACTGCCATTTTGACGTTATCGAATATTTGAAATAAATCAAAATATGTATATCCATAGCAACGTGCCTGGAGAGTGAGAGTTATTTAGTAATTTATTGTAGGTTAGGTGACCTACCCTGTACTGACTAGTCTGCAGGTGGTCCCCCTGTACGAATCAAAACAAAATTCTGCAATTTGGTTACAGGGAGCACCTGCAATTGTTTCCTCTGCAACAAGGTGCATTGCACAAGTATCTGTTAGATATAATTTAATACCAGTCGTGGTATTAGCCACGGGAGTAGTTGTTTTCTGGCAGGTATTTGCCACAATTAGCCTACGTTGTAGGTGTATATGGGTATAAAAAGGGTAAAATATCGGTCGGCGATGACTATAGTTATCACCAGTTACTTATTTGTGATTGAAAAATTTTAACCAAAACATAATCAACTTGGATTTTGATTTGTACCAGTTAATTTGACCAACCTCCTCAACATCATTCAAAAGACATCGATGATATCCTGATGAGCTTTCTGAGGAACTCAAAAACATAACTTTGAAGACATGCACATATCAATTATTGTTGGTGACAAATGGTAACCTAATCCCATCTACGGCATCTCCCTCCCAAACAGAAACAAAAATATTTTGTATTTTGCGTTTGTTAAATTTACTAATTCACATAGAAAGTAAAAAAGTGATTGTAAGAAGAATGGCAATAATTTTTGCTGTCTTCATTTGTATTCATGCCATCATGTTGGTATTTCTTACTAAAACTCACACCAGAATTGATAATTAGATCCAATATTGGTGAATTTTATTGTTCATTTACTCATAAATTATTGATGAATTTCATAGGATATTGTAAATTCCCAATAAGAAGTATTGAAAGAAGAAACATTCTTTAAATATTTATTCTTTGAACTTTCAATAATAATAATAATAATAATAAATGCTTTTATTGTAAGGATACTCAGTACAGATACTTAACCAAAAAAAGGCAGAATTCAATCTCCGCACATGAAAAATCATTGCAGAGCCTTGCTCTTCCATCCAACCATTTGTACTTATTAGTATTATACTAAACATTTCATTCCATGCACCTATATTTTACTTACTTTGCCGATTATGATGATCCTACCATTTTTTATTCTTTTTATTCTAAGTTTATTTTTTATTCCATTTACATTTGTAGTGAATACTTCAATTTATCTTCATAAAAAAATAACTATACGATATACAAATTATAAAGTTGAAAATTTAGAGCAATAATATCAGTCATACATATGAACCTGTGTTACTGATAAATTGCACCAATGATTTGCTTTTTCATTGTGGTTTTTATTTCCTCCCTTAAATTGGTTAACAAAACAGGAAGCACGATAAATTTCATTTAAACTCATAGAAAATAAGGTAATCAATCATGTTATCATGAGAAATTAGTTCTCACCATTAATTTCAATTTTATTGAAACCTTGCAATGCCAACATTATCAAATTGAATCATTTCATGTTATTAGCAGATTAAAATTAAATTCATGGGAATACCCTCTATGTGAACATTTCATTAACTCAATTTTTTTTGTAATCAGATCCATTGTTGGTGAATCATATCATATGGTGTAAATCTGTGAGTCCTTGAACATTCTTCTACTACTTATATACTTAAAATTATCAGAAAACAAGCATTGTCATTATTTTAGCTGATACTGATGAAAACAAAGATATACCAACCTATTCAATTGCTTCATAACTGAGGACATTTGATTTTGTGCATAGTTTTTCGAGCTTGGGTCTGGACTATATCCAGACCTTATCAAATAGGCATGTAGAAACAGAGATCCATTATTTCTCATATTTGGAGTAATTGGCACATCTTTTTCAAACACATAGGAGCCATCAAAATTAGGTCCCGAGGCCCAATCACCATACCTCAATCCTTCTTTAATCCAAAACAAATTTGAATGGTGATAATTATTCATTGTTTCATTTTCTGATAAGTAAATATATAAATTCATCATTGTACCATCAGGAAATATGTTTATCGCTGCAGTCTGGGGAACTTTATTTGCCCCTTGTTCAGTAGTTTTTGGGGGTTGTGGAGCTTTGAAGAAGGAAAATATGAAATACATGATTAATCCTCTGACAACCAGAGATTTCAGTGCGGCAAGAAAAGATTCGAGTTTGGTAGGTGGCCTTTGGGCCTGTGGATCTGCAGGTTGTCCATTTTGCTGAAAATTAGTGAAAATTAAGTGTGTGAACATGGTGTGATCAGGTCGAACTTACAATAACTTCGTTTGATGTTTCACCTGTGGGAGTAGATGGGGTTAGAACTGAATTGCCTGTTGTATTGGGAACAGATTCTTGGGTGTCCCCCATTTTTTATAATTTTATTTTTATTCTAAAACAGCCATCTACCTACTTTATACGTTTCTACGGAAAATTAAATGAACGATATGCAAATTTAAATAGGAAAAGATGGCAGAGTCACATAAATTTTGATGACAACTAAAACTGTAAAACTCCAAACTCCACTCCGTTTACTTAACAACTTAACGTCTCTACGTCCCCACTTATGCCATAACACATTGACATTTGACAGTGACATGACAATAATCACAGTGACAGATGACACGTGATAGTCTGAACAGGGACGCGTTCCTATAAGCCAACTTTTCATTATTCTATCCGTTCCTAACCTCTATCGATTCAATAGAAACTTTATATATATAAGCTTATATACCACTTATATACCACTAGTGGTTATTCTGTAAGCTTTATGTTAATTCTTACCCATTTAACATATTAAGTTACACGTTTATATAATTTTTACAAAATAAACAGATATGTTAATATGTGTGAACATGCATGAACATATACAGGCCATACAGATTGCGGATATAACACTACATTCATATATTATTTACAAAATGGTCAGATATTAAATATATATGAAAATTAGCATCCATTAAAAATTAGCATAAAGCTTGCAGAATTATCCCTATTCAGTACATATATACAGGGTATCCCAGAATAAAAGGGACAAACTCCAAGGGTAGAATCCTCACTTCATTTCAAGTTCCAATAAACATATACCCCAAAAGGAGTATTACCCGATGAGTTACAGGGTGTTGAAAGCGACACAAAAAAATATATTTTTCAGAATAACTCAATAAGGGCTAAACTTTTCTTAATGGAATTTGGTGTGTCAGTTATGTCACTTAACAGCATTCAGTTTTATATTTCAAGGCGAATCATGTGTTTGTAACTCTAAACAGGGGCGTACGGCAGATGGGTACCCCTATTCGCCCCTCTCCAACTTTCACGCCACTGGTTTCAACTGCACTTCGAAGCGTCCTCTGGTAACTTCTGATGTCGTTTGTAAATTGTGATGATTTAAGTTCGAGTTTCATGACCAACTTTGTTCGATTGAAAAATCAACTGTATCTCCGCCATTTTTCATCAACCGATTTTCAATTTTGAAGAACAGTGTATTCTTTCTTTCACAGTGTGCTCTTTCTGATAATGAAAAATATGTACAGGGTATCATTTGAAAAAAAATTGGAGTCACTTTCGGTTAAACCGGAAGTGGTAAATTTTCAGTAGAGGGGTCAAAGTATACGTATGCATATTCAAGTACTATAGCGACACACCAAATTTGAAATCTGTATTTTCAAAACTATAGAAAAATTGGGGGGCGTACCTCACCTCGTGGTCACCCGGTATATATTATAATTTTTATGGTTGATTCCCAGAGGTGAAATCTGTTTATGTTATTGATTAAATGATTATGGATTGAGAGCTTTGTTCAACTTCCAATGTTAGTATGTATCAGTTTGGGTCAAATCTGCTTGCAAGCTGAATTAGAACCATTGCTTCTTATCATACTGCGACGAGTTAAGTTCAGTTCCGATGACGTAATATACATTTATATAAAAAATGGTCTCATTCCCCGCCACGAAAAAACTTGAAAAATCTGGCGAAATTATAATCTAAAAAAAAAACATAAAAATATTGAAAAATATCGGATACTCGAATAATTCAAATTTTTTTTACAACAAACTGATATTTGTGCAACGTTCCCCAATATCAAGGACACTATTTCAATTGCTCTGTATAACTAACTCTAACTAACTAAAATAATAGTCGTTTTCGATTGGCGTTTGGTTCTGGTAGTGGTTGACATAAAAATGACAGCGGTTTACTTTCTGGTACTGTTAATGACGTCATAGTCGTAGTCATTGGTTAGTGGTTGCGGTAATCAATCACACATTCGTTTCATTATTCACTATGACGTCATTAACATTATCAGAAAGTAAACCGCTGTCATTTTTATGTCAACCGCTACCAGAACCAAACGCCAATCGGAAACGGCTTTTCATGCATACGAAATCCGACAATCCGATGGTACGAAAATGTTCTCATTGGTTGAATTGGTAGGCGTGACAACAATTCAACCAATCAGAACATTTTCGTACCATCGGATCGTCGGATATCGTATGCATGAAAATCCAACCTTAAACCAACAAACTGAAGTATTTACAAAAGTATTTATAACGAAAACTTATTAGTATGGATATCGCGATTCTGATGTTGCATTTATTGACTGGTTTGCGCGAAGGGTGCGACGCATCTATATAATTATTTGGTTGAATAACAGATACAATGTAGATATGGTTATGGTGTTTCTTGTAATAAGCAGTAATGTATCACTTATTTCAATTGTTTTCTCATTATCAATCGATTTTTGGATAATAAGTTGAGTTTATGATATTCTCTAGTATTCATAGTTTCACAATAAGTCAACTCAAAATGTCGGCAGAAGTCTGAAGTTGCATTACTAAGCGTATTTGCTCAGTGCTACAATGCTGAAAATGTACTATCAGAACAGAATTACCCGAATATGTATGTGTCCCAATCAAATGATATGCGTAAATTTGTAACGACTAGACTTCCTGTGTGGACCAATCATAACAGTCTTTGTGGGGTTGGTTATGGCGAGGGCCTTATACATGTTAAGTCCGTATTCATTCGGGTAGTTTCGTGTATGCCCGCTCATTTCATTGGAATCAAGTTGTCATTCTTCGTTTGTATTATGGTCCTCCTTACTCTAAATGTAAACAAACTGACGATAACATTTCACCACCCGTCACCCCCCACGCTCTCAAATTGTATAGAAAAGAATAGTTCATGTTCACTTCAAAACAGGTATATGTGTAGGTATATATAGGCAGGGCATCTCTATGTCTTTCTTACTCTGAGATTCTGCACTGTTCAGCCACAGAATTCTTTACCTACACAGAAGCGCCATTCAAGCATACCGCCAAAACAAATTATCTTTTCACTGACGTAATGTTTGTCATTTTTTTATCTGGGTACCCCAATGTGAGTATAGGGTGAGTGAAGTAACTATCAAACAAGAACTTTATAGAATTACGCAAGTCCGCTTATCAGATATTTCCACCGATCTGTAATATCTGATTATAGGTCAGTGGATATCTCCACAGGCGGATCACTTCCAATTTTTTTCAATCAACAGTTTGAATTAACCGCCCTGACAAACAAAAGATCAAAGCGCCACATTTGAGTGACACTTCTGTGTAGGTAAGTTGTTCTGTGATTCAACATTTGACATTGACAATACCAAAGAGTACTCTTTGCAGTGTTGCCGATTAGTGTATAATTATACGATTTTCGTATATTTTGGCTTCAGCGTGTATAATTTTCGAACGCTCAAAATGGTAGTATAATTTCGAGAAGAGATACATTAATTCATTATGATGTTGATTGTTAGACGACTGATGATCTGGCCAATTGCACCTCACTGGAAGTATTGGCCAATAAACGAAAGAGAGAGAGAGAGAGACGACTGATGATTGATTTCGATTCAAGATGTCAGTGGGGTGTAGTGCCCAAGAGTACGAAACTTATTCTTATAGGAGTCGGACCAAAGATTAAGCTACTCTACTCTTTGGTCGGACGTTCTTCTATCTTAAAGTCATTTTGGAATCGGTTATTCAAAATAACCGAGTACATTCGCCTTGTTATGACGTCAGCAACAGAACCGTTGTCAAAAACACTGGAATTTTCGAGACCAAATCGAGAACTGCAGGGTGTATAAAACCGTATAATTTGGTTATAACTGGTGTATAATTTGGCAATTTGGCTTTGGCAACACTGACTCTTTGACAATACATATATGTTTATATTTCAGTTTTTCACGTTGGCTGTTTGTTCGTTTGTAGGCTGTTGCCGCTGTTGGCTCTATTGATAAATGTCGTTGTGTGAGTTTGAACGTTTGAAGCTTTGGACAATTTGAAGATTCTCTGGATGAGAAGTGAAAATCGGAAAAAGAATCAGTTTTCAGCCCAATTTCCTGCTTGAAACATTTTTTATTTGTATTACTTTCGAGGTGACCATCACTAAGTGAGGTAGGATACTCAAAGGTAAATTGTGTTTATTTGAAATATAAACAGTTGTGTATAGTATAACGAAGAGACCACCCAACATATACTATTCAATAATTTCGTTGAATTATTATCAATGCTATTTTATCTCACTTGTATCATGATATACTAGTTTTTTATTTGAGTCAGATCTTTGAGGGAAAAGTTCAATAAATATTTTTTGCTCAGAAAATCATTATTTGACTATAATATAACTGGCCTCTTTTTGCTCATGAATTTCACACTGTAGATGTTTTATCAAGCCACACAAATTCACTTTAAAAATAACGAAGTTCACACATTCCCCTGTGAGTTCTGGTCGACTGTGTAACACAGCCAGTCTTAAAAAAGATATTTTTTTAGTAGATGCAAAAATACCAACAAAAAAAACATTATGGCGATGAAATTGGAGTTATTGTCCATCCCATCTCAATTTGTTAATGAAGTAGTAACATTTAATGATAATTCACATCACAAATTCTGATTAGGTTGGAAATCTGCCAAAAAACTGTTTTTTTAATAGTGTAGGCAACTTTCATACATTAGTTAATGCACTAAGCACTAGTAACAAATGTATGATATTTGCTCATGTTATAACTGACTTCCTGCTCATTTATTAATACCCATCATTACATGATTGTTTCATAAACTACTGCTTGTGTTTCTTTTTACAATTTTAGGAATAATATATAAAAATAGTGCTAGAATATATACTTCTTGCTTGTTGAGGAATGCATTTCATTATAGACTAAGAGCTGGCAGGATAGATCAAACATCATTTTATAACAAATGGATCACTGTATATCTGGTCTGGCGTTTTCATACACGTAAATTCAATAGTATAATGTAAGTTTAAACCAGTCTGGTACTATCTTAACTAACAGTAAATAATCTGGCACACTTTTAGATTATTGTTCATATCACATATTCATTGAAAATGAAAAAAATAAGCTGTTATGGTATTATGTAATTTTGTTGAATTTTCACTAGGTTTCAAACCCCTCTCCCCCAAACGCAACAGAACCCAGTTGCCAGACTGACATAATGGTATTAAAAAAACATGCCAAAACACAACGAAAGTTATCTTATTCCTTATAAAATTGTTTTTAAAATTGTTTTTTTTTTCACTTCTCATCACTAAGTTATAGCTTCTACCTTGTTATGAAATTACTGGTTTTTTCTATTTTAGATGCCGCGTACAAAAGTTACAAAGAAAACTGCCCAACAACAGAAACAAACCGAGGATGATGTTGAAAATGGAAAACTTCTCATTTCTCAGTACAAAAATATGGTTCTAAATTCAAGTAAGTATGACTGAAATCACAGTGGAATATCTGCTTGACAAATCAAATCAAAATCAAAAAAGGTTTAATACAACAACAAATAAATATATAAAATGCATTAAAACTCACTTCTGATGTGATCAGAGCAAGAAGTAGTGAAAACTCCTGGGTGAACCAAGAAAGAAAATGTTACTCTCAGTATGTAAGGGACTGGTGATGGGGGAGAGTTATTGAAAAAAAAATCAATTTTCTGGGAAAACGACATTGTAGAGTTTTTTGGATTGGATATTCTTTTTCGGGAGATTGAAATACATAAAAATACTCACAAAAATAAAGCTAAATAACACTAAATAAGCAAGTAAAAAGTAGCATATGTACGAATAGAGGTATGAATATATGTATTTCACATTGCTGGCATCATACACATCACACATTAGAAATTATATGTTTTATTTCCTTTTTGAATAGCCCAATGGATGTTGAGAATAGATCAATTTTATCATATATCTGATTAAACTTTCTGCACATCGAGTGAACTGGAGATTTCAGTAGTATATTCGTTCTTGGAGTAGGCAGATAAAAACAAAGTGAACTTCTACTGGTCAAGCGAGGTGCATAAAAGTTTAATTGAGACAATAACTCTGGACAATCAATTTGGTAGTTTGTTAGTTTATATATAAATATGCAAGCATAGTATGTTCTACGGTCTTCCAAAGATAACAGTGAAAATCTGTTTAACAAAATATTATTGTCTAAGCCTTGTTCAGGATAAATTCCATCAATTCTGTATACAATATACTTCATAAATTTTCGTTGAATGGATTCGAGCAGATGAATGTGATTCAAGTATATTGGAGACCAAATCAGCGAGCCATATTCTAAGCGTGTTCTTACATAGGAGTTAAAGAGAGCAATGAGGCTATCTACATTTTTGAAATCTTTACAATTTCTGAAAATCAGACCAAGCATTCTTTTAGCCGCCGATGCAGTTTTGCTGATATGTGTTGAGAAGCTAAGCTTGGAGTCAAAATTAATGCCAAGATCTTTCTTTACGTCACACCGATTCAAAGAGATTTCATTTATTGAGTAACTGTATTCCACCAATTTAATTTTCAAAGTATAACTTTTGTAATGACATTTTTGTATGTTGAGGGGTAATTTGTTTTTTTCACACCAGTTTGCCAAACGGTCCATATCATTTTGTAGTAGTTTACAGTCATTCTGAGATTCAACAATCCTAAATAATTTCAAATCGTCGGCAAACAAAAGAATGTTGCTTGTTATATGTTCACCTATGTCATTCACAAATAATGAAAAAAGAAGAGGCGCTAAATTGCTTCCCTGAGGTGCACCGCTGGTAGAAATGAAAGTTGGTGATTTATGGGCACGGTACTCGACATATTGTGACCGATTACTGAGGTATGATTTGAAGAAATTGAGTAGGTTAATGTCGAAGCCAAGATTATTTAGTTTAGATATTAGTATTTTATGGTCCAACTTGTCAAAGGCCTTTGAGAAGTCTGTATATATAGTATCAACTTGAGACTGGTTATCAATAGCATTGCTGATAGTTTGCGTAAAGCACATCAAATTAGTGATAGTTGATCTTTTAGATATGAAGCCGTGTTGTTCAAGTGATATTTTGTTTTTAACACTGGGAAATACTCTATTATAGATTGAGATTTCAAAGGCCTTTGCAAAGTTTGATAATAAGGTGATTGGACGGTAGTTTCTTATTTGATTTATAGCTCCAGATTTGAATATGAATGAATTCACATACCCACAGCTATGTATTTCTATCTCCTGAAAAAGAATATCCAATCCAAAAAACTCTACAATGTTGTTTTCTCAGTAAATTGATTTTTATTTGGCATACTCTCCCCCACCACACCCCCTCCGACGGGGCTACAAATTAATTCATATACCCTCAGCTATGTATGTCAATCTCCCGAAAAAGAATATCCAATCCAAAAAACTCTACAATGTCGTTTTCCCAGAAAATTGATTTTATTTCGATAACTCTTCCCCATCACACCCCCTTTGACGTGACTACAAATGAATTCATATTCCCTCAGTTATGTATTTCAATCTCCTGAAAAAGAATATCCAATTCAAAAAACTCTACAATGTTGTTTTCTCAGTAAATTGATTTTTTTTCGACATACTCTCCCCCACCACACCCCCTCCGACGGAGCTACAAATGAATTCATATACCCACAGTTATGTATTTCAACCTCCTGAAAAAGAGTATCCAATCCAAAAAACTCTACAATGTCGTTTTCCCAGAAAATTGATTTTATTTCGATAACTCTCCCCCATCACACCCCCTTTGACGGGGCTACAAATGAATTCATATGCCCTCAGCTATTTATTTCAATCTCCTGAAGAAGAATATCCAATCCAAAAAACTCTACAATGTTGTCTTCCCAGAAAATTGATTTTTTTTTCGACAACTGTCCCCCATCACACCCCCTTCGACGGGGCTACAAATGAATTCATATACCCACAACTATGTATTTCGATCTCCTCTGAAAGAATATCCAATTCAAGAAACTCTACAATGTCGTTTTCCCAGAAAATTTATTTTTTTTGACAAACTCTCCCCCACCACACCCTCTCCGACGGTGCTACAAATGAATTCTTATACCTACGAATATGTAGTCTACCTTCCTTAAAACAAATCTTCCATCAAAAATGTTCTACAACGCCCTTTTAATACTAAATTTATTCATTTAAATAATATCACCCCCATTTCACTATTTCTCATAGCATAAAAAATTACCCTTATACTCATATCCCATGGTAATCAACCTTCTTAATGTGATGGAGCCATTGAGAAATGTTTAATTCATCATTCAAATATGAAAGAAAAATTTTACCAACCGAGTTAAGTTTTTCTCAGTGTACATTTGTGGATGTGGATAACTTCACATCCGTATAAAAATGGAGGTATAACTTTCATCAGTGGCGGGTGTACTGTAAAGGACCCTTCAGAAATTGTTGACATTTTCAAATCACATTATGATTTGATCAGCAACACCACCCAAGAGTATCATAAACGTGAACTAATTAAGTACTCTCTTTTTTAGGAACCTCTGCCAATGATATAATAAGTGTTTTGCATGCATTACATCCTAAATACTCATGTGGTTTTGACAATTTTGATAAAGTCCCAGATTTTATTGGTAATGTTTTGCATTATAAATGAATGTTTTTGACTGGTACTTTCCCAGATGATTTGAAGATTGCTAAAGTCTGTCTGCGGGAATATACTTTGATCTGTCAAAAGCCTTTGACTAGTTGATCATGAACTTCTGTTGAAGAAACTGGATGACTTTGGAATTAGACGTACACCATTAAATTTATCTCGAAATGTATTAAGGTCCTACCTTGAAAACATATTTCAAGTTGCGATTATGCAAGTGGGTAAATTATTCACATCAGAAAAAACATTAATCAAGCGAGACGTACCACAGGGATCAATCCTGGGTCTCCTTCTTTTTCTCCTGTACATTAACTCTGTACCATCTTTTCTATACAGTTCAAACTGCCAAACATTACAATTTGTTGATGATACATTTGTTATTAAAAACAGCACCAATATTAAGGACCTTGCTGACTCGGCATCAAGTGTGGCAAAGAAAATGGACGAGTGGTGTACAAAGAACTCTCTGAATTTGAATTCTGATAAAACTGGACTTATAATGTTCAACCTGACCAAAAATATATTTGAATCTCCGTATGTTAGATTGAATGGAAAATCAGTGCCGGTGCTGCCATCTATAAAATTTTTGGGGGTGTATATTGACTCTAATTAATTACATTTGGATACTTTGGCCAACAGACTGGCTTTGGTCTGTGGTGTAATTAGATAGCTGAGAGAACAGGTGTCAGAATATGGAATGAAATTGTATTATTATGGACATGTCCAGTCAATCATCTCTTATGGAATACTTTTTTGGAGTTCCAGGTCAAACGCAAATAAAATATTCATATTGCAAAAACGAATATTGAGATGTATTCTTGTCTTGTTTATAATACCTCCTGCATGTCATATTTTGCAAATCATGGGTTATCGACAGTACCTTCTTTATACCTTTTATCTCTGGTTACTTTCATAAAGAAACACCAATACTTGTTCTCTACAAATGAAGATGAATATCCAAAATGAATATGTTAACTTGTAACGGGGCTGACCTCAGGATTCCACATCACAAAACTGCCTTTTTTAAACTGAGTACTGAATACAGAGGAAGGCTTATATGCTGTCAATTCAGTTGAAAGATATTAGCATCATTCAGAAATTCAGAGGTTCAGTCATTTTCTGTCTGTTGAGCAAAGTTTTTATATTTACAACATGTTGAGTCCGTGAGGTGTGTATTTTTGTAATGTTTTACTCATTATGTTACCTGATCAGGGTATTTTATTCTTTTTTTGACGTTGTCCATGTCCTTGATGATTTTATGACAATAAAGATATTATTACTATTATATTATTACAACACTTGGATCACTGTACTTTCTTAGTCTTCATTTGAATATTGCTGTATTATTTGGTCTCCTTATTATCAAACACATGTCGACATCATAGAACGAATTGAAGGCAAAGGAAATAAGTTTTCTCTATAAATTGATTTATGGAATTATAATTTCTCCTCTTTTACCAGGGCAGGATTATGTTCAATACGTCGGTGAGAACACGAAACCCTCCTCTTTTTTCCATTCCTTTTTAAACAAACTATGGCCATAATAACCCAATCACAAGGATTCAAAGAAATTATAATGAGCTGCAAAGTAATTGTGATCTATTTTGTGGTAGTATAAGTAAATTCAAAACTAGTGTTCTTATTATTTTCTGTGCATCCATATCGATATACAGGACGTCTGTCGGGAATACTAGTATATTTATATTAATTGACTTGAATAACATTCAATTCGATAAAATGTACCTTTGTCTATTTCAGAAAAACAAATGTGGGCACAACTCCAACAAGTAAAAAGATCACTTTTCAAAGACATTGAAAGATATTGCTTAGATGAATACCGAAAAATCTCCCCCAAATATATGAGTTTACCAATATCTGAAGTGGTGAGTTGTTTCATTTAATCAGTTTTTTAATGAATATGAAACTTTTTTCGTCAACCATAATCTGAAAATCAGTTAGGTACCTGCACTTCCCTTGTACAAAATTATTTGTTCAGCTTGAATATTTTTCAGAGAAAGTTGTCATCCTTCAAATCTGCAGAATCAATGATCAGTAAGAGTTGTGTTTCAAAAGAACAAATTTTAAATATAGCAAAAAGCACAACTAAAAATAGGAGAATCACAAGGAGTTCCTCTTTCACTGATGAAGGTAAGCTTTGTTCTTCAAAATGTTTCTCAGTAATAGTGCAACTTGTGAATAATCAAAAGTTATTTTTATATATCATTATATCAGTACTACCACACCTATAATAAGATTTCTTTATCCAAAACATGACAGTTATGACTGTCATTATTAATGTCATTTTAGACAATTAAACTATCATTTATTATAACTCACAGACACTATCAAATAACACACTAGTGTGTAATAATCCATAACTCACTAGTGAGTTATGGCACTTATGACACTTAATAATTTTTATCTCTTAAAAAAAGATTTCTTCCACTTGTTGGATAAAACATTGTATGCCACTCGTGTGTTATGTTTCCTAAGTCACTTGAGAATATATAAATCTTTCTCGCGTAACTTATTTTCAACATAACACACTAGTACCATAAATAACTATTATTACTCTATAAAATCCATGTCGATTATTTATCTTTTGGTGATTCATAAGAACACATTTCTTCATTTTTTGCACATCCCACCTTTCATGCAATCCTAATTATTAGGTACCTTTCTTATGAAGTATATGTTATACAGTGTGGGCCATAACGTTTGCAACATATGTTTGTTTTTAGCAAGTCAACTTACAATAGAGAAAATTTACATGAAAACACTTATAAAAATGTAAATGAATTAATTTGTAACAAGCCGAGTTCACAAGAATTAAAATTTACATGACATCAGTTATTAACATTACAACAGACACTACATATTAAAAAAATTGAAATGTCCTGAGTGGAGATATAATTTCGCATAATGGTGATTTCTTACAACATGTCCGACTATGTTTCAACCTCCTGACATTTTTTAATGTTGGAACCATCAAAAACATGGTAGTCATAATGAGATCGACAAACTCCTTTTTTTTTTTCATTTGTCATATTTTGTGATAAAATCGATCAAATATATAATCATACTTTTTTGCATATGATTTCTTTTAATATATCAACTGACAAACTAACCCAACATCAAATTCATAATACTCCTCGTGAATGAGAGTTAAGGTCTGAAATAATATTTGCGAAAAAATGAAATACTGAATTTTATGTTGGATTCTAACTAAGAAAAACAATTATTGTGCATCATTATTTACTTAACTGATAGTAGTGGTTTATTGGGTACTCACACTACATAGAAACAAAAAAGACATTGAAGTAAGTGTTCAAGTGGAACACCATTTTGTTCAATACACATTTGACATCTTCTTATCATCGACTGTTACATGCTTTAGAAGATCCCTTGTGTATCCTGTATTGACACACATACTCTAAAATCTTTGCAGTTAAATCTTCCACATATTCTAGTTTAGTAGAGTCAAATCTGGAGAACATGCATGCCAATGTATGGGACAATACCTACCATATACCACATACGTTGAATGGAAGAGCTCGATCTAATCTCACGGCGAAATCGGAAATTGAATTCTGCCTTTTGATAGAGGCATGGACATTGTATAAGTGTCAATAAACCTTACTGATGTCACTCACCCATTTGTCTATTTACTTGTGTGAAGGAAATATGAAGGAAAATATGGCTACATACCACCATTCCTGCGCCACTGATTTACGAAAATAAAAAATCATGACTTCATATTATCAATGGGATAAACCTAGAATAGTGTACTGAGTTAATTTTTTTTCTTCAGGAATTAAAAAAAATCAACTCTTAATTTTTCATTACTTTAGACAAATCAGAGGTTATGCATTTTAGGATATACATTGATAGAAATTTTTCACTTCAAAATGAGGTAGGGACTCATATGAAATTTGTCTGTATTATTCTGACGACTCACCCTGTATATGATTGCAGTAGAACTCTATGCACCATGGAATTCTACTTTATATTAATAAAATAGATTCAGCACTAAAATCATTAATGAGAAAAGCAAAAACTGATTAGTAAACTGTTCTTTTCTGCATTGCATAGAGTTCTACCTCTGACTTTTTCAAGTGTCTTCTTTGTTTGTTTGAATTGAAACAAAACAAGGATGACATGTTTATTTTTCAAAAGTGCGCATACTTCATAAAGTCTTTTGCATGAAAATCTCAATAGGTATTGAATAATTTAGATTTGAGTTCAGCAATTATTCGAAAAATATTTAGTTTATTTTCTATTATTTTATACCTATTAAAGTATCTCAAAAGCTTCAGTAATAGTTTTTCATTAGGAAACTCTTATTTCATCTTTGTATTAACCTCATCTATCATTACATCTAATCCTGGTTATGGTGCTTTTCTATATTCATAGGCTACCTAACTACAGAGAGCACTAATTCAGGTTCAAGGAAGTCGAGAAGCAGAGCACAAAAGCCTCATAGTGCAACGCGAGCTACAAGATCCCTTTCAAAGACCAACTCTCAAAAAACCGCCCCACCGAAAAGGATTTCAACGCAAAAGACTCCAATTAATAAAGTTACACCTCCAAATAGTTATGGAGTCGTCACTCCTAAGGTAAATGCATTTTTTATGGCTTTGTTTTGTTTGAAAATGGTTTTTTTTGGGTTGCTAAATCAGTGACTAGGCTCATGATGTACAACACAACAGAAACATGAATTGAGGTTCAAAATTTGAAATTGACAATTCAAAAAATATGTTGATGAAAAAATTGTATAATTTATAACGATTTTAACATATTTGATTACCACCTACTAAATAAAAATTTATTATAAAGAGGAAATATGGTTCTAGTAGTCATTTTTGATACTTGTTCACGGTGTAGGTAGATAAGAATCAGAATCATTCATTTCATTACAGTATATATGGGGCTGTTAGTATCGATTATACAAAAACTTGAAGGAACCTTTTCAAATCATTTTATATTACTCCCAAAATCCATTATCTGACACTATAAACAACATAACCACACCCAAAAACATGGAAGTCAACAATACCCACGAAATTAGGAGCCAATTATTATAGATAACGACTTCCGAATATAAAAACTCAAAATTATCGATATTGTAACATGATAGTATTTGAAATTTAAATTCATTATTCAACTTTATAAACATCATAAACAACAATTTATAACATAAAGAAATTATTAACCCTACAGAGAACAAAAACCAGCAAAATGCATCTGATGGTTTGCTGGCAAAAGATAATTTCAGGCATAGGTTTGCAGAGATATTGGCTTTCTCCTAAGCATTGTTGCTAGTGTCCCATCTTTCTTTGTTAGGGAAGGAAATGAGCTGGAAGTAAAATTTCTTCCTAAAGCTTTGGCAAATGACCAAAAGTGTTGGTAAAGCAAATTTCCATAGTTGAAATGAAATGAATAGTTGTGATCTGACAGAAGAGTGTCCTCAATACGTACACCGTACACCTATAGCAGGGATGTTGCGGATTACAACATCTATGCCCTTAGTGAGACATGTGGGAGTAGTGATCTGATTATTCATATTAAATTTGCAAAATATTACGTTAGATCTTTCCTTTTGAAATCAAAAGAGGATTTAAATTCATTGAGTAACCTGTGACTAACACAACTGATATAACAAAATCATCAAATCAAAAACTAATAACAATATCTCCTTGCATGAATAATATTATTAACATATTTTCCAATCAATGACGTACACAAAAGATTCCTAACTTACTCTTGCTGAAGTGAGGTAAGATAAGGTATCTTCAAGTAATGTTTTTTTTTTCAATACTTTTTTTCAATACACCTTAATTATTCTGTTTTATTAGTTTTGTAGGTCACAGGTTATCAATGCATTTGTATTTGATTTTAATTTCAAATCTGTTAAATTTTAAGGAAGATCATTAAGTAATATTTTTTTAAATTAAATTGTACATAGCATAAACGTTTTTACTGAAACCTGTATTCTCCAAAAATATTAGGACTTGAATAATTAGTGATTTAATCATATCCATAGATTAAAAAATAAAAGTTGACACCTGGATGTATTCACAATGTCAAATGGAGACAAAAATCGAAAGTCAATATCACTCCCTGTAAACTGAAAGTAGCATTAAGCTGAGTCACTTAAAAAACGGGTTGTTATATGGGACATAATGATACTTGTCACAACGTAACAGATAAATAATACATACAGGTAAATAAATATAAACAATGTGAACATGGTACATAACAAAACGTGAGATATAACTACAATAAATATAACCTAATAATGTAAGTGTTGATATAGATACCTAATCAGAAATTATTTGTTTCAATTTGGATTGGAATATTTGGATAGATGGACTCATCTTGATTTCCATGGGGAGTTTATTGTACTCCACTAAGAGTTGGTGAAATAATAGTTCTTTTCATTTTAGTGGAATTAACATGAAAATCGAACCTACCCTTAGTCTCATAATTATTAATTTGATTGTTAAATGTGATGAATTTGTTGAAAGATGTTGGAAATTCACAATTAACTGCTTTAAGAATGAATATTATCGAAAAAAAATGAAGAACAGATAACATAGTGTTAATAGGGGTATATCTGTTGCATTGATGTATGACCCTCATTCCCCGGTTTTGCTGTTTTTGTAATGAAGAGATACTATTATTATCTAGTAGGGACAGCAAACCAGATTTTATGAATGTCCTATTCATATTTTCGAACTAAAATCAAACCAGGACAATTTACACATTATATCAATTCAGTTATTTATATTGACTATATCTGTAATTTGTTGTTTGAATTTACGCACACTCTTCATTGTAGCCCTGAAGATGGCAAAAATTTCACCGAGTCGTTGGCATTCAAATTGTAAACATGTGAGGAATGTGTTATACTTGTCCACTTGCTCGTGATCAACGAACAACATGGATCTTTGGACATGAAAACAGTATACATATATATTTCATTTTTAGTGCAAACCAAACACACCACTAGTGTTTTTGAGGCGACCAAAGGTGGGTGAGGTGGCTTTGTCAATGCAGGGAAGTCCATTGTTAACAGCACCCGTGTGCACAGAGAAGACAGCCAACATCAATATCCCTATGAGTGATGGAACGTTGCTGAGTTTGCAGCCCCAGAATGGCCTCAGGATGTCGCAAATTCCAGATTTTGACCAAAACACTCTGAGAGAGTTAGACTGTTTGCGAGCAAATCTCCAAAAAGTTTTTGAAGTAACCAATAAAAGATATAACTTGAACCTTTAGAAATAGTCGTATATTTTTTTATTTCTCTTTTATATATCGTATTAAAGTTTTGTATATTATAATAAAGATGATTCACTTTGTTTATTTTTTTTGTATTTCGAATCTTGCTTGTTTCCGAGGGTCCATTTTGGGCGCACTTCTTCCTTGAATGCAAACAATATATAGTTCAAGAGCCGGTAATACTATTGGCATATGATCCCTCTGATGGATCGCACCCACATGAAACAATAGTTTATGATCGCCTATTTACCAAATGGATAGTTGCTTTGCCGGAAGGTTGTTTAATGACTTGATAATAATAATACTTCCTCATAAACATTCAGTGTACCCAAAGGCATAGCCTGTGCTGGTTGCTCTGGGGCAACTTATTGATTTTTGGTGGTGTATTAATTGTTCAGCTGTAGGAAAACCTACAACACCATCTCATTGTTTTCATTAATGTTCTAACCAACGTCAATGAATAAGCTCTATTAAAAAAAAGTTAATCGCCGGTAGAGGGTTACCATCCTATGCGAGTGGCATAGAATTGACACCACTCCCGTTGCCGGTCCCCCTCTATATTTTCGTCATCATCATAGTATCGTTCCTGGAGGTGAAAATTTGCAGATATCTTCTTGAATACGCTACTTGACAGAAAACATAAGGCCTTTTCGGAAACTAACACTGGGTCACCAACCCGTTCCACAGAGATCACGTGACGGATCACTAAGATTACCTACCCGAGATCCAAAGTTTACGAACGAATCAGATCAGGGTTTCTTATTACCTATATTATATTTTACCTGTAATGGAGTATTGTAAAATAACTTCTTCGTAATTCTTAATGCAAACTCGTTTTCTTTCAGAAACGTTTTTCCTTATTTTATTGGAAGATAGCATCATATACAGATTCAGTAATAATTCTTCTATACCTACATAGGGAAATAACGCGCGCAATAGATAACGTACAAATTACTTGGTTTTAGAATTCTTTTAAGTTTCATTATGATTTTACAGGATTTACACTGTTATTTTCACAGCCATTACGGCTGACAACTCTGTATCACACAAATTTTGAGAGCAAGAACTTATTTGGTTAAAAAAGTCAAATAATTTGTTCGCAATACAAAACAAATAATATCGTTAGAATTACATCCCCACGTCGCTCAGGCAATACTAAAATGAATTTAGGAATTCAGTAAGGTGCTCATTCGCCGCACAGTGGTGGGATTGATGCATATCTCCTCTCTATTTTCCTAATGCGTTCTCTGTCGTGCACGTTGTTTCCCTATGTAAAGAAGAATTATTGCTGAATCTGTATACTATTTCCTCTTCCATTTCAGCATCGTCAATAAAATGCTGTTAATGCTGCAGTTTTCCTTGTATTCATGATCGTTTTAAGAAAACCTATACCAAAAAAATGAATGCCAAAACAGATCAAAAACACACCAAGAACCAAAACCAGAAAACAAATGTCTCAAAATGATAACATAACCAAGTATTCCATATTTATTATTTGTTGACAAATTAAAAATCTTTTAGTAATGCGCATGCGGTGTCGGTATCAATTTTAATGACCCTGCTTTCGAATTGGGTTACGAAAGATGAACCTGAGTTAGTGATCGAGTCAGTAACCCCAAAGTTTCCGAACTCTGGTTGGTAACTCAGGTTAGGTAAACGAACGTGCGGATTGGGAATCGTGTCAACCCGAGTAGGTTTCCGAAAAGGCCTATAGGGTTGCCTCAAATTTCGATTGCCGGAAATGGTGGCAACCGTCGTCCAAAGTCGAGCGCACGCGACAGTTCTCAAATCGCGCGCGGGCCACTTTTTGCATTCAGATAAAAACAAGCAAATTTAGTTACCAGCAGTAGCAACGAATCAATGAGTTTGGCGATTCTTTAAACTGAAGTTCAAATTATCCTTCAGCTGAAAAGTGAATACGCCACACCAAAAAATATATTGTAGATAGTCGTTGACTCTGGGGTGCTTTATTTACAGTTATAGTCGGACGATTGCACGACGACTCCCGACGGCGGTCATCCAGCTGTTCACAATAATTAATCACAATTATCGTCAGGTAAATTTTATCTTCGTTCATGATTTGGGAAAAAATTCGCTGTGTGATCAACTTTTCAACCCACGAAATAGTTGGTGAAGATTTTGTCGCGGTATGTGCAAACCAAATTGCCAAAATAAAAGAAAACAATAACCATGACGGTGTAAACTTTATCATTTTTTGATTTTCTACTGACAAGCATGAAAACTATTTTTTCTACTACGTGTAAACTAAGTGTTTACACACTGATCAACAGTGCGCAAAGTAAATTTGTACGCACTGGTCATATATACATTTATGCATTTTTTAATAATACAGTATTTTACTTCAAATTTAACTCGTAAGTCATTTAGTAATAGGACGACAATTCATAACATAAAACATTGAAATTAATGTTACAACTGATACAATTATTTGGCAATATATATAATGACTGTCGAAGAAAAAACTTAGTATGATAAACTTTAGTAAAGGGCTTTTTCAATAAACTTCACGCTCATACAAAAAAGTCCTACTTTACGAACTTGTAACATAAATAGCTATAATCTGACCCACAATCTCGTAATTTATACGGATAGCCGATAACCGCCAACCAATTTTATCTGACGATGGGGGGAGTAATGCTAAATACCTATAGGATTAGAGGTAAAAACACAACAAATAAAGCGAATGTTCAAATCAAGGGCGTCGCCAGCTTCTGACTAAGGGGTGGGGGGGAAATTGGGCAATATTATGGAGGTTAAAAAATATGAACGCCTGGTACAGTCGAGAGCATGAAGCTTGTGAAATTATTCACGTTTTGTCATGCGATGCGGAATTTATTAATAGGGAAGGAAGTCAATTGCTCGCACGGCCTTAGGACTTTGATCGCTTTCCGGCTAGCTACATTTGATCTCTAGGGGGGGACAACTGCCCCCCCTGCCCTTCCTTGGCGACGCCCATGGTTCAAATTGTAACAACACGAATATTCAGATGATTCATATTGCATATTGCAGTATATCATGCTTTGGACTGTGTAGAAGAGGTTTTTGGTAAAATACAAACAGGGTGATACACACGCATCTTGACTTATTCTAAAGTTTTGCTGGAATTTTTTGTCAGTACTAATACTAACTAACAATATTTTCATAAAGCCAGCTTCTTCTCGTTATTTTTCTTTTCTGCTAGTGCTGTCTGCTACATTTCAATATTCCAATTAAGTGCACTGCAATAGAATCGTATCTCATGTTCTACAGTTCTACCTCACTATCTGACGACGAAGTCTCCTTCCTCCGAAAAAATGCAAAAGCGGGATCCATTCTATTCTCAAAAATGAAAACAAATAAAGTACACAGAAAACTTTCTACCGGAAACTTTTCATCTGGGGTATAGACAGAAATCTACGCGAGCAACAATAGGAACGTAATGATATGATAATACCACATAAATAAGAGAGACGCACTTCTGTTCTGCGCGCCTCTCCTGTTACCTCGCCCGACGAATTGACAGCTCATGTCGATATCCCTTCCTCGATCGAGTCGAGGAGAAATTGTAATGCTCTCTTAACATATAGCAAGCTATTCTTTACGCTCTCATAAAACCACCATACCCAAGATGAAAACTTTCCGATACTGTATAGGTTACAATGTTATGATCATATGTAAAAAGGAACCGGGTTATATTTTCGATTGACACCAAATCGTGAACTAGGTTTGTAGGTTCATTTCGGTTCATTTACTGTGCGTTAACCGTCACATTAAACTCAAACGAAAATTTCGGTTTGACACTTCTTGTAAACGCATCCCTGGCGGCAGTGACAAGTGACACTGCTGACTGCTGAGTGCTGACAGTGACAAATGACAATTGTTACTGGCAGCAATTGAAAATATTTTGGTGTTTGGTTGGGTTAAGAATTAAGATTATTTAATTCCGATTTAAAAAGTCAAAATAATGCATGAGGCATATCAGGTGTCGTCATTATTGAAAGTAACATACCAAGTTGAATCTATCGCTGCTTATAGTAAGTGTGTCAATTCATTTTAGCAGTACAATAATATTTTTTTCCTTAGATGATAATCTGCTGGTGGGCACCAGACAGGGTCATTTGTGCATGTATAATCTTGTCAGAAATGAAGACAAATGTGATGTACAACTGATGAGGTATAACAAGTCATTCAGTAAGAAACCTGTCCAACAGTTAGAAGTGATACCTGATTATAATTTACTTATAAGTTTAACAGGCGAGTTGTTTTTCCTTCATTCACTGAACTTTTTTTGTATTTTTTAAACCAAATATCTAGGACTGGTTAACTTAATTTTGTCAGTTAATATATGTTTTCTTCCATCAGACAATTTGATCCAAATTCATGATCTTAATGCTATTCATTTCACAACAATATATCATCTGCAGAAATCCAAAGGTGCAACATTTTTTGCAACTAACGTGAAGGTAATTAACCCACTCTGTTATTTGTAGCAGAATAATCTATTTTAATTTTAGAAACACACATCTATGACAGGGGAAGTGACTAGTTTAGTTCGAATGGCAGTTGTAGTAAAGAGAAAAGTTCAGCTGTATTACTTGAAAAATAATGAGTTCCTTCCCTTGATGGATGATATTAATTTAAATGATATACCTCGATCTATGGTTTGGTGCCAAGAATCCATTTGTGTTGGATATCGAGGAGAATATGCATTGTTAGAGGTATGTGTGTTTGAATCTGATTCATTTATCTTGCAAGTTGGCCTACCATAATTTATTGGATAAAGTTTATTTTTAGCTAGATGGCAAACAGACTGATTTATTTCCCACAAGCAGTACTCGTTCGAATGAACCATGTCTAATTCGTGTCTCTAACACAACATTCGCATTGTGTCGAGAAACACAAACAGTCATCGTAAATGTGAAAGGAGAAACTGAGATAAACAAGGCTTTGAGATGGTCTGATGTACCTGTAACACTAGCTTGGGATGAACCTTATGCCTTGGGAATACTCACTGACTCTATTGAGGTCTTTAAATCATATTGAAATAATGATGACGTGTTTATTATTTATTATTATAGGTATTGACTCTGGAACCAAGTGGTTTGGTACAGACCCTGTCTGATCTTCCCAAAGTACGGTATATTGTTTCAGCACAGCAAGGATTACTGTTTGCAGCTTCTTTCAGTCAACTTTGGTGTATTCAAGCAGTTGATGTAGCCAAACAGAGAAAGGTCTTAGTAGATGCAAAACAGTTCCAACTTGCCCTGAAGCTTACAGTAAGTTTCATTTACTTGAATAGTACAGTTTCATGAGTATATATATGATTATTCGAACTTCTCGTAAGAGTTGACAAATATATTATTGCTTATGAAAGGTAAAGAACATCTCTCTTTTTTCGCAATGTAATCATTTGTTATTCTTTTTATAATAGCTGATCATCTAACAAAAAAGTGAAACATTGCTGCAAAGTATCTGGTAATTTTCAAATTTCTATTTGAATTTTGAGAATTGTATAGCAGTTTATGTTAAAATGAGTCCTATACATTATTAGAATAATTTTCAACTAATTTGCCTACATATTTGTATAGGATACATAAATAATTTCAAAATATAAATGCTCTTATCTCCCCTAACAGTGGGCAAACATTGAATTGTATTGTATGCAATATTAGATATAGAATTGAAATACCTTCCAAACTAGGTACAAGGTGACCTACCTGCCAATTTAATTTAATAACAGGTATCGCAAAAAGTAGCATTTACGGTCTCATAGAAGTGTGTCAGATTTGGTTAAAAAATATTAAACCATGGGCTCCAGATACATTTTCTTGGAAGCAGATGTAGAAATAAATTAAAAATAACTTTAGAAAATTGAGATAGGTAATAACAGGAATAAGTAAAAAAATTGTTCATAAAATATTTACCAACAATGAGAACAAAATTATTCTACCACCACACAAGTAACTATTTAGTAAACCCTACTGAAGAAGATAACTTGGGTAGAGTTTATTTCCATCAATTTACGTAAGTTTGCCACTGGTCCATTGTACAAAGAAAAAAAAATTGAAAACAAAACAAAGTACATACATTTATGGAAAACAAACAATATTGAAAGTAGAATATCTGCTTTTTATATATAAAAATAAAATTGTTGGTGGTGCTGAAAGGCAGGCAGTAGAACGGTATTAATTTTTGGTTCAAATTGAAGTCTGCATTATTTAAATATTCCAGTTCATCATAGAAGCAGTGTTTGAAAAGTAATTTCTTCAGTTTCTTAAAGTTTTCCGGTAGGTGATTATATAGTTCAATATCTAAATTATTTTTCTTACAAATGGCATATTTGAATCTGTCCAAAATAGAACTGCGCATCTAGGAATTCAAATACTTGTAAAAAAAACACTTTTTGTTCTCAATGAGTTGTACCACACGTGTTTAATATCTCATTTTCAAAGTTATTGACAAATTATATTCGTATGGGGTTATAAAATAGAAATGATTTTTTAGCAAATTTCCAATGAATCTGAAGATGAAAAGAAAGAAAAAGTACATCACATCCAGACACTTCTGGCTTATGATTTATTTCACCGCAAGCAATTTCATGAAAGTATGAAGGAATTTTTGAAACTAGAAACGGATGTTTATGATGTGATACGTTTGTTTCCTGATTTGCTTCCTCAGCAGCAACAAGGCAGTGAACTTCCAGAGACAGTGAGAGACTTGACAGAAAGCGAATTGGAGACTAGTCGTCTTGCTTTAATTGATTACTTAATAGAGATGCGGCGTCGACTACAATCATCAGACACCCAGGTAGTGATGTATATTATACAGGTTATGATGAGGATAAACGTTCAGAAAATGTTCTTCAAACTTGAAATTTTCAGTAGATATAACCATATAGTTATAGAATATTTATCTTCAGAAATGTGAAATTTTACTAAAAATTAACCATTTTGTACACTCTCTTTTTTTTATTTATTTACGGGTAAGCCTATTTAAGGTATTTGGGTGTTATATTCAATTATTGATATGTTTTTGTTTTTTTTGCATTGTTTCAGAAATTTCATAAAAATTATTCAATTTTTTTTTGTTATCTTCTGCTTTTAAGAATTCGAGTCGCCAGAATACACTGCATGTGAAAATGAGGTTAAAAAAATCATCTCATTCAAATTTTGTTGAAGGAAATCCCTAACCTTGGTTACTGAAGAGACTTCCTCTACAACCGTTACAGAATTTGGCAATTCTGAAAACAAATTTGGTAACAGAATGGTAACATTCTCACACTTGATATTGAACAAATATCCTACAACACTTGCTGTCCTATGCATTTTGTGTGTATTTCATTCCATCACTTGTTATGAAATGAATATTCTAACTCTGTTGGAGCAATAATAGCGTTAGCCTCAACTGGCATCATAGTGACAAGATGTGAATTGAAAGGAGGGTATGCTTTTCTGGGCCAACTGCTCCCGATCATAAGACTTTGCACACTTTATGATCTATGAAAAAGAAAAATTTTCCTAAAATTTCAACTTCCACACCATTCCGGAACGTCTTCGAATAAGTTCTCTTAGAGCAGAGTTTGTAAAGGCATAATATGATAAAATAGACATTTTGGCAATAAAGCGTATGGATTTATTCTGGGTTTCAATGTACAATAAATGGAATATGTCAGTTCCGACAATTATTGAATTAATTCAAGAGCAATGTTGCCACTTTTCATTTTTTGAAAATAATTGATAAGAACATTTTTTAGAAGATAACTTATTCTAGAATGAAAACAATTAAAATGTACTACTACATTACTCATTTCTAAGCATTTGAAAGAATTTAAATGTTTTTTCATGAATAGCCCAAATTTCCCTATCCAAATCATACCCTCCTTTCAAAGTAATTTTTCATTGGCTTTCCGTTTCATTATATGTAAAATTTATGATTGTGGAGCAACCAGTCTGTTACTCAGTTAGAATGAAAATTCGCGATGCTTGTGGTTCCTCACGCTCGCCTCTGGCTCGCGCTCGCAACCTCCCACTCGCATCGAATTTTTATTCTAACCTTGTTACAGAATACATTATACTGTATAAAATACTTAGGTACCTCAGGATTTGTGCTTACAAGTTGGGTCTCAGAAAGGGAGAATATTTATATGATAATATAAGAAATCAGATGAATCCATTATCTCTGGAAAGTAGGAGAATTATTATAGACATATTTTTTATCTAAATTTCATCCAGCAGCATTTACTGTAATTAATTTGAATGTCAATTAATAATCAGACTAGTGAGTACGGCAATATTCAAAATACTATTTCATCCAACAAATTATGATTTATTTGTCTCCTATTCTCCTATCATTCAGTTGCTCAGAAATGGAAATATGTTTCAACAAGTTGATATCTTTAGCAGCTCTACAAACGCTATAAAAATGGAACTGAGTTACATACTTTATTAAAATACTGCTGTTGCTGGAGTTCAATCCCAACACCAAACTGGTATTTTTAACCATTTTCTGGAGAGAAGATTATTCTTAGATTAAACGACCAAAAAGAAGTTTTTCTCAGACTTTATTGAGCAACTGTCACGAAGAAATAATATGTCGTATTTATCTCTTTCAACATAACAAAACAACAACAAATGTAAATTATTTATAGTACGGGAGCTGAAGTAATATAAAATTTAAATCATAACATTCTCCCACAACGCTGGAAAAACAAATTTTCTAGTTCCAATTGTCAAATTTCAGTTACTGGTCGACGATACTGCCGTTTAGAAGTTGTGATATCTACAACTCTAATTCTTCCATCTGGCCCCGGATAGAGCCCTGTGATTCCTCCCAATTTCCAGGTATAACCTCAAAGTAATAAAAGACCCTTGTCTTGAAGTCAACATAAATTTGTTTGTTTAAAAGCGAGGGCCTTATACATGTTAAGTCCGTATTCAATAGGTTAGTTTTGTATATTTATTCGTATTGTAATATTATTATAATTGTTATTAGTATTTAATTATTATATTTCATTGTGTATTTGATTATTTTTAGTTTTAGGATTTTGTACATTCTATTACCCGTTGAATAAATAAATAAATGAGTCCAATATACACCAATCTATCTTGTCATATTGTTGTGCAGAAACTCGTCGAAGGAGTAAAACTTGATTTCACTTTTCTAAAGATTTTCCTCATAGAAGTTTACCTATATCATAATTTGTTGAAAATAATATCCAATCGTCATTTTATTGAACATATTAAGGTACTGATTTTTTTTTAGGCAAATGTGAATGCCAGAGGCAATCTAAATGAAAGAGTTACTAGCAAGTCGACAAACCAACTGCTTCAAATCATCGACACTACCCTCTTGAAGTGTTACCTTCAAACTAATGACGCTCTTGTAGCTCCTCTTCTCAGGCTCAATCACTGTCACTTACTCGAGACGGAGAAAATTTTGAAAAAAATGGGGAAACACAATGAACTGATTATACTGTACCAGACTAAGGGTCAACATCGACGTGCTCTGGAGCTTCTGCAATCTGAAGGAAGCATTGAACGTACCATTGGATATCTTCAGCATTTAGGATCAGAACATATGGGATTGATTTTGGTATTTGCTGATTGGGTTCTCACAGAATCTCCTGAAAATGGCTTGAAGGTAAAAATTATCTGAACTTTTGGTGGACAACTCATAGATTTGGAGTTTGTGATAAAAATCATTCAGCACTAAAAATTAGCATTGCTAAAATTCTCAACATATAATACCAACGAGACTTTCAAAATCTATGAAGATAAAGGTGATATCCAACTCAATAACAATAATGCTGGTATGATATTTTTATTTGTACACTGACGTCAACCTTGTTACAGTATGAGTATGTTTCTTGTAAAAATTTTTTTTGTCTTGAAAAGTGAAATGTATGTTATTATCAACTGCATTGTATCTATTTTAATAAATTCTGATAAGTTTTAATAAATTTACTTGTTCAGTTATCTTCAGTTCAGGGTCAGTCTTGAAGGCACTTTTTTTTATATAATTTCTATATTTTCTATTATATTTGATATCTTTGATATCTTTGACTACCTCATAGGGTATGAAATGGTCTTAGTCCATTTTTGTGAATGTTCATTTTGTGTTTACTTCCACATAACAAATGCTTTTTTTATTTATGTATTCTTCTATGTATTTTGAATGAATTGAAAATATCTCTTTTCTGTTTTTTTTTTATTAGATATTCACAGAAGATATAGCTGAAGTTGAGTCACTTCCACGACCACGAATTCTAGATTTTCTTCTGAAATCTCACAAATCTGTCGTCATTCCGTATCTCGAACATGTTATCCATACTTGGGAAGATTCCAATCCACTCTTCCACAATGCTTTGATTCATCAGTATCGAGAAAAAGTTGTAACTGAAGGTTGCGCAGCTGCTGAGCATACCCAAAAAAAGCTGTTGCAGTTTTTGGAGAGCAGTCTCCAGTACACTGCGGAAAATATTCTCACTAACTTTCCTACGAACAGTTTGTTGGAAGAACGAGCCATTATTCTTGGAAGACTGGGGAAACACGAACAGTCCCTCGCTATTTATGTGCGTGCATTGGGAGATGTACAAAAGGCGGAAGAATACTGCAAGAAAGTATACGAAACTGGAATTCCTGGTAACGAAAATGTAAGTACCAAGTAGCAATGTAGATCATGTGCTTGATACTGTTGATCAAAAGAGATGTTACATAGAGAGTGTGGGATTTCTTTGATCATAAAATTCTCTAATCTAATCTAATAATCCCACTGTTAAAAAACTATATACTGATATACTGGTATACCAGTAGCCTCAAGTTTTCTCATTAATAGGCTGTAGCCTAGAGTGGCAAAATTTCAAGAATGTTTATTCTCAGCTACACAATGGTGTACTAGAAGTTTGCTGATTCAGACGTTTTACCATAGCCACTATACTCTGAAAAAACATGACATTGACTTTCTTTTCTTCTGTTAATCAATTTGCTGATACATTACTGGCTTGCTATGATTCCAATTTAGACAGAGCTCCCCATAAAATGAATACTGCTATAATTACAGTTAATGAATACCTCATGGCGAATAAATTAAAAATAAATACAACCAAAACGAAAGCTATGATATGTACAAGTATATATAAATATAATTTGATAAATGTGAATGAAGTTCTACTAACAATAAACAATGAGCCAATTGAAATAGTTTGTAACATAAAATATCTGGGTTTCATAATTGACAATGTTCTTACATTTGATGACCACTTCAATTACGTTTATAAAAAAATTTCAAAGAAACTGTTCTTCTTCAGCAGAATTTCTCAACACTTATCAACTCAAACCAAAATAACGGTGTACAATGCTATAATCCAGCCTCACTTTGAATACTGTTCCTCAGTTTTATATATGTTCAATGGTAATAAAATGGACCAACTACAAAAATTACAGAATAGAGGTATGAGAATTATTTTGAAAACCAATCGTTATACACCCATCACCTCAATGTTGATATCTCTTCAATGGTTGAATGTTAAACAAAAAAATTTCTTGAGAACAATGCTATTCATTTACAAAATATTGCACAATCTTACTCCATCATATTTCAATAATTATATCATCCATCGAAGAGATATTCATAATTATCCTACAAGAAATAATGATATGCTGAATATAGCTAGAACAAAGAAAACCGGTACTAGGAACTCACTATTTTTCAAAGGTTTTGATAGTTACAATCAACTCCCTGACAGTATTAAGAATCTAAAATCTATTGATAGCTTCAAGAAGAATGTGATTGAAATCATTCGTAACCAGACACCATTATGATTGTTCCAAGCCAATGTATAAAATTAAGGTCAATCCCTTGAATTTGATAAATATTTGAATATGTTATATTTTTAATGGCTATAACCTGTTCTGATTGGAAATGTGATGTTCGTAAAAACTTTTTTTATACTTACTTGGTAACTAGTCTAATAAGAGTATTCGACTGTCATGAACTTCAGAAGTTTTAATTATTTTAATTAGTTTAAATGTGTCTCTCTGCTATTTTTATACCCTATATTTTATTTTATATTTTACTGCTAGTGATGTTTTATTATGTCATTATGTGCTGTATTATTGTCTATAGTTTGTGAAGAAATTTTAATGTGTGTATATTAGGATATCCTATTTAATTGAATAAAGATTATATTAGACTTTCTTTCAGGTATATGTTTCGCTAATCAAACTGATCCTGGAACCAGACAGCATCTCGTTATCTTTGCCTGGTTTGACTCTGTCTCCGAAAACTGCTCAGCCTGATCTTGAACTGGCTCTGAAACTTCTGGAGGAGCACGCAAGTCACATGAACCCCCTCGAAGCGTTGGCCATCCTTCCAGATAGCGTTCCCGTTTCTCGAATAAATAAGTTTCTATCCATCTCGCTCCAGAAGGTCATCAAAGAACGGAGGAGTATGCAGCTGATGAAGGGCCTCTTGTACGCCGAACACTTGCAATGCCAGGAGATAAAGCTTGCTCTCCAGAGTCAGCATGTGCTGGTGACCGAAATGAATGTCTGTCCAGCCTGTAAGAAAAGATTCGGAAACCAGAGGTGAGTTGGAAGTTAAGATTGAATATAAATCAATTTTGGTATATATCAGACATTTGTCGCTGTTAAGCAGGTTATGCTAATTTTTTATGATAATAGTGCTTTCCATATTATTACCTTATTTCCTAAGGTCATATAGTGTGACCCATTTAAAATGGAAGCACCCTTATTTAACGTAAATTTTTCAACTGATAGGAATGTTTTTTTTTTCATTAGGTAGACAGTCAAAAAGTCCGATAGGAAAATAGGTTTAATATCCAATATCAATGACCGGAATTTCATTACAATCTCTTCATAAATAAAAAATTATAAATCAAATTTGAAAAGTATGTTTAGTGGAGGTTCAGGAGAATTTTAATTTATTTTATTTTTTCGACCAGATATATTTCGAAACATTCTAAATTTAGTGATGTAGTCAGAATTTTTATAAAATTTCTGAAATTGAAGTGGTGGGTTGATTTAACGGCATAATTTTCAAATTTCAATCCCCTTTAACTTTTTTATTGATGAATGCATGCCCACGTAATTTTGAAATAAACTATTCGAGAATGTCGTGAATCCAGTGGTGTAGTCAAATAAAAAAATCGCTATTAATTTTTTTAGATTTTTCACCTTGAAATTATAAGAATAGTCAGCCCTGAAAATGAAGACTCATTCATGAAATTTAGCGTCCTGGTGGATATGAAAAATAAAATTATTCCAATCGGTTAAAAAATGTATGTTTTAGAAGGGTATTTTTATAGTACACTCAGTAGACAAAAGGATTTGGTTAGTAATTCATGAAATTTGAACATTTTGAATATTTTTTAAAGATTAGGGCCTGCAATGTTAGAGGTTCATGTATTGACAAAAATATCTCCACTACGGTGCTGCCATTTTATATTGAATTCTCAATAATATTCCTGCAATTCTGAATGTCAACTGTTAAATTTCTGATTTTCTTTTACAGTGCTCTCCTTCGATATCCCAATGGAGACGTGGTTCATTATTCCTGCCAAGAAAGGAAGTTATAAATTATAGAATCCAAATGTGTTTTTTTACTATTAAAAAATATTCGAATGCACTGTGAGAATGTAATACTTTGTACATTTTATTCATTCCCCAAAACATATTCATTGTGACATCAAATAGATAATGTATTATTTCAATATCGTTTTATTTAAATTTAAAGTCAAATATACCAAACGATAAATGTATCTAATTTTGTATTGTATAGTTCATCATGATGTTACTGTCGGGCATATGATCGTTCTGATGGATCGCACCCACATGAAACAATAGTTTATAATCGTCCGTTTACCATGCGTGGTGCTCCGCGGCAACTTACTGATTTTTTGATGCGTATTCATTTTTCAGCTGTAGGAAAACCCGGTAAATGGTGGCAACCGTCGTCAAATGTCGAGCGCACGCGACATTTTTCAAATCGCGCGCGACCTGCAATCCTCGAAGCCACTGGTTCTGCGACGACAATCCTTCGTAAAATAACAGTATACTGTTGTACAACTGAGTAATAATTGTTTGACATTGTTTGAAAGATTTACAACATTAACAAAAATTTATTCTGAATTCAAATTTAATATTCCAAAATGTGTTCAATTAGAATGGTGTAAACAGGCTATTTTTAATATATTCTTTAATGTCGCCTTCAGTTCAAACAATTTCACAACTCATTGACTCGTTGCTTTCGTTTTCATCTGAATGCAAAAAATAGTCGGAAATCATACGAACCGCGCTGAAAGTTGCTTCGCACGCGATTTGAAAAATGTCGTGGACTACAATTACCACCATTTCCGGCAATCAAAATTGAGGCAACTGAATGTTTTCCCGTCAAGTAGTGCATTCAAGCAGATATCGGCAAATTTTCCAAAATCGGAATGATAACCTGATGACGAACAAATAGGGGTTGCTTACGCCATGCAACCAGAGTCATGAGATGGTAACACTCAATAGAGCTTATTTGTTTACGTTTGGTTAAACATTAATAAAAACATTGAGGTGGTATATACTGTAGGTTTTCCGAGTTTTCCTACAGCTAAAAAGTGACTACGCCACCAAACATGCAACTAAATTTAACTTACAACATATCAAGATAGGGGTCCCTCAAGGTAGCATTTCAGGGCCATCACTTTTCATAATTTTCCTGAATGATATTTTGGAAATCTAATCACCTAACTAACTATGTAGATGATACTAATTTGTTATATTCAACTTCAATCTATCCAGACCTAATACAAAAAACTCAGGACGTTACGAGAAAAATTTATGATTGGTGTACAATAAAATAAATTTATTCTAAATGTCGAGAAAACCAATGCTACATTATTTAAGACCAAACAAAGAATTTTATCAGATTTGACAATTTAATTTAATTTATTTTATTTTCATTTATCCTATATACATATTATACATTGCCAATTATTAATCCTTGACTTCCCTGTAAAAACAATTAATGTTTCTTGGGTGAATAAATATATATATATATATATATATATAATATGTGAACCAGTTATGCTATAGCATTAGAGTCATAAGTAAATACGTTAACGAAAAATCATTAAAAATTATATACTATGCAAATTTTGAATCCTGCTTTTCCAAAAACAACGTGACCAAGATATCGTACTTTTTTCTGGAACAGTTGGCATTTCTTGGGGCTCATTTTCAATCCGGAAAAAAAATATCGAGAAATGTTATTCGGAAAAGTTGTTCATAATAAAAAAAAAAAATATTTTGAAAGAAAACATTTCTGGTGAAGAAAATCATAAGTAAAGCCTACATCAATATAGTAATTATTGTTTTGAAAGATTCGTAAGCTATTTGCATTTTATTCAGAAAAAATTTGAATTCTGCGAATTTGCCATATGTTCAGCTGCTTCATAAGAGATCATTGAAATATCTTCAGGATATTATAATCCCGATACTGTCTATTAATAATAAAGAACAATGTATCCACACAATTTCAATTTGAATTTTTCATTAGAACAAACAATTTCTTTAATTTTTGACAACAAAAAATGTTTTACTTTTAAGAAGGTATTCCAATAATTTGTCACACATCTATTTAAGTTTGGTTCTAATGAAAAATTTATTATTATTATAAACAGTATCGGGATAATAATGAAGTGACGATATTTCACAAACAAATTCACAGATTTCAAATTTTCCCCGAATAAAATAGAAATAAGTTGCTAATCTTTACAAAACCTTATTTAATATATCAGTGCTGGCTTTACTAATAAGTTTTTTCGTCAGAAAGATTTTTTTTTTCAAACAGATTTTTTTTTGCAAAAAATCGATTTTAATTTTTTATCTCAGATCTTTACCAATACTCATGCATAGCTATAAAATGTCATTCTGAACAACCTTTCCTGATTACATTTTCCGATATATTTTCAAATAAGCGTGTTTTGGGAAAAAAATATATATTTTTTTCATTTCTCGCCAAACACGAAACTAAGAACATTACTGCAGAAGCGATTGCACGTATCAATATTCGTCAAAATTTATAAACAAAAAAATTTCTCATATGCGCACTTTCTGCTGGTAACTGTATACATATTTTTTTTTTCAATAATTTTATATAGGTATTTTGCTCGCAGTCAATTAATCTACCTTGAAGTGGCGTCATTTCTGTGGGTTTCTTTCGAATTATTTCGAGCAAACAAATAGAAATTACGTCACTTCAATGCACTTTGATCAAACCAATTTATAATCCCAATTCTACTATTATACGTACCCCCTCCCAGAAAAGAAATCAATCATGCACCTGTGACGAACAGAATATTAAATATGCTTTATTATCGAAAGAACTGAATTCTCATTGATAAAGCGAGAACGTAATTATAAAATAGTTATGAACATTAGAATACCACAAGAGTACAAGCTGTATAAACATAAATAAACCTATATATACACACATATAGACACATATACTTATATATGAAAAGTCATAATTATGTCGAAATCAATGAATAGTCACATAATAAAAATTTGTATATAACATATACAACGTCATATATAAACAGACACATTTATAATTAACATTACAAATCGATATCAAAACTTAATTACTTAAAATACATTGTCATACAGAATTCGTTTAAATTATAATATGCTCTATATATCTAGCAGTAATTCATTGACAGCCTTCCTGAATCTATTATGTGCCACCAAAGATCTAATATGTGAAGGCAGGTGGTTAATAGTTATTTATGATACAAGTGTTAAAAGTGGCATTTTATTTTGTGAGTGGGGAATATTGCGAAACGAGCGTTAGCGAGTGGAGCAACCCCACGAGCAAAATAAAATCACTTTTAACAAATGTATCATACAAAATTTTTTGTTCAACAGTTACTGCTAGTAAGAAAAAAACAAAAAAAAAATAAGATCCATAAGGATTCGAACACACGATCTTTGGATTACAAGGCTGACTGACAGATACTTCAAATATAATAAACCCCAACGCACTTTATTTATGAATGTCATTATTTGTCAGTGATGAAGGACATTCTACAGTTGGACTAAATACTACTTCGTTTGTAACTTCAAAAGGAATTAGTATTATCAATTGCGCAAACGACCAAATACATGTGTGAACTTTTATAAACGATTCCTCTTGAGTAGGTGTTCTGATTATAATATCTGATTGAAGTGTTTCTATTAGAGAGATCTATATTACTGAGTATCCATCATCTCATCTGTCATTTTATTTTTAACACTAGTGTTAAAAGTACTTTTAACACTAGTGTTAAAAGTGATTTTGTGAAAACGTCAGTTTTTAGTTCATGTGTCAATGAATTAAAAACGTCATTTTTAATGTCAGTTGTACAAAAACATTTTTTTAGCATTATAAATTATTGACCCATTTGTCAAGGAGCTTCTGGGAATTGGTAGGGACACCGTGAAGTTATCATTTCTCGTCTTATAAGTTGATCGAGAGTGGATATTATTATAATATTTTTTGTGGATCAAACATACACTTTCCAGAATAAAGATACATGTCAATGTCAATATTTTTTGAGCAATAAACAAGGGTTTGCATGAATCTCTAGGTTTCGCCTTACAAAGGTATCTCAAGCCCTCTTTTGTAATACGAACACCGAGTTCAATAGAAATTGAGAGCTATTCCCCCAAAAACAAATTCCATATCTCAATAGTGAGTCAATCAGAGCAAAATATGCTGCTCTCGCTACAGATGTATTTAATTCTAATGAGATGACCCTTACTGCAAAGCACCCTGATGACAATTTTTTGTATAAAGTACTGATATGAGTATTGAAAGACAGACTGTTATCCACATGGAGTCCCAAAAACTTGGCTGATGGTTCATTACTTATTATCGAGTTCCCTAAGACTATCTCGTTCAGAGTGCACCTGAAGGTTACAATGCATATTTTTGAGACATTGAATGATAACTTATTGGCATCACACCAGTTTTTCACCAAGGATATGTCTGTAGCTACGTGTTTATTCAGTTCATCACTGTTGTTGCCGTGCCACATTATTGTAGTATCATCTGCGAACATAGTGAATTTACCAGTGATATTGATGCTTGCCAGATCACTGATGTACACCAAGAACAAAAGGGGGCCAAGCACTGATCCTTGTGGTACCCCACAACTCACCCGTTGAGATTTCGAACTTTCTCCGTTAAGCGAGACCATTTGTGTGCGTTCCGTTAAGTATGATTGAAACCATCTAAATGCTACATCTCTGAAACCATAAATTTCTAATTTTTGAAGAAGTATCTTATGCAGCTGCATCACCCTCATTGATTTTGAGATATAAATTCTCCATTAAAGCAAACATGGCATCATTCGTGCTTTTCGCTGTTTGAAAACCAAATTGGTGAGAGCTTAGCGAATGATGATAGAGCAGAAACGAAGACATCCTTTTTTTAACTAATTTTTCAACTAACTTGGCCAAAGTTGGTAATAGTGAAATAGGCCTTAGATTAGATATTATATCACAGTCACCTCCTTTGGGCAAAGTATTCACTACCGCTATCTTAAGGCATTTCGGGAATGTTCCATTCAAAAATGATCTATTGATTGCCTCTGCCAAAGTACACATTGCATTATCTGTTAGGTGGAGTAAAACATTCGCAGAGATCTCATCCCATCCAGAATTTCTTTCACTTCATCTGGGCTAGTGGGGGATAGAAAAAAGGAATCTTTCACAGATATATCCTTTAAGTAGGTGACTGGATATTCTTGTGTTTTAATATCCCTAGATAGAGTTTCGGCAATAGTGCAGTAATAATTATTGATTTCATCAGCCGATAGAATGGTATTTAGGGGTGGTTTACTATTTTTCCCTCTAAGATCAGTAATAATTGCCCAACTTTCTTTACACATATTGTTGGACTTACTTATACTTTTTCCAAAATATTGTTGTTTTGCTGCTTTTATAAAATTTCTATACATTTTCCTATAATTATTAAAGTACAATATAAAGGCTTCATTTTTTAGCGAACGTATATAAGTACCAGAATTTCATTACATATCAATAATCATTAATCATAGAAATTTTAACATTAATAGTTATTTAACGAACAAGTGTATTAATAAGGGCGATTAACAATCGAGATATTTTAACGCGTGAGCGGAGCGAGCGCGTTAATGTTTGAGATTGTTAATCGCCATTTTAATTCACGAGTTTGTTACAAAACTTTTCCGTCGACAGAAGTTTTCAAAAATAGAGATATCTTATTTTCAATGTTTATTTATTTAACGTTACGATAAAAAACAATCACTATTTCCTATTTATATTAACTCTACTCAAAGATAGTTTAATTTTTCTCAGTAGTAGTTTTATTTTATTTTTTATTATTTATTTTCAAATTGAAATAAAAAAAAAATTTACCCTCGGTGGGTTTTGAACTCTAGACCTCAGTGTTGCAAGCCAGGTGCACTTTACCATTACGCCACGGGACCATGTTTTGAGTGACAACTGGTGTAATAAACATTTTCTAAAATTTTATTGGAAATTGACAAATAAATAATGACAGGTAGTACTAACCAATATAAAATGTATAAGAGCAATGTATGTTGGGTTGCATATAATCAAATCGTTGATTAATAGAAAATCATTCATTAACAGGGGTCATTAATCAACGATTTTGAGTGCGTTAAAATACATCATAAATGAACGGTCGACGGAAAAAATAATTAACGATTTTTTTGCTGAAGGGCGTGGATAATTTTTATTCTTGGGGAGTGAAGGCTTTGATTTTTTTTCTTGGGGGCAGGGGTAAAAGCTTACATTTTTTCCTTTGAGGGGTTAAAGGCTTGAATTTAATTTAAAAATACTAAAAATACTACCTTATAACAACTATTCTTGGGGGGGAATTACCCCCAGTACCCCCCTCATATCGACGCCCTTGGACATGGTTCTTTGGGTGTTCAAACCTTCCATAAGCATTATTTTTTTTGCTGTTTAAATCATATACTTTTTACTGAAAATATACTCCTGAATATAAATATTTATTGAAAATATACTACTGAATAATGGTTCGGAAACAGGATGTAGGATATTCCAAAATTATTGTTTTTGGAATTTGGCATATGATTATGATTAAAATTGGTCAAATTCAAAAATCCAGCCGCCGCCGTCGATTACCACATTATAAATTAATCCCATTCCAAAGTTGAGGGAGTCAATCGACGCATAGTTTAATGTTGTTTAATTTATCAATTCATCATAAGGTTTTCGCTAGGAGGCGTTGTTTAGGAGGTATAAACGAAAAACTGAAGGAAGTCCGAAAATGTCGATGTTTTTGGGTTATGCTCAACCCCTGGAGGAGTACAAACTCAGATTTCTTGTGTTCAAGACTATCTTTAGGTTTTAGAACGATTTCCAGCTTTCCCCAGATCACTTTCATTTCGGGTCTTATTTTACTGGAGTATTGTAATAGCCCTGAGACTACGAGTGGTGGGGCCGGTGAGATTTTTCTTCCTATCTCACCGAGCTAGTCCGGCACTGTAATCTGTAATACAGCGTCCATGTTGAACCTACCGGCCCATTGGTAATCGCCCGGCCTCCTAGTCCGCCCCTGCGGTTACTACAAAATACAAGCCAACAAGTGTACCAATATAAGTGTCTCCCTATTTTTAACGATCTCCGTGCAAATTAAACTGAGAAATAGAATAGAATAATAGGGCAACAAATTATTGCACTAAAAAGAAAATCTTCATCTCCAATTTACAAAAGAATTTACATTATTTATGAATTTATTTTGAACGATCCCGCCAAAAAATATGTCAAAGACAATTGGTTGCAAAATAAATTACCGATAGAGGTCCGCCATGGGTCCCAGTATGTTTGTAAACTGGGTTTTTCTACAATTTTGCCAAAATACTGATTGCTGAAGTGTTTATGGTTTGTTTTTAGAGTGTTTCCGATTGAGCGCAAGTCATCAACTGTATTATACTATAGATTTATCCGATGTGAGTTATGTGGAATTGATATTTTTGTGACTATAGGGGTTAGGTTACCCTTGCGGCCTTATTGCAAACGTAAGATACGAATGTGGAATGTGGGACCTAAATCTAATTGTACAAAGCCAAGTAAAAATGTTTTTGTATATTCATTATCGCAAATGCCAGGTGAGTTTCAGTGCTATAAAAACCAAATTGTTTTGCATATATGACCTACAAAAATCATTCTTGAGGGGATGAAACTTTCTCAAACGTCAACTTCACTGCTACTTGTCAGATTCCCCGCATTTTGAAAGATTTTCGAAATACGGAATCAAATAATGTCAGTGATGTGTATATCAAGTTGGCCAAGAATTATGTATTTGTTTATATTGAGACAGAATAATTGTAACCACTTTATTTTGTTCCAGATAATACCCAGGTCAGATACACTCTGTATACTGAAAAATGTGAATTTGAAATAATATGTGGCTATCTGAATGTTGATTTTTGACTGTATTCAACGATGCAAAGCCTGGAGGCAGCATGTGAGGAGGGCGAAGTAAGTATTAAGTATCCTTTGAAAACATGTAGATATTTACCAATTTCAATATTATATTTATCTTATTTTTCAACAGTCAATTATTTATTGTTTCTGATATCAATATTGATGAATCCAAGTCATTGCTTTAAAAATAAAATGTTGAAAAAATGCAAACAAAAAATTATATAAAAGAAAAACATAACAAAGGCACACATGTTGCAAAAACTACATTGAAGGTAATCCTTAAACAAATAAAGTACTTTTTGTTAGATAGGTTCTCAACTTTTGAAATAATCTCATATAATTTTTATAGTCGCACATCAAATAGTTTTATTATATGAAAAGTTGTGCTAATTGTTGATTGTTGCAAAAAGTCTTTTCTTCCAGAATCTCGTTACACGTTTCATAGAAATAAATTGAGTCATGAATTTTTCTAAAATTTGATTTGTGCTAGGCCCATAAATAAGTATAGGATACCTTTCCTGATCGGAAATACTACACAGAAGTAAATATTCAGGTTGCTATCAGTTTGAATGAGACAAAAATAACCATTTACCAGGACAGAGCTCACCATGCAGCAGTTGTTTCCACAGTACAGGGGGGTTTAAGTGTAATGAAACAAATGCATCATACAGTGTTGCTAAACCAGCTCAATACATCTGTATTTGAAGACACTCGGACCACTTCAAATATCATGTTACCAGAAAAGGAAAGTTTTTTCCTGATCAACTGTTTGACATGATCAATGAAAATAATTTGTGATTCTTCTAATGATCTTAATCTCACTTAAGCTTCCAAGGACTACAATCATCAATACCAACTGTCGATTAATCAAACAAAAAGAAATAGTTATAATTTTCTTCAAGTATTGAAGAACAAATGTTGGATGCTTGGAAGCTGATCAACTTCAAAAGAAATTCTGGTAGAAAACCTACCGTCACTACTGAGATTGACCCTAATATAGTTGAAAGAATCATCAAGTCTTTTCCCAAATATAATAATGATCTAGACCCAATAAACTGCCTAGCTCATTTACCGAAACCAAGAGATTATTTCTTCTTATTGCTATTCATAAGCTAAAAAAATCTGGTTGTTCTGATATTTATAACCTGAACTAACTATCCTTATAAACCGGTGTTTCAGTGAAGGTCACTTTCCAGATATACTCAAAGTGAGCAGTTAATCTAATTCATGAAAAAGGAGATAATACAATGCCAGATAACCATAGACTTATCTCCATAATCTTTGGCAAAATCGTTGAAATAATTTTTAAAGACCGTTTAACCACATTTTTTTCTAAAACACGACATCATAAATAACCACCAGTTTGGATTTTTCAGAAGTCACTCAACAACTGGAGCAGTTCTGGAGGTACTCTGCAGCGTTCACCTAGACACCTGTACTTTTATTTCATTTTATAGATCAATTGATATTATATTTGAATGTATTTTATTAATACATTGACATTTTTTTTTATCTTTTGCATATTAGGTTACAGTCTTACTCTATTTTATATTGTTCTGTATAACATAATACACCCATTTTATTGTATCCCATTTGGACTTGCTACAAATGTAATTATGCATAACAAGGTCAAATAAATTCTATTCTATTCTATTTTATACAAGTATTGTTGAAGTACTTAAGAGCGATAAATGAAATAAGTTTGAGGCAATTCAGACATGTATAATGAAACACCAATTAAAAATTTGGATTACCATGGATTTGAACCTGTAACCTTTTGATAAGGTCTTTATATTGTTCAGATTTACGAAATTATCTCTTAACATTGGAAATTTTTACATTTCTCAAGTAATCCTCCCAAGAAATCCTCCCAAGTAATCCTCCCAAGTTGATGGCATTTCCTCATTATTATATGATTTCTTTTTTATTTTTAGCATTCAGTCAAAAGATTCAAGTCGAGTCGTTCTTCCTTACCTCTGCTCTGCCCCCAGGAACCATCATCTGCATCAACATCACAAGAAATCACAGAAAACCCTTCCGGAAAACCTCCATTCGATATTTTTGCCAAACTATTAGAATTATACGAAGAAGAAAAAGAAGAAGAAGAAGACGAGGAAGACGAAACTCCGGTAAATGATTCAGAGTAGAGTTCAGAATGCTCAAGACTAGTATAAAAGAAAAATTCTTTTTTTTTTCACATTACGAGCTTGAACAATGTCTCACACAATTCAAGAGATCTTATTTTGAAAATTTATAACTAAGTGTTTTTTGGGTTATACAATCCATCTGAAATGTTTTCATTAGAAAAACTGGTAGTATATTCATATATGATTTTCAGGAGTTTATTGATTTTTCTCATACTTACGATAATACAATATATACATTTATTTATTACACGGGAAAACCCAATTTATAACTTACTTAGGATCGCAAGTTGAAAGGTAAGACCCTCGTCATTCTCAGCTCAAAGAAGTCTTCTGAAGACTTCTGAGGGTTGTTCATAGAGGTGCAGCCAGAAACAGAACACAATACAGTTCTTAAGAATAGGCTAGAAATAACACATTCTTAAAAAATGGACAGAAAATCAAGCGAAAATATCTTTTTGTACAACTGACATTAAAAATGACGTTTTTAATTCATTGACACATGAACTAAAAACTGACGTTTTCACAAAATCACTTTTAACACTAGTGTTAAAAGTACTTTTAACACTAGTGTTAAAAGTAAAATGACAGATGAGATGATGGATACTCAGTATTATAGATCTCTCTAATAGAAACACTTCAATCAGATATTATAATCAGAACACCTACTCAAGAGGAATCGTTTATAAAAGTTCACACATGTATTTGGTCGTTTGCGCAATTGATAATACTAATTCCTCTTGAAGTTACAAACGAAGTAGTATTTAGTCCAACTGTAGAATGTCCTTCATCACTGACAAATAATGACATTCATAAATAAAGTGCGTTGGGGTTTATTATCTTTGAAGTATCTGTCAGTCAGCCTTGTAATCCAAAGATCGTGTGTTCGAATCCTTATGGATCTTATTTTTTTTTTTGTTTTTTTCTTACTAGCAGTAACTGTTGAACAAAAAATTTTGTATGATACATTTGTTAAAAGTGATTTTATTTTGCTCGTGGGGTTGCTCCACTCGCTAACGCTCGTTTCGCAATATTCCCCACTCACAAAATAAAATGCCACTTTTAACACTTGTATCATAAATAACTATTTTTAATCTTATCTTATTTACAATCATACAGAATAAATCAAGGTTCTGTAAAAACTTATTAGAAATTGTTAGTATATAGAGTGGGGTATGATAGGCATGATTGGTGTATACAATGAAATTGCAAATGTCTCAAGACTATAACAACAATGTTTTTCAATGCAATAAATAGTGTCAAAAAGTTTCAAAAAGTTCCAAAAAGTTTGCATCATATGGAATTTTTTTTATCAGTTCGTCAGAAAATTGTATTCTTTATAAAAATTGCTGCATTGTGGAATACTTGTATTTGAGTGATCAAAATTCTAAATTTCCAAACGGTGTACAGGGGAGAAGAAAAAATAGAATTTGATCAAAAGTAAACTACCCTGGCTGTGATTTCAAATTTGAATATTGTTTTAGAATTCATATTTTTTGTTCTTCCATATACCCTGCAAATTTGAAATTTTAACAACTCATATGTAAGTATTCTGCGATGTACCAATTTTCATCAGGAATTACATTTTCTGACAAATGGATAATGAACAATTTTTCATGTGGTGCAAATTTTTTGAAACTCACTGTATACTATTGTCACACCAGTCTTTATCATCTGTTAAAAGGCTGACTTCATGAAATGAGTTCACAGGGCAGAATAATTTCACTTCATCAGTTAATAGTAGAAAGAGAGACATATCACTTATAAATAAGTTGGAAAGAAGTGGACCACAATTTTATCCTTGTGGTAGAAATGCATCCAGATACTTTCTCACATTTTGTTTGCCCATTCAAATACTAATATTTCTCTCAAGTTTTTGATGAATTCACGTTGTCTGGATGTCTGATCATTTTCAATATTGATTTGTGGTTTGGTAATTTTATTCTTATTTCTTAACACTTCAACTGCTGACTGCATTTTCAAATATTACCTTCGATGGTCTTTCACTTGTTGCTGAACTTATGTTTATCCTTAAGAGATAGCACCCCTTGAAAAGATGGAAATGAAATAAATTTTGTTCTCAAATCTGAGTTTTTTTTAGAAAAATCATTTTGATATGTGGTGAAATCAACAATCTTTGTTATATTTTGTCAGTACTTGTTTGCGAAGTTGAATTTTGTGAAACAAAAATATTATTCAGAATTCCTGTTGTATTCATTCACTTTTTTGTATCTTGTTTTTTTCCATAGTTTTCTAAAAAAAAAATCCAATGTAAAGTATGGTGTGTAACGTGTATGTATGGTATCTTTTAAGAGTTTGCACTGAGACAGACCCCTCATGAATTTAGTAACTCTGTATATGCAGAGGTAAAAACTAGTATACTCTATAAGATGTTGACCAGAATATACAATACTGGTCACAAGAGAAATATGAAGATAACATTTTTGCTATAAGTACTAGATTCATTATTCTTCAGTTGGGTTCTTCAGTTGGGTTTTCACCTGATGACATTACCTAAGTTATCGAAATATAAAAAAATTATGCTTCCATAGATGTCTTTACAACTTGCATTTTTTTGTAGAAGTTGGCAGTTTGGAAAAGTTGTAACTATACTTAAACATAAGTGATTAGTCAACTGATTAACTTTCCTGTTGAAAAAACTTGAATAAGTCGTGAAATGAGAATGAGCTTGTATAAAATAACCAATTCTTCCAAATTAGGAACTAAGTGATTTAGGACAAGATATAAAAGCACCGATTTTCTGAAATCATTACATACTCCTAAAATTTTGTTATCCACCTCCACCTCGTGATGGTAATAGTAGTGGAAAAGCATCCCCAGTTATGAATTTTCAAATTGACACGTATTAACAATTGATCAAACTCATCCAGATATGTATAGTGCATGCAATTTCATATATTTGGTAACCTTGAGCATTTGTTGCTAACATTTTCTTTCACCCTTAAAGGTAAAATGAGTATTTTTCAGGTCCTAAAATACAACACATTTCTGTTAGAGAAGCTTGTAGCGAGAGAAAGACTGAACACAATGATTCTAAATCTTTATCCTGGCAACAAAGGTTACTCCCTGGCTTTCAGAACTCAGTCACGAAGCGATCCCAATTACACCGACGATACTGCCAATTTGATAGAAACCAATCAGTGGCCTTATGAGAAAGATGACCTTCTTCGATATGTTGATAATGAAGAACTTCCACCTTTCATTATAGACTTGCTAGAGTCTCAGTTTAGTTACCTTTTTTACAGTGGTTGCATAATAGCTGAAGTCAGGGATTACCGCAGATCTTATCCTCATTTCAAGTGTGATATTCATCATGTATTACTCAGGCCTACGCTCAAGGTAAGTATTTCATTTTCGATGGTAATATTTAGTTTATTCTGCATCTTCCCAGTTGTCAGACCTACAGTGATGTAATTTGATGCAAAAGAGGTAGAAGTGTATTGAAACATAATCGTCAGAGATGATTATTTTCGTAAAATAAAATCTCAAAAAGTGTTGGGCTTTGAACCTACACGACCGGCAGCCACTTTATTGGATCTAATAAAATATAAGGGAAGCTATCCTGACCAAAAATTCATTTTCAGCAGTTTTTGAAGTCACGATGCAGGTATACTGAAAAATAGCATTAGAAACATAATAAACAAGTGCCTTCAAAGCACTTGCAGCATTACAAGGACTTTCCGTCTTACCTTTAAACCAGTTGCTTTAAAGGCTCACTTGTACGCTTGTATCATAATATACTATTCTTTAAATGTTTATTTCGAGATGGATCCTGAATCAATAATAACACTTATAAATTGTAATGATGAAGGCCGATTCATAAACTTTACGTTCCGCTCACCGTTCGCCGTTGGGCTTGACGTTGGCACTGACTAAATGCAGAAAGGTTGACGTAGTTTATGAATGATCTTATGCATTTCAGTGTATTGGACTGAAAACTGAACGGCGAACGTAAACGGCAATGGCGAACGGAACTTCAAGTTTATGAATCGACCTTTATTCAACTGAAAACACTGGCAATACAGCAGAAACAAATTGACAAATGCCACAGTATTCTTGGCATAACACTTATAAACAGTCAAATAATGAATGCAGTAATGTACAGGGTGTATATTTCACCACATACAATGCCACTTGCTTACTAATGAAATTATTTAAATGCTTTGAAATTTGTCTTGTTCTGGCGGATCTTGACTCGTTTTTACTATTCTTCTGTCAGCGAATGTTTCTCTATTTGTTTAAGTTTCTTCATAAATTTTGGATTCAGTATGATTTCTATTTTGTCAGAATTTCGCATTATAAATAATTCGAAATTGAATCACGATTACAGGTGTCTTCACTTTTTCAATGATTTACCAATCACATATCACAGTCTCATATGCTTCTTTTTCTGATGAAAGTCTTTGATTGTGACAGCATTCTTGTGAAAAACGCAATTGGTTTACCATTTTGACTCAAACACGCGGCTATTCCATGTTCAGATGCATCCGTTTCAACCACAAAAGGTACATTTCCATCAACAGTTTGTGTTGTTATTACTGTAGTAACTACTCTAGTAACAACTCTAGTAAGAACAGAATCTGCAAGATCTTTTTTTATCATCTCAAAATCAGAGATTGCCTTTTCAGGTAACTCTTTGTAGTAAGTGTGTATCTCCAGGAACGTTTATATCCATAAGCTCTTCGAGTCGAATGATCAGATTTAATAGTGCCACTTTCAATAAGATAACCAGTTAACTTGATAGACTGCTTGCAGAAGTAACTTTTATTTCAATTGATGATAGTATATGCATTTTCAACTTTTTGAGGATTTTTATTGTGCCGTACTTCAGTTTTTCTACGAATGGTGATGTCATAAATATAGGTTTTCCATCATCCAGGGCCTTGGTGAGTTGTGACACCACTTTCCTGAGCAAGGGTGCAAAACCGAACCGGTCTCAAGGGCACCCGGGAACATGTTTGTATCGAGCGTCCAAGATACCGCATTCGGGTGATTTTGTGACTGCCAATCGATGATTCGAAACGAGCGCTCGATATCCCATCGCAGGTCGGTGTACCGGAGGCTCGATACGCATTTTCAACTCGGTTCGCCTTCTTGTCTTGATACACATTGGAAAAAGTACCCTGTGATAAACAGGCTAGGATAGCTTGCTCAGGTTAGGTTAGGTTGTGTATGCTTCATACATTCTGGAGTTGGGTAACACGAATGTGGCATACTGGGCGCTCGATACAAATATCCAAACGGGAGTGACAGATCAATCAATCAATTAAAATATACTCTATTGTCAGAAGATTTTAGATCTCATTGACAAAGTCTTGTACAAAGAGCATTCCCTCTGATTTCAGCTGTGGGTATACTAGGCTAACCCCCGGTATACCCTAAAACTTGGTGGGAACCCAAGTTTTCACACACGATGTAGAGGCCCCCCACAACCGATCAACACAGATGGGGCGTCAAAGGCAAAGTGATAAGGGCCACAAAAGAGGATTAGCCAACTGATAACTACTGCAACGAACAAGGACGCGTTGGGTGGACCGATTAGTTCAGGGACGACCTTTTGTGTTTCCATGAGAGTAGTGAGCCCACCCGAAGGGACATGGGGAGAATGCACTACCTTTGGTGCGAAAATCACCCAGAACATGCCGCACGAAAACTCAGTGACTATGTATCCCATCTTCGGACGCGAAGCTATATCAGAGTCCCTATTGAGCCAGCTAACGAAGTGGCAGTTCTGCTACGACTTGGTCTCTTGGCAAAACGAACATCATCCAAAAAGTGGAGGAAAAACTAACGAAATATCGAGATTTACTCTTTGAACTCCTCAGGCTCTACCTACATTATTCTGTAAAAATGGTTGTTCTGATAATAGCGTCCCTCTAAATATAAAAATCATACCGGCCTGCCCCAAGGCTTCATACTCGGTTCATTGCGTCTGCTCAGGGCACACGATTCCCGGACCTAATAGCGGCTTACTCCATAGTTTCGGGAGTGGTAATTGGGGTAATGATTAACCCAGGGTGTCCTCCGAATGTGTCGGAGCTTTGGCGAAACGGCCCGAATGGAATTTTTTTTATTTCAATTGAAATAAATTGATTTAATTGATTATTGCCTTAAATGCTGTAAATATTTCTTCTCCCTTCTTCAATGGTAATTGATGATGAGCCCTTTTTGTAGATATATACTTAATATTCATTGAGGTATGTCTCTGAGACCCCAGAATGAATAAGATCATCAGCCTTAATCTTGTTTACAAAAACTTCAGTCAGGGGCTTTGACAAGCGTTTCGGTACGGCTGCTGATACTGAGTTCTCAGTATCAAGGAAGGTGTCGTTTGCCTGAATTGCTGCCTATTATATCACTTATTTCCACAAAAATGGCAGTTTATCAGGGAATGGAAACCGCTACTAAATTTTCATGATCAAACTGTAGCAGCAAGACTTAAAAGTCGAAGAGTACAGATTCGAGAAAACAAGCTCAATCTTTAAAAGTTACATAGCTGTTTTCTAATAAAGGAATCCATGTTTTAAGCTGAAATAAATAAGTAGTTTTTGTCTAATTTGTGTGGAAAGCAATTCATTTATGAATGTATCTTTTATGAAAAAATCGCAATGATCTTCTGTAGAGACATTCTTTTAGTTATACTTTTTTTCCAAAAGTTTGATAACTAAATATTGATATTTGCCTTATAGTTGAAAACTGATGACGTGCAAAAATATATTTTTTTTACATAAATCTTAAATGATGAATAGTACAGTGTATATTTCACCAAATAAATGCTTTTATTTTAATAACTGTTCTTTCACCTTGATTATTATACTGTATACATTTCAGAGTATTATGGCAGACATAAATAACATAGTAGACGAAAATCCAGATTGGGGCAATGAAGAAAAGGATCAATTGGAAAGTCAACTATTAATGGCAAATGAACCAACTCTTTGCTTGGATCCCGATGATTCTATTTGCCAACAAGTTATAGAAATAAACAACCGCAAACTTATATGGAACACCCACAAATTCAGGCGAATGGCAAAGAAATTTTCTCAAGTGTCGGTTAATCGCAAGAGGAAATTAGACCACTTCACGCACAAGCATGGTCTAGAGTTTCACGATTTCCTTTGTCGAACTCGAAACAAACCAAAGACGGGGCCGATGACGTGGCCCGCGAAATCAGTAAAGAAATTGTGTGATGAAACGAAACCAGTACCTGTCCCGAATTTGGATTCTCCCTTACTTAGTGTTCCCTCAGAGAACGTGTTTATAAACGAGTTCAAAACTTACGACAACGTTGAGGAAACCAGCAATTGTCTGCCGAAACTTGTGGAAGAGTATGTTTTGGAGACGGACATGCCTTCGAAAGATAAAGGCACTCCTAGAGTGTACCATATCAAGCTATCAATACTTCAGAGGCCTTCGAATAGTGAGTACCTGGGAGAGCTTTATTTGAACAGGGATCATAAGAAAGATAAACAGAACGGGGTGGCTTGCAGGTTCCCTTTGGGGTCTAGAGTACATGTCGATAATTACATTCGGCAGTTCACGGACATTTTCAACGAAAGTGGTAGGAAAACTGTCAGGCAAACTGGCGACTTGGATGCTGTTTACAAGGATCGTTTGAACCTCTCTCAGGTACCTATGCTGTATGTTCCGATGCAACAGGTGCAGTTCTCAATGGCTTATCATGCTTATCAGAACAGTTTGCCGCAGCAGCATTTGCAGCATCTAACTCAAAGTTTGCAGAATCAGTCTGGGATGCCACTGATGATGAATGGAAATATCGATATTCAACAAAATCAGATGCAGAACTTGGCTAGTGTTCCGAAATTGGTGAGTCGAATCGAATGAAAAATAGTTGGGCATATTTTATTGCAATATTTTTTTACAGCAAAGTCATTTACAAGCTGCGCAAGCTAAGACTTCCAACCAAGCAATTTCTAACCAAGAATTAGCAATAAGTGCTTTAGCTACGAAGTTGATGAACTCTGCTCAACAGTTTCAGGCGGCAGGCAAGTATTTAAAATTTAATGAGTAATCATTCATTTACAAAATACTTTCCCTGTGGGTTCTTTAAATTATTACAGTTTTCGAATACAAAAATTCAACAACTTTCATTTCCATCCATGTTCTTCTCATAAGCGAACGTTGGGGAACAGGAGCTGAATTGAATACCTTAAATGTACCCAATTATCCTGTAGTAAAAATTACCGGCATGGTGGGAAGCAATATTTCCGCTCAGTTACCTCAAGCACATTTTGAAATTTAAAAATATCAAAAAATATTTATTTTAATATTGCATCCGAAATAGAGGCATGTGTAATTTCCTTTACCCACAGAAACAATTGGATAATTATTGATTACTTTTATTGCGGACTTCCATTGTCTGAATTATTACTATGAGCACGACGTTTCAATCGGTTCAGTACCTCTGATCGTTATCAAGTGTGTACTGACCGTCAGAGTAAATGGGATAAACTTTATATGTCTTGAGGTAATTAACAGGACTATCTGGTTTCCTAATTGGCCATACTTAAGCTTGGTAGTTGGTAGAGGCCCTTATCGCTTTCATTCTAGAATTGACCTGTTATTAAGTATTGTTTTCTGCCTGAGAGCATTTTTGGCTTGAATGTATAGGGACTCTTTGAAGTTTTTGTTTGAACCACTGTTTTTCCCACTCTTTGCTTTTTCGTTTGAACCAGTGTCATTCCTTGTCTAAAACGTTGACATCTTTTGAGAAAATTTTATTTATCTGCTTCTAACATGTACAACATCTCTTATAGATTCATCTAAAGGTTCTTTTGTATTAACTCAACGTGACAAGTTTGTCAGCAATATACATTTTACTGCCAGCCAAACATTTTTATGTGAATTCATAAATAAAAAATGGTTCATTAATGATTGAAGTCGAGGGCATGGGATCCAATGAGATCAGAATAAATTGTAACATCTTTATGACAATATAAATGATAGCGAAATTTTTTACAAGAAAACGTTATAGCTAATAGCTCTTTTTCCTCTTTAGCTTATTCAATTCAAAATAAGACAGGTTTGTTACTTTGAAGTAGACAACATTCTATGGCATTTTTAGATGCATTACAATGTATTACAATGGGCTGGGTCAAACGGTGCCAGTACTCATTACTACTGATAACTTTTTTGGTTTCTTCTAAAGCCTTCATATTAATGCTATTCCATTTCCAGATAACACCTTTTTTTAAAGATCCAGAAGTGGAAGTACTATCTGAGACAAATTCGGTGTAAACTCTCTTAGATAATTAATCATTCACAGAAGTTTCTGTAATTTATTTTAATTTTCAGGTGCTCTCAATTTATTTATCTGGAACCATTTCTTTCTCATAAAATACTGTAACTAAGTATTTTACATGTTCAAGACAAGAATATTGAAATTTGTCAAAATTGAACTTGACATTAACCTCTCTGTCCCTTTCTAAACTTTTTTTTATAATCAATCAATTTCTTTAGGTTCATATCACACCGACTGCGCCATTGCATTAATAAGAGAAATAAAATTATGTTCTCTTTCACTTAGGTATAATTCTGATCATCAATCTGACAGTAAGTTGTAACGTCACATATCTTTTATTTAAAGGAACATTGTAACTATCATACAAGGTGAGTGTATGAACCTACAACACAATGGTTAAAATGGTAGGAATAGAGCTGTATTATAAAATCGTTGTATTGTACTCGACTGTTAGGAGCCGGATTTTTAAAGTGAAAATCCATACTTTGAAGATGAAGATGGCTGAACGCTCTCCTACTTAATTATAGGTGCAGGAGAAAACTTAACATTTTTTTTCCTCGGATGCTGGTCCTTTTGCCAGCTACACCTCAGCCTCTTGGGCTTTTTGTGTTTTCCGGGTTAGTTTTACAGCACCCACTCCGTAACCATAGTCCCCTGTACCAGTCTGTATAGGTTCTTCGGGAGTTAGGCCTCATTCCCACGGGCGTTAAAAAACGTTGCGGTTTTAAAACGCTCACAGCATGTTGTGTTCAAACGAGCGCTAAAAATCACTTCAATTCGGTCATCGTTGAAGTTAGACGTGCATAGAGTTCGAAATGAAATCCGCAAAAGTACTAGCAATAGCTTAAATGAAGAGGAATTTCGAATAAAGGTGTATAATTTCTAAAATTGCAAAGCGCTTTCGGCCTTCGTCATCTTCAGTGCTCCAAGTCAGGTAACAGGAAGTTTTACAATTTGTGAAAACATCTTAAATATAATTAATAACATTCATGCTTCATTCTAACGAAAATCATGTTGGAAATCAGAGGCCATGTGGATATGTCGGGTTATTTTTCAAAAATAACCTGACAATTGTAAAACTTCCTGTTACCTGGCTTGGATTTCGTAAAAAATTGCAAATCACCCCCCAACTTTGGCGGCCCATAGAGCAAAAAACTATTGCTTGGAGCTAATAAATGCAATAACCACAGTTGCACACAATTCTGTTCTCTACATATTTTAATTAAACTTTTTTTTAATAGTACCTACTCCAATGGTGTTATTCTCCACCAACCGCTCAAGGTCGCAAACTTAGATAACCTATCTCTGCCATCCCATAAAATTTCATTACTTTCCGAATTTTTGCGAATAGAAACCCCCCATTTGCACCTAGCACCAACAAGTTTTTCTCATGAAAATATGAAATTCATAGGGAAGTGCGATTGTCCAATTTATACATCAAGAAGTGATTCTGAAGATATCAATGTATTTTTACTTTTTAGCAAGTGCCAAACAGCAGCAGCAACAACAACAGCAGCAGCAGCAACAACAGCAGCAGCAGCAGCAGCAGCAACAGCAACAACAACTGCAGCAGCAGAAGCAACAACAACAACAGCAACAAAAATTTGTTGGCAATAATGCTGCTATAATAAACCTGTTAAAAAGTGCGCCCATTACGAATATCAACAGTGATGCAGTGGTAAACGCTCTAAACAATTCGCCTCTATTACCTCAACAAATTCAGACTATTAACCAAAAAATTCTAGCACGTAAAATGACTCTTTCTAATGTAGCTAACGCGCGCGTGTTAAACCACAGTAATCTGATAGCGTTGAACAATAACAGATTGAACTTGCAAGACCTGACGCAACTCGGTCAGCAGCAATCTCAAACTATAACACTGACCTCTGTGAACAACGCCAATTTCACGAACTTTACAGCGGTTCCCATCAAACAGCAAGTGGTCAGCCAAAGAGTCGTTGGGAACAGTTCAGGTGATGTCAGTAACAAATCAGGCCTATCCGCTCTGTTGATAGGCACCCCGGCTGCGGACAGGCCTGATATCGCCGGTCCCAATACGAACTCTCTACTCTTGGAGAAGCTGGGTGCGCCCCCGAACAATTCCAACTCCCAAACGAACACTCACTTCATCCAAAGTCCCAAAAGCAACCAGCAGTTCATGGTGCAGTCGCCCAAAGCGAACACGGTACTTAGTCCCTTGTCGAGTCCCCCTCCTCAGGCAGCGAACACTATAAACGTCCAGGGTCTGAATTTTGCGCAGCTGCAGAGCATTCCTGGTTTGCAGAATTTGCAGGTGCAGTTGCCCGGTTTCGCGCAGCCCATATCTCTCTCTCTGAACGTTTCGTCCGCGGGGAGCATTCAGGGACACCCCACGAGTTTGATAGTGTCTCTTCCTGTTACGACCGCTAGTCAGAGTTCGAACACAGTGACGCAAGCGGCTGGCAGTAGCAGTAGTGTGGGTGGTGTTAGTAACATTGGTGTGGGTCCGCAGACTGTGGTGTTGGCCAATGCTGGCACCTCTAATTTAGGTGAGTTTACTTTGAAATCAATAGTTTTTGATGGTAAGTAGTAGGTATTTATTGAAAAAAGGAAGTACCAAGTTTATATTGATATAGGATCATCTGTGTGTTGTTATCATAAATCTACCAGTATACCAGGTAACCACAATGTGAAATAGTACTTGAATAGGCATATTTTGACGCCACTACTGATAATTTACCACGAAATGTGAATTTTAGGGCATGAAAAGATTTCCCATATATACGAAATTGAATATATTGCGATTCCAGTTTGTGATGAAAAAAATCAAATAACCACATCATCATAGTTCTTTTTTATAAAAATTCAATCTCTTATGTTTTTTTCCTAGTTTTCCGAATAAGCCGAGAAATTCGCACTAAAAATTGATGAGTAGGACGTCAAATTGCTTTCCATGCGGTGTTGCCGATTTTCTCACCACAGCTCGGGAGATTAGGTCGGCTGTGATACAACCCAAGATTTGACAGCAATGAGCGCATAATACAAAGCGAATTAAAGCATTTTAACTTCAAAATAGAACACCATTAATACACCAGTGATGATTTAAGTTTGAATTTCATGGCCAAGTTTGTTTCGATTGAACAATCATCTGTATCTCCGCCATTTTTCAACCGATTTCCAATTTTGAAGAACAGTGTTATCACAAATTGCGTGTTCTTCCGGATAATGAAAATAATTGTACAGGGTGTCATTTGAAAAAAAAAAAGGTTGGGTAACTTCCGGTTAAACCGGAAGTGGTGAATTTTCAGTAGTGGCGTCGAAATATGCGTATTCAAGTACTATAGCAATATACCAAATTCGAAATCTGTTTCTTCAAAACTATAGAAAAAATGGGGGGCATACCTCGAGGTCACCCAGTATGTATTACGTATTTGAAACAACAATGTAATGAATTACTAATGACATTAATGCTTCCACTGCAGACGTCAGTGGTTTGGTTGATTTCCGGTGTTTGCCGTGGTTAGTTAGAATCTCCAAACGTTTAATAATAATAACAGGACTTTATTCATCATCTTAAATGTTGTACAAATAAACTTATGACGAATGGGCGTTCAGCTATTGAAGCTGCTTTTAAAACCAACTTGCAGTCAACTGCAGTCTTGAGTGTGAGTTTATACTGCCGCAGTTGCAGTTGAAACGTTTGGAGATTTCAACCAAATACCCGCGCAAATCGTCTGCCGATGATTTTTCTGATATCTACTTGGGCAAATTGATTGAATGTCTCTTTGGCAGACGATACATAATCAATTGTTCAAAAATCAATCGTTTTTTCATTACATTTTGACACGTGTATTTTAACATTTAGTCACATAAAATGTCTGCCACTTTGATTGATTCAATTGATTCTTCAAATCAGTTATTAATTTATTGAACAGTTAATTGTTCATAAATCATAAATGTAAACAATTTCAATTTTCAACATGGTGCTTAGCAGTACTGATGCCAATTGGAAATTATTGCTATTTATTATTTTTACGATAACAAAATGGCAGACAAGTTTAAAAGATGACAAAATAAAACAAAACGTAATGAAAGAATACTTTTTTGTCGAAAAAAAAAAAAAATGTGGAGATGATGAATTTGAAAGTTTTCAAGACTTTTGGTAATCACTGATAAGAGCCTGCGGAAACCGCGCTGAAACATTGCCAGCGGGCAGTCACGCCATGGCCTGGAGAATCAAACCAGTGCCTCCCAAACAAAAGTAACTGAAAGTGATTTTATAAATTTTCATAAAACTTTTGCTTCAAAAACGAAAATTCTTGCAGTTTATTGATACATTATATTCCAAATAACAACCCATTTTCTTAACCTCTCCAATTTCGGAAACACTGTTTAGAGGCTGCTTCAAAAATCAAGCTCTAGAAACTTTAAAAAAATTATTATTTAAAAAAACCACGCTCCCCAATACTTTGGAATTATCACATCTCGGGCAGCAATAAATGAATTAAAGAATTTTTTTTTAAGATAAATGTTTTTATTTTTGGTATTTATTTTTCAAACATATGTATTCCTCAGCTCAATTGGTATCTTCTGGTGGAAAAGGGGTTTCTCAGCAAGGCAGTAGATCTACCTCAGTTCCTCAAACACTATCATTAACTCAGGGAGGTCAACAGTTTCAACTCATAACTCCATTACAAAGGCCAAGAGTGCAGCAGGCTTCTACTCCTCAGCAAACCTTGACTTCCAGGACTCTCCAAAGAACCACTCCAATCACAATCAAGATGGCAACTCCAAACACAAGTCAGTTGACAGATTTGAAGATTAATTTTGATAATTGACAGTCAGTTTGAATCAGTCATTTAATTTTCAACCGTAATTTGAAGTAATGCATGCTTTTTTTTAATCAAAATTACAATTTTTTAATTTTCTCACTTTGATTTTCACATTAACTTTCACCTCAGATGCTCAGCAATCAACATTGCCTTCGAATTCAGTGCTTGCAAGCCAACTTCAGAAACAAGCTCAACTCCATCAGTTCCAGCAAATTTGCTTGAACCAACCTAGTGTTTTGGACAACGTTCGGAGGAGATCAAATACATCAGATCCACAGTAGCGTTAGTTTTTATTTTAGAATTTTGTACATTACATTTTGAACTAGTCTCGTTTATGTATGATATTCAACAAAATACTTTGGTCGCAAAGTACTTTACTAACACAACTGCCATCCATTGAAATGTATTATCTCAAACCAAGTTTCGATATGGTGTGAAAACTGGATAGTACAGTCGCTGAAGGAAAATATACATTAACCTACTCGATGAATCGGCCTGGAAATTTTCCTTCTTGAACTATTGGTAGAGGTCCTAATGACATATGTGACTGTCATAAAACCACATTAATCCGTTTTGGGGAACTGTTGGAAAGTATTTGTTACAAAAAAGAAAGCTTGACAAAGAATGATATTCACTTATTTTTCTGTATAAGCTATAGTTTTCAAGAAAGTCGATGTCGAAATTTTGTCAAGATTCCCAATATGGATTTGGGCGCGAATTTGTTTATTTCAATGTCTTCCGCGCGGCTAATCAATAAAAACTGATTGCTCGAAAACTTGCAAATGATGAAAAATCGAATTGGGGTTTGAAGGTGAATAAAAATACAGTCCTTGCCATTTTTTATGATCATAGGTATGTATAAGTATAACATATAACAATATAACATCATACGTGTAATTATCCACTGATATTTCTTTTTCATAACTATATACAGCTCTAGAAAAATAAAAGGCTTCAATATAATTTGTAAATGTGTTAGTAGAAATTTGAATTAACAAACTCGTGCGCAAATCCATATTGGTAATCTTGACAAATTTCGAATTTTCTCGTAAATTATAGCTTATATAGAAAAATAAGTGAATATCTTTCTTTATCAAGCTTTCTTTTTTATAATGAATACTTTTTTCATATTTTCAATGGTTGACGACTTGAAGGCCAAAAACGGATCATTGTGGTTTTATGATACAGTGTGACCCATTTAAGATGGAAGCACCCATATAAAACTTACATTTTTCAACCTATTAGAATGATTTTGTTTTAGTCAGGTAGACATTCAAAAAGTCTACTAGGACACCAAATTTCATGGATAAATTTCCATTTCCAGGGCCAACTAATATTATTTTTCAAGGTCAAAAATCTAAAAAAATTACTAGCGGTTTTTTTAAAAAAAATCTAACTACACCACTGGATTCGCGATATTTTCAAATGGTTCACATGTAAATAACGTTGGAATTCGTAAAATAATAAAAAAGTTATAGGGGAATGAAATTTGAGAAATATGCCTTTTGATCAACCCACCACTTCAATTTCAAAACTTTTGTAACAACTTTGACTACACCACGGGATTCAGGGTGTCTTGAATTATTACTGACCATAATTTCATCGAAATCTGTTGATAAATAAAAAAATAAGAAATTTTGAGATAAAATGATATTTTCCTAAAATTCCATTTTCAATTTTATTTTCTTATGATGTTCTTATTGATGAACAGATTTCGATGAAATTTTAACCAGTGATATATCGAGATCTCCTGAATACAGTGGTGTATTTCGAATTTTGATAAACGTTCTGAAATTAAATTGGTGGGTTGATTAAACGGCATATTTATCAAATTTCATTCTCCCATAACTTTTTTATTTATTGACGCATTTCAACGTAATTCACATATATTCCATTTGAAAATGTCGCGAATCTAGTGGTGTAGTCAGATTTTTTCTAAAAAAATCGCTAGTAATTTTTTTAGATTTTTGACCTTGAAAAATAAGGTTATTGGCCCTGGAAATGGAGATTTATACATGAACTTTGGTATCCTAGTAGACTTTTTGAATGTCTAACTGAAGAAAACAAAATCATTCAAATCGGTTGACAAATGTAAGTTTTATATGGGTGCTTCCGTCTTAAATGGGTCACACTGTATAGAGGGACCCCTAATGACATTTTATGGTAGAACATTTCCATGCCGGATAATTGTGTAGAAAATTTCAACACTTACTGTAAGTACTAAGAAGGTTATGGATAAAAAATTACCGTTTTATTAACGATCCCAGTTTTCTTCGTAACCCTGAATTTCATTTCTCATTTACTATCACCCTTTATAAATTTATGATTCGTCAGTATTAATAATTTTAGTAACGCAGTTTATGTTTTCATTCTCAACATTCAAGTTTTGAAACAGGAGCACCACCAACAACGTATATTCAGAATTTTTTTAAATTATTTTAGTTACTTGAAAATTTATCTTAGATAGTAGCTTAGGACAATTGAAATTACCGTTTATGATTTTGTAAAAGAATAACAAGTCCCGGTGTTTTCTCCTCACAGATAATGGAGATCGATTTGTAAGTTGCTTGGACTGCTGATAATCAAGGAAAATGTGAAATTTGAAATTAACGTAATTTAGAAATCTGTGTTGAACTCGTTCGATGTTTTGAGAGTGAACGTTGTAGTACAAGAGAAGAATATTCGGGGTGGGGTCTGACTAAGGCACAATTTAGGTTCATAACTTGATATATAAATATCGAATGTTGCTGTGAGAGTTGCTGTATATATTTATCAACTCTTAATATTTTTTCATTGGAGTAGATGGGACTGATTATGTTGAACATTTCACACCTCACTTTTTTATCCAATCAGAAGTTTGCTATTGGTTTCAATACCCCAAAAAACCAGTAACCGAAAAAATTTCCAGATATTCTTATCGTCCAGTGTACCCAGACTGAAATTGATAGGTGAAAAATTGTTTGTCAAATTTTTGACATAGCATTTTGCTCTAATATAAAAATATTTTTTTCAATTTTTAATATGAAAGGAGATAATATATCATAATTATTCTTCTGATCATTTGCAGTGTGTGTTTGAGGACTGGCTTAATGGTCTCAATGGTGAATTAATCGGTGAAAAATTTATATCTATGATATGTGTATGCCACATGAATATACTATTTGAACCAATTTAATTAAATTTATCTTTATGTGGTTGAAACTTCCAGTGGTTTTCTTTGTACTGTATTGAATAATTTCTCACTATCGTGTTTGTCCATATTACATTCCTCAATCATGTTTAATAATCATTTCAGTTTTGGGTGGCTTTTTTAACTTCACAAAGTTCTTAGCAATATGCGCATAATGTTTATTTCTGTTGTTTTTCAATTATCTTTATATTTTTTGAAAACTTCGAATACAACTTCAATACTGGAAATTTTGAACTCGTAATAATGAGGCATGTTTGATGGTTCTGTGGGACCTGCGCAGTTATTGTGCAGAGATACGTTGACATCTATCAACTTTAGAGAAGAAAATAAATTGAAAATCAATGAGAGGATATTTATTTAGTCACAGCAAAAACCTAATCACATGCATTACAAAATCCATTTATACGTTTGTACTATCAGTACCAATATTTCGAGAAAATATAGCAAACCTTGTATATTAACAATTTATGGCCTAATAATCTTGTAATGTCTGTTAATCCAGATGAAATTAGCATTCATTTAGTTCATTAAGGTGGAAAATTTTCTTACCGAATTACCTGTATGCTTGAATTAATTTCAGTATAATTTTTTTTGACGTGAACTTTTGAAGAAAATTATCCTTGTCGCTGCATGACTCTGTATCATTTTCGAAAAATTCATGTACTCGAAAAATTTCCGACCTGAATTCAAGCCCTTGGGAGATCACCAGTGAATATATATTATCCCTTTACATAAATCTGGAAGTAGTAATATTAACACATTCACACACAAAGGTATGGCCTGTGAGAGTAATAAACGACTATTATTATTCTTATTATTATAAGTCCCGATTTTGCAGGAAACCTAATTAATTTTTGTATAATAATATCAATAATGAACGTTACCCATTAATTTTATATGAAAGACTTGTCTTGGTAGAAAGTGATTTATATCTTTCCTTAAGGGTGGTGGAAGAGTATACGCATAAACGCATGCTATCAGCATGGAGATTATTGAGATTGTCAAAAGTGCCACCATTCATTAAAACAAAAGGACGATGTGATAAAAACGAAGAGAATGTCCAGCTCATGGTCCAAGCATGCTATATAATCTTGATGTAGGAGAGACCTATACTCAAGAGGTAACCACAATTCTAGCCGACTAGTGATGTGATGTTTCTCTTCTTATCTAGTAATATTCATATGTCCCATCTAAATGCCCTGTCATTTGCCCTGATATGACGTGTCCTAGCTCTCATTGATCTAACAGTCCTTTTAACAAACTGCAATTAATTTTCCAAGAAGTAAGTAATTCCTATCAATTAGCCTTGTAGAAACACAAAAGGGTATTCACCTTATTCCAGCACAAACATTCATTTAAAATTTTTATTGGATATAAGATTGTCAGAGTCTGTGAATTTTTGTATCAGTTGAGGAAATTATGAAAGTCCAATATTCCAATATCTGTAAATCTTGTGTTGTCCGAGTCTTGTTGGACAATAACCTTATCATTATAATAATTGTAATGAATATTACGGATACCCCAGTTGTTTCTGTAGTGTTCCATTTAATGTCCAGTTTGAAACATAATTTCTTTCACAATACTTCTCGTTATGGGACTGAGGAATATTTATTATTCCTTATTCACTAGTACTTGCCTTTGTATCCAGATACTAGTGCATACTAGGTACTTCCACAAATATTTATCTTTGTGAGATGTCACCGGGGAGAATGTTTATAATAATTAGGTTTAGTAGGTGCATCAATCCTTATCATATACTAATAACATCATGATGGCTTATAGTAAACAAATTCATCAGAAAAACTAATGAACGTTCTGATCTGACTTTCTATCTTGAATTTTGACTGTCATACTACTAACATCCCTAATATATGAATTGATTGATATATTTATTCGTTATATGATTATTTTGAATGATTCTATGAAAATTTCATCTGTATGCATTTTCCATCTTTTTGAGATGTCTGCAAAATCAAACGCATCCACTATATCGAAACTTGGTTTATTTTTTGTTCAGAAGCGAGATATTTTGATCTCAAATTACTGCATTACACTGCACAATTGTCGTTCCTACAAGTTGAAAGTGTATTGGTGCCAAAAACGACCTGTATGTTTTCCAGAAAAATATATCTGTACAGTAGCTGTGTCTCCAGAACACGTATCTCTTGTCTTTTTTTTTTCAAGGCAGTACAAAGTAATTTAATCTGTTACAAAGGAACAATAATGTGTATTGTAAAATCACGCAGTTTTTATTAATTTTTATTATATTTTTTTAATTATAAGAATGTACATATTAGGAAAGTGTATAATTATTATTTATTCTCAGTTAATCAATATTCAACGAACGGTTATTTCAACAAATACATTTATAGGTGAGCAAAATGGATGGAATGTAAAAAGGAAATGGTAAAATTTCTTGAATATGTGATATATGCATAGTAGTTTCTCAAATTATTTTGATAATTTAGTCCAATTAGTTTTATGATGTTTTGTTAGATAGTTATTGTTCCCCATTATGTTTTAATAATTTACCTGTTTTATACTTCTGCAATTGGGTGTTGTGTCTGTTTCTAATTTATTATAATATAGCTAACTTATTTGAAGATATTTCAGCACACTTTTTATAGGGGGTACCGACTATTATGTCTTAAATAATTTTAAATAATCATCTATTATGAAAACAATTATTAATTTATTTCAATTATCAATTTAGACTTTTGTCAGGAATTCTTACTGGGGAAAATCGACATTTCATGATTCATCCTGAAAAAAACCCATACATCCTCATTAGAATTCTTGACCTGTATCATGCTATGGTTTAATTACTTTATATTGTTTTTTCATCATAATATATTTGTTGATATATCTTCAAATATTTGCCTCGAAATCCGAAAATTGTTGACAGTTATTTGAATATTTTTTTCTGAAAGTGCAAAGGCAATTTTGATTAATAGAATTTTATATTTTCATCTCCTGTATTATTTTTTGAAAATGAATTTTATGAGATGAATGTGTTTGTTAAATATATTTACCTACTTGTTGAAGTTATGCATCAGCTCACACGAAAACTTCGAATTTTCAAAAACAATTTCCTAATCTTTCAAAGTTCTGTTGAAAAATTGTTATATCCTTAAAATAAGTGAACAAGTCTACCATTCAAAATAACAGCAAAAGTTATATCATTGTGATTCACCAACTTGGGTCGTTTTATATGTTTGAATTTTTACATCACGGCATCTCATTCAAATATAAATTTTGACTGTGGGAGACTATTTTGGATCTCAGGTTATAACCTATAAACTGATCGCAACAAAAATGCTTTTTTATGGGTTTTCCTTATTGCAAACCGATTTTCTCTATTTTTTGGGAAAAGTAAGAAATGAACCCCAAGTTGATGTGGATTTTTGTCATTATTATTACATACCTTAGAAATACCAAAGCAAAATTTAATTAATTAATTTCTGTTCTTTGAATATGATATAAGTTTGATCAAATTATTTTGGGGTTGTGGGGAAATTTCAGAAAAATGTTTTATATCTAACCGATGATTGCACTGATATAATATAGAGTGAGCCAGAAATATTTTGTAGGTCCATTGCTTTGATGTGAATCAATACTTCTGTCTCTCCAATTTTTTGGATATGATGATTTAATATGATGCAGCACAGTGATATGCAATTCAAAATAATGTACTTGCAAAGTGATACCTGAGGTGATATCACGAACTCACAATATGTGTTTTGTGATCTCATCTCTAAGCAAGTATTTGTGTCGTGCAGTTATTTGAGTAATATACTGACTTGTAACAAGTATTGCAATGATATATTGAAGTGATTTGATAAATAAATATAAATAACAGAGATCACAAGAAAATAATCAAGTTTACTGAAAAAAGGAATCATGAAATTATTTCCAGTGAGCCAAAGTTTGTTTTTCAAACAGAATACTTAGTATATCCTCATACAATAAGTGATGAAGCATTATCATTAGAAATCCAACGATACTATGGTTGGTGAGGATGTTTTTTCGGCCATTTCAAATATGATATTGGATGATGTGTAATCGAGTATAGCTGGACTTAACCTAATAATATACCAAAATATTATAGCAAATCTTCTGTGTGTATTCATACAGTCCACTCCATTTATTGAGAGTTAACATTGCTATTTTGGAAACTGCAGCTATCACAAAAGAGGTTTAATGGAAAAGAGTTGTCTGTTTTCAAAAAATTCATTCACTCGAATAATTTCCGGCAATAATTCAAGCACTAGGGAGATTACAAGTGAACATTTTTGTTGAGAAGGGAAATATTCTCTATTGAAAATTGAAAAATGTGATTTTTTTTGTCTAACAGAAAACACCTACTTCCCAGGCTAAAGCCACGCTAATTTATGAACATCCTTATCATATTTTCAAAAAAATCAAAATTGTTTGTATTTATTCCCTAGTCACTTAATTTTTTTAGGAAAATATATTAAATGATTTTACCACAAACGATTTCGTATTTTCTGGGCTCAATCTTTTATAAACATGGACCTGTATTTTCGATAGTGATTATGGAACAACTCATCATTCTCAATGATACTATGAAGGCCATTTTAATAAAAAATGTACAAGACATATATTTTTTATTATTCTTGCAGATTCAATATAAGTGAATGCTTACATTATTTTCCTGTTTGGCAACATGGAAACCCAACCCAGTTAAAAACAAAGGTTACTCTTCTGCCTTGTTGACTACATTCTCTTGCTGAATAATCATTAGGGTGTGTGAATTTTGTTCCATCTGGTTTGAAATATTGCAAAAAACATTACTATAGATGAACTTTGTTGGTAGCAATTGGTATGCTAGTGTTTATAGGAATAAATCTACTTTCTGGGCAAAAGTACTCCGCCAAACATCAAAATTCATTTGACCTAGTTTTTATTATAACCAGATTGAATATAATTCAAAACTTCATATATTTTTAAAGAAGCACTGTTTGTGTATGAGACGAGGCGTTTGATAATTTGAGCATTTTCAAAACCTTTATTATTAAGTTTATTTTTTCCTATTTCACTTGGTAGTATTATTTTCCTTATCGCTTCTAATTCTGCCGTAGTCAGTGTTCTTCCGAATTCCGTAGAACAGTGAAACCTCAATATAGATTCTGTGAAATAATTAAACTCTTTGCTAAGTCTTTCGGAGAACATGGTACTTGGTCGGAAGAGTCGAACTCAGGAAAATTTCGGGTTGTAAATGAGTAGATAACAGTATTGATTCACCTGAGAGCAATAAATCATAGGAATCTTGTTCTGACTTTTTCTGTAGTACAGGTAGAACTGTTTTGACTTGTATCATTTGAATAATTAATATTTCGATGAAAGTGGAAATCTGCCATATTCACTATTCAATTATTATTTCTGATACCTTTTTTTTATAAATGGGTGTTTATTAACAATCCACCTGGGGCTTAAATGCACAAACATCATGGATAGAAACTGAAAAATATCAGGAATCGAAAAGGGTATCGCAATAAAAATTTGCGATAAACTGAAACATCCTTTTTGAGGAAATGTCCATGAATGTATAAGTAAATCATGATTGTTGATTAATTTCGTATATGCATACGTTACGCATAATTGCACATTCAGAAAATGAAGGTAGTGATAGACATCAGATTGATATTGAACATTTAGTGAGTATTCACTTGATTTTTTTTATTCTTTCTGTTGACTGATATTTGATCATCGTGACTTCAAAGCTGTTGTTGCTCTAAATAGAACGTTTTTGTGTATTTTGGTGAAAAAATTCGATAATTCCAAGTGTATAATGCTACATTCACAATGGAACTAAGTTTGTAAATACGGAATTTTGTTTTTTTGTTCAATAATTTGAGGAATGTCTCCACTTTACCAAAATACTATACATACTTATCGCCAACAAATCAGGGGTGTTGCATCATCAGGGGTGTTGCATCATCTTAGGTGTTGCAAACATAGGTCTCGTCATCAGTGTTTTGGTGAAGTTGATATATTTTCTTCAGATAACATAGCATTGAAGAAAAATCTGCTTGGAGGGTAAACTATTTTATGTTCTGTACCAAATTTTAGAGCAACATCTATTTGTATAAAGAGTAAATATAGTTGCTTTTTATGATTTTCTGAGAATGAGAAAGTGATAAGAGTACTATAGATATAATTGTACTGTTTATATCTAGCAAAGTAACATGATAATCTTATAATTAGGGTGACAACACTGGTCATTTTGATCATTACCTCATAGTAAACAGAATGGATAGAAAGAATCGATGGTTCGATTTTAAATTCTAACAAATTTGTGGAAATATTGTACAGTATATTTAGGGTATGATAAATATTAGGTGGTGCATTGTAATAATTTTGTAATAAATGTATATCATTTTGAACATATTTGTTTGTAAATATCTCGTTTAATTATATTTTTGCAATACAAGTATCGTGCATACTACAAAATTAATGTTGATTTTTTTTTACTACTATTATTTATACTCGCCACAACAGTAAATATTGTATAAATGTAAAGACAATAGTTTTAAATTTAGTTGATATGATCACTCATCTGAACATAGAACTGACCTATTAATTACATTTCAGGTGATCAATTTTTTATAAAATTAAAAAGGAAGAGATGATAAATATATGTTACAAACTATTCAATAAATAGTAAAATACATTTTTAAAATTGTATTTTCAATGTACTTATACCTTTAACTTCTTCATGGAAGTTCATATCAACCCGATGTGAGCCCCTATTGGCAGATTTATCACTAAATAACAGACATCAAACTGACAAAATATTGTTACTGTTGTAATGTTTTAAAGAAAATGAAGTTAAAACTTGTAATAGTTCAACATTTTATTCTCCTATTTTACTGAGCTTGGAACTAACTTCGTCGCTTCACCTTATTTTCATTTCGACTTCACCATTTGTCATTTATTATTGCTGAGCCGAATGCCGAAGCCGAAGAATGCCGATTTTGGTTGTTGCCAACTGAGATCAAGGACATTACTATCAACATTCGAATAACATAGAACTACAGTCTTAACAGTGCTTTTGAATGGTCCTTTATATTTCTAGTATTTTTGAATTATATTTTGTGTTTCACGAAAGCAACAGTAAGAGTATATTGATAATTTTCAGATTTGTTTCACTCTTTGAAATTGACTTTACACTTTTCAGAAGTTCAGTGTCCGAGTGAAGAATGTGGTATGGACGACCAATGGACATCCTTTTTTCAACTGAATTTTCAGTCAATTTAGACGAGAAACGGATGTCCATTGGATGTCCACACTCCAGTTTTTCATGGTTTAGTAGTTAACATTTTTTATTATGTTTTCCCAGAGACATGCAATAAAGTGATTTTTATGTTTTTTTTTTAAACATAACAAAACAAAACACGAAAAAGATTCTGGAAATGAAAAAATTGTTGTCTCAGTTGCTGAATGTGAAACAAATACAAAAACTACAACAAACCATAGTAGCGCACATTTTTTCTTTCAAAAATATTGGTTGAGGTTCTTTCCGGGACGCCACTGGATATGATAATTGTGATTTAGTTAGTGTTAAATTGGCCTTTTACTACCCTATATGTATAACACTGCCGAATTTTAACAAAATCGGTTGAAGGATTTTTAAGATATTTACGAAAAAAAGAAACGATTTCTTTTAAAAATGTTGACACCCTGTATCTTGAAAACGAAGCATTGTCGGAACTATGTTTATATAAACTTTTCGTCTTAGAATCACTAAAAGAATCACCCTTTCAAGTTTGACCACATAGTTACATAACATACCCTCTGTATACTAGTCAGTGATCACATGACATTGGGAAAAAAATAGCCTTTGTGTGTTTTGCAGTAAAAACAACCTAATGGAAATTGGTAGGGACAAAAGTTTACTTTGCGGTAATTGATTTACATCTTAGATAGGGAATTTGTTTTTGGGGATTTTGTAATGGCTTTTTACTTATAGTCCTCAGGCACGATTTCGGGGAAAAAATTGATTACCTCACCGTTGATACTTTGTATATATGTACTTCATGTCGAGTTGAACAACTTGCAATTTGCAACAATTCTCGGTAGCGGGGTGTCTTTTTTTTAGGTCTCCCGCAAACTTTTGGAACTGTTGGACAACTAGAATGCCCCAAACAATTTGTCCGACAATATTACCACTAAATTTTCCATAAAATTACTAGCCGATTCTAAAAAAATTAGATGTGGGGTAATAAATTTTATGACGTCATAACATGGCCGATCGATGTTTATAGGCGTTTATAGGAGTAATAGGCCGAAAGATCCATAGATTGACCTGCTTGGTAATAACGAGTGCAATGAGAACGATCTCAACCTCAGTATGGGAGGTACTGTTTAGGCTAAAGTCCCTTCCAGTCTGGATCAAGAAGAAGGCAATGGCAGCCCATTTGAGGATGCCAGATCCGCGTAAACGAAGGAGATTTGATACGGCATGTGGAAATCGCAAAGATATTCCTATTTCCTCCCTCAGAGTGGAAAGCGTTAGCGTACAAGATAGATTATGATGGAAAAGGAAGTTTGCTCTTACTATTCCGAACACAGAACAATAAGAAGAAAATACAGTGGAGTTTCGAATAGGAAGAGCCTAAAACGATTCGCGCTTGAGTCCGGCTTGACCGACAAACAGGCTTTGGCCGCAGAGATTTTCTTACCTTCCTATAGGGAAGAGGTGTACAAGAAAGCTACGGAAATATTCGCCATTCCAACCATAGCTATGAGGCAAGAGGTGAAAGAAGGACCGGAACGGAGAATTTGCATCTGTTCGGATAGTCAGGCAGCGCTCAAAGCCATGAGCCATTCTAAACAAAGCTAAATCCTGGTACAGGAATGCCGAGATACTTTCTCCAAAACGGAGGAAGTTGAGTTGATACGGTTCCTGGTCGTAGAGGGGTGTTAGGAAACGAGGTGGCAGACAAATTACAAGAACCGGTTTCGCAGCGTCATTCTGTGTACCGGAGCCAGTACTAGGATTGGGCGATAAGAGAACTAAATAAACTCTGGAGGGATACAGCCGGCTGCAGGCAGTCAAACAACTTTGTGGTTGGATCGAGCAAGTCAAGGACGGCGTGGTATTTGGGCAGAGATCGCCAATTACTACGCCTAGCTCCTTATAGGAATACTAACAGGTCATAACAAATTAGGAAGACTCCAATCACTAATATGGTCATAAAAGACAGTCCCACTTGCCGTATGTGTGAAGAAGACGAAGAAACTTCGTCTCACTTCCTTTGCGAGTGTAAAAGGCGAATGGCAGGTTGAGATTCGGAATCTTTGGTGTTGAGAAACTCCTACAAAAGGAACTTATTGAAATATAGTGAAGAGCAGGAGATGGCACAAAGGGTCCATGGAGGCGTACTTGCCTGGCAGCCGGCAGCGGCCTCTTCACGATTACTACTACTACTGCGTTTATGTTTTCCCTCAACAATGGTAATATCTTTGGGTTCATTGGTTTTTTTTCTGAATGGTTTTCATATTTCTCCACATAGTTTTTGGTTTATTATGTGAACTATTGATTTTATGTTTAATGTATCTTTGATTATTCTGCTTTGATTTCTACCTGCATGTATATTTCTTGCACATTCTTTAGGCTAAGGAGTTCGTGGATAAATCAGGGTAAGAGTTGACCGTTTGAGTGGAAATAGATATTTATGCAACAAGTGCAAAAAGTATGTGTTTATTGCACTCGACGTGAAATTGTCCGACTAGGCCATCAGGCCGAGTTGGACAACACGTCGAGTGCAATAAACTCTTTTTGCACGAGTTTCATACAATATTTTTTCTACGTTCATGCAAAAACCAGAAAATGTTTCATTTAGGTGGCACTAAACCGTAAGGAAGACATTGTTTGTTTAAATCTATCTGCTAAAAGTAATTCAAAAACATGTTGTGTAATTCAGTTGATATTCGAAGGAAATAATTTTATTTTTAACAAATTGCATTTTCTAGTAATTTCATAGTCCATTATGTAATGAATATGATGAAACATGCAACTATTTAAAACGTAATACAATATCAGAAAATGGGCTAAATTTGGCGTCAATTTGAAAGTTTATGTCTGTCATGATGACAGAACGCTATAGTAGAATGACAGATGAGTGCAATAAAGTACCAGTTTTTCCACCAAATATAGTTCAATAGTTTTGTTTTTTGCATGAACGTAGAAAAATATACTTTGATATAATATCGAAGAGTTTGGGAAAAACATTGAACGCTTCATTTTGGACATATTCCATTGCACAAATTGTGACAGTTTTCATTTTCTAATAAAATTTTGAAATCTGAGATACTTGCCTTTGAGAAACTTCTTCAGTAAAAATTAGTTGGTACAGGGGTGTATTTCTGTTGAGGCGTGTTTTATGGGTCATATTTAACCGAGCACCAAAGTGATATTGATATGATTTTCAAATATTTATCTTGTGTCACCAAAAATCATAGTTGAGCACCAAAATTTAATTACCAAATTACTTATTTTTGAGCCCCAAAGTATTGAGTTTTGAAGTTTATTTGTATATATTTCAGCAATTTTGTTGACAGCACAAATCTTACTTGAACACTAAATATTTGAGCTCCAAAATAAACCTAGCTTGCGAGTCGAAAATGCGTAAATTAGATTTTCGCTCGCGCTTGACACACAAACCTAACCTGAGCAATCTAACACCTAGCTTGCATGTTTAAAATGCGTGACAGATTTTTAATGTTTTTGGTGTTTATGTATTACATTAGGTACAGCTTTAATATTTAGCCAATTTAGCTCATAAATTCTATTTCTGGTTGAGGTTTTTTGGTGCTTGTTAATTACTTTTGGTGTCCAAATATTATGTTGGAGACAGTGTATAAAACTTGGCACGTAAGTTGTAGCACAATAATTATTTTGGTGCTCATTAAATATATTTATTTTTTATTTCATCTTTATTTGAACTCAGAAGTGACAAAAAACTCTCATACTCATACGAACTCTGTGAACTCTCAAGACATATATTTTGAATTGAATTGAATTGAATTCCAGACAACCACCACAAAGAACTCGGTGCGCCTTCAGTTCATTCCAAATTTCAATATTTCTCTTACAATAAAACACCCTTAGGCCAACTATTAGAAATTTTCCTCCTTGTCTACAAGCGGGGAAAATATCGAGGCCGAAGGACACTTTCCTACGCTTTAGCGATTCACGGAATACGCACTTGAAACAGGGCATGCGCAACCTCACTCCGGACTATTTTATTCGCAGACTCCGGCGAACTAATGTAGGCGGGTGTGGAAAATTTGGAAATGAGACGTGGAAAATTAGTATCGTGTAGAACATTAAAGAGGTAAGTCTTCGTTTGACTAATTTACAATCGGAATTAACTGATGAATTCGTTTGTGAGAATGAAGTGCATTTTACAACTTAGTCACGGCCGACATTGTTTATGATATAATACCTGCTATCGTAATTGATTTTCTGAATAGTCTCGATATTATAGAAATATCATTCGTACCGTGTCTGATATTTATCGGCGTATTTGAATGGCTGTAGCTGTGCCATGAATACGAAACAATAGCTCTATTATTTTGGTCTAATTTCGTTTTCCACTTTATTGATCGAGTGTATATATATATATATATATATATATATATATATATATATAATATGTGAACGCGCAATTAGGAATAGAAGGAAAATTTCATTGAATTCAACCCACTTAGAGAATGAAGCCTGAATATTACCCAGTTTCATGTCTTTTCAGAATGAACCGAGGCAGGATTGGATGACTGAGTTATCTATGATTCGGACTAAGATGTGTAAATCCGAAAAAACCACTTTTTGCAATATGACCTGACCTTTAGAACAACGTATTAATACTGAATTTTTTGTAGCACTAGGTCATGCAAAAAAAAAATTAACATCTGTAGGTACTTGGAGAAATTACTTTGATGCTGCTATTTCTAGCACTTTTTCTTCCATGGTGCTTATAAACTACGTTTTTTCTTCCTCACCCACATTGCTTATGATTTTAACACTAACTAATAAGGCAGAGATAGGTGTTTTTTCTAATATCTCAAGAAAATAGTCAAGTGAAATTCAAACGCTATTATGGAATCAAATGTCGAAATAACTTATAAACCATTCAAGTTTTTTTAAACGACATTTTCAACGATATTTTTAACGACATATAGTACAGTCGCTGGAGTAAAACATACATTGATAAATCGGCATGAAAATTTTCCTTCATAAAATATTAGTAGAACTCCCATACATCATAAAACCACAATTATCCGTTTGGGAGGTAAAATGATTTCTCTCCCCCTTAAAAACCACCCTTTCGTTAAAAAAGCTTGTGTTCGTCAACCGTTGAAAACACCGAAAAAGTATTCATTGCAAAAAAAGCTTGATAAACCTTTTGAAAGATACTTTTTTTCAATAACATTTATGTATAAGCTATAGTTTGTCAAGATTTCCAATATGGATTTGCATGCGAATTTGTTCATTTAAATTTCTTCGCACGCGTCCTATCGAAAAAAATTAATTATTCGAAAAACATGCAAACTAGGATGAAAAATCAATTTGCGTTTTGAAAGTGATAAACAATACCTGCAGTTCTAGCTATTTTGATGGTCATAGGTATATATAAGTTTGTAACAAAACATACAGTACGGTGGTAAAGTGTACTTTATCGCCCGCTAGTGCATAAAATCATCATAATGCGACATTGGAGACAACGCAGCCAGAGTAACACAGTAATGTTTCCATTTTAATTATGCCCATCCGTAAATTACTGTACCAGCAACAATTCGATACATTTCCTTTGGCTGCGTGGATAATAACGAAACTTCGTAAAAAACCTTCAGGCTATCAAGACGAGAGACGTTCGAAAAAAGAGTAACGAGAGTAATTAAGTTACCACATCGTCTTCAACCTTCAAACAAACAAAAGTTTGATAACTATTAATTGAGACGTATACGTTTCTTGGATGGGCATCAGGATGCTCATTTAGCTCATTGAAATTTGTTCATAAATGATATAGGAGACGGTTTCAAAGCTAGTCAGTTTCTGATGTTTACAGAAGATTCATAATAGTTATTTTTTCTACTACTATATCATTATTTTAAGAAAAAGCCTGAATAGTTTTTTTTAACGGTTGATGTTGGGCAACGACAAAACATCCTAATATCAATGAAATCCTGTTGAAGTATTTTTTTTAGTCAACTAATATCCTATAATTATCTAATACAGTGAAACCAATTTCATTATGTATTTTCATTATTTTAATTTGCGCGGTACGCTCATGTTGAGTTCCCTATCACTGGATATATTACGGGCTATAATTCGTTGTCGGACAAGTGCGCAGCAAGTAATTCCGTCTAAAGCTAGGTTGGTTTTACTGTACAAGTGCTTTATCGATAATTTTTTTCGTATGATTTTCAACCAATCGGAACGTGCAATTAAGTTACCTCGTATAATTTCGACTATTTCACTCATCTTAAAATTCTCACCTAATCTGACCAATCGGAAGTCAAAGACAACTCGTGTTATCGGGGGTAATACCACGAGTGGTCGCAATACTATCGATAATTCTGTCAGAAATCAACGAGATCAAATTGCTTGGTAACACCACGAGTCCCGTAGGGACGAGTTGATCGAGTTAAAGATTTCTGACAGAATTATCGATTGTATTGTGAGCACGAGTCGTATTTATTGAGAAAATTTCACTCACTATATGAAAGTCGCGTCTCCTGCGATATGAGGACCAATCAGAATGGGATTTCGCGAAAATACACGCTTCCTTTCGCTTCCTTTCTTTCCGATCCGGAAAGACCACGTCGTCAAGTCAACCACAAATATAAACAGCAATGATACATCTTGTAATCTAATATGACATAAACGTCAGGTTGACAGACTTCATGTTTATTATTCATTAGTTGCAACTATTGAAGAATTCACTTTGTTTACTCGATCAAATTTCAAATAATAACTTGGTTGGTTCGTGAAATTATCTCAATAAATACGACTCGTGCTCACAATACAAAAGACAGCCCCACTTGCCATATGTGCGAAGAAGACGAAGAAACTTCGTCTCACTTCCTTGGCTAGTGTGAGGCGTACGGGAGGCTAAGATTCGAAATCTTCGGAGTCGAAAAACTCCAACAAGAGGAACTTATCGAACTAGAGTGGACGAACATACTGACCTTCACTAGAAGGTCACAAAGGTTCGGAAAGGAAGACTAGAAGAGACAATGTAGTTATATGGAGAGCGAGGGATGGCAAAAAGGGCACATTGGGGCCTACTTGCCTGGCTGCGGCAGCGGCCTCCCCAGGATTACTACTTACTACTACTACATGATACACTTTCGTCAAACTTTTATCATAAATAGCTAATAATGTCAGTTGCAGCACAGAATGGTTTCACGTTGTCAAATGTAAAGTCGACTGATGCAATATTCTGAAAAAGAAGTCAAACCACTCCACCATTGTTCAATTATTTCACTTGTATTGACGTATATCTACATGGGTGCTAAACAAATATTTTTCAAATTCAACATGCCTTCTGGACAATTGAAGAGTGGAAGTAACAAAGGAGCCAAAAATAAAATCTCGAGATATTCAAGAAAAAAGTAATAAAAAGGACAATATTTGTTGGTGGCTCCATCTAATTATTGTTGTAGGAAGCATAATATTACTCATGGCACTTACCGCCTTTGTCAGGTCAGAAAGCAAGTCTACGGCAACATATCAATTTAGGAAATTATGGCACGTAGCACCTTTGTTACTTCCAGTCTTCAATTGACTCTATTTGAGTTCTTAAGCGGGTCAGTACCAATAAAAGATTTTGAAGCAAAATAGACAGCGTGGAAAAAACTATGTGTTCAACTCGGTAGAAAACGCATATTCTCCTATCCTTTATTACCGCCTGTCGCTTCGCCTGGTGCATTAAAAAACAATCGGGTTGGGAATTCTTTATTTTCTACCTTTGATAAGAATAAATGGGAATTCAACATAAGGGATACTCCATCTGGTGTCAAGTTTTGACACTATAGATAAGTACATTGAAATTATTGTTTTCGTCAAAATTCCCAAGATTTTGGCTATTGTTTATGTGCATTTTGTTAAACCTGTAATCATTATTGATAAGTGATGAATTTCTGGTACATATAAATGGTGAATATTCTGTTCTTCTGTTGATATAATGTACTCGAGAGTAGTTCAATTTTTGCCACTTTGGCGCTGGCATCTAATGTTGAATCCCCAAATGGTCGTCCACTCTTTTTGAAATGTTTTTGGTTTCTTATTGAAGTTGACAATATAATTGGAGTGCCATCTAGACATGGCGCTGGATATATACTTCAGTATTTATTTTAGGAATGTAGGATTTTTTTGGAACCTTGAGATGGCGCTGGATATATACATAAGTATTTATTGTAGGAATCCCAATCAAATGCTGAAAGAGTTTTTTAAATAGTAAAATAAATTTTGCTATGTATTTAAAAAGTATTGCAAAGTTGTTCTTGTAGAAAAGTGCCAACTATTGAATAGATAAAGTTTAACGGTTGTAGGGGGCATAAGTCGTTTTCTGTTGGATAATTCTTGGCGAATTACCTATTGTATCGAGTTTTTGCGAAAGATTGGTTACATAATCCATTTTTAATGATTAAATAATGATCTTCCGTCAAGCCGTGTCGTCAATTCTTCATGTACTGATTTGGCTTCATATTCAAGTCACACGATAATCAGAATGGTTTTCTTGGAACTTAGATGGCGCTGGATATACAGGGTGTAATCTAACCTCTTGCACTCCCGTGAAGGACGGGTCTATAATGCAATTTTATAACGAATGGCAGGTATGAAAAATTTAAAAAATATTTGCGGAAAATTTAAATTGTGCTGGATAATTCGTCAAAATTTTGTGAACCGCTGTCCGCCGAACGTCAGCTGACCGGAGCAGGAAGATTGGATAACCAATCCAAAACACTAAAAATTAGACGTTAAATTTACATAGGTGGGTTCCTGATGAAGTTATCTATCCAATGAGATATTACAAGGAAGGTCATTCCAATTGAGAATTCTGAGGGATTGTGTTTAGGGAAGAGGGGGTGAGTGATACGCACGCAACTCAACGGTAACATCAAAAGATGTTTCCCTGTAGATGAAAATCGACTTTTGTTGAGAACTTTTTATTATTGTCTTATTTTTGGAGATATTTAAGGAGGGATCTTTTTAAAAAATCACACTGTATAAATAAGAGATAGTTATTTATTATTCAAATATTGATAAATTCGACTGAAGTGAAGCTGTCATTTTAAAGTAAATTAGTGTGACATTCAAGTTTTTATTCTGTCAGGCAAAAAGGTATTCCAAGATGATTTATTGTACGAATGCAAAATGCAAAGTCAGTCAGTCAGTCAGTCAGTCAAAAAAACATTAATTTGAAACAATAACAGACCATACGCCTAATTAATACTAACTGATTGCTATTTGATTTTCCTTCAGTGAGTTTTCCATCCATTTGAATATAATTAGGTTTTGAGTAAATTGAAAGGACGCAATTGTAATTTAATCTGAATGCAAGGTTACCAGTAGACGGAGTTGGCGATGGAATGCAGTCAATAGCGTTGCGAGGTCGGCAGCGTCTCTTCTGACCTTATTCACTAGAAAATCCCTTTGATTACAACTAGACTCATAGAACGTGTAGAAAACACGCCCACTCAGCATGGATCGTAAACGAAACAATCCAAATGAAGTGTAAACTATTTAATGTAAAGATTTGAATATTGAATGATTGCGCCGTAAATATATATATATATATATATATATATATATATATATATATATATATATATATATATACAGAGTGACCCATTTGAAAGCGGGCCACCTCTCTAATATTGTTATTTGTTATCCTTTTCAGAAGTTTTTTTGTTTCAATAGATAGAGCATTAATAGTTCTAGTTAAGAGCGATAAATTCGAAATAAAAATAAAAATTTAAAGGCCTACTTCGAATTTTTTTCAAGGTCAAAAATCCAAAAATCATCATCATTCTAGCGATTTTTTTAAACAGAATTTGATGACACGACTGGGTACACGACATTTTCAAATGGTTTATTTGAAAATTACGTAGGGATGCGTCCATCAATAAAAAAGTTATATAGGATTCAAATTTGAAAATTATGTCAATATATCAACCCAAAACTTCAGTTTCAGAACTTTTATCAAAATTCTGACTACACCACTGGATTCAGAATATTTCGGAATATATTTTGCCAGAAGAGAACATTATTTAGTGGAATTTCAGAAATATTTTATTTTATTATTATATAATTTGTTTATTAATGAACAGATTTCATTCGTTCTCTCACTCATAGCAAAGTAGATTGTTTTTAAATGTCTCATCCCCAAACAATTTCTCAAAAATTTATATTTTCGAAGTATTCCTTTCTATTTTTTATGGTATGGTATTTCATCTGAAGATCCCATATTAAGTGCCAATCTTTAATTATCCCAAGATATTTAATCATTTCATCTGGTATTTTGGAATTTTGTGCAAGATTGGTAACACCTAGATTTATTGTTAGGCTAGTATGACGAGAACGGTAGATAGCTCGTTTAATTCAAATTCAACGAAAATTATTTTCGATTTTGTTTCTTACTTCTTTCCATAAGTATTTGATTTATATACAGTTATGGTGTCATCTGCAAAACTGTTATGATTTCAGTATTTCTATCCATGGCGAGAGAAATGAACGGGTCGCAATACTGACCCTTGTGGTACCCCATAAGTTACAGTTCTAGGATTGCTCCATAATTCATCGATTTTCGAAAATTTACTTCAGCAGACAGGTAGTTTTCTATAAATGTATCAGTGAATGTGTTTTTTTTGTTTCCCGCTTAATTGTATCGACATTACTTCACAAGTGTGCCAAAAATAGACTATTTTATGTTATTCATTATTGTAACCCACATACTGGTGTGATAAGGGATCGTTTATCAGTGCTATTTTCCGGTTGGTTCGACATATTTATACCTTTCGTTCAGTGAGCATATTGACTACGTATGTCAGTGTAATGAAATGATATAATAACATTTTCGTTCATTCACCTAAGATGAGAAAACGTGAGGACATGTGAGTGGTTGTGGGTAGAGCTTTGAACGATTTTGCGAAGAGAACGAAATCGAAGTGGTTACTTATCTCATGGGAATTTGTGTGTGAGTGAATCGTGACTATGGTGAATTGAATCTCTACATCTTGCTTGACAGTTATGAGATATAATAAATACTGAAGTGATCGGTGAGGAGCGTTGACTTTATTCGTTAAACAATGCAGGATACATAGGATTGAATTAAGAGTGGACAAGGAATTATAGAAGAAGCACTACACTCGAATACGTGTGAGTAACGTTTGATCTCAATATTTGAGAAAAGTAAAAATTTTAAACTTTTTCGTGGAGGTGGGAGGGGAATAAAATTTCAGCCAATTTCCCATATGTTTTCGTGCGGGGACTTTACAGTAACAGTTTTAAAATAATACTGAATGAAGAAATAACTTTTGTCTAGTTTCCACCGAGGCTTCAGACTATTCTCAAGTAACTACAGTTAACAATAAGTTCATGAATATACATTCTGTTCCAAATCAAGTCGGTACCATTTCCGACTCCGTTATTATTGACGCTAAGAATTCACTTATATGGTCATAATGGTAGCATTTTTATTGGTCATCTCGATCCTGAACCAAAAAAAAATATACAAAAAATTTGACAATCGCGTTCCCAAAATATTTGAAGAACTTATATATTTTTGAATGGAATTTCCTATATAACATCATGTATTTCAAGTCATGATCCCATTCTGAACAAGAGACATTTTTTGCTAAAGTTGAAAATAAGGAAGTTATTTCGAAAAAATATTTTTAATTCAGCAGGATTAACGCCAAGTTCACAGGGTTTTATACCCCTCGATTTATATTTTTGGGAAGTTATCCGAAATAACGTGAATGACTTAAACAATTTCATCACAACTGTGTAACGAATAGTAGGTAATCATTGGCGGACCATATTGGACGAAACGCGTAGTGTTGACAGAAGGACCCAAATATGTGTAAATCAAGAAGGCAGTATTGTTGAACATTTATAGTACAGTAACCACAGACAAATGTAAGCCACAAGTGAAGAATGAATCGTAGCACTTTGAAACTCGGCACATGACTTCTTGACATCATTTACTGTTAGAAAAAAAAAATTGTTCACCAAAAAATCAAGGGTGAAACCCAAAAAAATTTTTATTTAAAAAAATTAAATTTTTTTTGCTGTTGTTTCGGAATGTGTAAAACTTTCTCACAAAATGCGCTCGTTTTCTCAGAAAACCTGATTGAATTCCGATATCAGATTTCAGGCTCGCGTTAACCCGCCACTGCCATTTCGCAGGGTTGAAAATTATATTTGTCATAACTTTGCTAAAAATTATAGAAGAAGGAACAGAAAAAGTGTATATTGTTCCTGAAGATTTCTACTTCGTCATGCAAATCTAACATGTGAGTATCTGTGTACCCAAATTTTTTTATCCCACTTCACATAATCCTTCTACGATATTTACGGAGGATCCGAAAGTCATGGATATTTTAGTTGATATGAAATAATATTTTACTGAAGTAGGAATCAGTACCCTATTTGGACCATATGCAACGACTCTAGACGTGAGACAAGTCTCACTTATACATGCCAAAGAAAAAACTGGGTTTCACTCCTGCCTCAGTTTTCGAATCACCCATAATCCCGGCAATTTCTTCAGTAGATGTTGAAAATAATCGCTCATACACATCCTACATAAAAAATGAAGTATGTGATTTCAAGCTTGAGGATTGCACTTCACAATAGTGATATTAAACATATATGCAGGATATGAATGAGCGATTATTTTTAACATTTTATGAAGAGTATGCCGGTTTTATGGGTAAGTTGAAAATGGGGCAGGAGTAACACACAGTTTTTTTTGGCTTGTATAAGTTGAGTCTAAAATTGTTGCATATAGTCCAAAGAGGCTATGGGTTGCTGCTTTAGTATAATAATTCCATATTTACTAAATTCGTTTTTGGATCATCCGCAAACATCTACGTGAAGTGCGACAAAACACATTTTTGGTACTCAAATACTCGCATATTATGAGAAGGTAGGAGTCTTCAGAATCGATATGAACTTTTCCTTTTCCTTCTCCAATCATTTTTAGCCAGAACTTTCAGCATGAACCTGAAACTTGATGTACACGTTCAATCACGTTTTCTGGGAAAACGAGCGCATTTCATAAAACATTACTAGAGATCATTTTTGTGGAGAATTGAATTGTCTTCACCTTGTTGAGTTGTTTTTCCGATAAATCATATACTTTCTAAGATTACAGCAAAAATATATTTACTTTTGAATGAAAAAAAAAAAAAAAAATTATGTTCCACCCCTGGAATTTCGTGTTTATCATGGTTCCAACAACTAGCATACCAAGTTTGGTGGTGCTACAATCGATCCTTTTCTCAAAACCCAATCGTACTGGATTATTAAGAAACTGAGCATTTCATCAAATCCAATTTAGTATTATCACAAACTATGGTATTATTAACAAATGGTAGTGGACATAAATTAACGAAAATAATTTCGACAAGGTCTAAATACCCATTTTTATACCAATGCTGCAAAATTATCTATGGGGCAAATAACTGACAGAAAACAAGTAGTGCGCTGGCTCACACCACGAAGGGCATGTACTAGTGTTGATATGTCGTTGACTCATAGCTTTTGTTGAATGACCTCTCCTTTTACTGATAATAGGCAGAAGCCTCTAAACTTTTAGGGTTCTGAGAGCTTTTCAAATCGTTTAGAACAAAATGGCAAAGTTTTCGAACATCTGTTGAAACGACTTTTTACTAACGACAGTGGAAATTATAGAGTTAATATTAGTTCATCTGTTTTCGAAGCTTTTTTGGTTTGGTAGTGCTTCGATGATTTACATATACAAATATTTCGGAAATAAAAGTCAAACTGTGAAAATTGTACAATTAATGTTTACAACAAATAGCTTATCCCAATTTCTGTTGGTAACTTTCTTATTCAAATAAAACGTTTATGAGTTCTTTTTGTTTCTGAATTCATCTTTAATAAAAATGAGTTGAGTAATGACATTTGAGTTGCATATAATGAGTGTCATTGCGCAACGCAAATGGACCAAAATGAATGCGGTCATAGCTGCAAAATGAAGTAGTCGTAGATAAATGTCTATATGTATATACATCCATGCCGCCGGCTTTGTAACTCTGTAACCCCTCAGGAAATACAAAAATCTCTAGATACATTATACATCAACAAACTCTATTGTTTCAGATCTATTTAACGCCGCGTTCCCGATATGTGCTACTTCTTCCGAACACCCGCTGACATAATGGGTAGGTGACCCAATAACTAGCAGCATGTCCATGGACGGAGAAAGACAATTTCTCTGTCCCCGACTGATAGACTATCTCACCATAGTCGGGACACGTTTCAGCAATAATCATTCGAGGCAGAATACCAGCCCCCACATCCAGGTGATTATTCTTTTCGTTTACTGCCATGTGAAATGTGACACTTTTACCACGAAGCTTCAAGCTGATTGATCTTTATTTTCCGACCGTTGCATAGTAAGCGAGTGAAAGTCTACGAAAGTTTATTGTGAAAATATTGTACCTACAGAAATGGATGCAATTGAGCTAGAAACAGTAAAAACTGATATCAAAACCTTACCCGACAGGGCAAAATCATTTAAATAAATAAATACGATATCAGAAATTTACTGATTAATTAAACTTTTTTTTTCCTGAAGTAGCTTGGAAAAGGAATCCATTAATTGATCTAATTAGTGTGGCGCCATGTTGGATGCGACCCTCAGGATTGCCAACTGCGCAAAGAAATAAATCTGAACGGAAATTTCAAAATGGTTAGAAAATTCATGTATTGTCGACAATTGAAATAACCCTGGAATTTGGTTCACAATTCGAAATTTGTTTGAATGTGGTTGACAATGTATTAGTGAGAGTAGAATTATTCTGGACTTCCATTGTATAGAAACAAAGAAAATTAATTCTCTGCATGTCTTTGAGTCACGACGTTTCAACAGTTATAATCTACTGTCATTATGAAGTGTGTGAAATTTTTGTCATTTTCATCTTTACGCAGTTGGCAATCAGGAGGGTCGCATCTAAACTGATCAGAGGTGGGATTCTGTGTGCTATAGAATTCTATTGTCGATAGAAAAAGTGAGATGACATTATGGTTGAATTTATGGGATAGAAAGAGACAAAACTGTCGACAACAAATTCTATGGTACACAGAATCCCATCCCTGGTCGATTCGAAGAATTTGTCTTGTAGCCAAAGCTTTGAATATTAATGAACTCGTCCTTTTGTAAGAGTGGATTTGGTACTTATTTGCTACAAGACATTCTCTAAATCGAGTGAAAATTAAGATACAAATTACAGGAAGTTACTAAAGAATGAACCCTTCCAAAATTTCGATGTAACAAGTTTACAGAAGTTGCATGGAATTTTAAAAGCACATTGAAAAGGCTCATTTTCGAGACCAAAATTGTTCACTTGGATTATAGAAAGCTTTCAATAAGTTCAACTTGGGTGAACAGGAAATAGAAGCTATGAAGTCAAGAATGAACTATAGCTGGGACTCGCTATAGTCTGATTCATGGAGTACTTTCTTTTACTGATATAATAAAGATTTATTAACTCATCAGGCATTTAATGGAGATGATTAATCTAAGACTAACCTATCGTACCAAAGCGAAGAGAGTTCCTCTGCTGCCTTTACTCATTTCCATCCTATAGCGACCTCTTTGAGTTTTTATCTCTCAAATTTCTCAACAGACGAAACAGGTCGTCGAGCTCAAGCCTTCACTATCACGTATGGTCTCGAGAAACTGCTTGAGTATTCCTTCGATGTTAATAGCCAGTATGCCAAAACAATCAATATTTTTTTTGCAAATGTCGACTTAGTGAAGATGTTCCGCAGTTTTTCATTTCAAAAACTGCCGTACATAGAGTGCATTTGCCTTGTTTGGTAGTATTTTTATAACTCTTAGGTTCTGTTCGACTATGAAAAAATCCGTAATTTTTTCGTTTCATTAGATACTCTTTTATTAACTGCAACTCGTTTGGCCCTTGATGACGCCGACCCTGCGCTTTCTACTTCTGTTTCGATGTCATCTAATTCTGACACTATTTCATCTACGATATTTTCATCTACGATATATTCTAAGCCGCTGGTTTGAAAAGGTTACGATTCCATTACGGACAAATCACTTAAATAAAACAAAAACAATTATTCTCTAGCCGCCACGGTTTATCCTTGATCAACACTGGTCTACTATTTAAAGGTGGGTATTCATTAGAGCATTCGTTCCGCTTGAGCACCGAATGAGCACCAAACGAGCGAATGGACAGTGTGGACGCTAATATGAGCACGAACAAAATGCACGTGCGGTGCTCGGACCGATCCGTTTTTTATCGATTTTTTCGTGCTCAGTGTGAAAGTTTGCTTGACGTTCTGTTTGTGGTTATTACATAGATTTTGAATTTAATTTGGATATTGATGAAGATGAATATTTGTACGCGACTGACTGCGAATCGGTGCTCATGCAGTGCTCATGTGCCAGAAGACATTAGATCCGGTTTGACCTGGTCTAACTAGTCACCGCCAGCGGTGTGTGGTCATTATTGCATAACAATTCAAGTTCAGCACTTCATCAGTAGTAAAGAAAATGTTTGCTTGTGAGGAAACCTTTCAACTAATAAAAAAATGATTTTATACTATGTGATTTATTGAGCTAATAACATCAATGTACAATTATCAATATATCGAAAAATTATTCATGTCTTGAATAACACGTGGAGCCAAGGCATCATTGAGACGCCTATACATTATTGGGAAGTCACGGTCTGAAAATGAAGAGAGATCGTGTGGGTTTCAACTCCTGCATTATACCAATTCTTTTTCCAACCACAAAAAAAAAGTAGTTCACCCCAGTTTTCAGCTTGTTAAATGAAAACTGAGTATTAGCGTAATATTTTCGCTCACTCAACTCGTAAGTGACGCTTTTTTAAAATATACGTGGTCCAGTTTGATACACATTATTTTCTCCCGAAAATATTTCAGGTCCCCGAACTTCTTCGTCGTTATCCCATCCAAGACCACAAGGACTTTCCCATGCCTCTAGATATGGTTTACTTCTGTCAACCGGAAGGGTGTTCTTCCATCGGACCTAAAAGAACTGCACTCCGGGAAGCATCTTCTTTTGTTTTCACCCTCACTGACAAAGACTCCGGAAAAACTAGATACGGAATATGCGTGAATTTTTATAGACCGATAGAGAAGAATCCGGGTAATACGGCCTTGGCCAAAAGTAGAGCAAATATGAGTTTGAGGAGGGACTCTTGGAGAAAGAGCATGGAGAAAAGTTCGGATTCTGCGTTTTCCAGGTAAGATATAATATGTTTATTGCACGTTGAGCTCGTAATGGTTTTGCGATGAAAATTCAACTCGCTATAAAAAACATCTGAATTTTTCAAAATCTTGCCTGGAGCTTATTGAACAATATCAAGGCGATAAAAAATGAATTATTTGTGAAATTCTACAAAATTGACTTTTTCAATATTTTTGATTAATTACTAATTTAGCATATCTCAGGAATTGGTTTTCAAGAGTGAATTTTGTGTAAAACGTAAGTAAATGGATTGTAGGACTGAAGGGTCCCCCACTCCCAACATGTACCAATGACGTGGTCATAAGAAATCATTAGTAACCAGCGGATTTTTTTACCGTTGCTTGGTCGTTATTTGTATAATTGAATGGTCATATTATCCTACAAATTGAATGGTAGGTGTTCCCAGTCCTACGCTCCAAAATTGTCAATTCCATGGTAAAAAAAAATTATAAGTAACAGGCTGAATCTTCGTGAGTAGCTTTGTTTTGATGAGACGCCCAACTTTTTCCTCTACGAAAATTCTCGAAAGTGGTAGCTAATAAAATGCGCAGGCGTCAATCATGTCGATTTGGTGAGTGCAAAAAAGTCATTAATAACAGTTAGTTTTTTAGTTGAACCTCGAGATAACTCGCCAAAGTTCTCGAAAAAACTTTTGTTTTACAAAATGGATGGTAGGACTGAAGAGTCCCCCTTCAGTCCTACCTTCAGTTATCTCGAGGTTCAACTAAAAAACTAACTGTTATTAATGACCCCCATAATGTACCAAAAACGTGGCCATAAGAAATAATTAGTAACCAGCGGATTTTTTTACCGTTGTTTGGTTCATACTGGTAATAGTGAATATATTGGATTCAAGAAGTAAATTACACAAACATCTTTTTATTCGAAGTTTACGTTAATGGAACGATAATGAACTGCAACGGAATTTAAGGAGTATGGGAGATAAATTTCTAGAAAATTTGGAAACTTCAACAGAATTCGGTGAGTTTAAAAGAAGACCTTGAACGAGGTTCAAGGAGTCTGGAGGAGAAGCTTCAAGAAAATTCAAAAGTCTGGAGGAAAAAGTTCTAAGACAATAGTCTGAAACAAGAATTTCAAGAAACTTGGAAGATATTGAGAGAAGAGCTTCTGGAAAATCTGAAGAGCTTGAAAGAAGAACTTTGTGGTGTGACGAGCCAGTTAGAAGAAAGTATGGTAGAGATGGAGAAAATCAAAGATGAAATCGAGGAGGACATTGAAAAATTGAGGGAAATGATCAGTGATAAAATCAAAGGTGGAATCTTGGAAGAAAAGAACAAAATGAAAGAAAAAATCAGTAAGTTGAAAAACCAAATTGACACTACATACACCACAGAAACTGTCAAAGAAAAGTCAATGCTGGAACTGAGTTTGAACTTGGATGCCGTTCAAAAGGTGTTGAATAATGTCAGCGTCAGTTCTGAAACAGGAAAGCTTTGAAAAAAGACGTCTCAGTTTGACGGAAAAACTCCAGGGGGAAACTAACGCGGCAAAAGCGAATGGTTGGAATGCAGGGGAATGAATGGATTTCGCGACCAAGAAACCCAGCAAGCATTGACGCAATCTCGCCCAAAATATCTCGTATGTGCACTGGCACGCGATTCGGAATTTGAAGGTCAAACAAAGTTCCAGAAGTCACCTGTTCTCAGGTATCCTCTACCGAATAGAAAATTCATTTTGAACTCGGACGCCAGCAGGACAGGAGAAGGTTATTGGATACTTCAGCAAGACTTTAGTAAACCTGCGCGCAATCGCTATGTTACCAAGCGGAAGCTGTTGTCTGTTGTCAAGGAAGTAGATCACTTCTACAGATACGAGTACGCATCCTTTAAATGGCTTCTACAGTTTGAAAACCCCGAAGACCAAGTAGCAAGTTGAATAAAGAGACTAAGATTTCGACTTCGAAATCGAATATCGTGCGGGAGGAAGCCATAAGAACGCAAATGACCTGTCGAGGAGACCATGCCTAGACGACTGTTCATACTGTCGACGAGCGTTTGGCAATACTTCATTGAATGAAATAGTTAACGTACTTTGCTTTTCGATAAAAAACATTTGTACTTTCTCAACTTTGTTGGTTCCAAAAATTATGTCAAAAAATACAATTCGTGCTCACAATACTATCGAAAATTCTGTCAGATATCTTAATCTTGATCTCGGCTATTTGTTCATTTTCAACGTCTCAACAGAATCCGTTGATTTTATTATGAACTCACCCGCTATATTGAATAAAACCAGACGAGCCCTCATATCACTCGACCTTTAATCCAAATGAACGCGTAACTAAGTGAGCCATCAAAGACCGAAGTGCCTCGGGTTTTATAATCTGAAAAACCATAATTCTCCATGATGGGTAGTCGAAAGCTGGGAATATTGCATAGGCGAGATGAAATCGTCCTTTTGACCTTCTGAGAGTATTTATAGAGTTTTCAATAGAAGAACGTCTCCATGTCTGGATGATAGTTTGAATCCAGTGGAATTATTAGAGTGAGTACAATAGGCCAGTAGAAATAGACAATCAATTCACATTAATTCCAAAAGTTTTCAAACTTTGGTGAAGTGAATGGTACATGTCTATTTGTAACCTGTTCCGAAGCCATCAACATTGTCAAAATGACACTTAAATTGAATTTTGTAGTATATACTCGTTGAGAAAATTCCAAAAGTTCTACAAATATATTATTTCATGCACTAGCGGGCGGTAAAGTACACTATCTTTGATGGTTAACTGGGCGTAAAGTGGCACTTTACCGTCCGCCGGCCGTAAAGAAGACAATGTACTCAAATTGTCCATATTTTACACATCATTACATGAAAGACCTACCACGAATCATTCCAGTTTATTAAAGAAATATACTTCCTGACAACATTTTTTCATAATAGATATTTTTTTCAATATGCAATTAAGTAATCATAGCCTGAATATTGAAAATGCAGTTGGTACAGTTACTAATGTTGATTATGGGATATTCCTCTTGAACATAAGTACTACTTATTTAAAGCTGTGTTACATCATTCGCATCACTAAGAGAACAAAAGTATTCATTTAAGACGTAACTATATATCCACGTTCAAATAACTATCTGGTATCGTTCCGGGACAATCTTTGGCAAATTTTTTTAGTAAAATGAATAATTTATTTGAAATATATTCTTCAGTATAGCTCTCAGCTACTTTATTTACACATTCCTAAGACTATGTTACTCGTGATTATTGGATACATAACGTATGAAACGTGTAGATCATTGAAAATCGACTCAGTATTTGTGATTCGCGCTATAAAACCGCAAGTGCATAAAATTTTGTATGTATCACGTGCGTAAAATGCGTTTATGGCCTTCGGCGTGTGATGGCCCTCTGCTGATGTCATCAAGCCATTATCCACGCCGCAGGCCATAAACGCATACTTTAGGCGCTTGATACATAAACAACTATTATATCACGAATCAAGTTTTCAACCAATTCAAGTATACGGACCATTTTTTTAAATTGAAAACTAATTATTTTCTTTGATATACCAAAAGAGAAAATTCCAAAAGTTCCGCAAACTTGGCAGATACATAGGAAAAATATTCCGAACAGTTGTGCAGAGTTGCAACCTTTTACGTTGACCGGAACAAATATTTTTTTAATTCGTGATCATTTTTTTGGTCAAGGTGGTCTCGAAATAATTACAAAAGTTTTGAAACTTTGTTGCAAATTTTAAAAACATCCATTCTGATGCAGTCACAAATTTGCAACCTTGTTCACGATCCGGAACTTTATGCAATTTGCAAAAATCTAATTTGTAAATTAATTATATTTTTCAAAATTACATAAAGTTCCGGATCGTGTACAAGGTTACAAATTTGTGCATGTTTTCAAAATTTGCAAGAAAGTTGCAAACCTTATACTTACACTCTTTCATGTGGGTTCTGAACATGGCGTTCCAATCGTGCGTGCAATACACGCTCCAAGAACGCGACGTTCCAAGAATAAATGCATCTACATTACGTTCATGCGCGCACGATTGGAACTCCATGTTCAGAACCCACGCGAAAAAGTGTAAGAGTATCTATAAGTGCGAGGGGGAAACCGCTGGGGAATTTTGGTGAACATGCCCTATTGGGTATTAGCGGTATTAGTCGGGAATTAGAAGCATTACTTGAAAATGATTGGGTATTACAGGTATTACTGGTGTTTTACTGGTGTATTATTCAGTATTACTCGGGTATTAGAGGAATTAGTTGAATATTATTGGGTATTAGTCGGGAAAAGGGGGTGTTATTCGAGTATTATATGGGTATTGCAGGAATTATTCGGAAGTTACAGAACATAACTGTAAATTACAATCGTTGAAAGGCAAAAAAGGTCTTGAAAATGTGGCCATTGGGAATTAAATGAATTATCCGGAGCATCGGAGAAAATCTTAATTGTTGAATGAAGGTCTTCAAAATTGTACTTGACGAAAAACCTAGCATTGAGATAGGATTCAATATTTTTATTACTTTTCTGACTTGGGAATTACCGGCATTACTTCGGGGTATTACTCGGGAATTACTTGAGTATTGGAGGATTTAGTTAGGATTTTTGGAAATTAGTGCATGTACACAATTTCCTCAGCAATTTCTCTTGCGGAATAGCGCTATAGATATTCTGACTCTGTACTCAAAATCAGTGAAGTTGCTAAATAGATAAATTGGTCACAGTAGTATTTCATATTCATCATCACTAATATAATTCTTTTCACTGCTAGAGGAATTTTGCTAGATGTATCTTTCACAAATTATTCGTTTTCAACGCAAGTATTCTTCGTGATGAGGGGCCAATTTCCAGCAAAGAGATTTTGGTCTATGTTAGCAGAACATATGAAAAGTGTTCGTAATGTTTAAGTCTCAGAAGCTTGAGTTTCATATAGCAACTCTAGCGCCACCAATATCAGTGGTTGTATCCGATGCACTACGCCAAAAAATAATAATAATCATCCTCTTGGAAGAGGTTATGATTGATTATTAATATTATTATTCTGCAGGTTAAACGGTACACCATGGTGCTTCTGAATTCGTTAACAGCATTGTCTGTAGTCGAGTAAGTCCTTCCTTTTTCTTTGTAGGTAGGTTGCCCCATTTTTCTGGATGATGGATTTATAATCCTCGAAGTATGATGATTGGCCTTTTCGATGTGATCTTTCATAGGGCAAAAAGTAGTCGCTTCGAAAGTTCATTTCTTACTTGGATGAACCTGTGAAAGTTGGCGGGTACATCAATAGATACTTACTTATCTGTCCTGATGATGCAACTTTGAATTTAAACTATATACAAGAATTATTACAATATTTTGAAATCATGTTGTAAATGATTGCCGTAACGTTGTTAGTTTTTTTCAGTGATTATAGGAGTAGCAATATTGGACCAAGTGATTCAGAGAAAGATTGTCCAAGTCGAAGAGATTCTGAATCAACGACCGTCAACTTACCACGTCTGGGAGTCATACCGGCCAATGATTCCGAAAGTGGAGGAAGCCATTCTCCTTCCCCCAGGGCAAGCCGTCGACGACAGGTAAGTAATTACCTATGGAGATATTGAATATGTGTGGCATGCTCAACAATGTTAAGTTTTTTATGGGGTCTTCCGAATTTACGTGAGATAGAAGGTACTGTGGGTAAGTCTGATGCTGTTGTCAAGAGTATATTCAGTTGAAAACTGAACATACTTTGTTCCAAGAGTACAATTCCAAAGTTCCCATTAACAATAACAATAATAATTCTGGGTGGCCAACGAGATTTTGGCCAGTCAATAACTCGGAACTCGAGAGTAGTAGAGTATTGAAATTTTGTGGTTTAGAATTAAAGCAATTGCTGCAGCTTTTTCTGATATTATTTACCCAATGAGCTTTTTGTGTCGGTCATGTGACAGATTCAAAATTATTAATAAGACAACCTGTATATTTTGGCACAAGTGTGATAGTTTGTTGGAATCGTTTCATTGGAGGGAACATAAAAATGCCACACAGGTTGTCCCATTAATAATATGGAATCTGATGTCACGTGACCAAGAACAAAAAGCTCATTGGGTGAGATAATATCAGAAAAAGCTGCATCGTTTGCTTTAATTTACAACCCCAAAATTTCAATTCTCCACTACTCTCGACCTGGCCAAAATTTCGTGGGCCAACCTGTATCTGTAAAATAAAACCTATTGAGAATAATAATAATATTTATAAAATAAAACTAAATATATCTTCAAATGTGTGAGTCAGTGCCTTCCTGGTCATACAAGAGTACATATGACTTTTCGCTCACAAGAGATTTTGATAAAATGCGAAACGTTGTACCCGTGCCACGTGCCTGTATATGGATGCTCACAGTAAGCAGTGTAGTGTCAGCTATAGGTAGTTCCGCAGTGGTTCGACAGTGTGTGTAACTTATAGCGACAAGGGGCTACATTGTCAGCAGTGTAGTTGTTTATATCTATCCCTCTTTTTGAGAAAAAAAAAACTTTAAATGGATTACTAACATTTTTGGAAATTCATGAATCGATAGAGACTTTGTGCACTTCTTCCTTTGCACTTCGAATATGTCGGTTTCTCATCACCATACAAAGTTTCTTCCCTAGTGAATGAATCTAAACATTGCGAGAGTCTAAAGGTACAAACATAGAGGAGCGACGCGTCAAGCGGCAAGCGACGCGACTAGCGACGAGACAAAAAACATGCACATAGTAAGGCGACACTTTTTGAACTCTTGTCAGTTTGATATATGAATTCTATTATATTTATTACCTGTTAATTTACTTTCTTCAGCTACTTCTGCCCATAATTGCTCCAGTGACTACCGATTTCGGTGATCCGGATGGGATTTATTCCATATAGCTTGTATTTTGAACACAGAATTTATTATCTGTTCGGTTTTCATCGTTCTTGAATACTTATCCCCAGTACTGAAATCAATAATCAAATTTACAAAATGCACTCTCCTTCCAAATACAAACGATTGCACTCACTCCCACGCTAGACGCAGCTGTCACACGTAAATAAATATTGTCGCTTGAGATACGTAGGGCGTCATCGCGTCGCTTACCTCCTCACTATGTGCACTCTAACACAGAATGCACAGAAATATTCTAGTCGCATCGCTAGTAGCGTCGCTTGCCGCTTAACGCGTCGCTCCTCTATGTTTGTACCTTAAAGCTTAACACAGACACACACGCAGTAGCGCATAGCATAAAAACCATATTATTATATTTATTATAAAAACATAACGAATTCAGCCAATCAAAATGCAAATATCCGACGTTACTGGCATTTTGATTGGCTGAAGTGCGTTAAGTACCCATGCTATGTGCTATGCAAATGTTTCTGTGATGGCCTTAAGTTGGCCTGTTTTTTGTGAAATCGGAAGAGAGATGTCCCAAAATATTGATTTCAGCTTGCTTCGAATAAGTGTATGAATTAATGCGACATAACAAAACCTGAAGTTCCGAATGTACGTTAATATTTTTGTGTGAAAAGTATACCATTTTTTGATCAAGCAGTTTCCAAGTCTGCTGATTAGCATGATAGATGCTGGTTCATTCGAATATGCCATAGTTTTATATTTTTTTGGGGTCAACATTTCCTTTTTACCAATTATACAGCTCGTCGCAGACTGTTTACCATTATATTACATAAGCAGCGTTGCCCTTTTAAATTTCCTCTCTTACCCTTTGAATTCATTTACTGAATATGAAAACGTTGGCACTTATTCTTGGTATAACTTGGCAATTAGTGCCAACGTTTTTTTATATATTCAGTTGCTCAGCATTTATTCAGCTAGGACGGCACTAAAACTGCTTTTTATTTCCAGAGGCTGAGGAATCTCTCTCTTACTTCACTTTGTATACTATCTCATCATCCGTTTTTCACCATGTTCCGAGAATGTTTGTTTATCCTGAAAAAACTCATCGATGCTTGTAACGAATCATCTAACCCTAGAAGAGTAGGCGGATCCAAACAGTTGTTCAGGTAGGTTATCATATTTTATGAATTCAAAAAATAACAAATAATCCAGTACGATTGGATTTTGAGACGAGTATCGATTGTAGCACCACCAAACTTGGTATGCTAGTTGTTAGAACCATGATGAACACGAAAAAAACCGAAATTCCAGGGGTGGAACATATTTCTTGTTTTCGTTTAAAAATAAATAAATAGATTTTTGATGTAATCTTGGAAAGTATATGATTTATCGAAATAACAACTTTGAAAGAAAATTCAATTCTCCACAAAAATGATCTTTAGTATTTTTTTATGAAATGCGCTCGTTTTCTCAGAAAACGTGATTGAACGCCGACATCAAATTTCAGGTTCACGCGCACCCGCCGCTGGAAGTTTTTATGTAGGATGCGTATGAGCGATTATTTTCAACATTTACTGAAGAAATTGAAGGGATAATGGGTTAGTTGAAAACTGAGACAGGAGTAAAACCCAGTTTTTTCTTTGGCATGTATAAGTGAGACTTGTCTCACTAGTCTAAAATCGTTGCATATGGTACAAAGGGGGTACTGATTCCTGCTTCAGTATAATTATTGCATATCAACTAAAATATCCATTACTTTCGGATCCTCCGTAAATATCGTGGAAGGGTTATGTGAAGTGGGATGAAACACATGTTAGGTACTCAAATACTCACATATTATATTTGCATGATGAAGTAGAAGTCTTCAGTAACGCTATACACTTTTTCTTTTCCTTCTACTAAAATTATTAGCAAAGTTATGAGAAATCTAATTTTCAGCCCTGCCGGAAATGGCAGTGGTGGGTTAGTGCGACCCTGAAATTTGATATCGGAATTCAATCATGTTTTCTGAGAAAACGAGCGCATTTTGTGAGAAATTACTAGGTATATTTCTTGTGGAGAATTGAATTATCTTTCACCTTGTTGTTCTTTGGAAATCTTATACTTTCCGAAATAACACCAAAAAAATTATAATTTTTTTAAATCAAAATTTTATTTGGTTCCACCCCTAATTTTTTGGTGAACAATTTTTTTTTCTAACAATACATGTCAAGAAGTCATGTGCCGAGTTTCAAAGTACTACAATTCATTCTTCACTTGTGGCTTATATTTGTCTGTGGTTAATGTACTATAGTTTAAAGTCGGAATTCAATATAATTCCGAGTTTAAAGTCGGAAAATAATAAAATTCTGAGCTTAAAGTTGTGATAAAATAAAAGTCAGAATTTTATACTATTCACGAGCAATGGACGACACTACTTGGAAGATCATTAACTAATAATGAAGAATGGATTATGCAATTCCTTCTGCAAAAAATCCTACACAATAGGTAATTGGTCAGCACGTATCCAACAGAAAATAACTACTGTCCCCTACGATCGTTGAATTACATCTGTTTGATACTTGGCGAAGTTTCTACAAGAACTACTCTGCAATGCTCTTTCTTAGACTACAAAGCTGATTTTTTTTATGAAAAAGTGGAAACACGTAAGTACTGGTTTCATGGTACTTGCCAATCATCAACGAAGGCTAGTTCAACCTAATTGAATCGACAAACACTTTCAGCTTTTGTGGGGAATTTCTAAAATTATTACTGTAGTATATATCCAGCACCATCTCTGGATTTCAAGAAAAGCACTCCGACAGCTGTGTTGACTTCAGTGTAAAGTAAAATAAATTCACGATGAATGGAGGACACTACTTGTCAGAACGCCACACCGTGAGAAATATCTATTAGCTGTAATACAAAATTGTATAACCGTTAAATGATTTCTGAATTGAATAGGCGCCAACATAGTTCACTTTTCAGTATGAACAGCGTCTTTTTTTCAAAACAATTGTATTACTGTTAAAAGTCTCTCACTTAATAACGTATTTAAATATTGTTTTTTCAATACCATCTTTTAACTGCAATCGTGTTCTTTGTCAAAACTAAAAGGTAACATTTAGAGACAAAAAGAACGTTTTGAAAAAAAGACCTGTTTCATGTTGAAAATGTTAACATTTTGCATTCATCCGAGAAAATTTAGTGGTTACAATATTTCAATTAGCAGCTATAAGATTTTTTTGAAAAAATATTTGTATAACTAGATTTTTCTGGGTGCATTAACGAAAAATGAAAAATGGATTATAAAATCCAATCTCCCACAAAAAACCCTACACCGGTTTTCTACAGGAACTACTTTTCAATGCTCTTTGAATACACAGCTGAATTTATTTTTTGATTCAAAAGGGGGTTTCAGCAAAAGCTATTTCAACCCAATTGAATTGAAAAACACTTTCACCTCTTGTTGTTAAAAATGGCAAGGACTGTAAGTATTTTCCACAAAACCCAATTTTATTCTTTATCATAGCCTGCCTACATTTCTGGAAATTTAATTTTTTTGATGGGCCGCGCGCGAAAAGAATCAAATTCAATTCGAATCAATTTTCTCGTAAATTATGGCTTATACAGGAACGTTACCGGAGAACTTGTCTTTAGGAAATTCATCAAGCTTTTCTTTTTTGTTATAAATACTTTTTTGATATTTCGAAGAGTTGACGAGTTATATCTTGGTGAAAACAGGCTTCTTTGAATAAAGGGGATGTTTTTTTAGGGTTGGAGCCACGTCCCTCCAAAACGGATTATTGTGGTGTTATGTATGATATATGGAAATTCTACCAACAGTTTATGAAAGAACATTTTTCGTCGACCTGTACAAAAAATTACATTTTACGTACTAATTCCGGACGAAAAATCGACTTTTTTCGAAGGCAAGTTCTTTTCTTCCGCAAACACTTTTCATCCGCTGTGGTCACTATGCCGTATCATATAGTGACCACAGTGGACGAAAAGCGTTTGCGGACGAAAAGTGTTTGCGGACGAAAAGTGTTTGCGGACGAAACGTATCTGCGGACGAAAAGTACTTGCCTAAAAAATTAATCGATTATTGATTCGATAAATCAGAAATTAGTAGATAATTTGTAACAATCAGCTATCAATTTGCAGGCTCGACTATAATAGACAGTTTTTCGTCCTTGGTACATAAATAGCTATACTATGCCCCTTAATTGTGTAGGATATATCTACACTTACAGTACTGATTAAAAGGCGGAACTATTTCTTTTATAGCATCATCATGCTTTGAAGGAAGTCTCTTACGTAATTATCCGGAAAGATTTACAACTCGTTAGCATTGAAATTGAATATAATCATGTTACATTAAACGTGACCGAAGAAAATATTGATTTCCGGGAATAATAAAATTTCCTCGCTTATTCAAATCTTTTCACTTCCAGGGATAATGTTTGGAGTGTTTTAACAGGACATGCCACTGACACTACCTCATCGATTGTTATACATGACGTAAAAGAGATTGAAACGTGGATCCTGAAATTACTTTCATGTCCAGTACCGATACCAGGAAAGACAAGGTGAGGCTTTTAATTTCAATTACTCTTGAAAATAGGACAATTTGGTAGTAGTAATGAATGGGTTAACTGAAACGAATAATTTCGATTAAGATGCATCAACAGCGCGTCACCACGAATGCCAAATTTCATCATTGCGCCGCACATCTTAGGTATGAGGGAATATATTTTTCAAGAATGATGGTGGAGATAATGAAGCACCTGTTCCCAACAAAACTACGTAGCTAGGAGCGCCAATAAGCTAGATAGCTCCTAATCGTAGTTTCGGTTTTGCGTAAAAACTAACGATTTTATAAAAAAAAAAATTACTCTAGTTGTATAATTTCCTTAAGAACCCGGGAAACTACCTATTTTTTTCATTTATCAAACCATAAAAAAAAAATGTTTTCTTCAAAATCATCAAAACCAAAAATCAGTTAATTTCCCGCATTCTTACAAACAAATTAAATCATTTGTACCAACACAATTTTCGCAAAAAACTGAAACTGATCGCTCAAAACCGAAACTCGTTTCATCAAAGGTATTGTTTGCTCCCTCTTCTCTGCACACCATCCAACAAAGTTGAAAATTTGAGGCAATTTGTTTAAATCATTGAATTGGCCCTTTGTATCATAGATGTCCCCACTAACTGTAATACGTGTATCGAGAAACAGGCCACTGTCGTGTTTATATATTTTCCCTCTTTGTCTAATAGTGAACACGTGAAGTGACAATAAGCACGATAAATAGAACACTTTTACCAGTCTTAAAACATCTGTTCATGTTGAACGTTTTATTGCAAACACATTTGCTGTAGTGGTTGCTACATGAATTAACTTAAATATTTTCACTATATTTACTGTTGAAATTAGTGTTTTTTCGTTTTTAGTTCAAGTGGTTAACCACTGGTACGAAATATGTGGTGAATTTCCAGTAATTGACCACTACTGGCCAACTACTGGTGTTTCAAAGGAATCAAAGGTTTTATATCTCTGTCTGTTTCGTAGCTTCAGGTATGCGTTGAAGATTAGTTTTAATTCGAATGATTCCATTATTTTGAAGCGGATCCAGTAGTTGACCACACTTTTGTAACTACTACTGGTTTTTTGCTATGGTGAATAACTGGTACATACATTTGACCTCATTTCTTTTGAACCATAGGCTAGGTAAAACCACTGTATTTTCTAGAATATAATTGCAGAACCTAAGATGAGGTTTTTTTAAATATACAGAAGCACAATCGCACTTCAGTGAAGTGGTTGCAGTACCATGAAGAGAAAGAAAATACCAAAATTGAAAAAAAGTAACAAAAATTAAAAAAAAAAAAGAAAGTCAATGAGGCAATAGATAGCTCGGAAAGTGAATATGAGGAATGGCAGGAGAGTGGATCAAGTCTAGATGATATTACAGAACATTTCAGCACTGATAGTGGAGGTGAACCACCAATATAGTGAAGAAAATTAAGAAAAATATTGCAGTGGGTGACTTTTTGAAAGAAAAAACATCATAACTAAGTTTGCTCTGTTCGAAATATTCATGACACGGGAGAGGTTGAAGTTATAACATGCTTTCACTCCAATGGAAAATGTTTTCAAAACCATTGAAAACGATATAAGTGTAACGATTTTCGGTTGTTATTGGAAATCCCATTAAATATAAATTTCCCATAGATGTCATTTGAAGATTTTTAAAATTGAATATAAGTTTCTTTATAAAAATTATTCAATAATTCCACTACAACTTGTTTTATTTCATTTTATCAAGTGGACAACCACTGGGTCTAATTGCGGTCAAATCACTGGTGATTTATGACTTTTGTTATTCTTTTTTTTATGTACCAAAACTTCACGTTTTTGGAATATTGTATATGATATTTAGAATCCCAAAACTTGGTTCTTCTTGAATATATTTTTAATTTTCATGAAAAGTTGACGGTTTAATTACTATAACCTATTTTGTGAAAGAAATCTCTTAACCGGTCAATTACTGGCGCACTCACCCTAGTTGAAATTATTCGTTTCATTCATTTCTCTCTCTGCGTCACACTTGTGATCTTACAAGGCTGCGGAAATCGTTGATCATCACCCTTGTTTCAAAACATCAACATGCAGTATCGGAAACTTTTCATCTGGGGTATAGACAGAAATCTACGCGAGCAACAAGGAACGCAATGATATGATAATACCACATAAATAAGAGAGACGCACTACTGCGCGCCTCTCCTGTTACCTCGCTCGACGAAATAACAGCTCACGTTGATATCCCTTCCTCGAGCGAGTAGAGCAAAAACTGTAATGCTCTCTCAACATATAGCAAGCTATTCTTTACGCTCTCATAAAACCACCATACCCAAGATGAAAACTTTCCGATACTGTATATTATTTCAAATGTTAATTTTCCTTTCCAGAGTTGAGATGGAAATTCTCTCTCCAAGTGTCTACGATCCTCTAGTTTTTGCCTTGCCGAACCATACTAGATTTAGTTTAGTCGATTTTCCTTTACATCTACCTCTAGAATTATTAGGTGAGTAACTTCACGATAATTTTATTAACTTATTCAATATCTGTGGCATTCAGTACATTTATTTATGGGCATTCATTTTGCTTGGTTAAACATTTCGAAGGAATCTTGAATCAACCTGTCAAACTTGTCATTTCAGAGTTTTGTAATGCAAAGTGCGAAATCTAGAACACGTGAGATTTTCAGTAGTAATACCATGGATGATTGAATTTTAGCGATAAGTCCGTCGATTTATTTCTGAACAAAACTGTTAGTTGAGTTCAGAAATAAAAGACGGATCTATAAGATGCATTCAATCACGATTGGAATTTTTTAAAACTATCTCACGGATAAAGTTTCTTCAATATAAATACGAACAATGTTTTACAATCGTGAACAAATTATTAAAATCATCAATATTATAATGTTTTGCTTTATAATTTCATTTGAATTTGCACCAAAGCGACTCATTTTGACAAATACAACTTTATTTATTATTGATCGAACTGTCAAACTTATTAATTTCGCTGATACTCCAATCAGAATTGAACTGGTGTTATCGCGATAACACAAGTTGTCTTTAGTTTGCGATTCGTCAGATTATGTGAGAATTTTAAGATGAGTGAAATAGTCAACAATATATTTTTTTGCAGGGGTGGAAACATGTCTGAAAGTTTTAACAATAATTTTATTAGAGAATAAAGTAATACTTCAATCTAGAGATTACAACGCTTTGTCAATGTCTGTGATGGCTTTTGTTACCATGATATATCCACTGGAATATATGTTCCCAGTAATACCATTATTACCCACATGTATGAACTGTGCAGAACAGGTAAGTGTTTCAAACTTGCTGATGTGATATATTTTTATAAGGAAATGAGAGGTTGGCTAGATCCTTCCAATTTTTTATTAAACATCATACTCCATATGTATGCTTTTAAACAGTTGTGACATGCGTGTTTTTTAAACAACTTCGGAACCACCGCGCGCCAGTTGTTATTAATATTCAACCTTTTCAATATCAAAATATCAGCCTTTATAAAACTGTTGCATTTTTGGTCCCTCAGCTCTCCGACTAGTAAAAGAGCAGTGCTCTAAACAGCAAGTCATGCGAAAACATGCAATGAAAATCGCAATAGAAAGTTAGTCAGGTGACACACTAGAGAATTTGATTGCATGAAACTTGTATGTGAAACATGTTTACATGAAACTAGTTTCTCGTTTAGTGCACATTGAAGAAATTAGTTTCATGTATAATATTATTAAAATAACTAGTAGCAAATATGCCTTTCGATGAAGAAGATGTAGTTTTATACACAATGGTGGGCCAATTGCAGACGCCGAAATAGAGTAATTAAGGAAACAAGACGCTTTTGGGTACATCCTAGTAATTAACCCATTGCTGAATTCCTGTAACTGATAATTATATAAACAAGGGTGCTGTTCGACAATTTTCACAAGTTTAATATCAAAATCGGTTTTTTCCTTTGGCATTTTGATTAGCTACTAGTATTAAAATCTGCAGAAAATAGTATATTGTACAAAGAGCATGAAATGGCATACATTTCCCACAAGTAGGTAAATGAAATTAGAGTATATACCTGAAATGGGTCATTTCATACAAATTGTACACTATACTTTTTCTACGACAATCTGAATCATAAAGAAATCTGTAATATTTTCAATAACACTTTTTATCATAAACTTTCCTGCCATGATTCCCATAATATATACAACCTAAAAAAAATGGAAAATATAAATATTGAAAATTATAATAAAAATCGAACACTAATCGATTTAAAAAAAAAGTGGGTTATGTGGGATTTGATCCTTCACCCCACTTCCAAAACCTGAAGGTTCCCTCTTTCTTCACTCGCTGCTACGAGCTCACATTATAATATGAGAAATTAATTGTTATAGAAACTGCGTGCCAACTATTCAAAAATATAGAATTTGATTGCCATCAATCTTTATATTGAAATTAGCGGTGTCAATGTCAAATCATCCTGACTATTACTATTCATTTTCGATTACTTATTTTTTTAAACTAATTTTGTAAATACTGATGTGAAATGTCAAATTATCAGAACGTTAACAAACTTGATTTGATCTTATATTATTTATGATCATAAAAATGACAGTCTAGTAGTTCATGAAAGTCGTGGAAAATGAGATATTCTGAACTGAAATGATCATTACAGTACAGTTTGCGATGTAGAAAAGAAAAAAATGTTTTACAATCGGCCTACTTCCTTGATCGATAAAGCGCATAAAATGGGCATATTTCCATATGGTCGTAGAAAAATAATATATACCGTCCTTTAGCACGGTGAATACTATGCAAATAAAAGAATTTGAAGAAACAAGTAACAACAAACAGAGCACGCTGCGTTTCGTGCAACTTGTTGACGAAACACTTTCTGGTCTCCTATTTCCGAAAAACCGGTAGTATCGTTTCATATAAGTACATGGGTTATTTGATATTGAAACGAGTTGCCTGTTTCTTGAAACGAGTTTCACGAAATTCGTTTCTCCGGTCGTCATGGAGATTCGAGAAGGTACTGGCCAATCTTTTTTTTTTTTTAAGTATTCAACCAAACGTACGCCGATAGGTACCCGGGTGGCAACACAAGGGTTAAGGAAAAGTATACTCAATACAATGAACAAAATATTTGATTCTGAGTTGAATGAAAAATATTTTAATGTCTACAGTTCTCACTAATATGTGTTAATCTTCAGATGAATACATAAATGCACAAATCTCAACTAAATACTAACTAACTACTAACTAACTACAGAGGTGCATAGATAAATGAATGATTGAACACGAAAAAAATCTTTTGTTCTAGTTTTTCTAGAAAATTTTGTGAAATCCTATATCTGATTTGAAGAAATTGTTGTATATTATTATTATCAATAATTTTTCAGTTACTACTTGCACCGACGCCGTTCATAATTGGTCTTCCTGCTAGTTTTCTAATGTATAAGAAGAATTTCAAGTGAGTATATGAAATATGCTAGAGGAGTGAAATGGGAATTGAATGATGAAAAATTGTTTTGTTTTCGTAAAAACGCTAAAATTTCTTGGTACTATAATCAAGAAATTTAAATTAATTAGATCAGTGAAATCAGTAAAATAAATAGGAATAAGTAACAATGTCCAGTCGAAAACTGTTGTTAATATATTTTTGAACACTTTGTATTACATTTGAGATTTAACGTTTTGTAGTCAGGGATATACAATTGTGAAAATAAATAAATAAAAAAAGTTTATAAGTCAGTCCGTCAATTAATTACAAAAAATAACATTTAAATTGAGAAATCAGTATAAAAGACAATAAATCGGAACACTGGTTTCAACATATAGTATTGGGTTATAATACCAGATTTACGTCTCTGTTAGTTAAAATATGCATTTCTGATAGAATGATATTAAAACAATTATACAGTTATGTATAACTGGTATGACTGTTTGGATTCTATATCTATAAAACTTAGTTTGCATTTGAAAAGATTAATGATTTGGAGTAAAAAATAAGTAAAACAAATTAATCATAACATTAAAAAATGATATACACAAAGAACAGTTGTTAGAAATCTCAAAGTAATGGGAGATTTAATTTTTGGTTATCAATTCATTTGATTTTTTTGTGAGAGTACGCCATTTTTCAATTGAGTTGAAATTGTAGAATGTTTCTAGAATTCTTGTTCTCAGTCGGTAATTTATTGACAGAGATGAATGTGTGAACTTTTTGTTCAAAAATTGAGCTAGAAGGTTTGATAATATGGAACATGTTATGCTGTCTAGTATGATAACTTTAATAAATATAGTGATTGATTGAGTATGAATTGACTAGGTACCTCTAGTCATGACTAGACTTCGCCCATTTGCCCTCTATATGTATTTTTTCTTTTTTCTTTTTAGAGGACAGATAAAGACAAATTGTTATTAATTTAAAATACCATGTGGCGATTTTGCGATGTTCTATTTCAACACAGAATATTTGGTTCTACAAATTGTTATTATCATTAAGAAGTTTAATTCTACTTTTTTTTTTTAATATTAAAAGACATTCTGAAAGTTTCAATTATTGTATAGAGTTTTTCTGACTGAATTTCTTCTGTAATTATATAAAGTTGATTTGCTGGTGTGTCATATGGTTTTAATTCATAATGTGGAAATTTTGTTGAAACATATTTCCCAAATGTTTGAGAGTATTCTATTTATAATACTTATATAAAGGATGTAGAAAATAGCGAAGTGGTCGAGGTGTTGAGAGCTTTTGTTCTCACCCAGGCGGCCCGGGTTCTATCCCCACCGCCACCACGGAGCTAAAGTGGTTCGGAATCCACTTTTTGAGCTGTAGGTCCCGGGCCTCTCTTGCTCGGACAAGCTCTGCTTATGAGGGGTTTTCTACGAAAATCTGAGAGATTCGTAATAACAAATTTTAACATTTTTAACAAATATCACCAGTTTTTAGTTTTTAGGGGTTCAATATGTTTGTTCCACTCCAAATTTTGACCAATCCAGAGTCTCTGATACCTTATCTGTGAAGTCTGTATCAAAATGCCAATTTTATATTTTCAAGAAAAATTTAATGTTTATTTTTTTGTTGAAAATGAAATGAAAATAAAAGATTAGAATAAAGCGTGGTAGATATTAAATTGGATCTAAAACGGAACCCTAGGGAACTTCCGTATTGATTGAAAATTTGTCAATTTCAAAGTCTAAAGATTTGATGCTGATATTTGATAGATATGACTTGAAGAGATCATTTCCAATCCCTCTGATTCTAAATGTTCCGAAAGGGTTATGTGACCAACGGTACAAAAGGCTTTTTTGAGGTCCATGAATATCACAATAAAATAATATCTTCCGTTAAGTGATTCTTGAATCTTATCAACTTTTTGCAGTGCTACTAATTGGTTATCACTGTTTTCTTAAAATACAAACTGATTTTCAGCTGAACCGTATTTTTCATTGACGAAATTCACTATACGATTTTTTATTAGTGTTTCAATATTTCTATATGCAGTACATTTCAGAAATTCACGTCAGCCGTAAACTATTAAATTTCAAAAGCTGTGCATTTGTGTAGTAGGGCGATTCAAAACGGTAAAAAAATATACCGTTAAAAACAATTAAAAAATAACCGTAACAAATGATCCATTCACCAAACTTCGAACTTTCACTAGAAACTTGTGTGGGTTAAATAATCGAAAATGAAATAGAAAGGATGAATGCACAAAAAAGTTGTATTGTTGTTGTAAAGTTGTATAGCTGTATATCTGATATTGAATGTATTTTCAAGACTTCCTGATGACATTTGGCTGGTTGATTTGGACTCAAATAAATTAATATGTCCTTCGGAAATTCCTGCTTTGCCGGAGCCGGAGGGAACTATTTTGAAGAATCATCTGAAACAAGTGAGTTCATTTTGAAAATTATCATTTTACATTTCTTTTCATGATTGTTTTATCTTTCGCTTTCACCAAAAAGGCAATGCAACTTATGGATCAAGTTGGCGCTGGAGTAAATATCATTCTGCCACTCTATGCTTATGCATTTCTGGAAAGGCTTAAAAAAGCATGTGATTGTATTTTTTTCGTTTCGAATCGAATTTTAGAATCATTGACTTTCGACTCAGATTTCATGATTTCGAAGATTGGAGTGTCTCCATCGGTAACATTTTTTATTCTCCGTCTAGTTAATGAACACTTATTGAACAGGTATTTTTGATATTTGCTGGCGGTAAAGACTGACCAGCAAAAATAAACGAAAAACTAATATGGACCTCCACTATTCTGACGTGAGCGATAGAAGGTTTTCGAGTGAAACTAATCTTTGCTTGAGATCGGATGTTCTTCTGTGCTCGCTGTCATGTTGCATTAAGCCCTTATACTGTGTGTCCATAAAGTAGCCGTACCCTCCTTGTTAACTTTTGAAAAGATTACAATTTTTATTGATGGAATAGTTGTTCATATGCTACTTTTTGACATAAAAAAATATTCATTTTGAAAATTTTTTTATATTGCATGGTGGGTCGAGCGATACCTTACAAAATGGCGGTACATAATATAAGAACTCTTATTGAGAAACCCTATTCACTTTTGAACGCATTGGAATTTTTTTCTGGTTGAATAATAGTACTTTTTGAAAACAACGAATGTCTTTTGTTTAAAATAGCGCCCGGTCGCCATTTTGAAAGATTTGTTGAAATTGCATTGGAGGTAATAATACCTCACTTGAATCGTCTTTCAATTTTCATCCAAAACAAAATAGTGGTACATCACGTCAGAGCTCTGCTATGAGGATTCTTTCGAATCTTAACGAGTTCCAGTAAAATCATCAAATCTTTTGAGGTACTCTTCAACGAAGAGTACCTCAAACCTGAAGTTGACTCATTATTATTAGTAGTAGATAACAAAGCATACTGAATAATAAAAAATGAAAAATAAACTTTTTAAAGACAAGCTTTCATGCAAATTCGCTGAGAAGTACATAATAATTTCTCTAGATATGAGTTTCAGATTCAAAAGCTAGCCGCGTGAAGTTTTCGATTTGAATACGAACCCCAGATACCAATTTTGAATAGAATCGGATCATAATTAAAAAACTAGCCCGCCATAACGAAGCCGAAATCTTGAATTTTTCAATAAGACAGAAAAATCATAATTGCCTACCCCAAAAACAACCAGATACCAATTTTAAATAGAATCGGATCGTAATTACAAAACTCGTCCGCCATATTAGATCCACCTTCTTGAATATTCCAATTTTGGCGAAGACGATTGAAATGATGTATCATTCAACCCTCAATGCGACAATGCTATTTCAAAAAATCTTTAGACATTTTTTTGTTGTCGAAAAATAGTTGATGAATTCAACCAGATACAATTTAAGATAAAATTTGAGAGATTCAAGACAATTCAAAGATGTTTCGAGTGAGGTATCAATACACCCACCATGCCATTAAAAAAAAAGGTAAAAAGATAAAAAATGTTTTTGGTGTCAAAAACTAGCTTATGAACAATCCCAAAAAAATTTCAAGCAAAAATTCCGAACTGTTCAAATGTTAACATGGGGGGTCACTTTACAGATAGACTGTATGTTCAGAATGTCCAGATATCAGGAGCGTTGGTAGGTTTCTTTTGTGAAGGGGGAGGGGATTTAGTAGTCGAATTGGTATTATAAATTGGTGGTAGCACCGCAGTGTTCTTTTCATAAGAAATTACAGTCCACAGGGGATACAGTCCCATCATAGTACCCCGTCTTATCGAGGCTATGAATTGAACCATATAATAGTTATTTATGTATCAAGCGAGTGAAGTGGTTTTCATTGGAGTAGAGAATTTTCTACAAAAGACTCACGAGTTTCATCTAATTGTTTTCTACAACTGGCATAAACTGAAAATATGCTCTTTCAAATATAAAATAAATTTTGCTAATTTTCTGATATTATCATAATTTAACTTTCACATAACTAGCTCATTTTGAGTAAGTTGTTTCTTCAAAATAAGCGAACGATACTCAGTGAAGCTACGAATATCTTTTCTTCACGCTATGTCAAGAAATACTTATATTCTTTCATGTGCATCTCCATCGAATTTTCTGACAGCAAATTAATTCGGTCTTGGCAGATTGAATCGCTTCAAATATATAAAAAATTCATGGTAGTTTTAACCTACAAAATTTTGGATGCATTTTATTTGTCGAATAACACCAAAAGTTTGATGGTGCCCTAAACAAAAAAAAAGCTGCAATACCATGAATTTTGGCAAATATTATGTTGTCCAACTTAACATGAAGAACAGATATACGTAGTATCAGCGTTCGGGTAATTATTTTTTCCGGTATTGGGCCAGACGACTGTAATGCTTTAATGAAATCATTGAATGTGATTCGTGAATCATAAATTCTGCAATTTATCATAGAAAAAAAATCAGTGCTCTTCAACACCGCACAGTTCAGCTTAGTTGTGAAGCACGAATACTAACTATATTACGTACCAAGGATTGTATTGCCTTACTAGTTATTCATGGTACGTACTACATATTTTTTACTACCACTTCTGTATATATGTAAATTGATATTTTGATGAAATATTGTATTAGGGTACGAAAGCGTCCAAGTGCCACATAGTTTTTTTTTCAATTTTTCCTACTTCAAACATAGAATTTCCGACTTTAAAGTCGGAATTTTATTTTTTTGACACGATAGTCGGAATTTTGGAGTTTAACTCGATATTTCAGTTCTTTTGCTTCATACAAGTCACACATTGTTAATTTTCTTCAGTGTGACGAAAGCTATTTTTGTTTACAGAGTATCAACTCTTTTTACTTTTTACACTAAAATACACACCGACGTAGACTTATTATGGCAAATACCTGTCAAAAAATAACTACTCCCCTGGCTAATACAACGACGGGTATTGCATTATATCTAACATATACTTATGCAATGTCCCTCACTGCAGAGGAGAAAATTAAAAGTGCTCCCTGCAAAAACCTAACATTTTGTTTTGATTCGTAAAGGGACACCACCTGCAGATTAGTTTCTCTTATCACTGCAAGGGTAGGTCAACACAGACAGCTCTGAAGCCATCTGTCCCCTGTTCGAATCAACTCATCATTCCGACTATTAGGCTGCTCTGGTCTCGCGCGATGAAACTGGCAAACATCTGACAAAAAACAACTACTTCCCTATTTAATACCACAACGGACATTGAACTATATCTAACAGACATTTGTGCAATGCTTAATGTAATTAAACAGTAGATTATCCTTCATTTGGCTGGGAAAGACCACCTGCAGATGCGTTTCGAGGTTCTTACCTCTCATCAGTGACGTAGGTCGGACAACATTAGAGTCGTCCTGCCCCAGCTCAATGAATTATAATCCACTGTAAAACGAATATTTCCTCATAAATGAAGCAGCGACTTACAGTAAAGTCAGTCGCAGTACCACCCGCGGGGAAGATCCAAAAAGCTCTCCCCGATAGCAAAGTGTCCAGGAAGTGAACAGAGTTCAAGAATTTTTGCCGGAGGGTATCAAATAAATGAAGTAATAAAATCGACAATGTCGAAGTTCCTTCTTTCCAAATATTTCCACCATGTGGAAAATATGAGGAAAACATCGGACAGAAAACAACAACTTCTCTGGCTAATACCACGACGGACGTTTAACTACATCTGACAGATATTTGGGCAACGTTTTTCCAAGAAGACCCAATTGCAAATGCTTATTCTAATCAAACAGTAGATTATTCTTCATTTGGCTGAAGAAGACCACCTGCAGACGCGTTTCAATGATCTTGCCTCTCGTCAGTGACAGGGTAGGTCGGACAGCATTAGAGTCGTCCTGCCCCAGCCCAATGAATTATAATCCTCTGTAAAACTAATATATTCTCACAAATGAAGCAGCTATTCACGGAGAAGTCAGTCACAGCGCCACTCGCGGGAAAAAAATAAAAGTTCATTTCTCTGTAGCAAAGACTCCAGGAAGTGAGCGGAGTTCAAGAATTTTTGCCGGAGAGTAAGTATCAAATAAATTGAATAGGTATTTGCCATAATGAGCCTACGTCGTAGGTATATATGGGAGTAAAAAGGGGGAACCATCGGTCCGAAAAGATTATCGTTCAATTGGATTGTTAATACTCAGTAAACAAAAATAGCCTTCGTCACACTGAAGAAGATTAACAATGTGCATGAAGCAAAAGAACTGAAATATCAAGTCAAAGCTCCAAAATTCCGACTTTGAAGTCGGAAAAAAAAATTCCGGAAAAATAAAATTCCGACTTTAAACTCAGAAATTCCGTGTTTGAAGTCGGAAAAAAAAACTATGTGGCCCTTAGACGCTATCGTATTAGGGACACCTAGACAAGGTCAGTTTGAAATTCAAACGTTCCCACTTGGAAGGGAATATAAAAATCGTTTTTTTTTTATTGAGTTGTCTTTCACTTCAAATTCAAATATTTTCAGTTATGCACTTTTGATATTCATATGTTACTTATCACAGCGCAAGATCATAATGATACGTATTGAGAATCCACCGTTTGTGATAATGCACATGATACATGGTTGAAGAATGCGATATATACAGTGTGGTCGTAGAAACATTCCATTGCATGCTTCAGACATAAAACAAACATTCAAGCATGCCTAATTTTATTCATTCGAAGATGACTTGAATTTTTCGAGTCATTAGGTTTATGGTTTATTATTTCAAAATGGCATGACCGTGGTATGCTGCTCTATTTGCAATAATATCAAATACTCTATTTTAAAAAAATTGTTGTTCAATAGTTATTTAAGCAACAAGTGCAGAAAGTAAAAGTAAAAGTGTTTATTGCACTCGACGCAAAATTGTCCGACGAGGATGTCAAGCCCAGTTGGACAACACGTCGAGTGCAATAAACAATTTCTGCACGAGTTGCATACAAGATTTTTTCTACGTTCATGCAAAAAGCAAAAAATGATTTATTAAGGTGCGGCACAAGGTGTTGGAAAATGAAAAGCGCAACTTAAATAATTAATTATTACTATTACTATCGAATTGCATTGAAACAGATCACTATCATATATTTTCCATTAATAATACTCATTTTGAAACTTTCAATTCTGTAATTGTCAGAAATAATTTTTGACTGACGTTTCTATAACCACAGTTGCAATTAAAAATCAAAATCATAGTAGCCGTGAGCACGTATGTTATCACGAGGTGTGTGGTCATAGTACAGACAGTTTTCTCTATACAGGTAGAAGGTTTAGAACAAAGCGGATCAGTTTTGATTATGGAGTTTTTCTCGGGAAGGCATTGTTTGTTTAGCTCTGGCTGCTAACATTAATACAAAATAATATAAAATATGTAACTGTTTAAAACGTATTGCCAATCTCACAGAATATTTGATAAATATGTAGTGGGTTTGAACGTTTATGTTTGCCATGATGACAGCACGTTGAAGTTAAATGACAGATGAGTGCAATAAAGAACTTCTTTTTCCGTTAAATATAGTTCAATGAAGTTTTGCTTTTTGCATGAATGTAGAAAAAATTGTTTTCTCCGTTAACCTACTGAATTAATAATTCACTCTTTTCAATAATCATATTTTTAAAGTATTTTGAGAAAACGAGCTGGTGAATTCCATACTAACCTACTCGTACTTTCTTAACGTATTGACTTATTGGTATGCTTGCCTATCAGTGCACTATTGCACAATGTTGGTAGGGGCCAACTATATTTTTATTATATACTCCAGGAACGTTTTTTCCTTATATCTGATATTATTCGATAAGCACTATTTTTAGGACCACGTCCACTAAAAATAATAAAACGTCTTCGCAGGCAATCGGCAACTTGGCTACACCTAGTAGCGGTTCGCAGCAACTTCATCCATCAAGAAGAGAAAGCATATCATCACCAATCAACCCTAGGTCAGTATCGTGTATTAACAAAAATTCCAAAGAATTACTTTTTATTCATATGATTTTCAACCAATTGGAACGTCCAATTGAGTCAAGTTAGGTACCTTGCATAATTTCGAACACACTTTATTATATGCAAGAGTAACTCCACCAATCAGAAATTTAGAAATAGTTGAATTTCCATGGTGACCAATTCATATTGTTACATACAAATATAGCGCATTTCAAAATTTTTACATTTATCTCTTTTACTTTTTCCATTTTTCATGATCTCCTACCACATAGTAACGGCTACATCCATCAATTCATTTATCTTAGCATTGTCTCAAATTTACTCAAAAATAATCGCATCAAATACAATTCGTTTCTTTCAAACTTTTTGCACAATTACAAATCGTGTCAGTATTACAAAAAAAAAACTTCCGCTTCGCGGTCGGTTTATTTCGAAGGTTTAACTGACACTATTTGTGATCACGTTATAAGTTATCAATGTCTAACCCGAATATTTTGAAATAGTATTACGACCGAATATGAACTGGTTTCTTTGGTAAATGGTGAACTTTTATTAACCCCCCCTCTTAGTTTTATCCTCTTAGTTTTCATTAAAAAAATTACTGATTGATTGCTGTTCGATTCTGTACAATGCAAGTTGAATGAAAGCTTGTAAGAAAACTCTTCGTCTGTCGTCGTTCGGTACAACAAAACTTTTATGTTGAAATACAACCGAATCAAATAGTTGCTTTCTGTTATGTTCCAAAATTTTATAATTTTATAATTTGCTTCTTCATTTATTCATAGAATTAAAATAAACATAAAAATTGATAATTGTTAGGTATAGTTATTTATTAAACAAGGGAAAAAAGTATTAGATTTTAGCTCGAAGTTGTGTTAGCGGAGGGAAACAAAAAACCTAGAGCTAAAATCTATTATTTTTCCGTGTATGATACACTATTTTTTTCTGTGGTGGAAAAAACGACGATTTAATACTGAAAAAAATCAAATGTCTACGGCTTAAGACCTTTTGGTTCGCGAGATCTTACACATTTTCTCTTATGAAGAACCATTTCATCTACATATACAAATACGGTTCATAGCCGCTCCGATAGGATTGCGGCTTACTACTTCATGGGTACGCGGTTTTTCGCTTCAGCCTTTTCCGGGAAGATCAACAAAACAACCAACCTCAGCAACTTATTGCAAAACATGTATCTACACTGAATGCCAATGATACAACACGCATAAGCTATGCAGGAGGCGTGTGTCTTACGTTAATATTACCGCGGGTAATGAAATGTCCGGCTTTACGTTAACACCAGCGTGGCTGGACAACGGTGCCCCTTCCCGGGGGTTACTAGGTTCGGTCTGGCAGGGCGCTCTCCTGTTCTCCTGACCGAGGGCAGGAGAGTTGCTACTTCTGCGTCATCTCCCACTCCTTCCTTTCCCCCCTGGGTTAGAAGTTGTGAGATATGTGACATGTCATTATTTGTGCAATGTAGTTGTTAATTTTATAAAATTAACCTCTATTTATTTATTTTACTTCATGGGTACATGGTTCAAAGCGACAGTTAGGCACCTTTTTTTAATTTTATCATCTTTTTTCGAAGTTAAGAATAAAGGCCGGTTAGGTTAGTAGTGTGCAGGTTGAGTGATGAAGGTAGGAGGTTGGGTTAGAGCCCCGAGCTGAACATTGGATGCGTGTGAGATCAGCTTTTGCAATAGCAGATATCTACCTTTACCTATGTATATATCCGGGAAAAAAGTACTTACTTCAATTAATTTAATTAAATTTCATCAAAGTCATATTTTAGTACCTGTCAACAGAGATAAAATGTCAAACTTTTTTCCCGTCACAGAAAAAAGTACTTTTTGAATACGATGCATAATAGCTATTTCTTTCTCTCTTTCCTAATCTCTCCCTGTTCTCTCTTCCCCAACGTCACTTTCCTTCCTTTATCTTTGCACACACTTTAAGTGGCATTTTGTACGTTTAATTTTTGTATTTCTTTTTGTAGAAGTTAGTGTGTGCCATAACCAACGATACTGTTTTTTGAGTTTTCATCAAGTAGAGAATAAGATCCTAACGCAAGTTTTATAATTTGAAGGACTCGTCTCATATTTTCTTTCGCAACTTCATCAGATAAATGAGGTTATAAAATTCTATTTTCTAACATCGGTATCATTATTGATATCTGAATTAAGTTCTTTTCAAATCAAAATATAAGTGTTATCAGAATTTAGTCTGTACGAACGTATATATTTTTATTTTAATTTTTTGTTACAGTATAAGTAGAAGTAGGTCTCCGGAATCGGATTTGTTTCCTGCAACGTCACCTGGAAACTCCACGACTCAACAAAGATTATCACTTACTCCTCAAGTACCGTACATACCTTCTTCAAGACCACCCACTCCTTCTGCTAGTTTCAATCCATTCATTTACGGAAGTGACGTAGACTCTGTTGATGTTGCAACTCGTGTGGCGATGGTGAGTGTTGTAAAGGAAGAATAGTAATTTTCCTAACAAGTGCGGAAAGACACTTTCCGCATGAGTTAGGAACAATACTTTTTCTACAAGCGTAGGAAACAAATTCATTTTTTCAATTATTTATTCATGCAAATGGAAACAACTAACAATAGTAACATTTTCTATCCACTAATTATTCGTAATATTTATTGTAAATGTACAATTTGATGCATTATGTAAAATAGCGGAAGCCAGCATATTTTTTGAAGATGGCTGATTTCCTGAAGAAGAAGGTAACTCGGGCAATACATTATCGAAAGAAATCGAACGTGCAGGCACAGGCATCAAATCGTCGCCGATCGATATAGACGTGGATGGTTCTAAAATGCACCCGGAAGACGATGTAGTGTTCAAATTGAGAATTTTGTTGGACATTTCTTTTTTTCGATTGGTGGAGTCTTCTGAATACCCCTCTGCAACTGAAGTCGATTTCCATCCTCCTAGGCGTTTGATATTAGTTATACCCACACCACAGTCAGCAAGTAAAGTGGCTGAGGAACGCCTGAAGCTGTGACCAGTGTAAAGCTCTGGATTTTGAAGGCGCAGATATACTGCTATTTCGGAGGGTATCTTTCCTATGGTATTGATTCCTACACATTGCACAGTACATTTTCCACTTTTGTAATACAAGAATAAACGACGGTGAGGAGTCTCTTTTGGACGTAAATGTACATAATTTCTGTATACGTTCAAAAAATAACCATAATTTACTTCTTCAGATATCACGAAGGATCTAGAGGAATGATTTTTGGAATCCTCGATATTAACAATTATCAGGTTTTCTTTGTCGTCTATGTCGTCAATGGTGAGTTTTGTCAGCTCTTCTCGTCTGCAAGCACCAGCTAATCCAAAAATTGCTACTGCTACTAACTTAATCATGAGGTATATGTCATCGGGTGCTTCAGTCATAAATTTTGAAACGTCTTCTTGAGTGAAGATTTTGGCCTTTTTCGGTCGAAAACCGACATTCTGTCTTTTAATGAATGCAATTATTTTGTAAAATTTGCTACTATCCAAATTTTGCTTTACTTTGAATACACTCTTCAACATTGAATATCTTGCCCATAAAGTGTTCGGCTTCCATGTTTTAGACATTTCTAGAAAATAAGCCAAGAATACTTCTTCTTTATTTGGTGTTTTCACTTTTTTATTGTTGCACCATTCAATAAAACTCGTGTATTGCTTCTCATACCTTTGTTTAGATTTCGTTGGCAATAACTCTAAGTTCGCATCTGTAGCTGCCTGCACGATTTCTTGTGGAATTTCTTCATCAGTTGAATAATCCATTGTGGCAATTTCACTGAATCGAAAATTTTATATAAGTAACGCTTTGTCTGTCACTCTGACAATTACAAACAAATTTGTGTATTGATCGGCATGACAACATCAATTGTTACCTACTCGTTATCAGATCAATCAAAGCCTATATATAGGGTGATTTTCATAACAATACATTTTTATTTATCAATATTTGTGAATTTTTTCAATAAATAGTGCAAAATGATGATATTTTGTCACCCACCACTTATATTTTACGAGGATATCATATAAATGTTTTTCCCGCATTAGTGTGGGAAAAAATTTCCCGCACTAGTGTGGGAAAACTTTTCCCGCACAACTTTGGGAAAATGACACTTTCCAAACTGAATTGCGTGCGGGTAGAGAGTGAATCACGCACGCTTGTAGGAAAAACGTTTTTCCCATATGCTACGTACTTTTTGGCGGACACCGTATAGTCACACACATAGAATATAGAAAATAAAACTTATATATTATGTATCAAATAAAATTGGTACGAGCGGAGCATACAATTTTTTTGATTTTACACGGAAAGTGATTTACCAGCATTGACAGACTGCACTTTTTCTCATTTTTTCCATTTATGTGATCCTGAATAGATTATAAGGGTGGAAGTAAAAATCCTCGTAATGTCTTCTCGCGATTAAACTTCAACTTGAAATAAGGTGGATTTACAGGGATGGAAGTATTATGCAAACTAGATGATTCTTCAGAATTCTTAAGAAGTGAAAGAACTAATTATTGCAAATGAATATATTGGGTGTCGAGTAAATAAAAGCTTTAATGATAAGATGAATGTAATATTATAATGAGTTTATGGATTTTTATGAGTATGTAAAGTGGACCCAGCCCATTATAAATATTGAAGTTGATATCACGTGAAAGGATCTGTGAAATATGACGGAAGTATTGATTGAAAGTTCGATTTTGTGGAGAAAATTTGATTCTTGACATGATTTGTTTGGGTATTTACCCTTCCACAATCTGAAAATGAAAAATTCTTAATCCAATGAAATCTGAACAAGTGTAGGAGAGCAAATTGAAAGTAACTGCGTTCACAAGACTGCTGTCTTGATTGAAATTAATTTTTGTCAGTAACGTATCCCACTCTTTTTGAGATAGGCAAATTCAGTGTAGAATACCTTACTGACAAACATTAATTTCATTCAAGACAGCAGTCTCGTGAACGCAGTAACTTATCGGACAAATCAATTCATTTGCCTTGCCCTTCTACACTTGTACAGATTTCCTTGTATTAACAGTTTTTCATTTTCAGATTGTGAAAGTTCAAATACCCGAACAAATGAAGTCAAGAATGACGGAAGTATTTTTTAATAGAAGTAAACATCACTGTTAACGTGCCAAAACGTCGTAGAACATCCTACATAGATATCGATCTGTTGTATTGACGACCATGGCCATTGTTTCTAGGTACGCTTCTTCAATTCTCAAAATACTTTAGCCAACTTTTCCGAGCACACGAGAACTCTGCGACTCTATCCCCGGCCCGTAGTCGCGTTTCAAATTAACAGCTTCCTGAGATCCCGTCCCAGAGCGTCGCAGTTTCTGAATCGCTTCGCCAGAACGCAAGCTGTGGAGTTTTTGGCCGAGTGGTCGCTAACTCCAACTAACGTAGCTTTCCAGAGAGTACACACTGGGGTGCTGGATCCGAGTCTGATTGGCGATAAACCGAAGTGGTATATGCACACTCTGGAACCGATCAAGTTCGTTGTATGGGACGATGGCAGCTCTTTGAATGGTGAGTACTGCTACATGATACATCATTAAATATAATATATTGTCCATTAGATCTTCATATCAGACTGTCAATGATGTGGCTTATCGGAAATTCCACTAAAGGCCGATTCAGATAACATAGGTGTCCACGCAGGGTTTATAAAGCATGAGCAATTTACAAGCATATGCGCTTTTGACCCGTGTGCCTGAAAACTGCTAGACCATTCACAAACGTGCCTTTCATTTGCGTTTTTATCACGAGTTCATATTTTCCCTGGTTCCGTATTAATTTTCTCAATACTGGAGGAACGACATTTGAGTTTTCCAAATTATCCCGTCGTATGTTTCACTGAAACTTTCAGTATGTGAACTAGAATTAGTTTTCACGCCGTCAGGCACGAGTGTGAATGTCGATGGGCATGCATTTCTCAAGCACGGTCAAAAATGCAAGGGGCACCCATGTATCTGAATCGGCCTTTACAGATTATCATAAACTTCCATCAGTGGTTCATGAATGTGCTAGTAGAAGGTGTATTGTTGTTATGTAAAGATGGGCGAATTTTTGGTGAAATGAAGGTGTTCATTGGCCCAACACGATCCTATGACTAGTTATCGAGATATCGGGTGTTGAAGTTGATAATGGCCATGTTTATTTAATTACGACTACGAATATGATTTAATTGAAGACAAATTCTGAATCTATACCAATTTGAAGGAATCTACCAAATGATTCAATAGAAATGAGCAAAATAAAATGCTGAAATTAGGGTTTTTATTGAAATCACCCTAAATCTCAAAATTTTGTCGGTTCAATTCTTCGATTTTCTGTTATTTAAAAGTCCAGAACTGTATATGCCTTCTATGGCTACTTTTTAAATTATGGGGCACCAAAGTTACGGTTTACTTGGCTTTTCAGAATACTACCTGCACAAAACCAAATTTGGAACAGAAATTATGTTATGGACCGTAATTATTTGTTCATGCAAAGGAAAAGTGAGTTTATAGTTAGTTACTGAAGCAACTTACTGAAGTTTAGGTTGAACTTTTTTTTATTTTTTTTGACAAGGCTCTGTGAACAGGCTCTACAAATATTTAAGGGGATCATTCGCTTTGATATCTACCTAGATAAAGGCACACAAATCCACTTTCATCCCATGAGCCTGCTTTGAATGAATATAATAATAATAATAATAATAATTTATTTATAGCACATTAACAATAGTACATTTGGCAAATTTCTCTTTAAAATCTACTTAAGTACAGACAATTATTCTTAAATTCTATACTCACAAAAATAGTCACAGGTATCATAAAAATGATCAATTACATTGTAACCTAATAAAAAAAAATGCATAAAAATTGCACAAACGTTGCTTCCAAGAAAACAGAAAAATGGTAGCATTATAAATGATTTTCAATAATTAATAATTAATATTTATGATCTTTCCTTGTATTACTTTTGAAAAGCCAAGGGTATCTATAAGTAAAATTTTTGCCGATAGACACTCTATCTATTATATCCGCTCTTATTTCAATCTATATATTTTTTTGATTTTTTTGATTAAGTATTTACTTGAGAAATAAGTCCGAAAAATTTGTACATGTTTTGTGTATATCGATTTTTGAATAGTTACAAACATTTTAAAGTAAAACCTCATGAATAATATACTTTTCAGCCAACTGGGATGAGTTTTTTCTTCATTAGGCAGATATTTGAAAAGTACACAATGATTCCAGTGTAATCAGAATTTTTATTAAAGTTCTGGAATTAAAATGGTTTTTATTGATGGACAGTCTTCAAAGTAAATTTTCGAATGATTCATTTCAAAATATCGCATATCCAGTGGTGTAGTCAGTTTTTTTTTACTTTGAAAAATAAGTATTGTTGGCTCTGAAAATGGAGGATCATGCATAAAATTTGATGAGTCAGTGTACTTTTCGAATAAAAAAAGTTATCCCAATCGGTTGAAAAATATAGGTTTTATGTTTCCATTTTAAATGTATATTTTCTCATATTTTTCATTATGGACCTAGGACCAAAAATTCCGCTATATCAAAAAAAAAAAAACAAAGCTGCCTAGTATTGAAAAACTACGAACACCTCACACTTTGAACCCATACGGGACATAAGAACCGTTGGTTCACTGGATAAGGAAACCATGACTGATATCATACTAAAATATAAAAAACTTCCTTCCTTATTGCCAAACTACCAATGATATAAATGAAACGAATAATTTCGACCAATCCCATTCTCTCCACTCTTTCACAAAAAGTGGAAAATTTCAGACAGACATCTGTCAGAAAACAACTACTTCTCATACGAAATATGAATTACATCTGACATCTATTTGTGCAATGTTTCTACAAGAGGACACAAGTGTAAGTTCTAATTGTGATCAATCATCAACATCAGCAGACATTAAATGTTTCATGATTTATTTCCCACTCATCAGTGCAAGAATAGGTCAAACATAAGGGTTACTCTGTCCCACCCAATGAAAGATAACACCAAAAACTCAATTGTGAGAAGCACTCTTCGGTAGCACAGACTGCAGAAAGAGTTTTGGGTGTTGTCGTTCATTGGGTGGGCCAGCATAACTCTAATGTTGTCTGGCCTATCCTTGTACTGAGGAGTGGAAATTGAATGGTGAAACATGTTATGTTTGCGGGAGATGATTCACAATCATATGGAGAATAATATTTAATCCTTGATAACAATTAGCCCTTGCCATTGTTTCTTCTTGGAGGAACATTGCACAAGATATAATTCAATGTTCGTAGAGGGAAGTGGTTATTTGCCTTACATTTTCCACTTCGAGGTATATTGTGGAGAAAAAGTTATTTCAATTTAGTCGAAATTATCTGTTTCATTTATTTAAACATCTCGGGCATAGTTTTTGAACTTTGCATATACCAATGACACACTCTATAAAAATATATTCAAATCAATATTATCCTTTCAGGAGCATTGAGGAGTATACAAATAGTGGAAAATCAACCGACAGATGAAAGTGGCTCCGACTCCGAAGAGGCGGAAAGCACCAGTTCCAGCTACTCCTCTCTCAGCGATTTCGTCTCAGAAATGGTATCTTCAGACTTATCTCCGGGTTACACATCATTTCACGAGCAGAGAAAAGCGTCCGCACAAAACATGTCGTTTTCGTCCAGCATCGACGTTGCGACCGTCTACAAGCCACCCTCAGAGTTGCAGTACCCCGGAGGCGAAGTGCCTGCAGTTCGATCAGACTCTCCCCAGACTTCGTCGAGCAGCGATTCTGATTTGAGCTCGCCTTCGTTCAATAGAGATTCTGAGTTGGAATTCGCGGGAAAATTGAAAAACGAGCAAGCGAACATTGCTAAGACTGATAAAGATGAGACTGGGAGCAACGAGAATGAGTCTGATTCAAATTCTACTACTACTCCGAAAACTGTGGTGAGTTCCACCAACGTCAAGCAGGGGTCGCCTGTTAGCGAAGTGGAGAGATCTGTCACGCCGAGAAAGGGTCGGAGATCTATTACTCCTGTAAGTAGATATTTGATTCATAAGGGTGGGAATCAATATTGTATGAAACGCACTCATTATTCTATGGGTTATTCTTTTAGACACCAATCCCATGTAGAAATTTAAAAGTATTGAAGTGTATATTATAGGAAATGTGTAGGATTTCATTTTTAGGTATCACCAGAGATTGATCTGGTGACGGCAGGGGAGTCCTGGAAAGTCTGGAAACATAATAGATATTTATGTTATAAGGATCATAATGACGATCATTATGGAAGTAGTCGTGAATATTATCGATAACATGGCGTGCACTATGATGACAGTTTATGAATTACATACAGAACTTTATCTGCTGGCATCAATAAATAGCGATATACCGGGTCCACGAAAGACGGCTCGCCCCTATAACGTATTTTTTTTGAAGATATTGGAATGAAATTTGGAAGATCTCTATAATATATAAAAGTGCATTTTTTGGAAAGTGACTCAGCTCCATGCAACTTCCGGTCTCACCGGAAGTAATATAAACTTTTAATTTTCAAATTACGTCCCGGTATATTTTCACTTTTTTTGTTTCCATGTGACATTCTGAATACAACTATGTATCATTTGTTACTTTTCGTGACCAAAAATTTTTAAAATTTTGAAATTTATTCTTGAATCTAGAGGGCTATAAATATGTTTGAATTTGAATTATGGGTAATGTAGCTCAGTGGTTGAGACTTTCTCGTTCGAAACCAGTGACTGCTGGTCGGCTAGGTTCGAATCCTTAGCGACTACAGATTTTTATCTGATGACTCGAGAAAGTGCTAGGAATCGCACGTTAAAAGGTAAGATCTCGTTAATCCTTGGCTCGCACAAGTTTCGACTTTTGAGGGCTGCCGTTCGTAAGGGGACGACAGCTGGTTAACGGAAAAAAACAATTTTAAAAAAACAAAAACAATTTAAAAAAATAAACAATTTTTTTTTTCAAATGACGTCAGAAAAAAAGAGCATTTCATTACGATTATTTTGATACCGTCATTATTAGGTCTCGAAGAAACTTTCGTCAACAAACCTACAAATATTACGATAGATATTTCTTTTTGAGGTTGAAATAATATTAAAATTTATTTAGTAACCTGTGACCAACAGAATTGATATAACAAAACCATCAATCCAAATACTAACATCTCCTTGTATAAATGATATTATCAACATGTTTTTCAATCAATAGTGTAGTATTGGTGAAACCTTTGAAACAGTTTTTTTTTCATGTGTCTACGTCAAACCGTTCAAAAGTTAACAGAGGGGGGGGGGGGCTATTAAAAGCCGCACTGTATAACCCACTCTACTTCTCAAAGAATTTAATGTTCGCTATTCCTTATCGTAGGTTCCTCCAATCCCCCCATCATTACAAAAGCAGCCAAGTGTTGGGAATGTTTTGGCGAGAACTTCCAGTTTCAGTTCTGGTGGTGGTAGTCCTATTCCCACCCCATCCGCAAGCGGTGGATTCACACGACAAGGTTCTCAGGGGTCGTTGTTCGAACACTTGACGTCCCAAGCGAAAGAGCTGGTGAAAGAGACCACTAGACAGAGTAGCCAAGACGGAATTCTTGCTCAAATGGATAAGGTATTGTTTTTATAATTATCTAGATTATTTTTTGCTATTTTGTTCGAAAATATATACCATATTTAAATTGTCATGAGTTGAAATAATATTTTAAAAATGGTGGTAATACGATAATATTTTCCATGATTGAATATATTAGAATTGATGATCTACAAATAAGATATACCAGGTGACAACGAAATCATTGGACAGAGAGTCAATCAGTTGTTTTTTATGTAAGACTTGTGACATCTGATTCGAAGATATAGTTCCCCATGTTTTCCATGAGAAAACAATCGAATATCTCTTCCGGTTTTACCTCATGACAATCCCTTTTCAATGACATATCACAATTTTTTTTCAAGATGGCGGCGCGGGGGATATTTTAACTAACATCAATATAGCCAACAGCAAATAAATGAAACACTTTGATTAATTTTTGATGAGACGTGTAAAATTTTGATCCATCTCCAATCAGGATTCCTTATAGTTCTTTTTTCAAATGAAATTTTTTCTCTTGAATTGTTTCGAACATTTTAAATAAGAACTGGAATTTTTCTTGAATTAAGTATGAGCCAGTATATATAAATGCTTAACACACTACCTCCCGTTTTTTAATTTTTAATCTAAATACCAATGAAGGTTGTCTTTGAATGCTGAAATGCAGGAAATATTCTCAAGTAAAAATAAAAAAAAAATGATTTATCTCTTGACTTGACTTTCGAATAACTAGTCCATCGAAGTAACTTTTCATTTTCTTAGATTTGTATTCAAAATGAATAAACAATCCTCGTGAAGCAACGAATACCTTTTTCTTTCTTTGAACTATATCAAGGAAATCTCATATTTGCACTATCCACGATTTTCTACGTTCAATCTTCACCACTTTTCATTTCTACTTAAATTAAATTTATAGTTATCAAGAATTCGTTATCTGGATAGATGCACAATTTCACATATTTCATTAATTATTGTTGTCAACTAGTTTCTGACGGCCAAACAGCCATAGCTACCTTGGATTACCTAGTGTAGATTAGGTCCAATAGTTCCTTAGAGGTATATGCTATTATTGTGGATATCTCCGCGATACATAGTTTGGAAATTTGATAATACTTTTTCAATAGTAAGAATGCTGAGAATATTATTGGTGAAACATTTGTACATCAGATATTTATAAGTTATTAGTTGCCAAAGAAATTGAGAACTGGGTGTATGACAGGATTTTGTTATTATTCGGATCTGTCACTGTTGTTGCATGAATCTGTCGGTTGCCTAGCAACAGCCGTTAAAAAAAGTGCATTTTTTTACGCTTTTCCGTTTAATAATGGAATCGTATGTTAATAGTGAAATATTGTAATACTTTACGCACACAAACCACACAAGAAAAGTGGACTTTTTTTGACAGTTGTAGAAAAAAGTCGTTTTTTGTGTGTGTTAGCATCGAGTGTTATGCTCAAATGCTGAAAACGCATTTTCATCTTGCAAGCTGGGTTAGTTTGCTCAGCTTAGGTTTGTGTGTTAAGTGCGAGCAAACAACTGCTTACGCATTTTACGCAAGCTAGGTTAGCTTGCTGAGGTTAGGTTTGTGCGCGAACATTTTCTTTTAACATCTCCATTACAAAGAGCAAACAATATCTTTGATGGAACGAGTATCGGTTTTAAGCGTTCAGTTTTGGTTTTCTGCGAAAATTGTGTTGGTACAAATGATTCAATTTGTTTGTAAGAATGCAGGAAACTAACTGTTTTTTGGTTTTGATGATTCTGAAGAAATTTTTTTTAATGTTTTGACAAAGAAAAAAATAGGTAGGTTCCCGCATTTTTGAGGAAATTATAGGACCAGAAGATTTTTTTTTTGATAAAATCATTAGTTTTTACGCAAAACCGAAACTACGATTAGGAGCTATCTACCGTAATGGCGCTCCCAGCTACTTAGTTTTGTTACGGACAGGTGCTTCGTTACTTCCAATATCACTCTTGAAAAATATATCCGCACACACCTAAGATGTGCGGCAATGATGAAATTTGAGTGATTCCTCTTGGATTTAACATCTGAACTGGCAACTTCGCCATATTTTAAAATCCCATTGTAATAATTTCATAGTCTTGATGTTGCATTCACCATTTTTATTCAGTAACCTACTTTTCGTTGGGAACAAATTAATATTCCGATAATTAATTTATATGCTCGATATGATTATTTGATCAAAATACGCAATTGTAGGATTGATAGATAGGTAGATATATAATTCATTCAACTACTTACATATACAATGTATATTTGTAGCAGGTCCAGGAAAAAACATTTAAAATAGATCTGCACTCAACATTAAATCAGTCACATAAACATGTACACAACGTGAATCTACTACTACACATATTTAATCAAAATGATATTATTTAACTATAACTTTAAATATCACTGACCGGTGTGTCCATATACTCCTGAATTGAATAGAACCCATTTTCTGAAAGATATCTCCTCAATATTTTTTGAAGCAAGGCATGTCTAAAATCTTCCAACTGGAGGGTAATTTATTATAAAGAGCAATATCTAGGGAATTATTTGCGGATTTATTTAATCTATATCTCTGTGGTCTGAGACGCCCAGCAGCCCAGCACCGCGAGTGTTCAAATCATGAAAATTTAAATTTTTACTTAGTTAAATTTTTAGTATGAATTTCCAGTATTTGATGGAATATATAAAGAGCAGGTAGTTTCATGACTTTAAATTTCTGAGATAGAGGTTTACAGTGGTCCCTGAAGGCAATATTAGAAATAATTCGAATAGCTTTTTTTTTGAAGCCTAAATACTTTTACAGAGTCAGGTGCATTACCCCATAAGAAATGTGCGAGTGAAAAAAAGCATAATAGATATTCATTAGTGTGTCAGAACTTAGTACATTTTTTAGTTGTCTCAAAATTAAAATTGAGCTAGAAAGCTTAGAACAGAGCTTCTCGATGTGAAACAACCAATTCAGCGAGGAAAGTAAAAAAATTCGCAAATCCAAACTGGTTTTCGTGCAGCAATTTGAATTTCTCGCAGTAGATGGATAACCGGGTTTTCAAAATTGTTTCGAATATTTTTCCTAAAAAAGGATACGAGATATAGGTCTGAAATTATTTGGTAGATTAAGATATTTTATTAAATTTATGGTAAAAGGAATAAAAGCTTGATAAATGGAATAACGGCTCGATAAAAGGAATAAATACTCTATGAAAAAAGCAAAAGCATCATAAAAGTCGCAAATGAAAAACTCATGTACGCATATTCGACTCGCAAGCTAGGTTAGCTTCCTCAGGTTAGGTTTGTGTCAAGTGCGAACGAGAATCAATTTATTTCGATCGTGTGAAATTTTACAATTAACTCCCATTTTATTTAAAAACTTATGGTAAATTGCGATTCAAGAATAACCTGAAAAAATACTTACTCCTTTGAATCTATTCCAATTCTGATTCCATTATATTTGAATTAATTTTTAACATTGTTACTTATATTATGTGAAATTATTTAAATTTTGTTTTTTTTTCCCTATTGTAAACTGTTTGTTTCTTGGGAATAAATTGAATTGAAAAGTTAATTTACGTACTTTCAGATCAGTTTCCCTTCTTGTCTTGCTAAACGTCGTGAACGTATAAATTTATCGAGCATTTATCCTTTCGATCACGCAAATGTGATTTTAATATCGAGTAATTGTGCGTTTACATTATTTTATATAAACATTTTCAATTTCCCAATGTGCAAATGTGAATATCAAACGCTTCCTTCGTATTTCAGTTCAAAACCCAAGCCAAAGACAAATTGATAGAGGCAGAAGAGAGCCATCTGTTCGCTCCTTTCGATAAGGTTAGTTTTTGATGTATTTTATTATTGACCTCATATTGGCATTCAGGGAATTACAGGATGTGATTTTTTTTGTACAACTGTCAAAGAAACTTCTGCATCTCTATTGATGCGTAAGGGTGTCCCAGAAAAAAGGGGACAAACTCCGAGGGTAGAATCCTCACTTCATTTTAAGGCTGAAATTTCCAATAAACATAAACCCTAAAACGAGTATTAACCGAGCTACAGGGTGTTGAAAGTGACCCAAAAAAATATATTTTCCAGAATAACTCCATAACGGCTTAACTTTTCTTAATGAAATTTGGTATTTCACTTGACAGAATTCAGTTTCATATTTCAAGGCAAATCATGTGTTTCTAACTCTGAAGAGAGGCGTACGGCAGGTGGGTACCCCTATTCGCCCCTCCCCAACTTTCACGCCACTGGATTAATATCAATTTCGTATTATTTTTCTTAATCCCCAATATTTCCTATACAAAAAAGGAATACGTTTCGTTTCGCAAATGGTTTTCGAGATATTTGAAGGTAACTATTTATAACATTATAACCAACATATTTCATACCTTGCAATGAGTATAAATTGAAATATTTCGAAAATTGTTGGCATTTACGAGGGATTTTGTTCACAAAAATTTTCCGATATTTAAAACTTACATTGCCACTAACAAAATAATCCGTAATGAGTATCCGTATCACATACGCACCCACTTATTCAACTTCAAATATCTCGAAAACTGTTGATATTTGTGAAATGAAACGTATTCCTTTTTTGTATAGGAAATATCGGGGATTAAGAAAAAGAAGACGAAATCGCTATTAATCCAGTCGCGTGAAAGTTGGGGAGGGGCGAGTAGGGGTACCCATCTGCAGTACGCCCCTGTTTAGAGTTACAAACACATGTATTGCTTTGAAATATGAAACTGAATGCTGTCAAGTGAAACACCAAATTTCATTAAGAAAAGTTAAGCCACTATGGAGTTATTCTGGAAAATATATTTTTTTGTGCCACTTTCAACACCGTGTAACTCGGTTAATACTCATTTTAGGGTATATTTTTATTGGGACTTTCAGCTTTAAAATGAAGTGAGGATTCCACCCTCGGAGTTTGTCCCCTTTATTCTGGTATACCCTGTATATATGCTTGTTACGGAGGCAGATTTCCAGCCACCGTGACGTTTTATGATGTAATGTTGCCATTGGCCAGAAGAGTTACAGAGCTTCTCCTGAAACAGTGACCCGTGTAGCTCTTATACATGTCTTTTCCACGCCATTTTGCAATCAAGCTGGGAATTTCTTCTATTTTATTTATCCCCGCATGTTGGTTAATACATTTTCCTCTCGAATATTTCAAAAATAATCTGTTACTTTTTGTATGAGGTGGCAATAGTGTTCTAAACTTGCAGTATATCTCAATATAATTAGAATTTGAAACGGTAAACGTTCCTGCGCAATAGGTCTTCGTATCAGGTATTTTAACAATCAATATTGATCCAGCATCTTCAATGGCATCAACAGTCATATGTAATAATTCTTCACGGCGACAAGCACCGCTGATACCCGAAATTAGGACAACCTATAAATGAAAAATATTGAAATCACTACTAATCTTATAAAATTATGAATATATCTGTAACTTATAAAGAAAGAAATTTGTTTCGTTATCAGCATCTTGAATACATTTATTTTTTCTCGATATCCGACGCTTTTGTTCTTAATGAGCGGGAACAATTTTGGAAACTTTCTTATATCAATATTTTTTTTGACATTCAATGTACTTTTCAACATTGAGTAGACACTCCATAACGTAGAAGGTTTTATAATTTTCGATGTTTCCTCAAAATAGCATATAAGCATTTTCAGAAACCTTTTTTACATGTTTCTTGTCGCACCATTCACGAAATTAGTCATATGTTTTCTCATATACTGACTTGGATTTGGCCGGTAACATATTAAATACAATTGCATTTGCTTTCTCAGATATATCTGATGAGGTATCACTACCACTATCATAATCAACATCCATCTTCTTGAAAATAAACTTGAAATTGAAACACCAAACCGTTTTTTCACACAGGAAACATTTTTGAATACGATTTTAATGAAATAATTGAATAATATTTTCAAGATAAGTCGTTTGAAAGCGATAACAAAAGCCACGTCAAGATGTATCGGAAGTATTTATTTTTAATATATTTCAGACGATGTAAATTCACATTCACAGTTGTACAAAAAATCTTTTTCGTATTTCGTGTATAAAATTCGTGTTTTCATGGCACATTCACGAGAAATTTGGCCTATACCGCAGGTCGACGCCAACAACTAACATTCTCATGTGCCATTGAAAAACACTCATTTTACGTACCTAATGTAACTATAACGATTTTCAGTTCACATCTCACGCCAAAAGAGCAGCAGAAGGAGCTACGAAAAGTGTCCAGGTAGCTGGGAAAAGCGCCATGGAAGCCAGTAGAACTGCAACTGCTATGAGTAGGAATACTTTGGACGATTTGACGTATGTCGGAAAAACGACTCTTGGTGATTTAACGAAAAGCGCCAAAGATGTAGTTTCGAAAAAAGGACTTCTCAGAGTAAGACCATTGGAAAATTTGTAACGTTATTATGTATATACAGATAATCTCACGATTAATGGAACATAGGGGAAAATATGACCAATTTACTATTGTCCAACCCGTTCCGACAAGTAGGTATGAAATAAAGAAATACTTGAGCTTTCAGTTTGGCTGTCCACGATGACAATAACTGTCCATCCTAACAATTATCTAAGATGCGTATAGTATGGAAAAGTCATTCAGTTGTCACATGTCACACATCAATCAGTTCACGTCACGTGACTAACCTCAAAACAAGGTCGTTCATTTAACCATGTGTCTTCGGCTTAATGAACTTGTAAAGGGATTATCACCTCCCCTCACCTCATGGTTTTTCCTTCTAAGCGACCGTTAAGGCGGGCTCGGCCGTTTTCAGTCATGTTTGCAAGCATTTTTCACCCATTTCGCGGTATTGTAGCAAGAAATGGGAGTATTCGTTTTGTAGTACTATACGTCTACTTTCAAAATTTATTCGAGGAATGCAAATCGGACCACCACTAGAGCATCCAGGCACGCTGCGAGATAGTACAAAAAAAAATTAAAATTGCAATTGTGCCAAAACGAATGGTCCGACTGCACCTGCTTTACTCATAACTGAAGTACTTGTAATTTACTACTTTTATGAAAAGTTCCAACCCTATAAATTGAAAAATGGCGGAGTTGTGGATTTTCTGAAAAATCACTAAATTCTCTGTTTTTCTCAGTTTTTTTCCTTAACTAATGATCCCTTCGGGTCGTTTAATTTTATTTTGTTCATATTTCAATTATCTACAATTTATCTCATTGGAGCAACCAGACTGATGTATTAGTTTTCATGTTATAAGCAAAACACTAAAAAACACGTTTTTTGTAATTGAATGTTCATAACAAATTAATAAATGACAGTTGCGTGTGCAAAACTTACCAGAATATAACTACGGACTGTCCTTCATGTGGGCCTCATACCGAAAGGGAGGAGGGCCTTCCAAAGGGAATGACCATGTCAAACCCGGAGCAGAAGAATTTTAACATGTCCCTTGTGTGATAGCTCAGTCGGTTTCCTAATCGTATTTTTTTCACTGAAAACTCATATACCTAAAGTTCCTGATTCAGAGAGCAATGGTGTCGCCAAGTCAGTTTCCTAGGGGATATAATTTATGATTTTCTTTGGTATGGTATATCGCAAACTACAGATCCCTTCAGGAATAAGAACGAGTAAATTTTTCGTTGAAGATCCATAATATACTTTGAAATCGACAATGAATATTTGGAACCTTAGGTGTGAATACTCTTCAAGAAATAGAAGTTACGCAAAACACCAAAACTAAGTATTATAAGCTTAGTAAGCGTGGTAGAAGTAGTAAGCGTAGTAAGCGTAGTATGCGTAGTAAGCGTAGTAATCGCATAGCTCTTGAGAATGCTAACTTTGTAAGCGCAACGCGCGTCGAGTGAAAGTTACATAGTTTTGGTGTGTTGGGTAGCTTCTACTTCTTGAATTATGTTTCTTTAATACAACTGAAGCCTGAGGAGCACATATTTTTCCTGCAGGCTGACTCCTTCACCAGACAAGACTCTTCTTCGAGTAACACAACTGTGGCGACATCTAACGTTCTGACAGGTGCCAGCAGAGATTTCTTCTCGAATATCAGTTCAGACATAAACGGTCTGGCAACCAGTACGACGAACATGTTCTCCGACCTCTTCGGAAATAAGAAGGAGCAACTCAAAGCAGTTGAGCATCGGCCTCAACAGCAGACAACCAAATCGAAGGAAACATCGAAAAGCATGTTTGGGCCTTTCAATAGGGGACCGAAAGGTTTGGCGGAGAGGAGCCCCTTGATCAAACATGTGCCTAGGAGACAAGATGACGCACAGTGGAAACAAGCAGTGGACAAGAATATGACGAACAACGAGAATCAAGTCTTCTTGAAAGATGTGAGTAGACAGTTTAACATATTCTTAATCTTTTCGTCCGTCTTCGGCATACAGTTTTTGTTCTCATGCTATCTTCCTTGCTGTGTCATTTTCTTCTTTGACCAAGGAATGACCACTTCAACGTTAATCTTGAAAATCATAATCTACATTCTGAAACGTGCTCGCAAACTTAACTCCTTTTGGCAGTTGTCCTGAATATTAAATTAGTTTTTGAGGGAATAAATGACGATTAGAAACCGGTTTCACTCATTTGGAATGTTCCGTTTTCAAACATGTACTGAACTGGACAATAAAATTGTTAACTATGAACAGCGATAGATATCCCCGAAAGTGTCTTCTTAGATTGCTCGAACTGGGTGGCGACGATATTAGTTAGAACTGGACCAGTAAAGTTAAGATCTGGTTCGGGATTATTGATTGTTAAAAAGATATTCAACCAACTGAATCCTCAAACGTGCATAACTCCAAAAATTCGCTTCCAAATTGCACAATGAAGACCTCAATAAACTGTCGTTGTCTAGATATAGTCTCTTTTAGCCAATCTTTACACAAAATTGGTTTCCTCAAAAGTATATCATTTTCCGAATACCTATTCACGTCATCCGCATAATCGCTCAGATTCGTTTAACTTACAAAAACTCACTGAGACTGGCATTCAAAGAAATGTATTATACCATTGATTTAGATGAAATTTATATTATATGCAATATGAATCAGTGTCAAACCATGAACCATTTATTATTCGAATGTCCCATACTTTCCGTTGTTAGGCCAAAGGATCTCCATTTTTAGCCAATTACGAATCTCTCATAAACTCTCTACATAATATTAACTATGACGATGCTAGAATACTTTCAATTTTTCTCACTGAGGTCCTTAAACTACGAGCCTTCGTTGATATCGAGTAAGCAATTTATAAGTAACTTTTGATTGAAAAATAATATTTTTTTATATATTCCTTACTTTTTATGCAGTGATTTTTGCTATTTTTTTTCTTTCGTAAGAAAGTTTTTTTATTTGTTTGAAAATAATCCAAACTTCTTATTATGCGATGTATATCTTCAGAAACAATAAATTAATTGAATTTAATGGAATTGACATAATGAAATATTTCAATGATAACGGAGTTAAAAATAATTCTTTCTGATTCAAACGATTGTTCACTGATATCCTGATTATAATAATATAATATACTGAATAATAAATGTTCTCCTTTCAGAACAAAACTTCTTAAGTAAACTTCTTCGGTAAGTAATACTTACAGACGCCTAAATTACTTACCGAAGTCTTCATTATACTGGTTGTACTTCATTATAATTGCGTCTGTAAGAAATTCACTTATTGACGCCTAATGTCACTTTTATATAAATGTCTCTTTAGACTTTTCAATTATTAGCTGAAAATTTATGTGTTTTAATCAAGTGGAAAACATGCTGGGATCGTACAAAAAACGCTATAAGTTTCACGAACGTTAAGCACTACCGATATCAGATATTAATTGGAGTCATCGATACGCTCCTCATCCAAACAATTGTCATCGATCGGTAAAATGTGCTTACCGTTCTTGATACTTAATATACTGTAACAATGGATATTTCGTTAATTTGATAGATTAGTATATTTTGCAACAAGTGGGGAAAGTAACTTTCCCCACATGTTGTACACTATACTTTTTCTACAACTGCACAAAATTAAAGAATACCAGTAATGTAACTCATTATTTATTTTTATGGTTAGTAAAACTTAAATAACAATAAAGTATCCTATCTCTTAACAGTTGAATAATTCATTTAAAATTGACTTAATAAAAATATGATGTAAAATTTAATAAAAAAGTGTAGTCCAGGCTTTGAACCCGGACAAGCAGGTACGCGATCCAATAGACCACTGAGCTTCATTATAAAATTTTTATTAAAAAATACATATACCTATTTAGCTGAATTTGAAATAGAATTTTTAATGATTATCCAATTTTTTTATCTACTAAAAACCCCACCACAAAAAGCTATGTTAATTCAAGAAGAAAAGCGAAATTCTGAAAATACTTCTTTATCAAAGCTCGAATGAAAACTATCTTAAGAATTTGATAACCTGACAGTTATGACAATTATTATTTAAAGCTGAACAGCAGCCACCTAGTTTTTGTCAATTTTTGTAGATTCTCCATATAAATGTATGTGGAGTATGTGGTGAGAAATTATATTTCTCACAGTATGAGTAAAACATGGTTTTGAAAGTAAGTGAGCTATGAGAAATACATTACTTTTCATAGCAATTGTTGAAAAAATATTGTTATTCAAGAACCTCATCAAAAGAATGATAACATTAATTACCTTCAACGTATTTAGCACCAGTTACAGGAAAAATTGCTTAATTTTCAAATAAAAAAATAGCCTTTAAACAGATACCATTTTCATAAATAATAAAATTGAGACACTGAAATGAAAAAAATCAAGAGTTAATAAATTGTATTGTAGATCTTGCCTGAAAGTACATGTAGGTCAGACAGGTAGACCATTATCAAACCTCATACATGATCATCGTATGAGGTGTACCAAATCAGCACATGCTAATCATATTTCAGAAGAAAATCACAAATTTGATGGAAATATCGAAATTATTCGTGTCGAAGATAAAGGTATCGAACTCAATTACGTAAAATTCTTAGAAATCAATAAACTGAGAAGTTCAAATTGGTGACTCAACGACCTTGATATTCCGCAAAAATAGAATTTGTTTTCTGGATTAAGTGATTATATGATAATATCTTCAAGCATCATTGATATTGTTCTGAGAATTGGGGATAAGAACATGTAGTTTTCCACCATTTCTATAGTTCAGAGGGTATTCAAGTTATTCATCAAATAAAAAAAAAACATTGTAAAAATCGCTTGAGATAGCTGCGAAACATATAGCTGTTTGATTAAAAGTTATTGTCATAATCTATAGATTTCCTTCAACTAACAGCCAACGTCTATACGTATATTTTGGGTCGGGGTAGATTCATCCCCAAAAATTCTTTGCCAACAATCCATACCTGAATCATTTATTCACAAGGATGTGTCTGTGAGTTTCCGGTTTTCTGGTGAGTCTGATCTAACCAGAACGAACTAACCTTATGTAGACATTTCAGTGCGTGAAAATTGAACACATACATTTTGTGAAAAATCATTTATTATTATGATGTATCCAGAACGGACTAACCTCACGTAGACATTTGAATGCGTGGAAATTAAAGACATACATTTTGTGAAGAATGATTTTTTAGCTTGATTTAACCAGAACGAACTCACCTTAGTAGTCAGTTGAGTGCGTGGAAATTCAACACATACATGACCTAGACGAAAAATGTCATTGCGAATAAATTTTGTGGGAATGAATAATTCTCGGTTACGAATTGTTCACGAAAAATTTGTGACGATGAATATTCCGGATACCGTATATTTTGAAAGATATAATATCTAACGAATCTCAGTTTTGGTTTTCGAAGAAACGGCTCTTCGACAGATGATGTTATCAATGTGGTGAGTGGAGCAGTTTAAAAATTGAGCAAGGTAACCACACTGACATTTGACTGCTTCTCCCAAAACATATTATTGAAGGAACTATATTATCATGGCGTCATGGAAGTATTTTTGTTACTCATGAAGTCATATTTGACGAAGAAATATCAGTCAAGCAGTCAACATGGATCCCAAGGATCAGTATTGGGACCATATCTATTCATCTGGCATAGGTGATAACTTTGAAATTTTAGGAAAAGAAAAAGAACGATAATTTCCAGATATTTCGGCAGTCGCGAAAGTAATACCAAATTTAAAAAAGGGGACAATTCGCAGGTGGCAAACCATAGGTTAATAACTATTATTCCGAATTTTCCGAAGTTTTTGGAACCATATTAAAGCTAAGACCCATGAAATACTTTGAAACGAATACGTTTGTCAACAGTTTGTGGTTTTGGAAGCAAATGTAGCACAACCCCAGCTTTTTTCAAGATTGTTAGCAATAAAGTCGAGGGTTCTGAAAATTTGCATGGAAATGGAATATTATGCTATATCAAGAACCAAATATGTTATTTTTCATTTTCCGATGCTCACATAAATTATAGCATCCTTGTATGGGGCAATTATTGGCACGCTTTTAGGGTTTTCAAAATGCATAAGAAAAGCAGTTAGAATTATCAATGTCAACATATCTTCAGAGATCTGTCTATTATGACTGTTATATCTCAATTTATTTAAAATAAAAGTTAGGTTAGGTTGGTACCTACGTACACAAAAACAAAAATATATTCTTGCTCCCAGGTGGTCACAAGCGTTTTAGATGGAGAAGGAGTGGGCTGGCTCAAACTCAATAGACTCAAGAAACTCATGGAAGACGAATCCTATAGGAATTTTGTATTGAGCAAATTGAACAGGACTCTGGATAAGAAAATAGCACCCGATGATCATATTGATGATGTGGTGAGTACAAAATATGGTTCTTATTATAACTTTCTTACTTCAATTGAGCGATTTAATTATTAAATCACAAATCGAGAAAACTCTTTGTAAGGCATTATAAATCAGTTTTGCCAAAAAGATATGTTATAATCATTATATTCAATTTCAGTGTTTGTCCAAACCGATTTGGAAGGGAATGCTCAAAGTAATGCAGGCCATTGTGCATGGGCTAGAAGTGACTTACAGTAATTATGGATTGGGTGGAATGGCGTCAGCTTTCCAACTTTGTGAAATCGCCCACACTCACTATTGGACCAAAGATATGAATGATTATGGGCAGGATCTCACTGAGGTAAGTTAATATTCAAATCAATATATTGATCTGGTGAATAACATTTTGACAACAACATTTATATAACAATGTAATGAAATGTGGACCTCATATCATTTGTTGAATAGATTTCATATTATTATTGGGAAGCAAAAAATTTGTATATCTACATTGAAACATCTATTTTGTCGCAAATATGTAAATAGGTTGAAAGACATACATTTCAACAAGTATACTTTTTAGAGTTCAAGTCCAAGATCTCCACAGAGTCCTAGATACTCACTGCAGTCATCCGACTGGGATACTTCAAGAAAGTCATCACAAGCAGGTAACTGAAAAAGCATAGCTACATTCTGTCACAACGAACTGTACATCACCAAACACTCCATTAAACAATAATTTTCATCTATTGACTCTAAGGTCCACTGACTGCACACGGGGCTACTCAAAACAAACTGATTTCTGACTCAAGTTAGTAACCAGTCACTCGGCAGTCACTTCCTATGTCGTTCTGTCGAGTGCCGCACACGGCGCTACCAGTTAGTAACCAGTTGGCAATCGATGCGTGATCAATTTTTAAGGAACTGCGTTGCAACCACTTTAGTTACTAGTTTCCAAGTTTCGGGAAGTAATTAGAGAGGATTTTTGTGTTTAAAAGTGCCTCGTTGAATTATATCAAGATGAACGAGCATATATTGAATGTGAATTTGTATGGCAGTGGTAGAGAAGAGGTCTCTACTATATAACCACAAGCTTTCCGAGTTATAAGTTATTAGTAACCTTTCCTCAGCGCCAACGCATTCACTCATATTATTTTGTTTACTAATTATAATAGCTGTCAGTCGTATTAATTCACTGAAGCTATCTTTCGACATTCGATAAAACGAGAGAAACATAGAGTCTGTTTGGTTTACCTCCGTTGCTGATACGAATAATCTGCATTTCACGTTTCTTTCGAGATATGGGTAGACCCAGTAGCTTCTTCTAACCCTTCTTCTGAAATAATTATACAAAACCACAGCTTTCCCATCACTTGAGTCACTGAACGATATTGACAGCGCTAAATGTCCTCACATCATATGACACTCGAGACTGGGAGAAACCTAATGGTGAGTTACTATGCCATAATGACGAGTGGGACTCGGGAGTAGAATCACTATCATCTGGCAACATCATCTGGTACACAGATGGCTCCAAAACAGAGATAGGAACTGGAGCAGGAATACATGGGGTGAGGCCAAAAAGGAACATAATACTTCCACTTGGCAATGACACCACAGTATTCCAAACTGAGACACATGCCATAAGGACATGCATACAGATGAATCTAGACAGTGAATACAAAAGAAAACACATCTACATTCTCTCTGATAGCCAGAGCGCAATAAAAGCTCTGAATTCAGTACAGATCAAGTCAAAGCAAGTATGGGAATGCCTTCAGAGCCTCAATGAACTGGCAAAACACAACAAGGTAACACTTGTGTGGGTGCCTGGACATAGAGGGATAGAAGGTAATGAAAAAGCAGACCAACTTGCCAGACGAGCTTCTGAACTACCATTCATAGGCCCAGAACCAGTGTTTGGTATAAGCAAAACCCGATGCGGAAACCTAATAAATGAGTGGAAGAAAACAAAACACCAAACATATTGGTACCAAATCGAAGGGCATCGACACAGCACAGCCATGGTGAGGCATTTAAGCCAAACACTGACGGCTGACACTCTCAACTTGAACAGACCTAAGATACGCATACTTACCGGCTTACTAACCGGACATTGCGGCCTTAGGAAACACCTGTACACCATGGGAATAAACAGAGAAACCGTGGAGTGCAGACTTTGTGGTGACGAGGAGGCCTCTCACATCATCTTTTAATGCGATGCGCTGTATAACAAGCGCTATAGAATATTCGGACAGACCAACCTAGAAATAGGCATGAATCCGAAACACCTAGCAAATAGATTACTAAACCTGATAAAAGACACAGGCCTATTTAACTAGGAACTACTGACGACAGAATAATACAATAGACCCCAGATGGTCTCAGTGTTAAGGGTCACCCTCACGGGTAAACCCTGAATCTGGCTCGTCAGCCTCAAACCAACCAACCAACTATGCCATAACTAAAGAGTAGTTTCGTGTGCGGAACCCGGTTACTAACAAGTTAGCGATCAGTTCAAATTTCCGTCACAAACCATTAACTGTTTCTTATGAGTAGTTCCGTGTGCGGAGGCTCTAAGGAATAGTTCTGTTCATACAATAATATACCAGTGATACCTAATTGAATAAGGACAACTAATTATAACAGTGTTCTTTACGGGGTGGACAAAGAACATATGTGTGACTAACTCGAGTGAACTAATACTTTGGCTTATGCTTGGCTTATATTCAATAGTAGTTAAGCTCCATTTTTAACGCTTAAACACCTCTACTTTAACTAGTGTATATCTTGTATGTCAGGTTGGCGATAACATACATGTATTCTAGTTTAAAAAATAATGGGATGGATCTCACTCTTGAGTGATTGAATTAATTCGTGGAACAGATAAAAAGGGTTCAAACACAACATTGCTGACTCAGGAGGTCCTGTCATATGTGATATCACATACAGAGTGGTCCAACGAAAAGTATGCAGCTAGCTTTTCTCCTTTATTTGGAATTCATAGCAAATATACTCGGACACGTGAAGTGTGCCTTTGAGGGGGACACATTTTAGATATATTTTGCAACTTGTGTCTTCAACCCCCTAGCGAGGGGGTGTTACAACCCTAAAATTTTAAATGGAACGTGGGGTCGAGTGATATATCATTTGAACGGGCATAAAATTATCTTTCCAATGATACCCTATTTGTTAAAATTTACTGAAAGAGTTAATGCGAAAACGGCTTTAACATTAACCCGATAATTTTGGTATTAATGAAAAATACAAATCAGTTTTGGTTACTAGGAATCAGGATAACGACAATCATTTCTAAATTACTTTATTTTGCCGAAAGCAACATTTCAATGATAATTTTTCGTTATCACAACTAAATTCCCCATTTATCGTTTGCGTGATTTTGTCGAAAACGACTGCAGATAAGTGTAAGAAAAAAACTGCAGATATGTGTAACATTTGTTTTACAGATGAGTGTTCATTTTATTTGAATGGAGCTTTGAATAGGCATAATTGCCGTTACAGGGATGACAGTAACCCATATTTATTCCGTGAGGTTCATTCCCAGGCCCCTCAAAAAATAAACATCTGGTGTGGCATATTAGGAAGTCATATCATAGGACCACTTTTCATTTCTGGAAATTTAAATGGTGAAATCTACCTAAACATGCTTGAAGACGCAATTGATCCTTTCATCACACAAATAATAGAAAATGACCAAAATCATAATGCTGATCGGCTTCATTTCCAGCAAGATGGAGCACCTCCGCACTATTTTGTTCCTGTACGAGAATTTTTAGATAACCGGTTCCCCGGACAGTGGATTGGCAGGAGAGGCCCAATGGAATGGCCTGCCAGGTCACCTGATTTATCGCCTTTGGACTTTTTTCTATGGGGACACTTGAAAAATAAATGTTTTGCTACGAAGCCCGAGTCCATAGAAGATATTCGCCAACGGATTATAGCAGAGTGCCGAAGCATAACACCTGATATGCTACAAAATGTTAGACATAGATTTGAACAAAGTCTGTATTATTGTATGGAAGCAAATGGGTCACAATTTGAACACTTGTTGAAGTAACATTTCAATAAATCAATTTAACAGCTTTTTTTTTTACAAAGCACTATTACAAGTAACAAATATTGAAACGTTCTAAGTACTACTTGTACATGTTTTAATTCCTAGTAATACCAACATTATCGGGTTCATGTTTTCGCATTAACTGCTTCAGTAAATTTCAACAAATAGGGTATCATTGGGAAGATAATTTTGTGCCCGTTCAAATGATATATCAGTCGACCCCACGTTCCATTTAAAATTTTAGGGTTGTGACACCCCGTCGCTGAGGGGTTGAAGGCACAAGTTGCAAAATATATCTGAAATGTGTCCCCCTCAAAAACAGACTCCACGTGACCGAGCATTTTTGCTTGCAATTCCACAAAAAGGATAAAAGCTAGGTGCATACTTTTTGTTGGACCACTCTGTATATACCTCAGGTTAAACAAAACTTACTTACCTAGTCTATACTCTCATTCGCCCGTCTCTTTGGTGCGGTTGGTTTATTTCTCTGGGGTGATGAGCTGGTACACGTTAACTTATAGAACACGAACAATCATTAGTTGGTTCAGAGCTGATTGGTTCTACTAATTCAGTAATCTTTGGTTTGATTTAATTAGTCACTTAACTTACAAAGGAACTCAAGAAATAGTCTGTTTTTTATTTATTAAGGTAAATGAGAGGAAAATAAATATAAATTGTTTAAATATGCGACTAGAATATTAATATTAAAGAAAAAAAAAAGAGGGAAATATCAAATTTGCTTTCATCATTAACGTCAAAATTGTGGAAATTACAGACTGCAAACAATATTTCGTTAACTCAACAAAAAAAACCTATCTAATTGATAATGGAATACCTAGCGTGTTAGCTTAACAAGACCATATTTGAATACTTGAAACTGATTATAAATTCTAATGAATGGTAAAATAATTAAGGAACCCTTCAACTCTGAGAAAATATACCGGTATGCCCCAGGTCAAGGCAGAGGCCTTCAAAAATGACATTTTAACTGATTTCTTGTTTTCAGAGTTCAAGGCTGGCCAGGACTGTCCTTTCCTCATCCTTCTCATCCTTCAGGATTTTAACTTGTAAAATAGATGTCTTACATACAGAGTATTATTTGTGACGATTGTGACGAAATTAACTAATAATTAAAATATGAATTTGATGGATTTCTAGGAAATACCCTTGCCTCCAAACGGGTGGTATACAATCGTTACATACATTGTTTGTGGCACGTCCCTAATAAATTTGGAGTTGGATTCTTGTAACTATACTTGATAATTTCTTTAGAACTTAGGCCTCTTTTCCGCAATGTTCGACATCTTTGTGACACATGTATGGTCGCTGGTCTAGTGGAATAGATTTTGTCACGCGATCAGTGGCGTCTTTCAAGATTTTTTTACATAATTAAATCGAAATGAACATGAATGACCCAGTGGAATGAATTAAGAAGTTGTAAAAAATAATTCAGGAAAATTTAAACAAAGCAGTTAAATTTGTATTTTTCATTTTGGATATGGATAGATAAAGGCAATGAAAGGTTCTACCCAAGACGGGGATAATTCAGTATTGCACCTATAAGAAGGAATTTAGTTGATGATGGAGGCAATAGACAAATCATCGGCAAGCAAATATGAAATCTGACGAAATTTTGTTAGTCACATGAATACACAAATTTGCCTCGGTTCAACCACTATGTTACCTCTTACAGTTTCCAACATGCTAATGGTGAATTTTAAATACTTGTAAATATGTTCGAAATTCCACCAGTTATCATTTTAAGAAAAACATATTTTCATTGTGAAAATTATGTTTTTTTGTATTTGAAGATTGTTCAAACATTCCCAATTCTCAATCCTTTAATTTGAAATTAATTCTGAAACAATCGTTTTACAGATCCTCCAGAAGTGCGGCTGATAGAGGATGAAACTGATAAAGACCAGTCATCGACAACTGACCTGCTGAAAGACATGCTGACACAAAAGAAAAATATGCTCTTCAATAAACTAACCTCTTTCGAATCTGATGTGAGTAAAATTTTCTAAAGTAGATGACGCATGCTTTTTAATGTCTACACGAGTTGTCCTTTTCAAAAAATATAACCCAACGTGACATTTCTTTTGTTATCAATTTCCTATGCATGGGTGTTTATTGAAACACGTTGAGTGCCCAGCTGACATCGTTTAGTGTGCAGAAATAATCTGTGAACAAACCAGAAATTATTCCAAAAAGAAAAATATTTCCCTTAATATACAGTGTGTCTCACTTCTTATGGAAACATCCTCGTAACTTCTTCTTCTTCGGATTCGTAATGAAAATTTCCATTTACTACAAACCCACATTTTCCCTGAGAAAAATTCACAATGTCGGTGGTTCCATCGCTGCTGGCGTGCATTGTATATCAATTGAAATGATTCTTTCGAGATCAATTTATATAATTTCAGAATTCTATGGCAAAAATCAGTTACGGTATATTTCCATGAAAAATGAGACAAACGGTATGTTCAATGAACCACTTTGCTATTTTTCTGTGTATCGATTGTACGCCGTAGCAATCTGAATGTAAGCATAGTGCTGTGCATAATATGTTGGTACATGGCAGTTAACGTGTTAATTAATTGTATTGATTCACCTGAGCAAAAAAAGGCAAAATTTGACAAGTAATTGTTCGTCGTATTGTAGTTCAATATCGATTTGATGAATGCGATTCAGCCAAAGATTTTCTTTTGAATTTTACCATCTGCACATGATAGCTAGTTGTAGCCCAGTGAATCGTTATTGGTCATTAGTCACCAGGTATAAGGTTAAATATACTGTATAGCACTCTCCACCCTGACAAGTTTTCAATTTGGTCATCTGTTAACTTTAATTTTATCGGTATTCGGTAGTTACATGGAGACCATTTACAAAAAAAAAATCAACTAATATTTTGGAAACTTTATCAGAATGTGATATTTAGGCTTTGCTACGGAAGCGTAGATGGGCCATTATTTTTTTATTTATTTTTTCTCCCTAATTCCGAGTTGCAACTCGCAAAATTACTAAATTCCGAGTTGCAACTCGGAAAATTACTAAATTCCGAGTTTCAACTCCGATGAAATTCCGAGTTGCAACTCGGAATTTAGTAATTTTGCGAGTTGCAACTCGGAATTTAATAATTTTCCGAGTTGCAACTCGGAATTTAGTGATTTTCTGAGTTGCAACTCGGAATTTAGTAATTTTCCGAGTTGCAACTCGGAATTAAAGAAAAAATTAAAATACAAAAATAATGGCCCTTCTACGCTTCCGTACTTTGCCAGGCAGGTTTTCATTATTTTTTTTTCATCTTCATTTCAATTATTTTACAAACAAGATTTCAAGTGGTTTTGTTGATATTCATTAGAATAATGGTTAGACTTTGCATTTGTATTTACTGAGATTCTGCGGTATTTTTTTTCAGGGTTGGATGAATCCAGCATTGAACTTGACATTTGTATGAGATTCTATCCTGTTTTCATTATCAAGACAAGTGATTTCGTGATATTGTTCATGATGAAATCTTTCGAGTCCTTTTTGTAACATGAGTCTCTTTCAATACTAGGAAAGCTTGTGTATATTAAATTGAATATTGGTCTCTACTGAAGTTTTTGCGGGTTGAAACTTCCATTTTGAAATCGATATTATACGACAAAAGTAACCACTGCAGTTATTTCTTATAATTTTTTTATTAGATATTTTTGAAATCTCTGCTTAGCGCCAAGTAAATTTTCCTGACCGATTTTTTTTTCAAAATTGAAGGCGGTTTTACCGGATGCATAAGCATGATTTAGACACTACTTCTTTAATTCCTAAGCATAAGTACTTGGCAAGTGATCTACCATACTCATTTTTAACAACCCTCTGGAGATCCTAGAATACCAGATTTTCCAATGTTCTTAGTATATATAGTGCATACAGTTAAAAGTTGGGAACTTCAAAATCATGAATTATGAAATTGGAATATGAATTATTAATTATGAAATGGGTAAATCGTTCAACGTGAGTCGGAATTTTAAAATTTTATGAATTGTACAATAAATTACGCATATGCAATATGAATCCGGTAAATTCGCCTGAAATGATGTGTTCCGCAACTTCTCCAGAATTTTTAGATGGGGAACGGTAACAAGAGAAAATTATTACATTTTCACTTATACTTGTTTTCTTTTTCTGTGTGGTATTTATTTTTTCATTATGGGTTCACTAATTACATGAATTATCAACGGCAAATTCTGATTAATTGTAAAATTCATCTTTGAGGAATACCGAAATTCCAGGGCCAATTGAAAATTCTTGTATTAAATTGTATTGAGCTGATTCTATAATATGGTCGTGTTGAGTGTCTTATGAATTCTCAATTGAAAATACCTTTGGCTTTGTGAAAAACTGGCACTAGAATGAAATATTTTTTCCTTTCAAACTATAGTTACAGTTCAGACGTTTGAAAACCGATTTTTTACTTCTGTGTCTCTTGATCAGACCTTGTAACATATCAAAGAATCTGGTCAATATACTCACCTTGTATTTTTTGTAATGGACCAACTCCTAAATGTGCTTGGTTTGGTGTGGCAGACTGAAGGCACTATGCATGGTTCTGGTGGCAATGTCTCTCCTTCTGGTGGCTCTATAACTATGGGCCCCGCCTGTAATCTCAATAGGGGCGGTAACCAGGCCTCTTTTCGATCGACGGTTTCGGACACTGAAGTTGAAACATTGCAGGTAATTTTTGTTGTTAGATACCATTGTTGTTGCTTCATACACTTTTTACTTCTGCCATTGAGGTGTATTTAACACGTAAAGTGCCATGTGGAATCTGAAAAATGTTTGTTGTTTCATTTCCTTCATTTACTGGCGACCACAACTAGAATCCACTGTCGGGGCTTACCTGACATCGATCCGGAAAGTTAAAATTTCGCTGTCAGGGCTGTCCCGACAAAGGACCGCAAAGGATTAAGATGCCACCTCAGCTGGTAGTGCCCTGTGGGTGTTATATTTGGCATGATTTTTTGTCACGGTAGCTTGAACTTACAATCAACGAAAACTACAATTGAGAATCGTATCGAATATATTCTACAGAGTATTTATAAATTCATGCCAAAACATTCAGAATTACATTTATTAGTGTAACGTTTTTTTACTGAACAACAATATCCATAATGTCAACACAAGAAACAGAGGTTTGTTCTTATGCCAGATTCAAAATATCGTTCGCCACTCTAAACTATCTTGGACCGAAAATGTTCAATTACTAACTTGTTAAGATCAAATAATTTATTTATTTTATTTATTGGTGTTCAAAATAACAAATACATTTTCAATATAAATAATAATAAATAATAATAAATATCTCATGAAAACATAATCATAATAGACAAATATAGTAAATATCAATAATATTTTTTTTTTATAATATATATACAAATAAAGAAAAATAAAGAAAAATAGTAAAATGAACTCAAAGGTATGCATCTAAAATAATGGTTACATTTTGCATAAATAAAAACAATAACAAAATTATTTCATATACAACCAATTTTCAAATTTTTCAGAATTCTCAATAAACCAGTATTTGATTTTGTTCTTAAATCCAGAAAAACTAATTTTTTTTAAAGAAACTAGCAATTTATTATATATTTTTTACCAATATAAATGGCATGTTGTTGCATTAAAGTTGTAGAGAACTTTTCAGTCGATATCCATATCAATTTTATTTTTTGTTTCATATTTATGTTGTATAAGATTATCCAATTCTAAATTTTTTCTTATGTAAACTGTGGATGCTTTATAAAATAATTGTTTAACAGTTAAGATTTTATATTAGTCAATCAAGAGAATTTTAGAAGATTAATCAATAATAATGATGATATTTCTGTTATCAAAAGTAGAATGCGAATATTTTAATTTCAGATATAGTTCTATAGTGTAGAGTTCTTGATTTTACTATGAAAATAAATGATTATTAGTATTATTGTTCACAATTGGACGTATATTTCTAACTGAACCAACTACGGCACTTTACGTGTTGATTACCAATGGTATACAAATTTGATGACTGCAATATTATTTATTTATACGAATAATCACTCCTAATGAAAAGACTCCCCTTAATGCAATTCTTGACGTAAAATTGTGAAACTTGCAGAAGAAATAGATACAAAATTTACTATGAGCGGTCATTGCAAGTGATATGCACTGCATGTCATCAGCATTGGAACCACTTTTTCAAAAATTAAAGTGAGAGGTGAAACAGGTTGAAAATGTCTTCGAATTCTCAGTCAGGCATTGATGAAGGGAGGAAAGCCCCACCATAAGCATACCTCATTTCGATTTTAATGTCCGATGAATATTTCCCCTTCAATAGAAAACACAATGAATCAATCAAATATTTACATTCCTTTAAAATTCACATCCTTACAACTGTGGAAACAAACAAACGGAGGGTGCAATTTTGATGACATGTCCAGGGCTATCAAGCATAATATTAACTTCATCAACATTAAAATAACATCATCTTCAATTTCGAGTTCAGGCCAAACACTTTTCAAATAATACTCGTTAGACCATAAGAAATTAAGGTTATTTCGAATATAAAAATGAATAATCAAACAATAACTATTTTAGTTTTCGAAATCTCCCAAGCAGAGAACTTCTAGTGTGTGGTCCAGCAAGTCCTCGATAAGTACGGGATTCCGATACCATGGGGGACATATAGTGAATACTGTGAGTTCACCAAGTCCAGATGCTGTTAGATCGTATCTTTTCGAAGGACTCCTAGGGAAGGATAGATCTAATCTTTGGGACCAGATGCAGTTTTGGGAAGATGCGTTCCTAGATGCAGTGTCCCAAGAAAGGGATATGATTGGAATGGATCAGGTGAGAGAACAACATATATGTTTGACTCATATCAAATCGCAGCTACGTGAAAGGAAGCAAATTTTCGAACTTTTTAATGACATGTTCTATTCTGTTCCTATGAATTTTTCATTCGAGCCGATATCCATTTATGAACATCATTCGGCGCTTTTGAAATCAGTTTCAAACACAATAATATTTTTCAATGGTTAATAAATTATCGTAGACTCTATTTGTTTATCGAAGAGCCCCGTATAATGTTGAAGCGTTAATGAAATATTCTTCACGAGTGCTATTCGTAGATTGTATATTAACTACTGACACTCAACAAACTCAAGAAGTCGATATTCATCAAAGAACATAATTTTGCGTTTTTGGAGACTTTTTCAAAAACAACTCTATTTTTTTAGGGGCCCCGTGAAATGATGGAGCGATACAAAAGTTTGAGTGACACGGAGCGCAAGAGATTAGAGCACGAAGAGGATAAATTATTAGCGACCCAGCTCTATAATTTAACTGCTATTCTAGTAATGCTGAACTGCAATAAAGAAGAACTCAAGAGAAAAATCAGAAGACTGCTGGGAAAAAGTCATATTGGTTTCATTTATAGTCAAGAGGTCAATTTGCTACTTGACCAGGTCCACAATTTGGTGAGTTACGGAAAGAGGTGTTGAACAAATCATCATAAATTGATAGGTCATGTCGTTGAATGATATAGAAGTACAGCATGAATCATTATATTTCTAATTATACAAAATAAACAAAACTTTAGAAACCGTACATTCATAAACTCATTAACTTAAGTACTCAGAGTGGTATCATCTAACAATATGATTTTATAGAAAGCTTTTTTATCTAATATAGTCCAAGAGCCCAGGGCCCCCAGATATACTTTATTTTCTGAAAGACAAAATATGGGGTCTCAAGTATTGTTCATATAAAAATTGAACTCTCACATACCTGCTAAGTTGATCAATCCACAAATACGAGGCGAGAAAGGTAAATAAAAATATCATCAATTTATCTTAAATTCCGATGGCTGATTTTTACATATATTCCATGAAATACTATTATAAAATAATATTGAACACGGCCAGACACTTTCTACAGGCCATAACTTCCAAACTTATATTCTGACGCGTGATTTCTATACATGTTACTTAGAGGACTATTTCAAACATACTTTTTGTAGTACAAATCGAGTACAATGAAATTGTTCGTACACACTTTTCGATATCTGGTTTAGTTTTTGAGATTTTGGTGCTTTTATAAAAAACACTCCCTACCTTTTTTTGGATAATAATTTTTCCCCGCTCTGTTGTTGAATTTAGAAAAATCAAGATTCGTTAAGAGGTACTTTTTGCAAGAAAAAAATATCAAATCTATTTGTTAGTTCGGGAGATATATCAAAGTGGTAGAGTAAATTAGATTAGATTAGATTACTGGCTTGGGTGCTAGCGTATACACCTATTCAGATCTATTGTGTGTGCCCTCGAGATCAGAAAGTTCCTCATCTAGCCCTGTCTTCATTACGAGACTCCGAAGGCTAGTTTTCAAAACTCCCATGAATCTTGGATCTCTTAGTTCTTTTTTTCCCAGCGTTTAAAACCTTAGCCTTGACAAGCCCTCGCAGTGGCATAGTATGTGTACTGATGTTTGCCCTTCATCCTGACAGAACCTGTGCATTTCTTCCGCCAAACGGATTGTACTCATATGTTTGTTGAGCTTACAGTGCCCTGTGAGAAGTACTACTAGTATTCTAGTACTCATGCTTTATCAGCTCTTGTGCACAATGGTGTATTACGATGATTTATGTTTGAAATATCGTCGCTTATTTGCCCAAGCTCAATGAGATTTTCATACGGCATAGGTATGGAATGAGTATTTCCTGTCCCTTTTGGAGGAATATTGGGTATATACCATCTCGCTCAGTACCGGTGGTGGGAATGACTCCTCGCCTGGAAAATATGCCGAGCTCATTATCCAGCTTCTGTTTTCTTTCTCCGTTGGCGTGGTTAGGAGACCTGTAACAACATTACCGGTGCATAGCACCGGTATCAGTGTACACTCAACCTTATTACTGTATAAGATACATTCTTGAGGTTAATTGTTACCTTCTTTGTATATTACATCACCTTGGTTAGGTTTTATCAAAGTCCTATGATTTGTTATGATTATGATTGATATAGAAGCATATGTCAAGGAAAAATTTTTCGGGGTGGGGGATGTTTGATGTTTGGACATCAGTATTTTTCTGGCTATAAAAGTCTCCTGAGTAAGATATATAAAAATCACACATCAGAATATAAGTCGAGTTGAATTATTTTTTGGAATCTTTGAAGTGTCCAGCGGAAAGTGTCTCGCAGTATTCAATATAATTTTGTAAAAGTATTTTATGAAAGATATATAAAAATCATTCATCAGAATTAGAGATCAATTTATCCTATTTTTACTTACCTTTCTCGCCTCTCATTTGTGGATTGGCCGTTTAACCAATTTAGCAGGCATGCGGGCGTTCAACGTACAGTTGACTGTACATATGAACACTACTCGAGGCCCTACATTTTGTTTTTCAGAAATTGAAGTATGTCTGGCGGCCCTGGGCTCTTACTCAAATAGGAATTGAGTTATGTTCAGCTCACAAAGAAATTGACTCATCTCAAATAATCTTCTTTCACTATGTTTTTTTTTCTGAGTCATTAGAGGATTTGTATCGTACAAAATTTAACAGTTTTATTTGGAAATCGTGCACTTTAACTTGATAATGATTTTCAGAATGGTAACGATATTGATCTTAAACCTTTGGGATCCCGCTTACTCCATAGGCAAAGTTTCACAGTTCACCAAGGAGTTGACTGCACTGGAGAGCTGAGGTAAGTTAAAAATTCCATCATTGGGTACATACTTGTTGTTTCAGTGATATTTTCGATGCTATTTTTACACTTTTGACTAGTCCCCATCAAGTTCCAGCGTCATAGACTACTGTTAATATGTTTTCATTGTCGACTTCTTCAGTATTTCTACTGTTGCTTCATCATGTTCCATATTGTTTCTTCCTTCAATTATCTTCATGATTTTTTTTTCTAGGCTCGTGTTCAAGGAATGGCCTTTTTTCAAATATTCGCTTTGGTATATGAAAATAAAAATATGACTCCACATCGATTTCCTTTTCTTTTACCAAAATTGAAAACCGTCCAAAATAGTCGATTCCAGTATTTTCAAAGTTACTCACAGAAGCACTCAGCGTAATTCAATTCATTTTTTTCTGCTCTCAAATCTGCTCAGAATTTTTGATTTTTTTTTCTTCTTCCTCTTTTCTCCTATCTTTATTATAGTCTATGAATTGCGTTCTTCAAACATTAACTTCTGCTGGGATGATTCTCTCGTTCCCTATTGTCCCCGTGATGTAGAGAACATCGGCTGATTGGAAGCAGACTTGTCCTTTCAAAAAACAAAACTCTAAGCTAATCACAAACATCAAGTTTGATCTACGCTTCATTATGGTTTTTTGTCTTCTGATAAAGATTCAACTCTAGACTCTCAACTCGATGCAAAATAGAAAAGTACTCTATATCGACAGCAACAGTCACCGATACATTCGGTTCGTTGCGCTGCTCAACCTGGCTATCTTCGACTGTATCTTACCATTTATTTTTATGTCTATTTTTGCATTTTATTTCATCCCTGGATCTCCTCTAGGTGTACTGTAAAAAATTTTGAATGAATGGTTTCATATGACTACCAATCGTCAGTTTTGTGATGATATAAAATGAAGATAACTTGAGTATAATCTTCATTACTCATTGAATAATTTATAAGCAGTATTCTTCCGTCCCATCTTGAATTTATTCGTTCTTTTGGAAATGTACATATATTATTACGATAAGAGCAATATCAACCTTTTATTTTGTGTATTTTTTGAACTAATTATGAAAGAATTCTTCATTGATATATTTTTCACCACTTAGGTTCATGGAAGTGAGAGATGATGGTCTAGTTCTACGATCTGTAACAGGCGTGATAGTGGAAAGATGGTGGTTTGAAAGACTCGTCAATATGACGTATAGCCCGAAAAATAAGGTTTTGTGTCTTTGGAGGAGGAATGGACAGCAAACGCAGTTACACAAATACTACACGAAGAAGGTAAGGATAATAATTCCACAAGGATATTTCCTATATTTCCAGCGGTTTTGGAGAAATCGATTGATTTCCTTGATTTTTTTCATCAAATCAAATAATTTTTCGAAAAACACTGAAGCTGGATACAGAATAATGCAATAATCTACAGGATGTTCTATTTAAAATATCAAAGTTGTTAGAACCTTTCAATATAAGCGGCAACTTTGTAGTGCTGAAAGTACTCCAGATCAATAGAGCTGAACTAATTATTCAAGAAACCTAACTTTCAAAATAATCCTATTCCACGACCTCTATAAATATTGCAGTTTTTTTTGCAATATGGGCACCGTCTGGCGGTCCTTCATCTTCCACATACTTAGCTTCTTTACCTCAATTTGTTTACATGAAAAATAACATATTTGACCCCTTACCCTTGTATTATCCTTACAGGGTGACGTCTGGCTAAGGACTTTGAACATTATTTGTGAATGATGGCTCAATTGACTGATTTTATCGGCCTGTCAATGGCATCAATTATTATTATCATTATTATTATTGAATACGCACATTTCCACACCACTACTGAAAATTTACCACTTCCGGTTTAACTGGAAGTGGCCCCAGTTTGTTTTTTTTTCAAATAACAGTCTGGCATTTTTTCTGCTTATCTGGAAGAACTAGTATTTTGTGATAACTTTGCTATTGTTAACATTGAAAATCGGTTGAAAAATGGCGGAGATACAGTTGATTGTTCGATCGAACCAAGTTGGCCTTGAAAATCAAACTTGAATCATCACAAGTGACGAACGGCTTCAGCAGTTACCAAAGGATTCACTGAGAGAAGTTTTAGTTGAAAAATTGAGGTTCTTATGTTATTACTACATCACCTATATTTTCCAACGAATATAAAAAACTTCCCCAAGACAGAACATGTTCTTTTCCCTTCATCATAATGAAAAATTTTGATTTATCAGATTCTTCATCTAAAAGGTTTTGGAGACTTCCAAAAGAAACCGACAATACAAAATTGGATATTCTTCAGCGAAGGGGGCTTTGAACATAGGAAGTTGAACAAAAAACCAGCATTCATCGAATAAGTAACCTGATTTTTCAAAATGATGAAATGAAGAGAGCTTGTTGCTATTCAAAAGTACCATTCCGTTTCGAGGCAAGTTTCCGTAATTGTTGAGAAATATAGGTGGTGCATTCCATCAGGACCCAATTTTCAACTGGATCTCTATTTGAAGCTTCCTCTTTTACTTGCCGATGTCGTTCGTCAGTTGAGATGATTTGAGTTTGGTTTATATTGGCCAAATTTATTCGAATGAATAGTCAACTGTACGTTGGTAATTTTTCAGCTGATTTTCAATAATAATAATGATAATATATGTATTCATTGACAGGAAAAATAAAACAACGTCATGTTAATAATAATGGTCTGCCAATGGGATACAAGATTGGAATACTCCATTCTTACTCTTGCACCTTATTATGAAACAAAATCCTATCGAAAATTTGAAAGAATTTCGAAAAAAATAGAAAAAATATATAGGGTGTCATTTGAAGAAAAAAAAGTTTATGGTACTTTCTGTCAAACTAGTATGCGGAATTATCAGAAGTGGCGTCAAAATAATCCTATTCGAATATTATAGCGACATATAGGGGGCGTACCTCACTTCGTGGTCATCCGATATACCTACAGTGTTTCCATATCAAATCGAGTGTTAATTTGAAATGAGATGTATTTGGTGCACATAATAATTTAAATGGCAGTTTGTTACTCCGTTTGTTCCATTCGATCGAAAATGCATTCTATGATGTTTGGAAAAGTGGGTAGTTCCATCGCAACTGAGGGGTATATCAGTTAGGACAAGGCCACTTAGTTGATATGTGCCCTTTCAGCATAATATCTATCAATCTTAAGAGTGTCGTAATTCTCGAAAACAAATATACGGGGGCGTTTCCTCGAGAAGTGGGACAAATTATGATTTTTCCGCACTGAATTTTTTTCAGGAGATATAGACAAAATATAGACATAGGTGTATTATTAGTGATTTGGGGATCCTAAACACGAATCCGAAGGAATTTTAGGCCAATTTAGCCCCCTAATATAACTTTCCGAAAAAGTGGGTCGTTCCACCGCTGCTGGCGTGCAGTGTATGACGTAGAATGATCCCTCATGTGCAGCAAGTTCATTTTCATTGTATCTATCGATCCTGACAATTTCATGGTCCTACGTCGGAAGATACGGGGGCGTTTCCATGAGAAGTGAAACAAATTACGATTTTTCAGGACTGAAAATTTTTCAGAGGACAGAATGATGTATTTGTAGTAAATTGGTGGTGCTGATCTATAGTCTGAAGAAATTTCGAGCCAATTTTCCCCCTAGTATGTTTTACCATAAAAATAGGTGGTTTCATCGCTGCTGGCGTGCAGTGTACACCTGTTGACGCTTTTCGTGCAGTGAGTTCATTTCTGGTGTACCTATCGATCCTAAAAATTTCATGATTCTTCGTCAAAAATTACGGAAGATTCCATGAGAAGTCAAACACACTGTATAGCCATACCTACAAAAGCATACGGGAGGATCACGGTGACGTCAATTTTGACACTACATGCAAAATCGGATCGGGACATCCATCAGAAATAGCGTTCAATACATTATCGAACGAAATCGAATGTGCAGGCACAGGCATCAAATCGTCGCCGATCGATATAGACGTGGATGGTTCTAAAATGCACCCGGAAGACGATGTAGTGTTCAAATTGAGAATTTTGTTGGACATTTCGTTTTTTCGATTGGTGGAGTCTTCTGAATACCCCTCTGCAACTGAAGTCGATTTCCATCCTCCTAGGCGTTTGATATTAGTTATACCCACACCACAGTCAGCAAGTAAAGTGGCTGAGGAACGCCTGAAGCTGTGACCAGTGTAAAGCTCTGGATTTTGAAGGCGCAGATATACTGCTATTTCGGAGGGTATCTTTCCTATGGTATTGATTCCTACAAATTGCACAGTACATTTTCCACTTTTGTAATACAAGAATAAACGACGGTGAGGAGTCTCTTTTGGACGTAAATGTACATAATTTCTGTATACGTTCAAAAAATAACCATCATTTGCTTCTTCAGATATCACGAAGGATCTAGAGGAATGATTTTTGGAATCCTTGATATTAACAATTATTATCAGGTTTTCTTTGTCGTCTATGTCGTCAATGGTGAGTTTTGTCAGCTCTTCTCGTCTGCAAACACCAGCTAATCCAAAAATTGCTACTAACTTAATCATGAGGTATATGTCATCGGGTGCTTAAGTCATAAATTTTGAAACGTCTTCTTGAGTGAAGATTTTGGCCTTTTTCGGGCAATTATTTTGTAAAATTTGCTAATATCCAAATTTTGCTTTACTTTGAATACACTCTTCAACATTGAATATCTTGCCCATAAAGTGTTCGGCTTCCATGTTTTAGACATTTCTAGAAAATAAGCCAAGAATACTTCTTCTTTATTTGGTGTTTTCACTTTTTTATTGTTGCACCATTCAATAAAACTCGTGTATTGCTTCTCATACCTTTGTTTAGATTTCGTTGGCAATAACTCTAAGTTCGCATCTGTAGCTGCTTGCACGATTTCTTGTGGAAGTTCTTCATCAGATGAATAATCCATTGTGGCAATTTCACTGAATCGAAAATTTTATATAAGTAACTTAAGTAAGGCTTTGTCTGTCACTCTGACAATTACAAACAAATGTGTGTATTGATCGGCATGACAACATCAATTGTTACCTACTCGTTATCAGATCAATCAAAGCCTATATATAGGGTGATTTTCATAACAATACATTTTTATTTATCAATATTTGTTAATTTTTTCAATAAATAGTGCAAAATGATGGATGATTTTGAACAAACTCACTTAGTATTGCAACAAAAAAGCTTGAACTTTCATATTTTGTCACCCACCACCTATATTTTACGAGGATAACATATAAATGTTTTTCCCGCTCTAGTGTGGGAAAAAATTTCCCGCACTAGTGTGGGAAAACTTTTCCCGCACAACTGTGGGAAAATGACACTTTCCAAACTGAATTACGTGCGGGTAGAGGGTGAATCACGCACGCTTGTAGGAAAAGGTTATTATATTCACGCCTTGTCCTCAATGTTTTAACTGATCTCGGATAACGCGTTTCATATAATTATGATCGAACTTCACTTAGGTAAGTTCGTTTGATCTTATAATAATTTCGACTATAACGAGTCCCCCATACCCCACCATAGCCATCTCGGTCTATTTGATTTTGAAAAATTCAGAAATGTTTTCGATTTTAGTGCAAGCAGTTGTATTACTGCATAAAGGACGCCATGGAACGAGGAGGTGTATCTGGTACGGCGCCAGAACTGGGAGGAGAGTTTCCCGTACAAGATATGAGCACGGGAGAAGGTGGTTTGCTACAGGTCTGCATGGAGGGAGTTGGTTTGCTATTCGCTAACAGCAAGGTACACGTTTTTGGAAATTTATTTTTGGAAATTTAGAAAATTTGTAGCAAAATGTGATATTAGAATTTTGGTGTACATTGGTGTAACATCTCATCAGTTGATGAGTCTTAGAAGCTAGAATAGTTAAATTATCACGCACTTCTTGCATTTTCGATCGACTATGGGTTCATTTCATAGCATAATTGAAAGAAATATATACATGGAAAAAGTAACAATCCACCATATTGATGAAATGGCGTACCGGAGCAAAACATTAAAAAAAATTATTTACGAAATATTTTTACAAACCCCCATATCCCTAATATACCTTTGGGGAAAGACAACCAATAGCTGAGTTTTTAAAAACATCTGAGTTTTTTTGATTTATCTTCAAATTCACCAAATAAAGCTTTAAATGCTCATGGAATCGTATTGTATAAACCTTTGGAGTGTACCTGAAATGGCTATGAAAATTTTATAGTTGTAGATATTACTTCCATATATCACAGATCACAGATTTCACGCTCATTATTTCTTTCTTTCTATAACCCGAAGTTTCCGCAATCTCATAATTATATCTGAAGAGCGCTGATATGAGCGCAATTCATCAATATCGTGGAAATTTGTTACGTACTTTTTAATATTCTTTGAAGAGTTGTTTAAACATAGCTGATGTGATAACAGAAAGAGATATATTATATTACATACGGAACTATAAAAAGTTTCATTAATGCTGAGATAGACGACCAAAATGCAAAGTAGGTACCGCGACATCAAATATTGTGTGTGAGTTTTGAAAAGGGTTTGTTCATTTTTTCACTTGAAATCATTTACTTCGCATTAAATATTGATGGAAACGAGTTCATTCAATCATTGAAAGTGTGCCATTCATTCAATGTTTTCAATGCTTAAAATTACGTATTCGTTAAACTGCCATTCATAACATTCACAGTTTAGTAAGCATATTCGTGGGGAATCACATATAATTCACAATAGGTAACTATTAACTCTAATAAGAGAAGTAACAGAGAAAAAAAAATCATATGAAAAGTATAATGATAATGATTGAGAGAAGGTCCATTGAATGAATCTTGAAGAATGCATTCAAAAACTTCTAGTAAAGAATTCAATAGAATATTTCGAATCCGCTTTGTATTATTGATTTTTTCATTGCTGCCCAATATTATAATTTGAATAAATCGAACAAAAAAAATCAAAAGATGCTTGTAAATTCTTGGATTTAATTTAAGAGTCTTTGATAATGTTAGTATTATCGTTAAAAAAAGAGTTCATGTCAGAAAAGTTGCAAACGATATCTCCCATTTCTGATTATGAGTCAGAAATGAATCGATTTTTTTCATATTTAATTTTTACTCTCAGTAGGCGGACTTGTTGTTTGGGGAGCACTTCGCCAGCGTCCATAAAAGAGCGCGAGATATTAATGAACGATATAGAGATCTTAGATAACAGATGTCTGTAGAAAATATGTATACCTCCCTATAAGCCCTCATAGATTTGCCAAAATAATGACGAACTATAAGAACTATTCTACCGTGCTTAAGCTAATGGGCGTATCTGCAAAAATATAGTTTTGAGGAAATTGAGTTTTTAGACTTTTTCTAATGCCAACTATTACGCTACGAGAAGATGTATGGAGGCTCAGATATGTCCTTTTGCGTTAGAAAAAAAAAAAAAATAAGTCTTTAAGTATCAAAAAGAGCTATAATCCGAATTTCAGGAAAATTTCAGTTACGCACGGCAGTATAAGGAGCTGACTGAAGTCATAAAATCTGCCGCGTAAAGTGCTCGCCCAGCTCATTCCTTTGATACACGCCATTATTAGATGGCAGTGTTACCCAGATTGTCTGAAAAAGGCAACAGAAATACCCGTACTGAAACTAGGTGAGGATGGCCATTGCTGCCAACCTATCTCACTCTTGGGTGTTATCGCCAAGGTAAGGTGGTCGAGAAAATATACTCTTGAGACGATTATTGAACCTTTAAGAGAAACTCAGAATGAACCCTGATGTATAATTCGGCTTCAGGAAAGGACACAGTACGACTTACAAGTTCTATGAATTGTTGTTCATGGGTGAACCATATGGTTTCAATGTAGTCATGCTTTTGCTTGACCCGCAGAAAGCTTTCGACTCCGTATGGATTGGAGATCTAATCTCTAATATGCTGTTAGCAGAACTGCCTTCATACAAGGTGAGGTTGATAAACTCTTACCTTGTTGAAAACACTGAGTATTCAGTCGAAGCACAGGGCTCGTTTCTACCACCACAACTCTACTCCCTAAATACCTGTACTCCCTAAATACTTTTCCCAGTGCGAGAGAACGAATACGGCTATATAGGAGGATGATATTTAGATCGTTAAGAAAAACATTTTCAATGACTGAATGAATCGTTTTATATTAACGTTCAATGAAAACTGAATTATTGTTGATATTCTGCAACTTTAAATATCTATCTCAGCCTTCCTTATGAAATGTTATATCTCTTAATGCCTTGATGGGGGTAATCTATAACTTTTATCAGTTGTTCGTCAACTGTGGATCATCGCAATTTTGTGTCGGATTATTTTCTATCGAACAAAATATTCACCAAAAAATATTTTTTGGATGAAATTGGTCGATTTCGATATTTCTACTCAATGTGCACCAACCTGAGAGATTTCTTAATGATATTTTTGATTCAGAATTGGAGATTAAAATAATTGTTTCTATTTTTTCAGAACGATTCGAAACGTATTTTAATCTTCAGCAAAACCATATATTTTTTGATTGTTCCATGTCGTTGGGTGCGCTGTTGTGCATTTGTTTTGCAAGGACCACTCAAACTTTCCTATTGCTCTCGCCACTCGCTCGGTCGCTGTATTTGTTCTGCATATGTATATATTTTGTTTTTTTTTTCACATCGACAAGACTGTGAGTGTCACAGGAAATTTACGTTACCATTAGGTCGACATATTTTTATTCTTTTGAGCTATCTTTCAGTAAAACACACGATATTTGAATCATGACAAAAGTGTTAACAAGAAGTACCAAGCATTCTCTAATTAATTTATATCGTCGGAAAGTTGTGATATTGGGACAAAATCGGTTGGATGAAAAGTTTGATATTTATGGTGAAGAAACAAGAATTCCTTCACACCACCTTTTACAGTGCGACTTTTCGTAGCCCCCCCTCCCTGTTGAATTTTGAACGTACATATATATGTACGTCGAACCGGGAAAAATCCGTTTGGGGGTATCAGCGATACTACTTTTTGAAAATTGCTCGGCAGAAGGCACGGGGACATATCAACTCGAAAATTCCAAATAGCATGGAGGGTCGAGTGTCACATCGTTGAAAAAATAGTTCAATTCTCTTTACAACCACCTGATTATTTTAGAATTTCTTGAAAACATTTTTTCAGAATTTCGATCTTTATGCCTTCTGAATAGTTAGATGATCGATACAGGAGCTGTAGAATTCAAGGAAAAGCACTGTAAATCTTATATTTGATATTATGATAACTATATTTCATGTGATTTGTACCCAAAACACCGTGGCCGAAATTTTTGAGGTGCCTCCGGGTACCCCATTGCGAACATCGTAGCAAAATTTTTTATAGGCTATCAGCACCTGAGATTTAATTAGAAAAATGTATCATATGAGTTATGTAGTCTTCATCATTCTGTAAATGTTGACATCACACGTATAATAATAAATCTCTTGTAATATGGCGTAGTTTCGGAGAGGACCGTGTACACGATATTCCATTATTTTATATCGTCTGTAATAAATGCTTTCTCATGTTATTATGCCCCAGCGTCATCTATCGAGTAATTGCAATGTTTCTTTTCCTAAAAATCAGTATCAGGGTAGTTATATTCCCTTCAAAATATTTTCGATCCCATTGTAACCGATCTTACCAAAAAAGGTGGATATTTTCAATAACATGTACATTCAAACAGGAAAAAAAAAATTAACAGAACAATGAATTATAACTTCAAAGCTCCATCCGCTCCATCTTTCTTTCATCTACCAATTACATGGAAGTAGTATAAATGTTATAAAAGGATTGAAAAATCATAAAGCGTCAGGAATAGATAACCTGAGAGCAGAACATTTATAATTAGTGGCAGAATATAATATAGCTGAACCCATTGCATCGATAGTTATTCCCATATTCAAAAAGGCAACCGAGATGAAGAATTAAAATATCGACCGGTATCTCTGATAAAGAGTTTAACTAAGATCATAGAAAAACTGAAAAATAGAATAGCCTCCTTCGCAAACAAAATTTGATCTCTAATTCACAATTCGGATTTCAAGATGGAAAAGATGCAATAATCGTGTTCACCAAACAGATGTATAGAGCTCTCGATAATAGTAAACCCACAATAGGCGTTTTCATTGACTTGTTGAAGACATTTGACACATTGAGCCATACTATATTTTTATCCACCTTAGAAAATAATGGAATACGAGGAAACGCACTGAAACTGTTTTCCTCTTACCTCGGAAATAGAGAACAAGTAGTCAGTATTAGAAATGTTAGAAGCAGTCCCAAAGAAATTCAATGTGGAGTACCACAAGGGATGGTTCTCCATCCCTTTTGTCTATTTTTATCAATTTATTTTGTATATAAGTGAATAGAAAATAAAACGAAAAGCTGAAAAAGATACAGAAATGAAAAACGATTGGTTTGATTTCAAAAAATTATCCGGACTACAACCACCTAACAATTCAAAACCAGATGCAAATCAAATCGATTACACACATTAAATATCTGGGGTTCATGATCGATTCCCATTTGAAGTGGAATTATCATATTGACTACACTGTGAGGAAGAGGAAGATTTGTTTTATACAAGTTTCGACAATTTGAAGACATTTCCGAACTGAGACAGAAAAAAACACTGTACTACAGTCTTGCCCAAAGTCACATAATGTATTGTATGATAGGGTGGGTTGGGGTATCAAAAACTTACCTGAGACCACTTGAGGTTATGCAAAGGAAACTTATACTCAACAAAAATATGAGGTATGAAACTGAAACATGAATTCACACTAATTCTTAGGGCCAAAAGGAATTCAAACTTTTACACATTTATTGAATAAAAAAAAAGTTCACTAATACCTAATTGAAACGCCTCGTCTGTCGATTCATAAACTGATTGACAACACTTAAAAAGTCAAATTTATGTATATTTTTATGAAATTATCTTTTATTGCATTCTTTTATTACAAAAAGTGGTTCATGTATGTTTGCGTGTGTGTGTATAGGGGTGTGTATGTAAATGTGAATTTTATATATTCATATATTTATATATTCATATGTAGCTATATTGTGAGTAATTTATGTATTTGCAAGTGTTTCATTATTGAATTGATTTCCAACCACGCCCAAGGAACTCTTCTTCTGTGGTATTTCTATTCATGTTCCTACTGTGATACTATAATCTGTAATTTCAATTTATACTGAATAAATTATTATTATTGTTCCACATCAAACAGTCCAAATTTATCGAGATATAATTAAGTACTATCAAGATCCGGATTTATACTAAATATTTCAAATGAAAATTGCAGAAAAATATATTATAAATATCAAAAAAATTTGAAAAAATTAAATTATGACATTTGAGCCGCCATGTCTTTGATTTCAAAAAGTAGTATCGGTGATACTCCACGAGAGGTTTTTTCCCATGTTTGTAAGTCGAACCGTTCAAATGTTAACTGTCGAAAATTCATGAACGAAATCCTCCAATTATAATCATATATAGCTGGCGTTTCTCCGTTGATTCTCCATCAATATTTCTGAAATTTTAAACCTTGATTATGCTCACTAGGCGGCACTTTTTGACATATTTGAGGAAAAAAAATGCATTTTCCAGTTTTTCCGGAAATGACATCAACTTTCGATTTCCAAATGGGACACCCTGTATATTGATACATGGTCGGTTAAGAATGGTCATAAGGAATCCATCGACACCAGGTTTGATGGTGTTATCTCCAAAGGCTACGGAGATATAGCTATTTATTTTATCCATAAGCTCAATGAGTGGGAGAGAGATTTGAATTAATCCGCCAGAAAAAGTTTCTTTCTCCCACTGATTGAGCTCATGAATAAAATAAATAGCGATATCTCCGTAGTCTTTCGAGATAACACCATCAAACCTAGTATCGTTGGATTCCTCATGATCATTCCAAACCGATCGTGTATTGATATACAGGATATCCCATTTGAAAATCGAAAGTTGATATCATATCCGGAAAACTCGGAAGTTGAATTGTTTATTCAAATATGTCGAAAAGTGCCGTCTAGTGAGCATATTCAAGGTTCCAAATTCCAGAAATATAGCTAGAGAGACAACGGAGACAACGGGAGTGTACCAAGAGTCTGTGTCACACGGTATATTTATTGGAACTTGAAATCAAAGTTTGTCCCTTTTATTCTGGGACACACTGTATAATTGTAATAACAATAATAGCAGTCCGATGAATTCGTGAATATATCCTACACAACACGAAAGCTCTATTTCAATGACGTCAGCTAGCTTTGTTTCTATAAGATAAGATATAAGATAATATAATGTTTATTCAGCTCAAGACATTCAATTTACATATGTAATTTGAAAAATGTAATGTAGACTAGAGTAAATAATACACAGAAATAACCCATTAAAACCAATTGGTCGTGCATGGGTCTAGGTGGTTACTTGTCCAAATATTTGATAATGTACATTTAAGACAAATAGTATCACAGCGAATATATAATACTTATAAATAATTATTGAGTTGGATAAGTGTTATTTTATATCAGAAATTATGTAATGGTTACTATCGACTAACAATAGTTCCTGTACTTCCTAATTTGAGTATAGGAAAAAAGAGAATAAAATTAGTGTAACAATAAATGAAATGAAATACTGAAGGAGGATACAAATTGAAATGTTGGTAAATATAAATTCAAAGTCTGAATTGGTTTATCAAAGTTCGCTTTCTATAATTTTATGAACTATTCTTCTATCAAGTTTTCTTATGTAAATTTTGAAAATACTTTTGAACATGGTCTAGGAAAACCTTTAATATTCACGGTTGTTAAAGATCAAATGAGTTTTTACCTACTGAAATAGTATTTTTGTTGTTAATTTGTTACATTACGTAACAAGTTTTGTAAAAGGCATAGTACGCACGAATGGAAAAATTAATTTTTCACAACACGCATTACGTACTATACTTTACCTACGGCCACATACAGTGTGCCGTTTCCGAGATCCAAAAATTCATATTATTATTATTATTAAAATGTAAAATGATCTTTTTTCAGAAAAGACGCCTTTATGAATGAACTTAAGTATCAATACCTCATCTGAATAATAAATTTGATCCAAAAAGATAAAGCCGTTTTCGAGATCCAAAAAGTCACATTATTATTATTATCATTTGTAAAATCGCCTATTTCTAAAAAATATGCCTATATAGATGAACTTAAAACGCAAAACTTTATCTGAATAAAAAATTTGATCCAAATCATTAGAGCCGTTTCAGAGATCCAAAAATTCATATTATTATGAGTAAAATCACATTATTTCATGAAAAGTGCCTATACCTATAGATGAACTTAAGTAGCAGTATCTTATCTAAATACAAAGTTTGATCCAAAATCGTTGAAGCCGTTTTCGAAATCCAAAAATTATCATTATTATTATTATTATCAATAAAATCTGGTTTTTCCAAGAAAGACGCAAATATAGATAAACTAAAAGAGCAAAACCCTATCTACATACAAAATTTCTCCCAAATCGATTCAACCGTTTCCGAGATATATCGTTTTGTTTATGAAAACTGTGCGATTTGTTCACCGTGAGTAAGGAGCTATTTACTGAGGCTGTGAGTCATGTGTTTTTGCCTATTTTCTGCAGTGGCCGTAGGTAAATGTTGATTACAACCGATTTTATTCCGCAAACTAGTGACTCTCCTATTTCTGCACAATAATTTCTTTTATCTTTCAAGTATCGTGTGTTTACAGTTACTCAATATAACTTGAGGTATACAGCGGAAGTTTTTTAATTCATTATATTTTTTCCAGCTGTTGAAACAGTTTTTGATTCATTATAATTTTCACAGCTGTTGAAACAGTTCTGCGAAGTGAGCATATTTTGTTTTTCAACTTTCATCTGCCTTCTGAGTAGGTATAGTGAAATATATTTGAGTTTACCCTTCCATCCACTTTTCTTATCTTTTTCACATTGATGTTCCTCCAGCTATTTTTAGTTTCTTAGGCCCCTTTTTTTAGCACTTATTCAATAACATGATATGTTTTCTCGAAAGTTTGAAATGTCCGGAAAAAAATTGTTTCTCATACAAACTATTTCTTTCGATGAGGTGGAAGGTTTTTTTAAAAACATATGGAAAATTAAAAATATTGGTGAATTCAGAAAAGTTTTATCAAGGAGATTTGGAACAACTCGAATTTTCTTGGAGAAAGCAAACCCAACTGAAAACTTCCCATTCAGTCAGTTTTAGCACTCCAGGACATCGATCATATCGATATAAAAATGCTTCTCGTTGTCCATCTTCTGAACATGAATTGAAAAGTCATCGCGAAACAAATTTTTGTAATCCCTGGAATACACTGGAATTCAATACAAGGGCATATTTTGACTATACCTTGTTGAATATTATGGTTTCCACAAAAAAAAGAACGAGCCTTGAAAAATATGTTCGGCAAGTGACGACAAAAGGGTGTGAAAATTGAAATTGATAAGTCTTTCTGGATTAAACTACAAACGGTGGAACGACGGATGAAAATATCCATGAAGTGGAGGCAGATCACCTACTTTTATGCAGTGTTCCAGATAAGTAAGTGAGTGAGTGAGTGAGGAATCATCGACGAGAAATATTGCTCGTTTTTGGACATAATCTGGTGGTATGCATGGGAACTGTACTCTAGATATTGAAAGATGTCGGATCTGTGCCGTATAGCTCATGACCAGTTGACGGAAAGTGGAATAATTTTCAGCACAAAACAGAAAAACAAATTTTTGAAAATTGCTGTGGCAAAAGACCTAACGTTGTTTTCACAAGAAATGGTTTTCGACGTCCATTGTCTCAGTGGTTTGAAATACATTTACTTGGTTAATTTTTTTACAACGTTTTGATTGCCTCTATCTGCGATTGTCTTAAGGTGAAAACTGACAATTTGAGGCGTTTCAAGGTGTTTTATGGATCTATATTTCCAAAACGATCCAGGCAGTAGACTTTGGAGAAGGAATATTAACCAACATCTGGAAAAATTGACAACAAATTTGGATTTTCGAATTCACACCAAAATGATTTGACTTGTGGACTCCAACTACATCGGCATGCTCTCCCAGATTTTCACCGATTGGAAGGGAATTTCACGTATGCTCCTTGCCAATAGGTACTAAGATTAGTGACTGGAGGAAAATAGGTGTTAATTAGTATAAAGTTAATGGATAATTCGAATGCTTCTGAAACATTCGAAATGAATTCTTACGAATTCATCTTAGCTGATCATCTCTTAAGTAATAACATTTATAAGGGTGCCATTTCTTGATATGTTCCCCAGTGTTTCGTCGGTCCGCTAAGAAAGTGACAGGCAATTATTGTTTGAGAATTGTACTACTGAATACATCTTATTCTATGTATCTTGAAGATGTTTTCGTTTAATGCTCTTGACATTGTTCTCAATCTTCACTTACTTTCTCCATTCAAATTCGAACACATTCATTAGACCAAAATCTGGAATCTCTTATCCCATATGAAAATTAGCATACTGTAGTAACGGAAGTAGTATCTCGTAGATTATCATTTATGATTTCTATACAGTACAAACCAGTTTGAGCAGAAAAATTTCAGTAGTTCTTTGAAAATGGAAATTTTCAAGTATCTAATTTTTTGAAGTATGTAGTTCGGATGAAAAAAATACTAATGAATCTGATACGTGCAAATATTCCATAAGATCAATTTCTTTAAATGTTTTCAATTGTGAAAAGGGAAGTTCGTTCCAATTCAAACATAGTGACCAAATTTATGATGTATCAGTACAGATTGGGTCGCATGCAAGCAAGTTGGTAAACTAATAATCTGATCATAATACCATTTTCAGAGTTTTGAATAGTCGTCTGCTATGATGAGTCTAATACAATGTGGACTAGTGACGTTATTTGATTGAAAAAAATTGAATAGGTTCTCCGTTGTTTTAAATTGAACAATATTTCACCAACCGTTATGGAAAGTGATCGCAAAGTTGGTCTTGTAGAAGTTTGGCATATGTATCTCTCGGTATAGTTCAGGCATCAATCAGTTGCTTTCTATTCGTTATTGTCGAATGATACTATATAAAATTTTAGAGAAAAATTGGAATTGGAAAACATAGCGAAAAACTTTCTTTCAGGACATATGTCAATGTTTCCCTTTTTGTTATGAATACTGTTTCGATATTTTTCACATTTGACAAGTTTTTTTTTACCAGAGGGGTGATTTTTTAGTGGTGATGCCATGTCTCTCCAAAACGGATTATTGTAGTTTTATGATATACCTATGTTACCTATACTAACAGTTTATGGAAGAACATTTCCATGCCGAAAAGTGTGTAGGAAATTTTACACCGACTGTATTTTTATGGCGGTATGATGACTAATTGAAGCTCTTTTCATTAAAAAAAAACGTTTGAATCGGAAAATAAATGAAAAATTTACAGTGAAGCCCGTTTTTTAATGGGTCACTCTATATCTATTCCTTTATTGTTTAAAAATATGCCAAGGAGAGAAATTATGAATTTCTGTTAAATCATCTGATTTTAATTTTCAAAGTTAATAAGTAATCGAAACTAAATTTATATGCTTTTTTTAAGTTTTCAACTCAGGCAACTCTTTTAGCCTCTAAAGTTTCAAAGTTTGTTACAACCAATAGTTTTTTGCGACTCTTCACTTTCGTAAATCTCAGTTTTCATGTTTCATAACTTTATCAACTTTGAAACTTCACTTTTTCCATCTTTTCAACATTCCAAAGTATCAGTGATTTAAATATTTCCGATCTTTCATATCTTTTTGTGGTATTGAATAATTATAATTCAAGAAATACAAACTATTCAAAACACCGAAACCACGTTAATTTCACTCGAAGCACGTTTAGCCAACAATGTTGGCATCCTCAGGTATTCAAACCTTACTGTACTGTAGTTCTTGTGTTTTTTGTAGTTCCTTTTTCTTGAATTGTATTCCAACGAAGAAGAAATAAATGGAAACTGTTCGTTCTAAAATAGATAGTACTGACGAAAGTATGCAAAAAATTATATTTCTTCAACTCAACAAACTACAAGGGACTTGCTGCTCAAACGGGGACACACTGTACTATATTATATGATTCTTCAGTTTATATCTATGCATGAACGCTCGATGTGCAACATTTTCTTTGCTACTACTTTTTCTCTATGAATGCTGAATGTATCTTTATATTCTTCAACCTCTTTACCTCTATATCAATGTTCTCAAGTTCGAAATGAGTGGTCATAATTGCAAGAAAAAAGTGAGATAGGAATTGTCTTGTTTTACTTTTTCGTCGAGAGAGCTCCCTGCGAGAATGCTTAATAGGAACTTTTGAGATGGTCCTTTGTCAGTACAATACTAATTGTTTTTATATTTTTCTTCATATGTCCACGTCGATACGTTGCTGCTTGAAGGACTTTGAGGTATATACAAAATTGGTCTATAGAGTTATTTTGGTCGTTAGTTTTAGTGAATAGTCTTTGTTTAGTTTAGCCGCTTTTCCTGTAGATTCCAGCTAATGCATTATAAGGGTGTTTCACGATTGGCACCGCGTTTTTAACCGACACACACGTTTATATCACACGTTTTTAACTCGTATAAAAAAAGTTTATGGACTCGAAATACGTTGAAAACATATTGTCTTATAAACGTTTAAGATTTTTCCTGTAGACGTACTTGGATATTCACCCATGAATCTTATCACCTGCGTTTATCGACCGAAAATCGAAACGATTGAAAACAAAAAGTGAAAATTAGTGTTGCGCATATCTGTAGCAAACGTAGCTGCTTTCTCTGCGGGTAAAACCGCATGGCAACTAACACTTGATATCCACACTAGTTTTAACATCCAACACACTAACAGCACCTAACCATGTTCGTTTAGTTTTGCCATGTAGGTTCATTTTAACATTATCAAACCATCTCTAAAGTTGCCTAGGGCTCTCGCATGTTTGCTATAGCGCATGTATTTTTTGCTTTTTGCTTTATCGTGTACTGAATCTCATGGTTTGGATCGTTGTATCCAAGATCGATAACATCTTCGTTTTAATATCGTAGAAAAAGTTAATTTTTCAAAGGTGGGTTTGTTTCGTAATTGTTTGGGACAATATGGTATTCCTACCTAATCGGTAGCCGAACGAATAAATTCAATTTTTGTTGAACAAATGGGTTTTAATAGGTTGTAGTGTATGTGTTAAAACAATTAGCAGGGCAGGTAGGAAATGCAGCAGGTCAAAATTGGCAATATTCTAAACAATATGGTATTATTACTTGTAATATCGACAGGGTCAGGGTGCTACGAAACAAACAAGAATGCAAACCCATATTTAGCGAAGTGACGTCAAAATATTAACACATCTTTTCAAAGAGTGCCTCTTCAGATTAGGCTAGCATTTCTAATGAATATTTCGAAACGGCACTATGAAAAAGTCACGATTTTGTGACTTCTCGTGAGAAGCCAGATCGATAAGTTAAAAAAACTAATTCAGATGAACAAGAACAAGAACAATGCCAGTTTTAGAATGTTCATAACCTTACACAATTTAATTCCACTACATATTTTACTATTACTGATCCACTGATATTAGTTCAACGATGCATTGTGACAATGCATGCACCTGAAAAACTTTGACAAAGTAATTTGTACAATTGATTACCATATATTCGATGTATGGTCATCAACGATAAAATTATTAGTGGGGATATACAAGGTGAACTACAACCAAGTACAGAAACTTAAACAGGGTGCTCTCCCCACCCATGGAAGTATCAAACTGAATGAAATTTAGACCAAAAAAATTACGTATGTGTAAGAAAGAACCACTCCTGAACATGGACAATCAGGCGCAGTATTCCTTCTTTTCTCTGGGACAGCTGCCCAAATAATGTACTTTTTTTCAATGTTCTCCAAATACTGGTTCTAATTTAGAGAACTTTCTCCAATAGGACTCCAATAGTACCAATGAATACATTGGTACATCTCTCATTAGAGCTGTGTTTCACGAACTATGGGGATATGATGAAAAAAAAAAATATATATATTTATATTGAAATTGTTGATTTTTTCTTCATATTACTGTAGAAAAAATTCATCATAGAGTACAAAATTATTCAAGACAATCTGAAGAAAACTGAAAGGTCTTCTTAACAAGGTGTACTGGATCCCTACTCCCATTTGAACATTTGAAATGGCGTTGTTTTGTAGGCGAAACTGACTTGTTTCTGCATTTTTGGTGATAACGGACATGATGGTAACTCTTCAACTCTTTAATCGAACAACATGTATGGTATAAAAAAAGTTTGGGACGATTGAAGATGAAAGATGGATCAGTGGATTAGTCTTGAGAGTATATATCTATGTTAGGCGAGGAAAAAATTGTAGTGCATATTTCAGGACTGCACGATATTGTTGAATTTTAATATAATAATAAATGAATGCGATTGAGGAAATCTGACAAAATTTTGCCGTTATATTATTGTTGATCTTATTCAATATCAAGAAACAATCGACTTATTCCTAGGATATCTGATATAGTATATCATCTGGGTCATTTTATGCAAATTGTACACTATACTTTTTCTACGATCATCTGAATCGTAAACGAATCTATAATATTTTCAATAACACTTTTTATCATAAACTTTCCTGCCGTCATGATTCCCATAATACATACAGCCTAAAAAAGGAATTGAAGATACAAATATTGAAAATTATAATAAAAATCGAACACTAATCGATTTCAAAAAAGGAAAAAAGTTTGGGTTATGTGGGATTTGAACCCTCACCCCCACTATCCAAAACCTGAAGGGGGAATAATATCAGAAATTAACTGCTAGAGAAACTGCGTGCCAACTATTCGAAAATATAGAATTTGATTGTCATGAATCTTTATATTGAAATTAGCAGTGTCAAAGTCAAATCATCCTCACTGTTACTATTCATTTTCTATTAGGTACTTATTTTTTTACGAATTTGGTGAATACTGATGTGAAATGTCATATTATTAGAACGTGAACAAACTTGATTCGACCTTATATTATTCATGATCATAAAAATGAAAGTCTAGTAGTTCGTGAAAGTCGTGGGAAATGAAATATCCTGTACAGAAATTATCATTACAGTACAGCTCGCGATGTAGAAATGCAAAAGTATTTACAATCGGCCTTCTTCCTTGATCGATAAAGCGCATAAAATGGGCATATTTCCATGTGGTCATAGAAAAAAATATTTGCATGTTAAGGACTGGTTCCCTTACGACCCACCGTCGACGGCGGCGTTCGACAGTCGCTGACAAACAAACCCGGCGTCGGCGTCGGTCGCAAGAAAACCGGTCCTTTGATGTTCCCAAATAACTCGAAATCTTTAATGGGATCCAGTTCAAAGTTTTCGTTCCACCATGAGATTCAGTACCTTATTTTTACCGAAAATTGAAAGTAACTAGAATTTTCTAATAATTTTTCAGTTTTTCGTAAGGATTATTCACATAAGGAAATGCTTCACACAAAAAGGAAATATTTTTGTTATCGAGGAATTCAGTAAGTATACCTGTTCATTTGATAAAAATTCGAAACCATTTCTGAACTTGAAGAAACGATATTCAAAATTCAAAAGATACAGACATAAGAGTGTCTACTGTTACTTCCATATTGAGTGAGAGTAAATTTTATGGTTCAGATCACTGTCTGAGATTTAATGACAAATTTTGATATATTTTCAAATATTTTTATTTTTGTATACTAATGCATACTTTCAACTGATCTGGAAGCTTCATACAGGGAGAAACAATTCTTTTGGATTACCTCCGATATCTCCCAAATTATGTTTTTTTTATTCAGACTATGGTTTTGAATTGTTTTAGTGTCATACAGCCGAGTGACTATGACGAGCACAATGAATTATCTCGGCTACAATACCTCCGACATAGGTCCTGGATTAAAAATAATGATTATCATCTCAACAAGTCTTTTTTTAAAGTTACCCATATTTTAATAAGTTAAATATGAAAGACCATATACTTTTCAAATTATTATGAAATGATTTTTCTCAGGCCGAATTAAAGATGAGCTATAACAATTAAACATGCTTGACCAGCCCAAAGTAGCTCAGATGGATGTAAGAACATTACCATAGATCGAAGTTTAATCAAAATCTTTGGACGATATTGTTAAATTTTGAGTAATTTGTTTTGGATCAATCAATGCAAATTATGGTTTTTGTTATCGAAGACGTTTGAGATTACAGAAGGTTATAGACTTTGCTCATTGACACGCTTTTTTTTTATTCTTAAGAGGTCACATTCAATGTGAATAGCAAAGATGAAAGAAAAAAAAAATCGAATATGGGGTTACTTACTTACTTTTTAACTGGAATAGTTTCATATCATAGTTTGTAGTCAATAGTATAGGTTACTTTTGGGAAAAGAAAAAATCGAGATGTTGAAGGCGTTTCAAACATTGTTTTCAGTGATTTCCTTATGATACACTCATCATTAGTATGAGAAATTAGATTCACGAGTTACTAAGGTTCAACACAAATATAATTGAGTAAGCATTGATTCAATTTCTATATATGCTTTTTTCTCCTCTACTAGTGACATTTCACTTTTTTTACCGGGAATAACATAAAACATAACATTTTCTCATCTCTTCTGATAACAATTATAGTTTGTTTACCATTTCAGATCCCAAAACTCGACAAGTGATTGAAAGGAGATACAAATCGACTATGGTGAGTTTAGCAAAGTAATATACGTAACAAGGCAATGTATTAATCGTGAAGTACTGTCATTCCTAGAGTGTATTGTACATATCATAAACATTAAAAAAAACAAAAATAGTTGAAGTATGATAGACATTCCATACTACATGTATTTCACAGGTTGCTCATTTAATTTTGAAGTATAAACAGTGCGCTTATGAAACATAGATTGTCCGATATCTTATACATTAATAATTTTGCTATGAACCACTGGTATAGGAAATAGAATGCAAAAAATCTAAAAAATATGTTTATTATTAGTCCATAACGAAGTTTTATTCGAAAATAAGTGATTTAATTATGAATTATGAAATTCATCCCACTTCATCAAAACACTCTTGTATTCGACTGATTCATTTGCTGGTCAACCTCAAGTTCTGCATTTTCATGAGTATTTTCACAATTGTCAACTAAATTTACGTAGGCTTAATTCTAATGCGCTGAGTATTCTATATTTATTTCAAATAGAAATCTGTCGTTTCTAACCAAAATGTATTAATATTTGTTAAAATATTAACGAATCTCGACTGCTTATTGGACATTGACTTTGCAAATTCTTTATATTACAGTAGGCTGTGAAAATTATTCTCTCAAAAAGAAATACAAATGATCAAAAACAGATTTATATGCAGTTCGGAAAATTTTAGAACTCAAACAAAAAGTCGAATAGTTAGCAGTAGTTTTATAATTTTGAAGCGATTTGTAGTGTACGAAAGTAAAATTAACAAACACTGTACACATTGAATATTGTCATTTGGTAGTGAAATAGCTTTTTTAAAACAGTTTCAGTGAATGCTTTAACAATTTTTTTCATCAGGATTTTGATGCGTGATTTCTGAGATGTTTTAGAAATGACGCTGTCCCAGTTACACCTGTATCAACTAGTATATCATTTTCCTTCACCAAATATCAAATATAATTTTTATTTTGTTTCCTGAATTTCATCAACACATTAAACTGGACATCACTCTAGATTGAGCATCAAACGTACTCAATAGTTGCTAGTTTTGAGTAGAAACTCGTTGAGGACTATTATAGGGCTTCTCACTGACGAATGGTTATGGGAAAACGCATTGGCCCTTTTAGGTTTCACTGCCTTCGTATTTGGAAAGTTATACAAACCCTGTAGGGAGAAAAAAATGCTCAAATAAAGCCTGTCACGAGTTTACACAAGTTCGTTGTTGTTCTTAAAGATTAAAAATAACATTGAAGTAAATGTTCTGCTGTTGCACTTGCACATGCACATTTACTATTCTCCGAGGTTTCTATACAAAACTCCTCAAAAGCAGAGCTTGTGCGGGAAAGGGAGACCCGGGACTCAGAGTTTACGTTAAGGTGGATTTCGAACCACTTTAGCTCCGTGACGGCGGTGGGGATCGAATCCGAGCCGCCTGTGTGAGAGCTAACGCTCTTAATACCCGACCACTTTGCTGTAATAATTATAGACGATTCAATAATATTGTCAAATGAACTTTATGTTTTTCACATATTATCTGAAAAACTCAAAATTGTTTCATTGATTTCATTAGTTAGGTTATTACGGAAATTACACGATATAATAATAATAATAATAATAATATTTGGAAAAATTCTTCTCATCGAAAGTAGATACAGATGAGGTCAAGGCATTATTAGAAAAATACAGCCACAATTGAATACATCTAATTTAAAGTCTTACCCAATTGAATACAATTAGCCACATCGATTTTTTTGTGGTATCTAGAATGCTCAGGCATATTCTGATTGTTTGGTGAAAAATTATGTATGTCTATCCGCCACGAAACGATTTTTATTCTCAGCGGATTGACGTGATTAAGAGTTGGGTATTATCTGGTAATAGAAAGAAGATTCTGAAATACTTCTTGAACATTTTATAAAAAGCTTAAGCTCTCCAGTCGAGTTAAATGCCTTATAGGACAGTTCCCAGAGTAAAAAAATCACTAAAACTGCAAGAAAAATTGGAAGTCCTTGCAATTTGGTATGGGGTTAGTATAATAATAGACGAACAGGTATCCAAAAAGTTTCGGGCCCTATTTTGTGAAAATCGAAAAAAAAAAACCGACTCAAAGAATTTTCCGACGCTTACAAACACTTTTTCCGGAAAACCTTACGCTTCATCGAAAAATTAACGAGAAGGAAAAAAAAGTATTCACCCCGACTTTTGATCGAAAATAACAAGATAAAAAATTAAAATTTGTGTCGAGTATTTTTTTCTTCATATTTTGATGGTTTCAATAAGGAAATACAAAAGAAAGAACATTCTGGTTTAACTCTGCTATTAACTCACATAGTGAAAATTATAAATGGCACTTGACGGATTTCGGATCATTCTAGAATTTTTTCAAAATTTTCGCAAGCATATTTCACTTCTAAAAAACACTCGAGAAGTAGGAAAATTCTAACCTCAAAAGAGTGAATGTCCAAGACCGATTTTTCAAAAACGAGATGAGTAGAGCAGAGTTTGCTTAGCTGAAATCAAATCACATGGCACTGGATGAATTTGATGTATAGGTCCTTCAAAAATTGTACTAGAAAACCCAATAGTTGCGGAAATTCATAGAAATGTCTGGGTGATGGAAAAATGTATTTTATATTTTATACCCAGGATTCTGAAATTTCAAGTTTACTCTTCAATCCCCTGTTTGATTTATTGAAATCCGTTCAGAAGAGCCTGAGTAATGCCAGTTTTAACTTTGAAAACACTATCTCTTATTAAAAAACGTGAGCGTTTCTGACACGAGCGTTTTTATGACGTTCCAAAGTAATTTCAGAGAAAATCTTTGATTTTTGGTAAAAAATTAATAAAACATTTTTGTTCAAAATTTTAACAGCTTTATTTTTGATTTCTTGATATTCTTTCAATTTCCACGTCAAGCCGGAAGCGCGTAGGAAAATTCTTTACACTGGATCAATTTTCACAAAGAAGGGCCCGGAACTTTTTAGGAATCTTTTCATCTAAAAAAGGAAGAAGGAAAGCAGAAAATACAGAAAAATAAACTCAACTAATATAACAAGAGTAGAGATATGCTGATAGAAATCATAGAACAAGGATAAATAATGGGACTCAGACTCGATCAAGATTAAATAAAAATATTACGATTTGAAAGGACACAAATATATGGATGAATACTGAAGCAAGGGAGTTTGTGGAAGTCACAGAGTTTGAATTGAATGAACAAATTATGAACGCAAATTGTTTGTGTTGTTATTTCCGTCAACTACCTGCACCCTTACGACAACCCTCAGAAGTCTTCGAGAGAATTGTGCGAGCTAGTGAAGATGCAGCCCTTACCTTTTAACATGTGATGCCAAGAATACAATCAAAATTATTGAAAAGCAAAATACCTACTAACAGAGAGATCTGAAATAAATATTGACAATGCAATAATTTGAGACCAACGCTATACGGGGCAGAGACGATGACAATGACAAAAAAAGGACGAGGAAAATAAAAAAAAAAAAAAAAATCGAAAAAAAAAAATGAAAGCGATACCATGGTAAAGAGAAATTTCAGGGGAAGACTAGAGAATATGAACTAACCTAGAAGTTAGGTTAGGTTGATGTTGGGACGAGGGGCAGAGAAAGTATTACTGACTCATTCAATGTTACAATGGGACCCTGAGAAAGAAAAGTGGATGAAAAGATCGAAATCTAAATGGACCTAGGAAATTAAAGAGGAGCTACTCAAAATCCTTCATGTCAGACCGCTGATTTGACCCACCAACTAGTGGGAGAGTTATAGGACATTATTATATCGGGTATCATAATGTATCCTCATATATGTAGTTCTGAGGAGTAGCGGTAAAATGAAAAGATCATCTTGAAGTTCCATGAATTCAAAAATGAGTGTATCCATCACATTTCATCACAAGGCCTATTTTTCTTTGAAAATGTACATTTGAACTTCGATATGTGTTTCAGTGTATTTTAATTTATGCACGTTTATTTATTTTCTATTCTCTTGTAGGCTAGCAGGATCATACATTGCTTCCACAGGATCCTATCTGTTTGCATGGCACACCAATTTGTAGAGTATTATCTCATTTCCAATGCATGACAGCTTATCATAGAAGTAAGAACTTTTAACATTCCTTGGATATCTCCAACATTGTTTGGGCAACTCAAAACTGCTTTCAGGCGGATCAGATCTGCTACTCGGTCCTCTGCGTCTTCTCTTACGTAGCAGCCGGCATCGACAAAACCAGCAAGACGAAGAGGCCTTCAAGTATGTCGCGATTACCGATAGCTGCTTGCCTCGCACCGTACACACCCCCTCCAGAGGAACCCTGTCGCGGCCCATTGATGTCTGCGATACCCCCACCCAGCAGCCCGGAACCTGGTTCGGTTACTCCCGTAGGTGGACCTCCGAAGTATCCGCCTCCAGCGCTGCCTCCTGGTGTAGCCCCACCAGCGCCCCCACCTGGTGTGAGAACTTTCTCGACTCAGCTTTCTCTAACGGCACCTTCCTCTAGTCAGCCCCCTCCCGTGCCTACTAGAACCCTCCCTCTGAGACAGACTTCTATGCCTTCCCCTCCTCAAACGCCCCCTAGACCGAAGTGACGTAGTAGAAGGTATTCGTTATCGTTCGTGTATGGCAGCGACTGTAAGGGCCCGTCATGTCTTCCGTGGGTATGAGGTGTTAGTATTAGGAATCAAGTTTGAGGGTATGTAAGCATTTCAGCCAATTTTTCCCTGGTTCGTGATTCGTAGATATTGGCATCTTGAACGAAATTTTTCTCAGGCCTGACTACTTAAGGGTACGTTTCGCTTGGAGCAACTATTGCGATGATTGCAAAGCGATAGAAGCAAAGAAAACATCACGGGGCACTGCATTGTATGTTTTGTAATTGTTTCGTTTTCCTTGGAGCGATCTTCACTACACTGAAAAAATTCATATTGTAAAATTACAGTATGTAATGATGGGTATTTTTCGCCAAGGACTAAAGTGACAAATTTAAAATCAGGTATGTTCCTCACAACTGAAGTTGTAATTTTACTTTCGGAATGTGAACTCGAAAATATGAAAATACACTATCAGTTGATTTTTCTATTCATATTATTGTATTTTCATAATCAATTTGTAAAATTATATTCAATATATTTTTAGAATTGTAAAACTATCATTAAACATACCATGAATTTAAAATATTTTAATCATGTGTTTATAACATATTTTTGCGATATTAAAATTCAAAGTTCTAAAATATAATATTCCAATTTGCGAATCCACAATTTGAAATTGCGACTTTCCACTTGTATCTCAATAAAAAACGGTGTTTCTGGTACAAACTGCTATTCCTCATTGCATTATGGTAGGCATGGTTTATATAACTTTGAAGTTGACAGATTGGGCTGAACCAACGGGTTACTTCACTGATGAGAAGATTTCGTATAAACACTATACGAGGTGCTTAACTGCCTAATTATGTGCTTATATTTCTAACGATGATTTTTGAGACCATCACAAATCAAACAAACCACTGTAATATGAATAAAATACTGCACTCTTAAAATGGCGTCGTTCCCAGCAGGTATCTGGTTGTTGACTGTAGGGACCATGAGCACTGAGGGGTCGGTTGGGCGATCATCTTCAATAGAGTATGTATCATGGTAAATTTACAACATCAATTCGTATATTTCAAACTTTTACTGAGTCAGAGTAATCCAGCATGTAAAATGAAATAGCTTGAGTATATTCACAATTTACTTTCATTATAATACAAGTATGTTTTGTAACTCTCGTTTCTGTATGTGTAATTTTCAATGAAACTATATTTACTATAGTGACTATACAGTGAATATCATAGAAAAAAGTCAATGAAATTACATTCAGAGTTTGTAAAATTGCATCGATTTTTTACAGTGTATAGTCGCTATAGCGATCATGGTGGGCGACTTGTACGAGGACAGATATTATGGAAAAGGTGGTGCATCCCACTAAGCAATATCAAATTGCTGCAAATTTCCAACAGAATTTGTTTTGCTGGTGTAAAGTCTTCAGTAAACTAACAGCAAGTTTTCTCAGAGATTAATTTTCAAAAGTTATCTTCGTTAACATACAAAAGTGAAATTGAGTTTACAGACAATTTAATTTGGGTGTACACTGAGGTTACCAGGAAGTTTACTTGAAAACTTGGTCACAATTCATGTTCAACTTCTATTTTTCTCAAGCGAATGTAGCACATTGTATACTACATTCGCTTGAGAAAGATACGGTGTATCAAAACATAGTGAAGATAATTGGTAGCCTCTGGGAAGGCACAGCAGTTTTTTTTTCAACACACTTGTTTTGGAGACAATCTCAGCGGAAAAGAAAAAAAAGTTTACTTAATGATTCAACTCAAATTGGAAGAACCTTTTCACCTTTATTGAAGTAATCACTTTCTGTGAAGTGAAGAGAACACACTTCCATTTTAGCATCCAAGCCTTCTGATGGCTTTGTGCCCATTTTGCATATACAATGTAGACCTTTCGTTGTTTGGGTTCAGGAAACAAATGAAACGAGAGTTCAGGATGTTTTTTCTCTCAGGAGTTATACAGATACACTGAACAATACCGACTAATGATCAAAACATTAAAACAGATCATAAATATCTTAATAAATGATAAACTCAAACAAATCGAAGTATACTGTCTAGTTTTGGTTCCAGATTCGTCCACCAGGTGTCGTATCGCTTACCTTGCATTGCCAATTATATGTGGAAGTTTACAACCAACTCATACTTTAAAATAATAGTAAGATTTCACTTTGAAGATTGCAGTGAACGTGAACAGTAAACATTGCAAGTGGAAGTTCATCACCAACTCTCATTTTGAATTCATAGTAATATACTTGTTTGAAAATTACAGTAATTTAATTTTTGTGAATTTACGAGGAAAGCTTGTAGTGACTGTTCATTTGAGAAAAACAGATTTACAGTAAACCTACATCAAGTTTGCAAAGATATATTGCAAATGTAACACTAGTTCATACTTGCTACAATATTTTGTAATCAACAATATTTGGTGGGTAGTAAATCATATTGTAATGAAACGAATAATTTCGAAAAAATTAAAAAATCCAACCCTCCACACTTTACCACAAAGTGAAAATGTCCCAGCGACATTCGCGAGCAAAACAAGAACCACTCATCAGTAGCATAGATTAAATGTATTTTTATCGTCAGTTTCTTCCAGCTAAAGGCATTTCAACAACAAAGTATTAGTTTTATTAGTTTCTGTAGCAATTATCGCAACAAAAGTTAATAGCCTACTGACCAGACATCCAGCCACCTGTTATTATTTTGGGTATACTGCTGACAGAATAGTAGGTGTCAAGGAAAGGCCCCGGCTGGCAATCATCGCTAGCAATAATCATCCAGCGATTATCGCTCGGAGATTATCGCTCGGAGATCATCGCAACAGTCGCTCCAAGCGAAACGCACCTTTACAAAACATACACTGCAGTGCTCCGCCATGATCGCCGCGCTACTATTGGGAATTCAACATAAGGGATACTCTCTCTGTTGTCAAGTTTTAACACTATAGATAAGTACATTGAAATTATTGTTTTCGTCAAAATTCAAATGATTTTGGCTATTGTTCATGTGCATTTTGTTGAACGTGTAATCATTATTGAAAAGTGATGAATCTCTGGTACATATAAATGGTGAATATTCTGTTCGTCTCTTGACATAATGTACTCGAGAGTAGTTCAATTTTTGCCACTTTGGCGCTGGCATCTAATGTTGAATCCCCAATCGCTCTGTGATCATCGCATGATGCTCCCAAAGCAAAACATACAGTTCAACATATAGTAGCGGCGTGATAGTGCCATATTGCATAGAACTCGTAAATACAACATTTTTGAAGGTTTTACATATTTAATCATCATCAAAGTTCTCTGGGACCGTAGAGATGCAATACCAGTGTCGGTTGGGACAAAAATATTTGTTTATTATACGTCATAATCCCTGTACTAAAAAGCAAAATCTTAAAGAGAGTAACAACATCTCTAGGTAAAAGCGCCAAGTTCTCAGTTTTATCATAATATATAATGTCAAATAAGCCTTCATGTCAGCAATACGTGATGTACATTACCTACTTGACTATATGTAATAGGGGACATTATCCTGATTTGAAATTCATAATCAGTGTTTTTGGAGCCATGATGAGGCATAATAAACATAGTGTATGATACACGGGTACTAGTGCCTTTAACGAGGAATGTGTTATCATCCCATTCATTAAATTATCGAATGAATAAATGGTAAATAGTGAAAGATGATCTGCATATAGCTAGACAAAAATTGTATTCTACTGTCAGGTTGAGACATCTATAATAGATATTTACGATGTAAGTGTCGTAAAGATTCATATTACGATATGAGAAGGAACATTTGTCAAACGATAACCCATCGATTATCGTGATATGAATTTACGACACAAATATTGTACAATATATTTTACCTACTACCAATAATGTTAATTATATTTACTCAAATACTCACATGTTATATTTGCATGAGGAAGTAGAAGACTTCAGGAACGATATGCACTTTTTCTTTTCCTTCTACTATAATTTATAGCAGAGTTATGACAAATCTAATTTTCCTGCCTGAACTTGCAGTGGCGGGTTAGCGCGAGCATGAAATGTGACGTCGGCGTTAAACCACGTTTCCTGAGAAAACGGGGAGCGTATTTCATAAGGTATAACTGAAAATCATTCTTGTGGAGAATTGAATTATATCTCAACCTATCAAAATCGTTTTTTGATAAATCTCATATTTTCTGAAATAACAACAAAAAAAATATATTTTTTTTTGAATAAAAAATTTTACCACCCCTGATTTTTTGGTAAACGATTTTTTTCCTGATAATACATGATGTCATGTACCGAATTTCAGAGTGCTACAATTCATTCTTCACTTTTTGCTCGAGTTTGTCTCTCGTTACTGGATTATTATAGTATTCAAGGTTTTCCACCCTAAAACAAAATAATAAAATTTGGAAGTATCTACAAACTGATTAAATGCCTTACTAGTCTACCAAGCAGTAATCATGTAGTTCAAATTCATGGATTCTCGTGAAAAAATAGTATCTACACGAGCGTTGGCCCTTCAAGAAGAACAGTTAAGCTAAGGTGAGTAACAATCAGTATATTTCAGATTTTTCATCACTGAGTAGGTTCCCAGTACTTGTTGGTAAAATAGTTGAACTTTCAATATTGATGCGGCGTCCTCTGTGGAATATAGTTAAAAATGTTGAGTTCATCACTGAACTAGTGAAAACGGCACAATGCATATCTTCCCTCAATGTCACATGAAGTCAGTTCTGCAATTTTCTGAAAATCCAACGGAGCTCAATCAAGGAAGTCAATAAAAAAAATTGCATTTCACATTCAGACTCCGTTCTATTGATGTAAACTCAGCGAAGCATATCTTGTTTCCCAATAATATTTGATCCTGTATAGAAGATTTTCAATGTTTGAAAGATTATGATTCCTATAAGACACACGTTGATAGAAAAAAAAAAAAAATATTGGGCTATGACACCCTGCAGAAAATGTAGATGCCTGAGCATGTAATAATCTACGATGTTCGTAACTTCATTGGGAATTGATTGATGTTTACTTAGTATTTGCTCCTTATCAAATATGAGGATAGCAGTTCTTTGAAAAAATGACACATCTGCTTCGTGTTTTCTAGTCATCGTAGCCCGGAAATGCTATTCTATTCAGTTGAAAATATTAACATGTTAATCCTTGACTAACTGTTTTTGAATAAACATTTTGAAATGATGTATTTCAGAAATTGATAATTGAAATTATTTATCCCAATGAATCATCTTCTTGTTTAATTTCATGTTAGTTGTTATTCATTGCACCTTAACAGGCAATGAAGTTGATTGATTGTTTCCTCGAGATTTTCATGAATGTTACAGAACTGACAAATGTGATACACTATAGTTTGAAAAAATGTCCACTTCAAACTGATAGGTATAACTTAATGTATTTTTTAGTAAATTGAGTGATATTCCAATTATCAATGACATGTTAATATTGCCTTAATTGTACTTAATTCACCTATCCCTCGTTATTCCCCGATTATTTGCTCGTCATGAAACCAATCTGAATCCATGAATGAAGGATTGTTAACATACATAGGGTAGTTTGAACCCAACTATTCGCGAAATATGGACATCCAAATAAACAAGAAATTTTATTCATAGATTTTCTGTTTTTTTTTATGGCCAAGCTTTTATTTTCTGTTGAAATCAATAACGCTGCTTACACACATAAAGGTTTTGGACGTACGTTACTAGATATTTACGATAAAAGTATCGTAAAGATTCATATCACGATATGAGATGGAACATTTGTCAAACGAGGCCTTTAGGCCAAGTAATGACTGACATTCCATATTGATAGTGGGTAAAAAAACGTACGTCAACATTCCTTTGGCATAGGACCTTTCAGACAGGTCCGAAACGGAACGGCGCCATCGAACTGCCGTTTAGCAGCTGTCAATTGCCACTACAATGTACAGATATATACTGAGGTCAACCAACGGTGAATAATTGTTGTGGGTGAAAACAAAATTGCAAAATATCGTACGTCTTTTTAACGTACGTCCAAAACCGTTGTGTCAAGACAGCGTAGGTACCGATAACGGTAGTATGTTATTGTATTCATTATCCTGATCAAAAGTTGTATGATTTCGTACTTACCAACGCCGCTGAAATCATTTTGGTTTTAATAATTGAAATATATAGTTGAATTCAAAATGGAAAGTTGATGTAAAAAACTGAATTGTTTCAAAAAAATGTCGCATATGCTTGCAATGTCATAGTGGCGTTAATCACTATACAAACATTTTATAGAGAAGCAAGATGTCCTGCAATACCAGGACCACGCTTATTGCCATAATCCTATACAATAGGAATAATTGGGTCGAAAATCCATCAGAAAACAACTACTTTCCTGGCTAATACCACGACGAGCGTTGAATTACATCTAATGAATTTCCGTGCAGAGTCCTACAAGGATGTCTCCGCAATTGCTAGTTGTATGGAAATGTTCATTGAAACATTTGGACCATCTATAGATCGATTTCTGGGTTCTTGCCCTCATCAGTATAGGGTAGGTCTCTGCAGAAATAACTAATGTCTGCAACAAACGATTCAACAAAATCTCCATGTAAAGGCAGAAGCTGAGACACGGAAATTCATTAGATGTAATTCAACGTTCGTCGTGGTATTAGCCAGGAAAGTAGTTATTTTCTGATGAATTATCGACCCAATTATTCCTATTGTATAGGATTATGGTAATTAGCGTGGTCCTGGTATTGCAGGACATCTTGTTTCTCTCTTGACAAGCTTATTGTGAACAATGCAATGCAGATTTCTTTAATTTTCAAACATTTTATAGGCCAGCCAGCCCTTAGGAATGCCTGCAAAATTCAAAAAGTTCCATAGTTGATGAACATAGTATCTCAGATAGGTATGCATGAATTTGTTCAAACAAATCGAAATGTTTCGTTGAGTTACGAATAAGACTAATATATCAGGTGATACAATAACCAATAATATACGTACTCAATTTTTTAGAATAATTTGAAAACTGATAGCATGTTTACCACTTTCAAGACCCTATTTGGAAACAAATAAATCTGGAAAATTCATCTTAATCATGCCAATCATGTATCCACACCATTGTTATGCTCACTTTGTGGTTTGTCTCCACTGCAGTATTTATTTACAGTAGGACATAATTTTATTGAATTTCAGAGTAGTTTCTGAATAGTCCACATGGGATATTTTCATGTAGGAAATGACCTGTTTCAGGACTGTTTGTGTTCTTGTTTCTCTTGAATTTCTTCAATGTAAGTAGATAGGCAGTATCGTGTCACCAGCTGAAGTAAGAGTCCCTGATAGTTTTAATTAATATTTTGTGTATATTGATGTGGAAGGAGGAATAAATCTCATTTCTGATCTTCATGATTGTATATTGATTTAGATGTAAATACGAAAATTATGTATACTTAGGTCAGAAGATTATGAATACATGATAACTTAATAAATATTGTGCCTCTATCTTAGTCGACCTCTGTGTAATATTTTTGTAAATATTTATTTCCCGATATCACTGTTAAAATTAATCAACCATTTTAGGAAGCAATATTTAGACATTCTATTGTTGAATCATTAGCTAGGAGGGCTTGTAATGTGTTGAAATTTTACATGTTATAATAAAAACTATTTGATAGATTTTGGTTGTTGTTTTTCTTTCCACGTGAATCAAAAGAGTTATCCCTCAGAGATCAAATGGTGAGGTCACCTCTGATGAAGTACAGTGAAAATGAAATACATTCTCTGAATACAGGTGAGTATCTGTTCTCAAATATTGTATTTTTCAGCAGGATATATAGACGAATGTATAAATAATAGATTTAAAAGAAATTTTTATTGCTAAGACAATTAAATTACTCGTGACTCTCTTATACCCTCTTACAAAATATTTTTTTATCCTACCCTGTAATGAAGATGAATTTTACCGGCTTAACGGAGAGGAGAAAGTTACCTTTTCTATGGCTAGCCGAGGAAATATATTTTACATTTTCACGCTAGGTGGCGACGCCATTAAACGTCAGTATAAAAATAAATTGTTAGAAGTTGTCTGCAAATTTATTAAATCAAAAGTTGTCATATTTGATGTTTGTTTTAAGTTAACTTGTCAATTTTTCAATAAATAAAATTTTTGTAGAAAAAATATTGGCAACAATTTTTGTGTACGATAATAAATTTTTCCTACGAGCGTGCGGAAAAGTAACTTTTCCGCACGATTTTTCGTTTTGAAAGTTGTACTTTTCCGTACGATTTAAAATCGTGCGGAAAAGTTACTTTCCCGCACGATTTTTACTTTTCCGTACGATTTTTACTTTTCCGCACGATTTTTGTATTGTTGAAAATGAGGATATTTAGGGCTAATTAAATGATCTATGTAACTATTCTGTTTTATTAGTCATTATTATGGAAACTTGTTTATTAAAAACCTTGTTTTTTCATAAATAAGATGGACAAAAACACTCGTAGGAAAAATATTGTACCTAACTCTTACGGAAAATGTCTTTTCCGCCCTTAACGGCTTGCCCGAACTCCGCTCCGCGTCGTTCGTGCAACTGCCGTCGCGTGCGGAAAAGTACTACTTTCCGCACTTGTTAGGTAAATAACTATTACCTGCCACCAATATGTGATATCAAACATTACGATAATGATATGAGTTTCGTTTTGGGATACTTTACCACACTAGTGCGGTAAAGTAAAATTCATTTGTTTCTCTTTTTAAATGTAAGTCTATTTAATGAAAAAGGATAACAAGAACTAATTTTTTATAAATTTGAGTATCTATCCCGGGATTTACCAGGTAATAAGGTTTGAATTTTTTAATTTGTAGCGGATTCTATATCTGAAAATATTCTCTAATGGTCTGAACTAATGTTGATAAAATTTTACTAAATTCGAATGAACGTGTCAAAGTTGACAGTTCGCAAAATAAATCAAAAATGGGCGCAACGCTTGCTTGTTGCATGAATCTAATATCATTAATTTAAGGAATATTGACTAATTTTGAGTAAATAATTAACATTATTGGTGGTAGGTAAAATATTGTACAATATTTGTGTCGTAAATTCATATTACGATAATCGGTCTAAAGGCCTCGTTTGACAAATGTTCCATCTCATATCGTAATATGAATCTTTACGACACTTATATCGTAAATATCTAATATGCAAACCATAACAGTGAAGCCTGTCCATATCTTCTTTCGGCTTGAAAAATACCACTTTACCGCTAGGTATACATTTACTATCACATACAACGGCACCCTAAATCCTTAAAAAAATTCTTATTGATGTAAGTATGAATTTTGCAGGGTGGCCAAACTTCAGGAGCTTATGCAACCAACCAATCTGGAAAGTATATTTTTCTACTCATGCATATGAAAATGTTAATTTTTCAAACGGAGACCCTACATGAAAGTGAGAGTTTTTCACTCTAGAGATGAAAATGAAACAAATTAATATCATACGACCCGATGGCAATATACTAAAAACAAATTGATGAATTTTTGACAGTTAATCTCACTACTTGGCACTTGAATCAGCAAACGAACGTCACTTGGTTTGACAGTTTATAAAAAAAGTTTTAATTAATAACATCTATCGTAGAAAAAATAGTACGGGAATTTTTTTTCATCGACATATAATGTTTTCCTTTGATATACTATAAGAAAAAAATCCAAAAGTTCTGCAAACTTGACAGATACATCGGAAAAATATTCCGAACAGTTGTATAGATTTGTAACCTGTTACGTTGACCGGAACATATATTTTCCCAATTCAGAGAATCAGAGAACACGAATAGCAAGCCATGATATGATTCGAGTTATGATAATACGGACGAGAAATACATTTTAAGAAATCTGTCTAAACAAATATACCCGCTTTTCGATTCTGTTAGAAATGAATGTGTTATTCACATATTTTTGTATCAAATAATAATAATGACTGCTGTAATATCTCATACGTTCTCATCCATTTTCACCCTGCCTGACCTCATAAAATATTTAGCATTCATCCTAGGAATAGCTGATAGAAACAGATAACAGTTATGTCCAAAAACTCACTCAAATATCAAAGATTCACGTTAGGAAATTCCAATAGAAATTGAAGGAATATGTATATTCTCATATATATTTTTTGTATCAGTCTCTATGAGACATTTTTGGAAGGGTTAGCACATGGTTTCTCTGGGGTCTTCATTTATTTGATACTCTCCGGCAAAAATCCTTGCACTAGTCTTTGCTTTTTGTGTTTCCTCCGCAGGTGGCGTTGCGACTGACTTTACTGTAAGTCGCTGCTTCATTTGTGAGGAAATATTAGTTATACGGTGGATTCTATATCATTGGGCTGGGACATGATGACTTTATGATGCTGTCCGACCTACTCTGTCACTGACGAGAGGCAAAAACCTTGAAACAGTGGAATGAAGGATAATCTACTGTTTAGTTACAATAAGTATTTACAATTGGGTCTTCTTGAAAGAACGTTGCACAAATATCTGTCAGATGTAGTTCAATGTCCGTCGCGGTATTAGCCAGGCCAGTAGTTGTTTTCTGTTAGATGTTTGCCTCATATTTTCCACATGGAGAAAATATTTGGAGAGAAGGGTACTTCGACATTGTCGATTTAACTATTTTATTTATTTTATACTCCAGCAAAAATCTTTGAACTCTGTTCACTTTCTGGAGTCTTTGCTACCGAGGAATGTTTTTTCCTCGTGAGTGGCGTTGCTACTGAATTTACTGTGAGTCTCTGCTTATTCTTTTGTGAGGAAATAATGGTCTGGAACAATGAAAAACTGTACAACTGTATGTTTAGGCACTCTTGAACAATGAAATCTATAATAATTATTATTAAATATTGGTTATACAGTGGATTATAATTCATTGGGCTGGGGCAGGACGACTTCAATGTTGTCCGACCTACCCTGTCACTGACGAGAGGCAAGAACCTCAAAACGCGTCAGCAGGTGTTCTTGCCCAGCCAAATCAATGATAATCTACTGTTTAATTACATTAAGCATTTTCAATTGGGTCTTCTTGGAAAAGCACAAATATCTGTCAGATGTAGTTCAAATCCGTCGTGGTATTAGGCAAGGAAGTAGTTGTTTTCTATCAGATTTTTGCCTCATTTATTCCATATGGTAGAAATAGTTGGAGAAAAGGTACTTCGACATGGTCGATTTTCTATTTCATTTATTCGATACTCTCCGGCAAAAATTATTGAACACCAATGCTCAATACGGTCTATTCTCATAAATCAGCCTAAATTTCGAGTTGTAAGTCGAAATTAGCTTAATTTCTGCTGTATGAGTGTTTGTACTGAGTTCCAAGCTAAAGCCTAATCAAGTGTTTTACTTTGCAAGTATTTAGAAACAGTGAAAGTGACCAAAAACAAATCTAGTAAAACAAACGACATAAACAAGTTTTTAAATTTTGACCATTGACTTATCAGGGTTCTTGTGTTGAATCGAGATTTACTGTCAAAACTTCCATTAGCGATTTCTTTAAAAACAGAAATAAAATTCTGCTGAATTTACACTGTCTTCACTGATTGAGGATTCTTCATTAACAATTCATGAAAGAGCCTTATACCTCGTTGCTCCTATTTTTTGAAACCTGTACAACTTGTCATGATAAGTATGTTTTCTTTTCGTTTTCTTTTCTCAGACGGCCATTCTCTCGTGCGATGAGCTCAGAAATACCGCAGATTCTTCCACTAATCCAAACAAGTTCTCAGCTTGTAGTAACTTCACTGTTGAGGTGCTACAACTAGGTTCAGTACGTGTGCCATACAGTGAGTATAAATAAGGTCTTCATTTTCTTTTTTTAAATGGCTTGTAGCCCATTGTAACAGCCTCGAAATTGAGCTAATTTCGAGTTGCAATTTCGAGTTGTAACTCGAAATTAACACTAATTCTGAGTTACAGCTCGAAATTAAGAAAAAAATATCGCTCTACGCCTTCGCAGATTGTTCCTATCGTGATGCAACATTTTTTTTATTCATGAACTCGGTCTAAGCTCATTAGCTATCAAAATATCCTAGTAGTACGTTCTTTTAAAGGTAATGCATCTGTCGAAATTCAAAACGAACTGTACTATACACAATTTGGAGCTTAAGATATCATGATCTTCAGAAACTAATTTGAAAAATATCGCCTTTTCTGTATTTCTTTCTACCACGGCATGAATATGTAAATTCACATGCAAATTTTCCGCGCCCCAGTGTATTAGTATGCAAAGCCTTACTGGCTTTTAGAATGGAACGTTTAGATGCAGCGATAACTGTCATTTTCTCCTCGGAGTAGCAAAAATTAACATTTACGTACAAATGACTAGATATAATTATTCGACGAACAAAATTTTGAGTGTGACGGGCTTAATTTGGAGAGGTAATTAGTGAAGATTCTTAAACAGGTATTTTATATTCAACATGTTCATTGGTTTTCCATTTTTTCATCTTCTGGTTGTCATGAAAGGAAAAGTTCTATAATGTTAAAGAACAAAGTGAGAACCAAGGTAAAGTAGAGACCGTTATCGTCGGAAGAAACTGTATCAATCTTGATGAAACTACTGATGGAACGATTGAATATATTTTAATGATATATTTCAGAGAGGTGAGCTAGTTTGTGAGTAAGGCAGCACCAAGAAGACGTTATGCGTTTTATTTTGGTAGAATCTAAAAGGTCAGAGAGCCTTCAGGTGGTGCCCTCCATATACGGGATCAGTATTCCAGATAGTGGTTATTTGGTCCAACTAAGAAAAGGGTATGAAACCAGTCTCTAAGAAAGGAAAGAAGACTCTACCTTGAAATTTCCTTCATTACAAATATGGTTTGTAATGTTAAACTGACCAAAATATAGATGAAAGTTCTAGTTCTATAATGCTATTTGCAGCATACCTGAATGTGGTACGCTCGTACTACAAAATTTCATATACCTACTCGTGGGAAAAGGATTCTTCCATAACAAAATTACGTGCGGTTATAGGGTTAAAAAAATTGTCGATTTGGAATATTTCATGATGTTTTGATTACTAACATGGTATGTTGATAGTGATAACTCGAGTATCTGTCGTGTGACCGATATATACCAAAACTTCTGCCCCAAAGAGTTCATAAAAACTTCCCAGCCTGCGTCATAAATCTTTTAGATATGCGAATCATATTCGGGTAAAGAAAAAAACTATAACATTTTTTTTATTGGGCTATTTATTCAAGAATGGCCCAAGGACTCTTATTTATCTTTACTGCATAAGTATGGGTTACTTCAAATGCATTCTGAGAAGATCGTTACTTCTCAGTGTTTTTAGGGTTTGAAAGAATATGATGATGAGATTTCGATATACGCCACGATTTTATTCGAAATATCAAGAGTGCGATGATAACAATCGCATGGCAGGTATTATACAGCCTGTATAAAACGAGAAAGATATCGCATACTCATGAAGCTGACGTATGACCAAATAGCGTTTATATATGATTTTGATATCTTTTCCTTCATTTCGTCGATTAAATTTTCAGTCTAGAATTTTTTTCCTCACCCAAGAAATCTGTGAGATCTGAAATGATGAAATCGTATAACCAATATTCGTTTATTTTTGTGTTGTGAAACAAATCTATTTTCATGGAATATCGTGAATACAAGGGAAAGGTAGAAAGATGGAAAAATAACAAATACAGGTAAGAGCAGTCGTTGAACTCAGTACTATTTAATTTATCCAGCAGACATTCTTCAGCTCTGTTCACTTCCTGGAGACTTTGCTACTGAGGATTGCTTTTTGGTTTCACGATCTAAAATTGATTTTAATCGAGAAAACGTGATAGTTTTGGATTGCCCCCTACTATCGCAATTATCGTGGACTGCTGATATAATTGTTATATAGAAACCATTGTAACAGCCAGGGTTCTGACAAAATCATATATTTTTTTTTGGAGTGGAAAAAATGAAAAAGTTTTGTCATTATCATTGGAATACATATGTTCCAGTATAGTCAAACTACTCATAAAAAAATAAATGATATTTTTTCACACAACGTTTTCGAATAACTATTTTCGATATCTTTCCATCTTACCCCACTTTTTTTCTTTTCATAACATTTTTATTTTCAATTTACTGCCATATCAGTGATCACGTGACATGTGTTAAAATTGACTTTTAGGTTGTCGGCAAACTTTTCCTTAGAATTATTTTTCCAATACTTGAATAGTAAACTTTTTTTGGCGGTCACTGTATATCTATACAAAAAATAAAAAAACAAAATTAGTCTCACGGCGATAAATATATTGTATTAATGTAATGTAAGGTTAGTTTCTAACTTTGAGCATTCAACGTAAAAATCCAGGGTAAAGGTTTAATGTCATCATCATATCCCCGAAAAATCCATGGGAAAATTTATTCATAACCAGCTGATTTTTTCAGGATCCGTTCATTGAGAGCTATGAAACAATCTTTTCATATTGTCTGACACCGAACAGTCTGACGCGTCAAAGTGGTCGATTTCATGACAACAAAAAATTTATAGATAATCGTCAGATATGGAAATATTATATTTAGAAAGACATTGAGTGTGAGAGTGTGACGAAAAAATATAATCTTTCAGTTATCAAATTAAAATACATTTTCCAGTTTGTAATAGATATTAATAGATACAATGCTGCAAATGGTGATTTGTTAGGTCATATTAAGAAAAAAAGTTTCTATAAACATATTTCCGGCTTTGTTTCTGAGATAGAGGGAGTTGAAATAAAAAAAAAGGTATTTATAAAATGTCATGAATATCCTTGAACCGATTTGGTTGAAGCTTGGTACAGTTATTTGAACTAATAAGGCGATTATTTAGCCCTTACTAAATTGAAATTATTAGGGCCAGTGGCGTCTCAGTGGGCACAACAGCCAATAATATTGTGAAAAAAATATGCCACTGACTATTTTTTGTATTTCTTTAAGTGCATATGAACGTGTATGTGAATGATTTCACGCTGTTTATGAAATTGTCAAAATACAAAGTACTCTCGATAAAATTTTGAAGAAAATAATAGTCGGCTATTTGTCATGGTCATGTGATATTACCTACGAAAATTGTTCATTTGATATTGGAAATAAACAAACCGCTTCAGGTTACTAGGTTACGGAAATTCTACACAGGTACCTACTATGACTTTAATTGAATTTATAACTTTGTAATGCTGTCATATCTATGATTATTTGTTTATAATAAAAAAGCAGTTCTACTAAACTCATAGAACTTTTGAGTTACTTGCTCGCTGTGTTTGCTCGCACTCAAAAAGCTATACTCATTTAGAAAAACTTTGCTTTTCTAAAATTGTTGTTCAATATACTATTTCTTACTCAGAACAATGTTATTGTCATCCACCTAGTTCAAGATCCCATAATAAATAAATTTGCACCAGCTGTGAATCCTGAACAATTCAACTCAGTGTTCACTACAAACCAGTTACTTTTCAATCTTGATCGGATTCGATATGTCAGAAACATTCATCACTTTCGAACAAGTTCATAAATCTCATCAAAATCACCGAAGAGCCAAGAATTCTGTTATAAAACAATGAAACATTGATCAAATTTCCAGATGTGATCGAGGGAAAACGTCGAGAAAAGAAAACAAAGTTTGGCTAACTCCACGATGGAGTGCTTGGGAAATCAAACGAACGAACGCGAAAATGAAAAGCGTAGCAATAGTCAGATGGGATGACAGGAGGTGTCGATGAAACACAAGAAGATTTCGGAATTGAAAAAATAACAATATTAATGTTGAAAAGGGGAACATGAAAATTGAAAAATGTGATTTATTTGTAATATCTAACAGGAAACAACTACTTCCCCGGCACAAGCCACGCTGGACATTGAACTACATCATGAATACCTCCCAAGAGGTTATCTTGAACGATGGAAAATGGCGACTAAAGTTTGTCTTTCAGTCGCAGATGATTCAACAACAGATTTTATGAATGTCCTATTCATATTTTCGAACTAAAAACAATAATAATGTTGTTCACACCAATCTTATTTTATCTGACAAACAGGCTTAGGACTCTACATACCTTTAATGGATCTCTCAGCCCTATTTCAATAGTAGAGTGAATCGACCGATGGTGTCGATACTATCGCTAGTAAAATGGCGACTTAGGCAGTCTTTATTTACATTTGTTTATGTGAAAATATGAAATCATCGTCTTTTGTAGATTCGTTCAATTTTATCATGTTTGACTAATTATTGTAATCCCCTCGAGTGGTTTTTCATATCTCTCAAGTGTTAGATTGAAGTGTTATTAAAATATCGAAGTGAATAATAACTGTGATATTTACAGGTTAAGTTGTACACAAACAAAAAACAGCTTACTAGCACGTGCTAGCACTGGCTCGACAGATTCAAATATTTCCCGACAGGGGTCGTGACCTAATACCAAACTCTCCAATATGACAAGCATATATAGAGTGACTATTGAAAACAAAACAGCGGGTCGTAGGTCCACAGAACTGGATTATGAAAAAAACACTCGGACACGTCAAGTACATTTTCGAAATACATATCATCCCTCGGTGCTATGACTGCCTCCCCGGAAATTTCAAATGGTAACATATGGCAAGTTATACCTCAGTTGAAAGACATTTGTCTATCAAGCATCAAAGTAAATTGGACTTTGTCGAGTCATTTTCGAGATATGCAATGTTAAAGTTGGAAAATCACTTTTTGTTCATTCAGTCAATTAAAACAAGATCGGATAATGCAAATCAGAATGATTATTATTATCAAGGAATTGAACATTCCAACTGTCTTCCAACAAATATAATTTAGTTTCACCTCACCCCTTCATTCCCATTCTCATTCACTTGGTTGAAAAAATAATTGAGTTTGTTAGGAATCCATACTTCTTGTCGAACTGGAACTAAGTACGACAAAAACACGTATGAAAAATTTGTAAAAGCTTTATACTGTGCTTTAGGCACGCGAAAAGTAGATGGTGTTACTGACATCAGTCGAACAAATCCACTGAAACCCAAAATATTATATATTCCATTTCTACAAAATACATTGTCTTTCACGACGAGCGTTCATTGGGAATATATGGAGAACCATTCAAAATAAAAACTTGAAATTTTGTAGTAGTGCGGGTTCTACAATATAGCCTTTTCAACTGAAATTTTCTCTTTTCGTTATACCGGAAGTATAGGGAAACTTACTCATTTCAAATGAAACACTCAGTATTTCCTTACACTTTTCAATTTCCCAACACTACTCCGAAAAATATCATAACTCATAGACAGTAACAATTGAAAATGTGAAATTTCACCTGAAGCATCAAGTCATGAACAGGTCCACCAAAATTTCAAAAATAATTTTCAGGTTGGTCAAAAATTTTCACCTTGAACAAGAGTTTTGTGAAATTTTCTTTGAAACGTTTGCTTTTCTGATAAGTATACATTCTTGTCGAATTCAACTGTAATGGTCATATTTGTCGTTATTGTTCAGAAACCAATCAACAATTCTACGAAGTCCAAAGTCAAACTTCCCAAAAATTTACTATCTGGGTCGGTATTTTTGGAGACCGTTTGATTGGATACATTTTTTTCGAGCTTATCTAACAGGAAAAATGTTTTCGGAATTAATTGATTTGTTAATTCACAATTAGTAGAGTGAGAATTGAGAGTGACGATCGTTACCAGATGTGGTGCTCCGACAAATTATTAAGTTTTGTATAACATTGGGTTCATTATTCGAACCCATGCCTTTCCCAAAATTTTGTCGCAAATGGAGAGGTCCGTCGAAGTTGTCAAAATATTGGAGAACGACCTGTCCGAGTTTGATGACATGCTACTGCTGAAGAACATGTAGATTCTAACAGTAGCATTCTTGGTTGCGCAATGGAGTTTCTCTGCATTAAATATATGCCGTCGAGAAATGAAGTCCTTGTGTATTATAAATGCCGGCGGGAAGTGAAGTCCATGAGCATTATAAATGCCGTCGGGACTTCTGGTCCCTGTGTTTTGGAGGCCGTCGGGACTTCTCCTCATGGTCGCTGTGCTTCGACGGCCGTGGGGACTTCTTGTGTTTTATAGACTGTTGAAACTCCTATGCTCCCTGTGTTTAAAGGCCGTCGGGACTTCTGGTCCCTGTGTTTTGAAGGCTGTCGGGACTTTTGGCCCTTGTGTTTTGTAGGTAGTGGGAAATTTTTGTGTTTTATATACTTTTGAGACTTCTGCTTCCTATGTTTGAATGCCACCAGGACTTCTGGTCCATTTGTAGGCCGTAGGAACTTCTGATCCCTATGTTTTAAAGGCCCTCTTGACTTCTGGTCCCTGTGCCTTGTAGGCCTTGGGGACTTCTTGTGTTTTATAGACCGTTGGGACTTCTGCTACCTGTTTCTAAAGGCCGTCGGGACTTTTGGTCTCTATGGTCTGAAAGCCGTCGAGACTTCTAGTACAATTGTTCGGGCAGTCGATACGTTTTTGTAATTGGAATGATGAAATTTTGTTGTCGCGGTATGAAGTGTTAAATGAATAGAAGTGCCTAATTCATATCCAAGTTCACGAATTTCATGTCAAGAAAGCACAACCCCAATTCTTGATCTGACTGTATTCGATTATTATTCGATTAATTATTTGTTATGGTTCCCAATAAATCTTATTTGAGAGTGTGGAGTCACTTGAGTTACTCGGTTGCGAAATTTCCTAGAATTTGCTTGAATATGGAGAACAGGTAGTTATCAGAGTACCTAACATAATATAAGTATAAATTAAACTTCCATATGTTGACATTTTATCGAATAGTCTTCCTATGTTAGATTTGAACTCATTCAAACCTATTACATCTTAAGTCGCATTGAATGGTGGTAGTAATTTTTTTTGTTCTTGTATGGGATGTGACTGAGATGCGAAATTAAAGTTCTCGACCTCAGCAGCCCTCCCGGATTACTTTGAATATCCCAAATACTGCAAAATGTTTTCGTACTTTCCCCATTCTGGACAGAAAGGACCACGTTTTCGACAAAGACCACTGAATACATATTAAAACTCGATTCAATTTGTTACGATATAATATCAGAGTGGACTTGGAAGACCTGACAGTTTCCGAGATACAGCTTTTCAAAATTTGACGTATTTTTCAATTGGGAAAATTTCAAGATAATATTCAAGTTTCATCATATTATTGTCTGTATATCTTCAATAACCGGTCAGTGGAGTAAGCATTTATTCATTTGAACATTGTTAAGGTGGATGGTGGAGGAACGGTGAGGCTTGTTGGGAGCGTGCTGGAGGTCATTGTTCACAACCGGACTTAAATTGAAACATAGAATTTATCTAATAAACATTTACATCAAGTGTATACAAAAAAATTATTGAAGGTGTTTTCTCCTCTTCAGTGCCATATTTATAGTCCAGCGAATTGGTTGACTGAATACTCGAGCAGCCTATCGATGTCATCGTTGTCGTCGAGCTCGTCCCAATCGTAGCTGTTGACATCGACATCTACCATAATTCCAAACCTTCACCCAAAGCATATCTTTGGGGAAAGGCCTCAGCTGTAGCAATCCATCCTAATTTAAGTGGATTTTTTTGTAACCCAGCCACTGATGCACTTGGATGTATGTGCGGAATGCATGAAGCTTCGCAGCATCTTGCGTGTGAAGCAGTTTGAAGATTTCAGAGGTAATTTTTATATCGATTTAATAATGCCAAGATTCATTTTTGAACTGACAGGAAAAAACGAAAACATAAAACATAAATGGTTGAGTTGGAGGGAATTTCCGTCCGAAGATTGAAGAAATCCAATTTCTATAATGTCGACGTTTCGAAACATTATTGTTTCATCTTCAGGACTCCGAAGTATAGGAACAAAAACATACAAATTGAAATAGAATTCTTGAGTAAAGTTCAGATGAAAACAAAATAAATTATTCAAAATGACTTCGAACAGTATACATAAAAACAACTTCAAAAAATACTCACATTTAGTGGCTGAGTGTTTGAATCGTGGAGTAAAATGAATAAATACGACTTAAAATATAATATTTTCATTTATTAATAGACATAAATACAGTTCAACCAATAGACTACTAAAAATATGAAACATAGGTAGAATAAAACTAAAAGTGATCACAAAGTTGTGGACTCCAAACAGTGTCAGGTTGAAACTGGTCTCGGTTGCAGCCTTTAAGGGGAGCTGGTAGCGCAGGTTGTTGAAGGTTTGACCGGACGTTTCCCCACCGTACTGCTCAATGAGGATTTTTTCCCCGGTTTCAGTTAGTTGGGCAGGTGTCGCAGCTGGATTGGGAAAAAGTGCAGTTTTCTCTTTTAGGTCTACATGTCTCTGTAGAATTTGAATCAAGTTGGTTCGCTTGACTGAAGAAGCACAATCACTGAAGGCGTGAGTAAAAGGGATGAGTTGACTGCAGATGTTGAGATGGTGGAGCAGAAGACATCTGGCATTCCACCTCTTCACACTTCTAAAGATATATAGTACCTGGTGAGACCGGTGAGGATGACCAACAAGTCTACGTCCTGTCCTGCAATAATCTGATAGCTGTAGTGATGATTAGCATGTGTCCGTATTTCTTTCAGCCTGAAAAACATCAATGTGTTTGGCTTCAATTTTGACCGCTTTACTGATATCCCAGATATCCCAATACCTACGTGCAACTTTTGTACCTCCGATTATTTTCATTTTATTCATAATTTGTTATTACTCTCAAAATTAGTCGCAGACCACGAAATGACTCAATAATGGCAATCCTGACCGTTTGGGCCTTCACTATCAACTCAGCGGGAGTCGAGGAGGGATGATTTGAAAGGAATGAAAACAGTGGTAGAGGAGTGTGGACGGAGGGAAAAGCCCTCGTTTTTTGTTTTCGCTGGTTTGCTAGGGGAAAGAGAGAACAGCATCAAGATCAACTGGCGAACAATTGTTTCCTTCTTTGACTCATACAGTACCGGAAACTTTTCATCCGGGGTATAGACAGAAATCTACGCGAGCAACAAGGAACGCAATGATATGATAATACCACATAAAGAAGAGAGACGTACTACTGCGCGACTCTCCTGTTGCCTCGCCCGACGAATTAACAACTCACGTCGATATCCCTTCCACGAGCGAGTAGAGGAGAAATTCTAATGCTCTCTCAACATACAGGGTGTTTCATAATAAATGCGCAGGATTTCAGGATATGATAGCTCTTTTAAGAATATGAAAAAAAGTTCCCATTAAAATGCAGCATTTTCGACATACAGGGTGTTGAATTAAAAAAAAATCGTTTTTTGCGAATATCTTTGGAACCGTTTATCGCACAGAGAACACATTTTGTAGTCATTTTTTACTCATATGTTTTGTGCTGATTTTTTATTTTTTTAAATCCATAATTGGTGAAAATTTTGAAGGGGTAGTGGGTGTTTTTTCCTCCAACTTCTACGCCACTGGAAAAAGTATTTGAACCGCCAATGTTTTCTACACAAAAAAGGTACTCTTGTTTATAAGCTCTAACGTTGACCGTTTTCAAGAAAAATCAATCTTGAAAAACATTTTTTTAAAATAACTTTGAACGTTTGAACAAGTAACAAAACCAATCATACTCAGTTAAATTAAGTTTTGGAAATGTCCGCCGTTAGCTTCAATGCACGCAGCAAATTTTCGATTATAAATTAAAAAAAAATAAAAACCAGCGCAAAACATAGCTTATTATGAGTAGAAGATGCCTACAAAATCTGTTTTCTGTGCGATAAACTGTTACGGAGATACTCGCAAATACGGTTCGGATATATCGAAAATGGTGCATTTTAAGGGTAAGTCAATAGAAACTTTTTTTCATATTCTTGAAAGAGCTATCATATCCTTCGCATTTATTATGAAACACCCTGTATAGCACGCTCTCATAAAACCACCATACCCAAGATGAAAATTTTCCGATACTGTATAAGACAGAAGCTTAAAATTTTTAAATTTGGAAAATTTGCCAAATATTGTAAATCTGCATCTCGATTATCTACTATTAGAGCTACCGAGCCCATTTTTATCTTATATTATAGCGAATATAATTTTGTATTGTGAAAATGTATGGGCTAGTATTTGTCAATAACATGCTTCTTCATGGTCAAAATAGGACATAAACAAAAAAAGTGCAAAAATTTTGCAGTTTTTGGGATATTCAAAAGTGAATTTTGCATCTCAATCACATCCCATATTAATAAAAAAAAGAAGGGCTACCCTTTTGATGACAAGGTTACTGAATTACTTACATACATTTATATTTTTTACTTCTTTCTTGCTTCCATGTACCAATTTTCATTATTTTCAGTCGATATTCCATTACTTCCAGATAATAGTTATTTGGTGGAACTTCCCGAAAAGTTTCGATCCACGGTGACCTGCCTCCGGTGGAGTTTATCCCGTCCCTCGTAAGACTTGTCACATTCACGGACGGGTCCACGTTAGAAAACATTACGATTCGGGCCACCGCCGAACGAGTTAGCGTCCTGAAATAAAATGTTCCGTTCGCCACGTGCCCCGGGCCGGAACTTCACCCAGGGGAGTTGCCGCCCCGAAGGCGGTTGTGTTGTGGACGTCCCGAGTCCGCCGAGGAACGTATGGCCCGGAATTCATCAACAGCTGCAACGTTAAGTGATTGGAGTTTCGCAGATAGAGCTGACGCTGCTAGGCTACTTGCATCGGCGCCGGTTATGGCAGGAGACGTGGCTCAATTCGCAATGAGTTCCAGACGCCGGAGATTGCTAAACAGATTGGCGAATTTGACTGATGATTACAGAGAAGAGAACAAAGAAACGAACAAACAAAAAGGGTACCTTTGGAGCTGTTGACGTCGATTCACATTTATTTGAGGAATCGTTTTCAGAAGAAAAAACTTCCACAATGTTTATTTCTTCGAAAAGGAAAACTCATCTGTAGACCACACACATTCAGAAAAACAATTAGGAAACTAAGAACTCTTGTTTTTATTGATCTATCTAGTTATTTATTAAATCACTCCTGGGCGAATTTGAGAATGCCTCATTATTATTATTATTATTATTACATTATCTTTGGAAATTCTTGTATGGTTCTCGGTCCTTGATATCTGTGTCAAATTTCAGATTATTCAGACGATTGGACGTGGGTGAAAATATAATTAAAAATTATCATCATTATTATTAATGAAGAAAAATTTGCGGCATTCAGACAAATTTTAAAATTCTAAAAAAAGCTTCTTCTCGAGTAGGATTTGAACCCACGACCTCTGGATTGCCGGTACAGTGCTCTACCGACTGAGCTACCGAGGGGACATGCGTTTCAGTACATATCGGGAGACCGCTTTTTCCTAGAATTTTGATGTAAGTATAAACTACTACGGCGTTTGTAGGGTGTTGGAGAGTGTAGAGAAAGTGGATCGAAATTGAATATGGAAATTCTCATCATTATTAAAACACTTTTATTTTGACTTTCTTGAACTGTCCTCGGTCCTTGATATGTGTACCAAATTTCAGATTATTCGGATGATTGAACGTGGGTGAAAATATGATTTGAAAATAGTCATCATTATTTCATTTCTTTGTGTGTTGCCATCGACTATTATGGTAATTAGCCACGTGTTCTGGATAGGCCTTGTTACTAACTCCATACGCCACCTTGGGAGCAGCAACGTTAATTATCAACGCAGCAGTGCATCGTGGAGGATTGTTCCTAGCCGGCAACAAAATCCAATCAATCAAACTTTTACATCTGAAAATGAAAAAAACCTTGGCCCGGCTGGGAACCGAGCCAGCAACCTTTCGATCACCAGTCGGGCGCCTAAGCACTGCGCAAATCCTCGCCCCATTATTATTATCATTATTATTATTATTATTATTGCTACATTATTATTGAGACATTCTTATATTCTCGTCGGTTCTTGGTATGTGTGCCAAATTTCAGATCATTCGGACGATTGGAAGTGGGTTGAATAGTTTCAAAATTATTATCATTACATTAATATTACGAAATTCTTATAAGGTCCTTGATATATGTGACAAATTTTAGAGTGGGTGAGAATTGAATTTGGAATTTTTTATAATTTTCATTATTATTATTATTACATTACTATTATCAAATTTCATAAACTGCTGGTAATAGATATTTACGATATAACTGTCGTAAAGATTCATATTACGATATGAGATGGAACATCGATTATCGTAACATGAATTTACGACACAAATATTGTACAATATTTTACCTACTATCAATAATGTTAACTATTTACTCAAAATTAGTAAATATTCCTTAAATTAATGATATTAGAATCATGCAACAAGCAATCGTTGCGCTCGTTGTTGATTTATTCTGCGAATTGTCAAATTTGACACGTTTATTTCAATTTAGTAAAATTTAATCAATATTAGTTCATACCATTAGAGAATACATTTAGCTATAGAATCCGCTACAAATTAAAAAATTCAAACCCTATTACCTGATAAATCCCGGGATAGATACTCAAATTTATAATAAATTAGTTCTTGTTATCCTTTTCCATTGAATAGACTGACATTTAAACAGAGAAACAAATGAATTTTACTTAATCGCACTAGTGCGGTAAAGTATCCCATTACGAAACTCATATCAGTATCGTAATGACTGACATTACATATTGATAGTAGGTAAATCTTTTATAAACAAAATGTGAAAAAAAAACAATCACACGTACATGAAAACACTATAAATCCGCAGCGAATTAGTCGTAAATCTACTCTCGGAGATGATATACGAATATAGTCTGCGTGACCGGCGAATGACTTTAGGTAGTAGCCAGTAGAAGAACGGGAAGATAAACGAAGTCCTGACGATGTCCTCGCGAACCAGTCGCATCTACTCGGTCGCGGTCGCCAGTCACATGCGATCGTGGGGGTAAACGTACCTTCAGACGCTTCGTTTCCATTTTTGCACTAGCTGACCCAGCCGACGTCATCCTACCCAATGACATATCACGGCTAGACTCCCTTATAAACATTTCGAGCTGCGGTCACATTCTAAGCACAATTTGTATTGCCGCTTGTTACCAGTCAACCCAAAAATCGGCAAATCTGAGTTCCTGCTCAATTATCTGCTTATATTCAAAGTAAATAAGCAGATAATTGCCGCGAAACAAGCGAGAAAAAACCTTGTGCTTAGAATGTGACCGTAGAAAATGTGTAAATAACTCAGTCTAGCCGTAATATGTCATTGATCCTACCCGAACAATGAAGAGAATGAAAATGTCAAAACATCAATTATTCATGAACTTATGTTTGCTTCTGATGTGTTTATTTTTGATTCGACGACTAACCCTTCATATATTAGCTAGGACAAACATTGTGACACAGGATTTTTATATATCCTATATCTGCGTGGCTCGGGTATCTTAGATAATTTCGGTTGAGTACGTACTAGAACCTTCCAGAGCCTTTGTTCTGGTTCATTTCACGGAGATCTCGAATATCTTTACTGGCGTGGTTTCATTACGTTCTGTTAAGGTTCATTCTGAGATTTTCTAGAATTTTCCCAAAACTTATATTTTAGTAAGTCTTACACTATCTCCCTGGCGGTCGAACATCCAAGAACTTCACTTCAGTATGATAGTGGCCTTAACGATATTCCTCTTGCGGGTAAGTTCTACTGTCATCACTACTCATCATCGTGTCTATTGATGTGTATATTTTTGATTTGTCGACTTTCAAATATATTTTTTGTTGTGAACAAAAATCCTTTCCTATTTTTTGGCGAAGTCGTAGGCAACATCTTGAAATTTGCAATAACAAATTTGCCGGCCATTTTTCAACTTTTTTCTCCATAAGAACCTTCCTCGAACTTGGAGGAATATTTTTGAAAAATATCTAAATTGGTCCAGCCGTACTCGAGTTTTACGCTTAGCAAAGGATTTTAGCGGTTAAATTTAATTTTATAGAAGATATGTGTCTACTCATTTTCGACTCTGGGGTCTGGAGTGCAATTTTTGATAGTTCGCAATATTCCTAACATTCTGAGTGACATGCAAAGAACATCAGAATATGAGGTGTATACCCGTTATTATTGCGAACGGACAAGAACACCACTCCTGGATTTATGCACCATAAGGCCGATTCAGATACATGGGTGCCCACCCAGGGTTTTGACCACGTATGATAAGTTCTTGCGGTATTAACAACGTCTGAAACAAAGAAGATATGACTTTTTAACTGTCTTGCAGTTTACAGGCACAAGGGTAAAAAATATATGCTTGTTAATTGCACTTGCTCCTTGGTCCTAAGGTGGCGTATGGAGTTAGTAACAAAAACCTTGCATGGGCAATTTACAAGCATATATTTGTTCACATACGTTCCTTTTACTTGCGTTTCTAGGAAAAACTCATATTTTCTTTGGTTCGGAAGTATTTGATGTAATACTGAAGGAATTAGTCATGCGGGGTCAAAAACCCTGGGTGAGCACCCATGCATCTGATTTGGCCTAAAGATGATATGGTGCTTATTTGGGCGGGAGAGATCGTGAATGCCATTTTAGTTATGTGAGTATAGAAAAAGTTATTGAGTTTTTAATTGTCTCGGTTGTTACTTGATGGAAATCCATATAGCACTTCTCAGACTGTTAGAAATGTCAAAACTTGATTAAACACGATAAGAGATGAGATTTCAACAAATTATATTACATCGCGACATGTTCTGCTCCACTGTAGCTTTCTCAAGAGGTAAATACAATAACCGCTTTAAAAAGCTACAGTGTAGCTTAAACTGTCGCGATGTAATATTATTTGTGGAAATATTGTTTAATTAGGTTCAATTTACTCAAGTATCTAACAGTCTGAGAAATGCTTGGTACTTTTTTGATTGAAAGTCTTGGTGCTCGAGATTTCGGAGCGGTTTTCGAAGCACTTTTTGTCAGTGCTCGGCACAGCTCTGCCTTGCAGTAGTCTTTAGACTTCTTCACTTTTTCATCAAACTTGGCTTTAGTAATGGAAAAAGCAACATTCTCCATGATACCATTCCCTATTCTTGAATTCCAAACGAATTTAAATAATTTTTATATCTTGCCAAGTTGGAAAAAATAATGAAGTAATTTCAACCTATCGCGAACCTAAAACATCCGATCGATACCCCAGAGCATATGTTACCTTGAAGAAAAGCTTCACAAATGTTGATTTTCTCTTATTTTTTCGATTACCGTTTCCAACGATCATCAATGAAGGAAAAAACGGATCCCGACATCATCGCTGAAATAACGCAGCTAATAATTAATAGCGTGTTTCTACAACTGTAGCTAAATGAGTTAACAACGACTCAACGTTGTAATTTCAAGCAATTAGCCCTGTAATTAGAAGTTACGATCACGTCATGTTTTATTCTCGTAGCTGACCGGACAAGGTCCATTTCCCGACCTCCCACCTCTACATGAACATTTGGAACGCGTTCCGAGTGGAGTTGGTGGTTACGAATAGCAAAAATTTGTCGTTTGTTCTTTGGACTAGTACGGAGTAATAAAAAAAAACAGCTGTTCGAAACTACTCAATGTCGTGTTTCAGAACAGAATCGCTCCATATACTGATATTTCCACACGATATAATTCAAACAGTGTATGATGTGTACTCGAGTCCAGTAAATATGTTGGTACTGATTTGTCTAAAGCCGGTCCCATGCACATCGCGAATATTTGCAAATACTGGCACTTAATAATAATAATACGCAACGTGTTTCAACGTTCAAGTCTCGTCGACAGTAAGCAACTGACCAACCTACTAACAATCTAATAGGGGGAAAACAAAGCAATAAGGTTTGGATGTACTTGAAGGGTTGAAATAAGGGCGCGATCTTGTAAAAGAATACTTCGTTACTGATGCATTTTCTTGCTTATGGCAATCGAACGAATGAAATATGACGTCGTTAGGAACCCGAAAAAACTTTTCATTAGCCGGACAGCTGTTAAGGTAAATTTTACGGGCGGGAAATTTTGGGATTTTTTTTTTCAGCAGACATTCTAGTGAACAAAATGAAGTGCAATGAGAATTCATGAATGTAAAAGTCTGTTGAAAATAGTAGTTTAAGGAAAATAAAGAACATGGACTGAGAAGTGAAAAATAATTGACAATTCAATTACTCCAATGTAAAAAAACGTGAGTGCATTCGATCTATATTAGTTTAATTTAACAATACAGAGCATTCAAAAGTTCAAGGGAACTTTGTCAGGCACCCCACGCTTTTTTACATTTAAGTTATTAAATTAATTTTTCATTTTTTAGTCCATGTTGGAAGTAAATCGTGTTCTTTAGTTTTTTAAAACTATGTATGATTAAAAATTCGAAATCTCTGACCGCGAAAACCATACCAATTTTGAATCGAAGCTGACCATAATCACAAAACTCGTACACCATCTTGAATTCATAACTTTGACAAAAATTCATAATCTCTGACCCCGAAAACCCTTACAAACTAATTTTGAATCGAATTATACCTAATGACTAATTTCGTCCGGCATCTTGGAGCCGCCATCTTTAATTAAAGCATTTTGACAAGAAAATCGAAATATACGACCTGAAAATCCCCCATATACCAATTTAGAATCGAATCTGACTACAATCACGTCCGCCATCCTAGAGCCACCATTTTGAATTATCAATCATGAATTTTGAATTTATCAAACAAAATTCATAATCTCTGGCCCCGAAAACCCTTAAATACCAATTTTGAATCGAATCGGACCATTATCATAATTCTCGTCCGCCATCTTGGAGCCGTCATTTTGTTTTTTCTATGACAAAAATGTCATATGAATTGTCACCGGAATTATGAACACATGCCAAATATCAAATCATTTGGACGTCTGGAAGGATAAAAAAGTCATAAGTCTAGTTCGTGCTTATCATAGTTTATGAAACTAGAAAACTTTAAGGAAAATCAGACGACATTTTGTTGATTTTTTCGTTGATGGAAATTGGCATGTAGGAGCATGTAGAAAGAAAAATTGATTTCAAGACCAGAAAAAAAAGCTATAAGTCAGAAACACGATATCGACGTTTTATAAAAATAAATACAAACAATTATTTCAAAATGCTGCCGGGAGAAAAAAATGCTCATGGCTACTTTTATGGGATTTGGCATACACATTACAAACTTTATTCTTGGGCCATATTAAAAAACCCATGAGCCGGAATTATGTAAATAATATCAAATAGACATAATTTATTAGTAGAAATAATTTTTTAGAGTGAAATAAAATTGTTATGGGCATTACTGTGACAAACTGTAGAGTGAATCAAAATGAGCAAGTTATCCTCATAAACTCTATAGGAATTGAAATTTGAGTATCAAAATGGTTCGTCTTGCTCACTGTTTTTTCTGTAATTTTTGATGAAAAAATAAAATTAAACACAAAAACACGCAAAATTGTGAAATGGGGATGCAGTTTAGGGGTTGAAACCTTTTTTTGCGATTTTTGGCTAAACGTGAACTTCTAGCGAAAAATGTTCAATACATAAGTTGTAGATAACAAAAAAAAACTAAAACTTTTGTATTCAATATTTTTAGAGATAACCTGAAATTAACCGCCAAACTGGCGAAAAATATGACTTTTCTGGTGTTGAATAAGCATGATTTTCTCGCAATTCAGAAGACGACTGGTTTTCGAGTCATGTACATTTTTCGTAAAAAACACCATTACCTTCCACGAACAATTGTGGTGGTTTTTGGATTTTGAAGGTAGATAAGTGATCATATTAATTGTTTAAATGTCTACTTTGAAATGTTCAACAAGTATTCGATACCAAAAAAGACATATTTTTACAAATTTTCATCTGAATTAAATCATTCATATTCAAGGAAAAAATGAAATGCGGAAAAATCGAGTTTTAGATATTGTGACGGTTAATTTGAGGTTATGTCAAGTATTGAGTAAAAAAGATTTTTTCATTATCTACAACATTTTCAGCTAGGAAGTCACGTTTAGCCGCAAATCACAAAAAACTGTTTTGAACCCCTAAACTTCATCCCCATTTCACCATTTTGCGCGTTTTCGTGTTCAATTTTATTTTTTCCTCAAAGTTAGAACCTCAAAAACATTTTCCATCCTGTCCTTGCCTGCTGCTATTTTTTTTACAAAAATTATAGTTACTAGCCCATTACTATTTCAACTGATTTTTCCGATTTCATTTTCCGCAATTTCATTTCAAAAAGCGGGAGGTAAAGGGTGCAATTATTTCAAATCAATCGTTTTAGACAATTTCTTGGGATTTTTCCGAATTTATTTTGGCGATATTTTTTTCAAATCAAATTATTCAATGGTCCCATGTTTTTTACTATTTTCACAGATTTTTCTACATTTATTTCCGCGAGTTTTTGCAATATTTTTGGGGGGAGGAGAGGGATTTCAATCTTCTCCATCGATATTAATTTTTCCGCCGTAATCCCAGCCTTCGGCAGGGGCAGTGTGGTGATTTTTTTTGAATTTATTGTTATGTCATTGGTTCTCAATACATGTGTAAAATTGCAGCTCAATGGGATGTCAGCAAGTGTTCGAAATATGGCTAAAAATTGCAGATCAATGTCAGCAATTGAAAGTGCAGACCGAATGACGGAACGACAAAACGACATACGAACAGAGTGGGAGAAATAAAATCTTATAAACATATTAGGAAGGTATATTGTCTCTTTTTCCATTTCACACACATTTACCTCGAATTTTTTTGCAATTTTTCTATATTAAAGAAACTTCTGATGAATTATTTTATCATGCTACCAATTTGCAATACCTATAAACATATATTCTTTTTGAAGCATATGAGAAAACCGTTGAAATTTCTGTATGTAGCATTGAGCATTTAGAACAGAAATCAATTTCAATCAAATTTATTCAGAACCTTAAGATCCCAACGCATAAATCAAATATTCATTATTATTACTTACTTCACGTATTTGACAAAATTTTACGAATTTTAGAGGATTATATTGGAAATTTTTGACTGGCAGGTCACATGGTATGTGACCCAAGTCGGGTAGGCCTTTTTTCAACTCATCTAAAGCAAATTTTAATGCGCAAGACAAATTTCAAAATATATTATAATTGTTTTTCCTTCATTTTGATGGACACTGTATAACAGTAACCATATTCAGTTCGCGGTGGAAAATGTAATATGGGTCCACCAGCAATATGAAATGACGTTCAAAAATAATTTGGTAGAAGCCTTCAAGTTTTCCTAATCAAAGATGAAACAGATGATCAAAATCAAATAAGAACTTTTCCTGTATTTTACTTAGTTTTAGATTCCTGTAGGAAAATTAAATTTATCGAACATTTCTATATGCCATTTCTTCAAATGAAACCAATATTACCCGACCTTGGCAACCTTGCATAAAGAAAGCTGTGGCGAGCATTACACAAACGCCCTCACGATGATTCTTCGTCTTCACATAGATAGCTGTGGAAAATCAGATTTTCGAATAGAAACAATTGTTTGTTTTGACACTTGTTCGGGCGCGTCGGTCGGTGAAATATGTATTACTGTATTGAAAATATCGGGTTGTTGTGTTCGAAATCGGTTGAAGGAGTGAAAGTGTTTTTTATTTTTGTAAGAATGGTGTGGACAAACAGGCAAGAGTGACAAAGTCAATGGTAAGTTCTATACCTATGGCTGTGATTTGCCTAGCTCTGTTGATTCTGGTTTTGACAGATAATGGTTGAGATACCTGGCAATGTATTTCTGAAATACATGTTATATTCGTGAATAATCGTCTGTAGTAAGAGATCACTGTATTAGGCCCATTTAATATAGAAAAAGGGTATTTTTCAAGTATATTTCATATATTATATTTCTAATTGAGTTCCGCACATTCGAAGATAAATCATTATTTTTTATTGCCTGTTTCTACACTACGCTACACTACGTGGGTGACAGACACAGTGTTCATTTGGTCAAAGCGATGCAAACGTTATATTTGACACGAGCTACCTTATGAACAAGCCAAGATATAAAAGTATGGTAAAAACTGGCTAAAATTACCGCTTTTATGGTACAGTTCTACCAACATGGAAAAATTGCATTTTACCACTGTACAATTCAAAATGATACTATCATTAATATCATTCGATGATAATATGTTCCTGACAGTCAAATAGTATATTATGATCAAACTGCCTTGAGGTGTAATAACAGAATGAGAGCTGAAAGACATACTTGTCCATAAAGTAAGCCCCCCATTTAAACTTTTGAACGGAGTGGAATTTTCTTTTGAATTTTTTTTGGTGAAATGGTATGTTATAAGCTACTTTTTGACAGTAATAAAAAATGTCTACCCTTCAAAATGGCGACCAGGCGCCATGTTGAAAAAAAAAATTAAATGGCATGGGGGGTCGAGTGATACCTCATTCGAATTTTCTTTTGATTTTCTAGATGCCTGCAAAATTTCAGACAAAAATATTCATCCAAAACAATATGGCAGCAAATTATGTTAGAACTTTTATACGCGATTTATTTGAATAAATGGCTTTAAACGAGCTCATTGAAATGAAAAAATATTTTTTGATATCTCTAAATGTTCTCTGTCCCTCAGAATCGCATATGAGACATGATTTCTGAGATTTTCTGAGATTAATAAAACGAGGTATTACACTACTTATCTACTTTTTTTTTATGTAGGAATAAATCTCGAAGTCGTCTCCACAAAAAAAAAAAATTGTGGAGATGACTTCGAGATTTATTCCTACATAAAAACTATCCACTCCACTTTGAGATATGGACTTTTTCAAAAATTTACTTATCTACTTATTTGAATTTTTTTCTAATATGGTACCCATCTGCCATTTTGAGTGACAAGGAGCTCTTGCAGAAACGAAAACATATCTTATCATTGCACTGAAGCTCTTTGATAGCCATTTATACGAAAGGATCCTCTTGTGAGAGTTCTGAAATAATGTACCGCCATTTTGTTTTGGACCAATATTTTTGTTTGAAAAATATTTCAAAATGGCGCCTGGCAAGTAGCTTATGAACTACCAAAAAAAATTTCAGGGAAAAATTCCACTCCGTGCAAAAGTTAACAAGGGTAAGGGGGTGACTTCATGGGCAGAGTATTTGAGTGAGTAGGAAAGTATTGGAGAAAACTTATCCATTAATACTTATGAGCCTGTGGCTCATGCATGGTCGAATAATTTGGTCTAACTACGTTGAAGTGACGTGATTTTTATTGGTCTGTTCAGAATTGTATAAGAGAAACCAACATATATGACATCACTTCAAGGCAGTTCGATGAAACCGTGAGCCAAAGGCATTATGATACCTGAATACAGAAACGTAGAACTGGCTCAAGGGTAGTTGGGCTTTACCGACCCTTAAATTTTTAAATTTATCAGGTGATTCAATAGAAATAAGCAAAATAAAATGCCAGAATATGGTTTTTTATTGAAATCACCATATTATATCTCAAATTTTAAAAGTTTAAATTTTTCGATTTTTTGTTATTTTATTGAATGGTTATATTCAAATGGATGTCCCACATACTTTCTATGACTAATACTAATACTATCTGCACAAAACTTAAATATTGAAACAGAAATTATAAGTTTTGCTTGAACTTTGTTATGTTTTTCTTGACAAATGCTCTGTGAGCGGACTCCACAATTGTTTGAGGGGATCATTCGCTTTGATATCTATCCAGAAAAAGGTACACAAAAACAGCTTCATGTCATGATCCTGCTATGGAAATGAGTATTTATGATTTTTTCTCACATGATTTTTGAAAAGCCAACCTTCAAATCAATTTTAATGTTGAAAGTACTTAATTGTATGTGGTGAGTGTGTGGAAAATACTAAAGTTAGATCAGTTAAAGAAATGAGTGATTCTGTTACAAAAATATTGCGAAAAAAACGACTATGAAAACATGAAAGACAGTCCAGAGTCAGAATTTATATTCTGTTATGTTTTGCAACTGTCATTTACCGATTTGTAATGAATAATTGAATAACCTCTGCTGATAGAGTATAAAAAAGTACAATTGCAATTGTGCTAAAAAAGAATGGTCTGACAGTGCCTGTTTTGTGCACACTTGAAGTAGGTATATACAGCTAAATACTTGGAACCATATGGAAAACTTTTTTATTAATGATTTCACAAAAAAATTATTCGAGGTAAAAGTTGGTGGTCATCGAGAAACTCATAATGGATTATCGACAAATAGGTTCTTGGTTTCTGAGTTTTTTTTTTCGAAAAGTCATCAAGAATAAAGTCCCTCTGTTTTTCAAAATATAGAAAAAATTCAATGGGAATATTTTATTGCCATATCATGAATCATTCAGATTCAGATTTCCATCAATGTACCAAGATATCGTGCAACAACATTTAGGGAAAAAAAAAAACAAAAAATTTCAAATTTCAATTTCAAAAACTAAAAGACATCTTATCGAAAATGGTTTGGAGAATGGGAAGATGACGGGAAGATGAGGGTGTAAATGAAAAAAAAAAAAATATGATGAATCAGTTTCATCAGATGGCAACGAAATATTTCTAATGAATGTTTTCCATACTTGGAAAAATAAAGGTACTTTAAAAAATAAGGTAGTCAAGAATTGAAGAAAACAACGCAAACATAAGTATTTCGGTTTTTCCGTTTTTTTTTCCGTTACCAATAATCTGATCGGCTCGTATCTACTATCTCTCGTTTTGTTCGTATCTCAATTCTCTACAATTATTTTATTCATGGAAATGCGATGGCTGTATTGTTTTTGATTTTATAAGCAAAAAGCTAAAATCATCTTTTTTTGTAATTATTTGTTCATAACGAATTATTCAATGATGATAACAGTGTCTCTTGGCATAGTCGGTTTTCTAATATTTTTATCACGGAATCACCCATTTTATATCCTATTGACTGTTTCCCTGCTGCACACAATTGAGTACTTTCATTATCAAAATGAATGTTGAAGGCTGGTTTTCTAGCAGTAAAAGTAAAAAAATCATATGCTTCATTCCATAGCAATGTTCGTGGGATGAAGGTCCCATTAAATATTTTTGGTGCCCGTTCACAGAGCTTTTGTCAAGAAAAATAAAAGAAAAATTTAAAGGAAATTTCAGTGAGTTGGTTCAGTAACCAACTACCTATAAACACACTTTTTTTGCGTGAACTAATAATTACGGCCAATTTCACCAGGACCCATAAACCCATAAGATCGGTGTGGGGTCCTCTTATAGTTGAGGAGTTGAAAATAAAAAAGCCAGATCATTTAGTCCGTTCTAAAACTTAAAACATGCTACTAGTGAAATTTTTGAGTAGAATAAAGTCTTTTTTTACGACTACATAGGAAAGTACGTATATCGCACTGTACATTGTCACGAATCGTGGCTTATATCCACACGCGTGCGGAAACTACTCTCCGCTGATGTGCAGATGAAATGTCAAATGTATGGAACTGAACCCATGACCTTTCTATGAGCAGTAGCACGCTCTACCATTTGAGCCAATCAGGCTTCTATATATTTGTTGGACATGTCTGATAAAAAAATGTTTGGTATTTGTAATAATTGATATTGAAGTGTGTCAAATTATTATATTGATATCGTAGGAATTGCCATGAAGAAAATATTTTGTATTTATTGAAAATGAATTAGGTAAGTCGGTTGAGATGGTTTTCAGTCATACTCTGAAATTTTCTTGCACACATAGGCCAGTAGATACAGACAATCACTTCACAATCAATTCACAATAATTCCAAAAGATTTCAAACTTCAATAGAAGGTCGAGAAAGATTTAAAAACAAACTATGAAACTTTGCAACCTGTTCCGAAGTCGGCAACATTGTCGAAATTGCAATTAATTAACTTGAATTATGCTGTGTACTCGTTGAAGAAACTTCCGAAAGTTCTGCAAACTTGAAGTGGTATTGAATATATTATTTCATATCACGAATCAAGTTTGCAACCAATTTAAGTTCACGGAATTTTTTTTAAAATTAAAAGTCAATTATTTTCTTTGATATACAACAAGAAGAAATTCGAAAAGTTCTGCATACTCGACAGATACATCAAAAAAATATTCCGAACAGTTACAGATTTGTAACCTTTTACGTTGACCGGAAGCATATAAGCAGAACGTACCACGTTTCAGTCAGCGGCAGATTTACTGGCTCTCTGATTGGTTGTGACCAAACATAGGTGCATTTTGCCCATCCAGACTGAAACGTGGTGCATTTTGCACTGTCGTGAATTAGTTTTTTGCTCGCAATTGACACACAAACCTAACCTGAGCAAGCTAACTTGGCTTGCGAGTCGAAAATCAGTGAATTAGTTTTTCACTTGCGATTTACACACAACTAACCTAGCTTGCCTTTTCACCACAGGGAATTTTTTCGAATAAATTTCCGGGCGACCAAGTGCACCACATTTTAGTCTGGATGGCAAAGTGCACCTGTCTTTGGTCCCAACCACTCAGAGAGCTAGAATATCTACCATTGACTGAAACGTGGTACGTTTTGCTTATATGCTGACCGGAACATCTTTATTTATATATTTTTTTAATTCGTGGTAATTTTTTGATCAAGGTGGTCTCGAAATAAATACAAAAGTTTTCAAACTTTGTTGGGAATTTTGAAAATATCTATTCTAATGCATTTACAAATTTGCAACTCTTTACACGTTCCGGAACTTGATGAATTTCTTAAAAATCTAAACTTTTAAAAATTGAATGAAAAAATATATAAATGAACACGTTCTGGTCGACGTGAAGGGCTTAAAATCTGTACAATTGCTCGAAATATTTTTTCGATGTATCTGCCAAGTTTGCAGTACTTTTGGAATTTTTTCGTTTGTGGTGTATCAAAGAAAAACATTATTATTTAATGAAAATAAATGTTCCGTACACTTAACACTAAAAGATTGCAAAACTTTTGTAATTTTGTTAGTATACAGCGAAATTCAAGTTAATTGCCATGTTCCGGACTTCGGAACAGGTTGCAAACTGAGATTTCTTGATGAACCATTCACTTGTCCAAAGTTTGAAACATTCCGGAATTATTGGTGAATTTTCGATTTTTAATGTCTATTTCTACAGGCCTAACATGCCAAAACCATTGATATTGATTGATTATCGCGTGGTCGAAGGAAAAATAGTGTACATCACTTGTGCGAAGGTAATTATTTTTCACAGTAATATTCTATATCCACACGATGTCCGGAGAAATGTCACATTGTGCATGTAACTGGTTTTCTATATTCGCATATTTAATGGGGAGCACTGATGTGATGAGCTAGAATCCAAAAACCTTACTGCATTTAATCACAAACAAAGTTCTGCTTCCAAAGCGATGACACGATACCTTCACCAAAATACCGACAAACGGTTCAGCTTCCAAAAGATGATACTGTACCTCCACCAAAACATTGAAAACTATGGTGCATACACCAAAAAATATAAAATAATGTATATCTTTTTGACCACGAATTATATTGGCAGCTGTTTCAATACGAACTCGTAGGGTATGTATCAATGACTTCATCGACTTCTCGATTGTGCACTTCGTTTTTTACATGATATCAAAACATCTGATGGATTTAAGTACAGAAAACGGGGCTGCCAGAGATTTGATCCACTTCTTACTATCCACCAACCGGAAAAACATGCAAATGTTCTCTGACAGGTCGGAAAAGTGAATGAGTTGCAACCACACATTATCTGCCGAACAGCCAAAGGTATGTTCTCGAGCAGTATTGTTGAGTCATTAGTGAAAAAGGCAAGGAACAGTTGACCATTTAAACGAGGTGGTATAAAAAATGGACAGATCAGTTGACCATTCCTAATTCCAGCCTAACATTTATACTAAAGCGCTCTTGAAATGTTTGCTTCGAACAGCATGAGGGTGCAAAGCAAACAAGACGTGAACATTGTGAAAATTGAACACAACAAGCTCGGGATGGCATTATGCTGATCTAACAGCCATTTGAAACATGCTTCTCTTTAGGGATAGTATCGTGCACAAGTGCTTGCACACGTTGCATTTGGTGGGAATGCAAGTGTTCCTCTCACGGGACTTCGCCAACAAAGTTGTGTTACACGTATAACAATGGAGCAATGCAGCAGTGCAACGAGTGCTAAGAGTAGGATCACTCTCCACCAGTTGTGAAATTTTCTCCTTCCCATGTAAAAAATGGCTACCTGGTGCATCCTCGTGGCCCTATTAGGGTTATGCTGTGCCAGTATCCATGAAACGCTGTTGACCAATACAATCGTGTGAGGTGAGGAAATAATTCTACACGGAAATTGTATACAGTCTGACCACCCGTGCTGCATTACGACCATGAATCAGAAACATTTTTGCATATTCTCTGTCCATGAACTGTTGCGCCATAATTGCACTGACAAAGAATACTAACCATCATCAATATTTCACACAGCAGTTACCACTCACTAACAGAAACACTATGACCCTTCACATCGGATTCATGTCATGCATTACATGACATATATCTTTCTCTTTCCTTCTCTGGCTTCCGTTTTTGCTCCGTTACATATCACCATCACCACATAAAACAGCAAGCAACGTGAACGCGCAAAAACTGGAGATAACGCTCCCTTCGTTCTTCATTGGTCTGTGCAAAATGTCCAGCAAGTGTCCGATCACTGACCCGTTTCCGCATTTACTCAAAAAAAAATACTTTGTGACTCAACTGTTGATACTTTTGATACTTGTGGTATTGATGTTCGTCAGGTCGCATTGTTTATTTCATTTAAAACATCTTGAATATTCATAAAAAATAGTTGATAGTTGTTGATACCTGTCCTTGAATGAGACGTTTGTAATCAATATTTGATTCAATTTTTTGTGTGATTGATGACTTGTTTATTTTGTGGAAATTCATGATCACTTTGATGAAACGAAAGAACACTCTTTTGTCTTATTATATGTATGAAAAGTATAAAAGTTTTTATACTTGATAATGGGATAAAACCCGAAACCGGTCGTAACAATAAAAAATCTAGTGGAAATAAGACAAAAGAGTGTTCTTTCGTTTCATCAAAGTAATATTTGATTCGTTGTATTTATTGAATAAAACCAGTTAAAAATACTGCTTTTGTACAACTGTCGAAAAAAATGGACATTTCTGCATCTCTATTGTAAATGTTTACTTTTTTTACTGCCAAAATAAACATGAAATATTACTTTTTGAAGGATTTATTTTTAACAGAGTAAATTATTAATTGATTATTCATCTTAAAACGATTTCATTTAATGGAATAATAATTGATAGTGAAGTTTGAACAATTACATGCCACATAAATTCCCGGAGATGTTTCATGTTGTTCCTGATCAGAAACGTTAGATATTTCTTGAAGAGTTGATTCCACAATTTTATCAGATATTTTAATTTTTTTTGAAGATGGATAATTCAATATTTTGTTGGAAATCTCAATTTTGTTATTCAAACTTTCTTTTATATATGCTTCTGCTACGAAGGCAGATTTCCAGCCACCGTGACGTTTTATGGATGCAATGTTGTCCCCTGCATTGGCCAGAAGAGTTACAGAATTTCTCCCGATACAGTGACATTTCATTTATCCCCACATGTTAGTGTTTCGAATATTACAAAAGTGATCTGTTACTTTTTATACGAGGCGACAATAGTGGTCTAAACTTGCGGTATATCTCAATATAAACAAAAATTCAAACAGTAAACGTTCTTGCGCAATAGGTCTTCGTATCAGATATTGTAACAACCAATATAGATCCAGCATCTTCAATGGCATCAATAGTTATACGGTGAGATGCACCACTGATACCCAAAATTAGGACAACCAACGAATAAAAAATATTGAAATTACTACTAACATAACAAAATAATGATTATAACTGTACCTTATGAATTAAATTTGTTTTGTTATCAGCCTCTTGATAAAACTTTAGATTTCATTCCTCTGTACCCGATGCTTTTGTTCTTAATAAGCGGAAAAACATTAAATAATTTTTTCAAGACAACAGTCGTTTAAAATCGATAACTTATCGGGACAAAAAACCACTTCATGATGTATTAGAAGTATTCATTCTGAATATATTTCAGACGATGTAAATTCACATTCTCAGTTGTACAAAAAATGTTTGTACGTAGTGTATAGAATTGTTGATTTCATGGCACACTCGAGAGAATTTTTGGCCCCAATCTGCGGTCTCGGCCAAAAATTAAGACTCTCATGTGCCTTTAAAAAAATACTCATTTACACATTTATTACAAAAAGCTGGTTCAGTAGGATAAATAGTTGAAAAAAATTATTGAACTTATTTTTTCAGTTAACCAGTTGTCGTCCTCTTACGAACGGAAGCCTTCAAAAGTCGAGTCTTGTGCGAGCCGAGAATTAACGAGGTCTTACTTTTAAACGTGCTATTCCTAGCACTATCTCGGGTCATCAGAATAAAAATCTGTAGTCGATAAGATTTGAACCTATCCAACCAACAGGATCAATGGCTTTGAACGCGACAGTCTCAACCACATAGTGTATTATAATAATTATAATAAAAATCTGTAGTCGATAGGATTTGAACCTACCCGACCAACACGATCAATGGCTTCGAAAGCGACAGTCTCAACCACATAGTGTATTATATTATTATTTTTGTATGGCAAAAACAATCACTATTGCTTCCTTTTCAATTTGGTCGTATTTTTGCCCGAAGGAATTCAAACTTCTCCACGCAAACGCCACTGGATGACAAATCTAAAATGTTTTTACTGCAGTAAAAAGGAAATCAGGTTGAGAAGGGAGAATATCAAAAAATTATAAAAGTGAGCACAGTGTCAAGACTGTCACTGAAGAACAGAATGACATAGCTTCAGCTCTAAATTACCTGATACAACTCTTCGTGCCCACCACGCCAGATAGATTGGGACACAGTTGAGAGAGTTATAAAATATCTCAAAGTAACAAAAAATTTCATACTAAATATGAAAGTCTCAGATTCAGATAGGAAGTCTATAAGTGGATTCATATTTTTTCTTTCCATTTTTTTTTTTGAGAGAACCCTGGTACTTGGACCAGTAAGAAACAAACAACGGTAGCATTGTCCAAGACGGAAGCCGTATATATTTGAGCGGCTTTAGCAAGTCGAGAACTAGTTTGGTTGAGACGAATCTTCTCTGGTTATGGTTTGATGTAAGATATCATCATCTACAAAATCTGATTGCCAGTGGAATTATAAATTTCAAATATTGTCCTTTTTCCGTTATGATTGCCTGACAAAACCTCTTTCCAAAGAAACGATTCTGGAGTTCAGGAAATGTTTGAAGATTATTCAAGGAGGATCTATCGAGTGGGGGTGTTGGTGTTCCTTAGAACACATGGTTCATTTTATTGAGAACGCTCTGAAAAGGTATTATAAAAAAATAGTTGATAGTTGTTGATACCTATGTCATTAAATAAGTCGTTTGTAAAATATAATTAAGTCGTTGTATTTAATGAATGGAACCACTTAAGAATATTATTTTGAGTAAAACCCAATATGTAGTGTTTTGTGTGTGGACCTATCTTCAGCAACTAGTTTCCTTTCTCTACCAGTTTGGATAATATGGAGGTTCGTTTGATTCCATTTTGACGTGACAATGAGTTCCTATGCCATCAACTTGCAACTCATACTTCAGATGTACACCTCTCACTCTGTACACCTATTCCATCAATCGTTCGAAATTACAATATTTTCTATTCGGCAGTTCCAGTATTAGTTCAGCTGAGTTTGGCCGATAGCGGTTCTCGAAATTTCCCAACAAAATAAAAAAAATATAATTTTTTTTCGCATTTTCACACCTGCCATTCGTTATAGATTACACTCTGTATACCTTCATCCGAGAGGATAGCTCGAACGATAGAGCGCGTGTGTTATCGATTTCTCGAGCCAAGCAACGCTATGCGAAGTTATGGTTTGGATGGCTGACTTACGGACGACCTCCTTTCGAGATCTATTCTCCTTAGATCGGGCTAGGAATCGTACGTTAAAAGGTAAGACCTCGTTAATCCTTATCTCGCACAAGTTTCGACTTTTGAGGGCTGCCGTTCGTAGAAGGGCGACAGCAGGTTAACTAAAAAAAAAAAAACAGCAAAAAAAAATGTAAATAAAAAACATTTTTCAAGGATTCATTCTCGAGTTCTACAGAAACGTCTAATTTAGCGTTCACCATGCATCACCCTTTATATCGCGACGTTCTTTGGCGACAACCGTGTAACGTCAACATGAATAATTATGGAGAGGTGGATTTCCACCTCCTTTGTGCGGTTTTCAGGAAGAAAATGGGCTTCCGTCCAGCAGCAGTCGCCTAGTCAGCGCTATTGTCACACGGCCAACTGTTATTATAAAGGGATTACCACAATATGTAATTACTCCGACTCCTGGCAAGGCTCCGGGTCTGGTATGATGCTTCACTCCGGAGAATGGATTAATTTTTTATTGGGAACGGTTCATGAGCTGAATTCGAAACAGTGTTACAAAGTTTATACCGTCGACCACGATTAGCGTCTAAACATAATATAGTACAGTCAAATTATACTCAAAAATCGATCTTACGTACATGAAATCAGGTATAGAAGCGATTTCTTCACACAATGTTTGAGATGATGTGGGGGTACTCAGATCATGTTTTAGATCTCTGGAACTCAACTTCTCGGCCCAAAAAATGCCACTTTTTGCACTTTTTTCAGATTTCGACCATTTTGACCATGAAGGAGTGGTTTTTCAACCATGACATTGATCACTAGTTTTACACTACATGGAATTTGCTAAACTTTGAGATTTTTTTTGAGTCTGTAGACTACATATTATCCGAGACACAGCTATTCAAGATAGACTACCACAGTCCTTGTTGAAAGCAAGTGTATTGTGTGTTGTCTAGATGCCAATCTCGGCTAGTGCTAGCTTGGAGTGCACGCCGGCCACCCCAGGTGGTGCTGTAGGTTTTCCGGCCTTTCCTGTAGCTGAAAAGTGAATACGCCACCAAAAATCAGTAAGTCGCCCCGGAGCGCCACGGCAAATAATAATAATAGCCGTCCTCTACCCGCACAGGCCATGCCTTTGAGTACACTCTACGAGTGTTTATGAGGGAGTATTATTATATTATTATTATTATTATTATTATCTGCTCCTGGTCATGGGATTTTGCACATATACATTTTGTCTGTATGGATTCTCTGGACCAAGTCTGCCATCGTTCTCTTCTGTGACTTTTTTGTTTAGGGGGCGTTTTTCAAAAAAAAAAAATTGATTTTTTTTTCATATGTTTTCCTCGTGATTCCTAACTACAGTATGAAACTTCAGATGGTGATTCATTAGGTCGTTTGAAGAAAAAAGTTCCTATGAGCATATGCCCGGATTTGCTTCGTTTCTGAGATACAGGGCGTTGAAGTTTTTTTAAACACCCCCGAAACAAAAAAGTCACAGAGGAAAACGGTGGCAGACTTGGTTCGAAGAATCCATACTGGAAGTTTGGAGAGAGTAAGTATCCATCAGTAAAATTTTTGCCGATGGGCATAACTATTATGTGCTTATTCTGGGTTTCGATGTTCAATAGATGGAAACTGTCAGTTCTGACAATAAAATTGGTTATTAAATTAACTTAAGAGCAATGTTGCCATTTTGCATTTTTTTTTAAATAATTGATAAGAACATATTACATAAGGCATCTTATTCTAGATTGAAAAAAAAAAAATGAGAATGTACTACTGACATTACTCATTTCTGAGCATTTGAACTAATTCTAATACTCTTTCAGGAATAGCCCAAAGGACCCCGTACCTTCCTTATGGAAAATAGCTTTCGGGTAAATTCCCTGAATTTTTGCTATGTTGTAGATTTTGACCTTCCCGGCGAAAAAAATCTGCCGACTAGTTTTCGAGATACAGGGTGTCAAAGATGAAAAGTGAAGCTTTTTGATAAGAATTTTTAACAATTCCGTGAATTGACAAAACGCCAATTTTTTCTGCGAATAGCATGTCTCAATGATGGTACAATGTCATCTTGATCTCGTATTCATTACACTTTTTCGTTTTGTGCTCTACAACAAGGTGAACAAACAAAAATTCATTTTGATTAATCTTTAATCAGCCAGCGTGAGTTTTTTGATGAGAATTGAATAATCAATTTAGCCAATCTCGACCAAAGTTAAGTGACATTACTTTTTTTATACAGGGTGGTTTGAGAATAGGGGTACGCCAACCCCTATTTTTTAGTTCGGATAAGGGAGAGCATGTCATATATATTTCAAACATTATCCACTGTTGATAACGTCAGACAGTCATTTCATGTATACAGGGCGAGTAAAAAGATGCAGTCCAAATTTCTTAGAAAAATGCCCCTATTTTCAATAAATACCATGTATTTCGAAAAAGAATCGATTAATTCTCATGAAATTTTTGATATATTGTATGGTTTGAGGATTCCGAGATATTGCCATCGATATAAGCATAGGTTGCCGGACTCTTTTGTCGGCTACACATCTTTGAATGTTCGGATTTTATTGATACCCCATATACTCCATCGAAGACTAAAATGAGCTCTATTTTTGAGCAATTCTTATTGAGAAATATTCGGACTAGATTACTAGAGCGGTACTCATTGTAAAAATGCAATACCTTGTATAAAATTTGAATGAAATCTTTCATCTTAAAGATCTGTTAGTTTAAAAAAAACTGGAAAAAAATTAATAAAAGCTTGTCTTTAAAAGTTTTTTATTTATATTGATTCATATTTTTGTGTTAAATATATTCCAATACATTTCAGAATCAGTTCATTGAATAAATGTCCAAAAAAACAAATTAAGCTCTTAAAGATGTCATTTTCTTTGGCGAAACCCGTCGAGTGAAATTTAAGTTTTGGTATTCAGGGTGATTTCTGTTTTTTCAAATAATGATTTCCAACATATTATTTTTTTTTGATAATTATGGAATAGAGCCAAAATCACAATTTTCAAGACAGTTAACAAAATGGTAATTGAAAACTCCTAACCTGTAACAATAATGTTTGCACTGACCAGGCTTTTCTGACAAATTTTCTTTTCAAATCTGTTTGAATATTTTAAAAAGTATACATGAAACCATTCGTTGAAAAGTAAGGGGTACCTGTTCCCTAGCTCGAAGACCTACCTCTGTGCATTAATCAGAAAAAGAGCTTCAAGATCTGTAGTGTCTCCGAAGTTACAAAAGTGGGAGGATTAATTAGTTTTCGGTTATTTATTGCTCCAAAATCTTTATCAAAACCAAAGGAGTGATTGTGAGGTACCGAAAATGATCCTAATTATGTTGAAGCTGCAGCAGAGATGGCAATTTTGCTGGTATTACCGAAGAAATCTGAAACAACGATTTCCATATTTACACCAGTATCGATAAGAAATCTCACATTCACACTTGTGCAAATATGGACGTCATTTTGACATTCCAAATGTAAACAAAAAGTCATTATTAAACGAAAGTCACAAGAAGATATTACTTTCAATTTTGAAAACACATAATTCATGAAATAAACTTTCTAGTGCAGTTTTTATGTCGTTATTAAACACGAATGAATGCCATGAATTCAGTTTCTTTATGATGCCTCTATGTATTTCCGAGAGGAACAAGATTGCGGAAGTTTGAAAAGCTCTCGACGGGCAACGTACTGTCCAATATATGAGCGGAAAAATCAAACTTTTCGCATATACTACCGACCATAACCACAAAGTTTAATGTGGGATACCACATAAATATGGTCGGAATATTATGTTGTGTAAGTTTCGAGCTTGTTAACAAATATTCACTGTGTTTGTGAGGCGGAAGTTTCAACAAAAGATCTCCACAGTATGTTCGGCTTAAACTGCGAAGTCATTAAATTACTTTTGAAATGGTTTATTCGGATGATGCTTCCACATGAGATGCGATGAGCATACATGTTGAAGGGTATTATTTTTGAAACTGAATTAGGTAGTGCTTTAAAACTAAATGAGTATATGCGGATGGTTTGAAAAATATACCGAAATGTAGGTATTTAAAATTGTCTGATAACGATACAAATTGAAATTGAGTACGACAAATATTCGTATAAATAATATTTATCAATGAACTTTCGAACTAGAACTAGTAGAACGTTTGAAAGTTTAAATATATTCTCAATATTCAGTTTATAATTCAAAGCTTCTTTTTTTTACGTTCATTTTATTTTGACATACAAACATCGATCGATTTTCAGAATTTTCAAAATACTTTCACCTTGCCAGGCACTCAGACTGTGTTGCTGTACAAAACACAAAGCTCTCAAGGTGTTTCTAAGCAGTTTTCTTGCAAGCAAGGTGAAAGTATTTTTTGAAAATTCTGCATTTCGTCGGGATATTATTACTGATAATTTGTTAGAAGTAATTTAAAGCAAAAGTTTTATATATTTCTTTTCAACCAATTAGAAGGCTCCTTTTTGTTTACGTTGCTTATAGCAACGGGGGATTATCGCGATAATTTTGTTAGTTCCTATTAACTAAATGGAATTAATAAGTGATTATTTGAACTGTCAAAACTATAAGGTTCACCGCGTTGATTCTATTGAACTGGCTCATACAGTGCGGCTTTTAATAGTCCCCCCCCTGTTAACTTTTGAACGGTCTGACGTAGACACATGAAAAAAAAAAACGTTTGAGGGTTTTCACTAATACTACTTTTTGAAATAAAAAATATGGTGATTGCTCAATAGGGAGCACGGGGAGGCCCATCAATTCAAAATTTTTAAATGGTATGGGGGGTCACATCGTTACAAAGATGATTCAATTGTCTTTACAACCATCTGAATATTTTTGGATTTTTGGATTTTGGATAAAATCATCCGTCCTACGGACTCGTGATTTTATCAATCGATTTGTTTTCATGTAGGTAATATCAGATGTTATGGTTGAAAACAAATTAATATTTTGATGTTCTTCAAAAAAAATCTCCCGGGTACGACTAAAAAACTGATTGTTACTTGTTGGTCTGTCTCACCTGTCTCTTCGACATGACTTGGCATTTGAAATAAAATCAAGTCGTAGTAGTATACCTGAGTGTTAAATTTCACCCATAAAAAAATGACATCTACGCAGAACAGATCGTAGTATTCAACTTCTCGTCATATTGAAAGCAACTCCAATTTATGAATTTTCTTACCGAATCTCCCACGCAGCAGAAATAATTCCCGATAATTTTTTTCACGGTTTCACTCATGTTTTTGTTGAAAGAAAATTTCCCTGGTCTTCGACTCGGAATGATTTTTTATCAACAAAAACATTCGGCACTTTGAAAAAAATTATCGGTAATAATTCTGCTGCTAGGGAAATGTCTGGTGAACAAATAATCAAGCCTAATTATATTCGTGAAATATTTTTTTTGATATAATTCTACTTAGATTAGCAATTGTCTTTGTTACTATTAAGAAATTCCCCTCGTGGACTTCGTCCACTCGTGAGATTTTTATAGCAACAAAGATTCGTGCATCTGTTACAATTATCAAAAAATTACCCCCACTTGTGTAATTACTGATGAATATATAAATAATGGAAAAATATCATTACTTTTGTTATTATATGTATCCCTCAATTTCTGATGCTGGTAAAAATTTCACTACGTTATATGAAGGCATACTCTCGGGTTACTACAAAAACAGGATAACTCCATCTTTTGACATTTGTTTTATTTGTTATATGTTTTCGAATTTTCATTCCAATTTAAAATTTCAAAAACAGTTTCTTCTGAGAACTTGAAAAATGTGAGTTATCTTGTTTTTGCAGTAACCCGACGCTCTTTTCATTAGTCTTTTTAGACATGAGAGGTTCGGATATTCTTGAAATTATTAGATTATACGTCGATCCAATCAAATAACCTCGATGAGCTCTGAATAAGAAACTGTGGAATTCTGCCAGAGGCAGTCTTGACAGGAGGTGTTTACCGCAAAGTTTCCTGCCCGCAGTTTAGCATTCACGAGTTCCTTCAAACTCGCAGGAATACGCCTTGAGAACCGAAAGCGTAATCAGATTCGGAAGCCGTACGATGTCGGTATCCGTACGATGTCGGTATCTTAATTGGCTCTATTACTCTACATTCATGTGAAATCTTATAATCAGGACAGAAATGAGAATTGTCTCGCGAGAAGACTCCATGGAAACAACTCCTATCACTTTGTTAAGGAGAGAAGCTCGGCTTGAATTTTGACGAGTTGAGTTTGTGCCAACACAAACGGGCAGTCACAATCAGAGAGATTTCTCTGAGCGTTTCCTGCCTACATGTCAGTTAACAATCGTAGCTCATTTGAGTTGCAACATATATACTAAGAATATCCGAGCATAATTTCAGTATATAAGTACTTTTTTTCGATTCGAATCATTTATTAAAACCATTCTAGATAAGTCGCCTACGAACAAGTGATATTTTATCGCTAGAATATACAGTGCGACTTTCAATAATATAGAAACGTTTGATGAACAAACATGAATAAAAACAGTTTGGATGGTTTCACGGATACTACTTTCAGAATAAAAAATATGGTAATTGCTCGACAGGGGGAGCGAGGGAGGGCACATCTACACAGTTTAAATGGCATGGGGGGGTCAAGTGTCACATTGTTGTGTCACATTCTCTTCACAACTGTCTAAATATTTTTGAATTTCATCAATATATTTTGTCCCAATTTTGATTTTTATGCCTTACGAAATTTTCAAGTTGATATGCGCCTAGCGCCATCTGTCGAGTAATTGCAATGTTTCTTGTAATAACCTTGAAAGTACTTTTGGTTTCACTGTTCCACATTAAACCGTACAAATTTTTCGAGGTATAGTAGTATTATTCAGATCCACATTTATATTTGTAATTTCGAATTTGAATTGCAAAAAAAATATTAACCAAAGTGAAAAAAAAAATTAATCGTTGTTAAGAGAATGGAATTCCCTTCTCAACGACCTCCCATGCCATTTAAAATTTTTGATTTCATGTGCCCCCTGCGCCCCCTGTCGAGCAATCAACAAGTTTTATATTTCAAAAGTAGTGATTTGGTGGATCCTGCGAATATCAATATCTTACTTTTTTTTTTTATATACAGATGATTCTCGTTTTGTCTAGAGATGAACTCTGTGACAAAAACCACCTTACTTCTATGATCAAACCTCATCAAGTTTATTGGCTGATATTTGCCTGAAGGCGGGAAATAAAAATGGTTAGGTACCGTGAATTTGAAAATTATTTTTCTTCATAACGGACTCAATATTCCCTACAGCTGAAGTCAAACACAGTATTCTCGTCCATATCGTACAAATTTTGAAGATGGAAGAATAATACTCGTTAGCGTCGGATTGAGAAAAGCCCCATGGTTAATCCTGTCTGTTGTAGGAGGCGACTAAAAGGATAACCATATAGTCAGAGTGCCCATCGGCAAAAAATTTACTGATACTCTCCCCAAACTTTCTGTATGCACTGATAAAAAGGAATTTTTCAATCAATGCATAATTGCTTTGATTTAAGTCGATTGTATTTTTGAATAGGTTCAACCAAATATTAGTTTGATTTTTTGACGGAATCCTAATGACCACTTGAAAGGAAACTGTTTTGAACACTTTCTTCACTGAATAATGGGAGTTGTTTGGTGCAAGAATATTTCAACTTTGATAATGAACACTATTGTGAATAATTTCTTTGTTCGATGGTGTGAGTTGGTTGCGGCAAGAATATTTCAACTTCAATAACGAACAATATTCTTCTTCATAATGCAATACATTTTTTATTCAAAATTATCTGCATTTGGAGGTTCAGTACAAATGTGCACTTGGTCTTGGTTATAAAAATATGCCATGGAAGCCATGTTCATATGGTACACTTCAACAAACAGAGAACAACTGCGAACAATTGAGTTATAATGGTTATATATTAGAATAGTTTTGTAATATTTCAATTTCAGAAACTATATAATCAACGTAGGTACCTATTCGGTGACGCAAAGAAATGCGATCGAATATAGAAACGACAGCGTCATTCGCCATTATCACACACCTGTTGAAAACCAAAATATCTTCAACCTACCTTCACAACTGGTCCATAAATGACCTAAATTCAAATAGTGCATAGAAATAATTGGACCTCCATATTGCACTTCTGTAGCAGTACATTTGCACATAACCACTGTGACAAATACAAAACTAACAACTTCAATTATGATTCAAACACAACCCCCAAACCAAACGCGGGCAAAAGCAAACAGGATAGAGGTCCCAGTCGGCAGTCGCAGTGCGCGCTTTCGCGTAGGTTCGCGCCGTTCCGGTAGCGTGCACCCGCTAAAGTAAAGCTCATTGGTTGACTGTGCCACGTGCTGCTTCCTCCTGACCTTTGCCAAGAAATTATGTTCTTGAGTCAAAAAGAGCATTTTTCACAAGTAGGTGTTCTCTAGGGTAAAGAGTTGGAAAGTATTAATGCAAACAAATTTATTTCAAGAGAATTTATGTAAAGAAGCAAACAGTTCAATAAGTTTGAATTAAGAGTATATTCATCAATTAGAATTGATTATTCTTTTCAGAAGATTATTCTGTTCAAGAGGATATATATATATATATATATATATATATTTATTTGATTTATTTGATTGAAGACATCCTTTTTATCAGTGTGACTTCTTTGGACCAAGTCTGCCACTGTTTTCCTCTGAGACATTTTTGTTTCGGGGGCGTGTTTCCCTCGTGTTTTCTAACTGAAGTACGAAACTACAGGGGTAATTTTGAGAAAAAAAAGTGCCTATGAACATATGTCCGCAGAAATGAAGCAACTCCGGACATGTACTCATGGAAACTTTTTTTCTTGAAAATTATATGAACGTGTAACAAAATATGTTAAATGGGTAAAAATTAACATAAACATTACAGAATCACCACTTCTAAAGGTTTATTCGAAAGTACGCATTGTTTGAAATTCACATGTCACTATCGAGTGCTCCATAGTTGAACATACATTTTTGTTACAAATCGTTTATGACTCAAGGTCAAGAAACGGTTCATTTCCATTTGGCGAGAAACTGTGTCCTTTCGAATTCTAACTACGATCTTTTTCCATGTAAACCTGATAAGGTCGAACAACCAGCAGATTTTTCATATTCCACTCAACTCTAAATTAAATTCGCGATAAAAATTCACTTTTCTTAATTCTTGGCTTAAACTGGATATTTTCATATTGGTTTGTAAGCCGAGTGGCGCCCAGTTTTGGTTTGCATTTAACAGCTCAACTGACTAACACGCTAACGGCATTGTACATTTTTATTTTAAAGAGGGAATAAAAAAGGTTACAGCGCTACGATATGTCATAAAACCATTTGTTCACCTTCAGCTGACACATGTATTGTGAGACCTCTTTCCTATTCAATTAATTTTTAGGTTAGACCCTGTAGTCCTAAAACTGGCTGTATCGTGTTCGAATTTCACTTACCAATACTGAGCTTCCAGGATGTGTCGAACAAAGCTTTATTCTCGGAATCAAAAGTTTTTCCTTTTGATGTAGCTCTATCAGTCATTCAAAACTACAAATTCCGTCATTTCAGTCCAAGTAATGCGGTCTGATTTGCGAAGGACATTCGGAAACAATTTGGTGACTGAGGAAAGTTATGTCTTTGAGAATAAGAAATTAACTCGGGCTCTTTGAAAAGAATTCCGTTACGCCACAAACAACGAAAGCCGGAGCCTTCAATGTAATAAAATACTTCTCGTCTTTATAGTCAAATTACTTCAGGAAAAACACCAGGAATTCAATTTAGATGGGACAAAGGAAGCTTCGTTTTGCATTTAAAAAAATGTTGAAGTACAAGGATCAAATTTTATAGCATCTCTTCGCGTTCAAGGATTATTATGGTCGGGTGGGAATTTAAGTTAATCGGAATTAATCGTTAACTAATTAATTCTTTATCTGAAGAGATAGGGTTATACAGAATAGGCCTTTTCACACAAATAAGGTAACAATGTGATTGGAAAGTGTTTACGCTGATGAAATTCTGGAATTTTTATTTTTCATTCTCACTGCCAGTTTCTCTATAATAATAATCCAGTACGATTGGGTTTTGAGACAAGAATCGATTGTATGCTAGTAGTTGGAACCATGATAAACACGAAAAACAAATGGTTTACCAAAATTCCAGGGGCGGAACATTTTTATTCGTTTAAAAATAAATAAATAGATTTTTGCTGTAATCTTGGAAAGTATATGATTTATCTAAAAAACATCTGAACAGGGTGAAAGACAATTCAATTCTCCACAAAAATGATTCCCAGTTATTTTTTATGGAATGCGTTCGTTTTCTCAGAAAATGTGATTGAACGCCGACATTAAATTTCAGGTTCACGCTTACTCGCCGCTGGAAGTTCTGGCGGAGCCGAATATTTAATTGGTCATAACTCTGCTAAAAATGATCGGAAAGGGAAAGGAAAAGTTCATATCGTTTCTGCCTTCTCATGCAAATGTAATATGCGAGTATTTGAATACCTAAAATGTGTTTTGTCGCACTTCACGGAGATGTTTGCGGATGATCCGAAAATCATGAATATTTTAGTAAATATGGAATTATTATACTAAAGCAGCGTCGAACACCTGACGGGCGCCAGACAGTATGTGTGATAGAAATCATTATTAAAATTCATTCTTCTTCTCATGTATATTTAATTTGTGTATATTTTTATTTCTTTTATTTATAAGTCTGTGATATTTGTACTAATAGTGTTAGTTATTTTATTGTTATTTGTATTTTATGTATTGACCGTATTTAGTGTTTAATTATTTTTTAATATTTATCTCTTGCTTCTGGGAGCCTCTGGTGTTGTGAGGAAAAAGAGATATAGAAAATATGGCATCAAATCTATGCTGAAATTGCGAACATGACATAACCTTTTTCCTCTTTGAAAGTAATCAGCTGTGAGTAAAGAGACTACGCATGCGCCGTTTCTAATTTATGGAAGAAATTAAGTTATTAGTTGAAAGTTGACCATCTTTCTTAGTTTCAATGTTTATTTGAATTGCTTAATTTCTTGAACACCTCTATTTAATTACATTGTTTTATATTCTGAATTTTAGTTTTAAATTCATTCAAGTTTAGATTTATGCTTGCATGAATCCACCTTTAGAACTACAGATTATTCACTACTTTCGTGAAAAGGACCAATCGGTATTATTGATCAGATCAGGTCGTAAAAAGAAAACGTTTTTTTTGTTTTCGAATGTCTTCCATGTTATGGCACATTCATTAGGCATTGTCATTATAGTCGTTATTGGTTAACTCTATTCTTATGTTAAAAATCAAACAGGGTCTTTGTTAGAATACAGAGCTGACAAGATTGTCAATGCTGAGATCTTATGATGCTGCATTCCATGTTCCTGTAGCAGCGTGTATATCGGATCAACAAAACGATCCGATTATACAAGAATCAAAGAGCAGTTGTCGGATATAACATACGAAAAAATCTGCTGTCGCAGAACATACAACAACGATAATCATGTATGAAAATTTAAAGCCAAGCCATCTACATAATATCTTCATATTATCCAAGGAGCAATAATTGAAACCAACACACACCACAACAATTTCAACACAACAGAAGAAGCATTGGTTTGTCACGTTATTATCATTTGAGCAGGCCATTTGGAATATAGAGTATTATAAAGTAACTAACATATTATTTTGTAACTAATGTATTATGTCTTGTAGTGATGTTGATAATTTGTAATGGAGATTTAACTTAAAGGAAGCTTAATATTCAATGATATGATAATAGTTATTTATGGTACTAGTGTGTTGTGTTGAAAATAAGTCACGCGAGAAAGATGTATACGAGGCCATTAGGCCGAGTTGTATAAATTCTCAAGTAACTTAGGAAACATAACACACGAGTGGCATACAATGTCTTATACAACAAGTGGAAGAAATCGTTTTTTTATGAGATAATAATTAACTCACTAGTGAGTTATGGATTATAACACACTAGTGTGTTATTAACTTGATAGTTTGTTATTTTATAGTTTGCGTGAGTTATGGATTATAACATTTGATAGTTTACGTGTCTAAAATGACATTGATAATGACAGTCATAACTGTCATGTGTTGGATAAAATATATAATGTTATTTGACGCTACGGATCAATCAGATGTAAAATCGCCAACTCGCAAATACTTCTTTGGATAACGGACGACAAGCAGTCGATAGTAAACTGAGTAGCTGTCAACATGTCAAAAATTCTCCTGAGAATTCCAACCATTCATGTTGGCGAAACGTCGGGAATATTTCGTAGTGAATATCGGTATAGACTCTGAAAAATGATCGTGAATGCAAGATTCAATTTCCTTATCTAAAATCCATTATGTGTATGATGTCGGAATGAATATGACATGAGATTTACCTCGACGAGACGCAAGTGAATTAATAAAAAAGTTAAGGAGCTGGGTAACTGCCGTCAATTTTGATGCAGAGAAATTTCAGGAATTTCCGCGGTTTATTTTCCAAGTTGGTTTTATAACCGATATTACGGGACTCATTCTACTGATGCATATTCCATGTTCGATCGTCGTGCAGCATAAAAGCAATAGTGTCTTCTCTCATTCCTTCCGAAATTTTCCGGCGTTCTTATGACGGATTCCAAGAGTAGATCGATAAGTCTTTCTGATAAGTTCGGTGTTATTTCCGGAGGACAGCTCTGTGTGAAATGTTACAGGAATAAGATCACAAATTGTATTAGAATTGTAATAGAATTCAATAATATGCAGTTTGTTGGTGAATGATATGACATGATATTTGAAAATATTGAGGAATGAACCTTCCACACTAGCCGTTTCACTTCTTTTACTTTTCAGTACATTGGTCCAAGGTGGCATATTTAAATGTAAAAAATCGAATAAAGGAATGAAGCAGTAAGTAAAAGACGAATAAATAACTATGAGGGTCACAAGTTTTCAATCTAAATTTTCAGCTCTGATAGTTCTTAAAAAAATATATACTGGGTGGGGCACCGAAAACGAAACAGATCGAATATCTTCAAAACGCATGTGTTCTGGAAAAAATGCAAAAACACGTCAATTTTCAATCCAAGGGGGACATCTTCCTATCATAACTTCAACTGTCATACCTCTCCCACCTCCCCTTGGTCACTATCACCCAAACAATTTGAATAGGGAAAGTAGTGAGTGTGACACATCATTAATAATAATAATAATAATAATAATAATAGTATTAATAATAATAATAATAATAATAATAATAATAATAATAATAATATTTATTCACGTACATCAACGTATTTACAAAACAGCAATAACATTAAAAAGGTAAATTAATAAGGAATTCAGCCATGTCAATGTCCGCTACCTATCTTCCTATTTTAGCGCCCTCTTGCGGGAAAAACAACTGTTCCGTATACTAAATTATTATACTTCATTTGCAAGCTAATTTAACATAAATTCGGTGACAATGAATTATAGAATTTTTCTAAGGCAAAAAACAAAATATCGGCTTCAGAATCGGACCTAATTTCAAATCTTGCCTGCCATTAGGTAATTTACGATTAGATCATCCCTTTTCTACAAAGTAAGATTTTCACCCCTTTTCTCCTATTATCTGAGCCACGGAATGCAATATTTCGAACACTCTGCCATTGGGGAGAGTTTCGTTCTTAGATATTCTAGACAACATCTAGTTTACTCTCAATATCAGTTAGTAATATGAGCCTAACTACTGCAGTTACCAGAGGTTATCCATGTTTAGAAGTGCTTTCGGGGCGGCGATATTGACGCTGTCTGCTTTCATTCCGAGTTTTATCCCGCAGAAACAGGTGGCTGCGATGACACGGCTTCCAATATCAAGATATCATACGTGGTATACGACTCCTGGAAGTTTTGATAACCGATGGCTTTCGAGTTTTCTGCGGACTCGGGGTTTTAGGTAATTAGGTCACTGTTTAGAACCGGATTTCGATTCCTGGAATAATAATGAATATTTTGGGATTATTAACTCACTAACTAATAGCCGAAATACATTCATAATGGGCGATATAAATTCTACACATTCATCAGTATTCGAGAGCTATTCGGTCAGTTGGAAGAAGGAAGAAAACAAAATATTGTCACTTAAACATTTATTTGATATTTGACCCCTATTGACAATCATTGATACTCAGTTGGATGGGCTGGATACAATACCTATCAAAGATATTAAATTAACGGCTGTTATTTGATGAAAATCCCCTATATTATATGAAACTGAGGTGAGCACAATTAGATTTCCACATATTTCATTATACTCGCGACATGCAGCTTTCTCAAGCGATTAGTACACTTAGTTATTCTTCATTGGAAATACCTTTCTTATATTAATTAAGGTAATCAGCACCTACCTATAATTATTTTTAATAGCTGGACTCATACAACTCATTAATTGACAATAACAATGTACATTCATAAATTCAACGAAGAAGAGTTATTGAGGTCCTTATTTGGTAAACAATTTGAATTTTTCAGTTTATTAATTCTAGAGAAATCTGAATAACTAAGTGTATTACCGAAATTTTTGACATAAATATTTTCAAAGTTCTCATCGAAGTTATGATCTTCAAAAATATAATTGGCATATATGTTGAATTTTTTTCTTCTTTACTTTTCCAACGTGATCTGTTTTATACGCTACCCTTAAGGATGTACCTATATACATACAATATCAGCATACAATAATAGTATGACACATGCACCTATTAGTAAATATTTCTCTTTTTGTAGGAAATTTGAAGAAAGAATCTAAAATCATAAAATAGATAGTGCAGTTATCAATGGAAAACCTTGACAATAATTATAAAACTTCAACTCATTCAGAATCGATTACAGCAAAATTAACTTCATTTTTTATAAACAAAATTTAAGTGTAGCATATAGAACATAGAAGTTTATCGAAATAATAAAGATGAGCCATGGAAGTATGAAAATTCAGAAAATTCACAAATTGAATTTTGGATCTTGCCCCAAAATATTTGTAGGTCAGATAGGTAGACCATTCAAAAACCGTATTTGTAAACACCATATCAATTATGTAAAAAATAAATCAAATTCAAAATATCCCAATGATTTTTTAAATGACTTTGATAAAAACTTCGAAATTCTTAAATAGCAGCAATGAAAATAGTCTACAATTTATCAAGGTAGTGATATATTTATAAAGATTATTTCTTGAATCCAATTCTTTATAATATAATTGTGGGTGACATTCCACCATGCGTAATTTGTGATATTTGTTTAGCTTGTGAAGAACTGACAGTATTAACTGTAGAAGCTTCACATCTATTCTGTTTTCCCAATCTGTTCAAAATACTCTGGTGATGTGAAATAAGGTTGAATTAAAGAATAGGCGAGCGAAGCAAGTGCATTAGGCCGACATTTCCTGATTCAAAATATCATTCAGTTTTGTAAATGGTATCGTCTTATTAAATTCATATTGACGATGCTCGCAAAATTTTTCAAACTGCTTCCATATAAGTACGCTATTTTTAATCCTTACCGGCGTATTATGAGGGATTGTAGACTAGATTAAACTATCTATTTCTTCGACAACGAAACAGCTGTCGGCAGATGATGTAACTCTAGGAATGATATCGAAAGCATTTTCTTCACATGTATTTTGTGACTATCAACTTCCAATAGCCCAAAGACCTTATTAACGGACGAAATAAATTCTACAAATTCATCAGTATTCGAAAGCTATTCGGAATATTGAAAGAAAGAAGGAAACAAAGCATTTCATTGAAAATCAATATTGTCACTTTTCTCTTATCTGAGGATATTTGACTCATTTTGACATTTATTGACAATCAGCCGGATGGGCTTGATATGATTGAATTTTGGATTGACTTGGCCGTTACTTGATGGATAGATAGTATATAACACAATTAGATTTCCACAGATTTGATTATACTCGTGTCATGTTTCGGTGCGGAGTAGTTTTCTCAAATGATTAGTACAACAAATTCACAACAAAATCACCATTCTATTAGTTCTTATTTCATCTGTGAGGAGAGGTAACCAGGTGCGGTCCATTTCGATGGAATTGGTTGAAAAGCAGTTGTTCGATAAAAGAATGCACGCAGTTTCCTTTAACTTTCTTTTTTCTTGATTTGATTCTCTCAATAAAATTTTGGTATTATTCCATTCCATCATATCATCGCCATCAGATGTTAGAATATGTTCGGATATAGAATGGTGATTGATTGATACCGAACACCCTATGTATCAAGATACCAAATGTCAATCAAAAGAATGTATGACAGATTTCATTTGACTCTGTCAAAGAAAGATCTTATTTCCAAAACCGCAATTCAAGTTCAGTTTCTTCAGCGTCTTTCCAAGAAGTTTCGATAACGGAGGCAGATACAGCCTCCGAAACGTCAACAGTTTTCAAAAAGAGAGAAGTATTCTTTGTTAATTCGATCTCATTTTTTCAGATAGGCAAATTCAGTGTAGGGTGCGTTACTGACAAAAATTAATTTCTTTCAAGACAGCAGTCTTGTGAACGCAGTAACTTATCGAGCAAATTAATTAATTTTCCCTTCTACACTTGTACAGATTTCTTTGGATTAAAATTTTTTTCATTTTCAGATTGTGGAAGGTCATAAAACCAAAAAATCATGTCAAGAATCGGATTTCCTCCACAAAATTAAACTTTCAATCAATATTATATTTCATTCGCACAACAAATGTATGTTTCATACTTGTGGAACAAATATTTGTAACTACACTATTTTGGTTTTTGTGTACCTACGAGTGAATGTCTGTCTTAGAAAGTGGTTGTTTTCCAACAGCCACAATAATTGCTTTCCGTTAGCGAGTGAGTCCTTGTATTCCGGTTTGCAGCTTGGCTTCTCTAATGAAACTTGAGTGGAATGTAGCGCTTCGTTAGGTTGAAAGTAAAGTTCCTGCTATTAGATTTCATTATGTTATTGATATTCAATATTCAACAAGAAGAAGATTCTACAAAGAATGAGATGAGTGTGAGTCTTCTAATTTCCTGATTCGTACTGAAAATAAGAAACTCCAATTTGTTCTTGGTTGTTTTTCTTTATAAAACGTCGGTTATTTTACTTTAGAAAATGTAGAAAAAGTTTCGCTGTCTTGGAGTATTTGAGAATAAATGAAGGATTAAATTCAGTTTCTTCAGAATTAGATTTTTGTATAATTTTGAGTTTCATATTTAGATGGTTGTTGTGCCTTTCTTCAAAAGTAGCTATGAAAAGATGTTTTCTTCCCATTGTGAAGTTAGTGGCGATATGAATCAATATCTCAGAGGAATCGTTTGTTTACTTTCATAACACAGTATTGAATGAAAATTTGATTCTACATGATTTTCAGTCTTTTGTGCAAACAACAGATTTGGGATCGACTTGGTGTTGGTTTAACGAAATCTAACAAAAAATGGCTCTCCATTCCACACTCGATTGAAGTCTTGTCGGAATGAAAACCATAAAAATGTTTATTTTTGAAATCTTGGGAGAACAAAATTGTTACTACACCTTTTTTTATTGTAGTTGATTCAGAAACTGTAAGATATATTTCATAAAGTATAGTTTATAATACAGGACGATAAATCTTTATTCAGAAAACATTAAATGAAATTCAGATTGGTGAAATGAAATTCATTAACTGTAACTTGTAATACAGATAAATCAGATACGTGAAGTGTTAATCGGGAAGTGTAACATGTAATTCAGAAAGCGCGAGTTGTTATTCGTAGAGTATCAACTGTAATTCAGAACAACCCGTTTGTATTTTCCTAGAGCCCCGAACGTGAATCAAGTAAGTATCCAACTATATAAGGGTCAAATAGCTCAGTGGTTGAGACTGAAGAGTTCAAAACCATTGACTGCTGGTCGGCTAGGTTCGAATCCTCAGCGACTTCAGATTTTTATTTGATGGCCCGAGAAAGTGCTAGGAATCGCACGTTAAAAGGTAAGACCTCGTTAATCCTTGGCTCGCACAAGTTTCGACTTTTGAGGGCTGCCGTTCGTAAGGGGACGACAGCTGGTTAACGGAAAAAAACAGGCAAACAAACAAACAATCAAGTCCTGTTGTCCATAACAGCTATGGCAAAAGCAATTATCCGATGTTTGTGTGACTATTTCATTCACACATGGCTGCACCTATAAAATTACGTGGTTGAAGTCACATGACATACAATATGAGCGGATATTCAAGTAAACACGATAACTCAGGTAAACACGCGGATATTTACGTAAACAAACAAACAAGTGTCAAGTTTGACATAACTTAAAATTGAAATGACTCGTTTTCGGTTATCTCCAACTACGGAAATTATTGAACATGTCAACTAATCCATCCCAAAATAAACCAAAAAGGAGTAAAGACTCTGTCTGGAGAGAATTTATGCTTTTTTTTTGAAGAGTATATGAACTTTAACATGAAAGATTTTACGCTGTTCATGGAACAGTCTTCCTAAATATCCCTCGACCATGACAAATAGAGACTATGAAAAACACCGAAAAGGGGTAGAGAGTCTGTCTGGAAAGAACTTATGTCTTTTTTGAAGCGTATATGAAGGTGTGTATGAATTATTTCACGCTGTTCATAAAATAGTCTTTCTAAATATCACTCGACCATGACAAATAGAGACTACTATTTTCTTTAATTTGTCTCGAGAAACTTTTATTTTAGGACAATTCAATTCGACAATTCGGAATAATCATAGAATAACTCCCTCCAGCCAAAGCTGTCGGGAGTTATTCTGATTATTAATGTTCATATGGTCTCATTTACTTGTCAAAATAAGTACTCTTGATAGAATTATGAAGAAAATAAAAATCAGCTATTTGTCATGGTCTTGTGATATTACCTACAATAATGCACCTCTAGATTTAGGAACGTTCTCGATGGAGCTGAGGCACGTCTTCTTCGTTTGAGTCCATACTCACCGATATTGAACCCCATTGAAAAAATATGGCCAAAAATAAAATCCCTTAAGAGAGTATCAAGTTTCCTAAGTTGAAAGATTGGGTGTTGGGGAACAAAAGCTTGTGTACCTTGAGCACATTATTGACCAAGTCAATTATACAGTATGTATATAGCGTCAACAGATGATTGTGGTAGATCTGTACAATACACCACCATTCCCGTGCATGCTGATGCTTTAACATTTCAAGACATGCCCGTAACCTGATAAGTTTTATAACTATGTTGATGTTCACCACATGAAAAATAGTTCGTTGTTCATTGGTTCTTGATTACAAGTAATGTTTTTTGAATTACATTTAATGCTTTCTGAATAACATTTCACTGATCTGAAATTCAAGTCACACTTCTGAAATATAATTTACCAATCTGAATTACATAGTACGGTTTCTGAAATCCAATTGACAATTCTGAATTTGAAATTATACTTTCTAAATTACAATTCATAATAATTCTGATTTACAAGTTACATTTCCTACATTTTTCCAATCTGAAGTTACACTTTTCAACTTACGAATTAGAAGCGATCAATATTGCAGATTGATGTCACTTTCGGACGAAACCATACATTTTCTCCTCAAATATTGATATTATTGAAGGAGTGGGTTCGATTGTACATATAGCCCTATGAAAAATAGAGGGCTCCAATATAATTTATAAATGTGTTCAGTCATGGTTGAATGGTATTAGTTTGATGTAGAAAAGGTAAAAAATAAATATGTTCCCTTCGAAAAAAAAAAAAAAAAAATTAAAATCAACAAATTCCCTCTCGAACCCATATTTGATCGTGAACGATAACTTATATGGACAACTTACTGAATAATATTTTTTTTTAACGGATAAATTTCTTTCGTCAACGATATAATTTTGCCAATCATTAATTTCATGAGAATAACTAACATGAAAAAATTGCGAGACCAAAGTTCGAGCAATTTTGTCTACTGTCAGTTTTTCGAGAGAAATTACTGATGGAAAAATTTTGAGCTGAAAGAAATTTATTCAATAAAAGAAAAGTTCGAGTGTTTCTTGGCAAGATAAATCAACGACAATATATAAATACACCACAATAATAATCACCTTGATTGAAACAGTTATTTGAAGGAGCAGTTATTAACAACACAATTATAATAATGAATGAAGCGAAGAATTTGTATATAAGTGTATACATTTATTATTTATTGAAAAGCGCTTTCGACTTGCGTCATCTTCAGTGCTTACTGGTCAGGCAAGAGGAAGTATCGAGATTTGTAAAAACATTTTCTGTTTAAATTTAAAACTTATCTAAGTCTAAGAACCAACGAAATGCATGTTGGGGTTATAAGGCCATGTGGATATTTCAATTGAATGAAAACCAACTAGTGTCACTAGTGTCACTAGTTGGTTTTCATCCTACGGACTCGTAATTTTTTCAGTGGCAGTTTTTTTTGTTGAATTGTCGGGCAACAAAATTCTCATTACTACATGTCAAGTTTAATTCGACAAAAAAAGCTCTCGTGTAATTATAGGTGATAAAAATATGCATACTTTTTTATTGCTGTCAAACTGACTCAGACGTCATATTCAAATGGGTTCATTTCTACAGAAGTTGATTTATCAAGATTTATTTTTTGTTATGAATACTTTTTTGATATTTCCAACAGTTGACGAGTTATAGGCGAAAACAGACAATTTTGACGTGGTGGTTCCTCAGGGGTGAAGCCATGTCCCTCCAAAAAGATTGACACGGTTTTATGATGTATGGGACCCCTACTCACAGTTTATGGAGGCAATTTTCATGCCGATTTATTGTCTATATATAAAGTATATTTACCTTCAGCGTCTGTACTACTAGATTCACGGATAATTTTGAGTTTCAACATTTAGATCTTGTGGCTTTTCATTAAACGTAACGATGGAAAGATGTTTTCTTCTCATTGTGAAACGTTGGTGGCGATATGAATTGATGTCTCCAAGGAATCGCTTATTTACTTTCATAATGCAGCATTGAGTAAACATTTTGATTCTACATGATTTTCAATCTTTTGTGCAAACAACAGATTTGGGATTGACTTGGTGTTGGTTTAACGAAATTTACATTTTTATGCAAATAATGACCAGGCGTCTTCAAGCTGAATAACTCTGGTGAGAAAAAAAATCTGTACATTTCACACTTGATTGAAATTATTCTCAACTTCAGAATAGAAACCATCAAAATGTTCGTAATTTCTTAAATATCGGACGTCAATCGTTGTGAAAAATTGACGGAAGCAGAAATCTTTCAACCATAATTTCCGCCTTTGTCAGTTTTTTCACAACGTTTCGATTGCTTCAAACCACAATCTTCTTCAGGTTGATACTGACAAATTAAGAAGCTACACGATTTATAGGTCTGACGGTGTAATGTAATAACGGTGTAATTACGCGAGCGTGTTTTGATTTTTGTTCGAAATTATGAATAGGATATTCATAAAATCTGTTTTTGAATCATCTGCGACTGAAAGACAAACTTTACGACTTAAACGAATGATGTACTGTTGAAGAGTTGCCGCGTATACTTGAAGATTGGTCCTTAAACATGAAGAATTTAGACGGATCAGAGTTTGAAAAGACCATCATCAAAACTATTTGGAATGTGACTGGTAAACTGTCACAAGAAAAATACTTTGTGTTTTCGTGTATTCGTCACTGGAATAAAAACTTTTCTGAAGAACATGTTTTTTCACAATAGATTTGAATTTACGGATACCCAAGGATTTCAACGAATCCGGCAGTACATTCTATAACTGGATATTTGAAGAAGTTTTTTGGGATTTGACTAATCTATAGCGTGGTGTTTTAATATGAGTAGCTCATCTCGTGTGATAATTATGAACATTAGATTGAAGAAGGAAGCTGTCAACATTTTTATGTGTCTCTATGAGCATTTGAAAAATGAACAGTGAAGGAACAGACAATACCCTAACTCAATGAAGATTGGTTTGCAATGTGCCCAATAATCAGCATTCGCAATCAATCGCATTTCCTTTTTCTGAAATACGAAAATATTTATGGCGTACGTTCAAAGGTGATTCCATAGCTCATTCTGGAGTGAAACATAGAAAAATATACTGTTCTGACTGTAGATATATTAGCAATACTTTTCAGATGCCGTACCAGGAATATCGTGCTATATATTTTGTTGCTCAGATAATCGATATGACTTTTCCAGCTTAGTTTGCCATCTATTGTTATTCCTAACAAATTCGCACTGTTTTCTATTTCTATTAATTTTCAAGTTGTTGACTGAGAACCACTCTTCAGCCCTGTTTTCTAAATCTTCTGTTAAGAGTGACAAGGTTTTGAATGTATTTTCTGATGTTATGAAAGTTGTATCATCTGCAAAAAAAATACATTTACTGTGATTCAAGTATTTACAGATATCATTTGAATAGATGACAAACAATAGAGGCCCGAGCACGGAGCCCTGGGGTACCCCAAGTTTAACCAGTTTGTAATCAGATTTGACATGATTCAAACTGACACACCACTGTCGTCCGTTTGTCAGGTAGGACCCTATAAGATAGAGAGCAATTCCTTGAATTCCATAGTAACCTAACTTATATAGGAGGATATCATGGGAGACGACACAGTTGAAGGCATTGGTGAGGTCACATAAAGTAATTGTAGTTGTTTTTCCAGGCCCTCGACTATGCGTCTAATAATTTCTTGTACGACCTGCTCTATAACGGAACTGTGTGTCACTCAGGAAATTACTATACACGGCCGTTTAAGAAAAAATGCAGTACCTTGTATCTCAGAAAAGAAGCAAATCCGGATATACATTCATAGGAACTTTTTTCTTAGAACGACCTAACGAATCAACCTCTGCAGTTTCGTACCGAAGTTAGGAAACACGAGGAAAACACATGAAAAATCGATTTTCGAGATTTTATCCCCCAGGAGCCACTCGTTTCATCTTCATTTAACTCCAAACCGATATACTTTCCAACCCTATTCGAGTCTTGTATGCAGGAATGGGGCACCTAAATCTGCCACTATCTGGCGGTCTAGAAGGTCAAGCCATTCTCAAAGCAGGATGTCATCTTCCAGTTTTCTCTTGATGAAGTTAACGGTATCTTCAATGGGGACATTGGTATGAAGGCCCTCCACGTCAAAACTGATGGAACGATCTTCAGGTCCTGGTTCAACATTATTGATAATGTTATAGATAGGTGAGTTACGGGAGCTGATGGTGATTGGTCTCGATGGCAGGTCGGGTTCGTGAATTTTCGGAAGACCGTAGACATGAGGTGGTTAACTATAATGTGGTGTCGAATGTGTCTGTTCCTTGTCTGGGATGAAGATTTTGGACTTCCCCAGAGTAATGTAGATTTTTTTTTATCGAAGATGTTGGATCCTTCTGTGAGAGTTTGTAGATTCCTGTTTCGAGTACCATTTGTCATCATTCGTCTGGGTGTCCATGATAACTGTGGTATTTCCATTGTATGCAGGGATAATTTTGCAGGGCAATTATACCATATTTCACCACATCGACAGAAAAATGAATCGCGTCTTAATTTGTCAGTGTTCACCTGAAGATGACTGTGGATTCAAAAAATTTAAACGTTCTGAAGGGGTAGAAATCTTTAAACCTTTAAGACGATGGGCTATCAAGTTACTACATAGTCTCAACCTTAAAAAAAAATTGATTTTTGATATCTTGTAAGGAGAAGAAAAATGTTACAGAAGCTGCTGTTGACTTTAACGAACGGAGAAATCCTCTTACCGATATTATTTCAACTGACGAATTAGAACCGATCAATATTGCAGATTGATGTTATTTTCGGCCGAAACCATACATTTTCTCGGCAAATATTGATATTATTGAAGGAGTTGGTTCGATCGTACATGTGCGAAGCTCGGAGATGTAACGAAGTGCCGAGAAATTAATCCTCGAGGGATTCCAGCGGGGCTGCTATTACATTTCTCAATGGCGGTCGAAATTATATCCGGAGATTTATGACGAGAGCAGGATATCAAAACAACGGCACGGTATAGCCGACAAGAATTGGAAAAATGCAAGCTTACGTGGGTGTGAATTCTCGTTGTACGAGGATGTATATTGATATCAAGTTAGCATAGACCAGTTCCATGGATGATAAAAATTATGGCGTTAACTATAAAATTTCCAGTAACCTATTAGAAGTGTTAGTGTAAAGGGTCACGTAAAAAGGTCAAACCAGTTTTTAGCAGCAGAATTTGAAAAAAAGGAATTTCGAACGGAATAATGAAAATAGAAAAATCGAAGTATATGTATTTGAATGGGTCTAGAAATTGGTAATAGTATATTCTGTTACAAGGTTAGAATGAAAAAATTGATGCGAGTGGGAAGTTTCGAGTGCGGGGAACCACAAGCATAACGGATTATCATTCCCACCGAGTAACAGACTGTGCTTCCTCCACAACCACAAATGTTACATATAATCAGATGGAAAGCCAACTAAAAATTATTTTGACATTTCATTTCACATCTTGTCACTATGATACCAGTCAAGGCTAACGTAATTATTGCTGCAACAATGTAAGGATATTCATTCTTATACAAGTGATTCAATGAAATACACGCAAAATGCATAAGACAGCAAGTGTTGTAGAATATTTGTTCAATATCAAGAGCGAGAATGTTACCATTCTGTTAACAAATATGATTCCAGAATTGGCAAATTCTGTAACGGTTGTGGAGAACAAATTCACAAATATGCTTAGAACCCTTGCGAAATAATTTTCTTCGTATATGACCGTAAAAATTAGACTGCAAGATTCAAAAGAGGTGAATTTTCTATTGATCAGGAAGTCAGTTTCTGTGTCCGTCCTCGAATATGTCGATGAAGTTCATGACATGATTTTATCGAGACCGTCGCATTGGGCTAAAAAGAATGTCTGAGTCAATGAATATTTTACATGAACGCATCTATTATAGAGTTCACGTCGATTAGCATATGAGGAATATGTCTGCAAGAGTGATTATTAAAATGTCTGAATGTTGACCAGAAGCGTGCAATGATAGGAGTATCGCTTTCAATCTGTGCTTGATTTGAAAAAAATGCAGATTTCTCTTGCTATGTTGTTACTATGGATGAAACTACTTGGGTTATAATCTGCCACACTGGTTCTTCAAGGTCCAGGCAGGTTCGTGTTCACAAATCCGCTGGAAAATTACTTCAGTGCTTCAGTTTTTGGGATTGCCATGGACTAATCATGATACTATTCAACGTTAGTGACCACTCTACGAGAAAAAATTAGGGAGAATATTTTGATCAATTACTGCGAAAATACTATGAAGCGGGACTTTTTCAGCGACTATTTCACTCACTTGCGAAATGAACCAATCAGAAGCTCTGGTCAAGTTCGGATTACCGATAATACCAAACTTGACTCTTGACTCTAATTGGCCTATCAAGTGTTTTCAAATTGGTTTACAGTGCAAGTGACAGTTAAACGTCAAATATAAGTGATTACGCTGTGCACGCATTCAAAAAGGTTTGTGAAATAATCTAATAAAATTCCACTCGTGATTGAATTTTTCTCATAAGTCTGTCTTTCATTTGTGATCTCAACTGAAACAATCCAGTTTCGTTCAGAAATGAATCGACAGACTTATCGCGAAAATTCAATCACTTGTAGTATTACTACTGATAATTCTGGGTATTACTACTGATAATTCTGGCATTCGGTTGTTTTCATATTTTGCTAAAAGATCCCCCCTTCAGAGTCGGGCTCTTTCGACAAAATCTGAAAATAAACTCATGCAGTTTTTAGAAAACATGCTTTCATTGAAAATTATCGGTAATTTTGATGCACTTGTGTGATTACTTCCGAAAATGCGCGGAAAAACCTCCGAAGGTGTTTAGTTTTTGCAGGAAAATATCTCTGCCGCCAAATAGTAATTTGGGGTTTGAAATACTCACAATAGATAACATTTTTTCTAGAACTGCTATGAAAAGTAGCGTATTTCTCATAGCTTACTTACTTTCAAAACCATGTTTTGCTCATACTGTGAGATATATTATTTCTCACTGCATTTTGCCCTCAGCACAAACATTTATATGGAGAAACAAAAGCGAACAAAAACTAGTTGGATGCTGCTGTTAAAATAGTTGTCACAACTGTCAACCTATAGAAGTATTTTAAATTCTCAAGGTAGTTTTAATTCGTGTTTTGATAAAGAAATAATTTACTTTTTCCTCGAATCAACAGAGCTTTTTGTAATCGGTTTGAACATTTTATTTAAAATTCTGCTAGATGTGTATACAGTATCGGAAAGTTTTCATCTTGGGTAAGGTGGTTTGATGATAGCTTGCTATATGTTGAGAAAGCATTACAATTTCTCCTCTACTCTCTCGAGGAAGGGATATCGACGTAAGCTGTTAATTCGTCGTGTGGGGTAACAGGATAGGCGCACAGTAGTGCGTCATGTGGTATTATCATATTATTGCGTTCCTTGTTGCTCGCGTAGATTTCTGTCTATACCCCAGATAAAAAGTTTCCGATACTGTATGTTCTACATGGCTGGACAGAAGTGAAATATTTTGTCCTTCTTTATGAAGAAAATTTGACAGGATTTTGTTATAATTTGGATCTGTTATTTCAGTGGCATACAATTTTCTGTCGCCCAGCAGTAACCTAAAAAAAATAATACTTTACGCACACGAACCACACAAAAAATTTATTTTTTTGACAGTTTTGGAAAAAAAATCTCTTTCACGTGACATTTCGCACTGAGCACTGAGCACTGTATAGAAGGAAATTCGGAAAAACATGCGACTATATCTGAAATATTTCCCGATATTAAAAATATTCCACACGTGCAAGAAAAGCGGAACCTAGGAATGATTTAGACGTTTCCATACAGGATGAAATTGAAGTGATAAATTAATAAACGTGCCGTATTTATGCAGAAGAATAAAAACAGACGAAGTCTATCTGCGCGTCGGTCGCATTCGGCGTCTGCAGCGCCGTGAGCGTCGTGTCAGTTTGCTGCTAACTTCGTCGCAAACGGGACCTACTAGTCGAGATTCCAAAGTCGATACGTCGTCGGATCATATCGCGTATTTTGGTGTGGGGGCGGTCAGTTACCTCCGTTGATCGTTTCGCGTGAATGACGTTGTTGACAGATGTGCAAAACTGACATTGACAGGAGTTCTTCTTTGTGAAAAACTTTGTTATTGTGCTGGATGCTTCCTACTGACAATTTCGGGAATAGTTCACTTTGAAAGGTATTACAGAACGCACGTTATGATGATATCTAATGTTCAATATATGAGCGTTCACTTTATTTATTCTTGATTTTTTTTGCGAAAGAATTATCTCTGAAGTTTGTTGAACATAGTGCAAACAAGAGAATTATGGAAACCAACAAATATATATATTATTTACACCTTGTTTCAAATTACGTCGGCTAATAGACTTTTTTTGCTAAAGTTGAAAATAAGAAAGAAATATTTTAATTCGGCTGGAGTGAACCCCTCGTTCACCAGATATGACATCGCTCGAAATTTATTTATGGGGAGTTCTTCGAATCGAAGTTAACGAAATCAAACATTATGAGGCGAATTTTTTGTGAAATTCCGTCTTAATCTTGTAATGAATTGCTGATATTCATCGACGAACTGTACTGAAAACAACAGAAGTACCCCAATATGTTTTCATCAAGAAGGTGGTTTCATCGTTTAATCTATTTCAGAGACTGGGCATTTCATCAAATCCGAATTATTATTATTATTGTCAACAAATGATAGGAGTTCGGACATGTTTGCCGTACACTGGACAACAAAAAATGAAACTAATTTCGACAAAGACAAAATACCATCTTCTCTGCAGTGTTGCCAAGCTAGGTATAAAGTAACTATCTGGTAAATACTCTTAAGGTCATCGAGCGACACCTGTCAGATTCTCGTGCAACATTCTTCAAGGAGGACCCGATTGCCAGTGACCCTATGATTCAAACTGAGCTGCCGCACGTTTTGCTTTCGGAAATATCTACCTGGCAAAATAGTTTAGAGGATTTTGCCTCTCATTAATAATAGTGTGGATCATACTCAAATGTTTGACTGATATGATTCATAATACGTCGAGGTAATAGCCAAGGAAGTGCTTGTTTTCCACATCAGGATATATGCCCTAAAATCTATAAAAAGTTATAGTAATTTCTGAAAGCATTGTCCTTGATTGGTTTACAGTCTCTGGTTCATTTTTTTTTGCTCCTTGAAACTATTGTATTACATACAGGGCGGCCCAAACTTTCTACCTGAGTTCACTTGCAAATTTAAACTTTCTGTCCAAAATGCCAGAACAGATCGATTTTTGCTTTGAGGAAGATACATGATGGTGATAAATTCAGTAATACAACCTTAGCAACAACATTAGCTCTTTAACTATCATTTATAAACAATAATTTATGAGATTTCCAAGTCGATACGTCCAATCAAATCGCGTATTTTGGTGTGGGGGCGGTCAGTTACAAGTTCCTTGATCGTTTCACGTAAATGACGTCATTGACAGGTGTGTATTTTGAGGGACGAAATGACATTGACAGGAGTTCTTATTTGTGAAGAACTTTGTTATTGTGCTCGATGATTTCAACTGACTTTCGGTACTAGTTTACTTTGGAAACTGATGTCAAATATTTAATATATGAGCTCTATCGTCACACATTTTTGAATTTTTTTGCTTCACGGAAGAATGATCTCTGAAGTTTGTGGAACATACTGGAAACAAGCGAAAATTGGAAACCAATAAATATGTATTGTACGCATATACCATTGATAAAATATGGAATGTAATAGTTATATTTCCGCTGCAGGTTGATTCTGAGAAAAATCATTAGACAGGTAGATTTTTATTTTCAAATAAACATGTTTTGACGTGAACGTCAATTTTCAGAAGTCATACCTGTCGAAGAGGTGATAATAAATACCTCCATTACAATTAACTATGGGTGTACCACAGAACACTGTCTTGGGCCCTAGGTTATTCTTTTTATGCATAAACAATATAAGTGATATCACAAACCCAAACGGCATACTAGTCTTTCAAGCAGATGACACTGCAGTTATATTCACAGGGGATGAGTCTCACGTATATGTTAATAAGTGAGGGTTGCTAAATTATCATTCGACTGAATTATTCAATTAATATCCAGAAAACAAAGTTTGAGACCCTGTCATCGACAATTATAAAACTATAGAGAATCAAAACACTCAAATCAAAAGCAATGAGAGAGGTTGTGTTATAACACAAATCAGAATATTACAGACTGGTAACGCGTTCAAAGTGGTTTCGAATCATAATATCACTGATAATTAAACAATCGTCGGAAAATCGAATAGTCATTGAAAAAAATGCAAGGAAGTGAAACTGCTCATTCTGAAAATATTTGTATGCATTAGTGCTCGAAATTGACAATCTATGAAAGTGTCAAAGGGAGGAATGTATTCGTTTGAAATATGAATGAATGTGGGTTACGAAAATATATATATATATATATATATATATATACATACATTTATCCATTACTATACGGGGTGTCCAACACAAGAAATTCATTTGAAAATAGAAAACCCAACTTGAAAACTCCGAATGGTTAAATGAGTCTTCCAGTCAAATTATTTGGGGCATCGACTCTCGCCTATTTGCAGAATCAAATATGGAATGCAATGGATATATTGGTGGGCAATTTATAGGTATACGCTTTCCATACCTGCAATATACCCACCGCATACCATAAAGCAATCTTTGTATGAGCTATGTATTCACCGTCTAGCACTAAATTGACATGAGCAGTTATATCCACTTTATTTTATTTTTTGTGTGTGTTTGGCATCGACTGCTATGGCCATTAGCCACGTGTTCTGGATAGACCTTGTTACTAAATCCATACGCCACCTTAGGACTAGCACTCTTAATTATTAACTCAACAGAGAGAGTGGATATTACTGCCCATGTCAATTTGGTGATAGGACGGTGAATACATAGCTCATGAAGCAATTACTATAACAATGCATGTTGAAATTTTCAACTTTGGCGCCCTCTAGCGGCTCTCCTAATCATACCATCTTCCTATAACTTCTCAGAATTGAGTATGGTCTTGGTGATAATACCACATAAATAAGAGAGACGCACTACTGTACGCCTCCCCTACTACCTCGTCCGACGAATTAACAGCCACGTCGATATCCCTTCCTTTAGCGAGTCGAGGAGAAATTGTAATGCTCTCTCAACATAATAGCAAGTTATTCTTGACATGATTTTTTGGGTTTATGACCTTCCACAATCTGAAAATGAAAAAAAATTTTAATCCAAAGAAATCTGTACAAGTGTAGAAGGGCAAATTAATTAATTTGCCCGATAAGTTACTGCGTTCACAAGACTGCTGTCTTGAAAGAAATTAATTTTTGTCAGTAACGTACCCTACACTGAATTTGCCTATCTGAAAAAATGAGATCGAATTAACAAAGAATACTTCTCTTTTTTTGAAAACTGTTGACGTTTCGGAGGCTGTATCTGCCTCCGTTATCAAAACTTCTTAGAAAGACGCTGAAGAAACTGAATTTGAATTGCGATTTTGGTAATAAGACCTTTCTTTGACAGAGTCAAATGAAATCTGTCATACATTCTTTTGATTGACATTTGGTATCTTGATACATAGGGTGTTCGGTATCAATCAATCACCATCCTATTAGTTCTTATTTCATCTCTGAGGATTTGGTATTATTCCATTCCATCATATATGATCGCCATCAGATGTTAGAATATGTTCGGATATTTTCGAACCCGGTATTTTTCGATTTCTGATGTAACTTTTATGTTCTTCCTGGCGCAAAATCAATGGTCTTGATGTTTCACCTATATAACTCTTACCACACGAACAAGGTATGTTGTAAACACAATTTTTTGAACTTTCACCAGCGTTTTTGGGTTTTGTATGTGTGAGTATTGATCTCAATGTATTGGTTGTTTTAAATGTTGTTCTTACATCATACCTATGGCCAATCCGTTTTATCTTTTCAGACAGTCCAGGGACATAAGGTATAATATTGTTTGTTGGATGATGTGTATGGAGATGTCGCATGTCTGTGTGTTGTGTTGTTCGATTGTAAAGTGTAGTACTATTTTCAATTTCATTAATGGTTTTTTCCACGAATTCATATAGATAAGCATTTTCCCTGAGAACGGACTTTATAAAATTCAATTCTTCTTTCAGATTTTGTGTTGAATTGCAAACCACTTGTGCCCTGTTGTAAAGACATTTGACAATTCCCTTTTTCACGCTGGTGTGGTGATTTGAGTTATAATGGAGATATCTATAGAAAGAATTAGCAAGCTATTCTTTACGCTCGTATGAAACCAGCATACCTCGATGAAAACTTTTCGATACTCTATATGTTGGTTGAATATTTCAAATTATTATTCAAGAAACATCTTCAATGAAAATAGACTCAACAAGAATTTTGTTGAATTCAACTGTAACCAACTCACTGCAATTTTCGAAAACTGAAATCCCTTTCACTGTGTAAATATGTTCGTAGATTTTCCTCTTGGCCTTTTCTTATCTCCTCATGATGTTACAACACAGCATTGTTCATTATCCTGATGATATAATATGTATATGTGATGTATACTTTAATTATTAGCTTCGATAATTGTCGAAATCATGTCATTTTATTTGGATAAAATTACTCAATGAACTTACTCGATGAACTTACTCGATCTAATTATATCTAATAACTCGACCGATTCTAAATCATTAATTTTCTTACGTATGTGCGAATTTTCTCAATTTAAAAGAATAATTCTGAATGTGGAATCGCAGGACTTCGTCTTATTCAAAGGAAAAACTCCAAAATCTAGAATTGGCCAAGGAAAGTAGTTGTTTTCTATAGGACATCTCCAAATAAATAGTCATTTCTGAAAGAGTTGTTTTTGATTGGTTTACAGTCTCTGGTTCAATTTTTATTGTTCCTTGAAACTAGTATAGTACATACAGGGTGTCTCAAATATTCTACCTGAGTTAATTCGAAAATTCAAACATTCTCCATGAAAATTGAAAAATGAAAAATGTGATTTATTTGTAATATCTAACAGAAAACAACTACTTTCCCAACCACAAGCCACGCTGGACATTGAACTACATCTGATAGATATTGTGAAAAGACTCTAACTGAAAAGGAAAGAAAAAATCTGAAAGTGAAAATTGGCATTTTCATTCAGATAGCCGATTTTTCTTTTAATTCTCTCTAGTTTTCATTGAAAAAATCATTAAATAAATTAGATAAGGAGAATGTTATTAAAAAAATATCACTCACAGAAATCGTTCATTTCATTGAAGTAAGGTTCGCTTCTCTCGCATTTAATCCCCAATACATTTTGGTCGACGAAAATCTATTTTGCTTTGCCAAGCTCTTCAGGTATTTCGAAAGATGGAAAATAGCGACTAAAGTTTGTCTTTGAGTCGCAGATGATTCCACAACAGATTTTATGAATGTCCTTTTCATATTTTCGAACTAAAATGTCGATTTTTGTTTTGAGAAAGGTGAGAGAAGGTAATGAATTCAGCGATGCAACTCATACTTCAACATCAACTCCTTACCATCATTTCTGAACATTAATATATCAGATTTCCAAATCAATACGTCGCGTGGTCGGATATCATCGCGTATTTTGGTGTGGGGGCGGTCAGTTACCTCCTTTGATCGTTTCACGTTAATGACGTAGCTGACAGGTGCGTATTTTGAAGGACAATACAATATTGACATGAGTTCTTCTTTGTGGAAAACTTTATTATTCTGCTGGATGCTTCCTACTGACTTCTGGAACTAGTTTACTTTGAAAGGTATTACTGAACGTCCGTTATGTGATTTGAAATGTTCAATATTTGAGCGTTATCTCTACACAATTTTTATTTTTTTGCTTGATGAAACAATGGTCTCTGAAGTTTGTAGAACATAGTGCGAACAAGATAAAATTGGAAACCAAGAAGTATATATTATCTACAGCCTGTTCCAAATTAGGTCCTCACCATTTTCAATTCTGTTATTATTGACATTACGGATTTGGTTGAATGAAAAAACTAGTGCCATTTTTTATGCTCATCATGATGCTGAAAATTAAAAAATCAATTGAAAATCGCGTTCTCAAAATAAATCATGATTTTTATATATATTTTTGATGGAACAACTTATATTTCACCATGTATTTCCAATCATGATCACATTCTCAACAAAGGATCTCATGTTGAATTCTTTGCTAAAGTAGAAAATAGAATGGTTATTTGAAAAAAAAAAATTTAGATATAACATCCCTCGAATTTTATTTTGGCCCTCCGGAATCGAACATCGTAACGTGAATTCATTGTAAAATTTCGTTAGTACTATGTAAGGAATAGTAGTTATTCATTGACGAACTGAACTGAAAACAACGCATATAGACCAGGATCCCACGCCTCTTTTCAAAAATGATTAATAACAGGCTGAATCTTCGTGAGTAGCTTCGTTTTGATGAGACGCCCAACTTTTCCTTCTACAAAAATTCTCGAAAGTGGGAACTAATTAAACGCGCAGGCGTCAATTATGTCGTTTTGGTGAGTGCAAAAAAGTCATTAATAACAGTTAGATTTTCAGTTGAACCTCGAGATGATTCGATGAAGTACTCGAAAAATATTTTGTCCTACAAAATCGATGGTACAAATAAAGAGTCCCCCACTCCCAACATGTACCAATGACGTGGTCATAAAAAATCATTAATAACCAGCGGATTTTTGCACCGTTGCTTGATTATTATCTGTATAATTGAATGGTCATATTGTCCTACAAATTGAATGGTACGTGTTCCCAGTCCTACACTCCGAAATTGTCAATTCCACGGTAAAAAAAAAAGAATAATAACAGGCTGAATCTTCGTGAATACCTTCGTTTTGATGAGACGCCCAACTTTACCCTCTACGAAAATTCTCTAAAGTGGTAACTTATAAAATAAGCAGGCGTTAATCATGTCGATTTGTTGAGTGCAAAAAAGTCATTGATAACAGGTGTATAAATGAGACTTGAACATAAAAAAATCCCAGTTTAGTGTCAGAAATTTAGGACAAATTAAAATAAATAATGATAGCGTTCTAAGTTTGACATAAAAATGAATACCAAATTTTCATTGCCCTTCTTAAAAAAAACACAGTTCACCAAAAAAATGTTGCAAGAGTTATTCAAAATAATTGAAAATAAAATTTCAACTTCAACACTCTGTATCTCCGAAACGAAACATTTGCAAACACATGTTCACATCAAACACCCTGTACGATCCTGTTTTAAAAATGGTTACTAACGGGCTGAATCTTCGTGAGAAGCTTCGTTTTGACGAGACGCCCACCTTTCCTCTTCACGAAAATTCTTGATATTAGTAGCTAATGAACTGTCATGTTGATTTGGTGACCGCAAAAAATGTATGGCTAACTGTTAGTTTTACCCAAAAGCTCATGGCTCATGGTAAAGCAAACCAATTGAATTAACTTCATTTCAAGGCAGTAAGATTTGACCGTAAGCCACGGGTTTAACTATATAGCCTACATATATTTCAATCATACCTTCTGAAATAAAAAAAGATCTAAATATTTTGTAAGTAGGCACATTTATCCTCATTATTGATATGTAATTTTTTTAACCCTGCCATCCTCATTACGGAGTCCAGTTCTATCGATCCTGTGGTCAGTTTTCGAGATACAGGGTGTCAAAAATTATGAATCGATTTGATTTTTTTGCTTCAATTCGAAATCATTTTCTTTTAGAAATAATCTCATGAAATCTAATTTGTAGCTCGTAAGTCTCTCCATTCTTCACAAAGGGTGTTGCATTACATAGCATGGCAAGACAGTGTTCATAGAAATAGATAAACATCAATACTATTTAATTTTTTTTTATCAATTTTTTGAAAAATAATGGGTCTTTATCAATTATTACATGAGGATTCACATGATTGCTAGTTCATAAGTATAATAGTTCTCCATGTACATGTGACAACTTGAATGCTTACAAAGGTCAAAATGAAATAATTATTACGAATTATTAATCAAGCAACTGTACAAACATCCGCTGGTTATTAATGATTTTTTATGATCACGTCATTGGTACATGTTGGGAGTGGGGGACTCTTTATTTGTACCATCCATTTTGTAGGACAAAATATTTTTCGAGTACTTCATCGAATCATCTCGAGGTTCAACTGAAAATCTAACTGTTATCAATGACTTTTTTTGAACTCACCAAATCGACTTGATTGACGCCTGCGCGTTTAATTAGTTCCCACTTTCGAGAATTTTCGTAGAGGGAAAAGTTGGGCGTCTCATCAAAACGAAGCTACTCACGAAGATTCAGCCTGTTATTGATCATTTTTGAAAATAGGCGTGGGATCCTGGTCTAATAGTGTTGACGAATGTACCCAAATATGTTTTTTTGTACGATCCAGTTTTCTTGATTACCTACGGTATCTGTTGTCAAAACGGTAAGTTTTGTTTACAGGTTACTAGACCAAAGGCGTCAGTACGTAAATTACTTACCGACTTTCATATAAATGGCACTTTTGACATTTCAGTTATTGGCCGAAAACTAATGTTTTTCAATGGAGGAAAAACATTTTAGGATCGTGCCAAAAACACTGTATCACGAACGTTAAGCACTTCCGATCTCAGACAATTATAAGAGTGATCGCTAAACGCTACTCCTGCAAACAAATGTCTTCGATTCGTAAAATGTGCTTACCGTTCTTGATACTTAATATATTATTCTTCAAGAACATTCAAACCATTTCAGAAACTCGCATTTCATCAAATCCGAATCATTCCCAAGTAGCACACTCATATTGGGAGAATATTGGTACAATAGATATTATGAAAATATTGACAAAATATTCAAATAACAATATTGGCGAGAAAAAAAAATGTGAATATTCGGCGATATTGGTCCAATATTTTGAAGATGAAATTGGTCTAATATCCTTGAAGCAATATTGGCCTCAAAATGTTAAGTGATATTGGTACAATATTGGTCAAAATCATTCAACCAATATTGACCCAATATTTTATGAGACTATTTACATTCAGAACAGGTTGAGCCAATATTCCACCAATATTATTAATAAAATATTGTTTTTCCAATATGCACTCATATTGAAAAGGGGAACATTCTCCATAAAAATTGAAAAATGAAAAATGTGACTTATTTGTAATATCTAACAGAAAACAACTACTTCCCCGGCACAAGCCACGCTGGACATTGAACTACATCTGATAGATATTGTGAAAAGACTCTAACTGAAAAGGAAAGAAAAAATCTGAAAGTGAAAATTTGCATTTTCATTCAGATAGCTGACTTTTTTAATTCTTTCTAGTTTTCCTTGAACAAATCATTAAATAAATTAGATAAGGAGAATGTTATTAAAGAAATATCACTCACAGATGATTCCACAAAAGATTTTATGAATTTCATATTCATATTTTCGAACTAAAATCAAAAAGCACTCATATTGTTTCAATATTATTTTAACATTAACAATATATCCATATTGGCCCAATATGAAAACAATATTCAGCCAATACGAGGTGCTACCTGGGTTTTATTAACAAATGATAGGAGTTCGGATATGTTCCGACAAAAGAATGCCCATTTTCAAAACGATTTTAGATAATAACCCACCATTCTTACGGTTCTTACGAGTGGGTATACTGAAAATTACTACTACTATTGACAGTGATAACATTATTACCCTGGTTGCCAGTTTGTTCCAAAATCATGTCATCCTTATTGGAAAAACCTCTTTATTTCTCCCATTGTATCCAATCCCTTAACGAATTTGAGGGAAACATTATGGGAAGAGCCTTTTATCAGGTTCACTGGCATCACTATTGTATTGTCGAAAGTAGAAAAGCTGATATCTGAATGACGCCTACTCGGTAGAAGCCGATTTTATACATGTTATGTCTTAGTTTTCAGTGGCACGCGAGGTAACCTACTATTATAACACCGATGTCATGTTGTTTCCTTTTGCATGTAATGCATGTTTTGTAATGGAAGCACTACGTTGGGTAGACATAATGTGCCCATTCTCGAGTATTTTATCAACTTTCCGAAGTGTTTATTCATTCTTGGTAATGCTATATGCTAAACCGATTACCGGTTCTGGCTCAGTGAAGTTCAAATAGACTTTTATCCCTACCAGGACGTCCGCTATATCTTTTTTTTCCAGGCCAGTGTGGTCTAATATCTGGAGGAATTATCGTTCACGAAGCTGTGTACTAGGAATCTCATTATTCATTCATGCACACGAACGAATGATTTCTCTGCACAGTACCCCACAAAGCAAATATCTGTCAGGAAACAAATACTTTCCCCTACGAACATTGAATTAAGTGATGTCGGTCTGTCAGCTGTCTTAGCTCTTCTTTGCATACAAGTTTGGACGTCACTCCATTGTGCCGCTTGAATCTGACAGAATGTTCATATGCGACTTTTACAACGTCTGAAAGACAGAGGTATGGGATGTCCAGTGAGTCCAGTATTCGTATACCTGGAGCCAGCTCCATTGCCAGTCTTGGATCCATCTCTGTACCAGATTTTCTTATAGAATGTCCTTGAGCTGCGAGCTGTCCCACTCAGTTTTGCCATCATAAATTGGTTATTGAAGCAGAACCGTTTCAGAATGTGGTCCGTTCTCGTACCCAGCGCGTCCTCGATCACAGTTCTGACGATGCTCATGTATCTTGTGTCATCGTTCAAGTTGGGTGTGTTCTGCAGTCTAGAGACGCCAAGCATTGCCTTTCCCTGCACCACTAGTTTGAGAGGGGCAGTCCCAGGAGTGTCTCTATGGTTACAGTTGGTGCTGATTCAATTTTTTCGCTTATAACTCGAAAACTATAATTTTTTCGTAAATAACTTCTTCATTCAAAATGAAAGTACATAAAATTTCCTACAAATTCCACTGTTCAAGTTTTTTTTCCGGCAAACAGCTCGGGCTCAAAGGCCAAATAAAAATTGGCGTATTTCTGGAAATACCCACTTTTTTAATTTTTTTGGTTGTATCCCTCAATTTTTCCCGCACATTCTCTTGTAATGATTGAAGGCTACTGTACTTTTTTCTATAACTTCTTGTAGGTGTTGGTTCCAAGTTAACATGTGGTCGAAGATTACTTCTAAGTATTCTGCCTCTTGAGCAAATGGAATTCCTATCCCATTCACTACAGGTGACCTAAGTCCATCCAGATTTTATAAGTTTTTTTGCAATTTTTTCAATGTCCCGTCACGAAAATTTGTTAGCAAACCTCAGATCCAGATTCAGCACCCCAAAAACACATAGAGAATGGAACTAATCAAAACTACCCCAAAACTTTCTTGGAAGAAATATAATAAGATTAGATTATTAGTTGTACTGTAGTAAACTCTCGTTGGAGGTCTATAGAGCTACTTGGGAAAGTCGAGGGTCTGACTGGGTTTTGTCTTCGCAAAACAAAAACAAACTACTTTGTTTCGCATTTTGTAGTTCAATTTCGGTGAGTTTTTGCTAATTAAGTATATATTTGCTGATAATGATTATGAATGTGTCTTATGTGGACATATGCCATTTCGTTGAGCCCGTTAGTCAAATACGTTGTGACATATCTTGGCTAAAAATATGTTTTTCTTCAATTCCGAATTATCATTATCGTATTCGAATGTATATTAATATAGATCACACAGGTTTCAAAATATGTGAGAAAAAGTTGATAACTTTTTTACCCAGACTATTAGAAAACTATTCATAAAAATGGATCACTCACTATTCGATAAAAAAATTACAGTGGAGATCTCATGAGACTGTATCAATAATATTGGACTCAACTCGTGTTGGATCAACGTTACAAACCATTTCTTTTTCCAAAAGTTCATAATCAATGCTTTCGAGAGCGGAATACTAGTTGACTGTATCTGCATAGATTTCTCTAGAGCATTTGGCAGACTCAATCAGAGTTTGTTAATAGCCAAGTTTAGTGTTCTGGATATTCAAACGGAGAGTTCTGAAATAGAATGAAAGCTATTTTAATAGTTGAGTGCATATATTGTTACGAATTTGGGGGGTTGTGGCCGAAGAAATGATGTATGTCGAAATAATTTTTTCACAACGTATCCGCCAATAATTAACAGATTTTCTATTTTGAAAACTAACGTAACAAATTCGAAGCTCTTGCTTTGATGTTGTTTACCTTGCGAAAATATAGGGTAAAATATATAATTTCGTAGATAGTGGATCCGTGTCCTATCTAATAATCATTTCAACTGGTGTGTAGTAGAAAAATTATTTAGTACCTGTGTTATTTGAACACTTCATAAATGCTACTTTCCTTTCCTTTTCTGCGAATTATCAGGAGTTGTTCAGTACTATGCACGAAATATTAACCATCTAAAGGACACACCCCTTTTGGTAAAAATTGATTTGAATGAATTTTTGCTGAATTTTTTTTTTCAGAGTGAAATATGACCAATTACCGAAAAATAAAATGGTAGACGGGTCTATCCTGTATGCACACACCTGTGAAATTTCAGAGCAGCCTGTGAAGATTTACATGATTATTCTGTACGCCAACCTCCTTAGACGCGCTACTGAACGGAATGTCTATGTTTCAACTCTCTGCCTACGAACTGTCAATGAAAAATTTCTATGATCCTACGATTCCCACGCTATTCACTTTTCGAGCGATCTGTCAGTTATAGTGTTTACGGAGAAATTAATTGGACGTATTTTAGTTACAAGATCGTCTAAAAGAAATTTATTGATACCTCTGGATCAAATGTGATTTGTGCTCAAAAGAACAATGTGTTTACAGAAATTTCTTTCGCCAACCTTATTTACCTTAATTTCAATTTTGTTCTGTGTTGCGTTGTGTCTGCAAAAATCATTTATTTTTACAATTTTCTATCGGGTGGCTTGCTGAAATTTCTTTGGTATCATTTTAATTTTGTTTTGTGTTGTGTTTTGTCTGCAAAAATCATTTACTTTTGCTATTTTCTATCGGGTGGCTTGCTGATACTTCTTTGGAACGGCAAAAATACTGGGTCTGAATGTCCAAGTCCAGGGGCTGTGTTTTTCTGCATACACAGAAGGTAATATTTTTGGTATCCAAATTTCACTTTTCCATTTTTTTTGGTAGGGAGAGCACACTGTATAATTTGTTGGGTCGTACTTTACCCTGTTTATTTGTATTTCTTGATGGGCTGATCAGTAGTGTCAACCACAGAGGTGAAAAATGGATAGTTTTCAATTGTGATATCACAAGAAAGGAAAAATGAATTGAAAATAATTTTACAAATTTCTGAAAATTTGTTGCCAGGTGATAGACAACAGAGCACTGAAGGCCCTAGTAGCTTTTGCCAATTTGCAACAAGTTTGAAAAAAAATGTGGAGAACAAATTTTCACTTTATCAAACTCTTTTATTTTATTCTATAAATGTTATGATTATCAAATAATTTACTTACTGATTTCATGGAATGACGATGTACTAAACCAATTTTTATTAACTTTTCACCTTTCATGCCAATTGATGACACACAAAAATATAATTTGTAAAAGAATAGAAACGGATTTGTTCAAAAAAATCCCGAGGCAATTATTTAGGTGGACAATATCTACTATGCGAATATTTTCAGTGAGCAAAACGTACATGAGTAATTTTTTCCGAAAGTCTCTATTGGTTTCTAGCATGTTTAAAAAATATTCAATAAATATTCAGCAACAAAGGACCCTGCAAATTTCTCGTATCAGTATCAGAAAGTTTTCATCTGGGGTATGGTGGTTTTATGAGAGCGTAAAGAATAGCTTGATATAATGTTCAACTGAGCTGTTAATTCGTCGGGCGAGTCAACAAGAGAGACGCGCAGTAGTGCGTCTCTCTTATTTATGTGGCATTATCATATCATTGCGTTCCTTGTTGCTCGCGTAGATTTCTGTCTATACCCCAGATGAAAAGTTTCCGATACTGTATATGGAAAACTATAAGTAATAAGTGTGCCCAATCTGAAAATTTGGTAGTTTATTTCTAGTTGTACCGGAAGTGGCACCAACTTCCTTATTTAGAATGATCCCCCTGTCTATTATCACATTTTCAGACTTCATTCAAAATTCTGAACATATTTCATGTATAATGTTCCATATACTCAATGATTGAAACTGTCGCGTTCAAAGCCTCTGATACTGCTGATCGTGTAGGTTCCAATCATACAGACTACATATTTTTATGTGATGGTCCGAGAAAGTGCTGGAATTACACGTTGAAACGTAAGACCTCGTCAATCCTTGGCTCACACAAGTTTCGACTTTTGAGAGCTGCCATTCATAAGGGGACGACAGCTGGTTAACGGAAAAAACAATTTCAACAAAACAACAACAACGATATACCTGTGTATAACTGTTTTCCAAATATTTAAAGTTGAATATTTTTTTGAATGTGAATCGATGTATTAGTAGAGAACCCAATTCAGCAAAATTGTGATATCAATTCGATTAGAGTAAACGTAGAGGCGATTGGAAAAACTATTGAAAGTCAATTTTCTCATATGAAAACCCCACAATTTATACTCTCATTCGATTCACTATCGAGAATGAGGCCCACCATATGTTTATATGCCTACATTCAAGATGTAGGCTTGAAATATTCAAGTAATCTTTTCATTATTTATGGCGAATGTGATAGGGTTATCTCAAGAATAGTTCTAATACAACTGCTATTCGGTATCCGCAGAGAATACTATTGAACAAATTTTAAATAACTCCAAAAACGTTAAATAAATTAATTGCTGTTACAAAAATATAAATAAATAAATTACAAAAACATTGAAATAAATATTATTTATTAAAGATATTGAGAGATCTACAAGAATGATTTGGTGAGTAGATATTCGAAACAACACCTTTCAACTTCCAGACATCTTTCACATCTTAGTTATTATGATTTCAGTTGTGTCGATATTCTCAACTGAATTATTTTCTGCTTGATGGATACCGACAAAACTCCTACAGTATAGGAAAGCGGAAGGTTGGATTATGTACAATCTATTTTAATTTTATGAAATTATGGCCTCTGTTAAGTACCTCCACATGTAAAATGTTTATTATTTCAAAAAATGATGTTTCAAAAGTTCGTTTCATTGTTCAGAAAATCCTTGAAGAGAGAAGGGGACATATGTCAACAAACTACGGCAACAATTGGTTTTGAAATTGAACAATTTTCACAATCAACAACCATCAGTTCCGAGTAGAAACCCACGCCGCCTCACTTATTTTAGTTTTGATGATGAGAACAAACCATTTACATTATTCGTTTGCAAAAAGTTTCGACTCCTGACACGCCGACCACACGGCACTTTCTAACACTTTAATAAATGAACGGCTATTTCGCCTACATTCGGATAATGTAATGATTGTTGGTGTAGATAAATGGTAGTTGAGCTTAATGAAATATTAAAATAAGAAAACACGACAACCTGTCGTATATCAAAATGGGGTCGACGAAGCTGGTTATTTTGTTCTACAATTTGTTGCCTGCCACTGTTATTTGCTGAATTATACGTAACGCGACTATAATCTTAATTCATTAGAACTCGTTATTAATTCTCTTTCCAGTTCGCCATACACTAGTGGAATTTCCATAAGTTTTCGTATACCTCTAATGGAAAGTGGTACGTGAACATTGAGTTTATGAACAAACAGCATTCGTGAGGAATATTACAGTTTTTTATGGTCAGGTTTACGCAAATGAAAATAGGAAAGAAGTACAGTTATAATAAAAGGATCCGTGTTACCATCTGCAAACTTCCGAAGCTTGGACCTCCATTCGGAAAATGATTCCTTATAGAAAGATATTGGCCAATGGAAAAAATTGATGAGTTTCACATTGTGCGGGGCAACGGGTGTGGTAAGAGTATAAAATTTGTTACTGGGGTTGCAGTCTGAACAGTATGCAAACAATATCGTCAATATGGATGAAAACAGTGAATTGGTGCTCTACCGAAATTGTCATTTCAAGAAAGGGGTATTGTGAGGACTAACTCATAAATTTCATCACTCGACCAAGAAGAGTATTCTGCATAAGATAAAGTTATACGATATCTAATATATTCAGCTGCTACATTAGAATCTTCGAACTCAACGAGTTATTTATATTTCAATCTGTCTTCCGTACTTCAAAAACTGGCAATCACCTGTTATTATCTTGGAGATAACAGCAAATAGTACGTGGGCCAGAAATTTGTATTCTGGTAATGGAAAAGAATTCGAAAGGGGAGTTTAATAGATGTTCCAAATATTATCAAATGAAAATGAAAGCTTGAAGACTCAAAACATTGACTGAATGAACAATTGCGTACGTTTAAAGAAACCATACGAAATAACCTAGCAGACTTGGTGAAACAAATCGGACAGCTCGAAGCTGAGAATAGCTTATTAATTGGACTTATACTGTCACTAGAAGAGAGGATAAAGAAATATAATTCAATAATCCAGAAGGTGACGACAACTACGACTTGGTTATTATGCTTATTTCTGATAAGCTCACCATTGACTTTGAGGAAAAGGAGTTGGGGGGTGCTTTCAGATCAAACTCTGCTGGCAAGCGCAATGAACCACATTGTGTGTACCAACAGTAAGGTGAGAAAAGCTATATTCACCCAAGCAAAAAAAAAATCTTAATGGTACAGGAATATTTATATCGCCGGATTACCCGGTTGAAGAATACCAGAAGAAAAAACGCTTTTATCATTATCAAAATACTTCCAGATAACAAGGAAAGGTAGTAACTATTAAGGGTAACTCCCTTATTATAGATGGTAAAAACTATAGCCTTGAAGAAACACAGTCGAAAGAGTCCTCTCTGGAAGTGCCCACGAAAACACTTATTTTCAGCTATGATAAAAACTAAACCAGCCTTGGATGACGTATAATATGAAATTGTTGCAAAGATTGAGAGTCAAGGCTCTCACTAGATCCAAACTACAGCACCACTGGGAATATTGAATCTTTGAATTCCTTTAAAAAAATAAAACAAAAACAATATTTGCTGACACACCAATAATGCTCACTAGTGAACATGATGCCTGTTAAATTCAATTCAAATAATATTTGTTAGGTATCGAAATTATAAGTATTAAGTATATTTGCGTGGGTTATTTTTACTTGTATTATTATAGCTGAGTAGTTTGTCCATGAAATAAGCCCCCCTGCTACTTTTGGACGGATTAGAATTTTCCTTTGAAATTTTTGCAGGTGAAATGGTAGTTTGTAAGCTACGTTTTAATAAAAAAAAATTATCTACCTCTCAAAATGGCGTCTGGCAACCATTTAAAATTTTTTTTAATGTCATGTTGGGTCGGGTGATACCTCATTCGAAATCTCTTTAAACTCTCTCCTTATGACAGTAGAATCTCAAATAAAAATATTCATCCAAAACCAAATGGCGATACATAATATTTGAAGCCTTATTGAGTAACCCTACCCCTGTTAACTTTTGAACTGATTGGAATTTTCTTTCGAAATATTATTTGGTTGAATGACTTTTTGACGATTAAAAATTTCTATTTTTCAAAATAGTGTCGGGCCGCTATTTAGAAAATTTTTTTGAAATCGTGTTGGGGGTCGAATAATACCTCATTTGAATCGTCTTTCAATTTTCTATACGATTCTGAAATTTCAGACGAAAATTTCCCTTCAAAACATAATGGCGGTACATAATGTTAGAGCTCGGCTCTGAGGATTCTTTATTATTATTCAGTTTGCTTCGTTATATTTCTGCTAATAATAATAAGTCAATTCAAGGTACAGGAAACTTTTGTAGAAGGTTACCTTGAAAGATACGAAAGGATCCTCGTAGCAGAGCTCTCAATAATAGTTCTAATATTATATACCGCCATTTTGTTTTGGATCAATATTTTTTTTGAAACTTTGCTGTCATATAGAGATGTCAAAGAAGTTCCGGATAAGGTATCTCTGGACCCACCATGCTATTCCCACCAAAATCATCGGAATGGCGGCCAGATGCCATGGTGCAGCTCATTAACAATCATTCCACCAAAAAAATATTCGAAGAAAAATTCCAATCCGTTCGAAAGTTGACAGGGGAGGTTACTTTATGGACCCACTGTGTGCTTCTGAGGTCTCTTGTACTAGATCAGACTGGTCGTTATAATTCGGAGAATCGTTGTTTACGATTAGAGAGGGTTAGGTGTGATGCTAGTTTGTTCTCATATTGTTTTCAGATTCGTTTTGTGTAATCAAGTGTTTCTGTATATGAAGGCTTTGTTAACTGTATTCGTGTGATTTGTTTATTATGAGGAGAAACGCACCTTTTTTTGTTGTTGAGAATGTGAATGGTGATGACCCTGTTCCAAAGAGGAGATAACTGAAGTTTTATGTGATTTTCAGTATGTAGCCACTTTATCTCATGTTGTTGATATCATGTGTTACCAACAATAGAGACCATATTATTATTATTATCATGCAATTTGGAATTTTATATTTATTCATTTACGGAGATTTCAATGATTTGTTCCAAAAACAAAAATTGCCTGAAATTCGAATATTTCATATCTCTCAACCAAAGCTATGGACTGAAAGCGAATAAGCGATTTTTTTCAAACGTAATGGTGCATGGAACCAACTGCTTTTTTTGGAGTTCATTTTTTAATATTCAGCGAAACGGTGTTTCATTCCGCTGAATTAATTCAACTTGCATCATTGATTTGTCGAAATTACGGATGACATTTTATAGAGGTGAAAATAATATTCTATGAAATGGATATTGGAAATGGGACGCAACATGCTGCATAGTAGTTCCTAATGGTATTTTGTTCTACATCGGGCTCTGCTAATTGCCTTCATTAGGCAATCGGAAGTAATTTTATTATTCAAATAACATTAAAATCGATGATATGTGCGCGTTTATACAGTCCTAGCTAAAAATCCCCTCCACATCCTTTATATTTTGAATAGTTGAACTCCTAGTGCTCTATAGATTTATTGTTTATTTTTGGATATATCATTCTAGAGCTGAAAAAAGCAAATTTCTCCATTAGACTTTTGTTCTGGCCATGATTGATTTATTAGAAGTCAATTGATATTTTTTACAGCATATCATACCCAAAAATCAAGTAAAAAAAATTGACAATTTGATTTCTCAAATGTAAAAAAGCGTGGGTGCTTTCGATCTATATTCTCATATTTTTTAGTTTAATTTAACAATACAGAGTGTTCAAGAGCTCAAGGGAACTTTATCGAGCACCCCACGGTTTTTTCACATTTGAGAAACTAAATTGTCTGGTTTAGTCTCTCGAGCACTGAAAACGGTGCACCTCTCAACTGTAAAGGGTCAAGTAGCTCAGTGGTTGAGACTGAAGCGTTCAAAACCATTGACTGCTGGTCGGCTAGGTTCGAATCCTCAGCGGCTTCAGATTTTTATCTGATGGCCCGAGAAAAGTGCTAGGAATCGCACGTTAAAAGGTAAGACCTCGTTAATACTTGGCTCGCACAAGTTTCGACTTTTGAGGGCTGCCGTTCGTAAGGGGACGACAGCTGGATAACGGAAAAAACAATTTCAACAATTTTTTAACAATATTGTCACGCTTTACCGCTTCTTTTTTTGCAGTTAGTTGAACAGTGCAGTGATTATTTATAAGTTCCTTCGTGACAGTTTTTACATCCCGCGAACATTGCGAAATGATTGTAAAACATTCCATACCGACATTCGAAACTTTATTAATTTTTGCAATTTCCTGTTAGGAGTTATAACAAATATAAATTTTTAACAAATAACTTCAGTTTGGTGAAGGCTTTGCGACAGATGATCTGGCTATCCACGTGTGAAAAACCAGGAGCAGTGTGTTCTTCACTTACACAAGGTAATGTTCATGGTCTAAATTTGCAAATCTCACTTAGCGTTACACTGCTTTTGGTGGGGAGAGCACACTGTAAAATGTTCGGTGAGTGGCCATAGTTCACCCTGTTTATAGACCCCTATTATGTTTTGTATCATGACTGTATAACAAAATAAAACAAATACATGAAAAACGTTTTGTTCAAGAATTGGACAGTTTACGATTCCGAAGTTTTGACGATAGCTGCCACTCCCCCATGAATACCAGATATTGGAAAGTTCCCAAGAAAAGTTATGACAATGATTTACGACAGAAAAACCCGGGAGCGTTAATGCTTTGAATACTCCTAGCTCGTACCTGGTCGTGTAAACTACTTTCCTTCGGTAGGTAAAGTTTGAATGTTCTCATAAAATTCCTGAAGTAGTTGCGCTCCCAGCTCAATGTCCTATTTAGAGTTGTATTAATACGAATTTACGATCTCAGTGCCGATCCCCATTTAGCATGTTGTGATAGTAATGCGCGGCCCGATGTCGAATTGATACTGGGTTGATTTATGGAAACTACTAAACCCGCTGATAATGTCTCGTTGGCTACATGGTGAGTTCGGGAAATTGGGTCATACCGCACCGGTGCAGAGTTCATTCGTTCTCGGAGAGCTGAGTTGATTCACAAAATTCATAAGAGGACTCGTGGCTAGTTTGGTGACTTTATATTCCTTGCAATTGCTGTGATGAATGAGGGCAGTTATTGTCATTATTTTTGATTTTTTTTATGAATAATGATAATAGTTTCCCTTGTATTAATGATCAAAAACAGTCACAAAAAGGATATGTTCAAAGTTTTAGAATCTTGGGTTATTAGGCCGGGAACACACGTTCCGGGAGAATTATGCAAATATGGAATTGTCAAGTAACTAGTTCTTTTTTTATCACTTCGCCACCGAAAAAAAAAAAACGCTTCAGAAGTTTTTGGGTTCATCCTATTCTTTTTAGGAAAAGACAACATTATGGCGCATTCTACTCATTATTCTCAGTGTTACGGGATGAAAATAATAGATGATGTCCTGATTCCGAATCCGTTGAGCCTATATTGTCGCCTAATATATTTTTTCGCAATACTGACTAGGTTCATCGCCCCTGGTGAGCAGTGTATGTTACTCAGATCAACTTCAGCAAGTTTCATACTCATCGCTGGTATATCTAACGCTCCTGAAATTTACGGAATTCTACTTCAATAATTACGGAATTTACAAGAGTGTTTCCATGAGAAGTGAGACAAATTCGGATTTTTCAGGACTGAAATTTTTTCAAAAAAAAAAGTGTATCTGTAGAGAGTTGGTAGTCCTGATCACGAATTTGAAAGAATCTTGAGCCTATTTTGCCCCCTAGTTCCATCGCGGGTGGTGGACAGTGTATATCACTTAGGACAACCCAATTGAGGTGGTAGGTGCATTCTGACCATTTACATCTGTCCTGAGAGTTTCATTATTCTACCTCAATTATTACGGAAGATACGGGGGTATTTCCATGAGAAGTGAGACACAATGTATGTATGGCGTGAATATAACTTACCTGATTTAAATTGGACTTACCCTGTTTAAACTCTCAACTACTACTACTAACTTACATTTCGTGAAAAAGTAGCGAACTATTACAGGAAATAATGTCTTTTTTACGTTTACTGATTATTAAATGTGATGTATTTACTTATACAATGACTATTATTATTGAATGAATTTTATCACTTCTCTATATTGAATCCCGAACATGATTTGCTTTTGTGATATTCAACTTATGAAATTGAAAAAAAAAATTATTCCGTTGATATACCAACGCTCAAGGTCTTTCTTTAATGGGTCTTCCTTATTCTTGTAATTGTATTCTTCTTGTAAAATTTTATTCTTCATATAGTAACTATACTGTCATACTTTTATACTTTTTATATACACTGATGAAACATTATTACACAAGCACTTTGTTGGCCATGTTTACTTTTGAGGTTCTGGAGATCAGCTAGTATAGAAGATTTCATTGACGCAGCAGCCCGCTGATGTATTGCCAGACTTATACAAACATCATACATATTGCCTACTCGTGGAAAAATTATCACTCTGCTTACTTACTATATATGCAACTTATATTCCTTCTTCTTTCCTTCTCTCATTTTGTCCAAAAACTATACATGAAATAGAATACGAATTCAACATACGATCGTACACCGTACTATAATCCCTCCTGTCTATATGAAGTTGCCAGAATAATAAACGAAAATAAAACAAAAAGTGAACAATGCCCTACAAAGCCTAACATGATTCAACGATTCGGTTATATTCATGGTAATTACATGTTTTGTTTAATTAAATTGGCTTTTCATTTACCGCTCGGCTGCACGATTTGATGAGAATTTTGCAAACTTGCCGCTCCGGGTGGGTATTATGCTCCAACAATATAAACTTTTGAATTAACTACAGTATCAGCTTCCGTTGTTTCAAAGAATATGAATCCCTATATTGTTTATCTAGCTTTTAGTAACGGTTTTTTGGTGGGCTGCCCAACAATGGGCGGCTTTATCTAGTGGTTTATATCACTGAACTTTCCTATTTCATATAGCTGAACAGGTGAACTAACCACATACAGTAGCGTAACATGAATTATTGGACAAGTTTTGAAACTAATCATATCAATAATTAACAAATATACTGGGGTTACACAAACAACTGAGACATGTATTGACCACGTTTTCATAAAAACTAACACCGATTTCGATTTTCTATTACCATGTATAATCGAAACACATTTAATAGACCACTATATTACTACTCTGCAAATAATAATTCCCAACTTAAAACAAACAAAAATCCACCAAAACATTGACAATAACTTCTTTCATAAATTAGACTACCGTGAATTGAAAAACAGGTTAAAATCTGTTAGTTGGGACTCAGTTTTACAATCAGCAGATGTTGATTGCGCAACGAATAAATTTGTTGACATAATAAATCATAACATTCAGGAATCCACCAGAAAAATCAAAGTGAAATACAAAAAAAATATGTTGGATAACAGCTGGTATCATCAAATCGATCAACAAACGGGATAAAATGTACCAGAAATATAGACTAAAGTTGAGAATGAATCAAAAAATACAAAATGCATATGGAATACAGTCAAAGAAATATGTTCACAATACAAAAAAAAAAAAAAACTCCGATAAAAACCATAATAAATAATGGACAAGAAATTAATGAAATCAAACGTATTGCGGATATTTTCAACGAACACTATATATCCGTGGGCAAAACATTGGCAAGCCAAATAGCTAAAAATCCGCATTACAAAAATCCTAAAAGAATAGGTAGATTAAATTTCATGTTTATCAGGGCCACAGATCGTTCAGAAATAATCAGTCATAACATCTCTCAAAAATAAGAAAGCGCCCGGAATGGATGGAATAAAATCAGGAACATTGAAACAGCTCTGTGAATTGATATCAGAACCACTGGCTTTCATTATCAATCAAAGCATCACAGCAGGAATATTTCCTAAAAATTTCAAGAACGGCATGGTATTTCCAATATATAAAACCGGCGACCACAAAAATTATAGGCCCATCTCGGTGATTTTGCCAAAATATTATTATATTATAATTTTGCCAATTTTGCCAAAATATTTGAGAAAATTTTGCAACTGCAAAGTATAACTTACTCTCAGAAAAACAATTTGGATTTCGTGAAGGCATCTCCGCTCAAGATGCAATCCTAAACCTCACGGCCGAGATCTATTCCAGAACAATACAATTAGCGAATTTCAACTAATTGAGTATGGCGTACCACAAGGCACTATTCTCGGGCCAATTCTCTTCAATATTTACCTAAATGGTCTATTTTCTCTCTGTAGTCGAAGGACAATTATAACATATGCTGACGACCCTATGCAGGGGTTATGCAGGCACAAAAAATATGTTTTTTTTTTATTTTAAATTTTTATGAAAATGCAATAAAGGAGGCTTGGAACCTGTATGCCCTTTTTTTAATAGGAGAAAGAGCAAATTAATGAGTCTTAGAGCCTATATCCCTGTGACAAAAAAATTCATCGCTAATAGAAATCGACTGTAAACGACTCAACGAGTGAAGAGATAATGTCATTAGTGAATTCAGAAGGGAGGAATAACTGTCAAGATAGCTTAACGTCAAAGTTGACATGGACAAATGACACGAGACACAAATAAACAGAACTCGGATGGAGACGAAACAAATCCATCATCACAACTAGTATTATGAGCAGATTGAATGGGTTATTTTCCTGTCATCCCTCTCATACCTTATCATCAGTGCTAGGATAAGTCAGACAATGTTAGAGTTATCCTGGAACATATCATGTCTGCAGGATAATATTCGATGCTTGATTGCGATACGAACTTGCAATTAGGTCCTCCTCAAGGAATATTGCATAAATTGATCTCAGATACTCTTTGACTCGAAATTATTCGTTTTATATATTTGTAACTTTTCGCTACACTTTTCGAACTTTGTTCGAATTATGCATCAACTTTCCCCACAAACTGTGCTACCGACTAGAGCTTCTTGCTATTAAGTTTTGGGTGTAGTCCTTCATAGAGTGGGCCAGGATAACTTTCATGTTGTCTGATCTATTCCTGCACTGATGAGTGGAAAATACACCATGAAAGATGTCATGTCTACAGGTAGTTATTCCCAACAATATGGGCAATGATCTTCAAGCCTTGATTACAATAAGCACTTGTTATTGTGTCCTACTGGGGATCATTGCACAAATAGATGTCTAACGTAATTCAATATTAGTAGACTCTGGGAAGTAGTTCTAACCTTAGATCATATATGCTACGCTAGATACGGCACTCAGGTTATTTGTTTTGTAGGTCCGGGGGGGTCTAGCGTACTAATCCATTGATTGGTCGATTTCAAATTTCGACGATAGTTGAACAAATGTCAATTCAGACAAATGTCAGATATTGTGTTTTTTCTGCGAATCTGCCGATCTTGTGAGTGTATTTTTATTATAGTTTTGAGAGTTTTTGCTGTGGACAATTAGTTTGAAGAAAAGTGGTTCGATTTTTCATCATAATGCCAAAATCGTGTTCAGTTTGTAATGTCAAATTTGAGAAGGGTTCTGCCAGATCTTTTCATAAGTATGTATTCCATAGGCGTGCTATTGGACAGGAAGTCGGAAAACATATCAACCGGCTGCACCCTTACGAGCAACCTTCAGAAGTCTTCGAGGGACTTGTGCGAGCTAGGGAGGATGTAGCCCTTACCTTTTAACGTGTGATGCCATGCACGACCGCAATAATTGCACAGACTTGGTCACATATTCAAACCCTGATATATATAAATAAATATATATTTCAAATATGTCAAATTGATGTATATTCCAGTGTAAAATTTTATTTCGTAGAGTATATATTATCGTCTTGCCATCTGTTTAATTGTATATTTGGTATTTATATTCAGTACCCAGTATTCACATATATATTTAACTTTTACTGATATTGGGGCTGTATAGAATGTAGAATGAATCAATGTTTCAAATATGTTTCATAAAAATAAACAATTTTCATCAGCAAGTTTTTCATTTTTTATTTAACTCAATCTGTACGACGGTACATTTTGACATATCTTGTGTATTGATATACTTACCAACTTTTCATTTTGTTTTCTATTATGAGTTCATTATCGATGGGATTTTCAATTAGCTATAAAAAAGACTGGTATAGAATATTGTGTATCTTGTAGTAAAAGCAATACATACTACGAGGTGCACATATTACTTTTTCTGAAATCGCAATCAGCAAATCTCGTATTCTAGTTCATGTAACTATAAAGTTGTTGATTGAATTGACCTCATTGCCAGTTTTAATTATTCTCTTGATATCATGATATTTGTGGAGAAAATTTAATCAAAACTTGAATGGAATGTTTTCAACGGACCCAATATCTTCTGGGTATTCCAAAAATATCTAGATGAAAAGTATGTTCATAAATAAAAGTCTAGTACTGGTTAAATTAGGCGTACCAAAAGAATGGTACAAAATGTTTTCGATTCACATTAATTTTCATTTCACTGTAACCGATATGGAAATCCATCATAAATTAGAAAATAGAAATATGGGTGTTGTAGAAGTATGTTAATATACACTGTACCAAAATATCTCGTGCGCCACTGTACCGTAGTACGCTATTGCCCTCTTCACCCCCTCTCATCAGTACCCCTCTAATACCAAACAAATACTACATGATGCCGTATTTAGCGTCAGCATATATGATCTAAGGTTCTAACAGATATTTGTCCTGAAATTTTCCACTTTGTAGGCTTTTGTGGAGGAAAAGAGATTTCGACATCGTCGAAATTATTCGTTTATTTTATTTCGTGACAAAAGTTACTCAACTTGATATGTTTTTATTGGTATTTTCAACTGACACAGTGTTAAAATGAGCATGTGCTAAAATCAAGGATACAAGGGAATAGGAAAAATGTATCACTTTGCAATGATAAGTTACTACTCTTATATCCTAAATCATTAATATCATACTCTCAATTTATAGTTTTACGTTCCGACAGTTTCATAATCGATAATCTCTACTATGGTTTCACTCTTTGATCTTTCATACTTCTTTCATATTCGAAAACAATGAAACGTTAGAGTTTTTTTATAATATATTTCCGGACTCTTATCATTTTTGATTGCTGAAGATGTTCTTCAGGGAAAACCTGTGAAATAATTGACCATAATTATGATGGTTGGAAATGAACGAAATGAAATATATGTTGCTTAAAATGCGATTAATACACATTTCATATGCAGGCACGGAGCAACGCGTAAATTGGAACAAAATTAGCCCAATATAAGGCCCCTTTCATCTGTGACAAAGTATTTTAATAGACTCGGGCAAGCCAGCAGGAATTATGGGTTTATATTTAGGAATATGCGTCTGAAGCTAACACATCAAAGAAATGTTATATTTTCTCAGAATGTCTTTCAAGTTTTTCTCGCGCTCTTTCACTGAATCAAACCAGCCGGCTTACGAGGACAGTTTAATGTTTCTTTCATATAGTAATTAATTATAAGGGTGTTGTTATGATGGCGGAGATTTGTCATCGGGACACCAAAATTAACAAAGCTTTCCTTTAACACATAATATATGAAAATCGCTATTTTTATTATGATTTATATCGAGATGTCGCGGGCACATAAGATTGACTGCGAACAGGTCGAATAGTATTTTCTGGCAAACTTTTCAGCCACTTATTCCATCTGCTCAAAATGAGTGCGTGGCAGGACATAATGATATTTTGATACCAGGTGATATAAGAGGAGCTTCACTGAAGAATATTGCTTGCAGAAATTATAATTTTAATGTAAGCAACTCCACGAGCAATCACTTTCAACAGAAAAATCCTGATTACTTTTCGCACTTCTATTTTACTTTTCACACAGGCGAATCACTTTTCGCACTAGTGATTGTTGTTTTGAAGTGACGTTTTTCACATTGGAATGACAACTGGAAAATAGCATATTTTAGCTATAATCAGTGACAAAATAGCTATTTATGGCACCTTTTTTATGAGCGTGATGTTGAATGATATTGAATGAGGCGCAGTCGAGTTCAAAAACATACACGCGAATACAATGGAGCCATTTACGAAAGTGTATCATGCAAAAATTTTCTTGGACAGTAATTATATTGCAAAATTGTAGCAATTGTATCATCAATTTGAATGTTTTATGTTATGAATTTTCGTCGTATAATCAATTGATGTCTTCCGAGTTATATTTGACGCAACATACTGGATTTTTCAAAAATGTATAAATGTATGAATAGTGTGTTGAATTTCACTTCAACGCACAGTTGATTATTTTACGCACTTGTGCGAAAAAGTATCACTTTACGCACGGTCAACAGTGCGTAAACACTCAGTTAACACCCCGCCGTTAAAAATATAATCCATCCAAGACCCATACATATTTCTAATCCCATACAGATTATTCTGAGAATTTATGATTTTGGATATGAATTTGCTATGGAAATACTCAAAAGATTCAGGACAAAAAACGTGACGTGCATGCAGCAGATAATAATAGAAAGGAATATAGGTAGTATCTGTCGTTGGAACTGTATGGGGCTAGGAGAAATAATTTTGGTCTTCTTCAAATGACTATTCAAAGCTTTTTTGTTTTTTGCTGAGTTAGTTACCTAACTGGGGAGTGGATTTGAATCCAATTGCAAAAATTCAACCGACAGGAGTACTCCAGTCGGGCCAAGACTATGGAAACCTGATACCTCAGATGGCGCGCCAATGTGATTTTTTCATTAAGTTATGTGTCCTGAGTGGTCATACCCAAGCGGCTAAGATTTCTGCCGCAACACGGCAATCCAGTATAATTTTCAGATCAGAGAGCAGCGTGTCCATCCTTTACCCAAGTATACTCCTATGATCAGAACCACCATTTTAACACATTGGCTTGGGTTAAGCCTGCAGAGTTTCATATTTTCTTCTTTTCTCAGACGATGTTCATTTCGGCGGGAGCCGCACAGTGAATGCGTTGACTGTCGGGAAGGACTACTTCAGTTTTCTTGGATTGTATTTGCCTGATGGTGGAAATTACTCATTTCCACCATTTAATGGTTTTGGTCCTCTTTATTCTCCAAAATATACCCAATATCCCCTGGAGCATTAGGTATCGACGGTATTTCATCTATACCGTATGAATGTCATTCGTTTTGGGGCGCTATAAAAATCAATATAGGTTGAGATTGCATATGCTTGATGAGCATGGAGCATAAATCATTGAGGTTCCAGGGGCCACACGACTCGCTCCGGCTATGAATGCTGATGTCTTGTGACATGCCGGTATATGCTTTTTATGTTAGAGAGTAGCGGAATGATCTGGATAGAGCCTGCGGAGTTCGATGAAATGTCGATTCTTCTTCCTCTTTTTGGACGATGTTCGTTTCGCCAGAAGACGAAAACACTATACCGACCATAGTCTTAAGGTACAAATATAGTGGAGCGGGAAGGGTAGAGGCACGTGGCGATACTAGCGGTACCGCGCGAGACGTACGAATATAGTAAAAACGAAATTTCAAAGAGATAACCAAAGAGGGCCGGGATTTTCAGTGGTTTGTGCTTTCCAGTTGTTGACATGTTTTCAGACAGTGACGACGAAATTTTATTTTATTTATTCTCAAATTCTGTTTATGTTTACTTATTACACAAAATATATATTGACCTAACTGTTGATTGGCATTCTTCAGCTACTTCTGCACACAATCTGTCTAAAATATATCGACTTCTGTGATCAGGGTGCGACTGATTCATTATTGGCCTTCCATTATAAACAGAGTTTATTAGTTGTTCCTTTTCCATTTTCCTTTCAACGTAGTACTAACCACCGAACAAGTTAAATCGCAGACTGCCTCGCGCTAATAAATCCCCAAATTAAATCTACACTCCCCGCTCCAGATGCCTCTCTGCGGCAACTCGTCGCTTATAGCTTTGGTATGTGTGTTTTCACTTTAAATACAGTAGAATATTTGAATCGCACTCTTACCTCACCGCGTGCTTCTACCCTCCCCGCTCCACTATATTTGTACCTTTACTTAGATTTTTGAGGAGGGCTATATCAGGCTGAGAGTAGAGAAGGAGTAGTGCCGCGTTATGTCTGTGGATAAAGGTTGAGACCACATGCGGTGGACATGCTGACATCAAATGCATCATGATCTCAGGCGCCCCGCGGCAAACTCTACATCTGTAGCATAAGATACCTATATACCCATCATGCTGCTACCATATATCGAGGTGTTGAAGACACCATCTTGGCAGGCCATTATCAATCCCTTGGTCTAGGATTTCCGCCCAATTGACCGTAGAAAGGCTCAGGTCAAGTTCTCAGATAAGACGAGATCTTCGGCGTTATTGAAGAAGACCACATGCATAGGCTTATCCTTGTGCAGCTGTAGCAGAACTGCATTTTCTGCGGCCTTTATCTGGGCTTTGAGCCAAACGGGTTTCAACTGTTTGGTGTCGAAAGTGGGACCAAGTTGATCAGCCGTTCGGGCTGCTGCCTTGAATAGAAATGCTCCGGTCACTACATTTCCATGGTCATGGTCTCTGCAGAAAAGATAATCTGCAGTATTTTTGGAATGTACGCGAAGGCATAGCCTCTGCTGGTAGAAGACGGCTACTAATATCAACCGAGGCACTTCGGGGCGAGTAACTTATTTTCACTAGCTAGCACTAGACCTCGAAATGGGCATCTGAGCGACTCACTACACACGTATTCCAACAAGGCATGCGGTTGTTCCGATACAATTGAGAAGAAGTCTCCCACACTCCGGATACGAACCGGTAGGCCAGTAGAAATAGACAATCAATTCACATTAATTCTAAAAGTTTTTAAACTTTGGTCAAGTAAATGGTACATCGAGAAAGCAATAAATCTCAGTTTGCAACCTCTTCCGAAGTACGCAAAAAAATGGCAATTAACTTGAATTTCGCTGTATACTCGTTGAGAAAATTCCAAATGTTCTGCAAACTTGGGGTAGTATTGAATATACAGTGCGGCTTTTTATAGTCCCCCCCCCTGTTAACTTTTGAACGGTTTGCCGTAGAGAGATAAAAAAAAACAGTTTCGAGGGTTTCACCGATTCTACTTTTTGAAATATAACGCATTGTGATTGCTCGATAGATGGTGCGGGGGGGCACAAAAACCTAATTTTTTTTAATGGCATGGGGGGTCGAGTGAGACATCGTTGAAAAGAGAATTTGATTCTCTTTTCAATAAATTCAAGACATCGTCAGAATATTCAGTGACACACTAGCATCAAACTTAAACCAGTTCGTTTTGTCTTTGGCCGTTTTTAAAAAAGTTGGTATTCATGAGCGCCCTGAAGAGACGAAATAATAAATCTAGATTTCAACAAGACAACAATGAAATAACAATTATATCAAAGAAAATCCCTGAATTTATTTTTCTGCTATATTAGAAAATATGGTCTGTAAAGAAATACAAAAAAAAAACTGAAATACAATTTTTTCTAAATATTTCGGAAAACCAATGCTCTTCAAATCACTCAACTTTTTCCCCACTAGCGACTAGCCGTATGCATAGTAATTCCAGAAGAGCACAGTTCGCAATATAATTTGTGTAACGAACGGTGCACCTCTGGAGAGTCGCCGCGCTGGCGAATTACTATGCAAATGGCTGTAAGAGTTCAAGAGATTCCAATGGTAAGCATCGGAATAGTAGCCACCTATCTGATGTGTGAAGATGAATATTCAAAGTGGAGGAGTGGTGTAGGACAAGAATTGGTTGGTATCCTAAAAATAGTAACCAGTAATGTTCTTCTGTTTGTTCAACACTGAGTAAGTTTTAGTTAATTTATTTAATGATTTTTTCAATGAAAACTGGAGAAAATTAAAAAAATCAGCTATCTGAATGAAAACGAATTTTCACTTTCAGACTTTTTCTTTCCTTTTCAATTAGAGTCTTTTCACAATATCTATCAGATGTAGTTCAATGTCCAGCGTGGCTTGTGCCGGGGAAGTAGTTGTTTTCTGTTAGATATAACAAATGAATCACATTTTTCATTTTTCAAATTTCATGGAGATTGTTCCCCTTTTCAACTGAGTAAGTGTTAGTGAACAATGAACAGTATATCATTGTCATTGACATATTTTGTTCCAAAATCAAATCGCGGGTGAAATTTCAATACGACATAATAGAGAAATATAACATATTGAACATAATATATTTCAGAAACAATCAGGTAAGTGAGTGTATTCGTGAACATAGATTTCCACTTAGATAATATAATATCATATTGAACGTACACTTGGTAAATATAGATTACATGCACCTCTGTTATATTCAATAATCCAAGTGCACTGAAGCAAGCTTAGTAATTGATCTACAGCAAGATTCAACAAGCAGAGTAATTATTACCTATTCTGCATATTGGGCAATTAAATTTTACTAATTGTGATTTAGGATTTGGTGTATGTATTGTCTAGAGAATGTGCAAGTCAGGAACATACTACCACAAAATTCCAACAACATAAATATTATCTGTGAATTTCGAACCATTGTATCAAGGTTCACTTATGATTCATCATTTGAAGTCAGCATCTCCTTTGATTGAAGCTGCAAGCAGTTCGAAATAACAGCGTTGTAATACCTATATAGAACGACCATAAGAGAATATTAAACGGCTTTCAGTGAAACGGTTTATTTTATTTTTATTTATTACCCGATATACAGTGTGTCCAAGATGAGGATGGATAGCATTAGGATCTCGGAAACGATTGGAGTTAGAATCTTGTTGAATTAGAGAAATGTTGCACAATGCAAAGTCCTTTTGTATGCAGTTTGCAAAAGTATCTTTTTGTGATTTCCAGATATTTTGATATTTTGCAAATATTTCCATTGCCTTCTTTTGAGCTGAGCATGATGACGTTTGAATATGTTTCAAATTAACCACGGAGCACAAGAGGTGTCAATGTCCAGCGTGGCTTTTGCCGGGGAAGTAGTTGTTTTCTGTTAGATATTACAAATAAATCACATTTTTCATTTTTCAATTTTCATGGAGATTATTCCCCTTTTCAATAAGAGGGCAGTGTTCTACTAGCCTCCAAATATCAGTTGAGGCCTCTACCAATGGTGTCAAATATGGAACAAGGGCGTTTCACATTATTTTTAACACGCTTTTATTAGCTTCACCTGTATCTATCTATCCATCCATCTATGTATGTATGTAATGGAAATTTGAACGCGATTTTCATTCACTTCCAGACGTCCGAATAATTTGAAATTTGGCAGAGGTTTATAGTTTCGGTGACAATGCAATAAGACATTTTTGTTATAGAAAAAAACAAAATGGCGGCTTCAAGATTTAATAAGGGAAGTAATGAAGATATGTGGTGAAGAGGGGATGACAAAAAGAGCCTATGAGAGCCTACCTGCCTGGCTGCGGTAGTGGCCTCCCCTAAACTACCTACTACAACTACCAAATTTAGTCGCGAAAGAGTTTCGTGGTGACCAGCTGCAAAATTCCATAAGAGACCATGTGTGCTTCATTTCATTCTCATCCAAATTTGAATGGATCACTAAAGATGTCGAAAGATTTTCATCTGTCATAATGTCACTTCTGGCAGAAATATTTTTATTTTATTGGAAAATAATTCAAATAAACTTCGTGTTTGGTACTATTGATGATGCATTGAGCATTGTGGCATTGAGCAAATACGTAGTATCGGACAATTTGAGTTCTTCCGCCATATCAAGTTATCCGATTCAAAATACAAAATTGGTGACGCTGAAACAAGAGAACAAATAATTCATTGGCAAAAATCTCCCAAAAGTTCTCATAGTTATCAAAGAAGTCACAGGATCAACGTTACTTTTTCGTACATAATTCTCATTCGATCCCAATTTATCAAGTGAACACAATCGATACCAGTTCCATTTGGCAGGAAATATAGCTCATGGACTGAAGCTGTATTCCATTTAGAGCGTGCTGGATATTATTCGTCGGAATCGAATTAGCAGAAATTTATACTCAAGTAATTTTTGAAAACGGTTCACGTTGTAAAACCGGCACAAAGTGTATGCGTCATAATAACGGACGTAACAAAGGAGGCTATGAATCAAAGCATACAATGCGGTTCGTATTCAGCGCAGAGGTTTTCGATTTTTGTCAAGGTTTTGTTTTTGCTGAACTTTAATTTTCTCAATAACCGAGAGCTATTCAAGATGACCTGATTTATGATTTCTTTCGATTTTTATACTAAGCTCTATTTTTCAGTATATCGGGATATTAACACTTCGGAAATATCAAACAATGGTCCTTTGTTTGAGTAAGAAGCGAGGAAAAATTATCATTTTCTCTGGCGACAGTAGACTGAGAGGAATCATGGGCACGTAGGGTTTTGTTGATGTGATTTGTTTCAACTTCTTTAGATAACTAGAACTTTCGATGTAAACTTTCGGGAAAAATGAAGGAGGAAACTTCAACGGAAATACTGATTTTATTCGAAAATGCGGTGGGTTGCAGGTCGATTGAAGATAATTCGGTTCCAGCAGACGGGAGTAAAAAAGCAAATAGAAGGCGTTGCATTTTCTAACAAAAATGGGTGAGAAAACAAAATACATCGAAAGAGGTGAGTTTCTTTTAGGTACAAGCAGCGATGTGTCCTCTTCCCTCACGAAGTAGAAATCACGGAACCTGTTAAAACAACAGTTAAGTGAAAACACGAGAAAGAGAGCCACAGGGCAGATAAGGAGGACTTCAAAGCAGATAGCCAGCGATGCGGGAAGGAGATGAGACATGCGCTAGAACTCAGCCGAAATGAGAACAGAGATGACGCAGATAAAAAAAAAAACGCGAAGCCGTAAGGGATGGGATGGTGCTATACCTCATGACACCACGCGACTCCCCAAGGAATCCACCTATGCTGACTTCCAGAAGCCAGAGACGGTTCCCAACAAGCCCCACGAAGGAGACTTCCAAAACAGGTAAGAAACGCCAACACGCCGACTCATCAGAGCAAGAAGAGAGTGAAGACCAAAATAACGAAGACGAAGCACAACAACAACAAACTTCGAGTTCCAAGGAGGACTTCCACCTGAAATCAAGGAAATGGTCAGGCAGCGAAGACGTTTGAAAAAACGCTACCAACGAACACTGGCGCCCGATGACAAGCGACAGTATTACTACTTGTACGTGACTCATTCTGATGAAGATGGTTAGGCTGATAATGATGACGATGATGGTGATGAAGATGCAGTTGGTATAAAATCACTATAGGATGAATGTACCACTGAATGAACAATACCAGTGAATTAACAAATTCAAATTATTAACACATTCGGGACGGTTGACGTACTGGTACGATTTCCAAAGAGGACATTGTGGGCCGAATGCCGAACATGTACCTACTACTTTCTGTGCAGTAACTTTAGACGGCTGCCGTACCTGATTTAGGACTTTCGTATCATTACTGGCCGGGTGCCGTACTTTGCTATATCGCAATGAACATAATCGAACGCAGTAAATGTACGTCAGAAATATTGTATAAGAAAGACTGACCTCGTGCGGGTACGACAATCGTAAAAGGCATTCGCAGCAGTACTGCTGACGTACAAGTACGGCATTTTGGGCATTTTAGGCGTCTTAATGATAGGCATTTGATTAAATTGTATTATAAAACTTTTTCGAAATGTCGGTCGCAGCGAAACGAAACAAAAAACACGAGAAACAAGTTATGCGAACCAAGGTCAAGTGACGTCACAGCCCCGCGCCGTTGAATCCCCAGAAATACTAATAATGATTAAAAATATAAACATATTTCCCGAAATAAACTTATAAAAATGTTATTTGAAAATACTCAGTGGAGTATATCTCTGTCCCGATTTCCAATAGGCTCCGCCCACTAGCAGTTTGTGACCCTATTAGCCGGTCATAATGTGCGAAACAGAGACAAATACAGACGACCGGTCAACCAACTGGACTGGACTATATGTTTCAGGAACCAGGATTCTGCGAAATTAGACAGACACGCGGGGGCCCTCAGCCCCCACGACAGGGCCTTCAGCCAGTTTTTGGGGGGCATCATGCACATTTAAAGCCATTGCAACAATTCAACTCATTTCAGATATAAGGGAGCTTCAGGCGCAAAAAGGCTGAGCACTCCATATCACACGGTCAGATTTCATTCTGCTGATCGCCAATCATCAGGATGAGGATCCGCTCGGAGAGCGGGGGTGGTGGAAGGGGGAGGGGAGTGTCCGAGTAATACTGGGGCTCTCTTTTCTCCGGGCCTCAACCTTAGGGGGTGCATGGTGGGAACCAACTGGACAAAGATACCCCTGAAGGTACGACGAAGGCAGCAGTACCGGCGACTCCAACAACAACAGGTATTAAAGTGAGATTACAAATCATACTTTATATGATTCAGGAATAAAGATCAGACAGACACGCGGAGGCCTTCAGCGCCCTCTACAGGGCCTTCAGCCAGTTTCTGGGGGGCATCATTCACATCGTAACAATTCAAGTCATGTCAGATATAAGGGAGCTTCAGGCGAATAAAGGCTGTGCACGCCATATCATACGGTCAGATTTCATCCTGCTGACCGCCAATCATCAGGATGAGGATCCGCTCTAAGAGCGTTGGTGGTGGCAGGAGGGGGGAGTTATATACTGGGGCACTTGACATAATTTGAACGTATCCGACAATGGAAACGATACTATTAACCTAGTAAGCAATATCAGAAAATTATGTCAACCTGCTGCGTCCTTACGAGCAACTCTCAAAAGTCCTCGAGAAACTTGTGCGAGCAAGAAAAGACGGAGCCCTCACCTTTTAACGTGTGATGCCATGCACGAGATCGGTGAATATAACCCGCGTACCTTTTGGATTAGCGAGCAAGAACGATACCCTCGCACCACCACGGCCCACAAATGAAGGATAATTTATCATCAAGTTGCATTACGAGAAACAAAATCTAGTCATATCAAGAAGAATAAAATGATTACAAAAATGTGAACGATGATTCTGAAGCAATTCCATCACTAATATGAAACGGACGCTTTGTTGTGAACTTCCATTTTCGACAGAAATGCCTTCAAAATATGTGCACTTACACTCCTTTGAACTGAATATTGTATTTTATATACGTGCGCACACAATTCACATATTTTTCCTTTCTCTTCGTGATATAGCTCTTTTCATCTCCCATTCATAATAAATTAATAATACTCCCATTAACATGCATGCCTTCTTTGTATCATGCTCAAAAGGAATGGAATAATGATTCGTTGAGAACTTCCAGCTCACGCTAAATTAGTGATTAACTTCGCAGAAAAATGAAATTTGCATATTTCTGGGTAATATATGCAGCTACGAAGGTTTTAATTATATTAACATCGCTTCGACGGAAACAGATTGTTCTCTGAGAGAGCTCATTTATGCAAACAATAAAAGCGCACGCCGTTTTACGAGGAATTTGGTTATTCTTTCCAAAGAATTTGGAGAGTACTGTAGGAATACGTTGAGACGGGTTTCGCTACGAGAAATATTCACTTGTCCTACTGAAATATCACGAGAAATGGAATTTGTATGAACTGCTCTAGCTATAGAAGAAAAAGTATGTGAATGATGGGAATATATGAGTGAGGAAAGGACGACGAGCGAGTGTGACAGGTTTTTCATTCTCTGAAACTTCATTGTGTCTAGCTGTCCCTAATACTGGGGTAACAGTGAATATTTGAATCTGTTCCACAGCATAATGCTACTAGCGTCTAGTGACAGCCCGGATACGTAGGCTGGCGAGCTTCTTGACAATATCATAACCTACAAATTGGTAGTTTGCTTGGTCTGATTTCTCAAAAAACAATAAAATAGTAATTTTACACAGTTTACACAAAATAGCCGGGCTGTCGCTACACGCTAGTAATAATGCTTAAAAGAACCAGTACTCGTCGTGACAACGTTCGCGTGCACTGAGAGGTTCTTGAAAATGTCCAGGTAGCTCAAACTTTTCTTCCCAGATACAGCAAAGTCGCAACATTTGTTTGATTTGGAACCTCTTGGAATATTTTCCGTTTAAAACCGACTGGAACTTTGTTTTGCTCTAAGAGTGCCTTGAAAAAGGCTAGAGCTGAGGACTGTGTAGTTAAACACGAATTCTTTTAGTGAAAGGTTTTCGTTTTCCAAAAGTCCTACATTTACGTAGGCTAATAGGAGGCCGAGCCACCAGTGGGCGGGGCCTATCAGAAAGTACATCCTGGATATATTCCACTGAATATAATTAATATAACTGAATAACATTTTTCGATTTCATTCCGCAGTCTCGAGCTGTACGTGGTGGCAGACAGACGTGTTTTAGAGAGCTTAAATAAAACGTGGAGATGATGCGATTTTATTTCTGATAATTATTTTTTCGTTTTTAGAGCCAGTGAAAGGTTGCCCCGACCGGCTGAGTTTTTCTGCCTAGTTTTGGGAAACGAGTGTTGTGTTGTACTGGTGAGTAGAGGTTTTTGTCGAAATGGAAACAAATGATGCCCCCCCCCCATAATCTCTGTTACCCCGCAGGGTAATGAGAGATGTCACAGTGGTGACTCCCAAGAAGGAGTCACCCCCCCCGCGACTGCTGTTGTCAAGAAAACAGCTATCTTGCCGATTACTGTTCGGGATAAGAAGAGTTGGGCACTCGTATATAAGAGGTACATAGAGAAGAAGATGAACATCACGAAAGCGAAGAATGTCCACAGTATCAAGGTCCAGCCAGCCACCGTCGAAGATTATAGGCGATTTTCGCACCTTCTGGCTGAAGGAAAAGTGCTTCACCACACTTATTCTTTCAATGAGAACAAGCCTCTGAGAGTCATTCTCAGAGGAATACACCTGCAACGACGTCGGTCAAGACCTAGTTGACAAGGAATACGACCCTGAGACGGTCACTCGATTATATAATAGGCAGGAAAAGCCCATGCCACTGATGTTAGTCCTAGTGAAAAAGTCAGAACGTGCGATGTTTGAATTAACCAATGTCCTGAATGTTCGAATTTCTGTAGAGTCGCAACGTCCCAGAGGCACTGTTGGCCAGTGTCACAGATGCCAAAGGTTCGGACACGCCAGGCAATTCCTGCGTGCGTTAAGTGTACAGGGAAGCACTTGACCCGAGACTGTGCCTTGCCGCGCAGTGAGAAGGCCAAGTGTTGCAACTGTGGAGGCCCCCACACGGCCAACTTTGGAGGATGTCCTAGCTTACGGAAACCCAAATGCAGCAATGCTGAAGGATCGGGAAGGGGAAAGCCCGTCCCCGCTCCTAAGAGCCCGAAAGCTATTCCGGCAAATTCCGGAGTTGTCCGTGAGGAGACCTCCTTTGCAGGTGCTTTGGGTGGGTCAAAAACCCCAGCCAACAGAGCCTCAGCGACCTCGGCGACTGAATCCGACGGCCCGGCAGATATCTTCGCTGCCCTCGATGAAATGAAGAATCTTTTCAGGAAGTTCCTGGCGCTCCAACAAATGTTCGAGACCGTTAAGACCGTGTTCGCCGCCCGTTAATGCCAGACACCAGAACAAGGCCAAACTCTCTGGAAATTGTCTTTTGGTACTGTAACGGGTTCCGAGAGAAGAAACTGGGAAAGCTCGCTGAACGCGTCGTATTGGAGAGGAATAATTTCAGCAAATTTAAAACATTTTTGGTTACAAAAAGTAACGAGTGATACATGGTTGTATTCAGAATGTCATTTGGAGACGAAAAAAGTGAAAATATACCGGGTATCTCATTTAAAAATCGAAAGTTCCTATCACTTCCGGTGAGACCGGAAGATGCAGGAAGCTGAGTCTCTTGTCAAAATATGCAGTTTCATGTATTATGATAATCCCTCAAATTTCATTTCGATATCTCAAAAAAAAAGTTATAGGGGCGAGCCACCTTCCGTGGACACCCGGTATACTAATATACATCAAAATATTAGGAAGAAGCGGTATCCCGATATGCAGTTAGACCGTATGTCGTCTCAGTAGCTCAGTTGGTAGAGTACCCACAGGACATAAATATAGAGGTCTTGGGTTCGAATCCTTTTCCAGGAGATTATGTTGTCTGGAATTTTAAAACTGTCTGAACGCCGAAATTTCTCTTAATATATTTATATTACAGACTCTGAGTCCTTTCCTCATTAAAATTTAGTTTCAAATGTTTCCGATCTGAGATTGTTTTACTAATTTATACTTGTATTAGGTGAATTAAAGGGAGAACGTGTCATGTAATCCATCTAGTTACAACCCCGTTTTAAAAACTGCACTTGGAGGTTCAGAATGCGTTTGTGTCGATATCACTATGGTTAATATTTTGAATGTATATTTCACAAACCACTGAAATATCTTGTTTTACAGTTCTTTCATTCAACACCTGTTTGGATGTTATTTTTCACATCTTTTTTAATATCAGTATCACTTAGTAGATCGATATTGTTGAAACGAAATTTTTCATTAAAAGCCTCCATTATGGCAGCTTGTCTGAGTCTGACACCAATTAATTGTGTTGATTTTGGTACGCCAACATAAATGATATATCACAATGCTTCCTTCCAGCCGCTTTTTCATATTCCTTTCATTCGTGAAAGGCATATCGAAGATATATTTTGAAATTGTTAAATAAACGCTTGTTATCGAAAAGCAATTCATAAATACACATACTTTTTACAGAATGAAATTTGGTATTGACTGAACTGGAAATGTATGGCATGAAGGGTACATCCTTATCGTGGATATCTTCTTTTTTGGAACAACGTAATCAATTCGTTTCATTAGAAGTTTTCTCAGAAAATAGAGTTCAACAATTCAACTCAGGAAATTTGACATTAGAGGTGGGTGTACCCCAAGGCTCAATTTTGGTCCCTGTGCTCTTCATACTTTATGCTGGATCATTTTATTGGCGATACACATTACACTGCATATGCAGATGATTTTTCATTATCTCGGTAGAAACCCATGCGCTTAAGAACAAATGTTCAGAACTGATAATATAATAATAATAATAAAGTTTATTCACCACGAAACAAACAATGTTTATACAATAAGGAAAGTTGCAGCAAAGAAACATAGGGTTACCACAGAAGCTTTAGTTTCGAAGGACTATTGCTTGTACGTGGTTTCGTATGTATACAGTGTAACATGAATAAAGATAATAGGTCGTTATAAATAATCAATAATTAATAAGAAGTAATATCGGTAGTGTAAGTGGTGACAGAATTATGTTCGTATAGTATATACACACCACCAAAGATAGCTACAATATGTAGAATAATAGCAAAGGTAATATGTAATATGTAAAATAATAACAAATATAATATCAAAAATAAATTATTAGTAATTAATAATAAGTTCTTCGATCTTACCTTTCAGGGATAAGTTCTCTTCTTCAAGGAGTTTTATTTTGAATTTCAGGTCTTCTACTTTGCTTGCTTCAATACTATTTTTTAATTCCGCTTTGCTGCTTCTGATTTCGTCTATAATATCAATAATATACTGTCCATTCTTATTATAAGTAGTATTATATATCGATTATTTTGGTTCTATATTTTCTCTGGTGGAATAGCGCTGCGACCTATTAACCTAATAATGGCCGGTAGCAGGTTGCAAAAAATACATTCCATAGATTGGTTGAAACATTTTGATGATTTGTGTCACATGAGTTTTCCATAAATTAATTAACATTAAATTATCAAATGGAATCAAGAAATTCAGATTCGATTCGATTTATTGTTGTTAAAAATTGTTTCTTTTGTTAACCTGCTGTCGTCCCCCTTACCTCTCAAAAGTCGAAACTTGTGCGAGCTAAGGATTAACGAGGTCTTACCTTTCAACGTGTGATTCCTAGTACGATCCAAGGAGAATAGATCAAGAAAGTCACCATCCAAATCACAACCTCGCCCTGCGATGCTTAGCTTTAGATATTGATGGCCCACTCGCTCTACCGTTCGAGCTATTCTCTCGGATTTATGGGTCTTGGTAGCGCGTAGGTAGTGTGCCTGCTTGCTAATGCAAGTTACAAGGGTTTAATCTACCGTGCCATCACCGGCCTCGTGCATGGCATGACACATTGAAAGATAAGGGCTGCGTCCTCTCTAGCTCGCACAAGCCCGTGAGAGGGCAGCCGGTTGACGACATTAATAATTTTAGTGATTTTTCTTTTCAACAATATTTACTCAAATTTGTATGGAAATTTTGTTTCTCGGGTAAACTAGGACTCGAATTGATTGTTTTTTTAAAGTTATTATGCCAATTGCTTAGTTAGGTGTGAATTGTCGGAATAAAATCAATCATTATGTCCCTTCGTTCATTCTGTTCTTGTATTTTCAAAAATTTACACTCAATGCGATAACAGAAAAGAAATAGCTAATATCGTAGAGTAAAATAATCCACTGATCCTTTTCTCCGCTTGTCTGTCATTCCGAACAATTTTCCGTTTTGTCTGGATATGCAGGTTACTGCCGCAAATCCGTCCGGGTCCACAAATGTCAAATTATGGCCAATGTCCCTCAAACCATCAACAATATCGGGTCTCTGAAAAAGTTTTATATCGGTAGGTTCACTTCAAATCCTCTTATTAAACAAGAGAAAAACAAAAGAAATGATTAATTATTACGTCTTAGTTCATACTCTCGTCCGTGGCTCAAGGTCAAATAGTTTGATGTGTTATTGAGAGCTTTAACAATTTGAATACAAAGAAAGTTCGATTAGTGCCTTGCAAATTAAAGTTACCAAAATTCCTTAAATCGGTTTAGTAATAGAAATCTTCAAAGTCTTTGATTTTTGAGATATATGATGTAAAAATTGAAAAATAGAAATATATTTTACAATAATGTAAAATTGATAAAAGCTATCGGAAAACCGCTCGACAATTTGATCTACAGCAAAGCCCTCAGTTTTAGAGAATTTCCGTTTAACTTCGCCATTGCTAGAGCCATCAACAAAAGGCATAAATAGTTCTTTTTTTTAATATTTCGCCAATCTGTTTTACTAACAACATATTTTTCGGCTAGTTTCTTAACACTTGATTTATAATAAGTATGACTCCTATGGATAATTTTCAAATAAAAACGTTTTTTTTTCTCGTTTGGGATGCTGTATTGACAATAACTCAACTTCAATTTAGACTGGCCCAATTATTTGTCCACTATTGAGAAGCAATAAATTTCGAAACAAAAAACCAATCAACCGGACAAATTTTCATGAGTGACCTTCTGCAGGTATTCGTTCATGTAGGTAGGTTACACATTCTTAGCTTTCGATATTGGAAAGGTGTACGTGGAGGTAATTTTTATAGAAATAATTCCTTTTGGTAACTGAAAAGTAACTAACAGAGCCACGAAAGTACTGATGGTGTGCAGAAACTTTGTGGGAAAGAACTGGGGGTGGGAACCAAACATCCTGCAGTGGATGAACACGTCTATAGTGAGACCGACCATCATCCACGGGGCAGTGGTCTAGGGCAACAGAACAGAGCTAGCTAGTACAAGGGTAAATTTATCAAAAATTCAAAGACTAGTGTATGCATAACAGATGCCATGAGAACATGCCCAATGGCCACTATGGAGGTAATCCTGAACCTTACATCTTTCCATGAAGTGGAGAGTATATCAATAAGGAGAACATATAGAACGACCAGAAAGAAAACCACCAAACTCGTCCCTGGAAACCTGGGATATACCCCAAATTGAAGTTAGGCTTTGTGGAAGAATTTCACACAAAACTAAAAAGCAAAAGTAGATGGGACAAATACACAAATAGATCCAGGACTACAGGAGGACCTGGAAAGTTTTGATAAATTCCCCAGTATTTTCCGAGCAGAAATCTACGCCATAGGAAAATGCGTCTAGTTCAATATACACAGACATTTTTGCAGAGAAGAGATAATCAACATGTCAGATAGGCAAGCAGCCATCAATGGTATGAACTCCCATGTCATCATCTCTAAGGTGGTGAACTATGCAAAAATACAATGTTACCCTCTAATGGGTTTGGGAGACACTGGAGTGAAAGGTAGTAAACTAGTTTGGAACCACATTCCTGGACCCTGAACCCTTCTGCGTAATGTGTACCAGCTCAATATTTCACGAAGTTGAAGAAAAGTGCATACCAAAAGATCGCAATACATAGAATCACGAGGAATGAGGCAGTCTAAGTTACTACTGGAAAACTATAACCAGAAGAGATCAAATAACTGCACTAGCAAGAGTAATAACAGCGAGGAAGATGACGAAACCTCTGTATACGTCATCCCAGAATGCATTACCACGCAAAACCCGAGGGTAAGCTATCTCAGATAATACCAAAAAGAAGAGATAAATCTACTCAACCTGCAGCCATCTGATGGTCTGAACTCTTCAAAAGCCATAGGACTGAAGGACCTGCTCTAGTCGATGAGATATCCTGAATTGCTGGGCACCAGAAGGGGTCACAATAGGTCTTATGAGTCGCACTGTATAAACACCTCCAACTTAACAGAATAGAACATCATAATCAATTCGGCAAAAAAAATCAGAACTACCGGATTTGAAGCAATGGCCCACTATTCTAGACGACAAAGTTACTTGTATACTTGACTTTTCTTTTTCTATATTGAACAATTGCCACTTTCCACGCTGATGAAATTAATTGAATAATAAGACTTCCATGGAAATACAGTTTTTCAGTTTTGTAGCTGGTGTTCAAAAACAACAGCGTAGAACAGAGAAATAATTGGAATATATTTTAATCCTTCATTGTGGTACAACGTAAACGCCAAGGGGCACGTGGCGAATGACACATTTTTTTATTTCAAGAACATGTGCGTGACATACATCCCTAGTAATATAATTGAGGAATGCGCTGACACAAACAAGTTGCTCATTATATTCTCTTTGATCGCGCAGTCCATACGAAAATATAATTATATCATATAACAAACAAACGTGTTCTAGAAAAAATGTAACTACTGTGAAGAAATGTATATACCCTTGTGCTCGTAGACTTATGAAAAAATGAATAACAAAGCGTCCAAAATTCTGAATGTAGGAGAAAAGCAAACGACCACTTTATGAAACCACTCCACAAGAACAGATTCAGTGACAGGTAGGAGAATAAACATACAGAGTGGTCAATTGAAAACTTGACATGGAGGTTTTGGGTAGATAATAATATCGTAGCTGTGGAAAATACTCGGAGGAGACGCTTTTAGTTTGGTTGTGGACATTTTCTTTTTCTACCTGTTAATAAGACCGTTGATTTCGATCCTCGAGCATTGGGGTGAATATCCTCTGAAATTCTAATAGGGAATAGGGGTGAAGTCCTTTAAATTTCAAAAATAACAGTGTACTCGTCAAATTGGGATTATCTATACGCGGTGCGGCTAAAAAATAACGGGACGGGTTTTCTGTGAGACAAATGACCCTAACCTCAAGGTCAAACACCATATTGTCGAGTTGCGTGATATTCCCCATCCATTTTCAGCCGGTTTGACGACACTAGGTTGCTCAGTTGGGCCACAACCTTCGTTTATTGTGATATTTTCAACGGTTGAAAAGTTTGAGGCGAAAACAGGCTTTTTTTATCGAAGGGGTGGTTTTTAAGGAGTGATGCCATGTCCCTCCGACACTAACTACTGTTAATTTATCATGGGACATCTACTATCCGTTTATGAAGGAAATTTCAATACAGATTTATTGGGTACATAATATAATGAATATTTTACTCCAGACATTTTCCAGTCATTTTCCATTTGCTTTTTGGAATGTTATATATGCTTTTTACTATTCGCGTGCGGAAAAGTAGTGTTCAAAGAGTCACTTTTCCGCACCAGTGCGAAAAAAGTTTTTTCCTCACTATAGGACTTCGCATTGCATTCAAACCCCTCTAACATGGCCACTGTGTTACTGCGCATTCTCATGAGTATCACTTGATGTACGGTATGGTTAATTTTTTATATTGAATCATTGGCTTTCTAGTTCTTTGAGTTCTGTATTCAAAATTCATGTTTTTCGCTATGTTCAGAATTCTTGAAAACTAGTTAATACCAGCATGTTATCGAAAATGAATATTTGGAACTTTTGGTGTTGATACAATTCAAGAAATAGAAGCTACCCATAACACAAAAAACTACGTCACTTTCACTCGACGCGCATTTCGCTAACAAAGTTGGCATTTTCAAGAGCTATGAGGTCACTAGTAACATTGCATTATATATCAATAAATTTGTTTAGTTTTGGGAAGGATACTGACATTTAAATATTACGTCGCAGAATGTTACGTAGAAAACCCACCAAGTTTCCAAAACGACCTATCAAATAAAATACTAAATTTCAGTGACACTATCGCTGGCCCAACCACTAGTCACCAGTACAGCGTTCCAAAAGAACCTTTTCTAGCCAAGTTACTCCCATGGCCACTGTTGCAACAATTAGTGTTTGCGACAAAGCAGTGGAAAACCGAAACCCAACTTTCAAGTCTCCGACTTCATGAAAAAAAAAATGTTAGCCTCTGCAATTAATTTACAGAATATTACAAATTACCTGTTTAATATTGATGTTAATAATGATTCATTTGTTGATATGTATTTAATAATAAATGTTTCTTCTTTGTTAACTTTTGGGTTTTTTCCTCACGCCAGTAGAAAAAATAGTCGACCTAACACGTACGTAAAGTGACTTTTCCACACGCGATTGCTGGCCGATCTCCGCTAACGCGTCGTGCGGTCATCTGCAATCTGCGTGCGGAAAAGTATCACTTTCCGCAGTTGTTGGTGAACTACTATAGACATATACTGCCGCGAGACATAGTTTTTCTGTATAGTTGGTTGAATCGTTCCGCAGCCCTTTTCGCACATCCATTGTTTTCGTGATACCGTTCAATCAAAACAACCTTCTCTGTTGTTTTTTTTTCCGAGTGAGACACAGAAACTTCATGTTTTATATGTGTTTGTTCGATTATGTTAGTCTGTATATGGGTATGGATGAAAAACTGAGCAAAAACATTCAAAGTGTTTTAGGAACAGGTGGTACAATGCAAAAAATAACAAATGGTTTGAACAATTTGTAGATCTTGAGCTATCATACAATTAAATTATCGAACAATTTTTTTTCACACACGGTTCACTCAACTTGAAAATTGGGACAGCCGTTGTTTAGGAAAACTAACGGGCTCTCCAACGAAGTGCCATTCGATCCGTGTTACATATTAAAATATTAGATGTTGTTGACCCTTCTGCTTTTTTCTTATTTACGATATCATTACCCAAAAACTCTGTCAATTTTTCGATGGGCCACCCAGTATATTTCAAGCCATCATTTGGCTGAATATAATGTTGTTTTGTAATTGATTTGTTCGACTATTGCTATATGAAATTATAGAGTTATTACATAATACGAAAAAGGCATGGTAAACTTTTTTATAAAAAATCACGAGTAAATCTCAAAGCACTTTAGATACTGAACATTATTATTATGTTCATTGTTACATATTCCTATTTGGTTTGATAAGGAGATCAAAGAATTACTGAAACAAAAAAATACATTTAGAAAATTACGATTAATATCGGACTATCACAATGAAAAGTATAAAGAATTAAGAAAAAAACTAAAAAACTTGGTTAGGTCAAAGGCTAAAGAATACGTAACAAAGGTAGAGGACGAATTACAACCGACGTGAATCAGTTCTGGAATTTTGTAAATAAAAGTAAAAGAACGTCGACTTTTGGAAAATTTATCTATAAAAATAATGAAATAAAAGACGAAGATACAGCTGGAGTATTTGCAAATTTCTTTTCATCTGTTTATAAAACTTTTAAAACGAAATATGATTTAAATTTCACTACGGATGCTGATATGCTTAACAATTGTTGCGACATTAGGGAGATAACTGAATTAGCTTTTGAAAATGCAATAAAAAAACTGAAACCAAAAAAAGCGGATGGAAGTGATGGAATTCCTCCATACATTCTGAAAGCCTGTGGAGATTGGGTAAAAATACCACTTCTGCACATATTTAACCTCATCATCAAGTCCAGTGTTTTTCCAGATTCGTGGAAAACTGCCCTAACAACACCTATCCACAAGAGTGGTAAAAAATGTTACATTGAAAATTATCGACCAATTGCTATAATGTGTGCACCGGCGAAGTTATTTGAGCAAATTATTTATACACGAATATTTCACTACGCAAAAATATATATCACTGAAGAACAGCACGGGTTTGTTTCCGAAAAATCAATCAATACCAATCTATTCATTTTTACTAATTATGCGTATAATATATTGGATTCAAAGAGCCAACTCGATACTATATTCACGGATTTTAGGAAAGCTTTTGATAAAGTGGACCATGATGTTCTGTTAAATAAATTGAATAAAATTGGATTTTCTGAGAATTTGCTAAAATTAATGAAAAGTTATTTACAAAATAGATACTTCTGTGTTAAACACAATGGTAATACATCAGGTAAATTTCACGCTAGCTCTGGTGTTCCGCAAGGATCTAACCTCGGACCGCTATTATTTGTTTTATTCATCAACGATCTCTTTTCCATTTTAAAATTTTCTGAATGTTTGCTTTTTACTGATGATTTGAAAATATATAAACAGATACAAACAGTTAGGAATTGTGTTAATATGCAAAGGGACATTGACAGTATTTATGAATGGAGCATCACAAACAAACTAAAATTCAATATTGAAAAATGTTGCATCATCACAATAACGCGTTTAAAGGATCCTGTTATTTTTGACTACATGATGGACAAAAAAGTCCTCCATAGATGCTCCGAGGTTAGAGATCTTGGGGTAACCTATAATAATACCTTATCGTTTGTCAAACATATCCAAAACATTGTTAAATCGTCAAATCGAATGTTAGGATTCATTATCAGACAAACTCGGGAATTTACAAATATTAATACTATCAAATTATTATACTACTCACTTGTGAGACATAAATTGGAATTTGCGAGTATAATATGGTCCGGTGAATATCGCACTACAGTTAATGCAGTCGAGAAAATACAAAATAAATTGCTAAGGTACTTATATTACAAACAGTATCGTATAAGGGCTGACTATGAAGTTATTAGATCCCAACAACTTAGAAATGACTTCAAAGTTCTCTCTTTAGAAACTAGACGATCACTCACTATGATGCAATTTTTGTATAATTTGTTGAATAATAGGTTAAACGCACCAGGAATTTTGTCACTATTGAGATTCAATGTTCCTTCTCATAGAACTCGAAGAACATATCCATTCAATATTCCTTTGGTAATTACTACGAACAGATCCCCTCTCGTAACCATGCTACGACTGGCTAATACATGTAGTGTACTTGTAGATTTAGATTGGACTCTACCTCAGGGAGTATTTCGTAGAGCTATTATAGAGTATTTATTGAATATAACTGTTTGACACGGTATACTTGATTTTATTAGCATATTAAGCATATTGATCCATGTTTTAAGCATATAGTCCTCACTAAGCTATTCTATCGTATTGTCTTGTACTTAATTACATAACTATAAAATCAGATTACACAATTGCTAATTGCTATTCCGCCTCAAAAGTTTTGAATAGCCAACTCACTTAATAACTGTTGAAATGTAAAGATTTTGTATATTTATTATCCATGTAATTAGGCCTTTGGTCTGTTTGGATACAAATAAATAAATAAATAAATATCCTTTTCATGAACATTCTTCTCTTCTACGGAATGTATATATGAATACTTTGATTTTCATAAATATCAAACTTTTCAAGTTGAGTTCTATATATAATAAAGTAGCTACTTACATTTTGTAGAAAGTCGCTTTCTATATAAAGATTCATTGGGAACAACTGGTGATGGATTCTTTCCTCATCCGATGCCCTATTTAAATCAATTTTATAGACGATGTGATTGATTAATACCTGGAACATACAGACATTTGAACAATGTTACATGAAAAAGTTTGAGTAGTAGATAGCTATTGTGTATTCCGAAGAAATAATAAAATTTCTGGCTTCCGGTCCCATTATTTTTGTACGGCAGTAGGTTCTAGAAGATAATTATTTCATAATTTGTGTGATTGATGACTTGTTTATTTTGTGGAAATTCATGATCACTTTGATGAAACGAAAGAACACTCTTTTGTCTTATTTCCACTAGATTTTTTATTGTTACGACCGGTTTCGGGTTTTATCCCATTATCAAGTATAAAAAATAACTAATGCAATTAAACTCTAAGCCTAGTTATATAGGGAGTTTGCAGGTAGGCTGGATGGAGAGGTAATTAAGAGAACAAGGGTGAAACAATATAAACTTAAACCCTGGAGGTGATGGAAATTACCTGGGTTGTCAAATTTATAAATTCAAAAGTGGAGACCTACACAAATCGAGTTGCTCGTTGAGGGTTCTAAAATTTCTGGTTTTTATTGATTAATTGAAGCCATGGAAATTAATAAATCAATTAAAAACCAGAAATTTAGAACCCTCAACGAGCAACTCGATTTGTGTAGGTCTCCACTTTTGAATTTATAAATTTGACAACCCAGGTAATTTCCATCACCTCCAGGGTTTAAGTTTATATTGTTTCACCCTTGTTCTCTTAATTACCTCTCCATCCAGCCTACCTGCAAACTCCCTATATAACTAGGCTTAGAGTTCAATTGTATTAGTTAGTTCTTATACTTGATAATGGGATAAAACCCGAAACCGGTCGTAACAATAAAAAATCAAGTGGAAATAAGACAAAAGAGTGTTCTTTCGTTTCATCAAAGTAATTATTTCATAATCTACCAGCGTGAAGAATGCCATACATGGATATTTTGTCTGAAAAGCATATCTTCCGATATTTGACCCCTTCGAAACATTTTTTAATCATTCCAGGACTTTATCCTGAGGTTAAAAACAACTTCTGTCTGGGTGATATTTTTAAAGATGACAGAAAATATATGGTGATATTTATTGTGTATTTTAGGTTATACCAGCAGTACTCATACCTCTAAAACATTGGAAGTTATTCTACTCCCTCCTGCACCGCCGATAACCATGGCAACATTTTTGTTGGCATCCAATATAATGGAAGGACACATCGACGACATTGGGCGTTTCCCAGGTACTATATAATTCGTTGGGGAAGGTGGAAGGCCGAACTGATTCGGTTCACCTGGTATCGAGAAATCGTCCATTGAATCATTCAGGATTATTCCTGTGCTTTCAGACATGAATTTTGCTCCAAATCTGCAAAAAATTATTTTACCTACGGCCACTGCAGAAAATAGGCAAAAATGCAAGACTCACACCTCAGTGATTAGTTCCTTACGCACGCTCAATCGATTTGGGAGAAATTTTGTTGCGTCTTTCTTGGAAAAACACGATTTTACTGATAATAATAATGATAATTTTTGGATCTCAAAAACGGCTTCAACGATTTGGATCAAATTTTGTATTTAGATAAGGTATTGCTACTTAAGTTCATCTATACAGGTGCTTTTCATGAAAAAATGTGATTTTACTCATAATATCAATAATAATAAAATTAACTTTTGGATCTCTGAAACGGTCCTAAGGATTTGGATCAAATTTTGTATTTAAATAAATTTCTTCGTTTCAAGTTCATCTATGTAGGCACCTGTTTTGGAAAAACGCGATTTTAAAAATAATAATAATAATAATAATGAGAATTATTGGATCTCGAAAACTGCTTAAAATTTTGGATCAAATTTATTATTCAGATGAGGTATTGCTACTTAAGTTCATCTATATAGGCGTCTTTTCTGAAAAAAGGTCATTTTACCAATAAAAATACCTAATAATATGCTACGCGGCTTCTTGCGTAATTTTTCCATTCGTGCGTAATATGCCTTTTACAACACTTGTTACGTAATATACTATGAAAAAATAATAGGAATTTGAATATCATGATACAATAGCAATATAATTTGACATAGGAGATAGTGATTCCTTCCTGGAAAATGAACATAGTTTTTCGTGTGTATTTTTTCTGTTCATGATTGGAATAGTGAATATTCAAAATATATCCATGCTATCCGTCACTGAGGTTGAAATTGTACCCACGATGTTTCGTATAGTATTACAACTGAGTTGGGTAGGATGGTCTTTACATGTTTTTTTCCAGTGTTTTTTCCTGAAATGGTGTATATTTGGATTCCCGAAATTCATAACTGAATCAATATGGAGATGGAAATATAATAAACCAAGCAGTAATTTAATATACAGCAAGTCTAGGTAACAAGACAATCCACACTCAGGCCCCAAGGTGCCTCTATGATTCTGATCCTTTATAGGTGTTTTAAAAACATTTTTTCAATAGCATATAGAACATACAAGATATCTTTTCCAGTGAACTTCATTAGCGTATCTGAAAAGATCTTGCAACGTTAAAAATGATTAATTATCTCATAGCCATATAAAATGACCTTTTCGATATTATGTTTCAGGAAGTGTTTTTTCACCATCAAAGAAGAATTATACCCTTCCCAGCAGGTTGTATACCTATTGCTCTGCTATTTATTTTTATGCTTGTTGTAAAGGAGAATATCACCATCAAAAATATCTGGGGCAGTCATTAACTGTATCAATTAATGATTTGGTCTCCGTCTGTCGAAGATCAATCAGTTATTTGCTTGAGAAGTATGTGATAAAGAATAGTGATATCCATTTTTTCACGAACCTCTTTTACATTTCGAAGTTGTTGATGGTATGGAGTTCTTGAGATGTGAATTTCGAGCAGGATTCGTATGAAAGTTTAATAGTAATACTCAATAGGTACTCACATATAATTTATACTGCTAGTGACTGATACTGCGTCTCCATCAGACCCCACAACGCAGATATGGGCAGTTCCATGATCCTCACCATTTGTAGTATACGCACCGTAGTATGCTGGATCTTGCGATGTTCTGTTGTCGAAAATTCTTCTCCTTATCTGATCAGCGTAATTTTTTGAAGTTACATTAGCCAACATCTGAAGATTCACAAAATAAGGTGTTTCAGTGACTTTCAAAATGGATTATTAATAAGTATAATGCTTACAAAATCTGGGTAGCGAATAATATTAAAATAGAAAAAAGATCTACTCGAACTATCGCTGGTTTTCGGGTATGTTGGTCGTGAACTAGAGGTAATTCTTCCTGACGTTTGGTCTACATCTGGCAAAACAGTAGATTTTGGACGACCTTCGCAAAATTTATCCTGAAGCTAAGTGCGACCACGATTGAATTCGGAAAACCAGTGAAACGCGGTGGCTCTGGATGGTGGCTTCCTCACCAATATTCGAGGCGAGTTGATCGGCACACTGCGTTTGGTTCAATTTTTAATCCACGTCGAAATTCGAAGACAATCATCGCATGAAAATGTTCACGATTTAATCCTATTTTTTTACCAAGATGAATGTTTCAAGTATTTGTAAACACGGCGGCATGGTGTAGTGGTTTGAGCATCCGACTCATAGGCCGAAGATCTATGGATCGATCCCTGGCTGAGGCAAGAATTTTTTGATTTAATTATGGTGGTAGATTGAATTTAAAAATTCTGAATACTGATAAGGGAAAGTCAGTAACAAATCCTGCAAGAACACTCTGGCTGAAGGACTTCTTCCGTCAATGGCCATTCGACACATGTCAAAAAAGTACAATTACTTCTACTACTACTGTGAACAACATAAATACATATATTTATTAACTACGAATATTGATAATAAGGATAGCCATCTGAAGCCGAAACAAATGAGCGCAGCTGGCAACGCTGAACTTCTGCACATGCGCCAAAATAAAAGTGAAAGATAACGGTCAAGAACGACTCTTTTGGTGTTGTTTCTCTCTTACGTCTCTCGTTGCAACCCAAAGTAGAAAAGATCGTATGTCGTATTTAACTTATTGCGCCTTTATTCAAAAAACAGACTTTTGTATTCTCTACTTTTGTAGCTCTGTTTTCTTGACTTTGTGTGTTTTTGTCGATGTATTAAGATTGTTCCTCGTTCTTCTTGTTTCTTGTTATTGTTCATAATTGTTTTTTCGGTTCCGTATTGAGTGTTTGTGTTTCGTTATCGATAGTGTAAAGTTTGTAGTTGTTCAGACTCGGTTAGTAGTATTCGTAATTATTCAAGTTCGAGACTAGTTCGTAGTTTTTAGTTGTATAGTATTAGTAATTTGAGTTCAAGACTCTCGTGGCTATGTCCGCGAAAAAACAAATTTGTTTTCTATGTGACTCCAGTTCATATCATCAGTAATATATTTATCACAGGCATAGGTGTTGGTTCCATGTTCAATGTTTATTTGCCATTTCAGTTTTCCCAAGAATTCATTGATGAGATCATAGTGGATGAAAGTATGTCATCTTCAAGCAGCTAAGACGTTCATAATCTGAGGATATGTGATAGACATTTCTCAAGGAGAGATATGTATTCTGGGTACAGCGGGAGAACACTTTTGAGAACTGGTGCACTACCCTCACCCAACATTGCATGTTTGTATCTACTTCCAGGATATAATTCTCTTCAAGGAAGGCAGTCAGTACCTGTTGGTGAGAGTTCTATATCATAGTTTTCACAGCAGAAGTCTGCGGGAAACTTTGCTCTGAGATGAAATTTATTTCATTTACCGATAGGTGAGATCAATTTATTAATTATTTATTCTTGCATTACCTTGCCTCATGTTTACATGAACTAGGGAACTAGGCGTAACACTCAAGATTATTGAAAATATTGTTAGCTGTAACATATTTGCTATCACAGCTGTAGGGAACTTCTAAAAAACCTACAGCACTACCCAGGAGAGGTCGGTATATGCCAAGCAAACACCACATGCTAGTATCGGTATCTTGAGCAACCCACATATACCTGCTTGTGCTCTCCTTATTACCATGCTCAGCAATAAAATGGGAATCTCAGGTACAACTCTGTTGCGTTCCAGAAAAGCAAAAGTAACAAACGAGTTGTACCTAGGCTGTACTGAGCTTCCCATTTACATTTCTGGAAGCACCTCAGGTACCTGAAACCACCAAGCGGAGTTGGCCTAAAATCAGTGCAAGATACAATATAATAATAATAATAATAATAATCTTTATTCAAATAGGCAAATCTAATATACACAAGTTCTGTTACAATTACAGAAAAAAAATGCATGTTCTATTAAATTAAACTAATTTTATTTGATAAATGTTATGGTCGTATAACAGCCGCATGCATAGTCATTCTCGAGCGACTCTCCAGATGTGCGCCGTTTGCTGGCCTATGCATTTGAAATCGTTTTAAATGGTGTAGAGAACGGCACACCTCTGGAGAGTCACTCGAGTGACTATGCATCAGGCCATATAAGTTTCTTAGTAAAATTCTGATTATAAAAAGAATCTATAGCTCTCTTCATGTTTTCAAAATGATTGAAATTTTCACTGCAAATTCAATATTCATGATATAATTGCATAATGGTGAAAAAAATCTGTTGATGTGATATTTATTTATTCTGAATATATACATGTAGTCTTATAGTGGCCTTGCAATGGAGGGATAAAATATTGTAATGTTTAAGAAAATTGCTTCCTCAGAAAACGAAAATTATTTTTTGTTTTCATTGTGTAAAAAAACTAATGTGAGATGATTCGTTGCTTCACTTTTTCATGTTGAAGGGTGAACTGGAGTCATAATGTGAACAAAAATAGAATGAAACAATGTATTGTGCGAAATTCATTATTTTTTTGGGTAAAGTAGATTATCTTTTTAGAAATCATTCCTGGCACTTAAATGCATGGAAGTTTAGAATTTAATATATTTGAATTTTATTTGCAGTATAATGTTCCTGAGAATTGCAAATTTTTATTTGAAAGATCAAAAGGAAGAAGAAATGTTAAGTATTCCCCGGAGCTGAGGCAATTTGCAGTAACCCTTCAGTTTTACTCCACAAGAGCCTACAATTATGTAAGAAAAACGTTTGGAAAATTAATGCCTCATACAAGTACCATAAGGACAGTGTAATTGATAGAAATCCCGGTTTTTCTGCAGAAGCTTTGAAATCATTGCAATCAAAAAACGAGAAGAGCCAGGTTCTTCTCAATATTGTTGTAGACGAAATGTCAATTTGTTCACAAATGATTTATAATAATGGTGAATTCCATGGGGGGGGTTGATTTGGGCACAAGACTGAAAAATGATTGTGTCCAGCAAGCAACCAACACTCTTGTTTTTATGGCGGAAACTCCCCATCAGGTATTGCTTCATAAATGGTTTTGATGCACCAGAGAGATCGAATCTTTTCCTGAAATGTTTGGAGTTAATTCATCAAACTGGATGTATGGTAACATCAATAACTTTTGATGGGACTCGAGTCAATTTGAAAATGTTTGAAGAATTGGGGGCACATTTTGAATATTGCAAAGAGTTTCATCCTTTCTTTCTGAACCCATTCATTGTTTAATTACTGCTTCATAAATGGTTTTGATGCACCAGAGAGATCGAATCTTTTCCTGAAATGTTTGGAGTTAATTCATCAAACTGGATGTATGGTAACATCAATAACTTTTGATGGGACTCGAGTCAATTTGAAAATGTTTGAAGAATTGGGGGCACATTTTGAATATTGCAAAGAGTTTCATCCTTTCTTTCTGAACCCATTCATTGTTTAATTACTTAATGTTCGGTTTTGAATTCAGATACGAATAACGATAGTTTCAATAAATTTTTTTTCTCAACAACCGATACAAAATTTGTCAATTCTGAAATCAAATTTGATAACAGAATGGTAACATTCTCACTCTTGATATTGAACAAATATTCTACAACACTTGCTGTTTTATGCATTTTGCTTGTATTTCATTCAATCACTTGTTAAAGAATATTATTCAACACTGTTGTAGCAATAATCGTTATCCTCGATTGGCATCATAATGATAAGATGTGAATTAAATAATAAATATGATTTATGATTATATAATAATTTTTCGTTGGCTTTCCATTGATTATATGTGACATTTGTCGTTGTGGAGAAAGCACAGTCTGTCATTCGGTTAGATTGAAAATTTGATACGAGTGGGTAGTTCTGAGCGCAAACTGAAAGTGAGCGTGAGGAATGTTGTTACAGAATATACTAATTAGTTCTAAAAATATTGTATCCAAAAAATATGTAAATGTAAAGCAAGTGCTCAACATCAACAGTAAGTGATGAATAACACTTCATTCACAATCTATGTAACAAACATGTATTGAGTTAAAATAAAGCATATTGTAATCATCATTGTTTTATTTGAAAATCTTTGTGTACCAAGACATAAGTTATCTTAATGACACAAATACAGGGTGAACAGAGTCTTGTCTTTTCAGGTAATTTTCATGAAGGAGTTTGATAATAACAAGCATTCATAATAAAGTCTGAAATATTTAAGTAACCTGCAAGATAAAAGTCACTTCATAATGCTTCTTTCAGCCTTTACCAACAGTCTGATATAAATTCTCACATTCCCACTAACGAAATGAATTCTCACAGAAACAAAGTGCCAGAACAAAGATAATCGAAAAGGCTAGTGAGCTAAACTGAGACGAGAAAAACTTGAAATTGGTAACAGCACCCCTCACTGGGCAACTGCCCTCTAAGATATCACATCAAAAATTGGGCAAAATCTTACGAAGTTTTGGAGTCCTGGGCCTCTACTAAAAAAAGATTAATAGGTTGAAGTGCATGTGAGGCCTCGTTAGCTTGTACAACCCCCCTGAAATCTATAGTGGGTATCCTTGGTTATATAAATTTGTATCATTTATCATTATAATAAATACATTGAACAAGAGACTTTTGGAATAAAATCAATGAACCAATAGGAGTTAAATATTTACCAATACACTTATGTTGATCTGAGAGTTTATGTTTAGAAAAGCTGGAAGATAACCCATATATATTTCTTCTAAAATACATAAACTAAAGGATCCTGCTGGATGATTACAAAATTTAATTTTGTGAATTCCTATCTGAACAAAATAGTATTTTTTTAGTTATTATCTTTATGTGATTCCAGAAATCAGACACAAAGTTCAATCTAGTAAAGTATTGGAAAGTTTGGGATAATTTTAAATTCCTACCATATTTTAATCTTGATTGATTCATTCCTTTCAATCTCAAAGAAACATTCCTGCATCAGATCACACTATCACAGCTAAGTATAAAAAATTATATTTTTCAATTTTCATGGAGAATGTTCCCCTTTTCAATACTTCATGTATTCAACCATCAATATAATATACATATTCAAATTCTCGGATATTTCCCAACCCAACTGACAATAATACTTGTTATTATTAAAAAAAAAACATAACCTTTAAACTCATGAGTCATCAAATTGACACATTTGAAAATTTGAATTTCGCACATGTGCTCTTGATCACCGCTGCCTATTTGACAAAGACAGAGATATAAAATTGGCTTCACTTTGTTAACATGGGCTCTTATGGCGTATGGTCAATATTGGTATTAATACATATATGCATAAATAGCACTAGTATGGCAAGACGTTCTGAGTACGTTAACCCTTAAAAATGTGAAATTTTACGATGACAATGTCAGACTTGACATATTCACATCAGTATTGCCATATCTCAAAACTCAAGAACTAATCCTCGTATATAAGAAAATGACAAAGTTTCATATGTTCACTTTCGGTGTATAGGTTCGTTCGAATTGGCATATGAGAATGTGTGAATAAAATCAAAATAAGACATAAAATAATATTTATTAGCTTATGGTCTATGTATGAGAACAAACAATTCAGGAAATTCTATTATATTTTTTTCAGTTTTTTATTTGATTCATTTTGAAAAGATTTTATGAATGTCCTATTCATACTTTCGAACTAAAAACTATAAAATAACTTTACTTAATCCTTATTGGTTGTTATCTTTAATATTCACAATTTTTTTGATGTGTTCATATTTTAAATTGTGTATGGTAATATGTAAATTGTAATGATCCTTTCATTACGATAAATCAACTCCCGTAGAAATAAACCCATTTAAATATGACGTCACCGTCAACGTCATTTCTCATTGATTTTCAGTGGTGGGTGATATAGCGCCACGGCGAAAAATAATAATAGTCCTCCTCTACCCGCACTGGCTATGCCATTGGGTACACTCTACGAGTGTTTATGAGCGAGTATTATTTTTATTATAATTGCATTTTATTTCGTTATCCTCTCTAGTATATGCCTGCTGCAGTGCCGGTTTAAGGCTTCATCGGGTCCTAGGCGGCCGTCAGGATTTTGGCCCCCCACTTGACCCATTATTGGGAAGAAAACTAAATTGTAGGTCGTGAATTCGAATAAATATGGGATGAAACTGGTTGAGAAATTAATAAGTAGTTTAATGTAATGTGAAACAAGAGATGAACACCAAAAATGTAATACAGCAAAATGTAGATAATCGTTAATTAAACTAAAAAGAACAGATACAAACACCAAAATAACATTATAATAAATTAAAAAAGAACAAGAACCAAATATATAAGGCAACTTGAAAACAACAAAAAATTTTTACGTACTTTTTCATTTGCAAATTTATTAATAATTTCTTCCCAAATTATCTCATTCAAGGCTTCACTTTCGATATAAAGGACAGAGAAGGCATCCAACTTCTCCTGTCCTAAACAAGCCCGATATTTATTTTTTATCTTGTCCAAAGCAGAAAAGGAGCGTTCGCCACTAGCGTTGGATATAGGTGAAGAAATAAAAATTTGTAGTAGCGATAAGACGTTTGGAAACATAGATTTTAATGTTTTATGTATTATATTTTTCTATGATTGCTCGCATAAAAAATTAAACTGTTTAATACACTTCTTTTAATTTTAATATGGAGGAATTAAACTCCATGGGATCGTTGGTGAAAAAACAGTTGAAATTATTTTTAATCAATTCATTCATTAAATCTCTTTTTCCGTCGACCGTTCATTTATGATGTATTTTAACGCACTCAAAATCGTTGATTAATGACCCCTGTTAATGAATGATTTTCTATTAATCAACGATTTGATTATATGCAACACAACATACATTGCTCTTATACATTTTATATTGGTTAGTACTATCTGTCATTATTTATTTGTCAATTTTCAAATAAAATTTTAGAAAATGTTTATTACACCAGTTGTCACTCAAAACCATATATGGTCCCGTGGCGTAATGGTAAAGTGCACCTGGCTTGCAACACTGAGGTCGAGAGTTCAAAACCCACCGAGGGTAAATTTTTTTTTCTTTATTTCAATTTGAAAATAAATAATAAAAAATAAAATAAAACTACCACTGAAAAAAATTAAACTATCTTTGAGTAGAGTTAATATAAATAGGAAATAGTGATTGTTTTTTATCGTAACGTTAAATAAATAAACATTGAAAATAAGATATCTCTATTTTTGAAAACTTCTGTCGACGGAAAAGTTTTGTAACAAACTCGTGAATTAAAATGGCGATTAACAATCTCAAACATTAACGCGCTCGCTCCGCTCACGCGTTAAAATATCTCGATTGTTAATCGCCCTTATTAATACACTTGTTCATTAAATAACTAATAATTGCGTCGCATATGACATTAAAGGTTTCAACCCTGAATTTTTTGTTTTTGGTTAATATCACTTCATGACTTGTACTTTCGTCAAAAAATTATTTTCTTTTTCTTTTTCCAATATTCTCAGTCTCATCTTTATATTGCCTTTCATTCTCATTGTCATTAGATATTTTTAGTAAATTTGCTGCTTCATTTTCTATTGAAGCAAAATTATTATTTCTAAAGTCGTTAACAAAAGTAACTAGTGACTTAAGTAAGTCAACAGCATCGGAGAGATTTAGGGTTGGATCCTTCAATGTTTAACTGGTGGTATTACACCGTTCTGAAAGTTTTGACCACATTATTAATTTATTTATTTATTTATTATTGTTAAGAGAGCCGTCTCATATTTATTAATTTTTTTAAACAAACCTGGAGCTTCAGCCCTAGTTCCCGCTTTTTCATTGATATCATTGTATATATCTAATAATACAGACGAAAGAGTTTCATAATTAATATGTAGTCAGATCTCGCCGACCATCTGGTTTCTATAACCCTTTTAACTGATATCCCGCAGCGACTTGACATTAAGTTCCATCGATGGGTCGAACTCGAGAAAAATACGAATATTTCTTGAACAATACCGAAAGATTCGCTTGCGAAATTAATTACCAAGTCCAAGGAATGATTTGGGCATAGAATATAAAATGCCGTTGGGGACGATTCTTTTATTATAGCTTGAAGCCCTTTGTACTTGCCAGACATATTAGACGCATTGTCGTAAGACTGACATCTACAATTTTTAATATCCAAACCAAATTTTTCTATTTTATCCACAACAATACTTTCTAAATAATTACCGGTGTGTTTTTCGATATTTATATAAATCCCAAAAATCTTTCTATAATTTTTTCGTTTGTTATGTATCTCAGAATAAAACGCAGCTGGTCAGAATGACTAACATCTGGTGTAGAATCAACTATGATAGAAAAATAGCGAGCTGTTTTTATTTCTTCGACAAATAATTTGATAAGCTGATTTTCTAAGATCACTGTAAATTCATCACACACTTGATGAGAAATATAACTAACATTACGCTTCCCCTTATTTCCAAAATTTTTGAGGTACTCTGCTAGGAAGATATCAAATTCAGAAAGATATACTAAACAGCTTAAATAATTTCCTTTGTTTTTACTATTTAGATTTTTTCGAATTATGGATATGAATTCCGGTCCCCCAAAGGCCACGGGCTCTAGGCGGCCGCCTAGTCCGCCTAATGGTTAAGTCGGCACTACTGCTTCCCGAAGAAAATATAGCTCTCACCTCTTTAACATCTGAAAAGTCATCGTCTCCTAGTTTGGTTCTCGCTCCATATCCAAACTTGAAAGTTTCAGCTAATCTTTGATAGTTTTTGAGTGAAAATGGTTCATTTGTGTCGAGGAACCCTTTTAAAATATTGACCATGAATACCAGTAATGGTCCTGAAGATGGCAAAGGAAACGATTGAAGTTTCATTCCGGATATTGTTGTTTCAACTGGAATTTTCCATTTTGGTCTATGAACAAGAAAATTAATAAATTATACATTGAGATCAACAAAAAGTCAGGTGCAGCATTCCAGGAAAAGTTCAATTTGTGCACGAGAAACCATGAAGAACAGAAATAAGAAGTAAAGTAGTTCTTGGCGTATGATTTTTTTTTTCAATAGTGGTTATTTCTCAGTAAACTCCAAGGAAAGACCTGTCTTTACAGAACTCTGATATTTTATGCAGCATGACACGTGTGCAAATTTAGAGCACATTCTGATGATTTATATGTTTTTTTTTGTTACCGTTTTAGTTGTGCAACTGAATCAAATGCCTATGCTTATAATTTCTACCTACGATCACTAGATGTTCACGCCGTCTGTAATTTTTAGTGCATTGAGTTTTTAACGGAGAAAGTATTTCGACGTATTCTTCAATGTGGGTTATTCAAATTGCATTGATTATCAATCATTTAGTTCTGCAATTTTTTTTTGGGAGTCATGCAAAAATTTACCTTTTGAATCTCCAACTTCAACCATACGTTCCATAAAACAAAAAGAACTTTGAAGCACTAATTCTGTGTGGCCTTTTCTACGTATACAGAAAGTAATTTCCGGTAAAAATTTCCAAATTTCAATCAGTTTTCCAATTCTATTAGTGCAAACTGTACATTTAATTTTGTACCGTGTATAATCCAAAATTCAACACAAATAAATTTTCAAAAATCTTTTACATGGGAACGGCGCTTTCCTACATAAATACAAATGGTAATTTTTTCGGTAAAACTTTCAATGACAGTTTTTCAATCCTTGGTGGGAAGAGCACACTTTATAATTTTCTGTAATTGATCATAGTTCATCCTGTATAATCTAATATTCAACAGAAATATATATTTATTCACTAACTTACTTGAAAATAACTATAAGTGCTTCGGAATATCAAAACAAATTGCGTGGTAAAGGAGAAAGCTATTGATTAGATGTAGCTGATATTAAATAAAAATCGATAATAACCTTTATGGTTTTAACCGATTAGATTTAAAAAACAACGGCAAATGTTTCGGAATACAATGACTTCTCCAAATGGAACTGACCTAGTATACATTTTTCATTGCTACTTTTATACAGTGTGTCCCAGCTAAAACATGCCACCCCCCTCATATCCAAAATGCGGAAAAGAGTGAAAATCACAGTCGATTTTTCAACCCCCTCAAAACCCAGTATCCCGCACTATGAAGTTTTTAATAGGAATTCAATCACAAATACGTCGTTTTTATACAATCGACGAACGATTAAATATCATGGAAATTTTTATGAAAAATAAGTGTAAATAAGGATATTTTCTCTTCATTTCATGTAACGTTTCATCATTATACTAATATTGATAAGACTCGTCTTTAATGAATAGTAGAATTATTAGTAGCTCCAGCACTAAACTTTGTGGAACACCAATGTTTGAAATCACTTTATCTGAAAAACAGTATTCTACAATTACCAACATTTCTCTGTTACTCAGATTATCGTCAATCCAATCTAGAACTGTTTTCCTGAATGCAAGTTTATATGATATACTACCATATAATCTGGGATTGTGTTACATTGAATTATCTTTAAAATGATATAACACAAGTATTGTACTAGTACTGGCGAAGATTCTGAAGTATTATAATGACGTATTCGGTGCAAGAGTTTCCCCTCGAAATGAAAATCAACGGGTCTAAGCGACATTGAGTTTTTTCTATAAATCTTGAAATAAAGGGGTGACTATTTTCAGCTGAAACACACTGTACACTAACTGTATACAACTGTAGGGCTACAGGTTACTACATACTTCTCTTGGTTTGCAACTAAATTTTTTCATTTTGTGAAGTCATTGCATGGCAAAACAATTGTTGTGGTTTTGTAAACCAATAATTTGCGAAAGCCATCGAAGCTATTGAAGATATTCTCACTCTAGAAACCAATTTCACATAAATTTTGTCAATTTGTGGTTTTTGATGAGTTACTTCGCAATGGTAGTAGCCTTACTTGTAATTGTTCATATCTTTCGTTGTGATTAAACCATTTCTTTTCCGAATATCATTGATGAATCTCCTCGTCAGAAACCCATTGTGGAGGGCTTCTCCTCCTTCTTTAGCAATAATCTCTAGTGTTTTTGCTAGTGTTGGATTTTTGTAATGATCTCCTTCCTTGTAAGTTTCGTTGGTGACGGGGTTGAAAAAAATTTTCCTACGAAGAGGTTCCGATTTACTTGCTGAATTTACTGTGAATTTTGTTACTACCTCAATCCAGGGTCAGCATATAGCGCATCTTTAGAACGTTCCACCATTTTTGCCGTGAAAGGGTTCATGTAAATACCAGTTTTACTTTTCTTTATCGCATCTTCCAGTAACTCAGCCCAGCTCACGCGACCACCGAAGGAAGTATATGCTCGCCAATAACCACGTAATTCTCCTGGTACAGCTACAGATAAACCACCTGCTCAAAAATGAAATTGTTATTATCCCATGGTTGATTTTCAACTAAGAGATTTAGACCAAGTATGAAAGTTTATGGAGAAATACATAATAACACAATATAAAGATATAACGCTTTGGATGCTGGAGTATTTTTCGACTTTTTTTTTTCGTCTACTGGCTGTACCATTACAAGCAATAGTCAAAAATCTTTGAGGAACTTGGGAGCTTGGGAAGACAATACTCCTACCTTTCAACGTTCAATGTAATACACATCAGGTCCATTCGAAGAAAAATTCAAAGTTGTCTGTAATTACTTGATGCTGAAACAAAACGGTCCATAATATTTATAATACGATATAATATGACGATTCATATAGCGAAAGGTCAAGAATAGCACACCAGGTCACTTTGGTGTTAGCGACAAAAAGGAAGCAGACCAGTTCGGACTCATGGTAACCGGTGAAAAGAAATCTCACTGGAATAAAGTGCCAGGACAAAGACATGAGAAAAGGCTAGGCAGCCTTTCACCAAGGAAAGTCCTGGAGAAAGCTGGACAAGTCCGCTCTGACGTATAACCTCAAGAAAATGGACAAAACAAACAGTTGTTGCTAATGCGAGAACTTCATTGAAACTGCTAAACATTTGTTTTGCGAATTGCCAGCTCTTTTTTGCAAGAGGCTGGAGTTCCTGGAAGTAGCCTTCTCAACGTCCTTAAACTTCAGAACATTAACACCCAAGAAACATATCAAACTCATACGAAGTTTCGGAATCCCAGACCTTTAATACGTTAGGAGTCATACACAAAATATTATATTATAGGTCGTTGTGAGGTCGTTTAGCCTGTAAGATCCCCTTAAAATCTACAATCTACAATCTAGGTTGCTGGAAGTACATACCTGAAAACAGTGTTCGTGATACGTTTCCGAAGATCACCAAATTTCATGAAGGTAAACTGACAAAAAAAAATAATAGTTTAAAAAAACTAAAGAACACGCTTTACTTCCCATGGACTGAAAATTGAAAATTCAATTTCTCAAATGTAAAAAATCGTGGGTGCTTTCGATCTATATTCTCATATTTTTTAGTTTAATTCAACAATACAGAGCATTCAAGAGTTCATGAGAACTTTATCAAGCACCTACGCTTTTTTTACATTTGAGAAATTGAATAGTCAATTATTTTTCACTTTTCAGTCCATGGGAAGTAAAGAGTGTTCTTAAGTTTTTTTGAACTATTATTTTTTTACTGAAAAATCGAAATCTCCGACTCTGAAAACCATACCAATTTTGAATCCAATCTGACCATAATCATAATACTCGTCCATCATCTTGGACCGCCATCTTAAATTCATAAATTTTTACGAAAAATTCATAATCCTGACCCCGAAAACCTTCACACACTAATTTTGAATCGAATCAGACCATAATGACATCTTGGAGCCGCCATCTTTAATTTATGAATTTTGACAGAAAATTCGAAATATAGGTACGACCTGAAACATCTCACATACCAATTTTAAATCGAATCTGACTATAATCACAAATCTCGTCAGCAATTTTGGAGCCGCCATTTTGAATTCATGAATTTTGATGAAAAAATCACAATCTCTGACTCCGAAAACCCTTTTATACCAATTTTGAATGGAATCGGACCATTATCACAAATCTCGTCCGCCATCTTGGAGCTGCCATTTTGTTTTTTATAAAGAAAAATGTTCATATTGTATAATCACCGGAACTAGGAATACCTGCCAAATTTCAAATCATTCGGACATCTGGAAAAGGGTGAAAATCACGCCCTAAGAAGTCGGTTACAAACATACAAACAAACAAACATACAAGTGAAGCTAATATAAAGCGTGTAATAAAAACATGAAGTACTGGCAAGTACACATCGGAAAGTGGTGAAATTGTATCATTATAGTGAAACAAACAACAACGTGAGAAGGCAATTGAAAGGAAAAGGATAGACTGTTCGCTCGGGTTAATAAGTGAAAACGGGTAGGTACAATCGGATTCACAAATATAGGAACCATTATGTATGTGGAAGATTTCACATTAAAATGAATAACATCAGCTATCATTTCCCGTGTCTGACCACTTGAAGCTTTGCCGTTGAGATTATATTGAAACTCGATTTTTATTCTGTATTAATTTTTCAGAGACTGTACGAAGTTGTTTACTGCATATACGTTTGCTTTATCACTAGGTACGAGGTAGTACGATTAATGCGCATCGTGGGCATGATTATTTTCGAATTTGCAGCTATGTGTGCACTAATTGAACATGACAGTTCTTATGAACTATAAAATGAAAATAATTGAAATGCTGTGATAAATGGCAAATATTTCTGAAAATTAAAGTTTTCTAGAGATTAATCTGAATTAGAAACTCCACCTTCTGTATAAAATTATTTGAAAAGTGTGGAAACAATTTTTGTTGAGTGCAATCAACCACTTATATTAGTAATATGAAGAGGATTATGATATATAGAATGGGTAGGTTAGTGAACTTTGATCTCCTGAAGATGCGTCGAGCAAAATTGACGTAGTTTTGGTGCTTAGGTATAGTACATTTCCAGAATGCCACATATTCAGATTGAATGGGGACATAAGTTCTCTAGAAATTTTTTTCTTAAGAGCATTTTCTTATGAAGTTTCATTTCAGAATGGTCAGTTTCTTTGATGGCCCTGAAAAATGACCCAACTAAAATTTGAAATATCACAGGTTTCTAAGGCTATTCGATTATTATTCTTTTGTTTTGCTCGAAAATCTAGAAGAATGAATAGTTACTATTGAATAATCCATAAATTTGTTAAATTTTATTGGAATGGTTATTATAGGTACTTTGAGGCACGAAAGGTAAAAATGTGTTGTTTATTTCTCATTAAAAATGTTGAAAAAAAAAAAACGAGAATAGGGAAAATATATTTTATACCTAGATTCATAATAAGATAGAATGATACTATATGACGAGAAAAAAAAATACTAAAATAATTTTCCTTGAGGGTTTTTTATTTCAGTTAAAAATGTAGAATCATCAAAAACTTCGCAAATTTAACTTTTTGAGTTTTGTGCATCACATGAATACCGTTCAACTATTATTGAACATATTCATGACTTATATTGAAGTTTTTTATTTTCCTAGGGCTGTAAGCAATTATGAATAGAAAATATTAGTGGATAATATTTAAAATTAAGTATTATTTTTTATTTAAAACTTATTCATACATTTAAAAATTGAAAATAGCAATGACTTCAAGAAATGTTCGAAAACCTAACACGATTTTTCCTAACTTGCCAAATTTTTGAGAAATTTAATATTTTGGTTAAGCCAAGCACGAAAAAAATTCAAATTTGACGGCAAATTCATAATGGTAATTTTGACATAATTTTGTATATCTATTTTCTTGTTAACTACGGACTATACAGAGAGAACTTTTTGTATGAAATTAATCAATTCCCTTCCTTTCTTATGATTCTTTTTCGTTATTTTCAACATTTATAGTTATAGGTAGAATTTTTTTTTACTCGAGAGGTGATTTTTGAGGGATAATCATGTATGAAATTTTTAGACAGATTGTGTTGTTTTTTATTAGTTGAATGAAGTCGATCTATTCCACTGTTGTATATCACGTCATATGGTTTGAATAAGGGTGGTAATGGTTGTTTATGTGGATCAATGTCTTTCAGTGCATTATTCCATGATGAATTTACCGCTTTGTGCTTGTTCAGATTTTCCCACAAACATTTTTTCTGTGGCTGCTGCAGGAGCTGTCTCTCGTGAATCCAAACAAAATACCTTTCCCATTGATTTTTTGTAGTACGTCATGAAGAAACCACCTCCCAAACCCATCGTGCTAGGCATAGAAACTCCTTCACAGAACAATGTGGCGATGGCTACATCTACTGCATTTCCCCCCTTCTTCATGACGTCACTGAAAATCATTGATTTATGACAAACTTCAATAGGGTATATGTGCAAGCCGTGATATCTAACACTTTTCGATCAACAGTTTTACAATTTGCGAAAAAACTATCTGCATGTCTTTTTCGACAGTTACCTTAAGCGGAGAACACATATACGCGATTGCGACCACGATCGCGATCGCGATCGCGACTGCGATCAAACGCACTCATCGTAAACACGTTGAGTCACACATACTTGTTACGACCTGTTAGCGATAGAGTGAAAGTCTGCAGCGTTCGATCGTGGGATAGTCGTCGTCGACGATAAGCAATCAAACGCAACAGGTTACGTTTATCGCAGATCGCAAACAGTAAAAATGGAAGATTTCACTGAAAAATTAATAGAACACGTGAAAAAACATAATGTGTTGTATGATATGTCACATGCTGACTACAAGAATGTACGCATAAAAAATAAAGTATGGGATGAAATTGCGAAGGAGATTGGAAAACATACCGGTAAGTAAAATATTAATTTATTCAAATAATAAATTTATTATGAGTAGGTAGTGGGTGGGTTTATAAATTACTGAAATAAGTGAAACATTTTTCACGAATGGTAAAAGCTAGGTTGACTGCTCTCCTTCCTTCAACTGGAATGTTTTGGAATGCTGGTATTTGTACTGGCCTATCGTTATTTTGTTGTGCATGAAGAAATTGTTCGTCAATATTTTTTTCCCGTAAAAAGTTGTGCAATACGCAGGCTGCTTTTACAAGTTTTTTAGCTGTTTCCACTTTTACTTCTAATGGTCTAAAAAATAATCTCCACTTGTGTGCTAACATTCCAAATGCGTTTTCCACAACGCTTTACATAAATGGTAATTAAAATTTTCTTTACTACGGTCATGTCGTGATTGTCTATAGGGAAATGGTCTCATTAAGTAAGTACTTAAGGTAAAAGCTTCATCGCCTATCAAAACACACGGAACGTCATCATTTTCGCCGGGTAAGGGCCTATCTGGAGGAATATTAAATGTGCCATTTTCAAATCTTCTTCCTATAGCTGACGCCTCAAAAATACCTTCATCACTGTTTTTACCATATGCACCTACATCTATACAAGTAAATTTGTATTCGGGGTCAACAACTGCCATAAGTACAATTGAAATTTTTTTTAAGTTACAAAAATAATTTGATCCGCTTTTTTTGGACACTTGATGGTCACGTGCTTTCCATCTATACTTCCTAAACAATTGGGAAAGTGCCACAAGGTTTCATAGCCCAAAAATTGATTTATCCCATAACTCTTTTGTGACTGATGACAATTCTTCTGCTGCAGCATGGTATGAAGGTTTTTACCATACCAACGTGTGAAATCCATACATATTTTTTTATATCACACTCTACTTTTCAACTGAATAAAAAGTAAAGTATTACGACATAATTATTATATTACCTCAATGTGACTGCTAGTCGTTCTGTTGTTCCAATCGGTTCTCTAAATGTAGTTTGCTCTTTTGTAATGTCGTTCCTGATAAGATTCAATATTTCATCAAAACTTTCACAGTCCATTCTAAAATATGTGTAGAAGCGATTTGCATCTTTCCGGAGTTCGGGGTATAACTTATGAAATTCGCCTTCTTCTTTACGTTTTTTGTTCATTTCGTGCACCCAAACATTCCGCCTTTTCCGACTTAAAATGCACATTAAATACAAGTTATTAATAGCCTACATAATATTTAACCAATTTTTGCTTACCGTTGTTTATTATTATCATCTTCATCCAATAATATTGCAAGAAGATTCTTCTTCCAAGTCACACATTTTTAAATGCGTCGATTGTAGGTCGCTATCGCATATATGTGTTTGCTTTCCAACGCGCTCGCTATCGTGATCGTGATCGTGATCGTGATCGCGATCGCGATCGCGTATGTGTGTTCTCCGCTTTAATGTATGCAACAGAACGCAGGCTGGCACTCCAAGTTGTGAACGATATTACACTTGAAATGTGGCCAATAATATTCCTTTAAAGATTTGTCTGGACTTCCATTGTTTAAAGAAACCAAAAATTCAATTCTCTGAAGTTTGATTTATCACGACGAACCTTAGGCGTCTCGAGTGTTTGTATGCGACAGCCTGTCAAGAATACTTCTTATGCTTAAGCTTATTTGCGTCACTAGCGTAGTAGTGAATTTTTTGGTAGTATGTTAACATGCTATTTACATTATCTAGGCCGCTCAGGTACATCAATCTTTAATAATTATTCAATCGAAATTTTAACTAATCTAGTTGACTGATCAGGGGTTGTTATTCGGAATGTTTGCAGAGCCTTTGAATTTCTTTCCATATCTTCTTCTCCATGGATAATTTTGGCTTCAGTCCATTTAATATTATGCTGAGTCCAGATACCATCTGCTGAAGCCAAAGTTATTCAAAAAGAAGAGCACTGGTACAGAAGAAAGAGTCAGCGTACATTTTGAATAGCGTGTTCAGTAAATGAAGTATGAAGATTCGTAATTGATTGAGATTGGTATATCTCCCTGGGCCTAGGTAAGGTAAATAGCATATTAACCTAATAACAGGCAATTTTCTTCCAAGTCATTGACACAAATCGAAAAGAAACCTTCTGTAGTTTCCGAGTAATTATATAATTTTTTTTTCGAAAGGTCGCTGGCGAAGAAAGTGAAATGATCAATTTGCACTCAAATCCATATTGTAGTTAGAGTGAACATCAGCAAAAATTTTACTAAAAAATTCTTTCTCTAAACTTCTTGTATGGCTTTCTTGGACCAAGGCTGTCACCGTTTTCTCTCTGACTTCTTTTGTTTTGAAAGCATTTTTCAAAAAAAAAAATCCTAAATACTTACGTCGTTTTGACAACTACAAAAATTTTACAGATACTGTTTTATTTTCAAATGGAATAGCCTAAAAACTTAAACTGAAACCCGAAAATAAAATTCTCTGCCAAAAACATGGGTCATTGGGGGTGTCCGCCCCTTTAAACATGTCGAAAAAAAAATGATAATGGAAAAATTTATTAATAACCAACTGATTTTCTCAAGATTCATTCATTGAGAGCCATAAAACAAACTTTTCATATTGGTGCGTTTTTCCAGTCTGACTCGTCAAAGTGGTCGATTTGATGACCATAAAAATTTGCCTAACACGTTTGTCTCTGCGAGTTTTTTTTTTGGGGCGTTTTTTCAAAAAGAAATCCGCATTTATTTTTATGTATTTCCTAACTACGGTACGGAACTGCAGATGGTTATTTGTTAGGTCGTTTTAAGGAAAAAAGTTTCTATGAACATATGTCCAGGTTTCGTTTCTGAAATACAGAGCGCTGAAGTTTTTTAAAAAACCGGTATTTATAAAATATTTTGAATATTCTCAAACCTATTTGGTATAGTTCTTTGAACTTATAGGCGCTTATTTAGCCCTAACTAGATTGAAATTATTAGGGCCAGTGACGTCTCAGTGGGCACAACTGCCAACAATATTGTGAAAAAAAACTACGCCACTGACTTTGGCGTCCCCGAAGGCATAGTAATTTATATTTTTGACTAAAATAATGTGCGCCACTGGTTTTTTTGCGGTTTTTGTATTTGTTTCAAATTGCTTTGTTTTTGACAAAACAATAAAAATCACTTTATTGCATCTCTCTGGAAAAAAATAAAGTAAAATTGTGACTCCTGAACCATCAAAAACTGTGACTTTTCACATATCAAAAGTCTATTCTGGGCTTATGAAAATTAAAACAAGCTGGTGCACCCCAGATTTTGATGGTTTGGTATTATTATTTATTATATTTTCCCAGGTACATATGCTATGAAATGATTTTTATTCATTTTCTCGAATTAAAGCAAAATACGAAAAACATTCTGTAATTTAAAAAATTGTAGTAAAAACTGCACTGCATATGAGATTTTGATATAGTTATGGTTGAATTAGCCACTTACTACCCTAAATGAATCTACCAAATTTCAACAGAATCGGTTAAAGGATTTTTAAGATATTCACGAAAGAGACGATTTCTTTTAACAATGATAACACCCTGTATCTTGAAAATGAAGCATTATCGGACCTATATGTTTATATTAACTTTTTGTCTTAGAATCACCCCTTTGACCACGTACTTAGAAAATACCCTGTATATAATATCTCCATGTCTGACGTTCATCTATAAATTTTTTGTGGTCATGAAATCGACCACTTTGACGCGTCAGACTGTGTCTGTGTCAGACAATATGAAAAGTTTGTTTTATAGCTCTCAATAAATGGATCTTGAGAGAATCAGCTGGTTATTGATAAATTTCCCCACGGTCCTTTTTTTGACATGTTCGAGGGGGCGGACACCCCCAATGACCCATGTTTTTTGTCAGAGAATTTTATTTTCGGGTTTCAATTCAAATTTTCAAGCTATTCCATTTGAAAATAAAACACTATTTATAAATATTTTTTAGTCGTCAAAACGACGTATTTATAGGATTTTTTTTAAACGCCCCCGAAACAAAAAAAGTCAGAGGAAAACGGTGACAGACTAGATCCAATTAAGCCATACAGAAAGTTTGTTGAAAGTATCTAACCGTTAAATTTTTGCCGATGGGCACTTTAACTATAGGAGAGTAAATTGACCGATTGTTTGTTTACATTTGTTTATGTGATGATATGAAATCATCGTCATTTGTCGATTCGTTCACTTTTATCTTGTTTGACTTATAGTAATCTCCTCGAGTGATTTTTCATTTTCCTCATGTGTTAGATTGAAGTGTTATCAAAATATTGAAGCAAATAATAACTGTGATATTTACTGGTTCGGTTGTACACAAACAAAAAACAGCTGATTAGCACGTGCTAGCACTTGCTCGACAGATTGAAAAATTTCCCGACAGGGGTCGTGACCAATTGGGAAATTTTAGCGATTGACGAGTTAAAGACGAAAGCAGGCATCTTTGACCAAAGATGTGATTTTTTAGGGAAGAGGCTATGTCCCTCCAAAACGGATTATTGTGTTTTTTTGCTATATGGGACCTCTACTAACAGTTTATGAAAGACAATTTCCGATTTATTGGGGAGAAATAATGTAAATTTGATTTTAGCGACTGTACTAATGAACAGTATTTTTTTATATTACTCACGACAAATATCATTTGTGAGTTTTTCGTAAAAGTCTCGTTTACACGTCCTCAAAGTTTTATAATTGTTCACCTACTCACATTCCTGCTTCTGCACATCCTATGCCATTTGTAGATACAGATCCTTGTGCAATTTTTTTTGTTGTCCACTGCGATCTAGCATTCTTTGTGTAACACTTGACTCCCACACATAATAAGAATGCCAGTTTAATTACAGTTGTGGAAAAAGAATATGTAGCTATCGTCCTTGATCTGAAAAATGAGTTCTCGTAAAATTACCTTAGTAGATTTTAATTCTTTTATTGATTCGATTACAGATATTATGTTATCTTGAACGATGGAAAATAGCGACTAAAGTTTGTCTTTCAGTCGCAGATGATTCCACAAAAGATTTTATGAATTTCCTATTCATATTTTCGAACTAAAAAACAGATATTATCTTTCGCGGGAATTGTTTTTTTTAAATTAATCATTCATTTATGAGCATCGAGTACATTGAAGTGTATATTTTTGATTCGCCAACTAACCCCTCCTATATATTTTTATATTCCGACGTGTCATAATGACATTATTGGGGATTTAATTTTTATTATCAAAATGACATACTCTATAGGACTGAGTACTATAATGATTCATTGGAGTACTGAGTACTATAATGATTCATTAGAGTACTGAGGACTCTATATAGAATATAGACACAAACATACAGAACACGCCAATTTATGTTCACGATCACTGGGCTATATTTATTTCGACTGTCCAAATCTCTCAATACTCAATACTTTTCTCAGGTGGCGAATCTCATGCTTTTTATAGATAGAAATTGTCCGTCCCGTCGTGTCGGGAATACTTCCACTCGTTTCTTGGGATTCGAGCCGCTGTTAGAAGTCAACCGGCCGTCCGATGAATTCATACCGCACGAAATGTGTTTGCCGTGGCGTTCTTGAGCGGTGATGACAGCTTGTTTATGTATTCTGGTTGATTCATCTGTTTCTTCAGATACGCTACAATAATAAAGCGTGCAAATATCTTGACAGTTTTACTCAATGAAGAGTATGCATCTTATGTGAATACAGAGTTATAATACGCCTTGTCCGTTGAATAAGATTAGCTTTCTTCTTTTATTATCAGAAATTCATGAGTGTGATTCATCGCTTGAATTTCAGCAACATTGGATTTTGGTTCGAAACCCGGTACAGAGGAGAACAATTTTCCTGAATTTTTTGTTATCGATAAAGGACTACATGCCTTGTTTGAAACCAACCACATAGGATGGTGCCCAGTGAGACATATTATGACTAGACTCCGTTATAAACATTTCGAGCTGCGGTCAAGAGTGAGTCCCATTCTAAGCACAACTTTTACTGCCGCTTGTTTCGCGACAATTATAAGCAGATATGCTGAGCCTAAACTCAGCTTTGACGAGTTTTGGGTTGACTGGCAACTATGTTCCGCGAAACAAGCGGCAATAAAAATTGTGCTTAGAATGTGACCGCAGCTCGAAAGGTTTATAACGGAGTCTAGCCGTAATATGTGATTGGTGGTACCTGAAAGTCAGGTTTTCCTACTGCTGAACACATCAATAATAATGAGAGCGTCGTCTATCCGCACAGGTTATGTTTTTTGATACAGTTCACCCCCACGAGATGAGTATCATTATTCTCGGTGAAAAACTTGTGTGGACTTACTTGCATTTGTGAAACATAATGGGTATTGACACACTCTACGAAAAAACAGCAACTGTTGATACCTGCGAACATAAACATACATCATTATTTATACTATATCAGCCATTTACTGTTATCATTTCAAATTACAAAGTCAACCACAATCACCAAAATATGTTGATAGTGTGACAAGGAAACGCTGTGGAATGAAAAAAACGAAAACAATTCTGAAAATTTTGCCTAATTCACAAATGACAATGTCGATAGCATACAAGGTGTTGCGGAATTCATGCGAAAAAATGCAGGATAAAATCGGTGGGTTGACTGGCAGCGGTAGCAATAGCTATCCTTACTGTATAAAAAGGAAATGCCTGCCAAAAAAATGACTGGCGGTTGAGATCGAACCCATTTGTTTGAACTAGTTTAATCAAGCATTTCTTCAATTTTTTTGCTCTAGAGCGGAAGTACTGTTACAAAATGACATTCCTCAGAAAAGGTCTTCTCTGAATTGAGATCTGAAAGCATCGAAGGTTGCTCTGGTAAGCAGTTGTGAAAAATAGCTATCAATGATACAAGTTTATGATGTAGGACTTTTTTTGTATGAGCGTGAAGTTTATGTGCAACGAGTTCAACAAACACGCCAGTAAAAAAAGCTCTTTACGAAAGTGTTTCAGAATTGACGGTAAAATATTGGTAGGTATAGGAAAATACTACATTAACTTGTTGCGAAGGTGATGAGAGATTAAAAAATGATATTATATACAGGGTGTTTCATGTGAAAAATCGTAGTAGCCGAATAGTCGTGTACATCATGTTAATTTATGCACCATCAAATTTTCCTGACCCGTTTTCTGGTCTGACAAAAACTTCTTATTAACGCTCATTGTGGAAAGTCCTTCATAACTTGCAATGTACTTATAGTATTACTACTGAATATTTTTCAAAACTAAAACGATTCCATTAATTTATGATGTTCACTTGGTTTTAGATAACTGGAGTTTTCTACAGACCAGGTGAGAAAATCACTGTTTTATGTCATTATACTCGATAATCCATTGCGCTAAAAAGTGACGACTGTGTCGACTGTACTATAGAGTGCGATTATAAATAATCACCACTTCTTTCCCATACGAACTCTTGAACTGCTTGGTATATTATTATAGAATTTCATAGAACTCAACACGGCAAAAAATGCTACCTTTTGACAAAAAGAAAGTGGTTTTAAAGTTCAGGATGGCAGCTGAAATCCACTAATGAAATACTGTTTCAATGGAAACTATAGTTATTTCAAAAAGTTTAGAATCACTAGTGGAGCCTCATACTATCCAGAAGAATGATGAAGCTGTCATTGTCATTGTCATTGCAAACTGATTTCTCTTCCCCATGACTGGCTTAACTTTTTGAAACATATAAGAAACGTTCATAGTAAATAATATGCTGAAAAAGCGTGATTACCCCCTTCATGAGGGCGATTAACCCCCTACATGGAATGACCAAACAAAATTATTGTAAACAAGGTTTTAGTTATTGAAACTTATAATTCGTAATATCCAGGATCGTTTATTCAGTTTCATATGTTCTCCCATTGAATTGTGAAAAAAAAAAAGTTGGAATTGTTATATCCGTCAACCAGCTGCCCCCTTACGAGCAAACCTCAAAAGTCCTCGAGAGACTTTAGCGAGCTAGGAAATATGCAGCCTTCATCTCTTAACGTGTGATGCCATGCACGAGATTAGTGGCCTTTTTTTTCTTTTGGGGAAAACAACAGCCGTATATTAAGCTGACTCTTTTGTAAATAAGCATTTATCAAGATCAAATGTATATTCACAACACCTGGACCATAGTGGTCGTGATGGTAGAACTTTCTTTTCCCACCATGAAGGCGTGGGTTCAATTCCGAGTACGGTCACCGGTCCCGTGCATGGCATCACATGCTGAATGGTGGGGGCCTAATCTTCCCCTTGGTGCATCTGGTTATCGGGGAGAACAAATGTATCAAAATGGATTCAGCTTCAGATTGGGAAGACGATCATACGAGAAAATGCAGACCAACCGGCCTTAAACGCATCATAAAGTTTTTCAACAAATCTCAATTATCGTTCAAAAAATGTGAAAAACTCACGTACCTGAAGTAACCAACGAACTAAATGAAAGAACTGTTATTTTAGTTAATATCAAAACCACAAAAATAATCTGCTATTCCATCGCTCTGTTCTGAGCAGCCGAGTAAACAATAATGTTTGTTTTATAGATTACTATCTCTTCTGCAAAATCATCTTGTTTTCCATAAATACACTCGCCCCGTTGATATTATTATCATAATATTCCCGAGAGAATGTTGCCATGCTACTAATGAGGTTCACAAAATATATATCAGCCTAAAATATTTGTATCCCATATACGAAATTGCCCAGCCCATAATAACTAATCCCATCCCCAAAGATTAGCCATATGCTATGAGAACAGTTTTCAGTTTTAATTGGATTCTGATATAAATTGAATTCATTATTTCGTCCTTAACCCAAAATGTGATAGGGAGGATGGAAAGGTCCACTTTGATTCGGGTGAACTGAAAACTGTGGGAAACGGAATACGAACTTGATGAGAAAACAATACCCTTATACCCTCTTTACGGGATGGGGCTTATTGATCCCAGTTTTTCGCAAGCTTTTCATCGTTATCATGGCACTGCAAGTAGGTTTCATTCATTGTTGAATATACAATCTGGAAACCACTTATTATTCCAAGCGATATCTGAACAATTTGTTAAAAAAGCTCCGACTAGTCAATATTTGTTTTTAATGATGTCACCTGAACAAAAATTGACTTATATCGTATCGTTCAAATTGTTCTGCATGAATATTAGACCGTCAGATAATGACAGATTTTGCTGACTCATTTTCTCTCTTCGAGAATTTTAACCGCTGAAAATTATGTCATTGTCGAGCTCAAAATATGAAAATTTTGCGATCGGACGTAAAAAGAAATAAGAAAAAAAATTCACAAATTTTTCCGGCCGGAAAATTTACTTCAACACCTGACCGGCTTATGGGAATTTCGGCTTCATAATGATATAAAGTTTTATTTTGTCGATTGCCATAAGCGCATAAGCAACGGAGTATTCACTTACAAGATGGCGCTCTCATTTCAGCCCTTTAAGAACGTGCAAACCTTATGGCTTGGTGGAACGAGATATTTAAAATAAATATATTTTTTGCACAGAAAAAAATAATTTTCTTTATGCCTAACACACGTCCGATCGCAAAATTTTTTGAGCTCAACACTGACATAATTTTAAGTTAAAGTTAAAGTTAAAATCCGAGAAGAGATAAAATGAGTCAGTAAAATCTGACGGTCTATATTTGTTGACTAACTTTTTCTATAACCTCAGCTGAAATTTTTGCATTGCTTTTCGAATTCATCATTGAGTCTTGCAAAAAAAATTTTTCACAAAAGGCATTTCGATATTTGAGTAGATACTGTGAGAGGTACCTACCGTGTTTTTCGAAGAAGTACAACATTAGTATATTGTACAACCCAAGTAAAAAACACTTATATTGGGAAATAGTTTCATTTAAAATATTTCATTAATATTATCATTCCAATATATTAGATTTTCGTAACAATCTCACCGGTGAAGGTTAATATAAATATCGATTGAATGATACTCAACCAATGTTCTTTCAAACTCCGATAAACAGTATTGATTGTCTTTCATCTCTTATATTGGGATCAGTACATTTGAGCAAATCAGATATAACATTCATTCTCAATTATTTTTATTGGGCCTAAATAAATCAATTTTTTTGCACCCGCTCTTTTTTAGTTCAAATTTGTTCAAATTTTACCCACTGAAAACGTAAGAAAATTTGTAAAATTACATTGTTTTTTTATCAATAGTTATTTATGCAACAAGTGCAAAAAGTAAGTGTTTATTGAACTCGACGTGAAATTGTCCGACGAGGCCGTTAGGCCGAGTTGGACAACACGTTGAGTGCAATAAACAATTTTTGCACGAGTTGCATACAATATTTTTTCTACGTTCATGCAAAAAGCAAAAAACGATTCATTAAGGTACGGCGCTAGCTGTTGGAAAATGAAAAGCGCAACTTAAATAATTGATTATTACTATGGATTTGCATTGAAACAGATCACCATCATCTATTTTCCATTAATAATACTCATTTTAAAACTTTCAATTCTGTAATTGTCAGAAATAATTTTTGACTGACGTTTCTATAACCACACTTGCATTATAAATATCAAAATCATAGTAGCCGTGAGCGCGTATGTTATCACAAGGTGTGGTCATAGTACAGACAGTTTGCTCTATGCAGGTAGACGGTTTAGAATAAAGCGGATCAGTTTGGATTATGGAGTTTTTCTCGGGAAGGCATTGCTTGTTTGAATCTGGCTGCTAACATTAATACAAAATAATATAAAATATGTAACTGTTCAAAACGTATTGCCAACCTCACAGAATATCTGCTAAATATGTAGTGGGTTTGAACGTTTTTGTTTGTCATTATGACAGCACTTTGAAGCAGAATGACAGATGAGTGCAATAAAAACTTTATTGCACTAGTGCAATAAAGAACTTCTTCTTTTTCCACTAAATATAGATCAATAAAGTTTTGCTTTTTGCCTTTTTGCACGAATGTAGAAAAAGTTCATTATTTCACCTTCGAATATCAAGTACAACCATTTCTACAGACACCCGCCAGCTATATATTATAATTGTGGAAGGATTTTGCTTCACAACACTGTTCAGTTTATAGACCACAAACAATGAAGAGATTGTAGTCGATAGAAAGATATTTTCGAAAAAATATGTAGATACCTTTTTTCACGCCCTATAAGTATGTTTCTCTACATTATATCAACATTTTCAACCCCTTCCAAGTTGTTGGAAAAACGATTTTACGAGTTTTTTAGTAAATTTTCCCACTTTCCACAGGCGTTCGCGTGCAGAACATTTCTTTTCTTAAAGTACTCCTCAAGAACTGCCTGTGTGCAAAAAATCATTCCTATTGCATTCAGTGTCAAGTTGAAAACCCCTGGATCTTCTGCTAGAAAATTCAATAAAATATTATTGAAGAGGACTGGTCATACTTTATAACCAACAAAAACGCCTGGGACATATATTTTTTTCTAATTCTATGAATACTAAATTGGAAGATAAAAAAAAGTCAAGTTGTCAAAAAAATATATTTTTGGATTTTTTTTGCAAATGTTATATGCTGCGCAGTACCGAAATAACCGCAAACGCTCTACCAGACTTGCGGGACTGAATTCGTCAAATGACGAAATAATATTTTTTTATAATTTCAACTTGCCAAAAGGACCTTCCCAAAATTCGTCGCTCTTAGACCGAAAAGTATTAATGCGAAGCTTCAATGGAATGTTCACCTTTATCACCAATAATGTAGACCCAATAGAGGCGACCAATAAATAACATGTGATATGAAACTTGGTAATGGGTTGTAGTTAAATCTGACAAAGAATAAAATTTGAAAAAAAAAATTCTTTTGGAAATTAATTTGTGATCATGAACGTATTGAAAAAGTAAACAAGAGGTTATTAAATTGGACATGAAGTGTGAAGGTTGACATTTGTCATGCGAGACGTCCCGATTTAAAGCGAGGGAGTATATAGACTGAGTTACGCAGGTTTTTTTTAACACGCACTTGAATCTATGTAACGGAAACATTGAACGTGATTTTCACTCATTTCCCGACGTCCGAATGATTTGAAATTTGGCAGGTGTTCATAGTTCCGGTGACAATGCAATATAAAACATTTGTTAAAGGAGAAAACAAAGTGGGGGATCCAAGATGGCGAACGAGATTTGTGATAATGGTCCGATTCCATTCTAAATTGGTATAGAAGGGTTTTTGGGGTCAGTGATTATGAATTTTATTATGAATTTTTTATCAAAATTCATAAATTCAAAATAGCGGCTCCAAGTTGGCAGCCGAGATTTGTGGTTATGATCAGATTCAATTAAAAATTGTTATGTGGAGTTTTTTTAGGTTATATATTTCTAATTTTCCGTCAAAATTCACGAACCAATGATGGCGGCTCCAAGATGACGTACGATATTGGTCATTATGGTCTGATTCGATTCAAAATTAGTGTGTGAGGGTTTTCGAGGTCAAAAATTATGATTTTTTTGTCAAAATTAATGAATTCAAGATGGCGGCACAAGATGATGGACGAGTATTGCGATTATGGTCAGATTCGATTCCAAATTGGTATGGTTCTCGGGGTTGGATATTTCGATTTTTTAGTCATAACAAAAATATTAGTTTAAAAAAACTAAAGAAAACGCTGTACTTCCAACATGGACCAACATGTAAAAAATTAAAAAAATGATTGACAATTTAATTTCTCAATTCTAAAAGAGCGTGGGGTGCTTCACGCTCTTGAACGCTCTGTATTGTTGAATTAAACTAAAAAATATGAGATTATAGATCGAAAGCACCCACGCTTTTTTACATTTGAGGAATGAAATTGTCAATAGTTTTTTACTTTTTAGTCCATGTTGAAAGTAAAGCGTGTTTCAATAACAATAATAATAGTTTGGAGATTAATTTGGAGATTTTTTTCAAAGCTATGATAATTTGGATAGGGAATATTCCTTATTTTATCAATATAATCAAATACAACAAAAAGTTAGTGTATAAATTTGGGCTGTTTTTGAGTCTTACTTTATGAGTAGTTTTGAAAGTGTATCTAGAACTCACAAGAATGAAATCGGGACTCGATAATCTAGTTTGGACAGAGATGTGGTGGTTGGTAAATTCATGTATACTAACATATCCAGGGTATTAGAAGAGCACTTCTGAACTGTCCAGGAGTGAAATTGTTGGATACAAATGTATCATTAAAATGGATGGTTTCAATGCATACTGCTCTGTATCACATGGCACTACAGTTCATCCAACTATTATGGTCTTTGCATGTTTTTATTCGTCACTTTCGCATGAAAAATAGTGTGGTTCTCTTTTGGAGATCCAACAGGGATCTATAGATGATGCAAACCAGGTCATGGAAAATTTTCGTTACAGTTTTCATTCCCCAATTTGGACCGCAAGTGGAAGCTCCAAATGGATAACCACCTGTTTCAACAAGAACACTTTTACGAGAATGAGACCCAACTCAGTGATAATAATATGGTGAATGAAAAAATGGAGTTGTCTGTCTAAATCCGACTCGCCCGTACTATGTTTACGATATTTTTGACATTAAAAATGTTCAATAGATTGACAAATATTCCGATACGTTGTAAGAAAATAACATTACTTATGCGATTATTGAATATATGAAATTATGTTGGTACTCTGGACATATCTTCAGATTTTCTCAATTATCCCAGAAACCTCCACTTTTGGGCACAGGGAATGTAATGACTTTTAGGTCGAGCTTAACCGATGTAAAACGTCCACTTGACCATTCACCTGTACAAAGAAAATATGTAGGAAAATTTGACCACAAACCATCGTAACTTCGCCACTGGTTTACGAAAATAAAAAATCATAACTTTCAATTATCACGTTGATTATTCTTGATTAGTGTACTTAGTTTGATATTTCTTCCTTCAGGAGTTTTGCAGAAAAAAATCAAATCTAATATTTTTTCGTAAATTCGACACTCTGTTTCTCAGAAGGGATGCATTTTATGACATACCTTTGATAGGAACTTTTCAACTCAAAGTGAGGTGTAGATTCTGTATTCAGAGTTTGTCGGTCTTATTCTGACTCACTCTGTATATGCGAAATCTGTTCTTCCTTTAGATCGCAGGAGAGTTTAACGTTTCTATGACGTTGGCAACACTGGCACCAATCCCAAAACATCAACTCCTCATTTAATTACTTCTCAAATAGACATTCACAGTCTGAATGATTATTTTCGTCTACCATACCTTTCTTGAGCTTATATTGAGCAAACATTAATTAAATGTTTGCAAAGAAAAGTTGTTTTGACGGGATATAGTAGAGGTAGGCTCCGAAATTGAACAAAGGAAGAAGATTTGAGCAATAAGATGAATTTCCGCCAAAAAATAGCGTATTTATTGTTGTAATCCAATAAAGGCGGAAGTTTTATGAAAAATAAGTAATTTTTATTGTTTTGAAGTATATTATTTGTACCAATGACGGGGGGTGTACAGATTGCGATTGTGTAATGAAAATGAATATAAAACTTCCATTAGAGAATCGTCTTCATAATTGAAAAGGGGGAACATTCTCCATGAAAATTGAAAAATGAAAAATGTGACTTATTTGTAATATCTAACAGAAAACAACTACTTTCAATATTTGTGATTTGTCATAGAAATAGACTTTTCAAAATAAATATGATAAATTCAACTCAAATATGGTTTTATTTGTCAGAAACTTAATGAAATGTAAAAATGTGGTCACTCTTGCAATGTTTCATCAATTAGCAAATGCTTATTTTACCTACTCCTGCGTTAAATAATCTATTTTCTGAAACTCAGTATTTAAAGACGGTTATGCTTTTACCATTATTGGTTCCTGTGTTGTTATCGGAGTTGTAGCCACAGCCTTTTTCTGGTCGTTGAACTGACCCTGTTGAAATTCATTCACTTGAAATGAAAACATAACATAACCTATATTCTTGGTTATATACGGTTTGTTGATTTCAATAATTACTCTAAATATTACGAACTAATTAGAGACTATTGAAAGTTCTTGTTTGTGAAAAGTAAATATGCACTGGTCGAAAATGTTAAGTGTGGAATTTTCACTTGTATTATCACAAGAGCTTCAATTATTACCGGGAATTTTCCAAAGAATGTTCGAGGAAAAAATTCCCGTAATAATTGAAGTGAGTGGTATTCGTAAGAAAATTTCACATCAAAATATTATTAAAAAAATTCTAGGATATTGACGGTTTTTGTTGGTTTTGAAATGTAGATAGTCTTCGTATGTTAATTCGAAACAATAAAGATAAGGTAGAATAACAATAATTATATATAAATACTTAAATGCTTGAGGGATTATGATTAAAAAAATAATAAAGATATCTCTAGGGATTTGAATTCACTCTTGTAACCAATATTATGAACACCTTTCAATTTTCTACCGCCATCTTACCAACTGAGCTATCAAACATGCTTGCTTGCAAACTTTGAGAATGACAAAAAACTCTGTTTGACCAATAACTGAAATAGTATAAAACGTTCAAGTAAAACTTGTTCGACGTACCTTTGTTGCGAGATAGATTTCATTAGGATCAGAAACTAAGAAAACAAACAGTAATTTCTACAAGGAACCCGAAGTACTATTTAGAATCAATGAAATCTGAAGTTGAATGTAAATATTATTTTACCTTTAAACGTCAATAAATTCCCGATTTAATTCGCTGTTGGGTACCCAAGAGAAAAAAAATTGCACTAAAATACATACGTTGCCTTGGTGATCGGTCGAAAAAACCCAATTTGATTGGTTGAAAATTATTGGTGTGAAATTTTCATTGAAATCGATGTTCTGGAATTAGTTATCGAGTAGCCCTCCTAGTATGGAATAACAAATGATACCGAATAAACATCGGATTATTAGGTAGACTGAATTGGCAATAATATGTTGAAATTGGAATATGCAAATTGATTGATTAATAAATGGAAACCAATCAACAAATTCATCAGAGTTTAAATAAATTTAAAACAAATTTGTAATTTGAAATATTGCATACCTATCAGTTCCGATTGCTTCCATGAACTTTTACCATTTGGTCTGTAGCAACCTACTCCCGATTTTCTAGTGAGTTTTATTCTTGGTCTCTGATGACGGACACTTCATCTTTGAGAACATAGTCAATGAATTGAAAGTATGCATTTGGGAAGCAAAAACGAAATTTTCTATTTTTCGTTCTTTTCTTTACGTATTCCGATATTATAAACCGTTGCCAGGTCACAACATCTTTCATTTCCTTTTTTCGTTTTTTCGAACAGGTTTCATATGACAACGAATGAAAATTGATTGTTTGAATCTTTTATTGCACCATCTGTCAATTTAACGTATTTACTGGTATGACTGAAAGCATAGTTGGTGGTTTCTTGCAAAAAAATGTATTCTTAAAAATCGTAGCAAAGCGCTTTCGACGATTAAGTCATCATCAGTATGTACCTGTGAGTAACTTATAATTTAAAATGAATTTGATGAAATGAAAAATTGAAAAGTATGAAATTTGGAAAACTAAGATTACTTACATGTGGAGGAAGCCATATAAGAGTATTATGTCCATGAAACGAGTTCAAATTTTAAATTTACATGTTTGAAACTGAAAAATGTTTATGTTGGATCAGTATGATTCTGGATTACAATAAACAGTACCGAATTTTTTTTATCTTGGGTATGGTGGTTTCATGAGAGCGTAAAGAATAGCTTAATGCGTCGGGCGGGCTAAGAGGAGAGGCACACAGTAGTGCGTCTCACTTATTTATGTGGTATTATCATATCATTGAGTTCCTTGTTGCTCGCTTAGATTTCTGTCTATACCCTATTCGCCAGCTTCGAAAACTTTTTCATTCATTATATCGTATAAAAAATGTTTATGACAGCGGTAAGTAACAAGGAAAATAGAATTGGTCACGAAAATTGCTGACGTGTATTTCACGTCTTTTCCTTGGCTTTTTCGGTCAGTATAATTTTGACACAAAAAAAATTCTGAAGAAGACGTCAAATACACATCGAGCGGTTGACAATTTTTGAAATTTGTACCACTTTTATGGTCCTTGTTGGCAAGATTGAAGGACGCAAATTGTACACAATTATAATTAATAGTATAGAATATAACAAGTGTTATGATCGATCATGAAAAACTTTAGATCAGAGAAATTGAAGAAGGAACTTCCACTCCTGAAATCGGAATCCTGAAATATTTATCTTAATCTCACTCAAAGTATCATTGATGATAATCAAACCACTAGTTATATGTTAGTAGAATATTCATTAGAACTGTAGACAGTTATTTGGTCTATTGTTAATGAATGAAATAATTATCAATTCTCTTTGAATCTCCAGAACAAACTTTAGCCGAATCGAAAAAGAAAGTTTATCCAAATTCACTTACCATTTTGTTGAACTCTAGTTTTCAGGTGGGGGTGGAGACTCTATTATGGTGTCCACCATGAAAAATATATCAATGTCTGAATGAATTGAGTTTTCTGGAAGTCGATACAAAATTTACAGAACCTTTCAACATAAATTTTGCAACTGAAAGGTTGAGGTTGTGTTTAATGAAGTGCTTGCTACAACATGGGAATCATAATTTTTTCCGTGCTCCAACTGAAAATACCGAATATATACGGATTTGAAAAATAAATAAGATACAGCAGAGTATATTTGAATTCATTAAATCTATATGCTATCTGTTACGTTACATATACCGATTTAGTATTTCAATTCGTGAATGTTGAAATATTTTTAGGTGTTTTTCCACCTTAGGAAACGCATTGTACATCCCAAACACTGTATTTTCATTTTCTGTCAATGACATTTATGTCGGTGCTGCACTGTTATGAGCAGAGGCATTCGAGAGACGTTTGTTAGCTAGGGAAGACGTAGTCCGCACCTTTGAACGTGTGATGCCATACACGGGACCGATGACCGCGCTGGGTTTCGAACTAACGTATCAAGAAGCGAACTCTTCACCTACGCGTCACCACGGCACGCATGTCGAATAAAATGTGTTGTATTCAAAAAATATGTCGATAGGAATTGTCTCACAATATTGCAATGTGGTATAATATGTTAAATGATATTTGCGATGCTCAGCTTAGCCAATCAAAACAAAGAGATTTATATAAAGTTGAGCAAAAAAATTAATGCACAAGTCAACAAATAAACAATGAGTAATTTGAAGCAAGAAATAATAAAAACAATATAATTTCATACAATAAAAAATAATTGTCTTCAATGGATACACCTGCACTATGCCCTTGTTTTATACTTAAAGGGATATAAAGGGTGTTTCCGAAATTGAAGCGATTAAGGAAAAGGGTTGTTATATGGAACATAATGAAATAATAAATGAGAAAAATATTTGTTTTTGAAGCAAATAAAAATTTCACAGTTTCATTGTGGCAGGCAATGGTTTGATTTTCCAGGACGCAGCGTGTCTGCCCGCTGGCCGTGTTTTAACGCGTTTGCGCAGGCTGTAAACCTCTGATCAGTTAATATCAAAAAAATTGAAAACTTCAACTTCAATATCTCCCAAAATAATGTCCTTCGACAAAAATATATTCTTTCATTTCGTTGTGTTTTGTCATATTTTACTTCGCATTTCATTTATCGCTTCAATTTCGGAAACACCCTGTATATCAGCTTTCCTGCGCAATTAATACTGACATATTCGTTTTTTGGTTTTGTAGATGTTGCATATAGTTCTTCATCGATGGCTATTTCTTCATATTTCGATATAATCCTGTTGATTTGCATAATGGGTATCATGTTGATTAAAGCTATTTGTTTAATGATATTGATCTCACATTGCGGTTTCTGATCAGACAAGGGAATTATGAAAGCTCTATTATTAGATAAATGGTGCATGAATGAACTCTCTTCCTTTTTTTGCATTTGAATTCACTGTACTATATTACGACAAAGAATGCCGTATATTATCTTGACAATATATTTCCTTGCTTAACAACCAATCAGTGGATTTCAAATTTTGAAATTCAGCCAATAGAATCGGAACTACAGTGAAAATATAGCTTGTCGCTGTATTTTCAGGTGATAAACCTGCTTAGTTTTTGTTTTACTATCTGTCAAGTGAAAATAATGATTTAAATTATAAACGTCAAATTTATGTGTTTTGACTAGTTATCTTTATTTATCAATATGAGCGATCGTTGGGGACAAATGTCCATTGGTATCACAGATGAGGCCGTGGAAAAGAGTATTCCGTTGAATACGGCTAGAAGTAAAGCATCAATTACCAGGTGACACGATTTTTCTTTATTTCAAATCGATATATTGTCGTCCTGAATATAATTCGTGGTATGATTAAAAACCTATAATTTTTTGGAATATCAATTCATTGGCAATCCCAATGCAAGTCCTGCGGACTCGTTGTATTTTCAGCTTTGGGATTGCAATTCATTCATATTCCAAAAAATTATCGGTAATAATCATACCACTTATTATATTACCCCTGACAACATATTTCCTTGCTTGACAACCAATCAGTGGATTCAAATTTTGAATTTCAGCCAATAGAATCGGAACTACAGTGAAAATATAGCTTGTCGCTTTATTTTCACGGTGATAAACCTGTATAAACCTGCTTAGTTTTTGTTTTACTATCTGTCAAGTGAAAATAATGATTTTAATTATAAACGTCAAATTTATGTGTTTTGACTAGTTATCTTTATTTATCAATATGAGCGATCGTCGGGGACAAATGTCCATTGGTATCATAGATAAGGCCGTGGAAAAGAGTATTCCGTTGAATACGGCTAGAAGTGAAGCATCAATTACCAGGTGACACGATTTTTCTTTATTTCAAATCGATATATTGTCGTCCTGAATATAATTAGTGGTATGATTAAAAACTTATTATTTTTTGGAATATCAATTCATTGGTATTTTCTTGCATTGGGATATTTTCAGCTTTGGGATTGCCATTCATTAATATTCCAGAAAATTATCGGTAATAATCATACTACTTATTCTATTACCCCTGATAATTAAAATAAACGACAAACTGTGTAATTATGTATATTATGATAGCATATATTGAATTGAATATAATTATGATTATAAATGAAATATTATTGAAAACAAATTATATTTTCTACACAAAGAAAACACTACCATGATATGAAATATTGAAATTATACCATCAATTCCATATTCAACGATAAGAATAAATTTCGATACTAATTGCATTACATCATTGATCTGAATATAAGGATTTTGAATACGGGGATTCATTGGATTTTAAAGGCAGTTTCGAAAAAAGTAAGCATTTGGACATCAACAATATTCTTCATAAGTTAAAATTACGAATATGTATGTCATTGATCTTATCTTGAGTCTATTGAGTTTTATTCAAATATAGTTAGTGCTTGAATATAAGTGATACTTATAGTAAATTCCATTAATTTAAAAATGTATCATTGACTGGATCTTCAACTCAGTTCTAAGCAAATTTGGCTTATTTTGGTAGAACATAAAAAGATTCAACAAGCCCATACGATTTTGCCATGCTTTCCTTTGACAAGTAACAAGTCAATCAAAACAACAGATGACTAACTGACTATCTATCTGCATATTAGATTCACAGTTATGCCAACCATCATTGCTGAACCAGTCAGGACGGAGAGCTAATAATCATACCATTCCTATTCCTATCAGTTCCATTCTATATATCGAATTCTCCTACAATAACTTCAGTACCTGCTAAGGAAGTTACGCACAGAGCCATCTATATATTTTGGAGTCAACTGTAATTTAAAATATAGTTCAATGAACTAGAGAATATTTTCATTTTATTAATTTAAATTTCACAATAGTGAGCGTTCAAGAGCTCAAGAGAACTTTATCAAGCACCCCACGCTTTTCTTATATTTGAGTAATTATATTAACAATTATTTTTCACTTTTTAGTTTATGTCGGAAGTGACGGATGTTCTTTGGTTTTTTGAACTATAATTTTATTTTCTGTGTTCCTTGATTGAAATGGCATTCAATTAAGGAACAGGGGTTATTTGGTGAACAAAACTTTGTACAACCATTTTTGGAACTTTGAAGTTAAGACAGCATACAATCGCTGTACAACACTTCATTGAACACAACTGAACATACAGAAATATTTCGACTTAGAACAATATTCCACAAAAATGTTAGAACTGCGTTACTTGTCAAAGTCATATTCATATCCTCCATATCTTTTTTTTATCCGACCAGCCATTATGTTGTATTTTTCCAAATTCCTACTTTAGGACTAAAATTATTAATTTGAACGTATTCATAGCCAAAAAATAAAAAATTAGATATCGAAATAAAAAAAACAATGGTCACAAAAAGTAACAAGTGATACATGGTTGTATTCAGAATGTCATATAAAAAAAGGTCAAAATATACCAGGTGTCTCACTTGAAAATCGAAAGTTTATATTACTCGTGAGACTGGAAGTTGCACGAATCTGAGTCACTTGTCAAAAAATGAAGTTTTATATTTCATACAGATACTCCAAGTTTGATTTCAATATCTGCAAAACCAAAAAAGATATAGGGGCGAGCAACTTTTCGTGGACACCCGGTATACACGATCGTTCACGCAATAAATGAGAATTCCACATGTTCACCTATGTGGGTAGAACTATAACGCTAGTCATTAACAATTTTTTTTGTGGGGTTTTGGCATCGAATGCTATACCTAGTCATTAGCCACTTGTTCTGGGTACGCCATTTTATGAGCAGCACTGTTAATTTTTAACGCAACAGTGACTTGTGGAGGATTATTTCCAACTGGAAACAAGATTTAATTATTCAGGAAAAAAAGAACGCCCCGGCTGGGAACCGAACTCGGGACCTCTCGTCATTAACAATTAATTATTCGCCGAAATTGAGTGGTTAGTGTTTCCGAGTGTGAACAATAAAACAGCCTACCGGATAGTTCTGATCAACTAATATCGCACCGGTCAAAAGAAATATATCTATGTGGATCGAATTGTCAGTTAGAATAATTTCAAGACAAATATATTTCTATAATGCTACCAACCACCTATACAAAAATAGACACACTTTAGAAACCGCTCACAACTCCAGATACGACACCAGATCAAAAACCCTCTTTTCTGTTCCACACATGAATAAAACTGTTGGACAAAGAAGTTTAAACTACTTAGGCCCCAAAATTATAAACTCGCTTCCGTTCGAAATCATAAATATACACTCCACAAAAAAATTCAAAATACTCCTAAAAAAATTCGTATCAAAAAATAAAACAACAATAGAAAAAATCATAGACCCTAAAAATAACTGAAATAAAATATTTATATCCTACGGAAGCGTAGAAGGGCCATTATATTTGTATTTTAATTTTTTCTTTAATTCCGAGTTGCAACTCGGAAAATTACTAAATTCCGAGTTGCAACTCAGAAAATCACTAAATTCCGAGTTGCAACTCGGAAAATTATTAAATTCCGAGTTGCATCTCGGAATTTCATCGGAGTTGAAACTCGAAATTTAGTAATTTTCCGAGTTGCAACTCGGAATTTAGTAATTTGTCGAGTTGCAACTCGGAATTTAGTAATTTTCCGAGTTGCAACTCGGAAATAGGGAGAAAAAATAAATAAAAAAATAATGGCCCTTCAACGCTTCCGTAATATCCCAAACTTTTATACTTTTGTATTTTAGATTACATTTAATATTTTAAATTATTTTTAAATTATATGTACATAGGTATATATTGTCATTTTACTTTTCGTACCATCTTATATTTTATATAGCTTGTATATTATATTGTATATTATCATAAAACTGAAACATTTACATTTTTTATATATATTTTTTTATCGCACACAGTGACTAGTGCTTATCCCTTATAAGTGCTCGACACTCGCGAATATATTCCAACGTTAAATTGTAAACATAGGAACTTTTTCTTGTGAGCCTTGTTCAATAAACGTTATTATTATTAATGTTTGGGGGCGAGAGGGTCGGAGCTGAGTAATAACTGAAATTTGTTAACAAACAATTTTACACGTTATATCTTGTACGAAATACAAATAAGAAATTCTACGATAACTTTTTTTCGAAAGGATGGGCAGGCTGCAGGTATACTGGAATTGGAAAGATGTTGATGGCAAACGTAGTCGAATACTTCGAATACTTTGACGACGCAGCTAGAGTTTTGCAGTGATATCATATATGTTTATGGTCGTTCTCGATTCCTATGTTTTCCAAATAAAAATAGTACATTGTTTACCGGGTAGGAAAAGCTTAACATTCCTGGGCGACTGTGAAGATTGCTAAGTCGAGGCGCGAGACTTAGAATGTGGCTTTTCCTACGAGGTAAACATACTATTTTTCCGCAAATCGTTTAAAATTCGACAGATATTGATTGATTTCAAAAAAAACGCGAAAATTTTATTCCCAAAATAAATGGTGCTTTGAAATTCCTAATAAAATTACTTGGGCTACTATGGAAACGTATTGAGGTTGAATTGTCAAACTTGACGTTTATAAATTTAATTGCTGGTGTTCTCGAAAGTAAAATGATAAGTGATGATGAAATTTCCATTCCTGGGACTCCTCCAGAGCTGGTTGAGGCAGTGAATACTGCTTCATCAGAATTATTGCCAAATAAACCAAGAGAAAAGTACGAAAATGCATACAGACGTTTTATGGATTATCGCATGAGTAAAAATAAGAGTTCTTTCTCAGAAAATGTTGTAATGGCATACTTCCTAGACCTTTGTTTAAAGATGAAATCTTCAACATTATGGGCCAATTATTCAATGCTGAAGTCAACCCTTGCAATTAAACACAAGGTTATAGGGCAAAGAAATCTAAGATTTTAACGAAGGAAGGAACGAAGGAATTGAAAAATTTATCCAGGAAGCTCCAGATAAAGAAAATTTAATGATTAAGGTAATTTACAAGGTTTTAATTTCTATTTAGATTATACCTTTATTTATTTTTTAGGTGGCTGTAATATTTGGTATTTCTGGGGCCTGTAGAATGGATGAGTTAGTCCGAATGACTGTACACGATATAGAAGACCTAGAATCTAAGCTTTTAATCAGCATACCTGATTCGAAAACCAACAAACCAAGATCATTTGTAATTAATCAGATCTACTTGAATGTTTATCGAAAGTATGTTTCGTTAAGACCAGAAAATATGAACAGTGACCGATTTTTCTTTAAATATCAAAGCGGAAAGGGTTGTAGACAAGTGGTAGGAATTCATCAATTTAGAAAAATGCCCAAAATAGTTGCTACTTATTTGAACTTGGTAAATCCGACAGAATATACTGGTCACTGCTTTCGTCGGTCTTCTGCAACAATATTGGTTGACTCTGGTGCCGACATAACTAGTTTAAAGAGGCATGGCGGATGGAAGTCATCAAACGTTGCTGAAGGATATATCGAAGAATCGCTTAACAATAAGGTTGAGGTGGCAAATAAAATTTTCACAGTACACAATATTCAACAAAATAACCCTACCACCCCGCATGTTGTCCAAAATGTTTCTCATAGTTCTAACAGTGTTCCTCCAATGTTCAATAATTGTACTAACTGTCAAATTACTGTAAATATAACAAATTGATCTTAAAAATGTACTCAGCAATGACTTGATGTTTTCAAAATATAAATTAATTCCTTATAATGTGTTTTCAATCATTTATGTAGAACACTAACAACTGTACGGAAATATCATTTCCTTACAGTAAGGAAATGACATTTCCTTACAGTAAGGAAGTCCTGATTTTTTCTTCAAGAAATTTTGACAGGAATGTCAAAATTTCCTAGCGATTTGCGGAAAAAGCTTTTTATTTGAAAGATAACTCGTAGCCTAGTACATTTTCTCTTCCATTGGTGAATGCAAATCGAGACTTGAACGAAAAAATAATAGACTGCGTACTCAGCATAAACAAATTGAATCGAGTTTTGATCAACACTTGCGACGGTAATTATTCATTTGATATTTCCTGTAATACTTGTCTTTCCGCGTGCAACATGAAAGCAGTTAATAAAGCCATAAATAATTCCAGTTCCGCTCTGCGATGATTAATTATCAACTTAAAAGTTTTATAATTTATGCAGTGGCATAATGAACAGTGTATTTACACGTGCCATTTGGCCAACCGCCTATGTTGACTAACATTGAAGTTTCACAGTAGGAGTGGCAAGCTCTTGGTTTCCTTTACATCTGCCCCAAAGCCAGTTTTGTTGAAAATACAAGTTTGGAACTGATTCTGATGAGAATCAAGTCATGAGTTTTTTCGATAAATTTCGCGATTATTAGTTGATTTAAGGAAAGTTACTTTTCAATTAGAATAATGAGACACGGAGAATGATGTCTGGTACTTCAGAGGCGATTCTTCCTCCTATATCCACACATCGACTCTGGAGTGCTGACAGATCATTTTGCTGTATAAGTCTCCAGAAACACTTGACTTCAATCTTGGGATCTCATCTTTAATCTCGGAATTCTGAGAATAAACTCCCAATAATCAGCTATTTGTTCCAAAAGTATAGTCCCTGAGGGGCCCCTAGTTCACTACATACAGTCTACATCCCCCTGGAGAACGGTAGTTGGAACACCATAAGAACACCGGCTGAGTGAGACAGCCAGAAAAGGAACCAGGAAGGTCTTCATATTATCGGTTTTCTTGACTTATAATTATATTGCAAACCTAACTAATCTCAAATATATAGCGAATTTTAACTTCAACAATACGTTAAAATATAGCTTCACTTCGTGAAATTCAATGACTTTAACTTCGGATGAATCTGATCTCTCTTACAATCTTCGTAATTTAGGGATAGCATTGATTACCCTGGCGTAAAAGACTGCCAGAATCGACTTTTCTTGTTCAGCAGGGATATAAGATTCATTTTGTGAATTTTCAAGAATTCTGTAAATAGACTTTCTGGTAAAAAAATACCATCGTCAGATTCGAACCCGAAACCCCACGCATAGTAGCTCAAATCAAATCAATATCAAATTTATTGATTTTAAGTTTTACAGAGTATAAGAAACTATAACAAAATTCACAGTGCATTTTATAAATGTCACATATATGTTAGTCCTCCCCGTTTCCAGAGAACCCTGAATGGGATATCAAAAATTATGCGGTGCAAAAAAGATGTGGGCGTCCGCTCTTACCAAATCCAAGGGTCCTAAAGGCAACAGGCGTCCAGTCAACGCCATCTCACGACCCCAGCCAGGGAGGCAGAGGAAGGCATTCCAGCTGATGATGTCGGGAGGTGGCCACCAAATGAAATTTGATCACTTCCCGCTAGATCATTCAGATGAACAATTAATGCTTATTAAATCTTATATTTTGTTCTTTTCAGCACCTAAATCATAAGAACTTATTAAATGACCTCCTAATCCTACTTCTCAGGAATTGAAATAACGCCGTTCTCGAGAGAAAAAGACAGTGAAAGTATCACTACGAGTTTTTGGGTATAAGAAATGTCATGAAACCAACTAAAAGCTGCTGAAATGATGTGTACAAGCTATTTGATAGCGAAGTGGTCGGGGTGTTGAGAGCTTTTGTTCTCACCCAGGTGGCTCGGGTTTACTCTACACCACTATCACGGAGCTGAAGTTGTTTGGAATCCACTTTTTGAGCTGTAGGTCCCGGGTCTCCTTTGCTCGGACAAGCCCTGCTTCTGGCGGGTTTTTTATAAAAACCTAGAAGATTCGTAATAACAAAATTTATCAAATTAAATAACAAATAACTTAGATTTGAAAAAATGGCGAGTTGCATCTATAATCGTTTTCTCGTTTTCTCGTTTTTTGTACGAATTTTATATTTCGAGTGTCAGAAGCGATATGGTACAGGAAGGAGTATGAAATCTTGATATCTCCTTTGCATGATTTGAGACCACGAAAATAGGGAAAAGAACCACAAGATCAGTGATTGATTTTCTGCATTAGGCAGGGCAGAAATCTACTGCCAAATTGAAAGTTATTCAGCTGAGAGCAAGTTCATAAATTAACTAGAAGAAAAACTAACGTCATACAAATATCTTAATTTAATTATTCTCATAAATGGAGAGCCCAATTGGTCATTACTACTTTTTCCATCATCCCACGGTAATTTTATCTATTGAAACCTTGTACCCCATCTCGGGTTACACGGCGGGGAAAATTTAACTGGCCAAGAGTTGTCACGGAAGATAGACTTCGACGTTGTAATAACTCTCTTTCGGTTTAATTGGTGAGTTATATGAAATTGCTGTCTCCGGGGCCTAATTTCACGTTTGAACTTGTTTTCATCTAGTGAACGTTGCTAGCAGAAATATTACATTCTGAAATTAACCTTTTTCTACGTTTCATGATTTTTATTGGCGTTGGTTCTAAGTGGAACTGAAATATGAATGTCTTTCTTGCAAGAGATTGAAGTTGAGTAGTTTTTACTGGGTTGTGCATTTCCGAGTTTGCGCTTCACCAACACACTTTATTGCTATACTTTACATTCCTTTCGCTAACGAAGTTACACTGAAAATAGGTAGGAAACGATTATTTCCAAAGAAATCGGCATGTCTCGTCTATACCATACTAGTGTCGTAGATGGAAATATAACACTCGTAGTGCCGCGTTATGTTTAGGGATTGAGGCGGAGACTGCATATGTCGGATGTGCTGATAGCAACTGCAGTATGGTTAGGCGCCATGCATCTAGTTAGGTTAAGTTAGGTTAGGCATACCAATCTCGTGACTACAGTTTGAAATTGTTTCAAAAATGTTTTAAAATTGTTTTTTCCGTTAACCAGCTGTCGTCCCCTTACGAACGGCAGCCCTCAAAAGTCAAAACTTGTGCGAGCCAAGGATTAACGAGGTCTTGAATTTCATCGTGCGATTCCTAGCACTTTCTCGGGCCATCAGATAAAAATCTGTAGTCGCTAAGGATTCAAACCTAGCCGACCGCAGTCACTGGTTTTGAACGAGAAAGTCTCAACCACTGAGCTACATGACCAAGGTATTGAAGACACGATCCTGACCGGCCATTATGAATCCCTGGGTCTACTCCAGTCCACTTGTCCTTGGAAAGGCGTAGGTAAACTTTATAGATAATTCGAAGTTCTCGACATTCTTGAAGAAGATCCCAAGCATTAACTTATCCTTGTGTAGATGCAGAAGAATTTTTCACTCCCTTCACTTAGGCATTTTGCCAAACGGGTGTCAACTCGGTAAAAGAGTTTGGGTCTCGACGTTTGGTGTCGAAATTGAAACCAGATCCTGATTTTTAATGGCACGAAGCACGCAGAGAAGAGGGCCCAGTACCATTCTTTTGTGAAGACACTTCAAACCTGATGAACTCGGCCGCCTTATAACCGGGAAAGATACAACCGAAAAACGGACGATTTAGGATGCAAACTACTGTTGTCTTCTTGTGCGCCTTTACGTCAAGTTATCGAAGCTTCTCCTGTGTTCACTTCATTACTTCAAAGGATCAGAGTGATATCGAAACGGCAAAGCATATTAGTAGAATCAACTTTGTTCTTTCCCGAAAGTTCTTTTGACCAGACCTATCACAGTTTATGATGATACTTGCCGCGAAAAGAGTTTTTACCAAAAATTATATCTTGAGAGCGGTGTTAGCTCCACTACCAAGTATGTATATGTCTCTCTGCACATAGATGACGTATTATGTTCCCGTCTACATGCTGGACCTTCCGTCCGTATTACACTCATTATTATTATTTTTTTCCATTGGGAATATTTCAGTCAGGCCTCAAATATCCACTTCCCAATTCTGTTGAATGATTACTGGGCCCAAGAATCATGTGCCTTGATTAGGCAAAGTGAACCAAAGAGGGTGGCCCTGTTGCATTCGCCCGGCTGAGATTTCTGCCATATCACAGCAAGTCGGTATGACTTTCATATTCGAGAGTAGCATCATTCCACCAAGTACCTCTATGATCAGAACTACCATTTCAACATTATGGTTTGGGTAGAGCCTGTGGAGTAGTTGATCTTGACGTTTTCTCACACTTTTCGGACGATGTTCGTTTCGCCAGGAGCCGCTAACTCTATGACGAAAATCGTCATGATTTGATGGTGGAGTAGAATAACATCAGGCTAACTTGCTTGAAATGAGTAGTTCCAATATGTTTGGCACTTATCATTCTCCACAACGGACATAATATCCCTTGGAGCATGAGGCAAACCGATGTCTATACCACACGGGAGTTGTCGCGTCGTGATGTGGCTGTGAACATAGGCGGAGACCGCATTAGCTTGACAAGCTGATAGAAAATGCATTATGTCTCATTCGCCCCCCCACACGCTCTGAATCTAGTATCTGAGACCTTCAGACCCATCATGCAACTACGGAGTGTTGGAGATAGCATCCTGGTAGGACATTGGGAATCCCTCGTTCTGACATGAGGAATGTGAAGGTCAAATTTTTGGATTCATTGTTTTTGAAGGAGATCTCATGTATTGGCTCATCCTCATGAAATTGCAGGAGGACTTCAGTATCCACAGTTTTGATGAGAGTTTTTTGCTGAACTGGTGACAGAGTTCGGCTCATCTCTTATTAAGATTTATCTTTTTGCGAACGAGGTTTTATGTCGAGTTGTTGCATCTCCTCTGGATCCCATTTCACCACTCCAATATCAAATTTTTAAGTTAATTTTCGTATTTCTTATTCAGTCCATATTTGCTTATTGAAAAATTATCAGATATGTGGTAACAGTTTCTGAAACTGGGTTTCTCTCTTGGAAATAAACTGCTATTATTTAAATTCTCTTTGCACCAAGACTTTTGTAAATTGCAGTGGAATACACTCAGTTGTTGGCCCAGTCAGATGAAAAAGATATGCACCTTCATTAAAAACTTCACGCTACTTCATTCGTCAATATGAACTGAGAGAAACAGATTCACACGTTATATCTTGCCATCAATGTTCCATATGAACCAAATATTCTGTTCAGATTTTGTAGGCTACTGCCTTATGGATTCATATTTATGTCTATTCAGGGGATATATCACCGAACCATATTTATGTTAACCATGAATTCGCCTGAAACAAGAAAATCCTTTCAACCCCAATACACACTTCAAACATTCCTCACACACACCAAAAAGGAAATGCATGTTACGATAAATAAACTTTCGGAGTTTGATCGCTTTGTTCATTTATGTGGAAGTTTTGAATACGTAGCCATGAATAATGGTATGAAGGATGTACCAGCACAAAGTAAAATGATATTAATCAGGCCTCGAGTATACCATAATTCACAGAATTGTGGGTGCATCCGATAGAGCTACTCAGCCCAGCTCCCATTCACATTAAAATATCATCACCGAGGCTTGAAAAGGGTATCATTCCTGAGAAACGGTTGTTTCTCTAGTGGGGTTGCACGAACTTTTTGAGTGAGTTTCCTATAAGTTGAGAATTTCGGATATTCATTCTGATTATAGTTTCGTAAGTGGTGATATATGAGGGATATTTCCGTCCTCTAGTGGAATTATGCACTCATATAACATTGTCTTTAGATGAAAATCCGTTGAAAATTTTATTCAAGAATCTCATCTCCTTCGCAATGTTCGGGCAGCCTGTATTTATCGGTGATGATTGATAATTTTATCAGATCATCAATAATGAACAACACAACAATTTTGACACTCTTATTCATAACCTGCCACTATGATGACAGTTGAATCTAATGTTATTATTAAAACAGTGTTAGAATATTTTTCTCTAGAGATGGAATTGAATGTATTCAGATTGCATAGAAAAAGAAAAAGAACTGTTCTTAAATATTTCTGCAATTTCAAGATAGTAAGTACCATTCTGCCATCGGACTTGATTTCACAATGAGCAAATCCTGTGATTGTCGTGGGAAAATTGTTGTCTGACATGTTCCATATCGCTGCTGTTGTATTTTGTTAATATCCTGTGGAGTTCGAAAAGTAAGGCTCGAGAATTCGCCCGTTCTTTGTCCTCTATGTGATGTACATAGTTTTATTTTGATGGTCGAGAAGGATTACATCAGGCTTATTGGCTTGTATTTTCCTGAGGATGGGTAAGGAGGGTAGTATAACATTCGTAGCACTTCGTTAGGCTTGTAAGCTAAGACCACATAAGATTAGGAGACAGCAAATGCGTTATAGTATCACCACGAGACTACGGTAGACCGGGGTGTTGAAGACATCGTCCTGGCAGGACATTAAAAATCCTTTGGTCTTCGACTACAGCTTAGTTGACCTGACGACAGCAAAAGTGAAAGTTTTGGATAAGCCAAAGTCTTTGAATTTTTTGAAGACCGCCTGCATTGGCTTATCCTGCAGCTGCACGAACACTCCAGTCTCCGCAGCTTCATTGTGAGCTTTTCGACGAATGAGTTCAAACTCGCTGATAAAGTTTGGGTCACCGTTCAATGTAATACTTTTTCGAAATTATTTTTTTCATCGTATTGGTAGTCTCCGATACATTTCAAGCTTTATTCAATTAAATGCATTCGCTCTTCCTGGAGTCTCTGCTACTTAGGAGTACTTGCTTTGCTCACGGGTGGCGCTATGACTGTGAAGTTTTAGATACCTATTATAGCTCCGATGAGAAGCAAGAATTTTGACATGTCATGCATGCAGATGGTCATTTCGAAAAGAATTAGGGATATTTATTGTTTCATTATAATGAGCACTTGTAATGGTGTTTGGGAAGAACATTGAACAAATGAATGTCAGATATTATTCATTGTCCATAAAGGGTGGTAGTTGGATGTATGCTTCAAATTTTTCACTTTATGGGTATTTGTGAAGAGAGAAGTATTTCGACTTTGTTGCATTTGTTTCATTCAACAATGAAGACCAATGAGTCAATGAGACCGTATGAAATAATCTAATAAATTTGCGTTTTTATTTACAGGTGCGGTTCTACAATTAATATTCACAGAAAATTAAATGCTCTAACCATTTTGAGTATAATATAAAAACTGAAAACTAATAAAATGTGCGGCCTCCGAAATCAGATAGATGTATCTGACAACTTCTCGGTCCCTAACAATTACCGTCCGAATTTATCATCTCAACTTTTCCATAGCATTGTCAAACAAACAAAGAATCGCATCGAGTTTGAAATCAATTCAGAATGAGTACACTCCGAAAGAATTCCAAACGACATTCTGAATAAGAACGACGAACGTCACTATTCTCTCCAGTTCTATTATTCGTATTCCTTTCGAACTCGAACGTAATTCAATGATTGCCACAAATAAGTCGAGAATTGAGAAAAATATCTGATGCAAATGGACCCACTATTGTGGAATAGCTCCTTTGCCAATGCTAGTTTTGAAAATCAAACCAAACAAAAAATAAAAATAATATAAATTATTGAATTAATTTCATTTATTGTCTATCACCGTTTTCTATAATAGTTCATCGACTTAAGTCATTTTTGTACCTACTGGATTTGAGGAATAACATTTATGTCAAACGTAGCTCATGCATGGTATCAAACATGAACAAATTTTGAAGATATTGCGATAATAGGTGGGTAATTTTTGCCGATTACATGCGACCACGTAGAATTGGGATATCTTGAGAATACATTCTTATCACGTTTGTAGTATTATAATATCCTTCATACTATGCAAACCGCAGAGTGGGATTCGGTTGTGCAAATAAGGTATATGACTATTGTGATAATGATAGTTGAATCCAAAAAATCACCAGTACAAAAATTCTTGTAGATGTGAAATAAGGGGAATTGCAAAAAAATTATGAAAAAGAGAAGCGGGTTCAAGAATATTTCAACTCTAGTGAGCATAGATCTCTTTCAGCATTGATACAAATATACACGGTACACGGAAAAAAAGTGTGTAGATTTTTCAACAATTGTACAATTTTGTGGACTATATAATTGAAAAATACACACTATTGTGTTGTTTTTTTACACATCATTTTGTTTTTATTATAGTTCTGTGAACAAAATTGAAATTCAGAATGCACAATACTGTATAAGAATTTTACACAACGCTTTGTGTTTTTTAAAATAGCTCTTAGGGAATACAAATTTAAAATACTCCCTAATGTGAGAGACATTTACAAAATGAGTTTTCCACTGCTTCCTCGTTCTCTAGCTATGACTTCCTTCCTAACCGGTGAGAAGTTGAATGGAACTGGTGTTGAAGATTGCTTTGGTCTTGCTAGTGAGCCTCAGCCTTAGTGAATTGTAATATAGCGCGGGTTGCGCCGTCTATCGGTGGGTAGTTTTGTTTGTGATTTATTACAATTTTCTTGTTGTACCTTTTGAATCAAAAATGTGTAAAATTAATCAACAATTATGTATTACACATATTCTGTATAAAAGTCACAAAACTGGGAAAAAATTCACCACAAACCGCAATAAACAATCATTTGTAAAAGTATATTACAACCTGTGTACTAATTTTCGACAATTTTTTACATTATTTGCATTTTTTTTTACATTGTTAAAGGAAAAATCTACATAAGTATTTCTTTCCGTGTACACTTTCCAACTTTCTGAAGGATATATCCAATAAGTTCACACCCCGAATACTTGGTGAATGGTATTCTGGCAGTGCGTCTTTCGTTCCACTGGTTCTCACCAGCTCGCCCGACTTCTGAGGGTTGCTTCCTATCACGGTGCCGTTCAAAAACAACAAAAAAAAAAACAAAAAATGTTCAGGATTGGCGAATAAAGTGCTCTACCATAGCATGGTGTAAATGATCTATAAAATTCTGTTTTTTTTTGGCTCTATAGTCTTTACTTGCTCATCGTATGGGGTCGGACTAATAATTGTCCCAAGGTGGTTCCTGCCTGTCTTGAGAAGCGATTAAAAGACTGGCCATACTAACTGAAGATGGTCTCCACCATTGTCCACCATATCGATTATATGCGTTGTGAAATGGATCATTCCATGTTTCATTATAAGTGGTGATATATGAGGGACATGTCCGTCCTCTAGTGGAATTATGCATTCATATAACATTGTCTTCAGATGATAATCCTTTGAAAATTTTATTCAAGAACCCCATCTCCTTAGCAATTTCCAAGCAGCCTGTTTTTATCGATGGTGATTGACAATTTCATCAGATCATCAATAATGAAATGAAGTTAACACCCCGAATACTTGGTGAATGGTATTCTGGCAGTTTGTCTTTCGTTCCACTGGTTTTCACCAGCTCGCCCGATTTCTTAGGGTTGCTCCCTATCATGGTACCGTTCAACAACAAAAAAAAACCAAAGTTCAAGATACGCGAATCAAGTGTTCTACCATAGCATGGTGTGAATAATGCAATTCTCTGTGATGAGATCTATAAAATTCTGTTGATTTTTTTTGGCTCCTTACTTGCCCTTACTTGCTCATCGTATGGGGTCGGACTAACAATTGTTCCAAGGTGGATCCTGCCTGTCTTATGAGGCGACCAAAAGACTGACCATACGAACGGAAGATGGTCTCCACCATTGCCCACAATATCGATTATATGTGTTGTGAAATGGACCATTCCATGTTTCATTATTTGATTCAAGAAATAGAAATTACTCAAAACACCAAAACTACGTCACTTTCATTCGACGCGCATTTCGACAACAAAGGACCACGCACACTCCTTATGCAAAAAGTCTTTCGGTCATATTTTCCAAATATTTAGTATGTTGTTGAACTCTGCTTCCTGAACAAAAGTTACCTTAGGCACACAAAAATTCTTTGTATAGTTTACGAGATACAGAGCGTTGAAGTTGTAAGATGGAACTTTCAGGCCATTATTGGCTGAACTTTATTGCTGGGAATATCACAAAATTATTGGTGGATTTTCGATCTATACCATACTACTATACTTGGCCAGTGCAATGGTATGTTTTTCAAGCATTTTTTAAAACTGTATACAGGGTAAATCATGACTTTTTCCGAGTTACACAAAATGAAAATAATTTCAGAATGGAGCATCAACGTCATGAGTCGGATCGTATAAAAATCGAATTTTCTGTGTTCAGTATATCCGATAAGATTGACTGATTCCAAAAAATATGATTTTTCCTTAAATATACAGGGAGATTGAAAGTATAAGTATATCTGTTATATATTCTTTGGATTACATGATTGGATCAATTCAGTGCACCAGTTATATGTGCTATGTAGCCACTTGACAGGACGTGAATTTTGAATATTATACAGTGTGACTTAAGAATACACGAGACTAATATTACCAGAAATTAGCGAAATTCCCTGTATAAAAAAAACTAACCGGTCAATTTTCCTTATTTCTTCACATTGTATAGGGTATATATCACATGAACTTCTGTGAAAAATACAGGAATTTTCTATGTCTAGTTTTTAATTAATGGATGGAGATGCTGAAAATCCGATCGTATGATTATTCATTTGAAGAATAATTCAAAATAATTCATCACAAAGTGGTTCCCAACTTTTTTCCCACTGAGAGTATACAGAATGACTATTTAAATAGGGCTAGTCGAAAGTAAGAAATACGGGGTCGGTCAGTATATAGGTATTTACTTAAAATACTAATGTAACTATATAAATTCACACTATGGACAAATTCAATATTGATTCTTTCTTTCTTCATACTTTGAAATGAAAACGGAAAGTGCCTTTACCATGAAATCAATGAAAATCACGCTAATGGAATTGGTGAATACTAACAAATATAAAAATAATATCTGCTATCGGAATATTTTGGCCACAACAATTTGACCACATTCTTCAGTGAGGTTTCAAATCTGTCATGTGAGGTATAGGTTGAAAAATGGTTAAAAAATGCTTAAAAAGCATACCATTGCACTGGCCAAGTATACTAGTATGGTATAGATCGAAAATCCACCAATACTTTTGTGATATTCCCAGCAATAAAGTTCAGCCAATAATGGCCTGAAAGTTCCATCTTACAACTTCAACACTCTGTATCTCCTAAACTATACATATAATTTTTGTGTGCCTATGGTAACTTTTGTTCAGGGAGCAGAGTTCAACAACATACTAAAAATTTGGAAAATTAGACCGAAAGACTTTTTGCATAAGGAGTGTGCGTGGTCCTTTGGCTGAAAGCTTACTGTAGTAAGTGAAATAGTGAAGTGATTGAGAAAGTGAGTTTAGTAAAGCTTGGCTAATAAAGGTAGTAAGCTTTCAGCTCTTGATAGGGCCAACTTGGTGAAACGCGCGTCAAGTGAAAGTGATCTAGTTTTGGTGTTTTGGATAATTTCTATTCCTTGAATTGTACGCACACCAAAGGTTCCAAATATTCATTTATTCCATTTCTGTGTTCGATCGATATCTTCTGGTCACCGTTTTCCTTTCCGCTTTCAGTTTCAGTTCTTATTTCAACAGTATAACAATAGAACAATTTGTAAATTAATTTTTGTTACATTTGTGAACTCAAGACGAACATCAATGATATCCACCATCACTTACAGGCAGATAATCTGATATTCTCCACCAACGAAAACACAAGTAAACTCCTCCACCAAGGTGGAGCCACATACCTTGAGGTTACGGGTCCATTCTCGATTCAGATTCAAAGTTGTGTTTTCCTAACTAACCTTTCATGCCAATGCGAAGAAAGTTCGGAGCCGAAAGACTTTGACGTGGATAAAGCTGGTTCCAGATTGAATTAGCTATTCTGTATCGATAACAAAGAATTATAATAATAATAATAATAATAATAATAATAATAATACTCCCTCATAAACACTCGTAGAGTGTACCCAAAGGCATAGCCTGTGCGGGTAGAGGACGGCTATTATTATTATTTGCCGTGGCGCTCCGGGGCGACTTACTGAATTTTGGTGGCGTATTTACTTTTCAGCTGCAGGAAAACCCGGAAAACCTACAGCACCCCCTCGGGTGGCCGGCGTGCACTCCAAGCTAGCACTAGCCGAGATTGGCATCTAGACAACACACAATACACTTGCTTTCAACAAGGACTGTGGTCGTCTATCGATTCCGATAATGGGTACTTGAGAAAAAATCCCTCGTACCTACATCGGGCTCGAACCGACTACCGCTATACTGAAGTTCTGAACGGCCTGCGCCTTAGACCGCCAGACCACCGACCACCACTAAACCGATAAAAGTAACAGTCGACCACCCACTAGATTAATATATCTGCATTTCTTCCAAAAATTTTTTTTTTTGTGATTTTGGCATATGACGGCTAGTAACGTTTCCATTTCATAATATTTTCTCAAATAGTTAATCGAATAAAATTCCAATATACTGATCAAATTCAAGTCAATATATCTTGTTCGGCGACTTATAACAAATCAACTTGTTTCACTCACACTTACCCTCCCAGACTTTTTCTTTATGTACAATTATGTACAACAGTAATACATACAAGGATCGAATAGATATTTTTTCCACAGCTCATTAAAAATTGAACAACAATCTAAAACGTGTCATGCATGAAAGAGTTTCTACTCATATATTTGTTTTTTTTTTATTATTCTGTCATTTTTATTTTCTTTGTCTAGACGGCTGGTTCGTAAAGCGTATGAAGCACACCTTCCTACATTGTACAGTGTGATTTTACTGAATACCTATTATGAAAATATTTTGAAGAAAAAAATTTACTTCAGTGAACTTCAGTCTGCTTGTATCTTTATGACTTTTGAGTAAGAAATGGTTGAAGTAAATGATGATGATTTTGAGTAAGTAAATAATTGATGAAAAAATAAAACTTTGAGGAAAATGCTTTGTGGTTCCTTGGTTCTCATCAGTCACTTTAATTACTGTGATTCCATCTATGGTCCATCTTTGTATCACTCTGATAGGCACCAGATACAAAAAAGTCAAAATTCATGTCTCCGTTTGATCTATGGTTTGAGAAAATTGATTCAACTGGTTGAGTATGGACGATATAAGGAAGCTTCATTTGGGCTGCTTTGTGCATAAATTGATAACTATCCCCTACTCTCCCCCATTGAAATCTGAATCAATACTACGTAAGGACATTCATTCTAGAAGAGATCTTTCTTATGTAACCCTTTTATAAACTATAACAATTTACGTGATGATTTTAAAATACTCAATATTGATAAATTCAAATACAAAATGCCAGAACCAACTAAGTAATATTTATTGAGTAATATTTTTTATTTTCAATCCTGTTCTACTATACAACACGGAAGTGCGCAGTTAGTTATAGGGATTTTTTCCATATGGTGTCTTTTTTTTTTTTTGTTGCTGTTTAGTTCTTCTCTTAGAGATTCCTATTATTGGTTGAGTTTGAATAGCTCTGAGCTAGACTTCGCAAACAAAGAGGAAACCTTCTCCTGTAAATTATATTTTCTATTTGGGCACCTGTTTATATTTCTTTCGAATAAAGCCGATTTATTATTATTATTATCAAATCTATACAGGGTGTTCCTGGAATCGGAGCAATACATGTGTGGGAAGTAAATGACAAAAAAAAAACAAAATGAAAAAATATATTTTTTTGGAAAAATAATTATTTTGGCGATTTCATAAAATTTCATTAAATCTCGATAATTTTTGATTGCTTTAAAAACGAAAAATTTGCCATTCAGTGTTACATTATGTTCCATATAACAACCGATTCCTTGCTGAGCGCAAAACTCGAGAAGGGCTGTACGAATTCAACTAACTATTTTTTTAATATTCTTTGAAGTTTGGGGCAGGTTTTTATAAAGACAAAAATTGGAAAAAATTTCCCGAAAAAAACGGTTCCCTTATTCAAAAGTATTACTTTTTAAATGATCAGTAGAAAAAATAATAACAATGCTGGTTTAAAATAAGTCAAATGACATCTGTTAGTAGGTCGTTAAGAGAAAAAAACCACCTATTATACAGGGTGGGTCAATATTAGCGACAATTTAGTAGTCCAATTAGTGAGGTTAGAGCATTTTTCATAAAAAAATCTTTATTGTGAGTATTTTCTCATGACCATAATACTTTCTCTAAAAGTTTTTACTTTTCTACAAGGAGAAGTTTGACAACCACGTGATGGCGTGAAACTTTCTGAAATCTAAGATTGACTGTTCTAGAACGAAGCACTGGAAGGGAAACCCATTCTTCTTAAAATTCCGAGTTATGACTCAGAATTTTAAAATTCCGTGTTACAACTCGGAATTTTGAAGTAAAATTCCGACTTATAAATCGGAATTTTAAAATACTGAGTTACAACTCGAAGTTTTACTCTCAAAATTCAGAGTTGAATCTCGGAATTTTAAAATTCCGTGTTTTATCTCGGAACAATAAAATTCCGTGTTACAACTCGGAATTTTGATGTAAAATTCCGACATACTACTCGAAATTTTGAAATTCCGATATATTACTAGAAATTTTGTAGTAAAATTCCAAGTTGTAAAACGGAATTTTAAAATCCCGAGTTATATTTCGGAATTTTAAAGTTCCGAGATAAAACACGGAATTTTAAATTTCCGAGATTTAATTCTGAATTTTGAGAGAAAAATTTCGTGATTTATAAATCGGAATTTTACTTCAAAATTCCGAGTTATAACACGGTATTTTAAAATTCTGAGTTATAACTCGGAATATTAAGAAGAACGATATTTTTTTTATTTTGGGTGCCCCTTCCAGACCTTCGTAAGTTCCCGAACGCAATGAAAACACCCAAGCAAGTTTTTGAAAGTTTATCAACTAGGGAGAAGGCGTAGTTAAACTTTCAGACAATTTCTAGAATATAAGAAAAAAGATGCTAGAATGTTCTCAAAGCTTCTCAAAGATACCCGGGTAACACCAGGTGTTGCAGCTATAGGATATTGAAAATCCCTTGTCACGATATTCGTCCAAGCTAATATCTGAAGGATTAGTCGTCGAATCAAAAATGAACACTCAGAAAGAAACATAACTTCATAAGTGCTTGACGATGTTTTGATATTTTCATCCCATTTAACGCTATTGAATGACTATAAAAAACTATTTTTTTTCGAATTTATAGCCAAAAATAATATTTTGGGAAAAACAATCACCAATTTTTTTTAAATATTATTTTTGTTTTCCAGAAATATCTAAGGTCAATTATTCATGTTAGATTGCGATATAGACACGTCTATGAATACTTTTCCTGTGCTTCTACTCGCATGATATTCTTGCACAAAAAAAAATATCACTTTCTGAACTCATAATGAACTCACCTAACGATGCCGTGACACGAAATAATTATGAGGAATTCTGAAATAAGTCTGGACGACTGATTGCATTGAAACGAATTGACAAGAGTACTTTTGAAGTATTCTTCGACACGAAAAGGGATCGTTGGTCGGAGATGTCCACTTCTGATTATTTACGACGTTTCATGTACTCAGATTGGATGATTGATTCGCGTTGATTGATTGATTGCACGACAGGAACACGTCTCACTGTAATTGGATTGCTCGCACTAGAAGGATTTTTGCGTGATTCGTTTCATCAAGAGAAATAGTAATTCTTTTGTATTCTTTCGAAAATTAAGGAAAACTACGAAAATGGGAAAGTTTTCGTGCAATTCGAATATACAGGGTGTTTCCAATTGAGTGCGAAAGTTTTCAGTGGGTGATTTCTTGTCAAAAATTCAAGGGGGATTTCCATGTTAATAAAAGCTTTTAGGCCTGTCCTTAAAGTAAGACGCTTCCAAAAATTTTTTGGTCTTTTGTGAAATTGTTGAAGACTTAAGAAATTTATTTTGTTGTGATCTTTTAAAGAGGTGGAACACAAAAAACTTTTTCTGTTTTTCACCAGATCTTTTTAACAAAATGAAATTACTTAATTTGAAAATATCTGTTGAGAAGAACGATTTGTTACAAAACTTTTTCAACTCCTGTGTTGTTTCCGTAAAAGTAATGGTTCCTTGATAAAAAAAATTAATAAAATATCGTGCAACAACGGATCTTCAGGTGATTCGTCGGCAAGTATCCAACAAAAAACAACTACCGCCCCCTACGATAATTGAATTATAATTATACTTGGCAGAGTATTCTACAAGAACTACTTCTCAGTGCTCTTTAATATATACCCAGTAAACATTCTTTGATTTCAAAAATATTTCAAAAATTGATTGAAAAATGAAATTTTGCCGAGTATATTAAAATAAACCATCTTGGAATATTTCAGAAATATTATATGATACTATTGAAACATTTCTGAAACGGTACAAAATGAAACGAGTCGATTATCCACAATGAGAGTTGATTTGGAATGTTTGAAATGTTCAAGAGTCATTGAACATTTGAAATGTTTCCAAAGAGGTTAATTCAACACATCTGAAACATTTATAAAATACTTAGTAAAATATGTTTCTGTGTATCGAACTGATGTTTTTTGTGATGTTTCATTGAATCAGAATTCAGGAGATTTCGAATTGCATTGTTTTAAGGCATCATGAACTTCATGAATCATTTTGAAACATTTCAGAAATCTTATTACCTGAACGTTTCGATCATTTTCAATTGAAGTTATTTTGAAATGTTTAAATTATCTAAAATTTATGTAAATATGGAATGTTCCTGAATATATCAGAATAACCTGCCTTGAAATGTTTCAAAAATGTTTCGATAATTTTGAAACATTTCAGAAATGTTTCTAATAAATGTTTCGATTATTCACAACTAAAGTACTTTTGAAATGTTTCATAAACGTTTCATGTTTACTGGGTAGCTGATATTATTTTTTAATATAAATATTGGAAGTAGGTAGTTGTTTTCGGTAAGATATTACAAAAAAGGGAGAACGTTCCCCTTTTCAACATTCGTGCCGGTTTCATGGTATTTGCCACTCATCAGCGATGGCTAGTTCAATCCAATCAAACCAAAAAACCCGTCAGCAATTATTGGGAAGTCCTAAGATGGATACGGAAGTATACCGGGTGACTACGAAGTGTAGTACACCCCCTTTTCATCCGTTGTATCTCTAGCTAAGTATATTTCTGAAATTTGGAACCTTGAATATGCTCACTGGACGACACTTTTTGACATATTTGAAAACAAACTTCTTGTGTTTGCAGATAAGACAACAACGTTCCATTTTCAAATTGGACACCCCGTATATTATTACATGCTCTATTAGGGATGATAATGAGGAATCCAACAGTACCACAGTTTTGATTGTGTTATCTCCAATGACTACGTAGATATCTCTCTACTCATTGAGCTTATCGATAAAATTAATGGCAATATCTTCGTAGTTAATGGAGATAACATCACCAAACCTGCTATCGTTGGATTTCTCATCATCATCCCTAACCGATCACGTAATAATATAAAGGGTGTTTCATTTGAAAATCTAAGGTTGATGGCATTTCCGAAAAAACCAGAAGTAGTGACGTCAGAATGTGCGTATTAAAATACTAAAGCACATGTCAAATTTGAAAATTGTATCTTCAAAACTATAGAAAATAGGAGGCGTACCTCACCTCTGGTCACCTGGTATATACAGCGTCATCTCTAGGTTCCAAGAAAAGCATTTTCTCTATCGTGTTTACTCATTATGAAGCAAGCTAAATCAATTCCTGATCAATAAACGACACGAGTTAACGGAAGACCATTGACTAATTATAAAAAAATATTTCAATGTCCAAATAACTGTCGTATTTTCACTTGTGTGAATGTGAATTGACACTAGTGTCTACATGAAAATAATTGGTGAATCGATTTGAAAATGAAATGAAAAGTTATTTTTGGAAGAATTGAAAATTTCTTCGTCTGCGGAAGATTCAGTATATTTTGTTTTTGCAGAAGATTTTGGGGAAATATTCAACCAAAATTTAATGAATGAGATCGATAGAAATCATTTGAATTATATTGACAACTGTCGAAATGGTTGAACAAACGATGCAAAAATATTTGTTTGTGTATCCGTGATAACACATCAATTGAAGATGGGATCCTGGCAGTGCTTCCATTACCGACTACCTGGCAATAAAAGCACAAATGATCCCGCACAAATCAAATGGGGAACGGATCCCTGTCGAATTGGCCCGAGATCTGAAAATGGACAGTTTTTTAGGTATCGAAGGTCAAAAGTTATACAACTAGTGCAGATCTTCCAAGCGATCACATTCGATTTTGACCCTGTATAATCGATGATTTTGTTTAGTTTTGACAGAAATAATAACAATTTCTGAATTGTCAATAAATGCCAAGTTTTCACAAAATCTAATGTTTTGAAGATTCGTATAATAACTTGCATTATTTTGAATAATATGTCTTTGAGAAACATATTCATTTGTTAATAGTGTAATGGGGAGTTACTCCTAGACTCATGATTCGAATAAATGCAGAAGAAAATGCCTACAAATGTGAAATGGCGATTTCATGCAGACGAGAGAGGTTGAATAGACCACCTCTTGATGTCATGTCGTATACAAGAATAATGTGCTAACGAGAGTTGTGTCGCGCACTAATAAAAAGTGCTTCGAGCACTAAGCACTAAGCAATCATGAAAAGTGTTCCGAAATCTCGAGCACTGAGCTCTTTTATTTATAAAATGCTCGCGTTTTACTAAGCACTAAGCACTTCTTAGACTGGTAGATACTTAAGTAAGTGAAACTTAAATAAACAAGTAAGATTTCTACAAAGAATATTACCGCTGTTTAAAGCGGTTATTGTATTCACCGCTTGAAAAAGCTACAGTGAAGCAGAACATGTCGCGATGTAATATAATTTGTTGAAATCTTTTCGTGTTTTATCAAGATTCAGTAACTTATATTTGTAACAGTCTGAGAAGTACTATGGATTTCGATCAAGTAAAAGCTTAAGTTATTTTCTACTCACATAATCAAAATAGCATTCAGCGTACCGCGCTATTATCACAGATTCACAAAATGTAGCTAAAGAATATTTTGGAAAACATTACAAAGCAACTTCATTTTTCAAATATATCGCTTAAGTTACTGTTTGGTTTCAATGGTTAAAAACACTGCAAACAGAGTAGGTCTTGACCTGTCAATTGAAATTGTTATGATGAAAAAGATATCGTAAAGCGTTTATAAACTACCCAAAATACTTGTTTATTAAACACGCGTTTCGCTGATATGCTGTACTCGTGATTAAAATACTCGTTACTGAAAGTACGTTTATAAACCTTGTTACACAATAAGTATACTATTTTGAAACAGAATTGGGTGTTTTACGAAATGGGCCGCATATGGTTTCATCTTCACATTCTTATATGTGAAGTATAGAAATAAGAGAATGGTGATTGACGTATCGCACATTTCCTGTATCTAGAAATTTTTCACAGATTTATTTTGACTTTCATCAAAGAAATGTTGTTGCGTAAGGACGTGAACAAGAGTTTAATTTTGGTTGGGGTGCCGCCGGGTATCATCTGCCGCGACAAGATTTATTTATATGGAAATGATTAGTGCTTAGTAATAATCCCAAAAAGTACTGCAGAGCACTGGGCATTACTGAGCCGTAAGCCCTTTTGTTAAAGGCTTCGGAGCACTAAGCACATAGTTAGAAAAGTGCTCGGAAGCATAGTGGTTAGAAGCACTGGACTGCTAACTGTAATGAGTCAATAAAAAATGAAATAATAGCCGTGAAATAAGTTTCAGCTATTATTAGAGTTAGCACATTATTCTTGTATTGGGCATGACATAAAGAGGTGGTCTATTCAACCCCTCTCGTATGCGTATGGCGATTTCACATTTGTCGGCATTTCCTTCTGAATCTATTCGAGTCATGAGTTTTGGGGTAAATCACCCATTACACTCTTAACAAATAAGAATGTTTCTAAAAGCCATATTATTCCAAATAATGCGAGTAAAAGAATCTTCAAAACATTAGCTTTTGTAGAAACTTGCATTTATTGACAATTCAGAAATTGTTATTATACAGGGTCAAAATCAAATGTCATCGCTTGGGAGATCTGCACTTTTGATCTTGGATACCTAAAAAACTGTCCATTTTTATGTCTCGGGCCAATGGAGACTTTTGATCAGAAGGGTATAAACTACAACATATCCATATTTCAGCCAATTCCACAGGAATCCATTTTCCATTTGATTTGTGCAGGGTTCTTCCATTGGGAACTTGTGTTGTGCAATTTAATATAAATGTAGCTCTTGCCCGATTTCCGTATTTATTGTGATCCATATTATTTAATATATATATATGAGGATTACAGCGAAATTATGAAAAACCTTGTCCATACCATATCATGAAATGGAAAATCTTTTGGACACGATGTGTTGGACCACTCGCTACGCTGGTGATCCAAAATTCTCCTCTGGTGCAAAAAACACTCCCGTTCTGCAACTGATATAAATAGCAATTTCATTCCTTTCCAGTTACTGTCATTCCTGCTGTTGCAATGAAAACATCCAATGTACTTATTATCATTATCCTTTTTTCACCGGTCGCCCATAAAAGGATCTTTATGAAGAAAACACCACCGAAGAACTTTCCATAACGCGAAGGCGTCGCCATGAAATACAGATTTTCCGGTATAAGTGATTCCGGAGAATCCTAAACCAACAGAACAGTTTCATTTTCTCGAAAATAAAACGAGCTCTCGCCCTAATTACTAGGGGAAGTGGGAAAGTGGCGTTTAACGAGGATCGACGCTCTCCCTTCGCGCCCGATCACACAAACCGTTAGTCTCTCGGTGTACCTAGTAGCCTAAATTGTTTCCTAATTATCGGGCAAATAATGTGTTGATGATACATGGTAGCAGGGAATAATTTTCCATTTTCATTATGTGAACTTTGTTTGACAAGAGATTACTTGGTGTACTTTTGATTGTTGAACAGAAATTTGCAAGCCACGAGAGAAAGGGTATAATGGTTATTTATGTATGTATCAAGTGAGTGAAACTTCACTTTCATGCGAGTTGTAAATATTGACGCATGATGCCCCGTTATTGTAAGACGGTTGTCACCTCCTCTCACCTCATGGTTTCTCCTTCTACGCGACCGCTAGGGTAGGCTCGGCAGTTTTTAGTCATGTTTGCAAGCATTTTTCACCCATTTCGCGGCATTGTAGCGAGAAATGTGAATATACGTTTTGTACTACTATACTTCTACTTTCAAAATCTATTCAAGAAATTCAAATCGGGCACGCTGCAAGATAGTGCAAAAAAATTAACATGATGACACACACAAAAAAAAATAGTATTGAATCAAACAAATTTGTTGCTTCAATACGGCGAAATAAACCTATTATTTCAAAGAAAAGTTTACTTGATTTCCGAAACAAATATTTGTTTGATACAAAAATACATTGGATACAGTAGAGCGTTATATATTTTTCAAACAATACTGGTTTGTTTGATACGAGAGTCATAATGCATTGTTGTTCTTTTTTATTTATTTCGTCTGGGAATATATTGCATCGAATGGATAATCTTGCTCTTTGGAACGAAATTGATAATTGGGTGATATCAGAATTGATAGAATTGGTTCAAAAATATGCAATATTTGAATGCAGAATATGAGTTACTCAAATGAAGTATATTTATTTGGGTTAAATAAACTTATTTTTTGGTTCGAGGCAGGTTTCTTTTTATATTTATTTCATTTCAGAGTGTATAGTATTGAATTTACTGTATATTTTTTTGAACTGAAAAAACATATTGTTTGGTCCAAAGACGCGACCGTTAATATTTGTTTGAAATCAATACTCTCATAAATATTGGGCAATTCTTCGAAAACATATATTATTGGAAAAAGTACCACTAGGGGTTCCTATTCTTTTTTTTTTCGTTTAGGTCTCCTTTCGGAGTTATTTGCCTCTCATTTGATGAGCACTTTCAAATAATTCGATAATTTTTATACAATACTTTGGAATTTATAACCAACACACTCTCCAGCGGAAATAACTACAAAAGTGAAAAATGGAACTCCCGTGTTATTCATACATATCACTTGTTCTTGAAATATGGCTCAATATTTGTGGGGTTAAACCCTATTTAATAAGGGCCCATTTGAGCGATCCATTCGAAGGAATATTCACCTCATAAATCCTCAAAATGTTTCAAGGAAGAGGAAAAATCAAAAGCCAAACTTTTAATTTATATTTATTAAATATTTAATATTTTTTCAATCTGCTGTTTAAAGTAAAGTTGAACCAACTATAAATATGTTTGAAAGTATGGTTGTAACGTCAAATCTTTTCCTCAATTAGAATAAATTCTTTTTCCTTTTGCTTTCTGAACATCTGAGGTGGATGAAGAGACCAACCCTACTTACTGGAAAACAAGGTTTCTCAGTGGTTTTGTCAATTTTCCACACCGTGTTCTTCCATGACATGAAATCATGCACGTTACTGCATGTTTGGAATCTGGAAGCAAAATAAACAATGTATTAGACTGTGAGTGAAACTTCGCAAACACAATTAAAAATAATTTGAAAGTTAGTGTCTGCTAGAAATCATTTGGTATGGTATATGAAAAAATGTTATATTTGCCATTAAATCAAATAGTCTCAAAACTTTTCATTTGAAGGCGATATAAACAAAAAAAAATTATGAATAATATACTTACTTCAATTTTCATTGTCATTTTAGAATAAAAAAATTAACTTATACTTGCTAATTATTACTTGAAAATGATGCTATATTAGTCAACAAATGAAATACTTGATCGAAACAAATGAAATACTGAATCAAAACAAATTAAATACTGAATCGAAACATATTGAATACTGCATCGAAACAAGTAAAATACTAAATGGAAATAAATGAAATACTTGACTAACTGAAATGGAATAACTAGGAAACATTTGGTATGTTGAATTGAACATAACAGACAGAAGATAATATATGTATTGAATATATAGGTACATGAAACTCGAATGAAAGTATATACCTGAACCTAATTGAGAACCAACTTACCTGCGACAAAACTTGCTGGTTCCTTTATATCATTCTTCCTCGGGAAATCTTTCTCTAACCTCACTCATTCGAACACAGCACGAAGGAAAGAACTCAATAACTGATTCATTACTGTACCACAATGGGTGTTATGAATAAAAGCTAGCAAAAGCTTTTACTATAGGTTTGTCTCTCTCATTAATTAATAAAATGAATTGGTCTGTTTCAAGAAATCTGAGTAAAAGCATTTGCTTAAGGTTTATTCATTAGACCCATTGTGTCTAGATCTTAGACAGGATTGAAACTAAATGCCATAAAAATGGGTTGCTCAGCACTCAGATCTGTCACCAATACGTTAATGCAAGATGTGAACGGAACACCGTGCCGTTAATCTCGCTTTGACTACGTGACACTGACGCATGCGCGTTGTGGTTAAAAGCATAGCATCCTAAAGAAATCACAAAAAAGTCATTTAATTCAAATTAAATGTGTTTTGAATGAACAAAATATGAAATGAGACCTTATTCGTCCTTTATCAACTAACCTATAAATAAGTTTTCTTCTCTTGATTGAAGTTACAAATCAGTATGTACCAACAGATACCTAACTAACTTTTTAAAATAAAGTTCTGCGGTGTCAGGTGAATAAATAGTTATTAAATATAATGTATTTATCAAAAAACTCAATATAATTAATAAAAAAAAGACGAAATTAAAAAATGAGCGTGTTAATTTTTTTCTTTGGTCATGCATATATCAAAAATGCATATTTTCTTTCTTTTTCTCAAACGGACCAGGTAGCAAATAGTTATTTATCTTACAAACAAATCTAATAAAATAATCAACTAAATATTTTTCAGTATCAAGTAACTAAAATTCTTGTTCATAATAAGAAGAAATTGAAATAAACATATTATTTTGTTGAAATAAATCGATTTATTTCATCCAAAACAATAATGTTTCAGTGAATTGAATATTACTTAAACCAAGTATTTATATTTCAAATAAATCGAAATGCTAGATTCAAACATTCCTTTTTTTCTGTGTACAAAGCTATATTTTCTGAAGGGTTTTGAAGTCTGAAACTATATTATGATAACTTATTTAATAATTATTAGCACAAAATTGAATTTTTCGAAAGTTTTTAGAAAAAACTGATTATAATCGGATTTTCATGTAATACTTCTTGGCAGTGCTGGGGATATTTGATTGATATTGGCGATATATGTGAAGTCTATGAGTATTGAGTTGTGTGAGACAGTTCCTCAAATGAACTTTTTTCATGAATAGTTATGGTAATTATTATTTTTTGACCACACAAGTAAGTCACCTCAAAAACTCAAATAAGAGACTTTAAAATTTCAATTTCTATTTCGTGTTTACTTACAGGTACGCATTATGATAACTATTTTGACGAAATGCTCTACTACCATTTCAAAAATGAGATATTACGTGAAATGCAAATATCATTAAAATTTCACTTTAATTACAGATTAAATTACAGATATAATTTCCGTTGCAATAAGATTGATTCTTACAATATATCAGAAAATATCAGTACAAGTTGGGTTTCCTCACCATCGTAAAGTCCATACCTACTTACCCTTGTATTCAATCACTTCAATCAGTTGTACTCCAAGTTTTTGACTTTATGAAATCATCGTTGAAATATCAACATGTATGTGAAACTGTGTGTGAAAACGTTATTTTTTACGACTAAATCTTTTATTGTTATAATCGAAAAATCATGAAATCGTTTTATTGCCTGCATCAAACCAAACAAATTATTCCACTGTTACTTTTCAAATATTCAAAAACAAAGTGAAAATCGATTGACTGCCAAATTAATTCTTCAAGATTCAAGAGATTCTGCAATTAGTCAACTTTATTCTTATTTGATTTCTTTCGTATCTTCTTCTACTACCAGTTTTAGAGATAGTTACGAAGGCGTAGAAGGGACATGCGGGTTGTAACTCGAAATTAGTTTTTATTTTGGGTCACAACTCGAAATTTATATTGATTTATGAAAAAAAATCGTATTGAGCATTTTAGTTCAATAAGTTTTGCCGAAGAGTATTAAATAAATGAAATAGTACAATCGACAATGTCGAAGTACCCTTCTCTCCAAATATTTCTTGTTTTGTTTCCTGTTATTTATTACCTTCACACTTGCACTGCACTGTTTGCTTACTTTGACGAAGTAAACACTCCTCTTTCAACCTTACACCGAACCACTATTTTTTCAGTCAATGTGTAGTACCTGAGTCGCAGCTTCGTCAGAAATGATCAACTCCACAAAATCTAACTTTACTGGAGACAGCATAAATAAGCCATATTTAACTCTGAATCGAATTTTCATAATTTGTTTCTGTGATCAAACGAAAATCCAGAGTGCACTTGACAAGCTTACTTTCAACAAAGGGTTTCAATGAACGTAAGGATAATATAACTGGTAAACAACCCAAAAGGCCCTTTGTTTTACCTGCGTGATAAACTAGTGGAAATACTTAACATTTCCTGGAAAATTAATTCCAGTATATCGCGATGAGTGTTAGGGCTAAAATAATTGGTGAGTGAAATGGTATTTTTTGTAGAAATAGATAATGTTGACACACTACTCCGTAGCGTAGGACGGAAATTCATACGAGTAAAAAGATAAACAATTCAGATTTTTATTGCCCATCTGAAAAAAAAAAATGTCATATTGGTTGATGTCAATATCATTATTATTACGTTGGCCTGACTTTCGAGTCTCTAGTTTATTGGGAGGAAATTTTCATTTTCCAAGATTTTTCTTCTTAATAATCGAACAATACTCTGTGAAGCTCCGAATAGCGTTTTTTTGCGCTAATCAGGAAACACTTATTTTGCTCTATCTACGATTTTCTTTGTTCAATCTTCATTACTTTCCATTTCTACTTATATCAGTTTCAAATTTATCAAGAATTCGTTTAATAGATATCTCACAATTCTACTTTTCGTTTTTATAATAACAACAAGTCTTTGAAGGCCGAACAGCCTCAGCTACCTTGAATTACCCAATGTGAATTACGTACAATAGTTCCTTGAAAGTATACGTATGGGGTTTGTCCCACTTCTATCTTTTATACTGTGGTATGATATGGAATCATAATATTTTAAAAATTCCTTCTGGTCTGAGAGTTATTCAACTTCTCCACTGGTCTAGAGACAAACTGTATTTATTTATATCTTCATACGAAAGTAAACTCCTCATAAACAGCTGTACACATTTTAATGAAATTTTTTGTTAAAGTGGGTTCGGGAATGGTTTGAAGTCGGTCCACTACAAAATGTTTTTTTTTTTGGTTAATTTTTTATGTATAAGTTGAAAACGTCTGCCAGCGCCTTCGCCACCGACTTCGCCATAAAATGAGTAAAATGACTTCACCATAAAATCGACAACGGGTTAATCAGCGAGCAGGACAACGTCTGCTGGGACTGCTAGTTTTATATAAGAACCCTATGAATAACAAATGAAACTGATACTGTTGATGAATTAAATATCGAAATAGATGATAGTTCCGAAGATGTCTGAAATTTGAGAATGAAATAAAATGAAATATAGTATTTTTTCTCTGAATATTATTATTGTAATGACTTTAGAGTTCTTTGATCGTTTTTATTTATTTGGAATGAGTTTTCTCATCTTCAAATATTTTAAACTAACGATCTCAAACATGAGATGACATAATTTTTAGCTAACTTTTTGGGATAAGCACCCTCCTGTGCACCGTAAAATTTCAATCTCATATTTCATTTAATCTCTGCCAAGCATTTATTCACAGATTTATCTCGTTGTGAAAGTGTTGGGAATTCCAAATGCAACATTCACCCTCGTAATATTCCAGAAATTTTAATGCATAGTTAACTTCATTTCGAATATTTAATTTCACTGATACTTCTACAAACAACATTAGTACTTTTCTACCTATATCAAAATATCAACACTCGTATAGCCAGATCTGGATACGACCTCTAATAAAGAGAGGTACAGAGATAATTTGAGTTCTTTGATGTGTGCCGTTTTACCGCATCGAGACTGCAAGTATTTGATGGCGAGTGCGAACGTCAAGTATAAGAATATTCTACATACTTGCACTATATCGGTCAATTATCAACTATTTTTCAAAATGAACAAGGTATTAAAGTCTGGAGCTGGCCTCAGATAATATTTGTTCGGGGCTTTCATGCTACGTGCCGTCTACATCGTAACCATTTCAGATCAATCTGAAGAAGGCCTCAATATTATTCAAAATTCTCTTGTAGCCATGTCTTATTTTCGGAACTGTACATGCAGAATTTTCGAATCTCTAATGTATCTGATAACCTGAAACGTCTTGACTTTTCTTTTCCCAGCATCAGAAACCCTAATTTGATATGTTTAAAAATACATTTTTCTTATTTTTTATTCCAGACTCTAAAGCTCTTCGGAATCCTTGTTTTATCTTCTAGGAAAAGTACTATCTTGATTTTGGATACGTGCCATATGGTATCTGTCTTCGCATTTTGTTTTGAATTTGGTGTGGTCACCCCCACCGTTCTGGAATGTTCGTTTTTTGTGTAGGTCCGTATTTTTTCGTTCCTAGGAGTACCGAGGGAAGTTTTGATCAACTTCGACAGAGCCCCGAATATTGCGGTAAGGTCTGACTACTCTAGAAATCCAACTGGTGACTCAGAGGCTCCGTTTGCTCCCATTTAGTCCTTGACAAGGTTTTCTCACAAAGTGACTTTTTTTACTTTATTTCTATAGACGCACCGTTTTCAGTTGAAGCAGGCGTGTCACCTCTGTCATTTCTGCCGAAATGCGATTCTTCATCGTGACGGACGGTTTTGGAAAGAGTTTCCACGAGAGGTTTGCTTGGCCTCATCTTCTATTGCGGTGAGGTCTAACTACTCTAGAAATCTAGCTTGCATCCCAGAGGCTCCGTTTGCACCCATTCAGTCCTTGACAAGGCTTTCTCACAAAGTGACTTGGGGATTTTTTTGACTTTCTTTCTATAGACCTACCGTTTTCAATTGAAGCAGGCGGGTCACCTCTGGCATTTCTGGCAAAATACGATTCTTCATCGTGAAGGACGGTTTTGGGAAAAGTTTCCTCTTGTCGTTTGCTTGGCCTCATGTGTTATTTGCCAGGTGTCATGCGTCGTTGGTAGTGTAGTCACCTCCTCGACCCTTTTAATTGCCAGTATTAATATTACAAATTGTTGAAATTGATATTTTCGTCAACCGGTTGCAGCCTCATGAGTAATCCTCAGAAGTCTTCGAGAGACTTGCACGAGCGAAGGAAGACGCCGCCCTTACTTTTTAACATGTAATGCTATGTACGGGACCAGTGACCACACGGTGAATCGAACCTGTTTACCTTGTATAAAAAGCGAGCACATTACCTATTGGGCTTCAGCACAGCCTAATAAAAGAATTGATTGTTATTGTTATCTTCATTGACCAGCTGTCCCTCAGAAGTCATCGAGAGACTTGTGCGAGCTAAGAAAGATGCAGTCCTTACCTTTTAACGTGTGCACGAGGCCGGTGACAGCGCGGCGATTTGAACCCGCGTTTTGGCATAGCCAGTGAGAACACTACCTTTACGACACCAAGACGCATTGTTTACTTGAGTAGAATCATGCATGAACCCGAAACACCAAGTGAAAATACTACGGAAGTTAGTGAAAAACACAGGCATATTCAACTAGACGACTGACGACAGAACATTACAATAGTGCCCAGCAGGTCTCAGTGTTGAGGGACATACCCACTGATACACTTGGTATCTCACTCGTCAGCCATGAACCAACCAACCGACTCTCTTCGGGGTACTTATTGAGACCCCCTGGGCCAAGTTCCCATTTAGTAACGCAAATATCGAAGAATAGGTCTTTTTTGGGAGTACATATTTGTTTCAAACAAATTTTCTTACAAGCAACCCCAAACCCTCATGAGGCTTGTGCCATTTAGGAATGACGAGGGTTTCACATTTCAACATGCGATCACGATAAAACATAGCAAAAACAGAAAATCCCTTTCCTTTTCTCCAAAGATTCATAGACGTGATCTATATCGATTTAGCGCCGTCTGAAATTATATCATTCCACAGTTTCCAATTCGAATCTTCATGAACACAAATAATTTTCCGGCCGCTTCAGTTCTAAATTATCACTCATTAGCCGTGAATCTGGGCTCTTCCCATTATGTAAGGATGAGCTTAATTTTTTGTCCTGTTTGTCAATCCATCAAGTCAAGATAATGTTTCTGGGAAGTAAAAAACGAAAATAAAAAATAACTTGATATAAAAATTACTTTTGTTGAGGAAGAAAATAGATGTCTTTGCAGTGATGATGAATGAGCCTCATCAACACATTAGGATAAAGATATGAAGTGAGTAAGTGTGTCTTCCAGTTCTTTGAACGACATTCATACGATTGAACAGTTATTCTGAAAGACAATTATTCAAACTGACAATTTTTTTATTTTTGCAAATTTTGTATAATAATGTATCAATAAAGGGCAAGAATTTTCGTATTTGAAGCAGTCAAAATTGTTAGAAAAATTTTATGAAATTTTATGAAATCACTTTTAGTAACCTTTGTTTGGGAGGCACTCGTTTAATTCTGGCAGGGTTTCAGCGCGGTGTGCGAAGGATGCAGACCTCTTATCAATGATTACCAAAAAAAGTCTTTAAAATTCAGTATGTCCCAAAATATATTTTTTTCGGCAAAAAAGTATTCCTTCATTTCGTTTTGTTTTGTCGTCTTCTACTTCCCATTTCATTCATTGCCCCAATGTCAGAAACACCCTGTATGATATGGGTTAAGATTAAACGCCATATTTTGCGCAAATAAGCAGATAATTGAATAATAGGTTTATTGAGTAATATATCTCTTCATATTTCGAGAAATGGTAATCTTTTAAATGAGGGTTGTGCTGTTGAGATTGAATGCCATCCCTCCAATGAACAAGCAGGTAATTATTATTCCGACCACTTCAATTTCCACATACTTAAATGTCTACGTAAAGTTAGATCTTTCTGATTAGATCATACTAAAAAATTACTCTTCGCAAAATGCATGTGTTTAATTTCCACGCATTCAAATGTCTACGTAAGGTTAGTTCGCCCTGGTTAGATCAGACTAAAATATTACTCCTCGCAAAATTCATTTCAAATACCTTCACTTCATCATTCCTCAATAACGTATTTTCGAAAAACAGTCTGTTCGAACAATCGGCTCTTTGAAAAACTGGCCCTTCGAATAATAGTCAATTCGAAACACTGTCCAACTCACGCTTATACAGTGTGACCTCTTTAAGATGAAAGCACCCTTATAAAACTTACATTTTTCAACCGATTGAAATTATTTTTTTTTCGTTAGGTAGACATTCAACCAATCCACTAATGCACAAAATTTCATGATTAAATTTTTATTTCCAGGGCCAACTAATCTTATTTTTTAAGGTAAAAAATCTAAAAAAATTACTAGGGATTTTTTAGAAAAAATCTGCCTACACCATTGGATTCACACCATTTTCAAACGGTTCATATGTGAATTATGTTGAAATGCGTCTATCAATAAAAAAGTTATAAGGAAATGAAATTTGAAAAATATGCCGTTTAATCAACCCACCAATTCAATTTCAGAACTTTTATCAAAATTCGGAATTCACTACTGTATTAAGGAGGTTTCGATATATCACTAGTCAACATTTCATCAAAATCTGTTCATGAATAAAAAAAATTATAAGATAATAAAATTTGAAAAATATATTAATGGATTTTATCTCATAATTTTTATTCATCAACAGATTTCAATGATATTATAGTCAGTGATATTTCAAGACACCCTCAATCCAGTGGTGTATTCAAAGTTTTGATTGAAGTTCTGAAATTAAATTGGTGGGTTGATTAAACGGCATATTTTTCCAATTTCATTCCCTTATAACTTTTTCCTTCATTGATTTATTTCAACGTAAGAAAATAAGAAATACATATCATTGTTATTTCTTGAGAAACGTATTCAACAAACGAAAATTGGTAACTAGCATTTTTCAGAAACTTCTTCTACCAAGACCAGTGTCTTCGCGGAAGAGATCAGAGAAAATAAGAAAAAGATCATCACTAGACCGATAAGACACCAAAGTATAAGATGAACCATCCAAAGAGGGCCATTTAAAACTCCTAATTTTCGAAAAATATTTTTCGATGAAGACTAAATGCAAAGTATTGTATATCAAACGATTTTATTTGGTACTATACGTCTAAAAAATTTTAGAAGGTGGCTTGTGTCCTGAAAAAAGTTAGGTATTGAAAGAAATAAACAAGTGGGAGTTGTCTTGATATTATAGAAAACTGGAAATATTGCTATTCGTGACACTGATATATACGTTACGAAATAAAAAAAAAAAAAAATTAAATTGTTCCATGATGCATGAAATCCTTTTAAAAGGATGTATGTTTCTTCAAAAACTTCCCCTGCTATTAGAAAATAAATGGGAGGATGATGTAATTTCAACATATTCTTGTTCTCTATACACTAATGGGTTAATATGATGTATTCGTGAAATTGTCTGATCGAATATCCCCTCAAAACGCAAAACTTTCAAATTACTTTCGCATTGCCTGGCACCCAAACTGTGTGAGCAAGCTCTCGTGGTGTTTCTAAGCAACACAGTTTTCGTGCCAGTAAGGTGAAAGTATTTTTTTCTACTTCTGCATTTTGTCGAGATATTAAAACTGACAATAGTGTTAACTGAATTGATAATTTATGAATTATTTAAATTTTATCATCCCAAACACAATAAACTAATCGGCGAATCTACAGCTTCATTCAATATTTTTACTTAGTGATCGAAATTCAACTCCGCTATAATCCACATTATCGGATCGTTGTGAATTTGATAATTCTGTAAACATTTAGAGATAAATTCATTTATTATACGCAGCTCTATTCCGAGCTTCCATGAACATTTTGCTCGGCTCATCTTAAATCGATTATTATCATCACATGAAGCTCGTCAGTTGATGGCGTATTCATGATGTAGTGATAAACGCATGTTTGATGGCAATTAATTACAGTTTTCCATTCACATACTTGCAGTTGACTGGTTTATATGTAGATCGAGCGGATTTTGCATTTGGGTAATTTTCCTTGCATCTAATTACATAGTATACTCAATACGTGTGTTGTGGACGTTTCGTGTTTGACATTGATGAAATGATATTTTTTTTGAAAAGGGGAACATTCTCCATAAAAATTTGTTTTGTTTTTGATTCAGCGTATATTCCTAAACACTTTGGAGAAAGTAAAATTTTATATATCATTGCTGTTTGAAATTTGTGGCATACTTTACTAACCATTCTTGGGTTTGAATCCTGGGTACTGACCGGCACAAAAAGTAGGACAGCAATATAAATGTTCATGAAAAACTCTAGTGGATTTCAACTATATGAAATCGTGTATTGTGTTGTTCCCAATCTGTTTTGCGTCGAAACAATGAACAAAAATGTAGCAATTGCTTTTTCTTTTGAAATTTGATATTTTTTCAATGTGTAGGCTGAAAGAATTCGAATAATCTGGAACTAGAAATTCAAGTAAGTTCAAACATGATGAGTGAAGAGTTTCTGGAAAACTCAAAGTCCTTGAAAAAAGAACTTTGTGGTGCCCCGAGCCAGTTAGAAGCTAGAATGGAAACCGTCGAGATAGAGATGGAGAAAATCAAAGATGGAATTGAGGAAGAAATCAACATAATGAAAGAGAAAAAATCAGTTACGTGGAAATTTAAATCTACACTACCCACACCACAGTACCTTTCAATGAAAATTCAATGCTGAGTTTGAATTTGGATGATATTCCAAATGAGTTGAAAGATGTCAGGATTACAGAATTTGGAGGCAAACATTGCATGCCTGGTTTGCCTATTTGCATATTCAGCAACACCGTAAAAGGTAGGTGATGGAGAGACTAGCGGTCCAGGTATTTTTGGATAGACTACGAGAAAAAGAAACTGAACACTTCTAGCAGATGTACTGGCATATGCTTTGGAATTTGAGGCCACGAAAAAACCCCGCAAGAGCCATAGTAAAGTCCGTATGAGGAAAGAATACCAACAAGAGTCTGGTACACTTGACGTTGTCATAAGGATAGTTGTTATGAAAGTAGGCTAAGAAACGACAAATAAGATGTTAGTTGTGGAAAAATTGGGAATGTATGTAGCAAATGTCCCTGGAAACGTCAAGCTAGTTCATGAACGATCCACAAATCACTGTGACGCGTTATGTCATCTTTCGACACAACGAGAAATTTCCAGGAATATCAATACTATCGAGAGTTTACGACTCTGGATATACCGGGTGTAATCTAACCCATTGTACTTTCGTGAAGGACGAATGGCAGATGTGAGAAAATTCGAAAAAAAATTTGTGAAAAGTTTGAATTGTGTTGGAAAATTCGTCAAAATTTTGGGAGCCGCTGTCCGCCGAACGTCAGCAGACCGTGTAATTTCGAACAGCGGTTTCCAAGATTTTCTGAATTTTCCAACAAAATTTAAAATTTCCACAATTTTTTTTTGAAATTTTCACACCTGCCATTCGTTATAAAATGGCATTATACACCCGTCCTTCACGGGAGTGCACGCAAATGTATACAGAAAAGTACTAGTTTGCGCACGATCGCAGGAAAAAGCATATTTTGAACTATATTCGAAGGGAAAAATTATTTCACAAATTAAAGTCAGTAAAAATTATTCGGGAATCACTTCGTGACTCGTAAAGTTCAGATGTGACGAATCTCCCGCTACGAAACTTGGCAACATAGGCCAGTAGAAATAGACAAACAATTCACATTGATTCCAAAAGTTTTCAAATTTTGGTCAAGTGAATGGTACATCGAGAAAGCAATAAATTCTCAGTTTGCAACCTCTTTTGAAGTACGCAACATTGTCAAAATGACAATTAACCTGAAAATTCCAAAGCTTTTGCAAACTTATCAAATATATTAATTTATATCACGAATAAAGTTTGCAACCAATTCAAGTGTACAGAACATTTTTTTTTATCGAAAACTTTTTCTTTGATACACCATAAGAGAAAATTCCAAAAGTTCTGCAAACTTTGCAGATACATCGGAAGAATATTCCGAACAGTTGAGAAGGTTTGCAACGTTTAACGTTCACCGAACATATATTTTTTCAATTCGTTCTTATTTTTTTTAACAAGGTTGTGAATTTTGAAAAAAATTATTTTGATGTCACAAATTTCACAATAATCTAATTTGTGAATTGGTAAGATTTTTCAAAATTGCATGAAGTTCCGGATCATGTATAAGGTTGCAAATTTGTGAATGAATCAGAATAGATGTTTTCAAAATTTGCAACAAATAAATTGCACAACCTCTGCAATTATTTCTAGACCACCTTGGTCAAAAAAATTACCACTAATCAAGAAAATATTATGTTCCGGTCATCGTTAAAGTTTGCAAATCAACACAACTGTTCGGAATATTAAATTTTGATGTATCTGTCAAGGTTGCAGAACTTTAAGAATTTTATGGTATATCACAGAAAAACATTATAGGTCTATAAAAATAATGCTCCGTACACTTAAGTTGGTTGTAAACTTGATATGAAATAATAAATTCGATACTACTCCAAGTTTGCAGAACTTTTGTAATTTTTTCAACGACTATACAGCAAAATTCAAATCAATTGTCATTTTGACAATGTTGCGTACTTCGGAAGAGGTTGCAAACTGAGATTTATTGCTTACTCGATGTAACATTCACTTGACCACAGTTTGAAACATTTTGAAATCATTTTTAAATTTTCGATTTTTTATGTGTATCTCTACTGGTCTAACACGTGGCCGGGCTGGCGTGCACGATATCGGAAGGATGAGCCGACGTTGTTCATGAGAGCCTGACAGTTAGGGCAAACCGAACATCCATCACTGCCGCAGATTTACAACTAATTTGGTGCACAACGTTAGCGACATGCAAAATTAACTGACTATTGTCCGTTTAGGATATATTACGTCTGTTTTGCGGAAACGAGCGCTGCTAGTTTACCTCCTTCGAAGTTGAAGGGGAAATAAATACAGAGTGAAATGGATATAGATCTTCCCAATGAATTGAAACAACAGCAGCTAAATAGAAGAACATTTGAAATATTTAGAGAATATTTGAAACATTAATAGATTTTTTATAATCAGATAGCATGTTTTGAATATGTTTTTATTATACGTGAATCACAATCCTTGGCAAATGCATATTGTTACAATATACCCTACGTCACTGCATGGCAAGAGATATAGTTCAGAGAACTCAGCAAAAAACGTGGGCCAGTACAAGTCTGACTGCGTCACCATCGATGCGCTATCAAAGCGACGAATACAGGCAAGGCTTCTAGAAGTCGAGGGAATGGATGATTCTAGACATTCCCGTCGCGGCAGAAGCTTCGATCGGGCTATGTTATATGCAAGGCGGGTAGAGCAGACGGAGAAGATGAAGTCGAAGTCTATAGAAGTTCAAGCTGAAGTATAAGTTTATGAAGTATAAGTAGTATCCAGTGGAGTAGAAAGATTATTGTTTCATTGGAATTTGTTGTTGGTTTTAGAACTGTAAATAAACAAGTCAAAACTGTTTAGTATTTGGCTGTAGCCACGAACCCCAATATCGTAGCGGTTGACATCAGAAGTAGGATTATTAGACATTTTTCAAAGAATTTTTGAAAGGGCACAAGGATATTGGCGATAATTGTTGTCTGAGGTAGTTATCATCAACTACCGGCTGTTGAAAAGGAACCTTTGGGTTTACTCAAGGATATTCGACAAGTGGTATCGGAGGTATGATAATTGGAAAAAGGAAGTTATTAAGGTAGTTTCGGGAAGACCCAATATTTGTGAAAATTGGTGCGAGGAGCAGTACTCAGTTGGTACAGGTGGTTTCCAAGAAAGTTTTGGGAGGACCCAAGGAGATTTGTAGCAGTTGTCAGTATTGGCTGTTAGTCGAGAATAGACATGGCGACGGACTCAGGATTAATATTAAGAGAAGAGTTGCAGTGGCTCATGAATTATTTCCAGAAGGAGAGAGATAGAGAAAGACAGGTGGAGAAGGAACTTTGTAATAAGGAAGAAGAAGACAGATCCGAGGAAAAAGGGGAAAGAGCTAAAGAGAGAGATATGAATTGAAAAGGAACGTTGGCAAAAGGAAATGGAAGAAAGAGCTTAGCGAACGGGGAAGTTTATAGAAGTTCAAGTTGAAGTATAAGATAATGGATATGATAATGATATGTCGGAAAAATTAAAATAATTATGAAAGAAAGAAATGGTTTGTTATGGTATTTCGATGAATAACGGAAAATTATACAATTTACTCTCCCCACCAAAAGAAGTTGGAATCTGAGTGGAATTCGAAAATTTGAACAAAAAAATACCTTTTGTTTTCGTAGAAAAGTTCTGTCCCTGGATGTCAACACGTAAATGCCAGAACCAGTGTTCTCCATCCTCCATCATCCATGGGAGTGAAGCTGGTTATTTGAAATGAAGTTTCAGTATGACTCCCAATATGAAATTTCATGAATGAATAAGATTTGCAGAGAACAACACGGCACATCGCGGAAGTTCTATTAAATGATCTTGGTGTGTTATAAGCTTTCGGTGTAGGTACACGAACACAATATTTTTTCAGCAAAAATAACATTTGAGCCGTGGGTATCCAATATTCTTTGAACGATTTGTACGTTTGTCTGGACGGTCTGCTTCAAATTCGAGCATTGAGCATTGAGCCGAGTTAAACCTCCCTTCAATTTATGATCCGATGCTTGAATTCGATTGAAAAAAGCCAATTTCACAGCAATATGCCCAATATCGTAACATTGAATTTTTTGTGTTCTGCGAATTAATTTATGAATCGTTGTTTTGTGGTTTTCATTTAAAAATTTCTGAAACTATCATTTTTCAATACCAAAATATGTTTTTTCTCAATCAGTTGAATGATAAAACTGTTTTCTTCTTTTAGTGACGAGGCGCATTTAGTGAAAGATGTAAAATTACAAGGTTATTTTATATTACGGTAGTACGGATGATATTTAGACCGGTGGTCAACTATTTGAGTGTTTGTACTTTGGAAACCACTCAACCCAGAAACTTGATCTTGGTGTCAAATTATACGTTTAAGGGCCAAATAATTCAAAATCATTGAATTATACATATATGCAACTCATCCTCCATTTTTCAAAATGGAGACCAATATACAGGATCCTACAACAAGGGCGCGATCTTCCATATCTCTATTATGATAACGGATAGATGGATGATTTCATCAACAAAATTATACAATTTCCTGGGCTCTACAAAATGGTCGACTCTCCACTTCTTTTTTTTTGTATGGCAACCTCTGTATTTCTTTCAGTTTTTCGATTTCTACAAGAGAAATAAATGGTTCGTTAAGAAAATCTTTTTTAGAAAATAAGCGGTTTTCGAGCTTTCAGCAAGACACCTTTTTTTAAATTTGTCACCCATAATATTTGAATTTATAAAGTTTTGCCAAGTCCCATTGAAATTCATCATTGATCAAATATTGTACGTTGATAACTTTCTCAAACGATATAAAAAACAGCTTGCCACACATTGTAAATGAAATGTGTGAAATCTTTGTGTGAAATACATCCTGTATATTATCGATCCATGAATCAGAAAGCGCCAACAAGGCTCTACAAATTTCATTGAATATTCCATGAAAGCAACATATTTTATTGAAAAAACTCTTTTTTCCTAAAAAATGCAAATTCTTCCTATTTCTTCGCCATAATCATAAGAGGCACCATCCTCGCGTCAAGTCAAATTTTATCATTGCGCCGCACATCGTGGGTTTGTGGGCATATAACGAAACACCTGTCCGTAACAAAACTACGTAGGATTGGTTTGTCGTAAAAAGTAACGATTTTATAGAAAACTTTTTTCTTCTGGATTTTTAATTTCGGTAAGAATTCGGAAACGAACCTTTTTTTTAAACAAACATAGCGAATGTGATAATATACACTCATACGATTCGCATTTGTCGTACAACGGAATATAGTCCGTTAAATATCCAGTCAGTGATAAAACACTCAACATAAGCTTTCAACTACGTTGGTAGAACTGTATCTTCCGGTCTGCAACAACCTTTCTTATAATAATATATTAATATTCTAAACTTTTTTTCTATAATCGTGTTTAGTTCAATATTGCACGATTTATGTGTAAAGTTCTACACCCAATGGAAAAAATTGGTTTTTCAGTCAGAAAAATGTGATACATACATTATGTTACAAATGTGAAAAATGTGTTTGGCCACGTTACATGAAATGTAGGTACATAATCTTTTGTATATCTATATCAGTCGTCTCAAATGAATTTCGCGGTAAAAAAGTTGAGATTAGGCGAAGAAATTGGAAAAAGTGCAATTTTTCGAAAAAAAAAAAGTTTTTTTTTTGCACATTTTTATTGGACAAAAATGTAATGTTAAAATTTTCAAAAACCGTCAATATTATCAAAAAAGTAAAAGCTGAACACCCTGTGTGTGTGCCATCGTTTCCATTTTAATCATTCGGTTATTTATTTTGAGAAAGAGAAACTGATCCGACGACAGACAATTGAGACGATAAACAACTAATCTAAATTTGGCTACTTTTACCTGACGTTTGTCAATTTCAAAATAGTTTATTTCGTAATTTCACTTCTCTTCAAGGCGATCGGTTGGATCCAATCCTATATTTTATGGAATTGACCAATCCGAAAACTGTATACCTATTTCGATTAGATGGATCGGATCCAGTCAAGTCAAACCCATTTTGAGCGATCTATAGTTGTGAGATAAATGTAGTCCTTCCAGAGAACACCGTTATAAATTATAAATGACATATCACGTCCACAGTTTCAATGTGCGTGCATGGAACTTCGATCAATCATAGAAATCGATCATCTTGATATCATAGGCAGAGAATCGATACAAAGGTGTTCGATGCAGAGGCGTATCTTTGGAAGTTAGCGAATGAAAAATATATCAATTGCCACGGATAACCCTAAAATAATACAGGTGTGTTCCACACGATAAACTAGTTTACCAAGTTATTTTCCGTAATATGTCAAAGTTCTCAATGCATAGGTTAAAGGTTTACGCGCACTTAGCCGAAGCGTCGTGAACGGAAGCGGCGTGAATAAAGTTGTGGATTTTTCGCCCAAGAAATTTACATTAAGTTAAATGGCATCCCGCGCACTAAGGCGGCGCGAAGCGAAGAGACGCGGTGACAGGCGACGACAAGATTCAAATATTTTTTGATTCTTGTGTTATATTTCAGTTTTTAGCAGTATTTGGTAGGAAGAGGTGCTAAAGTTAGTGGCAAATTTTGTTCCTTTGCAGTATCTAGCTGTGATACAGATTAAAAGCTCAAAAACTTTTCCTATGATATGCGGAAATATTTGAAAAATTCCTTTTTATCTTGTCTGATATCATTAAACAAATGATTAAATTCACCGAGTGTCTCTCTTTTGATTCATATCATGATTTTTTTTTTGTTTTTTCTCCTTCTTGCATAGTAGCAACTAAATTTGATACAAAGAGATTCTCTTCTGACGAACAAACTGCTCATCGTACCTCACTCTACAGAGTACTGCGTTCAATTCAAACAGGGCCGGAGAAAGCCAGCATTGGGCCCGAGGCAGAATATGCAGGTGGGCCCCTACCTCCTTCTCTTTTCTATTTATACCATTAGTTTTCGAATTTTGATTTTTGTTGAAGTTTTTTTCTTAATTTGATATGATTTGTTTGGGTATTTAACCTTCCACAATCTGACAATAAAAAAATGTTAATCCAAGGAAGTATGTACAAGTGTAGAAGGGCAAATTAATTAATTAGCCCGTTAAGTTATTGCGTTCATAAGAGTGTTGTCAGTAACGTATCCTACACTGAATTTGCCTGTCTGAAAAAAAGTTGAGAATGACCTTTTGGAAACTGTTTCAGTCTCCGTTATCAAAACTTGCTGAAAAAACCCTGGAAACTGTATTTGAATTCAAATACCTATTGAAATACAGATTACAGCGATTTTTTTAGCAAGTTTTTTTGAAGGAGACAGATACAGTCGCAGAAACGTAACCGTTTTTTGAAAAAGAGGACATTTGCCACCCCTGCCACCCCTCTCTGGGCCAGCATTCAAATGCTGAAGTGAATAATATTCGCGCCGTGCCGTTCGAAACGTGACGCGACACTTTGCCCCAGTGCGCGGACATCAGCTGAATCACACTTCGTCTCGCGCCGCTTCGGTTCGCGACGCTTCGGCTAAGTGCGTGTGAAGCTTAATTCAGTTCAGTTTTCATTTCATTTATTCCTTCGTCATCAGGCCCGATGTATTTTCAATTCTATTGGATGAGCTGGCTATGAACAGAAAACTTTTACGTTGTATACCTCTTATTTCTGTCACCACCTCTTTTTGTTTTCAACGATTTTCTTTGAATTTACTGGAGTTTTATCTCAACACTAAACCTCTATTTTTAAGGTTTTGAACTCCAGTACATTATCACTGCACCAAAGGTTCCAAACAGTACAGTGCAAGATTTCACTCCTTTTCTCCAATATTATTTTACTTCGATAACCGTTTTTGTTCCATATTTCGAAATAGACAGATATAAAAATAGTGGTTTGATATACCACAGTTTCCTTCATTATATATTTTTAATCAAGAGTTTTTGTAGACTTTCATTGATCCCGATTTTGAATATAGACATTTTCACGAATAATGCTCTTTCGTAACTTCATCAATCAATTTATAACTAACTGATGGTAATGAAAATTGCGCCATGATTCACCTAGGGATTTTCATTGATTGATTTATCTGTCACATTGTATTTCTGCTTTGAATCGAACACAAACAACATAAACTCGCTCCGATAGAGTAATCGTCTGAAATTTTACTCATGAATGTGAAATAAAGTTTGCAACAATCCGTCGGAATTAGGAAGTAACTGTTGTTAAATTCCAATTCAGTGGAAGTTTGTTTTATGGCGGAATTGATTGCGTTTTTTTTTGCTTCCTTTTGAATTGTCAGAAAATACTATAAAGCTTTTGATACTGGGTTATCATCGTGAGAAGATATAGGTGAAATCTAAAAGAGTTATTGGGAACTGTAGAGGTCAAATTTAATAATTTTCAATGAAAACCTGAGTATGGAGGAGAGAGCCAATGGATTTTTTAGCCGCATTCATTGAAGAATCTTGAGGATCTGAACCACTTCAATGCGTCAATGACGGAAATTTTTTCCATGAATCTATATCGAAAAAATTAACATTGAGATCACTTCAACCTGAAAGTTAAAATGGGTTCCTTTTATCTATAAGGCAATATTTATTCATTTAATTATTCATTTGTAATCTACAGTATATAAAGTACCAATGAGTGATCACAATTAATACAGTTATGCTCAACTATTCGTAAACTATAGTATCAGTACAAGTCCCAAATTTAACTAAACAAAGAACAAAAGCAAACCATTAAGTGAAGAAAAATTACAGATTCATATATTGCATTGATCGAATATAAATAAAGTATTTCTCTATATAAGTAATACATTCAATTCTTTTGTTTTTTTTATAACTGGATTGATCATATATCATTATATAATAGGAATACGATTCAATGAATTAAAATTGATATTAGGAAAGCGATTCAATTTTTCTTGTGAATTGCTGATATGTTGAATAAAATGAATCAGGTACTTTTATGAGGTTGGCGAGTGATGCCATTCAATGTAGGGGTGAATTTTTGTCCCAGATTTGTATGGGGTGTTGGTATGAAAAAGAGAGAGGTATTCCTTTTATTAAGATATGGTGTAGTTAAAACGTAGGGTCATGTAGCTCAGTGGTTGAGACTTTTACGTTCGAAACCATTGTCTGCTGGTCGACTAGGTTCGAATCCTAGCGAGTACAGATTTTTATCTGATGGCCCGAGAAAGTGCTAGGAATCGCACGTTAAAAGGTAAGACCTCGTTAATCCTTGGCTCGCACAAGTTTCGACTTTTGAGGGCTGCCGTTCGTAAGGGGACGACAGCTGGTTAACGGAAAAAACAATTTTAACAATTTTTTTTTTTAAAACATTAAGCCTACTCAATAGAAATGTTGCATCTATATGGTTATTGATGATTTTATAGGTGAATAATTTACAAATATATTTTCATCGGGTTTCTAATTTATTACATTTGAATTCGGACAAGTTCACATATGGAATATCACATATAAATATATATATATATATATATATATATATATATATATATATATATATATATATAATGTCAAAGTAATAAACACCAACTTTTTTGTAAGGCGACCAAATAAGAGAATATTTGAGAAATATTCCTATAATAATATTGGCAAGAACAAAATGTGAACATTTCGTGATATTGGTCCAATTATTCAAAAATAATGTTGGTGAAATATATTTGAAGCAATATTGGCCTCCAAACATTGACTGGCTGAAATTTTCCGGAATAAAAAAATGTATGCCAGACTTCAGTATACTTCTTACTAATAAAACTAATTTCATTACTGAAAGAAAAGTGAAGTGTATTCATATATTCTGAATTCTGTTCAGAATTACTAACCGAAAAATTGTTTGCTTACTGAAACATAGTAATTTTTCTAACAAGTATGCAAAGTGTTACTTTTCCGCACGCAAAAACAGTTAGATGACGCAAAGCGGAGTTCGAATAAAGGTTTGCGCGCGAAAAAGTTAAGAAATTATTATTTTTTTGTTTCAAGCTGAAATACAACTATCGAAATTACGATTAAATGGTAAAACTGTTTCACAAATTGCATATAATAATCTACAGTACTAAAATAGATATAATTTTCCCTACCAATGTGATTCTTGAGTAGTTTTTTCACCCACGGCACGGCGTACGGAAAAGTGTAACTTTGCGCACGGTCTCCTTGACTTTGATGTCAAACAATACAAGTCGACGGTCAATTCTTCGACTGGCAGAGTTGGGGAAATACAGGGTGTTTTCGAAATTGGAGAGATAAATGAAATGGGAAGTAGAAGATGACAAAACAAAATGACATGAAGGAATACTCTTTTGTAAAAAAAAAAAAATATTTTTGGAGATATTCAATTTTAAAAGATTTCAAGACTCTTTTTTTTTGGTAATCGCTGATAAGAGGTCTACAGCCTAAGCGAATACGCTGTGGCTTGGAGAATCAAACCAGTGCCTCCAAAAAAAAAAAATTTAATTTCATAAAATTTTTCGAAAATTTTTGACTGCTTCAAAAGCAAGAATTCTTTCCGTTTATTAACACGTTCCATATGACAAGCCATTTTCTTAATCGCCCCAGTTTCGGAAACACCCTGTATAACTCTGACAATTTTGGTTACCGCAACGTTTGGAACAATCATCAAGTTTCCAAACAATTCATTGAATCAATTTCAGACGAGAAGTTTTCCATTTTTCACTTTCAAAACAAATTATTCAGAGTAGGTGAGCAAGCAAAATTGAGATTGGGCTTGCTTTGGAAATTAAATTCACAGTTGACCTGACTCGCTCATTTATCATGTGATGTAGCTGTTGCTGAGTAATGAAAAGAGTTTGCAGTATCGTCTGTTTCGCGGATCGTTACACAACAACAATATTTCCCGCAAATTTAGTTTAATGCCTTTTGCTAGAGTATTTTCGGGTAGTTTGGTTCGTTTAGCCTATTTTCTATGGCTGTCTGGGCTGAGTGAAACATCGAATGAATATTTATAGTTGAGTATCTCTGCACTCGGAAAATGTTGAAAATTATTTCCTGATCAGAACTTCAGCTTCAACTATATCGGCCGAAACATCATAATGGATATAGACTAACGGGGATTCACATGTCGCAAACACCGGAAAATTTTCCAACAGTCTTTCAAAATAATGTACTGTGGAAAATAAGCACCTTTATAATGATAACGGAGAAAACTACTCTTTCATTTCTAGGAAAATGATCATAATTTCTCTTATCTTGTTCCCAAGAAAGATAAAATTCTGCTGTGTTCAAGAACACCGTGAGAGCCGGTTGAAAAGTAGGAGAGAACTAGTGTTTATAGTAAACGAATAAGAGGAAAGAATAGCAAAAATAAATCCGAAATAACTATATATCCCAATGAACTAAACAATCACTACTGCACTATTGCTGGTACCTACACTAACTAAAGACTTACCAAGAAATATTAATCCCATGGATCACTTTTTAAACCCTCCTATCCCACAATCATTTGTACTTTACGAGACTGATTTTAGAGAATTGAAAGAAGTAATAAAATCAAATAAAAATGAAAAACCCATGGGATAGATGAAATTTCTATAAAAATCTTTGAAAATCTCCAGGCTCCAGGCTCTTGTAGTACTGGCCAAATTGATAAACGCCTCATTTCACAGAGGAATCTTTCCTGGTTTCCTGAAAACATCTGTAGTTATACCTATGCATAAAGGGGGAAACCAGGATGAGCCAGCAAACTTCAGAACAATATCTCTAATACCCACACTAGCTAAAATCATAGAAAAGCTAGTTAAAAATAGAATAACAAAATACTCTGTTGCGGCAGTTTTTTGCGATTTCTCAAAAGCATTCGACTGCCTTGATCATGAGATACTGTTGGCTAAGCTTCACCACTATGGTTTCAGAGGTGTAGTTTCAAACTGGATGAAATCATATTTGACCGATCGTTACCAAATAGTGAAAACAACAACCTTGTCAAATTAAAGAAATCTGCATTGCACTGTTCACAATAAGCTTGTCAAAAGAGAAACAAGATGTCCTACAATACCAGGACCACGCTTATTGCCTTAATCCTATACAATAGGAATAATTGAGTCGAAAATCCATCAGAAAACAACAACTTTCCTGGCTAATACCACGACGAACGTTGAATTACATCTAATGAATTTCCGTGCAGAGCCCTATAAGGAGACATCCTTGTAGGGAAATGAAAAGTGATGCAGATTGAACAGAGAAAATCGTGGATAGTGCAAATATGAGATTTCCTTGACAGTTCAAAGGAAGAAAAAGGTATTCGTTGCTTCACGAGAATTTTTTATTCATTTTGAATACAAATCTAAGAAAATAAAAAGTTACTTCGATGGACTAGTTATTCGAAAGTCAAGTCAACATTAATAATAATAATATTGACCTCGATGAATATGTTATTTTATCCAACACATGACAGTTATGACTGTCATTATTAAAGTCATTTTAGACAAGTTAACTATCAAATAACACACTAGTTTATTATTTGATAGTTTACTTGTCTAAAATGACATTAATAATGGGTCATAACTGTCATGTGTTGGATTAAACATTGTATGCCACTCATGTGTTATGTTTGCTAAGTCACTTTAGAATTTATATAAATCTTTCTAGCGTGACTTATTTTCAACATAATACACTAGTACCATAAATAACTATTAATATTCACTTCAAATTTTCCATTTTGCGGGATAGTGTGAAGAGAAAGAGATTTCGACTCTGTCGAAATTATTCGTTTAATTTGTTTGAAACTCAACTCTCCGGCATTCTGTTCGAACTTTGTTCGAATAATGAATGAATAAAAATATGCCAAATGGATGTATTGTATGAAACTCGTGAGTGAAGTGTTTTTTTCACTCGTAGAAATGCCAAATGTCAAAATTTCGTACTCGTAAAAAAAAGTATCACTTTACTCACTTGATACATAAATTACTAATTTTTTCAAGACCAAACCTCAACAACTTGTGATCAATATAAACATAGCCGGTCAAAACTTAATCACCCTAAGTTTGTTCCTATGCAGGTGAATAAACTGAAAAAAATTTCAGTTCTGTGAACTTTTTACTTGGGATATTTTTAATTATTTTTTGATAATAACTACCGCACGCCCGCGCCCCCATAATTGGGTAACATTGAAAGGCATTTCCAAAGATATTTTCAATGATGTGTTATTTATGGTTGAGGGTTGCCATTGAAAATTTTGAAGTGGTATTTGAAGATGGATAAGAGGGTCAGTGTGCTCGTGCCTTGGCGGATTCATTACGATTTGTTAGAACTTGTAACTTCCACAGTTATATAGTGAGTTTCAAAAAGTTTGCAACATATGGAAAACATTTCAATATCCATTTTTCTGAAAATTTTATTATTCACAAAAATTGGTGCCTTGCGAAATTCACAAAGAGTGTATAGAAGAGAACAAAAAATAGGAATTTTGATCTATAGTAAACTACCCTTATTTTTTAACTTATCAATAAAGTTCATTTAGAAATTTATAATAATATATAATAATTAGATTCAGAATCACAGCTACCTATGCATCAATTTTTCAAAAAAAAATTTTATGGTTCTTGACTCATTGGAAAGTTATTCAGGCCTTATAGGCGGCTCCTCCATATTTCTATAATAATAAGCCAATAAATACTAAATTTGGACAAATTTATTATTTTTACTGAAATATCGACAATTTTTGAAAATGCTTCGAATTTTTACTAGTTTTTTGGTACAAATTTAATATTTCCGTTTTTGTTCATAATAACTATCAGTATGAGTTTATACCAGAAAATTATTGAATAAATAAATAAATAAATTATTATTAAATAGTTAAATAATACAAATCTGAGAATTCACGATCACGTTTATCATGAAAACGAGGAAAAAATTATTTTGCTGCGTAGGTGGCTGTGATTTCAAATCTGAATATTATTTTCAATTATAAATAACTTTTCTCCATAAACTTAAAGGGTAGTTTACTCTTGATCAACATTCCTATTTTTTGTGCTCTCCTGTACACGGTTTGGAAATAGAATTCTTATAACTCGAATACAAGTTTTTTGCAATGCACCAATTTTCATGAAAAATTGAATTTTCTGAGAAATGGATAATAAAAAAGTTTTTCATGTGATACAAACGTTTTGCAACTCACTGTATAACTGATGCATATTCAACGAAAAATGTATCAAGATATTTAATGCGAGTTTATTATCCCCCCTGTTTCATCTGAATTCATCGCATCCTTGTGTTTCTCCGACCTTGCCCTTCTGAATATAATATCCTTCCAATTAATGAATTGAACTGGTGGAACTATAATGTTAATTTAACCATTTCTAGGGGATTCGAGTCGGCAGGGGTTATACTGGAGTCTTCATGCCCCAATTACATTTTAATGCCAACCACCAGCGCCTGAATTGAGGAACTTTTGTGTTAGAAAATTGATTCCAAGTTTACTCCCTGGAAAGTTATTTTAGAACAGAGGTAGCAAACAGTTTCCTTTCTGTTTTCGAATGCACAGAATGACAGCTTGCTACCTTGTCAATTATACATTTATTGATATCGTTTGATTGATAAAATATATTCGCAAGACGATTATCGGATGGTAATATGAAGATGTTCAAAATTCAACTCACCAATTCCCTAGGGTTTGAAAAAACAATGAATAAGTCGAGTTAAGATAACAAATAATTTCGAGCAAGGCAAATATCTGACAAAAAACAACTTCTTCCTTGGCTAATAATATGACGGACATGACTACATCTGACAGATATTAGTATAACGTTCTTCAAGAAGGACACTATTAATTTGCAAGTACCTCTACAAATCAAACAGAAGATAATGTATATCACATACTTCATTTTTTATGTGAGATGTGTATGAGCGATTATTTTAAACATTTACTGAAGAGAATGCCGGTTTTATGGGTAAGTTGAAAATGAGGCAGGAGTAAAACAAAGTTTTTTTTTAGGCATGTATAAGTGGGACCTGTCACACTACTCTAAAATCGTTGCATATAGTCCAAAGAGGGTACTGATTCCTGCTTCAGTATAATTATTTCATATCAACTAAAATATCCATCCAAATAACCCCCCAAATTGTTTTGCGGGCTTGTAGTCTAATAGTTATAGTAGTACGTGTTCATTAATCGGTATATTTAATGAAATATCGAGACAAAATATTACGATTTTGCTAACTTTATGAATTCTCTGAGCTTGACGGTATAGCCCGTGAAGTACTCATCTGATTGAAAACTATTTTTCACATATATTGCAGAAAAATTTTATATTTCATTAATGTTATTTTGGATGCAGACGCCAGTGCCGGTCGTTCAAGATAGCAAATTCGGCAAAAGTATCAAATTACAGTTCACCGAACATAACTGAAACCGTGAAAATATGCACGTCTATAATGCGCATTAGTCGTACAACGGACTATTATATTCCGTAATATATCCAGTGAAAATACACTCAACATGAACGTTCGCGCAAAAAGTGGAGATTTTCCAGTTTCAGCTATGTTTGCCGAACTGTGTAGAACTCTTTCACAAATTGACCTACCTTCTACCTGGCCTATTACTATATGACACTGGGTATATGTAAATACATTTTGAATGAACAAATAGTTATACATAGCCTCAGGAATTATTTAGTGAATAACATCAATGGGCATTTTTTGTGAGATGTGTTTTCGGATCACGGGTGGAAGTAAATGTTATCCCTCGAGAACGAATATTCTCGAGAGGAACGACGGATCCACTCTGGAAGACATAAAAAAGAATAATGGCTGACGTCGGCACACACTCTCCCGTTCGGAGACTACTTTTAATGCTTCGGGTAGGGAAATTTCATAAAATAATCGATAATGAAACGGTTGCATCATCCTCGAGTTTGGCAAGCATCATTCTCAAGTTTGGTAAGCTATGTCGACTGAAACTTCCGAGGAAATTGAGTCGAGTTAAATGATTTGCATAGAAAATATTATTTTTGCATTCAAATATAATTGGGTATAAAACAAAGAATATTTTGAACAGGATATAAATATAAAATTAGGTACCAAGTGATCCTTTTAGTAATAAGTACAAAGTACATCAACAATGTACCAAGGATTGTAAGAATTTTGCCGAATACAAATATGAAACGTGCATGGGCGTGAAGAAGGCGACTCACCGAAACAAAACTCTGATGTGAAAACTTCGCATAATTTATCCATTTCCGAATCACCAAGTAATAACCACATAAAAAAGTATTTTGCAACTCTTTCATTATTATCATTTTTCTACATTCCTGCAAAAACCAAAACTGTATTGAACTATATTTAGTGGAAAAAAAAGTTTTTTATTGCACTGGTGCAATAAAGTTTTTATTACACTCATCTGTCATTCTACTTCAACGTGCTGTCAACATGACAAACATACACATTCAAACCCACTACCTATTTAGCAGATATTCTGTGAGATTGGCAATACGTTTTAAACAGTTACACATTTTATATTATTTTGTATCAATGTTAGCAGCCGGATTTAAACAGACAATGGGTCTAATGAATAAACCTTAAGCAAATGATTTTACTTAGATTTCTTGAAACAGACCTATCTATTTTATTAACTAATGAGAGAGACAAACCTATAGTAAAAGCTTTTGCTAGTTTTTATTCATAACACCCAATGTCTTTCCGAGAATCCCGAGAATCCCGAGAATAACTCCATAATCAAAACTGATCCGTTCTAAACCGTCTACGTGCATAGAGCAAACCGTCTATGACCACACCTAGTGATAACATACGCGCTCACGGCTACTAATGATTTTTATATTCATGATGCAACTGTGTTTATAGAAACGTCAGTCAAAAATTAATTCTAACATTTACAAAATTAAAAGTTTTAAAATGAGTATTATTGATAGAAAAATGAATGATAGTGATCACTTTCAATGCAAATTGATAGTAATAATTGATTATTTAAGTTGTGCTTTTCATTTTCCTACACCTAGTGCCTTAAGAAATAATTTTTTGCTTTTCGCATGAACGTAGAAAAAATATTGTATGCAACTCGTGCGAAAATTGTTTATTGCACTCGACGTGATATTGTCCGACGAGGCCGTCAGGCCGAGTTTTTTTTTTTTATTTTTGTATTTTTGAAAATGATGATATTTAGGACTAACTAAATGATCTATGTAACTATTCTGTCTTATTAGTCATTTTGTAGCATTATTATGAAAACTTGTTCATTAAAAACCTTGTTTTTTTATAAATAAGATGGACAAAAACACTCGTAGGAAAAATATTGTACCTAACTTTTACGGAAAATGTCTTTTCCGCCCTTTTCGGCTTGCCCGAACTCCGCTCCGCGTCGTTCGTGCAACTGCCGTCGCGTGCGGAAAAGTACTACTTTCCGCACTTGTTAGGTAAATAACTCTAGTACACTATGTAGAGAGAATTGTTTGAAGGAAACAAATAATAGGTATTTGCGAGAATTAATTATTGTATTTTTCATTTGAGAAAAACCAATATTAAATAGTCGAAAAGCTAATATTTTGTGGTCAATTTTTTTTTTCGACCATATAATATCTGTTTTTCTCGAATGAAAGAATACAATGATTGAGATTATGAGAGGAACAAATGATATTGTGTCCTAGTAAACTTGGCTTGGCCGATTTTCACGAACGAAGCCGTGTTTGATAGAGAATCGGAAGGTCTTCAAAACTAGGTGCCACGTGACGCCCCTTTACATTTGAAAAGAAAAGTTGATGGTGTCCTCTTGGCACTAGGCCACGTGACCACAATAATTTTCATGCCAAAAGTAGTAGCTTTTAGCTTTTTACCTAAATTTTACTCTACCCCGATAACTTGTTCCGTTCAAAAGTTTACTTTCTTACTGTATAAAAAACAATATGTTTAAAATTAATCAATGATTCAAGCGACTGCATGTTAGCTAATTTATCAGGAATACCTAATTATTTCATAAACAACTGAGGACAACTTAATATTCAAAAGCACCATATCGAATAGAAACAAAATTCAACCTACAAGTAACATTTGATTCAGTTTACTTTATATTATCGATCGACGAGATCGAATGAATTTGCTAATGTCTGTATGACACGGAATTGTCGACATTTCGTTATTTTCAAAAAATTCATTTCGAAACGGAAAAGGAATCCAAAAATTTATAAAATTAGTAGCGATATAGTGACTGGTGTTGATACGAAATATTTGACACCGCCTGGTATTATATTATAATCATCGACATCAGTTTTTAAGTGAGTATGAGATTGGCTGGTTGTGATAATACACGATTGTCATGAAAGATTCGGAAGGCGAATGTGGTAGTCCCCATCCTGAAACCTGGTAATCATTTCGAAAATAATAGTCCCATTTCGCTGCTGGGTGTTGTGAAAAAGATAGTGGAAAAAATTATCTTGAGACGGTTGTTGAGCCTTGAAGGAAGACTCAAAATGATCACCGATGAGCACTTCCGCTTCCCAGTGGGTCACCACATAGTCATGATTCTGCTGGATTTGAAGATAGCCTTCGATACCATCTGGGTCGAGAGTCTCATTGCCAAATTGCTAAGAGCAGGCATGCAGTCATAAATTATTAGGCACCTCCACCTAGTTTTGTTCTCTCGCAATCATATCTCGGAAACTTTTCATCATACAATACTCTTACAGTCAACTCGTAGGGATAAATATAGAGATATGTCATTTGATGAGTAAATATGTAGGAATGTAAATCATTGACATAAAGTATAATTTTTTTAACATAAAATTTGGTTATCCCAAAGTAATGCAATATAATAATAACTTTACAAAATTTAAAGAGAAATTGCTGAGCTCAATAATAATGTTATTAAACACTGAACTGAAGATTCATTTGTAATTTTTCAAAATATCATCAGTTTTTTCCAAAATTACATAGGTAACAACAATTGGATTTGTTAACATTGAATATAATTTATTCAATTCTATATAACAAACTGTTTTCTCAGTGTGTTACATCTACTATTTCTGAATTATCAGAGTACCATTTCAAGTGTCTTCATGTGAAGTGAGACAAATTGTGTTTTTTCAGAACTGAAAATATTTCAGACAATATTTGCATTGGTTTGAAATATGATGTCTGAATTCCGAATTTGTTGAAATTTGAGCGTATAATGTCATCTAATATGATTTTTCGCAGAAATCGATATTTCCACAGACTCTGCACGGGAGGTGTATGTGACTCAGATCAACCCCAGACAGAATTCAGACTCTCTGCTGCTAGTACTCCTATATACTGATCCTGAAATTTGCAGAGTTGTACTTAATAATCACGGAAAATACGGGGGTGTTTTCATGAGAACAAATTCGGTTTTCCCAGAACAGCAAAAATATTTATTCGTTCTAAATTCGATATTTCGATTCCATATCCACATGTTGTTTTTCGCAAAAATAAGTATTTTACTTGACCGAAGAGCCCATTCATGAACTTTATTGCATCATGCTATCTGTCCCATCCATGAATCATTGAATCATTCATATACCATCAACAGTTAACTCAATTTTCATTTCTCGATACAAAGTAACAACGTTAACCTGATAAATGGTTTGATCATTGAATGATTCCATGGAATGAAACTCCTTTTTTCAGTCCTGAAGGTCAATTGCAACATCATAACAAACCAATCAACCTCAACTTGCAAGTAATATCAGTTCAATGAAATGAAAGCAATGTAGTGTCATGGGTGAAGAAGCTCGATATATCCAACTCAGATATATTCATTACACGCTACATCGAACAAGTGTGATTTGGTATCATTTTCTGATACGCAATTCACCCAACCATTTTGCAGTTCCATAGATGATAAAAATTCACAACATTCCTCTCGAATTCGGTCGCTGGTAGAGGAAAGTCAATATACTAATAGAACAGGATTTGTTTCCTGAGAAAATGGAGAATTTTCACATATTCCTTTTTCGTCGGATTATCTCCATTCTTGAAGTGGAGATTGATTGACCAAATATTAATTAATAATTTGATTGGTAAAGTAATGAGCTGGATGAACAGATATTCTTTACGTTTAGCCAATCTTAACAATACAGTTCCAAGCTGGTGAACAGTTATTGGAAGATGTACCGCTCATATTTCAGAAAGTTACATGCAGGTAATGAAAAATTCTTAAATTGTTTGATTGGTAATCATAAGGAGCTGAATGAACAGATATTCTTTACAATTAATCAACCTCAATAATACATTTCCAAGCTGATGAACAGTTATTAGAAAGTGTATCACTCACCATTTAAGAATCAACTGAAAAGAAATAAAAATGTCTGAGTAAATGTGCACTTGAGGATAAACAATTGTAATAAAGCTCTGTATAAAATTATCAAAATATGCCCTGAATGAACAAAAACTTTATCTCATGCTCTGTAGTTTGTGAAGACATAAATAATAATAATAAAAAAATTAACTATTTAAGAAGTAAGTAAATAAATTAATTGATTCAAGATTAAATTAAGATAGAGAATAAACTACTTTGAATCTTTTTAGGAAAGTTAAATGGAATTCTCTCATCGTTCGAAAATGATGGTGGCTGGATGAATAAAACAGCTTTCAAATTATTCATTTTGAATAAAGGAAAAGAGACCGGCAAGCCTCCACCACGTGTCGCAACTCAATACTCGCTTGGCTTTATACGAGTGGGTTTGTTAAGCTGTATTCACCCAACCCACATTCATACAAATAATGAAAGAACTCATTTTGTAAAATTATAAATATTTATTGAAATAAACAACACAAGAAAGGCACAAGGTTGCCTAAAGCAGGAGAATTATTAAATTGACATTTTTGAATGATTGAGACAAATAAAAATATGAAAATAAATGTAACCAAACTTACAATAAACTGCTAACCAGCAGGGCCACAGATGGGGAGATGTACTGCATTTTTTATACTACTTCTCTGATAACTGATAATTTAAAGAGTGATCTATCATATATCAATACTAATGCTAATCTGAATTGTGAATGCCATGGATCCTGACCTTTACCAATATTTATATAGAATATTATGCTTGGGTTGCATTTCTGTTCGGTCACCGTACCGAGACAAAATGCATATTGCATATTTCCTTGCAGGTTTGTAAATTATGAGCTGATTTATATTTCCATATCCTGTAATTGTATCGATTTACATGTCTATAAACTTGAATTATTAAATTATGGAATTGTGAATACTGAGTGTTTTAATTCTTGAATATTGTTCATGGATCTTCAAACTAGGCATTTGCCTAAATGGAATTTAATTATTTCAAGATGTTTTTATGTATTTGACACTATATTTAGAAGTGAGCTTACACTCGTTTAAATATTAACAAAGTACGTCAAAACAGCAGAGCTCTTGATGGGCTGTCATACGAAAAGGTTTCTTTGAAACTCCCGTTAACTATACTTGGGCACAGAACTGAACAATATTATGGTTAACTAAACGTTAAGATTGTGTATAAGTATCTGTTTTTCATGCGAACATTTGCAGCTCAATAAAAATGGCGAGATTGTGTAGGATAACTTTTCGATGAATAATATAATAATTGAAGATTGAACACCGTTAACAATCCACTTGGTCAATTTTGGTACCCTCTATATTCCGAAGCGTGTTTTTGATGCCTCCAAATCGAACCTCATATGATGGTCCGGCATTGGCTGATTTGAATAATATGAAGCGAAAAATGTTTCCAACATAATTTTAGGTGAATGCTTATATTTTCATGAATAGAAATGAAGAAACAGCATCCACTATAAATATAAAGTTTCCATTTTTTTTTTATGGATTAATTACGAAAATTAAAGTAAAATGAAACAAAAATGTGAAGGAATCATTAAATTACCTTCGGAAATGGAACTTTCAAGTTGCCCTTGAAAGAATAATTTTACTTTGTGTGTGACGTCATGCGACATAAACGATAGCCCTGGCGGGGAGAACTATTGTGGTGTAGCAATCTCGGATAAGTCACATCACGTCGAAGGCGAAGGCGAGCAGAGACCAAAGAGGATCCATGCTAAAATAAGATTTTAAAAATGTTTGCGGATTTCTTTTTTTTGAAAAAACCCCCGAAATAAAAAAAGGCACAGAGGAAAACGTGTCAGACTAAGTCCAACGAAGCCTTACCGAAAGTTTGGAGAGAGCATCTATAAATTGTGGTCATGAAATCGACCATTTTGACGCGTCAGACTGGAAAAACGCCCCGGCGTGATCTGTGTCAGACACTACGAAAAATTCGTTTTATAGCTTTCAGTGAATGGATCCTGAGAAAATCAGCTGGTTATTATTAAATTTTCCATGGTCGTTCGACATGTTCGAGGGGGCGGACACCCCCAACGGTGGCGGACTAGGCCCAATGAAGCCACAGAGAAAGTTTGGAGAGAGTATCTATCAGTAAAAGTTTTGGCGATGGGCACTCTAATTATTTTGTTATCTACCTCACGACTATTTCAGTTCAAGTGAACAGATATGGTTCATGAAGTTAGATAGTAACGAGAAAGAGTTGTCTATCCAGAACGAAAATTTAAAGAGTTATTTCGATTTCGAGAAGTGGTTAGCAAATTCCTTTTTGAATAATGGTACTGATACAAGAGGTACAGCGTTGAGTTTTAAGGAAACAATGTTGATATATTTTTGCAACTACCCACTGGAATTATATATATTTAAAATACAAACATATGAAATAGTAGTGTTCACTATTTTTCATACGACAACCTATTTCATTTAACAATATGTAAATATCAGATCCTGTATACCGGGTGGCTACGGAAGTATTGCCTACGGAATATCTCAGTTATTGTATGAAGTAGGTTTGTGAAATTTGAAGCGTCGATATAATGACATAAAAGCTAGAATTTGAGTATATGGACATGTCGAAGTTAACTTCCGGTCTGACCGGAAGAAACATCAACTTTCTTATTTTAAATGGAAACCCTATTTTTTTTTCTTTTCTCTTTATTCAGCATTCAATTCCCTTTCTAATGACATATCACAAGTTGGTATCTAACCAGAAACTAGATCAGAAAAAAATTATTATTGAAATTCACCGAGTAGGCCGTGGAAGCAAAATGAAAGCCAAAAATTGAAAAGTTGGCTATGGAAACCATACGTCACTTCATAACAGTTGCTACTACTGTGATATTTTATTTTCATTCGTCGGCGTTATAAAAAGCTGCCAAAAAAAAATATTGGAAAAATTGGGAAAAAAACAATACTCTGTAGGTCCATAACTTAAATAGGAACATACAACTTTTTCTTGCCTGTACTATTCAGCATAACCATTCCTTTCTAATGATAAAATAGAAAATAATTTTTTGAAATGAAATACCAAAAAATCCAATTATTATTCTTCAAATAACGAAAAAACAGATTTATCGAAAAAAAAAAAAATTTCAAATTGATAGGATTAAAGATAAAATAAAATACTGGATCAAGAGATATTTTCGGAAATAGATAAACCAGACCAACAGTAGTAAAAAATATTTGTCAGGGAAAACCACAAACTTTCTGTTTTCTTCAATGAAGAGTTACAACTGGTAATTACCGTTAGGAATGCAGATACCGAAGAACTCACAAAATCAAGAAGTTTTCCGTAAAAGTGCCGGTCTAATAACTCATTACATATCAAGTACCTGCACATACTGGCGAATCGTGGTTTCGTCAGATTAAGCGAATTAATTAAAAATTCGCATCGAAAATTGCCTCCGTATTCCTCAGAACGCTTCATTACGGTTTCGAGAGCGATCATAAACTTGATCTCTTGTACAATTTTGAACTGAATATGTCTGCAGTGGCACGGTCCCGGCTTATCTCTAATCTCCTTTCTCGTATATCGGAGAAGTTTATAAGAGCTTTCTCATCGGATCTGACTCACTATGAATGCCACTCGAACATCGGAAATGGTACCTTCATATTTTCTATACACGTCAAATCAGCTATCATTTCGGATGAGTTCACTTCATTTTTCCAGACTGCGATGATTGCTGAATTTATCGAGTTTTGTCGAACAAGGGGATTCAGAAAAGGATGTTAGTCTAGGAGCAAATGGACATATCTGACCAATGGTAAATCATTTAATTTATCAGTTATTGCTTCTGACTAAATAAGTCATACAATCTTGAAATTGATTAGAAAGTTAATAAGGAAAAAGAGTTCATCGTATGGAATTATATTAGTAGGTTATTATTTCAATCCGTATGAGTAACATAGTGAAAAGCTTTTTCCTAGTGCTTGTGACTTTTTCCAATTAATTTAGAAGAATATAATCGGGTAGAAATATTTAACGTTCTTTTTTGGAGCTTTGGGAGAAGACCAGAGGGAAAAGAATATACATCAGAATTTCTAGCGAAGACGCCAATTAGGACATAGCTGTTTTTTTAATTCACACATTTTTCGTAAAAATCCCCGATGAAGGCTATAACTGATAATTTTGCAAAATATATTTGTTTTTAGTTATCTTAGATTAACTATTATCTTTCACCCATTTAGACGGATTTCATGCATTTGAAAACGAAACAGTTTGAGATGAAAATTAATAACTGACTGTTAATTAATAGTTATTTAACGAAATAGTATTAATAAGGGCGATTAACAATCGAGATTATTGAATGCGGAGCGAGTGCGTTAATGTTCGAGATTGGTAATCGCCATTTTAATTCACGAGTTTTTTTGTTAAGGCATTTTTCCGTAGACCATACTTTTCAAAAATAAATTTATCTTACTTTAAAATTTTAATTATTCAACGATAAACAACAATCACTTTTTCCTATTTATATTAACTCTATTCAAAGTTAGTTTGGCTTTCCTCAGTGGTAGTTTTATCATTTCAAATATTATTATTCAAAATTGTACAATTACTGAAACTAAAGGAAGGAATAGATGATTCGATTAATCGAAAATCATTCACTAATACAGGTCATTACTCAACGATTTTGAGTGCATTAAAATACATCATAAATGAACGATCGATGGAACTAATTATTTTTATAGTTTGCGAAATGCTGCTTTGGTGATCAAGAACAGATTTTTTCTAACGAGGCACATCCGAGAAAAAAAAATTGAGATCACCAAAGTATTTCGCGCACGCGAGATGCAAACAATTTTTTTTCTACAAACGTCAAAAAAATAGGTAGTAAGTATGAAATTTTGTCACAAGTGTTAAAAAACCTTACTTAATTATTGTTGAATATTCAGAAATGAATAATTTCTTGAGTTTTTGCTTGATTGAGGATCATAAATTGAAAAATAAAGGATTTTTTGAATTTTTACTCGATTGAGGACCATATAGGTTATAATAAATTCCATATAATTTACATGCAGTGTGCGAAATCGGTATTTCGCACATCACTTCGCGCACGGTGTCATATGGTAACGAAGGAAAATGGAATAAAGTGTTACCTCGCATATTGTTGTCAATGCGCGTACCTAATTTTTTGACGTTTGTAGAAAAATTTATTTCATTCAATAACAATTGCGATTATTTCTCTCCAGGCCGCCCTCAATCACAATATTTTTATTATTGTCCAGGACTTTTTTCTGCATTTTTTTTACTTCTAAACCATACAAGTTTATATCCAATATATTCGACCAACCGCAAACTAAATCGAGACGATTTAATTTACAGTATTTTTTCGTTGAATAAATTCATGGATTTGTACAGAAATTATTGTACAGTTTGGCAAATTTAGCTGCAAAGAAAAAAATGCACGACCATGATGGACATTAGTCGTACGACGGACTATACAGTGATAAGGCACTCATCACGAACTTGTTCGCGCATGAAATGGAAATTTCATACTTGCAGTTATGTTTGCCAAACTGTATGTGAAAACTGACGAAAGCAACTGTTGACTAAATCGACGTAACTTGGCCTATCGTAACTCAGTTGTATAAAAAATAATCCCACAATACAAATACAAAATTGAGTTGTATGTACATAGAAGAAACACTATGACTGAAAACAATATTCCACAAAAATGTTGCTGAAGCTACTTGCCAAAAAATGCAGTTTTAAAATGCAGTCGTATACAAATCCTCCAATTTTTTTTTCTGACCCGACTAGCCACTTTGTTGTCATTTGAAAATAAAATAGTAGGAATAAATTGAAAATTGAATTTTACACATCAGATGCATTTTAACCGAAAACCGTAAAGTTGTATTTTTCCCAATACCTACTTTATGACTAAAATTAATAATCGAACGTATCCATAGCCCTCTAGATTAAAAATTTAATATCAAAATAAAAAAAAAATAAAAAAGTAACAAGTGATACATGGTTGTATTCAGAGTGTCATATGGAGACAAAAAAGGTGAAAATATACCTGGTGCCTAATTTAAAAATCAAAAGTTTATATCACTTTCGGTGAGACCAAAAGTTGCACGAATCTGAGTCGCTTGTCAAAAAGTGCAGTTTTATGTCTCATATATATCCTTCATTTCATTTCAATATCTGCAAAACTAAAGAAGTGGCCAGCCACTTTCCGTGGACACCCGGTATATATACCTAACACGTATAAAAGTTTCGATATCATATTAAATGTCATTCCTTCTAGGCATTTCGATCCATGATATCTTCATAGGAAGGATCAATTTATTTTGCTATTTACTTGACAAAGCCACACTTCCTGCTTCATGGAACTAGGTTTCCAATTAGAGAATGGCCTCGTTTTTAAATACTTATTGCTTGTTTTCCCGAGCTATTTGTCAACACTCACCTATTTTTGTATTTATTCAGAAATGTATGACACCATTCCAGTAAGGAATATGGGACAGCTTTGTTTGGAAACAGGAAGGGAAGCTTTTGTGTTCTTTTGTGGCAATAAAAACCTCATATTGTAAGTCGGAAATAGCGCCCTCACAGTTGATCGCAAAAGGGCTTTGGTAGAGGGTGGTGATATTTTCTTTTCAGCATTCTGTATGGGAAGTTTGGGAAAGGATAACATTCAAGACTATATTTGGTGAGTGTTCCGAATTGATTCCTGAATACAGAGTAGTTATACGCGAATTTGATAGGAACCCTTCTCGAGATGAAATTATCAGTACGGTATTTATTCAATAAAATTAAACTTAAATTCACAATGCTATATTTTCCAGTGTTTCTCTCATATACTGAGGGCGAGTTGTACAAGACAAGTTCAACAACAGCTCAAGTGATCCGAAATCAGTTGCTAAGGACCTAGAAATTTCATTGGCTAATCACTAGCAACTGAAATCGGTTCTCTTGAACTGTTGTTGGTCTTGTCGTATACAACTCGCCCTAAGAGATTTTTGATGAGTTTCTCTATTTTGGAATGGCATCACACGTTAAAAAGTAACGGCTGGGTCTTCCCTAGCTAGCACAAGTCTCTTAAAGACTTCAGAGGGTTGCTCGTAATGGTGCAGTCTGTTGATGGAAATAAGAATGACAAGAATAAAAAAAAAATTGTTTTTTCCGTTAACCAGCTGTCGTCCCCTTACGAACGGCAGCCCTCAAAAGTCGAAACTTGTGCGAGCCAAGGATTAACGAGGTCTTACCTTTTAACGTGCGATTCCTAGCACTTTTTCGGGCCATCAGATAAAAATCTGAAGTCGCTGAGGATTCGAACCTAGCCGACCAGCAGTCAATGGTTTTGAACGCTTCAGTCTCAACCACTGAGCTACTTGACCCTTAAACACCGATGGACTTCAAAATTATGTAAGAAAATATGGATTCACAATAAATAAATTGAGTAGCAAAATTTTAATTTGTTTTTTCTACAAACGTCAAAATTATCTGGTAGTAACCACGTACAGAGATTCAAGGTATACTTGATAGTAAACAGACAATATCAGTGGAGAGTCGTTTTGTGAAAAACCTAGCTTACTAAAAATATTATTAATTATTTATTCGTACTGTTCACATCTGAGTGACATCATCTCGTGTCAATTATCTAAATATACTGTTCACATCTGAGCAAATAGGTATTTCATTTACTTTTATATTTGTTGTTATAAATACTAGTTTTCTTGCTTAGCTGGTTACAGAAGGAAGTTATAGTATCTTTATTTTCTCATATTTCTTATCTGTTAGGTTATTTGTACTTTTCCCATTAAAATAAAAAATGCTGGCATTCAGCCATTGCAAACAAAAAAAAATCAAATTTTTGAACCTACACCGTTCACTAATGACCAGCCTGGATAGTAAAAGTAGCGCAGGCTACATTACACATTTTCTGTAGCAATTTGATAGGTAATATCTGGATTTTTATCGAAATTGAATGTACTCAGAGGAGTATCAATATTATGTACTCATCTCTCCATAATAAGCTGGTAATTGATATGGGTGGGGTTGAGCTATCAAGAATTGAGATATCTGTAGGTGATGTATTGTGTAAATGAAAACGAATGAAAATAATCATTCAATGATGAATATTTTTAATAATATAACTGAATTTCTATATAAGAAACCATTTCGATGACAATATGATTCAAATATTAGTTAGGATGACGACAACATATCAAACTAACCTGATTTTTTGATTTAAAGGAAATTCATGTTCACTGGGGATAGAATGAAACACTTTTGTTCATTTTCCACTGAATGTTTTATAATTTGTTGACAAGTTTCGATTTTAACATCATCTTTATAACATAACTGAACATTCTTCATTAATACATGTGATTATATACGTAAATCCTCAGTTACATATTTATTTGGCTTCTCATTACTCTAATAATCTAACTCGTTACAAGAGTCGTATGCTGACATCTATTACAGGTTCACGAGCATGCTATCATACAGAGAGGTAATTTTGCGAAGAAATAAGAAAAGTTTTGATTTTAGTTCGACAATATGAATAGGAAATTCATAAAATCTTTTGTGGAATCATCTGCGACTGAAAGACAAACTTTAGTCGCTATTTTCCATCGTTCAAGGTAACCTCTTGGGAGGTATTCATGTTGAAAAGGGGAACATTCTCCATGCAAATTGAAAAATGAAAAATGTGACTTATTTGTAATATCTAACAGAAAACAACTACTTCCCCGGCACAAGCCACGCTGGACATTGAACTACATCTGAGATATTGTTAAAAGACTCTAACTGAAAAGGAAAAAAAATCTGAAAGTTAAAATTTGCATTTTCATTCAGATAGCTGACTTTTTTAATTCTTTCTAGTTTTCCTTGAAAAAATCATTAAATAAATTAGATAAGGAGAATGTTATTAAAAAAAATATCACTCACAGAAATCGTTCATTTCATTGAAGCAAGGTTCGCTTCTCTCGCATTTAATCCCCAATACATTTTGGTCGACAAAAAGTTTGATGTGCTGTACTGCTACATTTCATGCCACAGAATTTGTGTAGAAGCCGAACATGTATTTGAACAAATATCCGGAGAGAATATAACCTGGCAAGTCTATTTTTGCTATTCTGACAAAAACCATAATAATATACTGAAGAAAAAGAACATCTTCAACTAGAAAAGTTGAAGACCTGTCTGTAGCTAAATCATGTCAAGCAAAATTAATTCATGTTATATAAATTTCGAATTTTCGAAAGGTACAGACAAGGTGATGTCGAACGGCGTAGAAAATGTTTGCCAGTGGTATACAAGAATTCGTGATGACGATGCAAATTTTTATTTTGGGGTGTTTTGGTTGGATGAAATAACCGCATTTTCACCAGGCGCAAGACACACTATTGATTACAACGAAGAGATCATCCAGATGCCAATATCGATTCGGATCTAATGTTTGGTGTGCAATTTTTGGTACGAAAGTTATAGGTTCACTCATCTACCAGACATATCAAACTGCTCAACGCTATCTTCATCTCTTACAACAAGATCTGGAAGATGCATTGGGAAATTTTCCGTTGGGCGCTATGCTTATTAATTGCTGGTTGGAACAAGATGGTGCACTAGCTCCTAATTCTACAGCTTGTCGCCAATATCTGTCTGAGCGATTTCCCAAAAAAAATGAATTCGCTCTCATTGTGATACAGCTTGGCCAGCAAGGTTAGGTTAGGTTAGGTTAGGTTAGGTTAGGTTAGGTTAGGTTAGGTTAGGTTAGGTTAGGTTACCAGAACAACACCTTCAGGCTTCTCTTATTTATAATTCTTCACTCAGTTCGATCAGCATTTAGTATAAGTACCCCTGAAATGTTAAATCGTGTTTAAGATTCCACAGTTAGACGAGAATCTTTCTTATACCTACAAACTGGGGGTAATCCGTAGCGACTTTTGCTATAGAACTTACTTTTTTTTTACTATTTACATGGTTCAATAATAATTCTTGCATTTTTGTTCCTTATTACTCGAGTTTCTGTTATTTGAATATTAGATTATGTTGAAAAACTATCAATTAGCATTTTTTCTGAATGAAAACTTGAGAGAACATTTTGTGCTGTACGTCATTGCATATGCAATAAAAAATACTGTCACAACAAGGTGTATCACTTATCGGTCCATATAAGGAAACAAAGTCGATGATGGTTTCTTCGTAGCGAAACGTTGTACTGAAATTCTCCATTCTTAGTGAAAATTGAAGATGCTCTTATGTCAGAGACACTTTTTAGTATTAGAATCAAGAAAAAGTGTTATGATTTGGCATTTAGGGTAGAATTCGACACCCTTCAGCTTAGAGATGTGTAAAAACGGAAATTACCCGAAAGTCCAAAAAGTGAGTGTATCGAAAATGAAAACTTCATGAGACTTGCATGAGATATTCAATACAAAGGCAATTATACTGTTTCTGATAGACTCATTTACTAGTCTTTATTACTTTAAATGAAAATTGAATTTTGTATGAAGTGTATCTATTTCTCAATTGTACAAAGCGCAGGTCACAATAATAATAAAAATAATAATAATAACAAAAATTGATGAAGACATTTTTTATGTAAAATTTTTGAAAAACTTCTCATGAATTTAAAATCTTCAAAATTTCTAACGCATTCGTCCGATTTCAAGCCAAAAATTTTACAATGTGAAATCATAAAGTCTCCACAAAATGTAATATTTCCCGTTACCTGACTTGAAGCACTGAAGATGATGCAAGTCCAGAGAGCTTTGCATTATTTAGAAATATATACACTTCATACAAAATACCCTCTTCATTCATTTTACTCAAGTGTATTCAGCTTCCCACGTTAATTAAATCTATTATTCCATTCCACCCGTATTCTCCAAAATCTGAATAATGTTAACGGTGTAGAAATCGGGATGAAAAATGAAGAGAAAATAAATTGATCTAAACTACGGCCAGATTCGCTCACCACACATCCTCATTTGAAATTATTCTGGGAAAACAACATTTCCTCATCCGCAGTGATTCCAACGCTCGAATATTCCCAGTACGTTTCATTTGATGTAGGCAGCAAATCTACGATTCGACCGTTCATGCTTCTGGAAATCTCGTATGAACAAATTGGACTGTTGCTCTGCGCTGCTAGTTGATTCCCAAATCCGTAACGAACTGCATTACTATGCATTGCTTTTTGGTTCAGCACACGGCGATATGCAGTATGGTGATTCCGCAATTATCGCAAAATAAGCTCGATATCCATTCGTTACGCCTCACTTATGATTCATATTGAAACAAGCCATTTTTTCGGAAGTGCTGTTAGCAACTGAATTATTTGATGTCAAATCGAAAAGAGTTCATTTTATCGTTATTTTTTTTCAATTCATTTCCTAGAACGAGTGTAACGTTCATCAATCTGAGCTTCCATTATTTTTTCCTCTGAAATAATTTCAATGCAAACCTATGGGGTAGGAGATTGTTGGTTTCGAGTAGCATGTGCTCCGAGCACGAGTGATTCACCTGCTCGCAGTTTCTGCAATCTTATGGCAAGCTGGTAAAACTAGGATACAAAGAAGCTAATCAATCATATCATAAGGAAATCGTTATTTTAACAAGAAATCACCAAATCAAGAGAGTGTCCGGGTGAAGCTGAGTTCGAAGTGGAAATGTCGATGCATGATCAGTCTGATTTTCCTCTCTTATCCGGGTAATATCCGTTTCACCTAAAGAGATTCGCCATAATTTGATGGCTTATTGGATTGTTTTTATGAGAGTCTAGTGAAGAGCATTCGAATACTCATAATTTTCCACAACGGATTCAATATGAGCACTACAATATCCTCGGTCTCCAAATTTAGCCTACCAGATCTTCAATAGTCCTGTTTTCGCATAAAAAGTCATTTTATTTTCCTAACGACCTGATCCGATTTGGCATTTTTTAACTAGAGGACAACTTTCACAGCTTCCAAGTGAGCTTTCTGCTGAGATCGGCACAACCTATTTTCTGTCGAAAACAGAACCAAGTTCGTCGGCAGCTCGTCGCTGCTACCTCAAAATAACATTCTCCAAACCTGTTTCATCATTGTGAATAGATAAGTGAATCCAGAGTCCTAATAACGATACGGACATCATCCAATAACGTTCTGGTTGATTTTAGAGTTTTGGCTAAAATCTCCAATCGTCTCGACTTCAACTGCTGCGTTAATCTTCATTGATACCAGTTTAAGACGTCCATCGTCTTGATTTCGTGTTTTTTTCTGAACGAAACTGAATTGCTTCGTGAGTGAAAACACTACGAGTCTGCAGGACGAGTGGTGTTTTCTCAAAACAATTCAGTTGAGTTCAGAAATAAAAGACAGACTTATGAGATAAATTTAATCACGAGTTGAATTTTATTAGACTATTCCACGAATAAAGTTTTTTCATTAATATAAATACGAACAATGTATGACAGTCATAAACAAATTATTAAAATCGTCAATATTATAATATTTCGTTTCATAATTTCATTTGAATTTGCAGTGAAGCGACTCATTCTGACATATCCAGCTATATTTATTATTGATCGAACTGTCAAACGTATTCATTTCGTCATGGTTACGTGGCTGAAAATACCGAAGCTGATCTTCCAATCAGAACTGAAAGACAGCTGCGATAACACGAGTTGTCTTTGGCTTCCGATTGGTCAGATTAGGTAAGAACTTTAAGATGAGTGAAATAGTCAGGGCAAGAGTTGACAAAACTAAATGGCCATACTCGACAACGCAGAATCTGGTACCTCACAGTACAAAACAAAATGCAGATAGCACCGAGAAGCAGGACGAGAAGTCTGCCAGAGCTACTGAAAAATCCGCAAGCATAGTGCAGAAAGGCAAGAATGTACCTCAGGGCCAAAACAGCCCTCAAAACACCTACCACCTTACATAGAAAAGCACTTTCTTAGAATATTTGTCGGCCACTAATTATCAATAGAGGAAATCAACCCACCTTCATTAATGCGATTAGAAAATAGTAATTTACGTAACAAGTCCGGAAAACACTGTTTCTTTGGACGAGTGGACAAGATTCTAGGACGAGCCGTAGGCGAGTCTTGGAAGCCTGCGAGTCCAAAAAAACTGTTTTCGGACGTGTTGCGTACACAATTTTTTCGGCAACCGTGTAGAATAACAAATCGAGGCACATTTATTTATTATATTTGTTTGTAGAAGAAAATTTAGAACATTTCAATTCTTATTTGTAGTGAATATTAAAATTCGAACAGAAGATACCTAGGTACTAACAGAAACATTCCCGGACTAGTCCGGGAAGTAACACTTCCTCAAAGAAAAATCATCCGGGAAGTAGGTACTTCCCGGACGGTTGTCGAAAAAAGAATTTTGATCTAATCCACGCGGAACCATTTATATAAAAAATAGCGGACCTGGTAGCGTATTGTCAGACCCCCGTGCAGTACAGAGCACGCCGTGTTTCCAATACTCTGAATAACTCGGGGCTTTGCGAGAGACCATCGCGCATTTGGTGTTAATGAGTCGCCGTGCATTACAGAGCACTCCGTGTAATCCATGCTCTGGTTTTTGCTCGAAAACCCGATTTCCCAACCCGTAAAAACGCCTTTTTTCACGTTTTGAAAGATGGCAGAACCCGTTTTTTAACAATCCTGCCTTCTGCAAAAACCGTAAAAACGTTAAAGTGTAGCTTTATTAAGCCGCGTACACACTAGAGCATTCGCGAACGCTCGAACAGTTTGGATGCTGAAATCAGCGTCCACTGGCAAGCCCCGAGTAGTATTTCAGAGCATGAAATACACGGCGTGCTCTGTACTGCACGGGTGGGAATATGTGACACGGCAGACGTTGTCCTGCTCGAACATTATACTGCGTGGCTAAGTTTCTTGTACGGCTGGGATATCTGATTATGTGTGTACGACGGGTCGCATATAAGCAAAACGTACCACGTTTCAGTCAATGGAAGATATTCTAGCTCTCTGATTGGTTGTGACCAAACACAGGTGCACTTTGCTATCCAAACTAAAACGTGGTGCACTTTTTATTTATTCGAAAAAATTCCCTGTTGTGAACAGGCTTGCTCAGGTTAGGTTTGTCTGTAAATCGCAAGCGAAAAACTAATTCACGCATTTTCGACTCGCTAGGTTAGCTTGCTCAGGTTAGGTTTGTGTGTCAACTGCGAGCAAAAAACTAATTCACGCTAGTGCAAAATGCACCACGTTTCAGTCTGGATGGGCAAAATGCACCTATGTTTGGTCACAACCAATCAGAGAGCCAGTAAATCTGCCGCTGACTGAAACGTGGTACGTTCTGCTTATATGCCGAAGGCGACGGGTCGTACGTAGAAACGACCGACTCTACAGGCATCACTACAGAAATCTGCGCGGACAATTTCAATACTTTTGACTCCTCAGGTAGGGAAAGTACTACCTTGAGAAAAAAATATTTTCAACTATTAAGACATCCGAAACATGAGTAATCAAATTACCATATCGCTTCCAACCTACAATAATTGTTTATTGTTAAAAATAATTCTTCGAAGTATTGATAGGTTTTATGCTTTTATAAGGCTTCCAACTTGTCTTTGAAGTATTGCTTCTGGGAATATAAATTAGATGCATACTTGCTGGATATTCTGACAGGAATGAACATTCCGCAGCAGCCAGATGTCCTATCTCGCGTCGAAATATCAACATTCCGTTTTCAATTCGAGTGTACTTTACGTTATCGATACTTTACATTTGACGCGAATCTATTTATTCGCTTATATCAACCGAATTTACATATTACGTATCGAACAGGAAAACTTAATAGCAATATCGAGAAGTTTCAGCATATAAATTCAATTCCTTCGAAGTTTTTAACTGGAACATAAGTTGCTCATTGAATGCGAAATGAAACTGTACATTTTTTATTCTGGGAAACGGTTTACGCCAGTCGCTGAATATTTCACAATATTAACTTTCGTTTCGACTAGAATACTTTTCGCCACTGCTCCCGAAACTTTTTCGGTATTATACCGAGGCTTTGTGAATAGATTGAGAAGTCAATGTGGTGAATGGTTTTACTTCTGAATAGGAAAATTATTCTTAAAAGAGGTCACGGTATAAAGAATTATTGTATGATGTCTGAAAGGAATCTAGCTCGAGAATGAAACTCTCAAAATCATTAATTTTTGTAGAGACTAAGTACTGTATTATGATGATCATTCTTGGCTGAATCTTTTCTATTCTTTATAAAATATGCATTTTCCACAAGAGGACAAGTTATTATTTATATGACAGTCTTTTTAGCCATGTAAAACACGAAAGAAAAGAAAGACACCGGTGTTGAGTTAGCAGCCATTTTTCAGCAGCCAAATTGATTGACTCGTAAGAATGATAACAATCATACAGTGCGGCTTCTTATAGTCCCCCCCCCCCTGTTAACTTTTGAATGGTTCGACGCAGAAACATGAATGAAAAACCGTTTCGAGGGTTCCACCTTTACCACTTTTTGAAATGAAAAATATGGTGATTGCTCAATAGGGGGCGCGGGGGGGCCCATCGACTCAAAATTTTCAAATGGCACGGGTGGTCGAGGGGCACATCGTTGAAAAGAGAATTCAATTCTCTTCACAACCATCTATATTTTTTTGAATTTCGTTAATATTTTTTTTGCAATTTAAAATCGAAATATTAAATATAAATGCGGATCTGAATACTACTCATACCTCGATAAATTTGAACGGTTTGATGTGGAACAATTAAACCAAAACTTTTTTGAAGGGTATCACCGGTGTTGGGGGCACATTAACTTAAAAATTTCGAAAAGCATAAACATCGAAATTGGGAATAAAATTATGGACAAAATTCAAAAATATTCAGATGACTGTAAAGAAAATTCAATTTTCTTTTCAACGATGTGTCACTTGACCCCCCATGCTATTTAAAAATTTTGAGACGTTGGGCCCCCCCGCGCCCCTAATTGAGCAATCACCATATTTTTTATTTCAAAAAATAGTATTGGTGAAACTCTCGGAACGGTTTTTTATTCGTGTTTCTACGTCGAACCTTTCAAAAGTTACCAGGGGGGGGACTATTAAAAGCCGCACTGTATAACTCAGGATGAATTCCTAAGGGAGTGGAGAAGGGAGTCATTTTGTCAAAAAAATAAGGAAATACGAAAATAAAATCACCAGAGCCTGTCCGAAACAAGGTATTTATGGAAGTCAAGTCAATATAATAGTAAATGGAATCGAAAGAAAATCAAAGAGCTTTTAATATCATGGAAGAAACAACTTAAAGATTTGAAGAAGGTGAATGGAAGGTCTGTTCATTATGAAAAACATATTGAATAGATCTTCTGAACTCTAAAAGCTTGCAGCAATCTGCAGATTACAATTCACTGAAGGAGAAAAACAGCTGAGGATTTCAATTTTCTTAGAAAAATATCCACAGAAGGTAGGATAAGAGTATTTGAGCACACAATAAAGTGAATGAAGTAGAACGAACTGGTACAAATGAGAGGAAAAGGTGATATTTGCCTCAAATACAGTCCTTCATAGAAGTTCATCGAAGAGGTAGATTTCGAATAAGGAATGAAACTACTGATTGAAATATTTAAACGGATACCTAAAATATTCATTGCAGGTTGAATTAATGATATGGATGTTGTTGAAAAATTTCATATATATATTGGAACCCAATTCATGATCAGTTTTAGTACAAACTGAATATGCTAGAATTATAAACAAAAGGAAGTAGCACAAGGGAGTATTCTGAGTATTTGGAAGTTTAAGTTATTTCACCATTCAAGCAAAAACTACTACTTCAGGGAAAGAATTGTCGAAAAAAATGTCTTGCATAAAAAACTGAAGAATTTGAATGTTATTACAGACGTTGTATAACTCCGCATATTTTGCGATTCCAATGCTAAAGATTTTTTCTGTCGCTTGTTTTCTTTCTAATTCTTTTGAAATTAATATCGTATTTGTCGTAGATAGGTCCACAGTATTACAAACTCCATTTTGGCACAGATTTTTGGGTTTCCTCTGCCCACAGTGTTGCAGATGAAGGGACTAGCTCAAGTATGAAAACTTTCGAATACACATCGGACAAATTTCATCAGATAGATATAAAAAAAAATGGTCAAAGAAGATAATGCATATGTTGCTCTCTGGTGGATGAAACCAATTATAATCGGATTCGTAAATTTTGGATTTTGACTCATGGGTTGTACGGTTCATAATTCATACAAAGCAGGTCAAGAAATAGAATAGAAATCAGCTATGTACTTGGCTTCAAATCAAGTTTCACTTTTACACTTTCTCACATCCTCTTCGCATTTTCAAATCCCGTTAATACCTGAAAATATACGAGTCACTATATACAATACACGAACTAGAGGATAGGTATATTGCATGGATTTATTGGGTGATAACAAAAAAGAAAATCTGAAACTTTCTTCAGAATTGACCACCCAGAAAGCTGAAAGATCTTGGATACGATCAGTTTGGTATCGGAATTGCAAACAGTAAATTGTATCATTCAAGAAAAGGCGCAGATGGTCCATTCAAGCAGACTTCTTCAGTTGTCTCCAATGTTGCATGATGACGAAATACAGTCAGTTTGAAGTAGGCCGGTTCAAGTAAAAATCGAAGAAACTGTGAAGTATCCAATCATTATGGGCTCAAAAAAATATGTTTTTATGATACTAATTCAGCAATATCATGTAGAAGTGGGGCATATTGATCAAGAATCTCGTTAAATGAAATTCGTCAAAGGTCAATACTTCGAGCTCGAGCTGCAGTGAGAAGAGCGCATGCCAGCTATGTAAAATTTCAAGAACTGAGTCAGTTCTACCTGAATTGTTTCCGTTGACAAATTCTGGGTTGAGTGGATTCATCATACCTTTCACATACACTGAAATGGACGACTAGGTTCGTCCAAAGAATGTTACTGTTTGTAGAAGGAGAAAAAAGTGATATAATAATAATAATAATAGATATTATTAACAGGAAAAATTATAAAATTACATTCATAACCCCGTCAAATGGCAGAATTCAATTTCTGACCCTACCACCATACCACAAGTGATACAGTCAGACCTTGCTCTTCCATCCAACCATCTTAATCACCAGCTCTTTTTCTACAAGAGAAATCCATTCAAAAATAGCTCATTTGTTCAATAAAGATTTAGCAATTATGACGATAAGACTGATGATTGAATGAAGAAAAATGTATTTCTGATAAACGTATCAATTTGAAAGACCCTGAGAACGGATTGAAAAAATAACTGGAAGAGATGAATCAAAATATCATTGTCAAAAAAATCAGCCAATGAAACTATAGGTAAAAAGGTATTTTATACCCAAAGTGTATACTTTGGTGTAAGTTGAAACACACTGATAAAAAATGTGAAAGTGGCTGAAATTGATTCTAAACGAACAAACTTCGATGGATAAAGTCGTGTCGACCCCAACCACTCCCTGTTGAGAACCTCCAGAGTGCTACACACGTTTTGTGCCTTTGAACAGAGAAGGATATCGTAACCAGGAAGTAATGGAAAATGTTTAGCTGATTCTTGAAAGCGTTGGGTACAAGAATACTGACCAACCCTCACGATTCGAACTCATTGGTACCGAAAGTGAGAAAATGCAAGTAATGCTAACGTGAACATCATCGTAGATTCGAACTTGCCAAGAAACTGCTGGTTGAAGGAATTTGTCATGACTGTGTACATTGAAAAAGAGAGTTGGTTCCATAGTGCAGATGTAAAAGCAAAATTGGGCATGTACAGAATACCTCTGGCAAAATTTTGCGTTTCAGATCTGTAATGGTTCATATGTTATTCGTAAAAACATATTTTTCTACTAAGGGTATGAAGAATTCGATGAGATTGAATTTAATTCCCTATTTAATTTTGAGCACATTCAATTAACCGACAGCACTATTAGGTTCTCTTATTGTACCATTACCGACCTTCGCTGAAAAAGGATTCACGATATCATTCTGATAAATCATTTACTATGGATATTGCGAATGCTGGAGATTCGAAAATATTTACCTCTTTCACATATGACGGAAATGTAGTTGGCCTTTGGAAGGCCAGTAATTCTATTGAAAATGTTTCCCTCCAACAACGAGTTGCTCTCGGCAGAATTGAAAATCTGCTCGATTTAGCGGAATATATGAAAGCTTGACGTAACATCTTTTCCGGAGAAATGAAATAGAAAAATGGGAAAATATCTTTTCCGTTGCATGTGTCCCCGCCCTCCGTCGTCAATCCTTTGACCCCGTTCCCACCAGTTGACCCTATCATAGGTAGCTACATGCAATTCCACTTCACATCTGTCACTACAAGACCACCAAGTTTAAGTTTTCTACCTTGAAGTTCGGATAGTGGAAGGAATTGAACTATTACTTGCTAGATATGGAATATTGGATTCATTCCATGTTGTTAATAGAAATCATAGTAGCTCTGCAATTCGCAAATGAAAAAAAATTGATTATATCTGCCGCATATATTCAGTTTCCGTTTGGATACCTAATGGGCCATGGCCGATGAGATTTGAGCCAAAAAAATTGGAAAAGGATGATACCCATTGAAAAAGTAAGAAAATATAACAAAAAATAAAAGGATGAATTATTTACGGGTGATTTGAGGAAAAGAGTTATAACGATTTCAGGCAAAACTACGAGTTCTATCGAAAAAAGATTGAATGGCAAAGAGGTAGTTTATAGTTTCTTCATATACACAAACCCAAATTATATAATCAGTCCATCTATCCTTTGGAGGCATATTTTTTGCGCTAATCGACAAAAAACCAAGTGGCATTACAGATGTAATGAGACATTGTGGCCACTTTTTCATCCATCCTACGAACATTATATTTTACTCTTTTCTTTACTATTTTCACAAACGATATTCAAAAAAACTTGCAAAGTTTCATGAACACCCTTGAAAAGGAAATATAATTTAGAACGTTTATCTTCTAACACAAATTCAGCAGCCCTTTGAACAATTCCAATGCGTTCGTCTTCTTCACTTTTTAATTTTTTTCCATACCAGTACTTGCAGAGTGTCTTATTGCAACACCATTTTTGTATAAACCAATGAAGACTAATAGTTATTTATCATACAAGGAAAAAAATTATTAGATTTTAGCTCGATGTTGTGTTGTCTAAATCTAATCTTTTTCCCGTGTATAATACACTGTTTTTTTCTGTGACGGGCAATACAACGATTCAATCAAATATCTACCTTAATCTATGTGTACATAAATAATAAATACAAAATATAAAACTATAAATATACAATACAATTAAAATAAATTCACAGACCTTACAGCCTGTTCGGATTCTAAATTATCTTTACTTAAAAGTATCTGTAACTTATACGAAAGCATAGCAGACGGCAGGTTCTCCAGATCTGAAAGGTCTTCCCGACAATAAAACAGTATATACGGCGTTTCAGGGGGTTTCAAGCGACTCAGGTTCTCCAGTGTGGCTTTAGAAACATGCGCGTCATTGAATTTGAACCATTCCGTTTTATCTCTGGTAAGCGTGTAATAGTGGCCGGAATCCACACTTGAACCGCAATGGAACACAGCCGCATACAGGTCATAGTGACAGTTATCTAGTGTGAGGTGTTCATCTAAAATAACTGACTGCAGGAGCTTGGTGTGCTGGTGTGAAGCTGGGTCATAGCGAAAGTGTTTTAGAGTGAGTATCAGTGTAGCTGGTGCTTCCACTATACTGGTGGTCCTCTCGCTCTCTGTTGATCTGCTGCACAGATCACAGTGATATTGGTTATCGCCTGTTAACTTTTCGTGTTGTAAGTAATACACCATCAAGGATTGTACTGTTTGGTTCTCAGACAGGTTCGGGAAAGAAAGCTGGAGCTCCCTGAAACTATCCACTCGCTCACTCTTGGTCCCGCACTCTCCACAACGTGAAATGGTCAATGTCTTTCCTCCAATTAGAAAAATGTGTATATATATATATATCCGGGAAAAAAGTGGGGAGACAAAAAACCGAGAGCTGAAATCTAATATATTTTCCTTGTATAATACATTATTTTTTTCAGTGACGAAAAAAACAACAAAACAAATATCTACCTTAATCTATGTGTATATATATCCGGGAAAAAAGTACTCACTTTTTTCCTGGTTATCGGAGAAAAAAGTAATTTCGTTAAAAGTAATATTTTATCACCTGTCAACAGAGATGAAATGTCAAACTATTTTCCCGTCACAGAAAAAAAAATGTTAATGTCATGATATGAAATATATGACGATGATGGTCTCTCAAATGGATTTCAAAGATCAACTAGTATCGGGAACATTTGTCGAATCTAACAATGGAAAAATGCCATCAAAGAAGCAAAAACTAATGAATAAGTGACTAGAATTCAAGATGAAGTAGATATAAATATAAAATCGTTTCAAATCCTATCTTTAGTACTCAGAAAATTAACTATTTTCGCATGTTTTTTGCAATCTCTGCGTTTAATGGATTTGAACCTTTTTATATCATCAATGTAACATGGAAACTTTCGAGTAACTGAAGTGTAATTTTGATAAATTTTAATGAGTAGTTGAAAATTTTACAAAGTAATGTTTTCTAAACGTATATATTTTGAAGTCAGAATTTTCAATTGAAAATTGGGGTGCATTTTCGATATTAAATCAAAATAAGGGAAAACAATAAATATTTTTTGAAAAAATTTTTTTTTACCAAATTTCGTGGAAAAATTTTTTTTGGAAATAAAAATAAAAACAAAAAAGTAGTTTTTTTTTGTTTTCCTCATAAATTTTGGGGTTATGTGAAAAACGTTTTTACTGGACGCTCAATACAAATATGCGACCCGGTCATTCCAAGCACTGTCAATGGTGATACCGTTCTGAACAATCACATAGTCGGGCGGGGTTGTGAATGTAAAAAAAAAAACAAAACAGAAAACGGATCTGGTATTCTCAATCTCTACCTAGACTCCCTTCCCGATAAAACCAAATCGGTATGGATCCGACGTTTCAGGCGGTCAGTCAACGAACATTGTATTCAAAGAAAACGTGTACATGTTTCGTAGTCTACGCCCCTGTCATCTCTTGGTTTGTAATGAAAATCACACAGTGAAACACACTGGTACGGCAAAAGAGGGAAACATCTTCAGGCTCTTCAAAACTGCTCGAAACAAACTGTTTTTGAATGAATCTGTTTTGTGTGATTCGTGTATTTCAAAATGTTTTGTCTGGCTACAAAATGTTTTGAATGAAAGCGTTTGGGAAACCTCGTTGTAGACAACACGTTGAAGCGCCGACTCTATTTGCACTGTTTTGCTGCACAGCAAAACGTTTTTCATGAAACCGTTTTGCTTGAAACCGTTTTTCATGAAACCGTTTTGCTTTCAGGCGTTTTTGATTTATTGGTGTATGGTCAGCCGCCTTCTTGTTGAACACATATTTGGCCCTTCTCCTGACACTACGCCGGCCATAAATTCTATTAATTAGAGTTTCAATATAATTTTTCAGTTCATCTGTATTATTATGTTCAATTTTGTACACCTCATTTTTCAGAAATCCCCAAAAATCAAAATCTAAAAGTATTATGTCTGTGAACGAGGGGGCCACTTAATAGGACCATTTGTAGCAATACATGTGTTTCCAAAACTGCCTCGTAACATTCTTTTTACACCACTGAAATTATGGGCTGATGCTACATCCTGCTGAAAATAGGTCATCTGACGAGCTTCTAGATCAAGATCATCCAAAAATTCTTCTAACACTATTGTTAATGAAGTAATGTAACGGGGTTCGTTCAAAGAACCATGGTAGAAAAATGGAACGATAATTTTGTCTCTGAATAGACCACACCAAACATTAATACTAAATCGTCTTTGGAGATTGTGGGGATGGACTAGAAATGGATTATGTCTACTCCACTAATGAATATTCTTTCTATTATACATCCCACTATTTGAAAAATTAGTCTCATCGCCCCATATAATATAGAAGTTTGGATCTTATCTGCATTTCTTCATAAACCACCGACAAAACCTCAATCGTCTCTTAGGATCACCAGGTTGTAGTGTTTGCACTGGTCTTAACTTACAAGGAGAAATCTCATGTTTCTTCAGAATTCGTTGAATAACAGACAGTGGAACAGCTGTTTATCTAGATAAATCTCTGATGGAATTATTTGGACGTTTTTTAGTTCTCCTCTTCTCAAAAACTTTTTCATTGTTCCTGAATCGACGATGTAGCACAGCAAAAAAAACTCCGATTAGGTAATTAATGATCGGGGAACGAATTGCTGTAGTGTTGGAATGCTCTTCTGCTATTTTTCTGGCTGTTTTATCGAATCAAACACATTTTTTCCAACCGCATTGAAATGACGCTCCAGTATCTTCTGTTCTGTACAAAAACGGCTTCAAAATTATCATTATAGCAAACATATTTTGATTTAAAAAATAAATACGGCTTTAAGATGGATATAATCGTTTTGTGAATTAATATCAAATAGCTCAGTGGTGTCAAATCCCAGCTCAATTTTTTCTTTTTACCGTCTTATTTTGCTGTTGTGTAATGAAAGTACCAAAATTGGGTGTATTCGCCAAAACAAAGATGTTTTTTTTTTCAATATAATAAATAAATAAATATTTCCACATAAGTCGTTCATTTTCAACTCTAGGAAGGAATGTAATATGAGCTTTGTTGTTGAGAATGTTATCACAAATCGAAATGCACAATATAATATAGGGTGTTCCGTTTGAAAAAATATCATTTTATGAAATATTTTGAAAACGCGACTGTCAATTTTTTTTTGTTTTCGGCAGCGAGAAGGTCATTAAATATGTTATATGTTTGCCCATTTAACCGAATTCATTGCATCAATAATAACGGAGTTGGCAATGGTGCCGACTTAATTCGGAACACCCTGAATAGCCCACTTCTTGACCATCTCCAAGTATGTACTGCCAATTGTGTTTTCATTCAGAAAAATTATATGAAAATCGAAAATCTAAGCAAAATAATTGTCAGGCGGATAAACGAAAGCACAACGCGGAGCTTAACTATCAATTCTGAAAGAAGAATATGTCAAATGATCATGGAACAAGGAACATGAAATACAAAGACAAAGTTATAGAGGGAGTGCAGTATAAGTGCGCCAATAGAAAGCAAGGTCCAGAATACAGAGAGAGAGAGAAAGAGAGAGAGAGAGAGAGAGAGAGAGAGAAATGCAAAGAACGCCCTCCAGAATGGCACAGTTACCGATAGCGTTACGGTAATGAAAATCAAATCTCTATTTGCTTATTTCAGCTTGTATTACTTGCAAACTAGGTCGGTGGGGAAGAAATTGTATAGTATTCAATATTAAAATCGAATATCACGTTAGGTTACCTTTAAATAATCAAAAATGCAATTCGATATAAACACAGTTATAGCTACGGGCACGTGTGAACTTCGAATGTTTGCACTGGAAACAAATTGAAAATTCGAAAATGATTGAATGAAAATGATTACCATTATCGATCACAATTTTCCTAAGGAAATTAGAATAAAACTGGTACTTGCCACTAATAACTTTGAATGAATGAAACTGAACGGAAAACAGAATAACTGGAACTGAACGGAATTAAGAATAATAATAATATGATGATACTCCCTCATAAACACTCGTAGAGTGTACCCAAAGGCATAGCCTAAGCGGTTAGAGGACGGCTATTATTATTATTTGCCGTGGTACTCCGGGGCGACTCACAAATTTTTTGGTGGCATATTCACTTTTCAGCTGCAGGAAATCCCGGAAAACCTACAGCAATACTCTGGGTGGTCGGCGTGCACTTCAAGCTAGCACTAGACGAGATTGGCATCTAGACAACTCACAATACACTTGCTTTCCAAGAAGGCATGTGGTCGTCTATCGATCCCATATAAAGTATTTAAGAAAAAATACCTCGTACATACATTGGGCTCTAATGGCTGGAACTAAATGCTGAATAATAATGAAATGAATCCATCGAAAAATGATATGATCATATTTATTTATTTATTATTAGTATTCTAATAGAAATTTGGGAAGAAGCAGCCAGGCGTTTTGCTATTTTTCAAATAAGGAATGCTGGAAAAACATAATTATCCAGTACGATTGGGATTTGAGACGAGGATCGATTGTAGCATCACCAAACTTGCTATGCCAGTAGTTGTTACCATGATAAACACGAAAAAAAAAATTGTTTATCAAAATTCCAGGGGTAGAACATATTTTTTTTTTTCGTTTAAAAATGAACAAATAGATTTTTGCTGTAATCTTGGAAAGTATATGATTTATCGAAAAAAAACCTCAACAGGATGAAAGACAATTCAATTCTCCACAAAAATTATTTCTAGTAATTTCATACGAAATGCGCTCATTTTCTCAGAACATTTGATTGAACGCTGACATCAACTTTCAGGTTTACCCTTACCCGCCTCTGAAAATTCTAACGGAGCCGAATATTTGATTGGATGAAGAAAATGTTTGTATTTCGTGCAGAAATTTATTTATAAAATACCTATTAGCAAAGCGTTTTCGACTATAAAGTCATCATCAGTGCGTACTCGTCAGGTGTACAAGAGCCAGACCATAAAAATATCATGTGTCCAGAGGACCATGTAAATATTTTTTAGTTAGACATTAGACTAAGCTTCAGCATAGATGTGTTACCTTGTCTGTTGAAACTTTTATCCAGGTTAATCCTGGAATAAGGATTTTTTTAAAGGTTATTCATATGATCCTGTTTTTAAATATTTACATGGTCATCTGGACACATGATATTTTTATGGCCTGGCTCTTGTACACCTGACGAGTACGCACTGATGATGACTTTATAGTCGAAAGCGCTTTGCTATTATTTTTTGAATGAATTTCTGTACGAAATACAAACCTTTTCTTCATCCAATTACATTAGAACGTGCACACAGCTTGTCAATTTTCTCTGAATATTTGATTGGTCATAACTCTGCTAAAAATGATCGGAGAAGAAAAAGGAAAAGTTCATAAAAAAAAAAACAAAAAAAATTTCGTTTTTGAAGACTCCTACCTTCTCATGCAAACATAATATGCGAGTATTTGTGTACCTAAAATGTGTTTTTTCGCACTTCACGGAAATGTTTGCGGATGATCCGAAAATCATTAGTAATTTAGGAAATATGGAATTATTATACTGAAGCAGCAACCCATACCCTCTTTGGACCATATGCAGCAATTTTAAAGTAGTGTGACAGGTCCTACTTATACATGCCAAAATAAAAACTTTGTTTTACTCCCGCCCCATTTTCAACTCACATTCCCGTCAGTATATGTTGAAACTAATCGCTTATTAATATCCTGCATATATGTTTAATAACACTATTATGAAGTGCAAACCTCAAGCTTGAAATCATTTTTTATGTGAGATGTGTATGAGCGATTATTTTCAACATATACTGAAGAAATTGCCGGGATTATGGGTAAGTTGAAAACTGAGGCAGGAGTAAAACACAGTTTTCTCTTTGGAATGTCTAAGTGAGACATGTCTCACCAGTCTAAAATCGTTGCATATGGTCCAAAGAGAGTACTGATTCTTGCTTCAGTATAATTATTTTATATCAACTAAAATAACCATAACTTTCGGATCCTTCGTAAATATCGTAGAAGGGTTATGTGAAGTGGGACAAAACACATTTTGGGTACTCAGATACTCACATGTTTTATTTGCATGAGGAAGCACAAGTCTTCAGGAACGATATAGACTATAATTTTTAGCAAAGTTATGACAAATGTAATTTTCGGTCCTGCCGGAAATTGCAGTGGCGGGTTAAGGCGAACCTGAAATTTCATATCGGAATTCAATCAGGTTTTCTGAGAAAACGATTGCATTTTGTGAAAAATTACTAGGTATTTTTCTTGTGGAGAATTGAATTGAAATTGTTTATTGATAAATCTTATACTTTCCGAAACAACAGCAAAAAAAAAATTTTTTACATTTTTTTGGGATCCACCTCTGAGATTTTGGCGAATAATTTTTTTTTCTAACAATATATGATATCAAGAAGGCATATTGTGCCAAGTTTCAAACTGCTACGATCCATTCGTCACTTGCGGTTATTGTACTATAAATTTGATGGTAAAAAGTTATATGTTGTGTATTTCCAGGAATAAAAACAAAACCAAGTTTTTCTGTAGATTTCCCAAAAATTTTCGTTATATCTGGAAAATATCTAAAATTTCTTGCTGATTTAGATTGCTCGTAAATCGCTGATATTGCCTGTTATTTCACAGTATAAAAAATAGGTATGTTTCTCTGTGGCCTAAAATGGCCTGGACTCGAATATTTTTCCACAGTGTAACTTATAATGGCAATAATGAACAATGCATCGTTCAACTAAATAAATAATCCCTGCAAACTTGTTGATAATCCAATCAATAGAGGCTCCAAAAGGGGGTTCACCTTACATCAAATGCGGGATCATTTTTCATGTTTTGATATTGTTAAGGACCATTAGGTAGTTATTAATCCAAGTTTCCGTCATCCCTCCCCCCTTGCTTCGTCCGCCATCTTGAAAAAATTGTCAGAAATCGGCACCTTTTTCAGTTTTTGGCCTCTATCTCATTCCCAGTTCATTTTTTTGAAAATATGTTCAACTAAAAAATGTAGACTATTAAATTTTCAACAAATTTGATAAACAATTTTTTTTAGAACCAAGCGTATTTGAGCTACGAGAAGGCGAAAAAGAGCAAAAATTGGCGATTACCCAAATTTTTCACTTTCACTCCACTTTCCATCGCAAAAAAGGAAAAAGACTTGATATCAGCAAAAATTTCATTAGATGAAAGTTGTAGAAAACTTAATTTCCTTCGAAATTCATGTATCAAAAAAAAATTAAGGGCAATGGCAAGGAGTAGGGTTAAATGTTGGTGAAAGTACTTAGATAGAGATAGAATGTGTTTTGTGGGCGGACGGAACCATAAGCTGCTGAGAACTGGTTCAATTTTGAAGGTAGCGAAAAAGTACATATGAAAAGAGTTTTTATACTGCAAGAAAGCATGTACCTGAATAAATCAATGCATGGACATTGAATTTGCAAAAATGTTATGAAGAAAGTGATTGAAATTTATTTGAAAATTACAAGGAAAATTGAAATTTTATTAGGAAATTAAATGGGGTATTTGAGCTATTCTCAAGTACTTTATTATTATCTGCGCGAGTTGTGAGAAATTCAAAAGGAATAAGAGAAAGGTTAGTACTATAAAAGACAATCGGTATGAAGCAAGGAAATAGGTTTGGAATGGAAATACTCCAGAAATATTACAAATAAAATGTTCCTGAACTGCCTCTGTAGACTTGAATTTGATTATTCTCACCAAGACACGGCCGTTTTACGACTAGCAGAAGCACGTTAACGAAACAAGAATTGATTAAAATAACAGAGAATGGTACAAGTTATTCTATGGAAAGCATCGCAAATGAAATAACTCCGATGAAAACCAGCCTAAGAAATAACGCAGCATCCATGAATTATTGTTTAGTCTATCCAATTGTTTGTATACATGTTTGTTTCGTATTATTATTATTATATTTCCTTTTATGTTTCATATTTTATGACAGTAATCATTATCTTCACATCCGCCCTGTTCTTGGTTCTGTTGTTATTCATATCTGTCCATGAAATTACGATATTGTAATATATCTGCCGATGGGGAAACCGCTGGGGAATTTTGGTGTACATGCCCTATTGGGTATTAGTGGTATTAGTTGGGTATTAGTCGGGAATTAGGGGCATTACTCAAAAATTATTGGTTATCACAGGTGTTACTGTTGTATTACTGTGGTATTAGAGAAATGAATTGGAAATTGTAGGGTATTAGTAGGGGAAGGGAGGAGTTACTTGAGTATTACATGGTTATTGTACTTGACTTTTCTGACTTGGTATTACTTGCATTACTTCGGGATATTACTCGGGACTTACTTGAGTATTAGAGGAATTAGGATGATTTTTGGGAATTAGTGTCGGTACACAATTTCCTGAGCGGTTTTTCCCTCGATTTTCACATAAACATGAAGAAATGGTAGATCAAATCTATTCGTTAATCGAATGAAAGCTATACCCAAATACTAGATTCCTGAAAGATTAACTGGGTGTTATCGACTGTATTTCAACGGTTTTTTTATGTGTGGGTACTTCTTTTTTGGCAATGAATTCTGATAAAATTGGTGTTTTCTAGGGTTTGTATTGCCTGTTTATATACGGTGAACATATAACTTTAACTCTTGTTTCATAGAGAGTAAGTAATGGTGATTAGTTTAGAGAGCTAATAAATAAGAGCCCAAAGTGGGTTTTCACATAAAAATGTTAACTTAAAATGTTGAAATGACAGGTGGGAACCATCACTGTAACCACCTTTATTGTAAAGGGAGTCATTTAGTTTTTTTTAATGATTGATGCTCAATACCCCTAGAATACTCGATATTCGAAATACTTTCAAATATATTATTTTTTAAATTTCAGTGACATGTCTTTTAACATAACCGGTAGGTATCATATGATCATGTGATTTTCAAATTTGAAGAGACCTCTAAAATTTTCCTCAGAAACCCCAACTGACAAAAAATATCTTGGAGAAGTAGCATCTAGCATAGGCCAAGAAGTTCCTCAGTTTTTTTATATATATTATATACAGGGTGTAATATTAACTCTTGCATTCCTGTGAAGGACAGGTGTATAATGTTATTTTATAACGAATGGCAGGTGAGAAAAATTCGAAAAAAATTGTGGAAATTTTATATTTTGATGGAAAATTCGGAAAATCTTTGAAACCGCTCTTCAAAATTACACAGTTTTATCCATCCGGCAGTTCCAGTATTATTGCGGATCTGCTCCGGTCAGCACACACACACACACAATTTAAACTTTCCACATTTTTTTTTTCGAATTTTTCACACCTGCCATACGTTATAAAATGGCATTACCCGTCCTTCACGAGAGTGCAAGAGGTTAGATTACATCCTGTATATTATTTTCACCCTGAACAATCTTATTGAATTAAACTCCCGCTGTTTGGAGAACATAAACTGTGCGTATCTGAAGATCAACTAGCATTATTTTCTCACATGGAGTTTATCTCTAATTTCAATATACTTATAGTTGTTGTAATACTTTGATATTGAATGAAAACTCCCTTGTAGCTGCACGAACTGGCTCGATATGTGTTGGTTGTATATAATTTTCGACATGCGATAAAAATTTCTATTGAAATTATTTTGATATGCATCGACATGCACGTGTTGACAGCTGAACATACAATATTGAAAAACGGAAAGAGGGCTGACTTCTGTATGAATTTTTTTTTATCTTCAGTTTTACTTTACTTCCTGTTCAGGATATCAGTGATATCGTAAAGTGAAGAAAGGTAGAGAGAGAAACGAGACAGAAAGTGATATTATTATTTTTGTAATGATAACTTCTTCGTTCTCGCACTTAATTTTCCCTCTTGAAGATGATCACTTGGTCAGTGAAACTTGTGTCGAGGTGTTGGAAATAGCTGTTTCGTATTGGAATAAAACTGCAGAGAATTCGGTAGACAAATCGTACCACACATACTGTGACCGCCAAAAAGTATGTACCATATGGGAAAAAAGTGTATTATTAGAGTATTGAAAAAAAATTCTGGGAAAAAGTGTGTATGTCCCATAACCTAAAAATCGATTGTGGCATATGTCACGTGATTGCTGGTATTGCGTCCAATTGAAAAAAATTACAAAGTGAAAAGTGGGGTAAAACTACAAGAAAACAAAAAGATGTTAAATGAAACAATAATTGATTATTCCTGTCCTATAATATGTTAGTGACGGCGGGAAAAATATTCTGCGATGTTGAACAAGGCTTGACTCTGAAAAAAGGATGACCCTGAGAATTATTTGAAAAATGAATTATTTTGTATCGCTCGTTGTATTGAATGGATTGCCTAATTTGAACTGATTATTGTCGAAAATGTCGAAGTTATTTCCAAAAATTCTTGAAAAAAATGTATTTTTATCACAGTGGATCTCGAAAACCATGCCGTTTGGGACATATGTTTATATGAACTTTTCATCCTGAAAACTTTCAAAGAACTACCTCCTGAAGTTTGTCAACGTACTCAATTAACACCCTGTATATGATTTTGAAAGTAGAAGTATAGAACTTATTAGAAAACGTATGTTTTGAATATTGCTCTGTTATGCCGAGAAATAAATCCGTATTGCTATTTATAGACACCTTCGGTATCGTGTTTTTAATAGTTGACAGTTATTCTCGTCGAATTGCTAGGAAATAGTTTCTCATTAAACAACCCATATTTACCCGATAAAATACAAACCACTCGTACAATTATAAGTAGAAATACTGGTTGCCAAATATTTTCCATGAATAGTCCTATATAGCGAGCAACAAGGAACGCAATGATATGATAACACCACATATATAAGAGAGACGTACTACTGTGCGCCTATCCTGTTACCCCACCCGACGAATTAACAGCTCACGTTGATATCTCTTCCTCGAGCGAGTAGAGTCTCTCTCGAGATATAGCAAGCTTTTCTTTACGCTGTCTTGAAACCACCATACCCAAGATGAAAACTTTCCGATACTCTATATGAATCGGTTTCTTTGGCATCTGGTGATCAGAAAAAATCTTCACATCGAAGATTGTTATTCATTAAAAAATTGTATTTCTCATCTATTTTTTACATAGTTTGATAATTATTGAAGAAAATTCACAATGTGAAAAACGTTAACTTTTTGTTTTGTTCTTCAATACGTTATCAATTTGATCATCAAAACCTCTTACATACACAAACTTAAGTTGAACAGTGTCAGTTAAACAACAAACAGTATCAACATTGCAATAACTGTTGAAATTTTATGTTCAAAAAAGAAACTTCGGGTCGGTATAAATCTCTTATTTTTTTCACAGGAGAGATTCGATTAATATTATAATGAAACGTTTCCTAAAAAAGTCCCACTGTCGATCAACAAGATATTGGATCTGTGGTATATTACTCGATCCTACATATTTCTTTCATTATTTATTTGAAATTGAGTATATTTTCTGTAAAGAATCGTCCATAAACATAAAGAAAGTAAACATAATATTACTTATCAACAATAGAAGTGGAATTTGGTATGATTCTGGTATATTCTTTATAGATGCCTTGCGTCATAAGAGGTAATCAGAGAACGAACTCAAATGTTTCTAACGGATTATCACAATAGTTATTCATTATACAAGGAAAAAAAAGTATTAGATTTCAGCTCGAGATTTTGATTCTCTCGACGTGAAGCAGAGGTAGACAAAAAACCGATAGCTAAAATCTAATATTTTTCCGTGTATAATAAACAATTTTTTTCTGTGACGAGAAAAACGACGATTTAATCAAATATCCACCTTTACCTGTGTGTATATATCCGGGAAGGAAGTACTCACTTTTTTCCATACTCGGGGAAAAAAGTATATTTTATTACCAGTCAACAGACATAATTTGTCAAACTTCTTTCCCGTCACAGAAAAAACATATTTTTTGTTATCCATGCTACAATAACACCGATAAAATTTGTTTGTATGTGGATACTCATCACTAATTAAATTTTTCTAATGAAGATGCAGGGGGTCTATGTACTGAAACCGCAATAATTGAGTCAGCCTTCACTTCAAACTAGGCCACTGAGATTTCAACATGTCTCCCGACTGATGAATTTGTTAGGTCCTCTCACTCTTTCCCAGTTATCTCAACTTTCACATAAAGCAGAAGTAGAAGACCAGTTTGAAGTTTTGCAAGTCATATACCTACCTAACTTTAGTTGAGAGGGTGTGTTTCAGTACTTTGCGAAATATACAAAATAATAGTTGATGATATGCTGGTTCAGCAATTTCTGGATGGCATTTATGCAATTCACAATTGACTGTATATCCTGGTGAATAAAACAAAGAGGGCTTCGAAAAGTTTGGGTGGATATTTTATTCAAAGAGTTACCAAACCGAAAATGTGCTACTCATATCATAATTCACTTCTAACAGAATGGTAATAAATTTATAACGAATGCCTTGTCCAACATATTATTATCTCAGGAATTTACATTGTTTTCAAACGGGCACGTGAATGGAGGTATTGCTCAGACCAAAATTAGCGTTGGACAAGGGAAAGTTCACATCCAAAGACCACAAAAAGAAAATGTAAATATCATCCCTGCACGGGATTTATCACTTCTGCTGAAGGATATTGTTCCGGGTTCAGCCAATAATTCCTCAACAATCATTACCCCAATTTCGACAAAATGAGCATCCTGAACTCTGAACGTATTGTGCGGGAATATTATCCAGAGACAATTTTTCATGATAAATGTATGGGACGCAGAGAAGCAATTGAATAACCATCTAGGTCTACGACACCGCTCGATTTTTTCACATGGGTCATGTTAACAAATTGGCCTACAAAAAAGGCCACATAATATCGAAGTGTGTCAGAATAGTATATTAAAGTATAAGTGGATAGAAAGGTCTTTCAAACACGCGCAAATTTTCGAAATTGAGCAAGTGTTGGAAAGATCAGTTATCCACGAATACTTTACGTTATTTTTTCAACTGGTGCACTTTGAAATCATAAACACTAGGTAAAAAGGGGCACCAATTGAAAAAAAAAAAAATTATGTATCAAGAATTCGGTTAGATGCAGAAAAGCAATTGAAAAACCTTCTAGTTCTCCCGATGTGAACAACACTCTTTAAAATTCGCTAGAAATTATTGGTCGAATACCTTATTCATGCATTAAGGAGGTGAATGATTAAAAATTTGAGGAGCCTAATTCCACACATGATGAAATACGCGTTTTTGATTGGTAGAAATTTATATTGATAATTGAAAACAATATGGTTTCGATTTTGTAGTTCGGCTCTTGACTATTGGATACCTAATTTTTTTTTACTGTGCAATTGTTAGATCAATACTCGTCTACAACTCCACAATATGGAGCCCTTCATATAAGGTGGATATTAATTTGCTTGAGTGTATTCAAAACAAGTTTTTGAGGTACTCTGCATATAAACTAGGATATAACTGGCGAATATACCTACAAAGTTATATTGTACATCCTCAACTTGAATACTTCAGCACATAGAATATTGAAATCAGATCTTACACTAATCCACAAAATAATAAATGGCAGTATCAATTCCCCAGCAAATTTTAACTTATAGCTTTAAATGTGAATTCAAAGAAAACAAGAAATGCAGAAATCTTCAAACTTCCATTTTATCGTACCAACTATGGCCAGAATGAGTCTATAGGTAGAATGCTAAGACTTACAAATAAAGACCATGTAAGCTTAGAGCTTTTTGATTCATCCTTAGAAACATTTAAAAAGATTGTGAAAATATTTTAATTGTTGTTTTGTTCTTACTTCAGTAGATAGAGTTCTATTTATAAGTTCTTACTCTAGTTGATAGTTATATTTATAAGTACATATAAGTACGTGTGACTTTGTTAAAAAATATGCAATACCGTTAATAAATATATGAATGAATAATAACCATAATAAGCACACACTATTGATTCATATCAACTCTACATTTATCGTCAAATTTTGCATATACGTTGATCAATACAATCACTAAAACCAAAACTATTTAAAGACATATAACGTACAGCAAGAAGACAGTAAAAACTCAACGAAAAACGCGCTCTGTGTTTGGTCACTGAAATGGCGGGAAATTTAAAATAGCAAGACAGCTGCACGCAAACTAAATTGAAATTAATGTTTTGTTAGTTGTGTAGGTTAGCACTAACTGTACATTCAATATCAACATTAATAATGGTTTCGATTTCAGTCATGGAATAGTCTTAACAAATCAACTCGTGTTATGGATGATTATCATAAATTCCTTCTCTTTTTTAAAACAAATAATGTAGCTTTAGGCAACCACACTCGCGCTTCGCGCGTGGTTGCCAAGTTTGCAGGTAAACATTTCAAATTCTGACGGGTTTTCTTCGCCTTGCGTGAAAATGTTTATGCAAGAATTCTACCAAAAATGGAGCTTCTACTAATATAAATCAATATTAGGTCATTCGAGCGATTAAGAAATCAATATTTTCGTTTCAAATGTTGCCAAGAATTGTTAGAATAAGTGATGAATGATAAATAAACGAAAACCAATGGAAGATAAAAATTTAACCGCGATGAAAGTTTTGTTATTTAATCACCTATCTAAGCGGAATTCATTAAGAAAATATTGTTCTTTTTGATGATGAAAGAAATAATTAACAATATTTTTTTATGTAGTAACTTAAATGCAGCACTGTAGTACATTTTATATTTTATTATTTTTGTATGGATTTTCTGAATATTTTTGAATTGTCAAAACCAAATTATCAATAATTTAATCTGTGAATCGAAGTGGGGTAGAAAGATAACCATAGGCTAATCCGTTTTGATGTGTGGTTGGTTTGCACAATTATATAGTAAATTATAGTTTTTTTCCACCCCACAAAAAGCTCCTTGATTGAATCAGCAGACAGTTGGTGACACGTTTTAGTTTGTATGCAGTGATTACACATCCTCTTCTTGAGCTCAATTATCCTTCGTCGAGAGCGATCCTCAACTAAATTAACCAAAACAACTGCGTAACTATTTCAGAAGTAGGGTATAAATGAACGGCAAACAACAAAAGCAAAACAAACTTTCCTGAATGGCTAGAGTGAGAGCAGAAACGAAGAGGTAGTAAATAGCTTTCAGCAGATGTCCAGGACAAGCCCACTTTGTTACTGTGCCAAGATAAATTTTAATTAGTGTAAAAAAGCAACATTTCAGAGCATCGAGCATCCTGTCTCGGCGGGGTTGTTGGCACGCGTTCTAATGGACGGAAAATAGAATCACTCGGTTTGGCGCTCACATTTTTACACACCTGAACACTGACCTGTTTAACTCAATTATGCTAACAACGCTGCACTTTCCGACTACTCTTCTGAGATTCATACATTGTGTGGATCAGGTCTATGCAAAGCGGTTTACTAATTGTGTCCTTGACATGGAAATATGTCTCCTATATAGCTAAGTGCAAACACCAGTTTTTTTTTGTTTGACATAATGTATCAAAGGCGTAAACTACCTAGGCGTTTATGGCCTGTGGCGTGGATAATACACGCCGAAGGCAATACAAGCATTTTACGCACGTGATACATACAACACTTTATGCACTAGTGGTTTTATAGCGCGAATCACTGACCTGATTTTCAAATATCTATACGTTTCATACGTTATGTAAACAATAATCAAGAGGAAGATAGTTTCAGAAATGTGTTACTATAGTAGCTGAGAGCTGTATTCAGAAATCTATTTCAAAAAAATCATTCATTACTGAAAAAATTGCCAATGATTATGCTGGAATGATACTAGATGGTTAATTGTTATTTGAACCAACCATACACGTCTTGAATGAATACTTGTTCTCGTAGCGATGGGGATGCTTTAACGCAGCTTTCAATAAGTAATGATTAGTTCAAAAGGAATATTCCATCATCCAACATTAGTAACTGTACCAACTGCATTTTCAATATCCAGGCTTAAAACTTAATTACTCAAAATGACTACTTGTTCTAGTATCGATGGAGATGCTGTAACGAAGCTTTCGATATGTAATAATTATGTTCAAGATAATATCCTATTTTTAACATCAATAAATAAACCAACTGCATTTTCAATATTCGGCGGTAAAGTGTAAGTACTTTACCGCCCGCTAGTTCATAATAGATATTTACGATATAAGTGTGGTAAAGATTCATATTACGATATGAGATGGAACATTTGTCAAACGAGGCCTTTGATAACCCATTAATTATCGTAATATGAATTTACGACACAAATATTGTACTATATTTTACCTACTACCAATAATGTTAATTATTCACTCAAAATTAGTCAATATTCCTTAAATTAATGATATTAGAATCATGCTACAAGCAAGCGTTGAGCCCATTGTTAATTTATTTTGCGAACTGTCAACTTTGACACGTTCATTCCAATTTAGTAAAATTTCATCGACATTAGTTCGGACCATTAGAGAATAGATTCAGATATAGAATCCACTACAAATTGAAAAATTCAAACCTTATTACCTGATAAATACCGGGATAGAAAATCAAATTTATAATAAATTATTTCTTGTTATCCTTTTCCATTAAATAGACTGACATTTAAAAAGAGGAACAAATGCATTTTACTTTACCGCACTAGAACTATATATTATATTCTGCTATTCTCTGAGTTCCTTAATTTCTTATAATATTAGTTTAGTCTTTTATCTTCTGATAATTTTAGAATACTTTTTTTTTATTATAATTATTATATTATTTAGTCTTCTATAATCTACCAAATGTTCAAACACTATAAGTTAATTAGTACTATTCAGGTACAAAACGATCTCATCCTGAGATTAGGTGCACTCAATTTGTAAAAATGTAATGATAAATATTCAACTGAATATACTCAATATTCAAGTATTTCAGGCAGTGAAGTAGGGGAGCGAGTGTAAAAAAAGACGAGTTTACAGAGAAATTTATCAACTAAATTTTATATTTTCCAGTTGATTTTTATCAGGTTGTCATGACATTTCAACAGCGGTACCACTATTTTAGTCGTTTGATTTGCAATTTTCATATTCCAATTACAGGAGTGATTGGATAATCTGTCATTCATATAATATATGTTGTTTTATTTGTAATTAATATGTTAATCTTCCTCCATATACCGCTACCGGACTGCAACAAATAAAACGCAGTTATTTTGTCCATCGGGTTTTGCAACTGTTACTAAAATCAATCTAACCATAGTGATGTATTTAAAGGACCAAGAACCAAGTTTTCATAATTGTTTTTACATAGCTTGTGATACTGATCACTTATTAGCGCGGTAAATATCTGTAGGCAAAATTTAAGTTAAGTGAGTAGAAAATAATACTTTTGATCAGGTTTGCATCCTTGAACCTTTTTTATGTTTTTATGAAACCTTGAAGTGTTTAATCGACGTTGAAATGGTGAATTTTCATTTTGGAGCTGACAGTTTTTATCAAAAACTCCCTCTGGCACCGTTCAATCTTCAATTAATTGAACCTCATTATTTCCTCATCAATCTTTTTTTGTTACAGGCTAATTGAAAGAGCATCGTCGCTTGAGGTAAGTGAGATTTCTTTTCATCCAATAATTAAACTTCGGTTCGTCAAATGATGTTAAGAGTGATAACAATTTGGCTCCAGAGAATTTCTGAAATGATATCAGATCATGATAATCGAAATTCATTCAGCTTGAATGTACAAAATGTCGCCATATTTAAATGTCATTAGGGAAAGAAGGTTCATCGGTACAAAGGGCTGCTTTATCGCCATTTTATCCAGTTAATCCACAAAAATCCCTGAACTGATATTTATTACAAATTTTTAATTTACTTTTACGTTCATTCAACGATAATAACTTTTGATTCATGATTTATATTATCCTACTACCACTTTTTACGTATATATTAGAACGACATATTCTGAATTTGATTCGAATTAATGCAACTTGTGGTTTTATCGGATGTTAAATAAAATTTGAATATGTTATAACTTTTTATATCTCTCCGTATCAAATTCCAAATACCATGTGTCACTTGTCACTTTTTGAAACCAAACTCTTTTTCAATTTTAATCTGGAGGGCTGTGAAGACGATTAAATCGCTAACTTCATCTCTAAAATTTTGGGAAAAATACAACATTTATCGATCGAAATATTTCTGCTCTGTAGTTATAAAATAGAAAAAGAGCATTTCATTACGATTCATTTGACAAAACACACATAAAACTCCCTTGAAAAGTGACAAATTTCTACATGGAAAAACGACCGAAGCACTGGTTGAGGTATGTAGATGACGTTCGTTATTTGAAGCCACGGAACTCCCCAAATCAGCTGAAGAGTTTGCACCCAAATGTCCAGTTCACCATGAAATTAGAATAAAATCTCCAAATCCCATTTCTTGATGTATTAGTCACCAAAGAAGGTAATCAACTTGGCCATGAGGTGTATAGGAACAAAACACACACAGATCGATATCTACATAATGGATAAGTTAGGTTAGGAACTCAGTTTTGACGATTTTTGGGTTGACTGGTAACTATGTTCTGCAAAACAAGTGACAATGAAAATTGTTCTTAGAATATTACCGCAGATCGAAAAGTTTATAACGGAGTCTAACCGTAATATGTCATTGGTCAAACTTGGCCTAGCAGTAAATGCTGCAGTGGGATGAGTTTGACAGAAAATTACAAAGTGACATTTCACGACTGCTTTATCAAATCCGTGAAACATCAATCTTCATGGAACAACCCTCCTAAAAATATTGAATGATATGTGCATGAAAATGATTACCTAATACCTAAAGTATTAAAAAAATTATTTTAAAACGCAACTAGGTGAATAAATCAACATTTATTAAGGAAGATCTTACAATTTCTTCGATATCTTAAAATATTTCGATAGCATATACAGTAATAAAAACTATGTCCAGTTTTCACGGATGCAGTTGACAACAGGAAAGAATCCGAAAATGAAAAAAAAAAATAATCAAAACATAAATCTCCTACATTGGAAACTTATGGAAACGTTGTAACTTTTCAAGGGTTGAATAAACACAATGGCCGTTTAACGGAAAAAAATACTATGAAAACATTCAAAAACGCTTATATTTATCAAGTGTTTATCAATTCAACGAATTTCATTCACATTGGGAATCTGGGTGCAAATATATGAATTTCACTGTCGGAGATGTTCTTTTCATATTATTCGTCTGAAAACTCAATGTAATGAAGTTTAATTATATTAACGTTGGTGAAAAATTTCATGAAAATGAAATATCCAGTTCTACTTCGATACGAAATCACGTCAAAATAAGTATACGACTGGCGAAATTGGAGATGTCAAGGTATTATAAAAAATTACGCAATTGAGCAAACGAAATTAAAATTCTACCATTTTTTCAATATATTCCGGAAGGTATCCAAAAAGGTTAACATGTAATCGTTTCGAAAGCGCAAAATTTTAAGTTTAAGAATGCGAGTCATGCTATGAGCTCAAAGCAGTTTTTAAATATAAAAATATGTACCTATTTGCAACTGAGGCGTTCTTATATGCCTATTCACCTATAATTATTGTAACCAAAAACGAACCATACGCTACGCTTAGTTAAAAAAATTAATTCATCAGGACACCAGCATTTCAGCACTTGTCAAAACGACCAACATACACGAACTCCAAATTAGACAAGAGTAAGACACACCATACGAAATAAGAAACTGAACTGATTACCTACAACTTACAACTAAAAATGTGGCACGACTTGAAGAGCCAGTGAGTTGAGGGTGAGTGAAATAAAATATTATAATGCACACGTGTATGACAAAGACAGTGTCTGATGAGTAGTGGTTAGTGGACCGTTACATTAAATTTCCAAAACAATTTCCATGTAAGGATTACAAAGTACCGTTTAACCGTGAAATGACATATTATATGCCATCTTTTAACTACAATAGTGTTCTTTGTCTAATCCGAAAGGTAACATTTAGAGATAAAAGAAGCGTTTCACGTTTAATCCAGTACGATTGCACTGAAAAAAATGTGGTACGTTATATCAATAAATGCAGTTTTTTACCTCTCTGTTCATTAGCAAAATACATTTTTCATCGTGGCAATGAACAAATATTCACTGAATTTTGTAGGTATTTATTGATACAACGAATTCAAGTTTATTGAAATCAAAGATGATCGTTTCTTACATGTATGAACAGTTTTCGTTGCTCCTGCGGAAAAGTTCATTGAGGTGAGGAAAGGGGTACACTGAGATCAATGATGATCTAATTTCAGACCTATGAACATATTTCGTTACGGCTTTGAAAAAGATTATTGAACTGAAGAAAAAAGTACATTGGAAAAAAATGTGGTACATAATATCAATGAATACCGTTTATTACCTTTCCGTTCATTGGCACAATTAACTTTTCATCGTGATAATGATTTAACATTCACTGATGTACGAAGGTATTTATTGATTGAAATGAATTCAAGTTCATTGAGATCAAAGATGATCTTTTTTTACATTCATGAACAGGTTTCGGTGCTGCTATGGAAAAGTTCATTGAGGTAATGAAAGGGGTACACTGAATCCATTTGAAATTGTTCATCATATTAATCAACGTAATTAATGGTCCCAGAGATGATTTCATTGTTACAATGAATCCAAGTTTATCGAAATCAATGATAATCTATTTTCAGATCTACACACAGGTTTTATTGGGGCTATGGAAAGATCATAGAAGGTGTAACAAAGTTACTAAGTCCCAGTTTTGTTAGGCAGATAGAAGTAACATTTTCCTCCCATTCTATAAATCCGTAATTAATATGTTCATGAATATAATAATAAGCCTTATGTCGAACCAAGCCATCTCGTGTTTAAATATACTCATACATTTTGCCGGCATCTGTTCAGCCGAATCCTCGCATAGAAATCTCCGTTGCTGGCAAGTCAGCTTTAGCTGGTAGTACACAGCGCCTCAACTAGAGGGACCACTTCGCACGACTTCGTTCTTTGCACAGAGCCGGTTAACTTAAGCAGACAGAAGCGATCGTTGAAGCATCTTCTCAGGTAGCACAGACTACAGAGACACCCGAAGAGCTCCGAAAGGAGCCAGTCGAAATAAAAGATAACTTGGAGATACGCCTTCCAATCAGGATTGCGATGTTCTGATGAATGCATGTTAATTATTTTGCATATCTTTTGGAAACTCACTGTATTCTCAATATCAGTGGGAGGACTTCATTGCATTTACGAATGATATGCAATGATTGAATAAATACCACTTATTCAAATGATAAACAAAATAATTAGTTTAATGTGTGTAAGCATCACGAGAATAAACTGAAACATAGATTTAATGTATATCAATTATTGAATCAAGGAATAACCGATACTTAATAATCACCGTTCATTGAATTGATGAAAAATATTCATCGTCGAACTAATCTGAATCATTATATCAATCATACAACATTTATTCGAAGAACGAACAATAATAATTAATCTGATGGATACAGTTTCATCAGTTGAACGAATACAATTCATTGCTTGGGTGATCACTCTTTATTCGTTTGATGAATGGAATTCATTACCATAACGAACCTATTTAATGTACTTGATCATGATATCAATGAAAGCATTCATTGATATTATTAACAACCGTATTTATAGTATGGATAACCAGTGGTACATTGACATAACGATTGCGTTCATTGGACCAATATTGAAAAAAAAATTCCTTGAGTCTATGAACCTTTTCATTGTATTCAGGTACCAATTTTTTTCTGTGTGGGTTTTGAGACAATAATCAATTGTAGCACCACGATACTTAGTATTCTAGTAGTTGAAACCATGATAAACACGAAAAAAATTGTCTACCAAAATTCCAGGGGTGGAACATATATTTGGTTTTTTCGTTTAAAAATATAAAAATAGATTTTTGCTGTAATCTTATAAAGTATATGATTTATCGGAAAAACAACTCAACAAGGTGAAAAACAATTAAATTTTCCACAATAATTATTCCTGGTAATTTCTTAGTAAATGCGCTTGTTTTCTCAGAAAACGTGATTGAATGCCGACATCAAATTTCAGGTTCACCCTTACCCGCCGCGGAGCCAAATATTTGATGATCGGAGAAGAAAAAAGGAAAAGTTCATATCGTTTCTGAAGACTCCTACCTTCTCATGCAAATATAATATGAGAGTATTTGAGTACATAAAATGTGTTTTGTCGCACTTCACGGAGATGTTTGCGGATGATCCGAAAATCATGAATGATTTAGTAAATATGGGATTATTATACTGAAGTAGCAACCCATACCCTCTTTGGACTATATACAACAATTTCAAAGTAGTGTGACAGGTCCCACTTACACATGCCAAAAAAAAAATACTTTGTTTTACTCCTACCTCATTTTCAACTTACCCATAAAATCGGCATTCTCTTCACTTAATGTTGAAAATAATCGCTTATTCATATTCTGCATATATATATATATATATATATATAATAAAACTATTGTGCAAACCCCAAGCTTGAAATCACATACTTCATTTTTTATGTAGGATGTGTATGATCGATTATTTTCAACATTTGCCGGGATTATGGGTGAGTTGAAAGCTGAGGCAGGAATAAAACTTACAAGTCTAAAATCGTTGCACATGGTCCAAAGAGGGTACTGATTCCTGCTCCAGTATAATTATTTCATATCAACTATAATATCCATGACTTTCGGATGCTCCGTAAATATTGTGACAGGGTTATGCGAAGTGGAACAAAACAAATTTTAGGTACTCAGATACATGCTCTATTTGCATGAGGAAGTAGAAGTCTTCAGGAACGATATGCACTTTTTCTTTTCCTTCTACTGTAATTTTTGGCAAAGTTATGACAAATCTAATTTTCGGCCCTGCCTGAACTTGCAGTGGCGGGTTAGCGCGAGCATGAGATATGACGACGGCGTTAAACCACGTTTTCTGAGAAAACGAGCGTATTTCATGAGGTATTACTGAAAATTATTCTTGTGGAGAATTGAATTATCTCTCAACCTATCGAAATCGTCTTTCGATAAGTCTTATATTTTTTGAAATTACTACAAAAAATAAATAAAATTTTTATTAAAATTTTTTTAGGTTCCACCCCTGATTTCTTGATAAACTATTTTTTTTGCTCGAGTTTTTCTGTCGTTATTGGATTAGTTGAAAACGTTCATATTTTGCATTCATCCGAAAAATTTAGTGGCTACAATAGTAACATTAGCACCTATAAGATTTTTTGAGAAAATACTTGTATAACTGGATTTCTCTCGGTGTTCGAAGGAGACACGAAACACTTTCAAATGAATACAGGAGATTTAAGGAATGAAGGAGATTGAGATGATCCAGGTTACGTTGAACGGAATGATAGCGTGAAACCCCGGTTTAGGAAGAACTCTATCTACATAGTTGTCAGCTTCAGTTCGTGTATGATTGATTGATACAGAAAATCAATTTTAAAGGACGATTCTCTTTTACTTGGGTCGTTATAGATGCAAGAAATCCATCTTTTGAGTGTTATTTACACTTCAAAACGTATTTACAACCCCTCTGCATAGAGACTCTCGTTTCTGTGAATATCGGTCACATTCACTCTCTGTTTGAGTGTATATTGGTATTATTTATATTGTGAACTCACCGGGTAGAATACTCTGCAAATAGGCCCCTTGTTAGGGGTGAACTTCACCTTAGAAATTTGAAATATCTCTCTCCTAATTGATTTGATTACGTTCATTGCAGACTTCCATTGTTTGGATGGAAGTTTGCGATAGAAGTAATCAATCTAAATCATTGTACAAAACTTTCAAATCCCTTCAATTTAATTCAAATCTTATTCAATTCAATTCTGAACGAACCTCTATACAAAGCGTTTGGTTTGGATTTTTAAAATATTGCATTTTTAAATTAACCCAAATTGGTAACACGCAAGTACATTACATGAATGTTGAATAAAGTTAACGATAAAGACTCTGGTATAACACCTATTTCCTTCTATGATACCAGGAAGTGTTTCTTTCCTATGAGCTTTGGGTATTATCATTCATTGGTGGGCCAGGATGATTCTAATGTTTTCTGACCTATCCTATTTCACTATATCTTCGCCGGCAGGCACTGCGATATATATTACAGAATACTTTCTCGAATATTCCTAAGTTTTCGTTTCACGATTCGTCCGCCCAACTGTAGATGATTCTGTTTGATCCTTGAATCAATTCGAGCAGAAGTGATGTCTCGTATCCGATGATGACTCATGCACTGCTTATCTCGGCCCGCCCAACCGAAAAACAAGCGATTAGGTCTGGCTTGGAAAATATTACGTTGCCTTCTTTTTAACGACATTTCGTTCCTAAATGCCATTCTTGGAGTTTGTCGATACCTGGCCGACTCTCCATATCTGCCACAGGAAGTTTGATGGAAGTCAACCTACATGCTTCTGATGACTATCCAATCCTGCCCATGAAGCTCACAGGACAATTTTGGGATCGTTGGGTTCACAAATTTTTGTACATTGTACATTGTATCTATCAACTTCCAAGATTCAAACATATAACATATAACAGGGTCAAGTAGCTCAGTGGTTGAGACTTTCGCGTTCGAAACCATTGACTGCTGATCGGCTAGGTTCGAATCCTTAGCGACTACAGATTTTTATCCGAGAAAGTGCTAGGAATCGCACGTTAAAAGATGAGACCTCGGTAATCTTTGGCTCGCACAAGTTTCGAGGGCTGCCGTTCGTAAGGCGACGACAGCTGGTTAACGGAAAAAACAATTTTAAACAATTTTAATTTTTTATTCATAGGACGCTTTATCCTGAGATTCCTTATTGGTTACCAGGTAGAAGATGCTGTTCTGGCCCTCCTTCAACAGCTGTAAGAGCCCTCCATCTTCTGAGTTCCGTTCCTGTAAATCATAGAGTCGACCGAACTTCTTGGAGAACACCGCCAGCGATGCCCTGGATTTTTTTCCACACAGTAACTTAGCACGTTGTCAATGGTGCCTTGAAAAGGTAGCCTGAATCCTTTCTACTTACCTCATGTGAAACTTTCTGTCCGTTTGGGTACAAGGACAAGCACTTATTCTCCAATGGTCTCAGGGTGGAAACTTGGTTATGATTTCCGTCGTAATGAGCCAATTGATTGAAATAATTTAGTCTGTTATCCACGAGGTGTATCATAGATTCGTTAGATGTTAATTTATTTTTTTCACGTTCTTTTTTGAGATTTCCGATGAGATACACGGATTTGGTGATAGACCACGGCAACGTTTTGAGTTCACTGAAAAAAATGTGGTACGTTATATCGATACATGCCGTTTTTACCTCTCCGTTGGCAATGAATAAATATTCACTGACTTTTGTAGGTATTTATTGATACAACGAATTCAAGTTTATTGAGATCAAAGATGATCGTTTCTTACATTTATGAACAGTTTTCGTTGCTGCTGCGGAAAAGTTTATTGAGGTGAGGAAAAGGGTACACTGAGATCATTGATGATTTAATTTCAGACCTATGAACATATTTCGTTACGGCTTTGAAAAAGATTATTGAAATGAAGAAAAAAGTACATTGGAACAACGTATATTATTTCATGAAAAAAATGTGGTACATAATATCAATGAATACCGCTTATTACCTTTCCGTTCATTGGCACAATTAACTTTTCATCGTGATAATGATTAAACATTCATTGATGTACGAAGGTATTCAATGATACAATGAATTCAAGTTCATTGAGGTCAAAGTTGATGGTTTTTTATATTTATGAACAGGTTTCGTTGCTGCTATGGAAAGGTTCATTGAGGTGAGGAATGTGGTACACTGAAACATTTCGAAATTGTTCATCACATCAATGAACATAATTTATGGTCCCAGAGCACTGATTTATATATTTCAAAAAAATATGGTACATTTTATTGATGAATACCTCTTCGTTTATTGGCGCAATATATTTTTCGTCGAGTCAATGAATGACCATTCACTGAAATATGTATGTTTTATTGTTACAATGAATTCAAGTTTATCGAGATCAATGATGGTCTATTTTCAGACCTATGAACATGTTTCATTGCGGCTATGGAAAAGATCATTGAAATGAAGAAAGAAGTACATTGAAACACTGTATACTATTTTATGAATGAAATGTGGTACATTATATCAATGAATACCGTTTATTACCTTTCCGTTCATTGGCACAATACATTTTTCATCGTGTCAATGAATCAAGTTCATTGAGATCAAAGATGATCTTTTTTTACATTTATGAACAGGTTTTGTTGCTGCTATGGAAAAGTTCATTGAGGTAATGAAAGGGGTACACTGAATTCATTTGAAATTGTTCATCATATCAATGAACGTAATTAATGGTCCCAGAGATGATTTTATTGTTACAATGAATCCAAGTTTATCGAAATCAATGATAATCTATTTTCAGATCTACAAACAGGTTTTATTGGGGCTATGGAAAGATCATAGAAGGTGTAACGAAGTTACTAAGTCCCAGTTTTGTTAGGCATTTCCTTCCATTCTATAACTCCGTAATTAATATGTTCATGAATATAATAATAAGCCTTATGTCGAACCAAGCCATCTCGTGTTTAAATATATTCATAAATTTCGCCGGCATCTGTTCAGCCGAATCCTCGCATAGAAATCTCCGTTGCTGGCAAGTTAGCTTTAGCTGGTAGTATACAGCGCCCCCACTAGAGGGACCACTCCGGACGACTTCGTTGTTTGGACAGAGCCGGATAACTTAAGCAGACAGAAGCTATCGTTGAAGCATCTTCTCATGTAGCACAGACTACAGAGACATCCGAAGAGCTCCGAAAGGAGCCAGCCGAAATAAAAGATAAATTGGAGATACGCCTTCCAATCAGGATTGCGATGTTCTGATGAATGCATGTTAATTATTTTGCATATCTTTCGGAAACTCACTGTATGCTCAATATCAGTGGGAGGCCTTCATTGCATTTACGAATGATATGCAATGATTGAATAAATACCATTTAATCAAATGATAAAAAATAATTAGTTCAATGTGTGAAACCATCACGAGAATAAACTGAAACATAGATTCAATGTATATCAATTATTTAATCAAGGAATAACCGATACTTAATAATCACCGTTCATTGGATTGATGAAAAATATCCATCGTCGAAATAATCATTATATCAATCATACAACATTTATTCGAAGAACGAACAATAATAGTTAATCTGATGAATACACTTTCATCAGTTGAACGAAACAGTCCATTGCTTCGGTGATCACTCTTTATTCGTTTGATGAATGGAATTCATTACCATAACGAACCTACTTAATGTAGTTGATCATGATATCAATGAAAGCATTCATTGATATTATTAAGATCCGTATTCATAGTATGGATAACCAGTGGTACATTGACATAACGATTGCGTTCATTGGACCAATATTGATAAAAATATTCCTTGAGTCACTGAACTTTTTCATTGTATTCAGGTACCAATTTTTTTCTGTGTTGAACAGCCAAACTAGGTCACCGGTATGAAGCCTCGTTCGTGAATGTTGTTCATTCAGTGACGAAGCTTGCTGGCGTAGTCCTTTCCCGCACTTAACCTTAGATCGTATTCGGGTTCCATTGCTGACAGGAGAACCGTTTGCCTCACTTTCTGAATAGACTTCCTTCCTGACCTCTCTCAAGAGGCTGGACGAGTTTCGTGATTATGGTTCGATTCAGAATTGGTATAAGATGGAGGGGATTTCGATTTTTTTGTCGTAAAAAAGTAATAGGTTAAAGGAAATACAACGCTCCACTCACAACATGGACTAAAAAGTAAAAAATAATTGACAATATAATTACTCAAATGTCAAAAAGCGTGGGGTACTTGTCGGCCATTTTGAAAGATAGACTTTTTTGTCGTCAAAAAGTAGCTTATGAACTGCCATTCCACTAATAAAAATCACATCCAAAAGTTCCAATCCGTTCAAAGGTTAGGTTAGGTTAGGTTTAAATGTTAGTGAGCCCATATCAGGCTCTCCACTGCGGCCAATGGCCTATTGTGGCTCGTTCAAAGGTTAACAGGGTGGTTTGTTACTGTATGGACACACTGAAGATCGAAAGCACCCACGCATATTTTTCATTCGAGTAATTACATCATCAATCATTTTTCACTTTTCAGTCCATGTTGGAAGTAAAGCGTGTTCTTTAGTGTTTTAAACTATTATTTTATACCGAAAAAATAAGATACAGATCTCAAAAGACGCCAATTTGAAGTTTCACAGCTTGCGGCAAAAATCGCCGTGTTTCCTGCCTCCTAATACAAAATGAATTATTTAACACTACATTGAACTCAACTATGCCACGAAGATTTCGAAATGGAACTCGTGTTTGTGTAGCAGAACGCATTGGGTATATAATGGGGCTCACCATAAAAAACCTTTTAGCTCCGAAATTAAATCAGAACAACGTTCGGGATTCCGGGGACTGAAAACATTCAGACTGAAATTATTCCGTTATTCCATTAGGTATTTCGTTGGTATCCTGGAAATGTCCATATTATTGGCATAAGGGATAATCTCCGGGATTACTTAATGGTCAGGTGCATTTTGTTCGACGAGAAACAAGTACTTTATATTTTGTCATTTTTAATTCCATCAATGAAAAATAACTTATTAGTAAAATTTGTGTGAATATTTTTCGGAGGTGTTAATGGAGTATTGCTCAGTTTATGAGGGGATGGAGTGCCAAAGTTATGTACATTGTCATTCTGATCCAATTCCAGAATTTATTTTGCTTCCAATTTCTCTCTTTTTACTATTTTTAGGTTAGGTCAGGTTTGAACGTGAGTGGGCCCATATAAGGCCCTCCAATGTGGCCAATGGCCTATTGTGGCTAACCCTATGGTTATATTTCTCCCAGTATATCCAATCACTTAACGAATTATACAACTACATTGGGCGAACAATTCACTAGGTTTTCTGGCCTTTCTGTTGTATTGCCAAATATTGATAATCTGGTTCTGGCCGCTGCAGGGCATGTACATAAAATGTGTTTAGCCGTTTCATCATCCTCCATGCACAGACGGCACTCTGTATCTTGTGCAAATTCGATTTTATGCATGTGGTGTTTGAGTTTGCAGTGGCCGGTAAGCAAACCTTCTATAACTCTGAGAGATGTGCTCTACTGAGTTCGAGCAGTTTGTCAGAGTCCTGTTTTTTTCTTGTTCAAGCGATACATACATACTTTAGAAAGTGCCAATACTCTAGTCTTTCATTGTCTGCCAAGTAGCTTGCAACTCATTAATAATTGTTTATTTTTTCACCATTCACCAGAATCTTCCTTTTTCTTGAATTTTCCGAAATAAAATTGTGCAATATTCTGACATGGTCTTTGAATATTCTGGAGACTTTGTTAGCATCTGGTCATATCACAAGGTTCTGTCAGACGTATGTCAGACGTACTTTACGGTCTTTCAGAATTTGTAGATTTCTTCTATCAGACTTGCCTTCTTGCCATCGGGAACGTATTTTTGATTTGTCTGTTTTTTTGTTCTTCGAATTAACGAGGTCTTAACCTTGAAGGTGCGATTCCTAGCACTTTCACTTTCCATCACAATGAAAATATGTAGTCGATAGGATTTGAACCTACCCAACCAGCAGCATCAATGTCTTTGAACGCGACAGTCTAAACCACTGAGCTACCTGGCTCTCATAAATTTCAACGTCTTGGATGAAGAACAATATGAAGAATATTAAATAAACATTGTTGGCGAATATGGATTCACATCAGCTACCAATGAACCTACCAGAATTGAAGAAAACATACGATTTTGCATTGACCACTCCTACATTGCAGACAAAACTAAATTAGTTCGCATATAGGTCAATCTTTTCAGCATAAATGGGGAAAAAATTACAAAAGAAAGGAAACTTTCACAAAAGTTGTATTTCAGTGCTCAATAAAACTATAGAATTTGTCGTCTCTTATAAGCTCGGCAACATTGTTGGAAAAAGATTATTATAAACAGTTGTGGTGATTTTTTTATAAAAAAAAATGCAAAAGAGTCGCAAAATTATAAAAACAAAGAAAAAATCACCCTTTATTGTTCCCTGAGTTTGCGACCATCTTCAAGTTTGGTATGAAAATAAATAAATAATTTATTCGGCAACACTTCGACACAGAGAAAAACGTTTCTTAACGTTCGTTTCTATTTTAGAGTTCCTCCGCCAAATTTTCAACAAAAGTATGAATAAATATTTGATTCACTCTGATACTTAACTTGAACATGGTGGCAAAATTGGGAAACGATAAAGAATGATATTTTTTGTTTTCACCATTTTGCGACTCTTATTTTTTCCACGAAATAACAGAATTGCTTATGATTCGTATTTAACAATGTTGCCGGCCTTATCCGAGATGGCAAATATGTATAATTTTGAAAAGGGAAACATTCTCCATGAAAATTGAAAAATGAAAAATGAGATTTCTTTGTTATATCTAACAGAAAACAACTTCTTCCCCGGCACAAGTCACGCTGGATATTGAACTACATCTGATAGATATTGTATAAGAATATTACCAAAATATTCGAATAGATTATTATTATCATATTACACCAGAATATTCAAAAAATATTTCAGAAATATTACTAAGACACAAGATCAACCAAGTGGAACAATCCAGGAAAACCTACTAAGAGTGCTTATTCCTCTACTCGGAAGATGGCGCGGCTCAGACTACGTTTCGTAGCGCGGGTTCAGAGAACACGACTAGCCAGCCATGGTATGGTGCATGTTGTGATAATACGGACTAAGAATAGATCGTGACAAATCTGTCTAAACAGATCTACCAGCTTTTCGATTCTGTTAGAAATTAGTGTATAATTTACATATTTTTCTATCAGCAATTGAAGTTGATTATTTCTGTTTGTGCATAAGAAAATCCATTGGATTATTTATTCATACGGATGGAACGTGCCAGGAACAATCCCGCAAAATTAGAATAATTTTTTTTTAATAATCGAATGTCTGCTGTTAAATCTCATACGTTATCATCCATTTTCATAGAAACATTCATCCTAGGAATCGCTGACAAACAGGTAACATTCATGTCTAAAAACACATTCAAATATCAAAGATTCACGTTAGTAAATGCTATTAGAAATTAAAGGAATATGTATCTGTAATGTCTTTTAAATACTGATGAATATCGAATATGGCTCTATGGGAATTTACGGTTTCACTATCCAACTTGGATCTCATAAATTCTCATATAAATTTTTTGTATCAGTCTCTACTAGAGATTTATGGCAGGGATGTAAAAAGGTTATAATGAAAATTTGATGAGAGGCAAGTATTCGGGAAAAAATCTCTTATACCAACATCGGGTTCGAACCAACTATCGCTACGCTGGAGTTTCCAACGGCCTGAGCCTTAGACCTCTGAGCTACCGGCCACCCGTCATACGTTATTATTTTCCGAAAAAGCTCCACCGTAATTTATTCAGAAGGTGGTAGTCATGCCTCTCATATTTCTGTAGGAACTTGCATTTACTCTTTGTACCAGAAAAACTACATCAGGTTCAGTAAATAACTTCAATAATTTGCATTTACATGTATACAAGCTGTAGAAGTTGTCAGTATTGATGCCTGTTACTCTGTCAATTTAAAAGCTGCCTTTTATGTTTATTCGATGTCTTAATTGTCACGAAGTATGCTGCATACAAATCGTTCAAAGCACTGAATACGGTAATAGAGTTATTGGATCCAATTCGCGATGTTATATCGTTCATTCCTTGATTGATGAAACACCTCTTTCAACGCCATTCAATATACTAATTTCTTCAGATCGATTCATTTGCATTAACTTTTCCAAATGTAAACATCAACTAGATTTTTTGTCTTCAAGTAATTGAATATAATTAACTCGCTAAGTGAGAACGATGTTCAATTGTCAACACTGAACCAAGGGTCTGAGGATCTAAGTAGATTCTCCCGAATTCATACGCGATTTGTAATTTGCCCTTAGGCTCTTCTAATGATTTTTGAATCGAATCACTCGACAGTTCGATATTTCTCACCATTTCTACGGATTTTTCCGATTTTATGTCTGCTAGTTTTCCGTCCGACATTTTCCGAATTCTCAGTCATTCTCCATCTAGCCTTCAAAAGGCCGAGGGTGATTTGTTATTCGAATTTGAACAATTAGGTGACCTGTTGTTTCTCAACAACGTAACATAACTTGCCTCATATTATCTTTCACTTCGAATGAATTTATAGGGAGAAGAACATTTTCGACTTAATCTGAATTATTCGTTTCATTGAAATTGTATGTTCATTGATAGTAGGTATATCTGATTAGTTATATTTATATCACTGTTATCTAATATTTTTTACTGTAAATATCTCGAAGTTAGTTCCACAGAAATTCTATTTGCAACAAGAGAGAAAGTTTTCCGTCAATAATTCAAAAAGGAAAAAATCCCATTCGTATACAGGGTGCAAACTAACCTCTTGCACTTCCGTAAAGGACGGGTGTACAATGCCATTTAATAACAAATGGCAGGTGTGAAGAATTCGAAAAAAACTTCTGGAAAGTTTAAATTTTGTTGGAGAATACGTCGAAATTTTGGAAACCGCTGTCCGCCGAACGTCAGCTGACCGGATCAGAGCCGCAACAATACTGGAACTGCCGAATGAAAGACACTCTGTAATTTGGAACAGAGGTTTCCAAGATTTTCCGAATTTCCCGCAAAAAAATTAAATTTCCACATTTTTTTTCGAATTTTTCACACCTACCAGTCCTCGTTATGAAATGGCATTATACCCGTCCTTCCCAGAAGTGCAAGAGGTTATATTACACCCTGTATATCATTTGTGTATCTCATTTTCAACAGAAGTATCTTTCTTATGTGGATCATAAGATATGAAGAACTAGTCTCTTGGGATTTCTGCTCATTTTGTGTTCAATATTTGCGGTGGAGAGATCGGTATACACTCGTATTATCATTATAAGCTCACATTTTTCTTTTTTCTCTAGTATACAGAAAAACTTGAGTCATTCATTGCTATCAAAGTTACCAGTCAACAAATTTATTATACCTTTCAACATTAGAAGCTCGCAGCGTCAACAAAAAAAAACAGAAAGGTTTCATTATTTCTGTACTGATTAGCACCCATTATTCACGGAAAAAGAAAGTGACTATTTTTTCAGATTAGTGCCGGAGTTATCCTCACGTATGCTGGGGGCTAATTCTCAGGATGCCGCTGCCAAATAGTATTAATTATTATGGGTTATGGTGAATTTGATACTTTTAATCAAATTCAAAATTACTTTTAACGAATAAAATTAAAATTTACTTTGGAATATATTTTTTGTCCGACGTGTAGTTTTTGCCCAATCGCGTTAGATAGATAGATAGATATTTCGCCACAAAAGATTACACACAATGTAAGAAAAAATACAAATGTATATAAACTTATCGGACTAGTCAGGGGGTAATGGTTTGCATAATGAAACATCTTAACACAAGTACATATATAGATATACCTGTATACACATGGAAGTAGAAAATATAGATACTCTAACGAATTAAAATATTAAAAATACACTAAATATACGCTAATAAAGAGAACAACAAGATTCATTCAGAATTATTTAAATGTATATTTGAATATACGAAACTAAAATTAAAAATTAAGAAATTCGTCAATATCATAAAATTGTTTATCACATAAAAAAGCATGCAAGCTTTTCTTGAAGATGGTTGTTGTGTTACCTGTATCAATAAAACTTCTTATTTTGTTGAAACATTTAATGCCTATATATTTCTGTGAATTTTGACTCACCCCAAGCCTAGAGTACGGTTGGTGGATAGCTTCGCTATTCCTCGTAAAATATGAATGCACATCACAATTTGTATTGAACTCTGTTTCGTTTTCTCTGACATACATAATCAACTGGAATATATAGAGACACGGTAATGTTAGGATTTGAAATTGTTTGAATATTGGTTTACAAGGTGAATATGGAGGGTAAATAGTCCTCAGTATTTTTTTCTGTGAGCGGAATGCATCTATGAAGTAACAGGAAGACCCCCAGAAAATCAATCCGTATTGGAGTGTTGACTGGACCAATCCAAAATAGAGAATTCTCAAAATGTCAATTGACACAGTTTCTCTCAAGTTTCGTATTATGTAGGAAGTCGTGCTTAGTTTTGAACATAATGCATTTATGTGTGCTTCCCAGGTCAATTTTTGATCTAGAGTGAGACCTAGAAACTTTATAGTATCCTTACTCTGAATAGACTGTCCACACACATTGAGGTATAGATCGTAATCAGGTGCGACATTTTTTGGGAGGAAGCGCATGTGGTAGGTTTTTGTTAAATTCATCTTGAGTCCATTATCTAAACAGTATTCATTCAATTCCTTAGACGCCTTATTGCTTGTTTCAACAAGATACTCGATATTTTTATTTGACATTAGTATGTTTGTATCATCAGCATAAACAATCATTTGATTTGATGATATGCAGGAGCCATTAACATCATTAATGAATATAATGAAGAACAATCAAACAAGATGGAACCTTGGGGTACACCCATATGTATGTCCCCAGTATCAGATCTAACACCATCAACAAGTGTGGCCTGTTTTCTATTTGTTAAGTAGGAAGTTGCCCAGTTATATGCTACTCCTCGTACACCAATGCATTCTAGTTTCATCAGCAATAACGTTATGAACAATATAGAGGCTTATCTTGCAAAATGCGCAGATTTAGGGGAAATCCTCGTATTCAAATTCTATAAACGGCATTTGGAAGTAGAGATCAAACTCTACAATTTTAATATTTTGGATTTTCACTCAGAGGTGGAAAATTTTTGGAAATGTCACTGAAAGTTGCTCCAAATGCTTGAAAGGGTGTTCATGGCAGAGTCGAGTAGCAGTAGTGTAAGAACTAGCGAGCAGAGGAGAGTATAACTGTGCGGCGACTTGTACAGTTGTATTCATAGAAAATGGGTACACTAAAATTGTTATAGTGTAAATCGGGTTTGATTGAATTTTACTTAAAAATAATGTATGGCCTGTCAGTGCCAAAACGTTTCAAAATGCCTCGTCATTTAACTGAAATTGAAAAAGCTCAAATAATAGCTAGAATCGTAGATGGGTGGTCAATACGTGCATTAGCAGATTTTACCGGAAGAAGCAAAAACACTATTTTAAGAATTAAGCAACGTTGGATTCAAGAGGGGTCTTTGAAAAGAAAAGTTGGTACTGGTCCGGCACGCATTTCCGTCCCTGAACAAGACGATGCATTTCTGGGATATCTAAGGGCAAATCCTTTTGAAACTGCAAGAAATGCTGTCATTGACACAGGATTTCCTGGGTCTCAACCTACCGCTAGCCGAAGAGTCAAAGAATCTGACCTAAAAAACCGCGTAGCTGCGAAAAAAATGATGCTCACAGAAGAACCGAAACAGTCTCGTTTACTTTTCGCTCTAAATTATACCTACCGCGACCATCAGTTTTGGAACACGGTAGTGTTCACTGATGAAAAGGTTTTTCAGTCAACATATAATGGACAAATTCGTGTCTACAGGCCAGACAATACAAGATTCGAAGAACGCTACACTAGCGATCTTGCTTTCAGACCTGGGCGATTTTCAGTAAACGTATGGGGTTGGATAAGTGCTTATGGACTTGGTGTCTGCTGGCGATTGGAGGGAAGGTTTAACGCCGAACATTATGTGTCTGTTCTGGAAGATATAATGCTCCCATCTGTTGGACAAATATATCCAAATAACTCATTCGTCTTTCAGCAGGATAACTGCCCGGTCCATACCGCAAATGCTGTGAGGGAATGGTTTCAACATAATAATATTGAAGTCTTGCCATGGCCCGCTTACAGTCCCGATATTAATCCCATGGAGAATGTTTGGGGTATAATTGTAAAACAAATATATAAAAGAAATTTTAGACCAAACAATTCTAATGAATTATGGGAAGTTATCCACGAGTGCTGGGAAGAGCTGGATGCAAATGTTATAGGGAATTTAATTAACTCAATTCCAGGCAGATTGGTTCAAATAGTCGAAAAAAATGGTCATATGACCAAATATTGAATTTTTATAATTTAATTACAAATTATATATTACATTATAATTAAACATTATTTATACATAGTTTTCTGTTTTTATTATTGTTATTGGTTATGTCGTGTTTAAAACTTTGCGTTGTAGAAATATTCCAATACATTAAAATCATTTATCACATTTTATGTTTTTGTTTTGTCTATCGCCGTCGATAAGAAAAGCCTGATTTACGCAAATATGGCAAAATCTAGTCATAAGACTTGTACCCATTTTCAGTGAATACAACTGTACAATACAATTCCACCACTATTGCTCCTCAATTCTACCACAAACACACTTTGAAGCGTTTGGGGCATAGTTTAGTGGCATTTTCAACACATTCAAAATGAAATTCAAAATATACAAATATACAAATTGTAGATATTGATCTTTTCTTCCACATGCCTTCAACATGATTTGAATATGACGATTTCCCTCAAATCGGCGCATCTTGCAAGATGTGCCGTTGAATTGTTTATAACGCGATTCTGCAAAAACTAAAAATCGGACAAAAAACATCTATCCGTTTCCGCAATATTGTTTGTCCAGCTTCAGAATTATAAAAATTATGAATTTTGAAAAATGGTCTTTTTTTCGAGGTATTCCCGGGTTTATTCAGTAGAAAACGCAGCGATCCGGTTGTATGATAAACCACTTCAGGTTTTATAATTCTCTACTAAAGTTTTACGGACTGATCCCTTCGATACTTTTTGAGATATTTGCTAAAAGATATTTGTTAAAAAAATTCCACAAAGCCATTTTGCTGGGGCGAAAACCAGAGTTTTCATTTACGAACATTCTTATAAAAAGTAGTAGGTATAGGCCATTTGCGTCTTTTATTTTGAATTCATAATATTGATTCAAGATGCCGGAAACAATAAGTATGATCCAGTAACAACAGACAACCTCGAGCAAAAAGTGAAGAATGAATTGTAGCACTCCAACAATTCAGGGGTAGAACCTAAAAAAAATTTCATTTAAAAAAAATATAATTTTTTTTGTTGTTATTTCAGAAAATATAAGATTTATCAAAAAACGATTTCGGTAGGTTGAGAGATAATTTAATAATCCACAAGAATAATTTTCAGTAATACCTTATGAAATACGCTTGTTTTCTTAGAAAACGTGGTTGATCGCCGACATCCCATTTCATGCTCGCGCTAATCGCCACTGTAAGTTCAGGCAGGGCCGAAAATTAGATTTGCCATCACTTTGCTAAAATTTGAGGTAGGAAAAAAAGAAAATGACATATTACATGTGAGTATCTGAGTACCTAAAATGTCATGGATATTTTAGTTAATATGAAATAATTATACTGGTGCAGGAATCAGTACCCTCTTTAGATCATATGCAACGATATAAGGCTACTAAGACAAGTCTCACTTATACATGCCAAAGAAAAAACTGTGTTTTCCTTCAGTTTTCAACTCACCCATAATCCCGGCAATTTCTTCAGTAACTGTTGAAAATAATCGCTCATACACATCCTACATGAAAAATTAAGTATGTGATTTCAAGCTTGAGGTTTGCACTTCACAATAGTGTTACTGAACATATCTGCAGGATATAAATAAGCGATTATTTTCAACATTTACTGAAGAGAATGCCGGTTTTATAGGTAAGTTGAAAATGAGGCAGGAGTAAAACAAAGTTTTTTTTTTTGGCATGTATAAGTGGGACCTGTCACACCACTCTAAAATTGTTGCATATAGTCCAAAGAGGGTATGGGTTGTTGCTTTAGTATAATAATTCCATATTTACTGAATTACTCATGGCTTTCGGATCATCCGCAAACATCTCCGTGAAGAGTCTTCAGAAACGATATAAATTTTTCCTTTTCCTTCTCCGACCATTTTTAGCAGAGTTATGACCAATCAATTATTCGGCTCCGCCAAAACTTCCAGCGGCCGGTCAGCGTTAACCTGAAATTTGATGTCGTCGTTCAATCACGTTTTCTGAGAAAACAGTAGCATTTTCGAAGGAATGACCAGATATCATTCTTGTGGAGAATTCAATTATCTTTCACCCTATTGAAACCGTCTTCTGATGAATCATATACTTTTCAAGATTACAGCAAAAAAATATTTATTCACTTTATAATAAAAAAAAAAAATGTGTTCCACCCCTGAAATTTTTAATAACAATTTTTTTTTTAACCATGGTTTCAACTACTAGCATGTCAAATTTGGTGGTGCTACAATCGATTCTTGTCTCAAAACCTAAATATACTGGATTAGTAGGCAATATTGGTCTATCGATATCAAAGAAAACCATTGAATCAAATTAGCTAATTTTTATATGAAACAATGTACATTCAGAACAGGTTGAGCCAATATTCCACGAATATTGTTTTTTTTCATATTCACCCATATTGGATATCATCATTTTTAAATTTAATATATCTAAATTGGCTCAATATAAAAGCCAGATTTGATGTGTTATTTCTGGGCAATAAAGGAGCGTGACAAAAAATGCAAAAACTTCGGTCTTTATAACTACTTTAGTATTAGGGTATTTCATTTTATTTGGTATTTCATTTTATTAAATCACAACGTAGTAATTATATGTTCAGAAGTTACTAGGGATTTATTGATCACATTCGCGAAAGTAAATAATAATATGAGCTGTCCTCGCATCTGCCCTTAGGTATATTTATACAGGACTGTCAAAAAGAAAACCTTATAATAACGAAAAAATATGTTTTGACTTCTTTCTCTAAATTTCACATTTTTTCTCAAATTTCAACTTTTTTTCAAACATTTTGATGTGTCCCAGCGATTGAGGGGGCGGGTTACTTGAGAAAGCGACAAGGATTGCTCCTTGCTTTTTCTTTGCCGCCTCTTAAAATGTACCGCCGAGGGCTAATAGTCCCATAGCCCTCCTCTGAATCCGGTTCTGTTCCCGATTATCTCTAATACCGAAAAGAGACATCCACCGAAACTTCCGACTCCTCCTAATGTCCACTCGTTTCTATTTTGGAGTTTGCGAACTCAAACCGTTATTCATGACATTACGCTCTTCCTGCCCATTACCGATTCCGGCATAAATAGACTACAAAGGAAATTTATGACCTTTGTCTATGTTTGTGTGTCAGTATGGCGTAGCATTTCAGTGTCAGGTCAGAAGGATGGCTCACACAAAATCAATACAACGAACAGAGCTGTTTGTGCGTTATGAGGGCGGTTTTTTTCTCATTATTCCGCTAATGCATTAAACATGACGTGGTTTGGTATCTGGGGACTGTCCTTTGCACGATGGAGATTTCAGATATATCACAGTCAACATTCATGAAATATACGGAAGAAGTGTCGAATTGAGTCAGATTCGTATGGCATTATGGAAAATCAGAGCCGTTTTGTAGTTTGATAAAAAAACAATACACGATAAATTTTCCAGAAAGTTACTGTAAATTTTCACTACTATCTGGAATTATACAGTGATCCAGATAAAATAATAATGAGGTAATAAATTTATTTGATATTTTTCATGTGATATCTGAATAGTTATTGGTGAACAAGTGGCTATTTCGAACCTAACGTAATCATACCTCATATAATCAATCCTAACCTAAGCTAAGCTATTATATCCTAACCAACCCAAATTTTTTTATTCGTATGAAGGAAATATCCTACGCACACGACAACTCGATTTGTCTGGATGTATTGCCAAACGCAAATGGATCACAACGGAAAACTTTCACTGAGAGGAACAAATCTGTTTCGAGAATTCTGATCCGGAGAGCAAGAGTGACAGTTTATCAACAATGAATCCACTCGTATTATCTTCCATAATTCAACATATGTTTTACTCTCTATGAAACGTATTTAAAACAGTTTGCTGAACTTCATGCAAAAAAATATACCCTTTGAGAAAGTCACTTTTGCGAGAAGTCTTGAATGGGTTTCAGAAAATTACCGTTTTCTATCTCGTCCTTTACGCATGTGAAAAATAATTGATATATACAAAGTCAATCAACACGTTTCTCAGCATATCATAGTCAAAAAATCAAGAAAATTCCAGTCGCAGACATTATTTTCCACCAAAAAATGTTTTTTAGTTAATTTTTTATTTATTAGTTTAATGTAGCAGCTGCCCCTCCCGACTTCCCCATGAAATGAGTTCGACAATCAATATACATGGAGGGTCAGAATAAGACCGCCTAACTTCCAACACAGATTCCTCATATCGAGGTGAAAAGTTCCTATAAACATTTTTTTTTTCAAACCTCCTGATGGAAAAAACTTAGTACACTAATCAAGGTTTATCAACGTGACAATTTTTGATTTTCACCAACCAGTGGCGTAGTTATATTGGTATGTGGTCCTATTTTTTTTTTCATATTTTCTTTGGACAAGTGAATGGACAAGTGAGCGTTTGACAACAATTGGGCTCATCGATACTCAACCTAAAAGTAATAGCATTCCATGAAACTGAAAGTGGAGGTTTCTGAGATAATTAATTGAGAAAAACTGAGTAGCAACATAATTCCCTCTCTACAATAACACATTACACTAATTTCAAAATATTGGAGTATTTGTCAACCTCCTGAACATTTTCTAATGTTGGGAGAATCGGAAACATAGTACGGATAAGTCAGAATGAAACCTAACTCAGTGATTCCACGATATCGATTTGATCAAATACTATGATGAATGATAACATGGAGTTGGTCTCATTTTGAAGCAACCGTACTACGGTTCCGATTCTTCCGATTCAAAAATTATCAGGAGGTTGACAAATGTTTTAAGAAATTAGCATTATGCGATTATTGCACATACGAAATTACTTTGCTACTCAGGACATAACTCCAGTTTTTCGCAATTATCTCAGAAACCTTCACTTTTAGGCACATGGAATATTATGACTTCTAGGCCGAGTATCGATTATCCTAACTGATAACAAACGCTGCATTTCAGAGGAGATGCATTTTAGGACACACCTTTATGAGAACTTTTCATCTCAAAATGAGGTGACGAATCTGTGTTTGAAGTATGAATATATGTTAAACAAGTGTGGTGTGTACGTACGTTCAGGGTTTAATTTATTACCGCCAACTGGAATCTACTCCCCATTGTGGTGGTAGATACCCATTAGTCTCCTGCTGTGTGTAAGAGAGTTTGGACGAAAGGGGTGGAAGGAGGTGGAAAAAGTTTTCTATCACCTAAGGACTTTTCTGAAAATTCTATATTTCGCCAAAATATTCTAGAATTCTCAAGAACGATCTTAAAAGTATTCAGAATTGTTCAAATGGTATGAGGTGATTTATCGTCATCTGGATTGTTCTTTAACACTCCAGAATGATCTATAATAATCAAATTTACTTCAAAGACTTTAAAATGATTTAGAATAGTCGGCCTCATTCAGAATGCTCCTAAACGTTCTAGAATGTTCTTTAACATTCTGGAATGAATCAATATCTATACTGAGAATTATTCTGTTAACACATCATTGAATATATATTTTTTTAAAGTTCTGGTTCCCACGAAAAGGAAAATTCTGTATCAAAGATCATCGTGAGAACCGAGAAAAAATAGGTGTGAATAAGTGTTCTTCTTGAATTTCTAAAGGCTGTATGCCTCATGGAACACCTCCCGAGGAGTCCCAAAGTTTTACCGTTCTGTGGAGAAGCAAGCCCTGGGAAGCAGATGTGCGGCAAGTCTCCAAAGTGACGGCATATGGATGTGAGGACTGATCTCGACGGGTCAATCTCGATGAGACCGCTAACGGTGGAACCATTGGAGATATTTCAGAAGAGCATCGTCCATAAAAAAATTTACAAAACAGAGACAGATCGCCAACCTTTCTGCGATGTCCCAGAAAAGCAAGCGAGCTTGTGAGCGAAGTATCACCGACGAGACGAATGTCTTTCTTTTGAACCGAATCTAAAAGTTTCAATGTGTATTTGGGTGCTGCACTCATATATGGGAACAGTATTCCAAAACAGGTCGAATCTGTGCGTTATAAATCAGTTGACGAGAAGTAAAGTACTTCTTGGCGCGAAAGAAAAAACCGAGTTTTTGGAAGGCGCTCTTGGCAATGGATCTCACATGCTTCTCCCATGAGTAATACCAATCATTGAAATGGAAGATTTCATTGCTATAGATACTCCTGACTATTTGCCATCTGTTCATATCACTTGGATATTAGTAAACAAGTCAATTGTTTTCTACGAATAATTTTGAAATTTTAACTTCTGTCGATTTATATTCGCAATTTGCTTTTTTATACAATTTCAACCATATTTTTACAATTTACCACTATGTTTGTCACTTCACGATTTATAAGAACATGTCAACAACCTCAAAATAGATGAAAGATAATATCAAATAATGTAATTTTGACATGTATAATTATTTTTGGGAATCTGTAGAATATAGAAAATAAATTACTAGATTATGGTAAAGAAGAAGAAGTTTGGTGACCAGGGAGAGGGCGCGGTGATGTAACTTTCTAGGATATTCTAAAATATGAAAGAAACATTTCTCTAATATCAGAAAAAAATTTAAGAATTTTCTTAAAGCTTCTGAAAAGTAGAATAAATTAGAACATAGTCTTCGTTAGGTTTTATAACATACTAAAAAGACAGCTTTCGAAAGTTCGGCGATCAGATATTCAGAGATTCTAGAATATTTTCGAGATCTCTGTAAAATTCTAGAAAATTCATGGAAATCGTGAAATGAACCAGAACAGTCTTCGGAAGGTTCTAGAAGGTAAGGGAAAAAACACTCAATTGAAATTGTCTAAGATCATATTTTCTTACCCGGGCAACGGCGGGAGTTGCAGCTAGTAAAATTAATAAAAATATATTAGAAGGGTTAGTCGGCGGAACAAAAATATACACATCAATAGACAGGACAACGTCTGCCTTGACCACTAGTTATTATATAAAAGCGTGTGTGTCTTCAGTGTCTCAACTTCTCAGAATGGAAGTCATCGACATGTTTCGATGTTGCATAGACGAGCAACTCTTCCAAACTTCTGCAAGTACAACTCTTGGGAAACTATTTGAAATTAGCGATACTTCAAGAGTTCTGGGACGCAGATGTAGGCAACGCAATGCGGTGTGGTTTACAACTAAATATAACTTATGTTAAAAGTGATAGGTTAGCAGCAAATGTCGCCGCAAAGTCTCGAAACTTTTCCGACAACTTGATTTGTCTGAATGTATTGCCGAACGTAAATGGAGCACAGCGGAAAACTTTCACTGAGAGGAACAAATCTGTTTCGGGAACTCTGATCCGGAAAGCAAGAGCGATATATTGTCGAGCCGGATGGCGCAAACAATAAAGAATGCAAATTCCGAAACGGAAAGTTTGCCAACTCAAATTAGTATCACCGCGCTAATCGCGGATGCCGGCGGCGAAGAAAATATAGCGGGTGTTTAGGAGAGTAGGGATTCTGAAAGGAAATGGCGCATGAGATACATCGGATATTTAGAAGAAATGGATTTCTTTGGAATTTCAGTATTTCATTTATTCTCCTTGTTTAATATTATATTCCTCGAGCCCGATACCAAAAAAAAAAAAAAATGATTTCCTCACCGTTGATACTTCGTATATGTGTTCCTCATGTCGAGTTGAACAACATGCAATTTGAGGTAATACTCGGTAGCGGGGCGTTTGTTTTTTTTAGGTCCCCCGCAAACTTTTGGGGCTGTCGGAGAACTAGAATGCTCCAAATAATTTGTCTGACAATATTACCACTAAATTTTCCATATTTTTTAAACCGATTCTGAAAAAATAAGATGTGAGATAATGCATTTCATGACGTCATAAACATGGTCGATCGGCTGTGTGTATATCTTTGGTAGATATGGTCTCCCTTTCTTTTGAAGTTTTCTTGATGTTCTTTCGAATTCTGAAGAAGGAGAAAATAAACGCTATCTTCAAACCAACGAAAAAAAATTTGGAATATGTGAGATCAGCAAAAAACAGCAAAGATCCACTAAAATCAGAGTTCACATTCAACGTAACTTTGGTAATATTTTTATCGGTCAAACAGAAAGGAGCCCAGTCGAGCACAAGCGAAGATGTCGATTGAAACAAACCAAGGAGCCTGCAGTCGCAGAACATGCATTATCCGTCGGAAAACACAATATGCTATTCAAAAACACCGAGAGGCTAGCAACGTCAAATCATTTTCCAACCAGAAAGTATTCAGAACACAAACATCAAGAAAACTTCCAATTCCCATGTTCTGAAGACCTTTTTTTTGTCTTTCAACGATTATAATTAATTGTTCTGTAACTTCCGAATAAAACCTGTTACACCCATGTTATACTGTAATACCTACTTTTCCTGACTAATTTCCAACGAATTCCTAATACTAATACACCAAAATCCTGAAAGCAAGACATATGATAATCGATAAAGTAATATTTCATCATCTGCATTTTCATCCCATTATCGATGCCAATATGGATGCTTTTATGTCATGTAGATTCAATTCATTTAAATCTCGTACATAGCATCACACGTTAAAAGTAAGGGCCTGGTCTTTTCCAGCTCGCACAAGTCTCTCGAAGACTTTTGGGAGTTGCTCGTGGCCCCCCGCGAGCTGGGTGAACAAAAACAAAAAAAAAAAAAAAAGAAGGTGTGATAGAACAAAGAAAACATCGCCTAACTTGATTCTACCATGTAGCAACGAGCTTAGATAACCCCCACCCTGAGGTGAGACGACGACAACTGAATATATTGCATTACAATTTTCACCTGCAGAAACCAGTAGCTCTAGGTTTTATAAGTTTTATAAATATGCGAAATGTATTCAATATTTCATATGAAAAATTGCACTGGATTATTACTTGACAATTATGGAAAAAATAATGTATGTAACTCGTGAGTGTGTTTATTTTTATTCGTTGGAGTTGATGTTTGCTGAATGTGTCTGGTATTTCAACCGAAGAATATAAATGTCAGTGTTTGATCAAATACAATAATAATTATTGTGGGTTCGATTTTTGAATGACATTGAATTCAAATAATATTCATATATACATGGATGTTTTCATTGAAAAATTATTGATTTGGAATATTTTTGCTTTGTTATGTCGTTCAATTTTATACAACACAATTTTCCTGGAACGGCAGAAAATATTGATTGCATGTACATTGAAACAATTGAAAATGCAGAATTTCCTGAATATATATTTCATATCAGAATAACACACGAGTTCAACGAATTGAACGCACAACAATAACTTGAAGTGTAGCAATATTTCTAAATCAACTATATTGATTCATTCGAATGAATTGGTATCTGTTCACGTAGAAACTACCCACTTAATAATTGAACTCATGGAATTTTAAATGTTCCACCGTTCATATCTACAGTGACCGCCAAAAAGTTTGTACCATACGGGAAAAAAGTTTATTATTAGAGTATTGGAAAAAAAAAATCTTTGGAAAAGTTTGTGCATGTCCGATAAGCTAAAAATCGTGATCACTGGTATGGTGCCAAATTGAAAAAAATTACTATGAATCTATCAGCATAAACTCAGAACTGGTCAATTTTACCAAAAGAAGAGAACGCGTAGAAATTCGAAAATATTTATAGCAGAATAAAATGTCGAAAAAAATTGCAAAAACTATCGAATATAAAATAGAAAAAAATCAGAAAATTTAAAAATATGACAGGCCGCCGAAAGATTTAAATAAAAAAAAATTCCTCTGCTTCATGACGGCTAGATAGAAAATGCCTCGGAATTTAGAAAATGTTCAACAGTTTCAAGCATTTGCCGCGTCATCCGATTGAGCTGAAATTTGCACCCGTGTTAACAAATTGAGAACCGATGACAAAAGAATAATTTAAAAAAATCCAACATACTGTCCTCCGAAGGATAGACAAGTGAAAAAATTACGATGAGAAAAAATGCTGGTCGGGAGAGTTGGAGATGAAATCGAAAAAATTCGAAAATAGTGATGAGGAGGATCACATTATTCGATTTGAAGAATATTCACTCCTCTGCCCCCCAGAATGCTAGCTAGGGAATGTGTAGGGATTCGGAACAAAATTCGATGGTTTCGGATGCGGAAAATTACGGGGACCAGTCTCTCTCCTTATAGGGAATATTTATAAAAATTAGTGAAATTGAAACTGGAAAAATCCATAGAATTTGAGAAAAATATCGGATGATCAACTTACTAAATTTCAACAAATTCCAACCCCGGCTTCACCAAAGGTTAGACAGAGAAGGCATAGATATTCTGAATTTTTTCATGTTCCTGAACCATTATCGAATGGAGTTGAAATAGAATTAAAAAAAAAAAAAATTGCGAAATACTTCGAAATATTCGATTTAGAAAATGTTCACCTCTTGAAGGCTAGGGAGAAAACGTAAAGAAATTCATTAAATTTTTTGTTTTGGACGTGTGAAATAACGACAAAAAAATTGTGGCTCAGGGGTTTCAAAAAAAGTTGCAAAATTCGCAAGAATAGAATTTGAATAATTCAATTCAAAGAAAGAGAAATAGGACGTGTGAAATTATGGAATATAAAATGTCAAGTGAAGCCCCATTTTCTTCGAAAACAGTTGCAAAACTCAACAAAAAAAATTTGTAAAAACCAGTAAAACTGTTAAATACATCAGTAAGTTAAATAATCATAGTAGCTTGAATCAAAAATATGCATTCCACTAACGTAACAATATTTGGGCACCTAGAGCACTTATGAAGACAGATATAGTTCAAGTAAACTATAGTACAATCCATCTTCAAACAGTTCTCCTTTAAATAATAGTACGGAAGCTAAGTAGTTGAAACTTGGGACCTATACAATATTAAGTAGCACCATTTTCACATTGCAATACTCAAATCACGCTTACTGCCTGAACTAACATAAATGTGACGATAATAAACTTGTTGATCGCCGTTCAGAAATACTTGGAATGGAATTTTATTACTTTGCGGCAAATCATAAAACAACGTTGTTAAAAACTGTCCAATACAAAGCGCACAAAGTCGACAGCTCTTGTCAAGTCCACGTGGACTAACACCTGGCTGATTTCAAAGGATTATGTTTTGACCTTCGAGAGTGCCGCCAACTGTAACTTGGTGGAATATCGTTTACTTGAACTATAATTGAACAAATGCCAGCAATATATAAACTGAAATAAACTTGAAAAGTCATTTCATAACCAAACTTATTTTATTTTTAAACCATTGAACCATAAAATAAAGAGTAATATTATGTAGTATATGAAATGGAAAAGCTTTCAAAAATTCATTTTTTTAAAAGCCTGAGACATGCAGCGTCATCACACTTGAAATGAAGACTTAAGGTCTGGGGAAAATATACACTTTATATTATCTTTTACTTTTAAGTTCAAAAGCTTTCAAATATAAGTTTGTTCGTTTCTTTTTTTACTCATCAGTTACCTATCAATTATCTAGTTTATGAAGAGAAGCCTGTCATCAAAATAGTTATTTACCTAACAAGTGCGGAAAGTAGTACTTTTCCGCACGCGACGGCAGTTGCACGAACGACGCGGAGCGGAGTTCGGACAAGCCGTTAAGGGCGGAAAAGACATTTTCCGTAAGAGTTAGGTACAATATTTTTCCTACGAGTGTTTTTGTCCATCTTATTTATGAAAAAACAAGGTTTTTAATAAACAAGTTTTTATAAAAATGCTATAAAATGACTAATAAGACAGAATAGTTACATAGATCATTTAGTTAATCGTTCAACAATACAAAAATCGTGCGGAAAAGTAAAAATCGTACGGAAAAGTAAAAATCGTGCGGGAAAGTAACTTTTCCGCACGATTTTAAATCGTACGGAAAAGTACAACTTTCAAAACGAAAAATCGTGCGGAAAAGTTACTTTTCCGCACGCTCGTAGGAAAAGGTATTTTGCGATTATTTTTGATATTGAGCTCTCGAAGCTAGAGTTTGTTTACCTTGGGAATGTGATACTTTTTGAAATGAAGAATGATAATGTTTGAAAAAATAAAAATTTTCAAATATAATGTAAGAGGAATGGTCGTCTGCATGAATCCAATGGAAAACGCCTAAGCCCCTCACCATCTCTGATTTATTATCTAGGGTCTATACCACAACAATTTTGCAAGTCCTCTCTATGAACTGCCTGAAACTTTTTATGGCATGGAATTTGGTCAGCAGATGGTTGGATTTTCGAATCCAATTTCATATATTTGTTTTTTCGTAAAATTTCTTTCTATACGAATCTTCCAGGTATTCATTTATTTTCTAGATAATTATAATTCAATAAACAGGTCGATATAATAACGTCCTTTTTCCTTCTCACAGTTCACATCCTGCTTACAAAATTAGTTTTTCTTCCCTACTAAAAGAATATATTGGTTTTGCGTGGCTATATTTATGTGGATGGCAGCGACTTGTTTGGTGAATTGGATATAAATTACGGAATGTTCAGAACTGCTGTTTGGATGTGCAATTAAACACCATCCAACCCTTCCATTTGAATTCGCAGGTACCCGTAAATAATTCGAGTTTATTTGCATCGATACGGCAGAGAGCGTTTTTTACATTTGAAGTGCTTCCGGCTTTGAGCGCAGAACGCTCAGTAATTTAAAATATGAGAATGGCCGAATGCCCCATCGACCATTCCAGAAATGAAATTATTACCTTTGCGATTTCAGTTTATGAGCACGAAATTGAATAAGCCGCTTCCATTTCATTTTCCATTCGCATCTTCATTTTGTATATCGGGAAAAATGAAGATAAATAAGTTTTCAATCGTCAAAAAGGAAAATAATTGGATCAAACTTCCAACGTACATACTTGCATTTCAGGCAGGATTTAAAAAGAATTCTTGAGCTGTTTTGCTTCTCCAAGAAAATCAATCTTATTTTAATTTTAGTCGACTGGCTAAATCATACCCATCGATAAGATATATAGGTAGATAGTTTATTTTACTGCGTTACATAATGAAAAGTTTGTAGTCGAAAAGAAGTATAATAGTTATTTATGGTACTAGTGTGTTATGTTGAAAATAAGTCACGCGAGAAAGATTTATACCACGAGGCCGTTAGGCAGAGTTCTATAAATTTTCAAGTGACTTAGGAAACATAACAGTAAGTTATGGAATATAACACACTAGTGTGTTATTTGATAGTTTATGTGAGTTTTAATCCATAACTCACTAGTGAGTTATGGATTATAACACATTAGTGTGTTATTTGATAGTTTACTTGTCTAAAATGACATAAATAATGACAGTCACAACTGTCATGTGTTGGATAAAAGAATGATCAGTTGAACAGTTAGAACAGTGAAACGATTGTATAAATAAGAACGAAAAAAAAAACATAAACACAAAATGTTTAAACAGAATGTCTATTTTACATCATGAATATTTGAATTTATTCACGTATTCTTTCACAGAATAGAAAGAAATTGAATATAATTACTCAAAAGGTAAATAAAAACACAAACATAAATTGTGTTAACAACAGAATGACTATGTTTACATTATAAAGGTTTGAAATGATTTGCGTAAAAACTCAAAAGATAATTTTTTATTGTCCCTTTTTATAATTTGGAAATACTAAGAATTTTAAAATAATCGGATAGACAGTTTTAGAGGTTGAAATCCAAAGTGTTCTTTTGCGATTTCTCAAACGATAACGATTTGTTCGAATTTTGTCATGAAAGTCTGATTGCTTAGTTAATGAAGTTGATTCCTTATGAATTTTTATGGGAACGTTGTACGAAAATTATGTGGGTAACGGCATTATTATCAGTTTCAAAGAAAGAGGTTCACAATGACCTCTGTAACCGGGGAAAAATACGTTATTTTCAGTGTATCGTAACTAGTTACATTGTTAACATGAAAAATTTACAAAATTGTGTTTTCCGTTAACCAGCTGTCGCCCCCCTACGAACGGCAGCCCCCAAAAGTCGAAACTTGTGCGAGCTAAAGATTAACGAGGTCTTACCTTTCAACGTGCGATTCCTAGCAAGATCCGAGGAGAATAGATTTCGAAAAGAGGTCGTCCGTAAGTCACCCATCCAAACCACAACCTCACTCTGCGTTGCTTGGCTTTCGATACCAACCGTTCGATTTTTCAAAAGACGCAATAGAAAACGTGGTTGAAATAGCTTTTTGCTTGATGGGTCGATATGACAAATCCAACTGAGAGAGTGTATTTCTCTGGAGAGACCATATATTATGAGTGAGGTGTCATTCCGTTCGTAATGTCATATAGAAAAAATAATCAAGAAATTTCAGTATTTTTTCATTTTCTTGAAGCTATTTTCCAAAGGCACGAGAAAGGTTCTCGATTGGAACTAAAAAATTGCGATTTTTCAATTTTTCATAAACAATAAATGACGCTAAAAAAATGAGAAATATGAATAAATCATTGAACTATTTTGTTATACAAATATGCAGATTATTTTAATTTCCACCTTCATTGTTTAAATAATTGTAAGAAGCAATTGAATGGTTTATAAGGCCATCCAATGTCTTTTTTGGAAACCTCCTCAATGATTAAATTAATAATTTTAAAGAAAAAATTGCATTGCTTAAAAATGCATTTGTTGAATAACAAATAAAATAAAATAAATATATTTTGACATAATAAAGAGAAATTAAAAGGACATATTATATATATATATATATATATATATATATATATATATATATACGAAATTCTTGAAGAAGTAAAAAAAATCTTAAAAAAATACATACTTTTATGTACCCGCACGAAAAAATTATTGTTAATTAAACAAATCCGTTTTTAAGCACTAGTTTTTTCAGGAACCCTTTCTTTCTCAAAAATATCAATTTTCATAAAATGATTAGGTTTCCAACAATGAACCTGCTGTCTTATAAACAATCCATTTGCTTAGAATTATTATTTAAACAATTGAAGTAAAAAATTTCAAAGAGTCCTTTGCATGTATAGTTTTCGAAAAACAGAAAACAAAACAATCGGTACATTGGAATAAAGAAAATCGATTCTTCATTTTGGTTTTTCATTTTCAGTGTGTTACATTGTTTATAAAAAATCGAAAAATAACAATTTTTTAATTTTCTCTACGGGGACCGTCTATGGGGCCTTCGAATAATAGTTTCATACAAAAAAAAATTGTTTCAACAATAATTATCAGAGTAATAAAAAAAAATGTGTCCCGATACTTTTGCATATGAAGCAAAGAAACACCAAAAAATATACACCTGAAATATTTTGAATAGATACGTACCTGTTGAATGAAAGCTGATTCCACGAGTGAAGTAGTTCTGGATATGCAAATAAATGTTGATTTATACAATACAATAATTACAATACAATACAATAATTGTCGTGGAGATGAAGCATCACTGTAGCGATGGCAAAAACTACAACAAGAACGATGCCAATAGCTCCATTTGGTTACTATCAGTAAGTTACTTTTAAAGGCCAAAATCACACACAGAAATTTTAAATGTTACAATTTTTTCAATACTATCTACAGAAATATCGTAGATATTTAAAAATGTCAAAGTTGCAATAGAACGTTAAAATAAAAAAAAATGTGTATGCAAAGAATTTCTTTAAATTATAAAAGTAGGTCAAATCTAAATCCTATAACTCAACTGAGTAGGAAAACAACAATAAGACTGCTAACATTGAAGTCATGTATTTCGCAGTTAGAAATGTTATGCGTTTCGGCAAGCTAAATGGTTATTTGCAGAAACACTAAAATAAATTTTACAATACAATACCATACATCTTTTCAAATCAACATTTTTCGATAATTTATAATAATTACAGTACTTTATTTTTTATTCAAAGTGCGCCTTGTAATGTGCTACAGAGGTTAAGATTTGGAGGAAGACCAAACTTTCATCAGGAATAACATCCAAGCAGATATTCTAACTCATTAGTTTTTATCTATTAGATCCGAGGGGGGAAACGGCTGGGGAATTTTGTACATGCCTTGGTATTAATGATGTTACTTGGGTATTAGACGGGAATTAGAGGCATTACTTGAAAATTATTGGGTATTACAGGTATTACAGGTATTACTGGTGTATTACTGTACATTACTGGGGTATTACAAGAATTAGTTGAAAATTATTGGGTATCAGTAGGGAAAAGAAGGATTACATGGGTATTCGTTTCGAAAGGCTAAAAGAAATTCTGCAAAATATGAAATTATTCGGAAATATGAGAGCCCTGGAGAGTCCTAATTTTTCGCACAAAAATAAAAAGGGATACTTTTATGATAAAAAATTTAAAAACTGCCAGTTGTTGAAGAAGTAAAAAACAATGAAATGCTATACACCAAGCACCCTCAGTAAATACTGTCAGTTGTTGAAGAAGTAAAAAACAATGAAATGCGATACACCAAGCACCCTCAGTACACGTTTTTTCCCATAAAAATATCCTTAGTCGTAACCTGAAACTCCACATAGGTATGTGAAAATTTGATGATATCAAAACTTTCCTATTGTGATTGCATTTATGAGCTGGCATTAATAAATCGTGATCATAACAGACTACAGAGGATCGAATACTCGTGTCTGCGATTTGCTTTCGGAATTCGGAAATTTGATCATATTTCTCCAGCTTTCAGAACAGCAAATAAACTGAACTCTTGTTCTCTTCAAATACTTCATCAACTTACCTTCTTAAATAAAATTTTGAAAACAGATACCCCAATTTACCTCAGAGACAAATTGAATCGCTTCGAAAATATAAACAATGGGACGTATGAAGGAACGTTGAGCAAATATAATACAACAAAAATCTACTCCCCACCAACTTGTTATAAAGAATATTTACTCCTAAATTTCAACATAAAATTAATAATAACGTTTCATGATTCTGTGTTTCAGTAGGTTACTTCTTTAGCATCTGTACATGGTACTTGGTAGGAATTTTTTTTATTTTTTATTGTCTATTTTTCATTGATGTACAATTCTTGTAGTTCAAGGTGAAAAACACTTTTCATTATTATGAATATACATATCTTTTATTATTATTATTATGTCAGAAAACTTCGTAATAAAGAATTTTCTCTTATAGTGCTTACTTGGGGATGACACTGTTTGAGCAGCTGTAAGAGTTTTCAATATACAGTGCGGCTTTTTATAGTCCCCCCCCCTGTTAACTTTTGAACGGTTTGACGTAGAGCGATAAAAAAAAACCGTTTCGAGGGTTTCACCGATACTACCTTTTGAAATATAACGCATTGTGATTGCTCGATAGATGGCGCGGGGGGGCACAAAAACCTAATTTTTTAAAATGGCATGGGGGGTCGAGTGACACATCGTTGAAAAGAGAATTTGATTCTCTTTTCAACCATCTATTTTTTTTTTAAATTTCGTTAATATGTTTTTTCACAATAAGCATTTGAAGTGTCAATGTAACAAAAAGACAACAAACTGTTATGACATGTAGTATTTAAATAATTAGAAGCAAAATTGTTGTCAATTAACGAAGCAGGTGTTCGAAATGTCCACCTAATACTTCTTGACAATAAAAAATTCGATTCACAAATTCCTGCCGAACATTATTCAACATGTCTGCAGTTATACCAGCACAAACCCGTGTTAATCGTTCTTTAAGTTCTTCCAAAGAGTTGGATTGTTGCTCATACACTTTGGATTTGACGTATCCCCACAGAAAGAAGTCACAAGGTGTAAGGTCTGGTGATCGTGCCGGCCATTCGATTGGTCCACGACGTCCAATCCATCTCATAGGGTATGTTACATCCAAATACTCTCGAACTTGACGTTGGAAGTGAGGAGGGGCCCCATCTTGCTGGAAGGTGATGTGTTCCTGAAATTCGTTCTCATTTTCTTCTAATATTCCAAGTATGAGTGGTTCAACCGTATCTCTTAGTAAATCCAGGTACAAATTACCGTTTAAGTTTTCTTCCAGAAATAAGGGACCTACAATATGGTCTCCCAGAATTCCAGCCCACATATTTACTTTCTGTGGGAACTGTGTGTGACCTCCTCGAAAGATATGGGGATTTATATCACTCCAGTATCGCACATTTTGTGTATTCACATTTCCGTTCAAAAAAAAGGTACTTTCATCTGAAAAACAAATATTCCTAATGTAATTAGGGTTCCTAGCTATCTTTTCCTCCATAATTTCACAAAATTCCATTCTTCGGTCTGGGTCGTCTTCTGTGAGTTGGTGTAACATTACTAATTTGTATGGATGGAACTTGTGTTTCTTCAAATATTTTTTTACTGTAGCTGTTGAGACCCCAATCATACTTGCTACACGAGAGGTACTTTGTTGCGGATTTACCACCATTTCGGCAATTATCGAAACCTTTGTCTCTTCCGGAATTGATTTTCGACCAGCTCCACCTTTCCTACGAACACTGCCAGTTCTGTTGAATTTTTCAACTAGTTCCCTCAAATATTTCCGAGTTATAGGATGTTCAGGAAATTTTTCATTAAAAATTCTCTTCGCTTCGTGGTAGTTCCGATGGGCCTCACTAAAATTATAAATTGCTTCAATTTTTTCTTCAAAAGGACGTATACGAACCATGATGATATCAAATATTCAAAGTAAATAATAATTATAAGTAGACAAAACTCCTCAGTGAATATGAATACAATAATTCATCAATCCATTGTACTTTTATAGGTAACTAATTTATTATTGTCATTTAAACAAATCCAATAAATTGTCCTTTCGTAGTACCTGTTATTACTTTTGTCATTAAAAATAAATGAAATGGGTATAATTTCGATATCCTAATACCTAATTAAGCTTTGAAAGGAATTCAAAATGAATAATTATTAATGTTGTGAATTGTCTTTATTGACCGTATTTCATGGTATTGATTGCAATATTGAATGACTAGAACAATTAAGGTATTTCTTCAAACATTATTATTTTAATACCAACCAAAATATTTTCCGTACCATTATTCATGAAACCCTTCAAAAGTTATTGAGGTAAGGTAAGGAAACGAATTCAGATCCGCTCTTACACTTGACACTTCAAATGCTTATTGTGAAAAAACGTGTCAACGATATTAAAAAAAAATTAAATGGTTGAAAAGAGAATCGAATTCTCTTTTCAACGATGTGTCACTCGACCCCCCATGCCATTTAAAAAAATTAAGTTTTTGTGCCCCCCCGCGCCATCTATCGAGCAATCACAATGCGTTATATTTCAAAAAGTAGTATCGGTGAAACCCTCGAAACGATTTTTTTTTTATCTCTCTACGGCAAACCGTTTAAAAGTTAACAGGGGGGGGGACTATAAAAAGCCGCACTGTATAGTTATCCGCTGTAAAAAATTTCGGAAGAACTGAAATCATAATATATTTTTTTAATACTCAACATTTTTCTACTACGATAGCTGACACTTGTTTTGATTGCTAGCTATATCTTGACTGTCGACTACACACAGAATTTAGCGACCTGAACTCACCATACAAAATCCAACGCTGCCTCCCGGACTATGAGTTGTACTCAATATTAATTTCATTATGTACCTAGTTACAGATTGTAACATTTACAGAACACTTCTGCATTATAGGTAAACGTTACATATTCACAATCAAATTATAACATAACTGGAGTACATCATCAACGAATTCAGAGTGGGAATGCAGTCATACAAAATAATCAATCGATACCAATTTTGATTGAGTGGTGCTTCAAAGAGAAAAAACCCAAACATGCATGGCTTGATTGGAATATGAAATAAAAATCGCTGAAGCAGATAAAATGGCATCAACAATACAAAGAAATTATATTGAAATGTGTACTTCAAATCGTACATATTATGAAATAAAAGGGAAACCATATTTATTGGAAATGTTATACTGGGTGATGCTAGAAGTATAAATGTCCCAATTTCGATATCTGACTGATATTGTTAAAAATTGTTCAAATTGTTTTTTTCGTTAATCAGCTGTCATCCCCTTAGGAAAGGCAGCCCTCAAAAGTCGAAACTTGTGCGATCCATGGATTACCGAGGTCTTACCTTTCAACGTGCGATTCCTAGCACTTTCTCGGGCCATCAGATATAAATCTGTAGTCGCTAGGATTCGAACCTAGCCGACCAGCAGTCAATGGTTTTGAAAGCGACAATCTCAACCACTGAGCTGCCTGATTTATTGAAATGAAACAAAGAATGTGGGTCTAGAAAAGTCGCGTCCGCCAATAACCTTTTGGCAGACGCCAGAAAGTGGAAACAATTCATATATATGATGATTATATTATGCGAAGAAGATTCGCTGTGAAAAACCTTTGAACTATTACTTGCTAGGTGGGGAATACTGAATTCCATTTTTGCTGCTGGTAATAATGATTGTTCCTTATTTCTCAAATGAATGCAAATACATTAAAATAATAATGGGGGAATTCAAAATCTACTTGGTTATGTATCTCGGTACTACCTCAGCCTTCATCTTGATTTTTGCATAGCATTGATTCTAGAAGATAGTATTTAACCAAATGTTAGTTAAGTTTTGATTTTAGTTCGAAAATATGAATAGGACATTCATAAAATCTGTTGTGGAATCATCTGCGACTGAAAGACAAACTTTAGTCGCTATTTTCCATCGTTCATGATAACCTTTTGGGAGGTATTCATGTTGAAAAGGGGAACATTCTCCATGAAAATTGAAAAATGAAAATGTAATTTATTTGTAATATCTAACAGAAAACAACTACTTCCCCGGCACAAGCCACGCTGGACATTGAACTATATTTGATAGATATTGTGAAAAGATTTTAACTGAAAATAAAAGAAAAAATCTGAAAGTGAATCATGGAGAATGTTCCCTTTTCAATTAGTTAAGTTTTCCTACAGAATTCTCTTGATCACTTGGAGGGAGAATGTTACGAGAAAAATCAATATTTCCATCTTTAATGATACGAGTTGGTTGGAATATTCGAACTATAATAATGATACAATTCCGAACCAGTTTTTGTGGAATGATGCGAATCAATTGAGGCAAGAATATTTGAACTTTGGTGATGAATACTATTCTTCCATCAACTTCGAAATTGAGTACCTACAATGTGCACCTTGTACTAGGTTATGAGAACATGCACTGGAAGAAATTTTCAGAGGAGACTAGTCCGGGAAGTGATACTTTCTCAAAGAAAAATCGTCCGGGAAGTAGGTATTTCCCGGATGGTTGCCGAAAAACATTTTTAACAATTTCAATAATATGAGTTGGTATTGGCGTATTGGGAATAACAATAATGTATGAATATGGTAATCCACATACCACATGTTTGTTACAAGTTATATCGCATGAAGTTTTAATATGCATGACTACGAACAATCATTTAGGTATAATTGTTATATAAGAAAATAGTTATTATATTCTAATTGAAAACAGTTATTATTTTCGCATATATACCAATGTAATAGAAAACAGAAACAACGCCATTCGCTACTAAGCACAAAGTTTGTGAGACATGTCTTGGATATTAGTGGCATTACTCGGGTATTAGTTGGGAATTAGGGGCATTACTTGAAAATTATTGGGCATTACAGGTATTACTGGTGTATTACTAGGGCATTAGAGGAATTATTTAGGCATTATTGGGCATTACACGGGAGAGGGAGGTATTACTCGAGAATTACTTGGGTATGAAAGAACAATTACTGCACAATAATAATCGGTGAAGGGCAAAAAAAGTCTTCCAAACATAGATATTGGAATTGTCTGAAAAAATAGGGAGCACTAGCGGAAATCCGAATTGTAAAATGAAAAAAAAAGTCTTCCGACTTGTACTTGACAAAAAACCTAACATTAAGACACGATTTCATATTTTTCTTACTTTTCTGACGGGCATTACTTGGAGGGCATTACTCGGGAATTACTGGGTATTACTCGGGAATTACTTGGGTATTGGAGGCATCACTTACGATTTTTGGGAATTATAGTGTACACAATATTCTCAGCGGTTTTCCCCTCGGTATAAATAGACAAAACTTTCCGGAACCAAAATATCTACCACCCATACCTTCATAACTGGCCCATACAAGAGCTTAATTCAAATTTTCAACAAATTTTTTAACTTTCATTTTGCATTTTTTTCAACAGGATTTGGTCTGGAAGAAAGCGTATGTCAATCTTGAATATTTTGAAGTGCAAAGTAAACTTTATTTCAAGTGAGAAAAACACAAAATTTGTTTATCCATTTTCATTTGCAGATATCTCCCGATCATTGATTCCTTGCTGAGTTTGGTTCATGGTATTGGCCGAATTCATCAAAGTTTTCTGTTCATCAACACTTAATACGTCTCTCATGATTTCTTCCTAACTGCACATGTCATAGGTGGAAGAGTGGTTAGGAGTCCACAGCACCTCTTGTGGAAAATACTGTGCGGCTGCAAGAAGGGTTGCGAAAATACGTGAAGCTGCAAGAAGGCAGGGCTGAAGTGCTCCTTTGACTGCAGCCACTTCAGCAGTCTCATGCGTCATAATTATCATTTTCTTCCCTAAGATTCCTGCATGATGAGTAAAAGGAGCTACGATTGACTATTTTCGTCCTTTTTTATTTTTTTTCACAAGGATAGAAGGGAAAGGGTGTTTGAAATCAATACGTTTCCACAACAATTCGATGATGTAACGCAAAGAACAAGGGAAAATGAAGGTTAATCTTTATGTCCCCACAAACTCTTTTGAATATGATAAGGAGAGCATTTTCAAGTAAAAATTATCCTGTAGGGTCGAAATTCCCACAAAACAAAATACTGCTGATAATATCTTTCCTAGTTCGGGCTGTTGAAAATTCTGCTGGAACTGGGCCCGGTTCGGAATCGAAGTGCAGATTTTTTCTCGGTTAAATCGAAATTAAAAGGCGACGACATGACATGCTAGAAAGAACGTTCAATATGTGTTGACTCAGTGCCAATTACGACATCTAGTGCTTGCTTGGAGTGTGCACCGATACGTCACAAAAAATCAGTAGTTGCCCCGGAGAGCCACGGCAAATAATGAAAATAGCAGTGCCCCATCCGCACAGACTACGTCTTAAGGCACACTACATGAATGTTTTTAGAAAGTTCAACTATATTTATCATTGATACAGTCCTTTTATGGAACCGAATATTTTTCAGTAAATAATAATTTACCGTAATAAATGAGTACCTATATCTAATTCACCTTTTCATTTTGAATATCATTCAGCTTCGTTTCACATCTCAAATCCAAAATTGGGAAACTCCGGAAGTTTGAATCGCCCTTGCGGCAAATTTGTCACCGCGACATAACGTTACAACATAAATACAAGTTTAGACGTAATCCTTTGCGTGACTGCCATATATCAGCACGAATGTAAAGAGGACTAGAGGACGGTCTTCTTGCTTCGTGGATTTCCGAAAGTTTCTCTATGTGTACCTACTTACTGGTAGCCGAGCCTTTGCCAGACCGCTATAAATCTGTCACCACGGTTTTCGTATGAGTTTCGGCTTTTGACTGTTGAAACAGTGGCGTTTCTATCGGTTTCAGTTTGATGAAGTTCCACGGTACGGTGAGATTCATCAATGTTTCGTGAATTGATCAAAATGAAAAAGGTACGTTCATACTGAAACATTGAATGTGGCAAAGCGGATTGTACTGATGTGTTCTAGGGTGTTGGCATCTAATATGTGTAAATTCATCATCACTGATAAGTAGGTGGTTTCGACACAGAGTGTCATCTTCTGAGCGAGTTATAAACTGTTTTAACTGATTAACGATTATCCACATACAGTAGGGTTGGTTCGAAATTGGAATTCAGCTCTCGACTCAAACCTCGAATATATTCAGCTTCTGTAGGGGTCAGAGCAATTGTTGGCTGCTTCTTGGTGGTCCAAGAAATAGGAGAACCATTCTTTAGGAAAATATATCCTGTTACTGACCGTCTGTAATTTGGATCGCTGGCCCAATCGGCATCGCAATATCCTTTTATGTCTGTTTCTAATTCTAATAAACGAATTCTAATTGGTGTTGGACTGTCCCTTTCAGATAACGAAGTATACGTTCAACTGCAGCCCAATGCAATGGTCCCGGATTTTGTTTGAAATATTGCTTACTGCATAACATATATCGGGTCTTAAAATTTGCACAGCAAACAATACACAACTGACTGGTTCCTGATAAGGAATATTTTCCATTATCTCTTGCTTTTTTGAAGAAGGGTACTGTTCTTTACTCAATCTTTCACCTGTACATATTGGGGTGTCTACTGGATTAGCTTGGTCCATGTTGAATCTTTTTAAAACTTTCACAATGTAGTTGGTCTGATTCATCCAAATTTCCTTCTTCGATCTATCTCTAGATATTTGAAATCCAAGAAGAGAATTCACTAGACCAATATCCTTAATTTTGAAAAACACAGGTCCATTCAACTAGGAATCACTATCGAGAGAACAATACGATAGATCCTAGCTGGTACCAGTGTTGAGGGAAAATCCTAGCGTAAACCCGTTATTTCGTTCGTCAGTTTTCTACCAAAGAGGACTATAGGATAATTTTCTGGTTTCGTAGATTTTCAGAAGTTTCTCAATGTGTAACTACTTACTGATAGCCGAGCCTTTGCCCGATTGCTATAAATCGGTCAACACGGTTTCGGCTTTTAACTGTTGAAACAGTGGCGTTACTATCGGTTTCAGTTTGATGAAGTTCAACGATATGGTGAGACTCAGCAATGTTTTATGAATTGATCAGAAAAAAATAGGTAAGTTTATACTGAAACGCGTTTGATGAAATATTGAATTGTTAATAAACTCTTTTAGCCCATATAAATTACCTGTTCTACTGCAGCAGGGAAATGAAAAGCCATCACCAGAACTATGCAGATTTTACAGGATGAGCCTAGCACTTGGCTGGATACCAGAAACTTAGAAATCTGTGAACGTGGTCTCCATTTTTAAACCTGAACTCATAGGACCAGACCGAGAATTATGAACCAGTGATCTTATTATCCTTCTTTCTGAAAGGACTAGAAATAATGGCACCAATTGGTGGTAGTGCTGGAGGATACTCTGGCGGAAAAAAAATAGCAGTAAGCAATTTTCTAGGTATCCAAGGATCCTTCGACAATACATCCTCCGTAAGTATAGCGGCCATGAGGAGAATATTTGACGGAACCATCTGTAAGTGGACATTCTGGATATTCCAAAATAATTGAAGACTCCGCGCACCTAGAAATTTTCAGGGGTACCCCACAGAGAGAGATAAAACCTGTTGTAATATATGGTAGTCGACGAATTCTGGAATCTCTAAACAATTAAGGAGACTACTCCTGAGATTATGTGGACGACATAGTGGTTCTCGTACAAAATGCACTGAGGACATTGATGCAAAAAAATAACAACTGATGGCAAATCCCAGCAAAACCACTTTCATTTCCTTCACACCCGAATTAATTTTGGGTAACATGAAGCTACCCAAGTTTTTTGGGTTGACACTACAAGTTTGCTGATCATGTCAAATACTTAGGGCCTCCTCTTAGATAGAAAACTAATATGGAAGGTGCATTTGCAACATGTAAACGACCAAAGCAAATCATCATTCATGACGTGTGGAAGAGCTTTTGGAAAAACATGGGGAAGACACGCACTGGCTATACACCGCGATCATGAGAACAAGAATCACATATGGTTCACTTTTGTGGTGACCAAAAATTGAACGGAGACAGTCCAAAACTAACCTTGGCTAACTACAGTTAACTAAATAATCCTTTACCTTTCATATTTGGACTTCAGTTATGGGGGCGGCGAGGATAGTTGTATACAGACTCAAACAAAGAGGTAATTGGAGAACCCAGACACACACTGGGCACACTAAAATCATCCTTGAGGTCAACATTACCGATTAGGATATTAGGATACATGCGCCCCAATATTCATACGAAAAACCATTCAGAACATAGCTCAAGTGGAATGGGGACTCGAAAGTAGAATCACTATAATTTGAAACAAGTTTCAAAAACAGGTATACTTAGAATCAGGATATGATACCAAAAATGACCGTAATATTTCCACTTGGCAAAACACCACAGTATTCCAAGCTGAGACAGAGGGTAAAATAATAATGTACATTATAATCTTATAGCCAGATCGCAATAGAAGCTTCTTAGTTCAGTACAGATAAAGTCAAAGCAAGTTTGGAAATGCCTTCAGAGCATCATTGAACTGTCAAAACGCGAAGGTCATACTTGTCTGGTTGCCTAAGTATAGGGGAATAGAAGTGAGGTTTGGTGAGGTTTTGAATATTGAACAAACGTCATCTTCGTGTACCAAATATTCAAACGGGCTAACAACGAAGAAGCTCTGCTTCTCATACCAGCAACGTGACGGTAATCAACAAAAAATACGTATGATTAGTTAGAAGCTAACACGTTTTGAGAAGTTGGATAGTATAGCCGCCCTTAGGAGTCGACTTTGCGCTGCGGAATTATTTGAGTGTGTCAAAAATAGCAGTACCCGTTAAGAATGAGCGCAAGCTAGTTTTTGTAATAAAGTATACATTAGATCTCCAGTATGAAGGAGTTGTATCCCATACCGATACGGTGTCCTAAACTGCCGGCCAAATTGAATTAAAAGTATAATTTTTTTAGACCTGAAATTCAAACTCTGAAATAATTTTTTCACAGAAGGTAGAAAAAATGTCCCACCCATGGTGACCATGCCATACTGTTCCCGAAGTTCATATACGTGTTTTTTTTATGACTCTAGGTCGATCTTTTTCTTGCAGAAATTATAAAATGAATATTCGATTTAAAATTTGAATCCAGAAAATTTATGTATTCATTGATACAGATCATTATTTTATTCTTAATTTGATATATTTGGTAAACCACCAACAACCCTCCCTACTTTGAAAAAGAGTTTTGCATGTTGGCATGTACCGACTGAGCTGATGAAAACAAAAAGAGTAATTAGCCTCGGCAATCTTCAAAAATAAGGTTATAAAATGAACGACGAGTCTATTCCATACAACAAATTTTCTACAACTTTCATAAAATAAAATCATGGTAAATAAAAACCCCAAACTCGAGGTCTTTCAAAACAATAGCATTTCATTCAATAATATCACAAAATAATATCTTGAGAGTATGAAAAATATAAGGGGAAATTTTCAGTATAATGTTATCCTGATCTGATTCTACTTGAGCCAAAAACAAACAGCACTGGGGGAGATATTCAATTCTTCTGGAGTTATTCTTGAAACTCAAATGAGCGAAATAGTGTTAAAATTATGAATGTAGCCGTGTACTACGTGGTAGGGGATCATCATGAAAAATGAGAAATAAAACTTCCTATGTTTTAATATACCTCCTTACATTCCTGCATTTTTTTTCAATATTATTATCAAACAAAAACGATAATCCAATCCATATTCAATATTTCATAAGTTTAAATTTTGTTTTGTTTTGATAATGTCCTTATTGGAAAAAACTGCAGGAACGTAGGCTACAATATAAGGTGCTATCAAAGCACGAAGTTTCATTTTTCATTCTATATAATAACCACTATTTCCATGTCTCGTAGTTTGTTTGATACCCAAGAAATAACTGTTCCATTCAAACAGTTTTCGACTAAATGAATAAACTTTATTTCTACGCCAATGCGAAAGCTTCTTATCTAACATGGAGTGTGCTGTGATCCTTCTCGTATTCTCCTTTCCGTTCTCTGGTCTTTTGCCTCCCGTAGAGATTTGGATGTCAGTTTTTGTTTGTGAATATCCATACACAACACGTAAGGCTGTAGAAATCATGGATTTTGCTGGAATATTCAGATTAACAATTTGATATGTCATTGGAAAAAGAGCTGTCATCTCATTTCATGAAGTATGGTCGGAATTGGTACAGAAAATCATAGAGTTGGAAATAGATTGGGAATTGATTTAATGGGCTTTTGATGAAAAAAAAACTATGCTAGGAGGATTCATTAACGACTACCCAAAATATCCGGTATTTTTTAAAGTGTTGTATTGTCAGCCTCTTCTTCTAGTAGAGGACACAATTTGATGACAGAATGCTTCAAGGGACTAATGAACATTTTTTGAACCCGAAGGTTAACTAACGAGTTGGTGGTCTGAGCGTTCGTGGGATATTGATAATAAAAAATGAAAACAATGTCCATGACTAACTGTTGACTTTGAAATATAATTCAGATGTATTAGATTACCCAGCTTCATTTACAGGATTATTGGAGAGAGGGTATTTGGCCATGAGTTGTTGAGAAAGAAATATTACGCACTGATGACTCATCACCCAAGCAATTCATAATCTTTATAGATACAGGTTGAAGTACCCATTTCATTCATTTCACGGAAAAGATGTCCCAAGAATTCCTTAACAAGCATCTCATGTTATTCGAAAAGATATAAAGATGAACCAAAAACAGCCTTGAAAAGCATCGAATAATCCCTCTTATTTCACCGTTTAAAGCGCTATTTCGTTGAAAGGTGAAACATCGAGATCATTGGCAGAGTTTAGGAAAAAAACATAAATCAAAACATTTCAAAATATTTTCTTGATTTGGTTGCTAAATAAGACGATTTCAAAAAAGGAAATTATTTTTGAGCGAAGATTTGGGCCTTGAGTAAGTTACACTCTTCATACAATCCTGGCCGCGTCAAGGTTAACATAGACACATTCATAGGTACATACTAACAAAATATACGAAATGAATTTTTCAATTTCCAAAAATAACAAAAAAAAATTAAGTCAATATTCGACTCATTAGGGCTGGTGTCAGTTGCGACCCAAGCCAATTTCAAAGACATATGGACCAGCTGTTCTATAATGTCAGTGACAAATTTATTGGTATTCTACACGATTCTGGACTGAGAATAAAAACAGAAAAAATGTCCATTTGTCTCTGATTCTGTTTCTTTTTGGGTTTTAATATTACTAATCAAAATATTTCTACGCCCCAGAATGATACTCAAGTATGATCTTTTATAGGAAAAATTAACTACTATAATGGTTTCAACCCCAATATACCTACAATTCTGCATTCCTTGTATCACTTGACAAAAAAGATTCCGAGTGGCAGTGGACTCGTTAATGTCAAAAGTCCTTCGATGAAGGCAAAATAATATTACAGTCGAATACCTTTCTTGTTCATTTCAACTCCGATCTCCGTTTGAACTTGACTGTGGACGCCTCTGAATATGGGGTAGAGGGAGTACTCTCATTTTGAAAATGATGTGGAGAGACCAATTTATTTTGCTACTGAAACACTAAATGATCAACAAAAAAGTTGGAGCCAAATAGATAAAGATGCATATAGTATAATTCTTGGAGTAAAACGATATTACCAATATCTTAAAGAGCATAAATTTACCATAGTAACAGATAATAAAGCCATTGTTTCAATTTTCGGTCCGAAAAAAGAAATACCAGTAATTGCTGCCAATGTTGATAGTGAAATATTGTAATACTTCACGCACACAAACCACACAAAAAAGCGGGCTTTTTTTGACAGTTGTAGAAAAAAATTATTATAAACAATTGTGGTTATTTATAGAGAAAAAATGCAAAATGGTGGAAACAAAGAAAATATCATCATTTATTGTTCCCCAAGTTTGCGACCTGTTCCAAGTTTGGCGAGAGTAAATGAATTATTTATTCGGCGAGACTTTTGACGTACAAAGAAACGTTTCTTTACGTTCGTTACTATTTAAGGTTTCCTCCGCCAAATTTTCAACAAAAGTAGCATGACACCGTGCACGAAGTAATGTTCGAAATAATTATTTCGCACACTGCATGTAAACTATATGGGATTCTCATATTCTAACCTATATAGTCCTCAATGAAGGGAAAATCCAAGAAATCATTCATTTCTGAATGTTCAACAATAATTAAATGCGGCTTTTTAACACTTTCTAAATTATAGTTTTTTAACTTGGCTGCGTTCACCAAAAGTGGTATTTCACGCACTAGATACAAAAATAGCTATACTCTGTTGCCTAACTTGGAAATGGTGCCGATATTGGGGAACGACAGAGGATCATATTTTCTTTGTTGTCACCTCTTTGCTGAATTTTTTCTACAAAATAACAGAATTGCTTTTGAGTCATGTCCTCGGCCTCTTCTGAGGTGGCAAATTTGTATTTTCAGTTTTATTGGACACTAAAATACAACTTTTGTGACAGTTTCGCTTTCTCTTGTAATGTTTTCCCCATTTCGATTTTTAATGCTTAATTTGGTCAAATGATGAGAGTATTCCTGTGCGTTGTACTGGTGATGATGATCCCATTTCAGATATAATAGTAACTGGGCGTTGCGTTTTAATTATTACGTGTCCACCAATACATCAACCTTTGTCAAGTAGTTACTTTTTAAAAGTAAGTACAATTTTAACAAAGTAAATATTCATTACGAGATTACTCTTTTATTCAATTGAGATAATATTTGATATTATATTAAAGAACAATATTTGAATATTCATAACATTGTTGTTTTTTTTGTTTAAAATTGTTTTTTCCGTTAACCAGCTGTCGCCCCCTTACGAACGGCAGTCCTCAAAAGTCGAAACTTGTGCGAGCCAAGGATTAACGAGGTCTTACCTTTTAACGTGCGATTCCTAGCTCACATCATAGTCATACGCAATCCAAATGGAACCCTAGATTTTCACAGTTATAATTTCATGATGATTTTGAATAAGGTCCTTTGCCTATTTTTTCAAATTGTTTCCATTACCTAATTTGTTTGATGTTTTTTTTGTATAGCTGAACATAGGTGGCCTTTTCACGTACATTTTTTGTACCTTTCAAAAAGGTTTTTAGTTTACTTTCCTTCCTCTGTTTTCAAATAATGGAGAAATTACCTATGAAGGAAATCGTGGGACATCTTATGTCTATTAATTTTTCTTGCGACGAAGCCTAGCATTGTAACTCATGTCTTTCTGAATACAAATCTTAAATTGTTTTTGTTCAAAGCCTACACGTAAGAATTCAACGACTTTTGTATGTGAGCTTAGTTTATCGTCTTCTTCGCACAATTGTTTAATAATATAGTATTCGAAAACTATAATACAACTCACTCGCTCTCATCCACTTAAAACAATGCACTGCAATATGTAGTTCGGAAGTTGGAATGCTCTGAGATTGGAATAGGATTCATTCCTAATGTGACAATGGATCAGTTCTACCATTTCGGATTCGTACAAAGGGCGCAACGGTATATTTCGAAGCTTTGTTGGTTGGAGCTATTCTCGAAATTAACCAACTTTGTGTTTGTTTAAGGCGGTTGTTCACCGCTGTTGGAACAGTAATTACAAAGTGGATCTCTAAATTGACTAAGAGTCCCCTGAACAGCCCGCGTACCTACGAACGGTATGAAGCTCTCATTTCCGGATATTTAACTGTTTGAGTGGATCATTCCTAAAATTAACGGGGTCTGGTTGAGAAGGTGAAAATATCGTTCTCTCGTATTCGAAAGATGTTTATTTCTTTCAAATAATTTACAGTTATAGTAATAACACAAGGATTTTGGAAATTGCTTTGAAAAAATTTTATCGTCACAGCAGTCGCTTATCAAAATAATAAAAAAAATAAGTATTTTACGACTTCTGAAATTCATATATTTTTTATCAAACTATTTTGAGCTCATATTCAACATGGCTGCCATATTTTCTGTCTATGAATATGCGGCTGACAGCGAAACCTTACCTACAGCCCGTGCATAGAAAGAATGTAGTATCGTGAGAATACTCGTTTTTGCAATTTCTCTTTCGTTTTATGATATAGGTAGTATTAAACTATGAGCAATAACTTTTCACATGCTGAAGACGATTCCGAAGATGACGATTAATAATTATAAAATCAATTAATAACTGAAATCAATACTAAAATTCTGACTTTTATAATATGAGCAATGAATCATTTCGGAAATTGAACTGACAATTTGATAAATAAAAATTTTCAATTAAACTTTGAAATTTTTACTTGTCACATTTCCATAATACTTTCATATTTGCTATAGCCTTATAATGCACCTAAGTATTTTCTTCATTGTGCACATTGTTTGAAATCAAGTAAGTAAATGTGTTTATCCAACACATGACAGTTATGACTGTCATTATTAATGTTATTTTAGACAAGTAAACTATCAAATAACACATTGTGTTATAATCCATAACTCACTAGTCAGTTACGAATCCGTGATGGACATTCGATGCAGTTTTTGTTCATATCTCAATAGCTCTTTTAGATAATCCCATGAGATATTTATAAAAAAAAAATTGTTTTGTAATTCCGAAAAATTTCCCGTCTGAAATGTCAATTTTTAACGTAAAGTTGAAGATTAAAGTACGTTTGATTAACGACATTTTGAGAAAATAAGCATGACTGATTCTGAGATAACGCACTTTTCTGTCTAACGTTCCTCCACTAATGCCAATAAACAAATTTCATCCACAAAATCATACTTTTAATCAATAGTCATTCTGTCGTTATCATATAGATTGTTATCTTGAAGCATAGCAAAACTCAATTTTAAATTTGATGTGTCTCGGCGTTTCTGGTTCAATCATTACCAAATGTGGCCAACATGAGATATGAGTGGAATTCTTCTGGACTTCCATTATCTGTATGTGTTTCAGTCACGACGTTTCAACAGATAATATATCTACTGTCGTTATCAAGTGTGCGAGCACATGCAGAGAATTATTTTCTTTGTTTCCAGACAATGGAAGTCCAGAAGAATTCTACTCACACTAATATACTGTCAACCACTTTCAAAGCAACATGAAATATTACTAAATGGATACAATATCAATTCTACCCGAACTTCTCAAAACAGTTTCACTTTCCGAATACTCCCGGTATATTATGATTTTTATACACACCGTCGCATCAATATTATGAGTCGATTATTATAGGACTATCATGATTTCGTCTAGGTGAAAGAGGCAAAGAACGACTTCGTTTTCCAGAGATTTCATCCCTATTTTTCTGCATCACCGTTCTTCGAAGTGGCGGAACTTAATGGGCCGAAATTTCCAGGTCAAGGTGCGGCTTCGCTCGTTTCTTTAGAAGAGAACATCACGTAAAAGCGAATCTGTAAAAACGTGGGTTTATGACCCTGGGGTTCGGTGCCTTCTTGAAAAATTAATATAATACAACATGGTTGTCGCACGTAAAAATTTATATTGGAGGTGAGGTTAGCTTTTATTGTGTTTTTCGAGCATGAACGCTTTCAGGTCTTTTCCTTGTTGATTCAGCCGTAACATGTTTATACACTTTTTATTTTTTCAATCATTCATCCAGATCTTTCATTTTAGCTCATAACAAACTTTTTTGTGGACTCTGTTTGGAACGTTTGGTATAGCAAGGAATGCCACTGAAGTTTTGGCACAACATCAAATCTCTTTTTTTAACACACACGTGTTGAAAAGTTGAAATTAGTTGATTGGTGTTAGTTAGTTGGTGGTGGTGTTGGGCTCCAGTGTATTTGAATAACTTGGGATAAAACCAGCATCCAACATAAAAACCTGAATTTTTATTCTTTGGAAAATTACGTATTCATTTCCTCTTACGATAATAACACAAATGCAGTATGGAATATCGTCAAGTCGATCAGAAATTTGCAAAATAAGGGATGAATTGCATAAATGTGCTACAAGGGTTGAGTATTGACTCAACCTGAAGACATGTCCCCACTTTTGGAAACTACTTGTCAACTGTACCTATAATCGATGAGAAAATCAAACACCACCTCGGTACAGAAAAGTCAATCAGTTGCATGACAGAATGATGCATGCTTGAGTGATTTTTATTTGCCTCTGTCAATGTTAATGACATCTTTGAAATAAATAATTGAGTTGCATGCTGCTCCAGTATTGCTCATTTTCACTGATCTCTGACCGAATGCCCCATTTTCTATATGTTACTTCCCCTTGCTGGCTAGAGTAGACATGTCGCGGTACTTGCTATGATCGCGAATTTGGCACTTATGACTTACTGCCTCTGCTTGTTCGACTTCAAGTCTTTTACAAAACTGAGACATATTTTGCTGTGAAAGTTGTCTTGCTATGATAACAGTCTTCATATTGAAAAAGAGAATTGACCAGAATGTCAAAATTTCCGTATTTTTCAAAATTTTCACTTTGAAATAAGTTTTCTGTCATTATCACTACTCTTTTCAAAAGCAGAGTACTCACATAGAATTTACTCTAAGTAAGTTTCTGAACGATTGTCAATGCATATTCCATAAAGCTAGAGTACGTTTACGAACGATTCGAAGTAAGTGAGGAATCACACTGATCGACCAGGACCGACCGTCCGCGACCGTCCACCTACAACCAAAGGTAGAAGTAGATCAATGAAAACTTTCAAAGTCACACTGATCGACCATCCACGACCGACCACTAGAATAATTTTGTAAATCTGACATTAATTTGACATTCGAAAGGTTATGTGAATTGTCTGTTCATTTATTGAAAATAAGTTAAATTCATAATATCAATAGTTTTTAACAGACATTTTATTTTTCCGGTAGGAAATATACCTATTTACATGAGTTTTGTTGAAGTCAAAAGTTCATCATAAATGTGTGCCAAAATGACATTACGTCAGGATAGTGTGACACCGACCAAAATTTCCAGCAGACTACAATTTCGAACACGGTCTTTGAAAAACGGTCGAGGACAGTCAATGACGATTATAAAGTGTGAGTTGTGCGATAAGAATATACGTGTTGGAAATTTTGGTCGTAGGTCCTAGTCGATCAGTGTGATTCCTGGCGAAGCAGTCCTCACTCTGAGTAAGTTGTTTATGATCGCAGCCTTGAATACAGAATTGGAATAACTTCCAAACAAGGTGCTATATGTGACCTACCTCCATTTAATTTTTTTCCCAAATGACCTCACGCTTGTGCGGATGACGTCATGAAGAAGACAGAAGTTGTAAACAATTGCATATATAGTCTCTTAGAAGTATTTGGTTAAAAAATATTGAATTATTCAAAAAATAATAGGGGGGGGACTATTTACGTCCGCACTGTATATTTAAGAAAATGAAGGAACTTATAAAACAATAACTCTAATTTTTTAGATCATGTATTTAATATCATATATTCAGTCTCACTTTTCGAGCGTTCATGTTAGCAAAGTTATTGAAAAATTGGTCGAAATTTCTCTTTCGGGCTAGATCATATCCTATTTGCTAGAGTACCTAGACATGTCAGCCGCTCTTGGTGCATTGTTGATCCAAGAATATTCTTTATCCTAGCTTCGCTCACAGATTCAGTACTTGATGCTAAGGTGCTAAATGGCCATATCTCTTCTGCTTCTGCAACAGCATTTCAAGCTAAAGTTTACATTAAACTTATGCAGTCATTTAACATGTGGAACAGGAAACTGATGAAAACTATAAATATTGTTGCAATTTTTCGCCAAAGAATTATAAGTCAGCACAGGCCCCTAACATGACACCATTTTGAAATTGTTTGACGAATTGTGACGAAAGTTTAATGAAATCATGAAGAATTTGGTTCATTCTCAGTGGGCAACACTGGACGGGCCGGGCCTCGGTACTTTGTCCCGGCTGACCCTTCTCTGCACGGCCCTGATGTTTGGAGTTCTTCACGTAGGACAGGGTCTTAACTTGTAGGGAGGGGTAAATTACCCGCAATACAAACTTGGCCAGATTGTACGTGGCTGAGTATATGGAGCTGGTTATCGGTCACCAAGGCACGTCTGTCTTGTCGATTTTTGCAAGGACATAAAGCAGCCTACACATGAAAACGAGAATGATTAATGTTGGTTGTTGCTCCAAAAATTACATTTATCGCGTTTCTTGTGAATATGGAAAGTCTTATGCCAGAAAAACTAAAACGCCTTCAGAAACAGTAAACACAAAAAAAGTACCAAACGAGCTGAAGTCATCCAGAAAAAGAACTGAACAACGTTGTGCTCAGTCAACCGAGCATAGAAATTTGAAATCTGTGGAAACTTATGTGGAGCAAACCACGTTTTTTTTACTTCCGATTGATTATATTGAAAAATATTTTTGACATTTCAGTCCATGTTGGTGTTAAATAGTATTGAAAAGGATTTCTAGATAACTTTCAGTTGCCAAAATATGATTTATTATGACAGTCTCCAAGTGTAAAACGTACAGGGTAATATATTATATAAAAGAACATCAACTCATATAACATGCCCTCACGAATAAAAAAAAATAAAGAAACAAATTTAAAGATCTAATCGGTGAGGTGCTCGGATCGTTCTGGTGCTTCTTCGCTGTATCTGGAATGGGATGGGTTCATCCATGTCTGCTGGTTCTGCCTCCGTTGCAGAGAAACTTCCTGCTACTTCTGTATTTACCCTAAATTTCAGAGAGGTGTCGCTGAATAATGAAGGATTGAGGTATGGATTGGCATCATCTCTCGAACAAACATTTTGCTCCTGGTTAAAAACACTCCTATACAGCTTCAATTGTTGACGATTTCTTCTATGACATTTTCCGTTCTCATCTTCAATAATAAAGTCGAAATCGTTTACCGATATAACTTTAGCAGTTTTCCAGTTAGAATTGACATTTGGTTTGAATAAAACTTTTTCCCCAAGAGATATTTTACTAAGATTCCTTCCACTTCGATTGTAGTAACTTTGTTGATTTTTCTGCCTATTTTCCAACTTCGTTTTTATTTCTTCTTTATTTGTTAGCTGGGTTTGAAGCTGATCTGTATGAATTGGGATTGGAGTACGACTATTTCTATTCATCAGTATTTGAGAAGGTGACGGTAGACCATCCGCTTTAGGAGTATTATTGTAGTAAAGAATAGCCCGAAAAGGATCAGTTCCATCCTCAAGTATTTTTGAAAATAAATCTTTAACAGTTTGAATATGACGTTTCCATTAGATTGTGGGTAATACGGACTCGATGTTTTCAGATTAATTTTATATAAATTAGAAAAATTGTAAAATTCAATGGATGAAAAAGGTTGACCATTATCTGAAAATATTTCTTGTGGTAAGCCAAAAGAACTGAATATATTTTTAAGGCTGATACTACACTACTGGCAGATTTATTCGCTATTTTGTTCACCAACAAAAATGTACTATAGTAATCAACAACAACTAGAAAATCAACTCCTCTGAAATATCCAAAATCGATACCGGATATTCTGAAATATCATGAGGCTTGAGGAACTGTTTTGGGTTATTTTTCGAGAAATGCTGACATACATCACAAGTTAAAACAAAATTTTCTATATCTTTCATCATTCCAGGCCAATAAACAGCTTTTCTTGCTAAGTTTTGAGAGGACTGAATAGCTTGATGAGCCCGGTGAATAACTGTTAAAAACTCATATCTCAAGGAAGTAGGAATTATGAGTCTCTTTTTGAAGAATAGAACATTTTCATGTACATAAATATCATTATGGATGGGCCAAAATTTTTTTATTTCATCATATACTTTGCATTTATGAGCTGGCCAGCCAATTTCAACAAATCGTTTTATTTCTTGAAAAACATCATCTTTTTTAGTTTCATCAATTATTTTTTTCATATTTTCATCGGAAGTGGCAATAATTGAATTGACATGTAAATTCTCATTCATTTCAGGTACAGAAAAAAGATCATTACTAGGGTCTCTACTCAATGCATCAGCAACCTGCAATTTTTTTCCTGGAACGAACACCAGTTTCACATTATAACGTAAAAGTCTCATCATCAACCTCTGCAAACGTGGAGACAAATCTTCAATTGACTTTTTGATAATTCCCAATAATGATCTGTTTGTATCTCGAATGGTCTACCAAATAAATAAAAATGAAAACGCTCACAACCAAAAACAATAGCAAGTAATTCTTTCTCAATTTGGCTATACTTTTGTTGAGTTTTATCCAATGAAACCGATGCAAACTCTATTGGATGATCATCTTGTAGTAACACGGCACCCAGTCCAAAACTACTCGAATCTACAGACAATACGGTTTTTTTATTTGAATCAAAATAGGAAAGTATTGGCGTTGAAGTGACCAAGTTTTTCAAACTTGTAAAACATTTTTCATGCCCTTGATCCCAAATCCATTCTACTTTGTCACTCAAAAGTTTCCGTAAGGGAGCAGTTTTTTCCGACAAGTTAGGTAAAAACTTCGCTAAGTAAGTGATCAAACCAAAAAATCTTTGAAGATCATGTTTATTACTAGGGGTTGACATATTATGTATATCTTTTACTTTATTCTTGTCAGCCTGAATACCATTTTCGTCAATAATGTGACCTAAAAACTTCACTTGTTTCATTGCAAATTTAGATTTATCCTTATTCAAAGTCAAACCACAATTCGATATATTTTTTAAGACATTTTCCAGATTTTCGTTATGTTCATCAAGAGTAGAACCAAATACTAAAATGTCATCAAAATATGTCACCACACCTGGAAGACCTTCAAGAATTCTTGATATGATACACTGAAATATTTCAGGAGCACTAGATATCCCAAATGGCATTCTTAAATAACAATATCTGCCAAATGGTGTTGTTATTGTGCAAAGTTTAGTACTTTTTTCATCTAGTGGAACTTGCATGAAAGCCGAAGATGCATCTAATAATGAATATACTTTAGATCCTTTCAATTTGGAGAATACGTCTTCAAAATTTGGAATAACAAAATGTTCTCGTTTTATATATTCATTTAATGATCTAGGATCCATGCAAATTCTCACATCACCATTAGGTTTGTTGACAACCACTATAGGATGAACCCAATCAGTTGGTTCGGTGATTTTTTGTATCAATCCTTGCTGTTCCATTTCATCAAGTTTCAGACGTACCTTATCCTTTAAAGATAGTGGAATTTTTCGAGCAGAGAATATTTTAGGCACAGCATTCTCAGAGAGAACAATTTTACATTCCACATCCTTTATTTTACCAATACCATCAAAAACCGAGGAAAATCTATCTAAAATGTTTGCAATTGTATCATTAGTTTTTATAGAATGAATTTTATTTTCACTTATGATGTTTAAATCAATAGCGGCTCTTAAACTTAAAATCAATTGTTGGACATTTGATTGTAAAATATAAAAACATATTGTTTTCATTACACCATGAAAATCACAATCAAAAGTACCACAGCCTGCTGTTGAGATTTTATGCCCTGAATATGAGGTTATTGAATTATTATTTTCCAAAAGCTTTCCTTCATAATTTATTTTGCGAAAATCACTTTGATTCAAAATATTCACATCACTTCCGGTATCTATTTTCATTTTGATGTATGTACCTTCTATTTTTATATTTTCAATCCATTCGAGTAATCTGACATTTTTGTTATAAATAGACCAAACAAATTTTTCTGAATTTTCATAAATTTTTGGCTCTTCCTGTTGACTAATTCCATGAACCCGACTATTCTGACGACAATATTTATAAAAATGCCCCCTTTCCTTACAGCGATTACATATTCTTGAATAAGCTGGACATCGATTCATTTCATGTGTATAGCCACAGTTCAAACATTTAATTTTTTTTTCAGAATTACCTACAGTTCTATTTGAATATTCATAATTTGTTTTATAGTTACTCTTATTTCGTGAAATGATATTAACTTGATTTTCCATATTATTACAAGATGACCAACTAGGATTATCATTGATTATTTTTTGTGTAGTGCTACTACATTCCAAACTTCTACATATTGTAATAGTATCCGTCAAACTGAAATCAGGTTTCTGGAGTAAAATTTCTTGAGTTTTTTTATTGGCGATCCCTAAAATGATTCTGTCACGTAAAAGTATTTCCTTATATTGAAATTCACAAGGACTTATCAAGGTTCTGAGATCTGTTAGAAATTCATCGAATGTTTCCAAAGTAGTTTGATTTCTACTGAAAAATTTGAAATGCAATAATACTAGATTTTTTATTGGATTACAATAGCTTTCAAATTTTTTGAATACTGTATCAAATTTATTTTTATCCTCATGATCGCCATATTCAAAAGTGTTGTAGATGCATAAACCAGCATCGCCTATTGAATTCAATAAAATGGCTATCTTTACTTCATCCTCCTTTTTATAAGCTTCAGTTGCTTTCAAGTACAAATCCAATTTTTGACTCCATAACTTCCAATTTTGCGAAACATTTCCTTGGAAGTCCATTATGCCAGGTCCTTTAGCTTTCTCCATAATTGCTTTGGTGCCTTCAATCTCCAATTGAAAATGATATTCTTAAAGGCTTTTTACCGCTGCCACCATGCTAAATAGTATTGAAAAGGATTTCTAAATAACTTTCAGTTGACAAAATATGATTTATTATGACAGTCTCCAAGTGTAAAACGTACAGGGTAATATATAATATAAAAGAACATCAACTCATATAACAGTTGGAAGTGAAGCGTGTTCGTTAGTTCTTCAAATTATAATCTTATTTTATTGTTTTCAGTCCTGAGTTTGCATTATCCCTAGGTAATCTGACGTGAACGTTATTGAGTGTTATTCAATGATCGTTCTTGATTTTTGCAAAAATTTGTCTCCTTGGAAACTCTCACATAACAATTTTTAGTCGAATGGAACCGTAATCACAAAATTTGTCCGCCATTTTGGAGCTACCATCTTGGAGCTACCAGCTTGAATTCATGACTTCTGATGACAAATTTATGATCATCAATCCCGATACCAATTGTGAATTGAATCGGACTAAAATGACAATTCTTGTCCACCATATTGGAACTGCCGAAGTTTTTTTTTTCACCTATATTATCATGATGCACTGTTAAGAAAATTATGATCACCTGCCAAATTTCAAATTATTCGGACGTCTGAAATTGGGTGAAGATTACGTTCAAAAATTCAGTTACATAGATAGACAGATACAAGTGGAGCTAATATTATGAGCGTGTCAATAATAGTTATGATTATTGATATCAGTTTCACCGGTATATTCCATCGCTTAATTGTTGAAAAATGGAGAGCTCATCAGTCGGGTTCAATTCCGTATATATCATTTATGAGAACTGGAAATGCCGGCGTCTATTTCTCTTATACATAATGCACCAAAAAGCAAAATGAAGGAACAGGGTACAAATTGCAAGTGTCGCTTGCCGCTTGTTAGTAGCTGTCACTTAATACAACTAGTTACTGACATTGTTAGAGCTCATTCCCCAGAGAGACGATGAATACTGTGAAACGAGCAAAAATGTCGGGATCCACACGAGAAAATATTCCGCTAGTATGGCAAGAGTTTCATTCATCATTGAAGATATGTATGAGGAAAAGTGGATGAGTTAGAAATGAGATGAATTGTGAATTTTACAGATTTACTCGTTCATTTTGGATGTTGACAAACAGATGAGAGATTCAAATGCACTCGTGCCACGGATTCTACTGAATGGGCATGGGTTGAATGGGAAACCGCTGGGGAATTTTGGTGTACATGTCTTGAGTATTAGTGGCCTTACTCAGGTATTAGTCGGGAATTAGAGGCATTACTTGAAAATCATTGGGCATTACAGGTATAACTGGTGTATTACTCGGGTATTAGAGGAATTAGTTAGGGAATTATTGGTCATTACTCGAGCGTTACATGGGGATTACAGGAATTATTCGGAAGTAAGGAAACAATCAATTTACAATAGAAATGGGTGAAGAGCAAAAAAAACAAAAAAAGGTCTTCAAAACATGAGAAAATTGGAATTGTCTTAGTAGCGAAAATCCGAATTGTGCAATAAAAAAAAAGGTCATCCGACTTGTACTTGACAACAAACCTATCATTAAGACACGATATTATATTTTTATCACTTTTCTGAAGGGCATTACTGGCATTACTTATGGGGTCTTACTCGGGAATTACTGGGTATTACTCGGGAATTACTTGGGTATTAGAGGCATTACTTCTCAGTGGTTTCCCCCTTGGGCATTCTTCATGGCATCTTGATGGCATCTCGATGCAAGTGTGACTTCTGTCGATGGTCCAAATAGGGACTGAGACCGGCTGGAAGACTAGTAAAGTATCTTGGGGATTTTTGTGTGTGAATATTCTCATCGTCATCATACCATCCAACATCTAATTGCTGAACTGAAGGACTGGTTTCCTTGCAACCGTGACGGTGGCGTTCGACGGTCGCCGACAAACGCGCTGTACTGTTTTTATGTGTTTGTGTACAAATAGTTTCCATGGAACGCACCGACGTAAGAATAGTACAGCAAGTTGGTCGGCGACCGTCGAATGCTGCCGTCACGGTCGCAAGAAAACCAGTCCTTAAGAGTGTGAGCTGCCGGTTTACGACTTAAGAATCGGTAGCACAGTTAATTATTTGAGTGCGCATCTGACTAGAGCTTGGGAGGCCCGGGTTTTAATCCTACCTGTTCCACATGTTTATGTCTCTTTTTTAATTTACACTTTCATGTCCATATTATCACTTATAATTGCACGAGTGAGACTTGTCTCACTAGTCTTCAATTGTTGCTATGGTCCAAAGAGGGTAGTGATTTCTGCTTCAGTTTAATTATTTCTTATCAACCAAAATATTACCAAAATATTCATGACTTTCGGATCCTCCGGAAATATCGTAGAAGGGTTATGTGAAGTGGGGCAAAACACATTTTAGGTACTCAGATACTCACATGTAATATTTGCATTAGGAAGTGGAAGTCTTCAGGAACAATATGCACTTTTTCTTTTTCTTCTACTATAATTTTTAGCAAAGTTATGACAAATCTGATTTTCGGCCCTTCCTGCACTTACAGTAGCGGGTTACCGCGAGCATGAAATGTGACGTCGGGGTTAAACCACGTTTTCTGAGAAAACGAGCGTATTTCATAAGGTATTACTGAAAATCATTCTTGTGGAGAATTGAATTATCTCTCAACCTATCGAAATCGTTTTTCGATAAATCGTATATTTTCTGAAATAATAACAAAAAAAAATTAATTTCTTTTAAATTTTTTGGTAAACAATTTTTTTTCCAATAATACATGAGTCTAGATGTCATGTGCCGAGTTTCAGAGTGCTACAATTCACTTTGTGTTCGAGTTAGCTAATTCGACCGAATGCTAATTTCCCATAATGTTATCTTGCGAGATTATTTTCATAACCGAAAATATATCAGAAAAGAACAAAATTATCCATACATTTTTCAGTATGAATTAAATTCAATACTACTTACTCGTAAAGGATCGATAAAGCTTTCTAACGATTTGTGGAAAGTACCTAACAATCTCTTAACTCTACGGATTCGTCCCGAATGTTGGAAAAAAGTTTTCGAATGAAATTCTGATGGGGTTAGATATTGGCTCGATATAACTGCAGCGGCAATCTCATTCACGCTCTGTTTATTCTTCCATAATACACGTAAAGAGAAGGATTCCGAAACGAACTCTTGTCAGGACTAATGCCATCTCTCGCTATCTGAACTCCCATGCGGATATAATAGAAATTTCCTTTCGGAACGAGATTAAGTACATATTTTTTCGTCATTGAAACTATTTTTGTCTGCGTCTCATGAAATTTTGTCAATATTTTATAGAATGGTAAATCGTATATCTTTATAAACCAGCAATTCTCATTTATGCTTCATATTTTTGTACAGGGTGAACTATGAAAAGAAAATTATACGTTGTGCTCTCCCCACCAAAACAAACAGAAAACAAAGTTAAAGGACCATGTACACATTTTAGGGAAAAACTTGATCGTATCACTAGATTCGGCGTCAAATCCTGAATTTTGTGATTTTTGGAGAAATTCGGCTGAATACAAAAATATCAATATCTCATTTATGTTTAATACTGTTGCATGATATGGGTCATTTCATGCAAATTGTACACTATACTTTTTCTACGACCATCTGAATCATGAACAAATCTGTGATACTTTTAATAACACTTTTTATCATAAACTTTTTTGCCGTCATGATTCCCATAATACATACAACCTAAAAAAGGAATCGAATATACAAATATTGAAAATTATAATAAAAATCGAACACTAATCGATTTCATAAAAGAAAAAAATGTGGTTTATATGGGATTTGAACCCTCACTCCCACTGTCCAAATCCTAACTGTTCCTTCAGTCATCAATCTCTGCTACAAGCCCACAATGATACGATGAAATTAACTGCTATAAAATCTTCCCACCAACTATTCGAGAAAATAGAATTCGATGGTCATCAATCTTATCATTGCGTTATTATTGCTACAACAGTGTTATAAATATGTATCCTATAACAAGTGTTGGAATGAAATACATGCAAAATACATAAGACAACACGTGTTTTAGAATACTTCTTCAATCTCAAGAGGGAAAATGTTACCATTTTTGTTGAGAAATCTATAGGTACCATAAACATCTTTGATGCATTTTCAGATTTCGAGGCCATTTCGATTCCAGTATCTTAAAATATGCACATTTTTCATATGACATAATGTAAAGCAGTTTATAAAATGGTTCTTATCATTTTTCCACCAAAAATTTCAAAATGCTGATTCATTATTCAATATTTAAAACGTTATTTCAATATCTATAAATTCAAACGCTCAACGGTGACGTAAGTGTCTTCTTGTAATATAATTGGCTGAAATTTGGAAAGACGCGGACATGGCCAGAAGTAACCAATCAAAATCACTTGCGGACATATGTCACCCATACTTTCTCTTCTTCTGCATTTGATCGTTAAAATTCGGTAGTTTAGTTTGGCCTTCTCAATAATTCTCAACTTGATAAACTGATGAAATGAAAAATCGAAAACTGGGTAAGAGTTACGTAAGAATGCGATATCTGGAAATATATGTTTTGTGAGAATGACTGGAAAGGCTCATTAAACCTAATATTTTCATTGAAAAATCAATAACTCGAGAACGATTAGAGTTGGGTTAATAGAGATGTTCCTGAAAAAAAAAAATTATTTGGCTTTTCAGGGACCATATCGTATTGGGTGCTTCACCCTGTATATAGCTTCAAAATGATGTGTCAAAACACAGTATTTCAGTTCGGAGTTTGGTATTTGAAACTGTTTCGTGCAGCCGTTCAGGTGTGAGAAGGTTATTCAATAATATCATTCTGATAAAAAACTCCTTTCGGATATCTGTGATATTTTCACCCAGCACGTGGCCAGAAACGCGAACGATGAAAACGGTCGGTCAGAGGCCTAAGGATATGACAGCTGCATTGATTTTATCCCGACACCGATTGGAAATCAAGAAGCCATTCATTCGATTCAACAAGAAAGTGTTGACGTTCGTTCAAGAGCTCATTGATAGTATGGGACACATTTCGTCTGAAAAAACACGAATGTAATGTAGTGACACAAATAGTTCATTGTTGCCTGTTCGAGCCTATTTTGGAAGCTCTATCATATGACTAAGACTTAGTAAGTATATCTGATCTCGTAGGTTCACAACATCTCAGTTTGATGCTTGATTTTTCAATGTATTGAGAGAAATAACAGAAATTTTGGTATACGGTGTGCGCCAAATACTTGGAACCATATGGGAAACTTTATTATTATTGATTTCACAAAAAAAAATTCTCATGATGAAAGTTGAATCTCATCGAAAAACTCATAATGGGTTATCGGAAAGATATGATAGGTTCTTGGTTTCTGAAAAAAATCATTTTTTTCGAACAGAATAAAGTACTATTTTTCAGAATACAGAAAAAAATTATGAGGAATATTTCATTGTCATCTCATTTCTCATCTCATTGTCAACTATCAAGATTCAGATTTTCATCAATGTGCTACAGTATTTTGAGAAGGCTTAGAATTTTTAAATCTCCGGGGTCCGACTTTAATCTCGGGGGTCCAACTATAATCTTGGCGGTTATACTTGAATCTCGGGGTCCAAGTTTAATCTCGGTGGTCCAACTTTGATCTCGGGGGGTCCAACTTTAAAGTCGGTGGTCGGACTTTTATCTCGGGGGTTAGCCTTTTATCTCGGGGGTCCTACTTTAATCTCGGGGGTAAACTATTCAGTGCAGAACCAATCGTGCGAACACAACAGTTGTACTAGGACTTTTTTGTTGCAGTGCCTCTGGAGTCGAAGTTATAGAGTGATAACGCTTTACCATGCGTCTAAAATCATTTCGTTATCAATAATATGTGATTCGCTTTTTTCATCTACTTGAGTTGTTTTCAATTCGTCAATATACAACGTGTCTCACTTCTTATGGCAACACTCCTATTACTTCCGTTATTTCTTATGTAGAAGTTAGAAATTTGCATAATTTTTATGTTAAAAAAAATTGTTATTACGAATCTCCCAGGTTTTCATAGGAAACCCCTCAAAAGCAGAGCTTGTCCGAGCAAGGGAGACCCGGGACTTACATCTTGAAAAGTGGATTCCGAACCACTTTAGCTCCGTGATGGCGGTGGGGATCGAACCCGGGCCGCCTGGGTGTGAGCAAACGCTCTAACACCTCGACCACTTCGGTAGGTACATCAAAAATTAACAAAACTATGTACAAAGTGATATATATTTAGTGCACGCCAGCACAAACTATAATAACAAACTATAATAAGAGGTTTGTACAATAGCAAAAACTTTCCTATTTGTAATTTAAGAACAATCGTTTTACTGCAAATTCATTGTTTTACTTCGATACTTTGTTCCTGAAAATAAAATCAGAACTAACAAATCCAAGTTTGTCTCACTTCTCATGGAAACACTTCCATAAATTTGATTTATGACATAAAATTGTTAAATATTCAATATCAAAAGGTGCATCAAGACGTCAAATCGACGTCAAAAATTACAGAAGTTAAGTGGGTGTTTCTAGATGAGTAAGACAAATTAGTAGTTGGTTTGCTACCAATCTAAAGACATTTTAGACATTTTGGACATTTTCGACCTATTTTACACCCTGCTATTTTTTTTCGGATGTGTTGGTAGTACAATCGCTGCTGGCGTGTTGTATGTAGTGTAGTAGAACTATCCATTCTGCAAATTTCACAATTCCAAGTAAAAAATTATGGAAGTTACGAGGGCGTTTCCATTAGATTTGTATAATCATACGCCGTGTGCCATACAGACGTGAATAATGCATTTTTCTCTGGGACGTGAAGTAATGATTCGGACAAGGAACAAATGGTATCAAAGCCAATTTCACTCTTCAATAACATAATATCTTCTCTTTGTTCCTGTTGGAAATCAGTTTGTTGAACAAACATATTTTTTATCAGCACTCAGTAGTTTAATTGACCTACCCGAGTATTTCATATGATAGAATATGCTAGAATATGCCTTAAATGATTTCATGAATTATTCGTAGTATGAAAAATGAGTTTGTCTTCAAACATGTTTACATTTAATGAAAGACTGCTATAACTTGGCAACACCTTGTCGGATTTTAAAAACTGAAGATCTAATAAATATTAATTAATAAATAAATTAATAATTCAGATATGTTGCAATATGTAGGTTGTTCCGTTTGAAAAAACTGTTGTTCTATTTTGTGAGCCTTTCTTCCTTAGTATAAAAAATAATCATTCGTGAAGGTTACTCTCATAATGCGATATAATGTGAAATAATAATATTTTGAAATTTGCTATTGGTTCAAAAGATATCTACCTGTCCCACTGGTCTAGGGACACACTGTAGAGTCCCCAATTTTTTGGATTCGGATTTTTCTGGCAAATATTTGTCTCAAATTCTTTATTTTGTGTTGTAGAGTGAAAAAAAGTGATTTTGACTTCGTCGAAATTATTTTATTTAGACTCTCCGGCGCACTTATCAATCTTCGTTCGAATCATGTATGCATTAACTCTTCTTTGAGTCTGTGCTTCTGATGAGTGCTTCTTGCTTTCGAGTTTTGGGTGTTATCGTTTATTGGGTATGCCAGGATAACTCTAATGTTGTCCGACCTATCCTTGCACTGACGAGTGAAAAACAAACCGTGAAACATATCATGTTTGCAGGTGGTCATTCCGAACCAATGGAGAGAGTGCTTGATTGTAATGAGCAATTGCAATTTGAGGAAAATTCTACAAATGTCAGATGTGTTTAGGGCTTCGCGGTTCCAAGAGACCAGTCTTGGTCTTGTCTTGGTCTTGACACGAGACCAAGACCAAGACTTAATAAATCTTCTCAATGCCAAGGCCAAGACTCTCTCCCAAGAGTCTTGGTCTTGGTCTCGAAAGAAAAATAATGAACTTAAATCTACTCAATATTGGGAAAAATCTGATGGAAAATGAAAAGTTCGCAGTGGTCCATACCTCCTACTATTGAATATAGAAAAAAAATTAACACAAAAGTAATTTGGTTTGAATTTGAAATTTTTGGAAATAATTTTGGTAATACGTTGTTGTCACTTCCAGCTAAACTTGGGAACGTTTTCCATTTTAAGTAAATCATCCTGTATATTAATGCATACCTAATTGAACTTTGGTTTGAATATTTTATTAATATTATATACCTTTCTTTAACTGTTTTTGTGACAATTGAACACCAAAACTATCAAGACCAAGACCCAGACTATCAAGACCAAGTTCAAGACTCGTCTTTTACCAAGACCAAGACTACATTCATTTTTCGAAATTAGTCTTGGTGTTGGTCTCGCGCAGCCCTTGATGTATTTCATGACATGTTTTTGCCTGGAATGTTTTGGTTTGTGAGATAGTGTGGAGAGATTGGGATTTCGACTCAGTCGAAATTATTCGTTTCATTTATCATCCAATCATTCTTCAATATAGATTTTCTCATTTTTTGTAGAGAGAAAAGAAGCACGTTGTCTTCATCGAGACAAAATTCACTTATTCAATAACCTCAATAGTTTAGGTTTACATTTTCTAGAAACAACGTAGATCGTATCAGTCACAATTATACAAATACATGCATCAAAGGTGCGTATTCACTAGAGCATTCGTTCCGTATGAGCACCGAATGAGCACTTAATGCTCAGGCTGCCTCATGCTGCGTAATGTTAACACGCATTCTGTTCGAGCTCAAATCAGCGTCCACACTATCCGAGCATTTGCTCGTTCAGTGCTCATTCGATGCTCATGCGGAACGAATGCTCTAGTGAATATGTACCTTAATATACGATCCAGATACCATCATAAACGCAGTTCTATATTTGTAGTAATAAATAGTAATTACCCGTTCAAATCAGAAAGGCCATAAAAATATATCGTTTTACTGGAATAAAGGATAGCGGAGAAAAATTAAAATTACTTCCGTTATTATATTTATAAATTTGTTAAAACGGACGTGAAAAATGACGACGTCTACTATGATATGAAAATTTGTTTTAAAATGGGTAATAAATCATAAGAATTCTGCTCGAGTCGGAGCGGAAACGATGTCAGGCTTACGAAAAAACATTTTAGAGAGCAGAAAACGGAAAGGAAAATGCATGGTCGTTTCATACACGTAAACAGTGAGCTTTCAACATCCTTTTAGAACATATGTGTGACGAATTGAGTTCACAAGAAACACTCTAGGTACTCTAATAATATGGGTTTATGTTTCTATTTGAAATTCATAGGTGTTTTTCAAAAATTAAACATTTCAGTGTATTCGGAAGTATTGTTTTTGTGCAGAGAACAATTTTGGCGTATCTACATAAATGGAAATATTCCACAAACTGGATTTGGAACTGAAGTGTCGCTCGTAATGGTGCAGTCGGTTGACGGAAATAACAAATTTTGAACAATCGAACAAATTTTAATAAAAAATCACGCCGAAGTAGAAGTACCTATTTGAACTTTGTTCGATTTAATTCAATAACTTTTTCTGCCGTCTGTACTACAGAAGAGTACTTATTTTTGCTCGCTAGCGGCACGACGAGATTTTTTTTATTAATAATAATATTACGAATATTATATGAATATTTTGCCAATATATATATATATATATATATATATATATATATATTGTAGTGCCCGCTTGCTGAGCCAAGGTAGGCGGGTGCATTTTACCGCGCCGTCATCGGCCTCGTACATGGTATCACACGTTGAAAGCAAAGGGCTGCGTCTTCCTCAGCTCGCACACGTCTCTTGTGGACTTTCAATGGTTGCTTGTGAAGAAGCCAGTTCACGGAAATAACAACTTCAACTAATTTAGTGAGTAGAGATGTAAAAATTATTAGTTTGGTGTTGATAAGAAACTCCATTGTATTGAAGCAGGGAGGTGAAATAAAAAAATTCAGCATATCTTAATAGTAGGTATTTGTTATTGCATTATTCAACCAAAGAAAAACAATCTCTGAAAACCTAAACCATTCGGAAACGCTTCACCGGCTTATCAACTCACAGTTCACAATCAGGTGAATCATGAGAACTTTTCTACCTTAAAAAAAAATTATGATTGTTATTGATGAAGCAGGTTTTCAGAGCAACTATCAAAAAACAAATGCTAACAAGTGCGCCATGTTTTATTTATTTAATACCAACCTGATACTATATCAATAGCACATTAGAAACGAGTTTGCAATGTGCTGGAGAGTTCAACAAACTTTGGAAATGTTAGAGGGAACCTATTCATTTTATCACTGATCATCAATCCAGTTCTTCTTTCATCAAGGTGATTCCAGCAGGATTCTATGTGGATCATTGAACAGTGTTCTAAGCCAAAGTTGAAATTCAAAGTGAAGTTGATAACTTCTGGATAAGAATATACTGAATCGTGGCATTTAGACAAATAAATCCCATAAAAAGATTCCCCCCGAGCCGAAATTTGCAGTTGTGAATACTTACAGTTGGTTAGATCACTGAGCCCATATATTGGGTACAGCACCCAGAAACACACTAAAACTCTCAGATTATGTAAAAAGATACATTCGTTGCCTCGGTGATACTTCGCTCACAAGCTTGCTCACTGCTCTGGAACACCGCAGAAAGGTTGGCGCTCTCTCTCTCTCTAATTATAGATATTTCCATGGACGATGCTCTTCCGAAATTTCATCAATCGTTCTACTGTTATCGGTTCCATCGATACAGACCCGTCGAGCTCAGTCCTCACATCCATATGCCGTCACTTCGGAGACTTGCCGGACATTTTTTTATCAGGGCTCGTTCTTCCAACGAACGACAAAGCTGTGGAACTCGCTGCTTCGGTAGGTCTTCCCTGAAGCATACGGCCTTCAGAAATTCAAGAAGAACACCAATTCTCACCTAGTTTCTTTCTCATGATGTAATCTGAATAATGCAGGTTCGATCCCTGCTCGATATTGGAGTTTTGGTAGGACAATCTGACAAAAGCAAATGGTATCAATTGCACGATGGTGGATTCAAGCATTAGCTCTCCGTCCCGTTCTGGCCGGGTTTACACTGATGATCATTCATCTGTTTTGGTTAACATTTTCTAGTTTTCACAGAAAGAATCTCAAATCGTGTTTTTCAGTGTTTATGTTTTGTAGAAAACCTTCGTCAGAAATACTTTGTCAGGTCTTTGACAGAGGTGACTCGTCAATCATGTGGTGCCTTTGGATTATTTTCTGTTCGATGCTTGCCAACAAAAATCCTGTAGTATAGAATATTTGCGAAATGCTGGATTATTTATAATAAATTTTCATTTAATCGAATCGTGTTTTTTTGCCAAGTATGCACAAATACCGCCCTGTGCTGACCGGGTTTACACTGATAATCGGCAGAACCATGGAATTATTATTCATCTGTTTTGATTAACATTTGCTAGTTTTTACACAAAGAAGTTCGAATCGTGTTTTTGAGTGTTTTTTTGTGAAAAAACTTTGTCAAAAATACTTTGTCAGGTCTTTGGCTTTGGCAGAGGTGACTCATCAGTCGTATGGGGCTGTCGGATTATTGTCTGTTCGATGATTGCCGACAAAACTCCTGTAGTATAGAAAATTTGCGAAAGGCTGGATTATTTATAATAAATCTTCATTTCATCGAATTATGACTGTTAATAGTCCATACTTGCTTAGCAACAAAACAGGTAAATTGCCTTTATCATTCGTTTACTAATTCATCTTGACAACGGATTGTAAATAGTGTCATTTACATGCCTAGGGTAATAATGACTTTGACAAGTAATACCTTGAGCTTCATTCATATCAATTTTTAGGTTATGAGACTTTTTGAATAGGTATTATTGTTGTCTGTTTATTCGGTAACTTAGTTATGCGCACAAGCAACTTAGAATGAAATAGCGGAACTAATAATCGTGAAGGAAGGGTAAGAAAACAAACTTCAATCCAGGCAAATTTTGAGAAATGTCAACGAGCAGCGGGAAAAACGTAATAAGTAACTATTATCTGCTGACATGTCATAATGACATCGTTTTGTCAATGTATTTTAGTGACATATTGAAGTTCATTATGGGCCAAGGAACATAATGAAGTATCTGAATGCCTAGCATGAATGAACTTTATAAGAAAAATTGCAAATAAGAAATTTCAAACGATTTGAATAAAAATACAAAACTTTCTTCTCCAAATCGGAATGTAAACTATCATCAGAATTGCCCATTTTCAAAGATTTCACTGCATATCCAATTTTACGCGATAGTAGTGTGAGTTGGGCAGTGAATGAATAATTTGCTGGCACATCTTTCTCACTATTTTCCAGAATGAATAACTCGAATGTAACTATCTGTAGTTTCAGGAATACTAAATTTGTAATTTAAAAAATATTTATATATATATATATATCTATTTTTTGATGCCAGCAGATAAAGTTTTGTATGTAATTCGAATCCTAAAGAATCATTATGGTTTCAGCCGTGTAATAATATTCACGGCTACCCATAATGATCGTCATTATGATCCTTATAATATAAATAACTATTATAGTGTCATTGAAAATTAGTCTTCCTTCAAGTTAAAAATCTTTATTACAAATTATCAACATTATAACATCACAACAATATACAGTGCGTCCATAAAGTGTGAAAACGCTCTATTATCTTACGTGTTAATTACTTTCGAAGGTAAAAACTCGTAAAGTCGATTTTGTATTTCAGAATTTTACCTTTTTTTTTTTCAAAAGTTGATTTTTTACCCCATCACGTTACAAGATATGACGTAATCGATATTTTGTTAAAGTGCATATTTTTATATCAAAACTTGAAAGCCCATTTCTGAGTTCAACCATACCACATACGTCATACCTAATTCAATTCAAGTTGAGTATAAAAGAAACCGCAGTGTTCATATTTCTCAATATTTTCTTCGTTATTGACAACTAACCCAAGGAGCTTAGTTCGAGCATTTGCTGTAGATTTTTTATTTGTTTATTTTCACTACTTACCTATGATATTTTCATAATATATGATGAAAAAATGTTGAGAAATATGACTTGAAGTGTCAGATATTTCAATTTTTGAAAAACAAACCCTTTCAATTATCTTGTACACTGATAAAAATACCCGATTGAAGACAAAATAATCATACTTTTACAATTTTTCTCTTGTTAAAAGAAATTGTCCTCTTCTCGAATACTTTGCTCTTGAATGAAAATCATTGTTGCTTTTGTAATAAATTTTCGATTCTTTTGGCTTCAAATGGTTTTTTGAAAGAACATTATTACCTTTGTCTCCAGTCCTGCTCTTCTCTTAAAATCATAACTATTTGATGCAAGCTCTAAATGTCTTTGGAAATGCTCTACCCACGACACCTCCTTTATGCATGAAACTTTCGAAATTTTCACAAGAACTATTCTCTTTTGAAAATATCCTTAGGAAATTCGGCTCAGACCATATATATTTTGTCCCAAGACCGTTTTGGATCTTTTTGCAAAAGAATATTATTTCACCTGAGGGCGCAAGGCTTCAAAACTAATATTAAACATGAACATAAGATTTTGTATGCAACATTTGTTGGTTTTATATCAAAAGCTTTTCATTTCACGACAATGACATCATATTTTTTATTTTAAAGCACGTAATTTTCAAACAATCTCTTAAAGAATTTGATCGAAAATTTAAGCTCTCTTGCTTTATGATCATATGACTAAGCTAGAAAAAAACATGGCGTTTCGCACAAAGCTTTTAAAATCTGGTGTATATAATAATGATTATAAGTCAAAATTATTTTATATTAAGACAAAATCAATATAACTTTGTGCTAAAGAAAGTGAGGCGTTCGCCTCAAGGAAATTCAAATTTTTAGTACAAAATTTCCATGCTTAGCGCCCTTGAGGCAAATTTAAATTATTTCAAACCAAGGAATCCTTTTTATCTGTGTAAGGTGGTGGGGAAAAAAATGATTTTTTTGTGAAAAGAGACGGAAGACCGAAATACAAATTCGGCATGTCCGAGCTTTACCTCCGAAAATAATCGTAACTCGTAAGATAATGAAGCGTATCCACACTGGTACTGGCATCCGCGTAACGACGCGGATGAGCGGTCGCCAGCATCAGACGCGGCGAGCGCGGAGACTGCGCAGACTCGCGGATGTCGACATGTTTAGATTTTGTGTGAGACAGATCACGACAATGCAAGTTTCCTGCGGTTGTATTTTCATTTTGACTTCGTAGTGTGCCGGAATAATAATGAATTTTGAAATATGATTTTGGAATATGAAAAGTAAGGAGAACAGTGAATCGCATATTGAAGATCGGAATGTGGAAAAAAATTATCGATATCTCCTGAGGAAAAGAAATGACAAAAAATGAGATTATCTGTAGAACAATATGAAAGTTTCATTAGTACTCCTTTTTTGGAGCAGTCAGTGAACCCAATATCTCCGTTTCCAAATGGCTGCACTATACTGACTGACTGCTACTATAGCGACCAACCATCCGCGGAGCAAGAGTAATCTTCGCTTCCCCGCGGCACCCCTTCCGCTTCACCGTCCGTCGTCCGCCGCGATGCGCGTCCCGTGCGTTATTGCCCGAGCCGCGAAACGCGGCGGATGTCAGTCACGCGGATGTTTATTTATATAGGAATATATGGTAGACAACGACCTGGCTTCCGAGCGGTTACGGAATATCAAAATGACAGTCAAATTTGAACAGAAAGCCGCCATAACGAAACGAAATAACAAAAAGTAACTAACATACTATATTTTGTAACTAATATATTATGTGTTGCTGTGATGTTATGATGTTAATGATGTTTAATAAACATTTAACTTAATAGGAGCTTAATTTTCAATTGATAAGATAAAATATTTGTTCATTTTAAATGATGTTTATAATACACTGGACTGTTAAAAGTCACTTTCCAAGCCGTTACTACTTCGATTGAACCACTGGAACAATTATTGTATATCCCAACGAATTGAAAATTCAAATTGAATTCGTAGCAGCATCTCTGGGTCACCCATTACGCCTCACTTTTAATTGAATCAGGAAGATTGAAACGATAGAATGAGGACTCGAAGTGCTCGAGAAACACAATTGAGAAGAAACCAAAGTCGACTGAAATTAAAGATAACTCCTGAAATCCCGGCAATCCTTTATCCGTGTGCTCGCTGTTTATCCAATTAAGATTTCTGTGTAACTTATATATTTATCTTTGTAATTTGCTACAGAAATATTTACTGATTTAGTTCGAATTATTTGCGGATGAGTTGAATTTTGTTTGTTTCACAAGCCTAACAAATATTTACAGAAAAAAAAACAAATTACTCCGAATGTTTCCACATAGATTATTATCCTTTGAGATTTCCATTACCTCAATGGGTTGAAGTTTTTTTACGATGTTTTGATTTATGCTAGATGAGCGTTAAAAAAAAACGTCAACGCCCTGTATCACAGAAACGAAGCAACTTCGGGCATATGTTCATAGAAACTTTTTTTCTTAAAACGACTTAACGAATCACCCTCTGTAGTTCCGTGGTAATTCACATATGAACCATTTGAAAACGTCGCGAATCCAGTGGTATAGTCAGATTTTTTCTAGAAAAATCTAGTCATTTTTTTAGATTTTTGAGCCTGAAAAATAAGAAGAGTTGGCTCTAAAAATGAAAAAATAAAAATTTGGTGTAGACTTTTCGAATGTCTACCTAACAAAAAAAATTTATTCCAATCGGTTAAAAAATGTAAGTTTTATAAGGGTGCTTCCTCCTTAAATGGGTCACACTGTATGTGTGTAATTACTCCAAATCGTGAATTTTATTGTTTTTGGGTGAATTCAGATGAATGAAAAACATTTAAATATTATTTGTAAACGATATTTGTTATTCATTTGAGCGTTACTGAAATACGCGAATGATATTTCTATAATATGAAAAACAGGAAACTGTAACTATAGGGTAATGAAGAATATACTAAAATTTTACCTGAAACTATGAGATGATTGAGTTAATCATAAATTGGAAAATAGTCAACTGAAAACAAATATTGAAATGAGTCGTAGAAATCAAGTACACACACATGATACAAGATATAAGAATGAACTAAATATACAGAAGCCTCGAACAAATAAAGTTCTCAATAATCCAATTGATACAGCAATAAAAGCTCATATAAAGAATATTGCAAGTTTTAGTCCAAATTAGGAAATTAATTTTTAACTATTTTTAACTATATTTTCAATAATTTATTTCATCATGTGATCAAACAGACTTGTTGTCAAATCTATTTTATGATCCCGAGACCGACCAAACCAAGGCCGATTCGGGACCACTTTCTACTGTACAATTGTGAATAAATTCTATTGAGTAAAAAGTCTTTCAAACAAAAAACAAGCGGTTCCCGAGTTACCGAGGAAAAAGTATGGTTGCTATGGTGACAGATAAATCACCGAAGTTTCAGGAATTAGTCACCGAATTTTCAGGAATTTGGTATATACGGACCGCCAAATTACTAACCAGAGTAACCAAGGATATATACGGACCATACCCATAACTGGGTAACCGCTTGTCATTTGTCAATTGGAATTATTTTATTGAGTGTCAGATTTTAAACTTTGGATCAAATAGATAATATTATTTATCTCATGAAAGGTCTTTGGGTCTGAAAGAAATACATTTAATTGTTTTTTGAATAAAAAATTATACATTTTACAAATAAAAAAATATCATTATTGATAATCGATCATTACAGAAGTTGATTTCTTACAATGAAATGCAATGGAAAATATAGAGTATAAGTAATTATTCTTCTCGAAGATGCATCATGACTTCGTCCTAATAAGGAAGGAGATATTTTGAAATCATTCATAATAATTATGGATGATATATGTTCCTCTAGGTTTTTTAATGTTGTTTATGCATAAGGAAATCATAAGATAATAAAATTCGGAAAATATGAAAATGTCATTTTAACTTATATTTTTTTATTTATTTTATTTATCAACAGATTTCGATGAAATTCTGGTCAGTGATATTTCGAGAACTCCTGAATCCAGTGGTGTAGTTAAAGTTCTGATAACAGTTTTAAAATAGAAATTGTGGGTTGATTAAACAGCATATTTCTTAAATTCTATTCTCTTATAACTTTTCTAATGATCTACGCATTTTGAAGTAATTTACATACAAACCATTTGAAAATGTTTCGAATCCAGTGGTATAGTCAGATTTTTTTCTAAACAAATCTAGTAATTTTTTAGATTTTTGAGTTTGAAAAATAAGAATAGTTGTCTCTGAAAATGAAAATTTATTCAAGAAATTTGGTGTCCCAGTAGACTTTTTGAATGGCTACTTTAGGAAAAAAAATCATTCCAATTGGTTGAAAAATGTAAGTTTTATAAGGGTGCTTCCATCTTAAATGGGTCACACTGTATATGTGTAATTACTCCAAATCGTTAATTTTATTTGTTTTTTGGTGAATTCAGATTAGTAAAAAACATTTACATATAATATGAAAAAAAAAAAAAAAAAAAAGAAACTGTTTTTCTATAGGGCAATAAAAATTATCCCCATATATGAAAAAACCGAGGCAATTGAAATCTGGCGATCCCGCCGGCCAATTTTATTGTCTTTCCCTACTGCACCAAGAGCTTGCAATAAAAAGCACGTAAAAATATCTGAAAGCTAAAACTTTTTGGGAAGTTAGCCAGTGTTATGAATAACTTGGCGGTATGGCGTGTACTTCGGGACACCGAAACAGTATGGTGCGCTGCCCAGTTATTAAAAACACTGGCAAATCCTTAAAAAGTTTTAGCTTTCAGATAATTTTACGTGTTTTTTGTTGCTGACTCTTGGTCAATACCAATCCATTTATTCGGAAGCACATATCCTAAAATGTCTGACACATAATTTGGAATGTAATGGAGCTCCATCCAATTGTAACCACATCCGTTGTCTGATATTCAGTGGCAGATCATTTATCTCGTAGAAATTATGAAATTTTTTTATCGTTTAAGCGTCCATCAAAATAGTGTGGTCCTATGACTTGTCCCTGGAATTCCTCCCCACACGTTAACATACCATATAGTCTGGTAATGCAGAGTGCAGAAAATATAAAAATTCTCATTACAGAAATACCTGTCGACCAAGCCAGTGTTATGAAGAGTAGATAAATCGGAAAACAAGATGGAATCAAAAAAATTTCAACTCCACCAAATTCATTTCATATAATTCCTGGAGCACATCAATACGGTACGGGCGGAATTTGGATTTCAATAGATTTTTCAAATATGGCAAGTACTTGATTATCAACAATATGCTATATTATTTTCAGTAACAGGCCCAGCCAGGACGGAGAGCTGATACTACTCATACCAGAAATACAAGAACAATTCGCATTTATCATATGGTCCTACGATAAATCCAATATATACGAAGAAATTGCTCTATTTGAGTCGGTACGACCAGATTTGTTATATCCAAAAATATTCTAATGTTCACGTTAATATTTATACTATTCGAACAATTATATTACTTTGATGATTTTCAACACTCTCTTAGGGCAAATAATTTATGCATCACTGGCATTATAGTCCTAATCACAGTCATTGTCTCAATCATAAAATCCAAAATTCAACTGTACATTTCAGTTCTTATGATTATGATTGAGACTGAAATAGCATTTATGTAATTGAAATGTTCAGTTTCAATTTAATTGAGGCAGTGACTGTGATTAGGACTATGATAATGACAATGTTGAATAAATTGGCACTCACTCAGTCAGAAATAATAGAATACATTTCACTTGAGTATTGCTGAGTTTCGAATTCAATTGAAAGCTTTCGTTTATATCAAATACCTATACTACTTCAATCACTTCAATAATATTCTGATGGCTTCATAGTTATTTCCATTGGTGCAATCTATTTTCAAAAACAAATTTTTGTTGCAGAATATTACAGTATTTTTGTTATACTAACGGTCATGAGAAATCCATTGTAGTAATCGTTTTGAATCCAACTTATTTGCATGATTTCAGTCTGGATATTTTTGGGCATACACCCTCGATGCCAAAAGGCACAATTTCCATTCAGTGGATTTTTCAAATGACGGGAAAAAACAATAACTGTCAGTAAAAAATATCTCAACAAGTTGAATAAATATGTCGTATCAAAGCCTTCATTCAAATAATGTATCGAAATTTGAAAAAGGCAATATCTAAAAAACTAGTTAGGTTATGTTCAGACAACCTTCTTATGAAAAGAAAGGTAAACGAATGTTCTATTCCTCAGATAAAAAATCACCGGGGTTCCATTTGAAATAACAAAGTTATCTCTGTCCGAAATTATAAAAGCGACAATGACGTTCTTCGTGGTTGTTTTCGAATTGTTAAAAAAAATTAAATTGTTTTTTCCGTTAACCCTTACAAACGACAGCCCTCAAAAGTCAAAACTTGTGCGAGCCAAGGATTAACGAGGTCGTACCTTTTAACGAGCGAGTCCTAGCACTTTCTCGGGTCATCAGATAAAAATCTGTAGTCCCTAGGATTTGAACCTAGCCGACCAGCAGTCAATGTATTTGAACGGGGCAGTCTCAACCACTGAGCTACCTGGCCCTCGAATACTCACTTTCATTGTAGTATACCTAAGTATAGACTGGGAACTGATGACAGAGTTTAGGTAACGATTTTCTCGTTTGTGCCTTTGAGAGGACTGAACGATATAAAAGTGCTGATGAAAATGATGCAAAATTTGAGCGGTTTCCGCGTGGCTTTCATATGGAAAATTCAATTTTCAAATATCAAAACCAACCTCACTTCGGCACTCGCGTATTTTATTCCAATTTTCTTATGAATATTTCATGATGAAAACTTTCATATTTTCAATTGGCAGCAACGAAAAAATCACCGAAATTTTTTTGTCACAAGTTCACTCCTTCATTTCATCCCTTTGGCCATTTGCACCTCTTATGCTAATTGAAAATATAAAAGTTTTCATCATGAAATGTTCATAAAAAAAATAGCATGAGGTATGCGAATGTTAAAGTAAGGTTAGGTTTTTTTAAAAATTAAAATTGAATTTTTCATATGAAAGCCACGCGACATAAAGTTTCCATCATTTTTATCAACACTTTTATATCTTTAAGTCCTTTCCAAGGCATAAACGAGAAAATCTTCTCCTAAAATCTGTCATCATCTCCCGGTCTATTACCTATATGAAAGTAAGTATGAGAAAACCACCGTAAAAAATATCCTGCTAGATCTGAGTTTGCGTTGTATTTAGTGAGACAATCCCATAAATAGAACACTCAATTCAATTAAACTTCATTTGACAAGCTAAAAGAATAATAGAAGGATAATAGTAAGGTTATTCTGGACTTCCATTGTCCAAACGGACAGAGAGGAGAAAAATTCAATTCTCTGCAATTTTTATTCACGACGTTCCAACTACTGAGATCTACAGTCGTTTCCAAGTGTATAAATGCGACATTCTCATGGATACTTCTTATATATGGCTAGTTTTCATTTTTATTAGCCTAGGGATAATTTGTATGTGTCCAGGTACGTATGTTAATTACCGTGGCAGGACCCCTCTGGTACAGCATTGTTAATTATTATCATAATTTCAATCGACCCATACCCATACCCAATTGAGGGGTTTCCACACATTACGGATTTCTATGCTCGCTTGACTAAAGACATTATTGTTCATAATACATGCACTCTCTTTAAACTTCCCTCTACACCAGCTCTCCTCTTTGTGGATGACTTCGGCTTTCGTCCATTTGATATTGTGTTGGGTCGTCCAAACATGATCCGCTATGCCTGATTTCGTTCTTTCTCCTCATTGAGTGTTTCTTTTTTACAAATTATTCGCAAAAAGCTGCAAGAGGACACAGAGTTGGAGAACAGGACAAACCTACCGGTACCTGGCATCATGAAACTGCTAGAATGCTGCCTGCGGAACAACTACTTCCAAGAAACCGCCATTTCTTCCAGGAGGACGGACTTCCGATGGGTTCCTCGCTATCTCCCGTAATAGCAAACATCTGTATGCAATGGTTTTAAACCCTCGGTACAGACACAGCCCAGAAGAAACCTCAGATGTGGTTGAGATATGTTGACGACACGTTTGTTTTATGGAACCACGGAGACGAGGAACTGGACAACTTTTTAAAACATCTGAACAACATCTCAAAGTCCATAAAGTTCACAATGGAAAAGGAGATCCAAGACGGTTTACTTCTTCTAGATGTGAAAGTTCAAAAGAACAATGATAGATGCCAAACATCAGTGTACAAAAAGCCAACTCACACAGGACCATACCTGAACTTCGAATCAAATCATAATGGTGCCACAAAAAGAGGTATTACTCGATCGCCGGTGGACCGCGCCTACAGCCTGTGCAAAACCGATGAAAGTCTTACCACCGAATTAGACAATATCAAGAAAGACCTGAGACAAAATGGGTACTCAAAGAAACACATTGAAGAGGTTCTAGCCCGCAGGGGAGACAACAACAAGAAACCAGCCGAACCGACACAAGCCACCCTGTGCGTTCCTTATGTAAGAGGTCTATCGGAAGGAATAAGGCGAATCGGGTCAAAATACAAAATATGGACATGTTTCAAGTCAGGCACCACACAAAGACGAAACCACGTAATGCTGACATTGACTCCAAACACTGCATCTACCGCGTGCCCTGCGAATTCGGCGAAGCATATCTTGGAGAAACCAAGGGACCACTGAGCGTGAGACTCGCTGAACAAAAAAAAACACTCAACGAGGAGAAACAACGAAATCAGGGATAGCGGATCATGTTCGAACGACCAAACACAACATCAAATAGACGGAAGTCGAAAGTCATCCACATAGAGGAGAGCTGGTATAGAAGGAAGTTTAAAGAGAGTGCATTTATTATGAACAATAATGTCTTTAGTCAAGCGAGCATAGAAATCCGTAATGTAGTGGTAATTGAAATTACGATAATAATTAACAATGCTGTACCAGAGGGGTCCTAGCACGGTAATTAACATACTTACCTGGACACAGACAAATTACCCCCAGGCTAATGACAGAAATGAAGACCAACCATATATGAGAAGTATCCTTGAGAATGTCGCATTTATACACTTGAAAATTACTAAATATCTCAACAGTTGAAACATCGTGAATTCTTCTTTTCTATGTCCGAATAGACAATGGAAGTCCAGAAGAACCTTACTAAAAGTAAAACATTGTCAACCTCCTTCAAACAAATAGAAGGATGATATTTAGGAATAACCGAATCCAGATCTCAACATGCTAACTCGATTATTATTCTCTATATAATTATGTTTTAGTTATTTAAAATTGTCAAACTGATGCGATGTGCAACGCTTGATAACACAGTGAATGCTAGCATTGCTATACGGTAACGTAATTTATCCGATTTTCCATCCACATGCATTTTGGATGCTTCCTATTTAGCCGATAGCAAACTACGAGTTTTGTACACACAAATGGAAATTATAATACATGAGTGGGGTTGTCAAAATCAATAGCTCAAAATCTCTTTGATGCATGGTCAGATGTCGAAGGGATGCTTTTTACAGATTCATATGTTATTTAGTTTCCAATCGAAAAATACTTACCATTGATCGGCTATTCTGTGAAATACTGCGATATGGACAACGACAGTAACACATTTTTTTTTAAACATAGAAAACTACATCAACTCCAACCAATATTGTTAGCAGTTAGCATCATAAGAATGTGTAGGTTTCTAATGAATGATGCAGAGCATTCTTGATGCAAAACTAAAATATACAACTCACTGCAACTCAATGAAAAATCCAGACACGTAATGCGGTCTTGATTTTTAATTAAATTTTAGTTTCTGAGTTATTCTGACAGTGGGTAAGGACCATCTTCAAATGAAAAGAGTTTATAACATATAATGACCATAACCGCGACCTACCATCATGCCAATTCAACGTCGGAAATTACCGCTCAGGCACTTTAACCTACAAACATTATGCAGTGGTTGGTCAGAATTGATGAGCAATAGAGGATAGTGGAGTAGTGGACGGTAATCCAAGCGAAGGGCAGCTTAATCATTATTACAAGAGCGTTATTGTTCATTATTTAATGAAGTTTTCATTATATATATCGTCGTTACATAATGATGGATGAGAGAAATGTTATCACAGGTTAATTTTGTTAACACGAAGTTATTAACTCCACCTGTATGTAACGAAATCTTTGAACGTGATTTTCACCCACTTCCAGACTTCCGAATGATTTGGAATTTGGCAAGTGTTCATATTGTTTTAAAATTGTTTAAAATTGTTTTTTCCGTTAACCAGCTGTCGTCTCCTTACGAACGGCAGCCCTCAAAAGTCGAAACGTATGCGAGCCAAGGATTAACGAAGTCTTACCTTTTAACGTGCGATTCCTAGCACTTTCTTGGGGCATCAGATATAAATCTGTAGTTGCTAAGGATTCAAACCTAGCCGACCAGCAGTCAATGGTTTCGAACGCGAAAGTCTCAACCAATGAGCTACTTGGCCCTTTAATATTTATCTAATGACAATGCATCATTATTGGTGGAGAAAAAAAAAACAAATTCAAGATGGCGGCCAAAGATGGTGGACAAGTTTTGCATAAATGATTACATAGGTATATCAAATGTGCAAAATTCTTGCTATGAATCTCCAGACGATATAAGAAATCTTCAGTCTGTTAATAATTCAATTCTGAAATTCTGTGAGGATAATGATCTTTCTCTCAAAGAATCTGCAAAATATCTTATACTACAAAAAAAGAATATTTTAAGGGTAATTACAACATCAATAATTTCAAACTAGAAACGAATAATGAAATCAAAGAGATGGGTGTGATCTTCCCAAAAAATGTCTCATTTGATGAATATATCTCTAGATCCAAATTATTAGAGTACTGCTACGTTATCTGGAGAACAGAAATATATTCTCGACTGCTGGAAAACTATGAAAAAGAGTTTTAGAGGTCAACGCACTTCAGAACGTATGGAGATTCCCATGCAGACTTCAACATCAAGTTATTAAACGAATTAAATTTTGTTCATTTTTAATGTATTATAATATGGCCTTATCAATGTCTCTGAATATTGTAACTTTCTTGTTTCAATGTACCTGACCTAAGACTGAGAACTAGAAATGTCATGTTCAAAACTCCAAACAATAATTTCCATATTTTTATAACTGTTTAGTTGGTAAACGATTTCCTGAAAGTCTTTGAAAGAGACCTACTGAATATCTCAAGAAATTTGTTAATCTCCCAACTGTGACAGTGAATGTTAAATGTTGTGTTGTGCATATTTTTGAATTGTATTATAATTATTATAATATTTTATCTCAATTTTAGATAAGTTGACCCTGTTATGTTCTGATATTTCTATTTTTTATTTTTCATACAATCAATCAATCATTTTGATGTTTTCACTTTGTTCTTGCTTGTTACTCTTTACTTCGTTCTTGTTAGTTTCAATGTGTTAATTTTTATTCTATTTTTATTATATTTAGTAACTTATATCACTGATACATGTAATCAGATTATGTTTGTTTGTAACCAGTATAAATGAATGAATAAATTATGATTAGATCCTATTCAAAATGGGTTTGTGGGGGTTTTCGGAATTGAGAGAACTGTATGCAAATTATTTCTCGTGATCCATGTAACATAAAAAATAAGCCTGTGAAAAAGCAGACGTTGAATAATCATTTTTGAAAACTTCCTTTTTATTATGTTCCGTTGATAATTTAGGGGCTTCCTACAAGAGAGAATGGTATGCAATCAATTTTTGTCTGTTACTCAGTTCAAATTGGCAGAGAAAACACATGTATACATAGAAATATCGCTCGAAAATATACAGGGTGAACTACCACCACTTACCAAAAATTATATGGGGTACTGTCTATCATGTAGAATCACACGTTTGAAATTTCAGAGAAATTTAGGATCAATCATGTGATTATTTTTTTCGTCAACCTTCCAAAACGCGCCACTGTATGAATCTGTCCATATACCTGAGTACGGACTCTCGACTCACAATATATGTGGTTGGAAGCCAATCAGTAACAGTAACAGATTTTCATGCCATATTTCCAACTTTCACGTTTTTTTCCAGTTCTTTTGTTGGGGAGAGCACACTGTGCAATTCCGGTAAGTGGTCATTGTTCACCCTGTATAAATTTTAGTTTAATATTAAATTTTGGTTGAGGACGCCGCTGGATAAGGCAGATCTAATAGTTGCCTAGCAGACGAACATCAATGATACAAGTTTAAGAATTCATCAACGCTGCATGGAAGAAACAATGACGTAAGTTTTATTCATTATTTTCGGGGGGGTCCTCCACACTCTATGTGTAACGGCTTTCGGCTAATTATGATTCCAATGTACAGATCGGTCCTATAATCAGTTTTCGAAAAATTCGACTTTTGTTCTTTTGGTATCATGCATCTATTTGATTTAAGTGCTCGAATCCAAAATTGTTTTGCCTTAGAAATGAACTCGTCACATCTAAGTGTTTTTATTTCGAATAAAAATAATATCACACAGATGGTGTTGCATCACACCACGACAAGACAATGTTCATAGAAATAGGTAAATAACAGTATCATAATCGTATTGATTTCCACTCAATCGATCGAAACTGAGAAATGAACAGCTAGAATCCGCCAATTTTTTTAAAAAGTATGAGACAATTCAAATGCTCATAACTTCTATATCCCATGAACACCAGAACTCAACACCGAATCAACCTGAACTTCTAACGATCGTTGCATTATAGTAACCAATACTAATGAATTCAATAATCCCCATTCATTGGATTGATGAAAAATATCCATCGTCGAAATAATCATTATATCAATCATACAGCATTATTCGAAGAACGAACAATAATAATTAATCTGATGAATACAGATTCATGAGTTGAACGAATACAATTCATTGCTTGGGTGAATACTCTTCATTCGTTCAAAGATTGGAATTCATTCCCTAACGAACCTAGTTAATGTACTTGATCATGATATCAATGAAAGCATTCATTGATATTATTAACATCCGTTTTCATAGTATGGATAACCAGTGGTGCATTGACATAACGATTACGTTCATCGGACCAATATTGATTTAAATATTCATTGAGCCACTGAACTCATTCATTGTTTTCAGGTACCAATTTTTTTCTGTGTTTAATCCGGCAACGAAATTCACCATCAAAACTTTTGATTCTTGCATGTTGCACTATGCTAGGATTGCCCACAAAATAATTTGAGTGCGTGGAAATTGAATACATACATTTTGCGAGGAGTGATTATTCAGTATCAGTTTAGGGTCAGATAGCTCAGTGGTTAAGACCGTCGCAGCCATTGATGCTGCTAGTTGGGTAGGTGCAAATCCTATCGACTACAGATTTTTATTCTGATGACCCGAGAAAGTGCTAGGAATTGCACGTTAAAAGGTAAGACCTCGTTAATCCTTGACTCGCACAAGTTTAGACTTTTGCGGGCTGACGTTCTTAAATGGACGACAGCTGGTTACCGGAATAAACAATTTTCAACAACAATACGAAGTATGATTGAACCAGAACGAACTAACCTAGACCTTCGAGTGCGTGGAAACTGGAACTGTCGTTTTGTGGTACTCGTTTGGGTATTATTTATTTTTCGGTGGTGAGTTCCGGTAAGGGATTAGGGGCTGAGTACGACCCAAAATGTGATTATGTGATCTACATAGACTTCAGCAAAGCTTTCATTGTTGTTTCTCATCAACAGCTGATGAATAAATTACCAATACTTGGAATTATATGATAATGAAGTACCCACCTACCTAATGAACGATCCATTCAATCATGTTCTGCATTCGACATTATCTGTGCATGTGGAAGAAAAGCATGTCAATATCTAGACGCGTTCCAGTAGGTATACTATTTCAAATTGCATTATTCACGAGATTATTAATTTGTAGCACAAATTGCGTTGTCTTGTCGAAAATCTTGCCACAAAGGTCAGAGTTGGTGTATGTGTACACTATCATATGTCAATATTTGATAACCTCGACCTATGCACCGTTACCATACCCTGTAATTTCATCCCTATTCCATCAAAATGATCCCGTTTTGATGACTCGTGTCTACAACGCAACAGAATTACTGACTCGTCGGGGAGAAATGGATTGTTCCTGGGCACCAGGCTGACGCTGACGAATCAAATTACACAGATTAGGAAGGGTCGTAATATTTCTGGAGACAATACCAATTACAAGTTTTAATTAATGGATTGATGGCTCACGATAATTATCACCGTCAATGCGAGAATGCTTCATCTGGATTTTCGAGTTAATGGTCGGACGTTGATTCCGTTCATTGTATTTCTTCGTTTCTTGAACCCGCCTACTTTGCAGTTTCGCAAACGGTTCAGTTGCTTCAACAATAATTTTAAATTCGATTACGTGTTGAACAAGCCTTTATGAGCATTATTGAATGTATTATTACGAGGTGATTACTGTTGAAGTGAGTCTTGTTGATTAAAGCCAGTTAAATTTAGTTATGCCAAGTAGGTACAAGAGGACAGCTGTAGTGGAAAAGTCGAGTAGTGTCGATAATAAAAGCAGTTAATATTTGGAGGGGTCACTAGCACGCATGGACGGACACATTTTCAGTATGAATTTTCGACCGTGCTTAGGATCCCACGTAAAAAGGTAAGACCCTTAGTTTGCTCGTGGGGGTACAGCCAGGGGACGGTAAGAACAAAGTTCGAAATGAAACAGAAACAAGGTTCATGTAATTCATCAATTTTTCATTAAAGATTATTCAACAAATTGACTAACAATGTCTAACAATTACGGGTCGAAAATTTATCAGAAAACAACTACTTTCCTAGCTGAATCACCAACGAATGTTGATTTATATTTGATAAATTTCCATACAGAGTTTCCACAAGGCTTTCTCTGCAAGTGCTTTTTGCATGGAAATATTCATCGAAACATTTAGATCACCTATATAGATTGATTTCGGGATTTTGTTCAGGGTTTTGTGCATCATCGGAATAGGGTAGGTTCAAGCAGAAAATAAGTAATGTCTGCAACAAATGGTTCCATCGCATTTCCATTTCAAAGATTCAGCTGAAACCACGCCCGCAGAGTAGATATACTAAATTGCGAGCGCCATCAATTGCGCGTTCGTCAAGACCACCGTAACAAATATGAAGAAATCTGCATTTAGAATGCATTTGTTAAAGAACTATTGAACTGAGAAGTCAAAAATAATATTAACTGTAAGAAAAGAAAAAATTTTTTTTGAGGCTTCATTACAAGTGTAATGTCATTTCACCATTTGACACTATTTTACAAATTTAAGACTTTTACTGAGTACTTAACATCACTATTACAATCACCAATCACCAATTTTAATAAATACGGATCACAATCATTATAGTAAATAGTGTGGTAAAGTGTTTTACAATAGTTGTTTAGTACTTTTCCGCACGCGACGGCAGTTGCACGAACGACGCGGAGCGGAGTTCGGGCAAGCCGTTAAGGGTGGAAAAGACATTTTCCGTAAGAGTTTGGTACAATATTTTTCCTACGAGTGTTTTTGTCCATCTTACTTATGAAAAAAACAAGGTTTTTAATAAACAAGTTTTTATAATAATGCTACAAAATGACTAATTAGACAGAATAGTTACATAGATCATTTAGTTAGTCCTAAATATCCTCATTTTCTTCCGTGACAAAATGAATTTGGGTTTGATGCCAAAGGGTTGTTTAAAAAAATATATTTTGTGAACAACCAGTGAAAACATAAGGAAATAACTAATCACTGGCCAGGTTTATACCGTCTATTGATGAGCTGACTAATGACTTTATTTGAACCAATTAGTCTTGGTCATCTTGGTGTGTACAGTACACTTGGTTAGATAACCAGCTTGGTTTGGTACCAAAAATTGTTGCGTGCCAGACCAAAATAGTTAGATGACCAAGATGGTGTAAACACGTACGGCCTTGACTTTCCAGAAAGATGCAAAATTTGGTTTGCATCTTTATTGGTAAGCACTGAATCTGATTTCTAACATACTAAGAGAGCTCTAATATTCATTTGTCCAGCAACACAACCTCGAATAATAACGTGTCTAATTTCCACATGAACATTTTGTTCGGATTGCCGTTGATGTTTTTATGTAATAAGAATGAAAAAGTATTTGCGAACCTTTTTGTAGGTCAGTATTGTGCTGTCTAAATGATGACCAAAGAAACCAAATGAGTACCAAACTGTTCACTGATTGAAAAGTGTAAATAGGCAGTAACTTATTTCATTGGTCTGAATTTGGTATGGTTAACTTGGTCAGAGTACCAAATTCGCGCATAAACGTATAAACGTGGCCACTGTTATCAGACATTGAACAAAACTAAACACAAATTATCGATATCTGAGGTTAACTAAAGATTTATAAATACGTTCTCATTCTTATAAAGCCCAAAATCTCCCAATATAATCCGAATAAAAACCATTTTATATCTAATAATTACCATTGTTTTTTTAAGGCAATAATTGTTCGTTTTCCCAATGGCTGTTTGACAGCTGGCTTGTGACATTACGTATCCGCTTGGTGTCCGCCGTTTATTCTTCCATATTGACACCAACATTGAAATAAGTGGGGTTTGAGGTTATATCGAAAAAATGATCAAATAGAAACTAATTTGCATCAGTCGGGATTTGGTTCAAGAGAACAAGCGTGCTGACATCTTGCACTGTACGGAATGAAACTGAGACCTGACAAATTGAAAACTTATTAGCGTGTTTGCAATTACCCCAGTTGACCCAAACTCATCGTAAGTAAATAATGCCACAAATGCTCCTAAATGTGAGACATCGTTTGAGACATAAGTAATCTTTCTCTGATGGCCAGTTCAGGTAGATTCCTCTGAGCTCTGTTCCAAAATGGTGAAACATTCCTAAATATTCTAAAATGTAATGAAGCGCTACTGGAAAAGCAAATCAAATGAATCTTGAGTTTAACATTTCGGAAGACTTATAATGTTCAAATAAAGAGTAATGAAATAAAAGAAAGTAGAAGAAACTCCGAGAATACAACGGATATTTGTTCTGAATTAGGTCTGGGAGGCTATTATTTGATGGAGTAAATGGAACGGAAAATCTTAGTTGAAAGATTGGTCGATGCGAATTCTGTTGAGATGTGGAGGAGTAGTGATTTGTCCCTTGAGTACATTTTCCGTTTCAATCAGTGTTTTGAGGGCATACCTGAAGCAATAAGTTCCATGAAAGATTGACTCTTGGGAAACCAATAAAACATTGTTCGCATGAAAATAACATAATAAATTGATTGATCAGGAAAAACTTTCCCATCAGGAAATTCTTCAAAAACATGGAGCATTGTTTCATCATCAACCTCCCAGAGTATCCGTTTTTTACTTTTTCACAAATAGAAAATTGGCTTCCTCTTACATGAAAAAATGTATTTAAAAAAATTGCATAAATATGAGGTTTTTTTTTCATTGTGAATGCTTTTATCGAGCCACTGATATAGAGGAGTTTTCGATATCTGTGTTTTAGAAAAAGACTTCCAGCAGAATGTTCATATCTAGTGAAGTGTTGCTTGATTCATAACTGCTAATCTCTCAATATCGCGGCTTCTGAGTACAAATCTCTTATCTTTCGATGACGCATAGTTCATCTACTTTTCCATCTGGGAGGGGAAACCGGTTCTTGATCAATTCTTCTGGATGCATTGAAGATTTGATGTACCTTCATCCATTCTTGCCAGGTGCTCTGAAATTTCCTGATTCCTCAAGGTAATCTATTCAGTCATTCATAACGGCATTCAGACTCTTGGTATTTAATTTTTTTCCACGTTTCATCTTTCGGCTGCACCTACAACGGTACATTTCATCAATAACGTGGGTGGTGAAATATGAGACCCATACCAAATATGGAACCCAACTGTGTCTTGAGGAAAGTTGAGTCACTATTTTTCCTGGCACTGACACTGGTGAGCGGGTTTCAGAGCCTATGCAAGTAATCCTCCTTTATTGGACCCTTTGTGAACCCACATTTCTGGGTTCAGCCGGGCAGGCCATTTTCCTTGGCGAAATTCAGCAGTTTTCTTTCCCTGTCCCCAAAAGTTGCCTGCTTCTGATGCACCAGTGCAGAGCGGATCATCTACCCCCGTTAGGAGCTCTGTCGCTAGCGTGAGATTTTGTTTCCCGGAAGATAAAATTTCTTTTTCGAGTTATTCCGAAGGCATATGGAGTTTTGATTGTCTTATACTGTTTTTATGCACTGTTTCTGTAACAGTTCTTCTATGCAGCTCCTTGTCTAGCCTACCTGTTTTCTCGTTTCCGTAAACACGCGAGTATGCAGGGATTCATATGAGACTGACTCTTTTTTATTTTGCCATGTTTTCCAAGGTATTTCTACACTTGGACACCAGCGTGGATGTGATCCTGTGTGATCCCAGTGCCAGTATTACTGCTGTAACTCAGGTCAATATTTGACATATTCCACAATCATTTTCCATTTTCAGACTGTAGAAGGTTACAATTCCCAAATATACTTGTTAGGAAATGAATTACCATCAGTAACAAGTTGAATTGGAATCACAATCCTAAAAACCTTGATTTTTTTCATGATTTTTCGGAAAATTTCTTGAATATTTTTTAAAAAAGATTCAACTATGTGCTGTATTTAGTTGGAAAAGTGCTTACTGCACCCATGGGAATGAGTTTCAGAGATATTGGTCCTTTCCTCTATTAATGATCCAACTTATATCATATACAGTGTGTCCCAGCTAAAACTTGTCACCCCCCTAATATCCGAACTCATGAAAAAAATTGAAAATCGCTCAGACCCGTCGATTTTTATTTCAAGGGGGAACACTTTCACCAAATACACCATCATTGTGTTGTCAACCCCCTCAACCCCAGCACCCCCTACTTCAGAATTTTCAATGGGACTACTATACTTGTGATAAATTATTTTGAAGGGAATTCAATCCCAAATACATCGGTGTACTGAAATTGAGGATCGATCAAGTGTTGTTGAAGTTTTAATGAAAACTAAGTTTTATCAAGATATTTTTATTTTTCATCACCTAAAATGTTATCATCGTAAGAAAGGTTCACTGTGGGTATGCCACTGTATTGAAAAATAATATGGTGTCAGAAATACTAGTTTAAAAGGTGAGACAGACGTTTTTATGAAAAAAAAATTGTCCTCATGTGTTTTTGTATACGCATATCTTTGTTTACGCCTTGATAATTGATGTATTCGAGTCACTTCATTCAACAATTTGAAAACATTCGAAAATGGTTTATACTGTACAAGAGAGAATATCCATTGTAGCTGCGTATTTTGAAAATGGACGATGTGCTAGAGCTACGGCTCGAATTTTCAATGAAATTCATCCAGAAAAAAACACATCAGTACGTCCTTCAATTGATGAATAAGTTCTTGGAGTCGGGATCAGTGCTGAATAAAAAACATGAACGAGAGAAGCCTATGAGAAATGAAGGGGTCGCTGTTGCAGTTGTAGGACATGCAGTGATGGACAACATTCAATCTTTAAGACAACTTGAGACTATTTCTGGAGTTTCTAAAAGCAGCGTACATCGAATTCTGAAAGAAGCAAAATTCCATCCTTATAAAATGCAGAATGTACAAGAATTAAATGAAGATGATCCTGACAGACGTACAGAGTTTTGTGAAATCATGAGTCAATTATTGATTGGTGATAATAATTACCTCTACAATGTGTGCTTTTCTGACGAATCTTCTTTTTATTTAAATGGACATGTGAACAGGCACAACTGCAGATACTGGAGTGACGTAAATCCCCATTGGTACAGGGAAACTCATTCACAAACTCCCCAGATATTGAATGTTTGGGCTGGTATTCTGGGAGACCATATTGTAGGTCCATATTTTATTGATGGTAACCTCAACGGACAAACGTATCTTGAACTTCTTGATACAACTGTGAACCCCAGAATCACTCAGTTACTTGAAGACGATGATAGGTTACTTGAAGGTCAGCTCACCTTTCAACAAGATGGAGCTCCTCCACATTTTGTTGCACCTGTACGTCAATTTTTAGATGACAATTTCACAGGGAGATGGATTGGAAGGCGAGGACCAATAGAATGGCCGGCTAGATCTCCTGATTTATCACCATTAGACTTCTTTTTATGGGGTCATTTGAAATCCAAAGTTTATATTACACAGCCAGCTTCTCTTGATGATCTACGCAGGAGAATTGTTGTGGAGTGTCGTGCAGTGACCCCAGAAATGTTGAGCAATGTGCGAAGACATTTCGAAAATAGCTTATACTTCTGTATGAAACTGAATGGTTCACATTTTGAACCTTTCTTACGATGATAACATTTTAGGTGATGAAAAATAAAAATATCTTGATAAAACTTAGTTTTCATTAAAACTTCAACAACACTTGATCGATCCTCAATTTCAGTACACCGATGTATTTGGGATTGATTTCCCTTCAAAACGATGTATCACAAGTATTATAGTAGTCCCATTGAAAATTCTGAAGTAGGGGGTGCTGGGGTTGAGGGGGTTGACAACACAATGATGGTGTATTTGGTGAAAGTGTTCCCCCTTGAAATAAAAATCGACGGGTCTGAGCGATTTTCAATTTTTTTCATGAGTTCGGATATTAGGGGGGTGACAAGTTTTAGCTGGGACACACTGTATATCAGAGTTGACTTCATCGAGTAAGATCCCAAAAATGTAGCAGTTATATTAGGTATCTAGTTTAGTAACGGGTATTCTAGGTGCAGCGGAGCAACTGGTTGATAAACGAGTGTCTAGAGGAGTTCATTAAAAAGCGTAACATACTGTACTTTTTCTACGAACATATTGAAAAAACAAGATTGTTTTTAAAAGTTAAAATATCTTATGACAATTTCAATTGAAAATCCAAGATTCAGTTTGTCAGACAGGTTTCCAACTACCGAAATCAAACTGAAAAATGGAGACTTGCCAAAGGCATTGTTTTCAAAAAGCCATTTCAGGTATGTCTGAGTAGAAAAATATTTTCCTAAACTAGTATTCCTGTTGCAGATTCTCAGTATAATTCATTCATCGTGTATGATCTTTATATACAGTGTGACCAATTCAAATGAAAGCACCCTTATGAAACATGCATTTTTCAACCGATTGAAAAATTTTTTTTTGCATTATGAACATTCAAAAAGTCCACTCGGACATGCAATTTCGTCAATAAAAATTCATTTTCGCTGTTAACTTTTCGTATTTTTCAAGTGAAAAATGTTCAAAAATATCTAGGTATAGGTATTTTCAGGAACAATCCGACTATACTACTGGATTCTCAACATTTTTGAATATTTCTTGTTGCAATGAGACAATCAATACGCAGGATATGGGGGAATGAAATTTGAAAAACCTGCCGTTCAATCGACCCACCACATTAATTTCAGAACTTTTTCAAAAATAGAATAGTGAGGTCAGATAAAAATTCTTCAACATACCAAACCACCACCCAAATTTCATTAACTTAACATTCATTTAAGGCTATTACATCCATCTGGCAGGAAAAGTCCTGATATGCGAGTCAGAAACGCAATTGTATTGCACTAAATACAATAATACAATCAGAAACCTGAAATTTCAACATGAAGATAAGTTTTCATATGTTTATGATGAATAAACAAAATTATTGAATAATAATAACTCTCAATATTTTTTCGTAAATCACTATCTATGCCCGCCTCTAGGCGGTTTACCTATTCTCACCTGTACATTCCACAAACTTGGTCAAATTTAATTTCTAAGTGCACACTGTTATTTGTTGATATTTTTCAACCCACACAAATTTTCAAACAAAAGCAAAATTTGAGACATTAGAGGGCAAAAACATTTGTTTTAAATCAGTTCAATATTTTCAGGGATTGCCAAAACGTAAACACTTTATAAATCAAAAGCTGAATTCTTGCATACCTGTTGGCGGTTTTTAAAGTTTTATGTACCTTGAACGAAACTATAAAAGTGCACGTTCAAGCATTTTGTCTTTGCAAATAATAAAGTAACATATATCAAGTTAAACGCCTTATTACAAAAGTGGGACACTTTAACAACGTATCATATATCACGGTTTAAATGATCGGAACGGTTTTCTCATTTCAGGTATGAAGTAATGCTATAAATTTTCCTTAATATAGATGGTCCGAAGCCAAGTCTTGTCTGAATATCGATATACTATAAAAATGATATATTCACGTTCTATATCATCAATTATTACGTTGCTCAAATTCATGTTATCGATTGGTTTAGCAAGACATCAGACTGTTCTTGTGTATGTACGTACATCTCTATTCATATTTACATACTGGATTATGTTTATTCTACTTCTTCTCTACGGAATACAGGAACGAAAATATATTCGATGCCATTGGAAATTATTCTCCTTCAAGAGGTATTCACGATAAGTTCAAATGAATTGAGAAAATAATGTCAAAGAAGTAGTCAAAACTAAAAATTCCCAGGGACCAAAGATCAGTTGATCCTTTGTGTTTTCGTAGCACAAAATCTTTGTTATGTCTGGGTAATCACAACCCCTGTAAATATTTCATAACATGCTAATTTTCAGATCACAAATAGGAATTTTCGGCGGGGATTTTTTTGAAATATTATTTTTCTCTAATCTCTGGCTCTTTCAGGAGAAATCATCTGAAGCTTTCGTCTTCTGTAAGTTAGATGAGGTAGGAGTGTTACCTTTCAAAATACGATCCCAAGCCGAAACAAGAATTGATCAAAATATACGTCGTTTATAGAACACATAATGAATAGCAAAGGAACCGCGGTAGTGGTAGCTTCGAAATAGTCGCACAAACATTTATCTAGCAACTGGAACTGCTCTCCAAGAAAAAATAATATAAAACTTAATTTTAGTCTACTGTCTAGATAATTTTTAGGCAGCTGGTGGAGAATTTTCATACTGTAAGAGTAGCTATACAACAGTAACCAAGAATTATTGCAATTTTGTATTTATCCAATGAAATAAGATTCATGGATTATAAAAACACATATCAAATGTTGTACTATGAGCAGAAGTTATAAGTTTTTTCAAAAAATGAAACTACAAAATACATCAATCCGCCATGATAGGTTGAACACTAATCCGAACGAATAACGTCATGTCTGTGAAAACCTAATTTTGTTTCGTTTGAACTTCGACCATTTCTGCATTAATAATCTGCGTTTTGTAGAAGGACAGTCAGTCGGAATTTGAAGTTGAAACGAGAAAGAACGAAAGTGGAAGTTTGATGAAATAGTAAGGAAAGACGGTCTACTGAATTATCTGGTACGCGCAGATGGAGAAATTTGAGGGAGCTGATCAGATTAAACCTAGTATGCCAATCACCAACGAAAATGATATACTTTTGCAATCAGGAAAGAGAATCTTGCAACTACCTGCCGTCAGAAAGAAGTAAGCGTCGGCAGAAAGTTAGGCGAATCAGTTGATAAAAATGTTCAGCAATAATTAAGGATCCGGACATAGACCAGATGATGAACATTGTGTTGGTAATGAAGCATCTGAAAATAAGGCAACAATGAACAGAAGTATTAGCCGAACACGAAAACAACCAGAGAGATTTTACTACTACTGAACTAATGAGAGGGGAGAACTGTTATATATTAATTCATCACCAACAGGCATGGTGATAGTATATAAAAAATGTAATTTCATATGAACCATGCTTGTTGGTAAGTTATTATTAATTCTGTATCAATCACCAATATTTTTCAACCTCAATTCTAGGGCATGGGACATTTGGAAATTGGATAATTCTTCATTCCAACAAATGCTTAGACGCAACAAATTTGTCTATGTATCCATGTATGTAACAGAATTTTTGAACGTTTAGTTTGTGAATTTTTTTTAAAACGTTTGTTTCGCAATGCTCTCTATTCGTTAAAAAATGTGTTTTCTAGAGCTCATGCTGTACCTTTTACTGTTCGTTTCACACAGGTTAAAACCGGTAATGAGTATAAGTACTTTTTCTGTGATTCTTTGTTGAAGATATATAGAAATTGCCAAAACACAAAAGTTTCACCACTGCACAAACCACTATAATGTCCACAATAAATCAAAATTATCAAACTATCCAACAGACCCCATTTGTCCATTTCATCATATCAAAAACGCCAAAAAACAATGCATAGAGAATACCTAACCTTACATTTTCTTCTTCTTCAACTACATTCATGTACAGGAATTGGACGTTCGATGTATGTTTACTATTGGACGTCCAATGGATGTTTACTATTGAACGTCCTATGGATGTTTACTTTTCGACGTCCAATAGATGTACAAAACTGGATTTCCATCGAAGGTCTGTGTCCTGGACATACAATGGACGTACATTCAACGTCCACTGGATGTCGTGTGCTGTGTGGCTATGGGCCGTTATGGCCCACAGTGTATATCCTCAAACTCAATTACACATAGTTATACCTACCTAGCTTTTTATAATTGCTAACTATTAATCTACTCGATTTGAACTTAGTTAGTTCTAATAATTAGAAGCCAGGTGTATATGTAAAAATCGTAACTGGCCAACAAACTATTATAGTGGAAAAAGACAAAATTTTATTCTGTTCTTAGTGAACATGAAATTTCCATAAAATAAATGAGTCGTCGATCAAGTTATAATATCACAGCGGACATTAACATTCAATTAAGAAACCAAACAGCTTATGCCGTGCCTGGTCTGATCTTGTCAGTGCGATGGTTTGACTGCGTTGCCACGTTGGGTGTTGAAATATTGTGATGCGGCGATGCGGGTGAAAGAACGCATCAGCTACAGACATGGACATCGTGCTGTGCTGCGGCAGCTACAGGCATCGACATCGTGCTGTGCTGCGGCAGCTACAGGCATCGACATCGTGCTCTGCTGCGGCAGCTACAAGCAGCGACATCGTGCTGTGCTGCGGCAGCAGCCGTCGCCAGTGTTGTTTGAATAGGAGTCTCTTCTATTTCTCTCTAAAACTAGTCTCTTTGTCCCTCTGTCGCTTCTGCGACTTAATCGGGGTAAGGATATATTCGTAATCACTCACACAAATATTACTGAACCAAATTTCACTGAGAATCAAATTTTTTTATATCAAATATGTTCATAACTAACGAAAGCATAAGTATTTTCTTCACTGAATGTGGAGAAAATCCATCTCTTTCCTCCCAAATACCATCTGTCTTTTTTTATTGCATTTTTATCGCATTTTCATCATTGTATTGCATGGCATCACACGTCCAAAACTAAGGGCTGCGTCTTCCTTATGCTCTTCGAATTTAAGGTTTACTATATTTACTCTATATCCATTCACTCGCGAAAATTGTGAATCATTGCTAAGAGATTTTATTATTATTATGTTTAGTATCTAGCCTAATATCTGAAAAAAATAACAATAAAATGAGTCTGCTCATTGACACTGCACTCCTGAAACCCCTTTATCGACGTCCTTGCAGATTCATATATTACGGGAACTATCATGATTGAAATCAATTTCGGTTTCCAAACAGATACAACTAGCTCCATCTATTGAATATCACCGGAAGTCATCCCGGAGCGACCCCTTTCGTTGGGAGAATGGACCGGGAACTTCTACTATTCACCGCTCTACACTGAAACAGGAGTTTTCCGGGAAGAATTGATCGAGCACTCCAGGAACGGCATAGCCTGCTTTGAGTGTTTTATATATTTTATTATAATATGGCGCCCATTGGGAGCGAATACATTCATATTGAACGTGGTGAAAAATTTAGTAGATCAATCGTTCTTGATTATGTTGGAAAAAACTGGAAAGGAAGAAATGGCCGAAGTGACCCAGTAATCTCAAAGGGATTGTAGGAAAATTATTTATTATTTTATTAGATCCTTGATAACATCATAATACCTTTGCAATGGTTCTAAAAAACTAAATTTGGAAGTGCCAAACAAAAAAAATTCTGATCAACTGAAACAAGCGAATTTATACTTATCCGACATAAGATTGCACAGCCATCACTCTTCTTTATTGTAACCAATGATGAAGGTGTAACTGAGTTTTTTATTATTTTCCGCATTAATAATACTGATTATTAATATATTTGGAGTGATTATTTATTAAGCTTGTATTGGTGAAGTAAATTAAAGGCTCATTTAAACGTGGGCGTTTACTGGCGGAAAGTACTTGCCGCCAGTAAACTTGTTTCGTTTGTAATGTATACAAATTGGATAGTTTACTTGTTCAGTTACCAAAATTAAGAATGGCCCCAAGTACGATAGTCTGCGCTGCTTTGAAAGTTATTGTAGCGGGTATTGTGGAAAACATGAGTATTTTTGAGGAACAAAAGAAAAACAAGAACAACGAGTATATAGGTCAATGCTTCAGGAGCTTCTGCTCAACTTTTAAAAGACAGAACAATTGAAGATCCAGAATAATATAAAAATTTTATGAAATTATCTCCAACAATGTTTCTTTCAATTCTTGAAGTAGATTGTCAAAAGCAGTATTCCTTTGCAATTGATTCATGTGATCCTTTGAATGTATATCCCATAAAACCGTATATTTTTCATAGAGATTTACGATTATAATCTGGTCATTATTCCACTTCATATTTTTGAAGTTATTTGTATGCAATATTTCAATATATTGCCAATTTATTATTAATAAATTAACATGTTCATCTGGCTGGAACTGAGAAATCTACGCGCCAACATACTAAATATAATATTGAGTGAACTATGATATGGATTTCTCGACAAAGTTTCTGAGTGTCTTGATCTTCTACAGTATTTTATCCTGAGAAAATGATATGAGAGTTATTTTTGTCTAAAAAATATTATTTTCTCCGAAACGGAGGTGAGTATAGTCTCCGAAACGTCAAAGTGTTTTGAAAAAGAGAAGTGCAGTTTGTTAATTTGTACCAATTTCTTTCAGATGGGTGAATTTCAGAATATTTAATAATTTCATTTGAGACAACCGTATTGTGAACGCAGTACCTCATTGGGGCAAATTGATTCAATTGCCCTTGTTTACTTGAATAGGTAGATACCCATCAATTTATATGATTTTCATTGTCAGGCTGTGGAAGGTTGAAAAACCCAAAAACCATGTCAGTAAACAAATGTTCTCAACAAAGTCAAATTTTAAGTCTATACTTAAACTATTCCGAATTTATATGTAACAATACTAGAATGAATATATTGAGAAATTTGTCTGTTTCATGGTAAGAGTTGAAGTGTCGAAAATAAGATTTGAAAAAGTTGGATATAGCCAATATACTTGATGAATGTGTCAGCAATTGTTTGATTGAAAAATTGTAAAAAAAAGCTCACCCAACACATACATACATACTTTCTCACCACCTTTTTTCAGCAACTGGATAGTTTTTTTGATTGAAGTAGTCTTGCAGATGCCGTCGTAGTGAAATGGAATTATGGGGATGAACAGAAACAACCAGTATCGTTAGCCTTTAAACAATCCAACACAGGTGCACGGATAAAATTTTCAACAATTTTTCGAGAACATTTGAATTTTGAGTAAATGCAGAATTTTCAAATAATACTGTCACCTTGCTGTTCTGTCCAGCTATAGAGTCTAGTTCAGCTACCCAGCCAATTAGGATGTCTCAACGACTGCAGCAAATTCATACAGACTTTTGAAAAGGTAAGGTAAGGTAAGGAAGGTAGATCTCCATCTTCTATTTGATAATCTCCAACGTATCTTCCTCTCGGGTTGTGCAAGGTAATGCATTCTGAGATAGAAGTGAATAGAAGTTTCATCATCTCCCTCGCCGAATCTTCATTCTTTTTCCTTGACTACTTGAGGTGGTGAATTGAAAAAAAATATTACCGAAGAATTTAAAAAATCGGCTAATTAAAATTACTTGGTATTTTCAAGACGCGTTTAACTTTAAGAAGAACCATGTCAACTATCATCAGTATACTTTACTTCAAAAGTGTACCTTACGTATCTACGCAAATTACAAAAGATGAAATGAAATCCCGTTGTGTTTTCTGAGTAGATGATGACTGCTCATTGAAAGTGAACTTCTATTTTGTGTTCAATATTATATGATTTGTATCCTTTTGGATTTATTTTGGTACGCAATGAATAAAAAATAATAATATCGGTAAAAGTTAGATCACATGCAAATTACCTTTTGGACACATAATCGACATATATTTTAGCCAAAATAGACAGTTGTGAACACATCATGGTTCCATTTCAGTTACATATTGGAAACAAACGGCACTGATGTACGAAAAATTCCAGCTATATTTCAGACTCACCATTGGATCAATTTTGGGCCATATTTTGTACACATTTCAATTACCACTTTGGTAGCATTTCCCACTTATAATGGTCCAAAAGTCGACACTTCGGCCAAAATATTACTTGGGCTGTTTGTAGATACAGTTATAGAAATTATATGTTGGTGAGTGCAGGCTTCTAGACATATTTATATGACAGTAGTGCAAGCTTCAATTTATTTCATAAGAGGGGGACCATATTATTTATCAATTCTATATTGAAATTCAAAATTGTTGTCTGTTGTTTAAAATTGTTTTTCCGTTAAGCAGCTGTCGTCTTCTTATGAACGACAACCCTCAAAAGTCGAGACTTGTGCGAGTCAAGGATTAACGAGGTCTCGTGGACATTTAAAGAGTCTACTGGTCATTGTAAAAAATCTAAAAGAAATTACTAGCGATTTTTTTAGAAAAAATCTGATTACACCACTAGTTTTGCGACATTTTCAAATGGTTCATATGTAAATTACGTTGAAATGCGTCAATCACTTCTATTTCAAAACTTTTATCAGAACTTTGACTACACCACTTGATTCAAGAGGTTTCGAAATATCGCTGACCAGATTTCCATCGAAATATGTTGATAAATAAAAAAAATAAAAAAATTTCCATTTACGTTATAATTTCTTTATTCATAAACAGATTTCGAAAAAATTCTGACCAGTGATATTTTGAGACTTCCTGAATACAGTGGTGTATTCCGAATTCTTATGAAAGTTCTGAAATTTAATTGGTGGGTCGATTAAACGGTATATTTTTCAAATTTAATTCAGCTATAACTTTTCATTGATTGACACATTCCAATGTTATTTAGAAAAGAACCATCAGAAAATGTCACGAATCCAGTACTGTAGTCATATTTTTTCTAATAATAGCGCTAGAAATACGAAATACAAAGAATAAATCATTCCAATCGGTTGAAAAATGTAAGTTTTATAAGAGTGCTTCCATCTTAAATGGGTCACACTGAAGAAGCAAAGATGGTTGTCGCACTCACTCTATAGAGTATTGGTATCACAGTATTAGCCAGAGAAGTTCTTTTATTTTGTATTTTTTCCGTATTTTTCCATTCATTCAATTTTCACAGGAATTACACAATTTCTTTCCATTCATTTCACAGGACTAACCGCTCACGCTTGATGTCGTTGTAACCCAGTATTTCCCTTTATTTTTCTGGTCGATCCATATGATTCCGCAGAGAATTCCTCAATCTGGCTAACGAATGCTCATAATTTCTCCCGGCCCGTGTTCCTCCTGGCCATAACTTCGGCCGAAAATAGTGCGTGCTCCGGGCGTAATCCGCGGAATTCGTTTAGCACCAGATTGCTAGGAGATCAGCAATTATTGATCACATTGTGTCATTAGTTTCCCCTCCGTGTAAACACGCTAGGGAAAACAAAAATCGCTAACCCTTCCGCTGGTCATCCGAACTATTTAATGCACCCTTTGACAAACACGCGATGGTTTCGGGCAAAATGCGGCCGTGGGTACCGGATTGATGATTCGTACGCTCGGTACGGCTTAATGACGTCGGTCGAATTGATATCGAATTGTGCGTTGACCATTTATGGGGAGGTTGTCGGGGTTACAGGTATTTAATTCGGAATTTCCGGAGATAATTGGGAATCAAGTTCGTAGGACAAAAATGTTACGTGAATGTTGTCAGGTTTCAGGGACTTGTTAGGATTGTTGAAAACCAGATAAATAAAGTAACCACAAAAAATAACTATAGAGTTTTCTTTATTCCATAGTCTGCAAAGAGAATGGTAAAAATTTGGTTTACTGGAAATCTGTTATAAAAAAAAAAAATTGAACATCGCGATTCTGTGGCATTAGGCATTTTTGTTTTTGCGGAAATGCGCTGTTGCCAAGTTTTGGACACTTTGGAGATGTGGAAATCTGATATGAAAAAAACAATTGAACGTCGCGATTGTGGACCCTCAACTAATTCTAATGGTACTATTTTGTTTTTGCGGAAATGCGCTGTTGCCTGGTTAGTCAATTCGGATTACTAGCAACCTGGAAATTTGTATTGATATGGATAAGTGGGCAATATTCTATTCAATCAAATGCGAGTCAGTCGAGAATGCATGAAATCGTTTTTCGCTCGCGATTGGCACACAAACCTAACCTGAACAAGCTAACCTAGCTTGCGAGTCAGTCGAGAATTCATGAAATCGTTTTTCGCTCGCAATTGACACACAAACCTAACCTGAGCAAGCTAACCTAGCTTGCGAGTCAGTCGAGAATGCATGAAATCGTTTTTCGCTCGCAATTGACACACAAACCTAACCTGAGCAAGCTAACCTAGCTTGCGAGTCAGACGAGAATGCATGAAATCGTTTTTTGCTCGCGATTGACACACAAACCTAACCTGAGCAAGCTAACCTAGCTTGCGAGTCAGTCGAGAATGCATGAAATCGTTTTTCGCTCGCAATTGACACACAAACCTAACCTGAGCAAGCTTACCTAGCTTGCGAGTCAGTCGAGAATGCATGAATTAGTTTTTTGTTCGCAATTGACACACAAACCTAATCTGAGCAAGCTAACCTAGCTTGCGAGTCAGTCGAGAATTCATGAAATCGTTTTTCGCTCGCGATTGACACACAAACCTAACCTGAGCAAGCTAACCTAGCTTGCGAGTCAGTCGAGAATGCATGAAATCGTTTTTCGCTCGCAATTGACACACAAACCTAACCTGAGCAAGCTAACCTAGCTTGCGAGTCAGTCGAGAATGCATGAAATCGTTTTTCGCTCGCGATTGACACACAAACCTAATCTGAGCAAGCTAACCTAGCTTGCGAGTCAGACGAGAATGCATGAAATCGTTTTTTGCTCGCGATTGACACACAAACCTAACCTGAGCAAGCTAACCTAGCTTGCGAGTCAGTCGAGAATGCATGAAATCGTTTTTCGCTCGCAATTGACACACAAACCTAACCTGAGCAAGCTTACCTAGCTTGCGAGTCAGTCGAGAATGCATGAATTAGTTTTTCGTTCGCAATTGACACACAAACCTAATCTGAGCAAGCTAACCTAGCTTGCGAGTCAGTCGAGAATTCATGAAATCGTTTTTCGCTCGCGATTGACACACAAATCTAACCTGAATAAGCTAACCTAGCTTGCGAGTCAGTCGAGAATTCATGAAATCGTTTTTCGCTCGCGATTGACACACAAACCTAACCTGAGCAAGCTAACCTAGCTTGCGAGTCAGTCGAGAATGCATGAAATCGTTTTTCGCTCGCAATTGACACACAAACCTAACCTGAGCAAGCTAACCTAGCTTGCGAGTCAGTCGAGAATGCATGAAATCGTTTTTCGCTCGCAATTGACACACAAACCTAACCTGAGCAAGCTAACCTAGCTTGCGAGTCAGTCGAGAATGCATGAAATCGTTTTTCGCTCGCGATTGACACACAAACCTAATCTGAGCAAGCTAACCTAGCTTGCGAGTCAGACGAGAATGCATGAAATCGTTTTTTGCTCGCGATTGACACACAAACCTAACCTGAGCAAGCTAACCTAGCTTGCGAGTCAGTCGAGAATGCATGAAATCGTTTTTCGCTCGCAATTGACACACAAACCTAACCTGAGCAAGCTTACCTAGCTTGCGAGTCAGTCGAGAATGCATGAATTAGTTTTTCGTTCGCAATTGACACACAAACCTAATCTGAGCAAGCTAACCTAGCTTGCGAGTCAGTCGAGAATTCATGAAATCGTTTTTCGCTCGCGATTGACACACAAATCTAACCTGAATAAGCTAACCTAGCTTGCGAGTCAGTCGAGAATTCATGAAATCGTTTTTCGCTCGCGATTGACACACAAACCTAACCTGAGCAAGCTAACCTAGCTTGCGAGTCAGTCGAGAATGCATGAAATCGTTTTTCGCTCGCAATTGACACACAAACCTAACCTGAGCAAGCTAACCTAGCTTGCGAGTCAGTCGAGAATTCATGAAATCGTTTTTCGCTCGCGATTGACACACAAATCTAACCTGAGCAATGCATGAAATCGTTTTTCGCTCGCAATTGACACACAAACCTAATCTGAGCAAGCTAACCTAGCTTGCGAGTCAGTCGAGAATTCATGAAATCGTTTTTCGCTCGCGATTGACACACAAATCTTACCTGAATAAGCTAACCTAGCTTGCGAGTCAGTCGAGAATTCATGAAATCGTTTTTCGCTCGCGATTGACACACAAACCTAACCTGAGCAAGCTAACCTAGCTTGCGAGTCAGTCGAGAATGCATGAAATCGTTTTTCGCTCGCAATTGACACACAAACCTAACCTGAGCAAGCTAACCTAGCTTGCGAGTCAGTCGAGAATGCATGAATTAGTTTTCCGTTCGCAATTGACACACAAACCTAATCTGAGCAAGCTAACCTAGCTTGCAAGTCAGTCAAACTTGGCAACAGCGTATTTCCGCAAAACAAAAATAGTACCACTAGAATTAGTTGGGGGTCCACAATGGCGACGTTCAATTGTTTTTTTTATATCAGATTTCCAGTAATCCGAAGAGGTCAACTTGGCAACAGCGCATTTCCGCAAAACAAAAATGGTGCCGTTACAATTGGCTGAGGGCCCACAATCGTGACGTTCAATTGTTTTTTCCATATCAGATTTCCAGTAAACCAAAGTTCAGCCAAGAGAATATATTTAACTACTTGCTTGAATTTTCCCAAAGTTATATCTACTGTAATGACATAGACTAGTAACGATTTCCCATTTTTGTTAGGAAAGCAAAAGCAATATTTTCCTTTTATTTTATAACTCCGTTATCATCATTAAGTGCATAAACTCAATGATGAACCTGATAATACGTCAACCCAAGCATCCTCGTGTTGAAGTGGCAACAAAGCACGCTTCGTTGCTGGAAATTATCATTTGCCGATAGTACCAAGAGCCTTCGCTAGAGGGCCACTCTATACGGCATCGTTGTTCAAATACTAATTTGGCAGTTTTGGAACGCAGTTCCAAACAGCCAGTGCACCGCAGTAGAAGCAAAGAAAGGAGTGGTGAGCATAAGTAATAAAGGGTGAGCATAAGATGTCTAAAAACCCTGGTGTATCGACTGATTAGATTTTGTTTAGATTTTTTTGAATAAACAAATGAAATAGTGGTTTACTTCAGTGATCTGCTCCAGAGATGGCGTCCTCTTCCTTGTGTCAACTCTGTCAACCATCCAAGGACATGGTGATTGTGATTGTTATTTAAATTTTATTGAACTTTTTCAATACCATACGAAAGTGATAGCCAATACTCGTAGTGGAAGATCAAATTTTATTGGAAAAATAACACTTCAATTACTAAAATTTTTAAAATTTTTCCAAAAAAATCTAAAAACGATTTTAAAGTCAATAGTTGTGGTGTAATAAAAAAAATGTGCATTTTTCTTACATTATTCATGTGTTTCTTCATTTTCCTTATATTTTATAGTATTTTTCAGCACATTCAATTAATAATTTAATCATGTTCCGTTTTTGTGTTGACAATCCAGAAATATTTACAAAGTAGCTAACTAATTTATATTCAGTACAGAAATCGAGTAACTCTACCACTTCCAATCTGTAACATACTTTGAAACAGACATCTTATTTCAAAACTCGCAATGCATGTTGACAATATTTTATGCCAAAAATGTTTTCTAATCAGTTCAATCAACTCTTGATGCGTTTTTATATCTTACCGTTTCTTAAAATCTTCCATAAGTCCCTAAAGTCCGCGATGAAGTAAAAAATATAAATTTTTCTCCATTCACACCGAAATCTATCAATGTTTTGTCTTCAGTAGGCTTATTTAGGTTTTGGTTATTTTATCATTCATTCCTTTTATTTTGAAATGGTAAAATCTTTTTGTTCAATGAATTCAACTAAATTATAATTAATGAGTATGTAAATGTTTTCTTCAGCAGATTCTAAGCTTCAATGTGATTATAAGCATAGTTTCGAGTTACAAACGAAAACATAACAAGAAATTTGGGTTTTCCACAAAGTAGTTAATTTTGGCCTTTTTCCATTCTACCATTCTACCATTCTACCATTCTACCGAAAAATAAATTTGAGTTATGCTTTTTGTAGGAAAACGGAAGAATTTTATTTTCGTATGGAATGGCCTACCTCGAAAAGTGCAATTTTTTTAATTTTTGGCAAGAAACTGAAAAATATTCGAAAATTTTGAGATTTTTCGCGATTTTCCTTGTGAAACAATATCCGTGGAAAATAGCAAAGTTAAAATTTGGATTCAGCATCCGAAAAACCATTCAGAACGAGAGAAAAAAATGTAGCAAACACCGTTTCATTAAAAGATCGACAAATCTGAGATGCCGTCGGAAAAGTCACAACAAAAGTCCATACTTATGCCAAAAGGGCGAATCTGGTACAAGGATTGCTCTAAGACAACCAATGGGGTAGAGGAGAATATACAGGAAGAGACAAAGGCAGGACATCAGTCTAAGGACCAGTTTTTCAACATCCTCTTAGCCTAGTTTGACTAACAGCTGAATTTTATTGAAGGTTAGAATGTTGGTTTAGTCTTCATATTCATTCTGAACGCCAGTCATATGCAGTTGTTAGTCAAACTTCGCTAATAGGATATTGAAAAACTGATCTTTACACTCGGTACCCAAACCAAACCGAGGTAATGGTTATTTCCGTTTGCACGAGACGAATTCTGAGGAAGGATCCTAGTCCTCCGGAAAGTCATTGATTTTTCACCCTAACTACTTTTATAGTTTTGTGTTTTCCAACTGGCACTAGTCATTCCCCCTCCCCTCTTCCACCGGAAACCGGAGTACAGCACGCAGTACCTGTTGACCGGCCATCCATGATTGATACCCATATATACTAAGAATGAGGGTTCATTAAAAAACCATCATTGAGTCACGCGTTAATTATCAAAGTGTCTATCTGTGGACTAATTGACGCTCTTCATAGAATCTGGACCAGTCAACTAGAGACATCGGTCCTAATCCAAGTAAATGGTCCCGTCCCATCGCTTCAATATTAAAGTGTTTTCGCTAATTACAACCCATTTTATCGCACCATAACACAGAGCTTCCGTTCCGAAACAGACACTTGGCCAAAACGTGTGGACATTAACTCAGAAAATTGTTTACTTTTATGACTATCATAGATATTTTTCGGTTATGTAGACCAAACCACGTTCAATTAATATAAAATAATTTGCTTATTTCACATGGTCTGGTGTAAGGTTTTGCTCTCCGGAAAAGTAATTCCGCTGTTCCTGAAAACGATGATAAACCTTCCGCCGTACAGGGAAGCAATAAATGGGAGAAACTCCAGACTTACCTTCTTGTGATAAAGGAAGAAGCAAATTTCCGGAATGACAACTTGCAGCGAACACACACCTTTCGCGCTCCGATGACTACGACGGAGGAAGTTGAAAAATATATACCTTGGATTCAGCGGCGTAATGAATAAAATTTACGTAAGGTGATGAGTTATCATTTGTATTAATTATATACGTCTTTAGTTGAATTAAATTCGAAAGTGAGTTTATGGTATAGCAGACAGGAAGATGAAAATCAGTACTAAATTAAAAAAATATGGATAAACCGGGATTGGAACTCGTGATCTAATACTTTCCGGACATGTACGTTAGATCACTACGCTATTGATCCTATTTCAAAAAACTAGTCATTCAAATAGGATCAATAGCGAAGCGGTCTAACGCACATAGCCAGAAACTCTGTTGTTTGCATAAGACTTTTCCGAAAAACCAATCTCGAAACTAGTATCCATATCTACTTCACGGGATATCAGCGCCCTCTCGTGACGACCCGAAGTACACCTTGGCAAAGCGCACTCCTATTTTCCTGATACAACAGCAGGAGTGTAGCTACTCCATGCTCCTTCCCCAGAGTTGGAATACATGAAGAAGTGAAATTTCATTTGAGAAATCATGAATTTTTGAGTTGTGATTTTTTAGAAATAAACTCATTTATTGGCCAGAAACCATGAGATCCCAGGTTTGAATGCCAGTTGATCCACATTTTTTAATTTTTACTCAGTTCTGATTTCCAGCAATCAATGATATTGTTTGGTGTGAGTTTATAAAGAGCTGGATTCCTTCGTGTTTTTGTTATCTCGCATAGTTTTGAAACATTTTTATTGACTATTCCAGAACTTGAAATGGATTTTTTTATCGATCTTAGGAGAACAGTAGGTAAATGACATCAACCACAGTGATAGATAATACAGGTGAAAGTTCTATGGATAATTATTATCATCAATATGGAAAACGACGACTCACTAACTTCCTGGCCCTGATGAGCAGGTTATGAAGTTTCTGTTCGTAGGTTTATCAGCTTGGATCCATTGTACACCCATATATTCCTTCCTGGCGTAATTCATCAGCTCTTTGGCTGAATATTTTTGACGTCTTCTGCAATATACTAGCTCCAAACGCAGCATTCCTTTGATCCATCAGTGCAGGGCTTTCTGTGAGGAGATTTCCAAGGAACCACCTACGAAGGAGATTGTCAAGCTGTGTGCACGCTTCAATATACTTGAAGGAAGAAACTTTATATTTCGTGCAAAATATTTTTATTTTAAAAATTGTAGCAAAGCGCTTTCGACTGTTAAGTCATCATCAGTGCGTACCTGCAAGTAAGTAATGATTGAAAATGAATTTGATAAAATTGAAAATTTTTGAAATTTGAAAGTTATGAAAAGTGAGGTTACTTACTCGTCAGGTGTACAAGAATCCATTCTCTCCGGCTTTCAATTCTGAGAACACGAAGTTAATTTTCACCTTTTGGTTTTTTATTGGTAACTATGTAGTTCTGTACAACTTCCAACTTTGATCAGCGGGTAAAATGTGATGAGTTCTCATCAGACTCTTTCTCATTCCCTTAGCTTTCCTTGTTGGGGTTGGATAGAACTGCATACAGGCCTTATATTGATCTTTTGCTTGAAAGTTTCTTCATTTCTTTATGTTTGTACTACCCAAATTGCCTAAACTTGGACTAAGATAGTTCTCATTAGACTTTTCACATGTCCTTAAGCCCAATTGTGGGTGCTCAAACATTGGAGCTAATTCACTTAACTTGGGTCACCTCTTAGGTTCAGTTTGTCTTCCCAGTATGCAGGTATATCGAGTGAAGTTCTCATTAGACTTCTTCTCGGTGTCTTAGCAATATTTGGTTGAGGATGGACAGATCCATAGAGAACCCACCCCCCTATTTTCTTTCTGATTATTACTCATTATTTTTCACCCATTACTAAATTTGATAATTTATTCGTAATCTTGATAGAGTTTTCTTTGGTGGCGTATTTTTGGAAAACGAAACGTTCCCATTAGACTAATCACTTTCAGATTAACGTTTCCTTTTTGAACTCATGTCTGGATTAGTTCAATTTCTATTTGAGTTCTTTGAATCTATGTCACAAATGTCAATGGTCACTGTCACTTGTCAATAGTGTCATTGGCATACATTGTCAATTTAAATTTCTTTTCCATTTCCGCTTCAACATTCAGACAGTTATGATGTAGTATCCCATATCTTTATCTTTAATAATCCTTAAACAGGATGAAAATTATTCAATTTTAAATATGTTTTATATTTTGTAACATTTTAATTTGGTCCATGGACATGATGTTTCTATATGGCTTCTTGTACACCTGACGAGTAAGTAACCTCACTTTTCATAACTTTCAAATTTCAAAAATTTTCAATTTTATCAAATTCATTTTCAATCATTACTTACTTGCAGGTACGCACTGATGATGACTTAACAGTCGAAAGCGCTTTGCTACAATTTTTAAAATAAAAATATTTTGCACGAAATACAAAGTTTCTTCCTTCAAACCTACGAAGGAGACCATCTACATTCCAACTATATGCAATGTGACTGCATTTTTTTTATATTTTATGACTTCTTTCACTGTAGCAACAGCTGAGCTGTTGGAGTTTCAAAGATGGATTTTGGCCTAATTGGTGATATTCCCGATCCCTCCTTGGATAACCGGTTCCAAGGATATCTGAGTGAAATGCGAACCATATGAGATTAACTTCTTTACATTTGACCAGGATTTCCAAGAAATATGGCATTCACATCAGCCTGGACCACTGAGGCGTAGTCACCTAGAAAAATAGATACATCTTTACCTAGTCCTCTCTTGAATATCCCTGCTCCAGATATGCCTTCTGACATCGAGCCGTCTGTTCACCAGAATATGATGTCGGCAGAAGGCACTCTTGATGCTACACCATTTTTTTCTCAACTCGTGGGGATGACAATGTTTGGTCATTTTCTGAGGTAATTCCAAAGCAGACCAGGCTCTGAATTTTGGTTAATACTTTGCCTTGTTCTTCAGAGTAACTGGCAAGCATTGTATAGCTCCGTACTTCATGGTCAAACGAATAATTGCCTTGAATATTCACTGTAGGGTCTTGACTATCTTCTTCCGAAGGCTCTTCTGCATGCCCAGTACGAGCATGTGGCCTTCTTGGTGCGATGGGCGATTTGCTCATTCCAGGTCAGATTGGCGTCTAGTATGGCTCCTCTTTCCGGAAACATTTCATTGTGACACTGGTAACCACAGACCTTCCACTCACTTTAGCTTTCATCATTTACTGTGCCATGGCACCTATTCCCCCGATGAGGGTTGAATTGACTTCATGTCTCGCCAAGTCTTGGCATGAAGATTTTAAAGACGAGTTGTCGAATGCTTATTTCTGCCGGTGAATACCCCCGCAGCGGATCGTCTACTAACCTTCACTTTCTCTATCCTTTGGATGGGGTGGTGGAGAGCCATTTCGATTGATTTACCTGTTTGGTAGGCGTATGGTATATCATACAGTGAAATTCTCTGCAACAACTGTGCTCGATTGTGTCGGTCTATCAGCATCTCTAGTGTCATTTTTTATGAAGGATCTTTGACCGACCTCCAAATAACTGTTTCGTAGCCCAGTAACAGACAGGATCGTATAATTCCTATCAGCAGCAATATGATGGATTCCTTCCAGCCCCTCCTGTTGGAATTTCCAAGATATGCAATCTTTTCCTGTAGACTAGAATGGCGACAAGGACCTTACGGCCCATCTCAGATTCCAGATCTCTTCTTTGGGCTGTGCTTCTGAGTCCATGCAAATTAGGTACTTGAGTGTCTCCTTATCTGATTTAGCCTTGTTACAGGTTCCCAGATGTCTCTTCGAGATTTCCTGATTGTTTTCATATACGCTCTCAGGGTATATTTGTATTCTTCCCATTGTAGCGGTACTTTGGGCCTCTTCGCAGTAACCAGCAACTATTTCCACACGAGGAGACGATTGCTTTGTTGATATAGTTACTGACTTATCCATCTCCACATCATTCCGATATTTTGATGGTAGTCCAACGAGTCTCCGTTTCAGTTCCTTTCGGAAAAGGTTCCATTTGGTGCCTCGCGAATTTCTGTAGAAAAATATTTTGGTGGATTTGTGTTGCCTAGATTAAACTGGATGTACCTGTGATCCGATAGGTATTCACCTTATGACACTTTCCGTTAGTGAACCTTATTCCTTACTACGTTTCTAAGAAAACCGTATACTGTTAGTTCATTCTGCAATTGATTAGTTTTGCATTGATTTAAACAGAGCGGTTTGTTGTATGAAACATTATTTTGACAGAATTATGGAATTTTAGGACTGGTTAGAAAGGGTAATTTTCAGTGATTTATTCAGTATCGGAAAGTTTTCATCTGTGGTATGGTGGTTTTATGAGAGCGTGAAGAATAGCTTGCTATAATGTTGAGAGAGCATTACAATTTCTCCTCTACTCGATCGGGAAAGGGATATCAACTGAGCTGTTAATTCGTCGATTGAGCCAACAGGAGGGGCGCGCAGTAGTGCGTATCTCTTATTCATGTGGTATTATCATATCATTGCGTTCCTTGTTGCTCGCGTAGATTTCTGTCTATACCTCAGACGAAAAGTTTCCGATACTGTATATATCGCACACCAGCAGCAATTGAATCACCGATATTCCTGCAAAATTATAGTAAATAAATCAAATTCGAATTTTTCAGAAACACAATTTCTTCAGAATCGAATAATTATTTTTATTAGTGGTGAAATGTTTGTTCTAATCACGGATCCAATGACATTTCAGATCTATTTTGTCTCCTACTAAAAATTTTCGGAAACGTCTTTGCGTACATCGCTGCTGGGTTGCAGTGTATATCATTAAAAATTGCCTCTTCTTTGTCATTCTGTTCATATTCGATGTATCCATCGATTCTGTCTATTCCGCAGTTCTCCGTCAAAAATTATGGAATCTATGAGAGTGTTTCCATGAGAAGTGAACAACTCTGTATTTATAAAATTCTGATGCAATGAACTCCAGATATAAAAAAAAACTCCTACATTTCAACAAAATATTCTTTTTCAATGAAAAAATTATTCCAACTTCAAGTGAAATACTCCCTGCAGATAATAGATTTTCTTACCATAAGTATTCAGCAGAATCCGTTTGATATTCTGATATGGGCGGAAATAGTGTAGGTATAACAAGTGTGGAAATTGACATATTTCACACAAACAAACGTTTAGCAAAAGCTACTTATCAGCTGATGTGGAAACGTAACGAGGGCAGGAAATACATTTTCCAACGAGTTATGTACACTATTTTTCTTACGACCATGAATATTCAAATTATGTAAATTATTATTGTATAAATCATATTCAACCTCAAACAAGTTATATATCAAACTGCTACTCATAGTTAGGTGTACTGATAAAAAAAATAAAAAACGTTGACCGGCTCCAGTAAGTTCTGGAGCCAGTAAGTTCTGGTGGCGACGAATCGATATCACTGTCTATGTTTATTACAAACTCCACCTTCTTGTCTTTGATACTTTCACATATTGATTTTATTTGTTTACGAAAACAATATCATTTCTAAATAACAAAATACTGTGCTATTATTTGCTGTTTTCATCTTGCTAAAACAGGTGTTTGATTTTTCACCTTCTGAAAACGTTAGTGTGTGTTTTAAACCCGTATGCATGAACCAAGAATAATAATAAAGTAATCTGAAACTGATAATGAAATCGAATATGGGATACATATATCAAGTGCCAGAATAATACAATCCATAATGTCCTGCAATGATAATGCAATGATAAGTATTTGACACTGTTTACTTTTGTACTATGAAGCAATTTACAATTGAATCGTATTCGACAAAAGGACAGAACCGCTAAACCAACTCTTCAAATTTTAATGCAATGCTTTTTCTCAATGGTAAACTGCAAAAAACGGATAACGAAAATTCCATTTTATGTTCGGGTATTATATTCGGCTATTATCCTCAATATCATTATGATGTCCCGAATATTCCCAAAATGTGTGACATGGATAGAATAATGACGGCGATAAAATTTCATGCAAGGTTTATTACATTGACATAAAATGCACATAAAGCCCAATTCTGCGCCCTATTAATTCGGAAAAGCTTTCAATTTCCATTATGTACTTCAGGATGTATTGATTCGATATTGATGACATTTTACAGGATGTGAACAATAACAGAGTGGGTGTGAAATACCTAGAGGAAATCGATGAAAATTCACTATTTTGAACAAGACAGTTATGACCCTCAGCTGAGAAAAAAGTTAATAAACTAAGGATAAATATCGATTTCCTTTCTTCATCGCAAAAAGGGGGAGGTTTGATGGTCAGATGCGCATCCAATATTCAATGGTAGAGCTCATTTTTGTTTACCTGTAATACAAAAATGTGATATCCCTCATATGAGTGATTCTAAGAACGGTTGCGGTATAATACCATTCGAATGGACAAGTACAGAAGTCCTCAAACCTGTTTAACTTGTTTGAATTTGAAAATATCCAATAGAATGGTAATTTTGGAAGAATGGTAATCCGAAAAATTAAACATACAAGTTAATAGAATAAAAACTGAGAAATAGTGATAGATATTTGCTGCTGATCATAGTCCACAAATTCGCATCATTTTATTTTTCGTGACTACTTTATACTTTACATTTAAAATCATCACATTTTAATTATGTATTAATTATTGGAGTGAAATTAATTTCAATTTCCCCTTGAACTACACTGGCCAATATAAATTGAATAGTTCAACCTACGCAGAAATGTACTATAGAATGATGTTCTTTAATTTATTTTCCACAGAGTTCAGAATGTAGTTACGAGTCGAAATGCATGATAAAATATAGAGTGTTCCATTTAAAAAAATATCATTTTATGAAATATTTCGAAAACGCAACTGTCAATTTTTTTTTGTTTTCGTCGTCGAGAAGGCCATTAAAAATGCTACTATAGTTTGCCCATTCAACCGAATTCGTAGCATCAATAATAACGGAGTTGGCAATGGTGCCGACTTAATTTGGAACATCCTGTATAAATGAGTGTATTTAAAGGTGTATAAATGAGTGTATTTAGCTTATTGTATAATCACTTGAGAAAGGTATTGCGTTAGCGAAGCATGTCGTGGTGTTGTTTGTGAAGATCGAATCAATCAGAAAAATACCGTTTATCACACATTTTAATGGTCGATTCAAACGTCTAGGAGTCTTATTTAAAGAATAACGGAATGACTCTGCGGCCAGTGAATTCATTGTCACCTGGTGTAGTGCTGCAAACGGCCAAATTAATTATTTCATTGTCTTCCCAATAGTCCGCCTATGAAACATTCATATTCCATCAAACTCTCACCTAGTAAGTGAAAAAATCAAACTTCGGGAAATGATTATAACTTCGAGAATGCCTGAGAAACTACGGAGAAGTTTCGAGGGAATTAGGCACCGAAATATAACCGAAGATGTTTATCCGGGGAAGTATCTTCGCCGAGGTTTAGGGTTCGAGAATTCAACTCTACGTCAATTCAGTCCAGATGCTCATGAATTTTCCGCTGTTTACATATCCAAAGTCAAGGGCGGATCTATAGAGGGGTAATTGGGTAATAACCCCCGAGACGGATTCGATCCATGATAACAGTATATACCATAATAATTCAAAAAATATATTTCGATTCAATGATAAATCATTTAGACAATCAATTTGATAGTGAAATTGTTAAGGTGGCCGTTTCGTACTTTCACGATTTCGGCGAATTGCGTACACTTCAAAAACTCAAATTTGGCAAATACATTTGGAACATATTGGAGAACTTGTTGAATATATCGAGATTAATTTTTCTCCAAGAATTCGTGATGATTTTTTTTGCAGAAACCAATAAACCGATAAACTGATCTGAGACCTACCCTATACTGATGAGGGCAAGAACCCAGAAATCGATCTATAGGTGGTCCAAATGTTCCAATGAACATTTCCATGCAACTAGCAATTGCGGAGACATCCTTGTAGGACTCTGCACGGAAATTTATTGGATGTAATTCAACGTTCGTCGTGGTATTAGCCAGGAAAGTAGTTGTTTTCTGATGGATTTTCGACCCAATTATTCCTTTTGTATAGGATTATGGCAATAAGCATGGTCCTGGACATCTTGTTTCTCTCTTGACAAGCTTATTGTGAACAATGCAATGCAGATTTCTTTAATTTGTGATTTTAAGTATTTTTTTATTGTATTTGTTTTTTAATATGATTTTGTCTCACTAATGTGTTATTCCTATATCATTTCTACCGAACTTATTACAGTTATTGAGCCGTTTTTTATGTCTTTGATATAAAATTCATTCAATATTTAAATGTAGCAGACACGCATTTTGTTTGCTCGAAATTTATATATCAATTTGTCTTAAAAACGATAAATTTTTTTAAATAAATGAAATATTTTTATGTTTCGTGTTTTACAATATGCACTTTCAAACAATATATTTTTAGTTTTTCCAAAATAGCGGCACACCTCCTGGATATGTTTTACCCCAAGAAAAGTTGCCTAGATCCGCCCTTGTCCAAAGTCGAAGTTTCGCACCGGTGCTGATCAAGACTCCAATCCCTCCGACCCTCTTCACAATGGTCTATTCGCAAATTTTTGAATCTGAATAAATACCAGAGCCAACTCTGGATTCACACGATGGTTATTCGATCATGAATAAGCTCCACTCAACGGAATTCGTTCGTGACTCAACTAGGCGGAATGTTTCAATCTTTTCGGCATCAGACTGTTTGAATGATCTTGTTTTTCATACTTTTTCGGATGTTTTTTATTTTTGAAATCCTTTCCTCCACCAAACTGACTATTATAATCGTTTATAAATTGATAGTTTTCCTGGCAACTGCTCGTTTATCATACAGTATTGATCCAAAATATGAACTAAAGTCGACATAACCATAAACAGTAAAAAATTTAGAGCAAATGGTACAAAACAAGTTCAGCAACAGTACAAGTAAAGGCTTCAGTTGCTAGGTACCTTTTAGCCAATGACATTTCTAGTTCTGTACCAGTTGAACTCAGTTTATTTGAACTGGTGGTGAACTTGTTTTGTATAGCGTAGTGTAGTGTACAGAGTATAGTGGAAAGTATCACGCAATTTTTTTAGTGATGATGTAGAATATTCGAGAGTTGATCAATGTACTCTAAAATAAAGTATTTCTCATGAGAATAGAGTTATATATCACATTGAGGGAGATAATGGAATGTGCCCTATTCAATGTTGAAGTAAAATATTTTGCAGTTCCATATTATTATCTGATTAAGTTTATTTCTCATGGAATAGAGTTATATATCGCAGTTACAGTAATGAACTTATCAATTGATACTCAATTTGACTTGAGCTAGATTTCAAATTTTACAGTAGGTAGACAAAAAAAACAAACAAAAAAATATATATCCGTATATATATTTTATGAAAATTCAACTTAAACTTATCTTAGGAAATTAAAATAAATTTCAATTTACGAACTGAAATCCAATTTCAGTTGGGGAATTGTAAACAAACTCGTATTTAGAAACTAGGTCCACTATTAAGGTGTGCGATATAACAGATCCTTTCTGTATACCTTGAGCCACCAGAAGTGAATGAAGAGTTTCTGTTTTCGATTGATTCGGATACTCATATGTGTTGAGCTGAAAATGAGAATAATATTAATACTTTGTTAAAAACGTAAGAATAAAATTCAAGTTTAAACTATCATACTTTACATGCACGACATTTCGTTGCATGATGCAAGAAATATAAAATCAAAGAACATAATGTAAGCATAAGTTTCAGTAGGTTTAGATCCTGTTTAAAGATATAAAAACTCATAGGTGAATAGTTCTTGTTCAATAATGTCAAGAAAAACATTAAAAATTTCAAAATATCTCCGAAAGCATATTAACTGTATAACTTTTTCATCAAGTTTGTTGCTTAAAAATGACTCAACTTATTTTCAATTAAGAAAAATTGATAAAGAAATATATTTTAATTTGTTATTTGTTCGACTAAGTAGGTATATATTATCATTATAAATGATTCGGAAAGTACAAAAATCTTACAATGAGTGATATTTCCTATAGTCATCTATGGATGACGCAAAGGGTTGCAATAATTTTTGTTGCGTTTACTTTTAGGTGTACCGGATTTTCAAAAATGAGTTCATCAAATGAAACCGCTATAGTGTAAAATTCATGAAGAGCAAACATTTGCTGTAATTTTCTGTTGTGGATCATTTGCGACAAAAATTGTTATGAGAAAAGATTAGCACCGATTATATTACAGTGGCTGGTTTCTCGAGACAAGTATGTTTTTGTACAAATGAAATGTATAATGAAAAATTACTAAAAAAATTTGTAAACTGAATAACTTGTTATTTCAGTGTGTAAAACAGTGATAGCTATACGAGGGTAACGAATTCGAATTTTAAATTTCAACACTTATGGATCTTAGTCATGAACGCGAAATAAATACTTATAGTACATACATACTTCTGACTTCGGAGTAACTTTTCATTAATTGGTATTGGAGAATTCATCGATAGATATAAATTTTGGAATCAGTTCAAATGAAACGATTTTTATCTACTGAACATAACACAAGAGGTATAAGACTGTGATCATAAAAGTAATTTCTTGTATGAAAATGGAACAAAAGGAATACATTCAACTATTTACTATGTATCATGAAAAATGAAAAATATTGAAGTGTAACTCCTGCACAAAACAATTAGGAACATACATAAGTATTGATTATTTCTTTGGCACTACCTTGACTAACATAACCATTCCATTATTCCATCAATTTTCCACAAATTTCAATAATTCTTGATCATAATTTAATTTTCAAATCAATAATGGAAACGAAATTGTTACCTGGGAAATTTTAATTATCCCCAGCTGCATTTCAAACCTTTTCGTACATTACACATTATAATTATTTCTCATGACAACTCACCAACAATCTTTTACCTCAAACATTGATAATTGATAATGAATCAATATTTTATCACAATTTCCTCAAGCACGTTATTTTATGAAATAACGTTCCTTCAAAATCTGTGATGAAATTATTTCGTTAGTTGACAAGATCTTTGGAATAATGGCCAATAGGCCTAAGTGTACCTACATAGTGGTGGAATGCCCTGAGGTGTCAGAAAATTAGTGGAGTCTACAGTGGATTTTGAATTTAGATTTAGATAAAATATTTCCTCCACCTCAGCGAAAAAATCGTCTTTGGAATATCATAGATGATAATGACTCATCTTCCCAAAGAACTTCATTTACGAAACATAATTCTTCGTCTTTCTAGTAATCCGACAGACAAGCTCGAGCAAAAAGTGAAGAATGAATTGTAGCACTCTGAAATTTGGCACATGACATCTCGACATCATGTATCATTAGAAAAAAAATTGTTTACCAAAAAATCAGGGGTGAAACCTAAAAAAATTTTTTTTTTAATGTTTCAGTAAATATAATATTTATCAAAAAACGATTTTGATAGGTTGAGAGATAATTCAATTCTCCACAAGAATGATTTTTAGTAACAACTCATAAAATACGCTCGTTTTATCAGAAAACGTGGTTTAACGCCGACGTCACATTTCATGCTCGCGCTAATCCGCCACTGCAAGTTCAGGCAGGGCCAAAAATTAGATTCGTCATAACTTTGCTAAAAATTATAATAGAAGGAAGGAAAAAGTGCATATCGTTCCTGAAGACTTCTACTTCCTCATGCAAATATAAAATGTGAGTATTTGAAGTACATGAGTACATGAACATAACCCTTCTACGATATTTACGGAGGATCCGAAAGTCATGAATATTTTAGTTGATTTGAAATAATTATACTGAAGCAGGAATCAGTACCGTCTTTGGATCATATGCAACGATTTTAGACTAGTGAGACAAGTCTCACTTTTACGTGCCAAAGGAAGTGGGTTTTACTCCTGCCTCAGTTTTCAACTCACCCATTATCCCGGCAATTTCTTCAGTAAATGTTTAAAATAATCGCTCATACACATCCTACATAAAAATGAAGTATGTGATTTCAAGCTTGAGGTTTGCACTTCACAATAATGTTAGTAAATATATATATATATATATATATATATATATATGCAGAATATGAATAAGCGAATATTTTCAACATTTAGTGAAGAGAATGCTGATTTTATGGGTAAATTGAAAATGAGGCAGGAGTAAAACAAATTTGTTTTTTGGCATGTATAAGTGGGACCTGTCAGACTACTTTAAAATTGTTGCATATAGTCCAAAGAGGGTATGGGTTACTGTTTCAGTATAATAATTCCATATTTACTGAATTATTCATGATTTTCGGATCATCGGGAAAAATATCCGTGAAGTGCGACAAAACACATTTTAGTTACTCAAATACTCGCATATTATTTTTGCATGAGAAGGTATAGGAGTCTTCAGAAACGATAATATAAACTTTTCCTTTTATAACCACAATAATTTTTAACAGAGTTGTGACCAATCAAATATTCGGCTCTGCCAGAACTTTCAGCGGCGGTAAGGATGAATCTGAAATTTGATGTAGGCGTTTAATCACATTTTCTGAGAAAACGAGCGCATTCCATAAGAAATTACTGGGAATAATTTTTGTGGAAAATTGAATTGTTTTTCACTCTGTTGAGTTATTTTTCCGATAAATCATATACTTTCCAAGATTACAGCAAAAATCTATTTATATATTATTAAACGAAAAAAAAAAATGTATGTTCCACCCCTGGAATTTTGGCGATGCTACAATCGATTCTTATCTCAAAACCCAATCGTACTGGATTATAGATATTTTTCCATTTTCAATATATCGTTCAAGTGCAACAAACGAATAACTACCACTCTTATTGTTCCAGATGACAACGTTATGTTAAATGGGCACTTCCGAGGGATCTTGGAATCGAAAGCATCCGGAAGAGATGTCCGGAGTCAGACGACAACGCAGTATCGAGTGGCGGGAAAGGAACTACAGCTCCAGTGAGGAAGAAATCCCACCGAGGCCTCTAGACAGTCATGTGTTTGCCACTCTGCTGGCACAAGCCCAACAGGAATATTCGAGTGAGTATGTTTTTATATCAAATATAATTACGAACTACTGATGGTTAATTAACCAAGAGCCTACCGTGTGAAACTTGGTGTCTCATGTCTCCATCTTTTTCTCTCAGAAATGTATCATAGATTCGGTGAAAATATAAATTATTTCTGATAATTTCTTTTCCTTTGATCCATCGTAACTAAATTATGGACCCTAGAATTTACAAAAGTTTTTGATTTTTCTTCGATGGTCTGCATTCCAAAACTTTGAGATGACTGAGATTTGTCTTTATTTTTCAATTTTCTGAATAAAACAACTTGTGTGTGAAGTTGACCGGAGCAAGAATTTTTGAAAAAATGCACTTTTATTCGACGACATCCAATCTAAGACCTGAGATTATTTACAAACAATAATTTTTTTAAGAACCCCTAATATTCGGTAAAATTTCATAATGCCAAAAAAATTCTTATTATTTTCTTATGATTTTTAATTCAAGGGAAAAACATAATAAAAATAATAAGTACAAAAAAATTCTCAGTGCTATACAAAAATCGCGCTTATTTGTACCTTATTCTATATTTTTTAGTAATATGTCGACTGCCGTCGCGTGCAGAAAAGTACTACTTTCCACACTTGTAAGGTAAATAAATATTTCGAACTCCGCTGACTTTACCCAAACCTTTCTGTTAGGATGATTGGTTTGATCATATGGGGTCTTTGGTGGTACGACAGACCCAGTGCTCTCGTATGTGGGAATTAGGTATAATGAGTTAATTCAATTCGGTTGAACTAGCCTTCTCTGATGATTACCACGAACCATGAAACTGGTATATACACTGACCGCCAAAAAGTATGTACGATATGGGAAAAAAGTTTATTATTAGAGTATTGGATAAAAGAAAAAGTTTGAGCATTTCCGATAACCTAAAAATCGATTTTGGCACATGTCACGTGATCGCTGGTATGGCGGCAAATTTAAAAAAAAATACTATAAAAAGGCAAGAAGTTGGGTAAAATGGCAAGATATCGAAAAAAGTTATTTGAAAAAGTTGTTTAACGGCCATTATCCTATAATGCCTTTTGATTTTATTACTGAAAATGGTACTTTCATTCCTGACGATACTTTTGGAACATCTGAAAAACATCCCGATATTCCCGACGGCACTTTTGGAACATCTGAAAAAAATCCCGATATCTAAGAAAATACCAATAAAATATATTGAATTTTTACATGAGAAAGTTACATTAATAACAATCAATGACTATTAGGAAATGAAATTTGGAAAAACCTAATTTAGTACCACATATTCTGACATGAAGTTACACGTTGGGACGCGCTGTACACTGTTGCTTGACTGATGTCAGTTCATGCAATATTTGCATTCCCCGCCATGTACTTTGATTTATTAACAGATAGGTACTCTCAAATACCATCAGGCATTTGTGGACATAGCGTTTCAAGTTATATATTATCAGCATTAATTATTCATTAGTACCTAAAAGTACCGTCAGGTACTAAAGGTTTAAAGTGCATGGCAGGGTGAGTAGTTCTTGCAGATAACTTTTGCCAAGTATCATACAGATATAATTCAGTTGTCATATGATATTTGCCGACGAATCACCTATTATATTAGAACAATCAGTAGAGGATTTTTCGTACCAAAAATACTAGGGAGAAAACTGACTGCACATTCACATGAGAGACAGTCCATAGTTATACTCTGACTCTGTATGTATAAGTATTAGAAGAGACCGGTCCTACTACTACTCGACCGTTTAGGCGGGCTCGGCCGTTTTCAGTATGTTTGCACGCATTTTTCACCGATTGTAGCCAGAAATGAGAATACATGTTTCATAGTACTATACTTCTACTTTCGAAATCTGTTCGAGAAATCGAAATCGGCTGGTTCTTTCAACGAACAGCAGAACGTTGGAACCCGCTGCCTTGGGAGGTGTTTTCTGAGGCACATAGCCTTGCAAGATAGTGCAGAAGAAAATTCAAATTGTAATTGTGCCGAAACTAATGGTCCGACAGCACCTTTTTTGGGAAAAAATGAAGGACACGTAATTCACTACTTTCATGATAAGTGCAACCTTACAAATTGAAAAATGGCGAATACCAGTTTCTCTCTTTCACCAGTGACCCAATCAGTTCATACCGAATGTCATTTTGTCTGTATTTCAATTCTATATATTTCTTTGGGGCTATAATATATATTTAATAATAGCAAAACTAAAAAAAAAAAACTGTTTTTATTGGAATATTTTTAATAAATGAATGAATGGCACTCGCGAGTCCAACGCATAACAAAATCCAACTACGGACTCACTTTCAAGTGATGACACAGTCTGGTCTCTCCCTAGTATTTTGTTGAAAAATCACTCGTTTAGTTGTTCTTTTGACTGGTGTATTTAATAATATGGTCTTTTGGAATGGATCATGTAATCCATAATTAGATGGTCTTCAGTAAAGTAGTGTCAGCTTTTCTCCATGTATGGAAAGGTGTCTTAATAGGATACCAATGAATGCTGGTATATGCAAAAAAGGGAGTTGTGATGCGGGCGAGAGGCAACACGTATAACAAGGCAATCTAGACAGAAATAGACAAAAATCGACGCCGGCAACAAGGAACGCAATGATATGATAATACCACATAAACAAGAAAGACCACTACTGTGCACCTTTTCTGTTACCCCACCGGACGCATTAACGGACCACGTGGCAATGCGACACAACGCACGTCGATATCCGTACTTCTCTAAACTATTGTGATATTTCTTTCTCTATTAATAAACAGTACTTGCGTCATACAGTGTCTCACTCTTCATGAAAACACCCCCGTAACTTACGTGATTTGTAAGATGAATTATGAAATTTACAGAATCAATAGATACTGCAAAATGTAACATCCGTGAAGTGAATATAACGACGCATTCAGGATTTAATTTTCGCGATAAGATTTTCTGAACGAAACTGTTTGTGTTTTCTCGAATCATTTCAGTTGAGATCATAAATGAAAGACAGACTTATGAGAAGAATTCAAACACGAGTGGAATTTTATTAGACTATTTCACGAACATTTTTGAATACGTACACAGCGTAATCACCTATATTTGACGTTTAACTGTCAGATGCACTGTAAACAAATTTGAAAACACCGAACTTGACTAGACCTTCTGATTGATTCATTTCGCAAGAGAGTGAAATAGTCACGAGAAATAAGACGCAAAACTGAAATTGATCAGGACCTTTTAGAACAGTATATCAACTGCAATCATTTTAGTTTTAGCTGTGAGTACCCTATTCCTATAGCTATTCCTCTACGTGTTTTTTTTTTCATTATGGAATAATGTTTTTTTTTTCTATTTTAAATATCAAAAAATATTCATTGGCACAATTAGTTGCTTTCAACGCAACGTGAAGTAATCGTTAAACAGGGAAATATGAAAACATTCAACCCACTTCTCCCAAACTGCATATACGGTAAGTGCGTCGTTATCAAGTTGATAGTGAAAAATAAGTATTTGGTTCATGCATTATCTGTGGCCATTATTTGCAAAACTATATACATGGCAAAAAGATAGGTTAGCAAATGAAGATCTAGTAAAAAAACCCTTTTTGCGTTTTTTAAAACAAAATATTTTACATATTAACTCCATAATAATTATAAAACTCTATCTCTTTCAAATTCAACAGAGACATACCTGATTCGTCTCGTTAAAATACAAACTACAGAAATCCGTTTCTTATAAACAACTTCTGTAAAATAACGTGTTCGTCAGCCAGTTTTGCAAGTTTTGCTAAAGAAATAGTTTCGGTAAATCATTCTGATTTTATTATTCGATTCCTTTATGAAATTTGAAAGAATCCAGTTTCTGATATTTCATCAAATAGAGAGTTTTGCAAAAAGCGGCTTCAATCTGGTATTCACCCTATACTTCTCCAAAAAAAATCATCCACAGAAAATGACGTTTTTCAATGAACAGAACACCGTTAGAATCACAATGACTTTTTGCTTTTGTATATGGAAATAGGAAACACAACGTATCGTAAGATACACAAGAAAACATCCACTATTTTGTTTCGTTTTGTCGTGAACACATACGATCAATTTCACCGCTGTTGTTAGGAATGCTCCTAGGTCATAAATTAGGTGTTATCTGCGTGTGATAATGAACGTATTTCATGTGCCTTTGTGATTTTTAAAGAAGATATGCACTATTTATTTCATTTTGAAGTTTTCAAATGCTTTATTCGTGAAAATAATTGCAGGGAAAACGACATTCAACTCTTATCTTCCATTTAGTAAAACCAAAAAGTCAGAAAGAAATTTTGTGCGAGAGTCGAAAAAACTTTCCTGTTTTTCCTCCCAAAGAGATCGATATTGATTTAAGAGTGTTTGAAATGAAAGATCATGGTCGGAAAAGATATGTTAAGTATTTATCCGCTTACATAATATGTGATATTCAATTCTCTCACTTATTTTTTCCATTAATGGGAGCCCATTTTCAGTGTTGGATTCTAGTGAAAGGGATTTTACTGACAACGAGTCGTTAACGAAACAAAATGAGTATGTGAAGAAAGCTTGATAGGAAATTCCCAGAAGAAATCTGATGAAATCGATGATAATGAAACATATCAACTGGCAAAATGTGCTCAGCGATTTTGTGGTTTCTCAGTGGAAGGTCCGAGTTGAATTTGTAAGATGAAATATATTTCTTTAACAGATTACACTTTTGTCATGGTATATTTAATATTTCAGTGATAATTCTATAATTTTGCTAAACTGATCATCTACAACTGCGTAGATATTGTTGAAGTCCGTTATATGGAAAAGAGTTGAAACTCAACCGTTTCTTATGCATTGATTTTATGCAAATTATTGTGGTTGGGGACTGAAGTGGACAACGCTGTTGGGGCTAGTGTGAAGTTTATGAAAGTTTTCTCTGGTGATGATGAATTCTTGTGGAGAAATGAAATATTTACATGATGAAAGGAAAAACAATTCTGCAGAGATATTATTCAGAGACATTTCATAATATATTAATTATTTTTAATGACGGTTTTCCGGGTATGTATTACAAAATGTTCTCGACGTTTTACCAACAAGAGTGCTTGTCATTTTAAGAGAATTGTTCCAATCACTGTTCTTTGTTTTGACAGTGAACGAATTCCGTTCAATTTTTGATATGTAATGAAGGATCGGTGAGTGATTGAAAGTTGGTAATGTTTTTGGTTAGATATATGTTAATATCACTCATTACATTGATTGCGAACTCATTATACTACGTGGACTTTTGTGATTGCATATCGATGATCGGTGAAAGAAAAAACAATATTTTAAAATGAAATTCAATTAGGATTTGAAATGAATATTTTTCATAGAAGTGCATTCGCCATTTCCTTAAGAAAGCTTTTGCGATTCATTTTCCGCAAAATGTGGTCTTGAAAATTTTCCATTCTTCTAACTTTTATAATAATATTACTGCAGCATTCAATAAAGTAATCACCAACTTGTCCAACTCAATAAAAAGTATTCTTCAAATATACACATAGGCTAGTGCCAAAACGAATCTGAAACGCTAAAAATTAAAAAAAATTGCATTAGGAATGGACCGCCACCGGGTGGAAAATGTTGTTGAGGTTCCTACTTTGGGGAAAAAATAAAATCAAACACGAAATGGTGAAATGGGGATGCAGTTTAGGTGTTGAAAACGGTTTTTTGCCATTTGCGGCGAAACGTGACTCTCTAGCGGAAAACGTTCAAAACGCAAGTTGTAGATAATGAAATAGTTATTTATGGTACTAGTGTGTCATGTTGAAAATAAGTGAGGCGAGAAAGATTCACACCACGAGGTCGTCAGGCCAAGTGGTATAAATTCACAAGCGGCACACAATTTTTTATCCAACACATGACAGTTATGACTGTTATTAATGTCATTTTAGACAAGTAAACTATCAAATAACACACTAGTGAGTTATGAGATAAGTAAATTATCATATAAAACACTAGTGTGTTATTTGGTAGTTTACCAGTGAGTTATGAATTATAACACACTAGTGAGTTATTTGATAGTTTTCTTGTCTACCGTTTCAACACAATTTCAACATAATTTAACAACCCTTGAACTGCATCCCCATTTCACCATTTTGAGTGTTGTCGTGTTTAATGTAATTTTTTTCTCAAAGTTGGAACCTCAAAAACATTTTCCACCTGGTCCTTGCCTGAAGCAATTTTTTGTTCCCAAAAATTGAGGTCACTGGCCCAACACTGCAAGTCTGAAGTGTCAAGAATATATGTTTTTCATTATAGGGATCGATCACTATTGGTGAGTACAGTTTCCAGGATAAATTATGTGAATCGTAAAAAACTTTCCACATCATATAGGTACAATGGGAATTTTGTTGGCAAGCATCCAACAAAAACCACTCACCATTCAATTATATCTGGGTTATATAAGGGGTTGCCGGTAGTTCAGCAGTCTAAGGCGCAGACTGTTCGAAACTTCATTCCATAGATAGTTGATTCGATTCCGATGTAGGTACGAGGGATTTTTTTTTTCTGGCTTTGTATTTGAACCTTTAGCCACACACATTACGTTAATTCTATTCTTCTGTATAACTGTAGGTCTTATATACATATTTTGTTCGCTATAACAAATTCAACAATTAGGTCATAAGTATATAACTTTACCCTCCGTTGCTGATAAGTTTTGAATACTGATGGGAAATAACAAATTCACTTGTTGAAGTTTTTTCGTAAAATCAATAATTCTAGGAATATTTTCACAGCTGAAAAATAGATGATTGAAATGAGCAGTTTCGTTATCATATTGACAAAGAGGTGATTCAAGGATCCCAATTTTATGTAGGTAAATGGGCCGGAAAGCAACCATGATTGGATTTGAGTCTTGTTAAAATAGTGGAATATATTTTGGGGACATAAAATAGGTTGGGGAGTTCCTTGTGTATAAGAAAGTACGGGTTGGTGGACTCCCCTACTATTTCTGACCACTTTTCCATCCATTCCTTGTCTACATTTTTTCTATAGATACTCAAAAGATCATTCGTACACGGAATTTCATCAAAATTAGTACAATTTCGTGCTTCTTTGGCTGCAATGTATACTATTTCATTTCCATTTGCTTATGCTATGGCTTTATAATTTAATCTTAGTAAGAAATGCGAGTCAGATTGCCCATGTTTTATTCGCAATAGATTTAGTCACTTTTGGCATGTCAGGGATAAATTTAACATGATCTTTCCAGTTCATCTTCTGGTCGAAGGTCGTACCCAAAATATCTAACTGATTTAACAAATTCCAAGTTACCGTTATTCAGAGATAGCATAGGTGTGTTATTTTCGGCGGTTTTCGAGAAAAGAATACATTTCGTTTTCGAGTCTAAAAAAACACCCAGTGATTATCTGTTTCTGTTGAACTACATTTTAGAGACCCTGTTCAAAATTAAAAAAAAAGTTTGGCTGGCAAGTTGTTTATTCAATTTTCAAAATTATTCAAAAAAGTTCTTAGTGATCGAAGTTTTTAAGCACTTTCTGAAATTGCTCAAGATTGCCTAATGATTAGTGCTTGAAAGCACTTTTTTAGGGCTTAGTGTTTTAGTTATCGCAAGCTCTTTTTTGTCTGTGCTCAGTACAGCTCTGTTCTTAAACATACAAAATCACTTTTAATGAATATAATACAACAGTTATTTAAGTAGGAAAAAATGTAGTACCATTATAATGCCACTGGTCCTTTGGCACAGATAGAGAGATTTTTTCTCAAATACTTCAGATCGGATCGATAGGCGATCGCATGTCTTGTTGAAAACCAAGTGTATGGTGTGTTGTCTAGATGCCAATCTCACCTAATGCTAGCTTGGACGACCACCCGAGGTTATGATGTAGGTTTTTCGGGTTTCCCTACAGCTGGTAATTACAGCTGGTAAATATGAGTCGCCCTGGAGCGCCATGGCAAATAATAATATTAGCCGCCATCTACCCGCACAGGCTATACCTTTGGGTACACTCTACGAGTGTTTATAAGGGAGTATTTTTAATGTTAGAAGCACCTATGCAGAGTTTCTCTAAGAATAATTTTTGAAAATAATACCATGACAACTCTATTCATTAGATACATCACTAGGGTTACATTGAATAAAAACCCGCCTGACCGACTAGATTTTGGAGTCACAGTTGAAACTGTCATGACGAATACAATACAAAGTTTTTTATCTATAATATAATTTCAGTTCGGACACGTTAAATCACATTTTGAGGTCGAATTATTCAGCAACAAACTTCCATTCGAGTTTTAAGTGGATAAAACGCGTCCTGCTCCTGTCAATTAGTAGATAATTTCCCCCCAGTTTTCCTCTCCAACAAACCTTTGTTGTATTGCAGCAAAGTGAGTTATTCTTCTTCTACTTTCGGAATACTACCTACCTACTACACTTCACCCTTGTCATTCTTTCCCTCCGTATGTGATATCTAAAATATTTCAGACCTACTCGAAACTTCGAATATGTCTGTGCATGAAAATCATTTTATTCAAATATATTCAGGAACAACATTCCAAACCTTCCATATTCGTTTTATTATGCCGACATAACACACAGAAAAGGAAGAATGTTGTTTTCCTCGGTAGACGTCCAGGATAAGAACTTAAAGAAAAAAATAAAAAATCCAATAAAAAAACTGAAGGTAAAGAAAGGTATCCTATTTGTTATCCTATGCGAATGAATTGGCGTGAATCTAAATTTTTATGTGCAACAAGCTGCGTCTCTAGGGCAACATTTTGAACTGATATGGGTGGGAGACAGTGGCGTAACACATTGATGATTTTTAAGGATACCAATGGGTTACAAATGAATCAGGTGAAATATCTATGTTTTGGAGTAGGAAATGTGAAAAACTGAAACATTATTATTATTCTCTGAAAAATTACTTACAGCTCTCATTTGGAATTTCTAGCAAAATGTACACAGTGACAGCTATAAACGATAGAACAAACATATGAACTATACCCCTAAAATGGTGGTACTCGAGTATTATTCAAGGCATTATTTGAATATTATTGGATATCACAAGTATTATTGGTCCATTACTGTGGTATTAGAGAAATTATTCGGGAATTATTGAGTATTACACGGGAAAGGAAGGTATTACTCGAGTTTTACATGGGTATTACAGGAATTATTCGGAAGTTAGAGAATATTACTGTACAATTGTAATCGTTGAAAGGCCAACATTTATTTTTTTCATTTCTTCAATATATTATCAAGAACTATCTTATGAAATAATATTAAACCAGAACCATAAGAAAAATTAACACTAATAAATAAATAGGCGCAAAGCTATAAGAAATGTTCAAAATGACCTCAAATACTCACAAGTCAAACTGCATGAAAAAGGATTTTTGAATTTTTTTACTATTGTATTTGATTCAGAAAAAAAAATGGAGGAGAATTTAAACACTAGCTTTTTTCGCGCAAACTATTACCGGTCTCTCCATTCGAAAGAAGTTTAATCGGGTGTACCTAACTACTTACACTGTGATTCAAACTGGGAACAATTCTTTTTCGTGCAGAAAACTTTCTCAGAGGACTCAAGGACAAACGTTTGTAGAACAATACTGATGACGTCAGCCCGCGAAAATATGGCGTTTGAATCTCAATTTGGAATAGTTTTGAAGTGAATTGTAGTCGATAAATATATAGATATATTTCATTAATCCTTTTGCTACAGGTTATGTAGATGGGACAAGTCATAGTTTTATGTATATCAATACAGATATAGTTAATTAAATCTAAGATGTTCTACAGGCGCTCCTATTTATATATATATATATATATATATATATATATATACATATGTTTCTTCACCTTATTCTTCTTTGTGTTAGTGCACAACTATTTCAGTGTATTCGATTTAATTCCAAGAGACTCCATAAAGCCTCCCTGACGAGTGGTAGACCATGAAACAGCTGTCGGTGGATGGTGGACTTCTTGTGAATTAAATCGAAAACTCTTTCTCTTTACCTATATCTGTATCACCTATATATAGACATCTCACGTATAGATAAAATATGGGAAAACAAGACATTTAAGAATAAAAATTTAATGTATTTTCAGATAATCATGTAGATATGTGCTCGACCCCAATGTATGTAAAAATGTAAATATAAAAAATATACAAAGAACATAGAACAATACTGTGACAAAAAACATTTTAAAATTAAATAACATTTTCAGAAAAATTACGGTTGTGCATTGCTTACTTCAAGTGTAAATTCATCCACTGTATAAAAATTTTTTTCTGATAAAAAGAAAATTAATTTTGTTTTGAAAGTACTAGGTGATAAGTCATTTGGCAACAAATATAGGAGATTTTTCATATTTTGCGTAATTATGTTCTTGTGTGGCTATCTCTTATTCCATATATTATAATTTTGAATTTCAGCTCTCATTTGTAGTAGTCAGTATATAATTTTGTCAGACATGAAGTTCTGAATTTTGTTGAACTGGCCAATTCTAAAGGTTCCTTTCGGAAACTGAGATTGAGGTCACATAGACTCCGAGATGAATTTGCAAATTGCATGCATACTGTTTTTTTTAGGTTCACAATGAGTCTGTTCTTATCACACCAGTCATTGAATTCTATAAAAACTGTATTGACTAAATGTTTCATATCGTCAGATGTTTGGCTTGATAGACGTGTCATCTGCATACAGATATTTTTTTCCATGACTTATATTGATGGGAAGATCATTCACATATAGCAAGAATATGAGCGGTCCAAGAACGCTACCTTGAGGAGTCCCCGAAGTTAAGAGAAACTTATCAGACAGTATGCTTCACTTGAAAGCATCTATTCGTCAAAAACGACACGAGCAACTGATTAATATTTCCTCGAATTCCCATATTAAAAAATTTTTCTGCTACAAATTTGATGTTGAAAGTGTCGAAGGCCCTGCTCAAATCAAAGAAAATTCCTACAACAATATTTTGTTCGTCAATTGAATCATTTATATGTTGTATTAAATTGAGCGTTGCAGTTTCTGTCGAGTGATTTTTCCCCATGTTGGCAGTCTGTCAGGAAATCGAACATTTCCAGGTAATCATTTATGCTGTGAGATATAAGTTTTTGAAAAATAGATTAATAGGTTCGTGGTGTGATTTTACATGCATCGTGTATACAAATGAGATAATTTGTTACAAATAAAACGTAATTTTTATTACAGTGTAATTCCCTATTTCGATACGCCCACGCCTCTGGCGCAGCGTATGACTTGTATCCATGGAGACACTTGACCAAAACGCTGGAAGCAGCAGGAAGTGGGGTCAAAGTGCTGGAAAGAGCTTGTCTATTCAGACGCCGTGCTTTCGGACTGAACTGAACTATTGCTGGCGCTTTCCGATTGATGGCGCGAAGCCATCCCGATTCTACCTGACCGTCTGATACTTAATTAAAAGAGCCTTTGATAAATGTTCCGCAGTCGGTGAAAGAATTCCTAATTCAATTTCTCATTTTAGTTTCATGTACAAGTTCATTCGAGATTTTCCTCGCTTGATTGTATCGCATATGATATATTTTTCAATTAAATCCACGTATCTATCTTCCGTTACTGTTGTAATGGGTATGTTGCAAGTTGATCATTGATGAGTAGGTGAATCAAAAAGGCACTTGAGGAAATAATGGGATCCAAATGAGTTACTATCCAGCTAATTTTTGGAAACAGAAAATATTCTCATTTAAATTTTTTTTGTGTTTCCCATGAAGAACGTTGTATTTCTCCGAACTCAAGTTATTATTCGACAATAATTTATGATTCAATTTCGTATAAAAGGTATGCTGAAAAACATAAAAAGTGCTGAATGGTACAGTACGCTTACTTCTAATGATTCCACGAGAAAATGGGGTGGATTGTACTCAGAGTCCCCTGGCTGTAAAATATTTCACGAGCAATCAAGTTAGTCAGGGAGTGTAATAATAAAATATTTTCAACTTTCATCATCTACTGAATTTTATTTGACTAAAATTGTTTGTGTTAAAACAATGTGATCGTACTCAAAATCGTGTCTAGAATATGAAAAATGTTGAAATATTTTTCACTTGAATTTCTCAAGTTGGGTTCGTTTTCGTTGATGGATAGAAAAGAAAAACAGCAATTTTTAATTTCAAATCGAAGTCGTCTGCCAAACCTCAATTTCATACTCTTGGAACTCTGTAAATCATGGTTCGTCTGAATAATACCCTTAACACCCAGCTTAGGACCACTCAGATCTTTTGGTTCCAATTTAATTCAATAACAAAGGGAAATAAATACTAACCCAAATAAGAATACTAAGTCGAGTGTAAAGAAATAACATAATATTTGCCAAAATGTTAGCAGTCAATAATTCTGGTTTGGTTTTTTCAGATATTAGTGTACCTAAACACTTTTTTCAACAAATGCCTTCTTGATTTTAAGAAGTTTTTGTTCATCAATGAAAGTATTTATTCAGATATTCCATGCTAAGACTAAATTATCACAGAATACATCTTGCGAAGTAGAATAATCGGCTTTCCACATTCAGTAAAGTAAATACCAGTTACTTTTCTTGATCGCCATGGTTACCAAATTACAAGAACGGTCATGATACTCGAATATTCAGTTTAACTGCCCTAAAAATGTTCCGTTATTTCCGGCATTCCGTTCCCGCTCGCGCCTATCCATTTTGTAACACTTCATTGCGTAGCACCCTTCCGCGAAGACTCGTTTCCTGTCTTATGAGGAATCTTTACTACTTTTCCTGTAATCAAAAGACAACTTAGAGGGGATGCGGCTCATTACCAGCGACGTACGTAGACCGAGTGTTGGGTTCTCTACGTTCAAAATGAAGACGGCGGAATAGAGTAGAAAGCACAGATTCCACGAAAAGAAAATTTGTTTTTGTTGCAAAATTATCTCTTTTCCACAACTGTCAAAAAAGCCCACTTTTTCGTGTGGCTTGTGTGCGTACTATCAACATACGATACATACGATACAAAAACGTACACTTTATTATACGGTTGTTGATAGGCAACAGAAAATTGAATGAGACAATGATATAATAAAGCTCCAAATAACAACGAAATCCTGTCAAAGAGCCACTTCCTATTTTCTGCAGCAACTACTGACTATAAATATCTTATATACAAATGTTCCACCGACTATTCATAGCGTTTTGATAATAACGTAAATGCCGTAAAATTGCTGAATATTATTCACAACAATAATACAGTAACCGCCAAAAAGCATATACCATATGGGAAAAAGTTTTTATTAGAGTATTGAAAGAAAGGTTTTCGGAAAAAGTTTATGCATATCAGATAACCTAAAAATCAATTTTGACCATTGTCACGTGATCACTGGCATGGGGGCAAATGAAAAAATACTATGAAGAGGCAAAAAGTGGGGTGAACTGGCATGATATCCAAAAAAGTTATTTGCTTATAATTTAATTTTATACACATATGCCAATTTTGAAAAGATAATGTGAGAAAATTGAAAATACCTATTTTTTAAATATTTTTCTAGCTGTATAAAAATATAAAATTATTTTTTTATGAATAGCTTGACCATACCTAAACATTTTTATTTCAATGATAATAACAAAACTTTCTCATTTTCTCCACACCAGAGAGCAATAAATTAAAAAAATTAGATTTTGTCAGAACCCTGGCTGATGTTACATTGGTTCGTATCGCACAGTTATATCAAAATTACACGAGTATTACGATGATGGAGAAATCCAAAAATATCATGTTTTTCCGATCTTCATCAATTTTTGATGACATTCGTGCACTGAATTTTACTTCGCAGATAATCTTAAAAATAGTGCGTTGAATTAAAGAGTTTTAGTTTAGAGTTTTCAATATTGCATGCGAAGTGGCAAGATCATCACCGAAACTTAATTATAATATGGAAAACACCTCGTATCTGGAGTGTCATGTCATCACGATGGTTGTGGAATTCTGATATAACTGTGATACGAACAGCCAGGTTTCTGTCAAAATCCGATTACTTTAATTTACCCCACTGTTTGCATTTTCATAGTAATTTTTTTCAATTTTCCGCCATATCAGCGATCACGTGACATGTGTCGAAATTAATTTTTAGGTTATCGGACATGCACAAACTTTTTCCCAGATATTTTTCCAATACTCTTAAAATAAACTTTTTTTCCATATGGTACATACTTTTTGGTGGTTAGTGTATATACGTACAGGAACTATAGGACCTGATTCACATTAGGTAATACAAGGTAGCTGTGGTTGTTTGGCCTTCAGAGATTAGTGAAACAACGGAGAAGCCGAAATACATTATGACAGAGATAGATGAGAAATTTAATGACAGTGAGAAGGCTCTAGAGTGATGGTCAAGATACTTAAGGACGGGCAATTCCAAAATTGTAGATAACTTTGTAGGCCAGTTGAAATCTACATTGAAATGTACTTATTATGGTCACTGTTCAGTGACTTTTGATCTGTTATGGGATCTTTCCATCCCAATACCTGCCAAGTTAGACTATCACAATACTTGGATTGAATCAAAGAGAAAGAAACTTTGGATGGTGACGAGAAGTGCACTAAATACATATCAATTAAAAAGTTCCTCAACATTTCAGTAATCCATTCAAAACGATTTTCTTCGACAGGAAGATTTCAAAGAAAATTGAAAGTTGTCATCGATTTTCCTTTAGAGGGATTGGACAAGAGTATTTATGCAGAGACAAGGTAGCCCCTTGTCGCTATGTCTGTATGCACTCAAAAAAAAGTGCTCGCGAGCACTCATAATTCAGCACTTTTGTTATAGTAAAATGCTCGCGAGCACTGAGCACTTTCAGATAGTGCTTAGAAATTTCAAGCACAAAGCACTAAGCACTTATATAGTTTGAATAGTTTCGAAAACTGGAAAATGAACAATGAATTATCTCAGTTTGATATAAAATAGATACAGAGTAACGGCCAATGATCCAGAACAAATTTATTGGTATAGGAGTTACACCAGCAATCGTTTTTCGAATTTTAGAGCAGAACTCTGGAAAACAGTTCAACAACAGGAAACATATAGAAATTAATAATTCAAGAAAAAAAAACCGTTCGATTTTTAATGATATCTCATGCCTTTAAATTTTTTTAAATTTCCAATCACAAACCGTTGATATACCTACCCACAATGTTGTAACACTTAGCTGCCTGAAAGGTGTGTTGATTCCGAACTTTAGGTCTTAAAGTGTAACAGTTACTGAGTGATAGAATAATGACGCCTTATTTTACAAGATTGTGAATAACAAGTTTCCTTCCACAAAACTGAAAAGGTCATAATAGCAATTTTGCAACGTATATTATTGAGCAGTGCTGCCGATCGAGTACAATTGTAATAAACATTCGAAACATTTCCTTGGTTTTTATTACTACGATACATATAAATGAGTGGTGCCTAGGGGTCTACAGGTCGCTGACGTAAATCAACAATTTTCCCATTTTTAATAGGTTTTGTACCTGTTGAATATTAAAATTCAATTTTCAACCATTTTCAGTCATCCAAGTGTTCATTATTCTAGTGACAATGAGTGATGATTTTATATAGTCAACAAAATAAAATGACATCTTCAATGTAGCCGGCGAGTTTTTTCGTTAATGGGCCTATAGGCCTATCCTATTCAAAATAAGTAAATAGTAGCATAGGAGTTTTAGGAATTGGAGACATTGAGTACTCTCGAGTTCTTTCGTGTGCTTTGGAGCACTTTTTACGGGCACTAAGCACTAAGCCCTTTCATGAAGTGCTTTGGGTACTAAGCACTGAGCACCGATTTGGAAAAATGCTCGTGAGCACAGTGTTCACGAGCACAAAAGGGCTTAGAGTACTTAGACAAGCACTTAGCATAGTGCTCGCCACAGCTCTGCTGTAGACATCCGTATGCGATCATGTGGCAGGAATTTAATGATTCAATGACCTCAATTTTATCTAAATCCATCATGAGCGGAGATGCCTATGTTCTCTTCCATGAGCAGGAAGACACTACATTACACATACACTCCTATTGAATCAGCTTCAATATATTTGTTCCTCCTCTTCACGAAGCGTTAAAACAACTCCCAGAATCCGTTTAAATTGCAGTCCGGTTGGATTAATTTGAAAGCGAACTCCTCCCATCCTAATCAACGCCACTGATTATAAATAGCTCACTAGATATGTGTCCGGACTTCGAATTATGACAATATGTAAATGCCAGGCACGTCCAATATGGGAAATGCACGTCTAAATGTTATCAGGGTCAGCAATTTGACTCCGTTGTTGGCCCTAATTGCGTCACTTGTTGCTAGAACTCTATCACGCGGAAAATTTCCGTATTCCACGCTATGAAAGTATTTTCTCGATCACGGCCTGACGTACAAAAAAAGTTCAGAAGTGGCGCTATTAGCTGAATACAAGAAATGATAATTTCGACAGAAACTTTCTGGTAATACTTGAGTGTGAAGGAGGCTCGAAAAATTCGTGGAAAGTAACAAGTCTTTCTTTAGGTTCCAATGAAAGAACGGAAAGAAGTTTTTTATTTTTGGAGAAATCCTTGAGAATTGAGGTAACAGGGAGGGAAAATGACAATGAGTATGATAATATTTGAATTTCTGAGAGTTGTTAAATTTTGGAAAAAACTTCATGGTGATATTAGTTCCGAACTCTTACCATTTGTTGGAAATGTATATTCCTCGCGTAAAAATACTCGACAGTTTATCGCAAGAACCTAAGTAATGATCGTTGATCGATATAAATCTTTGTTATCATTGTGGTTTATTGAGTTTCACTCAATATTATAACTTCTAATGCTGGTGTTCCGCAGGAATCCATTCTCTCACCGACACTGTTTTGTCCAGGATAATGATGTCAGGAGTATTCATACCAATGAAGTCCTCTATTTCAATGATCTGTATTATCACCAGCAGAACCCTTTCATGGAAAAACCGTGCGAGGTCCATTGGTAGAAGTGCCTATTGAAAACTTGGTTTTCTGTTTCGTGCTCAGAGCTATTTCACTTCCCGTCAACTAATCATGATTTATAAACTATCCTGAAATTCTGTTCTTATATGTGTGGTTCAGTTCCCAGATTCTGTCCAAGAACTATTCATCCTGTCGACGATGTTGAAGTCACAAGCTCAATCACGTCTCTGGAACACCTCAGGATGGTTGAAGATCTGTCTCTGTTTCACTGATATTTTCTTCTGAAATATCATCAATCGTTCCAACGTTAGCGATCCTATCAAGACTGATCCATCAAGCTCAGTCCTCACATCCACTTGTCGTCACCATGGAGACATGCCAAGAATCATCTGTTTTCTGAACGGTGAAGCAGAACATAAGGATGATGTGTTTTGGGATCACTGCATTCAATCATTTGACACAAATGAGTTATGAAATATGAATTCTTTCAGCAAAAAAAAATTATTTTCCAACCCGCTATAAAATTTCAAATTTTAAATGCATTTTTGGCGTTTTCGAACTTCACATTTTTTATAACTGCGTCTGTTTCATTATATGAGATGAAATGAACTTTTGCATTACTAAGAATATATTCAATAGAATATAATAGTATATTACGTAACAAGTGTTGTAAAAGGCATATATCTTTACAACACGCATTACGTATTATACTCCACCTACGGCCATGTACAGTATGCCTTTTCCGAGATCCAAAAATTCATATTATTATTATAAGTAAGATGACCTTTTTTAAAAAAAATATCTAAACCACCGCAGTGCGTATTGGAAGTGAAGCTCACCCTAGCTCACCCTAATAACTTAAGACCTTTTCTGGAATTGAAAGCTCTTCCTTTGTTGACTAAATGTCCAAATGGAAAAATTGAATATTTTTTTTTATTCGGCAACAAAAAATATTATGTTATATGGTTACCACGGGTGGTACTCTGTAACTTGTTTTGCATAGCGAAGCGAAGCAAAACGAAGCAAAACGAAGTTAAACGAAGCACACGCTATCACTTTGTGGTGTACCGTAAAAGAGATGCCGATTGTTTCGTTATCGCTATCGCTATGCGAAAGAGTTACAGAGTTCCACTATACAAGCCATACTGCAACAGCTTCATTTCTGTCATTTTTGACACAATATTCGAACAAGAAATGTCAATTTCTTTATTTGTATATTTTTCATCTGTCTGAATATAATTGTGTATCACACGCAAGTGCTCTTATGCAAGAATTTTTGTGATGACCACATACTTATTCGAAAAATTTCACCGAAAACCTGTATTACCAGATTTACCATTTCATCTGAATGGATTCGATTGTGGGCCAAGCTGTACATGGACATAAGAGGCTCTCTTCACACAAAATAAAAGACGCAAAACCCCGGTTTTCGCCACAGCAAAATTGCTTTGTCGAATTTTTTAAACAAGGAATAGGGAAAAAATTTACAACTTTTTTGGTATCTTGCAAATATCCCAAAAAGCATTGAGGGAATTGTAGAGAATTATAAAATCTACAGAACACTTTTTTAAGCGACAGTATCGGTGCATTTTCCTCTGAGAAAATCCGGGAAAACATCGAAAAGGAGATCATTTTTCAAAAATTCATAAATTGTACAAATCTGAAGCTGAACAAACAATATTGTGAAAACTGATAGATGATCGGGTCAATTCTGTTCCTCATTAGCAAGATTGTTACCATAAAAAGACAATTTTCAAAGCAATTTATATCTCAATTTTTTAGGCTTGATATCTACATTGGTTTATTGGCAGGAGATGATGTGGCAGCAACATCTCCTATCGATATTTTTTCAAGCCTTCTACAAAATTGAGATATATTTTGCTGTGAAAAATGTCTTGCTATGGTGACAATCTTGCTAATGAGAAACAGAATTGACCCGAATAGCATGTGGTTCAAATGTGCAAGATGTTTTCTGTCCGATGTACAATCACGTTATACATATAGAATTCAAGGGCACATATTGCAAGATGTGCCGATTTAATGAAAATTGTCATATTCAAATTGTGTTGAAGGTGTGTGGAAGAAGATATCAATATCTATAAGTTGTATATTTGGGAAATGTGTTAAAAATATCACTGAAAGTTGCTCCAAACGCTTGAAAGTGCGCTTGTGGCAGAATCGACGAGCGGTTATACTCTGCTCTTCTCCATAGTTCCACCACTACTGCTACTCGACTATGCCATCAACACACTTTCAAGCGTTTAGAGCAACTTTCAGTGGCATTTTCAACACATTTCCCACCTCTCGAATGAAAATCCAAAATATTCAAATTGTAGTGTTGAATTTTTTTTAACGCGATTGTGCAAAAACTACACATCGTACAGAAAACATCTTGCGCAGAGTTGAACCACATGTTATCATCTATCAGTTTTCAAAATATTGTTTGTCCAGTTTCAGATTTATAAAAATTGTGAATTTTTGAAAAATGGTCTCTTTTTTGAAGTATTCCCGGATTTTCTTAGACGAAAATGCACCGATCCGTTGTACAAAAAACCATATTGTAGGTTTAATAATTCTCTAGAAAAGTTTTATTGACTGTTAAACGATTCCTTCAATAGTTTAGGATATATTTGGAAAAAACCAAAAAAGTTGTAATTTTTTTCACTATTTCTTGTTGAAAAAATTCCACATAGCGGTTTTGCTTGGGCTGGTTTTCATTAACGAACTATCTTATAAAAATAATTTTCGACAATATTCACGTCACATTATGACAGAACTCCAAGTTGCAATATAATGTTGCATATGGCGAATTCACCTGCCGAAACGGGTTGATTGATCTGGATTCACCATCTCATTTGAGCACAAATCACCAGAGTGAACTTTGTGTGATATCCTCATTTATTCCCGAAATGACTTCCTATTATGGATTCACGTGGAAGTTTACCTATTAGGAAAGTTTTACTTCTCCTCGCTCAACATCTTCTGGAGACAGAGTCATGATTAAAAACTAATCAACGTGGTAGTAGCAGTGAAAATTGCTGGTGTATGAAAAGTAAAACATTATTACTTTCCTCTTTTGAAGTTATCGTAACTAATGAAAACATAAAAGCGTATCCGGACTGGTACTTCGTCGAGGAAGTTTTCTATAAAATTGAAACAGACTGGATGTCAAAAAATCCACGGGGTTAATGAAAATTTTGTTATGAAAATAATTTGTGAAAATTTTTGGAGAAGTCAATTTCGTTTTTCAGTTTCTCCAGTTTTTACTTGTTTAGCACTATTAGGCGCTGTTGATTTCGTCTACGTGACGATATCTTCCTATATTCCCAAATTGGGTAAAAGTAACTGTTAGTACTATTGTGACTTTCTTGGAGTCAACCACGGCGAGCCGAAGTGCCAAGTACATATACAAGGTGCCACGCAGCTAAATTTGAAAGTAGTATTGATTTTTTTCGTTTTTAAATAATTCACATAGAATATAAGTTTTACAATGGTTTCATAACACTTCTCAAGTATCATAAAGGTGGCATAACTTTTATGAGATCGTTAAATATTCAAATGCTCTTTTCCATGGCCATCATAAAACCTAACAAAAGTGATAAAATGTCGAAAGTCAAAATTATACCGTTGTTACTTACCATATATATCTACCAGAATTTGATTTAATATCAATTATCACTGAAGATTTTACAAAATTGACATAAAAAATGACTTAAGTCAAAACAATGACCAAAACTATAGGAATTATAACGTATACAACAATTAAACATGTACATACAAAATAGTTCAATATTTCGCCACTTGTGCGCAGGAGTCCCTTTAAAAAATAATGAAATAATGAATTAATGAAATACGCAAAATTATCATCTCAAAACAAATGAAGAAGAAAGGTAGATGAAGAAAAAGATCCGGATACGTCCATCACGAGAAGACGAATGTAAGGCAGGTTTGACATGATTCGGTACCAGATGATTTATTTGAAGGTAGAGAAAATGTTTAGAAAATCGAATTGAATATTACCAAATGCACTTTTCAGGAGACAAGGATTTTGAATGGTTTTATGATGGCAATTGTGCAGCCATTTGGAATAAAGGTAGGGTGGCCATATTCTATTTCAACTCATGTTTCTTGCAATTTGGAATGTAACAGGAAAAGAAAATGAACAATTTTTGATTTATATTTGTATTTAAATAAAGTACAAATCATCTCTGAAGTAACATGTGACAAAATATTTTTTTTTTGTATGTTGTTTATCTTGTTAATTTCGCATTGTCATTGGGGCGATTGGCAAAATTAGTACTCATCCAATATGATTTCATCAATAAAATTTAATTCGCAGAGGATATTCCGTATTTAAGTTTGTTAAATGGACATAAATATTTCATAGATCACTATCAGGACACCATCATTATATTTCTGACTTGTAAATAAGTCGCCTCATTTTTCGTAACATACAACTGCATAATTAGAATAATTTGAGTCCGTTTTGGTTAATGTTATTTATGGAAAATATTATTCTAACCCAATTTCATTTAAAAAAGACATTTTGATGACAATCAGATTTCTTTTAAGATCACATAGGCTCATAACAGCCCTATGATTTGGTTTTATGATGGCCTTCAGGAGTTAATAAGAATCCTGCGAATGAGGCAAAACGGTTTTATGTTTGCATTTAAAAATATACCTGAGAACCTTCATAGGAGTGGGTCTTCGTAGATTTAAGGCAGCTTCAAAGAGGTTTTATGCTTTATGCTTCGGAGATAACATCATCAAACTTTTTATTATTGGATTTCTTATGATCATCCCTAACCGACCATGCAATGATATACCGGGTGTCTATTAAAAAAAAAGAAGATGGCGCTCAGCTGCCATTTCGAAACTTTCAGCTGTGATTTTTTCCATGAAGAAGTAGATTTTTATCTCCTTTTCAAGCCTTCCAAATTCCGTTTTGATATACGAGGTGGTTCAAAAATTAGTAGGGGGAACGGACTTCAGACGGGCACTGTATATACGCAATTATAATTAAACAAAACAGCATTTTCCGAAAATTAGTATGGATTTAGAAAATTGAGATTCGTATAAAAAAAGTTTACGTATTTATTTCCAATTTCAAATCAAACTGTGTTTTATTGTCAGTGACAGAACTATGCAATAAATTGGCAATGACTATGTGGTAAAATGCCACTTCATTAAACGATTTTGAATTGGGTGAAATAAAACATTATAAAACATTATCAGTCATAATTCAAAACTAATATTTATCAGGAATGAAACCATTGTAAATAGATGATACTGTTACAGACCTGAAATTTGATAAAGACTTCTCGAATTGTTCGAGATCGTTCGATGAATTAGATGGAAAAATCTAGAAGCACTAACTTTTGTTCTGGATCAATCGTCGAACATTCTATTTGTGTTCTATTGATTTCTTAAGTTTTCTAGAACTTTACTTGTATATAAAAGCGATGCATTTGTTAGATGAAGGAAGTTAGTTAGAAAGTTACCTTGAGTTACCTTGGATACAAGTATTTTGACAGTGACTAGTATTACAGTGTTGTCAAGTAAAGTTTGAATAATAAAGGCGAGTTCATACCAGAGTACACTTATTTTTGAACCCGAAGACGCAACAATTGGTGACAGCGGCGGGATAAGTGTTACTGAAGAAAGAAAAGTAAGGCAGTTTTCCAGTATTTGATGGTGAATACTCGTGCAAATAATTACGACGAGATGGCGACATCCGCAGATATCCTTGAGTTTTTAAAGGAACAAGAAGCCCAACGAAAACAAGAACAAGAGGAACAAGAAGCCAAACGAAAACAAGAACAAGAGGAACAAGAAGCCAAACGAAAACAAGAACAAGAAGAGCTTCTACAACAATTCGAACTGAAAAGGAAACAAGAACAAGAGGAACAAGAAGTCAAACGAAAACAAGAACGAGAGGAACAGGAGGCACGGTTAGTCCAGCAGTTACAACAACATGTTGATCTTCTGCAACGTATTAGTCACAGTCAACAGTGCTTCCAGAATGAAATCACTGAAGAAGTACAAGAGGTCAGAGGAAAAGTCCAGGAGGTCAAAGGTGAAGTCCAGGAGGTCAAAGGTGAAGTTCAAGAGGTCAAAGGTGAAGTTCAAGAAGTCAGAGGCGGAGTCCAGGGAGTCAACAGAAGGGTCCAAGACGTCGAAAATGAACTGTCCAAAATAGATGAACGAGTGGCACGAGAGGTGAACAAGAAATTCAGCGAAGAAGTGGATAGGATCAAGGAGAGGCTGGAAACGTTACACCTTCCACACAAGCGTGCACCATCTGAGGAAATCTCCCCCACCAGCGAAAGGCCATCCTCACTGACAACTCCGATAAGGCCTACACAAGTGAAAATTTTGAAGCCTCCAACATTTGATGGACAATTCTCGTGGTCCATGTATAGACGTCAGTTTGAAGCGGCAGCAAACGCAAATGGCTGGTCCGAGGAAGAAATGGCCACCTCTCTAGTCCTGTGTCTACGAGGACAAGCATTGGACATCCTTCAGAACATCCCCGAGAGTAATCAGAAGGAATATTCTAGAATCGTTGAAGCTTTGGAAATCAGATATGGACAGCAATATCTCAAACAAGTATTTCAGAGCCAAATAAAAAGTCGATACCAAAAATCCAACGAAACTCTACAGGAGTATGGAGCCGACGTAGAGCGACTCATTAATTTGGCATACCCACAAGCACCGAAGGAGTTCATAGAACAAATTGGGGTGCAGACTTTCATCGATGGTTTGAGAGATACTGACATGCAGCAAGCCCTTCGACTGGGACGACTTCAAACCATAAGCGCAGCACTAATAGCATCTTTGGAGTTCGAGGCCGCGAAAAACGCATCAAGAAATACGAGGCCCAAGTTACGTGAAGTTAAATTCAACGACGATTCTCCTACAAGCGAGGCGCTATTGAAGAAAATATTGGACTCCATAACAGCATTAAGCAACCAAGTGCATTCCCCAGAAGACAGGAAGAGGCGCTGCTATAACTGTGGGAAAAGCGGCCATCTACAGAGGAGTTGCTGGGAGAGATCGAAATCCAGAAGTCCAAGAAGAAAGAGGTCGTCATCAGAGAGCAACAAAGATAGATCGAGATCTCCGAGCTCAGGAACAGAGCAACGTGGGCGTTATACCAGAGGAGCCTTCAGGAGATCGACCACGCCAGAAAGGAGACCTCAAACGTCCGAAAGAGGACTTGCTCCCACCCAGGAAAACGAGAATTAGTCGGCACTAGGGGGCGCGTGGCGACTTTCAGTGTTCAAAGCCCCAAGATCCATATATCGTCATTGAAGAAAAATGGCCAAAGTCTACTAATACAAGGCTACTTAGAAGATCGGAAATGCACCTTCACTATTGATACAGGAGCTTCGAGATCAGTCGTTCGCCCAGACCTCATACAAGAATCTGTGAAGCCGATGAAAAGGAATATGGTTTTGGAAACGGCAACGGGACAAACCGCACCAGTCATTGGGGAAACACTTGTACACATCCAGATAGGACCTATTACCATGGAACATTCTATGTTGGTTGCGGAAATAAGGGATGAATGTGTTTTGGGTCTGGACATCATGGAGAAAAACGACTTCATCCTTAACATCAGACAGAAAATTTTGCGGATTGGCAATGAAGAAATCTTCCTGAGCAGATACAATGAGAAAATCCAACCAATTAAGATTTATGTTGACGAAGACATCCACATTCCAAAAAACTCCGAAACCATCATCATGGCCAGAATGGATAAAGAACCTGGAGATTTGAGCACTGGAATAATTGAAAATGATGAATACCGCCAAGATGGAATTTTAATTGCCCGATGTCTTGTGAACACAGAACAACTAATTCCTGTCAGGGTTGCCAATACTTCGGAAAATAAAGTCCTTCTGAAGAAAAACGACCAATTGGGATTCTGCAAACCTGTCACTCGAGTTATCAATTGTGAAAACCACACTCAGGTACTGCGAAGAAATACCACTAACACCGATCAGAGAACAATAGACAAAATGATGGAATCCACGGAACATTTAACTATGGAAGAAAAGCAGAAGGCCAAAGAGTTTCTTGATAGCCATCGTAACATTTTCTCGACAGAGACTTCGACGGGACGTACCAGTCTAGTTCAACATCGCATCAACACCGGCGATGCCCGACCAATCCGACAGGCTCCGAGGAGATTACCGTTTGCCAAACAGAGAGAGGTAGCAGACATGATAAACAACATGATGGAGGATGACATAATTGAAGAAACCACAAGCCCATGGTCCTCACCGGTAGTATTGGTAACTAAAAAGGATGGATCAACCCGATTCTGCGTGGACTATCGTCGATTGAATGACGTAACGATGAAGGATAGCTACCCATTACCAAGAATTGATGATACACTAAATACATTATCCGGTTCCAAATGGTTTTCAACGTTGGACCTGAAAAGTGGGTATTGGCAAGTGGAAGTTCATCCTGATGATAGAGGAAAAACAGCGTTCTCTACCGGACAAGGGCTGTACCAATTCAAAGTTCTTCCGTTCGGATTATGTAATGCTCCCGCCACCTTTGAGAGACTTATGGAACTGGTATTGAGAGGTTTGACATGGAAAATTTGTCTAGTCTACTTGGATGACGTCATAGTAATGGGAAGGACATTTGACGAACACCTGGATAATTTGGAAGAAGTATTTTTGAGGTTAGAAAATGCTAACCTGCAACTGAACCCAAAGAAGTGTTATTTATTTCAAAAAGAAGTTAATTTTTTAGGCCATGTCATCTCGGCCGAAGGAATTAAGACCGATTCTGCTAAAATCGAGGCTGTTAGGAGTTGGCCACGTCCTAGGGATAAACATGAAGTAAGAAGTTTTCTGGGGCTATGTACCTACTACAGGAAGTTTGTTCAAGACTTTGGTAAAATTGCCAAGCCACTCCACCGCTTAACTGAGAACAACGTTCAGTTTGATTGGAGCCCTGATTGCCAACAGTCGTTCACTGAACTGAAGAAGAAATTGACAACTGCGCCTATTTTGGCTTACCCACGAGAACAAGGCACTTTCATTTTGGACTGTGATGCGTCTCAGCAAGGCATTGGATCAGTTTTATCCCAAGAACAGGATGGCGAAGAGAAAGTAATAGCCTACTTTAGTAAAACTCTAGGCAAAGCCGAAAAGAATTACTGCGTTACAAGAAAGGAGCTTCTATCGATAATCAAAGCCATTGAACATTTCCATACCTTCCTCTATGGCAGACGTTTTCTCGTAAGAACTGATCACAGCGCTTTGCAGTGGATAATGAACTTCAAGAAACCTGAGGGTCAGATTGCGAGATGGCTAGAGAGACTCCAACAATACGACTTCAAAGTTATTCATCGCAGTGGCAGGAAACACAGAAATGCAGACACATTATCAAGACGTCCATGCTTGGAACAGCAATGCCGATATTGCCAGAAACTTGAAAACAAAGAAGTCAATTTTTACAATGATGAACATTGCAAGGAAATTCTGCAAGTTACCACCGTAAGAGTCGAATCTGAAGAATCTGATTTATGGACCACAGCAGATATGAGGAAGAATCAGAAGAAAGACAACAATTTAAAGTTAGTCCTGAGCTGGCTAAAAAATGGAGTTAGACCTGAGTGGCAGGAAGTATGCAAGTTTGGTGCAGTTGCCAAGGGATACTGGGCTCAATGGGATTCCCTATGTCTTCGTGATGGCCTATTGCATCGCAAATGGGAGAGCCCAGATGGAGCAACTGTGGTGTACCAACTGGTCCTGCCGAAAGCACTTACTAAAGATGTGCTCGAGCAACTTCATAGTAGTCGTGCAGGTGGACACTTCGGAATCAAGAGGACCCTTGCTAGAATTCGAGAACGATTCTATTGGGTGAATTGTCGTCGTGATGTAGAAGAATGGTGCAGAAGATGTGACCTATGCTCTTCAAAGAAGGGACCCAAAACTAGAAGTCGAGGGAAAATGGCTCAGTATCTTTCTGGTGAACCATTCGAAAGAGTAGCAGTTGACATTCTTGGGCCGTTTCCTGTTACCGAGCAAGGAAATAAATACTTGATGGTAGCCATGGACTATTTCTCCAAGTGGCCTGAAGTTGTGCCCATTCCAAACCAGGAGGCAAAGACCGTTGCAAAGGCCTTCATAGAAAATGTAATAGCCAGACATGGAGTCCCACTAGAATTACATTCTGATCAAGGACGAAACTTCGAATCTGAATTATGGCAGGAAATGATGAACATTCTAGGTGTGAAGAAGACTCGTACCACAGCCCTACATCCACAATCAGATGGTATGGTTGAACGACATAATAAAACCATCAGTCAGTACCTGTCGATGTTCATCTCCAAAAATCAAAAGGATTGGGATGAGTTGGTACCACTATTTCTCCTATCCTATCGAAGTTCCCAGCATGAGTCCACCGGATATACTCCTTCAATGTTGATCACTGGGCGAGAAATGAAACTACCATGCGATCTGTTGTTTGGAATGCCACCCAGAAGTACAGAGGACAAAGTCCTACCAGAATATGTCCAAGAGTTGCGAGAAAGACTGGACCAAGTTCATGAATTCTGCAGACGTCGTCTTCAAATCTCCAGTGATAAAATGAAAAAGAGGTTCGACAGGAAGAGTCTATGTTCGAGCCGGGTGATGCCGTTTGGCTATACCAACCTCAGAGAAAGAAAGGAAAATGCCCCAAGCTACAGAGAAATTGGACAGGACCCTATGTCATCATAAAGAAGATCAACGACTTGGTATACCGCATCCAGCTCAACCCAAGGAGTAAACCCAAAGTTGTTCACATCGAGAGGTTAGCAGAATACCGAGGCCACGATCCCCCAAATTGGTTCCAGAGGGACAGCCAAAATGATGATGGTGTTATCCGGGACGGAATAACCTAAAGGAGGAGGCAGTGTTACAGACCTGAAATTTGATAAAGACTTCTCGAATTGTTCGAGATCGTTCGATGAATTAGATGGAAAAATCTAGAAGCACTAACTTTTGTTCTGGATCAATCGTCGAACATTCTATTTGTGTTCTATTGATTTCTAAAGTTTTCTAGAACTTTACTTGTATATAAAAGCGATGCATTTGTTAGATGAAGGAAGTTAGTTAGAAAGTTACCTTGAGTTACCTTGGATACAAGTATTTTGACAGTGACTAGTATTACAGTGTTGTCAAGTAAAGTTTGAATAATAAAGGCGAGTTCATACCAGAGTACACTTATTTTTGAACCCGAAGTCGCAACAATACCATACTGATTATCAAAATGTCTCTAATGGAGTACCACAGTATTGTATGAATTTTGTTTGTATTCATAATTTTTATGAATCTAAAACTGAAATCAGTTCCTACCTGTTGAAATGTGATTGCCAACATACATAAATCTACTGAAAATATAGGTAGCTATGTGATTGTTTGCCACATTTCTCTATTCTCCCCGATATCAAACATTGGAATCAAAACTGAAATTTTCGTTCGATGCAGCTCATTTCCTCACAAATTCCGGACACACTACTGCTTGCAGGTGTTCCGATATCACCGTCATTCACCTTTGACTTTGTGTCCCGTGCGTATTTCATTGCGCTTTGAAACCCGAATCCGACGTTTAATTTTCTTTCGGGTCTCCCGCGACCCGCTATAAATGGAGATTGCACCACACTCGCTTTTCTTTGTGAAGCGGAATGTTATTGTTCCAAGTCGCCGGCAGCCATATAACTCGAATGAATTATCGGAAAAAAATTGGTTTCTGATCTCCATTCCCTTGAATGGGTTATTCGGTTTTGATAATTGATCAAGCGGATATTTGTGAATATTTGCAATGTCAGTTGATATTTGAAAACCCGTTACCCCATGCAAAACATGTTAACCTCATCATACTAATATAATAATAATAATAAGGCGATTATTGATCCAAATTCACAAAAAGGAAACAGAGACAAGATATAATAAGAGAGACGACAAACACGTGAATTTGTGATTAAAAAGGCTTATAAAATCAGCTTTCTGATCTAGAATCAGGTGCTGTTGAAGCCTAGTGAAAATAATAAGTATACTTAATAACCTTATACAAATAACACGAATAACAGTTATAAGATAATGTATGTATTTATCTAACTAACCAGTGAATATAAAAATAATATTGAAAAATCATCAGTATTGTGAGAGCCTTTCTTTCATTACATTTTTTATCGACACAATTGAGTTGGAGAAGTCAGTAATTCGGAATTTACATGAAGTATTCTGCGATTATATATGTTCAGCCATCTGAGTTCTGGCAGTTTGTGACTTATTCTATGTCTTCGCCTCAGACCAGAAATTAATCGAAGGCAGGAGTTCTGTCATTTTTGCGCTCTTCTGGTATCATGACTGTCCAAAAATGGTTCATATATAGAGTCGCAAAAATTCAGATGTGAAAGGACTATTGAGTCACATAACATTTTTTTGGTATTTTGGTTCAGGAATTTTCGATGTGGGTAAATCAGTTTCAAGTTAGCGGAACCGATTTTCAGCTTTGATGTGACATGTTTTGTGAATTTTAGCTTGGTATCAATTACAAGACCAAGATTTCGACAGGAGTTTTTAAATGGTATATATTCATTATCTAGATGGATATGCAAATTACCTTACAAGTTTTTCTTTATTTTATCATTATAAAAAAGTAAAGCAATAGATTTTTTAGGATTAGGTTCGAGCAAATGTTGTCTGGATATCTCAAGGAGCATCTGTGAGTCCTCGTTGATAATATCGTTTGCTTGTAGCACGTCTTGAGGGTTCAAAGAAAAGTATAATTGAGTGTCGTCTGCGTATAAATGATAGTTACAATTAGTTATAGTTGTCACAAAATTTGATGTATATATCGAATATAGAAGTAGACCCAGAATGCTTCCTCGCGGTACTCCTGAGTTGACGACTAATGCTGATGATATATTATTTTCGTAGATTACTCGTTGTAATCTGTTACTCAAATATGAATCTATTAATCTGCATGCCCGAATCAAAAAGCCCATATGATTCAAAATTGTTAATAAAATTTTATGATTCAACATATCGAACGCTTTGGTGTAGTCTAGGAGTATCAAAACGGTTGCCTTATTTGCATCGGTCGCTCTCAAGATATCGTCTATAACATCAGTGCAGTGCAGTATCACAACTGAATCCTGGTCGAAAGCCAGATTGTTTTTCAGGCAAAAAGTTAATGGAGTTAAGGAAGGGTACGATTTGATTTCGATAAATGGTATTTTTAGGGCTTTCTCTAAAAGCGGATTTAGAGGTTGCAAAAAATAATTTTTTCAACAATGTATGATTAAAAAATTACACTAAGGTAAACACGATTGAATTTATGTGGAAATGTATTCGTGTTAACATAAAGTATCAAACGTTGAGACCATGAGACAAGGGTAAATGGTCTACCAAACACGTAATTGAAAAGTGGTTCACTCCAAAGACAATTGCCAGAGCTTCCCTATCTAACTGGCTGTAATTGGTTTCCGATGTCGTTAACGAGCGGGATGCGTATTCACAGGCAAGCTCGTATCAAAAGGTACCAGAACCCTATCGCCACATAGTTCATTTTTCAGTTTCAGAAAAGCAGATTCACACTCAGAAGACCAAGAGGATCTTAGGTTATTCCACAAAAGGCATCGAAAAAGGTACGACAACGATAAAAAATGCGGAATGAATCGTGAGTAAGTCGTGAGAATTCCAAGAAAACGAAGAACTTCATCTGCGTCTGTGGGACGTGACATTTCATTGACAGCTCTGATCTTTCCAGGTGATTTGTGAATCTGATTGTGTTCTATAACATGACCAAGATATTCGATTTCTTGCTTAAAGAAGGAACACTTGCTGTGGTTCACGTTTAAGTCATGCTCGGCCAGGCGTTTGAGACAGGCACGTAAATTGTGAGCACACTCATCCAATGTTGTTCCATGGCAGAATATATCATCAAAATATGCTTCAGACTTTGGTAATCTTTGAATAACTTGCAGAATCAATCGGTTGAACTCAGCTGGCGTAGTTTTAATGCAAAAGCTGAGGCAGTTCATCTTGTACATTAACCGATGGGTAGCTATAGTTTGTATCTGAACGCTCTCATCACAGACTTTCAGGTGCATGTAAGCCATGAATAGATCGATTTTAAAAAAGTACCTTCACCCAAATAAACTAAGTAGTATATCGTCTATTCGTCTAATTGGGAAATCAACCTCCCGTTAACCCCACATTTGTAATCCACACAAGCGTACTTCTCCATCTGCTTTGAATATCACGACGAGAGGGGGACTCCAATCATTGGTTGTAACAGGTGCGATAATTCCGGACGCCTCAACAAGGCTTCAACAAGGGCACGTAAAGCATGAGGAAGATGGTGTTTCCTTGCAAAAATGGGTTTGTCAACCTGTCGTGGCTGTAATTTGACTTCATAATTTTGCACAAATCCGATCGTCTCGTAGAAAAACCTTTGAAATTATTTCTTCAGGTACCTCAACTGAATTTATCGAAAGTGGTTTGCAGATAGATTGAATCACAGTGACAATCTTCTTCAATTATATTTCAAGATCTCTGATCCATCTCTGATCCATTGCCGTAAGTTACTGTAACAGACACCTTTTCTCTTGGTTGTATGACATTTCCAGAATACGACTTAAAAATCGTATTAGAGGGCTTGACTGGCGACTGTAAATAAATTAAGCTTGTTGAAGTCATCTTCGTTCAAAAGTGAAAATCTAGCTCCAGAATCAACTTCCATGCGTTATGATTTGCCATTGATGAGAACTGTCAGCATCTGTAACAACTTCGAAAGGTTCAACAAACTGTGTATCAAGGCAGGAAATACGATCGACGCCCTTCACATTGTGATTGTATTTGTGGAAAACGATTTACTAGGTTTCAAATTTTGCGAATATTTTTCAGGCGTATTATAGTACCAAATAAATTCGTTTGATGTACAATATTATTCATTCAAACTTCATCGATTTTTTTTCTAAAATTAGAAGCAGTTTCAACAGAATGAGCCTCTTTGGACGGTTGTAAAAGGCAACACACTGTAGTCATTTTCTACTTTGTGTTTCTGTGTTTGTGTGTCTTATCCGTCCCGTGATGATCTTTCTTTTATAGGTATATTACTATCCTCGTCGTCAACTTCTGTATATTGAGTGCGTTGCTGAAAAACTAACAATGACATGTATTTTCTGTCATTATTGTTCCTCTTTTCGTTTCCCAAAGTAAATTCACAAGTTTGCTTGAGAATGCTCCTCTCTAAATAATTGATATCACCCATATCTTGGTCAGACATGTTACTATCTTTCTCAGATTCGCCTTAATTTCCTTGAATAACTGAACATAAATATTTGACCTTTCAAATCCAGATCATTTTCCACGTACTCAAGTATCGTGTACCGACAACCTGAAAACGATTTATAGAGAAATGCACGAAATCCCTGCACTGAAATTATTGAATCATCAGTGTTTCATGAGAATTCAATTATTCTCTCACCAACATTTCGAATTTTATTGAATTCTTCATCGGGGTTCTGAAAAATGAGTAATGTTTAAAAGTCAAATTAATATTTTATTTCAACTCGTTTGAAGAATAGTGGGAACTTTAAAGAAACGGAAAAATCTCACCCAAAAATCAACCATTCCGTGCTGAAATTGATTTGAAAACTTTTTCTAAAACGAGAGACTCTATAGGTGTAGTAGGTAAAAAATAAACTTTCACAGACGAACTATATTACAGACAGGCTCACAAAAGACCTATTCGAACCATCTATATTTCTTTCGGATATTCACGCTGTTTTCATTGATAATGTTGGTCATTTTGTTTGAGCGTCTTTCTTAAAGGAAGGTCTAACAGGTCAATATTTCAAAAAGCGGTTAGGCGAGAGATGTGAATAAAAAATTAATAATCATCAATCCAACATTCTAGAGAAAAAGGTCATAGTTTCCACTTTTCAAACCCAACAATCCTGGATATACAAAACCGTCTTTCAAAAAGACTCTCAAGCGAAATTATCCACATTGTCAAAGAAAATAGCGTGGATACCAAACGAGAATTCAAGGGTTTCAACAGGGCTTTCTCCGAATTCCAAAATATAATTTTTTTCGCTTTCCAAGCAATCGTTTCTTCGTGATAAAAACGATACCATTTTTCTATGAATAATTTCAAAAAAACAACTGTGTTGACTGTTATCAATATCAATTGTTGAATGTCCGTGAAATTAAGTGTTTGTTTTATGTCTCTAATAAAATTCGTATTTGAGAGTTTATCTATTACTACTCTCAGGTTTAGTACATTATGTGGTGCTATCATAACTCAGATATTCCAACCTTACGAGAAGAAAATTTACGGAAATCACCTCTTATGAAAAAAAATCATTAACAATTAACAATTAACAATTATTGTTCTATGTACTCAATCCCTCCGTGACGTATATAGTCCAATAATATAAGTTTTCAAAAGGCCGTTTTCAGGAAAAAACTGCGGAACTTTCATTCTAAACGGATTTTTATGTTTTTGGGGTTGCTGAATCTGAATCTGAAGTTTGCTACCACGGCAACCATCGGCTTCATACTCAAAATCGCGAAAAACCACCCAAAATTGCGGTAATTAAAGATTTTTCGACTATAATATGACAACGAAGCGTTTTTCGAAGAAAGTTATTGTATAAAAAATTGTAGCCTAAGCTAATACCTACAAAACAAAAAAAACAAATCCAAAATCGGATCATTTTTTGCGGAGTTATGATGTTTTGAAATATGGCGATATGTAGCGAAGTTGTCTAAAAACGCGAAAACCACCTCGAAAATATTTGATGGTGGCCTATTATTCTTCTTTTACTACTTTAATAAAATATTATATATTTTTATATGAACTATATGTCTACTGCAATTGTTGTGTTCGATGGATACTCCGATTTAAATAAAGGCACAAAGCAAATGGAGCGCACAGAAGAGCAAAGAAAGTATCAGTTGATATCCAGTTTACTGAAGAAATGGTGCCAACAACAAGCCAGGACAAGTTTCTATCCAACTATAACAATACGGACAGGCTCATACAAATGCTGATGAAAAAATTCACTGACGCCGAAATGGAAGTTAGACAAGCAATTGAGGATGCAGACTGTTTGATCGTACAAACTGCCCAATCCTTTCCAGAAGAAAGTGATGCAATTGTTGTTGTTGTTGGTGAGGACATCGATCTTCTGGTCATCCTCATTGGCACACAAACACCCAGCAACGTCTATTTCCTGAAACCAGGAAAAGGGAAGGTGCCACCTACTTTGTACCACCCACCAACCGCTATCGACAGATCCGTTGCAGAACATATTCTGTTCATACACGCATTCAGCGGTTGCGACTCGACCTCCGCCATCTTTCACCAAGGGAAGGTAAAATTTGCCGCAGCCAAGCAGCACACATATCGGGTTTTCCATCAGGTACAGCAGTGGCTTGGAAACGCTCTACCAACAGAGGAGTGGGGTTGGCGGACAGTCCAGGGGGACTTGATCCCTATAACCACCCTCAAAGCTCCAGCCCCAGACAAGCTGCTGATGTTGATAAGCTGCAAGTGTCAGAAGGGGTGCAGGGGCAATTGTGGATGCAGAAAAATTGGATTGTTCTGCACAAGGTTGTGTGACTGTGATGGTCACTGCTCTAATCAAGAAATCATCTTTGATGTGGACGACGGTACAGACGACCTTTTGGAGTCACCGCTTTCATCTGATAATATTGAAGAAGTTGAAGGTACTTTAAAACATATATCTCATCAACTCGCATGTGATATATTCATTTATTTTCTGTTTCAGTGGATCCGCCAATAGATGAGAGCCAACCCTGTCACAAGCGCCCAAAATTGTCCTCTCTTGATACCCCTGGTCCATCTGGTTTACAACGATAGCAGACGAAACGATGACGATTGGTAAGTAATGTGGTATTCTGTACACCTGCTTATAAGAATTTACTTGAATGAAACTATTTTTCTTGATCTCTGAAGACAAAATAGATCTATAGACTCTGTTTTCTCTGTTTCCAGGTGGAGCTGTACCCAATTACAATTCGAGTTGAGTTGTCTACTTTCTACGATTCTACTTTTCTACAACAATCAACTATATCTCAATCCTCATTTTACTATTTTTACATAATAATATGAAAGTGTATAATAATAATAAGTTGTCAATAAACATAAGCTAAAAATAAATTGTCGTTTATTACAACCAACTCCTTGTATAAACTGTACTTGATAGAGTGGAGTCAAAAATGCTCACATTGCTCATTGACGTTCGGCAGTTCAGTAAAAGTGGCCAATTGTACAAAAATTTCTAGCACGATACCTAAATTAGATTTTTCTTTGAGATTTGAGAAAGAGAGTACTTGTGAAGTGACCTAATAGGTGAGTAGGTGCGTCATTGACGTTCGATAATGTGAGCTGTTAATATAAAAATATGTAATATTTTATTAAAGGAGTAAAAGAAGAATAATAGGCCACCATCAAATATTTTCGAGGTGGTTTTCGCGTTTTTAGACAACTTCGCTACATATCGCCATATTTCAAAACATCATAACTCCGCAAAAAATGGTCCGATTTCGGATTTGTTTTTTTTTTGTTTTGTAGGTATTAGCTTGGGCTAATACCTACAATAACTTTCTTCGAAAAACGCTTCGTTGTCATGTTATAGTCGAAAAACATTTAATTACCGCAATTTTGGGCGGTTTTTCGCGATTTTGAATATGAAGCCGATAGTTGCCGTGGTAGCAAACTTCAGATTCGGATTCAGCATCCCAAAAAACATAAAAATCCGTTGAGAAAGAAAGTTCCGCAGTTTTTTCTTTGCCAAACCCTTATATTATTGGACTAATAGCCGAGTGGTTGGAAGTGGCGCTTTTCAATCTTTCCGGCTGCCGATCATGGGTTCAAAGCATAGCGACGGAAGATTTTTTTTTAGATCGAGAAAGTGCCCGAGAAATCACATGTAAAAAAATTAGACTTTGTTAATCCTTGGCTCGCACAAGTTTCGACTTCTGAGGGGTGCCGTTCGTGGGTGGACGACAGCTAGTTAACGGAAAAAACAATTTTTAACCAATTTAAAACATTCATTTTATGGTTTTTTATGATTGAATCAAGGGCAATAAGTCATTAAAATCATAATGAAACTGACTGGTTGATACAAAGGATTTTATTTGAGTTATTCAGTTACCTCGTACAGTTTTCTGAGCTTTCGAAGAGTTAATGTGAGTTACAGAATGCAAAGGTTGGACCATACTCGAAATTATGAAACTTAATGTTGAATTTGAAAGCTTCCAGGTGTGGACTAAATGAATACTTTGTCTGTGCCTTCGCAAACTATGTTGCATACATTACATGTATACAACCGGCAGTAGGAAAAATGACACCAACCCTTTTCATCGGTGATTTGCTATGAACATTCGAAGCGGCTATATTTGCAATAGTGTCGAACACAAGCAGCCAATTTCCACACCGGCTGTAAAACGATCCGTTGTCATAATACGATACCCAATTCATTAGGGGCAACAACGTGCAATCCGCACACCGTATAACTAAATGGCCGTTCTCCGATATCATCAGCGCACCGGTAAATGTCAATTATAACGACGTAGCTGAGACCACCTAATTAGAAGAGACGTTCCGTTGTAAAGCCGAGTGTGCAGGCTCATTTGGCGCGGAGCCTAATTAGTGGACGGGCGCGACTGTTAATGCATCCACGGTGACAATTACGAGAGATGAAACAGTAGCACAGAGGTACGGTTTGTGTAAAACGAACTCTCCGTCCCCGATTCACACGTGGAATCGATAACGGCGGTCGAGCGAACCCCGACACGCCACTGGGAGGCGGTAAATCACTCATGTCGAAACGCGTTATACGTTAATTCGCTGATACAGTGTGAACGACGGCAAACGATGGTGGCAGTAGTGGGGGTCATTCACCTTTCACTGAAAAGAATCTATGGATCAACACGCCATGTTATAGGATAAGATAATCACTATCGTTTAACCCCTTAATACCTCTCATATAATACTGATATGTAGGAAGATTGGCAAAAAACTAACGGGCCTTTGGTGTAACTTGTTAAATTTTCAATATCCTCACAACTTTCACCTTATCCCGTTCAGTATCCTCCCGGATCACCTTTCGTTTAACTGAAATCAGTTATGAAAAAATTGTTGTCATGGCAACTGTTGCTATGGTTACGAGAATATAAAAACCCGATTCCCTTGGTGCGGAAATGCGTGGTTACCAAGTTGGGTCAGTTATAGTTTAGCTGAAATCAGTTACAGAAAAACTGTTGCCTTAGCAACCGTTCCTATGGTTACTAAAATACAAAAACCCGATTCCCTTGGTGCGGAAGTGCGTGGTTGCCAAGTTGGGTCAGTTATAGTTTAGCTGAAATCAGTTACGGAAAAACTGTTGCCATAGCAACCGTTCCTATGGTTACTAAAATAAAAAAACCCGATTCCCTTGGTGCGGAAATGCGTGGTTGCCAAGTTGGGTCAGTTATAGTTTAGCTGAAATCAGTTACGGCAAAAGAAGAAAAAGAATAAAGAAAATGGACAAGTAGTAACATGAAGGCGAGCGGGTCCGACATTTCACAAATCTGCGCAAGCGAAATGTCGGCAGGACCCGCCCGTTTCACTCGCGATTCTTGTATTCTGGATCTAATATTTTGAATTATTCTTTGGTTCTTTAACCAGTAAATGAATTACATGTTTCATTCCTGAATGAATGACCCATAATTGGTATAACAGTGAATTCATCTCTTCCAAAGTAATTTTATCATTGAGTATTGATTAGTTCAGTTCAGTTTGTTAGGTCAATCTACCTATGAATATTTTTTATGCATCATTTCAATTCGAAACTAAACTGTCAGAAAAGTGTCAGTTTGAATGTCAATTATCAGAGAGGTGTCTCTACCGAGAAAATCGCGGGTCCGACCGACAATTCGCAAATCCGCGCGCGCAACCATGCATTTCCGCAAAACGGGAAAAACATTTTTGTTTACTGTTCACCAGAACAACGGTTACCATGGCAATCTATTTTCCGTAACTGATTTCAGCTAAACTGAAGCGGGCAGCTTGGCAGCTACGCATTACCGCACCATGGAAATCGGGTTTTTGTATTCTCGTAACCATAGCAACGGTTGTCATGGCAACAGTTTTTCCGTAACTGATTTCAGCTAAATGAAAGTTGACTAATTCTTTTAATTTTCTGCTTTCCACATAACTACATTGCCTTTTATAGTCCTCCTTTCTGAAAATTCTGACCTTCTGTTAAAGGCGGTTGTACGAGATTGTCTCGTATAGAATAAAAGGGTTCGGTAATGCTTGCAGTTTCCGATATTATAATCGAATCTGTGACCGCTGGAAATCTCTCATAAAATTAAATGAGAGTTGAGTGAGAGGAGAGAGAGAGAGAGAGAGAGAGCGACTGTGATTTCTTACCTTGAATGATTGGAGATGTCTGGAGGACCGTTGTAGGATGCACTTTTGGAGGATGCACTCTTGAAGGATATGCACTCTTGGAGGATGCACTCTTGGATCATGCAACCGGCCGGCGCAGTAATGAGAAAGAACAGAGAGAACGCGATGAATAATGTGCAATTCTATTGGTATTGGTACGTACTCGTCCCAGTAACCTTTTTTTGGTACTGTCACGCCGAGGCCCTTTCTGGTCTCCTAGTGGGGATAGAAATCACAGAAGAATCGCGAAAAGGCATGGGCGTAGGTATGGGTATTTTAAGAGATCTTTAACTACAATTAATTATAAACTAATCTAATCTTAAACTAATTAGGTGAATGGAAACTGTACATAACCGCCCACCTAAAATGTGTAACATTTTATACAAGAGGTGAACTGTCCACTGGTAAGACACACAATTTGACCAATGGACGCTTGAACAAACCTTGTTTGGTTTTTACCGTGGCAACTCTGACGACTCCATCGAGACCCGGGTGAATTTCAGTTACGCGACCAAGTAACCATTGAAGAGGGGGTAAATTCTCATTTTTTATTAGCACCAGAGTGCCAGGCTTAAGAGTAAATGAAGTATTTGTCCACTTGGACCTTTGGTGAAAGGTATGTAGATATTCCTTTGACCAGCGAGACCAGAAGTCTTGATGGAGCCGCTGCACGAGCTGCCATCGGCTCAGTCGATTCAACTGAATATGATTCAAGTCTGCGTCAACAAGTGCGTTCAGAGGCTCAAGAGTGAGAAAATGCCCCGGAGTTAATGCTGACAAATCATTGGGGTCAGCACTAATGGGACATAAGGGGCGTGAATTTAAGACAGCCTCAACTTGAACAACAAGTGTCTCGAGTTCGTCATATGTGAGAACTTGCTCACCGATGACACGGGAAATATGGGATTTTAAGGATTTCACTCCCGCTTCCCATAGTCCACCAAAATGGGGGCTGCTAGGAGGGTTGAAATGCCAAGTGATATTTTCATAAGATGCAGCTTCAGCCATAAGTTTTATTTGCCTGGAAGCTCCAACAAAGTTGGTACCACAGTCACTGAAAATGTAACTGCATCTACCACGTCTCGAGATGAAACGTCTTAATGCTGCAAGAAATGCATCAGAAGATAAATCTCTGACTACCTCAAAGTGCAGAGCCTTCGTGGCAAAGCAAACAAATACACAAATGTATGCTTTGTACTGCCTTGCATTTTTATATTTACCTTGAGTTATCAGGTACGGACCACAAAAATCGACGCCTACTGCAGAAAACGGTTTTATTTGAGAAATCCTCAAGGAGGGTAGATTTCCCATTGGAGGTTGAAGAGGGGTAGGGTTGAGTTTCCAACACCGATGACAATTTGATATGACTTTACGAATAGTTCTTTTGGGAGATAGTATCCAATATCTTTGTGACAATAAATATTGGAGTGTTTGTACTCCTGGATGTAAGAATTGTTTATGTGTGGACTCAATTATCAAGAATGTCAGTCGGTGAGAACTGGGAAGAAGAATAGGAAATTTCTTATCGTATGATAAATTTGAGTACGTGAGTCTACCGCCCACCCTCAAGAGACCCGCTTCGTCTAAAAACGGATTAAGCTTCCTCAGAATTTTATGAACAGGTTTTTTCGCCAGGAGAAGTGACAACTCTTCAGAAAAACTCTGACCTTGAACTTGTTTAATGAGAACGAGCAGAGCTGAATGAAGCTCAATTTCACATAGAGAAGAAAATATTTTCTCAGTAGGGTGGCGGAGGTTTTGAATGAAACGTCGAGTATATGCAAGAATTCGCTGAATTTTCATCAAAGATGAGTTATCATTGATGAGAATGTCGAGAAAATTAGGAGAAGTGAGCGTTGTTAAAACAAATCGTTTCTCCTCTTCTAATATAGATTTATTTGAAACAAGGACCTCAGGAGTAATCGGCCAATTACACTCTGTCAATTTCAACCATGGAGGCCCCGCCCACCATAACGGATTTTCTAGGAATTGGGACGCAATCATGCCTCTTGAAGCACAATCTGCAGGATTCTCTTCGGAAGGAACATATTGCCAAATTGAAGATGAAAACTTATCATGTATTGAGCTAATCCGATTACTGACGAAAGTCTTGTGCTTATGGGGAGAGGAACGAATCCAATGGAGGGTGACAGTCGAATCGGTCCACGCACAAATGCGATAAAATTGGAGACTTTCCTTGAAACATTTGACGACTGAAGATAATAGGCTTGATAACAACACAGCTGCACAGAGTTCTAATCGTGGAATGGATACCACTTTCACAGGAGCTACTTTTGACTTCGAACAAACAAAATATGTGGATATATTTTCCTGAGAGTGGATCACCTTAAGATAAACAACACCAGCGTAGCCCTTTTTTGAAGCATCCGCGAATCCATGGAGTTCAATTGATGCATAAGAGCACGGGAGTATGTGGCGAGGAATAGAAATTTCAGAAATTCTGGGTAAGTCAGACTGGTATTTTTTCCAACTACGGAGTATATCAAGAGGGGGTGTATCATCCCATTGGAGGCCATGGGACCAAAGGTCTTGAATGAGGATTTTTGCGTAAAGGGTGATTGGTGAAAGAAACCCCAAGGGATCGAAAACACGTGCCAATTCTGACAAAATGGTTCTCTTGGTGCAACATGAGTTAATTGAATTAACTTTGAATGAAAATGTGTCGAGAGAGGAATTCCATTGTAGACCAAGAACTTTTAATGTTGTGGGTTTATCGAAATCGAGTGAAACGGGTGGTGAAATTGTATTGGTGACTACTAAGGAGCGTATATTGCTACCCCACTTATGAAGCTCGAAGCCTCCACTCTTAAGTAAGGAAATGAGTTCTGTTTTGAGAGCATGAGCAATTTCAAGAGATTCGCAAGATGTCACTACGTCGTCCACATACATGGATGCTTTCAGACATTTTGACGCTAGTGGGAAATTTTCAGCTTGTATATCAGCCAAGTAAAGGAGAGTTCGGTTTGCGAGGAATGGAGAAGATGAAAATCCATAAGTGACTGTATTGAGGACATATTCTTGAATAGGGTCATCCTGACTGAATCTCCAAAGAACCTTTTGGTAAATACGATCAGCTTCCCTAATATTGATCTGTCTAAACATCTGCCTTATATCTCCGATTAGAGCTACAGGATGAAGGCGAAAATTCAACAGAATAGTGGGAAGGTCTCTCTGGAGTTTGGAGCCAATCAACAGACAGTCGTTGATTGACATTCCATTTGACGCCTTGCAGGAAGCATCGAAGACCACCCTGAGTTTGGTGGTTAAGCTGTTGGGATTGATAACACTGTGATGGGGAATGTAGTAGGAACTATCAGAGATAATTTGTGATCTGGAGGGGGACATGTGTCCACTGTCCAAATAATCTCTCATAAATTCACAGTATTGCTTGTGTAGTAGAGGGTCGGCCAATAATCGGCGTTCTAAAGAAATAAACCGTCGTTCGGCAATTGATCGAGAATGGGGAAATAAAGGCTGTTCAATACGGAACGGGAGAGAGACGGTAAACCTGCCGGACGCGTCTCTCCGAACATTTTCGAGAAACATTTTTTCGCACTGTTCATCCTCGGGGGAAGCACTAGCAGTTTTAGGTACGTCTTCCAACTCCCAGAATCGTTTCAGAGTTTTCTCTATAGAGAGATCACAAGAACAAAAAAATGAAGTTGATATAACCGAGGAGAGATTACAACTCACGGTTCCCATGAGTATCCATCCGAAAATAGTATTGATAGCAGTCGGTTCGTTATTTTGACCAGAGAGTTTACCTGGTTGGAGAATTTGAGAAAATATATCTGCTCCCAAGAGCATGTCAATTGCCTTGGGAACATGGTAATCGGGATCAGCCAACTTAATATTTGAGAGATGTGACCATGTGTCACGAGAAAGGGGAAATCGAGGCATATCATCACATATTTGGGAAAGGACTACTGCCTCAATTGTGATGAGAGGATTTGGAGTTTGACATGGACGGAGAGTAAGTGAAACTGCTTTCGATGCAGTTGAATTCATATGAGTTAAACCTTGAATTGATAGATTTATATTATGGCGGGATAAACCTAACTTATTACAAAATTTTTCAGAAACGAAGTTGGCTTGGCTTCCACAATCGAGCAAAACACGAGCTACATGGAAATTTCCTTTAGGGTCGCGCACTTCAATGAGAGCAGTAGAGAGGAGCACCAATTTTTTAGAAGGCACTAAATTTGTGAGGGAAGTGACTGACTGGTGAGAAGATGGATTATTATTTGGAGCTGAATCACTCAGAGATACATTTTGATCATGAGGGGGTTGGTTGAAATGTAGAAGACTGTTATGCTTCATTTTACAAAAAGCACACCGTACTGATGAGGAACAATCCTTGTATTGGTGTTTATTGCCAAGGCAATTTATACACCATTTATTATTTTTAGCAATATTGTAGCGTTCTTGTGGTGGATGTGATGAGAACTTTGGACATTTGTAGATTGAGTGATCCTGTTTGCAATAAAAGCAAATGGGAGCCGGCTTGGTATTAATCATGAACGAGGAACTTGGGCGCTGATAATTTTGAGGACTTGAACGCGAGGAAACATTCTTGAATTTCGATTTTTCAAAATGACGAGAATTTTCCGAACAACCGCTATTGACCGATCTATCAAGTGCATCACACTGTTTGAGAACAAATTCTTTCAAATCAAAATAATCAGGAATGTCATTGGAACCAAACTCAATTTCGAATTTCGAAGCCGTATTCGAATCTAATCTTCGAAGTAGCATATTGAAAATCAGAAAGTCCCACTTGTCTGTTTCAAAATTCAAGTTTTTCAGCGCTGCCAAGTTTTCTTCATACGTGTCCACAAGTTGGCGCAAATTTTGGGAAGTAGCAGTGTTGTCAGTCAATTTGGGGGCATTTTCCAGCTCTTGATAATGAGCCGTTGCTAACGCACGTTTATTGTCATATCTCGTTTTTAGAGCATTATAGGCGATGTGATAATTTGCATCTGTCAAGCGATTACATTTGACTATAGTTAGTGGAGGTCCACTCAAAGAAGCCAACAAATAATTAAATTTTTCTACATTTGACAATTCGTCATTTTCGTGTACAAGAGAATTAAACATGTCAAAAAATGTATTCCAATTTTTCGAATTTCCATCAAATTTGAATAAATCAATTTTAGGTAACCGAACATTACTCGATTTTGCAATGACGGGAACATCTCGTTTATTATCGAAAAGTTGAACTTCAACTGCTTTGATTGCATAAAAGTTATCATCGAAACTTTTACGAATAACAGTTTCACCAGCCAAATCGTGAGCATCAACTGTGGAAACGATAGTCAAAAGAGCTGCATGCTGTTCATCAAAATCATGTTTTATTTGTTCGAGAGATGTGAGACGGGCTTTGAACTGAACATGAAAATCTTTATTTCCCAATGCAGCATCGGCTATTATCCGCAAGTCTGATAATCGATCCACACAGTTCTGACGTAAGGCTTGGATTTGTTTTATTTTGTTAGCTTGACTCATAGTGAAGAGACGAGAGAGCAATCAAAAAATAAATAATCAATGGAAATAATAATTGAACGTACGTTCGGGACCACACCGTATATAATCAATAGAGAAATAACCGAAATCTATTTTTTTTTTTTTTATAACTTAATCTTATTATACCACCCTGTAAAATTACGGAAAATTCAAATGCAAATCATTTCCATAAACAAAGCCACAATTCTGTTCCGAGTTTATCTCTGATGTATATAAATAATATTTTATCTAACGGAATGAAATCGAAACAGAATATAGAACGGGTTTTTATAACTGGTAAGAATACCTATATAGTGAGAATACTTTTATTTCTATGGAAAATACTTTTACTGATAAATAAATCGATAAAGTATTGTTGAGTTGCCGAGAACTTCAGAGCAAAAAATGTCCAGGAACAAAAAATTATTGTCTTATCAGTGCACCTAATTCAACTGCTTTGGAGGACGAATTTAAAAATCTCTTTCCGTACCCAATGAAAATAATAATTTCAAACAATCACACTCAACCAAAATATCAGAAAATACAGCATCCGGGCTCGATAGGACCATGTACGAGATTGTCTCGTATAGAATAAAAGGGTTCGGTAATGCTTGCAGTTTCCGATATTATAATCGAATCTGTGACCGCTGGAAATCTCTCATAAAATTAAATGAGAGTTGAGTGAGAGGAGAGAGAGAGAGAGAGAGAGAGAGCGACTGTGATTTCTTACCTTGAATGATTGGAGATGTCTGGAGGACCGTTGTAGGATGCACTTTGGAGGATGCACTCTTGAAGGATATGCACTCTTGGAGGATGCACTCTTGGATCATGCAACCGGCCGGCGCAGTAATGAGAAAGAACAGAGAGAACGCGATGAATAATGTGCAATTCTATTGGTATTGGTACGTACTCGTCCCAGTAACCTTTTTTTGGTACTGTCACGCCGAGGCCCTTTCTGGTCTCCTAGTGGGGATAGAAATCACAGAAGAATCGCGAAAAGGCATGGGCGTAGGTATGGGTATTTTAAGAGATCTTTAACTACAATTAATTATAAACTAATCTAATCTTAAACTAATTAGGTGAATGGAAACTGTACAGCGGTATTCCACCAAAGTTCATTTATTTTTTTTCCGCCCAATCGTCAAGGACAGAAGAGATTTGACCTCTTGCAGTGCCTAGTACTGGCTCCTGTTAACAGAACGGCGCTGCGGAAACCATTCTGGCAATGTATTTCTCTCCCATTGTCCTCTGCTCGAAATAGTAAGGGCAAACTTTCTATTCCATCGCAGTCTATCGTGTGCGCTTACCACTCTTATGACAGAAATATGAGTTTCCTGCCCGATCATCTCTCCTTCGTTTATCCAGACCACGAAGTCTCGCATCCTCAAATCAGCTGCCAATGCCTTATTTTCGATACAGACTGGAAGGGGCCTCAACAATATGTCCAATACTGCAGTTGGGATCGTTCTCATTACACCCGTTATTAATAGACCTTACTGAGCCACTCTGTGCGCCTTTTCACCATAGAGCTGACCATATTGGATCTTCGGTCTTACGACCGCCGTGTGTGGCCAGCGTTTGATATTTGCATTCTTTTCCCTACAACTCTCCTCAGTTGCCATATGATTGCTGCCCACTTTTGGATAGCCCTATCAACATGCGGACACATGGAAGTTTGGAGTCCAGAACCACCCTGCTGAACCAATTGCAGCTCTTGTTCAAACATGATGTGTGGCCCGAACCCACCTTTTTTCCTGCGTATGCTGAATAGGATTATATCAGTTTTTGTTGGAATTACTGAGAGCTCTTGTCATTTGGTGGGGAGCCTTATTAGTAGACGGGCCCAACTGTCGGTGACAATTACGAGAGATGAAACAGTAAGACTCGATAACGATGGTCCAGTGGAACCTGACACGCCACTGAGAGGCGGGTAAATCACACGTGAACTGCGTTACGTTAATTCGCCGATAAAGTGTGAACTACGGCACACGATGGTGGCAGGAGTGGGGGTCGTTTACCTTCCGTCAGCCTATTGTCACCCGCTATCAGGCAACTCAAGATGAACAATGCTTTTGAGATCGATTCTTGCCATCGTACTACCGGTAATAACGGCGGTATTCTAAGATCATACTTCATACCTAGGCTAGCGATTTTGAGACATGTCCGCACTAGTGCTTTTTACTTTCGTGTTGTCATAGTGAGAAAAGCTACTTTCTAAATGAGTAGAGTAGAGTGCTATTTGCTGTTTCCATTGGTGGTCGAAGGAAGAACACCATTTCTCCACATGTAGCCTTTTCTTCTTTCCCTTCTTGAGACTGCATTACAAAAAAATTTACAAACATCCAGTCATTATTTGCGACAGTTGTACAAAAGTTTTGGAGTTTCTGATGATGTATTTTTTTCAATATACAAATCAAAGAGAAAATAAAATAGTTCGCTGTTTTTCATTTACTTGTACGGTTCAGGAACTACAATGAAAATATGAATGCAAACATTTTCCAGTATATCATAATATAAAGAAATTTGAGAAGCAAATATTTGAAAGTTTTCAGGACAAAACGTTCATATAAACATATGTCCCACACATATGTACATTTTTTATTGGAAATTTTAACGTTGTTATGTCGGATATACAAAATTACCAAACATGACGTCATTCTCTTCTTAACGTAAAAATCTATTATCACGAAACAACAAAACCCGACAAAAGAATTATTTTATGATAGTGCTATTTTCGGTTTCAGACCATGCAGAACTTTTAATGAAGAATAACTTTTTTTCGTAAACTTGATAATAAAAAAGTTTCCCATATGTAGGTAGATAACTTAAGCGGACACACTGTATATATTAATATTGAATCGTGAGTTTTCGTTTTGAAATATACATTTATTAATATATACAGTATATACAGTGATCGCATAGGATTGCGGCTTATTACGCTATAGGTACGTGGTTTAAAGCGACAGTTAGGCATATTTTTTTCATTTTATCAGCTTTTTTCGAACTAAGAATAAAGGCCAGTTAGGTTAGTAGTGTGCAGGTTGAGTGATGAAGGTAGGAGGTTGGAAGTTAGAGCCCCGAGCTGAACATCGGATGCGTGCGAGATCAGTTTTTGCAATAGCAAATATCTATTACCTGTGTGTATATCCGGGAAAAAAAAAGGAAAAAAGTTATTTCATGAAAGGTCATATTTTACGGAGATAAAATGTAAAACTTTTTTCCCGCCACAGAAAAAAAGTTTATTATTAAATTATTGGAAAAAAAAACTGGAGAATTTTTGTGCATATCCGTTAACCCAAAAATAGATTTTAACAAATGTGGCGTGATTTTTTGTTATGGCGGTAAATTAATAAAACATTGCTATGAAAAAGCAAAGTTACCCTCTTTGCTAAGATGGCTAAGATCGATAAAACATATTTTGAAAAGTTACTTGAAATCTAACTTTATATACAGAAGTAGTTCGGAGAGATAATGCAAGAAAATTGAAAATAGCTATTTTTCTGTGACGGGAAAAAAGTTTGACAGTTTATGTAATAATTTATGTAATAAGTTTCTTCCCCGGGAAAAAAGTGATTTTCTTTTCCTCGGATGTAATATATACACTGGTATAGGTAGATATTTGATTTTAAAATATTTTTTCATTATTAAATCGTTGTTTTTCCGTCACAGAAAAAAATAGTAACTATACACAGAAAATATTAGATTTTAGCTCTCGGTTTTTTGTCTCTCTCCACTTTGCGTCAGGAGACAACACGCAAGCTCGAGATAAAATCTAAATTTTTATACCTTTCAAAAAAATAACAATTTCTATATGAAAATATAATTTGTTTTTCTTATAATTAAATTCACTAAACTGAAACATTTGTATTTCAGTGATAAAGACAATACTAATACAAGACTAAATAATAAATAGGTACATCAGAATTCCACGAACACTGTGATGACATGGCACTTCAAAAATAAAGTGTTTTCCAGATTATAATCCCGCAAGAGCGTTTCACTCCGCATACACTCTTGAAAACTTTAAACCTCTTTAACTTGCCGCACTATTTTTAAGATTATGTGAGAAGTGAAACACTCTTGCACGATATTCATAGAAAATTGATTATAATCGGAAAAAGACAAAAATCTGATCAAATATCGAAGAAAAAAAGAAACTACCGGAAAGTAAGATAAGGCGAGTAAAGAAAGAAAAAATAATTCATAACCTTCGTTTAATTTTTCAAGAACAAATAAAAGAAATCTATTTTTTCGTTGTGAAGGGCATAGCATCAATTTTCTAGAGCCAACAGCAATCTGATTCTAATCTCCTCCTCCTAATCATTTATGGATGACTTCCTCGCGAAAAGCTTTTCATAAGCGCTCTCCTAACATCAGTTTACAGAATTTCTGGAGATATTTTCTGTGAGAATATTGAAGGAAATTTTATTTGCATTAGTCCCACCGGTTCCACTTGGCATTGAAGTGCACTCACACTGGAAAACATAACATTTTCTGCGCGGCTCTGGCACAAAGTTGGGTATATACGAATTGCTGAGATGAGTCGAAAGTTCGATATCCAATAGTCCAGATGGTGACCGGTGAATTTTAGGTTGATGAAATATTGAAAGAAAATGAAAGATATTGAGCTGTTGAGTTTTAACAAGCCTGTCTGGTATTGTATGTTGGCAATTGACGAGCCTAAAATTCTGAACCTGCACTAATCTGGAAATATGATAAACGAAACCATACATGTTTCAGCATTAAGTTAAACGCAGTTGCTAGAATTGGGATAAAATATATAACTCTGCAAACTGGCAATAGTAATACACGTTGACCATTGATTACCTGCAAGATACATGGCAGTCTTGCAAATCGATTATTTTTTTTTCAAAAGATGAGTGCTGTATCTCAAAAGGTTCAACATTATTAACCACTCGCTGCGATATAAGTTTTTTCCAAACAGTAAGAGGCAAACCTGATACCAAACAGATACAATAAATTGAGAATCTCTTTGTCACCAAATATATGCTAGAGAAAACAATCAATGTGCCAAATAATGAAAAGTTCAATAAGTTGAAAAAAATTGACTTCGTATCGTCTTGAAGTATTTGCGAAAAATTAGATTTAAAATCAAGTTTTTCATCATTTGTTGTCTAGAGATTAACATAGTGTGCATGTCAAATTGGCACTGTTTTTTTAGAATGAAAACTATTCGATATCTGAACAGAAAGCTCAGAGTTCTTTTGAAAGATCGTACTGCTAGTAAGAAAAAAACATATAAGATCAATGGGGATTCGAACACATGATCTTTGGATTACAAAGAGGCTCCAACTATAATAAACACCAACGCACTTTATGAATGTCATCAATTGTCAGTGATGAAGGACCTTCTACAGTTGGACTGAATACTACTTCGATTGTAATTTCAAAATAAATTAGTATTACTAATCTGAACATGTGGGTTCTTTTCTCAACCGATCCTGATTGTAACCCTGAAACTTGAAACTGGCAGAGTTCCTAATAAGGAAGTTAAGATTTGTTGCTGGATTGAAGCCGGCCCTGGCCGCTCGGAAATATTATTTGGAATATGTGGTTCCTTTACTCAACTGATTGTGATTGTTATACTGAAATATGAAATTGGCAGAACTCATAATGAGGAAGTTACGAATTATTGTCTGGGCCATACCGGTCCTGGAAACAGAAAAATGTATTACCAGTACTAGAATTCCAAAAAAAATTGCTCAATTTTGTGATCTATACTTTGTTCCTAAAAAAAATAAAAATAAAAATATTGCTTTATTGCCAAAGTAACTAGGCTATTGAATTCCGATATAAAATTTCAAGCTCGCCTTAACCCGCCATTGCAATTTCCGGCAGGGCCGAAAATTACATTTGTCATAACTTTGCTAAAAATTAAAGAAGAAGAAAGGGAAAAAGTGTATATCGTTCCTGAAGACTTCTACTTCCTTATGCAAATATAACATGTGAGTATCTGAGTACCCAAAATGTGTTTTGTCCCACTTCACATAACCCTTATATTTACGATATTTACGAAGGATCCGAAAGTCATGGTTATTTTAGTTGATATAAAATAATTATACTGAAGCACGAATCAGTACCCTTTTTGGACCATATGCAACGATTTTAGACTAGTGAGACACGTCTCACTTAGACATGCCAAAGAAAAAACTGCATGGGTTTTACTCCTGCCTCAGTTTTCAACTCACCCATTATCCCGGTAATTTCTTCAGTAAATGTTGAAAACAATATCTCATACGCATATCCTACATATGAAGTATGTGATTTCAATCTTGAGGTTTGCACTTCACAATAGTGTTATTAAACATATATGCAGGATATGAATAGGGGATTATTTTCAACATTTACTGAAGGGAATGCCGGTTTTATAGGTAAGTTGAAAATGAGGCAGGAGTAAAACAAAGTTTTTATTTTGGCATGTCATTTGTCACACTACTTTAAAATTGTTGCGTATAGTCCAAAGAGGGTATGGGTTGCTGTTTCAGTATAATAATTCCATATTTACTAAATTATTCATGATTTTCGGATCATCCGCAAACATTTCCGTGAAGTGAGACAAGTGGATGATTGAATTGTCTTTCACCTTCTTGAGTTGTTTTTCCGATAAATCATATGCTTTCCAAAATTACAGCAAAAATCTATTTATTTATTTTTAAGCGAAAAAAAAATATGTTCCACCCCTGGAATTTTGGTAAACAATTTTTTTTCGTATTTATCATGGTTCGAATTACATAACAAGTTTGGTAGTCCTACAATCGATCCTCGTCTCAAAACCCAATAGTATTTTTAAAGCGACTGCAAGGTATTTGAGACTTTAAAATTAGATACTGACCTGCGCTGAAGTAGCGAAATGTCGTACTATTTTGTATGTACATCGTTAATTGATGTGTACGTTGAAATTACTATAATTTTGGTCATTGTTTTGACTTCAGTAATTTTTTATGTCAGTTTTGTTGAATATCCAGTGATTTATTGATATGAAATGAAATTCTGGTTAATATGTGGTGAATAAGAACGACATTCTGAAGTATGACATTTTATCACTTTTCTTCGATTTCATGATGACCATAGAAAAGATTATTTGAATATGTCAACGATCTCATAAAAATTTTTTGCTACATTTATGATTTATTTATTACCGTTCGGAGGGAGCTACTGGCATTTAAGTAGGTAGAAATGGTTTTATGCTTTGATCTTATAGCGGTTGTCGGGAGAACATCTCAAAACCTCTATAAAACCTCCTTGTTATTTTGATTACAGAACCATTGCATGGACTTGAGGAGTGCTATAAAAACATATACAGCCATTGTAAAACTTTTATAAAATCAAATATACTCAAATGCTAAATGGTTTCATCTTATAGCCTTCAGGAGTGTTTTGAAAGCGATTCATAGACCCATTTGCTCTGGTAGCGTATTAGGAAGAATGCATGACCAGCATAAATCAAATTGGCTATTACCTAACCTTCACAAAACTTTCATAAAACTGGGATAAATCCAAATGACTTTGAATCGTTACTTTGGTTGCTTAGACAACTGGTTCAATCGGAATTCTAAAGATTCCCATATACAACCAAGCCAACAACGCTCTCAGTCAACCGAGCAACGAAAAAACTAATAAAATTTACCAATTCACATCGTTGTCCAAAACTTGAAAACAACTGGACTTCTTCCTTGTTCAGTTTGTGATCTGAAGAGAAAAAATGGATAATATAATAATTCTATATAATCTTGATTTTCAGTCCTATTCAATATATATAAATGCAGGGCTATATTCAATCTAAAGCCCTCTTATCAAAATATTTATCAAATTCGTGAAGTTTGGCGTGAAACACGAAAGTTTCTCATAGCCACCTTTCCCTTTGAGTCTTCGAAAGAGCAAACAACCGCAACACAAAAGAAAAGTTTGTGCAAGAGAGACACGCCACTGGAGCAACAAAGAAGCCGTGAGTGATTAAAGACGGACACGGGGGCAAAGAGGGGTTGATTGGTTTTATTAGAGGGCGCGCCTATCAATCAAAGTGCCTTCGTTGCTCCCTACTTCGTCTATATATTACAACCAACACAAACACAAGCCAACATTGGAGTGGCAGCCATAGCGGCCGTGTTCTATTATGAATTAATTCTGTTTACATCCACTTACACTCCGAACACCTTTCATAGTCTGGGGCACGAGTGCTATTTTGTCAAAAGGCTGACCTAGACCACCGGAAATTATGATTTTGGTCTCATTCAATTCAAAACGGCATTTCGAAAAAAAAATTAAACTGGAAAATTGGTGCCCTCCAAAAATGCAAAAGTTATGAACAATTGAGTAAAACAAAAGAACGGTTTGGTTTTGGTTTGGCAAATATTTCAAAAATTCTTTTAGATACCTACTGAAGAACGTGAATTCTACATAACAATCGTAGATACGGGATTTTTTCACTATACTTTGGAAATATACAGGGTGACCCAGGGTTAAACCGCCAAACGTTTACTTTAGGTTTACTAAGTGAAAATAAGATGTTTTCTTCATAAAAGCATGTGTCCCAGTTTTCTTTGTTTTCAATACACAGGGTGTCAAAGTTTAAAAAAATATGTATTTTTTCAAATTATAAATACAATTAGATGAGCCTTTTATCACCGCAAATGAGCCTGCCAAGTTTTATCAAAATCAGCCGAAAGATTTTTGACTTATGAATAAAAACTTATTGTATTGTATCTCGAAAACGAAGCAAGTTGGGACACATGCTTATATGAAGAAACAATCTTATTTTCACCTAAAAAACCGATAAAGAACGTTTGGCGGTTTAACCCTGGGTCACCCTGTATATGGAACCGATGCTGTACAGACTCTAAAGCCCTAAAGAAGAAGTCAATAAAGGTTGAAATGTCGTCAATTACATGAGTTAAAATATTTTTTTCGCCTCCCGGAACTATACTGATGATATTTATAATTTTAATTCATAATTCAAAATAGGTAGTAGCACGCGCGACGACCGAATCAGAAGCATGATCAAAAAACATTTTTTTTTTCAACAGATCAAATGTGGATTTTACTTTTTCAACGTTAATAATATAAAAGCCTAGAATTTTCCACTTCTTGAAGCAATTCTTGAAAGGATTCAAAAATGATCCCCAGTGAAGTAATTAGGATATTTTGGCTTATAACTTTTTGATTTACAATCTAAGGTATAGGAATATGTTAAACGTAAATTAAGCAATCAGATATTTCTTTCAAAATTGTCCTTATTTTTTCATTCCTTTATTGCTCAAGCTACACTATTATAATTAAAAAAAATGTTATACCTTCTATTGTTCAAATAATTGTTTTAAAAACATTGTTGATAAGATTCTTAAAAAAATCTCTGGGACTCTAATCTTTGATGGAAATAATGATAATGAAGAAAGAAATCTTAAAAAAAAATTATTGCACTAGCTGATTAACCATAATTGTTTATTTTCTTGATGTCAATTTCAAGGAACTAATTTTTTCTCATTTCATTTCATTTCATTTTCCACTATACATCATTTTCTCTCATATAATGGGAAACACTTCTTTACATTCTTTCATTTGTTTATTGAAACAACAACGACCTCATTCTCTACTGCCAAGGCAAAAGTTACGGCCAGTACCTGCACCTTACTTCAGAAGGCTCTGGATAGCATCCACAACTGGTCTCTCAAATCCTGTTCTTGGGGGTAATCTCCGATAAAAAGTTCACATGGAGGCACCATATTCAGGACACGAAACCTAATTGTTCAAACTGGATAAATTTTTTAAAATCTTTGGCACACTAGCAATGGGGAGCAGAAGAGGAAATATTAGCGAGGACTTACAGATCATCAGTCCGCTCCAAACCGGATTATGGAAGTATTTTTTACTTGAGTGCCTTCAAAACGCACTACAAATATCTTGATACAATCCAAACAGCACTACGTATATGCGTAGGTGCTTTTGGATCCAGTGCGACGGAAAGCATTTATATTGAATCTTCTGAATCACCTCTTTACTTACGACAAGAATACCTACTGGTCTCCCATTTTTTCAGGATATCTACCCCCCTACAAAACCCACTATTCAAATTGATTGATTCTATACAACCAGCTCCCGATAACAGACCCAGAATGCCACTTTCATCTCCATAATTATCATACCCTTTGCCAAGAAGTATTAACCTCACAGTCACAACCCCTATAAAACTTTGAAAAACTCCTCCATGGACCAAAAAACTGCCGCTACTCAACACAAGCCTAAGCAACCACAACAAGCAAGATACGCTTAATAATCAGCAGTTTGACAAAATCCTTTATACTTATGCAACAATAGCAGCTCACGAATTTCCCGAATTATGTAGCATACACACTGCAGAATTAAATGGAATACTACAAGCTTTGAGGACAATACAGGATAACAGTAAACTTGCCATAATATGTACTGTCTTCCTTACATCAATACACTCCATCAAGAACAACTGCGCACAACATTCCATAGTTCAAGATATCCTCGACCCCTGCCACATCATCGCACAAGTGGTATCCACGTGAATATCAAATGGATCCCTTCTCCTATAGAAATTACATGCAACAAACGTGCAGACCAAGCAAATTTGTTCCTTCAGCTTGCAAGCAGACAAATTCAACTCCTCCAAACCTCAAAATCAGCAGCTCGACAAATGATGATACAAACTTGGTAAGGACATTGGAACAGAAGCAACACTAAACTAGTTACAATACAACCCACAATTTCCCTGCAGAAGATACCTTCAATGACAAGAAGAGGCAAAAGTGTTAGAATAAGATTCAGAATAGGTCACTCCCAGCTGTCCCATGGTTACCTGATATCTTCACAGTATACCCCTACCTGTGAATTTTGTGACAGCGTAAGACTTACAATCGAGCACATACACTACACCGACTCGCTGCAAACAAACATAAACTCAGTGGAACCCTCAAAAACATTATCGGTATACCAACTCAGTTCAAAACTGTAATCCAGTTCCTCAAAGACTGTCGACTGTTCAATTTGATTGGATTTTTATTTTGTAATCAAGAAATATATTATGTAATGAAATGTATCACAGATCCCGTGTCAGTGGCCATTGGATATCGAAACACGTTGATGTTAATAAAAATAAAGGAATAAAACAACAATTTGTTTTGAACAAATGAATTTTTGCACTATATTTTCTTTTTAATTTATGAAAAGTCCAAATGTACAATATATCTTTAACAAGGTATATGGAAAATGGTTATGGTTGTTTTTAATATTTTTTAGTGGAAAAAAGCAGCGCAAAATCTAATTTGTTTACAACAATGTTTGATAAACAAATGAAAAGTAAATAATACAACACTTTTTTTTTTCAATCGAATACACCATACATCCTATTCTACCGTAGAGCAGATTGTCACAATTCGTCGGACCTCTTTAGAAGTTCTCTATCATGGAAATCCAACTCTTCAGATGATGTGGTGTTGCAGGTTTTTCCGGGTTTCCCTGCAGCTCTGAAAGCAAATGCGCCACCAATACCATTTAAGCCGCCCTGGACCGCCGATCAATCATTTTGATGTTTTTACTTTGTTCTTGTTAGTTTCACTATGTTAATAAAGTTCTTGGTTTTCTATGAGAGAAGGTGGTGAATAATGAATTTCTAAATACGGTTCCTCAATATTACTATTGAGCAACGAAAAGTAATAATAATCAGCCAGTGCGTTTTTCAGCAATATTTTTCTTTTTTTCATGAATAATTTTCTCTTAAAAATAATTATTTTCGGAAAGACGAGACTAAATAAGTTTTCTTTCTGAATCGGTGGACGTGCGTGCAAAGGCCTCCAACCTTTTTATCCCAATTTTCACCTCGACATTAAAACTATAAATTGAATATTGTCTGTAATGTATCGAAATGTTTTCAAAATTTGGATATCTCAAATAGTTTTTGAAATATTTGAAAACCAAACCATTCTGTTTTTTTTTGTTTTACTAATTGTTTATAATTTTTGTAGTATTTGCTATGCCTCAACTTTTTAATTTTCAGCTTTTTGACAAAATAGCACTCGTGAACCAGACTATTACGAATTTATTCTGTTTACATCCACTTACACGCCGAATACCTTTCAGATCCACTAACTTCGTTAAACACAGGTAAAACATTTCGTTTAATTGCTAGCTGGAAGTATTTTTGAGTTATGATTAATTATGCCCTAGGCGGTAATGTGTGGCGAAATGGAATTACGGCGGCCATTAAAAATGACGAGTTACATTTCGAAGTTCCGATGAATTATGAAGTTCGCGGTAATGGCCGGTCCGGAATTGCTCCGGCTTCCACACTAGCTGTGAATAACTCCTGAAAGTGAATTAGAAATGTACGTGGAACCGGCGGAGTTGCTTTCCTATGACTTTGCGTTATAATTACTTCGTTTTATTGTTACGGAAGTGCAGGTTGGAAAGTACCTACAGTCAAATGAAGGCCTCTCGGAGACTAGTGGATAAATTCGTTAAAAATTCAATGGATAATTTTTAAGTCTCAGACCTTTCCAATTTTATTATCACACACTTTTCAGGATTTACTATTGTCACAAATTCCAGCAACAAAATACCTGTCGACCTTCATTCAACTGAGGGTAAACAGGGCTGACTGGTAGGTGGCAAAAACGGATCGTAACATGCCCGAAAGTAATATGAGCAATACACTCTTTTAGCCCATATAAATCACCTGAACCAGATGGAATGTTTCCTGTTCTACCGCAGCAGGTAACTATGCAGACTTTAGAGGTTGAGCCAAGCACTTGGCTGGATACCATAAAACTGCGAAAGCGAAGGTGGTCTTCATCCGGAAACCTAGACGATACTGATACCAGCAGGCCAAGGATTGCAGACCAATAAGCCTATCATCATTCCTTGTGAAGAGACTGGAAAAACTGATAGACAGGGGCAAACGGAAGGCAGCTATTATACAGCGGCCTTTGCATGTAAACCAGCTTGCATATATTTCAGAAAAATCGTGCTAGCCGGCTTTGCGTCAATTAGTGTCAAGGCTTGAGACACCGTGGCAAAAAATAGCACCACGCACTGTTATAGATATCGAAGGAGCCAAGAGAATGAGCGTTGATGAATCCACCTGCAGGTAGATACGCTCAATGCTCCGAGATCGACAGGCCCAGCCCCCAGCCCAAAATGTTATAAAACTCCTTGCTGCTGGAAATTGCCATGGGAACTCCACATGGAAGGATACTTTCCCCCCTGCTGTGGGACATGGTAGTAGATAAACTGCTGGAATCTTCAAACAATCAGGAATACTACTTCTAAGGTTATGGACTACATAGTGGTCCTCATACAGGGAAAGTACTTCCAAATAACCTTCAAGCTGATGTTGAATTGCCTTGGGGGCCATAAAAGGACTCAGAGCAAACCCAATCAAAACCACACTCATCGCTTTACACTCCAAATTATTTTGGGAGACATGGAACCAAGTTTTTTGGAGTAACATTAGAAATTGCTATGATTGCTGATGCATTTCTATTTCCTAGCATATCAAATTCCACTAGAACAAATGTTCCTTGCCCTAATTCGGAAATTTCGATTTCTACTGGGAAATCAATGAGTTCAACATCATCTCCACTACTGCCTGTTGCCTCCACTCCACTCCACCTTCACTATTACTACATTGTTTAGATTTCTTTCGACGACTTTCATCTCACCCTTTCCTTTCTGTTCCTAAGCCTTTTTCTCCTTCCTTTTCCTTCATTGAGCTCCCGTGCTTGTTTCTTTTCTAGCTTATACTATTGAGTTTCCTTGATTATCTCATTGTTCTCAGGATAGGACACGATATCATGAAACATTGAGGGACACACTGATTTTGAAGTTATTACAATATTCCTTTCCACTCCTTCCATCCATGTTTTTGGAATTGAAAGTATTCTGGGGTAGATGAAGATGTGGGTTTGGTCGTTATCGTTTTCAGATTGGGCGGGGGTAGATAATCAAAGGTGCTCCAAATTCATTCGATTTATTTTTTATTTTCCGGGAAAACTATTTTGCGATAAAATGAAAACAAACCCATTATTAACAACACGAATTCGTTAGGGCGAGTCATTTGATATAAATTCGGTTTGTTTGATCAAAACATTTATACTTTTGTAACAAGTGTTTTACTTTGATGATTTTCAACATTTTCTCACCCATTGTAAAAATGATGAACAAGGCTATTATTACATACCTATAGCACAGCATTTTTGTGATGTGAAAGCACATTCTTGGACTTGTTACGTCGTCCAAGAATAACAGCTCTTTCTACTAGGTATGAAATATACCATTTTCATTCCGAGTAAAGATCTAACACTGCCAAGATAAACAACACGAACTTGTTGAACTAACCACCAGTTGAGTTTGAAATACAATCGGAAGTGGAATAAAATGAAAGTGTAGTAATTTTTGGGAATTCTTGTTTCGAAACTTTCCGCCACTCCCAGTTTTCCGTGTTCGGAGTCAAAACGAATTTATACATTAATCCTACCCCCGTTCCCTACGATTTTGATCCTGTTGCAGCTGTCACAACATTTTATATGAAATTGATGGACTTGAGGCCGGAGGTTTGTTTGGTGGAAAACACTTCGATAATTGAAAATGAAGCGACTCGGAATAAAACGGATGAGGAACATTTACTCTACGCCTGTCAAGAGAGCTCACACGAGTTTTTCAGTCGAATTAGTTCTCAGAATCAGTGGAATGTTTGGATAATCTTAGACGTCGATCTTATGAGTTGACTGATGGATGCTGCGAACTGAAAAACGATGAAATTATATGAGTGATGGAAATAATCCTTCCACGACCTAGTTCATTCTAGTTCTAACAAATCATCCTCTGCAATTTTGTACTTATTAATGATTATTACAAACTGGAAAATGTATTTTACTATGATAACTAAAAAATTATATTTTTTCGTCAGACTCTATTTATGCCCCCATATATACGTGTCAGACACTTATGCCACATTCCATGTACTGCCTTTTTACATATAATATTTCCATGTTTGATGTTTATTTTGGGCGTGAAATCGACCACTTTGACGCGTCAGACTGGAAAATCATCCCATGATCGGTGTCGGACAATATGAAAAGTTTTTTTCATAGCTTTCAATGATCATTTCGAAGCTTTGCAGGCTAAAGACCTATGAGGAATATTCTATTTTTAAATACAACTACTGATCAAACTGGCGCTGGTGCTGGTCATTGAAAAGATGCCACAACACAGAATATTTTCATAATATTTCCTCACGTCCTTTGTTCATTTACTTTTCAACACTGAATTCGTTTTCATCATGGTCTCACATTTTCTGAACAGAATTCATCTTTCCCATTTTCTCATCGAATCAAATAAACATCGTCCGATCTGCCACTCTAACCTTGTGGAAATCTCAATCCAATAATAGTAAATGTTTTAACAGCATCATTTCGTTTTCCCATTCCGCGTTTCTAGTACATTTGATCATTTAATGCAACAATTAAGGGAAAGATCGTCCTGAATTTATTATGTCTGTCTGATATCATCGTTTCAATTACATTTAGCTTTAGTATAATTGGTACGTTTGAACTACTGTGAGAAGCCATTATGAGTGTGGTGAACTCAAATGGCGTTGAGTTTGTTACAGAGGAGTGACACCAAATTGTGGTGGCTTTCCAGAGGTAATGTCAGTTATTCTGAGGTAAATGAATATACATATATAGTTGTGACAATATATTTCCTTGCTTAACAACCAATCAGTGGATTTCAAATTTTGAAATTCAGCCAATAGAATCGGAACTACAGTGAAAATATAGCTTGTCGCTGTATTTTCACGGTGATAAACCTGCTTAGTTTCTGTTTTACTATCTGTCAAGTGAAAATAATGATTTAAATTATATAACCGTCAAATTTATGTGTTTTTACTAGTTATATTTATTTATCAATATGAGCGATCGTTGGGGACAAACGTCCATTGGTATCATAGATGAGGCCGTGGAAAAGAGTATTCCGTTGAATACGGCTAGAAGTAAAGCATGTCACGTGTACCGTTATATGTCCCCTCAGTTTCATTGCGGGGGTTTGTAGAACCCCTATAGGAGTATAGAAAAAAATTGGTCACATGGTCCGAAGCATGGTAGTTTATTCGCCATATTTGAAAATGGCCGCCCAATTGCAAGTTTTTTCATTCGAATATATCTTCGTAACCATCAGCCCGATTTTATTTTCCAAACAGCATTGCACTGCTTCTTTAAAGGCAAACAAATCTTGTAACTAAACTATTTTTGATAAATCCAATAGTTATGGAGATACAGTGAAATTTTTATTATTGACAGTTCGCGATGGAATTAAGACAAAACTCATTTCTTCTTTAGTGTTGTTACAATTTAGGAAATAAACTTTAACTTGAACAATATGAGTGACTCAGTGAAGCTGGTCATTCCTCAGAAGGAGCGTAGTGACGATGAAAAAGACGTTAACTTGTGCATTTTTTGTAAAAAATCTTTGCAATCATATAAAAATGATAAAGAGAACATTAAAAGTGCTGCTATACTTATTGGACAAGATGTGTTAAAAGACATTGAAGATGGAAAACGCATTTAATATCACCTATACTCGAGCATATACTGATATAGACCTTACATACCTGAAGAAAACTAGCTGAGTTCGGAGGCACCTACATCAATAATAGACTAGTAGATCTGGATCCAGTGGACGTTTAAAAAAATGTATAGTCTATAACCAATCGTAACTGTATAAGAATGGTATATTCTGTAACAAACTTCTCAGAGTACTAAATCCTTCCCATGGCCTGGCTAGGCTCCACAATGGCGGACTTCATTTCCCCAGAAAATCATGGAATTTTATGATTAATCAAAATAATGGAAGTCTCTCAAGGACATCTGAAAAAGCCATTACACGGCGTGTGGAGTATCGCGCCTGGCGTGTGAACTGACACTCCACGCGCCGTGAGAATGGTGCAACCTGCCAAGTTTTGGGCGGAGTGTCATGTCCCGTCGATTGTCGGTAAATTCACACAGTTCGAAGGAAACACGGCGCGGCGCGAACCACACCCGACTTGTCAATCAACAGGCCCTGAGATCACTAGCGTCCAGGCACGCAATCGGCGTGGAACTCCGCATTCCACATGCCAGGCGCGTCACTCTTCACGCCGTGTAATGGCCTCTTGAGTGTTGCTCGAAAGGGGGCACCCGGTTGATGGAAATCATTTTTTTCAACAAGGCTGTGTCTTGCCTATTTGAGAGAGGAGAGCGTAAACTTACTGCCTCCAGAACTGACTTGAGATGAGGAAAACAAAATCTTTTAAACTCCTCAAAAACAATTGGAGCAGATCGGGATAAGGTAACCATATCATTGGAGTAACTATTGGAGTAGATCTCTGTGAATTTCAGTATCGGTAGATATACCGCCGATGAGTCTAAATCTTGCCAGGGGTTGTGGGGAGTGACATACACTGCTCGCCTGACGTGATGGAATCACCCAGTTATGCCAAAAATGATATTAGGGGAAAATATAGGCTCAAAATTCCAATGAATTCGAAATCAGGACAATAATTTTACCACCAATACAGATACAAATTTTCAGTTCTGAAAAAATTCAATCTGTCTCACTTCTCATGGAAACACCTCCTGGCGAGCAGTGTATGTCACTCAGATTCACGGAAGAATTACGGAAGATACGAGGGTGTTTCTATGAGAAGTGACGCGAATTAGTTTTTCAAGAACCGAAAATTTTTCAGTGAAAATCTGCACTGGTAGTAAAACTGGATTCCCGATTCCGATTTCAATTGAATTTGTGCCCTATATTTGTTTCCTACTATTAGTTTTCGCAAAAACGGGTGATTCCATCGCCTCTGGCGAGCAGTGTATGTCATTCAGATCAACCTTAGGCAAGATTTAGACTCATCGCCGGTATATCCACCGAACCTAAAATTTACAGAGTTCTACTCCAATAATTGCGGACAACAAGGGGGTGTTTCCATGACAAGTGAGACATACTGTATACTTCTAAAACTGGATTTTACAAAAAATGAGTATTTACAAAATTTGTTTGTTTTTTTAAAAAAGGAGTAAAAGGATCTTTGAAAAATGTCAGACCACTGGGTACGGGGATATAAATTCAACAATTTGGCGGCCATTTTCACATATGGCGACCAAACTACCATGATCTGGACCATGGGACCAATTTTTTTCTTTACACATAGGTGTTTCACAAAGCCCCGCAACAAAACTGAGGGGACATATAACGGCATACGTGACATGGAGTAGCGCCGGCACTAATAATTATGAATAACGATGGTGGACCAATACCTAATAGTTTACTGTACCTATAGCTTGATGAAATTATTATTCTTTATTATCGCATGATGTTAATAATTAGCATATCCATTCAATTCAACATCACCTGATTAGTAGATAAGGCAATATTGTGAAATTAATGTAGGACAACCAAGACGCAGGTATTTAGCAGAGATATCTAATGGGTATAAATAAGGAAATTTCTGTATGTAAATTTACTTTAATTTTTCTCCTGAAGATGATCACTTGGTGATTGAAACACGTATCGAGGTGTTAAAAAATAACGGTTTGGTGTTGGGATAAAACTCGAGTATATTCATTATTACACCAAAGGTTCCAAAAAGTGCAGTGCAAATTCGAATGAGTATGAAAATTGGGTGTTTCTTCATTTCATCTTCAGCATCCAGAAGGTGATTAAACATGCTATTAGTTTGCTAATTCGTAACATCAATAATAATGGAGTTGGCAATGTTGCCGACTTAATTTGGAGCACCCTGTATAAAGAACTACTACAAAAAATATTTTATGATATATACGACATCGAATCACTAAAATATCAGTTGATGGAAATGGGGTATCAATAATGTGCTTACATACACGCTTTCCGATTCAATAATTACAAAAAGCAATACTTGTGAACCTAAATATCTGTAAGGTATAATTCAATGCCTGTCGCGGAATTAATAATATAATAATAATAATAATAATTTATTTGCCATATCATATACAGTTACTAATATATTTCAATATAATTAAGAATTTTAAGGTAAATTTATGGTAAATTAGAGATGGTATCCCAAAAAAGCTCTCAGGGAGCTTGACTGAGGGAATTATTTCCTACTCTACATACAAATAAATAACATTACTTAAAATTCTCATAGACATTTCTCGCATAGCGAAAACTATAATCATACATTTCCTTAAGTATACATATATCGGAAGACGCATAATGTTATAGCCATTAAAATATTATAGTAACACAATATACTGGGTAGAACTACGGGTAATATACCGTATATGTACAGGGTAAAATATACATGGTATGGTATTTTAGAAGTACAGAATAAAAAACTATTTAGTCCACAAAACTAGAAAAATTTTGCACAGAATGGAAGAACGCAAAAAACAAAAATATTTAGGACGTTATACATAAAAAAATGTAGAAAGACAAATATCAGGTATCAATTAGGGTGTGGAACACGTGTCTGTTCATAGACAAAATCCAAGCTTTCGTTTTTTTTTTGTAGAGATTTTTTGAATTTATAGTTTTTAATGAGACAGGTAGTAAGTTTCTCAGCCTTGGGGCAATATAGACAAAGCTTCTTTGGCCAATCGACTTATGTGCCCGTGGTAATATTTCACAAGCAGCTATTTTTCTTCTAGTTTGGTATCGATGTTCAATTACAGTGGTCACAGGTCTATTATATGTGAAAAGTAAAATGGTTTTGCAATAGAGTTGTCTTAAGTCTAAAATTTGTGTTTCGCTATACAAAAGGTCAGAAGTATATTGTACGGGTTTTTTGAAGATAATTGTGAGTAAGCGTTTTTGTATGATTTCCAGTGGTTTTAGCTTTGTTATCCTAATTCCACCCCAACCTATCATACCGTATTGCACAATGGACTCAGCTAGTGAATAGTATAATATAATTAATATAATTGAAAGAAAAAAAAAACAGATGTTTTCTGTCAAATATTCAACTACCCACCTGGAAAAAAGGAGAGTTCGACTTTTTCTAAAAGAATCGCTCCAAATACTCCCCAACAAAAAATTCCTGGCCTAACACTCTCGTCACGACGGACGAATCTCATCTCCGAATTAGATCTAGAGTGCGTCGTCGTTGAGTGGTGCGGTGATAAATGAGATTTGGAAGTTGACACCGGCCGTCTGTCTGGTGCGGTGCGGTGCGGCTTCCACGTGCCCGAAGGCGACGGCGACGTGTCACGTTCGCGATTTGTGTTAAAGGAAACCATCGGACGTCCAAGTCGATCGAACTACACCCCAGAGAACACGTTGCTAGATGTTATTACAGTTGTTTAGTTCCGCAGTATCACGCAGGCTGGAGATCTGTGGCGAGGTTTCCGAGTGCGGAGATTTATTCAATCATCCCTGATTTTGTAATGTGTGGATCTGAAGTGTACTCGAATCATCAGATTGATATTGATGGACTCCAGGAAATGACAGATTGATTTATTACATAAGAATCTGATAAAATACTGGAATTTATGCAAACTTCAACATTTTGAGTAACGTACGGTTGTGTGCATAAAAAAGTCGTACAAGGCATTGCACTAATTGCTTTGTATTGCACTAACTAATTGAGCTAAAAAAAATTTGAAAGCGCGATACTGACAAAATTAGTTTGAATTTTGATTCTACTTGACAAAGTCGATAATTTAATTAAGATTGACAAGTCTGGCTCACAATAGCCTTTTACGACATTTTTATGCACACAACTGTACGTTAAAAACATAGAAAAAAAAGGAATGTTTGAATCTAGTATTTTGATTCATTCGAAACATAAATACCTACTTGGTTTCAGTAATATTCAATTCACCCGAACATTACGTTTTGGATTAAAGAAATCGATTTATTCAAGAAATAATAGGTTTCTTCCACAATTTTTTCATAAAAGTTACCTACTCAAAGCAATGCAATTATTTGGTGAAGTCAAGCATGTATAATTTGTGTTGAAACAAGAATTTGAATTAATTGATACTGAAAAATATTTGGTTGTTTATTTTATCAAATCTGTTTGTAATGTAAATAATAATTATTATCTGTCTGGTCCCTCTTGAGAACAAGAAAGAAGATACGCATTTTTGATATATGTATGCAAGAGAAACAATATACACGCTCATTTTTTTGATTTCGTTATTTCTCAATAATAATAATAAATTTTTTAATATACTGCAGAAATTCAGTTGGAAAACGTTAATTAGATATTTGTAGGTACTTAGTGATTTGTAACTCATATACAAGGTGTCCCAGAATAAGGGGACACACTCCGATGGTAGAATCCTCACTTCATTTAAAGACTGAAAGTTCCAATAAACATATACACTAAATATATATTTTTTGTGTCACTTTCAACACCCTGCAACTCGGTTAATACTCATTTTAGGGTGTATGTTTATTGGAACTTTCAGCTTTAAAATGAAGTGAGGATTCTACCCTCAGAGTTTGTTCCCTTTTTTCTGGGACACCCTGTATAGATTACTTGACAATGCAATGATAGATATTTTCAAAAAAATTATGTTACTACCAAGAGATCCTATTTTATAATAATTCCACTCAATACATAATATATCATTCAAATTTTTTTTTTGTTATTTCGCTGTGCTGCCATGCTTTCACCTACATTGGTTACTCTTGCTATATAGCGCGTGCGTCAGTGTCACGTAGTCAAAGCGAGATCAAAACCTCCGTTTCCTTTGAAATAAAAGGTTCATTTCGCTATATTGAATCGAGGCATTTGTTTGACAGAAGTTGATTTTCATTATTCAATACTATTTATTTTTCTATATGTGTACGACAGTGAGACAATTGAATATATGTGAAAATTGTCAAGCTGTGTGCACGTTCCAATGTAATTGGATGAAAAAAGTTTGTATTTCGTGCAGAAATTTATTTATAAAATCATAGCAAAGCGCTTTCGACTATCAAGTCATCATCAGTGCGTACTCGTCAGGTGTACAAGAGCCATACCATAAAAATATCATGTGTCCATAGGACCATGTAACAAGTTAAAACGGGACATCATATGATTAACATTTTAAAAAATCCTTATTCCAGGATTGAGTTTGATAAAAGTTTCAACAGACAGAGTAACACATGTCTGCTGAACTTAGTATACTGTCAGTATACAGTATACAGTATACTAAGTTCAGCAGACATGTGTTACTCTGTCTGTTGAAACTTTTATCAAACTCAATCCTGGAATAAGGATTTTTTAAAATGTTAATCATATGATGTCCCGTTTTAACTTGTTACATGGTCCTATGGACACATGATATTTTTATGGTATGGCTCTTGTACACCTGACGAGTACGCACTGATGATGACTTGATAGTCGAAAGCGCTTTGCTATGATTTTATAAATAAATTTCTGCACGAAATACAAACTTTTTTCATCCAATTAAATTGAATATATTCCCCATTTCAGGCAAGAGTAAGATGCAGTGGTTATGGAGTTGAACAATTCACTCTCTCGAATTCAAGTGATTCAATTTATCCCCAATGGAAGTCGACACATCTCTAACTATTTGACCAATAAAGTCAACAAGTCCCTTGTATCACACATTCAAGGATTATAAAAATCTTCCTGGACTGAATCTCTACTTGGAGTTGTTGTGAGTGTTAGATCTAAAATCCCTAGGAAGTGAATTATAATTTTTGCAGGCATTATAAGGAAAGTACACTTGAAAACCGATGCATTATGTTCTGAAATGACCAGGGTAGACTCATTACGATTATAAAATTGGTTGTTATGTGAGAACGTTTCCAATCGTTTTTAGAGATATTCTGGTAAACCAGATTTCAGAGCTTTATGCACTTGTGTTAGTGAAAGCACAAAACTCAATTGTTTTTACCTCAACCATCCAGAAGTTATGAGTCTCAGATATATACACGGATTGATTCTCGTGGTACCCCAATTGTTACAAATGATGCTTCCGACATTTTTTTTTTCTAACTTCCTACAGAGATTAAAATAATTGTGATTCTCAAGGTGATCATGGATTAAAGGAAATATGCTGTGAAAAAATACAAAAGAATCAAGTTTTCTACAGAGTATGTCCTGGGGAAATGTGCCTTATTACAATCATGAACGGATGTGATAATTTCATGTTGCCCTACAAACACGCATTCATTAGAGCACTGTCAGTGATGTAATATGACAGTTGTGGAACAATGTCATAGGGGGACAAATAAACCAAACTGAACAAAAACAAACCCCCTCCATAAGGCTACGTGAATATTTTTGGTCAATTTTCTGCGAAAAGTGATTTATAAAAATCGCAATTATCCACTAATACCCACAAAAAACGAATTTTAGTTTCATCAAATGTCAAATGCTTCGTTTGTTCCCCCATGACTGCCATGTTGTGATATGAGCTGACAATGCTCTTTTGGCTTCTCATTACAATTGCAAATAAAGAAGAACATTATTTGATTTATTTCAATATTGGCTTGAGGTTTTCGTGAAAATCTTGACCAGTATAGATTATTATGAGTTGTTTAATATTGACCTATTGTCTGATTCATTCCACTTAATTCTTATGTTGTTTCATTTAATTCGTATTTGTACGCAATACTTGAATCTCCTATTCATATAACTGACCCCAAGTAAATCGATACATGAAAGTAAAAATTTGGTTTCACGAATCGTCCAGGTTCTTAGAAAACATCACTTTAATCCAGAACTTGTGCAAGCAAGGCAGATCTGGGACTTATAGCATACGCACAAGTGGATTCCGAACCACTTTAGCTCCAGCAAGGCGGTGAGGATCGAACCCGAGCCGCCCGGGTAGAAGCAAATGGTTTTACACCTCGACCACTTTGCCAGATATTTGAAAAACATAACATGATTTCATTTGTTTTCTCGTTAATCTAGCAGGTGAATGTCTCGCATTTGATATCACAGTTTTGCTCTACCAACCCAAATTTTGAAACAACTTAATTTTATCTGAATCACGCATTTTCTATATCATAACTTTATCGGCAACTGTCATTAACGTTAAAAAAGCCCTAAAATTATAAATACGTATTCTTGCTTATAATATATCTGGTGTGTATGAATTGTGTTGCATTTCACATTTCATTTGCATGAACCACTCACACAAAACATGCTATATTTTCAAGAGGTATAGGTAATAATAAGAATATACAGTCCGTGGTTAAAACTAATGAGAACCGTGTTCTCCAAACGTTATAGAGTTTCAGACAGCTCAACAATTTCCGTTCCGAATTTAAAATCCTCCACAAAACTGAATAGGGTAAATAATAAAACAACTTAATTTCTTCTAGATTTTTTTATTTATTTTCATAAGGAATGTTAAATCCGCCCTTTTAAAAGTATTCTACGATCATTGTTAGCAGAGGTTTTCCTTGGTTCCTATTTTCCGTTTGGTATTGTGGGCGAAACGACAATAAACTGCAAACTTTTCCGAATACATCGCCCTATAATTGGAACAAAAAACAGGAAACTCCATCATTACTGCGAAGCTTGTAGAGAAAATCGCACAAGTTGAGTCGAGTCTGGCCTTTTCCCTGGGGCGAACAACTCAAGATTGAATATGAAAATTTAATCAGGTAATTTCATAGGGGATGATGCTCGTGCGGTGCTCTCGGGTGCTGAGAGATTCCATTTGTAGCTGCTCCTTTGCTCACTCTTTACAACACTGCCTTAGACGGTTCAAAATGTAATTATTGACAAACTAGCTTATCACCCAATTTATTTTCCACTTCAATCGTAGACCAATTAGGAGGAAGACTCCGCATTCGCCGAGATTTTATGAAGTTTATGGGCTAACAAACTGTAGGTTGGGAGTTTTATTTATCCCTAATGCATTTTGGATTAGACATGGTGTTTCTTCAATTAGTTTCAGGTCTGGCCTAGACTGCATTAATGTAAAGTAATAGCTTCTATGGCTTGCTGTGTGAGAGTTTCCGTATTAGTGCAAATTCAACAGAATACTCAATTCTGTTCCATGGGCAAATTCATTCCTTAATTGATTCATATCCATCATCAAATAAATGCTTATTTGAATATGCTCAGCAAGTAGTTCAAAATTTTACTAGCGCTGGAAAAGTGTATTTTCAATTTATTTGCAGTGGAACTCGGTGTTCCCATGGAAATGTAATGTGTTCACCTACTTTCATTTGAGAGTGACCGCCGCATCTGTTAGGGGCTGTTCATCAACGTTTTCGCAAAACTGGCATCATACCAATTCCAACCTCAAAAGTCAGTAGTTGTATGTAACAGGATGCAACACAGTTGAGACAAGATGGCTCCATGACAATTTCATCAAGTTTGTTTGATTCAACAACCTTCTCATAAGATTCCTTATGGATCTTTCTCTCCGGGTATATTCCTCCATCACCACACACGACGAAACTTCAAGTTTGATATGCCCATATTCAGCAACAATATTGCTTTCTTTGATAGCTCTGAAATTAAATGAAAAACTGTTAGTTAACTGCTTTTGTGCGTTGTTAACTTAAATTTACGGTGGGAATTTTGTCCTAAAGTTCATGTCGACGATGGTTATATTCCACATCTATTCCATCGAAATTCGCTTCACACTATTTTGGAAACGATTTATAGTATTTGAAAACGAAAGGATAATTAAACCTCTCATTTTATCACCTATAAAAGATGATCATTCCTCTCACTGCCAGGTTTCGGTTAATTTTCTGAGGAACCTTTAGCAAACTCCGATTTTAGTTTCTTGCATATTTTGTTCATTGATTATAGACTAAGATCCAAATTAGAGACCAGCTTATTATTATCATTACCATCATATTACTATTATGAAATCCTTGATATGTGTGCCGTATTTCAGATTATTTGGACGACTGTAACTGGGTGAATATTGAATTTGAATATTCACATCATTATTCCAATCATTATCACATTGAAAAGGGGGAACATTCTCCATGAAAATTGAAAAATGAAAAATGTGATTTATTTGTAATATCTAACAGAAAACAACTACTTCCCTGGTACAAACCACGCTGGACATTGAACTATATCTGATAGATATTGTGAAAAGACTAACTGAAAAAAAAAAAATCTGTTTGTCTTTGAGTCGCAGATGATTCCACAACAGATTTTATGAATGTCCTATTCATATTTTCGAACTAAAATCATTAACACATTATATTATCAAATTTTTTTATTGTGATTAGTCCTTGAAAACTCAGATTATTTGGATGATTGGAAGTGTATGAAAAATGAATTTTAAAAATTCTCATCCTTATTTTTTATTATTATTTTATATTATGAAATTCTTATATTGCCATTGATCATTGATATTTGTGCCAAATTCATGTTGTTCGGACGATTGGAAATGGTTGAAAATTGACCATCAAGATTTGATCACATTATTTGTTGGATTGCATGTTATTTACAAGTGAAGCTGATAAAAGCGTGATAATAAATAAATTAATTGTAAGAAAATCACTCAAAAACAAGATTTCATTAATAAAATAAAAAAAGGTTGAAATAAAATTGATTGTATGAGAACAAATAACTTTTAAAGATTTAAATATTTCCTTGGGGCTTCATTTCAAGTGTAGCGACATCACACGCCTCCAGCTTTTGAGGAAATATTTCAATTTTCAAAGGTTTTTTATTTTTATGCACTTACTATTATTATTCCTGCAGCCGACACTGCAAATAGTCCATACATGCTTAGCAACAAAACAGGTAAATGGCCTATATCATTAATAAAATTCATCTTGACAACTGAATGTAAATGGTGTCATATGGTGTATATGCCTAGGGTAATAATGACTTTGACTTGGACAAGTAATACCTTCAGCATCATTTATATTAATTTTTAGGTTATGAGACTTTCTGAATATTATTGTTGTCTGTTCATTATTCGGTAACTTAGTTACACGCACAAGCAACTCAGGATGAAAAAGCGGAACGAATAATCATGAAGTAAGGGTAAGAAAACAAACTTCAATCCAGGCAAATTTTGAGAAATGTCAATAAGAAGCGGGTAAAACGTAATAATTAACACGGAATGTATCGACTGTTAACATCCTCGGCAAGCGACAAGCCTCATCTTTGCCTCGGCTCGTACTCGCTCACCTCGAATGTTAGCAAGTCTTTATATTCCTTGTTACTTGAATAACTATTGATTTTTAGTTCAATTGTTTATAATTAAAAGCTTGTTGTTTATTTCATGTTTTACTTATCAGCATAGGAATTTGTTTAATAGGTGCGCCAGGTGGCCAGATCGATTCACAATGACATCACGGTACTCATTCCATTTCGCTTATCAAGCCCTTTTATCTGATATCCATATCATAGGGGTTAGTATGGAGACTATAAATTGCCGTTCTGTGACACCAGCCATATTGGATTATCAAAATGATGAATAATCTGTTGCGGACGTCCGCCATATTGGATTTACAATGACGTTACTGTACTGAACCTAAGCTCTTTCATCTGATAGAGGCTACTGCGGAAATGATAAGTCGCCAAGGTTAATGTGGAAATGATAAATCGCCATTTTGTGGCAGCCGCCATATTGCATTCAGGTAATCGTGCATTGTCTCAGGAACCAAACTAGTGTGCCAAATCTCAGCTCAATCGGAGATCACCAGGACAGGTGAAACTAAATAAAAACTTGTAATAAATAACATCAGCTTGACGGCTCAAACGACATTAATTACGCAAAGTCAGTTTTAGCAACACAGCTCCAGTCTAAATGTGTATTCTTGAAAATGATTTTTCAAAATACACAATTTTTAAAATACAGTCCCTTGCACCTGCATTTTGTCGAATTATTATTACCTAACAATCATTAATTTACAAGCTTCAATATATTTTCTATAACTACGCAAGTCACGCTTTTGAATAGTTCTTAAACTAAATATTGGAACTGAACTTTTGAGTTTTCGAACCCTCCTATATGATATTTCTCGACTGATCAACCAATACCTAAAATCTGTGTAAAGAAGGCTATGACGGGAAGTATTCAATCTGACTTGAATCAACTTTGCAGAGATAGCTGTGTATCAGTAGCTAAACAGAAACAAATGAAACAATTTACCAGTTTGACACTTGTTCGGGCTTGGTATCGGTGAAATATTTGTAATGCTATTAAAATTTATTACTCTTAAAATCAATGGATAATTTAGTGAAAGTGTTTTCTTCTTTTGTTGTAATGTGTGGACAAATCTGCATAAACAACCACACACCGACACTGAAAGGTAAATTAGATATCATACGTGTAATTTGTCTAGGAATCTGCATATCAAATCTATCAAACAGTAACTGGTATTTCAATGTTTTTCTGCTGTGTTATTTAGGTAGGAGTCGTTTTAAGTTGAGGAGCATTATATCAGTAGGTATATTCGAAGAGGAAAAATGCGTATCTTCCTACAAAAAAGTTGACATATTTTTTCGGATATTTCCAAATGAGTTTCTTCAAGAATTTTGGAATTTTTTGAGTGCACTCAGATCACTTTTGTCTTCTATTCCAACATCGTCTTGCTCTTACAGAGAATGATCGCATGCTCCATGAAGGTCTTGGTTGCGAGATGAAATATATCATTTTATATTTTATACAAACATCTTGTTGAAAAGCAAAAGTTCGCATTGCTGGAACTGAACTTCTGCATTGCACATAATAATTTAGCAATTGTTAGGTACGATTGTTTGAACAATGTGAAAAATTCTAAACATTAATACTAATTATTATCAGCCTATACTCAACCAAAAATTTTTTGAAATATTTTGTAGGCATATCTTCAGTGAAGAGCTATCATTACCTCTGATACACTATATAAATTGATAAAAAGGTTATATCATCTTATTATGTAGGTAATATATACAGTGTCCTCGCTGGAGTTAACTTCGTGTGGGAAGTTTAATTATCAAGTATTTATTTTTCGCAAATTCAGTTGAAGTTGATGGATTGAAAATAATACAAAAAGTCCACTACGAGGGGAAAATCGTTGGGAAATTTTGGTGTACATGCCTTGGATATTAGTCGGGAATTATAGGCATTACTTGAAAATTATTGGGTATTACACGGGAAAAGGAGGTATTACTCAGATTTACATGGAAATTATTCGAAATAAAGAACATGTTATAATTGTAATCGTTGACAGACCAAAATAAAAACCGTGGGAATAGGGAATTAACGGGAATCATCCGAAAATTAAAGAGCGCACTGCCGGAAATCAGACTGTCAGAATTAATTAATGAAAAGTTAGACACGATTCAATATTTTTATTACTTTTCTGACTTGGGCATTATATAGTGGCATTAGGGAATTCGGACACCAAATTTAATAAATAAATCTTCATTTTAAGGGTAAATTTTTCTTATTTTTCAAAGTAAAAAAAATATCAGCGTCTTTTTTTTAAATTTGACTATATCCCAAAATAGTTCATGTTGAAATTACGTTGAAATGCGTCAATCAATAAAGAAGTTATAGGGTGATGAAATTTGAAAGATGTGTCGTTCAATCAACCCACAAATTCAATTTCAGAAATTTCATCATCGAAATTCGGAGTACGAAACCTTATTCAGGAAATCTCAAAATATCACTGGTCAGAATTTCATCAATTCATAGATATGAATATCATAAGATAATAAATTTTGAAAAATACTTTAATGGAATATCAGGATAATATATTTTTTTCTCATAGTTTTTATTTACTTTTATTTACATATTTCGAACTGGAAAATGATATGAGTGGATTCACTGTTGTTCATTGTTCATTAATTCGCCTACTTTTCATATGACTATACAGGGTGAGCTCCAAAAGCCAAATTCTCAAATACCAATATTTGAATGAAAAGAATTTCCATTAAAATTCTGAATCTATTACTTTAAAAGTCTCAAAATATCACTATTCAGAAATTATATGGGAACATAAAATATGTCATTTAATGTAATTTTATATTTTTAAAATTTCAATCCTTCGAAATTTTGTTGTTAATGATGAACTAATGTCGATGAATTTTCCATTGATTGACGCATTTCAGTCTAATTTTGAAAGTCCGATTACCTATATGTTTTATAGAGGTGCTTCTATTTTAAATAAGCCACATTGTATAGTGGATGATGATTAAATTTTTGAAAAACCGTACGGAACCTAGATGATCTTGACTAGAAGTTTTTTTTGAAACCCTCTGAAGGAAATCTAATCTTGAAATAAATACATATTGGATATTAGTTCGAAAATATGAATAGGACATTCATTTTTCAATTTTCATGGAGAATGTTACCTTTTTCAACATATTTGATACTTTTATGAATTATCCAAAAAACGACTAGTTTTTCATTTAAACCCCAAATAGTTAAAGCAGCTGCAAGCACATGGTTTTATGAACATCAACACTAATGAATTGTAGAAATTCGATAAAACTCACAACCAACGACAGGCAGAAAATCAGAATTGTCATTCGATAGTAGATTGAGCAAATGAATTCTGAAAATGTCAATTCACAGAATATCGTGTATACTTATAGAGACAAAAAATACCTGAAATTTCCTTGAAAATATTTTAAATATACCTCTTAATATACCTCTTAAATATACCAGGTTTCCTACTGTTACAGAAAAAAAATATCATCATCCCCTATAAAATGAGAGAATGAACGATAAATAGGAAGTCCACTGGTTATAAGGAGTATCTCTCACAAATCACTGTTTTTGTCTTATTATGTTGACACATTAGGAGATGTTAACAAAAAAAATCAATGTTTTAGAGCTTAGGTATTAAACGAGGTATCAACAAAAATTCAAAATTGGTAACAGGGGTTTTTGGGGTCGGCCGTTATGATTCTTCTGTCGATATTGAAAAATTCAAAATGGTGGCTCCAATATGGCGGACGAATCTTGTAATTATGATCCGATTCTATTCAAAATTGGAATCTGGATGTTTGCTTGGTCAAAAATTATGATTCTTCCATCGAAATTGATAAATTCAAGATGGCGGCTTCAAACTGACGGATGAGTTTTGTAATCATGGTCTGATTCTTTTCAAAATTGGCATGTGGGGTATATGATGGCGGACGAGTGAATATTCAGGTGCCCTCCTCATTGAAGAACTAGATACTTCAAAACTCACAGGAAATGGCACTTGTAGTAAACATGCTTTCTCTGAAATCCATAGATCAATGCGTAGTAACTAAACCGCACAAAATATAATAATATTAAAAAATAACTTTTTGAAGGCAAGCTTCTTTCTATTCAATGCGCAAAAAAGTAAAATATAATTTTTTCAGATGTGAGTTACAGATTTACGGAAAACTTCAGGTGGCAAGCGTTTGTATCTGTAATTCACATCTAAAAAAAAATATTTTTTACTTTTAAAGCATTTGAATAAAAGTTTTTCTTTAAATTCTTTAGTATTATTTTTTGTTAAATTTCAACATCCTGTATCTCAGAAATGAAGAGGTTGCGGACCCATGTTTATGGAAAAAAAGTCTTATATGATACCCGGAATACGCCCTTGATATATTTGTATTGAATTCAGAAACAATCTGAATAAGCTATAGTTTACGAAAAAAAATTAATTATTCGAAAACTGCGCAAGCTAGAATTGATTACCAAGAATCAAGACCTCAAATGTAATTTTTTTTTTTTTATTGAACACACAGGAAAATAGGGAAAAAATAATTCAGTATTTTGAGTAATATTATATGACGTGGAAAAAGATTGCAGAATGATTTTTCCTCTCCTTGATTTTTTTAAAGTTTTTTCGTAAAAATAAACACTCAGGAAAACTTTGCTAATTTTAAGATATTGGTATTTTTTTATGGAATGTTTTTATATTTCACATTTTCTGCATCAAAATAATAGGATTCGACTGTAACTGAACACATTTGAATATATTGGATCCCTTTATTGTTCGTAGTGCTGTAGGCAGTCATGAACACGAAATAATAGTGGATGTTATGTTTTATTGTATAGTTGTTATACATACCTATGACCATTAAAAATGGCAAGAACTGCAAGTTTTTTTTTATCACCTGCACACCCTATTTGGTTTTTCATCCTGATTTGTGTATTTTTCAAGCAATTAGTTTTTATCAGTGGGCCGCCCGGGGAGTTTATAGAAAAAAATCGCGTAATAATCCATATATTGGAATTTCGGCAAAATTTCGACTTAGATATTCTCATAAACTATAGCTCATACCGGAAAAATTAGGATGAGTTTTTTTTTTGGAAATTCATCAAGCTTTATTTTATCGTGATTAATTTTTGATATTTTCAAGGGTTGACGAGTTATGAGCGAAAACAGACCTTATGAAGCCATGTCTTTTTGAAACAAATTTTTGTGGTTTTATTATTATAGGTTCATGAAAGAACATTACTATGCCGGATACTTGTGTGGAAATTTTGTACACCGCACAGTCTAGGCTAACGTTATTATTACTATACCAATGTGAAAAATGCATTAGAATTATAGGGACAAAGAGTTTTTAGATTATTTCTTCAATCTCAAGAGAAAGGGAATATCAGTGTGTCCGCAACCATTAACAACAAAACATGAATAAATGATTATGATCTCGTTTTTATATACCAAAAGGTTGAGATCACTAAATTGTTCGTTTCTTTTCTAGAGGACGCGATAACGTTTTTCCATTTCACTTCATCTTATTTCTGAACTATTCTTAGATATCAGTAAAGCTCCAAGAACAATCGATCATTCCGTTTCATCATGTACAAATAAAACAGCCATTAACTTTTTTTTTTTTAAAGACAAATCAATTCTCCTCGAATCGTATACGTTTCCGTCCCGACTTCATTTTTATCTAACTTTTCCAGGTATAGATCGGTCGTACAGGTCGGACGATACGGAGGATGCCGTGACAACAGATAATCCGACCACCCCGTTCCCCACCCCGCCCCCTACTTTGGTGTCGCCCCGATCGCCGTTACCTCTCCATCGACAAGCCTCACCTTTTCCAATGGAAAGCATCAACTCGAGGAGAATGCACTATCAGACGCCTCAAGACAGACTCAGAGGAAATAACGGTAGGTGAAAGGGCGATTGTAACGGGATCAACTGATAGAGATTACATGAAATTGTCGGAAGTTGAAAGAGATGACTCTTTATTGAAATACTTGTTTGCGTTTCTGAACCGAACAGAGTGTAAGGGAAAAGAAAAATGTACTGAAACATTATTTTTGAGCTTCAGTTTCGGTTTCTCTTATCTATCCATTTGAAAAATTCACAAAGCAGTTTCATGACTACCATTGAAATATCACATTTGCACTGATATAACATAGACAAAAAACATTTCGTAGTGTGAATAGTATAAAAGTTAGTGCCCTATTAACGAACCCCTTAACCGTTCATCGGTCCTATTCCGTTCATTGTCATAGTCGCAGCAGTGTTTACTTTCAAATGAATCAAACATCGGTGTCAACAATGTAATTACTGTCAACTGGGGTATACAGGGTAGGACAAATTTAATCCCACCTTCCACGTCACCAATGTAATAAACGCGCCTACGGTCTGAGGTTCTTTCACACCTGTGCTAAGCACATTAATGTCATGAACGTGACCTTCGCCTGAAGGATATGCACCCCTTTGCCCAGCCTCCTCCCTAATAATCAGTTACTAAGGTCACTAAGGTGATAAGTGCACCTTTTGTTCTTTAGAACCCAATGTAATGGCCACAGTTGTGTTTATTTTCTAAAACTGGGGTCTGCGGGAAAGGACAAATTCAATATCACCGGCGTCTGCGTCACCAATGTCATAAACGCGCCTACGGTTCAAGTTTTCCACCCCTGTGCTCAGCTCTCAGTCTATGTGGAAGAAAAGTTTAATCAAATTCAGGGAATGTTTTCGTACATTTAATGGTGTCTTCATCCCTGCAAAATATATTAACGTGTGCTAGCGTTATCAAAATAAATATTATCAGGGGTAATATAATAAGTGGTATGATTATTACCGATCATTTTTTGGAATATTAATGAATTGCAATCCCAAAGCTGAAAATATTTTCTTGCATTGGGATTGCCAATGAATTGATATTCCAAAAAATTATAGGTTTTTAATCATACCACGAATTATATTTAGGACGACAATATATCGATTTGAACTAAAGAAAAATCGTGTCACCTGGTAATTGATGCTTTACTTTTAGCCGTATTCAACGAAATACTCTTTTCCACGGCCTCATCTATGATAGCAATTGACATTTGTCTCCAATGATCGCTCATATTGATAAATAAAGATAACTAGTCAAAACACATAAATTTGACGTTTATAATTTAAATCATTATTTTCACTTGACAGATAGTAAAACAAAAACTAAGCAGGTTTATCACCTTGAAAATACAGCGACAAGCTATATTTTCACTGTAGTTCCGATTCTATTGGCCGAATTTCAAAATTTGAAATCCACTGATTGGTTGTTGAGCAAGGAAATATATTTTCATTAAAATATTTCACTTGAGAGAAAATGAAGAACAGTGCTAAGACAACCAGTAGAGCCTGAATAGATATGACAGTTGAAACACATCGCTCCTAGAAACTTGTAAAGGATGATGTTGATGAATGGCTTCTTGTGTGCTTCAACTGAAGAACTGATGGAGCCAAAATGCCAGGAGATGATAAGATTCTAAGTGAAGAGGATACCTCACCATCTGCAACTTTGTTGATAACTCGTTTTGAAATGTCTGTAATACGGTACTTGTTAGGAATTGGTTCGCTAATATTTCTGCTGATGAACGAATCATTATTGACATTATTGATATTGAGCTGATCACCTTCGTCAATGACAGTTTGGGACTACAAAATTTGAAGACGGAATGGACAATATACTATATGTGAAAAGAAACAAGTTATTCTAGGAAACAAGGGATTGTTGCGTCTTCGGGTTCAAAAATAAGTGTACTCTGGTATGAACTCGCCTTTATTATTCAAACTTTACTTGACAACACTGTAATACAAGTCACTGTCAAAATACTTGTATCCAAGGTAACTCAAGGTAACTTTCTAACTAACTTCCTTTATCTAACAAATGCATCGCTTTTATATACAAATAAAGTTCTAGAAAACTTAAGAAATCAATAGAACACAAATAGAATGTTCGACGATTGATCCAGAACAAAAGTTAGTGCTTCTAGATTTTTCCATCTCATTCATCGAACGATCTCGAACAATTCGAGAAGTCTTTATCAAATTTCAGGTCTGTAACAGTATTGTATATTCGTTCTATACAATTCTCGATTGCATCACTTAGAACTGATCGGTCTCAAAAAGTGTACTCCTAAACTAATACCAGTTCGTTGCAAGTTATTCAACATCTCTTAGGATTTGGGGGTATTTCCGTCCAACTGAAAAAATGGAAGAGTACAACCAGTCCCCAAAAAAAGGAAAAATATTCATTCCACTATTTCCACTGTTATCACCAATACTACGACCGTGGTAACCACGAAAATTTAATTTCGTCGGTTGGTCCCCAATGTGATTAACATAACCTTTGCCTTAGGGGTATCTACCCCTAAATAATCAGTAACTGAAGTCACCAAAGTAATAAACGCATCCTCAACCAAGATCTTCATTACCGTGTATGCAATATCTCACAACTAATATCACTGTCATCTCAAAGTTGAACACATACATGAATAAAAACTAACATAATTCTTCATCAGGAAACAAAAATGTGTGCGAAGATATGTGGGAGGATTTCAAGGTCATAAACACAATGTCACCTGTGTACCGGAGACATGCCTGAAGGTCGCTGGAAGATAACTTCAAAGTATGGGGACGGGGTGGGTGGTTATGCTGAGGGTCTGCTCTAATTTTCTAATAATAATTGTAAATTTCACTGAAAAGAAAAAAAACATAAGCAAACAATTTCGATGGCGATTACATAATAGGTCTTATCAAAAGGACCAAGTAGCTCTGTGGTTGAAACTGTCGCGTTCAAAACCATTTACTGCTGGTCGGCTAGGTTCGAATCCTAGCGGCTTCAGATTTTTATCTGATGGCCCGAGAAAGTGCTAGGAATCGCACGTTAAAAGATAAGACCTCGTTAATCCTTGGCTCACACAAGTTTCGACTTTTGAGGGCTGCCGTTTGTAAGGGGACGACAGCTGGTTAACGGAAAAAACAAATTTGAAACAATTTCAAGAAAATGTCAGGATTCACTTTTGACTGCGCTACGGAAAGCACAGCCAGATCTTGCTCTTTCATCCAATCCAAATGGTTTTCATTTGAAAAAAAAAAAAAAAAACTCTGCTTCATGAGTTTATCTCGATATTATATTCACGTACAATTGTTTACCACATTGTAGGTACAGTATTTTAAAAAATCGAAAGACTCGTATATAACTCCACACTTCTGTAGGGTTCTAAAGAACTATTTCTGAATTTTCATCTGATCGGTTGAGAGATACGATTTCATTTTTGTAACAATCCTATTTTGAAGGAAACGATGAGATTTAGAGAACTGTTTGTTTTGAATTTGGCTATAGGGGTTACTTCCTACTTCATGCATTGCGTTTTACAGTTGCTGAATAATATGGAAATGTGCCAAAACTTAAGTTTTTTAATTTGAAATGAGGAATATGACATCATCCTGGGGTATAACAAAAAGTGACTAGTAATAGAAAATATTTCAGTTGAGCTGGAACTACCATAACTTTATCCCATATTTCCATTTTGTATGAGTGTCTCCATATGTTCATAACAACTTCTCATTATTGAAGGTTTTATATTCACAACAAAGAAAGAGAAATAGGTTCCTGAAATACATACTCGTATTTTTTTCAGGAGAAATCATATATTCCCAAAGTAACAAAAAGAACGTATCGAACAGCACCCTTAGCCGATCAGGCCGAACTAGACATCGGGGTGGCATGACATCAAGTAGTAGTGCTACTTCTTGCAACAGTTGCACTGACAATATGATGATTCCCAATGGTGATATTGGATTCCATGGACAAGATCATCAGCAGAGGATCCGCTTGAATACTGGTGAGTAATTTGATTTTTTTTTCTGTATGTAAAATGTTTCTCTGGACAGGATTTGTTTGACAAAGTAAGTGTTGATTCATTAAAGTGTATCAAGCACAAAAATTATCAAACTGAATCACATCACCTGTAGGTTGAGTGCCATTCTTGTGTGCTTTCATTTCTCATGGTACCGTTTTCATCAAGACGGTGCTGTTTGATGATTGAACAGCACGCCTTTATTTAGTGTGTGGTGAGTTCGTCCTAATTTTTGTGGGAGGCCGACACCATATTTTTGATACGAGACGCATGTTATTTCATCGACTTCATCATCTATCTTGTGTACGCGTCGCTCATGCCTCCCATTTAGTGAGGCTATATCCCTCCTTCCCATTTGAGACATAGTCTGAGCAGAGTTATATATGGCAAAGTTGATATGTCAGATGTCAGCCTCTCCTAAAGGACCATCTTGAATGTCTTGTGGTTCAGGCGCTCGGTGTTGTGAAGCACCCTGCAGATTCTGGTAAGAAGAGGCTTCTACAGCCGAACCAACACGTTGCTTATATGTTACTTCTGCAACTTCTTTATTCGGCTGAGGATGAGCTTTGACATAGCCTTGACCCCGAAGATTTTATATATATTCCCTAATGTTTTGGTCTGAAAAGGCGGCGCACTGCTCTCAGCAATGCATACTTCAGATAATTTTTCTACTCAAAGAGTCTATATGTGAATCTGTTGTCATTAGAGGCAATCCATTTTATTGGTCCAAAAAGGTCCATTGTGGGGGTGATTTCGTCTTTTAGGACCAGAGACAAAAAATTTACTGAGGGACAGCTCAGTAAACCATGGCCGGCACCGGACGAAAAGTTTGGAATCCTGTTGCTACTCACCAGAGATTCGGATAATCATCTGCCTTCTTGCCATTATTGCAATATCATTATTTTTAACGTGAGATATATTCCAGTTGGGCCCTATCTCCGGAGCCCCAATATATCCGGAAGATGTACTGGTATCAATTACCCAGTTAGTTAATCCCCACGTCAATTGGTGGCTCCAAGAATAATGTGCTCATGGTAGACGAAGTATTGCATTTCTCCTGCTCTGATATAAGAATGAATAAGAGAGAAAAAGTTTATATTCCAATCTTAATTCACATTTTTGATTGGGGAGCAATGTGCGCTTTACCCTCTTCTCTGTGATGAAAGACGATTGCCTTTCATTGTCCCTCTAGCCAGATCAACACGCGGTATATCTGTGACGTCTACCACTCCGTAAACCTGCTGAGGGGAAGCTCTGACAGAGTCGCGACACCGATGCGATATATATTGCCCAAGATTTTAGGAAAAAATTGGCACTATTCTTTTTGGGCAGGCTCTTGTGCAATGCAGAAAGTCGCCCCTCAATTCAACACTTAACACAAAGCGTTCTAGTTCTTGGCGCTCGTCTTGTGTTGGCAAATCCTCATTTGAGGCCCATCCACCCTGCCTTTAACCCCCATTCCAAAGATATCGGTTGTAGAGGCCTAAATCTCGTCTTTTAGGTCAAAATATTTACGCAGGCACCGGAGGGGAAGTTGCCTTTTCTCTCCCAGTTGCATATGAGCTGCCTGTCTGATTTTGCATCCTTTCCTCAAGTAGGTGGTGTCACTACTCATCAGTGCCTCGAATAATGATTTACCTCCCTGCAATATTGTTATTGTTATTATTATTAGTATAATCATGAGAACATATCATTGAGCTACTACAAACAACAAAGGAAAAGATACAGAAAGTCTGGCCTAGATATATTCAATTAAAAATAAATTTATTTTTTATTATATTATATTAAATATGAAGGAGTTTTAGAAGATGAAAGTGATAAATCAACACGAAATCGTCTACTAAGTATCGCGATCGTAGCAGTGTTTTGATCTTTTTCCTTTTTCCAGTGAATATAACATTGGATGACAGGTGAACATCTAAAAAATTCAATTAGCAGGAGTGAAATGAAATAAGCCGTCAACTAAATGTTGCACGAGAGAATCAGTATTCAACCTTTTTAATTTTTCCCAGACTGAAATGAAGTTAAAATCATTTTGAGTATTTCGTTGTCCAGCTCTACGTAGAACAGATTCTTCTGGATAATGGCGTGATCTTGTTATTTGATGCGAAATTCTTGTAGTGACACTACCTATCTAGTTCCTAAGCTAATAACGAGTCGACGTTAATTACCATCGCTTCACTGGCGAGTTAATTACATTACAGAAGTCAGAGCTACACTCTGTACTCCCATAGATTTTCTCATTGGCTCATTCAGACAATTGGTTTGAAATAGTGCGGTGAATGAAGTCCGCCTGAATTTACAAGATAGTGCCTCGATATTCTGCATGCACGACTGTAATATCCAGAGTTTTTGTTTGGGCCTACATGAAAGCGTATCAAACCATTCTTCTTTCGGATGGTTTTGCTAATTGTGAAAAACAGCAGAGAATCCTTATGCTTTTCTACTCCCGTGATTCCACGTTAGTTTTTAATGCATCAATAGTTTATTATCCGTAGAGAAGAACACTCAATTACAGAACAGCTAGGGGTTACGTTAGGTTTCAAGTAAGTGGGTCTATTGTGGCCCTCCACTGCGAGAAGTGAGGATCTATTGTTTTGTAAACAGGCAGAAAGTTATGCTCTGCTGTTCCATTATCTTCAAGAACAAGATTGTATACGTGTGATGATTCAGACGCCAATGGCCAGTGAGTAGACCTGTTGGACATCTCCCCATGGAGTATAACAATAGAGCACTGTCAGTAACGTAATATGACAGTTGCTGAACAATGTCATAAGGAGATAAACAAATAAAACTGAACAAAAACAAACCCAATTTTCTGCGAAAAAGATTTATAAATATTGCAATTATCTAATAACACCCACCAAAAACGAATTTTCATTTCATCACATGTCAAATGTTTGTTTGTCTCCCAATGACCGCCTTGTTGTGACGTCTGCTGACAGTGCTCTATTGTTTGGTAACATTTTTCGAAGTATTTATAAATACCTTGGAATGGACCAATACTGGTTAGCTGTGCCAGAAGTTTGGTACTCTTCTTACAGTCTAGGTATCGATTGATTGTTAAAGAATTGCCAAGTACAGATTCTGGTTCGATTTAACCTTTTACGACCCCTTTTTCCAGAGTGGCCAGAGACAGATTGTTGATTTTAGCTATTGAGGAGAGTCTTTTTGAACAGTTCCGTACCAACTTGGACATTGATCGGTACGAGCCAAGTGCTTTTCAAGCCACTTGATTCTCCTAATTATTTGTTATCAATGTACGTGCGATTGGTTCCCTCCAATCTCTCTGCACATAAGTCATTGTCATGAATTTCCTCCTAGAATATGTTCGCATAGGACCTAGGCATGAGATAATCTCTGCCTTAGGACCACAACTGTGTAGACATGACCCAGCGTCTTATGGTGTTTTTGAACCATGTGTGATCCAACAGTTTTTTTTTTGTACTCGGTACTCAGTTAACACAAATATCTCTGCGATAAATATCTCTGCGATAAATATCTCTGCGATATCGCTTTCTTGCTTATAAATGGGCTTCGAAGTGAGGTACATTTTCACATCACGGTTACCAACTGAGGATGCTGTGACCACGGTTCTCAATTATTTTCACAATAGTGTCGATCTGAGGCACAAATATGTGAATTTGTGAAGCTCTTAGTTGGTATGTCACATTTAGGCTATTGTGTGTAACACTTGGCATTACATTGTGATACCTTTGCCCGGTCATGTGATTCAAAACTTGAATGTGAAGCAGTCAACTGTCTTTGAGAACATTTTGTGTTGAGTGGGTAGTTACCCCTTCAGAAAGACTAATTCATTCTTATATGCAATTAGGACGGTATAAGGCATGTTATGGTTGACTGTTGGAGACAGAACAGATAAATACTATCGTGATAGTATGCTATTTTTGTCTTGCCTCAGGTATTGACTTCAAACTGTAATTTGAATTGGTTTAGTGATTTTAGGAATTCCATGATATTTGTTTGTGGGACTTGAAATGTTTGACTACTACTCGGATTTGGTGTAGATTTTTGGTACATATAGTAGTTGGGTTTGGCAATCGGATCTGAACGCTGTAACCACCTAGTTACTTAACACAGATATTTGCCCTTGAGACTCTCAGGTAGTGGGTTTGGCTTGACTGACCTTGGTCCGTCCTGATGGACACCACATTACCTATTGTCAATCTGATGATTCAATTTGTTTATAACAGGCGCCACCATCAGAATAAACCAAGTTCAATAACTCACATTGATTACAAGTTATTATTTGAATAGTTTAATCATCAAGTATTCGTCGAGTGAAAGGATTATTGGGACATTCAGTATAGTGCACCTATCTTAGTCTATGAAGGATTCCTTATTGCTGTATCTAGATATGCAGTCGGTAGTCAGTACATTGGTTTCCTTATTCGAAGGATCCTTTAACGAGCATCTAGGTATTCATTTGGATAATCCCAGGAAAGAAGTCCAACAGGAACAAATCCTACGGAAAGAAATCCAAGGGAAACAAATCCAAGGAAAAGAAATCCAAGGGAAAAAAATCCACGGGAAAAGAAATCCAAGGAAAAGAACGCCTAGAAGTTTCAATAATATTAGGCATTTCACCTAAGACGTTGCATATTCAATCGACTCATCTATCAAAAATGAATATTCAAACAACAAGCAGAGTCACTTCTTCATTTTGGCAGCTCATGCCTTCGAAACTTCATGACGCAGTTCAAGGTCAATAAGGTCAATAACAGTTGACAACTAAAAAAAAACATTCCAACATACTCTAAATTGAATGTAAATCTGAATGTACAAAATATGACAATTTAAAATAATTAGCTTGATATAATCCAGTTGAACTGAAAGATACATTTAACCTATATTAAGTACCTATAAACATTTTTGAGAGTTGGTTGAATTTGCATGAATAACTTTTAGTCAAACAATAATCGTAATCTACACAACTGAAACTCACCGATAAAGCACTTACCCATGGTAAAAAAGATGATATAAAAAACGAGATTGTTAATTTGAAGAAAAATAAAAGAGAATATAATCTTATTCTCATTTCATTACCTGTATAGTTATTATGTAAATGGTCAATATAAAATAATCCACAACCTTCTACGACAAGATATAGCTGAATGAATTTAATTATCAACATAGCATGCTTTCAAAAGAAATTCGTGAACATGCTCTCTCAACGAAATCACCTTCGGGAAAGAACGATAGTCGATAACCTCAGTCGATCTACCTACTTAGCTTCGAAACACAAAGAAGGGGTTGGCTAGATATGGACATGACTACGGGACCGATAGGCCGGAATAATTTATAAATTGACAAGTAACAAGTTGCAGCAAAAATACTCGTTACAACGCACTACGAGGCTGCTCATGAGTTGAGTAAACATATAGATACATAAAATATAGAAATAAGTTATTCTGTGTTCTGAGTTGAAAGGATGTTAATGTTCATGCCTCAAATAGTGAATTTATTATTTATCCATTTTACATGTCATGTACTTCAAGAGGGTTCTTTGAACCGATTCACGTTGCTCAATACATATACGGTATATCCGCTTAGGTTGTGAAACGAAAGCTTTTTTATCACTCGTTTTATGCAAAAACAAACTCATCCCAAAACTGAGAGCGTTATTCAGTTAACTAACGATTATTTAACATTTAACATTCGATGTTTCAATAAGTATCCACGTTGCACTCGTGCTTGCAATACTCGTTACTAAAACGACGTTTATAACATTTGTTGCATAATATACTTTTGATGCTGATTAAATGATATCTTGGTATACAAATTTTTTGCATCTTATTAATGAAAGCGCTGTTATGAGATAAACAAAATATGTTATTTTTATCAGTAAAGAAAACTTTTCCGTTAGTTGACAAATGAACAGTGGAAACACGGAGTAGGATGTTTGGGTTGATTCTAAATATGAAAATATTTCATCAAAATCCTCGCATAGATCGATCCGAAAGGCCACTTTTTGCACCACACCAAAAATCCATAGGATTATCCAAAAATTTGGATTTGAGTGAAAATGACATCGGCGATATTTTTCAATTGGACACCATGTATATTTTTCCCTTATTGATCATAGATCATCATTACGAATCCAGTTATACCAGATTTGATAGGTTCATGTCAAACGACTCCAGAGATGTGGGGATAAAAGACTTCATCCTATATGAGTATGACGAAGACACCACGCGATTCGGACGGTTGAAAGTCTCTGTCGCACGCATTGGGCACATGAGAAAATTACTTTCCTCAGAATTCAAATGTTTGATTTACTCCCCCTTGGTGTCTACAAAACGTTAGTTCGTTCTGGTTAGAACAGACTGAAACGTGTCTCCTTGCAAAAGGTGTTTTATCGATAACAACTTCAATAATCTTTGTAACGTTTTGTTTTGTCAATGAATGTCAATGTCAATGAATCTATATTATTCTGAGATTACACTGCAGATATTAACCTCAGTATATATCTTCTCCTAAAAAAAATATTAAAATTTTTATTCACTCTTATTTGGGAAGATCTTCATGTGAAAGTTTCAATACGCAGTTGAAAAGGGTTTTCATCAAGCATCGTCTTCTGAGTACATACACATCTTCATATATAAAAATCTTCTGTGCATCCATACAAAAATGAACTCCTCCTGAACGGCTGGACCGATTTTGATGATTTTTTTTTTGTAATATTTTGGTTAATTTTTCAGTTATAAGTTGAAATGTGCTACCATCGTCTTCGTCACCGACTTCGCCATAAAATCGGCAACGGATTGATCAATGAAACAGAAATATACACATACCTCATGCATCAAATGAAGTTTCGCTAACTCGGAGTAATAATTTTCATCCATGAGCAGTTTTCTACATGATTTTTGACCGTAGTTGCTCTTATATGAATGAATTTTCTCTTTTGGGGATAACAAAATCCTTGTTTTGACCAACAGCTGCGTTCCTTTAAAAATAACGTTATTCTATCTGAAACACCGGAAAGTTTCTTTAATTCGAATGTTTGTGTTAGTAAGGTACACACTGTGGGTCCGTGCCTGGAAGAAACAGAGTAAACAGTATGATTGAAATTACGATTCGTTTCAACTGGAGAATCCATTCACAGCGAGCGCACTTGAAGAGAACCGCAGTAATCACTTATGAATTTTCATGAAATTCAGAAAATGCAAACCCATGCAAATAGAGATAACAACATGTAAATTTATTCGAAATTGATACTATGTAAATATTATTTTAATGAACGTGTATTTTTCGAATTTCATCGCATTTAAAATAATTATATTCACGTATTCAATTTTACGTTAAGCTTTATTATTTTAATTGCTTTTATCGAATGCAAACTCCTGTGTGGTGCCATTATACGAGCAAATTGCATTGGTTGTACATATTATGTACATACATGCGTCATGAATTTTTCAACTGATTTCTTTTGATGTCATACTCGAACCATGGCGTTTTGATTCTCTGAGTAGGAGTTTATTTGCCATTACAAATGCTAGAGAACTAGTGCGTTTCTTTATTACACATTTCACTTGCCCATTACATGTATAGTTTCTTATGAATTTTTCAGTATTACTGCTGATGGAGTCATAGTAAAAATTCAGGGGCCATTAAAGAAGTAGCTTTTCCAATAGTTATTTATGTATCAAGAGCGTAAATTAAGCGTTTATGACCTGCGGCGTGGATGATGGCCCGATGGCGTTAGCCATCTTTATTCATATAATATAATGGATTACACTGAAAACGGGCTCAAATCAACAGCTACATTTATATTGAATTGCATAACACAAGACTCAAATGATGGTCGTGATTATGTTGCCGGGTAAACGGTAGCGGAGATATTGCAGTTGACAAGTTATCACTATCAAGTTATCCTTCAGACTGTCTTTCGATAAATTTTATCAGTTTCTGATTTTTCATATCTCCAATATGTGCAGCAGAAACAAATGTGATTCTGATGGGTAGAGGAAGTAATTTTGAATGTAATACAGGATATATTTGAACTGCCTTTTTTTCTTGGTGTTTCTGGCATCGATTGCTATGATCAAAACCAACAATCTTTATATTCACACTAGTATCGTTATGAAGTCTCATATGCAAAGCTTGTGCAAATATGACCGTCATTTTGACAAAAAGTCGCCAAATTGAAACGAAATTACGAAAATAGTTTTAGCCAAAGCCATTATGTTGATTAACTGTTCTTGGTTTTCATTAAAGGTTCCATTCTTTTTAATATCGATATTTTTTACATCTTTGGTGTAACTGACGTGGGGAAATATGATAACACTTCATTTTGTTGTATTTCTGGTTTACAGATCAACGTTACTTCAGCTATCTTCCATATCCCGAGTATGTTCCTCAAGCTGAACAAACTATTCATGGATTCTGTGTAAAGATATCTCTCCATTCAATTATCTTATCCATGGGAAGCTTTGGTATCCTACAAGTCTATTAATTCAAGTGAGGTCCCACAATAATAAAAAAAATCCCAAATTTCATTAATCTTCATTAAAGGAAATGAACATGAATTCTTCTGTCAAGTAAAGAATGATGACTTATCAAGGAAATAGGAATAACTTGGATCTTGTACCACTTCTATCTATAAATTTATCAACAACCTATCTCTTGATTTCCGAAGACACTTGACGAAGTACCTTTATACTTTTTATGGGTCAATTAACACATGAAAATTGTTATAACACATATTTTTTGTATTTGTTTTTCTGTTCCTCTCATGATGTGTCAAACATTAAAAAAATCATTCAATTGTGTTATCATATCTCAGGACAATCTCTTTTAGCTGAATACTAAAACATCAAAAAATATAAATAAACTTGCAACTGCAATAACTGGATTTATATATTTTTTTATCTCAAATTTCATGATTTGGTTAAATATTTTTCAAGATTCATATGGATTACTTCAAGCCCTAGGTTCGTAATTTTTTTTTATCATTATCCTGAAACCATTCTTGAAAAAATACCTGAGTGAATCAATGTCTAATTAAATACTGACAAAGGATATTGTTTTATTTTTCTGCATATTGGCCATATATGACTTTGTAAAATGTTTGTAGAAAAGAGTGATTCCAACTAATTATCTCTTTTCATACTCTGACAAATTCTTTCGAACATTACGTTTGATCTAATGATGGCTTTAAAAGTTTCATCAGCGGAACCGAAGAAAAATATTATACTTGGCATGACAGGGAAGTAATAATCATATTCCTCTTTGAACACACTAAGAATTAGAATATACCCAAAGACATAGCCTGCGCATGTAGAGGACGGCTATTATTACTATTTGCCGGGGCGTTGCAGGGTGACTGGGTGGGACTGGCATGTAGGCAACTCACCATACTTGCTTTTAAACAAGGCATGTAGTCGTTTATCGATTCCCATGTAAGAACTAATCGCTAGCTGAAATTTCAAACCCTCGCTCCTTAGACCATTTAGTATAAAGACTTTCAGATATTCCAACACAGTATATGTGCCTATCTCGATCATTGAATACTTGATATTTTTGTTGCATAAGTCGACAAATTCGACTTAATCCGAAAATCAGTTAAACTTTGTATTGCTGATGATGAAAAGATACTGAAAATTGAAATTTTTTGATATAATCTTTGTTGTAGATGTAAACGAAGAATCACCACCGGAACCAGCCCCACCGGAGGTTCCTCCAAGAGGACCATCGCTCCATGTTGCCTCACTGAGACGTATGACAGAACTGACATTTCATCAGGGAGATCAGGATTCGGGAAATCGTGATTCTCAGTACCTGGGACAAGGAGGTGAGTGAAAATTGAAAATTATATTATATGATGTGTGAGTTCTCGTGAATTTCTATCTTGTGTGGAACAAGTTCGCCCAAAATACCTTCAAAACCACGCCTTCTTTCTCCACAGTTGTCATGAGTTACTTTTCGTTGAATAGAGGGGCTACCCAGATCATGGAAATGGTATTGATTGGCAATTGTTAGTGATACAAGCTAACATAACGATTAGGAAATATAAAATATGGAATCGCATATTCTCCTAATGTAATTATACAGAGCTTTATTTCATCAAACAGTACTTCACTGGATCACTGGACTGTGCCAAAAAAACAAACATTCTAAAAACCTGTGGAAGTGTTTTTTGTCCAATATTTCATCTTGATTATCAACGAAGTTCATCGGATATATATAAAACAATTTTAAAAAATGTTCTCGATTTGTTCCACTATATCGAGTAGGTGAATTCTACAAGAATGTCTCCGTTTCTGGAATTAACTGAAAAGGTCCACATGGAAAGAATGAAAAGTCAGGACGCAAGAATAAAAGTCATCAGCTATAAAAAACCTTAGACATCAATTCCTATTCCCATTGGAACATAAAGGGGTTTTCACGTAGAAAATACAGTTATTCATTTCTCTAATTTTGACTGTTTCCGTTGTCCGGAATCTCCTTTATGGTGGGGAGGGAAAGGACAATTGACGAATTCCGATATTTCCAACGTTAAGGCCGATTCATACAATATATAGTATCGGAAAGTTTTCATCTTGGGTATGGTGGTCTCATGAGAGCGTAAAGAATAGCTTGCTTTATGTTGAGAGATTATTACAATTTCCCCTCGACTCACTCGAGGAAGGGATATCGACGCGAGTTGCGTGCGGTGTTGCCACGTGGTCCATTAATGGGTAACAGAAGAGGTGCACAGTAGTGCGTCTCTCTTTTTTATGTGGTATTATCATATCATTGCGTTCATTGTTGCTCGCGTAGATTTCTGTTTATACCCCAGTTTAAAAGTTTCCGATACTGTATTTCAAATATTTGGTATACATATTTCAGGTAGCCTAAAGTCACACCTAGGGAATGCGTACTTTAATTAGGAATGTTCGCTTTTATCGTCTGAAAAAATATACTTTGTAAAAATTGTCCAAACCCTCCCCGCGCTCCCCTACTTACAATCTGATCCACGAGGATGGAACAGCGAAGTATAATAATGTTCAGGAAGAAATAACATTATTGAAATAACCAGTATTTGTAGTAATCCACTATGTATTACCATGTGCGTCCTCCATTGAGAATGTATACTATATATTGATTTATTTAACATAGCATTCGGATATACTATATTGTACTGTAGTTTGTTATGAACCTGCCAAAATTTTTATTTATGTTTATTCACTACCATCATTACTTTATGAATAAATATTTCCTAGAAAACATTTTGATTCACTTATTTGGTGGGTCTGCTTTGGCCCTGTTATATAATTAGTACATGAGATAATCTCCCTAGCAGACCACAGAAGACAAAGAAGCAGACACGCTCTAAATTCAGACTGTTCCTTGATCAGGTCTATGTCAAAAAGTAATTTTCAAAGTGTCACCGTAGAAGAAATATTTCCCTTATATCCATCCCTGATGTGTATGCTTCTGAAGAGCCTGTTTTATTCCAATCCTATATAGATAGATTTTTGTTGACCAAAATGTATTGGGGATTAAATGCGAGAGAAGCGAACCTTCTTCAATGAAATGAACGATTTGTGTGAGTGATATTTTTTAATAACATTCTCCTTATCTAATTTATTCACTGATTTTTTCAATGAAAACTAGAGAGGAATAAAAAAAAATCAGCTATCTGTATGAAAATGCGAATTTTCACTTTCAGATTTTTTCTTTTCTTTTCAGTTAGTCTTTTCACAATATCTATCGGGGAAGTAGTTGTTTTCTGTTAGATATTACAAATTAATCACATTTTTCATTTTTTGATTTTGATGGAAAATCTTCCCCTTTTCAACATTCTCAATATTGTTTTGTTTTTTCCGTTAACGAGCTGTCGTCTCCTTACGAACACGGCAGCCCTCAAAAGTCGAAGCTTGTTCGAGCCAAGGATTAACAAAGTCTTACCTTTTAACGTGCGATTCCTAGCACTTTCTCGGGTCATTAGAAAAAATCTGTAGTCGCTGGGATTTGAACCTACACGACCAGCGGCTTAAATGGCTTGAACACGACGGTTTTAACCATACTGATCTACCTAACCCTGCCCTTGAAACAAACACACTGTATATCGACAATGAACTTAATATTTCGTTACTCGTAAATGACCGCAATTACTCATCAGTAATCCTGAAACTGAACCATATTCGATATCTCCAGCCCAAGAAGTGGTGGTTAATCTTAACTTTCGATAATAATGGTGACCACTTCATATCTCACCTTGTCATCGGCAGTTCCCCTCTCAAGACATGAAATGTAGACGTTATTAAAATGAACGGAAGCTGCAAATCAAGTCTACAATAGCTCAGCTGGAGTGCCGGGAAGGCTTTATGAGATCATTAGTTCGGAGCGCACCAAAAGGGCGGTCAAAGGATGGCTGCACCTTTAACATCTTGATACAGAGCCGTCCAAAATTGTAGGCTGATTTATGGGGAGCGTCGATTGAAGAAATTAGGTAGGTATACAATTATTAGTAATTCATAATATTCGGTTGTTTGCCGAATGAAATTTCAATTCCTACCGATATCATACGAGCATACTAATAAAATTATAATAAAAAGCTGTCCATAGACGAGTTTCTGAAATGATGAATATTTGTACTACCTAACCGAAATCCCGTCAGATAGATAGTGTGAAGGTTTACTGTCCACAGTTTCTGACGTGAAGTACCCACCTATGTCTTTGGTTTGATTAAGGAGTGAACGTCTGCGGTGTTGCCACATCAATTAATTTTACAGATATGTTCTTTATCAGCTTTTTGGGTCATTTGCACCTGGACCTGGGAGTGGCATACTTTTTCAAGGAACTATTGAAATAATGTAATAGGTAAAAAACATGTCACTATCTGAAATATCCCGACAACAACTTCAAAGAAAAATTGAATGGCACTTAGCAAGCACGATTCAAAAACACAACTGTCACAGAAGCAATACTACAAAGGCTAGAAGGACCAGAGTAATTATTTTTTCTAACTCCGACTTACTGAGTTGCCTTCTACTTCTTCGTACAATACAACACAATATCAATAAATTTCAATTTCAAGGCAGGTAGTACCCGGAGACCAAATCACTCATGACCTTTTTGGGACTGGGAAATAAATTACATATTATTATGAAGCATCTCAACTGAATTTCTAATCTACTACATATCTGATGCAAACCAAATTACCAACACTCCAAATTCCACTTCGATACGAATTTATAAATGATTATACGGCTGAAATAGTAGGTATTCCTTTGTTCTGGCGAAATTGGAGATGTCAAGGTGTTATAAAAAATAAGGTACGCAATTCAGCAGAAATTAAAATGTTACATTTTTTTAATGTATTCTGGAAGGTATTAAAAAAGGTTAACAATAGTATGAATTTTCAACAAGTGAAACTGTGGTGTTGTTATATGCCCTCTTACCGATAATTATTATTGTAACAAAAAACAAATTCATAAAAGGATTACAAAGTACTGTTTGACTGTGGAATGACACATTATTCGAGCAAAATAATTTTTTTTCCAATACTATCTTTTAACTGCAATCTTTGTCAAATCTAATAGGTAACATTTAGAGATAAAAAAGTGTTTCGAAAGAAGTACCTGTTTTACGTTTAAAACGTTAACGTTTTGCATTCTAAAAGATTTTTTTGAAAAAACACTTGTATAACTAGACTCCTCTCGGTATGGGTTATTTCTCAATATTTCGAACATTGTTATTTAAAAAGTTGTTTATTTTTCGGTTTCCTACCCATCTTCCAAATTTGAATCAGTTTGAACACATTTAATTTATTTCGCATTTTCTTAATCCTACAACTTTGCAGCTGATTCAAATTTTGTGAAATCTGAAAAGACCAGTTGAGATGAAATACACTCATCTGCTGAAGGGATTTTTTCGATTTACAAATAATTGGATTTTTTCAAAAAAATATAAAAATGCTCAAACAATCACATCATAATTGATGCAAAGTACCTAGTTTCAATATTCCACAGCAAGATATTTTTCAATAAGAATACAAAATTGAATGAGCCAATACTTCAGGTCTGATTATTTGAGGAAGGATTTAAAATCTCATTCAGGACTGGAGCAATTTTCATCAAGGATGCCATAATTTTTTCAAAGTATTTTTATCAATATTCAATTAGGAATATTTCCAAACACAAAAAACCTCTTCAGTACATGAGAGTATAATATCTCAAATGTCTTTTAAGTTTTCAACAAATTTATGAAGTATGTAGCCAAAAGTATAAAGGATTGAGCAAAAGCAAACACAAACTTTCACGGTAAGGAAAAATTGTAAAAGCCATATTACATTATTTTAGGCTTTTGACAGGGAAATTTGAGCTATTCATGAAAAAACATTAAAATTATTTCAAATGCATAGAAATGAGTAATGCAATGGTACATTTCAATTTTTTTCTATCTAGAATACGTTATCTTCTATACTATTTTTTTATCAATCATTAAAAAAAATGCAAAGTGGCAACATTGCTCTTGAATTAATTGAATAACTAATTATCAGAACTGACATTTTCTATTTATTGTACAATGAAACCCAGGATAAATAAAGCATTCAGAAACTTTGCTCGAAAAGAACTTATTTGAAGATCTTCCGGAGTGGTTTGGTAGTTGAAACCTTGGAAAAATGTTACTTTTTTACAAGCCTGAAAGTATTCAATATCTTATGACCGGGAACAGTTGGCCCAGAAAAGCATACTCTCCTTTCAATGATTCTAAATATTTGATATCCTCATTCACATGTTGTCTTTTTTACGTAATATACAAAAACATCACATTAGTGTTATTATTCTATATTATTTACCTATCTATATTCAGTCAAATTTTTTACTATTCATTACATTTTCAATATCACGTCCCCAGCTTATGCTTCCAGGTCTGCGTTTTACCGCCTCTCCTTATGGAATATCAATTCGAAAAAATAGCATTACTATTATATTACTATATCATAGTATTCCTCTAAAGGATCTTGCAGGTTTTTAGCCAATGAAAATAAATAGCATGGTTTATTTTAGCTTTGTTAGTTCGGAGGATACATTCCGATGAGTAGTATACGGCGAAACGAACAATGAAATTGATGTTGGTTCATCCTGTACATGTTTCTGCGATGAATACTAATTCGTGGACCCTGCCAACGTTGTAAAGTTTATTACCACTTAGTAGAGCATTAGAAGTGATTGCGAATCTTGTCGTGTACACCTCATTGTGGTGATTAGTTCCGCCATTTGTTCGAAAGGGAGAATTAAAAAGGGATTCAGATTGGAACTGCACACTTTTTTACCTCCTTGCAGGGGTATGTTATTTTATTAATGCTTTTTGTACGACGAAATAATGCCGGCCATTTCGGAAAGGACTCGCTTTGAAATTCTGTTTCAGTCACTAGCTTTACGTTTCATGCATGAATAATTTCGTGATGTACAGGACGTTTCCGGATGTATTTACATAGATTCGTGAATTCGCCCAGTCATAAGTCTTTAATGTCACTATCGTGATGTTCGTTTTTCAGCAGGTGATGAATGAACTCTGTAACTCAGAGCCCTTGAGTTTCACGTGATCTAAATTATTTGATCAGATAAGAATGTAATAGTGATATAGAAATGTAGGAAATTGATACAATCATTCTCTATATAATTTTAAAAATATTTCAGTATATATTTTGAATTGAAAATTTGGTGTGATGTCAGAAGTGATCATGTCTGTTCTAACCAAAATATTTCAGTCGTAACCCACTTCCTTATTTTAAATGGATACATCGGTCTTCTAATTCTGAGTTTAGGCAACATAAGTTATTTCGAATTTTCTATTACAAATTTATTACGGGTTCGTTTTTTACAGTGAAAATACTTTTTGTTCTGAAATAATATTTTCTGGAATTATATGTCGATTGACATAAACTCTACTTTATTTGCTTCGTCGTACCAATAATTAGTTAACTTTGTCAAGTCATATTTTTTCGAATTTTAATTCAAGTGCTCATCTTGGCTCTACTAATTCAAACATGCATGAACTATAACCTAACATTGAAGATTAATAGTACCATACCCGAGGTGGTAATGTAGGTTTTCCGGGTTTTCCTGCAGCTGAAAAGTGAATACGTCACCAGAAATCAGTAAGTCGCCCAGGAGCGCCACGGCCAATAATAATGATAGCCGTCCTCTACCCGCACAGGCAATGCCTTTTGGTGCACTATATGAGTGTTTATGAGGGAGTACTATTATTATTATTATACAGTCGTTTGACATGCACCCACATTTTGCAGATGATGACGTCCATTCCAAATCTCACCTTGGGCACTTTTTCATGGAAAATTAAATAATCAAAGCAAACTTTTCAGATTCAGAAACAAAAACAATTTCTTCAGATGTAGATGTATTTGATTTTCAACCAGTTACCGAAAATGAAACACAGAATGTGATTCTCTCTATGAAGTCGCATGCTCACAGTTTAGATGGATTTGATACGAAAATATTACTACTTTTTCGTCCCGTTATAATAGGGTACTGGAGACACATAATCAATCATTCGATAATAAATAAAAAGATCCCTAGAATATGAAGAACGGCCTCTGTCGTACCCGTTCCAATAATAAAAAATCCATGTGAATACGGAACTCTCAGACTTATTAGTATACTCCCAACAAGGTATCTGAAAAAATTTTGCACAAATAAATATCATTATTTCGACACATTTCCTCTCATACCAATAAACGAACCTGTTTTTCTTCGACACCACAATTGTAGCTCAGCATTGCTTAAGGTTGTGGATGACATTCTGGCAGCAGCCGATGATAAAAAATTGCAACCTCAGTCCTCATAGATGACTCGAAAGCTTTTTCTGGAATCAATCATCAGCTGTAGTTCGCAATGCTATACTACCTTACATTTCATCATGATTCTGTAGATCTCATAACTAGTTACCTCCATAACAAAAAACCAGATACTTAATGAGAAGAAGTCTTGAGAACTACAAAAGTTTAATGAAGTTAATATGTTCAACAATAAATCCTATCATTAACCTGATGGTCTAACGATGGGTAACCCTCTGTCACCCTTTCTCGCTGATATTTTTATGGAAAATTCCTTCATCATTGATAAATTCAAGAATATTTTAAAATGGTACCGTTATGTTTGGTGACTGTCTGGTATTCATCGATGGCAACGTTGATGATGCTCAATATATCTTGAACTCTCACAACATTTTACACCCTAAAATAAAATTCACACTCGAAATTGAAACTGAAAATAAATTAATTTTTTTAGACGTAACAATGTCCAAAATTGACAATGAATTTGAATTCTTCATTTATAGGAATTCTACTCAAACGCACTATGTTATCCCGTTCAATTCTAACCACCCCATGCAACAGTTTAAATAGCCGCCTTTAACTGTTATGTCAATAGATTATTGAATACTCCACTAACCCTCAAAACTCATACAAGAAACCATTCCTTGTACCAAAACCTCTTTCAAATCTTGAAACAAGTTGAGCAACTCGCTAGGTAATTCCAAAGATGAAATTAACAAATGACTTTGACTTAGACAAACAGGTAATTAGCTGTCCCTTCAAAAATAACCTGACATATCCACATTGCCTTTGAATTTCTAACATGATTTTTGTTAGAATCAAGCAAGAATGTTATGACTCAGCAACCCAAAGATGCATCAAATTATTTCAACGAATCAAGCTAGAAGAACACCCCAATCTAGCCGACTGCAATTACGAGCTTTACGAAGTAATTGTTCACTTTGGTTCTGGAGCAGATTCTGGCCACTATTACACCTTAGCCAAAGATAAAACGGGCTGGTACAAATTTGATGACAATTGCGTAAATAGAATACCTTCTTTGGAACTGGACCTTTTGGAGCCTTCGAAGACACCATACATCCTATTTTACCGTAGAGCAGATTGTCACAATTCGTCGGACCTCTTTAGAAGTTCTCTATCAAGGAATTCCAACTCTCCAGATGATGTGGTGTTGCATGTTTTTCCGGGTTTCCCTGCAGCTCTGAAAGCGAATGCTCCACCAATACCATTTAAGCTGCCGCGGAGCGCCGATCAATCATTTTGATGTTTTTACTTTGTTCTTGTTAGTTTCACTATGTTAATAAAGTATGAAGTCTTTATATTCAAGATATCTTCACAAATTGTGAAACTTTCTGTTACTTGACTTGTGAGTACTAATATTCTTCCAAATTTCATAACCTAATTTTTACAATCATTTCAATTCAATAATTCTTTATACATTCAGAGTATTTGCTTTCAGGAAGCACTGAAGATGACGAAAGTCGAAAGCGCTTTACAATATTAAGAAATTATACACTTTTATACAAAAAATTTTCTACATTTATTCTACGCAAGTGTATTCAGATCCCCACATCAATAAATCAAATGATCCAAACATGTTTCTCTGGTATGGAGTTGAGTTAACCCATGTAGCACATCATATTATTGGTTGAGCCCTGATTTCATATTGGGCCGATAATAATCTAATATGAGCGAATTTTGAAAAAACATATTACACTAATGATATTGGATGAATATTGGCCTACCTATTCTGAATGTACATTATTTCATTCAATATTGGGTCAATATTGGTTAAACCTATTGGTTTTACCTATATCGATAAACCAATATTGCCGACATATTGTTTCCAGCATCAAGCATCAATATTGCCATTCCAATATTTCTTTCATTTCGATTCTAGAGATGAAAACAATATTGTATATCCAAATTTAATAGCATATTGATTTAATATTATCTCATTCATATTCAATAAATCATATCAACCCCATATTTATTGAGGTTGTTTCAAAAACCTCACGCCAATTTTTGCAATATATCAATAAAAAATATTGAAATGAATGATGATCAAACCTGGGTAAGAAACCGCTAGGTGGCTCCACATATGGAACGTCAGCCAATTCCGCAGAAAATGCATCAAAGGCTGTTCACAAATTGTTCACAAGACAATCTACCCAGTGGTTGATTGAAGGAGAGATATTGAAACTGTATATAGAGGTTTCGAGTTTTCCGACATTTGTTGGATATATTTCATTAATGTTTCCATGGCAACATATTATTCACTTTGAATATTTTATCATATATTCAAATGATATTGTACCAATATCGCGAAATATTTATAATCATTTAGTAGTATTGCAAATTCAGTGGCGTTGTCAGATATCTTAAAAGAATTGCCGTTCCATTCGATTTTTAGCGATAAAGTGAATTTGATGAAGGCCTTAAAATTTTGAATTTCATTTAGGATTTGTGAATCGGATTATGAACCATTTCAGAAAGGTCCCCTTTCAAACCAGGCATGAGGATTTCATCTTTCGTGTAAATAGCACTCATAAAGTCCCGAGCTAATCTATATTCTGCGTCAACAACCTTTTCCGTGAAACTCCTTAACCTTTTGCACGAACTATTCCTTGTCAATATTGATATACTACTTTAGAATACATTTCCATCTTTCCGTGTCCCCAGCATTAAGAAAACTCATTCGATTTCATCTCATGATGTAGGAGATCCTTCTGATTAACTTTTTTTAGAAAAAGTCTCCATGGTTTCGTTATCCTCTAGGATTTCTATTCTAGAAGGCTTATTCAATTATTTTATATTTTTATTTCGGGAAAAGTAAACGGATCCTAATGGTAATAAAATTTCTCTCGAAAACGTGGTTTCGATTACTTTCCACACAAATCCATCAGGGCATGTTTCACGGATATTCTCCAGCACGGAAAAATATTATCACGTCCCTAATGGATTTTATCGATTAAATTCTGCGAACAATATCACGATTGTCATTATTGAGTTGTCTCTTCAGTTTAGCTCGTATAACTTTGACGCGTGACTGTTATTAATGACAGTCTTGAACGAAGGGGTTGGTAATTAAATAATCAAAACTGATAAAAGGCTCCCCCAGGTCAAATTTGACAAGAGTTCATTAAACTGGAAGTGGGAGGTCCGTGAGAAAATCACGCAGTGTCCTGATTTCTGAAATCTGATAATTATTCTTTAATTTTGTAAAGAATGGTATATTATTCATGGAGCATGTAATGATTTGCGGCGTGAGCCGTAGGCGAGCACTTTGAATCATTCGATTGAGTAATAGCCGTTATAGGTATAAGAATATCAAACTTCGTCTATGTTCATGACCAGAATTCACCATTCAATTCAGAAAGACGATCTGTTTGTTCTGGTAGAAGAAGATAAAATTCAAATGAATTCATATTTTAGTAAGAAATGATAACTACTAACCAACTAACTAAATCTCCAAATGTTTCGACTGCAGTTGCAGTGGAACATAACCTTCTTATTTGGATGAGAGTGGATACTACTGCTCATGTCAATTTGGTGACAGGACGGTGAATACATAGCTCATGAAGCAATTACTTCATGGTATATTGCTGGTATAAAAAGCATACCTATAAATTGTCCACCAAAGCCTTCATTGCATTCAATTTTTGGCAAAAGTCGATGCCTCAAATGGTTTAAGGAGGACTCACTTAACCATCCGGAGAGAAGCATAGGTTTTCAAGTTGGGTTTTCTATTTTCAAATATATACTTTGTGTTGGACAGCCTGTGTAATAATGGATATAATTATATATTTTTTCTTAACTCATATTCATCCATATTACAAACGAATATGCGTTCCTTCATTTCTCACTTCAAATTTTGATAATTTCGAGAACAAAATAAGCAGTTTCACTTCGTTGAACTTTCTTCAAACTTTTCGATTACGATTTTTGATTATCAGCGATATTATGTTTTGGAAACTCTTTGAACGAGTTACCAGTATGTAATTGATTGATGATTTGTGTTATTAAACATCCCTACTCTCATTGTTTTTGATACGAATGTTTTGATTCCCAACTTTTTTTTTATTATTTCATATCCTTTACTACTTGTAATTACTCAATATAGACATAGACATACTTTATTTAACTACATTCATGAAAGCTCTCCATTTAGCTTTCTTTTCCAAAACTTCAATATCTACACCTGAAACCAGAAAAAAACAAGGGAGGAAAGTCAACTTTTTGATTATGGACTGGGTTGGGATCAGACAGCTTAATAGTATTCAATTCGAACAAAACCAAAAAATATATCTTTTCTAGAAACGCCATTCTCATAGAGGACCGCATAAGTATGTTAGGAGTCCATCATTTCGATGTTAAGTCTTAGTATCAGTGTCATAGTACCCTTACATATATAGGAAAACCATGAGAGGTACATTGCCCAAAGTGCCTTTAAAAAACTTGTTTTTCTGTTTCGTGCCAAAAGATACAAAAAAAATATATTTTCTTTCTGTCATCAGGCTGCACCTAACGAGCATATCTCAAAAGTATTCAGGAGGCTTCTGTCAACTAAGAAATGACACAGATCCTGTCAAAAAAGAGCCATTCTTTCGTCGCTCGCTCACTAATCTGGAACATCATAATAATAGATGCTCTTCTGAAATATTCTCAATAATTTAACCGATAGCGGTCCCATCGAGACCTACCCGTCGAGCTCAGTTTTCACATCTCTTTGTCGTAACTATGGAGCCATGCCGAACATTTTTTCTTTTTCAGGGTTGTGTTTTATGTAGTTTCAATTTGCAAATATGTTGGCATAGCCTCGAAGTATTATCCCAAGGCTTTTGAAAAATTATTTTCCGCTATTCATAACTTCATTTACCTTGAATCGTCTGATATTTCCTAAGCTGCGAGGGATGCGGGGAGCATGATGGATCGGCGCGAGAATCTGAAGCAAAGCACTTTGTAGAACTTTCACACTCTCGTCAGTTTTCCTACGATCCGAACTTAATCCCCAAAGCACACGTCGTCACTCATCGATTGTATGCAAATGCCTCCGAAGCGATGACGAAACGTGTACACGATAAGAATTTCATTTTTAGCATAATGCTATTAGATGGGGGAATTTATCCGGGAAACAAAGTATCCTTTACTTGAGGGGATGCTCGCCGGAGTGGAGCAAAATGGAAAGTAATGCGCGGAATAAATCAGTTCGAAGAGATGTGTATCGAATGCTCGATGGTGGTCGATAATGACGGATTTTTGAATGAGATTGAGCTAGAAGGAATATGGTGTTGGTTGATATTCATCCGTGTTTTTTAAAGCATTACGGAAGCTGAATGACGATGTTTAATACGAAGCTAAAAATAGGGATTTTTCCCTGCGCACCCTCATGACACATTTCCGTGGGAAGTCATGGAGGCATGGATAAATCCACTTCGATGAAAAAAAAAAAAAAAACAGTGGATAATTTTTTAAAGCAACTGGAACTATACTGGAATTCGTGGCTACAGAAGATACTGTACAGATGATTATTTTTTTATCATCTTTAAAACCAACAGATAATTCCAATTAGGGCGAGACCAAGACCAAGACCAAGATTGATCAGTCTTGGTCTCGGTCTCGGAAAGTAAATGCCGTCTTGGTCTTGTAGATTTAGGGGGGTCGTACAGGCTGTGCAGCCTCTCAAGCACTTCGACCTATAAGTTCTTTTGTGCGTGACCCTTGATTTATTCGAAGCCCGGGATTCCGAGACTTTGTGTGAAGTTCATCAGTTTCCTGGAAGGTAAGTTCATGATGTCGGAGGGCGTTAAGAGGGGCCTCTTCCAGAAACTCAAGCCTCTTGCAGAAAAGCGATCGGCATTCGCAAAGCAAATGTTCTGCAGTTTGCACAAGCAAAGTTCTCGCAGTAGCGGCAACTATCACTCTCAGATTTACCCATCTTTCTGAGGTGGTACCCCAGAGGGCAGTGTCCAGTGAGGAGTCCCGTTACCATCTTCAAGTCTTCCTTGTTCAACTCGAGAAGCTGTTTAGCTTTCTCTGGCGATAGTCACACTAGTCTTTTCGGCTGTTTTTGTCTTGGCACTTTATTCCAGTAAAATTGCATTTCATCGGTTTCCTAGATTTAAGTGAGCTTCAAAGAGTCCACACAAGGGTTCTGGGCCGGAAAATTGTGTGTTTGTCCCTTCTTTGGCAAGGCAATCTGCTTCTTCGTTGCCTTCAATTCCTCTGTGACCTGGCACCCACATCAGGGTGACCTGATTGTTTGCTGCTAGTTGTCTCAGGGATTGTTTACAGTAGACTCACAAGTGTATGACCTCACATCTTTTAGTGCTGTTTGGCTATCTGACAGTATATGGTCTTGGTATTGGTCTTGATGTTTCAAGACCAAGACTAGACTGGCTAAGTCTAGGACTTGGTCTTGATAGTCTTGGGCTTGGTCTTGATAGTCTTGGGCTTGGTCTTGATAGTCTTGGTCTTGATAGTCTTGGTCTTGGATCAAGATGCGTCTAGATATTTAAATAATTCAATTCAATTGTCACGAAAGCAGTTGAAGATAGGTATAGAATATCAATAAAATATTTAAATTTATTTAAAATAAAAAATCGTTGCCAAGATTATCTGGAAGTGAGAACAACGCAGTATCTAAAATATTTTAAAAAATTTCGAATTGAATCCAAATAACTTTTGTAATAATTTTTTCTTTCTTCAATAGTAGGAGGTATGGACCACTGCGACGTTACACCTATTTGTTGTAAACTGTAAAACTGCAATACTGAATTTGAAAAATGTATTTTCAATTTTGAATGAACAAAAATTAAAAACCTACCATATAAAAAATAAATGATTGAAATGAAATTCCATAACATTTTTGATCAGATATTCATTAATATTGAGTAGATTCAAGTTAATTTTTTTTTTCAAGACCAAGACCAATACGAAGACTCTTGGGAGTCTTGCTCTTGGTCTTGGTCTCGAAAGTCAAGTCTTGGTCTTGGTCTTGAGAAGATTAATTGAGTCTTGGTCTTGGTCTTATATCAAGACCAAGACAAGACCAAGACTAGTCTCTTGGTCTCGCGAAGCCCTAATTCCAATAACTCAATTGAACAATTGAAATATACTTCCACTGCACACTGATTTATACTACTCATACTTTTAAACTAATTGTTAATCCTTTCATGATCTATAGGAAACATCGACAACTTCATTACATCTACCAATCCATAGGGAGTGTATCGATGTTGAATTAATCGCCATGAAATGACGTAGGGTATTTTGAAACATTGTTTACTCTCTAATGTTGATGGTCGCAATCAAAAACTTTTATTTCATCATGACGCTGTCTTGGATTCTGTAGATCATCCATTTTTTTACTTCGCACGGCCGGTCCTAAGACGGCGTTAGTCTCGGAGTTAGTTTAGAGACACGCCTTCCTTCAATATTTATTATTTTTTCGAAAACGATAACGAACTCCTATTTTGTTACTCGCCAATGTAAACGTCTTGTTTCTGGGTTGTTTTGTGGATTTCCAAAAACCTGACGTTCAGTTCATTGCCATCCTGCTACACATCATTCTCTTGATGATGAAGATTGGATGCGGTTTTTGGGTGGACAAAACCGTGGGAATGTGGGCCTCTTAGTCGAGCCCGTTATTCATCCACCGCTGCTGTTAAAATTATTTTCTTTTTCGACTATCCTGAAGTGGAGCCTGTCGGAACGGGAGTGGCGAACCGCTATTGGGGTTGGGGAAATTGTGCAGTGGGTTTGGGGAAAACCCCGTATTGGAGCCCACACGCATGGGAGGAGAGAGAAAAATAAAATATTTTGGAGAACCCCAAAAAGGAGCCCTCCAATAGTGTAGGGCATCTGGTGAGCCCTTGGAAGACCCACCGGATGGGGGAGAGAAGTCACCGCACGTGGGGCCCCCACACGTGCGAAAGGCTAAATGAAACTGTGTGCGCCTGGTTGCCAGAGTGTTTTCGCTAGTGGTTGAGTACCTCTCAACCATTCATCGCTTCTGCGCGCACAATACCTTGTGATCAGGTGGGATTCTAGAGTGCCCCCAATATGCAGTACGGGCGATTGAGCTGGGAGTACCGTGCCCCCCGTACTATCGGTTTCTACTTCCACGGGTCCCACGGTTTTTGCATCACAAGCGGTTTACGGGTTGAGTCGTGAGCTGGTCCGCGGCGATGCTTCCGCTAAGGATTCAGGAGTTTCTTGAGCCCCCGCACCCTACTTATAGCTATCACTGACCGGGGCATGTAAAGACCCCGGTCGCTCCCCATCCGCCACCAAGAACGCGTCAAGTAGTAAGCTCAACCTTCCCATATTGGGCAGAAAAGCATCAGTCTTTTTTGCGCCTGGTGATTTTAATACGAAGTGACAGGGCTTCTTCCTTCCCGAATTATACAAATGAAACTGAAAATGTTATTTTCGTTTTTTATACGCATAGCGATCGTTTTTCACGGCCAGTATTTTTTTTTAATACGGCACAGTTAAGTAGCGATCACAGTTAGGATTTTTACGACTTTTTCAAATCAATTTCTGATTATGGAAGTAATCATAGCCATACAAATTTAACAATTATCTGACATTATGCTGAAAATGAATAATTTTAGAATTGGCGAAATATTCATATATTTTTACTCATCCACCTGTACTATTTCGTTCAATCATGCCAAATATTTCTTTATGTTGGCCAGATTTCCTGATTTTGGATGGAATGATTAATACGTTGAAACGTAGGACTTCCAAATCTCATTTCGAATCTACTGAATATATTTTTTCTAATCAATCCAGAAGATTATTGCTCCTCTAAACATCGATACATCAAACAAGTTGTCAATAATGAAAGCTTGTAGAGCATGTTTCGAGTCATGAAATTCACGGTGTAATAAAAAATTAATGAAGGCCCATCCCTGCCATTCACCGTAGTCATAGTTTTCCCCGACACGTAGCGCCCCCGCCGGCGTTTCCATCGAACTAAAAGCAGAACTATTGACCGATGCCTCCGCTTTCTTTCTCGTTCGCCGTGTCGCGCCGTCTCTCTTCTGCGTCGTGACGCGCCAGTGTAACACGAATCGACATTTGCCAGCTTTTTCATTTTCGAGGCCTCTTTATTATCATGCATTCGCTTTTGAATAATAAAATGCACTTTCTTCTTCCGATATTACGTGTTTTCTATGCCACGTGAGAATGCATGTTCGAATTATTGGAATGGGCTGGGTTTATTACGTTAATGTATGAGAGCGCCAGATGGATTTTGGATGAATACAAATGAGTTGGAATTGTTCGAGATATGAATAGTTTTCCAGGGAACGGTTATATGCGAATTTTCACTAAAGGTTTTTTCTCTACGAATCAAGCTGGGTGATATATATGTATGCATGGCCTGTAAATGGATTGCTAGCAAAACACCACTCCCATACAAAAACAATAATGAAAAAATATACAACGCTTTCAAAAAGTACCTATAGTGAAATTGAATCTGTTATCATCAATTGAAAATACTATAAAGATATTTGTAATTACTCCACTGTACTGGTGCGATAAGGAGTGAAGGAAAACCATTTCTCGATTTTTTATCGAACAGAAACATTACGAGATATCCTGAAATATTGTACGTGCTCTGAGCATACTGAGATGTGAATACCATTAATGAATATTGCAGAACCTAATATCATGCAGCTAATAAACACTAACTAAAAAAATGTCATTGCTTGATAAATATCAAAATGTCGCACCTCACTCAGGTTAATCAGGTTACTCAGATCGCATATCCAGTTATGCATCCTAATTGAATATATTACTTTTATGTTGAACACTGTTATGACAAAAAGCACGATTTCCAAAAAATGGAAGAATACGAAAGTCCTACCTCCTCAAATATATAACAACCCCAAAGGATTACCTGACCTGAGACCTATCAGCTAACTGCCTATGCTGTCGAAAGTACTTAAAAGAGCCAGTTGACTTTTTTCGTTGATGAAAATCATATCACAACATTCGCACAATCTCGCTTTCGATCAGAATACAGTATTGCTTTCCATAACAAATAGGATACAAGCCAGCGACAAGTTTGCGAGACCAATTTTCTTGCCGGGCGAAAAACTACTGAATCCAGAGAGGGTGTTATGATGTCTCGTGTAATTCAGCTACGATTCCGTGGGTGGGTTCGGTAGTGGCAGCCTTCCGAACACGTAAAATGAAATTCTACGCATATGCGTGAAGCGACTGAGATTTCGTTTGTTTTTTATGTAACTGAGAAACTCAATTGGGACTTTTTGTGGAGCTGTTCAGGGACAATAAAACTGTTCATATAAAAATTATCGATATTATATCCGGTTTTCGAGATACTGGCAATTCTTTTTTTCAACATAAATTGAAATTGACGTCATTTTGTGTTTGAAACAAAACGAACGAACGAGATGATACTGTTTGCATGATTTTCGTATGATAGCAACGTAATAAATAATAAACAGGATGCAAAAGTCTTTTAGGTTCTAGTACGTGAAAGTGTTTTACGTTCTACAATGAAAAAGAGACACTTCGCTAACTGAGATTTTAACGAAAATGTCAACATCTTAGTTCAGTTTTCTAAAAAATTTATGAGATGAAGAGACAAGGCTTACACAAAGTATGGTAAAAATTATTATATCACCGATAGAAAATACTACGGAGATCTATGTTATTTCACCACTATGCTGGTGCAATAAGGAGAGAAAACAGCATTCCTCGATGTTTTCAACTCCAAGACATCCTGACACAGTCTACATTCTCTTGGCATACTGGGATCAAAGAGTACTTCTGAACTACTGCCTCATTTGTAAATTATAACATTTTTTACTAAGCTAACCAATAGTAAAAAAATAGAGACTATTTTCGCTCTTGAATAAAAACGAAAATAAACTGTACTCCCTTCAAAAAATAGTTTGTAGATGAAAACACCAATGACGACCCCATCAAAATCGCTATTTGGAACATTTTTCAAGAAAATTTAAAAAACGAAAAATGTGTTTTTTTTTCTGTAAAATCTAACAGAAAACAACTATTTCCCCGACTGAATCCACGCTGACATTGAACTGTATCTGGCAGATATTTTGAAAAGCTTAACTGAAAAGAAAATATATGAAAGTGAAAACTTGCTTTATCATTCACTTATTTTTTTAAATTATCTCTAGTTTTCATTGATAATTCTTTAAATAAATTATATAGCGAGAATGTTATTCAAAAACATCACTCACTGAAATCGTCCATTTCATGAAGCAAGGTTCACTTCTTTCGCATTTAATCCCCGATAAATTTTTGTCGAACAAAATCTATTTAGCTTTGCCAAGCTTATCAGAGAGATTGAAAGAATTTGAAAGTAGGCTCTTCAGAAACAATTATACACATCAAGAATAGAAATGACGGAAATATTCATTCATTCTTCCAATCTCCCTGATGAGCTTGGTGAAGCGAAATAGATTTTGTTCGACAAAAATGTATCGGGGATTAAATGCGAAAGAAGCGAACATTGCTTGAATGAAATTAATGATTTCTGAGAGTGATATTTGTGAATAACATTCTCCCTAACTAATTTATGTTGAGAATTACTAATGAAAACTAGGGATAGTCAAAAAAATTCAACTATCTGAATACTAGAGATAGTCAAAAAAATTCAACTATCTAAATAAAAATGCAAATTTTGGATATTTTCTTTTCAGTAAGAGTCTTTCACAATATCTATCAGATAGTTCAATGTCCAGCGTGGCTTCAGCCGGAGAAGTAGTTCTTTTCTGTTAGATATTACAAAAAAAGCACACATTTTTCATTTTTTCAATTTTCATTGGAATTATTTCCCTTTTCCAACATGACTATGACCATGAAGGATAATCTACTGTTGCACAAATCTTTCAGATGTAGTTCAATATCCGCCGTGGTATTATCCAGGGACGTAGATGTTTTTACATGGTGGAAATATCTGTAGTGAATGGTACTTCGACATTGTCAATTTTACTATTTAATTTTTTTGATACTCTCCGGCAAAAACGATTGAACGCCAATTCTCAAAACATAAATTAGCCTTAATTTCGACTATGACTCTAAATTAGGAAAAAAATATCGTATGTCCGGTCTACGCCTTCGTAGAAACTACTAATCGACCTTAGTGAAATTTTGCACACGTTATGTATCCATAACGTAGGATGATTTTTTTCTCGATTTATAACTTCAATATGTTGGTATTGCAAATTGAAAATTCCTAATGGTTTGAGTGAGCTTGAGGTTTTCAGTTTTCTAGAAATGTCTAGATTATAACAAACTTTAAAATGTTCTCGAAACTCTAGAAAGGTTCTAAAGGGTAGAGGGTATGAACTTCTTGAAACTTCCTTTTTCTGAATTTTTGGATTTCAGGAGCATATTTGCCAATTTTATAACCGGCTGTTACTGTGATGAGGTGTTAGTGACGCTCACTTTAAACGTTTACTGTAATTCAGTTATTTAAGTTATCTACCCTCGTAACTAGTGGCCAGTAAAAAATCTCGATGGTCTTGCAGCCGATAAAGACCTTCAAATATAATGTAGTTATTATACAATATACAATGTACTTGTACTTGATTAACTCCTTTTTCAATATTAGGTTTGACTACTTGGTGAGTATCTTAACGACGACTATAAACTATTCATAAATATATACTGATTTTTGTACCATTTCAAATTGCTTTCATCTCGATTTTTTCCTCTATTTTAGAGATATCAGGAAGTATGACTCAATTAATCTAGGATTTTCCGTCTACGTCGAGCACGAGCCTGGAGCTCTGCTGTTTGATTACATCTTTCTTGAGGAATATTACTAAAATATCTGACAGAAAAAAATTAATGTATAGCGTGGTATTATCCAGGAAGGTCTATGGTTTATGTCTATGGTTTTCACATCGAAGTGTATTTCGACGTTTTAAGAATTGCTACTCATTTTGAAACTCAGTCATTATTGAGAATGTTTTCGTCGATTCTTAATATTTTTTTTCACCCCCATATATTTTCTGAATTCCTATTCGACTTCCACTCCCTTATAAATGTTTGCAATATATTTTTTATAGTGGTGTTTTTTATCCCAGCGAATAGGTGGAAGAATGAATACCTATTTTCCATTCCCACTCAAAGTAGCACATTGTAAGAAATTCAGAGTATGCCCGTGAGCCAGTGACAAAATCTAAGTCATAAAAATACTCCAAGCATAACTCTTTCGTTTATGGAACCGTAGTTTACGGTATATCACAGCGGTAAGTTTTCCTCCTTCTCCTCCTACTTTTGCCGGTGTAGTAAATGAAAAATGCAACCACGTACAAGTTTGTAAACTTCCGCGTTCTCACCTTTCCCAATCTGTTCTATGAAAAATGAATTGAATTCACCCCTGACACCGAGTAGAAGCAGCGAAGCTTCGTGGAATTAAGGTTCATTGAGCCGGACAGGTGCAATTTGTGAAACAGAAACTGACTGTCGTTATGTATGAGGAATGAATTCCGTTTGACTGGATTTTTTCTTTGGAGGAAGTTTATTTTTTTTATGTTATGAATGGTTGTATGCAATAAGTGGTATTTAAGATGTTTTCGGAAAACCAAATAATTTAAAATATTCTCATAATTGCAGCCTTGCCCCTTTTTCTTTAAATTCAATGTGGACTTTTTCGTGGCTTGGTAGTAACTTGTTAAAAGTGGCACAACAACCTCGTTTAGTGAAATTCAAAATATATAATTCCATAATTGCCTTCCTCCAACGATTTATCAGAAGCATTTTGCTGGGTCTTAATATCTTCATAGTTAGTGAATGTAATGGAATTTCGACGATCGTGATCAAGAAATATTTTCCCAACTAACTAACTCCAGTTCTTTGCAAGTTATTCATTCAACCTGTTTTATGAGTTGGGATTATACCCGTCCAACTGAAAATTTGCAGGAGTTGAACCAGTACCAAATTAAGGGACCCAGCAACTACAGACCTTTTGTACTGCTATCAGTCATCTCGAAGATCATGAAAAAAACATCCACATCGAGCTCACGAAATATCTAACATCAACAACTCGTTTAAATCGATATTTCCTATTCTAAGTATTTCATTTAACAACTAGTGATCATTTATGTTTTCAGAATAAATAAATGGACATTTGATATCCGTTCATCGAAAACAACACCCACCATAATCCACGTTCCGAAACAGGCAAAACCATTCCCCCTTAAAATATACCTTCGAGCTCAATATGAGCCATTGGGAACTTATTGAAAAATAGTCACGTGATCAACTCAACTCTTTTATATACAGAGTGACCCATTTAAAAGCGGGCCACCTCTCTAAAACTGTTATTTATTATGCGATTGGGAAGTTTTTTTTCAATAGATAGAGCATCAATAGTTCTAGTTGAGTGACATACATTTAAAATAAAAATAAAAATTTCAAGGCCTACTTCGAATTTTTTTCAAGGTCAAAAATCCAAAAAACATACTAGCGACTTTTTTAGATAGAATTAGACGGCGTCACTGGATTCATGACATTTTCAAGTAGTAAATGTGAAAATTACGTAGGAATGTGTCCATGAATAAAAAAGATATATGGGCAAAAAATTTGAAAATTATGTCAATAAATCAACCCACTTCTTCAAGTTCAGAACTTTCATCAAAATTCTGACTACACCACTGGATTCAGAATACTTCGAAAAACATTCGGTCAGAATTTCATCAAAATCTGTTCATAAATAAAAAAATTATAAAATAATAAAATTTTAAATTAGTGGAATTTTAGGAAAATTTTATGTTATTATTCTATAATTATTTTACATATGAACAGATTTCAATGAAATTCTGACCAATAATTATATTTCGAAATATTTCGAATCCAGTGGTTTTGTTAGAATTTTGATAAAAGTTTAACTGAAGTGGTGGGTTGATTTATTGACAAAATTTTCAAATTTCATACCCATATAACTTTTTTATTGATTGTCGCATTCCTACCTAATTTTCACATAAACCACTTGAAAATGTTGTGAATCCAGTGGCATCACCAAATTTTACTTAAAAAAATCGCTAGTATGTTTTTTGGATTTTTGACCTTGAAAAAAATTTTAAGTGGGCCTTGAAATTTTTATTTTTATTTTGAATTCATGGCACTCAATTAGAACTATCAACGCTATATCTATTGAAAGAAAAAACTTCTGAATCGGATAATAAATAACAGTTTTAGAGAGGTGGCCCGCTTTCAAATGGGTCACTCTGTATAACCATCTTTTTATATAATCCGTAACTTCCAAATTTTCCGAACGCATCTTTCTTGTGAAAAAAAAAACAATCATTGGCAACACCGCAAATCGTAAAAACTGTTCTCACAGAACAAAAGTTATATCGTGATTTTAAAAATTACACTCAAATTTATTTCGGAACTAATGTACATTTATTGACCTTTGTTCATTTCAATGTTAATATATTTGTGAATTTGTAAATAGATGTTGAAATATCAGAGGAAGAAACATATTCAGAGTCAGACTGAAATAAAAACTGAAGACTTCATTCAGCTTTTACAAAGGGTGAAAAGCATTTATATCCATCGACATTGAAAGCAACTGAATTCTCTATCGCATATGTTATGATGAACCTAGGAACGAAAAAAAAAACAAAAAAACGGGTGTTTTTCGTTTTTTTTTTCCTAGTATTGCTTTCGTTTTTTTTTTCTTCTTTTTTTCTGGGGCATTTTTTCCGTTTACCGTTATAATTCACGTCGAATTGGTAATAGGTGGCCTTCGTCGAAAATATACCTACAGTTTTGTCGGTTTCTTTCTGGTGATGGTGATCCCATTTTAGATAAAATACTATAACAGTGTGCTGTATTTTGATTGATGAGTTTCTACCAATACTACCATTGTCAAGTTAGTTAATCATAAAATGAAATATTGGACATGGTAAATTTTTGTTGATAAGGTAAATCTTCGATACAAGGTTGCTCTTTTATTCAACTCAGATAATTTGTTATATTGTTATAATACATCGTATAGTCCCACAAAGTCCAAACGAAACTACTGAAATTCACAGCTGTGATTTCCATCAGCCAATATCTGTTCTTCAAGTCTAAGGCTGACGTGTCTAAGGTGTTATCTATTTTCGGAAGGATGTAAATGTCTTTCTTCGTCAATTGTAGTTGACAATAGTCTATGCAAAAACTAGTCGTTCCGTCTTATTAATACTAGAGAAGACCAGGGACTGTCGGATCATTCGATGACTCCTTCTCCCTCCATATCGTTGACTGTTTTGTCAGCTTCTTTCTTCTAGCAGAAAGCTCAATTCCGGATTGGTCTTGCATCAGTATTGATCTAGTGCTAGACCATTTTTGTTCTACCCCCTCTTGTTTGTCCAACACCGTAAATGTTTTGATGACTTTCGACTAGACCCATCAGTTTGGACTGTTGAGCCGGTCCTACGTCCTTGGAAGAGATGGTTATCAATTTCTCCCATTCTGCAGTTAAGTTGCTGCTGGGTTGTCTAGCGGTACCGCGTATACTGCTAATAAAAAGCTTAGTGGCAAACAGGTCCCCAAAACTGTTCCCATCTTCAAGATCACTGGAAGATAATGGACATTCATAACAAATTTATTAACTCGCAGAAGGGTCTTCTTAGTTCAATTCCTCATCCAATCTTCTCATAATGGAGAACGGGATCGAACATCATCTTGTTTCAATTGCTCATACCCATGTCCAGGCCAGCCTCCAGGATGGTTTCAGCCCTCTCAGGTACGCTCACATCTTCAGCCAATAGGACCCAGAATATCTCTGTACTCCTTCCATGAAGCACCAGCTCTTCCCCATGTGCACTTGAGACGCCGACTAAAATTCAACTCCAATCCTCTGGAATTCATGATGTCCATTCCAATGATTGCATCATCATCGATGTGAGCTCTAATTCCCTATGTTTCAGCTGCCCAAAATTATCCCAATTGGTAGTTCACCATAGACAGTGTCTGGCTTCCCTGCTGCGTGCGTAGTTTCCAAGTCGTCTGTTTAATTCTTGTCGGTGTTATGGAAAAGGCAGGTTCTATAGTCGCATCTGTATCTAGCAGAATGATGCAAGGTCGATTCTATGAATGGTGGACATTTGCTACATACATAACCAGTTTTTTTTATAATTTCAGCAACTTATTTGTCTTTTCTCATGACACATTTCTTTCATCATTTGCCTTATGGCATCTTCAAGTGTACTAGGCTCCAGTTGGTTTTCTGCTATCATCCGGACTCTACTTTGGCTCTTGAAGGATTGCTTTGAGGCCTTGAATTCCAAAGCACGTGCCAGTGTATCAACGAAATATGTTGGACGAGCTAGAGTCAATATTTGTCCAGTTGGTTGATCGTGGAGTCCATCCAGTAATGCCTGCACCGCTAATCGTTCCATAACCTTCCTTGGTGTAGCTGAATACGCAAAGCAAACCAAGCGTGTAATGTCTGTTTAACATTCCTGTGAAGATTCGTTTGATTTCTAGCAGCGGTCTTTCATCTGCGAGTGGTAAACGGAAACTGTTCACCATTCGAGCACTGATTTATTTTATAAATCCTACTTTTAACACCAATCGTAATGAAAGTGCACATAGAACTCTGTCTATCAAAGTTATTTTTTGAGCTTTCGAGTAATTGCTAATTTATTTGACATTGATTTATCCTTTCGTTGAAGTTAGCTGTAAGTTGTCTACTCTTTGGTCCAATTTGCTGCTCGCGTGTTATCTATATTCGAAGTGTGAAATCGATAGAACTGGGATTTCCAGAAAGGTCGCGAATATTTCTAGTTGCATCGAACTGATGTTCTGGAGATTTTATGACTTGTTAACGAACTTAAATGACAACCGATCCCCGAAGCATTGACTGGAAATTCGCTTTATACTCTGATGACGATGTGACCATGTTTTTCTGTGATAATGTAATGCCTCTTTTTAGAATATATATTGCTCTCGTGAACAGAATGATTACTTCGTTTTTATCCATTTTGATGGTTGCTGAACCATCCCCATAAGTCTTATCGCTTTCGATATTCCCATGCAGTCAAATTTGAAAACTATGTTTATCACGAAGTCAATAAACATTTATCTATCTTTCCATATCTATCCATATACCAGGTACGTTACAGTCTGTTTGAACTGAAGTAATGCTGAGGACATGAAGCTGTCGTTTAGAGACGATTTCCCATATTCGTCAAATGGCCAGTTTCATCCAGCCGGCCATGGAAAAGGCTATTGCACATGACATCGAGCAGAGACTCGTTAAAGCAAAACGATAAATATTATGGACTTCTGGATCTGACGGCTGAACGCGATAAAGCTTAAAATATTCAATTTTATATTTGACGAGCTTTTATTGAAATGAATTCTTGCAGTCGCAATGATTTGTTGATTCGACAATGTAACTTGGCAACATTCTTATTGGCACAAGACCCTCCAATCGATTGAAATGAGGACATATTAACATATCAACGTAAAATTTGAAGTGACGCGAAAAAATTGTTTAAACATCAAAAATGGATATTTATGATACAAATTCATGAAGTAGAACTTTTTTGGATGAGCGTGAAGCATAGCCGGGTATTCACTAGAGCATTCGTTCCGCATTAGTACCGAACGAGCAAATGCTCGGATAATGTGGACGCTGATTTGAGCATGAACAGCACGACAGTAGACATTACGTAACATAACGCAGCCTGAACTTAAACCGAACAGCACCTGTGCTCATTCGGTGCTCATGTGGAACGAATGCTCTAGTGAATACGCGGCTCATGTTGAATGAGGCGCCGCCAAGTTCAACAAACACAGGTGTACAAAAGAGCCATATACAAAAGCGTACAAAGTTTTTTCTTCGACAGTTATTGTATTGCCAAATTGTGGCAGTTGTGTCATTAATTTGAATGTTTTATGTCATGAATTGTTGTCGTCAATTATCAAATAATACTACCGTATACAGTGTGTCCATAAAGTAATCTGTTAACTTTTGAACAGTTTGGAATTTTCGGATAAATTTTTTTTGGTGGAATGACAGTTCATAATCTATTTTTTAACAACAAAAATAGTCTATCCTTCAAAGTGGCGGGCCGTCTCCATTAAAAAAAAAATTCAATGGCATGGAGGGTCGAATGAGGTATCACTCATTTTCATTTTCAGTCTTGATCACTTCACATTTCTACTATATTAAATTTTATTTTTATCAAAAATTCGTTATTTCAAAAAATCCACAATTTATCCAATTCAATTAATAATGTACGTCAACTAGTTTCTAAATGTCGAACAGCTACAGGTAACTTGGATAACCTATTGAGAATTTTGTCCCATAGTTCATTAGAGCTATGTAAGTAGGAATAAGTATAGTAAATGATTCAATTTTCAATAATACTTTCTTCATAGTTGAAACACATTCATGAAACTGGTCTGCTTTCACAGCTTTCTGTTCATCTAAAAATTCATACAGTCGGACCTGTTCTCTTTGTCTCCATATATTTCGTATATCGTTGTTTTGAAATTTCCAGAAGCCGGCCCTGATCTTTCAATGTTCCAACAGCTATAATGCTTTAACGTTATTGTAAGATTTCCTGCAACCGATCCCGTCTGTTTATTGTCTCTCCCTTCATCTTACTAATCTTGCAGAGTATTCAGAGGCCGGTCCTCTCCATCTGAAGTTCCTTCACGTCTATAATTTGTCTGATTCCGCTGAGTGACGGCCCTGCACTTCTTGATTCCCTTCACTCCATTCGTTTTCTTGTATCTGTGAAACTTACTGCAATCAGTCCTACTCTTCTTGTCTATTCTGATGTCTTAAGACCTTATTTTCTTGGAAAACTTTCCGACGTGATTTCCCATAAAATTGTTTATCTTCCTTCAATATTCGCTGGTAACGTTCCTCCTCAATTTGTCTTCTCTTAGCTCTTCCTTTCTCTTCTTTTCGTCTTTCCTTAGCTCTTTCTTCAATTTCCTTTTGTCTTTGTTCCTTGTCAATCTTTAGATCTCTCTTCTTTTTCTTTTTGTCGTTTCTAGCTCTTTTTTAAATTTTCTTTTGATTTCCCTCCTTCTCAATTTTCCTCTTTTCAGTCTCTTTTACTTTTTTTCAGCTCTTTCTTATTTTGCATTATTCCTCTTTAAAACGTTTCTCCTTGATCTGTCTTTCTCTATCTCGTCATTTATTTTTCATTTGGAAATATTTTATGAGCCAGTCCTACTTTTCTCTTACCTTTAATCCTGTGTCCGTCGCCATAATCGACTAGTAATTCTGACAACTGCTACAAATCTCCTTGGGTCTTCCTAAATCCTCCCCGGAAACCGTCAACTGTATTCTACTTCAATTTCCATAAATACCTTGGGTCCTACCGAAATTTCCTTGGAAACATCTTTATCGATACCCCCGACACCACTTGTCATGAGTCTCCTTGGGTCCACCCAACAATTCATTGAAAATTGTCTGTAGCCAATAATTCTACTTCTGATGCCAATAGTTACGATACTAGGGATCGTGACTGCAGGCAAATCCTGGACAGTTATGACGACTATGTTTGCAGCTTCAAAACAACAATGAATCTCAATTCCAATTATGAAACTCAAATACTCGGATACACCAATCGTAACAATGATAATGGTCAATTATTGGCAAAAATTTATGATAAAAACACATGTTTGGGTGTGTGGAGCATTCATCTCGGGATATCCGGATATAACCTTCGATTAATTACTGCTGTACTGACGTAGACAACTCTGATGTATTCTGAGCCAATTTCCCTCACTGCAGGATGTCTGCAAAGAATACAATCAATCCGCATTGAAAATGTTTCTCTCTAGTAATTTCATTTGAACTAATTAAAATTTTATCGACTCACCTCTCCAGAGCGATAATTGCAGACTGCTGTTCCACTATTCCACCAAAGAGAGAGAGAGATTATTCCTTCCGCAAACTAGAGAATAAATGAATTTAGTTAACAAGTAAAGAAACGTCGCGTCATTGCATAAGATAATCCGAATTTGCCGTTCAAAGGATTTTTTGTTGTCGAGAATTTCTTTTGCATCGAGCAGGATTTAGTTTGTTTTCTGTTTGCTTCGGAATAGGAAATTGACAATTATTTTCAGGATTGAGGGGTTTCGTTCCTGCGTCAGCGATTTCCGTAGATATCGATCAGGGATGATTGAACTTTTTAATCATGATATTGTCCATAATTGAATGTCTTTCGGAGAAAAGGAATCCTCTCACGAGACAGTTATTGTTTCATTATTACTAGGGTCAATGCCGATTTCAGTATTCTTTCTAGTTAACTAAAACTCAGTCAAATTTGATGTTTTATATTTAGGTACACTCATAAGACGATTCGTGGCATTTTATAAACTTTGTTAATACAGTGAGGACCAAAAGTTCGTCGCACTCTCCCCCAATGGGCACACGTACGTTTTTCAAACGTGTTATAAACGTGGCATTGGTTGAATAAACGTTTCTGGTTTAAAATTTTAACGGCAATAATTTAGTGTAATCTTCAACGTTGAAAGAATACGTTATAAAGATGTATTTTCAACGTTACTTCCTCAACAAGTCGTTGAATATACGTTTAACAATCGTTATGTTAATTCAAAAAAAAATTTTAATCAAATTTTCTTTATACGATTCATTTATCAATGTTTATGATACCTTCCTTAACCTTTTATTTGGTCAAAACTATGTTGTTTTATTGAGTATCTTCGATGTTCAAAAAACCTGAATGAAAACGGAAATGAGTCGATAATTATTAAGCAATTGGTTTAATATTACGTTGTTTCCCACAACATTTTTTCGTTGAAAAAACGTTCGGTTTCCAGTCATTTCACAACGTTATTTCAACGTCCTTGTGCCCATGAGGCCGTAACTTTTTTATTTTACATTTAAAAAAAAACTGTCATCCTTAACCGATCATGCAAAGAAATATAGGATGTCCTATTTGAAAAAAAAACTTTTAAGTCGTTGCGCTTTTTTGAGAGACTTATGTATTCAACATTTTTTCATAATATGTAATATAAAGAAGTTACAGTGGGATGACGGACTTTTGGTTTTCACTGTATAAGTGGAAAAGATAGTAGTTGTAATAGGTAGTCAAATAGTCGAAATATGTCATCATCAGTTTTGTTGTTTCTGTGGTCAGAAAAGAAATTCAATTGGAATAAAAAGATAAATTTCATAAGAATATTATAGATGCGAAAGGCCTTCTCACAAAAACGCTGGAGTTTTTTCAGAACATCAACTTATGTAAATTCAAAATTCTTTGTTTTACGGAAATTTGGATCAACAATAGTGTGAGCTCCAGCTCCAGCTGACAATGAATATCGAGTCTTTCGACGGGATTGAGAAACCACGAGTTCATCAAAAACTGATGAAGAAGGAGTTATGATAGCCGTTGACTCTACACTTTGAATTACCATCATCTCCATTCGAACTCTGAAAACCTGTGGGTATGAATCCAAAAAGATCACGGGGAAAACTTCATTATCTATCATTATTGATTTTCTAAAGTAAGTAACAACCCTCTCTCTGCATGTTTGACACCCTGTATCTCAAAAACTGCCCAATAGATCTCGTTGTGCCTGTGGCGACATTTGATCAGGACACCATAAACTTCATTATACTAAATTTTCAGCCAATTCGAATGGTACCCATTTTCCATAAGACCGTACGGCGTCCTTTGAATATTGTTTTCAATATTTTTTTCAATATTTTACAGCTTCTTTGAATAAACTCTTTTGATTACAATGTTTGAAAATTTGAAATGGTGGTGTAAACTATTAAAATTCACTGTATATGAACGCAACACCATTGTAGTGGTAGACTCTCATTTAATTCACATTTTACATCGAAACAACAAATCGACAAAAAACTAGCTTTGTAGAAATATGGTCAATTTTTCTGTCGTTGCGTTCAGCCCTATTCATACTAAAGCTTTTTTAGAAGCTACAAAAAATGATATTGACAAATTTTCTGAATTGATCGACTTATTCTTTTCTTTGCATATTTGCAATTCAATAGCGTTCTTAATGGTGAAAGAAGGATGTGTGATTCAGTTTTTTCGAACCAAAGTTGTATTGAACATGTTAAAAAATATATAGAGAAGATAGAAGAAAAATCGACAAAGGTACCTATTGAATTATGTTCATGCGGTTTGGATGATCTTTCGTGAAGACGTGTTAGTCTACTCTTTACTAAAAGCATTGCTGTTGTATGGAAAAGGAAGAAGGACATTATCAACATTTAACAAGATAAAAACTACAAGTACTAAATTATCAAATTCATTCAATTAGCCATTTATATTGCAAAACAAGGCTCCAATTCAACGAACAGAACATGAAGAGACATTGTAAAGAGCTATCAAAGCCCTTTGAAATGATCAAAACACACTCCCATTGCCATTCTAAAACGAGGGGTACAATATCACGTCAAAACTCTGAAACTTGATTAGTTTTTAGTGTGTCACCTTTTATATACAGGTTGTACCCATTTGAAGATACCACATATACTGTATGAGTCTGAGAGAAAGTTTATATCTAATCTGTACTGTTATGTTATGCACTTTCGGTTCATCGGAAAATTGTTTCAGTTTTTTTAATGAAACAATGGTATACTTTCACACCTTCCTACAGAACAAGTACTGAACAGACTGATGGGCCAGTTTTTTCATATATAATTTTTTATATACACTTTTTTGTAATGATGATGATTTTTCAGGTACAACATTTCTTTCATGCCATGTCACCAGCTTAGGTTTGAATGGCCAAAAATAATTGTTTTTGCGCTATCAATTTTCTTGATGATATATCTGTGGCACTTAGTGTTAAATAGATAGTTTTTGAATAAAAATATTGAGTATCTGTCGATTTTTTTCGAGAATTGAGCTATGGACTGTAGTTTTATTGAGGTTAAATTTAATCTTTCGATGCAAGAAATAGAATTACACTTACGACTTGGTCCGCGCACAGTGGCGTTACCATCTCTTGCATGTAAGGGTACGCGAACAAATTTATTTACTGATATTGGATTAGTTTGATGAAAAATGTTATCGCGGACGTTACAGGAGTTATAACTATTTTCAAAAAATTACCAAAAAGTCATTGGGCGGTCGGACTGACCAAGAACCAAATGATAGAGATTTTAAAATTTAATTTCAACTCAATTGTTTCCTGACGACTTGCAACTGTGGAAATTGTTATTCGTTGAACTTTTCTGTGAATTTAAATATGCAATGTTGAGGAATTTCAAAACTGTTTACTTCTTTTGTAAAACTAGCAATACATGGATAGTGTAATTTCTGCCATATATGCCATAATGATAATGGCGATTAGTATTTAAAAAAACGTTAATTTCCCAGAAGTAAATTTCATATATATTGAAATATCTGCTGGTGGCAAACCTGAATGGGCATTACACCCTTCTGGAGTATGCGTTTATTATAGGAAAACATGCTACAATTTGGAAAGTCATTACTATTCATTATAATCATTGAAATTAAAAAAAAATTATTACTTGGGTTTTCGGTTAGTACAGCGGTCACTGTGCATTGGTATTTTTTTCAAATAGAGTTGAGTCTTGTATAAATTTGCTTCTCTCTACAAAACTATCTGTCAAAAAAGTTGCGTCATAGAGATGCCATTTGAAAAATTGAGACTTCGCCACGAGATAAAGTAGTGTAATCAGTTCTGAATCAATTTTCATGGACAGAATAGTTTGGAGAAGAAACGTTTCAGTTAATTAGTCTAGATTTATGAAATGTGAAAATTCACCAACTCTTTCATTTGAAAAACAAAAACTATGAACATTTCTGGTGAATATGGAACTGCTACAAAATTCGATTGTATCTAAAAAAATAGATATTCGTTTTTCAGTAGCACCCTCGACTTTTGTGGTTCGAGTCAAGTTATTTCTGTCAAAAATATCACCAAAATTCAGTATTTTTACCTCAACTCGTATTTGACGAAACAATCAAACACCTAATATTACTTCCGTACATCTCTTGAGGACAGGGATTTCATAATTTACAACTCCTGAGTTTTTTCCCTTGAATTTCGCAAACACCTTGTATATATGTATAAGTACTTCATGAATTGATTCACCTTCTATAACAAATGAACGTTTTCAACGAACGAGAACTTATAAATAAAAGTGATTACACTCATTAGTTGAATTGCACGTTCTTCATACCCATCATAACACAATAGCCCAATTACGGATGTCAAGCCCAAATAGACATTCACCGAAAAAGTGGGTAGGAATCCAAATCAAAACCCTCCCCTACCCATTCATATGTACTGGCAATAAGGATGCAAGGCCGGAATACAGAGAGCAGATAGACCAGTGCTGTGGTGTCAGAGAGGAAATAAATGAGATAAATAAAATGATATAAAAAACTTTTCGAATACAACTTTTTATTCAAATGCTCTGAAAATTTAAAATATTATCTTTAAGTGTGTAATGTTATTCCGAGAGTTACAGATTCAAGAGCTTGCCGCCTAAAGTTTTTAGTTCGAATATGAAAGCGGCAAGCTTTTGAACTTGCGACTCCCAGAATAACCTACATTTCACATCTGGAGATTTTTTTTATTCTTCATTTTGGCGCATTTGAATGAATGCTTCCCTTTTTCTTTTGTTTTACCAAGGGGGTACATTGGCACGAACTTAATTGCGTTTGTTCGAAAGATACAATTTTTAAATGTTTTGTCCTTTTATCATAGCATCAATAATACTTCAGTGAACTCATAACATCATCGTCAATCATTTACAGTTGGAATATTTCACATAAGATCAATTTTTTTTGGCAGAGGTACAGTCAAGTGCTATCTCAAGAAAATGCACCTATCACACCAATCCCATTTAGTTGGTCACAAAAATCAGAGTTATTTTGGGGAAACGCTTAAGAAACGGTTATCGTTGCCGACCGATGATTCACCATTTTTACTCCCATCCACCAACAATGCTATAATGTCAAATGGGTGCAGTGGCTTACACTCGTTTCATCATCGTGATAACCCAATGCTCTCTGTAGTGACACTATTGACCTACTCTGTACTGATAACGAGGGAAACACTTCGAATTGCATTTACATCCTCTGTCATAAGAAACATCGCAAAGGTATCTACTTGAAATAATTCAATACCCGTTGTAGTATTACCCAAGGAAGTAGTTCTTCTCAGACAGGTATTTGCCATTATAGACTTCGGCATAGTAGGTGGATTGGAGTAAACAAATAAAATATCGATCAGCAACGACTACCGTTTTATCGAATAAACTTTTTCCCTAAAATTGAAATCAATATTTGTCATGAAGGAATTCGATTCACAGAAATTTAGACATGATGGAAAAATGTCTGGTTACACATTTGGTTATGTACTTGTCTAGAAATCGGAAGATCCCTGATTCAAACCACGGCTGGTTAACGATTTCACCAGAAGTAGTTTCCTGATTGAATACTTTTATTGCGGACTCCCGTTATCTGAATTATTTCTATGAAAACGAACTTAAGTACATTGATACGTTCCTTATCTGGGATCATGAAGACCAACAACGTTTCTTGGAAAACAGCATGGAAAAAAGAGAACGACTTCCTTCCTTTACTAGACGTCAATATCGAGATAATTGAAAACTCCATTCAAACAGCAGTCAAAAGAAAGAAAACCCACACAGGCCAAAACCTGACCTTCGATTCAAATCACGCAACATCGACCAAAGAAGGCATCGAGAAAATTCTCGTGGGAAGAGCCATATGAAACAAAGAACAACTAGCAATTGAACTCATCAACATAAGGAGATATATGGAACTGGACGGGTCCCTAGATAAAATCCTGGAAGACCTCCAGAAACAAAAAACATGAGATCAACATCCTAGCCATGATGTCCTCCTACCATACCTTATATGCGTATTGGAAAGACTAAGAAGAATCGAGAATAAACACAACGTCAGAAACTATTTCAGATTCGGAAACATACTGAGAAGCTTTCTAACTAAAACCAAGAGTATAATTCTGGTTAAAATTCAAAAAAACTCGGAATGCGGACGACGCTTCATCGTTGAGACCAAAAGAGCGTTCAGCATAAGCAAGGGTAAACGAACACACGCGTTTGACTCAACGGGGAGAGATGTCAAAGTCGGGAATTGCAGAACCCACTTGGACGGAATACTACTTAATTCAGTGGAAAAATTCCAACGCCTCAGACAAGGAAGAACACTAATTCAAACGAAAATCTAGAGTCCCTATACGTCCAAGCCTACAACGCTTTCAGTCAACCGAGGGTAGAAGTTAAGAATGTGTGGAAACGAATGAATCAATAACACGTCAATTCTAGAAAAATACAAACGATAGGGTCCCCACCCATTACCACACTCAACTATGGCCAATAAGAAAAAGAGGTATTACTGTTTATTACCTCAAGACATATAGAGTTCCCCTCATCAATCTGGCGGTACACACTTGATAACGATTAGATATATTGAACCAATTGATAAGTCGTAGTCTAGAAACAATCCAGATTATTGATAAATGTATTCAACTTAAATAATTATATAAAATTTTCTAACAAACGTTAGATGATATTTGACTTTCGATAAAATCGATGCCCCCGAAATTTTCCAGAAGTACGCCTTTGGAATCGGTCATCGGTAGAAGGGAGGTTGTTGTATCACCGTTGGTTACATTGTCTCACTCCGGACCGGATGCGTCGAACAAGTCGGGGGGTTGTTCGAGGCTCGATCGCTCGCAACGGTGCGTCGAGTTCATATTTCATGTGCCGCCAGCCACCCCCGTCCACCCCTGGAATCGCATCCCTCTTCCTCGGCTATCTCGCCCATCCACGATGTCACTAAACGCTACACAATTAGGAAATACTGCCCAGTTAAGCTCTCCCGCGAAATATTGCGCCAATCTTAACATAATACCGATGAAGTTACGAGGAGTTTCGTCCACCGAGAACAAATAGAACAATTCATTAGGAGACGGGAAAGTTTACTAAGTGATAAAGTACTAGGAAAACTGACGATTCTTTCGGCGAGATGCTGGGGTGAACAGCCCTCTGTCTAGGATACACAAAGTGTATGGATATATCATTTATATCGAAAGTCTGCCCAGTTTTTGTAATGAAAATTATTCTTTCACGTAAAAAACTTGTCATTCATAACATCCATGTTACATGTTCAATTATGAACTGTATATATTATATAATTAGGAACTACCAAAGACACCATAAATACATCAATTTCACTCGAAATGCGTTTCGCCAACGAAGTTGGCATCCTCAGGAGCCCAAAGCTTACTGAAATGTTTATGACGTTATTTTCCTCTACATTGTCTTCAACTAATTTTTTGTCATCCGTCACTATATCAATTCTATTCTTTCTCCAATTTTCCGAAATTCTCCAGATTTGTTTTGTGTTGAATTTTTCCATCGAGTGTTCCCAAAAAAATACCCGCGCACCTTGGATTAGTGAGCGAGCACATTACCTACCTGCCACCAAGGCACATATTACATGGTTATATGCATTACTCGTGACAACTGTTACAAATTTTTTGGAAAGCGGAAGTTTCAGAATTGCTGTTGGATTTTGAATAGGGGTGTCTGTTTGTTCTCCCTATATATTTATTTATGGACAGAAAAAAAATACTCTGCCAAAAATGTGCTGGCCGTTTACCCACACTGAAAAAAATGTGGTACGTTATATCAATAAATGCCGTTTTTTACCTCTCCGTTCAGTGGCAAAATACATTTTTCATCGTGGCAATGAATAAATATCCACTGACTTTTGTAGGTATTTATTGATACAACGAATTCAAGTTTATTGAGATCAAAGATGATCGGAAAAGTTTATTGAGGTGAGGAAAGGGGTACACTGAGATCAATGATGATCTAATTTCAGACCTATGAACATATTTCGTTACGGCTTTGAAAAAGATTATTGAAATGAAGAAAAAAGTACATTGGAACAATGTATATTATTTCATGAAAAAAATGTGGTACATAATATCAATGAATACCGTTTATTACCTTTCCGTTCATTGGCACAATTAACTTTTCATCGTGATAATGATTAAACATTCACTGATGTACGAAGGTATTTATTGATACAATGAATTCAAGTTCATTGAGATCAAAGTTGATGGTTTTTTATATTTATGAACAAGTTTCGTTGCTGCTATGGAAAGGTTCATTGAGGTGAGGAATGTGGTACACTGAATCAATTTGAAATTGTTCATCGCATCAATGAACATGGTCCCAGAGCACTGATGTATATATTTAAAAAAATATGGTACATTTTATTGATGAATACCTCTTCGTTTATTGGCACAATACATTTTTCGTCGAGTCAATGAATGACCATTCACTGAAATATGTATGTTTTTATTGTTACAATAAATTCAAGTTTATCGAGATCAATGATGATCTATTTTTGTTAATTAAGAATTGCCAGTTCAAAGTGACAATTGCCAGTTCAAAGTGACAATTGCCAGTTCAAAGTGGCAAATGCCAGTTCAAAGTGACAATTATCAGTTCAAAGTGGCAGTTCCAAATGTTTCGAAATATATTTTGTTTTTGGCTTTTCTACGCCTTTTCGGCATATATATATATATATATATGTGTATATATATATATATATATATATATATATATATATATATATATATATATATATATGTATATATATATATATATTTTTTCATTTCAATGCTCATGGTTAGTAATTTGCGACTTTTCACTCAATCAATCGTGTAAGTATTCATCCAAAACGTGAAATAGGTATGTCAAATGAGCAACCTCTTCTTGCCGACATTATCAACAATTCATTAAAATTCATTATCCGAAATCCCATCACTCGTTTCATACTCTTCTGTAAGAACATATTCAGTCAATAACATCAAAACTCGATTTCGCGAATGAAGCAATAAAAGATGAGTCTCCCTATCTAGGTGATATTACTAAGGCCGACAAAACACCTATAAAGCCACCCCAGAGCGAACTGTGATGTGATGTTAGCATAAAACCCCTCACATTTGAGAGTGATCTGGCGTATTGTGGAAACCCTGCACAAGGTTCAAGCAGGAAGGAAATACGGTGTTTAGCTTAGAACGCCCATAATAATAGTTATAGGAATACGTATATTTGACGAACTGGAAATTTCACGAAATTGATGAGTTTCGAGTGAGTAACTGGGTATTGGACAGAAAATTAACTAAATAATGTGCATCTTCGTTGACGTTTTGCTACCAACTATATTGTCTGCTTCCTCATCTATAATATTTGGCCACGATAACAGTGTACGGGGATGGCATTGGAATCGACTTGTCATGTCAGATGCGAATTGTCGGGGGTATTACTACAGGAACTCAGATTCAGCCGATTTTTTTTTTTTTTGTTTTCGAATACATACTTTCATTGGAAATTTAACGAGAGCTGCTCACGAGAGCGTACCTCGAGTGATTTTGTCAGAAAATATTGAGTTAAATTACCTACATTAAGTATGATAAAACTACCTTAAAAAAATATCATGCTAGATCTGAGCTCGCGTGGTGTTTGGTCATGAATAGGAAACTCAATTCAATTAAACATTATAATCCTCCTACCCCTATAGAAAGTACACAACTTTCCTTCCTCAAACCAGAGAGGAAACTCATACTTTTCCTACCTAGGGAGAAAAGTACTTTTCCTCTCCCTCATTTCAAGTAAGTTGTGAACGATGAAACTTGAATGTTACATCTACTTTAGTTCTTTAATAGCTATTTGAGTATTTAGAGCGCAAAGTGATTGATTGTCGGTCGACAAAGAGAATAATCTTTGGAGAATGACAATGACACTTTGTACTCGAAATACACACATTATTTTTTTTAAAAGCGCAGCTCTTAGAAAAAAAATTATCGACACTTCATTCAAATAGGCACATAACATTATTTGTGAGAAAATCACTCAATAGCAATTCGAAATGTATAAGCTATCTAAATGTCCAATAATTCAAATCACTAACAAGAAAAAAGTAAAATGACGTTCTTTAAAAAAAGAAAATTTGCGAGGAACTGAACCCGAGACCTTCGGATTACAAGCCCAAGACTAACTAACTAACTAACTAACTAACTAACAACATTTTTATTGTAAATTTTCGAATTTTTACATTTCATGGATAATGACATGTCATAAACATCATTCACGTACAACATAACCCAGGGGGTTAGGGGAAGGACGGGAAGATGGGCGCAATATTAGCATCTCTTTTGCTCCGTTCAGGGTAGCAAAAGAGCGCCTTGCCAAGCGAACATAGACACCCCCGCGCTGTAGTCCGCCCGCGCTGGTGGTAACGCTGACCGGACATTTCATTACATCACGGTTGTGGCTCGGATGATACACGCCTCCTGCAAAGCTCATACACGCATATGCGTGTAGTCGATTTTTATTCAGTGCAGATAATGCTCTTTGCAGGTTATGAGGCTGGTTGTTTCAATGTTGAATCCCGGAAAAGGCTGAAGCAAAAAACCGGGTCGAGGTACTCTACGTTTCAGTGATACTTTCGATTTGGTTCCCTATGGAACCGGTTCTTCCCTGCGCTTTTGAAAGATATCAAGCGCTTGAGATATGGGCTCGCCGTGCTTGCGGGGCTTATTATCATACACTCTGAGCTTAGTGATGTCTCTGGTGAGAGGGCTCCTGTCAAGCATGTGCTTATAAAACTTGTATGATAAGTTATTTATAATTGTCGAGATCGAGTCGACGCCTGCAAGCTCTCTAAGAGCTTCCAACCGAAGGTATCGTCTGCTACCGGTGATAATACGGAGTACTTTGTTCTGCATCCTATCCAATCTCGCCAAAGGAGTTGGCTTTAGGCTACAGAACACCGGACAAGCGTACATCATAGTTGGTCTGATCAGTTGTTTATATATGAGAAGTTTATTCTCGGTTGAGAGTTTGGAGCCTCTGACTATCAGAGGCTAGGTGCGCTTTAGCGCAGCTCCAGCCCTCTAGATAGCCAGGGTGATATGACGCCCGAAGTTGAGACGACAAGCCCAAGACGCTAGCCATTGCACCACCGCAGATTCTCAGATGGACATGACTGTATTGTCTATCTTTCCATCATGCAAGTATAGGTCCGTTTTATAGACAAAAGCAGTTGAGATGGGTAATAAATTTAAACAAAAAAGGTTCATTAAGTGGGTAGGAGGAAAAATCATTTGTATTACTAGGGAGGAAATTGCCACTTTTCCTCCCTAGTAATACAAATTGCTATTACCGAACTGAAATAACAATAAAAGACTACAACCCGTTTACCATTTTGGGGGGTGTTTTGACCCAGCATGAAACATATTCAGAATCATGTTGCTATATGAAAAAATAACTTCAGGCACTATGCCGTCAATTCTGGGAGGTGCATTTGACTATAATAAAAATAAAAATAATGATTTTTCATCTGGAGTTTTCCCAACGAGTATACAGCAGAATTCAAGTTTATTGCCATTTTGACAATGCTGCGTACTTCGGAGGAGGTTGCAAACTGATTTTATTGCTTTCTCGATGTAACATTCACTCGACCAAAGTTCAAACACTGAAATTATTGTTAAATTTTCGATTTCTCATGTCTATCTCTACTGGCTTAAATGCTCGATGATATATTCCAATTTAGAGGAAACTTCAATTTTATATCGCGTCTAGTTCCTAATTTTATGTTGTTATATTTTATTTTGACCAAGGAAAACCAAAACCCTCCGCAGCTCTGAATATGGCTAAATAATTGCCGAAACGTTGGTATGTTGACTGATACTGGTTTTTCTTTAAGGCGGCCTAACCCCAACAACTTAATTCAATAATAGCGAAGCGGTCGAGGTGTTAAGAGCTGAAGTGTTTCGGAATCCACTTTTAAAGCTGTATAGGTCCCGGATCCTCCTTTTCCTCGAAAACCTGTAAAATTCGTAATAACTAATTTTACAAAAAATATAGATGGTCGAAACTTCATCACGTTAGATATAATGAATAACATATAAAAAAAATGATAATAGTTTGAAAGGCGAAACCTTCTCGCATGAACGCAAAGATTAATTTGAGCATGTTCTCAATCCTAATTCAGAAACAGGCGAGATCTTGTACAAACACAATAATTATGTTCAGTTATTTCTTCGTCCGTTCCATAGAGTGAATGTATGTGAAATCCACCTAATTCCAATCGTGCCTTCAATACAAACTTCGCCCTCTTCGCTAAGAAATGTTCCCCGGTATCAAAGTTCAGTTAACCCTCCTCCCCAAACACACACAAAACAACGTTAACTACATATTGTGTTTATGACATATATTTCGAGAAGCATAATTTGTTTTTGGACGATATGAGCAGCTTTCCGCGATAGTCTGACAGTCGAGATCGATTGGGCCAACATGTGGTAATGAGTAACACTTGTTGTTTTCATTTATTGCACTGTGACTCATCTGTTTTTTAATTTCCCGAGTGATTGATGATGTACTTTGATAAAACTTCGTTCAGGCTTGTGTTGTTTCGATACCGAACTATTGTTTGGAATTGCATTGTTGGCGTTTGGAATTATGACTTTTCCAAACAGTTATCGATCTTCATATTCGCTTTTCGATTCAAATGATATTACTGATTGCTCTGGTATAGTATGAATATTCAGTGGGAATTTAGGAGTTAGATCAGTCCCATAATGATTGAATAGACCTAACAAGACATCAATCATATGAAACAAAAGTTACAATGGGGAGTTCTCCTCAATTTGGGTAATTACAGAAACTGCAAGCATAAACTAAATCCAGTACGATTGGGTTTTGAGACGAGGATCGATTGTAGCACTACCAAATTTGGCATGCTAGTAGTTGGAACCATGATAAACACGAAAAAAATAGTTTACCAAAATTCCAGGGGTGGAACATATTTTTTTTGCGTTTAAAAATAAATGAATAGATTTTTGCTGTAATCTTGGAAAGTATATGATTTATCGAAAAAAGAACTCAACAATGTGAAAGACAATTCAATTCTCCACAAAAATTATTCCTAGTAATTTCTTATGAAATGCGCTCGTTTTCTCAGAAAATGTGATTGAACGCCTACATCAACTTTCAGGTTCACCATTACCCGCCACTGAAAATTCTGGCGGAGTCGAATATTTAATTGGTCATAACTCGGCTAAAAATGATCGGATAAGAAAAAGTAAAAGTTCATATCGTTTATGAAGACTCCTATCTTCTCATGGAAACATAATATGCGAGTATTTGTGTACCTTAAATGTGTTTTGTCGCACTTCCCGGATATGTTTGCGGATGATCCGAAAATCATGAATAATTTACTGAAGCAGCAACCCATACCCTCTTTGTACTATGTGCAACACTTTTAAAGTAGCGTGACAGGTCCTACTTATGCATGCCAAAATGAAAACTTTGTTGTACTCCTGCCTCGTTTTCAACTTACCCATAAAACCGGCATTCCCTTCACTAAATGTTGAAAATAATCGCTTATTCATATCCTGCATACATATTTAATAACACTAGTATGAAGAGCAAACCTCAAGCTTGAAATCACATACTTCATTTTTCATGTAGGATATGTATGAGAAATTATTTTCAACATTTACTGAAGTCATTACCGGTATTATGGGTGAGTTAAAAACTGAGGCAGGAGTAAAACCCAGTTATTTCAAAACACCTTTTGGGTATTCAGATACACACATTTTATATTTGCATGGGAAAGTACATGTTTTCAGGAACGATATACTCTTTTCCTTCTACTATAATTTTTAGCAAATTTATCATCAGGTTTTCTGAGAAAACGAGTGCATTTTATGAGAAATTACTGATTATATTTCTTGTGGAGAATTGAATGATCTTTCGTGTTGTTGAAATTGTCTCTTGATAAATCTTATACTTTCCGAAGCAACAGCAAAAAAAATATATAATTTTTTTATATACACATTATTTTGGGTTCCACCCCTGATATTTTGGTAAACAATTTTTTTTCTAACAATATTTATGATGTCAAGAAGTCATGTGCCATGTTTCAATGCGCTACGATTCATTCTTCACTTGTGGCTTACATTTGTCTGTGGTTACTGTACTCTTATTTGTCATTCGTGGCTTGAAAACTTTATATGTTTTCATGTTACTTAATATCAATATTTCATGGTTGATACAGCAAAAAATAATCATATTTCATTGGACTAATGTGATTTGCAAATAATACATTTGTCCAAAATAGTTATTTATTATGTGTGGAAAGTGGATGTTTGAAACACCAGTGTTATAAATACAATTTGCGCAAGTGTTTCGTACAATATTTTTTGATATCTTTTAAAAAAAAATCACTCAAATTTTCAGCATACTTGGTATATAGGTACATCATTCGGATATTAGATCAACTCATAATACCAGAGGAGGTAGGCGTTACTAAGGTAGCGATGTCGGTTACAAACAAATATCGATCTTGTTGGGTAATTCAAATCTCACGAAGTTACGGGTTAACATAAAAGGAAAATCCTGCATTATTCAAGGAACATCCTGAATTCTCATTAGGAAATTGAAGGTAATTCATCTGCGGAGATTTACTCGAGTTCGTGAGCGACGTATCAACGATGAGACCAATTTCTTCTACGCAATTTAACTCTAAATCTTGATCTTGAAAAAGAAATCATGGAATAATGTTCCATATTTTGTACCCCACGTGTTGTTTCGAATATTTTCACGAATGTTCCTTCTGGGAAATTCTGCATTTTCCTCGCATATTTATGAAGAGTTCCATTATTCTCATAAAATTGATAGCAGAGGGTGAAAGCAAGCTGAGATCAGTTGCTTCAGGAGAAAACTCATCATCATATGAAAACGCGTCAGTATGGTATAAATTTGAAACACTTATAATAACGATCATAGCATCATGCGTGAGTGATATATACCATCAATTTCTTGTAGTGATATAACTGAAGGAATTCTAAACCACTATTCAGGATGAGAAAATCACGAATGATTCCGACTAATTTGTTGACATTTTCATAGCTTGTGAAAATTAGAAATTACCCTAAATTGGAGCGACTCGGAAGGATTTAATATGCCATCACAGACAGTGCAACCTGGGACCCTATTCTCAAATGTCGACTACCCTATGTCGCATGCGACAAAATATTTCTATCGCTTTTCTGGACCAAGCATTAAAAAGAGATAGAGATATTTTGTAGCATGCGACATAGGGTAGTACACATGAGAATCGGCCCCTGCTATGTATTCAACTATTCACTGTTGTATCATGGACACTGACAAGTATTGTGATATGCTCAATAATATAATACCACAATATAACTCTACGTGGCTTCAGAACTTTACAAAACTCAACGACTTCACTAGGTATTTCCAAGAAGAAAATTCTGTTCTCTTTACAACCATATAAATTTTTTTGAATTTCGTTAATATTTTTTTGCAATTCAAATTCGAAATATCAAATATAAATGAAGATCTGAATACTACTCATACCTAGATAAATTTGAACGGTTTGATGTGGAACAGTGAAACCAAAAATATTTTGAAGGGTATTACCGAAACTACTTTTTGAAAGAAAATCATTGCAATTACTCGACAGATGGCGCTGGGGGCACAATAACCTAAATATTTCGAAAGGCATAAAAATCGAAATTGGGAAAAAAATTATGAACAAAATTCAAAAATATTTAGATGGTTGTAAAGAGAATTAAATTCTCTTTTCAACGATGTACCACTTGAACCCTTATGCCATTTAAAAATTTTGAGTTGATGGGCCCCTCTGCGCCCCCTATTGAGCAATCACCATATTCTCTATATCAAAAAGTAATATTGGTATAATCCTCAAAACGATTTCTTATTCATGTTTCTACGTCGAACCGTTCTTAAGTTAACAAGGGTGGGGACTATTAAAAGCCGCACTGTATATGGCTAGTGTATGAAATAACAGGATAAAGCAATATGAATTGTATGAGAAAGCTACAAAATAGGCAAGAAAACCAAAAAAGTACAAGTAGCATTATTCGTGGCAATCACTAGTCCAGATGCTAATCAAAATATTCAATACATTCACTCTCACAACCGAACAGCAGAAAATTTGACTATAATCAAACAAAAACTCCAAGAATAATTCATACCAAAAACATACATTAAATTCGAAACAAAAGCATGAAAGATTGCATAAAATACAAAAGTTCCATCCAAATGATATCTTTTAAGGTGAAAGTGATGAAGAATCGTTTGATGATCCCAAATTCAACAAACGTTCCCCCAAAAGAATACCTCATTTCATACAAGAATTGGATAAAATATGGTCACTTCCAAAAAGTTATGTGCTTTTTCCTAAAAGTTATGCCAAATGAGCACTATTCAGTGGATGACATTTGATCTATACCAAATCTGAAGATGAAGTCACTGAAAAAGGTATTGATGCATTGAATAACGTGGGGTTCAAGCTCAATGAAGGAAGACCATTACAATCTGCCCTTGCTAGATTGCAACGAATTAAATTTGACAGTCTGCGATATAATTCCGATGTGTTTCACAGACAAGGAATAGATATACTATTATCATATACAGTATCTGAAACTTTTCATCTGGAGTATAGACAGAAATCTACGCAAGCAACAAGGAACACAATGATATGATAATACCACATAAATAAGAGAGATGACTACTTAGCGTCTATCCTGTTAACTCGCCCGACGAATTAACAGCTCAGTTGATATTCGTTCCTGGAGAGAGTAGAGGAGAAATTGTAATGCTCTCTCAACATGAAGCAAGCTATTCTTCATGCTCTCATAACACCTCCATACCCAAGATAAAAACTTTCCGATACTGTATACAGAGACGGAATTGTACTTACAGCGTTACTAAAACTGAGGAAGATGAATTAGAAGTTCTAATAATTCTAATCGTTATTTTTTCGAGTGGAACAGAAACTAAATCAAGACATTAGGAAGGATGAAGAAATGAAAAAAATTTAAACAATAATTCTAAATATTTTCGCTGGTTTTCTGAATATAATTACTTGGGGCCTCAAAGAATTATATTAAGAAAGAAACAAGGCGTCCTGCCCTACCATAATCCTATACAATAGGAATAATTGGGTCAAAAATCCATCAGAAAACAACTACTTTCCTGGCTGATACCACGACGAACGTTGAATTATATCTAATGAATTTTCGTGCAGAGTTCCTACAAGGATGTCTCTGCAATAGCTAGTTGCATGGAATGTTCATTGAAACATTTGGACCACCTATAGATTGATTTTTTGGTTCCTGTCCTCATCAGTATAGGGTAGGTCTCTGCAGACAATAAATAATGTCTGCAACAAACGATTCAATAAAATCCCCATGTCAAGGCAAAACCTGAGGCACCGCCTGCGGTGTAGCGTTTACTGAACCACTAGCACCAACTCAACTTCAACCCAACCAACAATACCCAAATTGCGTGATTTCCAAAATCACAATAACATGTAAAGTAAAGGAATCTGCAATTTTTAAAAATGAGCTTGTCAAGGAAGAAACATGGGGATTATATTGAATCATTTGTTGCAGACATTAGTTAATGTCTGCAGAGACCTACCCTATACTGATGAGTGCAAGAACCCAGAAATCGATCTATAGGTGGTCCAAATGTTTCAATGAACATTCCATGCAACCAGCAATTGCGGAGAAATCCTTGTAGGAACTCTGCACAGAAATTCATTAGATATAATTCAACGTTCGTCGTCAGGAAAGTGGTTGTTTTATGATGGATTTCTAACCCAATTATTCCTATTGTATAGAATTATGGCATCCTGGTAGGGCAGGACACTTTGTTTCTTTCTTGACAAGCTCATTGTTAAAAATTGCAGATTCCTTTACTTTACAATGATGTTAATATTTCGAAGTGAAGTCGAAAAAATTATCGTTCTTAGATCATAGGTTTCCTGATTGATCGCAAATATTCATGAAAGAGTCTTGGAAATGAGAGCGGTCTTGATCATGCTAGGCAAGTGTATTAGAAGGGGCTGAGCACAGGTATAAAGAAGTATGTGTAGCATCCGAGCAAATGAAACAAAACTGTCTCTCTGGAAAAATTTCCCAATCTTCCTTGACAGACAGTGAGTTTGGATATATTTACTTGCATAAAAAAGAACCACTTGAAAATTAATGACAGCTACTCTAGTTTTGTTGACCTTCCTCTCTGGAGTCAATAAATCACATTCACAATCTAAGGTACACGGAACTCAACCCCTGAAATGTCATTCATATTTCCAATAACATTTTGAATTATTATCAGTTACATCTGTCCGATATTCCTCTAGCTCCGATGAACTATCTCTTCCAGAAATACTCTAGGGAATAAATCTGGAAGGATTGTCAATACAGTTGTACCATTCGCCTCATAAGATATTTATTTCTTTGTATAGTTTGTAAAACTTTCATTTTATTACGAGGAAACAGCAGTTCCTTTCTTATTTCTGTAACTCAGGGTTAGTGAGTTCCTCTGACCACTGTATTTTCAAACCCCATTATGCAAACCAGACTGGGGTTGGCAATCAGCATAACTCGACCCGTTCACAAAATATCGTTCACTACTCGTTTAATCAGTATGAATTGACAATGTCGTGTGGCAACCCAATAACTTATTCCAGTTTAATAGTTACTCACTATGACTGTGGTGCAGCATTATTCCCTGAAAGTCTCAATAATTTATCTACATATACGCTTCGGCTTATCTACTGCATACAATTATTGTTGAAACTATCCTTCGGAGTCCAATAAAGACTGAAAGGATTGGATAATATTTCAGATAGTTCAAGACAAGGGGAAAATAATCGAGGTAATACAAACTTAATCACCATTTTTCACCGATAAATGTAATCGTTAGGTAAAAATTACGACGTTTTCGCAAATTTGAATGCGGTATAAATTCGAAATTTGTATTCATGGTCTTGGTGTCTTACTATTGGAATATTCATTTAACAACTAATAACATTCAATGAAAATTGGTGACTATCCGCATATGGTGCCGCTAATCTTCTACAGTAAAGTAAATTGCCATTTATCTTCTACAGTATAGAGAATTTGCGAAAGACTGGATTATTGATTAATCAATAAAGCACAATTTATTGATGTAAAATGCACAAAAAAAATTAAATGAAAGTAATACAAAATATAAAATAACAACAAAAATTAATTGGTGATCTGGTTCGACTTGATTGATTCCAGTGGCGAATATGCTTTTTCAGCTGCAGGAAACCCCGGAAAAATCTGCAGCACCACATTATCTGAAGATCCCGATCTGTCAATCTCCTCTCTCATGAAATGAAATGTAGGCTTTCTCCAGCGGCACCAATGAATTCAAGACAACGTCAGAACATTCAGTGACACAACTATCATCAATGCGTAAAAATGACCACATTCAACGCCAGAACCACAGTGGACATTGAATGCATACAGATTATAATAGTGGTCCACTAGATTGAGGTGTTCATCTATTCCGAACTTTCGTAAGAGTCTGGTACTTCCGCCGGTCGAGTCGTGTTTGAAGAGCATCAGCGTTATTATTAGATTGACTGGTGCCTCAGCTATACTCATTACCTTATAATTGTTAGTCAGTTTGGCGCATATTCGGCAATATAGCCGATCATCACCAGTTAAAAGTTTTATTTCCAGATGATGACACACGGACTGGTTGTCAGTCATATCAGGAAATGCCAGTTGAAGCTCCAGAATGTCACATACGTTTTTGCTAACTCTTGAACATGTACTACAACGTAAACTAGTGAGGATTTTTCCAGCAAAAAATCCACAAACACAAGACGAGATAGATTGTAAGGAATCATTCAATTCAGAGTGGTCAGGAGCATCGATTTCGTTATTTTTCTGCTCACGGAGAGTATTCAACAAGAACCCCAAGAATTCGGAACAATCCTCTAACAATCCTCTTGTTGTCCTAACGAGTATCTATTGGACTTCAAAGACTCCATGAAATCAGTTGGTGGAAAAGACGATACATTCTTACGAAACTGTAGCTGCATGAATAGGTGTTTGAGTTTTGAAACTAATTAATCTACTTTCTTTTTAGGGAATCATATCCTTCCGCCAAGAATGCCCAATTCCAAATTTAAAATATTAAATTTTTCCACATGATGGAATATTCGTATGCTTGAGATAACGTTAGAGCTCTATTGGTGTGCTTTCTGGTATTTACAGATGGCAGCAGCATTACCAAAAGCGAAAAGAATTAAGTGGCATGATGACGGATATGGTATTAGCTCTCCGTCCTGACCGGGTCAGAAGAAGCGCCACGGCAAATTTCGATAATATAGCAATTCTCTACTTGCACAGGGTATTCCTTTCGGTGAACACTCGTAGGGATACCATTAGTGACGAAGTCATAATAGGTATTGAATCGCTAATGAGAATGAAGATGGGTCTTTCACCATGTCCTGACCTGTTCTGTCCTGTCCTGCCATACGAAAGTTGTTGGGGGTTATATATCCTGAAGTTATCTAATTTTTTCCTGCGGTTATGCTCATATTACTCCTGTATTCGCTCACGAAGAATACTCGGTGCCGTGTCGATCGATGGTGGTAGTTTCCCCATTACTGGTGTCAATTTGGATTTTCTCAAAGTGGATTTTTTCATGAGAGTACATCTCTTCAATCATGCGAATAACGTATCCCATAAAGTTGATTGTCAATTGTTTGAGTCGAATGACGACTCTTGACAATCTCATCATCGCTGGTACACTTTTTTCCTCAGACAGATCAGCTATCAGTGAAGTTCCTCAAGAAGTTGGCTCCTGCAAGTGACCTTGATTTTCAGATAGAATCATCTAAGTGCTCCTATCCCGATGATGCCAAACCTTATGCAGATACGTTAGGTGGACACCACAGAAAAATACAATCCACTCCATACGTAGACAATAAGAAAAGAATCGAAGTGGTATAGGGACTTAGTAACATAGCCTACCCAGAATACATGTGGCTAATGTTCATATAGCAGTCGATGACAAAAAAAAATGCAAAAGGAAACAATTCGAATAGACACGCGATTTGTAATTTGACGCCGTCAAACAATAATGCGAGGGCTAGAGTAAGGACTGGTTTCCTCACTACCGTCGAACGCCACGGTCACCAACGAATGCGCTGTCCTGCTCTTACAGCGGCGCCCGAAGGTCGCGTATGTCAGTCGGGGCGCTCCAATGAAACCATGTCTATAATAACCAATAAGAATAGAACATCTCGTATGTCGGCGACCGTCGAACGCTGTCGTCGACGGTCGAGGAGCTTGCTGCTCTTGGACAATCTCGTCCCATATGAACATTATCAAATTATATTTCAAACTGATGAGTGAATATACCAACACACTTGCCTATCGTACCAGGCCATTTTCATCCACTAATGTACACTGTCATACTCTGGGACTTGAGCGTATAAACTCCATTTTTCCATTGTATCAATTATTATTACTTAGCATGTGACCTGAATGCTACTTCTACCTTATTTTTTTAAAGAATTTCGCAATAATCTCTGTTTTTTTTTTCATGATATGTTAACGTAACACATTTCATAGGATCAGACTGCTTGACTTGTGGGTATATTAATTCGTGGGTGAATTTAAGGCGTTGTTTTCTTATCAATTCCTGAATTGTGGTTGCGTTGAAACCATTATTTTGTCCTATTTCTATGACTGTTTTCAGTTCTTCATCCAAATTATTAGCAGAAAAAGGTAACGAGAAAGCTATGTGTAATATTGAATTGTAAGCTGCTAATTTTTGACTGTTGGGGTGTAATGAATCACTGGGGATTGTATTGTCTTTATAACTCGATTTTCTAAACACATCAAACTCCAACTTATCATTATCATGCGTGATGATCAGATCTAAGAAATGAACCCGTTTTCTCTATGTCTGTCTCGAGTGTGAACTGTATGTTGCTATTGATGTTTTTTAAGTATGTCAAAAACCGGTTTAGTTGTCGTATAGTACCTCTGAAACAGGCGAGAATATCGTCAACTTATCTGTACCAGATATGACAAAATTAAGGTTACTTTGTAGATGGTCTCATCAACAACGAGCCTTGTACCTTATGCTGCTAGATGTTCAAAAAGTGCGACTAGTGGACTGAATTTTTTCTGAAGGCCTGAATGGTGAGCAGTGGAAACGTGGTGATGTTCAAATAGAACCTCTTCGACGAGAAATCGCAATAGGGAAGATCTTGTTGCATGCTGAGTTTGTGTCAGTAAGGATCATGAATGTCAATATCCATCCGGTGACCTTGAAGATAGCAACAATATTGGGATACTGTTCGTCAGTTTTCTCTGCAAAAAAGTGCACGCAGTACTATTAGCAAAGCCACCAACTTACCCGCAGAATGAGATATGCTGATTGCCATCTGCCTCAAGGACATAGAACCGGCTCAGCAGTCCAAATTTAGAGATTAAGTCAAGAAGTAGCAAGACAGTCAAGAAAAAGGGGGTGAAAGGAAAATGGTTCAACACAATATTGAGACTGAAAATGTCTGACCAATTCCACCCTCAATTAGAAGTATTTCTCTTGCCAAGTAGAAGATGACCAACTAAATAGTCGATGGCGTTTTGGAGAGAAAAGGGGTTATCAGAGCACTTGAGAGTTCCTGGTCCTCTCTGGTATTACTGGTGGATAAGAAGAACGGATCGACATGTTTTGCGTAGACTCTTGTCGACTGAACCAACCTGACAAAGAAAAAAAATGCAATTTCACGATAATATACAACACCCTAGACGCGTTAGCCAGTTCTACGATTTTCTCGAGTCTAGTCTTGCTCGAAACTGACTCCAGAAGATCGATAAAAGACATGTTTCATCTCCGGGTCAGGATTGTGGTGGCCGTTATTTGGGTTCTTCAATGCTCCAGCCATTTCCGAAAGATTAGTCAAGTATATTTCGATGACATCATTGTAGTTGGCAGATCGTCCAAAATCACGTGAAAGAAATTAAGGGGGTATTTCTGTGACTGAAAAACGGCAAAAAATGCATTCTTTTAAAAAGTACTACGATATCTTGTTGACGTTGTTTTTGAGAAATATATCTCTTTGGAGTTGCATGCCGATCCAAAATTGCGAACCTTTGAAATCAAATCACTTGAATTACATTTGGTGGTCAATAATAGTTGATGAGGAGAATTTTATAATGATTTTAAAAAAATTGCATGATATCTTTTCCAGTTATTTCTCAATTTTTTAAACGCGACATGACATCGACAGAAAGTCAAACAATTGATGAAATTCAGAACTCTCAGCCACCCCATAAGAGCAATATTATTTGTCCTACTTGAACAACTCATTCCGTGAACCAGCTGAATCATTCTACGAATATCCTCATTGTATATCTTGGCAGTACAATTGAATTTACCCCCGTTATCCCTTTATAAACATAAAGCTTAGAACAGAACGAGAACGAGTATATTTATTCGTCTGAAGTGCAAACCGTTTCCATTCGTAATTGTGCTCACCACATATGTCTGAAATATACAAATTGTTTCCATCGATGCACAACGTCCTCAATGTTATCGAATCCGTGGTGCCAATCTGCAGAAATACAGGGAATTGTGTAAATACAATTAGATTGAGTGTCAGCCGTTCTGGCACAATACATTCATTGTTATGGTTATGGTCCGAAATTGGACTGAATTGATATAATTTGTTGGAATGCCGGCAATATCAAATGCAAAGATTTTAAGGAAACCGTTCTGAAAGTATCAATTCGAACATTGTTTTCGCCAGTCTAGACGGAATATATTTAACAATTGCTCGAATTTCCTAGTCTAGTTGCTATTGAGTATTCATGAATGTTGGCTTTGCGTTCTTACCAAATTACTTTGCTCGATAATTGGTTCTATTCTTTACGCGGAAAAGCTAGGTGGAGTATTTCAAAGAAAAGTGTGGATTGAATGAACTATTGAAATTTGTATTAATTGGAAAGCTTCGTTCAACTGAATTTACCAATGATTGCAAGTTTCAGTTCCTGCGTTCGTATGATTCAATACTCATATACGGGGGCATTTTGCATTGAGGCATTCCATTGGACTGAGATATTGAAACTACGATGTGAATAGTTCCTTGAATATATATTGATCTAACAATACCCCAATACTCATAATCAACCATTCGGAATACTTATTGTTTTGGTATTACTATCTAGTCTGAACGAATTAGTTAGTTGATTGATTCTCTTACTGATAATTATTCGAATGATGTTTTTTGGCATACATTTTCCAAACGGACCAAAATGTAAAATTTTATTTTTTTCCCCATTCATAACGCCTTACAGATTTTCAGTCCCATGTGGATTGTTTTGAAAATAACGGAATAGAAATTTGTGATAGCTATGAACATATAAGTAGTCCAAGAAACGAGGAAGCGGCCCAATGTTAAATGTGCAGAAATTAATATCCGAAAACAAAAAATATGAGCGTATAGGAAATTAAAATTCAGGATGAGTTTCTATTTCATGCGACTCGATCGTGATTACCGAACATAACCTAAAAAATTGGAAAAATTGCGAAAAGCGGTTTTTTGCTGATAACTAAAAAACTACAGTTCCGATCGAAAAGAGTTAAAGTATGAAATTGTAGGTATTGAAAAGGTCTATCAATTAGGTAAACAAAAATTTTTCGATATCATTGATACTTTTCGAGTTATATCGAAAACACCGTGAAAAATCGGGTTTCTATAACTCGTTAATTGTAAGGTATTCAAACTTGTTACTTACTGTTATGTGTAGCTTATGGCAAGCCAAAAAAGTCTTTTTTTGAAAAATTTATAAATATTGATTATTTTTCAAAATATATAAAGTATTCTCAAAAAAATGCTTTCTCAATTTGGCTACTCTTGCTCGGGGTGATGCTACAGTAACGATTCAGGGCTTATTTTTTTCTGATAATTTGTTTATTTATGAACATATTTTGATGAAATTTTGACCAAAAATATTTCGAAATAGTCTGAATCCAGTGATGTAAACAGAATTCTGATAAAAGTTCTGGAATTGAAGTGGTGGGTTGATTTATTGACATAATTTCAAAATTTTATTCCCAGATAACTTTTTTATTGATGAACGCATTTTCACGTAATTTTTACATGAACCATTTGAAAAGGTCGTGAATATAGTGGCATCATCGAATTCAATTCAAAAAAATCGCTAGTATGTTTTTTGGATTTTTGACCTTGAAAAAAATTCGAAATAGGCCTTGAAATTCTGATTTTCATTTTGAATTTATGGCACTTAATAGAACTTTTGATGCTCTATCTATTGAAAAAAAAAATATTCTGAATCGGATAATAAATGAAATGGGTCACTCTGTTGTTGTGGTGTTCCTTAAAGACATGCTAATATTTGAGGGGGTGATTCTTTGACTTATTTTAAGGAAAAAACTTTCTATAAACGTATGTCCTAAAAGTCCTAACTTTTGAGATAAAATTTGAAAAAAAATCGGTTTTTTAATAATAACTGAGATAATATTGTAGACTTTTTTATAAAATTTGGTACATGTCTTCTATGCATCAAGGTGCATTTTTTAATGCACAAACATTTTCATTTTCTCAACCAGTGGCGTCCGTACGGGTTTTGCATTGAATATTTTTGGAGAAAAAAATACTACGCCACTGCTTTTCAAAAAAAAAAATACTTTTGAGATCCTCATTTATTTTTGAGCAAATTCAATCTCTTGAGTTTTCTTTGTCCGCCGCATGGTTTTCGCTTAAAAAAATAAAAATCGTTTCATTTCAGGATCAATTCTTCAAAAATCTGATGCGGTGTGGAAATGTTTGTGCAACGACTGAAAGCAAATTGAGGGATCAGATTTGTTCCAAAATGAATGAGAATCAAAAAAATATGGATTTCAGCTTGTACAAAAACGAATTTTATTTTATTTTATAAAAGTAAGTTTGAATGAACGGATCAAATTCATTAATTATTGACAATACTAACACTGATTATAAAAATTGTTGGAAATGGCCACCTTCACTTAATAGGCAAGCTTCCGCCCGTCTACGCATGGAATTACGCACACGTTGAAATATTCCCGGCGTATTTCGAATAGTTTCACACGAGGCAACTATTCGCTCTCTTAAATCTTCTAAAATATTAACGGGAGTTTTATACACTAGAGTTTTGAGGTGCCCCCATAAAAAGAAATCTAAACTGTTGAGATCAGGGGATCTTGCTGGCCATTGCTGAGGTCCTCCGCGACCTATCCAACGATTATGATAAACTGTATTTAAGATAGGTAGCTGAATTAATATCGTAAATACATTCAGGTAATAATTCAAGCACTTGGGAGATTATAAGTGAAAAGATTAAGAAGTGGTAAAAAGAAATATCAATTATAAAGAGGTAGAGGTCAACAAAATGTTAGGTACCTACTGCGATATGAAGCAATTTCAATTTAATTATTTTAATCAAGAACCGAGCATCTGACAAGAATTACACATTTTTTTGGATTCTCATTCATTTTGGAACAAATCTGATCCCTCAATTTGCTTTCAGTCGTTGCACAAACATTTCCACACCGCATCAGATTTTTGAAGAATTGATCCTGAAATGAAACGATTTTTATTTTTTTAAGCGAAAACCATGCGGCGGACAAAGAAAACTCAAGAGATCAAATTTGCTCAAAAATAAATGAGGATCTCAAAAGTATTTTTTTTTTCAGGAGAAAGCAGTGGCGTAGTATTTTTTTCTCCAAAAATATTCAATGCAAAACCCGTACGGACGCCACTGGTTGAGAAAATGAAAATGTTTATGCATTAAAAAATGCACCTTGTTGCATAGAAGACATGTACCAAATTTTATAAAAACGTTTACAATATTATCTCAGTTATTATTAAAAAACTGATTTTTTTTCAAAATTTTATCACCCTGTATCTCAAAAGTTAGGACTTTTAGGACATACATTTATAGAAAGTTTTTTCCTTAAAATAAGTCAAAGAATCACCCCCTCAAATATTAGCATGTCTTTAAGGAACACTCTGTATATCCATCATCCTTGGTTAGTATCAATCCCTATATTTCGTTCAATCCACTCTCCAAATGAAGTTAAAATTCTGTTAATTTGTTAGAAAATTGAACAGAAACAATGAGATATTTCTTATATGATTTGCTGTCATAAAGTATGTTATAATATAAGTTTTTAAAGAACATAAGTGGTAATTCTGTAAGCTTTATGTTAATTTTGACCCATTTAACGTATTCGATTACAGGTTAAGATGATTTTTACAGAATAATCAGATATGCTGATATGTGTGAACATGAACATACAGGCCATGCAGCTTTCATAGACACCACTACACTCATATATTTTTTAAAGCATGGCCAGATATCAAATATGTACCTATGAAACTTAACACCATATAAAATTTATATAAATTCTTATAAATTATGGAGAAAATTTAACTTGATTCTATTCATAATTTTACTTTAGCGTTCCATGCAATTTTTAGGATTATGTTGAGTTTATTATGTTGGCATATTCCTATTGAAAATACTCTTTTTATTTCAATGTTATTAACTCAGATATTTGCTGGTAGAATAATTAATTCTCGTTAACTGCTAGTAATTATTCTTGAACCGGCAACGCTGCGACACAAACTAAAGACTGGACAGTTAAACTACTTATATTGTTCATGCGCAATCAAATTTGTGATGACAAAAAGTGCTTTTCTTTGCCTCTTGTTACCTGGAAGTACTCTTTGACCGAACCTAGGATCTCTCGGTCAGCAGGCGCGTGAAAGCACTGCGATAATACCTGCCCCCAATTAATCTGTTGTTTAGACGATTAGTAGTCCTTTCAAATAAGATGTACAGGATTCCTGGTTGTATTGTCTCTTACATGTATATCGTGAAATGGGACTTGAAAAATATAAAGAGATGTAGTTAGGAATTATTTTAAAAAGTAGACTATAGAAATAATTAATTTATTTCATACATTTGTATCATAGTGTATATTGAGACGGTTATTTTCAATAAATAAATCTTGAAGTTCATATTTAGTATTACTATGAAATATTTGAGAAGTTTCTTCACTAGTGGGGCACACTGTATATAAGGACACGACCCGTTTTTCTTCAAAATATAATAATTTCAAGCCGGATAGAGCTTAGATATTTACTTTGTAAGTTACTGTACAAAACAGCCATCCCTCTCGAACAAAGCTTGCTATTCTCAGCTGTTAGTCAGGCTTATATAAACAAAAACCATTGGAATATTCCGTATTTGTCCTAACTCACATCCACTGTATTCGGTAACAATAAGAATAGGGGTTCACTGTCCCCAGGTCTCAACGGTAGTTGTGAACTCAGGGTATGTTTTGGACATGTGTGGTAAACACAATTACGTGCAAATCCATTAATATCAACGATCACACTTTATGAATATTAATGACGGACAGTTGATAACAACCGCCTGCTGAATTAAACTGGAACTTCCAAAGGAACGGAACTATTGAAGAGTTATTATATGTATAAACATTGTGGAGCTGCCTCATGGAATAAACTCCGTATCACAATTATTATGCAAATTTCTGAAAAATCCCGATACACGTCAATTTTATTATATTATGGAGGTGGTGCTGTAGGTTTTCCGGGTTTTCCTGCAGCTGAGAAGTGAATACGCCACCAAAAATCAGTAAGTCGCCCGGAGCGCCACAGCAAATAATAAATATAGCCATCCTCTACCCGCACAGGCTATGCCTTTGGGTACACTCCACGAGTGTTCATGAGGGAGTATTATTATCATTATTATTATTATCATATCTAGCAATATAAAAATATAATTTTTATAATCAACCTTCTGCGAGTGACAGCTCTAACCACCAAATTATATCAATTGTATTGTTTTCTCTATTTTCTATAATATATACAGGGTGTTGATTAAGTACGTTGACAAAGTTCGAGAGGTGATTCTTTCAAAGCAATGGAAAACCGAAACCCAACCTTCAAGTTCCCGACTTCATTTGAAAAATGTTTAGCCTCTACAATTGATTTACAGACTGCTACAAATTGCACGTTTGATATTATTGTTGCTAGTAATTCATTTGTTGATATCTATTTATTGATAAATGCTTCTTTTATGTTAACTTTTGAACTTTTTCCGCACGCTAGTAGAAAAAATAGTGTACCTAACACGAGCGTAAAGTGTCTTTTTCGAACGCGATTTCTGGCCTAAATCTCATAACGCGTCGTTCGGCCATCTGCAATCGTGTGCGGAATAGTATCACTTTCCGCACTTGTTAAGTAAACTACTATACTTTATTTCACTAATGTCAAGCGAAGTTGCTCAGTGGCACAGCGCTCGCGTCAACAACACTTTAGCAGTCTGATGAGGTTCAGACCCACATCTTCACTTTTTTTTCTGCTATTGAAAACAAAAATATATATATATATATATGTACAGGGTGTCAATTAAGTACGTTAACAAACTTCGGAAAAGTTTTCAGGAAGAAAAGTTCATATAAATATATGTCTCAAACGGCTTGGTTTTCGAGATACAGGGTGATAAATATACATTTTTTTTCAAGACTTTTTGGAGTAAACTTCGATATTTTCGACAATTATCAGTTCAAATTAGGCGTTGAACAGGTAAGAATATGTAACCTCAGATTAATAGTGGGTATTGAAGTGGTTGGTGAAAGTATGATGTTATGTGATTTTCAATAAAAATGTTCCACTGCTAAACAAAATTCTGGCTCACCACCCCGTCCCCTTCCCCAAACCACATGAAGAAACTGAAATCTCACATCTCCTTCTACTGTTATCGAACTTTAAAAAACTTTACACTAGAGTGTAGTACGTTTCAGAACTCACCGAAAAGTCTCTCCTTATCTATTCCACAGTTTTCTGGAATTTTTCAGAACTCTTCAGAAGTTTCATCAACATTATTCACTTTTATATTTTATATTCTAGAAATTTCCAGAACAGGCGCATCAAAAACATTTAACAGAAATTCCAGAAATGTTGAGAATATTCTAGAAATGTCTCTCTTTCATCACAGATATTTCCATAAAGTTCCAACCCTTACTCCCACAGTGGTGGTGGAACATTTGAAAAATCCATTCGTGTGTCTTTGATGTGTGTATGTTCTAGGTGTATCCGGAGCCTCTGTTTTGGTGTATTCCTATGACAAAGTATCCTACAGTCGCTATCTTTGATTGAATTTTTGAGGCGTTTTACCCTGGTATAATCGGAATTCTGATTTTTCTCTCGACAATGTGTCTGTCTGTCGGTTCTGGGCTCACCGACTCCTTTATTGTTCTTCGAGCCGTCAGTTCACCAGCTCTTCTCCGCTTCTGCAGATTGTCCCGTAGCTTAGAATTTTTTTCTTCAAATGGTTGTTTTGAATGTACTTTTGAAAATGTATTTGGAAACCATATTGTCCACCGGTATTACCAAATCCTCTTATACAGTTGACCCTGGTTTGTCTCGTACGGGATTGACTTATTTGAGTTTGTCCCTGAGTCACAGACCTAGCCTCTCTATGAATGAAAATGGTAGTAGGTAATTTGAGATTCCATGTGAGTTTGTGATCGAACGTTAGTTGACGAATGAGATCCCCATTTCATGAAGTACTGGTGGTTTCAGACCTTTTTGTACTACTCTCCTAGTGAAAGTAAGACATTGGTTTTTTGGGCATTGACTGAGTTGCTTTTGCTCGCACCACTTGTTGACTTCATACGGCACTCTTGGCGTATGGTCTTGATGAATTTCTCGCTAACCGCCACATTATGACAATATCGAGTTCATCTGCGTATCCTAGGCGATAAATCCCTTCATCGGATAGTTTTCTGCCTGTCATCGAGTGGCTCATTGGAACACAGCCTATGGAGATCAACGAGTGCTAACTCTGTTGACTTTGCGGTCAGGCCTTGTCCCTGAACCTATCCAAAAGCACTCTGAAAGTTTTCATCATCTGGACAGATGGCACCTTAAAAGTCTGTAATATTTGGGTGTAATGTCTAATTCTTTGCCGTTTTTCGGCAGAATTGTTACTTTTTCCATCTACTATATGTTGCTATGTTTCTCCAGACTAGGCACGCTCTGAATATTTTACACAAATATGGCGGTAGCACGTCTAGTCTTTTCTGTAGATTTCATTTAATACCGGCGATTTGATAAACGGATAGAATTTGTCTGCAGCCCATCGGATTCTTTCTGCTCTTGCGATTTTATAGTGGCTAGCTTCCAGACCACTGGAATGAGCCTTCTTGTCAGGGTTGGGGGTCGTTTCAATTTTGTTGATCTCAAATCAAGAATCATGGTTATTGATTGCAATCTAATTGTAATGGTAATGGGTGGGGAATGCAACCGTCAGCGACTAGGCCCCAGAGGGACGTTTTCGCAAACCACGGGATCTTCACTCATCCCATGGCGGAGACTTGCTCGGACCTCTTCGACCTTCTTATGAAGGTAGAAATATCCTTCCATTGCAAGGAGTGCCATCCTTCCATCTCAAGGAGTGCAATTCCTCTTCCTCAATAGTGGCAGCTCCGGAGACGTTTTGTCTGAGCCTGCCATATATACCACATTCTCACAGGAAGCGAGGTATTCCTCCTCCTCACCACATACCGCGCATAGTGGGTCTCCCTCAACTCTGATAAGAGTCAGATGCCTCCTGAGGCCGCAGTGGCCTGTTAGAACTCCCACCCAGAGTCGTAGTTCTTTGCGAAGTCCTTGCCCAGTAGGACTCCGGTATGATTCGCTTTGACTACTTGCAGCCATCTATTCCTCTCCACTCTTTTCCTAATGTATCAACGTCCACTCATTCGTTGCCTTTGTTACTTGTCTTCCTGTTATGCCGAGTGCATGTTCGGGCCCGAAATATAACTGGCAATGGCATTTTTTAATCATTACTTCATACAATCAAAAACTTTTAGTTCCAGTCGAATGCTAATGCTGAGTATTAAAACCTTCTTCACATTTTCACTTTAACCCGTTGTCGAGCAGGATGACTAGTGTCGATTAAATTAAATTATACTCGTCAGCTTAGTTATACTAATCAGCTCCTAAATTGTCTCCGAGATCAACGTTGAGTGTAATCGCATTTTTCATTTCCGAGCCAAGGAATAGTTTCTCAGACAATTGTTTTTATCCCAAGCTAACAATATCAAGTTCCATTGTGTCGATGCCGTCTTGATTTTCTCTAGTTTTCATATTTCCATTCCGTATGTGCAGACTGCCGGGAAATGGATTATGAAACGAAGATATTTCAATTCGGAGTGATTTTCTAAATGAACTGACATTCAATAAAGGAACGAAAAGCTGTTCAATATCCGGTATGAAAACGCTCGGATGCATGTTCTAAAATAAATCTTTATTTTCTTGGAACATGTATTTTCACTCCTCGAAGAGGATTCGAGACATTGATAGGATTAATTTTTAGTAAAATAAACTGCGAATTTATCATATTGGAACTAGCTATAACTAGAATAGTTTGTCCATAAGGTAGGCAGTAAATTGAATAAAATAGGGGCTACCAGGTTGCGGAAAAAAGCTCAAATACTTGCTCATATTGTGTATTTTGATTGATTATTTCTGATTATTTCGATTAATCAATCATTTGAATAACCCATTATTTATCAATAGGTAAACAAATGATTATAAAAATACATATTGAGAAGTAATTTAAAATTTGAGTTGAGATAAATTTCACGTGAGTAAGAATGAGAAAACATGTAATGCGGATATTTGGAAAATGACAATATGAAATTTACCTAAAATACGAAATATTTAAAGATACATAATAATAAAAGAGTGTATTTAAAAAAAGTATTATCGTAAATTGGAGCTGGTCCTCTTCAGCAGGAAACGCAAACCAGGGTATCTCCCTAAGGTCCAACTCAACGCAACCCAACGCAATAGAAGTTCCCTCCAGCACAAAAGCTCAGTCAAGTTCCTTCCATCCATCGTGTGGTGACAAGGAACTGCATCCGGCAAATCAAAAATCCAATTCGACAGGATACAATGACTTGCCTGTTTTGCGGGAGGCACCCACTAGGGTACTGAAGAAACTGGTGATAGGACTGCCTTCCCTGCAAGACTTCATTGAACATAATGAACGCAAAGCCATTGCTCGCCTCAATGGCGAAGCTAGGGAATGTATGGATATTCTCGATTAAGAAATCAAACGGTGAAGAATTATTCCCTCTTTGAATTGCCGGGAGACAGTTGTTCACCTACTATACGATTCAGCACAAAGCCGCAGTTAGTCATTTCCAAGGGAAGAACTGGCAGTAGATCGGGCACCACCTGGTCTCCTCCATTGGTATTATTTGTTACATAAATGGGTCCAAGATGGGTGAATTAGCCGGTACCGTGGTGAATAGGCAATTTCCGAGGGAACTCTGTTACGCCCTAGGAAATTTTGCCACTGTATTGCAGAAGTTTATGCAATAAAGAGAAAATATCAACATAGGCTAACATGGTCAGCAAATCACGATATGCACCTACAGTCAAGTGGCGATCAAGACCCTTACCTCATACAGAACGAAAATTGAAAATTCATACACCGTTGGATACAGTATTGATATGCATTCTCAACACAATACAAATCGCAGAAATATTTAATACCAACATTACGATATTGGCTAGATAAGAACAAGTTAACATTGATAAACATATTCGACCAACCAGGAGGTCACACCAATAACAGATTCATGGAAATAGAAGCGACGATTAGGAAACTGAAAGGTGAAGCAACCACAGCAGAAGACTTTAACGCGAAAAACTCAACGTGGGGAGGAAATGACATGGAGTCAAGAGGAGAGGAAATAGTCGATGAACAAGTATACAAAAAAAAACGATAGAACAGGGCCAGCAACCTACTACTGTAACCACGGAAATAGTTTGGTAGACCTAACTCTGGCCAAAGACATCAATATACAATCCTGGAAAAATGAAGACTCCCTCAGTGACCATAGGTATATTCAATACAACATAGGACACAAGCAGAAAAGCAAGCCAAAAACAAAGCAGTACAACATTGAAAAAGCCGACGGGCAAAAATTCAAATACAAACTGGCCCATTACGAATTCAACGAAAACCAGAATCTAGAATAACAACTTCAATCAAGCAGCCATAAAAATCGTGCTGAGAATGTGACCGCAGCTCGAAATATTTATAACTGAGTCTAGTCGTAATATGGCATCGATCTAATCAGATATAAGGTATCTGATCCATGATATTCCGAGTATCCTCACAAACAGAAGAGTTTAACTCAGTTCCATGCTGCCTGGGTTTCCCAGATTACTCTGTACGTAACTTTTCGAAAAATCGCATGAAGTATGCGGATGATGTTATTCGAATTTTTCAATTTCACGCGGAACGATATAAAATGAAGGAAATAATTCCAAAATTCATCTCTGGGGATTTCACGATTGCATGGAACTTGCAACAGATGCTCGTGCGACCGTTCAATGCAACTCATGCGTGATACCCGTGTTCAAATATGCACTGGGAATCGAACTATTTTTGTGAATGAACTCTCATCGATTGTTTGCCAAACAAAAATTCTCCTCCTAACTCTGTTGCTTCGCTGAAATGTACAGCGGGATTGTGGATATGAAATGCCTATACGAAAAGCAAGTAATATAACGATTCGAAATTGGATTGATACAGATGGGAGTGAAACAAATAAAGCTCGTTTAGAGTGACTTCCGTGATTGAAAAATGAGATTGCGTTTCTGTGTATTTTGCAAAGGAGACAAACACTTCGGAGAATTCCATACTGTTATTGTTGTCATCTGAACTCTTTGTGTTCTCATCATTTTCATGAACGTTCTGTTAAAATCATTGGTGCGTGTAAACAACACTCGCTCCGCAGAGTTTTCGGTCGAAGCAGGTGTCCCGCAGGGTTTAAATTTATCCCTGTACTTATACTCCCTATATACCTATGACTTTCCTCAGTGCGAGAGAACGGATATGGGCACGGCTGTGTACGCCGATGACACGGCCGTCTTTGCCCATTCCTTCTCAAGCGTCGCTGCCCAAACAAGGATCCAAATTCACTTGGATAGGAAGGTTATACCGTATCTAGCAAAGAATAAGATCGAGGTGAATCCGACCAAATCGGAGAAGATCAATTTTTCGAAAAGTTCATTTTTTCGAAGCTCTATCGGAAATTGAGGATCAAAGGCCGTTGAGAACGTGAAACATGCGAGATAACTGGGGGTACATCTGGACAAGCGTCTCAACCTCGGAAGACACATAACCCTGGCTATTCAGAGGGCTGGAGCTGTGTTAAAACGCACGTACCCCCTGATAACCAGAGGATCGGAATTGTCGCAGGATGATAAAATCCTCATCTACAAACAGATAATTCGACCTGCTATGACGTACGCTTGTCCAGTGTTCTGCATCCTAGAACCCACTCCTCTAGCGAGGTTGGATAGGATGCAGAACGAAGTACTCCGTGTTATTACTGGTAGTAGACGATACCTTCGAGTGGAATCTCTTAGGGAGCTTGCAAGCGTCGATTCAATCCGGACATTTATAAAAAACTTGTCTTACAAGTTTTATAAATACATGCTCAATAAAAGTCCTCACACCAGAGACATTACCAGGCTCAGAGTGTATGATAATGGGTCTCGCAAACACAGCCGGTTCCGTAGGAAGCTAAGTCGAAAGTCGGACTGAAACGCAGATCATGCGTATATTCGAGGAATAGAAATTCGAACAACATGCATTAGCATTGCAGGAGGCGTATCTTACCGATCTATTACCACTACGTAGTGAAAAGTCCGGCCCAGCGGGGGTGCTATGTTCACTTCGGCAAGGCACTCTTCTGATCTCTTGATCGGGAACAGAAGAGTTGCTACTATTGCGCCTATATTTATGCTTTCTCTAACCCCCTGGGTTATGTTGTATAAATTATGTTTGTGACCTGTCATTACGTGTGAATTTTTAATTGTTGGAATTAAGAATGAAACTCCTATTCATTTATTTATTTACTGTACCGGCAATCCAGAGGTCGTGGGTTCAAATCTTGCTCTAGGAGAAACTTTTTTCTAGAATTTCAACATCTGTCTGTAAGCCGCTGATTTTTTTTTCAATATAATTATATCACAGACGCAAACTCACTTCATTAATAATATAATTTAATTTAATATTTCTTTTTTGGCTTTGAATTCAAAACTTTAGCCACACATATTGCGTTAATTTTCTTTATTCAAATACATATTAGTTTGTTTACTATAACAAATTTTACAATTAGGTCATATATAACTTTATCCTCCGGTGCTAATTCGTTTTGAATACTGGTGGGAAATTGCAAGTTATGTTGTTGGATTATAATATAACTATTAATGTAACGAGATTTTTATGCGATTTATAATAATCGAGGATGTTGCCAAGTGAGGCGCTCTGTGCCGAGTTTCCTGTGCAACCTCCAAGATTTATTAAAATTGCATAATATTCTAGTTACATTCAAAGCTTTATCGTATCATTGACATAGACAACGATATCACGTTATTGTCATTTGAGCGTGCCATTTGGTATCTATTATAAAATAACTGAAGTATTATATTGTAACTAATGTATTAGGTGTTGTTATGATATTATGATGTTATTAATTTGTGATAAAGATTCAACTCAAAGGAAGCTTAATACCCATTGATACGATAAATGAGATTAATGTTATGGTATTCTCCACTATTTATGAATGAGTGGGGAGAAGTTAATTTGGTCTAAGTATTCGTTTTATTTAAGAATTATTATGACAATTTCAATGACTCGTTGATTTTAGGTTTTCATCACGAATCTAACTCTTTTACACATTTCTGTCAGCGGACAAACTATTTATTTTCATGTTGAAAAGGGGAACATTCTCCATGAAAATTGAAAAATGAAAAATGTGACTTATTTGTAATATCTAACAGAAAACAACTACTTCCCCGGCACAAGCCACGCTGGACATTGAACTACATCCGATAGATATTGTGAAAAGACTCTAACTGAAAAGGAAAGAAAAAATCTGAAAGTGAAAATTTGCATTTTCATTCAGATAGCTGACTTTTTTAATTCTTTCTAGTTTTCGTTGAACAAATCATTAAATAAATTAGATAAGGAGAATGTTATTAAAAAAAATATTTTCCCTATTACATTTGTAAACGGACTCGATAAAAAAAGTTATAACAAGTTGAACACAGAATCGACCTGATTGAATGTGAGGAATCCTTTCCACCAAATATTCGACTAGGAATCATAACCCACACTGAGATTTCCTTTGATCCATCTCCGCATCTGGCATTCGAAATTTTCCGATAACCAGATTACGCGAAAGCTATTCACGAGTAAAATTTAATTATTTCCTCGGGACATTTTCCGACGTAATTAGAGGTCAAAATGGGGCACAAGTTCCTTGCCGTTTTTTATCGCATCGTCTGTACCCATTTCGATATTCATATTCGAACGTGATATGAATATTACATTACCGAATTCTATGTCTTATGAAGACTTTATTGAATTCGTGCAAGTTCTGTAATTTTTTAGATGTCGAGTGTGATTAAATTTTGAATCAGTTACTTGTGGAAGTTTATAATTTACACAGTATGATGCAGATGTATGGAATTAATTCGTTACAAAAATGGAGGAATTAAAAAAAAAAAACTCTGGACGAAGAGACGATGGACATAGAAACAATGGACTAAATAGCGAGGTCAAAACAGCGACAGGACAAAATAGCGACTGACGAATCAGCGACAAGGCGAAACAGCGACAGCAGAAATAGCGATAGACAAAAGAGCGACGATACACAGAAAGCAGCGACAAGATAAAATTAAGTGGCGTCCAGAGACATCTCGGATATTTTCGCTTGACAGATTTGGTTCTTGTCGACACTATTATTATTAGAATATGCTCCCATATTAGTACTGATACTACTATATTGGCAACTATAGTGTGTTCAACTTGGTTAGCGAGGTTAGTTTGGTTAGGTTAGGTATTAGCCCCTTCTTTCTCTTCCTAAATCAGGAGATAGCGAGCGGAGCAAGAATATTTTCATCAGTCCTTCTATCAAGATGCTCGCCAGCCAAAATATCTGTTGTTTCTAGACGCCATTAAATTTTGTCTTGTCGCTGTTTCATTTTGTCACTTGTCACTTGTCACTTGTCACTTGTCACATTGTAGTGCATTCTATAGTTCTTGTTGATTGAAAATTAATACATTGATTGATGAAAATTCGACACTCCAATTTGATATTAGTCAATGTAGTATAATGAAAATATTCGAATTACTCACCAGACGAATGGCTTCTTTGAACGGAATTCGAAAGTTGTGATGTGTGTTTGGGTGCTGCACTCCAAATATATGAAAAGTATTCCAGAACGGGTCGGAATTGTACCTTATAAATCCTAATCAGTCGACGGGAAGTGAAATACTTTTTGAAAAGGAACAGGAAACCAACTTTTTGAGAAAAACTTTTGGCAAAAGATGTCACATGGTTTTCATATGAAATGGTACTGCTGATAGTGATAACAAACAACGAAATTGAAAATTTAATTGGTATGGATACTCCCAACATGTTACACTGGCCTCTATGAGATCGATCTATCTATAGATAAAACATGCTTGGGGGAACACCTGCATTTATTGGTAGAGTATCGGATGATACAACCTTGTGGAGAGCCAGATAATAAGAAACACAACTGGGGAAGTAAGAGCCATTGGATGGGTGTTTGACAAACCGTCCCTGGTACAAAACCTATCAAACGCCTTGGGGATATGTAATGCAATGGTCAGCCATATCTTTCACATATTTGGCACCAACACTCCACCAGTTGATCTCTGATGCCAGAAATCATATTGATGTTGATGCATATTGTGATCTCCAGAAGAGGAACACTCTCCTTGCCACGGAAATACTGGGAAAAACATGCAAATAACATTCTAGTCTGCTAAATTATAATGCCATATGATTATAGTGCTGCTCGATGGTGTAGAAAAAGAGCAAATAGTGGAAATGAGGTTGTGTTCATAGTTCTCCAGTGGATGACCAACTCCTGTACTGTATGGATAAGGATTGGTGGTACTGTCAAACTGGTTATTTTTGTGTGTGGGTAGCTCGACCAGTTGCTCCAGATCATACGTGTTAGCTTGATGAATGGAGTTCGTAGCCAAAACGAAGCATATGGAGGAGTACACTTGTGTTTCTGTTAGACTCAGCATATCAGGTTTTTCCGCCATTAGGTGATAGTGGACGTCATTGATGTTCTTGTTGAGTCCACAAGTGTAACAGAAGTGGTAATGAAATTTTTATATTGTCTGTCACCTCAAGTACCCCTCGTCCGAATATCCCAAAGGAGAGGTATTTTGCTTACTGAATATCTCACTCGAGGAGACTTCATCATCATAACGGTTGAAATAAGACCTCAAAACATGGAATAATTCTTTTCACAGTTCTTGTAGTGGATATGGTGGTATTTCACCGGGTGATGGTGAAGACCATCTACCACCTATGATTATCCTTTTAGTCGCCTCCTTCGAGAGGCAGTATTGACTATGAAGTTATTCATTCTTAGTCCGACCCCATACAGAAGACGACAAGAATAATAATGATATATGATAATGATATATGATATATGATTTATGTATTAAAATTAAAATAATAATTTTTCCATTATTTAAATCGTAAGATTTAAAAGTCTTCAACTCTATTGTTACACAAAAATCTTCCCAGTGGCCTCGGCATACTTTTCAAAAATGAACTAAACATTTTATAGTCATCCATTATACAACATTCACAGTATACGTTTGAAGCATAAAATGTCAATTCGAACTTCGTAAGCCAAATCTTTATATTCATGGCACTGGATCTATTCTTCCTGAAATGTTTCACCACCTACATTCTGTCTCGACCTCATTCCTTTCGGAAGACTTATGGTTATTTTCTCTGACTTTTTTTCTGTCGCCATTCTTGGCCTTCTGCTTTTCTTCATTCAAAGCTTTTTCATCTTCCAATAGAGCCGTTTTCCAATAGATATTGATTTTTTAGGCCTTTTAAGACTAAGTTACGAGGCGTTTTATAATTATTGTACCTGTTTGAATGCTACACGGAGCTCTAGCTAGGGTTTTTGCTATGTACGCTATATTTTAGACGTACGCGATATTCGCCAAGACCAGTGACCACATCAAAATCTACGTATGCGAACGAGGAACGTGAATGTTTTTAAATATATTCGACATTAAAACACTTAGCCACGTAGCTGGCATCGCGAAATTAGCGCACATAGCGTACTTAGCGCACATAGCGTACTTAGCGCACATAGCGTACAAGTATCTGTTTGGACTGATACATTTGGAATAATGGAAGTTATATTTGGAACGTATCGCAAACATAGCTAACATAGCGAACATAGGGCTATGTGTTTCTACTACATTAAATATTTAAAAAACATCGTCGAAATTGGGTGTGACAAAAATAAATCACTTACAAGGTCTTAAAAATCGAAATAACTCAAGAGAATTGGAAAAAGAAACACTCTCGATGAGTAAACATTTTTCTCTCAATAGCTTGTGGTTATTGCAAATTTTTTCAGTGACAGATATTTGAACTCGGTTCCTGTGGAAAGTGTGATAGGGTGAATGTCACGTTCGAAACTGAAGATTATTGTTTGCAGCAATCGTATTAGTTGTGGAGTTCCATTTGAATATACCCATTTACGTGGGCAGTTTGAAGTTGGTTTGCACATAATTTCGAATACCTGAAATAGTGATGGTCAGAAACTACTACAGTATTCACGCAAACTATCTTGAACTGAAACAACATAGGGTGATACAGACAAATGCCAATTTCTAGTTATTTATTCTTTTCAACTTTTATTTTCGTTACACAATTATTTGTCAGATACTATTTCCAATTGAGTCGGTAGGAGCCGTTTTGTGTGAAAAATAACTTGGTTGAATGGATTTTTCAAGACGTCACCTAACAGAATGTGAAAAATTCAGGACAGATATGTACTGTTTCCCTACAGAAAGTCAATACGTTGAACATTATAAATGTTTGCCGAATATGAAGAGAAAAAACCGAATTCTGAAATTATGGGAATATAGAAGTCTTTAGCAACCTATAAGAAATCTAAAATTCCTTACTAGTTGAAGTCACAAGCTACCATCGGTATCTTAGAGATTCCACGACTCAAAACTTCCCGAAGAGAAGAGAGTTGAGTGGTATTTTTTGAGAAATCTATTCCATGTTTTGAATTTTGTTCGCTGCTGCGCCATTAAGGTTGAAGTAGCGAAAACTCATATTAAACAACAAGTTCAGAAAAGCAAAGTTTTACTAAATGAGCATGGCTTTTGAGTGCGAGCGATACATTTAATCATACATTTAAAAGCATTACAAAGTTAAAAATTTACGAAAATTCATAGTAGGTACCTGTGTAGAATATCCATAACATAGTAATCTGACGGGATTTGTTCATTTCCAATAACAAATTTTTCTATCAAATTGTGTGTTATTGGCAGTGAAGTGACAGTTCTGTGTGGTAAAATGCCACCTTGTCAAACGATTTTGAATTTACTAGACAACACATTATCGGGCCAAATACACAAAATATTTATTACTACACAAATTTGCCTTCTGAGTGCATCAAGCAAACATTATACCTACTGAACAGTATAAAATTGTGTTTGGCATGAAATAGAATGAACTAGGTTTTCTTGAAAGAACATTGCACAAATATATGTCAGATATAATTCAATGTCCGTCGTGGTATTGGCCAGGAAGTAGTTATTTCGGTCAAATTTCTGCCACATATTTTCCACATGGTGGAAATATTTGGAGGGAAGGGTACTTCGACATTGTCGATTTTACTATTTCATTAAAGAATAATTCCATCATAATTTTTTTCAGTATCAGACAAGAAGAAACCAGGAAGTCAAGGTGAATTCATGAATAACCTTTCAAAATAATATTCAAAACACAGAAGTGATAAACTGTTTAATGAAATCATCAGTTTGAATTCCATAAAATATGTGAATATGGGAATATTGTTGTTTTATTACTTTTATTGTAATTTTTAGTTAGGGAAAAGGTATTGAATTAAACAGACAAAAAACTGATAACTTGCAATAGTATCAAAACTTTTACTTCAAAACTATTGACTAAAGCTATTTTCAACGCAGTCAACCAACAAAATCAACAACATAAAAAAATCTGTCATTACAGTGGAGCAGGTTAATAATGAAAAGAACAAAACATAAACTTATTTTGAATTATTTATGACAAATATGTGGCCAAATTACATCGGCGACGAAATAAAACACCTAACAACTGTGTTACAAGCGAACGGCTACGACAGAAAAGAGATAACCCATGCCACACGTCCAAGGGAGAAGAAAAGGTACACTAGTGAAGAGCAACCACAAGGCACAGTCTATTTGCCATACATAGAAAGTGTTACTAACCGAATTGGGAAAATCCTAAAGAAGGAGAAAATCAACACCGTCTTCAAACCAACCAAGAAAATATCGGACTATCTGAAATCATCAAAAGACAGCAGATATCCACCCAAATCAGCGGGAGTTTACAGGATTCCATGTAACTGTGGTAAAGTTTATATCGGTCAGACGAAAAGAAGCATGGGTACCCGTCTAGTTGAGCACAAGCGGAGTTGTCGATTGGGACAGACCGAGAAGTCCGCAGTCGCTGAACATGCATTGTCCGATAGAGAACAGAAGATTTTTTTTCGAAAACACCGAGAGACTAGCAACATCGAATCATTACTCAACAAGAACGTATTTAGAAGCGATAGAAATATACAAATACCAAGAGAACTTCAACAGAAAAGAAGAGAAAACATATCTTCCGAAGATCTGGCACACAGCATTGAACCCACCATCACTGAAAGTGCGCGCAAAATCAGCACTATAAATTACATGCCAGAGACGAGAGCTTCAATTTCAGATAATACGTCAAGAAGAGTACTTCGAACACGCCACTGAAGATTACTGCCGCAGCGGCAGTTGAAACGTTTGGAGATTTAAACCATAAAAGACCACGGCTAACCCGGAAACCAAGCAAAACAATAGCAGTAGATGTCCAAAATTGGAGCACAAGTATAAAATTGGAAATTGGGCAATTTTTTAATTTGGCATTTTTCGAAATTCCAAAAGAGACTTGACAAAGGCGGAGTAAAATTTTCAGTATATTTGTTGATAAAAAAACTTCCATATGTGGCGAACCTTATGTCTGACATTGTATATATATATATATAGAGGAAGGGTAGTCGTTGCTGACTAGTTAGGTATGGAACTAGTAAATAGTGGGGCTTTGCAGCAAAATCAAAGAGTACTACTTTAAAGTTTGTCCAAGCTTTCGGAAATTTAATAAATCATTTCCATCATCAGGGATAATCTTTGTTGAGATTGTGAGACGCGATGTTATTCAACAATAAGTGCAAGACTTATTGTTGAATAACATCGCGTCTCACAATCTCAACAAAGATTATCCCTGATGATGGAAATGATTTATTAAATTTCCGAAAGCTTGGACAAACTTTAAAGTAGTACTCTTTGATTTTGCTGCAAAGCCCCACTATTTATATATATATATATATATATATATATATATATAAGTTAGGAGAGAGGAAGTCTTTGCTGACCAGTTAAGATAAAGCTAGGAAAACTTGTTGGGTACGCAGCATGCAGGAAGTATACTCTTATAACACTTGTTCCAATATTTCGACAACGTTTATTGTCATCCTCAGGGAAAGAGTGTCGGTGAGGTTATGTGCATAGATATTATAAAATAGACGTTAACAATTGCAATGTACATATTAAAACAATTTGTGAGAGTCCTTAAAGGTCATCATCAACAATTATTGAACTTTTATAGTTAAAAAACATTAATTATAATAAAATTGAAAAATTATTTCCTCATACCGGTATTTTAACGTCGGCATGGGAGAAGAAGCCGATTAATTAATGTTTTTTAACTATAAAAGTTCAATAATTGTTGATGATGACCTTTAAGGACTCTCACAAATTGTTTTAATATGTACATTGCAATTGTTAACGTCTATTTTATAATATCTATGCACATAACCTCACCGACACTCTTTCCCTGAGGATGACAATAAACGTTGTCGAAATATTGGAACAAGTGATATAAGAGTATACTTCCTGCATGCTGCGTACCCAACAAGTTTTCCTAGCTTTATATATATATATATATATATATATATATATATGTATGGAACTAGTAAATAGTGGGGCTTTGCAGCAAAATCAAAGAGTACTACTTTAAAGTTTGTCCAAGCTTTCGGAAATTTAATAAATCATTTCCATCATCAGGGATACTACAAATTGCATGTGTAAGTAATATAAAAAAAAATATATATGTATTGTTAACTTACATCTTTGTTGAGATTGTGAGACGCGATGTTATTCAACAATAAGTGACACATTGTGCAAGATGAAAGTTGATATAAAACATGTAAAATTGGTAGTATGTCTTAAAATTTTTTTCATAAAGTACGTTACATTTAAAATTGTTAAAATTTTTTATTTTGACCACACCAGGCCAAAGCAATGCTCTTGGTTAGGAGAAGACAGACAGTTGACATGTCATACGACTCAGTCAGTGGTACCAATTTACAGTTATTAAATTTCCGAAAGCTTGGACAAACTTTAAAGTAGTACTCTTTGATTTTGCTGCAAAGCCCCACTATTTACTAGTTCCATACCTAACTAGTCAGCAACGACTACCCTTCCTCTACTATATATATATATATATATATGTATATAATATAAAACAAGTTTCATAAAATAACCAAGGTTTGGACGTGGTCGGTCGCTGGCTCTTGCTCTATAACGTCTAATAGATGAAACAAATCCCCGTTGATTATTTTCGACATAACGTCAACGTTATCCCTCCTGGAGGTGGTGGTGTTGCAGTAAATCCGCTTAGTCTTCGACATAACCCAACCATGATGTAGGTGTCCGTACGCTCTCGAATGGAGTGGCTTTATTACGTCCTCGAGTTCGAATACAAATTGCCTTATCGTTGAACAGGACTCGACGTTAGAGAGAAGTTCTACAAGAAGCATTAATTTTAATTTGCGATGATCGATCAAGTAATTTTTCTTTAGCTTGCGGATCAGTTTGAACTTATATCCGAGTTTTCGCAACGGAGGTTTTAGCGTAATATACCGTTGTTTTATAACTTCAATAAAAAGCATTGAATTATTGTGACGAATCAATAGACATTATGTTCACATTGTGCCCCATTGTGGCTGTATTCGGAGTAACGTGAATATTCTAGGTGTCAACGTATTTTTCAGATAAGCGAAATTGTATCTGCAGCGCTTTCGAGAATAAACTATACAAGTGCACTTCATATTCACATGCTTCCTTAGCTTTGATAGAGTCAACCACAATATCATACGGTGATTCTTACTACGAACATATCGAAATTCTGTGTATCTATGTACAGGAACAATATAATCCAGTACGATTGGGTTTTGAGACAAGAATCCATTGTAGCACCACCAAACTTGGTATGCTAGTAGTTGGAAACATGATTAACACGAAAAAAGTTGTTTACCAAAATTACAGTTTTTTGTTTTTCGTTCAAAAATATATAAATAGATTTTTGCTGAAATCTTGGAAAGTATATGATTTATCGAGAAAGCAACTCAACAAGTGAAAAACAATTCAATTTTCCACAAAAATTATTCCTAGTAATTTCTTATGAAATGCGCTCGTTTTCTCAGAAAACGTGATTGAACGCCGACATCAAATTTCAGGTGGAGCCGAATATTTCATTGGTCATAACCCTGCTAAAAATAATCGGAGAAGGAAAAGGAAAAGTTCATATTGTTTCTGAAGACTCCGACCTTCTCACGCAAATATAATATGCGAGTATTTGAATACCTTAAATGTATTTTGTCGCAATTCACGGAGTTGTTTGCGGATGATCCGAAAATTATGAATAATTTAGTAAATATGGAATTATTTTACTGAAGCAGCAACCCATACCCTCTTTGGACTATATGCAACAATTTTAAAGTAGTGTGACAGGTCCCACTTATACATTCCGAAAAAAACCTTGTTTTACTCCTGCCTCATTTTCAACTTACCCATAAAATCGGCATTCTCTTCACTAACTTTTGAAAATAATCGCTCATTCATTTATATATATATATATATATATATATATATATATATATATATATATATATAATATAACACTGTTGTGAAGGGCAAGCCTCAACTTGAAATCACATACTTCATTTTTAATGTAGGATGTGTATGAGCGATTATTTTCAATATTTACTGAAGAAATTGCCGGGATTATGGGTGAGTTGAAAACTGAGGCAGAAGTAAAACCCAGTTTTTTCTTTGGCATGTATAAGTGAGACTTGTCTCACTAGTCTTGAATCGTTGCATATGGTCCAAAGAGGGTACTGCTTCCTGCTTCAGTATAATTATTTCATATCAACTGAAATATCCATGACTTTCGGATCCTTCGTAAATATCGTAGAAGGGTTATGTTAAGTGGAACAAAACACATTTTAGGTATTCAGATACTCACATGTTATAATTGCATGAGAAAGTAGAAGTCTTCAGGAACGATATGCACTTTTTCTTTTCCTTCTACTATAATTATTAGCAAAGTTATGACGAATTTAATTTTCGGCCCTGCCTGAACTTGCAGTGGCGGGTTAGCGCGGTCATGAAATGTGACGTTGGCGTTACACTACGTTTTCTAAGAAAGCTAGCGTATTTCATGAGGTATTACGAAAATCATTCTTGTGGAGAATTGAATTATCTCTCAACCTATTGAAATCGTTTTTGATAAATCTTATATTTTCTGAAATAACAACAAAAAAAAAATATATTTTTTTTGAAAATTTTTTCAGGTTTCACCCCTGACATTTTGATAAACAACTTCTTCTCTAATAATACATGATGTCGAGATGTCATGTGCCGAGTTTCAGAGTGCTACAACTGATACAAGACCAAGACTTAATAAATCTTCTCAAGACGAAGACCAAGACCAGGAGTCTTGGTCTTGGTATACGGCTCGAAAGAAAAATTATAAATTTAAATCTGCTCAATATTAAATTTTGATTTTTGTTCACTCAAAATCGAAACCACATACTTCAAATTCAGTATTTTGGTTTCACAGTTTATAACAAATAGATGCATGTTGTAAGGTCGCAGTGGTCCACACCTTCTACTATTGAAGATAAAAAAAAAATTAATACAACTGCTTTGTTGTCACTTCCAGCTAAACTTTTTCATTTTATATAAATTATCCTGTATATTGATGCATACCTTTTTGAATTTTAAGTTAAATATTTTATTAATATTCTATACATATCTTCAACTGTTTTTGGTACAATTGAATTGAATAAATTCAAATTTCTAGACGCATTTTGGTCCAAGACCAAGACTATCAATAATGTGATTTTATTTCGATTATCAAATAACCAAAGTCACGCACAAGCACTGTATCGGTTTATAACTGGTGTATGCTTCTGTGACTTATCTATGTTTATTTGTAGCAATAATTGTGAAAATTCATCGTATTCTATGTTCATATGAATGAACATTATTATTGGTCTTGAAACATCAAGACTGATCAGTCTTGGTCTTGGTCTCGCCAAACCCTACGATTTTGTTCAATGAAACTCAGGTACTGGATAGAATTCCATAGTATTACTCGCGAATATTCAGAGAGGCCAGATAAATTAAAAAACATCCTGAGAATTCCAACCGAGAAAAAGAAGGCTACAATCTGAGCAGAGAGTGGAGGCAGGTAATCAAAGAGACCAGAATAAAACCCTTTTCAGGTAAAAACAATAATCATAAAAAACAAAAACAGGTATTGGAATTCAGCGACCAGGCTGAATCAAGACTAAAAGGAGTGACGCCCCAACCAGCACAGACACCGATTCAGGCTCAGATGAACGATTCGAACACTTCTTCCGTTACCACATCGCCTTTGAAAATGTCTATCGCATATGTAGAAGGTAGAAATACCCCAAGGCCAACACGAAAACCTTCAATAATTTAATAAAATTAGCCGTTTAGGCACGCAGAGGTACGCTCCATGAGTATTTATGAGTGATTCTGAGGGAGTAGTATTATTATTATTATAAATGAAATTACTCAACCTTTGAAGAGTTCGTAATATCCACCCACATATGGGTAATCTTTTATGTTGGAAACACGTTTTTAATTCACCCCCATATACGGATGTATGTTATATGTGAAAAAGAGTATGCGTCCATGCCTTTTCACGTTTTGGAGATTAGAAATGCCATGAAAGCCGGAGATTACAGTTCTCCCCCAAACCGAATGTGGAACTGAGTGTTGGTCAGAAAAGAGGATTACTTTTATATCTTAATGTCACATATGCTCGCGGAATGTTATCGCGATGTTATTTTGCAGTGGTTGACATATTATCGGAGTTTTTTTTTTCAATCTGTCAGAACGTGAAATCTCCTAAGGTAGTCTGGTTTACAAGTGCTTTTTGTAGAAGTTATAATCAATTCAATATAAAAAAAATGTTTTTGGATTTTCCCGAATATTTCAAAAACGATTGCAGATATTCGAAATCTGGAAAAAATCCAATGAGAGCAGAAAATATACTGAAAAATTGACCTTCTTCCAGAACTGTACCACCAACATTTAAAAATACGGGTGAAAACGGGTGGTTCGGTTCACGCGTGCGTCACCCGGATCAAACGTTGATAAAAAAATTATTAAAATGAATATCAAGAAATGGTCCTTTCCCTGAATAAAAAATAAGCCGCCGGCAATTTTTCTATTAGTTACGGTTTTACTAATCAAATTTTTGACAAAAGTTGTGCATTAACATAAAATTCTGATGATTCTTAAATTCAATTTTTTGTACTTTTGGAGCTATTCTTCACAGGGTCAAGAAACGATCCACGTGGAAAAATTAGAAGATATATCAAATTTTTATAAATAATGAAAGACATTGCGGAACGGAGCGTATGGTAATCTTAGTAGAGCGGCAGTAGCACTGTGCTAGAAATGCTAACAGCTCTTAGACGAAAAGAGCTCGACAGAGCCATATAAATAATATCACCAATGAGAAAATTAACACTCAATAACTGTAAATGTATAAGCTGTCGAAAAATCCAATAATTCGCATCTCCATCAAGAAAAACTCATGACTAAGAAATAAATAATTATCGCCGGCCTACCTCGAACTCGGATCCCATCTGATTGAGTTTGTTCGGTTGAGCGCTCTTTTCAATCTTTTTGTTGTGATCTGAATGCGTCGAATTGCGTCGACATTGCGTGAACTAACTGTTTACAGTGCGCAAAATGATACTTTTTCGCACAAGAGCGTAAATATATCACCTGTTTGTAAAATCATCAACAGTACGTGAAGTTAATTTTTACAAACTGCATTTATGATAATTACAGTATTCTGCGTCAAATATAAGTCATCATTTGATAATTCGACGACAATTCCTAACGTAAAAATTGTCCTCACGCTCATACAAAAAAGTCCCACTTCACGAACTTGTATCATAAATAGCTATTCTTTCATTTTAGTTGGTAAGATGCATATGATGTACCTTTCTCATTCTCGTATTCAACGTATCCTGATTCAATTTATCATTTTACCAATATGTGATATAATAAAAATTCAAGAACTTATCCAAAACATCGATTTCATTGTCACCACTATTTCCAGTAATAGAGCAACAATGATTTTTTGGTTTCACAAATTAACAATGCTCTCGTAAGCTTTCTTTAATACGTTGAAAATCTCTGGTATTAGGCTAACACAGTTCTGTATACATGTTTTGGTACCACCAGAGATGTGGTGCTATTTCTCAAACACGATCATACACGATCAACATATCCACTTCATCCGAATTCAGTTCAACGTGTGAGAATTTTTCCTCCACTTTTTTCCATGGCACTATATATACCTAGACGTCAGATAATGATATATTTTGCAGACTCATTTTCTCTCTTCTGGGTTTTTAACAACTAAAAATTATGTCAGTGTTGAGCTCAAAAAATGCAAATTCAGCGATACGACGTTTGCTAGCCATATAAAAAAAAAATCCGACCGGAAAATTTACTTCAACAACTGACCGGCTCATGGAAATTTTTTTTTCGGGTTACTAATGATGAGCGAAAAAATGCATCAGCAACCGAGTAGTCACTTACAAAATCGCGCCCTTACAACCCTTTAAGTACGTGCAAACTTTATGGATTTGGTTTTCCACTAGTAGATTTTTCCTACCTGTTAATGTGTTAGGATGTCATGAACGAGAGATTGAAAAAAAATCTGCTCAAGGAAAATTAATACTCCATTGCCGTGGACACGTCTGATCGCAAATTTTTTATTTTTTGAGCTCAACACTGACATGATTTTCAGTGGTTAAAAATCTCAAAAAAGAGAAAATGAGTCAGTAAAATCTGTCATTGTCTGACGGTCTAATCCTGAATATCATGAAGTTTGAAACTTCCATCTGAAATGCTTGCATTAGAAAGAAGTATGGGACTCAAAAACAGACAAAAGAATTTCCTAAGAATGGACACAAAGGAAAAATCCTCTTTGACAAATACATACTCACTGTGTCCTCTCCCTGCGTTTTCAGTTCCATCATATTGCATTTGATCTCGATTTAATTTCAAGGTTGAGTATTTATCCAAGGTACATTCATTCATTGAAAAAAAATCACAATCTCTAAATGTATTTTCGAAAACGAACTCAAATAAAATCTGACCTGTATTCTGAATGTGAGGAATGTTAGGACCATAGTGTTGGGTTTTATGGGGAAAACTGTAGGAATTTAAACTTATGATAATAATAATGATTATACTTCCTCATATACACTTGCAGAGACTCAAAGGAACAGCCCGTGCGGATATTATTATTATTTGCCATAGCGCTCCGGGGCTACTCACTGATTTTTGATGGCGTATTCTATTTTCAGTCGCAAAAAAAACCGGAAAACCTTTAGCACCACTTCGGATGGTCGGTGCCACCCAAGATAGCACTAGACGAGATCGGCATCTAGACAACACTCAATACACTCGCTTTCAACAAGGCCTGTGGCGCCTAACGATTCCGATATTGAGTACTTGACAAAAAATCCCTCGTACTTACATCTGGCTCGATCCGACTACCGCTATGCTGAAGTTTCGAAAGGCCTGCGTCTTAGACCGCCCAGCTATCGACCACCACACATATACCTGATAGCTGAAGTCCAGATAGGGACTACTGTCCGTACTCAAAAGATGGAGTTGAGACTGACCGTCGAAGAACGAAACGTCGGCGTCGTATTGAAAATCAGGAAATAACGGCCGTTTGCACAAACTTTATTAATAATTTGGCTCAACTAATCAAGGATCAAATATTAACTAATAATTAAATCAAGATGCTTTTCAAATTCTTAATCATAGATTGAACCATGTGATGCAAAGATATTTTGATTGAACTGTGTAAATGAAGCAGAAAGAATTCCTCGCTTATGAAAAACATATCAAAAAACATTAACTGTTTAAGTGCATTTCAAACATATTCCACACTCTTTGAAGCCACTGAGCGAAATATTCAAATTATTGAAAAAAATGTGTTGAGACAGTTGGCAAATAAGTTTGATAAAGTTCTGTACATTCGCTGAGACTGCTTTTAATGTTCTCCCTGCCCACTGACAGGATACTAAAGGGAGCGTGTCCTTGAATATTCATGGGCTGCCAGCACGTTTCGAGCCGTTTAAGGTCGTGTTTAGATATAAAAGTTCACGATCGCCGATTTGTTCTCATAATATGCGTATCTTTTGACCCGTGCTGTTTTCGAATTTGAGGTAGAGAATGAAAACTATAGTGAATGTTTTTACGATAAATTTTTCATGGTGTGCGTGGGATAATGGAATTGGAATTCACTGAACATTGAAAACTGACTGACAACCGTTCACTCCGTTGACTTTCCAGGAAAGATCTTAAAAAAAGGTACCATCGATATATTCGAAAGGCAGTCCACTCTATCTTTGAAATGAACTGAAATTCAGTTCCATTTTACTCTTTGAGGCCAGATTTAATTGAAATGGAAGAATTAAAGGTCTTCTGCTAAAATTGCACTCAATAGACCTAAGTAATGACTAAAAACATTACATCAAATCAAATTTTATCAAAAGTAGGTAGTAACTGGTGCATGGTCCATCTGGGGAACCACCAGGCCAGATGGGTCTTAATTTATTTTGATGAAATCATCAGACTCTACGTTAAGATATACAACGAGCTATAAAAAAAGTTAGAAACCGACCCCATAATGGAAATGATATCATCAGAATATCATCATCAAAAATGCTGAAGAAACGCTCAGTAGGAGTTCAGTTGGGTTGCAGGAAGTCAGCAGTATCGAAGGAAAAAGTATTATCGTCAACTGATAAGTCTTCTCTCACATAATAATAGACTTTCCAACTTACTTTCACTCGTGTTATGACTTTCATTCTTGTCTCTATTCCTAATTTCGGCGGGTTGTATTTCATCATCAGAACTTTAATTATCTTCCAGGATTTTGTAATTTATCTCAATCTTGCTTTGCACCTGACTGGTCAATTATTGATATCCACTTGATCCTCGTCACCAGAGTCCTCATAAGTCAATTCACCACATGCGTTAACAGGTGGGAGCAAGGTAATTGACCCAGCCTCAATTTTTTCATCCTCTATCATAGCTAGTGCCTCATGTAATGAGAACCTCCTAAAATGATGAAATAAAAACTGATAAGAGTTCGTAATACTCCAAAAAACGCACTGGCACGTAATATTGTATGTGAACTCTATAAGGAAATGGAGGTCACTTATTTTCCTAATGTCGTAACTATAGGACGTCTGAATCAAATACACTGTCGTTCATAAGATCATAACATGAGAAAAATCAAACGATACCCCACTTTTTCATATAAAAAGAACTATTTCTAAATTTCTCAAGGTTAGAAATTTGAGCTCACCTTGCGAAGTGCACGCCGAACTCGGTCATTTTGAAAAGTCTGTTACTTTTTCGTACAAATTTGTCTCGCACGAAGCACCTAACATGCATAGTCTTTGAAAATCAGATCCATACTGATAATATATGACACGTTGCTTCCTCAAATCACCATAATAGCGACAAGAGTCCACAAGTTATAGCTGTACTGTATAAAGGTCATTAGGCAAATATGGGCTAATCAATGCAAATATTTCCCGTTTTACAGGCGGTTCAAAAACCACCTCACTGTGCAGAAGAGTTACTAAGGCAAGAGTTTTAGGAAATGACCTTCGCCATATACTCCGATAGCCAAGCGGCTATAAGAGCAATCAGCTCCGTGCAGATTAATTCCAAACTCGTTTGGCGGTCAAAACAGATTGCCCCTAGCATAGGTACCCTGCCACACAGGTTACAAGGGCAATGAAGAGACAGATTCTGCCGTATAGCGCAAGCGCTACAAAAAATTGAGTGATAGTACTTGGGTGAGAAAGTGATCTCGAGAATGGTGGAACAAAGTGCCAGGAATGCGACAGGCCAAGGAGTTCATTGAAGCACCCTCGCCAGAATTCACGAAGTTCCTACTAAGCCAGAACAGGAAAACAACCAGGATGCTGGTTGGGCTTCTGCTGTAGCCACAGAAACACATAAAAAACATCGTATTAGCAAATTTCGTCCGCCATCTTGGAGCCACCATCTTGTTTTTTTGCATTGACAAACAATTCATAATTTTCGACCCTGAAAACCACCACTTATCAATTTTGAATCAAATCGGACCATAATTTCAAATCTTGCCTGCCATTCTGAAGCCGCCATTTTCTTTTTTGTCTTAGAAAAATTCCATAATTCATTGTAACCGAATTTATTTTAAATCAGCTTTCAAATGAAGTCTCATAATTTGGAATACGGAACACTTGTTTTTCCCGCAAGAGGGCGCCAAAATAGGAAGTTAGGTAGCGAAAATTGACATGGCTGAATTCCTTATGAAATTACCTTTTAAATGATGTGTCACACTCACTACTTTCCCCATTCAAATTGTTTGGATGATAGTGACCAAGGGGAGGGAGGAGAGGTATAACAGGTGAGGTTATGATAGGAAGATGTCCCCCTTGGATTAAAAATCGACGTGTTCTTGCATTTTTTTCAAAACACATGCGTTTGGAAGATATTCGATCTGTTTCGTTTTCGGTGCACCACCATGTGTATTAGATCTGTTCTAATGTGCAATTTAAACGCCATAGCTTCAAAAGTAAATAAGATAGAGTGAATGAAATAATTATATTTTCCAAGCACTCAAATTACTCAAAAATTGTGCACTTTTATGACAGTTGCAGTTTATATGATTTCCAGAACTGAAGTTTTGATGATTTCATGCGAGAATCTTAAAGTTCGTACTGTTATCGTCCTGGAATCTCTTACAAAATGATTGCAAACAATGTGTTCCTTTCAACAACCATAATATGACAATATTGTCGAATACCTTCCGTATTACTTTGAAAATGTTATTTCATTTACAAAAATAAAAATAAAACAAGATTATTTGATCATATTTCCCAACTTGTGTTATATTAGATATGCGCCTGGTTGAAAGAAGATGAAACAAACAATAATTTCAGTTTTCTGCTTGGAAAATATACCCGCATAATGTATTCGTCTCATATTTTCTATTCAGATTCAAGTCCATGCGGACGTGAAACTTTTGTTACATAACAGAATGAAAACGTACCTTTCTATATTACCTTTTCGAGCAAAATTAGCTGAAAACAATTCTCCGAAATGGTTATTCTGGAATGTAGATATTCCTATGTGGAAATTATAATAATGAATGTGTAATTTGATTGTATACATGGACAACATAATTATTCACAGGTGCTTTCCTTATATTTTCATGGAAACTTTGTATCCGATATACATATTTTCGGTAGTGTAACAAGTGTAACAACTCTCTATGTATACACGCTAAACTTCATCGTTATATTGTTCATTTTGAATAAAAATACTTAGTGTCTTCATGAACGTGTGAAATTAATTAACCGTTATTATGGCCACAAGCTTGTGCCAGATTACTTGTTACATGTACAACAAGAACAGCGCGAACACAAAACCTCAAACTATGAGTAGTTTACATGAAACAAAGTCTTTGAATGCTAGAGTGATTTATTGTTGCCATTTTGAACTGAAATTAATTGGACGAATTAATTCGTTTCCATGGCAGTAAACCAACGATATCTGTTGTTACAAGCATCATAGATAATGATTTATGGAGATTACACAAATAATTAACATACGAACCAATCAAACTGATTCATGTTTTCGAATTTTACATCATCAACAACGAATGTAGTTCCACAGGCTTATGGCACAACTAAGATATTTCGTTGACGCCTAACAGTTGTCAGAAAACTAGAAGCTACAGGTGAACACAACTCGTATGTACTCTCTCATTTCTCTTGCGTTGCAGGGATACAAAAGCCATGCCTAAATTCATATATTCGAAGAGGTAATCAAGACATCGCAAGCTCATCGAATATATAACAAGATTAATACGATAGGGAATCCATCAGGAACGGAAAGAGTTACCAAGAAGAACAACTTTTGAAGTATCACCTGAAGCTCAGCAACTCACTGGAGCAGAAAACTGGGACAATATTGATATAATACTCAATGGATTTAACCTTACAGTTGTCGAATGAGAGAGAAGAGGAAATTTACAGATTTTGAGAAAACTGCCCGAGTATCCAAAACTAGACATTAAGCTGATTCTAATCAATATATTCAACCGACATTTCAGCGTAACTCCATCGACCCTCAGAAGAAGTTATCGTGAACATAGGAGCCGGAATTGAAAAACTACCTGCTGATGTTGAATAAGAATTACGAAGCGAATCTGCAAGAATTCTAGGGATGGCCAAACCTTCAAAATGCAATATTTAGAGGGTTGAAGAGACCGCCATAAATGACGAAAATTTAGTTATTCTACCTTCTGACAAAGGAAGAGTGTACCCGAAAGTATAGCCTGTGCAGGTAGATAACGGCTATTATTATTATTTGCCATGGCGCTCCGGGGTGACTTACTGATTTTTGGTGGTATATTCACTTTTCAGCTGTGGGAAAACGCGGGAAACATACAGCGGCACCTCAGATGGTCGGTGTGCACTCTTAGCTAGCTCTAGATGAAATTGGCATCTAGACAACTCAAAATACTTTTGAATAAGGCATGTGTTCTATCGTTCCTACATCGGGCTCGAACCTACTATCGCTATGCTGAAATTTCAAACGGTCTGCGCTTCAGACCGCTAAGCTTCTGACCACCTTGGACTACAAAAGCAAGCTCAATAACCTTGTCAGTCAAGAAACATACAAACGACTACAAAAAATCCTAACAGAGAAGATCCTGAGAAACACCAATCAGCTCATAAAAGTGTCTTCATTACCATCGGAGACGAAGAAGAAACCCTACAGATCAGGAGCATTACCTCCGAGGTTCTATGGATTACCAAAAATTTATGAAGATGATATATCACTGAGATTAATATCGAGATTACCAACCTACAATCTTCACAAGCATATTTATGTGATGTGCAATATGTTGGGAAGACTGAGACGTATGTCCGGGACTCCGTTTACTTCATTGAACCAGTTCAAGGACATTACTTTTGAAACAAACGACAAACGACTTGCCTGTCCTGCGATAACAAGTGCCAATGAGGATGGAACCCACAAGAGCGCTGAAGATACTCATGAGACTGCCACATAAACCATTGGTTGCCTAAGAACCTTTCACCAACGGTGAAGCGGGAAAATCTATGGACATTCTCAATTATGGAATCGAACATTAAAGGAGATGCCGGGTAACAGTTCTTTTCCCACCATAAGATTCAGCAAAAAGCCGCGAAGAGTCATTCTCAAAAGGGAGAACTACGTAGATTATTTGGTACACAGACAGTTCAAAGATAGGTGGGTCAGCCGGTGCCGGGGTATACTGGCAATCCTCGAGAGTGGAACTCTGTTACGTCCTGGGAAATTTTATCAGTGTATTTCAGGCAGAAGTTTATGAAATACTCGCCTGTGTAAGAGATAATATCAACCACGGTCTACCACGATCAGCAAATCACGATATTCACCGATAGCTTAGTGGCGATCGAGGCCCCCATATATAGTCAGTTCGCTGCTGGTGTCTGAGTGCGTTGGCGATCTGCAGTAAGGTAAAACTAATTTGGGTTCCTGGTCATACTGGAGTGCTCGAGAATGAACAGGACGCTCATTTGGCCAGAAAAGGTGCAAAAAACTTAACGATTGGACTAGAACCAATCCTCGGAGTTTCTAGATAATGGAGAATTTCAACCATGAAGGAGATTCTGGAAGTAAAATTCTAGGATGCGTGGAAAGTGGCCCTAGGTATGGAACAATCAAAACTACACATCTAAAGCCCTTTTGCTAGGAGGTCCAAGTCTCTGCTCTCAGTGAGCGGAATGGAAATTAGAATAGTGGCAGGGCTCCTGGCTGGTCACTGCCATCTGAAAAAGTACCTCAATATTATGGGTATCGCGGATTATGCTGAATGCAGGTGGTGTTCGGAGGGTGAGGAGTCAACTCCGCACATCCTCACAGCAGTGGCAACAATACGGAAAGCGCACATCGGCAGTATCGTTCCGAACCCGGAGAGTGTGAGAAAGGTATCGGTAAGACTGGCCTTTTTCGTTCGTTCGCGAGATAGGCTACCTTCAAAATGTAACCAGTTTCCAGCTGCGGTGGGTGTATAGCCTGGCCTGATTGTAAGGCTTTTGGTTCCGTTCTCCCACGAAACTATATTCTATATATCTATTCCTCCAGGGACGGGCCTATGGGGGGGTTGGGGAGACTCTCTTCCCCCAATAAGCTGTGAGTTGGGAGATTGGTGAATACAAAAAGTAACTAATAATTTTTGAAACTGGTTTATTTCTATTTCCATATCATTATTGAAGTAACAAGTTATTTGATTTGTACCATTGTTCAGAACGGTACAACATACGCAACTGCATATTTTGTCAGAAAATCAGAAAAAGGAAGAGAATACTAAGTTTCGAATTCATACGCTGTTTGATGTATCTCAAAACAGTTTTATACACACTGAAAATTATAACAGCTTATGGAATCGTCAAATTTGAACATTATAGATGGCATTTCAGAGATAGAAGGCACAATACGAAGTGATAATAGCCGTCCTCTACCTGCACAGGATATGCCTACGAATATCAAAACATATGTTGCTCGTTTTTCTAATGAAAAATATCCATTTTTGTTGATAGCAATGAGAACCTGTTGATGGTTGGGAAAATCAATTCCCCCCAATAATATGCCTTCGGTCCATCCCTGTATCCCTCTATAAACGTGGGAATGAAAATCGTCAATGAAGCTCATAAAAATCGTATATTTTTAAAAAAGAGATGAAACTACTGTTTATTCATGAGGTGAGAGTTTGTCCACGAGCGAATCGGAGCGGAGTGAGTGTGGCAATCTCAATAACGACAAAAACCTATTTCATCTCGAGTAGGAAATGCTATTTTTTCTACGATAGATGTTGTAGGTGCATCGTTAATAAACGTGTAAATTCGGTTTGGAATTGAAACTTCACCTTTTTAGCTTTCCTGTCGAATTTCCCTTTAAAAATGCTTTGAGCTTAGCATATTTCGAAATATAACGAGATTATCTTGTTATCATGTCTCCAAGTCATTAACTTTCAATACACAAATTTATACTTTTCTCGGGATTTTATCTGGCAAAATATTGTTGGTAACTGAGTTTACCGCTTCAATTATATTAGGTGGTGTACATGATTTGCCAATTTCGCTATTAGAGTCCATATTAATCATGAGATCAAACGAACTTACCTATCAGTGCTACAAGATGAAATGTTTTCGATTTTTGGCAGAGATCATTCAGGTTCAATTTACAAACTGCTGGCCTCATATTTTGACTACGGGATTGGCGACGCCACTAGTTTTGACAGGTACACACATGCCCTGGAAAGTTGCCCTCTGTTCACCCCTCCTCTGTAGAGACGGCCAATTACTGCTCTCTGACATGAGAAAGAACAAGGAAAATAGTCGGCGCTTGAGCGATAATTGGCGCTTTCTAGCCAACATCCATCATTTGGAGTCGATATCTCGGAGAAAATTGATAGCACTAAAAGTGAATAAGGCACTGAAGAACCTTTATCAACACCTTCAATGGGGAACTGTTTTTCGTCACCGACTTGGATAACAGAAACCAGACGGCGACAGACCTGGAAAACTCAAGACACCAGCACAGAGTCACCAAGATATCTGGTATGCTCGTAAAATTAAATACTAGCTTCATAGGAATGGTCAGTAAATCAGATCTTCTATTGATTTTTTTTTGTGGGTACTATTGGCAGGAATCATCAGTGAACAGGACAATTCTATCATACATAACAATACAAATACTCTAGGTTACAGCTGATGATAGCCAAGCCCCTACAGACTGGTGCTATAAAAGAGCAGACCCATGTGATTGCCAGTTCTATCAAAATTTTCTGTTACCGAAACCTTATGATGGGTTACATTAGCTTCTCTCGACTTCAAAATCTTCCTATCACTGGTTGGGGGACACACACTCCAAAATTGAAGGCCATAACGTTGTGTCAGAACCTTACAGATATCCTTGCCAGAAGCGTAGGTACTACATATCATTCATTTATGAGACGAGGTTGAATATAATTATAGTTATATAGAGAGAAGTTCAAATATAAGCGTGGAAATGTTTATAAACTGTCAAACGAAGTGATGTTCGTTTGCTAATTCAAGTGCCTAGTACTGAGATTAACTGTCATTAGTGTCAAAAATTTATAAATTTGTTTCAAGTATATTCCCATCGGGTCGCATGATAATATTAATTTGTTTCATTTTCATCTCTAGAGTATCCGGATGAAAAATGATAATTTTCAAATACATGAGTAGAAAAAAAAACAAGTTTCGGTCAGTGACTCTCCGCGAACTAGAAAGTGGGCCGAAAATTATCCGCACGGCCCTGAAACTCAGCAACTAGGGCAATCGATAGGGAGAACCTCTTGTTGAGCAAATCCGCCGCATCCAACTCGGTTTTAAAGTGCGTGTCTCCCGTGAAATAATGTGAATCCTCGATCTTTAAAAAACGAAAGATTTGTGAAGTTGGTAGCAGAAGTCGAGTGCGACCTCTGCAGGTCAATTATCGAGACTCATGCAGCCACGTAACTTCCAGGAGAAATCGGATACGTATGTCGATCGGATCGGTGAGTAATGTGCGGCATGGGGCGTGTAGAGCATGGGAGGCTGCGTCTTCCTCTCATTAAATTGACCCTATCTGGATAAACTGTAACCGCTGATTTTTCTTTCGATCTTCATGCCATTATATTTTCTCAGTATCTGAATAGAATTGACTCCAAAGTCTGCAATTTTTATCTACAACTTTAATGTATATTCAGTGTCCGCGAAAAGCTTCATCTAGATCTATATATAATGAGTTTCAAAAAGTTTTCATTCAAATATCTGCTAAAAAAAACAAAATGCAATAGATACATAAAAGGAAATAAGGATCGATTGTCACAATCAAATCAATAATTTATCAGGATAAAATCTATCAGCAATTGTTAAGAGATCCATTTAACAAAAATCTGAAGGATGAGTCAACACGCTATAAAAACAATCGAAACAAAAGAAACCAAATTGTATATTGAGTTGAAAATAATTTCATTACGTTGGTATCATTAAATAATTTCAACAAATCCCCGGTTCTCAGAATGAGTTCGTTTTGATCCTGAATAGTACTAATTAACATTTGAACATTTGGTTGATAATATAATAAAAATAATATAGGAAATAATCTGAAATTATAAGTAGTTCAGAAACTGAACTGAATTTATAAAAAGCTAAGGAATTAAATCACTGGAATTATAGAATATAATATTGATATTCATTGTAGGAGTACTTCAAGAATTCTAGAGTTCGTGAAAATGAAGGACACCAACTTTTTGCAGAATACTTGTAATTATAAATGTTTTTGATGGACCTTGCGATGTTATTGTGGATTTCAGGGCCATTGAATGCTTTCGACTTCTTTTAGAGGGTACAATTATGACTGTGATTGTGGGAATGTTGCATTTAATTTTTGTACGTGAATTGCAATATTAAAAATAAACAAATGTGTTGAATCAACCATTTTACTTTCTATGAAGAGTTCGGTGAAATCAGCGCCTTTTTCTTAGTATTATTTTCTGTGTCCATTTCTGTGTGCAGCTCCCCATAATATTATTTCACAGGATATGATAGATTCTACTGAGGATTTGGAGACCACTTCGACATTTTTTTCTGGAAGAACATCTCTGAGTTTACAAAATGCAAATATCAGTTTTTTCAGTTTGCTATTCAAACATTCTGAATGATTATCCCTTCTGAGTGTTTCATTGATGATAACTACCATACATTTGATTTTTGAATTGTTAGGAATTGTCTTCTTACAATCACAGTTGGTCAGACCACATATCTCATGAAGTTTCATTGAATTCAGATTGGGTACACTTTTGGGCTGTTTGTGGAAGTTATACATTTTTTTTTACTCTCAGTTAATCTCAGGAGATTGCACTCCATCCAACATTTGACGTTATTTAAACCTTTTTTTGTATTTTTCGTAATTTTTTACAAATTTGTTTCACGGAACAGAAAAACCGTATCGTTAGCATATGATATAATTTCTCCACCCATTTCCGTATACAATATTTCGTTGATATAGTGAAGGAATAACTTAGGATCAGGGACTGTTCCCTGGAGAATACCATATCTGATTTCTGATGGTATTTTTTATTTTGACGAAAGATTTTCTCTTTGATAAATAAATTCTGAATGATAAGTAAGCCTCTTATCTCGTATTTTTCGATTTTTTCCGGAAGCTTATCGTGTGAATTGCTGTCGAAAGCTTATTTAGCTGAATACAAAAAAATGCTGGTGAATTTATTCATGATATAATGCGCAGAGTGCACTGTGGAACGTCCTGCCTTGAAACCGAATTGTTCGGGAGAGATTAGGTAGGTTGTAATCGACATGATTTAGTGCTTATCATAAAGTAAAAACTGAAAAAAGATGCAAAAAATTTAAAAATCCTTTGAAAAACAGTTGGAGAAATATGTTCACAGAATAGAAAATATATCACAATAAAGACAATAACGAGTAATGGACAGGAAAATTGTAAATCAATCGCATTGTAGACACATTCAATGAACATTATATCTTGGTTGTCCAAAACTTATAGCTAGTCAAAGAGTTACAAATCCCCGAATCAAAAATTCTGAAAGACGGGTCTAGCAAATTCCATGTTCATCAATGCCACAGATACTTCCTGAATAACACGAGCCATAACATATCTTGAAAACAATAAGACACCAGGCCTCGACGCGATCAAATCCGAAACATTGAAACAACTCACGGAATCAATATCAGAACTACTAGCTTTCATCATCAATGGAATTATCACTGCAGGAGTAATTTCAGAAAAGTTCCTAATAGTTATTTATGCAACAAGTGCAAAAAGTAAGTGTTTATTGCTTTCGACGTGAAATTGTCCAACAAGGCCGTCAATTCAATTCTGTAATTGTCAGAAATAATTTTTGACTAACGTTTCGATAACCACAGTTGCATTTTAAAAATCAAAATCATAGTAGCCGTGAGCGCGTATGTTATCACGAGGTGTGGTCATAGTACAGACAGTTTGCTCTATTCAGGTAGACGGTTTAGAACAAAGTGGAACAGTTTTGATTATGACGTTTTTCTCGGGAAGGCATTGGCTTAGCTCTGGTTGCTAACATTAATACAAAATAATATAAAATATGTAACTGTTTAAAACGTACTGACATACATTCTCACAGAATATCTGCTAAATATGTAGTGGGTTTGAACATTTATGTTTGTTATGATGACAGCACGTTGAAGTTGAATGACAGATGAGTGCAATAAAAACTTTATTGCACTACTGCAATAAAGAACTTCTTTTTCCACTAAATATAGTTCAATAAAGTTTTGCTTTTTGCATGAATGTAGAAAAATACTATTATTGGTACCTATTTCCAATACACAAAAACGGAGACTACAAAAATGTGATCAACCACAAACCCATTTCGGTGATAACTCACTCTGAGTAATGTTCAGCATGGGGCGTGCAGAGTATGGGAGGTTGCATCTTCCAATTATTATCTCGACCCTCTTTGAATAGATTTATGACATTGAAATCGCAGATTCTTCTTTCGATCTTCATGTTATTATTTTCCCTCAGTAACTAAATATAATTGACTTCATATATATTTCCGACGTCTGCAATGTACTTTTTCTACGACCTCATGGAAATGCCCATTTTATGCGCTCTATCGATCAAGGATGAAGGCCGATTGTAACACTTTTTCATTTTTACATCGCAAACTGTACTGTAATGATCATTTTAGTACAGGATATTTAATTACCCACGACTTTCACGAACTATTAGACTGTCAGTTTTATGATCATAAATAATATAGATCGAATCAAGTTTGTTAACGTTCTAATAATTTGACATTTCACATCAGTATTTACAAAATTCGCTAAAAAAAAATAAGTAATCGAAAATGAGTAGTAATAGCGATGATGATTTGTCATTGACACCGCTAATTTCAATATAAAGATTGATGACAATCAAATTCTATATTTTCGAGAATAGTTGACACGAAGTTTCTGTAGCAGTTAATTTCATCATGTTATTATGTGAGCTCGTAGCAGCGAGTGAAGAGTGAGATAAAGTTCAGGTTCTGTATAGTGGGGGTGGGGGTTCAGATCCCACACAACCCACATTTTTTTTCTTTTTTGAAATCGATTAGTGTTCGATTTTTGTTATAATTTTCAATATTTGTATCTTCAATTCCTTTTTTAGGTTGAATATATTATGGAAATCATGACAGCAGCCAAATTTATGATAAAAAGTGTTATTAAAAATATTACAGATTTGTTTATTATTCAGATGGTCGTAGAAAAAGTATAGTTTACAATTTGCATGAAATGGCATACATTTCTCACGAGTAGGTATATGAAATTTTACTATAGTTCATATGCATACGAGTGGGAACTGTGTCATTGTACAATATACTATTTCCAACTTTATATTCAATGTTATCCGCAAGTAGCATTAGACACTTTTGTATCTTTATACGTATACCGATCGCATCAAGTCACGTTAATGTGGAAATGAGCCCTTAAAGCCACTCATCAGCCCAAACGTATACGGAACCTTCAAATGTCGTATATTAACTGTCAAATATCTTGATATTATGATTTTATAACCTAACTTTTTTGTTTTTGACAGATCCGGATACGTATACCGAAAGTATCCGTATCGAGACGTAGCCCGTAACACATATCTGTCACCGTATCGACTTTGGAAATATTTCCAAAATTCTACAGAAAAATAAATAAAAATTACCTCAGATTGGATTTGTTTGAAGAATTGGAGATTTCCAAAGATCTTTCTAATAATGATCACTGCCTGAAAACTCAAGTGAACTTGTACAGAGATTTCCTTCCCCTTCACCAAAGGATCACTAACTTCAATTAAAAATTTCAATACTTCAATTCAAAATATTAAAAAACAATTTATATTGGCACTCCTGCAACATTTTCATAATTCCTATTGGTTCACTCTTCAAGTTCGTATCAATAATTTTCTTTCACAATTGACACACAGTCACTAGTTGGTTTTCATTCAATTGAAATATCCACATGGCCTTATAACCCCAACATGCATTTCGTTGGTTCTTAGACTTAAATAAGTTTTAAATTTAAGCAGATAATGTTTTTACAAATCTCGATACTTCCTGTTGCCTGACTAGGAAGTACTCACTAACCTTTCTAAATTCCATAACTTCAAAATTCAATTTCAATTTCAATTCAATTTTGATGTAAAATTTCTTCAATCAGAGTATTTACTTCCATGTAAGCACTGAAGATGACGCTAGTCGAAAGCGCTTTGCAATAAATAATAAATGTATACACTTATATACAAATTCTTCGCTTCATTCATAATTAGTCTTTGGTTAAAAGCGTTGTTCTGTGATTGATGAAGAATGAAAAAGACTTCAAGTGTTCTTTCCTATCTTCAAATAGTTATTGAGTTATTTTGAAAACAATGAAGAAAAACAGAAAGGAAGTCCAGCTGAGCGATATTTCTGAAAATTAAAAAATTAAGGGAACAAAATATTTCCCTTTCAAAAAGACACATGGCTCTTTTCAAAAAAAATTATTTTTCATAACAAATTATTTGTTCAATAGACAAATGAAAAGCAATTTTTTTTCCATTATACAGTGTTACCCATTTAAAAGCACCCTTCTAAAACTTACATTTTTCAACCGATTGAAATCTTTTTTTTTGTCAGGTAGACATTCAAAAAGACCAGCAGGACACCAAATTTCATGAATAATTCTCCATTTCCAGGGTCAACTTATCTTATTTTTCAAGGTAAAAAATCTAAAGAAATTACTGGCAATTTTTTATAAAAAATCTAACTACACCACTGGATTCGAGATATTTTCAAATGGTTCATATGTAAATTACGTTGAAATGCGTTTATCATTAAAAAAGTTATAAGGGAATGAAATTTGAAAAATATGCCGTTTAATCAACCCACCATTCAATTTCAGAACTTTTATCGAAATTCGGAATACATCAATGTATTCAGAAGGTCTCAATATATAACTGGTCAAAATTTCGTCGAGATCTGTTCATGAATAAAAAAATCATAAGATAATAAAATTTGAGAAATAAGTAAATGGAATTTCACGAAAATGTCATATTATCTCATGATTTTTATTTATCAACAAATTTCAATGAAATTATAGTCAGTGATATTTCGAGACTCCCTTAATCCGGTTGTATAGTCAAAGTTTTGATAAAAGTTCTGAAATTGAATTGGTGGGTTGATTAAACGGCATATTTTTCAAATTTCATTCCCTTATAAATTTTTTATTGATCGACTCATTTCAACGTAATTTACATATGACCCATTTGAAAATGTCGCAAATCCAGTTGTTTAGTCAGATTTTTTATAAAAAAATCACTAGTAATTTTTGTAGATTTTTTACCTTGAAAAATGAGATAAGTTGGCATTGGAAATGGAGATTTATTCATGAAATTTGGTGTCCTGGTGGACTTTTTGAATGTCTACCTAACGAAAAAAAATCATTCCAATCGGTTGAAAAATTTAAGTTTTAGAAGGGTGCTTCCATCTCCAATGGGTCACACTGTACGAGAGAACGTGATAAATGACACTGTACAGTCCCACGGAAAATGACTTATATCCACACGCCACGCCGGTACATTAAAGCTGTCAAATGCATAATTTCTGAAAAGGGGAACATTCTCCATAAAAATTGAAAAATGAAAAATGTGATTTATTTGTAATATCTAACAGAAAACAACTACTTCCCCGGCACAAGCCACGCTGGACATTGAACTACATCAGTCGCAGATGATTCCACAACAGATTTTATGAATGTCCTATTCATATTTTTGAACTAAAAGCATAATTTCTGTTTAGATTTCCCACTGTCTACCTGTGAAATATATCAATTCTATTCCCAACGTGTGACAAAAATTTCACTTTCCGCACTCGTAATTTAATATATTATATCCGTACAGAGTGCCAAAATGTTCTACTTTGCGTACGCTCGTAGAAAGCTAAATTATTATCGAATTATCAAATATAGCTATGATATACATTAAGAAGAGCTGACCTCAACAAAAGTGATATATAAATCCCTACCTGAAAATGCATGCATTTATGACGTTCAGAATGATAGAAACCCCTTGCTCACCGTTGCCAAAGAATGAAAATGTAACCATATATATCAGACAGCAACAGATCCTTCTATAAATCATCCGATACTAAAATGTTGTTACTAGAACCCATCCATTCGGGGATTATGGCAAACATGAATCTTATGTGGAGAAACGATGAAATTTATGCGCAGAACGCACATCGAAACACAATAAATCGCCAAAGTTAACTTTATAGATTGTTTCTCGCCTTCAGATGAACTTGTGACGAGATTACTTTATTTTTATTTCTTTTTCGGGAGATGCTCTTCGGGATTGTAGTTATAAAACTTGATGGCATGAAATAAAGGTTGCACGTGATCCATATGTGGGTGCTTTATCGGTCTCTCATTTCACGGATCTAATCGAATCTTAGTTATTGACCTTCAGGATTGAACCCATTCAACGGGTTGAAAGGCTTGGGATACATTTTTCGATTCTGTTTATTTATTCATTAGATGAATCGATGAACTGGGTGAAAACATTGATGACGATGTATGTTTTGTTGACCGATAGAGATTGGTCCGGGAGCTACGGGGATTTTTGGCTCGTGAAAGTATACACTAAATTTTTTTTTTATTATAGGTAGATTTTATACTGTTAATGAAGGAACTGGCCGTCAGACCTTTGGGAGGCGGTAAGTTATGATGTAGTAGGCTGACGAACTTGTTGGAAGAAGTTTTCAAAACAGTAGCAGTATACACGCTACAAATTATCATATTATTTCTTTATGATGTTTATTTAAGAAAAATAATCGTCCGACGTCGATGTGCCGGTAAAATCGTCGTCAGTTATGTACAAGTAGTCGTCGAAAAAATTTTCAAATAAAGTAGTAGTATACAATTTGAAATTTGATAGTAGTGATGATTTGTGATTATTATAACAAGAAAGAGATCGTCAGACTGCATGATAACGGTTGAAAGTTTTGTTAGTCTCTAGAGTGTAGCGCAACGTTCAAAAGCATTGAATGCGCGGCGTCTTTTGCGTTCCAACTGACTGAATTTTTACTATTATTATGCTGTCTGACGATTTTTTTTAAATTTTATCAATTGTTAATAATAAACACAATCAATTTCAGATTGTATACTGCTACTATACTAATATTTCTTGAGTCATGAATATACAAACTAAAATTAACAGTCGTACTATTAGTTTATTAGAGAAAATATTTTTGTTTTCGAAAGTGGTACAGACGATTACTGATGGCATAGATCAAGAAGAAAATATCATAGGTATTTCCTGATGCTCATTCTAATAAAAACTATCGACAAATTATGCTCCTTATTCAATATTCATGCATTTTTCCGAAAATCTGAACGAAACCGAATCTCAGGGTAATGAGGATGATTTGGAATACGGCGAGAGTGCGCTGGATGACAGCAGCAGTGATACTTAATTTTTTCATAAAACATAATTAAAAAAGCTTTCAATTTATATATATATATATACCGAGAAAAATACATTCTTCCACAATACTGATTAAAACTATATCTTTATTCGTTTTCATTTATTAATTACTTTATTAGTATTGCTACATTTTATGTAATTTTATGTTATCTGTTTCTTCTAATATTATATTACATGGAAAAACTCAAAAGAGGTCAGTACAAAAAAAATACTTTCCTCAATTAAACTCATTGTTCGTATGTTAATTTTAGTTTTTATTTACATGACTCAAGAAATATAATTATAATAGTATTATACATTCTGAAATTGATTGTGGTTATTATTTATGATTCATATAACATGAAAAAATAGTAAAAAAGCCTGTTAGTTGGACTGAAAGAGACACCGCGAGCTCAATGATTTAATTGAACGCTGCGCTCTAGAGGTGCTCTTTTGGATTCTACCCAAACAGATTTAGCTATACACTAGTTGTCTAATGTTATATACATGATTAAGGAAAATAAATATATTTTCTCTGTTAAACTAATAGTTTGTGGGATGAATTTAATTTTTTTTTATTCATGACTCAAAAAATATGATTATTGATTGAACAATCTGAAATTGATTGTGATTATTATTAACATAAAAGAAATTGCCAGACTGCATAATAATAGTAAAAATTGCGTCAGTTGGACCGCAAAAAAGCCACGCGCACATGCTCTAGAACACTGTGCTACACTCTAGAGCCTAACCGAAGTTGTAGATGAAAATAAATTACCCAAATGGCATATACTTCTTTTTATCTCAAATAGTTCGTGAATGAAAACTTTGGTTTTCGCCCCAGCAAAATTGATTTTTGGAATTTTTAAACAAGAAATAGTGAAAAAATTACAAATTTTGGTTTCTTGCAAATATCCCAAAAAGTATTGAAGGAATCGTTTTACAGTCGATAAAACTTTCGTAGAGAATTATAAGACCTACAAAACAGTTTTTAGGCGAAAATCCGGGAAAACCTCGTAAAAAGAGACCATTTGTCAAAAATTCATGAATGATAGATAATAACATATGGTTTAACTGTGCCCAAGCTGTTTTCTGTCCGATGTGTAGTTTTTGTACAATCACGTCATAAAAAATTTAAGAGCACATCTTGCAAGTTGTGCCGATTTGAGGAAAATCGTCATATTCAAATTGTGTTGAAGATATGTGTTGAAGGTATGTGTAAGAAGATATCAGTATCTATAATTTGTATATTTTGGATTCTCACTTAAGATGTGGAAAATTTGTTGAAAATGTCACTAAAAGTTGCTCCAAATGCTTGCAAGTACGTTTGTGGCAAAATCAATGAGCGGTAGTGGGGGAATTTCATTGTTCAAATCGCCGCGCGGTTATACTCCCCTCTCCTCGATAGTTACCCCACTTCTGCTACTCGACTATGCCATAATCACACTTTCAAGCATTTAGAGCAACTTTCATTGGCATTTTCAACGCATTTCCTACCTCTCGGATGAAAATCCAAAATATACAAATTGTAGTGTTTGATCTTTACTTCCAGGTGCCTTTCACAGAATTTGAATATGATGATTTCCCTTAAATCTACGCATATGGCAAAATAAGCACTTGAATTGTCACATCAAACAGAAAGCATCTTGCGCAGAGTTGAAACACATGTTATTATCTATCAGTTTCCGGAATATTGTTTGTCCAGTATCAGATTTACAAACAATTTGAATTTTTTGAAGTTGTCTTGGATTTCCTCACCGATCCGGTCGAACAAAAAACCATTTTGTATGTTTAATAATTCTATACAAAAGTTCTTTCGACTGTAAAACGATTCCTTCAAAAGGTTTGGATATATTTGCGAAAAAACTAAAACTTTTAGTTTTTTTGTTCTATAAAAAATTCCACGAATCGATTTTGCTGGAGAGAAAACCGGAGTTTTCATTAACGAACTAGGTATCTAATAAAAATTAGCATAGGCCATTTGCGTCTTTTATTTTGTCGGTGAAAAAATTTCTATAGCTTGGTCTACATTATCATGCAGTCTGGTGATTTCTTTCTTGTTATATAAAACATAAATTATCACCACTATCAATTTCAGATTTTATACTACTACTTTATTTGAGGAATTTTCCAACGACCACTAATAACTGATGACCATTTTACCGGTATATCGACGTCGGACGATTATTTGTCTTCATCATGAATAAATAATGTGATAATTTGTACCTGGCGTGAGTCATAAATATGGTTTTTCGAAAACTGAACTCAAAAGTTGACATTTTCGGTAAAATCTGAGCTGGCGAAGTGACTCTTTTTCGTTCTAGAACGTAAAAGACATTTTTGTTCTAGAACGCAAAAGACTTATTTGCGTCCTGTTCATCATTCATTACGCTGTTGCCGTTACGATAGTCATGAAAACAACTTCGTTTTTTAACACTTTTCAAATTGTGACCAAATTTTAAACTACCCAAGTATTTTTTTTAACGCAAGTAGGAAAATATTTTGTTTGCAGCTCGTGCGAGAAATACTTTGGTGATCTCGACTATTTTAGTTCTCGATCACCAGAGAAGCATTTCGCGCACTAGATACAAAATTCTGTATAGTTTTTTTGGGGTCCTGCCGCTTTCTGAAGTCTTCCATTATAACCTTCACTGAATCATTGAATTCATCTTATTTGATTTATCGAACTGGTTCCTTCGTCATTTTGCAGTATGCCTTTAGTACTCAAACCTCGCCCCTACGTCTTTAATTGTTTTTTTTTTTGCGTCCATCTGTTTCGCCATGTCGGTGTCAGGGATGACGCAAGGGGTTAAGGCCTTGTCAAGTCTCCTCAGTTGCCTGTTGGAGCATTTTTCGGTGAGTATATCAAAGAACTCAGTACTCTAGGCACTGTCAGGTCTGTGCCTCATTATGCATCATAATTATTACCGGATGTGACGTGGAACAGTTTCTGATGATGGAATAGACAGTCAAGTTTTCTCAGGAGAGCTCTAGTACAGTAACCACAAATGTAAGCCACAAGTGAAGAATGAATCGTAGCACTTTGAAACTCGGCATATGACTTCTTGGCATCATGTACTGTTAGAAAAAAAATTGTTTACCAAATAATCATGGGTGGAACCCAAAAAAAAAATGTATTTAAAAAAGTTAATTTTTTTTTGCTGTTGTTTCGGAAAGTATAAGATCTATCAAGAAATAATTTCAACAAGGCGAAAGATAATTCAATTCTCCATAAGAAATATACTCAGTAATTTCTCACAAAATGCGCTCGATTTCTCAGCAAACCTGATTGAATTCCGATATCAAATTTCAGGCTGGCCTTAATCCGCCACTGCAACTTCCGGCAGGGCCGAAAATTACATTTGTCATAACTTTTCTAAAAATTATAGTAGAAGGAAAAGAAGAAGTGTATATAATTCCTGAACACTTCTACTTTCTCATGCAAATATAACATGTGAGTATCTGAGTACCTAAAATGTGTTTAGTCCCACTCCACATCACCCTTCTACGATATTTACGGAGGATCCAAAAGTCATGGATCTTTTAGTTGATATGAAATAGTCCTACTGAAGCAGGAATCAGTACCCTCTTTGGACCTCATGCAAGTATTTTAGACTAGTGAGACAAGTATCACTTATACATGCCAAAGAAAAAACTGGGTTTTACTCCTGCCTTAGTTTTCAACTTACCCATAATCTCATCAGTTTCTTCAGTAAATGCTGAAAATAATCGCTCATACACATCCTACCTTAAAAATGAAGTATGTGATTTCAAGCCTGAGGTTTGCCCTTCACAACAGTGTTATTAAACATACGCAGGATATGAATAAGCGATTATTTTCAACATTTACTGAAGAGAATGCTGGTTTTATGGCTTTTAAGTTGAATATGAGGCAGGAGTAAAATCAAGTTTTTTTTTTGGCATGAATTATATGTGGGACCTGTCACGCTACTTTACAATTGTTGCATATAGTCCAAAGAGGGCATGGGTTTCTGCTTTAGTATAATAATTCCTTACTAAATTATTTATGATTTTTGGATCATCCGCAAACATCTACGTGAAGTGCGACAAAACACATTTTAGGTACTCAAATACTCGCATATTATATTGGCCTGAGAAGGTAGGAGTCTTCAGAAACGATATGAACGTTTCCTTTTCTTTCTCCGATCATTTTTAGCAGAGTTATGACCAATCAAATATTCGGCTCCGTCAGAACTTTCAGAGGCGGCTAAGCGTGAACCTGAAATTTGATGTCAGCGTTCAATCACGTTTCCTGAGTAAAGGAGCAAATTTTATAAAAAATTACTGGGAATCATTCCGATAAATCATATACTTTCCAAGCAGCAAAAATCTATTTATTTATTTTAAAACGAAAAAAAAAATATGTTCTACCCCTGGAATTTATGTAAACATTTTTTTTTTCGTGTTCATCATGGCTCCAACAACTAGTATACCAATTTTGGCAATGCTACAATCGATCCTCGTCTCAAAACCCAATCGTACTGGAATAATAACAATTTCCACTCCTTGGACCGCTACCGTACTACAGTTCATTGAGTAAAAAGTTCACATGAGTTATTTGAATAACGTAAATCTCATTCTTCGCATTTTAAATCATTTTACCCTTTTTTTTATTTAGAAAAACTGGACCGCTAGAAATGGAAAAAAATACTCAAACCAAACTACAAAGTGAACATTCATGAGAGCGAAGTACCGCTCGTCAAACAAGAATTGACGTACTTTTGGTGTTTTATGGGCATTTCTATATCTTGAATTGTATTCACACAGATTTTCAATTATTTGGTGCAATACGTATATAGGATTCAGCACCTTAATTATCACAATTTTGGGATGACGAATTGAAATGCGTTTATATCTCTTAGTATATTAGAATTATATAGTTTTGCCTCTATACCATAGACGTATAAATTAACTGAACCTAGCTGTTGGCATCATGGTTTGAAGTCGTGATATTGAGTTGGGCGTTGTCACATCGCGTATGTGATAAGTCATTATCATAGACAAAATTGTGTCACTGTACGTATTCCATTCGATAACAATTAAAATATTGAGTATGGTGATGGCTGTGTAAAGTTTGTTGTTTTTGATCGGTTGTCAACGCTGTTGAATATCATTGTTTATGTTTTCCACAAAGTGAACTTCTGGCAGATCTGTCATTTTTTTATTGTTTTTTTGCAGGATTATTGTAGTGAAATAGTGTTTTTATAGTGGCAGTGTAATATAGACAGAGAGTAATAATGGTGCAAACTTGCTGGATTTGTAAACAATCCATATGTTCCAATCCGAATATCAGATTCTGAAACGACTGAAATTGATCAGATGGTCACTGATGAACCAGTTTATGGGAAAGTTATAGGATCACCTTCTTCAGACACCATGACTGCATCAGAAACTGAACTGATCGAAAAATTAAATTCAGGAGAGAGAACAGGACAGAATCCTATGATTTTGCGAAAGAAAAAGTGAGCAGTAGTAGTTGGTGGCAGTATCAAATATCTCTTAACGAGAACTTCTTGTATATGTATTTTTGCTAACTGCTTTAACGATTTGGATAAAAAAAATTATTCAGATGAGGACTTTCCCGAAAAAAACTTCCACTAATAAGAATATGATGTGAATTTTTAAATTTTCACCCACTTCAAATTATCATAATCTGAAATTTGGTACACATATCAAGGAACTAGAATACAATTCAAACAAATTCTTCAATTTCATTTTATTGTGGTTTTTGTGACACCCTGTAGGTAGTTGATTTTTGAGACATTCTGAATATAAATGTTGGTTCGATTATCTGTATTGTGAATTTTGTTTACATATTGTCATAAGTACATTAAAATATCGCGTTTCTGAATTTTAATGTTATGCGTTGAAAATTGCTGTGAAATATTTATTCTTCACGATATTCATGTATGATAATATCGATATTAGAACATGCAGGTATTTATTGAATATATAAATGACCATTTTTTAGTAATTTCATTTTTCTTTTTTTTTTGTCGTTTGTCTCCAGGTTTCCATTCATTGAAAACGGAATTCTTATTTTTTATTCGGCAATCATTAAACAAATTTTCTAAGGATCGATGATGATAAATAAACACTTACTATCTCAGTCAATGGAGTATTTCATGACATGTTGATATTTCAAATGAGTTTTTCTATCTCACGAAGTCCCATCGGATGAATACTCTAGCACTTTCATTCATATTTTTATTGTTTTCAAAATCAGCAGTAATTTTTCTTGTAATTGAACTCTATTTTTATCAAATGCGTGTGCTCCTGTCGGTTGTGGAAAGGTCACAGTCTATCGCTACCTTCTCTCTAATCCGCAGCCCGCGGGCCCACAAACTGTGTTCATCTGTATTTATACGATATTATACGTCCATGCTTTATACAATGAATGGTAACCATCTAGTCCTCCGCTACGAAATTTTGTCATATCTCGCGATTCCGTTCCACATCTATGAGCGCATATTGTATTTGATATTCAGCTTACCTATTCTTGAAAATGATATCCTGTATCCTGCGTCCCAGATTCTCAATGCAACCCAAATTCTCAAATCGAGGAATCAATATCATAGCAACGTTCTTGAGAGATATTTCCGTGTATTTATTTTGCGCAGTAAGGAAACATGAAGCCTGCATTCAACTTCGTCAAAGATGAACGAGTGAGATGATTAGATGAGATCGTTGAAGCATAATCTTCCATTCTCCGGATGCTCTCTAGCTGGTTAAACGAACATTTCTTAATTGATTCATTAATTATTAACTGGCTTCGAAGTAATTGTCAGCTTCAGTTTAATTCACCTAACACTCAGGTAGGATTATTCATTAGTGATTGTTTCATACTTTATTTTTTCTCCACTAAATCTATAAATTGAAAGAATTGTTCTAAATAGGGGAACAAAATACAATATTTTTCACAATTCCCAATTGGTTATGGAGGGACTTGTTGTATTTAATAAAATATTGCTATCATGTTTCTTATGAATATGATTGGAGTTTCATCAACAGTAAAAACACAAGAGTTCTTTTTATCGGATGAATTTCGGCTTTTTCAAAAAAAATTGCTAAAAATTCTAATGTTTTTTTCACTAGAAAAAATGGTGCGACGCTGAAAATTTTGAGTTGAATGAAATTTATTCAACCTGCACATCCATGTATACCTGCACATCAATAATAATCACCTTCAGTGAAACAATCATTTGAAGGAGCCGTTATTAGAAATATAATTATAATTTTTTTTGTGATTTGATTAGGCCAAAATTTTCCAAAATTGTTCACATTTTCATTTTTATCTATTTTCCTACCTCAGAGGTCCTCGAGAGACTTGTGCAAGCTAGGGTAGACACAGCTCTTACCTTATTTAACGTGTCCGAAAATAAATATTCGGTACCTTAGGTGTGAATACAATTCAAGAACACCAAAACTACGTCACTTCCACTCGACGCGCGTTTCGCCAAAAAGTTAGCATTCTCTAGAGCTATAAGCTTACTACACTAGTTAACCTTATTCATTCTATATATACTACTTTTCTGAGTGGTGAATTGCACTCATTATCAATTTTATTGTATCAATGAATATTAAGCTCCTTTTGAGTTACATCTTCATCACAAATCATTAACATCATAACATCATAACAACACATAATACATTAGTCAGAATATAATACGTTATACGAAATTTGAAAAATGAAAAATGTGATTTATATGTAATAACTAACATAAAACAAATACTTCCCGGCACAAGCCACGCTGGTCATTGAACCGCTTTGAATATTTTTCCAATATATGCAAATGATATTGTACCAATATCCCTAAATATTTTGGGGCCAATATTGCTTCCTCAATATTTCACTAATATTATTTTCATAATGTCCAAGTAATATTGGGCCAATATCCCGAAATAATTATAATTTTATATCGCCAATATTACGTTTTAATATTTTGCTAATATTTTACCAATATTATTCCAATGTAAGTGTGCTACAGCGATATTGTACTGATATCGCCTAACATTTTGAGGCCAATATTGCTTTGAGAAAATTAGACCAATATTATTTTTTAAATTTTGAACCAATATCGCCGAATGTTCACATTTTTGTTCTTGCCAATATTATTATTTGAATATATTGCCAATTTGAGTTCGAAAATATGAATAGGACATTCATAAAATCTGTAGTCGCCATTTTCCATCGTTCAAGATAACCTCTTGGGAGGTATTCATGTTGAAAAGGGGAACATTCTCCATGAAAATTGAAAAATGAAAAATGTGATTTATTTGTAATATCTAACAGAAAACAACTACTTCCCCGGCACAAGCCACGCTGGACATTGAAATACATCTGATAGATATTGTGAAAAGACTCAAACTGAAAAGAAAAGAAAAAATCTGAAAATGAAAACTCGCATTTTCATTCAGATAACTGATTTTTTTAATTCTCTCTAGTTTTCATTGAAAAAATCATTAAATGAATTAGATAAGGAAAATGTTATTAAAAAAATATCACTCACAGAAATCGTTCATTTCATTGAAGCAAGGTTCGCTTCTTTCGCATTTAATCCCCAATACATTTTGGTCGACAAAAATCTATTTCGCTTTGCCAAGCTCTTCAGGAGGATTGATATAGGATTGGAATAAAACAGGCTCTTCAGAAGCATACGCATCAGGGGTGGATATGAGGGAAATATTTCTTCTGCGGTAACACTTTGAAAATTATTTTTTGACATAGACCTGTCATGAGCATTTTGATTTTAGTTTGAAAATATAAATAGGACATTCATAAAATCTATTGTGGAATCATCTGCGACTGAAAGACAAACTTTAGTCGCCATTTTCCATCGTTCAAAATAACCTCTTGGGAGGTATTCATGTTGAAAAGGGGAACATTCTCCATGAATATTGAAAAATGGAAAATGTTAGATATTACAAATAAATCACAGATCAGGATCTAGATCCATTTGGTTGATTCTACTGGGACTTGGCTGTTGACCTTTGGCAGTATTACGCTTTCCTACCGTATTGACCATATCGTGTCATATGAGGTTTATTCGTTTGCATCGAGGTGTAGCACTTTCCTACACCTGGTGTAAATACTCGATTTTAGCATTCGTTTGCAAATTAATTTGACACATTCCTCTCTTTGAACTGCACTCAGCTACACTCGAATCAAAATGTGGTGTAAATTACACCACACTACACTATACCTTAATGAAAACGAATAAACGTAAAGTTTTATTGATCATCGGGGCTTCTTTTTTCCTGAAGGACTAGAGGTATAATAAGCTTCTTGAGTATGTGTTCCGTTGTTTTGTATGATCACAGGTCGTTCTAGGGAGTTTTCCTGTTTCTTCGAGGAACTCAACTATTTAAATTCTAAACTTCTTTTCAACATCAACTTCCAGGATTATTTTTCCATTTTATTCGAAGACAAAATGTCGGAGGGCAGAAAAAGTCGAACTTTCTGGTGCAAACCGTTTACATCAATTCCGGAAATTTTCAGAATTGAGAAATATCTTTTAGGAAAATGATGCTGGTCAAAGACAAACAACTCAATCATAATGCATGACAGCACCATAAATGATTTCTCAACTGGAAATTCGTGCACCAACATGCTTTCAAATTGGACGATGTGAAATTTATCAGCACTCAGCAACTTGCCATCTCTGTCTCTCTACATAAGTTGCATCGGGTGCAGATGGGATTGGATGGATGTTTTGCATTTATTTCTTTTCAATTCCCAATGGCAATTACTCGCTGTCTGACTGACACTGATTGACTGCGGACAAATTCTGATGAATTATGGCATAGAGAAATAAATCGTTGCTTGTTCGCATCACATTGACTTTAATTGGATTTGGGAATATTAGATGATATAGATATCAGATAATCAAATGAAAAAGTTTCTTCATCCTCGAAGTTGTTTTTATGCTTCACTGAGAATTAACGATTGATGTAATTAGTGTCAAAAATAAACAATGTGTGTTTTTACCGTTAATTTTATATATGAATCACCCTGATATACAGTCCGTAATAATCAAAATTTTCAGTATTTTCAGTTATATGTCCAATTTTTGCAAGTTTCAAATCAACACCACTTTGCCAGATTTTTGATTAATTCATGAATCGAATTGGGTGGAAGAACTATCAGATAACTTCTCTCACCTCATCTCTTTCATATGTATCTTGTTTATTGAATCCAGTTCTCAACTATAATTTCCGTCTCGTGTACTTCTGGCACTGTGAATTAATGTGTTCTACAAGGAACCGTTTTGGGACCCATATTATTTAAATTAATTATGTGTGAATGAAAAATTCTCAATTTGGCAGGCGGTAGTTATGATTGTCAACTGCAAAGACATAATTTTCAGACTAAAAGTCGGAGTAGAGAAGGAATTTATTTGTGTGAATTGAAGAATTATTGAGGAATAACTTTCAACTAACTAATATTGATTAACTTTTTTCGTGCCATGCAGCTCATACGGCCCAAACTTCAGCAAATATGTTCAGCTGGTTTATATTATAATTCACTATAAGTGAGAGACACATGTTGAGTCTGTCGCACTCCATATCATTTTTCTAACGCCTTAATTCAAGCTTCTTCGATGCTATTGATTTTTTCAGTGTCTATACGTACCATATATGTATAAATAATTACATATGGGAATGAAATGGTGGGAAAGTCCGAATGTTTTTGAAAAACATCTTGGACACACATCCATAGAGATTTATAGGAACAGTGGGTCATATATCAGGATCCTACCGTAACGATATCGTAACTGCCATAATATCTATCTATCTATCTATTGATTGGTACGGTTTTGGATGAATTGGAACAAAATTGCTAGGTACGGTTTTGCATGAATTGAAAAAAAAAATAAAAATGCAGAACAAATGGATCCATTTACATGGCAGCTCAAAACGTATGCAATTTTCGATATATCAGTTAATTTTTTGTGGTTATCTTCAGAGCTGAAACAAAATGGGAAACATATTCAAGGATATTATCAGAATGAATTACCCCAACGGAAATTACTATTCCTGTGACGTTAGCTTGATAATTTACAAGGGCTTATCAAGTAAAAAATAAGCCTTAGGGGCAATCACTGACTCATAATCAGAATTTATCTGATAGCACTCTACGGAGCCAATGATTTTCCAAGCGATTTTCTCAATGAACCGTGCCAGTAAGGTTGATATGTCGCGCGGTCTTCAAGATTCTCAATACAGTTACATATGAATCCAGGCCTTTGTGGTTAAGTGTGCCCTGTGGAGACGACACAAATGTCACGATTAACAGGTAGATGAACGTAACTAGAAAGAACCCTGAAACAAACAATACCAATCAGACTTCTAATTCCACTTCTGTTCAGGTTGAGGCGCCGAGCAAAACGACACTAACCTCTATTCAGTGGCAGGGTAAAATCTATACGGCTTGGTTGGTTCAATGCCGTCTGATAACTAGTTCAAGTGTTCCAGTAGCTATACCAACGCAATGTGGCACTCCAAGAAGTAGAAATCGTAAAGAAAAAAGGCGTAGGCATCATGGCGATACGAACACAAAGATATGCTTACATGATTCTAGATCCTGTACATCCAGAGGACAATTCTCGTCAAGAAATATACCACGACTTAAATCGCTAGATACAAAGAGAAATGTCCGGATGTGAATCACCCCAAATCCCTCCACGGATGAATGAAATAAAATTGATATTGGATAATTCACGGAGTCTTCTTGAAGATTTTCAGTCAGCCGAAAAACAAAAACGTAAAAAAGGGAGGTCAGTCAGTCACTATCTGTCAGTCATTCAGAATTGACAGCACATCAGTGTTGCCAACTGAACCAACATTTGTTTACGTCATAAAATGAAACCCCGTTCAAAGAATAACGTTCGATTATTCGTGGCGACTATTCACCTCCACTTATAGGTCGGTTTATACTTGCACTAATATTCGAAAAGGTGGATAAATGACAATGAAAAAGTAATCATACGATAAAATTTGGAGAAAAAAGTGTAGAGTTTGTCTTACTGACACATAATTACAGACATCATTATATTAAAACAAGAGAGGGTGTCATAGTGCAAAATGAACCCGTAACAAAGTACACTGTTTCAACAGTTGTTGCTATACCTTACAAACGGTCCGGTAGTTCTGAATTTTCGAAATGTTGTCTAGGATGGTAAAACAACGGCATATTGTGAGTCCACATTATATCTAAAAGAAGATGGATGTTTAATTCCAAATAACCCACCAACACAGCAGATACGTTTTTTGAATATTCATTTATTCAAACACAGTAAAAACAGATAGCAGTAATAATCATACAAAAGCCGATAAAAATTGAAATGAAAAAAAGGAAGCATTTTCTTGCCATAGTTCAGATGAAGACAAAAATCACCCATTCGTTCTATTTGAATGTACTGCTTACAAGGGTGACCATCTTAAAGTACTGCACCCAGAGTTAGGCAGTTGGTCCTCTTCATTGCAGGTTACGCAGTTACAGGTTTGAATTCTTCAGATGTTTCCGCTTGTAAAACTGTACATTGGTGCACGTCTGACAGGAATTGGATTTGTATGATGAAGTGGGACAAGCCTTGGTGAGTCGATAAGTGAGCCTACACAGCTGGGGTATAAGCATGTCCACTCATGATTTTGATTATTCTCTTCTGAGCATAAATGGTGGTAAGAGCTCACTGAGTCTGATTCAAGCCATTGTGGTCCCAATAGCTCCCAAGAATGACATTAGCAAGTGAAAACCTCCAAGCCTTGGTATGCCGATTTTTAAGTTCTGGATTGCCATTTTGACAAAAATCGTAACATTTTTGGAGAACAATAATAATGGTATTTTTAAGGAACTATTGGATCTTGGTAATCCTAGGTAGCTAGGACTGATTGGCCTTCAAGGCCTTCAGAAACTAGTTGATATTAATAATTGATGAAATTTGTGAAATATGCATCTCTCGAGATATCGAATTCTTGATAACTATGAAATTGATATAAGTAGAAATTGAAAGTGATGAAGACTGAACAAAAGAAAATCGTTGTCAGTGTGAATATGAGTTTTTATGACATAGCACAAAGAAAAAGGTCTTCGTAGTCTCACAAAGTTGTGTTTGGTTATTTTGAAGAAAAATCTCTGAGCAAATTAATAGTTGCTCCCAATGGACTAGTTATTCGAAAGTTAAGACAACGTTGATAATAATAATATCGATAATTATTTTCATATTTGCAAAGAAAATCTGAATTGGTTGTCTTTTTTGACCTGCTTCTCTTTTACTGCTTCTGTACAATCGCTGTCCCGCTATCTAGTGTAAATGGACCCCTTTCGACACACAAATTGAAGACCCAAAATAATACATTCAAAATTGTCGCTAGCTCCTGGACTATTTGGTAGTCATAAATGTTTTTCAGTCTGGGCTCACGGACTTCATATACATTATATTCGACCTCTGAACCCAATATAAATTTCAGTGAAAGTAGTGTTCAAAGTGCGTCGCTCTCAGACTTAAAAACCCTCTCGAGTTGAAAAACGGCAGAGGGTAACATCAGTCAAAGTAAGGGGTGTTGATCCACAAATACATACAGAGAGAAGTGAGCTAATTGCTAATTGCTATTTGAGATGGTTGCCGAGCGACAGTGATTTAGATGTTCTCTCTTTCCCCAATAATCTTCCTTGAATTCAGTCAGCCGTGAAATATAGCTTGGGGAAGATAACAAGTAAGTTCGCCTCAAAGCTGAATTTTAAGAAAATTCAGAACCTGTTTAGCGAAGAGAAAAATAAGAGATCATTCGTCTAAACCTGACATCTCACAGGGTGATTGTTGAAATTTGGTTCTGAAAGAAGTTATAATGATCAATGCAAAACATTCGAACATAACCCAGGAAGTTTTGCTAAAGGGCAAATGGATAAAAAGAAAACTCACAAGGTGAAATTGGCATCACATCATCTGACAGAAAACAACTAGTTTCCTGGATCATACTACGACGGACTTTGAACTACATCTTACAGATAGTATCAATCTCAAATTAGAACACTCAAATTGCGATCAGTGCCTGAACCTAACCAGTCAACTTCAATTTCGCACAATATCGTTCCCTTCAACCACACCTTCTGAGCAGATAATCACAATTTGTGACTCAATAAAATGAAGTGATGCCCATATAATTCTGTTTGTTAACGACTAAATTTTTACTATTCCTTCTCCTCTCTACATATAATCTTCAAATAACTCAATCTGGATATTTTAAACATTATGACAAATATTTGTTCGAAAGAATTCACTCTCCTGTCTAATACCGGGACGGGTATTGAATTATATCAAGCCGATATTTGTACTACGTTTTGGATTATCGGGGACACTATTTCAAGTGCTCTTTGAAACCAAGTAACAGAATGTTGAATTGATTCCGAAAGGGAGACTTGTTTTGAAGTTGTCTCTCCTCGGTGCATGGGTAGCTAGATCTCAAATCGAGCGAAAAATAAGAAAATGGCTCTCAAAAGTACCAAAGAAAATTATCCAAAATTGAACATTTTGAATTTTGAGGTAGAGATAATAGCGTATAAATTATTAGATTCATCAAAACAATAATTATTTTTATGTTTCAAGAAAAATAGTAAAATGATAGAAGGAATGGGAAAATATTAACATTCAACAATGGAAGTTATACAGGTTATTTCGAAATTGGAGCTATTGAGAAATTGGGTTGTTATATGGAACATAATGTAACAATAAATGGCACAAATTTTAATTTTTGAGGCAATCAAAAATTTTCGAAATTTTTATGAAATTTGATGAAATCGATTTCAGTTACTTTTGTTTGGGAGGCACTGGTTTGATTCTCCAGGTCACAGCGTGACGGCTCACGGGCACTGTTTCAGCGTGGTTTGGGCAGCCTGTAGATCTGTGATCAGTGATTACCAAAAAAACTTGAAAACTTCAAAATTCAATATCTCTCAATTTTTTTTTTATTTTGTTTTGTTTCGTCATCTTCTACTTCCCATTTCATTTATCGCTTCAATTTCGGAAACACCCAGTGTATAGAAATCAAAGGACCAGTCATATTCGTTCAGCGGTAGGCTGGCATGATTTTCGAATTTGATAAAAACCAACAAGATTTTCACTGTACCGAAGTTAGAACTGTAAAATCTAGTCGTGTTGTCGCAGATTTCTTGTATGCGCAGTTGGATGCTCAAGGTAGTACGTCACATCAAAAATAAATATTTTTTTTCTTTCAGGGGAAAAAAGTTTGACATTTTATCCCTGTTGACAGGTAATAAAATACAACTTTTTATGAACTTACTTTTTTCTCCGAGAACCGGGAAAAAAGTATTCACCCAACTTCGAGCTGAAATCTAATACTTTTTTCCCTTGTATAATAAATAGGTAACTATCAGTTTCCGAAAATCCACCGAACAAAAAAAAAAACTCTACCAAGAGACTCGTCACATGCTGTAGAATTCATCAAAAATATTTTAGCAATTTCGTGTTATGTCTATTGGGGGCTGTTTTCAAAGAACTGGAAAATTGCGAAAATACAACCAATTCTTATAAAATGAAAAACATACGCTGAAAAGTCTACAACGTTCGGACCCTCCGACTAATCGATTCACTTACTCTATGTAAATAGACCATAACAGTTTTTTTCTACAAACGTCAAAAAATTACAAGGTTCGCGCGTCGACAACAATAGGCGAAGGGACCCTTTCTTTTTATTTTCCTCCGTTACCATGACACCGTGCGCGCAGTAGTATGCGAAATACATGTTTCGCACACTGCAAGTAAACTATATGGTATTTTTTTAAATTTTAACATTTATGGTCTCCAATCTCGCAAAAAGCCAAGAAATCATTTATTTCTTGATGTTTAACAATAATTTAGGCTTTTTAACAATTTTCAAATTGTGTTCAAATTTTACGCTACCTAATTTAACTTTTTTTTATATTAAACTGATCATATTACCTACTTATTTTAGAACAATATTTTATGACGTTCATAGAAAAAAAAATGTTTGAATGTCTTGCGTGAAATACTTTGGTGATCTGCGCCTCGTTGAAAAAAAAACAGTTCTTGATCACCAAAGAAGCATCTCGCGCACTAGATACAAAAATAACTATTGTTTTGCACTACTGTTTTTATTTTGTTCCACCCTCAGCATCCTTGGGCTTATCACTGGACAATTATCAATTCAAGTCTCTATGTATACTCAACACATCCGTGTATGAGTAGGTCTCTTTTCTGTTTGTTGATATTGTTCCGCATTTGAAATGATTTTCCATTAATACAAATCACCCTTCAGTTCAGTTTGTTTTGAACGTATTTCCATATGAAATTCTTGTCATATTCATACTTTCCGTAAACATATCATTTGAGATTATTTTCCAAGTTTCTGACTGTAACTCAAACTTCTTGAACAAACATAAAAGTGTAATATCGCTAAGACATGACCTAGAGAGGATCAGCAGTATTTACGGTAATTTTTGTTGGCAAACTTCGTCGATTTAGCAGATCAAGGGAAAAGCTGAGCATTCCGCAGTTCTGGAGCGAGTGTACGCGAACTTGTTTTCAAGCAATTTTCCTTCAACGGGTTACAACATATCCCATCAAGAATACAATTCTGGTGATTGGATATCAGAGCTGAACCAACAGTGACAGCGTGTACGTTTCGAATAGGTGACGAACAACTTAGTTTACCCCCGTCTCCAGGCTCCTAGTGTATAGAATTCGTCTTTTTAGAACCCGCATCCCTATTTACTTCTTAATTTAGAATAGCATGGGAGGTCACGTTAAATAGATAATTTAGTTCCCTTTTCAACCATCTTAATTATTTAGCATTTTGTTAATTCGAATTTTCACAATTTCAATCTTTATGCCTTTCGAAATTTTCAGTTTAGTATCATTACAGCGCCAGCTATCGAATAATTTCAACGTTTATTTTCTCTACAAGTAGTAGCGGATATACCACTCAACATATTTTCTGATGTCCCATTGTTTCACTTCAAACCGTTCAAAAGTTATCGGTGTAAAAGGATACCATTGACATCCGCTAATACTTAGATATTACAAATACATACTATGAAAACAAATAATGGTTGGGAAGATAATTCGATAATCTTCTCTATTTGTAATTTTAAGTCGATGTGTTTCATCCCCCTAAACGTTGTCTTTGATTTTACTATTACTGATGATACCACCAAAACGGATTTTATCCTATTTTTTACGTCAAAACGTTGAAGAGTTATTAAGGGGGTCACTACAAAAGCCGCACTTTATATTTTAGTAGTCAATTGAGAGTGTTTGGTATGAATAAAAAAATCTTGATCAGAATGAGTGTGAGATTGAAAATACGCTCATTTCTTGTAAGGCGTACGGCATACTTATACCTTGGAAATCAGATCTATGATCTGAGTTTTAATGACATTACCATGTGAAGTACTTAGTTTTCCATTAAAATGTTTTCAAATCCAGGAGCGTGATCATATTTGGGACGTCTTTTTTCGTAAAAGAGCCGATAACTCAAAAATGTTTCGTTGTTTCGATTTCAAACAAGGACAGTTCGATTCTACGTACCAACGTCTGCAGCAACACCTCACAGAGGATTCTCGTAGCTGCAGTGGTATTTCTTTTTCATTAAAATTTGAAGGAACCTTTATCGAATCAAAATTAATTTGATATCAGAAGAAAGAAAGGTTGATCCATGTAATTTTTTTTTATTATTTGTTCATCTACCCCAAAAAATACCATGTTAAAAATTCAACTTTTTATATTATAGTATGCACGAATAACCACAGTGGAATCGAGACATCACAAACACTCATTGCGTCTTATTCTTCTTGCAATTCCAGTTCTCAAAAATCGTATTATTGACATAAAATTTACTCTTTTCTATGCAGTGTTAGATTAAATCTATCTGGTTCGACTTCAGTATACTATCGCAGTATTTTTTCCAGTCTCTGTAATTTTGTCAAATCATGAATAAAATAAGTTTGTACCTCTCAACTTTTTGCGATCAACTCAATCTTCACAGTACAATCAGTTGGTCATACAAATGGATGGATATAGTTTATGTCTGCCACTATTAATTCTACTTCACAGAGCTTCTTGATTTATCTGCAGATGATATCAGAAGTGACTCGATTCAGTTGGATTTTTTAATTGAGAAATGAGCAAGTTAATCTTTTTTGATATTCTCTTCACTTATCCGACCTTTTTTCAGTTCTGGGATGGCGCAGAATATTCATAAAATGTTCTATCAATCTTCCAAATGGATAAGAGGATATTCACTAATGTTGGGAGATATTTATTGCTGAGCGTCACCCAAAAATGAAACATCCTGTATAGGCCAGCCGTGTGTCATGCATTATCAAAGATCGGGTTTTTAGGAATCTTCAAAAAAACGTCTCGCTGATGAATCGCCGTGGGCTGATGAACGGAAAGTGAATAATTTAATTGTGTGTTCTATTTGGGGTGTATTCGATTTATTTCCTAAAATTATTGTTGTTGAGTTATAGTTTAAATATGTTAATTTGATACCTACTGCTGGAATAAAAGGTAGCAGTTGTATTTGTTTTGAATTCTTGATTCATTTTCGAAATAAAAGGATATATTAACCATTTGATGAAATATAAAGCTTGGAGTTTTCAATAACATATAAACAGGTTATTACTCCAAGTTAAAGTTTTTAGTACCTATGTCCTTTTAATGTATTTTCCTTTGTCTGTTGATTATTAAACAAAGGATGAGTTTGAGTGGAAAGTTTCAATTGTGGCAATAACACATTCATTTGAAAAAAGGTGCGCTTTCCTTTTACGACTATAATTCGGGATTTTTTCTTGGTACTGAATATTTGTTTCTTGTTGGTATCTTTTTTAATATTGAAACGCTAAGGTACTAATTTGATCAATCGGTTGTACATGAGTCTCGGCACATTGGAATTGAGTGAATAATATGTTGAGTTCATCCATCGAGAATCTAGAGACTTGTAACGTGCCTGTGTGAGAAGTTTACATATCTTTTGGTGATTTGCAACGTGCCTTAGTGAGAAGTTGCATATCACTTTTGGACCAATTTCAGTCTGGTGATTTATAACGTGCCTGTGTGTGAAGTTACCTGTTACCAGGCTGATTTGAGAGCAGAAAAGCTCGCAACGTGCCTTAGTGAGAAGTTGCCTGCTTTTATGATTTTCGAAGGATTTACGGAGGACTGTAACGTGCCTGTGTGATAAATTACATGTCAGAGAGCTTTACTGAGGATAATAACGAGTAACGTGCCTATGTGAAAAGTCGCTTATTATTTGTGCAATACTGAGACGAGAGTACAGTGACATGCAACCTGCCTGTGTGAGAAGTTGCATGTCAAATGGTTTACTCTTCAGTTTGTTTTTAACATTGTGGAAAAGAATTCGTTGTGCCTGGGCTCATGACAACAATCCTTTAGGTGCGTTCCCAACAATTTCATTGATATTACCATCTAACAATTCCTTTGGAAGAAATTATGACTTTCGAAATTTGGGAGCTTCTTTTGGTTTTATTCGCTTGTGATTGAACCTGAAGATTATTTGATATCCTGATATACGTGTATATTTATGTTTATGTTGGTATATATTCTCAATTGTTTTAGAAATAAAGACATTTATTCCAATAGGTGCATCATCTCTTCGAAATCCCTAACAATAAAAAAAAATCTAACACTAGGAATATGGAATAAATAATCCAGGAGAATTGTTGAAGATTTTTCCAAGATTGTGATAAGATCAATCAAATGAAATGTTCTAGAAATTGTTCATAGGAATATTACCCAAATATTCGAATAGATTATCATTATCATATTACACTAGAATATTTTAAATATATTTCAGAAAGATCATCGAAGATTATATAAGGTCAACTGAATGAAATATTTCAGAATGTCCTTTATTATTTGAATATATTATATTCAGCTACTCTAGAATTTTTTCCAAATACCGTACAGTGAATCGCTTCAAGAATATAAAGAAATATGTATCTACAGTGAGGACGTAATTAGTCCTCTCCCCCCATTAACTTTTGGACGGAATAAGTTATCGAGATCGGGTAAAATTTGGGTAAAAAGGTACCACTTTTACTGAATTTCAGCATAAAAACGATTGTGGTTACGTGTCAAGAGGGCAACATCAACATCAAGTGGAAGTCATGTGGTTTTGAAGGTTTTCTGATTATCTATCCAACAACGTTTTGATTGTGGAAATCGGCCAAGCCGTTTCAAACTGACGGGGGTTTGAAATTTGCTTGAAATATGTGACAAATGAATTATTTTAACTATTAATTGCAGCAGAATTTTAACTACGTCACTGATTCTGGTCGAAAAGCTAATTTTAAACACAAAAAATTAGCTTTTCGACCATTTTTTTGTTTGACTTCAACATCCTGTATCTCATTAATGAAGCGGATGCGGACCTATGTTCATATGAAAGATTTTCCTTAAAAGCATTCAAGATCATCATTCAATTATGAAACACCCTGTATGTTCGGACTGACTAACCAGCTCTGTTCTATTATATGAGTGACAGACCTAAATATCTTTTATGTACTGTAGTAGTTGTTTAACAATATTTAGCTTCAATAACTCCATTTCGTCGTCTTTGATGTCGCTCTTGAGTCACTTGTTATACGATCCGCTTGACTGGCTAGAGTATGTTTGTGTACACATCGACTATGACTGATTAACGAAAAAACAGCTTCAATGAATTCAGAGAAAATTTTCTGCTTTGCCTCCCGTCTAAGATTGAGTTGCATAATTTGGCCACTAGGACCGCTCGAATGTATCGAATGTTCAAGAAATTTATGAATAAATACACACCCCAATAATGGCTATTTAATAAAGGGGAACAAAGTTTTGACGTAATACTGAAATGTGGAAATGTACATAACCTATAAATGGTCTAAAATTATTCGTGGCATGCTGTTGAATATAACATTCAATGTCCTCATCGCGTTTGCTGACTTGTATACTTGTATAAGTGAATTTAAGTATGCACACTTGAGTGAAATGTGTTCCGTGTAATGTTCTCGCAATGAATTATGGACTAATCTTAGAGTTTGATCTGCCACGTCATGAAACACTTCACTGGAGTATAGCATAATGTATGGTCTTGGACGATTCTGAAGTGGTAATCATTTTAGCATAGGATTGAATTAAATCTGAATATTTTTTGAAGAAATTAATTACCAAAATCATCACAAACCCATTGGAACGAGTTGTTATTCAATCTGCGACAAGTTTCAAATGTGATCTCAGTCGTAAGAAATATATATATATAGAGTAAAAGAATCTGCAATATTTTACAATGAGCTCGTCAAGAGAGAAACAAAGTGCCCTGCCCTACCAAGACGAGCTCATTGCCATAATCCTATACAATAGAAAAAAATCCATCAGAAAACAACTACTTTCCTGGCTAATACCGCGACGAACGTTGAATTATATCCAATGAATTTCCGTGCAGAGTTTCTACAAGGCTATCTCCACAATTTCTAATTACAAGAAAATGTTAATTGAAACATTTGGACCACCTACGAATCGATTTATGGGTTTTACCCATCACTTTAGGGTAGGTCTTTGCAGACAATAACTAATGTCTGCAACAAATGATTCAATTGAATCTCCATGTCAAGGCAAAAGCTGAGACTGCGATCGTAGTGTAGCGTTCACTAAACCACAAGCGCCATCTCAACTTCAGCCCAACCAACAATACTCAAATTGCGTGATTTCCGAAATCACATTAACATGTAAAAGGAATCTGCAATTTTTAACAATGAGTTTGTCAAGAGAGAAACAAGGTGCCCTACCAGAATGGGCTCATTGCCATAATTATCAATCAATGATCAGAATTATATCGAAATCTTTCAAAAATTTAAATTATGACATAAAATAATATTTTCCTGTAATTTCAATAACTTCTTTTTTCAATTTCATTATCTTATGATTTTTTTATATTCGAACAGTTGTTGATGAAATTGGAAACAGTGATATTTCGAGACTTCCTGAATGCAGTGGCGTATTCCGAATTTTGATAAATGTTCTGAAATTTGATTGGTATAATTTTTTTATTGATTGACGCATTTCAACGCAATTTCAACAAGAAGCATATGATGAGAATTCAATGGTGTAGTCAGATTTTTAATATTATGATCACAGTGTGAAAAATCATCTTAATCACTTATGAATGAAACAGAAAAAATAAAATTGAGCATAAAAAAGTTCTGTAAAAAAAATACAATACTTTAGATGTGTGACGTACGTTATTCTGTTAGCACAAGATTACAAAAGCTTGCTCGAAAAAGTTATCAGTTTATATTCAAAATGCAAGTATTCTTTTTTGTCTTCGAATAATCTTCTTATTCTCAATATTCACGTTCAACTGATTTTCCATTAAATATTGGCCAAGTCAATTCAGTATCGGTTCATGCTCATTATGCTCTTCAATGTAATGGCATTAATTCTGTTGTTCTTTAGACTCTGATTTCCAATTATGTTCAAATTGAAAACTAAATCCACCCCAATCAACGGCGGGCGACACAAGAAACCAAAGTATTTCCACCAGAATTAATCAACCCAAGACAATGAACAATCCGGAATGCCGGCAGACTCCAAAGTTCGGAAACCCATTGAAAAATGCCAAAAGCAGTTCCAGAAACGACTAGATGATATAGATGTACGGTTAATTTAAAGAGTGTTGAAAAGCAGAAAAAACGAGAAAACGAAAAGCGGTTTCGGACAGTAATCTAAATTGAGCAGGGTTAAATTGAGTGGTGGGGCCCGCGATGCGCTGCAGGTAATGAATGTTTATCGGACCGAATCTCGGCTAAGGGCGGAAGAAGAGGAAGTAGACAAGCGACGTCTACGCTTCTAGATTCACAGATCGATAATCTGTCAGAAGTGGCCTGGCCCGGGATGTATATTCTGTGGGATCAGATTTTTGTTTTTATGTTTTATTTATTTCACTAAGGTAAAACACGATTAAAATTTCCACAAAATTTTTTTTCTTTGCGACATGTTTCGATACACAGTATCTTTTTCAGGCGAATGTAGTACATCTAATTATTCTTCATTGAAAAATACCTAAATACCTTTCTTATACATTAACATAATAAGGGACTAGCTATAATTATCGCTAATACCTTCACTTCCTGGAGTCATTGCTACTGAGGATTGCTTTTTGGTTTCCACATGGGTGGCGCTGCGACTGATTGTTACTGTAATTCGCTGCTACAATAGTGAGGAAATATTAGTTATACAGCGGATTATAATTCATTGGGCTGGTGCAGGACGACTCTACTGTTGTCCGAATTACCTTGTCAATAACGTGCGGCAAGAAACGCGTCTGCAGGTGGTCTTCCCCATTCCTCAATTCAAGGATGATCTGCTGTATAATTCTTGGAAGAACGTTGCACAAATATCTGTCAGATTCTTGACATGATTTTTTGGGTTTATGACCTTCCACAATAAACCCAAAAAATCATGTCATGAATCGGATTTCCTTCACAAAATCAAACTTTCAATCAATATCTGTCAGATGTTATTCAATATCCATCGTTGTACTAGCCAGGGAAGTAGTTGTTTTTTTTATCAGAGTTCTGCCTCATATTTTCCACATGGTGGAAATATTTGGAGTGGAATCGTGGAATTTACTATTTCATTCATTTGACACTCTCCAGCAAATATTTTTGAACAGTGGGTCATACACGCTTACAATTTCGGATGTGGATTGGTTTCAGTATATTCATTTATAATAATTATACATAACACCTCAATATATGCAACAAATATACTGCGAGTTGCATACCTTTAAGGTACATAGCTTCACACTTTGCGTAAATGAATGTTGGTAAGTGTTATATTTTTAGCATTGGTTTCAGAATATTTATTTATAATAATCATACATAACACCCCAATATATGCAACAAAGTCATCCCGATCATTTTTGTCAGTTTTGGATAATGGTGTACGTTTGCTGACCACCACTATTCGTCAAAATCACCGTTCCTTCTTCTACAAGCCTTTTGTGCCTTGTTATCGATGTGGGGAGTCCTCGTAGGTTTGTGGTCAAACTTTACTCCTAGGAACTTGACTTCCAAAGCAGTTCAGACCTTTCTATACTATTTTTTAGTAAGCGTGATGAAAGTAGTTTTTAGGGCAGCTCTGGCCCACAGTTATATGCTGCGAACTTTGATAGTCAATGTCTTTATTGAATAGTTCTGGGTAGTTTTCTAGGAGGTCGTGCGCCAAGGCTGGGTTGGTGATAAGACTCTTCCTTGGGGGCAACCACTGCCTCCTCTTACCTCTGTAGCATTGCACCTAGCTCTGAGCAATAACCATTGGTACTTTCAATATGAGTGCTTTTTTCAAGAAACACCTGTATGAAACGGGGCAGATTCAATATAATGGATAATGGATATTGCCAGAATCATCGTAACATATAATAAGTGAAGGTGAGGATTTTGGTTCAAGATTCCGATGATAAACCAACCCTAATGTACATACATAGATATATAAGATCTTAAAATCGAACAAAGTAACTGAATTTCCATTTCTTATATTCCTAATAATGGAAGTTTATTGGCGGTTCTCTGTAAGAATAATAATACCGAGAAATATCGTACTATTGAAGAGAAAGATTCAACAGACGGATTTTTATATCGTTCTCGGCATAATTCATTGTTATATTTGAACTTATAGAAAAAACGTGGAAACTGATAAACACCCGACGGAGTAGTATAAATCACCTATAATCATATATTTTTCCTAGAACTCTGCATATCTTTCCATGCCTGTCGGCAGACACACAATATTTTAAGAATTTAAATTTAATCAGCATAATACACTTGCACGCTCGCAAAGCGCGTATCAAAATGGAATAAGAAAAATAGCGGCCATAATTCTTGATGGTGTCGAGTTGACAATTGCTTTTCCCCCAGTATCTCGCCGGTGTCAAGGGAGCAATGTTTCAAACAAATGTTGGTGTTACTGTTCATAAACGTTACGGCTAATACTGGATTGGGGCTCAATAAAAATTCGGAATATATTTCGCTATGATTATTTTTGGAGATTTATTGATTAGCAAATGGTTGATTTGAAGCAGTGGTAGCTTTTTATTTGTAGATGGTTTAGCTCCCACTGACTGGTTCTAATATTTCAAAGCGAAACTTATTCAGTTTGAAATTGTATGGAGTGACTTCCACGTTATTTTTCTTTTATTTGTTAGTGATTTCTCATCATTTTTCATGTTTTCCATACAGTTGTTCACATTTCCAGAATTGCATATAGAGTATTTTGTTTCAAACAAAACTAGAGCATTCAGAAAGTTCCTTGGCTTTTTTCACAAACAGTAATTCAAACAGGACGAACCCAGAAACAGTATTCACATATACATATGCTAAATATGTTACGGTTATAGATTATACAGTAGAAAAAATATATATGTATACTTATATGACAATATATTTCCTTGCTTAACAATCAATCAGTGGATTTCAAAATTTGAAATTCAGCCAATAGAATCGGAACTACGGTGAAAATATAGCTTGTCACTGTATAAACCTGCTTAGTTTTTGTTTCACTATCTGTCAAGAGAAAATAATGATTTAAATTATAAACGTCAAATTTATGTGTTTTGACTAGTTGTCTATATTTATCAATATGAGCCATCGTTGGGGGCAAATGTCCATTGGTATCATAGATGAGGCCATGGAAAAGAGTATTCCGTTGAATACGTCTAGAAGTAAAGCATCAATTACCAGGTGACACGATTTTTCTTTATTTCAAATCGATATATTGTCCTAAATATTATTCGGACTCGTTGTATTTTCAGCTTTGGGATTGCAATTCATTAATATTCCAAAAAATTATAGGTAATAATCATACCACTCATTATATTACCCCTGAATATAAAATGTTTATCATATCATCAATTAGAAGACGGAACAAAGTGTTTCTTAAGTTTATTAACACAGGTAGTTAAAGAGTCGGAAAAAATATCAATGTCGAATGTATTTGAGAGTTATAACTTTTCAAGCATCGATGTAGAGGTGAGTTCAAATAGTAGTTTGTGTTTGGTATGTATGTATGTATGAAACAAATTATATTGGCGAGTGGAATATTGTGAACATTCTATTGAATAAAGTTATTTATTGATGAGAGGAGTTAATTATATACCATTTATAATTTCAAAAGAAAATTTGATATCAGCGATTGCTCTTCTGTCGGAAAGACTATTGAAATTTAGTTGTCGAATTACGAAGTAATTTTGTGGCATATTTTCGAAATATTTTTTGTTGATATAGTTAATGAATTTGTTTTGGATGCTTTCAATTTGTGTTATGTATATTATATAGTGGGGATTCCAAATGATTGAGGCAAAGCTTAGCAGACTATTAACGTATGACATGAAAATAGTACGCATGGTATTATAAAAGATATGTTTTTCTCAAAATAAAACCTAGCATTTGGTTCGCTTCGAATTTGAAGCATTCAGAAAATGAATGTTACTTACATAAATGTTAAATAGTAGTGGTCCTAGATGTGCACCTTGAGGCACACCGTACGTTATGGTAACTGATCTTGAGAGATAGTTACCAATACAAACAACCTGTTCATATAAGTTTTTACGAAGGCAGAAGGGCTATATAGTTTCTTAAAACTATTTTTCACCAATGTCCGACTTTGAACATGAAGCTTGAAGTCAGAATTCAATAAATTTCCAAGTTTACAGTAACAATTTAATAAAATTCCGAGTTTGAAGTTGGAAATGGATAAAATTTCGAGTTTAAAGTCGGAATTGAATGAAACTACGAGTTCAAACACGGAATTTTATAATGTTCACGAAGAATTTGATTTTATCATATGATTTGATTGTAATCCAATCTTCCGCAAAAAAAAGAATTGCATCGCAATGCTCTTCAAATACATTGCTGAACCAGTCAAGGGTAGTTCAATCCTCACCTCACGAAAAAAAAACAGTATTTTCGTCTCTTGTTGAAATATATACTTATTATTTTATCTCACTTTCATACATAATTCAATGGTAATAGGACAAACTACATGAGGTGCACAATCTAATCAATTTTCCGTCCCACTATCCTACTTGTTAGGTAGAATTGATTCAAACTAGTTACACGTGTCACAATTTCGAGATCGTAATTATAAATTAGTAATTGTGTTACGGAAATTAACGAAGTAATTCGCGAGCATTCCATATTCAGCTCCGGATTGGATTCACAGAGCTCTATGTTTTGTATGAAGAATAGGAGTTGTTTTAGAATAGAATCATTCAACATAATTGGATGTAGAATTGGAAAAAAAATATTTTGTTAAATTAAATGTTTTTGGGTCATTGCAATCAATAGTCAGTATTGAGTTTGGGGTATTCCACATTTTTCAAAGACAAATCTTCTGAACAATGATCTTCGAAGGCATGTTTTCTTCAACAAAAAATACCCTCTCGGCATATGAATCGATTACTGATGGGTGAAATAGGGTTTGTACTTCTGAAAATGACCGAATAGGTCTGGCTTTAACACTTTTGAATTATGTGGTACGATGGAGGCGTTCTACAAAGAGGGGAGCATTCAAATGAAAATTCAAGGAGGCCGCTTACATCATTCAAGTGTTGATATAACGAATGTATGTTTTTAGTGGTCTGCAGAGGTGAGGAGTGACACCCAACAATGCATCGACAGATCTATAAAATACTAAATGACGCCTTAGCCTATCAGTATCAACCTGAAGGCGATTGCAGATATAATTGATCGAAACGTCGTTGAGGAACTCTCACCTCATTGAGACGATCTGCAACCAAATCTACTGAAAGTGGATAATTAACCGCTATTATCTGCAATATATTTTGGTATTCAGGATTTGACTCATTATATTTTGTGATTTTGTTCCGATATGGCTACTTTGTTATTCATTTTGAATGTCACAATAACGGTTATATTTGCACGAGTGTGAGCATAAGAGTTCATATCGATACTAGTGTGAATATGGAAAACTTTGGTTCGGATTGATTCCCTATTACATTCAACTTTACCTTTCCTCTGTCAGCTCTAATATAATATAATAGGTACATTTTCGTTACCTATCAGAATCACTCCTTTTGTTTGACAGCTAATTCTATCAACTTGTCAATTGAAGGTTAGATCCTGGAAGTGTCTACACTACCAACTACCCGGCGTCATAATCACAACCATCCTTCGAGACTCGTGGTAATATGCAATTCAATATAAATGTTGCTATTGATCTATGCCCGTATTCAGTGTAATCCATCACATTATATGAATTAACAATCCAACGATGTGACAAAAAGACTTGTATATATACATAACACATTACAAAATTACGAGTTTTTTGCACACGACTTGTTGGACCACTCGCTACTCTCGTGTTCCAATATTCACGACTGGTGCAAAAACCACCCCTATTTTGCAACTTGTTAGATAAATAGCTATTTTGCTGTCATTATGTAATGATGAAAACTTCTCCACCATATCGAATGATATGAATCGCTAGAGTATTTACGTGGAAAATACTCTGTGATTTTGAGTTTTCACCTTATCAATAAATAAAAAATCGATTACCTCTAAATTTACTTTAAGAAGAGATTTTTCCGTGAAAAAAATCATACTTACTGCCCTAATACTCGTTTTTTCGATCTTGAATGACTTGCAATGCATCAGTTTTTGGGATCGCAATGAGATAAGTACTTGATCAGTGTTAATTACTGAAACATCCCCTATTGTAGAATTGTATAAAGGTGGGTATTTCAAAGGGTATTTTTTCAAAAAAATCCAAAATTGTCCAAAATATCGATATATGTGAGAATGAGGATGACGCAAAATATTATATATTGAGTATTAGTGTACAAATATAAGGTCAAACTGAATTTGTCATGAGTTCACCTGGAGAGCATACTGGATATAATGGATATACACAGAAAAAAATTGGTACCTGAATACAATGAAAAAGTTCAGTGACTCAATGAATATTTTTATCAATATTGGTCCAATGAACGCAATCGTTATGTCAATGTACCACTGGTTATCCATACTATGAATACGGATCTTAATAATATCAATGAATGCTTTCATTGATATCATGATCAAGTACATTAAATAGGTTCGTTATGGTAATGAATTCCATTCATCAAACGAATAAAGAGTGTTCACCCAAGCAATAAATTGTATTCGTTCAACTGATGAAAAATGTATTGTGCCACTGAACGGAAAGGTAATAAACGGTATTTATTAATATAATGTACCACATTTTTTTCATGAAATAGTATACATTGTTTCAATGTACTTCTTTCTTCATTTCAATTATCTTTTCCATAGCCGCAATGAAACATGTTCATGGGTCTGAAAATAGATCATCATTGATCTCGATAAACTTGAATTCATTGTAACAATAAAAACATACATATTTCAGTGAATGGTCATTCATTGACTCGACGAAAAATGTATTGTGCCAATAAACGAAGAGGTATTCATCAATAAAATGTACTATATTTTTTTAAAATATATACATCAGTGCTCTGGGACCATGAATTATGTTCATTGATGTGATGAACAATTTCAAATTGTTTCAGTGTACCACATTCCTCACCTCAATGAACCTTTCCATAGCAGCAACGAAACCTGTTCATAAATATAAAAAACCATCAACTTTGATCTCAATGAACTTGAATTCATTGTATCAATAAATACCTTCGTAAATCAGTGAATGTTTAATCATTATCACGATGAAAAGTTGGTTGTGCCAATGAACGGAGAGGTAATAAACGGTATTCATTGATATTATGTACTACATTTTTTTCATGAAATAATATACATTGTTTCAATGTACTTTTTTCTTCATTTCAATAATCTTTTTCAAAGCCGTAATGTTCATAGGTCTGAAATTAGATCATCATTGATCTCAGTGTACCCCTTTCCTCACCTCAATAAACTTTTCCGCAGGAGCAACGAAAACTGTTCATAAATGTAAGAAACGATCATCTTTGATCTCAATAAACTTGAATTCGTTGTATCAATAAATACCTACAAAAGTCAGTGAATATTTATTCATTGCCACGATGGAAAATGTATTTTACCAACGAACGGAGAGGTAAATAACGGCATTTATTGATATAACGTACCACATTTTTTTCAGTGTATTTATGAAAAAAAAAATGTGTCCTCAATAAATCAGGTTAATCAGCGTTATCTTATAATATGTAAAATTTACAAAAATCCATTACAATGATATATGCAGATCAAACACATACTCCGAATACTACCAAACAATCCATCAAAGTTAGTTAAACCACTTTCAAGCTCACAGTTGACCTTCGATTAGGGTCGCCCCTCCAAGGCGGCTATATATCACTATTTCATACAAAAGGGATGATGGGAATAAACGGTAATACTTAGTCAACGCAAATTCCGCCATCAATACTTGATCATTTCTTCGAGAGGATCTTTTTCCCTCACTGAATTTGATAATCAGGTCCCAGAACTATATAGTGTTAGTCAGATGTATAGACCCCCCATTTTTCTCAGTTAACATAAGAGATATCGAAGAAAAGCTGAATCAAAGTTGAACGGTATTTCGCACTGCATCTTTTTGTGAATTAAGATATTTTTTGTGTGCTATTGGTGGAGAAGTGACTTCATCGGCAATTCTTTCAAATGGAACTATAATATGTCATATCGAGTATCGTTGGAAACCCTGTTTTTTCTCATTACAGTAGAACTAATATTATTTCAAGTTTCTCTAGAGATACAGTGTGTTTTGTATTTTTGTGTCTACCTCTGTAATTCACTCACCTATTGATTGATTTGTTCAAAAATTCACTCAGTTGGGTAATATAGCCAGAAGGATATTCTTGTTATATAACAATTTGAATCAGGCAAAAACATACGCAAGAATTTGAACACACTGAGATTATTTGTCTTGGAACATAATAATGTCACTTGTCAAAAAGTAACTGTCGTATATCAATATAAACAAATAAAGTATGTCTCTATGTACAACTAATTTGTTTTTTTGTTCAGTTCTGTATTTTCAAAGAAGAACGAAAATATTGCATTTCTGTTGTATTTATTAGCTGAAAAATTCTTTTTATATGTAACTTATATATAACATTTATGAACATATATGTGAGCATCCTCAAATAAGATGTGAGTACTCATAATTTTGAATTTTACAATTTCTATATGACATTTTCCATTTGTAGTCTCCCTGATGATGGAATAAACGATTCCGAAAGCTTGGAAAAACTTAAAAGAGTTTCCTTATATATATATATATATATATATATATATATATATATATATATATATGTATATATATATATAATGGACACGCCCTCTATTATATGCATAAGCAACCGTAGACACGTGTTTCGAGCTTGCTCAAGGCTCTCATCAGTACGGTGAAAACAAGTGTAAAGATGTGCAACACTTGATTGCAGGTGAAACAACAAACAAACGGAGTCAACAATAGGAAGCCAACCGCACATTTGTGGTTTCAGTCGAAACACCTCGCGTTTACAAGGAATGAATCGACGTCACCACGGAGGCAGCTATAGCTACCTACGTGAACATCCGGGTCCAAGGAATAAAGTAAGAAAAAGATGTGCTTTCGAGGGGAACTGTAATAAACAGAAGAGGAAAATTTAATGGACACGCCCTCTATTATATGCATAAGCAACCGTAGACACGTGTTTCGAGCTTGCTCAAGGCTCTCATCAGTACGGTGAAAACAAGTGTAAAGATGTGCAACACTTGATTGCAGGTGAAACAACAAACAAACGGAGTCAACAATAGGAAGCCAACCGCACATTTGTGGTTTCAGTCGAAACACCTCGCGTTTGCAAGGAATGAATCGACGTCACCACGGATTCATTCCTTGCAAACGCGAGGTGTTTCGACTGAAACCACAAATGTGCGGTTGGCTTCCTATTGTTGACTCCGTTTGTTTGTTGTTTCACCTGCAATCAAGTGTTGCACATCTTTACACTTGTTTTCACCGTACTGATGTTGAGCAAGCTCGAAACACGTGTCTACGGTTGCTTATTCCCCTCAAAAGCACATCTGTTTCTTATAGATATATATATATATAAATATATATAAGAAAAATATATATATATATATATATAAAGGGAGCAGAAGTATTCGCTGACTTGTTAGAAACAAAGCTCGGAAACTATTTGGGATAGCAGCAAAACGCAAGTGTACTCTTATAACATTATATTTCCAATATTTCGACAATGAATATTGTCATCATCAGGGAGCTACAAATTTTTTTAATGATTAATATAAATGAAAAAGTGAAAAGCCAAAAACAGTACTTACAATGTCATTGAGATTGGTCGTTTTTAGATGTTGTGAGAAATGAACAAGACAACATTACAAGCATGTAACACATGGAGCAACAATAAAAGTTAATATTAATATGTTTAAAAGAAAACTACACCGGTTTACCGAAAAAGCATGGCAACAGGTAGTAGCAACGGCGTTGAAAAGAAAATGGTGGATTAAATTTGAATTAATTTGGAAGGGAATGTCAATTGTCACTGTCATACAAAGCAGAAAGAGACAATTGGCTTTGGCTACTAGGGTTATTATACAGTTCCATTTGCTACCAAAGAGGGATTTCATGAGAGAAAATTCGTATGGGAAACCATTCCTATGGGAATGGAATTTATTTATGAAAATTATATTTGTAATTTTGAAAGTTTATATATAGAAAACATTTTAATTAATTATGTGTTTATGTTAATATTATTATTATTAAGTTATTTCACATGAGCTGTTTCTCAGAGCACTGGGGTCTTTATCCAATAAAAGCAAGTAAGAATAGATCTCACTCAGATGATTGAGGTCTGTTCTTTTATTTAAACAATTGATAGATTGAAAAATGTAAGTCATTTCCAAGAATACTCTTTTCGAAGCATTTCTTTCTTTTGTTAAAATTTTAGTGGAATTATAGTCCATAACATGACCTTCATTGTGGACATGCTCCCTGATGATGACAATATTCATTGTCGAAATATTGGAAATATAATGTTATAAAAGTACACTTGCGTTTTGCTGCTATCCCAAATAGTTTCCGAGCTTTGTTATATATATATTTATATATATATATATATAGAAAGGGAGCAGAAGTATTCGCTGACTTGTTGTTAATTTAATCCACCATTTTCTTTTCAACGCCGTTGCTACTACCTGTTGCCATGCTTTTTCGGTAAACCGGTGTAGTTTTCTTTTAAACGTTAATATTAACTTTTATTGTTGCTCCATGTGTTACATGCTTGTAATGTTGTCTTGTTCATTTCTCACAACATCTAAAAACGACCAATCTCAATGACATTGTAAGTACTGTTTTTGGCTTTTTACTTTTTTCATTTATATTAATCATTAAAAAAATTTTGTAGCTCCCTGATGATGACAATATTCATTGTCGAAATATTGGAAATATAATGTTATAAGAGTACACTTGCGTTTTGCTGCTATCCCAAATAGTTTCCGAGCTATATATATATATATAATTTGGAAAGATTCAATTTGGAAAGATTATTTGGGTAAGCAGCAAGCAAAACGTGTACTCTTTTAACACTATATTTCCAATATTTCAACAGTGGTTACTGTCATCTTCAGGGAAGCGACAATTAATAAGCGAATATATACTAAAATGGAGTGAACCCAGTAACAGCTATACTTACTGTGTCTTTGAGGTTGATTGCAAAAAGATGTGATGAAAGTAATACAACAATTATCGAAAGGGAAACATGAAGTTGATGATAAAATAACATTAAAAGGTCAATAATTAAAATAATTAGTCAATTAATATACATTTTTTAAAATTTATATGGATAATTTCCACGTGTGGACATACTCAAGCACGTGTATATCCTCTTGGTTAGGAAACAGACAAATGACATATGTTTCATGTACTTAAAAGAAGAAGATTATGAAAATTGAAGTTTGACAGGTAGAGTCCACGATTTGGCCTCTGCTTGTGAGTAAACCAGCCAATTGTACCACTCAGAAGGGCGAGCATATTTCTTATTGAATTGTTAAAAGAATTATTTAAAGATTAATTTGAAACATTATTTGACAGTTGTTCTGTCGGTTTTTTATCAATGAGTAATAAATATGAATAAATTTCACTTAAATGATTGAGATCTGTTTTTTTATTTAAGCAGTTATCTGATTGAGAGATGAAAGCCATTTCCATGAAAAGTCTTTTAGTAGAGTTAACTTCCTTGGTATATATATATATATATATATATAATTTTAAATAGCAAAAACTGGAATTAATCCATGAATAGCTGAAAAAATATTTGATATGAAGAGAACGTGGTATCATTGAGTGGTCAGCACGAAGTCCAGGTCTTACACTACTTCACTTTTTCGTATATGGTATATGGTCATGTCAAAAGTTTGATCTCGAGAGACCTGATGGACAAAGAGACTACAGTTCGAGCATTTAAAATACTAGTTTTGTTAAAAAACAAAATTAATTTTTTTTTTCTCAAGATCAAATATTTCTCTAACTAATAATGGATCAATTCATGTTTTTGATACTTAAAATTATTAATAATGAATTCATGTGAACATCGTAAGTCAAATTTCTCAATGGAAAGACTGTTAATGCAGCGTTTAAAAAATCTTTTTCTATAAAAACCTACATACGCCACTGTCTTTACCAAATGAGTAAAATTTTTAAAGAATTAAGCAATAGGTAAGTGAATTATAGAGGTGGACATGAAAATTTGAAACACACTGTTTCTTTAGAGAGTTGAAATAATATCAGTTCCACGAAAATGAGAAAAAAAGAAGCATTCCAACAAAATATTGTCGTTGATATCACTCCTTCACCAAAAGCTAAAAAAATATTTGAATCCACAAAAAGAAGCAAGTAAGTACCATCCAACTTTTAACCAACCATTTTTTCGATATCTCTTATATTAACTGAGCATCATACGTTGAAAGATAAGGGGTGCATCTTGCCTAGCTCGCACAAGTCACTCGAAGACTTCTGAGGGTTGCTCGATTCAGATACATAACCAGGGTTTTTGACCCCGTGTGATGAATTCCTCTAGTATTAAAAATGTAAATACTTCTGAACCAAAGAAAATATGGCTTGTTGATAGAAACAGAAGTAAAAGGAACGTATGTGAACTGTCTTTCAGTTTACAGGCATAATGGGGAAAAATGTATGCTTGGGAATTGCCCAATCAGGGTTTTTGAAGCATGTGCAATTTGAAGCATATATTTTCAACCAATGTGCCTGTAAACTACAAGACAGTTAACATACTTTCAAAAAGTTATATTTTCTTTGTTTCGGAAGTATCAATTTTGTTAATAGTGAAGGAATGTATCAAGCGGGGTCAAAAACTCTGGGTGAGCACCCATGTATACGAATCGGACTTAAGGAGGCAGCCGGTTGATGGAAATAAAAACAACAACAACAAGAATGGGCTTGTCCATACATGGGTTTGTGCATTCCCTCGCTGAAGGTTATTAAATGAATTATTAAAGCCGACCAATTTATTTTTTCTGTGTATCCTTTTCTTTCATTCATAAACCTCTACCTCTCGTTATGATACCTTCTGAAACATTAAACTTCGGAAGTTCTATATAGCCTGCATTCCGTGCCTTAATAATGACCCCCGAATAAAACTTCTTGATTAACAATTCAAATGGGTTAATTAGTCTGGATGTGGTTGTGTGGGCACCCTGGCAAATCCGCATTCACCTTCCTAAATATAGATATTCTGTTTCAGAGTATGTATTTAATGGAAACCCCAGAGCACCTCCATTTCCGGCTAGATCACCTATGGCAACGAATGCAACTACACAACTCAGGTAAGTAATGCTTTATTCATCAGGTGCAAGCTGAAATTCGTGAAATACTCTCGGACTCCTCCTTTGGAGGAAATGATCGAAATAAATATTTGACATGACAAATTTTCACTGGGGCTTCAACCCAATCTATTCGAAATTTGCCTTTTTTTTCAGGAGATTTCGGTAGGTATCTGTTTTTTTGAGAAAGCTGCTCCAAATGAATGACAATGTTGTACTCTACTGCCAGGTTGTTTATCAAAGATTAGCTGCGATCATAGAAATACAGGGTTTTTTTTTTGTTTTTTCTTCATAGATCCTGCAGTTTTTGAGATATTTGGCTCAAATTGAAAAAACAGGTTACGTCATGGGAAGCTACAGTGTGATATTTTTCATTGGTCTTGCCCCTTTTCTCCCCCTGATCTAAAACACAAAATAAATTTTTTGGTTCGTTTAAAAACATTTTTGTGTCATGTAGTTTTTCCGTATCGACGACCATTATCGAGAAAAAAAATAGAAAATATTTTTTTTCCATTCGCTGAAATTTAGTTTATTCATAAATTTAAAAATTATAACTAAAGGCTTCTGCAACAACAATTTATCATACAGAACATCTAAATAAAAGCCATAACAAGGAATCTACGTTATGACAAATGTTGAAAGTGACCTCCTCTATTCCTTATACACTCGTCCGCTCTTCTCATTGATGACCGTACTCTGTCAAACACCGCCGGAGTATTTCTTACGGTTTCAAATGCATTTAATTTTCGATTTCATAGGTCATCAATGGTATTTATAACATATCTATACCATACAATTAATAATTTAAATACATGCAGACACCTAACGACTCTACATGCGAACTGTCAAAATTAGTGACAACAAGCGACTATCGACAATAACGTCATTTGAAAATTTTACTTTGTTTCAGCAAATTACAAAAAGGTATTTTCTATTTTTTTTGCAGATGTTTTGTAAAATAAATCGTTGTTGCAAAAGCCTTCAACTTTAATTTTGAGCAGACAGTGGCAAATAAACTAAATTTCAGCGAATTACAAAAAATTAAATTGAATTTTTTTTCTTGATAACGGTCGTAGATATGCAAAAACTACAAGAAAAAAGTTTGTAAACAAAGTAAAAAATCAATTTTATATTTTAGAGTTTACCAACGGCGCACTTCAAAAAAGTTCAGGAGGAGAAAAGGGAGCATGACCCATAAAAAAATATCACCCTGTAGATTCTCACAAACATTAGACACGTCTATTTATATAAGCCCTATAACCTAACCTGTGTTTTTAATTTAATTTTAGCCAAATATCTCAAAAACTGCACAATCTACAAGAAAAAAACAAAGAAAACTTGAAATTTCAACACCTCGTAGATCGGTACCTAACGAAACGTTTGCGAACCTATGTTTATATAAACTTTCAGTCGTTAAATAAGCCAAGGAATTTTCCCCTTTCGGATATACATGATGTTTAGGAACACCCTGTATAATAGAAACGAGAACACCATACTCGCCATCCGAAATTCAGATAAACGACCCCACATAGGGGATGATCTTTCGGAAATTTTAGGTTAAGTAGCGTTCTCGTTCTGGGGGTTGTTATTGATGAAAAAAATTATTGTTCCAATTATTGTTGTTTTAAATTGTTCAATGGGTTCTTCAACAAAATGCTGCAATTTAAGTTTGAAAAAAACAAGTACCTATGTACCTATGTATCACATTATAAAATGAAATGTGTTTAGAATTATTACAGGCCTTTCACTAATCCTACCCTCTTTATTTTTCTCAATATTCGATACATAATCCACTTCTTATCACAAAAATGTCATTTGAATTTAATGTGATTCAGCAACAAGATAAATGAGAACTTCTGGCCGAATACAGTAAAAAAAAGTTTTTCACCTGAGAAACGACATAAGGGACATTTTTTCTGAATCTTTATTTTCAATAAGGACATTTTTCATTTACAACATAAATTGTATGCATACATACTTCCTCGTAGGTAATAATAACTAACAAAATCATCCTATACACTCTCAATTAAATAACAAAAGCATTCATAATATTCTCCATGAACACCTTTGCCAATGTATTCAAAGTTCTTGAATCTTCATGAAAACCACCTTTAATTTTCAGAATTGCGAAAATAAAAAATAAACCTTTCCTTATAAGAGAATATTTTCACACTCTATTCTATGGATTTCAAGTATAATGGGCTCAACGGTCTAGGTAGTACGGCGAGGAATCCACAAATGGCGAAATATTTTTATTTTTGTGATTTATAGGTTGCATGAGTAAAATAGAATCGATGCTCATGAAAATATCAAATTGGATTTTTTTCAGGATCACAATAATTTAACCATTCTTTGCTCGCATCAAGGAAGCACAAAATCGAAGACATGTTTCTGTAGTATTTTTAGATACCTTCAAAGCGTTTGATGTTTTTTTTGTTATAGAAATAAACTCAATATTTCCGTTTCCAAGAAAACAAAAATTGCCGCAAAAGTAGTGGTTGCCATGATTTGAAATCATGCTGCTTCGAATTGTAATAAACAATGATGCAATGTGATGTAGTTAAAGGAATATTGATTTTTTATTACACGCTTTATATTAGCTTCCCTTGTATGTTTGTTTGGATGTTTGTAACTGACTTCTTACAATGCAATATGACATTTTTTTGTTATAAAAAAATAAAATGGCGGCTCCGAGATGGCGGATGAGATTTGTGATTGTGGTCAGATTCGATTCGAAATTGGTATGGTTTTCATGGTCGGAGATTTCGATTTTTTAGTAAAAAAAATAATAGTTTGAACAAAGTAAAGAACACAAAATCAATTAAATATTCGTATCAAATATATCAAAATATATACTATTTACGATAACAAATTTGTATGGAGAGCATTCAAAGACTATTGCAATGTTAAGAAATATCTGTTAGCAAAACATTTTCTATCCGAATAACCCTCGAACATTGATAAATATAAAAACTTCCTGAAGCTTGTTGCCGAAGGTGGAGGTCTGTTTCCAAGCAGCAAGCTTTCGGAATCTGCTATAATTATCAATGTTCTTGGGTTATTACTACTGATAACAGTGGAATAATAAATATTTTTTTCGCGAGAAATGCACTAGTGCATTTCTTTCACAAAAAATGTCTTGGCATGATTACATTTACTTGTCATCAAAAATTTTTGAAATTCGTTAAGTGCTTTCAATTTCCATGTACAAAGGATTTCAATGAAATGTTTATTATAATTTGAGAGAGAGGTTGGACGTAATATTGGATTTTAATTCTCCGAAAGAAAAATTTCCTACCGAATATTCCTCAGCTGTTATGAAAATTCTCATAATTTGTCTCCTTTCTTCAGGCAAGTTGCTTTCAGGTTACAAGTAACCGACTTTCGAAAAAATACGACAAAGTATCTATAAGAAGTCTATAAAAGAAGCCTTGGGATATTATGATGCGGCAAACTTGTAAAAAATAACTTAATTAGGAAGGATTCTCGCATTCTATATCCTGTTTTCTACGAGAAGGTTCATCCCTAATTGTTCCAATAATATTGTGAGGACAAAAGAAAATCATTTAGGAATTGAGGATTTCTTAATTTTCTGAATGCAGTACGTCTCTGGAAACACTTACATTTGCAGCAAGTTCCAAAGTTTCATTAGAATGATATTTTAGGAGAATATGAGCCATGAAAATATCTATACAGTGAGGACCAAAAGTTGTCGCCCCCCTCGTAACTTCTTCATTTTACATACTACAAAAAAAATTTATATACATAAGTTGTAGGGTTTCATTCGATCTCTTCAATGGTTCGAGTTTCCTTTATACACGTTGTCTCAAAATAGCGCAGTGACTTAGAAGTTAATATTTTTTAAATGTATTTCATTACATGATCGGTTAGGGATGATCATAAGGAATCCAACAATACCAAGTTTGATGCCGTTATCTCCAAAGACTACGGAGATGTCTACCATTTTATTCATAAGCCCAATGAGTGTGAGAGAGAATTTATTGACCCACTAAAAAAAGTTTCTCCCACTCATTGGGCTTATAGAATAATAGGCGATATCTCTGTCTTAGGAGAAAACAGCATCAAACTTGGTATGGTTAGATTTCTTACGACCATCCCTAACCGATTACGATATACATTTTGTTCTATTTAAAAAGATAAACTTCTAAGTCGCTGCGCTTTTTTGAGACACTATATAAAAATTGAACTAAAACCATTAAAGAGATCGAATGAAACCCCACAACTAATGTATTTAATATTTTTTTGTCATATCGTGTGACCAATTAAGAACGGAGCACCCTTATAAAAACTGCATTTTCTAACCGATTGGAATGATAATTCATTAGGTCTACTAGGACACCAAATTTCATGAATAAATCTCCAGTTCCAGGGCCACCTAATTTAATTTTTCAAGGTGAAAAATCTAAAATCTTACTACACCACTGGATTCGGGACATTTTCAAATGTTTTATAACTATGTGAATTACATTGAAATGCATCAATCGTTAAAAAAGTTATAAGTCAATGAAATTTGGAAAAATATGCCGTTTAATCAGCTTTAGGCGTCTGACAAAAATTCTGGTCCATGGAAAGCGTCTTACACTTGTGATATTACTCCAGAATTAGATTCTACAAAATCTTTTAAAACAATTAGGCAAAGTAACTCTTATTTGTAGTTACTTACCCAGGTGTCACAAAACGAACTCCACAAATAGGTATTAAAATTACATGAAACACTACTCAGAACCTGAGGATTAATCTTTATGAAAATATGTTATGTCTTGAAGCTCTGTATCTTACTTTATAAAACAATAGTATTTTTCCAAGATTTTGACAAGGTCTCATTTCGTAGTCGATGAAAATAGTATTAATAGATAACTATTATTATTAGTGTTTAGATTGGTAGGTGATTTATAGAGTGGATAGATAGCCTGGTGTACTTTTCAGTTCTTTGTCAAATCAAAGAATGTTCTTGCACAGTGTTGTTTTTGTAATTTAAAATTACATATTTCCACAGGAAAAATCGGAATATTGTGTATCATCCATACCTAAATGGGTTGCTTTAAATGTGTGGGTATGTTATCAAAATAATTTGGGAGAAACGATATTGGGAGAAATCTTCACAAATCCTGGTTTAGCAGAAACTGCTCCAGAGCTGTCGCCCTCAAGCAGGCAGCATATCAAAGGAATTTAACTTCCAGCTCATTTACTCCCATAACCAAGGAACACTAGCAACGAATGCTGAGGAGGAAGCCAATATCTTTGGGAAAACAACCCCAGAAAATCATTTTCATTGATAGACATATGCCTGAAAGTAATTTCGCCAGCGAATCATCAGACGCGTTTTAATGAGTCTTGACACCAAAAAAGCTAGAGGATCTGAGAGAATTCCGCCGATCGTTCTCAAAAATGGGCTCCAGAAATCACATCAGTCCTTTACAAGTTATTCAACCACTCTTATAATTAGGGGGTGTTTCCGTCCAACTGGAAAATTGCAAGAGTACAACCAGTCCCCAAAAAAAAAGGAAGACCCAACCCAGCAACTACAGACTTATCGCTATACTATCTGTTATTCCGAAGATTATGGAGAAAGCTATCAACATCGAGCTCATGAAATATATTGAACGCTCAGGAATTATCAATTATCGACAATATGGTTTCCGGCACCGGAGATCAACCGGTGACCTGCTTGCTTATGTCTCACATATTTGGCAGCAATCTGTCGCTGCTGAAACTTTGGCCGTTGTACTAAATTCTTGCACAATGTTTGATCGCGTTTGACACCAAGGACTCCTAGCCAAACTACCATCTTAGGTCTTGCCTCCCTCAGTTGTATTCTTTGCTATCTAGCTTCCTCTCAGACCAATCTCCCCATGTAGTGGTCGATGGAGTATCATCCGATACCAATAAATGCTAGTGTTCCGCAAGGATCAATTCTAGCAAAACGCTCTTCGTTCTTCACATCAATGATTTGTTCATGGCCAGTGAACAGCTTTGCGGATGATAGTACCCTTCATACCGCTCTCTCTTCCAAAGCTCCAATATCAGCCAGTGAATGCAGAAATAAACGGGAAAGAATCGTGAATGAAATGAATGCAAAAATTCTATATTGAGGATCAACAATTTGATGGAATTCAAGGCGAATGGAACCCAAGCATGACTTATCTCTAGAAAGGCCGATCTCACAGTGGACAGCGTAACTATGTCAGGAGTATCCATACCAACGAAATCTTCCATTTCGATGTTCGATATTGCCATCAGTCGTACCCTCTCATGGGAGAACCATGTGATGTCCATTGCCAATAGTGCTTCTCAAAAACTCGGTTTCCTGTTTAACGCCAAGAAGTATTTCACTTCCTGTCAACTGATTATGATGTATAAGGCACAAATTCGACCTGTTCTGGAATATTGTGCAGCAGCCAAACACACATTGAAACTTTAAGGTTCTGTCCAGAAGAGAGCCATTTGTCTCGTTGGTGATACTCCGCTCACAAGTTCGCTTTCTTTTCTAAAACATCGTAGAAAGGTTGGCGATCTGTCTCTATTTTATAGATATCTTCATGGACGATGCTCTTCCGAAATATCATCAATCGCTCCACCGTTAGCGGTCTCATCGAGACTGGCCCGTCGAGCCGAGTCCTCGCATCCATATCCCGTCAATTCAGAGACATGCCAAACATCTTTTTCCCAGGACAAATCTTTGGAACTCGCTGCTTCGGGAGGTGTTCCCTGGTGCATACAGCCTTCAGAAATTCAAGAACATCAATTACTTCCTTCTTTCCTTCGGCTCCCACAATGTTGTCTGAACAATAAAGGAAAGAAACAAAATGTGTTCCAAAAATAAATTCCTTAAAGATTTCAAATAGTTACACATTTTTTCTGTCACTCAATTATGTGATGTGGGTTCTGAAAAACTAATCACCTAATCTTTGAGATATCCACAACCTTTACGGAATTAATAACAACTGGAGTCGTGTCAACTTTGTGAAACTTTCAATCTTCTAGAACACTCTCGAGTAAGAGTCGAAGGTCTGGTTCTCCGAATCATGCTAAACCGGGCGGTATTTTGTGAAATAACAAGCATGCCATTTATAAAAGGACTTTCACAAAATATGTAAAGTCGTCAGTTCCAACCGCACGCACGTTTGCATTTCTGTGGTTTCTTCTTACTCCATGAATCGCTGACGAGTATTCCTAGAAAGGGAATGAGAAATGATAGGAGGGTGGCATGCCCCCTAAATTGCCCCGAGAAGTTTACCCACTTGCAGGCTGAGAAAAAACCAGTTGCTGTTTCAATACAATTCTGAAAATATAATCAGTGTTCGTTTGTACCGGATTTAGTCCGATGGGAGCGATGGATTATCCTTCACTGACCCATTTTCGTGGAATATCAAAATCGGACCTATGCAGGTCGATTTCTTATGTTATTCCACACATGGGATAGGATTCTAAGACACGCCAGCGTGGACGTGACAAAAGTTACATGGAAAAAACGAAAAAAATTGGTATATTCCAGAAATCAAAATGAAGGCGCTATAACTCCTAGTAAAATACAGCTATTCAAAAAATTATTTGACTGTTAGAAAAGCCTATTCGCCTACTCTGAAACAAGTCATCAAAAATTCTTCCAAAAGTAATAATTTTCCGAAAATAAGCATTATTTTATGCTGTGATTAAATTTCCAATAAAATTATATTTTTTCAACACGCTGGAAGTCAATCATGATTTATCCAACTGAAATCATTTTATAACCAAAAACTGCGAAATTTTCTAAGCAAAATTTCTTGTCGCAAATGTATATTGAAACCTTATTGCAAATTTGGTTGGGTTAGTCTAAAGTTTGAAAATTTCATATCTATACTACAATCTATGAATTAAGTAAATTGGAAAATGATTATTATAAGCGATGTTTGATAATATTAAGATCTATTAAAAAATTTGAGTCAATGAGGGGAATCGTAAACATTCGCTAAAAAAGTGAACGAAAAGATGAAAATTTCTGATTGTATGGATGATTGGAATGAGAAGGAATGATATCGTCAGTGGAAGTTGGTTTTCTAAATATGGAGAAATCTAAGCATTCAGATTTGTGAATCATGGGGTCTAAGAAATAAGGTAACTTATTTCTGATTCAAATTCCATACTGAACTGGATCATTGGATTGAAGGATTAAAAAAAAATCTTGAAAAGTGCTATTAGGTATGTCATCAACATATCGGTGCCAGAATAAATTTTTAAAAACGTTGGGGTGTTCTGAAATGGTAGTTTAAAAATGTGCTATGAATATTTCAGTTGACAGTGGACTAAGATTGAAGCCCATGGCTAAACCTGTTTTTTGAATATAGGAATATAGGAATAAAGACTAATTTCAAACATTTGGATAAATAAAAAAGATATAATCTCAATATTAGAAAGAGAAGTCTGGAGTTTATAAGTTGAACTGTTCTGATCCTGATTGTAAAATTTGTAACATTGGCCAAACAGGCCGCAAGTTCAGAACTCGCCTAGCTGATTATGTTAGAATTATAGACTCCAACTCTGAGAGAGAAGAAATCAATTCAAATTCTGTATTCTCCAATCATATTGAAAATGAGAAACATAATTTTTCCCCCGACTCCGACTTGCAGGTTTTGTACATTTGTGATAAAGGCAAAAACCTTAATTTGCGATTAGGTGTACGGATTCACAATGTATTAATAAACAGACTCAGTTTGACAGTTTGAAACTTTTCAACTGTACTTTTTTGATTTCTTGTTCCATGGAAACATGGGACACCCATATTTTCTGCTCCACTTTCATTCAAGAACCTCCAGTTGACAATTGAAAAATTCAAAAATTTTGGTTCGGTTTTTTGGTTGCGATTTGGCATTTGTATTCATATTCTGACATAATATAACTTCAAAAGAGTTTTTTGAATGAAACATTCATGAATCTCTAATATTTGTAATCCCGTTCAGGATGCGGACCTTATCGTAAATAGAACCAGTTGATCAATAAACTTTGCCAAATGTATTAAAAATTAGTTATGTCTATATTTAGTTCTAGTTTCATGCAATATCAAGACACATGCATGTGGAAAATCTACTTATTTTTTTTTAAATAATGTTACTTGGGTGGACTATTCCTAGTGCGTCCCGCATTCTCTGCGGCCAGGTCGTAATTAGGACCTGCTTATTATAATTTTATTAATTTTTATATTTATTTCAACTTTTAGTACAATTTATTATGTTACTCTCAATTCTATTGTAAATATTATTTCTCACATCTCTATGTAACCTACCTCTCTTATTTACTGAAGTTGAAGGATTAATCCTTCGAAACATATGTCTATGTGTGTTTCTGGACAATAATAAAGATTATTTTGGTGGAGTTGGACTGGAAGTTTTTCACTTACCCAGTTATATCTCAGTTTCCCTGTATGTAATGGATAGCCTCAGTTGGATACTTCATTATTATTCAGTCTAACATTATCTAAATTATGTGAACCAGCAAAATTTCCAATATTGGAAAAGTATTTGGTTCCAATTTGTTTGAAACTACATTCAATTTCAGTGATTCCCAACCATTCCTGCAATAATATATCCTACTAATAATGTATTCAGTGAGTTATATGAAACGGTTCGTTCTATTTGAAACGACCTAAAAACAGCTGTTCTGTGTGGATGAAATGGTTGAAATTGATTTCGAAGCAAGGAAAACTGTTCGCCTATAAAAAGTCTGCAGGACCGGTGAAATCGTGGAAGAAGTCCCTATTGAATTGATAAGGGAAATAACTGGGACATTTTCGTTTGTCAGCCAGTCGGAGGTTAGTGAATTTATGGCATTCTTCGAGATGCTGGCGAGCCATCACCTCCACAAAGAGAAAATGAGAAGGGCACACCGCTATTATTTTAGCTGGGAAAATTCTGCGGACGTCCAGATGCCAACTTCTTATTCGCGAGCCTCTTTTTCTCATAAACAAAGGGACTCGGGAATTCTCCGCTCAGGAGCACTTCTTTCGTACATTCTGTTGGTTTATGAAATACTGAGAATTCTTGTTGATTAATTGAAATTCGACGGTATGTGTGGGAAATGAAATGGGATGGTGGCGAAAATTATCAAGGATAGCAATGATATGGTTTCCATGATACTAATAGACCGGCAAATAGCAACATGTTGACATGTACAATAAACAAATGTCTGTCATTGATACAAGAATTTTTTTGATGTGAAAGATGGTGAATAGCACACATTTTCAATCGCCACCAGTGCTAGTAAAAGCACTAAAAAAATTTGTCCTGACAGCCAAAAAAAAAAAATCAAAATGTTGTCAAAAAAAAGCTTATGAACTACCATTCAACCAAAAAAAAATTCAAAACAGAATTCCGATCCATTCAAAAGTTTACAGGGGTGGGGTTACTCTAAGAGAGTTTTTACATTATGTACCACCATTTTGTTTTGGATTGATATTTTTGTTTGAAATTTTGAGAACCACCATTTTGAAAGATAGACAACGTAGATTATGAACTGCCATTTTACCAAAAAAAAAATGTATTCAAAAATTCAAATCCGTACAAAAGTTAAGAGGGGTGGTTACTTTATGGACACACTGTATAACTACATACCTATATAGATACAGGGTGTTTCCGAAATTGGAGCAAAAAATGAAGTAGGAAGTAGAAGATGACAAAACAAAACGAAATGAAAAATTACATTTTTGACGAAAAAAAAATATATTGAGAGATATTGAATTTTAAGTTTTCAATACCTTTTTTTGGTAATCACTGATCAGAGGTCTACAGTCTGCGCAAACCGCGCTGAAACTCTGCCAGCGGGCAGACACGCTGTGGCCTGGATAATGAAACCAGTGCCTCCCAAACAAAGGTAACTGAAAGCAATTTCATGAAAATGTCGAACATTTTTGAATGCTTCAAAAACGAAAATTCTTGCCATTTATTGTTACATACAACCCATTTTCTTAATCACTCCAATTTCGGATATAACTACATACATAACAAATAGTTGCTTCGGTAGTTAGTATTTTATGAATTTTTTATCTTTTGAGCCTTGTACTCAACTGCTGTTGTTGCTAATGGTCTTATTTTAATTGATAATGACGATAGGTATTCCGACTGCCATTCAGTAGTGTGATTCCATCGTATTTTTTCGTGATCATTGCGTATGACTCCCTTGTAGTTGTTAATTCATGATTCAATTTTGACCATATGTTCGATTCGAAGATTTACCAGCCTGGGAATATACCAAGGTTTATTTTCGAAAATTTCAAAATTTGGGTGACTTGGAAGCAAACTATAGATCGACAAATTACGCTCTAGCGACAGAGTCGAATAACACTACCTTTTACTTTTATTGAAATTGCATAATTGTTACCCGATTTGCTCACTTGAACGGGAAAATTTGTCTGCAAAGAATTCCATTATAACGAGTTTCTTTCATCTTTGATCTGTTGAAGGAATGCTTTAGAAATAGGAATATTCCCCTCACAACTCTTGCACCTCCTTCTAATCTTATAAAAGATACATTTCGAGCGTTTCGTTGCAGAGATGAAATTATTTCCGAATAAATTTCAGAAAGCTCGAGCTTTTGTATCATTGGAGAGTTTTTGTTGCTCACTTCTCAGACGGGATAACGTTAAATTTTTCATTCGAAAGTTGAACATTCTATAATTTCCTGGAATAAATACTCCTTTCATTTTCTCGTGAATTCGAGAGAACCAGCTTCTATAGAAATATTTGTTAAGCCTCATAGCGGTTTTATTCAAGTTTGTTTTTGGACTAGGTATGAAACGAACTTTTTTGAAATTTTCTTCAGTTTGTCATGTTGTTAAAAATGGATGATATGATAAATTCGCCGTCGTTGCCGACCGATGTTTCAACATTATTACTCCCATATACATTTACATCGTAGGCTCATTGTGGCAAATACCTGTCAGAACGCAACTTCTTCCCTGGCTGATACCACGACGGGCATTTAATTGTATCAAACAGATACTTGTGCAACGTACCTCATTGCAGAGGAAACAATTGCAAGTGCTCCTTTGTAATGTGTCTATATGGGAATGAAAAGGTCAAAACATCGTTCGAAAGCGACTATCATTATTGAACTTGAAACTTGAAACTTTGTTGTTTTGTGTTCAGATATCTGACTAAATATCTCAACCCGGAGAAGTGAAGTGCTTCTTGATCTGCAACAAATATCGTTATTGATCTCCCAAAGGAAGTATTACCTTTGTGTTCAGATATAGCGTTTCACATTCGTTTCACCAGCGTGGTACCAGAATGACCAAATACAGTGTGTCCCACTTACCATGCTCATCATGGGAATATTTTGAATGGTGAGAGATACGAGGTCGGTTAAACGACAGCATATGTGGAGTTTATCAAGGCCAACTATAATGTGAAAAAACATCCAGATAATTTCTATTCCTTTTTTTTATACGCAAAAACAGATCGTTTTCATGTCTCCTCCGTAACTTCTTTATTCATTAAAATATTGGAAAAGGAATCGAACATTCGCATGGCAGTTTTTTAAATAGATTTCGAAAAAAATATTAAATCCATACCAACTATTCTAGATTTTGAGATATCAGCACCAACTTTTTTTCCTGTTACAGATGATATGTCACAGTAATAGTTTTTTGTTGATGACAACGGAGTTATCGTCATTTATACAACAGCAAACAATATTTTGAAGTCGCCGTCTTGAATTTATAAATTTAAACAAAAAATTTATAATCTCCGACCTCAAAAACCAATTTTGAAAGGAATTGGATCATACTCACAAATCTCGTTCACTATTTTTTTCTTTGACAAAAATTCCATAATGCATTGCCACCGGAATTATGGACACCTGCCAAATTTCAAGTTTATCGGACGACAAGAAGTGGGTCAAAATTTCACCCGGATAGGTGAAACTAAATGAAGGCTTGTAATGAAAAGTAGGTATGCAAAAAGTTCAAAAAATTTAGCAATTCATACTCCCATTATTCTGAAACTGGGAACAATCGAAAAACTATGAAAGGTACTTACTCAAAAAGTCCACCTTCACATTCTACGCATTTGATACATATTCGTACACTTGCTCTTAGAACGTTTTTTAAATTATTATAATCAATATTTTGTTTATATAACACGAAATTGAAACATAACGAATTTTCAACTAAGAACAATTGATTGAAAATCAATAGGTAATTAAAAAGGTAACTTTACCACAATGTGCCGTTAAAGTAAATGTTCCACAGAAAAAACGGTTCGGTTATGCTCACTTCATCGCACGCAATTAAATAAAATAAGAGTCAGCAGATTATCCAAAAATTCAAAGTTATGATCTGGAAAATTCTGAATGACACTGTGAAACGCAGAAGACTAGTTTATATGGAATAAATCTGGACCCATGATGTTACGAATACTGGAAGAGAGTTTGATAATTTTTGCCGGAAAGAATAAATTTAATGATATGAATAAAATCGACAAATCTATACGGTCTAATGTGAAATTACTCATGTAATGCTTGTTTGATCATACTTCCTGACGATTGAGCACTTGGTAGAAATATATGCAAAGAAGGGTACTTCGACTTTGTTGATTTTACTGATATCACCAAATAATCCAGTAGCGACAGACAAACTCGAGCCAAAAGTGAAGAATGAATTGTAGAACTCTGAAACTCGGCACATGACATCTCGACAAGAATGATTTTCAGTAATACCTCATGAAATACGCTCGTTTTCTCAGAAAACGTAGTTTAACGCTGACATCACATTTCAGGCTCGTATACTGACTCGCCACTGCAAGTTCAGACAGGCCGAGAATTAGATTTGTCAAAACTTTGCTAAAAATTACAGTAGATGGAAATGAAAAAGTGTATACCCCACTTCACATAACCCTTCTATGATATTTACGGAGGATCCAAAAATCATGAATATTTCAGTTGATATGAAATAATCATTTGGACCATATGCAACGATTTTAGGCTAGTGAGAAAAGTCTCACTTTTACATGCCAAGGAAAACACTGGGTTTTACTTCTGCCTCAGTTTTCAACTCTCCCATAATCCCGGCAGTTCCTTCACTAAATGTTGAAAATAATCGCTCATACACATCCTACATAAAAAATGAAGTATGTGATTTCAAGCTTGAGGTTTGCACTTCACAACAGTGTTATTGAACATATACGCAGGATATGAATGAACGATTATTTTCAATATTTACTGAAAAGAATGACGGTTTTATGGGTAAGTTGAATATGAGGCAGGTGTTAAACAAAGTATTATTTTTGGCATATATAAGTGGGACCTGTAACAATACTTTAAAATTGTTGCATATAGCCCAAAGAGGGTATGGTTTGCTGCTCCAGTATAATAAATCCATATTCACTAAATTATTAATGATTTTCGGATCATCCGCAAACATCTCCGTGAAGTGCGATAATAGTTATTTATGCAACAAGTGCAAAAAGTAGGTGTTTATTGCACTCGACGTGTTGTCCAACTCGGCCTGATGGCCTCGTTGAAAAATTTCGACGTGTTGTCCAACTCGGCCTGATGGCCTTGTTGAACAATTTCACATCGAATGCAATAAACTCTTTTTGCACGAGTTTCATACAATATTTTTTCTACGTTCATGCAAAAACCAGAAAATGTTTCATTTAGGTGGCACTAAACTGTAAGGAGGATATTGTTTGTTCAAATCTATCTGCTGAAAGTAATTCAAAAACATTTTGTGTAATTCAGATGATAATTTTATTTTTAACAAATTGCATTTTCTAGTAATTTCATAGTCAATTATATCATGAATATGATGAAAGTTGCAACTATTTAAAACGTAATACAATCTCACGGAAAATGGGCTAAATTTAGCGTCGATTTGAAAGTTTATGTCTGTCATGATGACAGAACGCTATAGTAGAAGGACAGGTGAGTGCAATAAAGTCTTCATTGCACTCAGTGCAATAAAGAGACAGTTTTTCCACCAAATATATTTCAATAAAGTTTTGTTTTTTGCATGAACGTAGAAAAAACACATTTTAGGTACTCAAATACTCGCATATTATATTTGCATGAGAAAGTAGGAGTCTTGAGAAACGATATGAACTTTTTCTTTTCCTTCTCCGATAATTTTTAGAAGAGTTATGACCAATCAAATATGCGGCTCCGCCAGAACTTTCAGAGGCGGGTAAGCGTGTACCTGAAATTTGTGTTGGCGTTCAAACACGTTTTCTGAGATAACGAGTGCATTTCACAAGAAATTACCAGGAATAATTTTTGTGGAAAATTGAATTGTTTTTGACCTTGTTGGGTTGTTTTTCCGATGAATCATATACTTTCGAAGATTACAGCAAAAATATATTTATTTATTTTTGAACGAAAAAAAAATATGTTCCACTCCTGGAATTTTAGTAGCGTAACAAGTTTGGTGGTGCTCCAATCCATCCTCGTCTCAAAACCCAATCGTACTGGATTAAAAGGTATGGTTATTCGTGCAGTGAACATTCCGTCCAGATTTTCAATAAAATACATTGGTTCAATTCAAATCCATAGGAATTGCATTTTCTAGGATTTTTATATTCTTCTTAACTTCATTTTTTTCTTTCTTTTTTCCAATTAATTCAAAAAAATTCAGCAAAATATTCAGACATGCAAAAGTATAACATTACAATCACTTCACAACAGAAAAATATAATAGTGAACTGAAACCATTTTCACATTTTGCAGTAGCCTACATTCAATTCATTCACAATGAATTTATTACACGATTTACAAATTCAGATAAGACCAAGCCCCCTACATCAACGCTTGAAGCCTGCCACATTAGCAGTCACTTTGATAAACCCGAACCATCCATCATCATAATAATTATGGACGCTAATGTTTTATTGTGACATATGTTTCATTCCCTAATTGTTAATGCCGGAAAATACAACATAAACACTGACAGTTGAACCACGAAAAAAAAAGCAGAACAGCATCGACGTCATTGATTATTTATGGTATTGTACCCAAACATCCAAATGTTGCCGGTAATTGATACCAATTATTTTAGTTTTACGGTTGTTCTGTTCGATATCGATATTGATATTAATTATTCAGTATTTCAGACCCATAATAGGATATGATAAAGTAAGTAGTGAAATAATGTTATAATGATCATCGACATTGTATAGGAAAGTTATAATAAAAGTAGCGTCAAGGCATAGCTGAACTCCGGAAATCCCAGATTCATTCCAATCGCAATACTCACCATGCGGTTCAAAAATGCCCCTATGGTAACAAAAATGTTGTATTTTTCCAACAAAATAATCGCTTTAGCTTCCAAGATGGCGGCTACGAAAGCCACTTGATATTTTTCAATTGAAAGGTGGTTTAGTGATGGATCGACTAGTAAATTCTGTAAATACCTTTCTTCACTGAAATATCACATGAACATATGCACACAACATAAAAAATACATCTCACATCTATACGTGCGAAATTAGGATCCATAAGTGCAATATTGACATATAACGCTTATTATGGGCTTTTTTCTGTAAGATTTCCTGAAAGTATGCGCCGTCAAGAAAACATAACAGCCATCGATCTCCAACGACCGCAATACAGGTCAAGATCATTTAATGAAAATAGATTTTAAATAAAAAAGCGCTTGGCAAACTGACCATACTATATAAGTTTTATCGCCAAGCATCGAACAGAAAATAATCCAACAGCTCCTTACGACTGCCAAATTACCTCTGCACAACACCTGGCAAATTTATTCTACAAGAACACACTTTGTAATGCTTCCTGCAGAAACCAGCAAGTGTTAATCAATGACAAGTGACAAGTGACTATCTGCATACTAGTTTCACGGTTCTGCTGATTATCAGTACGGTAAAGTGCCGGGCATTCGCAAAGAAAAGTGAAGTTCTCGCAGTGGCGGTTACTTTCACTCCCTTATTGGATCATTTTTGGGATGATTCCTCAGAGAGCAGTCTCAAGTGAGGAGTCCCAGTTTCATGTTTTTTCTGTCCAACTCATTTAGCTTTCCTTCACGCTTGTCTTTGTCCTGGCACTTCACTTCATCGTTCACACAGCGTCGGAAATATTTTTTCAAGTGTTCAGAGAATCCACATAAGGGATCTGGTCCGGAAAATTGTGTATTTGCCCCTTCTTTGGCAAGTCAATGCAATGCTTCCTTGTTCTCAAATACCTCTGTGACCTGGAACCAACATCAGAAGTAACTTGATTGTTTTCTGCTAGTTGCGTCATGAATTGTTTGCAGTTAGCTTGGACTCACAAGTTTGTGACTTCAGAGCATCCAACGCTGCTATGTTTTTCTTTTCTATGCACTCCTGGCCACAAAAAATGTACTTCTGCTTGAAAAATGGTTGGGGTTTCACCAAGGGGATTTTCCATTGATGTAATAATGCATTCCTTTCCATTTGAGGTCCGTTCTGTGTGTAGAATTGGTGATTGTTTATGATTACTCCAAACTGCATTTTGAAGTCGTTCCTAACTGGCAGGTTACCTGTTTAGGAAAATGTGTTTACCGTTTGGCTCTTAGTCTAGAGACACTGCGAGACTCTGCTCTATTTATTACACTCAGGTGTTATGGTGGAAAGTACAGAATTGCGTTTAATGATGCAGTAGGGCACGCAAATATTGCCCCTGCGATTCCCAGACAAGCTACCACTGCACTTTTTGCAGCTTGATTTGAGTTGAAGTTTGTTGCATCTTTGTCCACTATACCAGTAGAGCATGGGTGACAATGGGTTCGAAGATCGTTTGTTATGACCATGACTAGTAGATAACCTCTGGTTATGAAGCCCATATATTCAACCTCTGGAAAATATAAACTGAGTTTCCTGAAGATTTGAGGCTTAAAGTTTGTACTTTCGTTTCCTAGTAAATGGAAGCAGCCCTATTTTGCCATGATTGACATTTGTTCCTTCATTTGCGCACATGTCTTTGATTGTGTTTGGTTGCGTGCGGTTGGAAATCACTTCGTCATGACTGCTTCTCATGGTTACAACCAGGTCATCAGCGTAACCTTGAATTGTGAAACGATCTTCTTGTAGTTCCTCCATTATGGACAATCAATGACCACAGCAAATGGGTGACTATTTTAGTATAATTATTCCATATCTACTGAGTTATTCATGATTTTCGGATCCTCCGAAAATATCTTCGTGAAGTGGGGCTAACCAAATTTTAGGACGACAGCTCGAATGGTAGAGCGCGTGGGTCATCGTTTTCAAAGCCTAGTAACGTGATGCAAAGTTATGGTTTGGATGGAGACTTACGGACGACCTTCTTTCGAGATCTATTCTCTCGGGTCGTGCTAGGAATCGCACGTTGAAAGGTAAGACCTCGTTGATCCTTAGCTCGCACCAGTTTCTACTTCTGAGGGCTGCCGTTCGTTAACAATTTTAACATTTTTTTTTAAATACCAACATGTTATATTTGCATGATGGGGTAGGAATAAGTCTTCAGAAACGATATACACTTTCCTTTTTTCTTCTCTGATCATTTTGAATAGAGTTATGACATATCAAATATTCTGCTCTGCCAGAACTTGCAGCAGCGGTAAGAGTGAGTCTGAAATATGATATCGGCGTTCAATTACGTTTTCTGAGGAAACGGGCGCATTTCGTAAGAAATCAATGGGAATCATTCTTGTAGAGAATTGAACTTTGAGAATCTTTCATTTCTTGTTTGGCATGGTTCCAACTACTAGCACACTTAATTTAGTGGTGCTAAAATCGATACTTGTTCCAAAACCTAATTGTACTGGATTATACCGTTATTCATTATACCAGGCTGACGAAAAGAAAAAGCTCTGGTAACTGATGAATTGTATATTCAACCCCTTCCAAACTGAAATCCTGGCTGCGCCACTGAACCATCTACATTTCACTCCTACTACTTTCCCGTAAAATCAATTTTCTGATATGTATGAAACGGGTCGAGTTACTTCTATCAGTCTGATCGGAAGAGCAACAATGGTGTTTCATATTACATGAAATTTGACGACCTGAATATTCTACAGCATATCACTGGAGCGGATGGGAAAACCCGGAGTCTTGCTATGTTTACACAATCAAAATACCCTCTCACTTGATCACGGAAAACTTGGGAAACTACAGCTGAAACTATAATTTCGGTAACGTGCTCATTAGATATGCCATTCTCGAGGTAACTGTAAAATAATTGGGTATAACAGTGAAGTCAATGTAGAAATAATTCCAGCAGGGACGTAGGGATTAAGATGCTGCCTGAAGGATCTGTAACGTTTTAAGGAAAGATATCTTACAATAATTATTTTGAAAAACTTCCTATCGCTATAAACCATTTGAGATTTGGTGATTATACCGCCAGATATTCTGGAAACTTTCAAAACCCAATACAAACTTTCCCCAAAATCGATTTTCATCGGTTTTACTCATAGACTAAAACATTGTTTTGTAGTTTTGAAGGTTGTAGACGATGTAGTAACTTGATTACTTGTGCTTCGGACTTCCATCGTCTTAATGGTTGAAAGATTTCTACTTCTTTCAATTTTTCACTACGTTTCAATTGCTTGAATCTGCAATCGTCTTCAGGTGAATACTGACAAATTTTGAATCTACATGATGTTCAGAAACAACTCAAAAGGACCAAGACGGTCGAAGAACGATCACAAAACATCATTCTTGTCCTTCCCTACATTACGGGTATCTCCGAGAAGATTAAAAGGATCGGAAACAAATACAATATCAAGAGTTGCTTTCAATCCGGCAGTACTTTACGAAGTTTCCTCACCAAAACGAAACCAGAGAACGAAACAGAATCCAGCAAAAACTGTATTTACGAGGTCCCATGTGAATGTGGAGATCAAGCGGCCATTATCTGTAAGAATAGCTGAACACAAAAAGTGGACTCAACGGGGGAAAACATCTAAATCGGGAATAGCCGACCACGCGTGGACAGAGCACCATCGAATTCTTTGGGACGAGGCTAATGTTCTTCATAGAGAAGAACACTGGTTTAAACGGAAATTTATTGAAACCGCTTATACCGAGGTTAATGGTGCTTTCAGTCAACCGAGCGTGGAAATCAAAAACGTATGGAGGCCGCTAATGAACCGTTTTGGAGGGAGAACTAGCGCGAAAATACGTGCGCCACAAGACCGCGCGTAATTAACAACGTAATTACCGGCAGACCTATAAAACATCATGTAGATTCAAAATTTGTCAGTATTCACCTGAAGACGATTGCAGATTCAAGCAATTGAAACGTAGTGAAAAATTGAAAGAAGTAGAAATCTTTCAACCATTAAGACGATGGCAGTCCGAAGCACAAGTAATCATTGTTTTGTAGGTTTGATTCATTGAAATTGAAGCAAAAGGAATGGAAATATTTCAGATAATTATCTTATGGAAAATTTCAAATTCAAAAGTGTCTGAGTGGTAGTTTTCTTCAATTGCAGCTATGGAATTTGGAAACAATTGACTTATATTTCAGATAACAAGTCGAGAGCAGCAGTGGGTATACGTACCGACCAAGAACTCAAATACATAAAAAAAATTCATTGATCTGAACTGACCCAAAGCACTGTGCTTATTAATCGTCTCACATGAGTGATCAAAATTTTACGAAAACACTTAGTACTTAATAACCCAGAAGAGTACTCACAGGCACTGTTTGGTAACTGGAACGCTGCATTCAATTTTTTTTTTTTATTCAAAATAACGTGGATCTAAAACATGGATGTGACTGGTGAAACATTCATAAAATCTATGAGAAGGTAATAGTCCATACTCGAAGTGGAAGACCAAGTTTTTTTGGAAAAAGAACAAGAAGTTGTCCCCACAAAGATTTTAATAAGAACAGGATAGAAATCCTATCTTAAAGACATTTTTAAAACATATATATGTTCATCATCAGTTTGGTACAAAATTCATAATAGAGAGAAGAATGTGTGGAGAGGAAAACAGTATAAATACAAAATATTAGGCACTAAGAGTACATGATGTACTATTTTACATTAATTTATATATATATATATATAATAGGGGGTTCTACCCCTATTCATCATGTACGCTTATCACCATGGATTTATAAATATTGGCTATTTGGACGAAAAACTCTGGTTCAATCAGTGGTTCCATAATAAATGAAATAATCTAGATATAGTCTGTATCACCAGTTGAACGAAAAATGCGTTTAAAAATTTTCAACTGATTTTCATTATCTTATGACATATTCCATGGAAATGAAACCTGTAGTATTTAAATGAATTGCGGCTTTTAGACAAAAGAAAAAACCTATCCTTGAGCAGAGATCGAACCTGCGTCCTCTAGATTGCTTGTCCGTGCTCTAACCAACTGAGCTATGGAGGACACACGTTCGCATCTGCATATCGGGATACCGCTTTTACTTGGAATTTGATGTTAGTATTAACACTTGCAAATTTTGCAAAGTATTGGTGAGTGAAGATGTTAGTAGTTACTCATTCATTATCAACAATCATCAGTCCAATTCTCCTGCGTGATTTCAGCAGGATGCAGATGTATGGATCTGCGATCATTGAACAATGTTGATTATACGAAATTAAAAAATCAATGTGAAGTGAACAGCGTCTGGATATAAATATATATAGATAGATCTTTATTCAATTAGGAACCCTAATATACATATGAAAAAAATTATTGCTAATATATAACTAAATATTAATAAAATAAATATAAAACAGACATAAATACTATAAATCCCTTTTTAATTTAGTAACACTTTAAACTGACAGTACTATTTAGAAATATATTACACTTATATCCGGATATCGAGATATACATTTAGGACAAGGACATTTAAGTGATAGACCAACCAAGAACAATAAATGTTAAAATAACAAGTAACAAAGAATAAACAAATAAATATATAAAAGTAAGTAAATAGGTACTAAAAGTAAATATATGTATAAAAATATTTTCACGCCTAAAGAAATTCAACAAAAGTATTATATTCCGTACTATTTGTCTGTGTATTTATTTTGGACGTATTCCTTCAATTTACTTTTAAAATCGTTCAAAGAAGTAGATGTTCTAACAGAATGTAGTTTATTGAAATTTACAAAACCCCTAAAAAATAGTGAGTTCATGGTACTACGGTAGGAAGTGCTGTGTACATAAATGTTATTTTTGCTACGTGTGTTATGATTATGTATATCTTTATTATATGTTATAAACTGTTGAAAGTATTCTGGAGCCATATTATTATTTTTCTTGTATATGAAAATCATGGTATGATAATAAAGTCTCTTTTCCACTGAAAACCAACCAAGTGTCGTTAGCATCGATTTTATTGGGGTTAGGCGATTCGCTTTTAAAATTATCCTCATACCACGATTTTGCAATTTTTGCAACATATTCAATTTATTCAGATTGAATAAGTACACTATGGACGAGCAGTAATCAAAGTGTGTCTGGATTATTGAATTATACACGGTGATTTTAGTTTGGCTTGATAAGTGTTCAGATATTCGGGTGAAGAAATATAGTTTTTTTGAAATTTTTTTGTAAATGTATTCAAAGTGGCTACTAAAATTTAGAAAATTATCTAGAACGAATCCCAGATATTTAACATTTGGAACAAATTGTATATTTTCATTATTGATGTTTAAAATACTATCACTAAGATCAATGGTTTGGTACTTGCGTTTAGTTGTGAAGATCATTGCCTGTGTTTTGGATACATTCAATTTAAGTTTATTTATACTCAGATATTTGTTTATTTCTGTCAATACAGTGTTCATTTTTTCAATAGCTGTTTCAATATTGGTATCACTACATGCAATCATGGTGTCATCAGCAAACAGATTAATGAATTCACAATCCACATAGAGCTCAATATCATTCAGGTACAATGTAAACAATAGAGGGCCTAGTACACTTCCCTGCGGAATACCTACATCATTACTCAATTCTGACGATGTTTGATCCTTAAATCGTACTCGTTGCTTACGGTGTTCAAGGTAGTCATTCAACCAATCCAACACTCTACCACCTATACCGTACTGTCTTAGTTTAGATAACAATATTCTCCTGTCAATTGTTTCAAAGGCTCTCTTGAGGTCAAGAAATACAGTTACAACAAATTCATTGTTATCTAGATGAGTTTTAATATAGCATATAGTGAGTTGCAATGCTGATTCACAGGAATACTGCTTTCGAAACCCCGACTGATTTTTCATCAATATTGAATTTTCAGAAACATGATTTAGTAATTGTTCATAGACAACTGTTTCTAGCATTTTTCAATTGGTGGAAGAGTGTTAATTGGACGAAATTCTTCCGCTTTGTAGGTATGTGCTACTTTTTGAATGGGTACAACATTGCTAATTTTTAGTTTATGTGGGATTTTACCAGTATGCAAGGATGTATTAATAAAATTTAAAATAACATGACCAATGGTTTCGAACACTTCTTTCAACATTCTGCAGTTTAGGGTTTCATGCGAAGAAAACTTATTATTTAGGCTGCCCACTATTTTACGCAGATCTTGCATCGAGAGTATCGTAAATTTATCAAATTTCAAAAATAAATTATTGTTCAAGTTACTCCATATTTCTGTATTGTCTACGATATCCTGAATACTTTCGATGAAATATTTATATAGATGAATAGCGGCGTTCAGACAAATTAAATGCCAGAAAAAACAATCTTCGACCAGGTATCGAACCTGCGACCTGTAGATTGCTAGTGTATGCTCTAACCAACTGAGCTATCGAGGCTGACACATGTCGAAAAAGTTTAAATACCACTACTCACCCTCAATAATGGTCCATCATTAAAAACGTCGGTTAATGATATGAATAACTCTGGCTCAATCGGTGGTAACAGAATGAATACAATAACCTACGGAAAATTAGTTTTTGAATTCTCATCTGGCTTCAATTCTCATATGAAATCTGTGGTGTATAAAACTAACATACAGTGACAAGTTTCTGCCAAGTTACTCTATAAAAACGTTACTCGGTTTATCAGATGAATGCTGTTCAGTTCATTGTGACATGTGACTCATATGTTAGTCAACGTGTTGATGTCCTGTAACTATGTTCAAATATTGATAAAATGAGTAGGTAGCTCAAGAATCTCCAACTAATATGTTGGTAGGTACTCATTTACTCACTACACAAAATGTTTGAAAATTTTGAGCATAATTTATAAATGAAATATAAAAGTGAACTCGTCATCACCACTCAGTTCTATATAAAATGCCTCGTATACTTGAAATAGTTCATAAATTAGGTTTGGAATCTTAATCAGAATTCAAATAATAAATAAATATTAGGCTCTTTTATTCCATAATGTTTTTTTATCTATTTTTAAGATATACTGGATACATAGATCTTCAAGAAAGAACGTCCGATTATAAATTTTAACATGATATCGAATTCAAAATGAGAATCAACAGATTTTTTTTATACAGTATAGAAATCCGACAGATTTAAAGAAATTATCAACACCTCCAGCAGTTTCTTCCAAACCCTTATAATCTTTTTCTTTTTTTTTCTAACTACAACATATCGCCAACATAATTTTTCTGAGTGCTGATTTATCTCATAATGATAAACTTTTTTATGAAAAAAACGAACTTCTGAAATTTTTTAGATTATATTATGGTTAAAACCATTGTGCCAGAGATGCTGCACGTAATTTCAATGAAAGTGTTTCTTTCCTGGAATAAAAGCACAAATGCTCAAGCAAATTGTAAGGAAGGTAAATGAAACTGATACGTTGAAAAATGAAAAACATAGACGCACAAGTATTTTTAGAAATGAAGCTGCTATAATAGCTGAACGTTGTCATCTTGAAGTACTATTGAAAATAAAATTACAATTATTCTCCCAAGCAGTATATCCAAAATTCTAAGTGAACGTCGTATCCAACAGTATTCTTAAAACTAAATTGTTTTTTCCAAAAACTTGCAAAACTTGATTACAGAATATGTCTTGTCAGATGATATAATGGGAAAATACTTGATGGTTAAATAGAACTACAAACCAATAACATGCTTTAATGCGTACTATGAGATATTCACGCGAATCTTGTACATGCGGATAATTTTTGCAGTGAACCAGGTGTATGAACGGATGAACGATTGAAAAGTGATCAGAGAAGGGGGTCGCTCGGTTCAAGAAGAACCTGCTGATCGATAGAGATGTATCTCGCAAGCCTCCGTGTAGTATACGGCCTGTATAAATTATCTCATGAGGCATGAGGTCCATCATGCATTTTCTCAGATGCTTTGCGGTACCCGATGAAGTGGTAGGATGCAGAGAACAGCTGATGCCTCGGCCTTCACTTGATGAAGATCTAGAGAAATTTTACAAACTGCAAAGAACATCGCAGGAAATCACGATATGCTTCTCTTACACAGTACAAATGTATGATATAATCTTCATAATGATCAATAAGGTATAACCTTGGTGATAATAATTAGTACTTATCTGGAAATGATGATAATAATTATTGATTTCTATAAAGGGTATTCATTGAAGGGTAAAGGTTATATAAATGATGTGTACTCACTTTCTTGAAAAAGCTTCTGTGTTAGGGAAACATGATTGAAAATAATGTTTGTGAATCGTCCGTTTCACGGTTAGACTCCTCCAAACAACGTGGTACTGAACAGAGTCCATTAAAGTTTCGAAAGTCGCGACCAATAAAATGCAGGAATAGGAACATTTTATCTTAAAGCGGCAGCCCATGCAGTCGTTGAATGTGGTCTCATTTTCGATAGATAGAGTATTTTAGGTATATCCTGTTGTGGTGAAATTTCGTGAGACTGAAAGAGTCGCAATGAAAACATAGGACATCATCAATCAGTCGAATAGAGGTTGTAGGGCAAATTGCAGTTGACCCAATATTGTCTACACGTCAAGTGAAGCGTTGAGAACCTATGTTCATGAGTTGAACCTCCATTTTGAACTGAATGAGGATGAATGAGACAGACAATATGAAGCTATTTTCAATTTCATTTTATCATCTCTTCAAACTTAAGATATGCGTATATATTTAGATTTTCCCACTTTTTACATTTTCATGGTATTTTTTTTTCAATTTGCCGCTATACCAACAATAACGTGTCAAAATTGATTTTTAAGTTATTGGACATTCACAAACTTTCCCCCAGAATTTTTTTTCCAAACACTCTAATAATAAACTTTTTTCCCATATGGTACATATACTTTTTGGAGGTCACTGTATAACTGTTTTGGAGTTTTTCCAGAAGTTTTATTTGGGAAGCATCTTATTCGACGGCTTTTCCATTATGGGATCGGTTTCCAACTCTTGTCTTTCTTTCTTGAAAAAAATTGTGTAAAATTGCTAAAATAGAATCGAAAAAGTCCATAAAATAATTGAAAAAAAAAACCGTAGAAATTCGGAGAAGTTTCCGACGGTTTCGGACGTTGAAAATCAAAGCGAGAAAAAAATACAAAAAATACTTCCTTGCCCACCTGAAGCATAGACCGAGAACAAGTAAGGGTCCTGAAAAAAATTCGATGGTTTAGAACGTGCAAATTTACGCCAAAAAAAACGACGGTGGAGGTTGTCGACCATTCTCTGTGTTGAAAAAAGTTTCAATAACTTGGAACCTGGAAATCGAGATTTATTCATGAAATTTGGTGCCCTAATAGACTACTGGAATGTCTACCAAACGAAAAAAAAAAATCATTCCAATCGGTTGAAAAATGCTAGTTTTATAAAGGTGCTTACATCTTAAATGGGTCACACTGTATATGTGAGGTACCCCAGATAACACAAAGACGTCCTCAGTACGTCCACACGACATAAATCTAAGACATTCAAGACATCCCGAAGACGTCCATTACTGGACATAAGACGTCCTTAGGATGTCCTGGGGACATCCGATGTTACAAATTGGAACGTTCTGGGGATGTCCATTAAATGTCCCTGAAAGGTCTTCCATGGACGTCCCTTGGACATCCTAAGGATGTTTTTAAGATATCAATTTTTAAGGTTTTCTTTAACCCATGATACTAGTCAATAGAAAGTAACATACCAACTAGAAAAAGTGAAAAGGATAATGATGAAAAGTGATTTTCGAAAAAAACATTTATAAAGTATTTCAAATTCTGACACAAACATTTACATCAATTACAAAACATAATACCTGTAGAACAGTACAGAAGTCACGGCTCCCAACAGCAATAAATACGTGATATTATATTTTCTCAGATCATCGTATTCTTTTGATTGTAAAAATAACTTCAAATTCCGCCACAACCAGAAATTATGTTTATAAGTTAGGTTAGGAAACCACAGGGCAAGATGCAAGAGATAAGACACAGCACAGGACCACAAATGGCACAAATCACAGACTTCACGATGCACTAAGTCACAGGTTTGAAATAAACGTCTATTTTTGGTAAAAATTATTGGAGAATTGTTAGAGAAATAATAAACCATCAGGAGTGTGATTTAAGTCGCCATCCCAACGACTCGAGACTGTGAACTCACTGAAATATAGACGACAATAAAAAGAACGCAATAAGCGCTCTGTGATTGGTCACTGCAATGGCGGAAAGTTTAAACGAAAAGATAAGAATGAGGCAAATTGAGTTGAAAATGCGTGAATTACTAGCAAACCTAACCTGACCTCACTAACCTAGCGCGAACAGAATAACCATGCAAAATTGATAACGATATAACGACTATTCATCTAATACTGGTGACACCTGGAGAAACTCACTGAGCTGAATAAGCTCAGTGGAAAATGTATGAAATTTATTACGGAAAATGACACCAAAACACGTTTTGAATTTTTGAAAAAGGCACAAGACACTAAAATAATGTTGTAAGTCGGTAATATGAATTTGGCCTGAGTTTGGATGTCCAGGGGGCATCCTAAAGACATCCTGGGGATATTCGCATCGGACGTACCAAAAACGTTCCGAGTCGTTCGTCCCCAGGATGTCCATATTAGGTTCTGGGACGTTCGGACCTAAATGGGACATAAAATGGACATCCTCGGGACGTACAGTGCTATCTGGGACTGGGTACTAGGAACTGTAAGAAACTGGATGGCAAGGGGTATGGAACATACGTATGCCACTGACGTATCTATTATGGTGGATAATGAACAAATTCTGATGAAATAAAATGAACTTGAAAAATATTGTCAAATATGCTTCTATTTATGAACTAATGAAATCAAATGAAGTAAAAAACAAATATTTTCTGCGTATGAAAACAGAGAAAATTCCAAAATGTTATTTTTTTTAAGCTTTGAGCGTGAAACCTCGTTACACTTAAAATAAAGCCTGAACCGCGTGAAACCTCGTTACACTTGAAATAAAGCCTGAACCGTTCATCAAAAGAGTTAAATTTTTAAAAGTTTTTTTTTCTCACACGAAATATTATTTTCCCCTTTTCACCTAAATAATTTATTATGCACTTCACCTTGACGAACAGGAAGATGGAATATCCAGTTGTTTTGCCCATAAAATATTTTTCGATTAAAGTCAGCGTATTGCACTAGTATTTCAATACCACAATGCCGCGCACGTATGTTAGATTTCAGCCGGGTATATGCATACATTCCGCGCCGCGTTGATAATAACGGCGGCTCCTGATTAAAAACAAAAGGTACTCGCCGTGGCACCGCGACGTCTCTGAATATTTTATGCCAATCACGAACAAACCGAATCTAAAAAACGTCGCTATGTATAACACACCCTGCTCTTTCCTCGTGTCGACTCAGATCCACCGCACGAACACGGCTCAGACATGACCGACTCATATTTTGATATATGCAAATTACGCCGTTCGAATGTTTTTGCGATTTCTGCTCCCGTATTCCTTTGAAATGTGATATATGTGGAAACCGCGCAATTTTTCGTTATGAATGAAGGGTTTTATGGCTTCTAACATGCTAATGTCTTGTTATGCTCTTGTCTTACAAGACATTGCAGGAATGTGTAATATAGCCCTGAGGTTGCCGGAACCCCCCTTTTCAAGTCGACATTCCGAAGTGGCTTTGAACGTTTGCTGTTGAAAAAGTACTAAATTTCGAGGAGGCGGTTGGCTTCGAGTTGAGAGTCTTTGACTATATATCAACATCGATGTAGTTCTGATAACGTGAGTAATTTATTCTCACGGTGTTTTTCTGGTTGAGCTCAGACTAGTGATTTAGGTTGAAATGCGAGTTGTTGTCACACCTTTATCGGATGATTAAAACAGAGAATAAATGACTGTTCGCGCTCCTCCGTAGGATGATGTTATACTACTAATTACGATTGATTGTATATTTTGAACAAAAATAATTATGAAATTTTTTTTCAAAAACAAGCTTTTATTCATAATATAATTAAAAAAATAATATACAGTGTGTCATGCATACACCGCAATATCTCATTTATTAATAAGGCGATTTTCAATTTTGGTGGTGAATGTACGTTAAAAACATGAAGTAGTTGGCATGGTAAACATTCTCATTCACCATCAACGTGCGGTATTGGGCAGGAGGGAGGAAACTTTTTCCATCAGATTCAGAATCAGCATCCCCAAAAACAAGTCAATTTTTATTATTTAAATTCTCAGAGAGAGTTTAGCATAAACAAAACTATTTTTTACACCCTTTATAATAGCTTTACTAGTAGTTTGTTTGTATGTTTGTAACCGACTCCTTAGGGCGTGATTGTCAGGTGTTCATAGTTCCGGTAACAAAGAAATATGACTTTTTTTTATAAAAAAAACAAATGGCGTCTCCAAGATGGTGGACGAGATTTGTGATTATGGTCACAAAAAATTCCTAAATTGAAGATGGCGGCTCCAAGATGTCGGCTCCAAGATTCATTATGGTCTGATTCGATTCAAAAATTTCTGAATTCAAGATGGCAGCCCAATATGATGGACGAGTATTGTGATTATGGTCAGATTCGATTCAAAGTTGGTATGGTTTTCGGGTTAGGAGATTTCGATTTTTTAGTAAAAAAAAATTATAGTGCAAAAAAAATAAAGAACACGCTTTACTTCCCATGGACTGAAAAGTAAAAAATAACTGACAATTTGATTTCTCAAATGTAAAAAAAGCGTAGGGTGCTTGATAAAGTTTTGTTGAGCTCTTGAACGCTCTGTATTGTTAAATTAAACTAAAAAATATGAGAATATAGATCGAAAGCACTCAAGCTTTTTTAACATTTGAGAAATTAAATTTTCAATAATTTTTTACTTTTTAGTCCATGGGAAGTAAAGCGTTTTCTTTGGTTTTTTTGAACTATTATTTTATATAAATTCTTTATTCGTAACTGTCGTAACAAAATTACTAATTACATTACTTATTTTAAATTCTTGTCTTTTCAACTACTACCAACAACAACTACCTTCTGAAACAATACGCTTCTCAAAAATTTTCAAATTTTCTCAAACGTACATTTAACGTTTCTAAAAGTATAGGGAGTAATTTTCTGACACCGAGTAAGTAGCACACACTCCATTTTCCAAGGGGCCCCACAGAAAGAAGTCGAGGAGTAATTTAGGTTGAAGTGCCTCAATCCTATTGCGTTTCAAACACCCCCATACTTTGTTTTCCGTTGAATTAAGTATTTTCGCCACTGTTATTTGGATTGTTTAGATATGCTGTTAATATACGTTCGTTTTCGATTTAAATTGTACCTCCTTGGTCTTGCGTTTATAATTCAGTCCTTGCGAACAACCTGTTGATTTTGGTAAAGGTATCGTGAGAAATTGGCGCTTGATCATGATGCCTTTCGTAGAATATTCCAGCAACCTAACGCATAGATTTCATTATTACTGAACAATAAGCGGATAATTTCTACTTTTTCTCCAATTGTTATTCGGTTTTGGGCCATCTTATCAACAATTGAGAAGGTAACAGCGCGAGACTTATTGACAATTCGTACAAATTACTAAATGTCAAACGAAAACTCTTGTTTCAAATCAGTCTTTAATTCACTTGAAAACAACACAGATCATGCCAACGGTAACACAGCGCACGTACCTTAAGAAAATTTCGGAAAAACCTAAATCGTAGTATAGTAAGCTCAATTGCAATGATACTGAATTCGACGAAACGGTATGGAGGTGTTTGAAATGTAATAAATTAGGGCATTTAAGCTGAAAAGGTAGAAATGAACAATATCAGAGAAAATTATTCAAAAATATATTTTTTCCTGCAAAATCAGCTCTGCAGATTTTGGAAATATGAATTAAGGGGTTTTTAGGGATGCTGATTTTGAATATGTTAGAAAAAGTTATTCAAAATGAGCTTCGATATCCTTTTCGCGAAAGAAAGTCCTTTTTAATTCCCCAAACACCGCACGCGAATGGTGAATGAAGATGTTCACTATGCCAGATACTTCATTTGTCTAATATACACCAACAAAAATTCAAGAAAATTACATTATTTATAACTGATATACAAGGATGCATTGGGAAATAGCGTGACAAATGTATAGCTACAGAGTTCTTCTGGAAAATTTCCGATTCTTATTCCACGGTTCGTCCAACCGACTGTAGATAGGTCTCGACGATTCTCGGAATGCATGTTGCTGTTATGAAACGGTAACGCCAGGCGCATTCTATTTACTTGTTTTTACCGAGGTACAGGAAATAACGTGGTGGTGACTTTACCACCGTCAATTAAGTCTGGCTCCAGTACTTAACAGTAGAATTTTCATGCGGGATATTCGTGTTCAATTCCACATCATGTGATTTTTCATATAACTCGATTAGTCATAGAAAAACTATATTGTACAAATAGCACGATAGGACCCACTTTCCACTCGCTACACTTTTACTACTGAATTTCATATGCTTACCATCAGAGCTCTGCCAAGCACTGACAAAAAGTGCTTCGAGCACTAAGCTCTAAGCACTCTTGAAAAGTGATCCGAAATATCGAGCACTAAGCACTTTTATATATGAAATGCTCGCGATTACTAAGCACTTTCAAAAAGTAATTCCAGTCAGGAAGCAGTAAGCACTAAGCACTTTTCAGACTGATAGACTTTGGGACAGCTCTGCTTACCAAGCACTCGTGGGAAATGTAAGTAATTTCAAGCTCATTGTCCAGATATACTGATTCCATATGGAGAGAGTATCACTTTAACTAATAAAAGATTGATTGAGTTAATGAGAAGGCGAAGAGTGTGAAATGAACATTGAATCAGAAATTGAAAACCCTGCTGCGAATAAGTCGTTCCGCGCCACACTCAATTATTTGCTTTTTCGTCTCCATTCAAGCTTTTCAATTCGAAACACTGCAATGCTTTTAGGACGGACAGTGCTTGCGAATTTCCGACCACGACGGCCTCCCTATAATTACATTACTATCTTTCTATCCAACTTTTTCATCTATTAACATCCAAGTTGACTTTTGTATATCCTAATTACATTATTCACCGAGCTTTTAAGCTGGCTTTGTTGAGGGATAACCCAATTTGAGGGTCCTTTGTTCACAGCTTTATTTATTTAATTTCACTCGCGATGGATTATGTGAAAGGAGAACGTTTTTCAAATTTATTAAAATTAACAAGGGACGTTTTCGTTCTGGATTACGTCCGGAATTGAAGTTGGAACTTTTTTCTAAGCGGTTTTAACATGTCTCTCTCTGCCTTGATACATTTAAAAAATATATTCAGCCAGTTTTTGTGAACATTTTTGATCCAATTTGCTCCATCACGTTTATATAATGAAGTCCAGGCCGGACTGATTGGATTATTAACGATATGTGACTTTATTCATAAAAAGTATCAAAGCATCAATATGTATTTCATCAACAATGTGGAAGAGTGGATTATGGAACGAAAAAACAGGAACCAACATTTTCGATGACCAAATTCGGCAATATCATTGGTGATAAAACCTGCCTGCCTGCAACTGTTGAAAGATTTGTGACAAGTATTAGTGAAATTCAGCGTGAAGTGTATTGTAATTTTCTGGATTTAAAGGCTTTGAACTATTCAAGGAAGTCATAATAACGAAATGCTTTCAATCACTCAATATAAGAAGCTGAATAAATACACTTGAGGAAAGTTGAAGAAGAGGGAATTTTATATAACTTTCATCATCTTACAGTGCTTCCTGAAATTGAATGTAGGAACTCGTATATTTAAAAATTGGGTTATGGTATTTGAAGAATTTTGTTGAGTACTTACAAATCTGATAACAGATAAATGGTGAAAAATTTTAAGTTAAAATTTTTTTGCTCACAATTTAACATAAAAAACTATTTTCTATTTTCTATTAAAAGTTATCAATTGAGGTCTGTGAAAGAATAGTCCTACTTACTTGAACACTCCAAATCAGGTGAATTTAAAATATGAAGCAAGTTAGTATTGACCAGTTTTTTCAATCATTCCACTGTACTAGCTACAGTTTCCCAATAGCCAAAACGTATCTGCGCTAATCGTCATTCCATTGTTCATCATCATTAAGACATTGCGTGAAATAAGTTTTCACCCACTACCCATAGTGTACAAAAAAATCAACTATGCGAAAAGTTATTTTTCACAAACTTTATACCGGGTGAGTCTGAGAGATGGGCACCCCTATTTTTGAGAGAAATAATCCGATTCAAAGCACGAAAATTTAGGAGGCTATTGAACAACTAAAATGTGATTTTTTGAGATAAAAATTAATTCTGTAGTAATTACGGTTTCGGCAGAAATGATCTGAGTATTTATTAGTTTTTCAAATGCAACACCTTGTACATTTTCACATTTTTGAAATCTAGAGCAAATTCTGAACATGATAAGCTGAATTTTTTATTGAATTTCTTTTTTTTTTTAAGGATGATGATTTTTCACATGTTGAACGGTTCCTCTCCGATGCCATGTTGTCCGAGAAAATGAAATTATTATTTTAATTACAATACTTTGCCATCAGCCAGTGTTTGAAAGTAGCAAACTCACTTTTTTTCGGTTATCTCATGTTTTTCAAATGGCATCTCTATGGGACACTCTGTGCAACAGATTATTTCGAAGGAAAGAAATTGAATGATACCAAAAATTTTGAATATTTGTCAATTATTTTCAGATTTATCACTATTATAAAAAAATTGAGATTGAGATTTAAATAAAATCCAAAGGCATTGAGTAACCTATGTTCAATTATTCACTTCCAGTGAAATCAGAAATTGCATTGAGCTGAGTCACATGTCAAAAAATACAACAGTTATATTATTGAGCCACCTTCTGTAGACACCTTGTATATCCAACATATTATGACATCAACCAACAATTTACTGCGAGTTTCTGACACCAGCGATATCGAAACAAAATTCAGCCTCATTTTCGTGGCCCAGATCTGATTGAAATTTCACATCAGGGACAGGGATACCGTTCTGCCTGCCAATCAAATCGCGTTTTATCAGCCCTCTCTGTTGAATGATTAGATTACCTGCTAGTGTAGATGCCCAAGCGACTAGTTGAAAGGGTCATCAACCGGAGTATACCGGGTTAATTCTTACTGGAGTGCCTTGAATCAACACTAATGAAGAACCGAATTTATAGAAGAGTATGGAGTAGATATTGTTTCCTCGTTAAGTGTATTGATGAATTCCGAGTTACTCAGAATGGAGATGCTACGTGATAACATCTCAAAAATCATGGCCGCGATCCAACTGGACATCAATTGTAAATCGATGCTCGATGTATATAGTCCGGTGGCGATGGGGATCACCCAAGCAATTCTTAGGTATTTTGACCCGCTGAATACGAATTTTGAGGGTGATAAGCCGTGAAAGCATCCTGAAAATTGTTACGAGTTTTTCAATTTTTAGTGGTCTCACATTCGTGAATGATTCATGTGGCACTGAGTTTCCCGATAATTTTTAAAATAAAAATAAATGAAAGTTTAAAAAGTGTGTGCTTTTAACACGAAGTCTTTTGTATAGACGTATTTTCACTTGTTTAAAACATCTCGCGCTGCGCTGTCATGTACTTTACTTAGTTTCATTTTGCTGATAGGATGTTGCTCCGGATAGTACTCCGGAGTACTGGAATGCTCGCGAGCAATTTTTGGGATTACTAAGCACTAAGCCTTTTCGTTAAATGCTTCGAGCACTAAGCACTGTGCTTTGGGACAGCTCTGCAAGGGGTACATGTAACTTGGTTCCCAGATTAACAAGGATCAGATAATCTCTCTCAAGTCTCAGATAAATGACACTCTATCTAGCATCTCAAATAAATTTCTAATTCACTAATACCTGCACAAGTCTCTATGAAAGATTCGTAGGGTTGCTCGTGAGGGTAAGACCGTTGACGGAAAGATCTTTTTTTTTACTTTATTCAGTTTCTGAACTAACTCTGCGGAGCATATAGATGCAACTATGATTGAAGACAGGATTAATTAGATGCAGACTCTGAAATAAAACAAGAATCTGCATTTCATCTCGAGGATATCAAAAATTGAACAAAAAATGTTTGATTATACTCGAAAATGCTGTTGAGAAAATATATTTCAAACTGAAAAGGATTCTCTTTCTGATTAACAACCCATACTGGATTATGCGATGATACTCACATCTATGCCTTGGAACATACATACCTACTCTGAAATATCAGGATAAAAAGGTTCGTTATTTTTTTTAAGCGCAGTAAGTTTGAACGTAATATTAATGAGTTTGACATCAAATACAGAATGATTGATACAAATTGATAGTTATTTTTTCCTCGTAGTTTACACAAATCCTGAAATACTCGCCAATTCAAACACAATTATAATTTTCATAAAACTCAATGTTGGCTATAACTTTCCAAGCCGTTATCTCTCCTCGCTTTTCGAGATTTCTGCCTGAACAATAATCTCATTATGAGAATATAAAATTTTGTACCATTAGTTGAATCATTTTTCTGTAAGGATGAATACAGAAGTTTCGTTCCACGATTATAATTTTTTACAGACCACTCGATTTTACTTTCGGTGTCAGACTATGGTCTGAAGTGTTGAGAAAATGTAAGAAAGTTACTGCGTGTCAGCCCTTAGGTAACGGGGGTAATCATCTCAACCCCTAAAAAATTATTACCGATTGATCTCAGGAGCAAATGATTTTTTGAGAAACTTCACCTACAACAAAAAAATTCAGTACTCTCAAAATACCACAAAAAAAAACACCCACAACCTATATACGAAAAAAATATTATCATCATTTGGAAATATTAGGAAATCGATACTTCTGCCGAAAAAAAAAGTTTTATGCAATTTATCATGTTGGTACTCAAACTGTATAGATATGCATTCGTATAATGATATGCATAATGATATCAAATATTTATAACAGAGTTGAAGCTCTTAATGGAAGTAGAAGGGTTATGTAAGTGGGACAAAACACATTTTGGGTACTCAGATACTCACATGTTATATTAGCATGAGGAAGTAGAAGTCTTCAGGAACGATATACACTTTTTCTTTTCCTTCTACTATAATTTTCAGCAAAGTTATGACAAATCTAATTTTCGGTCCTGCCGGAAATGACAGTGAATATCAGAATTCAATCAGGTTTATGAGAAAACGAGTGCATTTTGTGAAAAAATACCAAGTATATTTCTTGTGAAGAATTGAATTATCTTTCTTCTTGTTAAAATTGTTTCTTGATTAATCTCAAACTTTCCGATATTTTGGAAAACATTTTTTTCATAACAATATATGATGTCAAGAAGTCATGTGCTGAGTTTCAAAGTGTTACGATTCATTTTTCACTTGTGGCTTACATTTGTCTGTGGTTACTGTACTGATCACAGTCATATTTTCTTTGGTTCTGTATTAATTTTGTCCATACTGGAGGAAGGATATTTGAGTTTTTCAAATATTCTGCCGTATATCTACTGTATCTTTAAAAATGTGAACTAGATTTCAGGAGCATGTGACTGCCTTATCAAAAAAAACTTGCCTCTGGATGTTAACCTAAATTTTGACAAAGCAAAAACGGCTTATTTTTCTTTAATAGAATGGAATTTAGGTATGGGTTACCTTTTTGGGAGTTTTCCAGTCAACAGCTCTTACATTCTCTCTTCACTCTTGTTTCCTCCTAACGTTTTTCTAGAACAAATCAATTCCAAATTTTTTGGTATGAGTATTTGCCAATAAAAGAGATTTCTTCGAAATGGCTTCGAAAATATTTTCCATAGTCGGAAATTCAGTTTGTTCCACTATCGTCTTCATGCTCCTGGAAGAGATCTACTTCGTCGTCGTACGATCTGTTATCAAATGATGGCGCTTTCCATACCATCAATTGTTGAAAATACTCCCGTTGCTTTTCATAGAAGCCTTATCTGTTCAGTAAATACTTGTCATCACCTTACTTTAAAATAAAGCGCAATATGAGTGAAGTTGGCGTATAAAGAGGCGCTTCGATGCCAGAGACCGAAAAACTATCTCTAGACACTCAACGTATTCTCACTCCAATCTGTCGAATAAGAATAATGATTAAGAAGTCAATTTGGGAAGGTGAAACGAAGCGATAACATGGAACAAGAGAGAAATTCAATGATATTTAAGTTTCTGTCGATCTACCGGACCGGTCGCACCCTCTCCAGGATTAAATGGTTATGTAAACAGGTATCAGTGTCGCTTTTGTTTGAAGCACAACAATAACTGAATGACGGAAGCCAATAACCCTTTTTCAGGTAGAGTCAAAGTTTGATAGGTATAGTTGGCGATTAAACTTTTGAACCTATTTGTATTAACGGGGCGTTAACAGTCTTGAAAAATCTGCAGTGATTGAGAGATTACCTTGTTTCATCTTTGATTTTGTTCCAAAATCAGGATGTTTTCGACAATCCAAATGATGACTATATACATGGGTCTTCACCTAACCGCAACCAAATTGTACGCGAGTTTCTGGTCAGTCTTTCAGAAAGTAATGCCAGGACTGCCAGGAAGGGTTTTTTTGAATGAACTGCACACTCTTCCGACCTGAGTCCTTCAGATTTGTTCGCAAGGACTTATAGATATGAATCGGCCAACCACAATAATTAGTTGTCAGGAGTTGTCAGCAGTTATCTGATACGTTTGTTCTGTATTTCAATATCGAAGAACCAAATGGTCAACACTTTGAACATCTCATTAGATTTTGTTCTTTGTCAGAATAGTTTCGTTATACAGGGTGTAATCTAACCTCTTGCACTGCCTTGAGGGACTGGTGTATGATGCCTTTTTATAACGTTTGGCAGGTGTGAAAAATTTTGTTTCAAAATTAGAAAAATCTTGGAAACCGCTGTTCAAAATAACACAGTTTCTTCCATGCGGCAGTTCCAGTATTATTGCGGCTTTGCTCCGGTCAGCTGACGTTTGGCGGACAGCGGTTCCAAAAATTTAGAAGAATTTTCCAACACGATTTAAATTTTCCACAATTAATTTTCGAATTTTTCACATTTGTCATTCGTTATAAAATGGCCTTATACACCTGTCCTTTACGGGAGTGCAAGAGGTTAGATCACACCCTGTATATAATCAGTTTTTGTCACGAGTACAAAAATTGAAGGTTTTATATTTGAATAAAAAAATTGTTACGTTATAACTTTGACAACGAGCGAGGATGAAGAATGGAAATTGACTCAAAAATATTCAAATAATTGAATCGACCTCTCCCAGCGGCGTTCGAAAATGCCTAAACAGAAAACAAACATTTCAAGTTTAGAAACTTTATACGCGCAGTATTTGTCTCATTTTGGACCTATCCTTGACTCTCCAGGCTTCTTTATTTTTGTAGGAACCTTCGACGTGCTACGGTGGGGAAAATGGTTTATGTAATGTGGTCTGTACTTGGATGAAACCAATATTGAATTGGTCTTCATTTCAGAAACACTGTCAGCAAACTATATACCTCTTTGCGACTTTCACGGTCAAATAATAACTGCAAAAAAATGTGTACTAGAACGTTTATTGATTTTTCACGTACGTTTGACAGCGTGATTCACAGCCTTTTGCCGAAAAAATTCTAGAGATGGAGTTATTCTGTGGTCTGATGAAAATAATTTGCAAATGAAGAAAACACAACCCATATGGTACAATAATGGTAAAATGACAATATGGGGTGAATCTGTTTGGAGAATACTGATTTGGAATTGACTTCAACAACATCAACCAAAATGTTGGGTGTTATTTTTTATAAAAAATCGCAGAAGATGGAAAAGTGTTTGCTATTCTCTCAGGTACAGTTGCGTTCAATGAAGTGTTGTACAGCGATTGTACTGTGCAACTTCAAAGTTCAAGAAATTTCTGTACAAGGGTTTGATTAAGACTCCTGTGTTTTGAACTTTGAATTTTAGACGGCATACAATCACTGTACCATACTTCATTGAACACAACTTTACCTCTTTAATCATTGATGTACCTAGTCAATTCTCAACTCAGGTATGATATTTTGAACTGGGGTACAAGCTCATCTGTTAGCAGAGTATTCATAATTCAAAAGTATGCTATGACCCAAGTAGCAATTCAACGTTGCGGCAACGTGTTCGAAAAAGTTGTGCAACCAAACATAAGTTTCGTTGCCGACGTCAACACAACGTTGTCACAACCCTGTTTTGCACCAATTTGGTCAATCATTTTTGGGTTTTTACAGCGTTTCTGCTGCAACTGTAGGTGGCAGTTGGTCGTTTCCTACACGTTGCTGAATTTACTTAAGAAAAACTGCACACCAGCGCACTCTCAAGCAGCAATGACAGTTTATTTTCTATGATGTTCAGAAAATAGTTGATTCATCAACCAAATAATTACTGATGGCCAAAATGGACACCAAGAAAAAATTTTCTGGCAACTAGTACCGCAAGTTAATATCGAAATATTTCATGCTCAATATTACCGAAAAATAACGATTACGAAACAGAAATTGCCAACGCATTACATTTTACTGTCAAATATACCGTTGTTTCATGTTAAAAACACGTGGGCTTTCATTCTGTTGCGAAGTTTTCAAATGTCAAGAATAAGAAATATATATTTTCATAAACAATTTTCAATGTTGATATCGATTCAAGCGTGAACTATATAAGAATACCTACGAATTATTTCTAGAAAACTAAAATGAGGCTTTAAAATCCTTTGTAAATGTTTGTTTTACATCCCAAGTTTTAATGGGCGACCTTGTTTCCAAATAGAATTACACTTCCAATATGGCGTAGGAGTATACAAGTCGTCAACGCGACCTTGGTTGTCAGGTAACTAAAAATATACTAATTTTCAACGTTAGTCTGCCATACAACCAACTTTATACCCAAAGCGCGACTGGAGTTGCTTATCGGACCAAAAACTGAACAAATTCCAACTAACGAATACATTCTGCTCCACATTTTGTAACCCGTCTCTTTCGCGTTTTTCCCTCAGTTCCTCCAAATTATCAAACTGTTGTACATGGTCATAATCAAGTTGTTTCTCCTGGCTATAATACAGTTGTTCCTCTGAAAAAGTAGTTGCTTTCCTCAATATATCTCTATTCAGGTTGGCACTTGTTCCTGAAGAAATTAAACTTAAGATTTCCAAACTGTCTGTCTTCATGTTAGCTTTTGCCCGTGAAGTTTCTTCACGACTTTTTTTTTATCTGTAAGAGAACACAGTGAATTTGTAAGCACTTTTCATTTCCGATTCGAAAGTTAGGTTAGGATTATTCTACTCCTTTTTCCTTCACTATAAATACATTTTCTGTCAAACAATTCAGCAAACAATGGTTCTTGTCACTGAAATAAAAAATATATAATAAATTGGGTAAATAATTAGTATCTAAATTTGGCCTACACGTCCTCTGCAGTAAATATTTGAAGGAAGGTTAGTTGCGAAAACGTTTTCAACTTAACTGAAAAATTACCCACTGCTCAGTTGAATCTCACAAGGTCGCTTTACTGTCGGGAAAACGTTTAAAATAACTAAAGTTGTCACTTAAACGTTTTTAGAGTTGAGTAAACGTTATGACAACGGCGTAGCTTGACTGATGTCATGCTCAACGTTAAAGCAACGTTGACCGGTGGTTTGAAGAGCGTCTTTTCATAAATGACTAATTTCTACACCTACTACAACGTTAATTTTGGTGTACTATGTGGTTGTCGTCGCCAAAATGCTACTTGGGGAGGATGATTGCTATAAGTTGATATTCAGAGATTATTTTAGAAACTCATTTCAGAATACGAAAATAGTGTTGTTGGTAGGCAGGCACGTATGTATACCGTAACAAAAACAAACTGGCTGCCATACTTATTCCACAAGTAATGCCCACTCACCCCTTCCCAGTCAGTATCGCACTGCACTATATCAAACACTTTTGAATTTCAAAGATGCAGATTTTATAACAATCTTTTCGGAGACATTGAAATTTCAGGAAATGTATAAATTTTCAAAAAATCAGTAAAGCAGCCATTTTTATCGAAAAATTACTACACTGAAGACGAATTTATGTAGTGACTCGCTATATGTGACGTGTTTATTTTTATAATTTTAATTTCATACTTCATCTTGTTTCATGTCGACAATTTTCGGTAATTTTCAAATATCACTGATGTTTTCCTCTTTTTTGTTTGTATTTCAACGCTGTTGAGCAATTAATGAATTATTATTATTATTGTAATTATGCAGCGAAGTGTCTCTAAGAGAACTTGCGTTTTTTCGTAGAATGCTGTTTGATTTTGAATAATGCAAACTCTATCCTTCGTCGTCGATTAAATTCTATGACTATTTATAAGTGGATTAGTCGTCAACAAAAAGAGCGCGTGCAGAAACTGAAAAATGCAGGATTTGTTCACAACGAACATAAACCGATGCGATGGAAGGATTGTCAGGAAATGCACCGGCGCTCTCTCACGATTACTGTCGCTTTGCACGCACCAAGTCCATTTTGATAGAAATTCTCGCCCGTTTCGCAGATCCGTATCTGAAATAGTTATTTGTATGCTTAGGCCGCGAAATACCTTTTAAACGTACCGAAAGAACAGTTATCTTGAGGTCGTTAAAAAGTTTCGCGGCCATTGCATACACACTATTTTTCGTGCAATCGTTAAAGTTATTAAACTAGATAATTGTAAATAAATATATTATTGCTCTAAAATCAACAGCAGTTCAATGTATTTAACAATGTCACAGGTGTGCTATGGTAATGATATGTTTCAATGGTTTCAATATATTCAAAATATTTTGACAGTTCTTGACAAAACGCAAAATGTCTGATACCTCTGATACTGATAGCGATATTTCAGTACCTTCCACTCCTCCTGAACTCAAAAGCGTTGTAAATTCGGCGCTTTCCGTTAATACCCGAAAAATCTAAGCTGCAGTACGAAAAATGTTACAGCGAGTTTAAAGATTGGTGTGACAAACAGAATGTTAAGACGATATCTGGAAACATTTTATTCGCTTATCTGATGCAGAAATCAAATGTTGTAAAAAGTTTAACTTTATGGAGCATTTATTCCATGCTGAAGTGTATGATGAAAATACGAGATAATATCGACATTAAGCAGTTTTCAAAATTAGTACCATTTCTGAAAAGAAAATCTGTAGGTTATCGAGCAAAAAAGTCTAGAGTTTTTACGCGTGAGCAAATCTATGCATTCCTGAAAGAAGTTAATGATGAAAAAAAAATACTTATTGTTGAAGGTAAGTGTTAAGAGAAGTCATTTACAATTGTTTTAATTATTGTACTGATTTTTGTAGGTAGTTTTGATAATGGGAATATCTGGTGCCTTGCGACGAGATGAGTTAGTAAAAATGGCCATTGAAGATATTCAGGAAGAGAATGCTGTATTAATAGTAACCGTTCCTGATACCAAGACGGATAAGAGGCGTGTTTTCACTGTAACTAATATTGATTTCACAAAAATTTATCGTAAATATGCAGCTCTTCGACCAAAACATAGTGTTAATAATCGTATATTCTTGAGATACGTAAACGGAAAGTGCACCGCACAAGTTGTTGGAGTGCATACCATTGGGAAAATGCCTAGTATGATTGCTAAGTATCTCAGATTACCAAATCCTGAAACATACACGGGTCACTGTTTTCGGAGAAGTTTTGCCACGCTGCTTGCCAATACTGGGGCTGATGTGTCAATTCTTAAACGTCACGGTGGGTGGAAGTCCACGACAGTAGCGGAAGGATATGTGGAAGACTCTATCGAAAATAAGAAGCAAATTTCCAACTCAATTTCTGGCGATGTAGTATCTGGTTTGAATGTAGGCAGTAACCATTATTCAGAAACACTATAGATGTAGTTGCTTCAACTTCTGGAGTAAATATAAGTAATAATACAAACTGTGCAATTAATGTTAATATTCATCCTAATTGATATAAGTAAGTATGTATTTGTTGGTACTCAATAAAAAATAATCCTTGTCTTTGTAGTATTTTAGAAATGTTAAATTTGGAAGTGACGTTTGGTTTCGCGGCCGTTGCTATGGGTAACGGCCGCGAAATTAAATTTCGCGGACTGTACTGAGAACGCGAAATACTGACTTCGCGTGCGATTGCACGAAAAGGGTTATTGCTTGTCGTCACATAACTGCTATAACATTTTCGAAAAAATATCGTAGACTTATGGGCCGTGTCGGGCGTTGTAATGTCACAAGGATTAATATCATCCATACTTTGACTAAAGCGTTTTTTTTTCACAATTCGTATAGGAGGTAACTAACGCTTGTTTATTAAAGCTTAATCTCTGCGTTTTTCTTTTATTGTCCGAATTTTTCCGACTTTTACCCTCTGCACAAAAAATAATAAGCTTGAAGAAAAGCAACTCACTTCATCACAAAAAAATATTCTTCTATATATAGTCAAAATGATGTGTTTTCAAAAGGAAAAAATAATTTACTTAAATTAACTGTATAAAATACTTACTTCAACAATTATAATTTTCATTAAAGGCAACTGTATATTTAAAATGAAATGTTCTTCAAGTTCACTCCGAAATATCGGAATTTTTCTGGATCTGAATAACTCGGACGAAAATACTATATTCTTTATTCAATAAATTCTACAAGTCTACTTCAAAACATTAGGTTTCGATATAAGAAATCAGAATAACTAGAGTAAAATATTTCTGTAATCAAATCTACAAATTTTATGAGTTTGCTTCAGAATAATATGTTTTAAAAATAAGAAATTTTAATTACTTGGATGTACAGTGTACTTCAAAACAACCGGTTTTAATATAAGAAATTTGAACAACTTGAATAAAAAATCTCCGTACTTCAAAAAGTAGATTATCCTTCATTTGGCTGGGGAAAACCACCTGCAGACGCGTTTCAAGGTTCATGCCTCTCGTCAGTGACAGAGTAGGTCGGACAACATTAAAGTCGTCCTGCCCCAGCCCAATGAATTATAGTACACTGTTAAACTAACATTTCCCTCTACATGAAGCAGCGATGAAATCAATTGGATAAAATATATACACTTGAAGTGTTTTTTTATGTTGAAAGTTTCGAAACCTTATTTATTTGAAAAACAAGAATCTCTCAAATTAAATAAATATTACTCATAATGAGTATTTTATAATGCTCATATCGAGCAGATAGACAATTTTATTCAAAGAAAATATTCGTGTGTTTAAAAAAAAAAATATTGCTTAACTGAAGAAATTTGAATTCTCATCTGAAAATAGCGGTTTTTTGTTTTGAGAAAACGTAAGTTTCTCGGTTCAATAAAATAAGTGCAAGAAAATTGATTTTCTTTTATCAAGAAATTATTTTTATGTGTGATGCTCATAAGATATACGTCACTGCTTTCTTCAAAGTTGATTTTTCCAGTCGTAACAGTACCTTCTCGAGTAATGGAGTCTCTTATTCCTATCAAAATGTTATCTCTGAGTGCTTTTCGTTCTGCAGTGTGCTCAGGGTCCACAACGTTGCAATTGCATGATTTTATAAATTTCTTGCAATCGGTGTGAAAACTTTTGGAAGATACACGTTCCTTCTGCTTTCTTTTCACGAAGTTATATCGTTGGTATACGTCGTTCACCCGTGGATTCACATTTTTTTTCGATTGTTTCAATAAAATTATTGTAATCTCCTATCTGACTTAACAGAATATTGTATTTTTCGCAGCTTTAGTCCCCATCAAATTCCTACACAGATATTTTCACCTTGTCAGCAGATTTACCAATACTGCTTTACCAATACTGCACCAAAGTTGGACATTTGGACAACTTTTTTGGAATATTTCTCTGAATCTCACTATCAAAGATCAACGTAACAAATCAAACTTATTGTTCACTCAGCTGCGCCGTTGAGATTAAAATTAAGAGTTTTGAATAGATATGTAGGTAGTTATTCAAACTTCAAACATCAAACATTTATTGAATAACGAATACATCAATGACATCAGTTTTATAGAAACGTCACAACACCCGAACTATATATGAAAAAAACAACTCTGCACTGACGCTCACCATATCAGCGACCGTTTTCAAAAAAAAGCGCCTATACAGATGAACTTGAGTAGCAATACCTTATCTGAATAATGAATTTGATCCAAAAAGTTGAAGCCGTTTTCGAGATCCAAAAATTCACATTATTATTATTATTATCATTCGTAAAATTGCCTTATTATAAAAAAGACACCTATATAATGAACTTAAACCGCAAAAGTTCATATATATATAAAATTTCATCCAAATCATTGAGGTTTCAGAGATCCAATAATTCATATTATTATTATTGATCTTATGAGTAGAATAACATTTTTTTGTGAAAAGCGCCTATATAGATGAACTTAAGTAGCAATACCTTATCTAAATACAAAATTTGATCCATTTCGGTGAAGCCGATTTCGAGATTCAACAATTACCATTATTATTATCAGTAAAATCGTGTTTTCACAAGAAAAACATTTATAAAGATAAACTTGAAAATCAAAACCCTATCTACATACAAAATCTCTTCCAAATCGATTGTGCCGTCTACGAGATATATCAAACTGTGCGTTCTGTTTACGAAAACTGTGCGATTTGTTTATCGTGCGTAAGAAGCTATTTACTGAGGCTGTGAGTCGTGAGCCGTAGGTGAAAGATATAAATGTCTGAAATGACAATACTGAATTATGCGGCGATGAGCAAGGTAAGTTTAGATAATGGAGAAAGTACGTAGTGATAATTAATGGAGGTTGATATAATTTTAGAACTCTTCCACATTCTTTCATAAAAAGTTTTTTTGGTCGGTATTTGAAAACCTTCAAACACTTCAAGCTCTTCAATAAAGAAAAAAGTTTGTTCGCTATGCCTATCTCTCTTACATTATCGCAAAAATTTATAACACTATTCCGGAAGCTCTGAAGAGGTTGAACATGTTGCGTTTCAAAAAACTTTTGAAAAAACTTCTATGAAATAGTTATTTGAAATTATGACAGGTCTACCACTAATTCCTGACTTGAGCAACACGTAATAATATTTGTTTATCATTAACATTACTTTTTGTTAGACATATTTTCTATATTTAACTTTATGTTGCTTACTGCAAGTCTTACAATGCCTATTATTTTTTAACACGCTTAAAATATGTACCTATTTATCTATCTACCAATCTATGTGTGTAACGGAATCTTTGAACGTTATTTTCACCCACTTCCAGTCGTTCGAATGGTCTGAAACTTGGCACACTCATAAGGAATCGTTTTCAATACAAGAATTCCATAATGTTAATGTGATACTCATAACGGGTCGTGGCTAATGACCATAGTAGTCGATATCGGAACACAGAAAAAAATAATGGGAATGTTTTCTAAGAAACATAATATTTTAAGTAAATTTTTATCCACTCCCATTTCAGTCATACTGATGTGATGATAATAATAATAATGATAAAAATGATGTGTTGTAGCAGAAAACTTAGCCGGAAGTATGCAGCAGGCCATCACCCTTGGTTCACTCCGTCTGCTCAGGTCACATGGATCTCGGACTCAGTAATCACTCATCCGACATTTGTTTATTAATTTCTTTAATGATTTTGTTTCATATTCATTGCTATCATGTATATATGTATGTTTTTGTATCCCTCTGTAAACAGAAATGTTCCTTGGGATCAATATATAAATAAATTATATTCAGAATTATATATTTCAATGATTATGCAATGGTGCAAAAATAAAACGTTATCTTTTCACGAAATTACTCGGATATCTCCAAAAAATCTAGGAACACAAACATGAAATCAGTTTCAATAATCCAAAAAAAAAATTATTTTAATATTTCCATTTTTGGAAACAGTCATTGACTAAGCCAGATCTAGCAAATTTTTCAATGTACGCTACTGCCCCACTCTGATACGGAACGAGTGTTTTTTCCTGAGTTTCCTGGCCAAAACCGGATCTGTTCATGTGGAATACACAAACATGCGCTTTACCTGTTCCTCGTAATGGATATTGATGGGCAACGGGATCGCATCGTTGTAACATACATATTTGATTTACTATCCCGACTTGACAGTAGCAGATCAGGTGGTGAATGATTAAAAAAAAAACGTCGATTTTTCAATCACGGCCATTCAACATGTAAATTATGGCGGAATTCAATTTGTTACTGTCAGTATCATCCTACGCTCATTCGATTTGTTATCGATTCGATTGTGATTGAATTCATCCATTACTTAGTAATTGCGGGCAATATTTTTGGGTTTATAGGGGGCTGGGGGGAGAGATCGGGGTAATCGCCTTTGCTCAGTGATTGTGAGGACTGACTACGCAATAATTTAGCCGGTTCTCAATATTCACTTTATGATTGTTCACGAATATGGAATTCAGAATTAGCAATCTCCGAGTAATCTGGAAACATCGAATATGTGAAGCACCGTAGGTTACTGAGTGGATATAGCTACTATACCGAAATTTTCCTTTTTATTTACTTTTATTTATTCATTTATTTTCTTCAATGGCAGTGAATATTTTTATAGGAATAGTCAACATTTAAAACTGAACCTAAACTTAAAACCTAAAAAGCATAACATCAAGCGTCCTGTTAAAAAAAAGCAATTTTCTATTAAAAACTTCTTGATTGTTATCTTAAAATGTTTTTCATTATCACTGTTAGTTTTCAATTGATATAGGGAGTGCATTGTAAATTTTCAAACCCATGTAATATGGCGAATTACTTTTAACATCAATCGTGCGAAAGGAACATGGAATTAATTCTTTTGTCGTGTCGTTATACCATGATAACTGAAATTGTTATGAAATTTACTTTTATTTTTATAAATGTATAAAGCCAGCTCAAGTATATAGAAACTGGGTAATGTAAATATAGAGCATTTTTTAAACAAATCTCTACAAGAATAGGAATTTGGTTTCCGTGCAATTCTTTGAATTATGCGCTTTTCTGAAAGGGACACATCAGTTGATGATGTGGAACTTCCCCATCAGAAACAAACACCATAACGAAGACTAGATTCAACATATGAATAAAATAGGCCCAGTGGTTGCTTTACAAGACTGATCTGAGATTGTAAAATAAAAACGAAAGAGAAGACAGCTTTGTTGATACAAGAGATTCACAGTATTTTCTCCAGGTCAAGTGTTGGTCTAGAAATTTTAGTGATTCTGCAGTACTGATAATTTCATCATTTACAATAATATCGAGATCTTCACACTTACTCTGATTTTCATTTTGTGGAGTATTGTGGAAAGAAGGGGATTCCGACTTCGACGAAACTGTTCAGTTAAATGAATCGAAAAATACATGTCGTAAACATTGGGAATACGCTTCGATGTGATTGTTTCTGTGAATAAATTAGGGTTAGCCTCAAAACTGTAGTCGTTCGAAAGTAATTGCCCCAGTAATTGGAATTTCTACCACCTTAATTGGCGAAATTAGTCACATAGGCAGCAGAGAACGGTATCTAATAGGTGGCTGTAACTGAGCCATATCAATTCTTGTCTGAAATGGTTCGGCGGCATTGTGCATAAGCACTTCTCGAACCGACTCAGCATCTGCTGATATTGTACAAATCTATAATAGCAATTTAATCCCTGCTCGAGCTTTATGTGAACAGGTTGACTGCGTATATGGGCAAATTGAATAATCAATTCTTTTCGAGTAATTCGTTGACGTTGACTGTTACTATCATTTGAAATTATATTGATTAAAAGTTTGATTTTGTGGAGGAAATCCAGTTCTTGACATAATTTTTTGGGTTTATCACCTTCCACAATCCTACACTGAATTTGCCTATCTGAAAAAATGAGATCGAATTAACAAAGACTACTTCTCTTTTTTTTTTGAAAACTGTTGACGTTTCGGAGGCTGTATCTGCCTCCGTTATCAAAACTTCTTAGAAAGACGCTGAGAAAACTGAATTTGAATTGCGATTTTGGTAATAAGACCTTTCTTTGACAGAGTCAAATGAAATCTGTCATACATTCTTTTGATTGACATTTGGTATCTTGATACATAGGGTGTTCGGTATCAATCAATCACCATTCTATTAGTTCTTATTTCATCTCTGAGGAGGGGTAACCAGGTGCGGTCCATTTCGATGGAATTGGTTGAGAAGCAGTTGTTCGATAAAAGAATGCACGCAGTTTCCTTCAACTTCCTTTTTTCTTGATTTGATTCTCTCAATAAAATTTTGGTATTATTCCATTCCATCATATGATCGCCATCAGATGTTAGAATATGTTCGGATATTTTCGAACCCGTTATTTTTCGATTTCTGATGTAACTTTTATGAAAATAGTACTACACTTTACAATCGAACAACACAACACACAGACATGCGACATATCCATACATATCCAACAAACAATATTATACCTTATGTCCCTGGACTGTCTGAAAAGATAAAACGGATTGGCCATAGGTATGATGTAAGAACAACATTTAAAACAACCAATACATTGAGATCAATACTCACACATACAAAACCCAAAAACGCTGGTGAATGTTCAAAAAATTGTGTTTACAACATACCTTGTTCGTGTGGTAAGACTTATATAGGTGAAACATCAAGACCATTGATTGTGCGCCAGGAAGAACATAAACTTATAACTAAGCCAAATACCTGCTTTCAATTTTGAAGCCACTACAAGGAAAGAGCGACTCACACGTAGGGAAAACATAATAAAGAAATTAAATCTACAACCAAAAGAATGCCTTATCAGTTTCGATGTAGATAACCTTTACAGAAATGTACCCATAGCAGAATCGTTGGAGATACTTAGAAAGAGACTCGAACAGGATAACTAACTGCATAAAATAACTGACCTTCGTGTCCATGTGATAATAGAATTGCTAGAAATCTGAGTCAGCAAGTCCTACTTTCAGGAAAAAGATGGACTCTACGTTTAAGTAGATGAATTCCCTACGGGCTCCCCGTTATCACCGATAATTGCCGACGCATTCATGGGATTATTCGAAAGACTGACCATTACAGAAGCCAAACACAGACCTAAACTTTGGCTGAGGTACGTTGACGATGCGTTCATAATTTGGGATCATGGAGAGCATCGCCTCGCAGACTTCCTGTAAGATATGAATAAAATCAGAAAGACCATTGAATGTAGCATGAAAACGAAAGACAATGACATATTTCCATTCCTCGATGTCAAAGTCGAGAGGGTTGGAGTTTCCATACAAACATCGGTCTAGGAAACCTACACCGAACAATACCCAGGTTTCGATTCAAACCATTTAACATCGACCAAAAGAGGCATCAGGTGAACTCTCGTAGAGAGGGCAAGGAATATATGCGGCAACAAAGAACAACTAGAAACTGAATTTACCTACATGAAGAAAGACATGAAACAAAACGGGTACCCAGAGAGACTCCTGGAAGATGTTATCATACAAGGCAACAAGAAAAACAAGGATCAACAACATCCTCTCTCACCATACATCGAAGGTGTATCGGAGAAACTAAGAAGGATCGGGAATAAGTACAACGACGGAAGCTGTTTCAGATCAGGGAACACATTGAGAAGCCTTCTTACCGAAACTAAACCTGAGAATCCATGCGAAAATTCTCAAAATTGTCTTTACCAAACTCCCTGCGAATGCGGACGCCGCTATATCGGTGTGACCAAAAGACCGCTCAGCATTAGGGTAGATGAACACAAACGCTGGACTCAACGGGGAGAGACGTCTAAGTCGGGAGTCGCAGAACACGCATCCTGTGGAAAGCCAAGGAAGAAGACGGGTTTAAAAGTGAATTTACAGAGTCCTTTTACATCCAAGATAACCCAGCGTAGAAAATAAAAATGTGTTCAACACATTAATTGATAACAGGTCAATTCTAGAAGAATACAAACGATAAGGGTGCACACGTATTACCACGCTGACATATGGCCACTTTAGAAAACAGGTAGTCCGGTTGATTACCTCAGGTGATATAAAGTTCTCCTTTATACTCTGGCTGTTGGTAAACACTCGATAATGATCGGAGATACTGTACCGATTGAAACATCGTGCAATTCTCGGTAGCGGGGCTTTTTTTAGGGCCATCGCAAACTTTTGGGACTGTCGGACAACTAGAATGCTCGAAACAATTTGTCCGACAATATTACCACTGATTTTTCCATAATTTTATGACGTCATAACATGGCCGATCGCCCTAAAAAAACGCCCCACTACCGAGAATCGCCTCAAAATATATGTTGTTCAATTCGACATGAAGAACACATATACGAAGTATCAACGGTGAGGTTATCATTTTTTTTTTTTGGTATTGAGTTCCAAGCCCATGATAAAAACATCCTAGACAGTGGGAGTCCACAATGAAAGTAATCAACTCAAGAGAATGCTGATCGAGCAAGTACAATGATTTTGGAATCAAAATTACCAAATAGAATGTAGGGAGAAGAAGCCATATTATGTGCAACATATTCAATCAAAGTCCCATTTCAGCTCTAACCGAAACTGTCACTCCAGCTGCGCTTTTTCGTGTTAAGGAACCAAATGAAATAATTCAAAACAATTTGGTTCAGTAGCATATAACCACATACCTTAACAGAAACAGGAAGGAAAATTTCAACCGAAAGGAGACATATTCATTATAGAAGATATACTCACATGTGTATCAATAAATTATAGTTGTTCGAATTACAAATATTTGATGAAAATAAAAATATTGATGATGTGATAGTTAATATGAACATAATATAAATAAATATCGATATATGTAAGAATGAAATAAAAAAATTAATTCTCTGACTGAATATTGCAGAAAGTGTTACGTAAAAAAGTTCTAAATTGAAGGAAACACCATCTTCCATAAAAGACAATGAAATAGAAACAGAGCACCTAGTATTGGATGTAGAATGTTTATCAGAAGATTTACCAAATAGTTACGAAGATGCTAAAACCAGGAGTGACTATAACTATTGTAAAAGAAGCAATAGTTACTGCAAAGCAATCAAACTTGCAATGTAGTAGAAAACTTACCTTCTTCGTGATATTAGTACTAAAATAACAATTCAAAACAGGTATATATTAATAAAGCAAAAAGCCTGAAATCGTTTGAACCTCCAAAACGAAAAAGTTTCCGGAAAGTTGTTACTTCGCGGGTCGGTTGTCGAAAAATATATTTTTCTGCCAAATATCACATCAGTGTGATGGACCGAATCACAGACCCCCCACATTGTTATAAATTAGTAGATATGAATTTAACTAGTTAGTTTATGTAGATATCATGTCTATTTTTTCGTCGAAAAATACCATTGTTGCAAAATATATCTAATAAATAATTTTTATTTACTTTGTTCCATTTCATATGCGAATGTTCATAACTGGAAATATATAACGAACGAACTGTAATATATTCAATCACAAATTGAATTAGCCAGTCTCTCTCGAAACAATTATCGGCAAACTCTTGCCATCCGATCAAAACATAATTCCATAAAACTCGTTACATCAACATGAAATTTTAATGAAACAGAAGCTATACAAAGGGAACGAAATCCACGAATATGAAAGCCAATCAGTCTCGTGAACATTTCGTCAGACAGGCGAGTCATATTTGATTAGCCCTTTTTTCAAGATGCTGTTGACGTATTCGATAATTTGGTGCTTCGCAATTCAAATCAGTCACGTTACTTCCTTTTCAGTTTTTCGCTCGAAACGAGAAAGTCGTTTTATATAAAAGATTCGTGTCAAGTAAAGCATTCATATCAGGTGGTCGATACAAGCAAATCCATCCCAACCTCAGAAGTTCAGACAGCCCCTGTTGTGACACATGAAATAGAATAAGCAAGTGGAAATCGTTTCTGACATTAAATAGTACTTTGAATTCTGGACGCTCATTCCTGGTGCAAAATACTGATGTGTTTTATATGGTGCTGATAATGATATTAGGTTGGTCGGTTCTTTGGTTTACGGCTGACGTACAAGATACCGGTTTTACCTTTGGAGTGTTCCTTGTTCTAACGTCAGTGGTTCCTATTCAAGACTTAAGACTTATACAAGGTTTATAAGTCTATTTACTAAGTGTTTCGAATTCATGGCTGTTTCAAGGTGATCTGTCAGTTGTACAATGTGTCGCATTCAAAGATAATATAAGAGGATTCTTCCTGCTCGTCACCGCATTATTTAGACTCCACGGTTCCTCTTTTTGGTCCCATTGGTCCTATTGACTGATAAAATTTCGAGTTCAGTAATATCGACTATGAATCACTCTGTTGTGCCCAGTTTGTGATTGGGTTCTCCAATTACCTGTAGTCTGTATGCACTGATCTTCACCTCTTCTATGACTGTGATGTCTAACGGTGAAAGGTCGAGGATGATTTTCATCCCATTCGATTCTGGGTCTCATGATCGCGGAGTATAGTTAGTGCACGACATTCGATTTCAGTCAGTTTTTCCAAAGCTCTTCTGCACATCATGAATTAGGAATTAATTTCTCATCCAAGAACAATCCTAAGTACTTGTCATGATGTCATGTACTCCTTAATTTATTGGCATGGATTGAGTGTAGTTTTGTTGGAGTTTGGCCCAGTCCTCTTTTTTTGCACCATACGTCTACGGTCCCAAGCGCATTTTGCATTAGCCTCTTTATTCCTTAAATTTTCTTTGTGTTCCCGCTGATAATGAAGAGTCTTTCATTAGTTTATTGGATTTCTTCACAATCCTTTCTGTAGAGTTTTCTTGTATTCTTATGTACATTACTCGACGAACAAGCTAATAGAGCTTGCTTTTGTAGTCCAAAGTATTTAAGACCACTGTTTCCTTTGTCAGCAGAAACAGAAAAAATGATAATATTATCGTCAGCTTTCAGGCTATTTCAACTTTCTAGAATGATCCATTTTGAAGGTTTTCTCCGAATTCTTATAGGATCGCTTCGTATTACTTTTTTAACATCAGCAGGTAGTTTTTTTTATTCCTAGCTATCAATATTTGATACACAATATTGTTTTTATCTCTATAGATTCGATTATTCTGGAAACAATATTTGAACAATATTGGTTGATAAAGATACTGAACCTCGTATTGGACCAATATTATATGGAACAAAGTACATTCCTAACAGGTTGAGCAAATATTCCACCAATATTATTAATGTAATATTTTTTTAAGAACTAAATATCCTGCCATACCAGAATTGCTGCATTAATCCTATGCAATAGGAATATATTTGGATCAAAAATCCATCATAAACAACTACTTTACCAGCATTTACTGGTAGAGTATCGGATGATACTCCATCGACCAACACATGAAAAGATCGGTCTGAGAGGAAGCAAGGAACACACTGGGGAGGCAAGCCATAATAAGATGGAAGTTTGGTAAGGAGTCCCTTATGCCAAACGCGATCAAACGCCTTGGAGATATATGATGAAACGGCTCGAGTTTCATCATATTTTTTGAAGGTTACTAGCATATATGATGGAACATAAACAAGCAGGACACCATTTTTTTAACTCTGATCTCCGAAACCATATTGTCGATCATTGATAATTCCTAATCATTCTTTATATTTCATGATCTTGACGTTGATGGCTTTTTCCATGACCATTGAGCTAACAGATAGCAGTGCGATATGTCTGTAGTTTCTGGGTAGGCTCTTTTTTCCCTTTCAGCAAAAAACTAATGTTAGTTCAGGAGCAGATTCCTTGAGAATAATCGCCGGAATTCAGTCAGATCTACAGGACTTGAACTTGATGTTAAGACTTAGCAAAATGCCTCTGATAGATCGTTAGCAAGAAACATAATAGTAGGCATGTAACTGTCAATGGGAATAGTGTTCTGCGTTTTTTTTAATAAATCCAGTGAATAATTTGCAGCAAACTTGATGGCAAAGTTATTGGCTCTTTCCTGAGCGTTCGTTGCTAGTGTTTTACCTTGGAGGAAATAAGCTGGAAGTGAAATTTCTTTCCACGACTTTGACCAAAAAGAGCGGGACCCCTCAGGACATTCAGTTAGCATAAATCGTAAATTCGAAGATTTCATAGTCTTCTTGCAGATGTGTTTCGCTTCAACATATTCCGATCTGGTCTCAGAGTCCTGATTTTTCAACCATCTATGGTATGTTGCCTACTTGAAGGCGACAGCTATGGAGCAGTTTCTACTAAGCCAGGGTTTATCAAATTATGTTCGTGTTGGCTTGTCATGTGTTCTTTTAAGTAAATTGCTCTTAGGAAACCATCTTAAATGAAAATGTTTCGTGCGACAAATATCACCTACCAATAGTATAATAATTTTGAACTGGTTTTTGATAATAAATATTGTTAGATACAGGGTGAGTCAAGCATTATTCAAAACGAATTTCCTAATTGACCATATAAAATAAAGATGTGACCAGTCCGAGTAACACACTATGATCGGTTGATTATGTTAAAATTGACAAATCCTACATTTTGTACAGGGTGAATAAAAAAGTCATAGTTTTTTTGGTGACATTTTGTATATTTTTACGAACCATTCAATATATTTCTGGTCTGAAATTGATTTACAGTATGAGTCAAAGGCTAGGTGATAACAAAAACTGCAAAAAAACGATTGTTTTGAAATTAACCTTGTAATTCAAAATTTTCAACATTAAATTTTCCAATTTTTCGTAATTGCCCTTAGTTTGAGTACACTATTATAATTTCAAACACTTATGGCTCCGCTATGATCAGTTTTTGGAGTACACAGGGTAATACATCAAGAGGAACGTTCGGCTATGTACCCGTTAATACGAAAGTTGTCAAAGGAGTTACAATAAAAATTTTATACAGAGAGCTTCATAAATCAGCATTTTCTGATCACATAGCTGTGCTTATAATTTTAATTTGAATTAGTTGTTACGCCAAAACTGTTATAACAAGCAAAAGTACATGCGTGGTCCTATCCTAACTTTCATGATCTTATGAAGTGGGTGTGCTGCTAAATGTCATACAGAGTGATCAGATGATGCTGATTGTGAAAGCTCAATGCATAACATTTTCATTGTATACAACTCTTTCAACAACTTTTGTAATAAGGAATACATAGCCGGTCGTCCCTCTTAATGTATTACCCCGTGTATTCCAAAAACTGATTATAGAAAAGCCCTAAGTGTTTGAAATTATAATGGTGTACACAAACCTAACCCAGGAAATTTCTAAATGCCTGGTGGATTTTAAAAAAATCGCATTTTTGCAAATTTTGTCTTCACCTAGTGTTTGTCTCATACTGTATATCAACTTAGGACCAGGAGTATATTGAATGGTTCGTACTCAAAGCTAAAAATATAAAATAAAAATATAGAAAATGTCACCAGAAAAACTGCCACTTTTTGACTCACCCTGTACAGAATGTTGAGTATATCAATTTTGACATAAAAAAACGATCCATCGGAGACGATCCATTGCATACAGTGGAGGTGAGATTCAAAAGGAAATTGAAAAAACTTACAGTCTAACTCCACCAAAAATATTCTTTATTGTAGCTGTCTGTCATGCAGTCAGAAGACTGACATCACGTTGAAATCATGTAGTCAGAAGACTAACATTAAGAGGGAGGACATGTTTCGAAGGATTAATCCTTCATTTTCTGCAAATTATGAGTTAGTTACAAGTCGATCATATTATGGTGAAAAAAACCACATCAATGGGAAACATTTTTTTAAAAATTCTTAAACTAAAAATTTTGGTCATAACCAAAGACCATGTGGTCCGCATCTGGAGCGGAGGCCACACCACTAATGTCAGGGACCATGGATGGTCCATCCAACAATAAATATTAACAATAAATATTAACATATTAAAAACAATTTTGATAATTAAACTGTGACCATGCAGCAATGTTTACAAAGTACAGATGCGGACCACATGGTCTTTGGTTATGACCAAAAGTTTAAGAATTTTTTAAAAAAATGTTTCCCGTTGATTGTGGTTTTTTTACCATAATATGATCGACTTGTAACTAACTCATAATTTGCTGAAGATGAAGAATTAATCCTTCGAACCATGTCCTCCCTCTTAACGTTAGTCTTCTGACTACATGATTTCAACGTGATGTCAGTCTTCTGACTGCGTGACAGCTACAATAAAGAATATTTTTGGTGGAGTTAGAATGTAAGTTTTTTCAATTTCCTATTAAAAAAACGATGAGCATTTCCGTGAGTTACTTGGTTAGGTCACATCTTTATTGTATAGGGTTGATTAGGAATTTAATTTTGAATAATGCTTTACTCACCCTGTATCTAATAATATTTTTATCAACAACCAGTCTGAAATAATTGCTTCATAGACAGGCAATATTTGTGGCGCAAAACATTTTCATTAAGGATGTTTTCCTAAGAGCACTATCGCTTTAAAGAAATGGCCACTTTCCAACTTCGACACCCTGTATCTCGAAAACAAGCCATAGGATTGAGTTGGGTCCGTGGACACTTTTTTCCAGGAGGTCGTATTCTACAATATACCGAAAATTCATAAAAATTAACTGGTGACAATTTTTCCCTTAGGCCGCTGCCTGATCCTTTCCTACGTTTTGAAATACCTCTATGTGATACGTTTTTCTTGTTCGACCATGTATACTGGTTTATAAATGGGAAAAGAATATCTTCTCATATTCTCTGAATTGAAAGCAATATAGTTGAACAGTAGCCCTTCGTCTCACGTAATAACGTGTACATTACGAAATAGGTATAACAGAATTCGTGTTTATGGTCATCTTACTTAATGTTCGTCGGAGCCATTAATTTTTATCATTTTTCTCATAACAAGCAATAAAAAACACGCCAAAACTTCCGTGTAACTCAGTGAAACGAACAAGTTATAACTTTTCAGGCCTATTTTCCGCATAAATCTGTTGCGCCCTCTTCTGAATCCACACTTTCGGCACATAAATTTATTCACCCTTATATTATTATTTCATTTTACGACAGCCAAATTACATGTTTTGATGCATGGCACTTTTAGATATCACAAATTTTCCTAATTTTTTTCAGCTTAATTGATTAAATCACACTATGCGGCAGTTATTTATTTCTGAGGGACTTGTCCCGACAAGTACGATAAATATTAATTCCATTTAATCGAACTGGCTCCACTAACTGCAATTAGTCATGCGAGGTAATAGGAATTTCGCTTACAATTTGTTCTGTTCTACAATGAAATGCAAATTTTATGGAGGACGAGGTGGAAACAGGGCGGAATGAATATATGGTTTTAGTCATAAAAAATGCGACTGAAGTTAGCTTCAGAATTGAATCTAATATTTCGAATTCAATAGTGCGTATTTTTTGGCGAAAGGACGCAGGAAATTACTTTTGTTAATATTTAGTGGAAGAGGGCAAGGCTTTTATCTTGGAACCGGTCAAATCTAATCTGATTTTGTTTTGTTTTTTTTTCAAATGTCTGCAATTGAAAGTACTCCTACCTTTATGAATTGAAAATTGACGGTTTGGAAAATTAATCAAAATTATGCAAAATGAAAATTTTGGGAAATAAACTTTTTCCTTGATTTTTCTTTAGAAGAATCAGCATCTCTTCTGTCTATTCGAAATATCCAATTTATGAAATTGTGCTTTTTCAGGACACACGCCTGTATACAGGGTGGGTCACTGTCGATGGTACCTTAGACGTTTACGGAGAACGGGACATAGGATCATTCTGAAAATTTGGTTTCTCAAGTAGTTGCTCTTGATCTATCGATCTAAAATATTTTCAGCAATGCAGCGTTGCCGCTTATACCAAAAAGTAGCAGCATCTTTGTTATTTCAAATGGGTCAACCTGTATATTACCGCATTTTTGAACTTGTCATTCCTTTCTGATTATTTCTGCCTCATACTCCCTATACCTATCTCTAACGGTTTTTGAGATATTGGTTATTTTCCATATTTTTTATCGAAAACATAGCTCGAATTGAATGTTTATTTCTGCGGTATTTGGATTCTTAGGAAGTTACAATTTCGTATTTAGTTCATCAAGATCATGTACATTGATTCTGTATAGATAAGTTTGTTCTGCGTTATACAGGGTCGTTCAAAATTCATGATCTTTCTGCTAGATACGAAAAGGGTTGAAAGTGCGATTTTTTAAATGGAACATCCTGTATATTATGAAATATCCTGAAAGATGACTGAATTCCCTTCGAATTGATATATCATGTTCCTATACCTAAATAGCGAGATAATAGCAATTTTCACTTGTAATAAGTGCTTGAATAATTGCCCGAAATTTTCTTTGAAAATTTATGTACGAGATAAATTTACGGCAATTAATTCAAGCACGAGGGGGATTCGGTAAGAAAATTTCACACCGAGAAATGAAAATCATCAAACAATTCATAAGAAATAACTAACGATGGTTTCACCTGAACTATTTATAACCACTGAAATATTGATATGTAAAATACTTAACAAAATTTTCATCAATAAATGTGTTTAAATTTGGAACAAAAAAAATAAAAAGTTAGTCACTTTCGTTAAGAAACACACAACGGTATTATTAATAGTGCACTAATTGTCAAATTTTCATAATGTCATGAACCATCATGACATTTAATAGCCACCTTAGATGAATATGAGAAAAATAAATTGATTTTTTTTGAAAATTGCTATTTTCTCGGAATTCTGGCTATTCAGTTATAGGAATATGATATATCAATTTGAAGGGAATTCAGTCATCTTTCAAGATATTTCATAATATACAGGATGTTCCATTTAAAAAAACGCACTTTCAACCCTTTTCGTATCTAGCAGTAAGATCATGAATTTTGAACGACCCTGTATAACGCAGAACAAACTTCTCTATACAGAATCAATGTACATGATCTTGATGAACTACAAAATTGCAACTTCCTAAGAATCCAAATACCGCAGAAATAAACATTCAATTCGAGCTATGTTTTGGATAAAAAATATGGAAAATAACCAATATCTCAAAAACCGTTAGAGATTGGTATAGGGGAGTATGAGGCAGAAATAATCAGAAAGAAATGACAAGTTCAAAAATGCGGTAATATACAGGGTGACCCATTTGAAATAACAAAGATGCTGCTACTTTCTGGTATAAGCGGCAACGCTGCATTGCTGAAAATATTTTAGATCGATAGACCAAGAGCAACTACTTGAGAAACCAAATTTTCAGAATGATCCTATGTCCCGTTCTCCGTAAACGTCTAAGGTACCATCGACCGTGACCCACCCTGTATAAACAGTGTATCCCTAGACCGGTGTGATAGGTGAATATATCTTGGACCAATAGGAGTTTTTGAAAGAATAACTTCCTGGCATTCATCACTATGAATTATATCTTCAGAAACGATCATTTTCCATAAGAGGGACACAAAAAAGGGCCACTAAATCGAACATCAGCTTCTTTAAAACAAACACCCTATATATTTTAACACGTATGTGTTATGATCTTTGTATGGTAAATAACTATATATTGGTAAGATCTGAATGTGAAGAATAGGAGAGACAAGTTGTACTTTCTTTATTAGGACAGTAACCAATCAATACATAATATGTTTTTGGTTTATATGAAATAGAATGCCGAGCCCACTTTCCAGCAGTATGAATATTAATTTGGTCTCGCAATTTTTTTTGTCAATTTTTCTCGTGAAATTACTGATTGTCAAAATTATTTCGTTGAAGAAAAATATTTATCCGATAAAAAAAAAGCTCTTGTGCTTTTACTGGTGACTAAATATTCTCCTAAGTTCGAAATAGAGCTAATCTCCTATAAACCTCCATCTACGGAACTATCCGTGGTTTCCTTCGACGATTATACATTTACCACCGCATTCAACTTTCCGGATGGTAATTCCTGGAAACGTCTGTCTTTATGTATTAGACTGTGTTGGTGGATTATCCCTCGCTGATACTCCTTGAGAAATATTTTCTAAATTGACAATTTTGTTTTCTTCTTCCGCTCTCTTGTCATTGCAAATCAGTGAATGTTAATGGTTGAAATAAGTTTATTTTATATGGAATAAAAAGTATTTGACAAAATTTTGTCGTAGGGAGTAAGTAGTAGTAGTAGTAGTATTTTGTTGGAGAACTGCCGATGACTATCCTGCGGACTCGTGGTGTTTTCTCGAAACATGGTATTACTACTGAAAATATCCCTATTGTATATATTAATGCGGAAGTCAGAATAGTTCATGATTCAATGTCAATTCCCTTCATCAAAATATTCATATAATTGAAAAAATTTATTGTATTTACAACGAAATAAGTATCAAAATTGTGACTTTTTGTAACGAAATTAACTTTTATTTTAAAATAATCTTATGGAATACCAGTTTTGGAAAAAATCGCTAAAATTTCAATATGATGTAGCCCATGCTATCCTGAACAGAAGTTACAATTTCGCCAACTCTCTGAATCCCGGCGCTTGGATTCTACAGCGGGTCAAAGTTTTATATTTTGACGATTTTTTAAATAATCCGGAATTTCATTATCATCATGTCGATCTTCATTTCCTTAATGGAATAGTCCATCATATGTGCATCAAAAAGTTCAAATGTTTGACCAAATTTCGTTTTATAGATCTGTCCCGACGAAGGAATAAATATAGTTCCGAAAGCTTGACAATAAGTATAACAAAGAGTTTTATTTGACAAAGCCCAGTGATTTGACTGCATCCTCAAAATTGTCCCAAGTTATATATATATATATATATTAGGAGAGAGGAAGTCTTTGCTGACCAGTTAAGATAAAGCTAGGAAAACTTGTTGGGTACGCAGCATGCAGGAAGTATACTCTTATAACACTTGTTCCAATATTTCGACAACGTTTATTGTCATCCTCAGGGAAAGCTACAATATTATTAAAATACAATGAAACAATGACTAACAGTGGATTCCAAAACTACTTACAGTGTCGGTGAGGTTATGTGCATAGATATTATAAAATAGACGTTAACAATTGCAATGTACATATTAAAACAATTTGTGAGAGTCCTTAAAGGTCATCATCAACAATTATTGAACTTTTATAGTTAAAAAACATTTATTATAATAAAATTGAAAAATTATTTCCTCATACCGGTATATTAACGTCGGCATGGGAGAAGAAGAATTTAATTTAGGTTAACAAGTGAGGTTAGGTACGATCCTGCATGGAACAGTACTAAAATGAGGAACATTGACAGACTGAACCTACCATGGAACGAGACCTTGTCATTCAAACATGGAATGGCACAGAACACCATAGAAAAGACATCATATCATTAACTAATTATTTCCACCTATAGAGGGAGTACTCCGAATACTGAAATTATTATTAAAAGTAAAAACAGATAATATGAATAGTAGACAAAATTATGTAACAATTATTTTGATTGAAGAAGTCTTAGTGACTCCTCAGATATATAGAAAAAATATATTGATAAAGATTTACGTTATAAATTTGTAAAGTTTAAATTACTGGAAGAGTAAAACATATTTTAAATAGATTGGGAATTAAGGTCCCTTTCATTATGTGGATTTTGATCCAAGTGCAATAAGAATGAATATATTTCACTTAAATGGTTAATGTCAGTTTTTTTGTTCATACATGAGGATGACTGTGAGATGAAGGCCATCTCTAGAAAGAGTCTTTTATACTTGTTAGGTTCTTTGGCTAAGATTTTCGCAGCCTCAAAGTTGATATTATGACCTTCTGTCTGCACATGATCACTAAGTGCACATATTTCTGGGTGCAATCTACAATCACTCTTATGTGAACAAATTCTATCTTTTAATAACCTGTTAGTTTGTCCAATATATTCATTCGAGCAGTTAGAACAAGGAATACAGTAGACTACATCAATCACATGTAGTCTACTGTATTCCTTGTTCTAACTGCTCGAATGAATATATTGGACAAACTAACAGGAATACAGTAGACTACATCAATCACATGTAGTCTAATGATAAAAAATAGCAGTGTCGTCCACGAAGCTCAATATGGTACCTTTGATTTCTTGTCCGAAGAGATCATCAATATAAAGGTTGAAAAGTAATGGACCCAGCACGGTTCCTTGTTACCAATTTTGTATCACTCACAATATTGTTGACATTCACACATTGTTTTCTATTGTTCAGGTTAGCTCTCGAAAAGTTTTTGTGACGTTCCTCTTAATCCTTTGTTTTCCAGGACTGTGAGAAATTGATTGTGATCAACCGTATCAAATACTTTTGCCAAACCAACAAAGATACATATTGATGCTTGTTTTTTATCGATCGAGTTGTTGATTAGTTTTGTTACTTCGGCAATTGCATCCGATGTAGATCGATTTTCTCGGAAACCATATTGGTTTTCCGATAGTAGTTCATACTTATTGATAAAACTCAGAATTCTTTTCTGTAGTACCTTTTCAAATATCATTGCCATCGTGGATAATAGGGAGATTGGTCTCCAGTTATTCATATCTAGTTTTTCACCGTTTTTGAAAAGTGGTGTTATTACTGCTAGTTTAAGGGTGTTTGGAAATATACTCTCAGTTAGACACTTCTTCACGAGATGGCATAATGGAACAGAAACTTAATGTTTAATACTTTTCAAAATTTCTGGTCGTATCTCGTCTATACCAGGAGATTTTGTAAAATTCCACTCCTTTTGGTTAGTTATTTCTTCCTGTATGTCCCATCTACCTATGACACCCTACATTTTTTCTGAATGGATTTTCCATCGCCTGCCAAGGTTTAAATCCGTTCGGTGAACGGATTCAAACAACGCGACAACGCAGCGACGAGCTCCTGGTCTATCGCACATTAATTAACTGTGTTGCAACTAAATGGGTTTGTTGTATCTTGAATAGATGCGCTTGAATTGGCAGAATGGTTGCGTCTGTAGATAAGATCCAGTTACCCACCAAACACGTCAAACTGAGTGCTTTCAATTGGAGCTCGCTCACTCGATTACGGTCGATAAAATGCAGGGTTTACATCATCAAAATTGTAGGGTAATGGGCCGAATACGAGGAATAGTGTGGGAGTATGAACGACATTAAAAGAGATCTGATACGACTTAAAAAAAAATTAAATAAAAAACTTTATATGTAAAAGCTTTTCAACATTGAATACTAGCCGAAGGACGTCCTCAGGCGCGAATACAAGGGAGGGGTAATGGGGGTAATTAGCCCCCCCACGGTCGGATAAAATTCAGTGTTTCAATCAAAATTTACTTTAAGATTCACAAAATGAATCTTATTTCAGTCAACGCATAACTATCTAAATCTAATCATCTAATCTATTTCTTCATAAAAACTGAAAAATAACAAAACTGCAGCGTGGCAACAAACATACAGGTACAACGTCACCAGATACTCTAATTTCAATTCTAATCTCTATTAAACTTGGAAACTGGATACCTGATTGACTTGTATTATTTGATTTGTAAACCTGGTTATGCTTTGCTTCAAGTTATTTATGTGAATGTAATTAGTTAGTTAATGATTTGATTTCTAATACCTTCCTGATTTTCCTTCGCTTCAAGTTACCTACATACGTAAAAGTTGAATGTATTCAGTTTCAGAATGCATCTGTTGATTTCGTTGAATTAGTTTTTCTTAAATACATTCCATAATACTCGATGTCATTTTTTCTTTTATTTGGAAGGTGTCATTATTGTTTGTTTGTTCTACTGTGCTTTTCGTTTCTCATATTGAACAAAACAAATTGAATTTGACATCTTTTTTTCCCACCTTCATGACAAACCTAACTCAATTTGCGGCGCTTTTTTATTTTCTGTCACCCCAGCGCCACGAAATACCCTTTTCCCACCTTTATGATACGTCACTGACAAATCTAACTATCAATATGAAGGCATTTTACCTTGACCACAATTAAATTTCGCCTGCGGCGCTTTTCTATTTCTTGTCGTCCCCCGCCGCGAATTACCCCCTCCCCCATGAAACAAAGCTGTATACGCGCCTGGCGTCCTGCCATTATTTAATACCTAATGCCGATTCTCATTTCATCCGCAATATACCTACAGTGCAATGGACACATTCATAAACAAATTTCAATGAACAACTTTTGGAAAAAACGCTAATCTCATCAATTTCCATTTTGATATGCGTATCTTTCTGATGAAAAAATATGGCATTCCTACGAGTAAAAAAGAACACTTTACTCACGAGTTTCATACAGTATTTTTTCTACAACTGTCAAAAAAAAACAACCAATTTGGCATATTTTTATTGATTCATTATTCGAACAAAGTTCGAAGAGTATGCCGGAGAGTTGAGTTTTAAAACAAATGAAACGAATAATTTGGAAAGAGTCGATATCCCTTTCTCTTCACACTATCCCGCAAAATGGAAAATTTGAAGTGAATATTAAGATAACATATTCATCGAGGTCAATATTATTATTAATAATGTTGACTTGACTAGTCCATCGAAGTAACTTTTCATTTTGTTAGATTTGTATTCAATATAAATAAACAATCCTCGTGAAGCAGCGAATACCTTTTTTTTTCTTTGAACTATGTCAATGAAATCTCATATTTGCACTATAGCCACGATTTTCCCCGTTCAATCTTCATCACTTTTCATTTCCACTTAAATTAAATTTATATTTATCAAGAATTCGTTATCTGGATAGATGTCCAATTTCACAAATATCATTATTTATTGTTGTCAACTAGTTTCTGACGGCCAAACAGCCATAGTAACTAGTGTAGATTAGGTCCAATAGTTCCTTGAAGGTATATGCTATTATTTTGAATATATTCGCCGCGATAGTTTGAAATTTTGATAATACTTATTTAATAGTAAGAATGCTAAGAATATTATTGGTGAAACATTTGTATATCAGATATTTATTGTTATTAGTTACCAAAGAAACTGAGAACTGGCTTAACGACAGGATTTCGTTATTATTCGGATCTGTCACTGTTGTTGTATGAAACTGTCGGTTGCCTAGCAACAGCCGTTAAAAAAGTGCCCTTTTTTACGCTTTTCCCTTTGAGTGACAGTAGCGACCAATTTTTATTAATTTCATCAACAAACTCAAAGCCTAACGTCGATATACAGTTCTTAAACGACTTGCCTAGTTACTTTAAAGTAATGTAGAATGGTTTAACTAACCGAATAAGAAAACGTTGAGATTTTCTGTATGATTGATTTGAAGGCAGGTTGTACATTCAATAAGAGGTAGTTGAATTGTGCAATACAACCATCATGGTTGATACAGTATTAACTAAAGCAGAGTCAAGTCGTAAAATACTGTCAATACAATACAAATACCAAATTATCTATTAAATTCAATATGGCAGCGGCGACAGCCTATAAAAACAAAATTTTTCTTGCCGAGGCTACCTTTCTTTTGTCACATCCAAATTCCGAATAATGTGAATCTGTTGAGGTATAGTTGATGGAAAGATACAATATTCTTACTTTTCTACTTGTCTCTAACAGGAGCAAGATATTCAGATTTCCATCAATGCGATCTCATTCAAGATGAAAAAGATGAACGGAAAGTTGATCGTCATAGATATAACCATTTCTTTCAGCAACATGTTACATAATATCTTCATTATGCAGCAACTGTTCGCTGTCGTTCAAATGACTTATTCCCAAAAACTCGGATAGGAAGACGAGGATCGATTGTTTGGCCAGCCCAGGGGCCCTATTTCCAAATGTCTACTGATCTGTCGCATGCGACAAAGTATATCCATCGCCTCTTTTGAATTTGATTTGAAAAGAGATGGGATACTTGGTCGCTTGCGACATAGGGTAAAACATATTGAAAAGAGGGGCCTGGTGGCGCGCAAGTAGTGGTCCCGCTTGTGATACCAAGGTACACGGGTTCGAATAACCGCGCTGTTAATACCGGCATCGTGCATGGCATCACTTGTGGAAAAGTAAGGGCTGCGTCTTCCCTAGCTCGCAGAAGTGTCTCGAGGGGTCTCGAGACACTTCTGAAGTGTCTCGAGGGGTGAGGGTTGCTCGTAAGGGGGCAGCCAGTTGATGGAAAGATAAAATGTATATATTGAAGAAAAAAAGATCGCCAGAGTTGACATTCCCAGATTACTTTTTATAGGATTACTTGAAAAATAAGGTTCACGTTAGTAAATCAGAGAATTGAAAAAATGTAAATCAAGAATTTGTCACAAAAACGTCACGAAAATTACATCGTGCAGTTATTGGCAATGGTCAAAAGGAATTTTTTTATCGTTTTGGCTACTGTCATCATGTTGTCAGTGGTACATATTTGGCACATTTAATTCTGTTGTTTCTTGAGTTATCATTGCCATTGAATTTCGTACTATTTGAATTGATAATCGTTTTTCTGATTATTTAATTTTAATTTTAATTATGCTTGTGAGTTATAAAAAGAAACGTGTCCTTTCAAATTTTGTAATAAAAATGGAGGAAAATATTTCCGTAGCAACCATATAAACGAACGGCAATAAAAAAATATATTGAAGTGAAAGAGATATATATAACTTGGGTTCATTATTCATCCAAGAATTTTTACAATTTCCCCTTTTTTTCAAACAGAAATGGATTCCGATTCTGAAGAGTTGTTACTTGCAGGACTTTTAGAAGCAGCAAATTTGGCTTCTTCGGAGTTGTTAACAGATAAGTCTCCTGAGCGGGTATAAAGTAGATAAAAACTCCTAGAGGGCGAATGTAATATTTTCAAATTAACATTCGAGAAAGGGGAAAATAACTTTTTTCCAATACAACTTCGGAAAACAATATTTTTTCGAATTTTTGACAAATTAAAATCTGTATAAAGGAATATGTAAGCGGCAATTCAAATATGCAAAATGGAAATTATTACCCAAGTTAAATTGTGGACCTGCCGTGATTCGAACCAGGACCTCCCAGTCGAGTGCGCTCAGCCAACTGTAGTTGTACCCGTCCTCGATCAGTAAACACCGGCGGTTCATACTCTCACTCCATATTTCCATAAGAGCAAGTGAGATGATGGTTAGTATGATGACAATGTAAACATTCACGAATGCATACTGAAGGATATTTTATTAGTCTTTCAGTCTATCTCAGTCCTTATTAGGAACATCAACAGACCGGTAGCACAGTTGGTCCACATTTATATTTCAGTTTTTCAGTTTATAATCTTCATTATTCAATATTTTTTCCACTCCAGTATGATTTTTTGCGAGCTAGGTTTTAATAAAACTGCAGGCTGAAAAATTTTTAACAAACATTATGTTTTAACAATGTTTAAATATGAAAGTAGATGCACTCCAGTGGATATAAGATGCCAAAAAAGCTGAACAAACTTGTAATAATTTCTTCGTCATTTAAACGAAATGTGATTCAAAAATTGTGTGACTCTTATAAAATTGAATGTTACAATATTATAACAATATTGTGACGTTACCATTGACACTGAAACTTTGTAATTACAGAATTGCTTTTTTTTTTCTTTTTTTAGTCTGTTCCTAAATCTTGGAGTATTCCGAAAACCATAGGCCTCTCAAAATTCGTGTTGAAGAATAAAAATTTCAATAAAAAATATCTTTCACGATAAAATGGCAAAGTAAAAGTAAAACTTCATAACTTCATGTATCCAAGCGTTTTTTTCCAGAAGTAATTTCTCGAATTTTTAATGACTTCATACTACATCAAGTGCATTTCACTCTACAGCAATTATAAATTGATTTATCTCGTGATCCAATGACAGTTTTCATTGATGAATCTGAACGAGATGGGCCGTGGTGGCGCGTGGGTAAAGTTCTCGTTTCCTAATCTAAGGTTCGCGGGTTCGATTCTTAGCGCAGTCACAGATCTCGTTCATAGCATCACACGTTGAAAGGTAAGGGCTACGTCTTCCCAAGCTCGCACATGTCTCTCGAGGATTTCTGAGGGTTGCTCCTAAGGGTGCAACCGTTTGACAGAAATTAAAAAAATCTGCCAGTTGGTTATAGGGGAATTTGCACTCGTGTCCTCTGCAATGAAGAGAAACATTACACGAGTATCTTAAAACAATACCCGTTGTGCAATTAGCCAAGAAAGTAGCTATTTGCTGACAGGTACCATAACCATAACAGTCTACACTGTAGGTGTATAGAAGTAAAAAGGGAATATCGGTCGACAACGACTATCGGTACCAAACGATTTCCCAAACAAACTTTTAGCGTTGTGCTCAGTGTCTGAATTTTCACTAATTGTTTCTCACTCTCTCTCTGCTTTTTCGAAAAAATTGTTTAATTTGCAAGTTTTCAAAAATAACAGTGAATAAATTATTTTGCTTTCTCCAATTGTGCTAATTTCTATGGATACTGAAAAAAAACCGGTTGTAGTCCTAAAAATGTCGATGAACGATAATTTGAATGAAAATTTTTAATACCAAATTCAACAGACTAAAGTTTCTCTATTGATATTATTGATACCAATTTGTGTTCCATTCTTTCATTATTAGCATTTATATGGATATCCCATTTCAGTATCTGCATAAAGCAGGGGTATGTTATTGTTTCTTCGATAATTGAAAATTATAGATAACAATAACCAACACAAAACAGAGATATATATTCAGATTTGACATAAGCCGGACTCATTGATTATTCAGGGATATCTGAAAGCCGAACACGCTCGTATAGATATGAAAATGATGGAGGTATAGTGTTATTATAATAGTTAATTGGATATTATGACCACAATTCAGACAATATAATCAATGGGAAGCAGAAATTTCGCAATATGTTGACTTAAAATCATTCAGTAAATACTGAGGTAATATGAAGTTTCCAACAAATATTTTCTGAATTCAATTATCATTAGTTTCATTATCGGTATGAACGGATTCAGACGGAAGGGAAAGCATTTATACAGTGCGCGCGTAAAGATATTTCGAAAAAATCCTTGGATTTTCTTTCCACATGGATCAAATTTTGAAGTCCACTCAAAATATATAAAGTTATCCACGTTTGAGTAAAAATCACTTTGGTGAAATTTTTAACAGGAACACCCAGTTTATGTTTCTATATTTGGTTAGACATCGTCATTACAAATCCAGTGATACCAGATTTGATGGGATTATGTCAAACGAATGCGGATATAATGAAAAAATATACTGGGTGTCCCAGTTGAAAATATCACCTAAGTAATTTTCACTCGAAGGCGGATAACCCTATAAATTTTGGGTAGGATTCAATATTTGACCCTTCGGAAAAGAGGATTCGAGGTTTTTTCGGAATATCTTCATATTTATCGAAAAATAATTGTTTCAATACTTTACCTATGGCCACTGCAGAAAATAGGCAAAAACACACGACTCACAGCCTCAGTAAATAGCTCCTTACGCACGGTAAACAAATCGCACAGTTTTCGTAAACAAAACGATATATCTCGGAAATGGCTCAATCGATTTGGGAGAAATTTTGCATGTAGATGGGTTTTGCTTTTTGAGTTTATCTATATAGGCGTCTTTCTTGGAAACACACGATTTAACTGATAATAATAATAATAATGATAATTTTTGGAACTCGAAAATGGCTTCAACGATTGGGATCAAATTTTGTATTCAGATAAGGCATTGCTACTTAAGTTCATCTATATAGGCGCTTTCCATGAAAAAATGTGATTTTACTCATAATATTGATAATAATAATATGCATTTTTGGATCATGGAAACGGCACACTGTATATGGCCGTAGGTAAAGTATGGTACGTAATGCGTACCCCTATTTTTTTTCGACATGCAGTCTTAGGAAGTCAAGACCGAGATCCCTTCTCACCGTAGAATTCCATGACTAACAGTTCTGTCTCTGTTTTTCCATGTACTCAAACCTATTTTAATTCAACTCGTTCTATGAAAAGTAGAATTCCACGGTACAACGGATCCCACCCCAAACCCCTCTCACTTGAAGACCTTGTTTTCTCACGTTCTGTTTTTTTTATGTTTGGTTCTTTCAAGATACAAAGTTCTGTCAGCTGTAGAGAAATAAAATACGGAATGAGCAATTGAGCAATTGAAACTTCTTGAATACATATCAATCATTTTTTTTGAGCATTAAACTTCTGGTGTTATATTTTATTATTTCAATTATATTATTTGAAATTGGGATAGTTCAAAGCGATGTGAATCTGATAAGAAAATTATTTCAGGGAAATATCTGGTATCTTATAGGAATCAATATCTCCAAAGTAAAAGGGTCGAGGAAGTATTCAAGTCCAACTTCAGTTTTCGTCCGATGGAAAGTCCCAGATGAACTGGCTTCTCCTTCTCCTGAATTTCGGCTGGGTACTTACATATGGAAAATGGTGTTTCCATAGATACCAAGGTGTCATGTAATATTTGATGTATTTTGCCGGAAAATCCAAATTTACTTGGAATCCACATGAACCAGGAATCTAAAACTTTCAAAAAAGGGTGCTGAGATAAGTAGTCTTTCATTATGGATTGCCCTTTCACGCTAGTTGGATCCCGTTTACTCACAAAACCCCACGAAAGTTGGACAAGTACGGGTTGTTGACAGATGAAGCTTCGGTGCAAGACCTCTGAAAAGGCTTCAGCGTGCCCCGTTTTGTCCAGAGGAGTGATTGATTTTAGTGTTAGTTTGTGAGGAAGGGTATCTAGCACAATCCGATCAGAACCGCCCCATGTCCTTGTGAAGTTGTGTCCTTGTTTCAACAGTACCCTGAACAGTCAACTCATGCTCTTTTTGTTTAAATGCTATTCCACTTCGAGGGTGGTGTTGAACATCAGAGATGGGTATCCTGCCCTCTCGTTGCTCGAACTGTCAAAACCCTTTATGCAGGGAATACACCTATTTGACGACAGTAAAACCAATCTAGCCTGACATTTTAAATTGCGCGTACGTTCATACTGAGTGCTTCATCACTGGATATATTATGGACTATAATCCGTTGTCCGACAAGTGCGCAGCACGTTCTCACGTCTCAAGCTAGATTGGTTTCACTGTATTTACACTGATTTGTTGTTCATGCTTTGATAACGACGAACATGCTAAGGAAGCGATTCACTTGAAAAGGTTGTTATTTGGTTTTCGGAATTCTATCATTTCTCATTTCTCATAATGAACAATTTAATTCAATGAACTGAACCACTTTGTACAAACTCGTTTGATTACGAAATAAATGAATGTTAGATGAAATCTGACACGCAACCGATAGTTTATAAATAAGGGTACATAATATAACTAACGTGAAAATGTGGCTACTAATAGTTCCAAGTAAGAGTGGATACCAAAATTTCTTTTTAACTTTGGAATAGGATAGCGACCGTTATAGATGTTTATTACTTTGTTTAGAACATTTTTTGTTTCATTTTCAGGACTCTGAAGATGAGGACAAGAACATTCCCACTAAAATTGAATTCAAGGATTGAGTTCATATGAAAACAAAATAAATTATGTGAAATGACAACAATAGTTAAAAAAAAAAACAAACAAACAGTGTACAGAAAAACAACATTTTCCGGTACTTAAATTATCAGTGGTTTTTCGATTTCAGAAAAGGTGAAAATGAAACATTTTCTGGTTCAAGAATGGCGTTTATTCAGACACACAGAAATGAACAAACTGAGCTGTGGGTGAATAGATTCTTTCTAGTATAAAAAAATACTCTAATTTTGTAGAATTTAATGGCCCATTATCATTATTGAGCAAAGATTTCACTCTGTTCTTGAGGACAGCAATACTTTCATAACAATCTAGTTTTTTATAAACATTATGAATGAATGTTGATTTTATGGCTAGTTTCTAGTATTGATCAGCAACACTCGATTTTTTTTCTCGCAAATATTCAGGAAACAAATGTTCGCAGATATCTTGGTTTGCCTATAATACAAATCATCAAAATTTTAAAGATATTTTCATTAATTATTGAGCCATCTATATAGGGACATGTAACAGACGGAAGCAATTAGAATATTGGATGGTATCAATAATGGAGATGGGACTCATTTTTTACAAAAAAAATACCAACTTTTTCTCCCATTATATCATGAAGAATTTAGTGTAATAGATATTCATGATATAAGTATTATCGTTTTATGAATTTACGACACAAATATTGTACAATATTTTACCACTACCAATAATTATTTACTCCAAAATTAGTCAATATTCCTTAAATCAATGATATTAGAATCATGCAACAAGCAAGCATTGCGCCCATTGTTGATTTATTTTGCGAAATGTCAACTTTGACACATTCATATTCCAATTTTGTAAAATTTCATCGACATTAGTTCAGACCATTAGATAATAGATTCAGATATAGAATCCGCTACAAATTAAAAAATTCAAACCTTATTACCTGATAAATCCCGGGATAGATGCTCAAATTTATAATAAATTAGTTCTTGTTATCCTTTTCCATTAAATAGACTGACTAGTGCACTAGTGCGGTAAAGTATCTCATTACGAAACTCATATCGTAATGTTTGATATTACATATTGAAGGTAGGTAATAGTTATTTACGTAATCAGTTATGAAAAGACATCGATATTGTTCGATGAGTGTAATATTTGCCAAAATGAGCGAACGGAGTGAGTGAGTTTTGCAAAGTCGAGTCGCACAAATAAATCTTTTCATAACGTACTTCGTACAAAATTTTATCTAATGATATAATTTCATGAATATAATACAATGGTTTTCTCCTGATATGGCACAGTGGCATTGGCACTTGTCAGAATGACGTTTCATAATTCACCAACGTCATGTAAAACCTGACTTTTCGAAACTGAATTAGATAATAGTTATTTATGCAACAAGTGCAAAAAGTAAGTGTTTATTGCACTTTAGGCCGGGTTGGACAATACGTCGAGTGCAATAAACAGTTTTTGCACGAGTTGCATACAACATTTTTTCTACGATCATGCAAAAAGCAAAAAATGATTTATTAGGGTCCGGCACTAGGTGTAGGAAAGTGAAAAGCACTATTAATTAATTAATTATCACTATCGATTTGCATTGAAACAGATCACTATCATCTATTTTTCCATTAATAATACTCATTTTAAAACTTTTAATTCTGTAGGTAATTGTCAGAATTAATTTTTGACTGACGTTTCTATAAACAATGTTATCACGCGGTGTGGTCATAGTACAAAGTTTGCTCTATACAGTCAGACGGTTTTGATTATGGAGTTATTCTCGGGAAGGCATTGTTCGTTGATACAAAATAATATGAAATATGTAAGTGTTTAAAACGTATTGCAAACGTATTGAAACTTTAGGAAAGTATTCCAAACCACGACGGCCTTCAAACCCGATTCAAAATAGTGATAGCGTAATGCCAATCTCACAGAAATATCTGCTTAGTATGTAGTGGGTTTGAATGTTTATGTTTGTCATGATGACAGCACGTTGAAGTAGAATGACAGATGAGTGCAATAAAAACTTTATTGCACTAGTGCAATAAAGAACTTCTTTTTCTACTAAATATAGTTCAATAAAGTTTTGCTTTTTGCATGAATGTAGAAAAAAATATATAACCTTATCAACCAGAGAATATACATAACCGTAATATAAAATGACTTGAATACAAACGTTTGCCGCCTAAAAAGATGTCAAAATGGGCTGCGAAGTTTTTCAATAAGTTGCCGGCAACGATAGGATCAATACCAAATAATGTATCCAAAACCAGAATTTAAAAAAAAATCAAAAAGCCTTCTGTAGTACTAAATAATTCCTAGGCTGTGATGCCGTTTCAACTTTACAGATTTTGATTATTAATAATAATAATTGAAAAAATCCATTACACTATTTCATTATTGATATGAATTATGAGTCAAAAATGTAATGTAGAATATTATTTTACTTCTCACTCTTTTAATGCGAGATAATGGTATGCATAAAACTGAAGCAAATGCTCTTACTCGGATTTCTTGAAAAAGACCTATTCGTTTTGTTAAGTAATGAGAGAGACAAACCTGAAGTATAAGCATTTGCTACTGTTTATGAATACCACCCAATGTTTAATATTTATTTTTATTCTATACGAGGGTGATCTTTAGCGTAGAGTAATTAATATGAATTTCAGATTTGATATGATGAATGAACATTATCAATTCACAAATTCTCAGTGACAATGAACTACCCACTGTTATAAAGTCTCATTCGGACGCAGATGTTCCGCATGAATATTCTCCATGAAATTAGTGATCCAGCCCCTCTCTAAATAAAGATAATTATTTCCTTCCCAAATTATGCTTTCGGCAATTGAACCGACACCACGTCTCAGATTGTTAATTCTCCCATTCATAAATGGGCTAATGAGCCGTTATTTCATCTTGAAATAAGTAAATGACGTGTTCACAAATCACTGTCAGTTTCGAAACATGTGTGTTTAGTTAGGTCTACTCATGTTACTTCAGGCCACAATATTGTGAATGATGCAGATATAATGCGACTTTTGGAATGTTGGGACTGGATTGTAGTCGGTTGACAAAAGTTGAGTGAGATACCTAGAGTGTGTCCACAAAGTAACTTCTCCCCCCCTTTTGAACGAGGTGGAATTTCCTTTTGTTTTTTTTTTGTGAAATGGTATGTTACAATCTACTTTTTGACAGTAATAAAAAATGTCTACCCTTAAAAATGGCGCCAGGACTTTTTTAAATAGCATGGGGTGTCGAGTAATACCTCATTCGAATTTCTATACCACTGCAAAATTTCAGACAAAAATATTTTGAATAAATGGCTCTAAACGAGCTCAACTGGGATGAATTTTTTTTTTCATATCTACAAATGTTCTCTGTCCGTCAGAATGGCATATGGGACATGATTTCTGAGATTTGCTGAGATTCAATAAAACGAGGTGATACACTACTTAACTGCTTGTTTGAATTTTTCTCTAATGGCACACATCTGCCATTTTGAGTAACAAGAAGCTCTTCCACAAAAGAAAAAATATTTTATCATTGCACTGAAGCTCTTTAATAGCCATTAATTCGAAGGGATCCTCTTGTGAGAGTTCTAAAATAATGTACTGCCATTTTGTTTGGGACCAATATTTTTGTTTGAAATTCTGCTGTCAAACAGAAAATTGAAAGACGAATCGAATGAGGTATCACTCGACCCCCCATGCCATTAAAAAAATATTTTAAAATGACGCTTGGTCGCCATTTTGAAAGATAGAATATTTTATCATTGTCAAAAAGTAGCTTATGAATTACTACTTAACCAAAATTCCTTTCCGTTCAAAAGTTAATAGGGGGAGGGGAGGTGACTTTATGGACAGACTGTATATTATAATTGGAAATGGTGTGCTTTATTTGAGAGTGCGAAGAACTCTTCCCCAGAATTTGGATGGAATACTTACACTGACTGAGCGAAAGAGTAGGGAATAATAACTACATAAAAGAGAAAAAGTAAAAAAACTAGATAGAAAGAATACATACGTTGAGAAAGAATATTAATGCTCTGCAGAAACAAATATTGATTGACTAGACGACTACGCTTGATTCAAGTAGGTATAGATGATCAAATCATAGCGGATCATTAGTCTCATCTAAAGAACTGATTAAACAAATGAGTGCCAAGAAAAAAAGTTCGAATATGAGGAAATTTTCAAAAAGTGAGCTACACCTTGTTATAATACAATACATATGAATATACTTGATGCAGAAGATATTTTGAAAGGGTAAGAAGAAAAGGTAAGAAAATAATGTGACATTTAAGTATTTGAATAAAGGAAGTTGGTGAAATAGAATTTATGAATCAAATTTTACATATATATATAAAACATGTATACTCACCTACATACAAAACTCAATGGGATATTCAAAGAGAAAAAAATTAAAAATGAACATAACTGGAGTAAAATTCTTTGAGAATCAACACATTAAAACGTGTAGTAAAATGCCTAATTTTCAGATAACGAGTCTAATTATGCTCACTGTACCTGAGTGGGGGAATATACTCAAAAGTGTATGATAACACTTCATTTTCTGATATACAGTTCCCGCCAAAAAGAGGTAGCTTATGGGAAAAAAGTGAATTGTAAGGATCGAAAAAAAAAATTGTCTGATGATTGATTGAGCATGACCGAAAACACGAAAATCAATTTTGAAATACGTCACGTGATCATTCTGATAAGGCGAGTAATTGAAAAAAAAATGCAAAGAAATATCCAGAAAAGGGTAAGATGGCAAAATATCGAAAAATCGAAAAAAAATCTTAGAATTCAATTACTTGCACAAGTTAGTAGAAAGTTTCGAATGAAATTATGAGATAAATGAAAATACCAATTGTTTTTTAGAATATTATCTGATCTCTTTACCAATAGTGATTCTTTTTTCATTCTGTAGCGAAACATCTGTAATCTAGAGATAACGTCAGATCTAACAATTATTTTTTTCTCATCAGACAACACTGAATTGAAAAAAAAAAGTTTTGCCAGGACTTTTAGTGCTAAATTAGTTTGAATCTAACAGTTATATCAGAATTCCACGATTATTGTCATGATGATAAATATTGTGTTTTTCTGACCATAATCGAGTTTGATGGTAATCGTGCACGAGAGTCTCACCTCGACATAGTCTTAAAAATAGTGCGTCAAATTAAAGAAGTTTGCATGCGAAGTGAAACGCTCTTGAACCATTATCATCGAAATTTTATTATAATCAGAATAATACGATTTCTTTCGTTCTCCATATCATCACAATAGTCGTAGAATTCTGATATAACTGTTAGAATATACTGGCATCATTTTTTTCATTTAAGTGTGGAGGAAATAAGAAAGTTCTGTCATCATTACCGAAATACAAGTGTTCTACTACAGTCAAGTTCTGTAGAAGAAAAAATTTGACATTTGTGAAAAGAAAGACTTTAACATTGAATTGTGAGCAACTTTCTCAAATTTTATTTTCAATATTTTGCATCTTCTCTTTTTTTTTTAATTTCCTCTCATACCGATGATCACGTGATCTGTTTGAAAATGTATTGTGGTTGTGAGACACAATCGATCAACCAAAAATATTTTTCCGATACTTTTATAATAATCTGTGTCCTTATATCTTACGTCCTTTTTGGCGGAGATTTGTAAATATTTCTTATATAACTACATGTTTCTTCATTTTTGTCATCAACGACAATAAAAAGTAAGTGAGTGAAGGAACAGCTTAGAGTTGATTGAATTCTTTTTTTCGAAACGTTCCGCGAGGTACACCAGACATACACCTGTATGAAAATCCATCCATAGCTCAACATAGACTGTACTAGTCCAAAGGTGTAGATATTGTGATCTTCAGATGCCTGATAATATTGCAAAATTTATCCAATCTATTTGTTATATGATTTAGGTGAAGTTCCCATGTCATTTTATGTTCTCTTTTCACATCCAGAAATTTGAAGAAAGGAAATCGTACTGCATCGATGGAAATTGGCTGACATATTACATGCAAGTTGTTGTGTTTCTCATGAAGGAGTATTCTGTATAGATATTTTGAATTGGTGGCATTTATCTTGAAATTACAATGGAATTTGATAATAAAATATCTGAAATCCTCTGATGTATAATGAAATAAGTTGTTGTTACTCATTGAACTACTTCTGAAGTAATCTGGTAACGCAGATCATTATGTCAAGCTGTCGCAGATATTCATATATATTTTTATGAAAGTTTATCAAAAATGTGTCAATAATAGTGTCTCCGTATTTTTCATTCGATAGTTTCAAATCACGGGTCCTATGCATTTGGCATGATAGGAAAAATTAAATAAAAGGTAGCTGATTTGGCAAATTCAATTTTTTCTCCCAGAGGGGTTTCAACATATGCACGCATTTGGCTCACGTTTTCTGTCAGGAGCTCACTTCATAGCGGATGTCGATTGTAAAACGGCCCCTGTCACGAGCAGTCTAATTGGATAGAGCCGGCAACTTTTGATACATGTCTCAAAGTTGAGCTCTGTTTGAATAAATTGCACGACACAGCGGGATGTCATAAACTGCACCGAATCCAATATGCTCGAACGAAAAAATCTCAGGATTATATCGATAATGTATAATATTATAATTTAACAGTCATTGGGTCTAATGAATAAACCTTGAGCAAATGCTTTTACTCAGATTTCTTGAAACAGACTTATCCATTTTATTAATTAATGAGAAAGACACACCTATAGTAAAAGCTTTTGCTAGCTTTTATTCATAACACCCAATGATCTGAAAAATGAAGGTATTTTCGAAACAAGGCTGGATAAGTTATACAGCCTGATTTAAATTAAGTCGGCACCATTGCCAACTACGTTATTATTGACGCTAAGAATTCGGGTAAATAGGCAAACTAGTCGCATTTTTTATGGCCATCATGATTCTATATTTTTGAATGGGATACCCTATACTTCATCACGTATTTCGAAACATGATCACATTCTTAACAAAAAAGCTTATATGTCATTTTTTGCTTAAGTTGAAAATCAGAAAGATATTTGGAAAAAAATAATTTTAATTAGGCAAGAGTGAACCCCTCGTTCACCATGTATGACATCAATCGATTTCTGTTTTTGGGGAGTTCTCCGAATTGATGTTGAAAAATGAAACATATTGACGTGAATTACTCAGAATTATTGTTATAATTAACGAATGATAAGAGTTCGGACATGATCCCACAAGGTTTCTGTAGAGTGAATGAAAAATAATGGAAATAGTTCCGACAAAGTCGAAACAGTTTTTCTTTTAGGGGGGGGGATGAGCTGGCTGGAGGTAAAATTTATTTCCACGGCTTTGGCAAATGACCAAAAAAATGTAAGTCTTTTTCGAGGATTTGATCGTCTCCTTGCAGATGATTGAAGACGACAGATCTAGAGCAATTTCTGGTAAACCAGGGTTCATCAGATGATGTTCTTCGCTGACGTTGACGTGTTAGGAATACAATGTGTTTCCAAATTTGGAGCGATAAATGAAGTAGGAAAATTTGGTGGAATTCAATGCAAATAAAACCCAAGCATGTCTATTCTCTAAAAAGGACGACCTCACGGTAGCCAGCGTAACTATGTCAGGAGTATCTATACCAATCAAATCTCCCATTTCAATGCTCGGTATTACCATCAGCAGTACCCTCTCAAGAAGCATTTTACTTCTCGTCAACTGATTATGATTTATAAGGCACAGATTCGACCTGTTTTGGAATACTGTTTCCATATATGGTATGCAGCACCCAAACACACATTGAAACTTTTAGATTTGATCCAAAAGAGAGCCATTCGTCTTGTCGGTGATAATTCGCTCACAAGCTCGCTTACTTCTCTAGAACATCGCATAAAGGTTGGCGATCTGTCTCTGTTTTATAGATATCTTCCGAAATATCATGAATCATTCCACCGTTAGCGGTCTCAAGGAGATTGACCCGTCGAGCTCAGTCCTCACATCCATATGCCGTCATTTTGGAGACATGCCGCACATCTGCTTCCCAGGGCTCGTTTTTCCACAGAACGGCAAAGCTTTCAAAATCGCTGCCTCGGGAGGTGTTCCCTGAGGCATACAGCCTTCAGAAATTCAGGAAGAACACCAATTCCCTCGGCTCTCACGATGTTCTTTGAACAATACAGAATTTTCCTTGTCGTGGAAACCAGAACTTAAAAAAATGGCGTCTCTAGCCTACGCAAACTGAGCTGAAACACTACCAGCGGGTAGACACGCTGTGATCTGGAGATTCAAACCACTGCCTCTCAAACGAAGGTTACTAAAAGCGCCAATATTTAAAAAAAAATTGATTGCTTCAATAATTTAAATTCTTGCCATTTGTTGTTACATTACGTTCCATATAACAACCCATTTTCTTAATCGCTCCAATTTTAGAAACACCCAGTATATGTTCGAATCCCAAGAATTATGATCTCAGAATAATCGATGACCATCCCAGTCGGCATACGTTAAAGCAAATCTAGAAAATATAATGTATTATATAAAACAATGTATTCGAATATAAAACTGAATATAATCTTTAATGATTGTGAATGTGGGTGTACTCACATCACCATATCACAGGATGTAGTCGAAGGACTTACATCAGCAGGGGGGCATGTTTCGAAGGATTCAATCCTTCATCTTCAGCAAAAGTAGGGTTAAAACATTAAGAACTACAGAAAAGGGAAATCCTACATTAGTGATACTGAATAACAATAATGAATGTAACCTACAATATGTAAAAATAATGAAACTGATATTTACCATCAACGCATTTTTTTAGAATATACTAATTTTTGTCTGATGTGAAGATGTTTCACTTCCAGCACGTTTTGAATTGATGTAGGTAGCTCACCCACAAAAAACAAATATCTCATGGAAGGAACCTTCTGGTTTCTTCAATTACTATGATTATTTCAACAAATGCTTTGAATCACCCTATACTAGAACATTCAATCCTTCGAATTTCGATTCGTATTCACACTAATCTAATAAAGGCTGTTGAGGTACGGTTTTCGGTGTAAATTCCACTGCAACGAGATCTGAAATATTTCCGCTCTCATCTAAATTAATGTCAAATATTTGCGCACAAGTGGAAATGAACGCGACTAGAACAAATATTGTATCAAACAATGAATGTTAATGATTCCAGGCTTATATTTCAGCCGTGCTCCAAGACAACCTTTTTAAGTTGAATTCTCTGATATTACCCGAAAATTTGCATAGAATAATTTTGTGATATCGAACGGCAAAGTTTTGGAATGTATTAGGTACTCCAGGAAGTTTTCATGGCAACTGCAATATCCAGAGTTCTGAAAGAACTGTTGATAATTTTCACCTTCCCACACTTGTTCAAACATTATTGTTTGAGACATACCCAAGCACTCTTATTAGATGTAATTAAGGTAGTACTTCTCTAACCTTCGGAGTCAAAAGTGTTTCAATTGTCCGCGCGGATTTCCATAGTAATGGCTCTATCTGTAGAGTCAGTCGTTTTTACTCAGAGTGTACTCACATGTACACATATAATCAGGTATCTCAGCCGTCCAAGAAAGCTGGCAACTTAGCAATTATTACAGTCTGAGAAACAAGTCTGACAAACCAGTCATAGTCTAAGAGCCAAAGGCAAATAATTTCTCTGAATTTAACAGTTGATAACAGTAGTTGTTTACACAAATATACTGTGGTCAGTCAAGCGAAACTGAAAACTGGTGTTTCATCAGGTCACTGTCAAAATTGTTGTCATACCTAGCGAGGTAACAACATGCATTTTTCCAAAGATAAAAATTGATAAAACAAATACCTTATTGCATATGAATTAAAGTTATGTCAGTCAATCAGCTGAATTTGGATCAGGGCTGGTCAGTCAGTCACAATGTATATACATGGTTTATCAACTATGCGTGAGTATACGATTGATCCTTATCTATTTGGGATTAAAAAAAATGCTTCGAATGAAATTTGTAAAAAGCACTGATATCTACGATCCCAAAATACTTGTTACCATACAGGATGTCTCGTAAATGTGTGACTTATCAAAGTAATATATTTTTAACGAAAACCCCTTTATATTTCCAGTGGATTGAATTCTCGTTGAACTTTGGTCTCGTTGAACTTATGTTGATTTCCAATGCCATAAACCCCTAAAAAAAAACGCGTGTCCCTACTGTGCTTTCCTAGATAACATCATCGAAATTCCATTGATTTTTTAAATCATTAAATTCCCTAAAAAATGCCCCGAAAAATCAATTTCCGTGATAACGTATTTTCGACATTTCATACATTCGATTTACAAAAAAATAGTTCAAGTCAGTAATCACAGCACTTTTTGTCCCTGACCCCCCCCCCTACGCCTATTATTTTGATACATCATGTGAAGAAGTCCTTTCCCTATTCGTTTTACATCGTACTTGTTCTTTTCATGGAGGTGCAGCGTTGCCAGACATTTTAAGTGAACGACTCCGACGTGAAAACTTCATTTCCTTTTTTACTGAATAATTCGAGAACGAAACACAAGAACTGGTCAAAATTTTAATAGAAATTTCGTTCTTGAATAAAAAATAAGTGTTCCGTTTTTCGAATCGGCCGTAAGAGCGGTTCATGAAATATTTATGTTTTTATGTTTTTGACACATTTCTGTACTGCTGTCCTATACCATACATGTAAAAGTGGTCGATTTTCTCATCATATAACTCAAAAACGGAACACAAGAAAGATTTCAAACTTTGGGGACTAAAGAACAACATGTCATCCATTTCATATATCGATTTCAGCCTTCTCTTAAGAAAACCGTCTGATGGAAGTACTATCTTAAAGTGTTCTAGGCGTTTGGAAAAGCTCAATGATATTATTAGTATTAATTGACTTAATTTCCTAGGGAAAAGATAAGTTGAATGTCATTTACAGGTACTATGGGGAAAACGACAAAATAGAGTTTTTCTAGTAGTGCACTCTTTCACACAACCCTTATTCATATTAAAATATATTGTGAGTTCTAATTTGAACCTAAACTCAAACTAAACCTAGTTTAACTCAAACTTGGACACATTATACATACCAAAAGCAAAAAAAATTATTAAGTGATAGAAGACTATCGAGAGTAGGTGATGAAATTTTGGGTCACTAAAAAATAATAATAATTTATATTTGTTGGTTTTGAAAGAAGAATTCAGTTTTGAAAATATGTGGAAATTCTACACATTTGTAAATGTTTAATTGGAATCCTTGTTCAAATATAGTGGTTCTATGTGGTGGTGTTGAGAGTGAAAATGTGTTTCGTACGTAGATGTTATGACTGTAAGAGCGAAACGCCAATTCATTTTATAGATATGGAGGATAATTTCGTGGGATAGACAGAGTGAGTATATTTTCATCCTATCGTCCATGTGCAGCCAGTCAAAATTTTAAAATAATTAGATATTTTTCAAATTGCATGGAGTTCCGGATCGTGTACAAGGTTGCAAATTTGTGAATGCATCAGAATAAATCTTTTCAAAATTTGCAGCAAAGTTGACCACGAATAAAAAAAAAATATGTTTTTGAAATCGCTCAGGAATGCGTACTTTCTCGGAACAACTCCAGACCCCAAAATATGCTAATCGAGTATATTTTAGTCCGCTGCTAAGCAACGGAATTTCCCGTATCAAAAACGGTCCGGGAATTTTTTTGCCGGCGTCTCAACAATAAACAAACAGTGATTCTCAAGGAAACGATTTCATAATCTAGAAGATGACATCAATCTAAAATTGCGGTTTCAGAAAAAAATAGTATGTGTACCTCGAATTAAAAGTACATTCCCAAACTTCAATGCTTGTTGGCCTCGGCTTAACGCCTCGAAAAACAATTTACATTGTCGTCCGAGAATGTAATGCTTTTACTACTAGATACACAATGTACTATTTCCGGTCAACGTAAAAGGTTTCAAATCTGTACAACTGTTTGGAATGTTTTTTCGATGTATCTGTCAAGTTTGCAGAACTTTTGGAATTTTTTCTTATGGTATATCAAAAAGAAACATTGGCTTTTGATTAAAAAAATGTTTCGTACACTAGAATTGTTTGCAAACTTTATTCGTGATATGGAACATGCGCCGTTGTGCTCGAAATAGAGCAAGTGGTTTAACGATCAGATACACACGAATATTTTACGTTATATTTTCAATTGGTGCACTTTGAAATCATAAATACTGAGTTCGTTATTAAAAATAATGAAAATAATAGTTATTTATTGTATAAGTGTTTTAGATATCATTTTATTTGCGCAAGAATGTTTAAACGAAGAACGAAATGTCTATTAATATAAATGTAAATGTTAATATTAATAATAAATAATTAAAATGTGATTGATATTCAAGATTGTATTTCCATTATTCCACTAGTGGAATAAAGTCATTTCATTATTCCACTAGTGGATAAAGTGGTACTTTATACGGTTCATAAGTGTGGATAAAACTTCAATTATAAGGTGATTGTGGATAAAAACTCATAATGTAATCATGTTGAAATCGTGATGTGATATCAGTATACCTTTCATTAATGTTTGCATAAAAGTTTTGCATTTGTTTATAATATTTCATTTGACGTTACAAGGTACTCCTATCAGATCAATAATAATAAAATTGTCATTTAGACTTCACGGTCCTCGAGTTGTTGCTGTAGCCATGGTAACTTAGAAAAACGCGCTTTTGGAAGTTTGATTTGCACACTCTGAGGCGTGCTTTAGATGTGTGAAAAGGCGAATCAATTGAAAAATTAGTACATCGAAGTATTAGTGGATAGAACGGTATTTCAAATACGCGCGATTTTTCGAGCGCAGCCGGAGGGCTCGAAATAGAGCGAGTGTTTCAAAAATCAGTTATCCACGAATACTTTACGTTATTGTTTTTCAATTGGTGCACTTTGAAATTCATAAATACTGGTTTCATTATGACAAATAATGGAAATAAGAACTTATGATGTAAAATGGTTGAATTCGTGATGCGACATCAGTATACCTTTCGTTAATGTTTGAATGAGAGTTCTGTATTCATTTCTAATATTTTATTTCACATAACAAGATACTCCTGTCAGTTCAATAATCATTGAATATTCATTTGGACTTCACGGTGGAGTTGTTGATGCAGCCTGGTTACTTAAAAAAACGAGCGTTTTTGAAAATTCGATTTGCACACGCTGAGGCGTGCTTTAAATAGGTAAAAAGGGACACCAATTGAAAAAAATACATTTGATACTACTCAGAAATTTTGGAATTCAAGTTAAGTGCCATTTTGACAAGGTTGCGGACTTCGGAACAAGTTGCAAACTGAGATTTATTGCTTTCTCGATGTAGGTACCATATTCACTTGACCAAAGTTTAAAAACTTTTGGAATTACTATGAATTGATTGTCTATATCTACTGGCCTATCAGATCCACGATTGGAAATGATTTTTGATACACCTGCAGAAGAAACAATATTATTAATTCCTTAAATTTATTCCAAACCTTGTAATTTTGCTCGAAAAACCATTGGCAACCACCCCACCCCTTATGTCTATTACTTGGAAGGAAATATCCTCCATATACCCTTCTAAAATATATCATCGATGCCCTTGTCAACACCCCTACAGAATGTTAATATTGCTCGAGGCAGGCGATTCCTCTTGGGACTCCAAATCTGATTATCCGTATATCAAGTTATTTGAACTCACATAATTTCATAATATAAAAACAGGTAATAAAGTAAACATGAGCGAATGTAATTTGTGACTGAACACGATAGACAGCTATTAGATTTATAATTTGTGGGATAATTGTTTCAGTCATAAAAACCGCAACACATTCATTTGTTCATTATGAATTTCGTTTCTAAAAGTGTATGTTTCGTGGTTTAGTGTGAATAATTTTAACAAATGCAATAATACAAGAACTGTTAAACGCAAAATAAAACAGCTATAAATGAAATGCGACAAGAGAAAATGATTTTTGCAGTGATAATGGCAGAAATAAAACAGTTGATACATTTAAACTGATAAGGAAAGCATTAACAACTACTCACAATGCCCGCATCAGAATTGTAATGAAAATGCACCTAACTCTACAGGGTGTTTTATAATTGAATGCTGATTCTGAAGGGTGATAATCCTTGAATGATTTTAAGAGAAAGAATGTATGTGAACTTAGGTCCACAACACCTTCATTTCTGAGACACAGAGTATTGAAATGTATTGAAAAATCATCCCCAATAGTTTTAAAACTGCTTTGGCATTTTCTTTTGATTTTGGTACATACAAAGTACGCATAAAAATTTTTTTTTCATTATAAAGGTTTCCTAATTTTCATCAGTGGCGTCTCTGTTAACAAACCATATTTTCGATCACAATATGATGTCTCACCACTGTTACCTCTCAAATAATTATTATTTTCATAATTGTCCTCTACCTTGACATAAAAACGGTTTCCTGCCTATTTTTCGTCTGGCAAACGATTATTTTGTTAGTCGCAATAAAATTTGTTTTTTTTAATCAAAAACTGTCCACCAGACGAAAAAATCAGGTGACCATTTTTATGGGAAGCTAGAGGATAATCATGAATATAATATTTAAAAAAAACACATAGAGGTGTTTCATTTTCATTCATGTTGAATTTCAACACACTGTTTCTCAGAAATGAAGCGGTTGTGGACATATGTTCATATAAGGAATGTTTCTCAAAATTGTTGAAGGATTATTGCCTTTGTGGATCAGCATTCTATTATTAAACACCTTCTATTTATGTAATTCATATCAAAGGTACTAAAATAAATTTTGAGCAACAAGTATACTGCAAGACCAATTCTGTATTCACTCTGAATTTACTATCTCCTCCGTCGAGCTGTTGCTGCATTATGTATGGTGCAGCTGCCCATTCGAAATATCTTAATTCCCCGTTCATAGTTCGTACGCCCGTCTTTAGATGGCTCTCGACTCCTTAGAACAGACGCGAATATTCGTTGGTAATTCTCGCGTCGCTTCAACGCCAACGTTGCGAATTAGCCTGGTGAGACTCATGCCTTGTTTATGAACTGATGACATGTAGACAGAACCGGTTTCAGCTTGTTTATTACATTGCCCCCTTTAGGAAAATATTTCTTCCAAAATTGTCATCCTTGGAGTGTTTTGGTACCTGCAACATTCTCCATATTGTTACGACTGGAAAATAAAACACATGCGAATGGCTCAACGGTTTATTATATACTGACTTTTACAATGCACCTAGTCAGACTCCAGCCATGAATAATACTTCAGTCATTCGTTTATCATCTAATTACGCAAGTTACCCAGATAGCATACCGTTGCCTATCCTATTGGAACTAACATGTACAGGGTGATGACAATAATAATACTAATGGTAACAATGATATTAATAGAACTAATAATGATAGCCATATAAATAGCGGTTCGATCGGAAATGGTTGTCACAATATCTTTTTCTTCTTGTTTGGTTTTTCAAATATAAAAAATTTGGATATGATAATATATGTATTTATGGCACAAAACTTAATACACTTCCGTAAAACCTGACAGGTTTTCTGACAGATTGATGAATACTCGTTTTATTGCGTTTATTTTGACGCTTTCATGGCCCACTTTTTGATATGTGATGCATCAGTTAAAAAACTATGAGTGTGCTATATGGCTGAATCCAGAATCACAAATGGCATGAAAAAATCGAGGACCCTTTGAGATCAAAAACATCTGCTTTCATAAAATATAGATATCCTATTTAATTTTCCAGATATTTGCCCTCAACGTTTTATATGGGACACCTTCTATATGTGAGAACATGGGCCAATAAATACCTACTCAGTTTCTTACTATCCTGTTTTACGAAAAATATGTTCCAGGCATAACTGAATCAATGGATGATGAAACTTTCATCTAAATTTTTTGATGGATGTGTCATCCTCCGCAGTAAATAGGTGACCTACCCCGAATATAATCATTAGAGGATCCAGATTGGAAATTATTATATAAATCCACAATTTTAATTCAGCTTCATTTTCTTTTCATGTTCGAATCATCGCCGACTCATTCATCCCATCCCTCCTTTGAATTCCCGATTAAAGTTTGAGATCAGGAGCCGCTTTATGTTCGGTTAATATCTCCAGATACATATAATGAAGTTCTCTTCCGAGCCGAATTTATTCACCATTCTCCCGAATCACGATTTCAATGCAGTATAAAAAATCAATTATATGGTAAAACGACCTCTATTCTCCATGTCTTCCGCTTATATATCTTTCTGAGGGAATAATGAAATGTTCCTTTGCAATTTTCTATCCAATCTCATAGAAAATCTTTCGCATATGATTTAGGAAACGTATGGTGTTGGTGGGTGAATTTCATCAAGAATGTTGCGGTCGTCTTTTTATTTTAGTTGGATAATGAATTTATTTTTGATACAGATATTGCCTCTCGAAGGAGGTTATTCAAATTTATTCCGCTTCCCTTGCTATATGGCCCTGAATTCCAGTAAAACGAAGATGATGTGGGTCGATTGGATTTCAACCTCTTTGGGTCTGCCATGTTCGCCGTTACTATTTATAGACAATTACGTGGGAACTGGGAAAGCTCAGAAACAATACCTCACCAAACAAACGTTTTACGCTAAATTCACTTTCTTTCGATGTGGAATTGACCATAACGTTACAGAATGAGGTAAAATATACTTGAATCCCAGTTCAATCATTAGAGATTTTGTGTCTTTTCTCCAACAGAAATGATGAGTTAATAGTAGCTTATTTTATCATGAACTCCTCAATAATCAATCGTTTGAATGCACAATAAATCGAAATTTTCTATAACCATCAATTTAGCAATTAGTTCATGGAAATAAAGAATCTCCAGTATTTGATTCTGATTATCGTTTCTTGAGAAACCATAAGATATGTTTCTACATTTCTTTGAAAAATTTGTCGTTCTACGATTGTGAAGATTTTCTTAATTTGAATTTCTTTGTTATTTTCAGTCTGTTGAGGTTTAAAATACACCAAAAATCAACACTCATGTTTTCAGGTTTCACCTACTTTATTTAATAATAATAATATCAATAACCTTTTTGGACTATTATTTTTTCATTTACAGGACAATATAAAAGAATAACCGAATTTTAAATGGTGTTAATATTAATAAATGAGTAGATTAAAGAATGATGTTCAAACAATAATAACAATGATATATCAAGATAAAAACAATTATACATGGGAAAAAACAATTTGGGGGTATCACCGATACTATGTTCCACTCGATAGAGGGCGCAGGGAAACACATCGAACTAGGGTCACTGGATTCAGAAGGCTTTGCTTCTACGGGTACGGCCAATGGGAGGAGTCTAATAGTTCAAATATCTTGTAGTAGTTCGAATGTCAAAAATAACCCACAAAAGCACCAATAAAAAAGCAACAAAAAAGTTGGGTTATAATATGAAAAAAGAAGATTTGACACTCGTTTTGACAGTTTTATTCGTTTTGGGTTTGGTTCAGTATAATAATATTTCATATTTTACTCTTGAATGGATATACACCAGCTACTAATTCTAATTCTGTAATTGATTGAAATTGAGAGGTATCAATAATCTCGAATTTCAAAGGAGCGTTGGTCGATTTCCGGGCCTTGCCCCTTGCACTATCTTGTGACCCGTTCAGCTGCTATTATGGAACATAGAGATAGAGCCGTCGATAAGGAACTTGAGTACCTATGTGATGATTTTTTGAAGTTCAATAAACAAAAAGTTGGACTATCTCATCCCTCAATCAACGTAATGAACAGTTTTAAAATTGGCTGATGGACATTGTGCAGATGTCATCATAGCCAAATACTCTGCAAGATTTTGATTAGACTAGGAGAAAGCATCCATGATTTTGCTGTGAGTAGATGGAGGAAGTGTGTCTGACGAGGTCCCTGATCAATAAAATGTGAAGTGAGAAACAAATTTAAAAAAATTCAAATGATTAGACTGCGGAGACCATATATTTAAAATAGTTTTTAGGAAGCCTTTCGATATAGCAGGGTACACCTTCCATTTTGAATGTGTGATAGAAAAAGTATTTTTCTTGCTTGATAGCATTTATGTTTTTTTAATAATACTTCTTACCAGTGAATAAATGGCTTTGGAAGGCTCGGTGTTTTTATATTGTCTTTAGTTTCTCATAATGAATCCTAACATCCTCTAAGTTGATTGGACAATTTCTCAAATATGATAATCAAAGGTGAGTTTTTGATCTACAAAAATTCCCAGATGTATTTGATACCTGAAAGTTTCACCCTATCACCACTTCTGAGGTATTTAAGTAAAATAATCAAACCATGTTTTTTTTTTAATTTTGAACAATGTGTGATTGTTACTTCTGAACCAAAATTCTATACTTCACTTTGCAAAATACATTCAGTGTCACAACACAAGATTGAAGAGCCCATCAATCTGTTGAGCCGCATATGACAACCGAATAGGTAACTTTTTTTACTATATCAGTTAATAAAAAATAAAATTGGTTTGATCTTGTCGAATGTGAGAATGTTAATGACTGTCTCGATCTGCTCTATAAAACAATTCACATCGTTGGAGCAAGTCATACCGAAGTATCCAGAAAAAGCAACTGCACATAAACTCAAATATCTATGCTCGACTTGGTGCATAAGATAAGAAAGAAAAATTATTTACACAAATTAATTAAAAAAAAAATAGTACGGACTCTAAACCTAGTGCACTAAAGCAAATTACAAAGCATCAAATCAATAATAAAAGAAATGTTGCACAAGATCACAACCCATTTTGACTATTTGTTAGATCCATATCCAGAAGTGGATTGCTTAGAGAAATGCAGCTTGATGACTCAGTTAACAGTAGTGATATTGCAAATGCTTTCGTACAGTTCTTCCACTCTGTTTATCAGGTCTCAGAAAATCATAGCAATTTCAAGGCTGCCTCGGATGAGTCATCTTTAACTACCTTTGGTATCGAATCTCATGTTCTCAGAACTATAATAAACCTAAAACCAAAAAGGTCAACAGGCAGAGACAATATATTTATTTTATTTTTACACAAACTACAATTATAATACAAAGCTACGTGAAAGTTTCACTGAATGAATCTATACAGAATACCTCAGATAGTTCATATTGCTAGTACAGATCTCAATCTATTCTTTAACTGGTTTAATGCATTATTAACTGGGTCAATAGAACCAAGGTTAAAATTCCGAAGTATTCTTGCCAAGGGACTGAATTGATATGGCACTATGGGTATCTTATTGTCGGTATTTTTGTAGATTGACACTGACCAATACTTCATTTTCATGAGAAAAGGATATATAAATTTTGTCAGTAGAAAGTAAACAATACTGCACAACACTATGTTCCTATCAGATCTGGGGGGCAATATGCTATAACAACTTTACCAATAAACCAAGAATTGTCCGTTGCCGTATTACCGATTAGATACATTTTGGAAATATTTTATTAACATAATATAAACTTTTATCTATGAACATGTCATTCCGGATTTCCGGATTCCACTATTTTTGAAAATTTCGTACATAAAATTGACATATGTCGGTAGTTCAAACGTTGGCTCTAACCTAACCTAACTTTTTCTGTGGGTTATTTTTGACATTCGAACTATTAGACTCCTCCCATTGGCCGTACCCGTAGAAGCAAAGCCTTCTGGATCCAGTGACCCTACATCGAACGATTGAAATGGGTACCATTCAGATCCGCATTTATACAGGAGAGTCCCAGTGTAGAGAAGTTTATGTGCCTTCATATTAATATTCATAACATTTTCTCATTTTAATACCGTATGACTACAGTGCTTGAAAGACTTTTAAGGTTATGATTTATACAAAACTCTGCTCTCTTTCAAAAATAACACTCAAATGCTTGATTTTGGTATAACGTTCCAGTTCAGTATTCTCAACATTATGAGAATAAGATATTGCATTCATTTAATAAAATGATTTGGTCGACCGTGTCGAATGCTTTTGCAAAATCTGTGTAAATGTCATCAACCTGTATATGGTCATCATCTAGCGCCTCTTAGACATATTGTTTGATAAATACCAAATGTGATACTGTTGAAAAATTGGATACTGGAATATACAGTGCGGTTTACAATAAATCGTTAAGTCTTGAACGGTTTAATGTACAAACATGAACAAAAACTGTTTGGAGGGTTTCAGCGATACTACTCTTTGAATTGAAAAAATATGGGATTGATTTTGACAGAGGGAGCAGGGGTGCTCAAAAATTTCAAATCGCATGGAAAGCAAAGTGTCACGTAGTTGAAAATTGAATTCCATTCTCTCCACAACTATCTAATTTTTTTGGATTCTGTTAATAATTTTTTTTTCAATTTCGATTTTTATGCCTTTCGAAATTTTCAAGTTGATGTGCCCCCCAGCGCCATCTGTCGTGTAATTGCAATTTCTCTCGGAAAGTAGTAAGTATCGGTAATACCCTTCAAAATATTTTTTGGTTCATTATTTCACATCAAACTGTTCAAATTTATAGATGTATAAGTAGTATCCAGAACCGTATTTATATTTGATATTTCGAATTTGAATTGCAAAAAAATATTAACGATATTGAGGAAAAATTAGATGATTGTAAAGAGAATGGAATTCACTTTTCAACAATGTGTCACTTGACTTCCCATGTCACATAATGTTGGAGTAGATGTGGTTCCTCGCGCCCCCTGATGAGCAATCAACACATTTTTTATTTCAAAGATAAGTATCCATTTTTTTATGTTCGTAAGTCGAACCATTCAAAAGTTAACAGGGGGGAAGCTACACTGTAAATGGTTTTATAAAAAATTATTTCGAAAACGTTCTTCATTATTTTTGGCTGTATTTAGTTCTGAATGTTGAAAAATGCTATCGAAGAATGTACCAAATGCGTTGATGATATCTTGCGGATTTTCTATTGTTCAGATAGTACTTGATTGTGGTTGCATGCATATCCATCGAACTTTAAAAAATTTCTAAAACATAGCACAACTAAACAATTTGTCAAACATCACCAATTACCGAAAACTAAACGGGAGGTATTATTCTCTAAACCTAACAGTTTCTTTTTTTTCTTGGTTCGCCTGATGATCTCTGAATAACTACATAGAACGATACTTTTTAGATGAAACCACTAAAAAACGATGAAATAATTCCGGACATTGCACAGCATTCTGAAATACTCCAGAGTGGAATAAGTTTTTGAAGAAATTATTGTACTTCAAGATTTAAAAAATATTTCACTGCGGAAAAATGTCGGAATTTTATTTTACTTTCCAGAAGGCGTTGAACAGCTTCCAGAGGATTATTTCAGATAACAAACTTTCCACCTACATCAAATTTAAAAAGTTAAATACAGTAATTAGCAGAAGTTTCGGTTAATGTAGCGTATTCGCACCCTTTTATCTCAGCAGATGTCAGAAAACATTTGCAGAAAGCCAACCAGAAATGTACTCCAGAGCTTAATCCGTCCTTTGTTCCCTCAATTTTAGAAACATCGCGGAAATGGACATCCGCTTGCTTTGGTACATTTTCTTTAATTAGGTTCCACGAAGCTCAAACGATTCAACGACAAAAGGTTTAAATTAAATTGATTGAAGGAAATGTTTGCACCGCAAGCAAATTTTTTTTTTATTATTTGACGTGAATGAGAAAAAAATCAGTGACCTCATTACGGAACTGAAATATAATAAAATTCCTGAGTTTTCCCAAATATCGCGCATAATCAATAAAGTGTTCACTTCAGGTATGTGTCCTTTACAGTTCAACAAGCAACAATCAAACCAATTCAGAAAAATGGCTGAAAAAGTCGAGTAATACCTAGTTATAGATCAATTTCAGTAATATTCACTTTTGCGGGCAGAATGGATTTCAACCAAATAAACTAACCCGAGATTATTTTGCGTACAAACAAACTACAAGACACATCAGAGGAGAGAATCGGGGATTTTGAGTAGCAGCCAGCAAGTTATCCAAATGTTATTCAGTAACAGTTCAAATACAAGTGGAATAAGACAAGTATAGCTATTTATATAATTTTATTTATTTCTACAAAATCTGCTACAAAAACCAAAGAAATGATTCTGATAGGAACTGATAGGTACCGAATATGTTCAGGTCAGAATGTATTACCGAATAAATCTGAAACGAGTTTCATATTCATACTAGTATTGATATGAACTCTCATATTCACACTCGTGCAAATATGAACGTCATTTTGACATTCAAAATATAAACCAAAGTTGCCATATTGAAACGAAATTACAAAAAATATGTTCTGTCCGCAGCCAGCATGCGAAACCGATACTCTAAAAACTGCACTTCCAAACGAACAAAGTGGAATAATATGAAAATATTGGCAAAATATTCAAACGTAATATTGGAGAAACAAAATAATCAAACATTCGATGTAAGTTCAACATTAACACAGACTTGTTTAAAATTGAACAAATGTTGAAGTGGAAGTTCCACCTCAACAGTCAGACAGATATGATGTAGTATCCCATATCTTAATGCAGAATAATCCTCACAGAGGATGAGAAGAGTTAAATTTTAAAAAAGTTTTATTAGGTGAAATTTCAAATTTCAACTTGGTCCATGGACATGATGTTTTTATATGGCTCCTTGTACTCCTGATGAGTACGCACTGATGATGACTCAAGAGTTTAAAGTGCTCTGCTACGATTTTACAAATAAAGATATTTTTCACGAAATACAAAGTTTCTTCCTTGAAGTATAATATTGAAGCGTGCACACAGCTTGTCAATTCCACATTTGTCATGTAGTATATACATTGCGACTTTTAATAGCCCCCGCCCTGTTAACTTTTGAACGGTTCGACGTAGAAACATGAAAAAAAAAAAATTTTTCGAGGGTTTTACCAATACCACTTATTGAAATAAAAAAAAAGTGATTGCCGGACAGGAGGGGCGGGGGGACACATCAACTCAAAATTTTTAAATGGCATGGGGGGGTCAAGTGTCACATCGTTGAAACGGAAATTCCATCCTCTTTACAACCATCTAAATTTTTTTTTTAAATATGCAAATCTGAATACTACCTATACCTCGATAAATTTGAACGGTTTGATAAGGAACAGTGACACCAAAAATGTTCCGAAAGGTATTACCGATACTACTTTTTGAGAGAAAAAACATTGCAATTACTCATCGACAGATGGCGCAGGGGGAACATTAACTAAAAAATTTCGAAAGGCAAAAAAATCGAAATTAGGAAAAAAATTATGTACAAAATCCAAAAATACTCAGATGGTCGTAATGAAAATTGAATTTTCTTTTCAACGATGTTGACCCCCCACGCCATCTAAAAATTTTGAGTTGATGCCTCTTCCCCACGCCCACGTCGCCCACTGTCGAGCAATCACCATATTTTTTATTTCAAAAAGTAGTATTAGTGAAACCTTCGAAACGGTTTTCTTTTCATGTGTCTACGTCGAACCGTTCAAAAGTTAACAGGGGGGGGACTGTTAAAAGCCGCACTGTATGATCCAAATGGTATGCTTCTATCACTTTCACCTAGCTGCAGGACTTATACGAATTTCTTAAAGGAAGTCCAAGATGGATTGATCAATTCTGAAGATTATTCAAAATATCTTGAACATTGTCATAAATATATTTTTCCCGCTGCCGACACTGTAAATAGTCCATACATTCTTAGCAATATATGGCATATATCATTCGTTTATTAATTCCCTTGATTCATCTTGACAACGGATATAAGTAGTGTCATATACATGCATAGGGTAATTATGACTTTGACTTTGACAACTAATACCTTCAGCTTCATTTATATAAATTTTTAGGTTACGAAACTTTTTCAATATTATTGTTGTCTGTTTACTCGGTAACTTAGTCACACCGAGAAAAAGGTTTTTTTACAGATATTAAATCAATTTGTTCAAACGTAGTTAGCTCAATATTAGCAATTTTGTTTAGTATTCAAACAACCTCGTTAAACATAACACAGTTATTTCAGAAATAAGTATTAACATACATCAAAATATTCGTTACCTGCTGATTTTTTTACATTAAAACATATTACTTGGCCTGCAAAATAAAAAATGTATATTCAGCATATTTCTTATTTATCAGTTTTAAATTTTTTTATTTTTTGATCATTATTCGTTGAATATAAATAAATGTTTGTTAAATTTGGTTTAGTTTGGGATAAAAATATGACATCATTTGGACAAAACTAATGACTCTGTACGCGACTTTATAGTCACCAACATAATATTTTCCAGAAAACGTAAATATGTTAACTGTTAACTAAAAGGATTTGGCGGTTGCAAATTATTCGACATATCCAACCACTCCACAGAGTCACGTGTCATCGCATCAGCATTTCGATACGAGGATCGACTGGAACTCTGAAAGCGTGCCCTTCTACCTTTTATAACGCCATTGTATTCAAGTCTTGTGTGTTGTCTTGTCGCTTGTCTGTCAACCTGTTCAACCATATCAAGATCATTAATTTCTTTGTTATTGGCAATATAATCATCATTATTTTTGGCGTGAAAGTGGACTAAGTGAACTGGACCCACGCACGAATGTGCATATGGATTCAAGCCACAGGTGAATGTGAATGTTTGTGCCGGTTTGCCGCTCGTGGAGTAGACGCAAGAGTTTTCGTACCCTGCTAGTGCCGCGGTGATGGAAGGATTGTAGAGGGATTGGAACCTTCACAAATACATTACACGATTTCAAGGTAAATATGTTTAAAAGCTATATTTATGTGTAATTATTTCCATAATTGAAATCATTGTATTATTAGTAGTTCCCTGACCTAGCGTAAACCAACCTAACCTAGTTCAATGCTGCCAAAATGGCCGGCTGCGTCTTCTAATAATACAATGACGAAAAAAAAAAAAAAAAAATTGGTGAAGGTTCCAATCCCTCAACAATCCTTCCATCACCGCGGCACTAGTAGGGTAGAAGCACCCTTGCGTCACCCGCTCAAACATTCACATTCACCTGTGGCTTCAATCCATATACACATTCGTGCGTGGGTTCAGTTCACTTAGTACACTTTCACGCCAAAAATAATGATGATTATTTCGCCAATAACAATGAAATGAATGATCTTGATATGGTTGAACATCGAATAATGATAAATTGGTCTACACTCAAATCATACATTCTTAGTGGATATGATATATATAACATATATACAAAGTTACCGTGAGATATATATATATATATATATATATATATATATATACTTAAATAGTAACACATATTACATCACAAAGTGATATTATTTTATTGTTAATAAATTAATTTCTATAGTGAGCTTCAAACAAGTAAATTGAAACCAATATTAGCTAATATTGAAGTAATATGTTTCTTTTAGTTAATAAATATTGTATCAAACAACTGATTTATTACATTTACGAAAATTTCTTTACTACTAACAAACTGTTCTCAGCGTACGCGCACAAGCAACTTAGAATGAAATAGCGGAACAAATAATCATGAAGGAAGGGTAAGAAAACAAACTTCAATCCAGACAAATTTTGAGAAATGTCAACAAGCAGCGGGACAAAACGTAATAAGTTACACGAAATGTACCGACTGTTAACATCCTCGGCATGCGACAAGCCTCCGCTTTGCCTCGGCTCATACTCGGCACACTCAGGCACAGTCAATCCTGAATATATTGACAAGCTATAATACGTTTGAATGAGTGAAATATTTGAATGAATTTATCTAATCTAGTTCAATATAGAAATAAAACAAAAAATTAAACATGATGGCGAATATGGCGAATATGTTTTTGATATGTTTCTTCAACTAAAGACCACGATATAATTGAAAATAATAAACTAAGCGGATCAAACGTTCTTCCTCTCCGTCGAATCGAACAAAAAAAAATCCTTTTGAAGTTAGTCGAGAGATATGCAGAAATGCCGCAGCTATCTTGACGAATCTGAGAGGAAGACTTTCCACAATGGCTCGCTATTAACATAGAGGGCTTTGAGACAAAGCATTCGCTGATAACCGGTTTCTGCATAGGACAGGCACACAATATCATGTTAAGTACCTAGACGGTAAGCCTCTTTGGAGATTTCTGCCGGAGATGAGCGTCTGGTAACCAGCCAGCGTTGAGCTGCGCGACCCGGTCGACTGAAAAACAATTCACCTTTCCGTTTCCGGGAAAATTAAGGGTCATGAGTATGACTCTGGCGTGTGAAGTGTTGCCAGGATCAAGTTAGCCAGAGAATAATAGTGGTAGGGAATATTATCAACAGTAAAAAAACACAAGGCTTTTTTTTATCGGATAAATTTCTTTCTTCAACGAAATAATTCTGCCAATCAGTGATTTCACGTGAGAAACTGACATGAATAATTTTCGAGTAAAATTACAAAAATTTTCTTCATTTTCTTCATTTTGATAACGGTCGGAGAATTTGAACGCCAATCTAGTTACAACTACCAAACACAATCCATCAAGAATTTCCATTACATGTATGAAACCCTTCATTCAGATCTACTCACCCATAAACCGTTACGTATTGAAGCTCATAAGTTAGTTAATAAAAATGGAGCCACACGACCCATTCTCAACCCTCATATATAATTTATCGTTTCTACCTACTTTATACTGCTTTTGTTATGAGCATTTGTATTGTGAAAGCATTATTAAAAATGCTAGTCCCCCATTTCAAATCCACGCAATATGTTCTTATATGCTTTTTTTATAACCACCTACAGGGTGATGAAACGAAAACTAATCATTTGTTTCACACCCTTCTAGACTTACTGTTGTTCCTCAATCGGTTGAGTGGTTCGCATTCGATGGAAATCATGTGGAGAAAAACTTCAATTTAACCATGAATTATTTTCATACCTTCACTTAACTGACTGGAAGAACCTAAGCCAGTAACAAGTAGGGTGACCATTTCTTATTAACATTTCAAATCCAGAGGGACGTTTCATTTGTTGCATTTGTGCTTCTATTTGTTCATATTATGTTGAGCAAATAAATAGGTATGTTGATTTCTTTTGCATGCAAAGTTCATTATCTTCCCAAGTATCACCCTTATATTGGGACAAAATGGTGAAAATGTTGACAAAATATTGAAATGTGATATTGAAGAGAAAAAAAAATGAATAAATAAACAATTCATTTCTTTATATTTATTCAATATTTTTAAAATTATATTGATGGTTGAATACAATGACATAATATTGGTACATTATTATGAAAATATTGGGAAAATACTCAAACGTTATAATGTAGAGATAAAATTATGAATATTTCACGATATTGGTCCACTAATATTTGGGCATTGAACAAATAATATTGGTGAAATATTATGGTAACAGTATTGTTCTCAAAAGATTCAACGATATTGATACAATTTTTGACGTAAATTATAAGTTTAATGATAGTTTATGAATGTTACAGATTAAAGAAAAATTATTGTGCATAAATCCGCCTAGAACTAGACATTTTTTAACGGTCGAAAAACATTATGAGATATCAAAAATTGTGGTTTTGTAATAGGCTAACAATAACACTGGATATTGTTTCAAAACATTATTCTTCTGTCGAAGAAACATGAAAGATATATTGTCTGTTAGATTCAATGGAAATCTATATAAATAATTTTATTTTCCTTTGTTGCAGGTAAGAACTCTGTTTAACTCGGAAACGTTTTTAGGAGACGTCAAGATCAAAGTTAAGTAGCCTCCATCATTATTACTCAATCGAGAAAATATAGGAAATCAAGAAGCATTTTACACTTTGTGAGATTAACCTAATTTTTTTTATTACTTACGTACGTCTGTTGCAACATTAAATTATTTGCAGCACCTCCTCAACTAACCATCACGTATGCAGGATTCTAATTTTACCGTTAACCAAGAAATTATATGTATTTTGGTAACCTTAAATGATTCGACAATATTCAATACGGGATATCTGACATGTTTCTGTTGGCAATTAGAATGAAGCGCGGGGGGGGGACAGGTGATGAAATTGTGTACACCAATTCCCAAATATCCTAACTAATTCCTTTAATACCCAAATAATTCCCAAGTGATTCTCGAGGAATACCTCGAAGTAATGCCAGTAAGGCCCAAGTCAGAAAGGTAATAATGAAAGGTTAAAATGAAAATATTGAATCGTGTAATACCTCCTTTTCCCTTCCCCCATTTTCCCGACTAATACCCAATAATTTCCAACTAATTCCTCTAATACCTGAGTAATACCGAATAATACACCAGTAATGCCTGTATTACCCAATAATGTTCAAGTAATGCCTCTAATTCCCGACCAATACCCAAATAATACCACTAATACCCAAGGCATGTATACCAAAATTCCCCCTTGGAATAAAAGCTCTTGCATCAAAATATAGGAATCGATTCATTCAATTTTTCGGAAATTATTTCATACTTTTTGAATATTGATCAAATATTACTCGTGTGGGTGAAACAAAATATTTAATTTTGATTGGTCCCGTTTTGGTAGACAAAAAAATAAATGATTGATATTAAGTTATTGGTATTTGCCTATAGAATCTGAAAATGAAATAATATAGATAATGTACCATATATGTTAAATGATAAATCTCAATTCCTCACAATCGCCAAAAACAAACATGTTTTTCAGACACTCCGTATAACATATTGTCAAATCATCTGCATGGTGCTAAAATTAGAGTCCTGCATAATACTTGATGGATAAGAAGGTTATCGGCTTTATGTGAGTTGGTGTCATTTTGCTGGCAAAAATAAGTTACAGAATATTGAATACTCAAGAAACGTAAGAGATACGTATAGGACATGTTGAGTAAAACCAATTCCGAATCATTATTGGGGTCAAAAAAGTTGATATCAGTGACTAGTAGATGATATAATGGTGAATTTCTTTCGCGAGCTAGATTTATGCTTTCTATCAGGCAACACAAAATTGGAAATTTAAATCTCTTCGTTCTCAAGAAACGTAATATAGGGCATTGTGTTTTAATAACTCTGTATTTTAAAATCGGTTCACGAATATATGCGATACAGGCATGGTCATAGTCTCCTTGTCACTCGGTATAAGTAAAATACGTAATGATTCGAATTAGTGTTTTGAAATAGGAAGAAATAGACAATGACTAAGTATAATTAATAGTAGCCAACAATTGAAGAGTATTTATTTATTGGTTCAATCCAACCGAAGCTTATTTCCTCCCATTATATCTTTAGCCCTTCCTTTCTTCCAGTTTGGTCCGGGAAAGGTCATTGAATCCACACAAAAGAATCTTTGTTCGTAAAATAGAGGTGTATTTATAAAACAATGTGATTTTTCATATTTCGTAACTTCTGGTTCTTTGAAATTAATGATTTGATATGTAAACCAAGCTATTTATAGGGGTTTTTGCCACACAAAATAAAAGACGTGAATGGCCTTTATCACAAATAAATCTTGAATACATAAATTGTAGGGTTTCATTCGATCTCTTTGATAGTTCAAGTTTCATTTATACAGAGTGTCTTAAAAAAGCGCAGCGATTTATAAGTTTATTATTTTAAATACGTATTTCACTGTATGATCGGTTAGGGATGATCATAAGGAATCCAAAAATACCAAGTTTGATTATATCCAAAGACTACGAATATATCGCCTATTAATTAATTCATAAGCTCAATGACTGTGACAGAGAATTTATTGAACCGCCATAAAAAGTTTTCTCCGGCTCGTCGTGCTTATGGATAAAATAATAGGCGATATCATCGTAGACTTTGGGGATAACACCATCAAACTTAGTATTGTTGGATTCCTCATGATCATCCCTAAACGATCATGCAACTATATACGAGGTGTTCTTTCAAAAAATCAACTTCTAACTTGCTGCGCTTTTTTGAGGCACCCTGTATAAATAAAACAAACCACTGAAGAGATCAAATGAAACCCTATAACTAACATATCAACATTTTTTTGTAACATGTAAAATGAAAGAAGTCCTTACTGTATAAGATAGTTCGTTGATGAAAACCCCGATTTTCGCTAGAGCAAAATCGCTTTGTGGAATTTTTAAACAAGAAATTGGGAAAAAAATTACAACTTTTTTGGTTTTTTGTCTCAAAAAGTATTGAAGTACTCGATTTACAGTCAGTTGAATTTTTGTAGAGAATTATAAAACCTATAAAACAGTTCCTTGCTCGACCAGATCGGTGCATTTTTCACTGAGGAAAACCTCAAAAAAGAACTATTTTAAAAAATTCATAATTTCCATGAATCTAAAGCTGGACAAACAATAATACGAAAACTGATAGATAATAATGTGTGGTTCCACTGTGCGGAAAATGTTTTTTCGGCAACCGGACGATTTTTCTTTGAGAAAGTACCACTTCCCGGACTAGTCCGGGAAGTATGTACTATCCGGATAAGTCCGGGCAGTACATACTTTCCGGACTAGTCCGGAAATGCTCAAATTTCAATATAAATAAGAATTAGAATGTTTCTGCTAGTGTTTGAACCAAAACGAACGAACGAGGTGATACTGTTTGCATAACTTTCGTATGATAGCAACGCAACAAATAATAAACAGGACGCAATAGTAGTTTACCTAACAAGTTCGGCCAGAAATCGCGTCCGGAAAAGACACTTTACGCTCGTGTTAGGTATACTATTTTTTCTACTAGCGGAAAAAACACCCAAAAGTTAACATAATGAACATATATTATTAAATATATTTAAACTATACAACCATACTTGGTAAGCTTTCTATTTTAAGTTTCTGCGACGCAATATTTAAATGTCAGTATAATCCGCAAAAATTAAACAAATCTACTTTTCCGCGCTAAAATGTTTTTTTTCCGCACTAAAAAGATTGCGAAAAAAACTTTTCTGCATTAGTGCGGAAAAGTGACTCTTTCAAAACTAAAATGAGTGCGTAAAAGTGGATTTTTCCGCACGCTAGTAGAAAAAAGTCTTTTACGTTCTAGAACATAAAAGTCTTTAACGTTCTAGAACGAAAAAATAACTCTTCGCTAATTGAGATTTTAACAAAAATATCATCATTTGAGTTCAGTTTTCGAAAACAGTTATTTATGTATCAAGGGCGTAAAGTAGTCGTCTAGGGCCTGCGGCGTGGATGACGGCCCGATTGCGTCAGCCGAGGGCCATCACATGCAGAAGGCCATAAACGCATTTTACGCACGTGATATATACAAAATTTTATTCACTAGCGGTTTTATACCTCGAATCACAAATACTACCTATATGGTAGAATCTATTTCAAATAATTCGATCATCACTGAAAAAATTTCTGGAATGATACCAGGGCCCTGTAACGATAGTCGTACAATTGTAACAAGTCTACAAGTTACAAGTGATCTGCCTGTAACTACAAGTCCTACAGGATTCCGTATCACAATGCGAATGGCTACAATTGTAGAAAGAAAATAATTTTGTACATATGTAGCTACATATTTCATGAAAACGTTATGCATACTCGAGGCAGACTTGTCATGACGCGCGTGGGATAGTGGTTAGGTTAGGTTAGCCAAGTAGACGTCTAAGTAGGTGCGGCGTTACTGTATTTTGAGTAAAATTGTTTTTGAACGTAAAATGCAATTTTTAAAAAAGATTAGAGAAAATAAGCATATTCTTTTCGGTGCTTTCTCAGATAAACTAAGAAAGCAAGATAAAGTAGAAAAGTGGAAAGAAATGGCAATGGTGGCTCAAAGTATTTGTTTACTTCCTGCGGATAAGGATTGGACCTATGTAAGGGATACAGTTTGGCAGAATTTGAAGAAAACTGCAATGCAATGCAAGGCAATTAATGTCTTCTGCGGTGGTGTCAATCCATAACATCGCACTGTTGTATTTGCAAGCCTTGGTCCAATATCCCGAAGGAGATTTTCAAATTGGTCTCGGCTCAGACGAAACCTTTCGTTGAATTCGTTATCAGTGAGAACAGCAAAGTCTTTCCTAATATTAAAACGATATTCTTTAGGCACGTCTTCATAGTCACTTGTATCGCTTGACCACATATTGCGAGAACAAATCCTTATGTGTTGACAGTACGAGAATTGTCATAATACTACTGTACAGTGTGCATTTACCCAGGGTTGAAGATAAGTAAAACATTATCTACACTTGTTGAAAATTCTGTATAACACAATAATACAAGTGTTAACTTTGTGTTACAGAAAACGCTTACAAATGTCGAGATTCTTCCGTAATTATTGGTGCCGTACGGGTAATTACAAGATGGGTTGTGTTATGCAAAAGTTACAAGTGTAAAATATATTCTAACAATTGTAGGACTTGTACGACTTGTGTTACAGTGCCCAGATAGTTATTTGAACTAATCATCCACTTCTAAAATTAGCCTTCAATATGTGATAATTTTTTTCAAGAGAATAACTCATCTTGAACATCAGTAAAATTAAACCAACCGCATTTTCAATAATCAGCCTTATGACTTAATTGCATGTTGAAAAAATGTCGATTATGAAGAAATATTAGGAAGAGTATTTCTCTATTGAACTGAAATAATTTTGATCCGTGTTAGGTCTTGCATGAAATGATGTGTAAATATAGACAATTTGAGAATTTGGTCTACTTGACGGCCCGCAGGCCATAATGCGCCCTCGGGCGACTTGGAACAGTGCAATTCCCCCTCCACCGCTCCACGATTCTGCCACAAATACACTTTCAAGCGTTTGGAGCAACTTTCTGTGATATTTTCCACACATTTTCCACCTCTCAGGCGGAAATCCAAAATAAACAAATTGTAGATATTGATCTCTTCTTTCACATGCCTATAAGATACTTCAAATATAACAATTTTCCTTAAATTGGCGCATCTTGCAAAATGTGCCCCCAAATTGTTTATAACGCGATTATGCAAAAACTACACATCGGGAAGAAAACATCCTGCGCACAGTTGAACCACATGTCATTATTTATCAGTTTCCGCAATTTTGTCCAGATTCATATTAACAAAAATTATGAATTAAAAAAAAATGGTCTCTTTTTCAATATTTTTTCCGATTTTCTCAGTGAAAACGATTTTTTTAATACTTTTCGCTGTGGCGACAACTGGGGTTTTCATATTGAAGCAGTTCATCAGACATGTCGCCTTAAAATCACCCTTTCATATCTCAGAACAAGCCATGATCTAATAACTCTATATAAAATCATATCAGGTGACATTAAATGTAAAGATCTATTGCATGAAAGCTCATTTCGAGTTCCTGTTCGATTAAGAGGGGGTTAACCCGATTAATGGCTATTGGTGAAACAAGGAGCAGGAGAAATCAAAACACTCGGAGATGCACAATTTTTTATCTCAGTAGGTAATTTTTTTTTTTCAAAAAAGTACTCTGAGAGGTGCCTGTTTCATACATTTATCTTTCTTGTCACAAAAATTTGGAAAAATTTATCCAAAATCGCACCGTCAAAGTGATTTTTGCTCTCTTTTCTTCACTGATTCGAGCGCCCTCGCATAAATATGTACTTTTACATGGATACTATGGATGTTTGACTGGATTGTTGTTTCATTCATCAAATTTGGAAATGATACTGAAGCTATTCACGAAATTTTAGCACAGGAGATGAAACCAATAGAAGATATGCACAAACTTTTCCCAAGAATCTTTTTTCCAATACACTAATAATAAACTTTTTTCCCATATGGTACATACTTTTTGGCGGTCACTGTGATCTCCACAATTGGCTTAACGAAGGTCACCTTATTAGAGTTCAACAAAAATTGATCTGAATTCTAAGAATCAGTTCTTAATATCTATTTCAACATAATACCATTGGAGCAAATCATATTATTTCTATAAAACTAAATCACTTTCTGTGACAAATTCGTTTATACTAACCTACAAAGCTTATTGTGAATCCTTCATGTGAATTGGTTTTTTATTGTCACCCAATATCTACTAGACAACAAAAAAACTTCAATGGGTCTTCCACTTCAATATTTTTTTTCATTCCTGAGGGTACTCCAGAACCGAAAGCTCCGATTATATTAATCTTTTCTGAAAAGTTTATTACTTCATGTAGACATAAAAGAATCAATACAAAGTGGAAGGCACGAATTCAGATAGAGAAATGGAGTGTAAACCATGATGTGTCCCAACTTTGATAGCAGATAATAATACTCCGTTAAATCTATAGGGGATGGCTTGCAATTCCATTAGCGTAGATGATATATTTTTTACTGTTTCCGTGGATAAAAAACTTCAAATGAAGAATTACACGCAGTTAATAGTGCAATTGAAATAAACATACGATGCGAAGGAAATATTGTCCGTTATCATTCACACTTCAGAAATACTTTCTTGAAAATCAGGGGTGGGCTAATTTTCTGACTGAAGAACTTTTTGTCGTAATTGAAGCCCCTAACCGAAAAAAAAAATCTACTGGTTTATTTCACGACACGCGATGTAAGTACATTAAATTGCATAGATTGATGGATGTAGCCGTTACCACGTGTTAGAAGATCATCATGAATAATGAGAAACAGAAGTTCCTATGTTTTTATGCCACTTTATATTTGTAACTCTTGTGTTACTACAGTTTATATGGACATTATCAAATTATATTTCAAACTAATATCTGAATATACCAACATACTTGCCTTTCATACCAGGCCTTTCTTATTCACTAATAATCGACAATGTGGAAGGGCTATATTAAAAACGAGTGCATATACTCATACAATAATTGTAACAAGTCTACAAGTTACAAGTGATCTGCCTGTAACTACAAGTCCTACTTAATTCCGTATCAAAATGCGAATGGCTACAATAATTGTAGAAAGTAAATAATTTTGTACGTATGTATAGTCTATACAACTCCAGGTCAAGCCGCATCGAAGCAAATGCACGCTGTTACTTCGTGATCATCGATGGATTGGTGAAAAAGGCAGGGCGTGTTTCCCATTCAAACCTGCTTGAGAAACATAGACCAATAGCGGCCCGCCTTACCTCGATCACGAGCAAAGCACGCGTTGATCACGTCTTTACCACTATTGGTTACTGGCTTGAAATTAACTTGAATTTACTGTAGCTACATATTTAATAAAAATATTATTCCTACTCGATGCAGAAGACTTGTCATGACACGCTTGGGATAGTGGTTAGGTTAGGTTATTCAAGTAGACGTCTAAGTAGGTGTCTTGCGGCGTTACTGTATGTTGAGTAAAATGTCTTCAAAACAATTTTTTTTTGAACGTATAATGCAATTTTTAAAAATGATTAGATAAAATAAGCATATTCTTTTCGGTGCTTCCTCAGATAAACTAAGAGAGCAAGATAAAGTAGTACAATGGAAAAAAATGGCAATGGTGGCTCATAGTATTTGTTTACTTCCTGCAGATAAGGAGTGGACCTATGTAAGGGATACAGTTTGGCAGAATTTGAAGAAAACTGCAATGGTGAGTACAAGTGTAACTTGCAATTAGTATTGCCATTGACTTATGGTACATATGTATAGGTTAAAATTGATAGTGCGAAGAAAACTGGTACTGGTACAACCAAAGTTGATAATATCGTACTAGAAATAATTGGGAAAGAGTCTCCTGTAATTTGCGGTCTTAGAGTAGCTGAGTCCTTCGAAACACCTCAGCAGCAGGCATTTGAAACCGCCCCAAAGAATAATTCTGAAGATATTGTCAACAAAAATCGACCAATCAGTGATCACATGACCCCATCTACTTCAAAACAATCCAATGGTAAGTCACTTCAAAGCGAAATAATAGGAATAATACTGGAATAATGCGTGTTTTTGCAGAAAAAAGAAAACGAGTTACTGCAAACAATTCCGCCTCAGAAAAAGTTGCTACTATAAAACAAGGAAAGCTAACATTGCAAGTCGAATATCTGAAATTGAAGAATTATAGAACTAAACTGGAAATTGTCGAATAGAACGGGAGCTTAAATTGCCCATGTCAGAGTTTACGGCAACCTTACAACAATATATCTACGAAACTGAAAATGACAGGTGCTTTTACAAGTTGTAGTAGGACAACCTCACACAGTACGCACCTTATAATCATTTCGTTGACATTTTCGGGTTATTTTTTGAAAATACATAAAAAACGTGTTTATTCATAAAAAATATTTATTTGATAAACTACTTTAAATGAAGCTTACATGTTACAGGTGCATCATCTTCAGGATTTTCATAATTTTCTGCATCAAGGATGTTTTCATCATCTTCTATTGCAAAATTTTCAGCTTCGTGCTTATTTTTTGACATATTATTTTATTTATTTTCAATTAATCTTCCTGTTCGTTTACGTGCTCTGTTGAAATTATTTTGGGCTGGATTTAATGGATCTTCATATGTTGGTGGAATCAACGATTGCTTCAGTGGATAAGCAGAGTCTCCGAGAATTACAGTATTGGGATGAGGTCTCCAACCATTTTCCATTCTGCGACATAAAGAACTATTTCGAAGTACCCATGCGTCGTGAACACTACCAGGCCAGTTGGCACTAACATAGTAGAATATGTTAGGTCTGGACCACAAACATCCATACAGTTGATTGTGTGTTTACCATGGCTATCCACATAGGCTGGTTCGTTAATAACGGGAGCATCTATATTTATAAGTGTTTAAGTACGTCCAATACACCACATACTTAAGGAAAACCGGCTATTGCATGAAATCTTTGAACAACGTCCAACATATTATGGGGCCATGACACTATTTCGTCGAATTTTATCTCATTAACAATGCTAACAGTGTCATGTACGCATCTACACACTGTCATTTTTGATACCCCATGCATATCGCAAACACCATATGATACTGACCTCCATTTCCTAACCAGTGCAAGGCAATTAATGTCTTCTGCGGTGGTGTCAATCCATACCATCGAACTGTTTTATTTGCAAGCCTTGGTCCAGTATCCCGAAGGAGATTTTCAAACTGGTCTCGGCTCAGACGAAACCTTTCGTTGAATTCGTTATCAGTGAGAACAGCGAAGTCTTTCCTAAGATTAAAACGATATTCTTTAGGCACGTCTTCAAAGTCACTTTCGGAGTCGCCACATATTGCGAGAACAGATACGAACGTGTTGACAGTATGGGAATTGTCATAATACTGCTGTACTGTGTGCATTTACCTAGGGTTGAAGATAGGTAAAACATTATCTACACTTGTTGAAAATTCTGTAACACAGTAATACAAATGTTAACTTTGTGTTACAGAAAACGCTTACATATGTTGAGATTCTTCCGTAATTACTGGTGCCGTACGGGTAATTACAAGATGAGTTGTGTTATGCAAAAGTTACAAGTGTAAAATATAATCTAACAATTGTAGGACTTGTACGGCTTGTGTTACAGGGCCCTGGAAGTGGTTTGGAAAAGTAGAATCGCTTTTTTCTAATCTGAAGGTCCTTTCGTGCTCGACATATCTTTTACAAATAGCTCGTCCACATTGTCCCACATAAACAGCGTTATACCCTGGTCACTTAAGCTTATAAATTCCAGACTTTTCCATTTCATCTATTTTATCTTTGGCATTGGAAAATTTCTAGTTTCATTTTCAATGCCAAAGATAATTGATAAAACTACCACCAATAATCATCCATATTTTAGTAAAAAAACTTCGTGGGACAATGATATTGGAGTACCTGTAGTTTTTAAACTGATCGTTTCAGCCACAAGTGTAAGTTTGTTGGATTCGTTTCATTGGGAAGAAAGAACATAGAAATGCCAAAATATTCAGGTTATCCCATTTATAATTTTGAATCTCACGTGACCAAGAATAGAGAGCTCATTGGGTAATATAATATCAGAAAAAGCTGCAACAATTGCTTTTGGACTCCCTGGCCAAAACCTCGTTGGCCACCCTGTATATCTTCAAAATTAAAACAGCATATTTCATCAATATAAATAAATAATTTAAATGTGGAATGTGGTCATACTTGGTGAGAGGCTATAATTTCATGACATGAAAGTATATTATCAATAATATAACCTTTCGCATTTAAAATGTTTATTAAATGTTTATTTATTTCACATGATGAAATATCTTGGGCATCAGATAAAGTCACGGTCTCAGTCGGAATTCTTTCTGTGGTTCTTGTAGATGGCTGTGTGTCTTCTCTGTTAGCAGATACTGGAGTTAACGAGGACCATTTGACAAAAGCAAATAAAAATCAATTGCAGGATGACGGATATGAGTATTAGCTCTTCATCCCGACCGGGTCTGCACGGTATATCCGAGGAACTAGTATTCAGAAAGTTTTGATCAACATATGCTAGTTGTTATAGAAATCATTGCAAAGTGTGCTCTTGTAAGAAATGTTTTCCAGGTAGTTCGCAGCGGTGATTCGGCAGTGGTATGGGACTGTTGCTGGGTTATTTTCTGTTCGATGGTTGCCGACAGAACTCCTATAGTGTAGGAAATGTGCGAAATGTTGAATTATAAAAGATTAACTATTTTCAAGCAAAATCACAAATCCATTTAATATGTCTTCATTTTGACTTACATATTTCTACTTATTAATATTGCTCGGGGTACCCTGAAGGAAGGAAATCTCCTAAAATCAGGCCCATTCCTAGAATCATGCCATAGGAGGTAATCACCCTTTCCGCTAGATTTTATATACGTTCCAAGTTGAAGTTACTTAATAAATACGCCTACCAACCGATCATATGTTTGTTTATCATTCGATCACTTACCTACTTTCATCATTCTAATTATTATCATTATTATTGGAAGGTCATACAAAATATCCCAACTAGCCCTGTCTGAAAATCACATTTCTCTTCACTACTCACCTCCTCCATTAAAACTCCAATCTGGGGATTTTGTTTGAAGTCTATCATTTCCCCGTCGCGACGAGGGAAGCGTAACTATGACGACGCCGCTGATCTGAGTAAATAACGTGATTCGTATCTGCATTCGCATGGGCGAAAGAGAAAAATGCGACCTTGAATACAACGCAGGGATTAGAACTGAGGTACTTATATGTAAGAGACATGCTTTGTGTCCCCGTATTGTGTCATGTCATTTCCAGAGGGTAAGTTCTAGAGTGCTTGTATAGCCCGGTATATAAACCTCTGTTTGTGCATAAAACCCCTATTTAGGATGATGATTAAGTATCTGCGCGTGTATTTGGAGTTGAGAACAAACCTATCCAGGTGATTGCGATGAACTGATCTGAAGTTTATCTCATTTGTAACCGTTCGTTTCATTAATAACCATTTCTGACTTTGCGAAATTTACATATTTTTGTTAATTTTCACTAGCCGCATGAATCAAAATCAAAACTTTTGACAGTGAACCTTCATTATTTTCTGATATACATATTATAAGCGTCTAGGAAAGTTCACCGAAAACAATTCACCGAAAAACAATTCAAGGAGGAGTAATTATTGAGTCTGATCAAACCAGAACGAACTAACCTCACGTATATATTTAAGTGTGTTGAAATTTGATACATGCATTTTGCGAGGAGTAATTATTTAGTCTAATCTTACCAGAACGAACTAAACTTATTTCGGTGTTTTTTTTTAGGATGGAGGCAAAACGCTAGTGAAACACAAGAAGAAGTATGACTTCATTTCGGTGAATTGTATTCGGTGAATTGTTTTCGGTGAACTTTCGGGCACGCATAATATATGTGGTTAAATTCTGTCTGTAAAATTTTCTTATTGTTACCAGTTTTATTTGTTGTTTGGTAGTTTGTCGACTAACATTGTTAAACAAATCACAAGTCATCAAGGCGAGTGATTTTTGATCAATGTTTAAGTGACAACAAATAAAAGCAAACCAATTTAAAAAAATTGCTTCAACAAAACTTTACTACGACAAAATTTTAGAACTAATAGTATTCGGATGACTATTTCATGAACAAAAAGAACAAAGGAAGACTCAAAATATCACGAGTCAATAATGATAGCTATTATAGGATAGGAATTTTTCTTTAAATTTTATTTGGTTGAATGATTGTTTATAAACCACATTTTGACTATGAAAAATGTCTTTTTTGAAATCGCCTTGTGGGTCGAATGATAATCGTCATTCAATTTTCCACACGATAAAAAAATTTCAGACAAAAAATTTCATCCAAAACAAAATGACGATACATAACGTTAAAGCTCTGCTATATAAGGATTCTTTCGAATCCTATAAGGTGTGCAGTAAAATCGTCAAATTTTCTGAGGTACCATTCTACGAAAGTTCTATGTACGTTAAATTCACTTATTGTCATCAGCAGACAGATATCAAAGCAAACCGAATAATAATAAAGGATACTCATAGAAGTACTCTAATGTTATATACCACAATAATGCGATTTCAAAAATATGGCGGCCCGACGCCATTTGGAAAAAATTTACATTTTTTTTTCATTTCAAAAAGTAGTTTATAAATCATCATTCAACCAAATGAAATTTCAATTGAAATTTCCAATCCGTTTAGAAGTTAACAGGGGTGTTTTTTTTTCAATAAGAATTCTAATATTAAAATAAATCTTTCAAAATGGCAGCCAAACGCCATTTTGAAAGATAGATACAGTTTTTTTGTGCCAAAGAGTAGCTTAACAACATCTAATTACCTCAGAAATTTCAAATGAAAATTCCAATATTCCAAAACTTAACAGGTGGGGTTAGTGGACAGACTGTATAACATATACTAATTGTTCAATCTTTATCACGTTCATCAATATTGAACGGCAAGGCTATGGAACTTGATTCCTATGATGATATCTGAAAATAACAATGATTTTTTGTGGGAAAAAAATTTGTAGTCTACATTTTGCAAACTTTCCTCTTAGAAATCAATTTGTTTTAATTCGAAAAGATTGTTTTAATTCGAGCAGTCTTCAGCCAAGGAGCCATTGAAGAAAATTGTATTGGAAAACTGTTGAAATTAAGTTAAACAAACAATACAATCGCAGAAAAGAACAATAACTGGACAGAGACATCATCGGAGTGGAAGCACCTCAAGAAATACTAAATGAAATTGGTACCTCAATAAACTTTAGAATAAATAGATATTACATTACCTGTTCTTTCACAGAGGCACTGGAGATTGTGACTCGTCCAAATTTAATCAAAAAATTATTGAACGACTTCAAAATATTCCAGTTTTATTTATGGTAAGATGATGAAATTTGAAACTTCAATCTCCTTCCGAGTGGTTGGTATGGCTTCAGAGGGTGAATGTGGATGAAATAATCACTTGTAGGCACGTATAGACAGTGCGTTCCAATAAAATGGTCCTATATACTGAATATTGGGCACTTGGTTTATTCTGGTTCGCAATTATTGCAAGGGTGTTCTCTAAATATTTTTAAACAGGATATACCAACCTACTCACACCCAAAATTAGCTCATTATGGTCCGAGTGTATTGAAAAATTCTGTTCCAAGTTGTCACCTTATATTTGATACATAATAAATATTATGAAATTAAACGAATTGTCAATTTACAGTCATGACCTGACAGTTGTAGATAATAGTTATTTATGTTATAAGGATCTTAATGACGATCATTATGGTAGTAGCCGTGAATATTATCGAGCGAGGCGAAGTCTTGTGAACCAAACTAATTATGACTTTTTCGGGACTAAGAATTGAATAATAATAATAATTTTTATTGAAATATTAACATACATAGACTTGAGATCTTGAAAATTGTAGTGATATGGTAGCTAGTAATGAGTGACGTAATAGAGAAAAAAATATGAACAAACAACGGACCCACTAAGGCATTTCCAGAGCGTGAGTGTTTCCTGTTTTTCTTTTGTTTTTCCCTTCCTTGTTACAATAAATCGATGGGATTATGTGGATACTATATGTAGATATAAAATATGTATAAACATAACATGTGAAATTAGTATAATAGTAAATTAAAATACAATGCGTGTTATTTTCAAAAATATCTAGAGCTATACAAGTGAGTTGTTAAAAAAATCAGAAATAAAGCGACATATAAAATATACAATCAAAATAATATGATGATGATTGCGGTAGCTAATATATTGAAAGGTTAGTTTATTGGATCAATTAATCGATGTACGGTGAGCCTATCATCCATTTCTGTAATAAGATATTTCACCTGTTTTTTGAATGAAAATATGGTTGGTCCATTTCTGATTTTAATGGGTAAAAAGTTGTAAAGCCAATTTGCAAGGTAACTGTATGTTCTTTTAATTAGTGTTTTTGTAGAGATCATTGTTTGTACAGATGCATTTGCTATATGCCTCGTATTATACATGTGATTTACGTAACTCAAGTTTTTCCGGTTTTTTTATTGTTCAGTAACTACTTTGAAAAAATATAATCGTCTTAAGTCGACTATTTTCAAATCTTTGAATAAGGCATCTGAAGAATACCTAACTGATTTACTGAAAATGATTTTTAAGCATTTTTTCTGTAGTACATCGATTTTTTTCAGGTATGATGATGCTACTCCACCCCAACCTAATATTCCATATGTGAGACGAGATTCTAAGAGTGCATGATAGATTTTTTTCATTTGCGGTATGTCCAAGATATTTTGAAGATACTGTTTTTGCTACTTGGTCAACATGGTAGTTCCATCTCAAATGCCTGTCAAACACTACTCCTAAATATTTAATTTTTCTATTGATTGTGATTGTATGATTTTTAAAGTACTATATTGAGGTTGTGAATTTGCATAGCACGATAATGGCAAGTAGAACGTTTTTTCACAATTTATAGATATTATTTTTTTATTGAAACAATCAAAAGTTTATTAATGTCTTCTTCCGCTTTGATCCTTAGTTCGTTTCAATTATCAGCACTATATAATATAGCAGTGTCATCTGCAAAACAAACAGGAATGCCAGTAGAATCATATTCAAGTATACTGTTGATATGGATTGTGAACAGTATTAGCCCCAGAACTGTCCCTTGGGGTACTCCTCATTCCACCAGCCCTTTTTCACTTAAGATATTATCTATTTCGACATACTGCTCCCTGTCATTTAAATAGCTCTTCATAAGCTCTTGCAAGACCTCCAACAGCTGCGAGTGGTTCACAGTGACGAAGGCCTAGGCAAGATCTAAGAAAACACATAAAGATGATCTGTCCCTTTCTAAATTTTCAGATATTTTTGCTGTGAGAAAACAGATAATAACTTTCAATGCTCCAGGGAATTTTCCTGTTTCTATTTGTATTATTTTATTGAATATAATGGTCAAAGGAACCGCTATTTCGGCCTTTATCTCCTTCAATGATTCAGCTCTGATTCCATCGAAACCAGGAGCTTTTTTTTAATTTCGAGGATGCTATTATTTCTGTAATTTCATTTTCTGTGGTAGGTTTGAGGAATGTGGATTGCAAAGAACTTTTATTAAAAAAAAAGCATTTACAGGTTGTTGAATTTTCCTCGCCAGGCTTCGCCCAACAGATAAGTAGTGGTTGTTGAAAGAGTTTGCAAGTTCTTTTATATTGTAGATGAGACCGGTGTCATTATTTTTCATGCATTTGATTTTTATTTCTTTTTTTTTTTCCAGAAATATCTCTCATAGTCTTCCATAGAGATTTGGTGTCGTTCATTGATTTATTCACACAATTTTTGTTCTTTCAGTACATGATCATTTGGAATCTTTTTTAAATTTCTGAATAATATGTGCCTAGTATTGATGAAGTTTACTAGTCCTTTCGTAATCCATTATTTGCGTTTGACATTTTTGTGGTTTACTTTCTTCTTTGTTATGTGTTTGTCTAGACATATTCTTAGTAGTTGTAAAAAACGAGTTACACTCTCATCAGTATCTAAAATGGCGACAGAAATAATATCAGACCAATCATATCCCGCCAGTTCTGTTTTCAAAGAAGCATAATCTGTATATGTTTGATATTTTGTTTCTGAAATATCTCTATCATTGTATTTTTTTAAAGGCAATTTTACTATCCTGGTGTAATGATCAGTATAGTTCTTTTTAACAAAATAGGTAATGTTTTATTAATTTTACTTTACTTACCTGTGCTACTTTGTTGTCGAGTTTCCGTATTTATAATTGAATGGTAGTCAAATTCATAGTTGTTCAAATATTCTGTTAATGAGTCATCTTCGACTAAGATATTCAGGTTGATATCTTCTAAGACTGCGTGGAAATCAGTTTTGACTTTCGATACATCAGAAAGGTATTCGCGAAGGTTCATGATGAATATATTATCATTTACTGATGGTGGCTGATATATACCATTTATTAGAACGTTTTTATCGTTCACTCCAATTGAGATTTGGATTGCCCTTGAATAACATCATTATCAATCATCTCAAATGAATTTCTGATTTACTACCCATCTAGGAAACTTGATTCGAAGACGACAAATGTATATGGCGGATGTCGGATCCGAATTCACCAAATAGACGAGTCCACGAAATTAATTTTAAAAATATTTTCAGTGGAATCTGCAGCTTGTAAAAACTCTGTTGGAAATTTTCTTTTTTTCTTGTTAATTTTTTTATTAAAAGGTCAACACAATTCAAATGGCTTCTTTCTCGCGCCAATTGAAATTGTTGTGACGTACTCTCCCGAGAATTCTGAGCAACCAATAGCATTGCCGTTTACACCCTTTGATTATTTAGGCTCGGGAGAGTTGGTACGTCACAAAGAGCGAAAATATTAGTATAGCTTTGAAACCTGCTGATTTTCAGAAACGAATGGGAACGAGCGTAATTCAAATTTCACTCCAAAACTATTTTCTGGGTTTATTTAAATACGCGATGTGTATTATGAAGCATATTTGAAGCAATAATATTTTTCCGTGTCCTCGCCTATTATTGTTAAAGATATGTGGTCGCTAGCTCAGCAGTCTTCGGCGCAGGCCGTTTGAAACTTCCGCTGGCGATAGCTGATAATAAAAATAGCCATCCTTTACCTGCACAGGCTATGCCTTTGGGTACACTCTACGAGTGTTTATGAGGGAGTGTTATCAAGTATTATTATATATAGTTCTCAAGAATAGCCAAGGATTTATTTTGTTTTCTGGTTATTACTTGAGCTATAACTCATATTTAATTTATTGGATTAAATTATTTCCCAAGGAAAACAACAGCGGCTTCATATTAACCTCTCGGTTTTTTTCCGGTATCCGATTCGTTTTCTAATAAAAAATTCATTAGGGCGTATCAACAAACAACACTCCATGCAGAAACTCTCTGAGAAATATCGACAAAGTTCCTGCATTATTATTTTTGTTGGTGAGATGCCTGAAAAGTAATAAAATAGCTTGTTGTCGATTTCCAAATGATTCCTCCACGGCCTCTAACCATCAATTAGGATCGGGCGGTATATTGAAGCTGAAAGTAATATGGAATTTCCGCTTATTTCATTAGGGTTTTATGACTGCAGGAATCGCTTCGAGCCGTTACAGCAATAAGTCCATGAAACCAACATTGATCCCCCCTTTGAGTCATCGGAGAGGAAAAATGAAGATTCGATACAGTGCATTTGTCAAAGATATTTGCCGGAACCCGTAGACGATTACTATGTAGCAGTGCGCATATTTTAAAGGTTTCTCTACTTATTAGCTCGGGGTTTGATGAACAGTCACCCCTTTGTCAGTGGCGGGGCCTGAATTGATATTATGGTTGAGGAAATCTCAATAAAAGAAATGAAATATAGAGCGCAATCCATAAAATTTCATTGAACATATCTGGAAATGCAACTGAATTGAAAAATTGAGCTAAGGTGTTCGCATGGGGTCACAAATCACGATCACGTCTGACATTCCATAGAATGTCGATTGAGCCCTCGGGAAAACAATAGTATATGAGCATGAAATGGCATACATTTCCCACGACCATCTGAACCATAAAAAAATCTGTAATATTTTTAATAACAGTTTTTATCATAAACTTCCCTGAAGTCATGATTCCCATAATACATACAACCTAAAAAAGGAATTGAAGATATATATACGGTGCGGTCCATATGTATGGAATACATTCATTTTTATACACGTCAATTTTTATTGCCGATATTTGGTAGATTTACAGTATGAAAATATAACCACCTTCTTGCACCCCTGAATTATGAGCACCCCCTCAAAAAATTTTAATGGGAAGGGGGGTCGTGTGGTATCTTGTTCGAAAGAGATTTTCATTTTCTGTTCAGAAATACTAATTTTTTCATATTTGGTGCAACGATAACTGAGAAAATTTGTTATTACAATTTAAAAATATTGACACTGTAAATTATGTATCCGTTAAAAAAAACCTGAAACAGGTCGATTTCTATTCTCAATTTGACAATTTACAATATGAAAATATTACTTCCTTCTTGAACCCCCTATGGATTATGAGCACCCCCTCAAAAATTTTACATGAGAAGGGGGGTAGTGTGGCACCTTGGTCGAGATGGTTGGCCATTTTGAACATTTCATTTAATTATAAAATAAATTGTAAAACACTACCTAATGAAATATTTTCTTCATTCTACGTAAAGTATAAAGATTTCTAATTTTCAACACAAATTTTCTCAGCTATAATTGCATCAAATTTTAAAAACTTACCCCCTCTCATTCCAATTTTTTGAGGGGGTGCTCATAATTCAGAAAGGGTGCAAGAAGGGGGCAATATTTTCATACTGTGAATTGTCAAACTAACAATAAAAATTGACGGGTTTGCAGTCGGCCTATTTCCTTGATCGGCAAAGCGCATAAAATGGACATATTTCCATGTGGTCGTAGAAAAAATATTTTGCTCATACTATCAGTGCCGAAATTTCATATTTTGAATCAATTTCATTTAAAAATTAATGTTTTTTCGACTGAGAAATGCAGAAATGGAAGTGGTAAAGATGCAATATCACCTCATTGACAAGAGAAAAACTATGAATCTGCTTTCGAAAAAAACACGTCGGTTGTGGATTCAGGCGACTAAAAGGGTACATCTGACCTCTGAGAGACTGAAATGGACCAAAATATGTTCAAAAACTCCTACAGAAGGTGTATATGAATAATTTAGAATGTTCAATTTGAATTAGTTACAGCTTTTCAGTTCAGGAAAGCCAAGTTGATATTGATAGGTTAGACTGGGTACCAAATCAATCTCTTGGCCACAAAAGAAATTTTAACGAAATACAAACTGTGCAGAAATTGAAACGTAGGAAAAGACGTAATAACGTAGAAAATGAAACAACGAAAATTACTTTGTTGTAAACATATGCAGTTCTAGCAACATAGATGAATAAGTGAAATTCTCATTAATTGCGAGAACGCACATGTTAAGTGCCCTATCACTGGATATATTATACGGACTATAGTCCATCGTACGATGAATGCGCATTATGAGCGAGCATGTTTTCACGGTTTTGTCTATGTTAGTACAACTGTATTTCAATTGTTTTAACATATCTCGCTTCTACCATCTACAAAATTATACCAGTTACCACTCGAACGTTTATTCACATATCGGGCCCTTCAACAATAATCTTTTAAGACAAAACATTAGATATTACAAATGAATCACATTTTTCATTTTTCAATTTTCATGGAGAATGTTTCCCTTTTTAACAAAACATGTTATTCTAGCAGTCTACCTTCAAGGAAGGATCGTGCTTCCCATGACTACAATTTGATAACTAGGAATTTTTTCCATTTATTGCCTATTAATTAACCAAGCTTGGCACAAAAAGACATATTTCAGAGTGGATTGCAGGTGTACAACAGCCTACATTATTATAATTGTCACCTATTTGGGCGCATATTCGGCAGAATTGTACTGGCTTCCAAAATGATTGGGATTATTGGGAAACGGGATATAATTCAAAACAGTAGCTAACGTTTTTGCAGGTCTTTCCACAAAATATGCAATTTAAAACGGTATGAATTTGTCCACCGGAATATTTATATATACATTTATCACACATATACTGATGACTGAAACGATTTGTTACTTGGGAGCAGTTAACAATTTTATTAAACATATTATCCTGTTCGTTGATTACGTAGAAATTCAGAACTATCTTTGTTTCGTTCCGCTGGGTTGCCTCAAAGACTACAGTTAAAAAAAATGGTGATAACTGCTCACACAATAATTGAATCTGCTAGAAAAACTTCCGCAGTTCAGACTTTAACTGGGAAATATTTTTCTTCATTAATGGAATTTTTTCCTGGATATTTCTATCAAAAATGAAACATAAAAAACACCATTCATATAACTGCAAAAGCTGCATCACTATCTTCCACTAAAAGTACTCGTACTTGATTGCTTGAAGAGGAAGATCATTAGTTTGAACCTACCATATTCTATCAATTCAAATATATCTAAGTTTCTAGGTTCTACCGCCTGGTGGGTTTTGATTGTTAGACTTTGTGTTTTCCTCTACAATGGTCCATTTTATTCTCTCTGTCATTTATACTATTTCCATGAAAGAGGTGGACAGCTTTACGGAATTAAAAAAAAAATATGTTTTGCTCAAGATTTTTTTCTGGAAAATTTTTTACTCTCTGTTCTACGTTGTACGAGCTAGGGAAGACCCTTCGACGTATGATATACCATACAGGAGACCGGTGACCGCGCTGAGAATCGAACCTGCATGAATATACCTTGAATTAGGATGCGAAAATACTATTCGAATCATTTTCTTGCTAAAACCATACTAGGATCTCATCCTCCAGATTGATGAAAAGCAAAGTCACAAATTTCGTAATTCGAAAGATATCACAATTTAATAGGTGAGATATCCCCGTGCTCTCTGAAACGTACTCTAAATGTCCTTCTAGTTTGACCCAAATAGTTTTCGTAGTACAACTGATTTCATAAATCCCAACATTTCTTTTTCATCTGTCTTATCTCTATGAGTAACCAACATTAGTTGTGGCTCATACGAAGTTTTATATACAACCTTCATATGGAGTGTTTTGAAAATTCTGTCAAAATTCCGAGTAACTCGAGGTTCGTATGGGATAAAAACATATCCAGGAGGGTATTTTCTTTCTGAAAAATCGAAGAGATATGAAGAATATTCTTGAATCTTTGTTTTCTTATCAGTTTGACCCTCTGTAGTAATAATTTTTTCAGTTTCGAATATCTCCTTGTTGAGTAGAAACAACAAGAATCGATCCACCAAAAAAATTCAATCCAGCCATTTTGTGCTGTTTGCAATGGTGCCCTTCCTGTATTCTTTTCTGAAGACATACAATTCAAGCTGATTTTTGTCGTTTGTGATTACTAAGATATTTCCTAGTGCCATACGGTAACGATATGGTTTGAAACTGACTATTCAATAATTCTGAAACAAAACTGTGTACGTCGACCTGTTTTGTAACAAAGATATCGAACACGTCTTCCAATGCCTAACCCGAACTTTATGGAAATAGCTAAAGCTCTCCTTTGTTTTTCAGATATGAAAAGGATAACCTTATCTTAAGTAGTTAGTGAGCATTGAGCTCCTGAAGATGCTGACTTTGTTGTCGTAGTTTTGATGTTTTGGGCAATTTCTATTTCTTGAATAACACCCCGTATGGTAACCAATTTTTCAATACGTTTGTAATAGTTTTGAAATGAATAATACAATAATATTGAATAATCAAGTAAACAAACTCCGTCTTTATCAGCGTAGTTTTAGAAATTCAGGTCCATTCACTACGAAGGCGTAGAAGGGCCATATAATTTTTTTTATTTTTTACTAAATTCCGACTTCGAACTCGGAAAATAATAAAATTTCGACTTCGATGTTGGAAAATAATTAAATTCCGACTTCCAAGTCAGAATTATTTTCCACGCTTCCACGCTTGACATTGAACCACATCTGATAGATATTGTGAAAAGACCCTAACTAAAGAAAAAAAAATGAGGAGAAAATATGCATTTTCATTCAGATAGTTGAGTAATAGTTGATAGAATCACTCACAGAAAACGTTAATTTCATTGATGTAAGGACTGTACCTCTTACATTAGATCTTCATCAGGAGAGCAGATTCTCTAGAAGCAGTTTCACACAGCAAAGATGGAAATGATGGAAATATTTCTTGTGTGTTACCGACGTTACCGCAGAAAAAATATTTAGATATTTCATTAGATTTGGTTCAATGTCCAACATGGCCAAGGAAGTAGTTTTCTGTTAGATAATACAGATAAACCACATTTTCCAATTTAAATGAAGAATGTTCCTCTTTTCAACCTCCCAAGAGGTTATTTTGAACGAATTAGAATCGCGACTAAAGTTTGTCTTTTAGCCGCAAATGATTCCACAACTGATTTTATGAACATCCTGTTCATATTTCCAAACAAAAATCAAAATGCAATACCCATGACAGGTTTATGTTAAAAAATAATTATGTGTTATTGAAAAAGAAATATTTCCATCATTTCCATCTTTTCCATTCTTGCTGTATACAATTGCTTCTGAAGATCCTGCTTCCCAATTCTTCTTTAGTCGACAAAAATGTCTTGGAGATCTAATGTAAGAGGGGCGTTTCTTGCATCAAAGAAATAAACGATTTTTGTGAGTGATACTTTCGAATAACATTCTCTTTTTCTCATACATTCATATGAATTTTTAATGATAACCATAGATACTTGAAAAGCAACCACCTCAATGAAAATGCAAATTTTCTCATTCAGATTTTTTTTAGGGAGGGCCTTTTCACAATATCTATCAGATGTGGTTCAATGCCCAGCGTGGATTTAGCCGGGAAGTAGTAGTTTTCCGTTAGATATTACAAAAATATCACATTTTTCAATTTTACTGAATAATCAATTCCATTTCGATTTTTGTAAAGTAACTTCCTGGGAAGTATTCATGTTGAAAAGGGGAACATTGTCCATTTAAATATTTTTCCGACTTCGAAGTCAGAATTTTATTATTTTCCGACTTCGACGTCGGAATTTTATTATTTTCCGACCTCGACGTTGGAATTTTATTATTTTCCGACTTCGAAGTCAGAGTTTTAATATTCTCCGACCTAAAAGTCGGAATTTAGTGATAAATATTTTTAAAAATTATATGGCCTTTCTACGCCTTCGTAATTCACTGAAATTATAACCTAAATTTTTTTTTTATTAAGACTGCTCGGCTGGAACAGACGACGAGTCGTCACTGTCTCCTGTAAACGTGAGTCAATCTGGGATACGCAGTGTGATGTTCGTTTATACAGCGGGCCATTGCAATTTGCAGGGCTCCACCACGCCTAGGCTCTCGCCAGTTCTAATGGTGTTAGCGTTACGAATTTACCAATTTCACCACCCTATACGTTGGCTCTAGTCTGCGAAGGCCTCGACCGTCGTAATGCACAAAGAATGTAGCCGTGTTAGGACCCTATAAATTTCATTAGTTGTTTGATCTAATTGAAATGCAGTTTTGGATTTAAATCATACGATAGGCGACACTTCCCTGCCTATTTCATTAGGGGTGAAAGCGTAATTTAGTCTTGTACGAAGTTACTTTGCCGAGCTTCCACGGGAAGTTCAGCAGTTTCGTTTGAAGTTGAACCGGGTATTGTATGATAATTAGTGAAAGTGGCACTTTCTCTATGCCTCAGTGAAGCGTTTGATTCCTTATATTCAAGAAAAAATTAAACCAATATAGTTTGTAATCATTCCTTATATTGAAGAAGAAATTGAACCAATGTAGTTTGTAATCATTCCTTATATTGAAGAAGAAATTAAACCAATTCAGTTTGTAATCATAAGTCATTCGAATAGATCTTTCCGGAATTATCTGTACGGGTGGAGGATGAGCGCGTCAATTGTGAGCGAAGAATAAATCCTATTCGTTCTAATTTCCACAGTGATTTGAATTTACATAAGACAGATGAGACGCCTTTTCGCGGTTCAAAGGATATTTTGATTATATATTATCCAATTGAGTATCATCCGACACTCTACCAATAAATGTTGGTGATCAACAGGGATCCATTCTTGCACAAACACTGTTTCTTCCTCACATCAATGATTTTTTGAAAGCTGCTTCATGTCCAATACACAGCTTTGCGGATAATAGTTCCCCTAAAAACTGCTTTCTCGTTCAAAGCTGCAATATCAGCAAGTGAAGGAAGAAATAAACGGGAAAATCGTGAACGAAATAAATACGGACATAGCAAATATTCCAGGATCTTGGTAGAATTCAATGCGAATGAAACCCAAGCCTCTCTTTTCTGTAGAGAGGCCGATCTCACAGTGGCCAGCGTAAGTATGTCAAGAGTCCTTACCAAAGAAATCTTCCATTCCAATCCTCGGTATTATCATCAGCAAAACTTTTTTCATGGAAAGACCATGTGAGATCCATTGCAAAAAGTTCCTTTCAAAAACTTGGTTAACTGTTTCGTGCCAAGAAGTATTATATTCGTAGCGTAGGTGATGTTTCGCTCCCAAGCTCAAAGCTCACTCACTTCTCTGGAACACCGCAGAAAGTTTGGCTATCTGTCTGTGTTTCACAGATATTTTCATGGACGATGCGGTTCCATCGAAACTGACTCGTCGAGCTCGGTCCTCATATTCATATGACATCACTTTGTAGGCATGCTGAACATCTCTTTCTTAGGACTCGTTCTTCCAACGAACAAATTCCTATCTATATTCTCTGGACTCTCAGAATGTGCCCTGAACATTACAGGAAATTCGAGAATTTTTATTAATAATAATAATACTTTCACATAGATACTCGTAGATTGTACCCAAAGGCTTAGCCTATGCGATCAGAAAAATGGTTGTACAAAAAGCGATATTTGTTTCTCCATACAATGGGATTAATAATATACCATTGGTTGAAGAAGTCATTGTATGACTAAACATATGTTGCAATTTTGTAAAACAAAAAATTGTGACAGCAGATTTTTTTTTCGCACGACCTAGTTTTCCTGATTACTTATGGTATCTGTAGTCATAACGTAGACAGAAGGCTTCTGATGTAAGCAATACTTACCGACACCTAAATTACTTACCGACGTTTTCATGACACAGGTTGCTAGTGTCACTTTTAATCACTGCAAAAATATAAACGAAACAGTCCGTAAAAATAGTAAAAAAATAAGATCATTAAATATTGTAATTTGAAACAAAAGAGAATGCGTAGGAATTCGGGAAATTTTTCTGTCTGTTTCAGACTTTCGAAATACAACAAAAACAGAAAAATGTTAATCGGAGAACTCGGAACCATTCCTGTTGAAAAAAAAAATAAATGAAAAATTTGCGAATTGAAAATGAAATCTGAAAAATAGTAAAAATGGGGATCTCTTCAAATATTATTGTAATTTGAAAAGAAATCACTCCTCTGTCAACTGAAAACCATAGAGTAAACGCATAGATATTCAAAAAAAATTCTGAAGGTTCCAGAGTCAAAAATTACGGTAAAACAATGTCCGTTGAAAAAAATTACAAAAACTCATGAAAATAAAATCGAACAAAATCCGGAAATATTGTGAAATATATGAGATCATGGAAAAATGTTATTTTCAAAAAAATCCATAAAAATACTGAAAAACAATAAACCATCGAATACTTAATCAATAGCGACAATAGTCATTTCAACCAACCTAGGAAGTTAGATAATGTATGGCTAGTGAAGTATTTAATAACGGGTAGTAATCTAAAAAATGGGTTAATAATGATAAGTATTAATTTCCAAGAACACAATTTTTTTAGTGGTTATTAACCTATTTATTTGTCCCATATAATATTCAAGTTTTTACTTGTGGTTATTAAAGTTTCGCTATGGGTTAGTGATCTTTTTTTTCCGTGTAGAGAAATACCAGAACAAAAAAAAAAATTGATTTACGAGAAATTACAGAAATAGTGAAAAATAATATCAACTGGGATAAAATGTATGAAATGAATAATGTTAACGATAAAGTCGAGTGGTTCATTACTAAATTACAAATTACAATAAAAACCTCAACAATTTATAGAAGATTGAAATACTCTGAAAGAAGGAGAAACCCCTGGATCACCGCAGGGCTAATGAAATCTGCAGTAATCAAACAAAATCTGTACAACAGAGTACTGAAAAACCCAAATGATTCCCAACTTATACTGATCAATATAAACGATACAAAAATAATTTACCAAGTTTACTGAAAATAACGAAGGAAAACTATTATAAACAACAGATAGAAACAAATGAAAACAATTCAAAAATGTTATGGAGTGTTACAAAAAAATTCACAAGGGAAAAAGAATACCGTGAGGATAGCTGAGATAATTCAAAATGATAAAAATATAACGAACAAAAAAGAAATTGTCAATATCTTCAACCACCTTTATGCAAGCATCAGAAAACAAATGGAGGAAAAAATCATAAAACTCGAAAGTGCACATATTAAATATGATAATGTTCATGAGATCAACTTCCTTAGGAGAAGAAGTGAATGTTATAAAATAATTGAAGACCAATAAAAGTCCAGGGCACGACGGTATAACTTCAGAACATATAAAACTAATGGTGAATTATATAAAAGAGCTTTCAATGTTTATAATAAATATGATATTTGAAAACGGAATATTTCCTGATATACTCAAAATTGCTATTGTAGATATTGTATAAATAGTATAAAAAGGCTGTCGCAAAAGTAATAAAAAAAATATAAAAAAAGAGTCACGGAATTACTGTCGAAAAAATTATTCGGCTTTAGAAATGGAATGTCTACAGGGGATTGAATGTGTATTTCACAAAATACAGTATCGGAAAGTTTTCATCTGGGGTATGGAAGTCTCATGAGAGCGTAAAGAATAGCCTGCTATATGTTGAGAGACCATTACAATAACTCCTACTCGCTCGAGGAAGGGATATCGACTCGAGCTGTGTGTGGTGTGTCGCATTGCCATACGTGGTCCGTTAATGCGTCGGGTGGGGTAACTGGATAGACTCACAGTAGTGCGTCTCTCTTATTTATGTGGTATTATCATATCATTGCGATCCTTGCGTAGATTTCTGTCTATACCCCAGATGAGAATATTCCCATACTGGAAGAAGGAAAATGCTGCATTGGTGTATTCTCACATTTGGCTAAAGCCTTTGATACTCTCAACCATCAAATACTCATTGACAGTGTGGAAGATCTTGGCATAAGAGGAGTTATATCAAAGATTTTCCGTTCTCACCTGACTGGATGGAAAAAATTTGTACAAATTGATAATACCCAAAGTGATGTTCTAGAGGTTGGAACTGGTGTACCACAGGGAAGAACGACTTGGTCCGGTACTGTCCTTAATATACATCAATGGATTACTTGATCTTGAATTGAATAGCATTGTGTCGTTATTCGCCGATGACACAGTAATCATGTGTTCTGCTGCTTCTTGGGGAGAGGCTAAATTAAAAGCATAAGAAGACCTGAAAAAAAAAATCAAGAATTGGTTCAGTGCAATGGACCTTACGTTGAACTTGGAAAACATTTTACTGCAATAAAATTAACTCACCTGACATACAAAATCTAATAATACCTGGTAAAGACCAGTTGGTACAAGTAGTAAATTCTATAACGTATCTTGGAATAGAAGTGGATAAATACATGAAGTGGGATATTCATATGAATGAAATAGCAAAAAAACTGATACAAATTCTCTTATCTTCAAACAGTTGAAAAATATTCTCGATACTAAGATGCTGAAAATAATATACTCGTTGAGTCACATATACAATACGGTTTTTTAGGATGAGGAAGAGCATACGAGGTCACCTGAAAAACCTGAAAATTACGCAAAAATATTTCCTGAAATTTCTATATAATAAAAGCAGAACTTACCCCATGGAGTGTCTTTTCAGTGAAATTCCTATATTTAATTTAACAAAATTATATTTTTACAAAATTCAATGCCTCCAACATAAGGATAAGAAAAAACTTAGTCGCTCTCCCATGTACATGACACAAGATACAAAAAACTGCAGAAAATCAAAACTTCAAAGTTATGAAATCAATCGGTCAGAGGTCTTATACCTTTATACAGCCTTTTGAATATATTCTCAGGTACCATACGACATAGGGAATATAAATACTAATCAGTTATAAAAAATTTTTGATAATTTGTGAATCTAAAATAAAATCATTAATGCAAACACCAGATGATGAATAACATTGAGAAGTTTGGTCTATGGGTGTTAGGTTTTGCTAACATTGATTCTTTATTCATGTATCTAGATATGCCAAATATATTAAAATTTTTGTACCTTATACTTAACCTATTTTACTTACAATTATTTTATAATTTCCTATGTGTGTCTATAAAAAATCAACAAAATTTTAACTTTTAACTCTGAAACCATTGCGAAACATCTTAAATAAGTTCACGGCAGAGTTTGTGAAAAAAAAATATTCATTTTAGCAATACAGCTTATTTGCGTATCATGAATATCAATAAAATACATTAAGTACATACTTGGTGGCTGTTGCCACTTTACACTTTTTGATAATAATTGATAAGAACTTACTTCATAAGATTGAGAAGAAAAAAAATATTGAATGTACTACTACCTTACCTAATTTTAAGCATCCAGAAAAAATTCTTTTATTTTTCAGGACGCCCAAATTTTCCTATCAAAAGCATAGACTCCTTTGTAAACACTATAAAAAAACATTCATTAGAAGTATTTGGGGAAATAACTTTGACAACAATATATTATCGATACTTGAATTATTCGTATTCCTTTCAAGTTATACTATACATATGACAACTAATCATATAAAATTTCGCCGCTCCACAAACTACAAGTACCCATCAAATTGGTGTGGCGATCAACCAGCAGTCAACCGCCAGTCAACCGCCAGTCAACCTCAGGTCAACTCCAGTAGCCCCTCAAAGGCCACCACTGGCGTCAAACTTTACTCAGTCTCAAATTGCATCAATTTTGGATCAATATCTGAATAGCGTCCCAGCAGAAGGTTCGAGGAGGACACGTTTATCTTCGAAATGGCTTATTGAGTGGAGCGACTGATTCGGCAGACTCGCCAAATAGCATTTTCCTTCTACACGCTTACAATATTATGTTAGACAAACTTGGATTTTATAAAAGCGAAAATTTGTACAACACTATCCGGCGACAGACGAATGCGAATGTTCGCGAATATTGGATTATATTTTCTGCAGGATGGAAAGGTTTCGTTGACGGTTTATTGCTTCTTGAGTACCTGGTGATTTGAATTTTCTCTTTGGCCTTGTTCGAAATGAGTGCAAAGAAATTGTCTCTGCAATATTCAGCGTTCCGGCGTGCTTTCTATATTTCACAGAGGGATTATATGACTAAAATTTATATGAAATTGTGTCTTTTATTTCTATTTTTGAAGATAATGTGGGTGTACCCACAATAAGGATGATATTTCATCTTGTTACAGTGAAGGAATACTGAATACTGTATATAACATATTACAAATACAATTCGAACAATATCGGAAAATCACAAGGATAAAGAGCAGGAAACATCCCCGGGAGGTTTGTTGACGTTTAATCCTGGAACTCAGATATTTTATACTGAACGAAGTTCTAGACATCCTTAAAACGTATCTGCGATTCAATTCTTGTCACGTCTCATTCACATAGTTTAGCTGTTAGCTGTTAGAGTCGAAAAAGCTTAGTAACAATAAAGTTATTGGTATATAGGCCGGATTTAACGTTGTTGTATCATTGTCAATTGGTACTACTCATCGATCGTGAAAATTACAGTGATGTTCAATGTAATCATATCTGTTAAATCAAAATATGCTTTAATCATGATATATTAGTAACCACAACCGAATAGCGTACTGTCTGCGTTGGGTCTGGTATTTATTTTTATCAAATAAGTGAACTCAGACAAAACTATTGTTCTATCTCGCACAAATAGATTCGGGACCTTTTCAAATGGCTCATATTATTCGAATTACGTTGAAATGCGTCAAGCGATAAAAATTTTATAAGAAATTGAAATTTGAAAATTATGCCGTTTAATCAACACACCAATTCAATTTCTGAACATTTATTAAAATTCGGAATACACCACTGTATTCATAATCCAGTACGATTGGGTTTTGAGACAAGAATCGATTGTAGCACCACCAAACATAATATGCTAGTAGTTGGAACCATGATAAACACGAAAAAAAATTGTTTACCAAAATTCCAGTGGTAGAACTTATTTTTTATTCGTTTAAAAATAAATAAATACATTTTTGCTGTAATCTTGGAAAGTATATGATTTGTCGAAAAAACAACTCAACATAGTGAAAGACAATTCAATTCTCCACAGTAATTTTTATGAAAGGCGCTCGTTTTCCCAGAAAATGGGATTGAACGCCGACATCGAATTTCAGGTTCACCCTGACCCACCGCTGAAAGTTCTGGAGGAACCGAATATTGGATTGGTCATAACTCTGCTGAAAATGATCGGAGAAGAAAAAGGAAAAATTCATATCGTTTCCGAAGAGTCCTACCTTCTCATGCAAATATAATATGCGAGTATTTGCGTACCTAAAATGTGTTTTGTCGCACTTCACGGAGATGTTTGCGGGTGATCAAAAAATCATAAATAATTTAGTGAATATGGAATCATTATAATAAAGCAGCAACCCATACCCTCTTTGGACTATATGCAACAATTTTAAAGTAGTATGACAGGTCCCGCTTATACATGCCAAAAAGAAAAAAAAAATTTCAACTTATCCATAAAATCGGCATTCCTTTCATTAAATGTTGATAATAATCGCTTATTCATATCCTGCATATATATATATATATATATATATATATATATATATATATATATATTTAATAACACTATTTACTGAAGACATTGCCGGGATTATGGTGAGTTGAAAACTGAGGTAGGAGTAAAACCCTGTTTTTTCTAAAATTTTCCAATATGTATTTGGGACAGAAAAAGAAAATTAAGAATTGATCACCCTAGACAATACCCTTTCCATATAATCTGAAAACTAGGAAATTTCGACTATACAGACCTTTTTTTTTTTTGGAAAAAAAACACGAAGTCGTGTCCACAAAGATTTTAATAAGAACAGGATAGAAATCCTATCATAAAGACATGTTTCGAACATATATATGTTCATCATCAGTTTGGTACAAAATTCATAATAGAGAGAAGAATGTGTGCAGAGAAAAATAGTATAAAATACAAAATATTAGGCACTAAGAGTACATGATGTACTATTCTACATTTCTTTTCTATCTTTAAGATAGGATTTCTATCCTGTTCTTATTAAAATCATTGTGGAGACGACTTCGTGTTCTTTTTCCAAAAAAAACTTGGTCTTCCACTTCGAGTATGGACTAATATCTTCTCGGAATTTATTGTTTGTTTGAGGTTGAACATTCCCATAGTCTAGTTCCCAAATTGTATGTAGAGACTCAACGTACATTTTCTGGCTTATACGGGATTTGAAAGTGCGGAGGGGATGTACGAAAGTGCCAAAGTAAAACTTGATTTGAAGCCAAAGTACCAAGCTCATTTCTGTTGTATTTATTGACCTGCTTTATATGAATTATGAACCGTACAACCGATGAGTGACTATCTACAATTTAGGAACTAGACTACAGTTTGAAGTTGAAAATTCCTAGAGTAAAGTTTAGTGACCATTCTCATGGAGTCATAAAAAACTAAATTTTTTTCGAATTTTGTTTCAGTTTACTTAATTTGCCAACTTGTCTAACATGTTCACCCCCCCAGCCCCACCCCCCCTAGGCCCGTCCCTGTGCCCAAAGAGGGTACCGATTCCTGCTTTAGTATGATTATTTCATCAACTAAAATATCCTAGACTTTCGGATCATCCGTAAATATCGAAGAAGGGTTATGTGAAGTGGGACAAAACCCATTTTAGGTACTCAGATACTCACATGTTGTATTGGCTTGAAGAAGTAGAAGTCTGCAGGAACGATATGCACTTTTCTTTTCTTCTACTCTAATTTTCAGCAAAGTTATGACAAATCTAATTTTCGGCCCTGCCTGAACTTGCACTGGTGGGTTAGCGCGAGCATGAAATGTGACGTCGGCGTTAAACCACGTTTTCTGAGAAAACGAGCGTATTTCATGAGGTATAACTAAAATTCATTCTTCTGGAGAATTGAATTATTTCCCAACCTATCGAAATCGTTTTTTGATAAATTTAATATTTTCTGAAATAACCACAACAAAACATTTTTCAGGTTCCACCCCTGACTTTTTGGTAGACAATTTTTTTTTTCTAATAAAACATAATGTCGAGATGTTATGTGCCAAGTTTCAGAGTGCTCAATTCATTTTTCACTTTTTGCTCGAGTTTATCTGTCGTTACTGGATTATCACTAGGTCTCAATATATCACTGGTCAATATTGCATCAAAATCTGTTCATAAATAAGAAAAATCATAAAATAATAAAGTTTTAAAAATATGCTAATGGAATTTCAGAAAAATGGCATTTTATCTCATAATTTTTATTTCTTTTATTTATCAAATAGATTTTAATGAAATTATGGGCAGTGATATTTTAAAACTCCCTAAATGCAGAGGTGTAGTCAAAGTTCTGATAAAAGTTTTGAAATTAAACTGGTTGATTAAACGGCATATTTTCAAATTACATTATAACTTTTGCATTGATTGATATTCCAAAGCAATTTACATATGAACCGTTTGAAAATGTCGCGAATCAAGTGCTGTAGTCAAAATAATCGCTAGTAATTTTTTTAGATTTTTGATGTTGAAAAATAATGTTAGTTGGCCCTGGAAATGGATACTTAGCGATGAAATTTGGTGTCCTAGTAGACTTTTTGAATGACTACCGAAATAAAAAAAATCATTCCAATCGGTTGAAAAATGTCAGTTTTATAAGGGTGTTTCCATCTTAAATGGGTCACACTGTATACAGTGACCGTCAAAAAGTAGGTACCATATGGGAACAAAGTTTATTATCAATGTGATGAAAAAAATATTCTGGTAAAAGTTTGGACATGTCTGATAACCTTGAAATCGATTTTGACACATGTCACGTGATTGCTGGTATGGCGGCAAATTGAAAAAAATTACTATGAAAGGGCAAAAAGTGGGGTAAAATAGCAAGATATCCAAAAAAGTCCATTGAAATAATTGCGCAGAATTTAATTTTATAAACATATTCAAAGTTTGGAAAGATAATGATAGAAAATTGAAAATTGCATTTTTTTATATTTTCCTAGCTGTATGAAAATATCAAATTATTTTCTTATGAATAGCTTGAACATACTAAAACATTTGTATTTCAATGATAATGACAAAACTTTCTCGTTTTCTCCACACCAGAGAGAACCAAATTAAGAAAATTGGATTTTGTCAGAATCCTTGCTGTTACAGTATCTAATATTTGATCTAATAGTTATATCAGAATTCCACGATTATATTGCTATGTTAGAAATATCGTGTTTCTCCGATTATAATTCTGACAAAATCCAATTTTTTTTTAATTTAGTGCTTAGTGGTGTGGAGAAAATGGGAAACTTTGTCATCATCATTGTAATACAAATGTTTCAGCAGCTATTCATAAGAAAATAATTTTATATTTTCATACAGATAGGAATTTTTTTTTTAAAAATAGCAATTTTCAATTTTTTATCATTATCTTTTCAAACTTTTTATATGTATGTAAAATTAAATACTAAGCAACCTTTTCAGGTAACTCTTTTGGATATCTTGACATTTCACTCCACTTTTTGCCTTTTTATAGTAATGTTTTTCAATTTGCCACCATACTAGCGATTACGTGACATGTGATCGATTTTTAGGTTACCAGACATTCACAAACTTCTCCCCAGATTTTTTTTCCTAATACTCCAATAATAAACTCTTTTCCCATATGGTAGATACTTTTTGGCGGTCACTATAAATAATGGTCGCTAATAATTTTCCTTTTCATAAAAAAATGTGCTCCTGACCATTCATTACTTAATTTAATGAAAATAGTTATGTTACAATGAAACTGGTCGGTTTGAAACCTACAAAAACGAATTCCTATCTAACATCTGTTTCTGAAAATTCATGTCTTATCATTAGTGATCACTCTTGCCGACGTTACTGTGCACATATATCAAAATTTAATATCACTATCAAATGAAGTCATAAAAGTGAATTAGTTGCGGCCTGGAAAATATCAAGTGGGGAAATCTGTTGTTCCTTCCCTCATTTAGAACTTCGATTGAGAGATATATGGCCTAAGTGCAATAAGCCGACACTTCCCCTTTGTTTAAATAACATGTGGCGTCTTCAATAGGCTATTAAATCCTTTGGCTTTGAGTCGGTGCACAGAGGTGTGGTAGAATGGGATGTTGGTTGCCAATCAAGTTGAAAAATGTTGTTTAATTTTCCCTCCGAAGTTTGTGCGCTGAATATTGATTAAATGGGTGGACCGTGCACCAAATACATAGAAAAATTGCTTTCGTTAACATATCTCGATGAGCTGATTGAAAGTTCCCATAAAAAACTTCTTTCGAATCTTCTGAATTGCGCTAGAGGCAAATGCTATACCCTATTTTCGATTCAACTTGAACATAAAACACCTGCATTGTACCATCTAGTTTCCACGCTGAATTCAAATTATTGGCGACAAGATATTTCAAAGAATTCAATTTAGAAGGTAGCTCTGTTCACAATGGGAATTCTAACATAGTTATCCATCCAGTGATCTTTTCAAAATCAATAACTTCATTGTGAAATTTTAAGGTCTACAATATTTTTGTACACAGTGCATACGCAAGTTTGCGTTTTTAGGGCATTGAAGAATAAGTTCCTAGAATCGATGGAAAATAATGACACTCTTTGGATTATATTAATACATTTCTTTTGTATACTTTCGACGGTGGTTATAATAAACAAAACGTAGTCTTCATGCTTTATTTCTTATTGCCAACTAGCGAATCAAGTGACAAGATGGCGAGATAGGAATTTCGAGCCTTGAGGGGCACACATTTCAAGTTCCCTGCTAAGCAAACGTATTGTTTCTGTTGATTACCATAATCTAATTGCTTGAATACAAATTGTTTTCTGTTTTCAAAAAATATTTAATCCAGTTCAGAGGTATGCCTCTGTTACCGAAAATCAATATATCCATTAATTTCTGATGTTCGCACAATCAAATTGCTCTTGGACATTCAACTGGGCAATTAGTTCAAGCAACGAGTACATGCGGCAGAGATAGATGGAGATAGAGTTGTTTACAATCTTTCAAGTTGGTAATTTTCTGAGATCAAAGTTCCTTTGGTACTGGTAGTTACATTATTCCAACACGGAACTATCAGATTTTTAACAAGGAAGAAACAGCTGAAAGCCTACAAATAAGATGCTGCCCTTTCACAACCACTAAATGCAATTTGATTTGTTCATGAATGAATGAAAGGAAAGGTCCTTTCGATTCATCATATTCTCTACAATAACGCTTTAACCATCAGTACTAGTATAGATATAAACAAAACTTGGAACAAAATAAATATTTGTTTGAATGTAGGGGATACAGATACACACTGAAGACCAAATATATTTGAGAAACACTCATGTATTATAATACTACAGTAACCAAAAAATGTGTACATAATTAGTCGGCAAATTTTATCTATTGGTTCAATATAAAATTTGTTCAATTTTATGTTGCGATTGAATCTATAGTTCAAAATACGAAAAAAAAAACTTCTCGTTATCTCCAGGATTGCGATAACAAATTTTTCGTGAACTGAATCTTTTGAATAACGTATTCGATCCTCAGCTAAATTTTTGAGTGTTTTCCGATAACATATATCTGAGGCTATAAAATATCCTATGAAACGTATTTTATCACCAATATCGCAGCATATGGCATTATTGATAACGATATCCAAAATGAGTTAGGGCGCGTAGTAGCGCAGTAGACCGACTTCACGAAAAGATTTATATGGTTTTAATCACACTGATGAAAGCCATAATTGATGAGTCCAGTTATATTAGACACCCCTCAAACAACCGGCAATTGTTAATGTTGAAACTGAGATCTTCCGGTATAAATGCCTAAACTGTTCATCTTCAATTTTTATCATCACTCAACCTTCATCTAGTGGCATGGAAACTTGTCGATTCAGACATAACGCTGGTTTCACTCAAACTTTCTGAAAGAGAGAAGGTGAATGGTGTTTTCGGTGAAACTGAAAGATATTCCGATTGAATGTATACAGGGTGTTTCCGATATTGGAGCGATAAATGAAGTGGGGAGTAGAAGATGACGAAACGAAACGAAATGAAGGAATGAATTTTTGTAAAAAAAAATATTTTGAGAGGTATTGAATTTTAAAGTTCTAAAAATTGTTACGAAGGCGTAGCAGGGCCAACAACAAAATATTTATAAAAACATTTGGAATTGCCACTTTGAAGTGACAATTGCCACTTTGAACTGGCAATTGCCACATTAAACTGATGATTGTCACTTTGAACTGACAATTGTTACTTTGAACTGGCAATTGTTTTGAGTAACAATTTGAAGTTCAAAGTGACAATTGCCAGTTCAAAGTGACAATTGCCAGTTCAAAGTGACAATTGCCAGTTCAAAGTGACAATTGTCATTTCAAAGTAACAATTATCAGTTCAAAGTGGCAATTCCAAATGTTTTTAATAATATTCTGTTGTTGGCCCTTCTACGCCTTCGTACTGATCATAGTTCTACAGCTTGCGCAAACCGTGCTGAAACACTGCCAGCGGACAGACACGCTGTGGCCTGGAGTATCAAACCAGTGCCTCCCAAACTAAAAGCGAATTCATATGATTTCATGAAAATTTCGAAAATTTTTTATTGCTTCAAGAACGAAAATTCTTGTCATTCACTGTTACATTATGTTCCAGATAATAACCCATTTTCTAATCACACCAATTTCGGAAACATCCTGTATATTCAAGAAAACTTATTAAAAATTATAGGATAACCATATGAAAACTAATACAATCTTTGATTTATAAGTTAAATTAAATTAAAAAGAAAATAATAATAGTAATAAGTGTGTGAAAACAAAAAACTATAAAAAAATTTTAAAACCGCCTCAAATTTTTTTTTATACACAAAATATTAATCCTAGTTCAAGAGTTTATGAATGAAATCCTGTTAAAAAAAACATAGTTTCACCATTATTTAATTTTATACTTTTTAGTAATATTATTTGTTTAATTATCTGACCAAATATGAGGTACTGATGAGAGGTTGATATGATAGGGTCATGCGAATGTTTGATATTCTTTGCCATCAAGCTTTTCGGCCTGTGCCCTACTTTAACCTTCCGATGACTTACCTTTTTATTTACACGGATAACCAATGGCGGTTAAAAATGATCCCATTTGTTTTAATGAAGAAAATATTTTATTCATTATTTTAATGTTTGTATTCTTTCATAAATTGATGTAATTAACATTAGTAAAACAAATTTCTAATGAATTTTCTGTTGGAAGATCGACTGCGAATTTTGTTAGTACAATATCTATGGTAGTGTAAATGTGTCTATGTAAACCTTGATGCGATCGGGATTATATTAAATGTGTAACTAGCACAAGGCTTAAATTTTAAAGAAAGGGTCTCCTTCGCAAAGATTTTCCTTTTTGTAGTCGTCATATGTATCAACCAAATTCAGATAATATTTTTTTTTTATTTGTAAAATACTGGCAATTTTTTCATTACAGATTATGAGGTACTCAGCATGATAATATAGTCAGATGAAAAAATAATCACTTGGAAATTGAAACTTCTTTTGAACTTGTCGAAGAAAAACACTACACTAGGCTCAAAATTGACCTCCCTGATCATCTGAAGGTTGGACACATACAGGCCAAGGTGCGAAATTGATTCGACTGCTATATATTTTTTACAATTTTTACGGATTTTTCCAGTTAAAATATTCCAGAATTACTTTGCGTTGCGTATCTAGCCTTCAGGGAGGTTGTGAGCTAGATTTTTTCAAATTAATTTTTCGATTCTTTACGATTAAATCTTGATTTTATTATTTTAATAATTTCATCATTCGATATTTCCAACTGACATTCCTGAATTGTAACTTTTTTTAAATTGAATCATACGGATGTCCCATCTGTTTCTAAATGAGGGGGTTCGTGCCCCAGACGGGAAGGGAGGTTACATTTTATAATCAAATTATTCAGTTACTCCATTTTCATTTCACAAGTTTTTGCAATATTTTTTGGATAGAAAGGGTTTCGAATCCCTCGACCAATTTGATTTATTTCGTCATGATTTCTGACGTCAGAAACCGTCCAAAAAGAGACTTCGTCTCATCAGTGATGCTTCGCTCATAAGTGCACTCCACAAAAATTTTGCCGATCTCTCTCTCTTTTATCGATAATTTCATGAACGATGCTCTTCTGAAATATCATCAACCGTGCCACCATTAGCGGTCTCATCATGACTGATCCATCGATCTCAGTCCCCACATCCATTTCTCGTTACTTTGGAGATTATCCGATCATCTATTTCCTAAAGTTCGTTTTTCAAGCGCACGGAAAAGCTTTGGAACTTACTTCGTCGGGAGTTTTGCCCTCAGCCATATAACATGCAGAAATCTAGGAAGCACATTTATTCCTACCTAACTTTTCTCAGTTCTCACGATGTACTCCAAACATTACAGGCTATTGCTTTTCATGAAAAGCATAAGAGTCAGGTAGCCGAGTGGTTAGGAGAATGTTTTTCAATCATTCTGGCTGCCGGTCGTGGTTCAAAGCCTTGCGTAATCACATTTTTTTTCTCATGGCCCGAGAGAGTGTTACGAATCGCACGTAAAAAAGAAAGAACCCGTTAATCCTTGGTTCGCAAAAGTTTAGACTTCTGAGGGCTGCCTTTCGAAGGGGACGTAGTTTAACAAAAATAAATAAATTAAAAATAATCGGATCATGATCACCATCCGCCAACTTGAAACTGACAAAAGTACCACTCGAAAAGCTCATACATACTATTTTTAAATATATTCCAACCATGATAACAAATAATTCTGGACTAGCTTGCAGCCTTCATCTTGCAATAATCAGTTTTAAAAAATTCATAAGCTCTGGCCTCGAAAACCTTCGAATACTAATTTTGAGTAGAATCGAAACATAATAACAAAATCTTCACATACCCACTAATTTTGAATGGAATCGAGCAATGATCACAAACCTAGTCAGTCATTTTGGTGCCGCCATTTTGATTTTTTCTCTAACGAAATCTTAATAGTGCATTCTCACGGAAATTAGGAACATATGTCTTTGAAGTTATTCGAACATTACACAAAAGGGTTGTAAAAAATTCAAAACAATCAACATTCAAATGAACAAAATGTTGCATTTTTGGCCTGTATTCACTCGACATTTTCGATTTCGACCTGGATAAATGACCCGGAATACCGTGTGTTTCTCCATATATTGATACTGTGAAGAAATGAATGCAAAACCACCCAATGTGGCGCCTGAAGAGTTTAATAGGATTAGAATTGGAATGGCTTCATTGATTGCCCAATATGACTATCCTAGGTTTTCCCCCCGGTGGAGTTGTGAATAAGTGGGGGCGGGTAAAAATGTACCTCACAAGGTGTATTTGTCCCGGTTTTACGGTTACATCTCGTTGAGGACTCAAAATATCGAAAACTGCCTTTGGAAATAAGTTGTAGGGCATCTAATCTTGCATGACCAGGTTCATGTTTTCTGAAATACCAATGAAAAATTAGTTATTTACACTATATTAACCTTATGTTAAGGTGGCTTCGAAGAAATTGCTACCTTTGTACTCTCAGTAATTTCAAATGAAGAGGTCAATTCAAACTATCATAATATGACACCAGTTTCTATTGTATTTTCAAATGTATTCGATTTTCAAGTGAAATTCCTAACGTGTCACATTTGTACCCTTATCATCAAGAAACAGCCAAAACGGAATCACACAACAAACTCCGACAAACAAACGATAATAATTCGTTTCCTATACGGGATCATCTCAACCGTTACAAAATGAAAAGACACCCTCAAGTTTGTTGTTATATAGGAAACACTTGAAACACGCCCCGAGTTGTGAGAGCATCTGGCGCCCAAACTCTCGCTTGTTTCGTGCCACAACATCGCGAAGCTTTCTTCGATCGACTCCAAACTAAAACTACCTCTGTCACCTATTCGAAATATACAGGATGAGTCAGAATAAGACCGAAAACCTCCGAATACAGATTCCTCACCTCATTTAGAGGTGAAAAGTTACAATGGAATGTGATCATATTTACCTTTATATTTTCTTTGGACAAGTGAATGGACAGGATGATGCAGAATTTCTATGTTTCAGGGATGGAGGATTACACCTATAATACCTTGCCTATCACAAATGTGGTTAATAATTAAATTAATTTCAATATATCTTTTTCGATGCTGCAAGCATTTGTTAACTGAACGAATTTTGTTTCAAACGATAGTTTATAACATAAACAATATACCTGCCTCTCGATGGAAGTGACATCTCGATGGGAATATTACAGTTTTAGGCCCTATGACAGGGTTACTATACAGTGTCCTTCAAAAAATTTGTATCAAATGGAAAAAACTTTCAATAATGATTACCTATTTAGGAACTTGGGCGTAAAGTAGTGCTTTTGAAGGGATGAAAATGAAAGTATCGCTGAAAATAGGCTGATTTGTTTGTTGTTGTTAAATCATTCACATTCAGTACAAATAACAAGGAGCCCAGTGCAGAACCTTGTGATGTGGTGTGTGTTTGAGTGACATTTGTTTCGAGTTCTCATTTGCCAAGATAACACTTTGAAAACGGTCTGCCAGATACGATTCAAACCTGAGTATAGCTGATATACCTCTGAAACCATATATGTGCAGCTTTTGCAGCAGTAATCTGTGAACACCGCTACAGCTACCTCACCGTCACCTAAGGTAGAGCCGCTCAAGAAATGCGACTATTGATTGCATCATTTGTACTTTCAGAGGTTTGAATAATAATAGTACAGCAACCACGGACAAATGTGACCCACAAGTGAAGAATGAATCTTGGCCCTTTGAAACTCGGCACATGACTTCTTGACATCATGTATCGTTAGAAAAATTGTTTAAAAAAAAACAGGTGTGGAAACCAAAAAAAAATTATTTAAAAAAATTTAATTTTTTTTTGCTGGTGTTTCGGAAAGTATAAGATCTATCAAGAAACAATTTCAATAAGGCGAAAGATAATTCAATTCTCCTTAAGAAATACACTCAGTAATTTCTCACAAAATGCGCTCGTTTTCTCAGCAAACCTGATTTAATTCCTATATAAAATTTCAGGCTCGCGTTAATCCGCGCCACTGCTATTTCCGACAGTTTTGTCATAACATTGCTAAAAATTATCGTAGAAGGAAAAGAAGAAGTGTATCTATATCGTTCTTGAAGACTTCTACTTCCTCACACAAATATAACATGTGAGTAATTGAGTACCCAAAATGTGTTTTATCCCACTTCACATAACCCTTCTACGATATTTACGGAGGATCCTGAAGTCATAGCTATTTTAGTACATATGAAATGATTATACTGAAACAGGAATCAGTACCCTCTTTGGACCATATGCAACGATTTTGGACTAGTGAGGCCAGTTTCACTTATGCATGCCAAAGAAAAAACTGGGTTTTACTCCTGTCTCAGTTTTCAACTCACCCATAATCCCGGCCATTTCTTCGGTAAATGTTCAAAATAATCGCGCGTACACATCCTACATGAAAAATTAGGTGGTTTCAAGCTTGAGGTTTGCTTGAGATTAATGATAGTGTTATTGAACATATATGCAGGATATGAATCAGCAATTATTTTCAACATTTACTGAAGCCAATGCCGGTTTTATGGGTAAGTTGAAAATGAGGCAGGAGCAAAACTGAGTTTTTTTTTTGGCATGTGTAAGTGGGACCTGTCACACTACTCTGAAATTGTTGCATATAGTCCAAAGAGAGTATGGGTGGCTACTTTGGTATAATAATTCCATATTTACTAAATTATTCATGATTTTCGGATCATCCGCAAACATCTCCGTGAAGTGCGGCAAAACACATTTTAGGTACTCAAATACACGCATATTATATTTGCATAAAAAGGTAGGAGTCTTCAGAAACGACATGAACTTTTTCTTTTTCTCCTCCGATCATTTTTAGCAGAGTTATGACCAATCAAATATTCGGCTCCGCCAGAACTTTCAGCGGCGTGTAAACGTGAACCTGAAATTTTATGTCGGCGTTCAATCACGTTTTCTGAGAAAACGAGCGCATTTCATGAAAAATTACTGGGAATAATTCTTGTGGAATACTGAATAGTCTTTCACTTTGTTGAGTTGTTTTTCCGATGATTACAGCAAAAATCTATTTATTTACTTTTAAGCGAAAAAAAAATATGTTTCACCCCTGGAATTTCGGTAAACAATTTGTTTTCATGTTTATCATGGTTCCAACAACTAGCACCACCAAACTTGGTATCGATCCTCGTCTCAAAACCCAATCGTAGTGTATTATAAGAATACCATGTTCTCTTATAAATGCTACCATTCCTTTTTCAACTAATCGTTCGATTACTTTCGCCAAAACAGGTAGCAAAACAATCGGTCTGAAATCTGCTTCTGCCAAAACTTGTAGAAGTGTAACTGGTAATTTGAGTAGTATATTCACGAGAGCATCGAAAATAATCGATTATGCTTCCGAATCACGAAATGTTTTTAGGAATACGTCGTGTTACGAGGTAAGTATAATCGATTATTTTCGTTTGCTCGATTGGTATTCGTTACGATTAAACATCGAATAAACTTGATGATTATTTCTTTGACGTTAACTGACAAATGTCAAATAATTTTATTCAATGATAGAACTGTCTTATTTGAAGGAAGCGACAGTTTAATAATAAATGCCTTAATAACGTTGCTAGTTACAAAATTCACTTTGTTGACAGTAAAATTTATTCATATCATGAGCACTCTTTGTTTTAATTGGATTCGAATTCTTTTTTTATCTTAAGGTTATTGACAATTCTCCAGCATTGTTTTTGTTTATTACTGGACTGAGTTATCATATAATGACTTACCAGTTTTGATTATTTTTCTGTAAATATTTCTGTATTTGTTGAAATAAGTTGCAAGGGGTGAATTATTAATTGCAAATTTCCTTGTTGTGTGAAGTGAACGCATATTTTTCCCAGAAATTTTCAGACTGTTATCTACGGTTTCTACTTTATCATCATGATAGAAAGGAACTGAGCATATTGTGATCATAATTTTACGAAATTTATTGAGTGGATCATTCCTACTAATATAATGTCCTTTCACCAAGATATATAGTTGGAAAAACTATAAGTTCAGAAAATATTCTAATCAGTCCCTAAGATTTATCTCTTGGCGTTTAAGTTTTTAGAGGAAGTTTGCAAATAACAGCTTCATGGTCTGACAAACTAGAAATTATAACAGTGCAATCTATAAGATTCTCATTTATATTTGCCCATTTATATAGTCTGAAGTAGAAGGGACTCATGTGGGTTCTTCAACAAGTATAGTTGAATTGAATGAATCGAATAGATTTGCAATCATTTAGGTAACTGATTCATCAAAAATATATGTTGAAATCACCAGACTCAATGACATATTCATTTAGTGGCAACTGAAATGAAAGCGGTTTCAACCTGTGTAGAAATATATTGGAATCTGTTGATGGGAGTCTATAAATGCATATAACAAACATGTTCATAGATTTACATTGAAGAATTGAGAACTCAAATGCTTTTTCCACTAACATGTATTCAAATTTATCGAAATTCACAAAGCAGTTCAGATTTTTGAACTCATCCTTAATCAAAATCAAGATACCACCTCCACTAGTTTGTAAGTGGACAACAAAATTTAAAAACCAATGTAAAATTTGATGAGTAGTATAACGGTTCTTCACTACATAACCCATGTTCAGTTGAAAGTATTATTTAGGGATAAACTAGATCTTCCAGGAAGATTTGCACATCGTTGTTCTTTCAACGTAATGACTGAATATTCAACAATAATACATGGAAGTGATCGGAATGATCATCAACATAAGCGTCATTGCTATCAACCATCTCTTTTTTCTACAATCGAGCGAGAAGTACCATGTTTGCGCTTCAAAAAGAAAGCCCAAAATTACACTGTTTCAAAAGGTTTTTATATTCGCCACTCGTTGAGCGACAAATTGACCAAAACGCTCGCTGAGTTATCATGAAAACCATAACAGAAAAATGTCATATAATTTTAATAAGATTTTAAATTTTAGATTCTACATCATATGACTATAAATATTACGATTGTGATAGTGAAATAAAGCGAATTACAAACTTCAGTTAATGAAAGTAATCAAAAAATAGTTATTATGATTATAAACTCTTATTTTCTAAACTTTTCATTAGACTAAAGATGGTGGAAATGTATAAATAATTCACATTATCTATGAATTACCTTGATGCCCAAATTATCACGTTAAATGAAATACAAAACTACCAAAAAATTGGTTTCTGATTATTCTTCTTTTATTTTTTACCAATTTTCCACTACTCAAGGTGGTAGACTTCTATTTTTAATCTCGCATGTTTTAAAATCTGAACTGTCAAATTAGAGGTTTTCAAAAAACATTAGTTTTTAGCAAATATTTTTGTAAACTCTGCGTTGTAGAAAAAATCTTGTGTGTAATTCTAGCGCAAAAACTTTACGGATTTCAAAACATTGCCGCGCTCTGCTTCGCTTCGCGCACCAAACTTTTGTTTCAAGCGGCAAAGTATTACTTTGCGCTCTTGATACACAAATAGCTATTACTATCACATAATTTTTATTCGAATATTTCATACCTAAGATTAACATATTATTAGTTAACAGATGGGTGAGGGTCGAACTCTCTAAGTCTCCTGTAATATAATTGCCATTCTATACCTTTATAGAAAACGCTCGGACGGGTCAATTTTCAATCTAGACGAGACGCCAAGACATTTGAAACATACAGGGTGAGTTGAGTAAGTGTAATTGAAGAGAAGCTCTTTTAAAGAACACTAATTATATAACTGAAAGATTAGTCAACCAGAGCTAAAAGAAAAACTCCACGAAAGCTTGCGGACATATGTGGTTGTTATGGAAGTTCATGATACCATATCTTGAAAATCTAGCCTCATCTGTGAAGAGGACTTTTGATAAAATTTGGGGATGACTTTTCTTTGAAGCCATTGATCAAATTTGATACGAGGTTGAATATCACGTATCGTATAAGTGCCTGGACACGCTGAATATAATGAGGATATAATTGCTGTTTCTTTGAAATTCTGTAAACAGTCATGTGATTTATATTTAAAGTTTGACTAATTTTTCTTGTACTTGTCTCTGGATGTTCCACAGTTCTTGTAGTCCGTGGCCGTCCTACTGCGGAATTTCTTTCAAAGCTTCCAGTTTCGGAAAGACGCCGGATAAGATTCACAAATGTCGCTGCACGAGGAGGGACGCGTTGGGGATACCTTTTCTGATAGATGCGTGTGGCCTCGGTTGAATTTCCATATCAGCCATTTCAGCATTCGTAAAGTCGGGTATGGTACCAAAAAATCACTTTATAAACCATTTCAGCATTCGTAAAGTCGGGTATGGTACCAAAAAATCACTTTATAAACCTCAAACTGTGAATTTGTCAACGAATACTTAAAAAATGTGACAGCAAACTTCTATTTTGATAAACAAACGTTCATAGTCCACTCGATTTAATTAACTCAATTTGCAAGCGGAGAGTGACAAAAATTATAGAAATCAAATTTGGCTATACTGATTAAGCAGTTTATTAATCCTCGGTTTGGAAGTCTGTCCGGGTATACACTGCGTATGAAGTTTGATGAAAATAACAGGAATTGCAATAAACTTATGACGAAAACCAACCATGTTTTGAAAAATTTCAACAATCTGTATCTCGAAAACGGATCATTTTTCAAAAAAACCTTTTATAGGAAAAAAGTTGTTTATTTTGACGAGATCTACCACATACTTAGTTTTTATAATGTTTTCACCAACTTCACTTAGCGACCTAGAAGCTGAGTAACATGCATCGATATAGAAAATTGTAAATTTCTCGAAAACGATCACATCCAACGTTGTTGAGGTGGTGTACGTTTTTTACTTGGAAAAAGTGTGGGAATAAGGTTTTTTCATGAAAAGTACCAAAAGTTTCCGTCAAATATGTTAGGGCAATTTGTAATAATTAATGACAGCGTGGACTTCTTTGAGTCTCTCAAATTTTATTTCAGAATTGACAAATAAATAATGACAGATAGTACTAACCAATATAAAATGTATTAGAGCAATGTATGGGTTGCATATAAGCAAATCGTTGATTAATAGAAAATCATTCATTAACAGGGGTCATTAATCAACTATTTTTAGTGCGTTAAATTACATCATAAATGAACGGTCGACGGAAAAATATATTAATTCATTGAACTGAATTTTTTTGAAACATAAAGGATTAATTCCATATCTTTTGCATAACATTCAAATAACCGCACCTTTATGACAGCTACCAAAGAGGTGGTAAATAAAGTATCTCGTAATTGTTTTCCTATAATATACAACTTATTGGATCAATATAAACAGGAAACATTCTTCTATAATTCAAATAAATTTCACTCAATTTCTCATCGTATTTGTTACTGCAAACTCTACTCGTAACGTCCTCATTTACACAAATCGGTCTTTGGCCGGTCACATACTCATCTTGACACTTTTCAATTATTTCGTTTTCTGCTAGAACCCTGTAGATGAAATCAAGGCAAGTACACATCCAAGGATTTCCAACTAAGGTGATTCTTCTCAAACTGTGCAGTCTGAAGAACAAATTTGACGATAGAAACATCAGTTCATTGTTTTCCAAGTACAATTTCTCCAGATTATTCAACCCTGTATTTGGAAATATATTGCGATCTAATTCCTTCAATTTGTTGTTAGTCAAGACTAAAGTTCCTAACAGTGGAGTCTGCTCGAAAGCATTGGTTTCAATCACTGATATCTTGTTAAATCCCACGTTCAACAGTTTCAGTTTGGTTAGTTTTTGCAACATGAAATTAGTTATATTAGTTAGAGAGTTATTCTGAATCCACAGTATTTCCAATTGCTCAGGATGACTCACAATTTTGTGTATGGAAATCTCCTCGATTCTATTGTTATCCATGTGTAACTTACTCAACTGTGGTAGATTTTCCAGAGCGGAATCTTCTATAGAGGAAATTTCGTTCTTCGAAAGTGTGAGTGTATTCAATTTGGGTAAGTCATTGAATACTCCTCTAGGAATAGTTTTCAAATGATCATTAATCACAGACAACTCTAGCAGCGAAGACAAATTCAAGAAAACTCCAGGCTGGATTTTTTCGATGTCGTTGTTTTGGATGATTATAGTTCTCAAAGGCAAACCACTGAAAATGGATGTGTATAGTTCTTGGATCTGGCTTCTTTCTATAAGGATATGTTCTAAATACCAAAGATATCTGAACGAATGACTATATAAGATCAACTGCGAACCGTTGTTTCTGACGTATAACCTTTTCACAGTTTTATAGTGTTTGATATATACCTTGAAATCCATCCCAGGCAACATCGGAACTGATTTACATTCCATGTCCGTTTCATTCGTTGTGACAACGCACTCTGCGTACACATTTTCAACAAACACGCTCGATTCTAAAGCGAAGAACAAAATCAAAAACAGGACCTGAATCATGACTATTCCATTGACGACCGAGAAACGAATGATGCGTCGTCTCAATCTTCATTCAAGAGGTTATCATGTTTTATATTGATGTGAATAACTTCAACATAACTAATTATAAATCGATATGCAATTGAGGCAATATCAATTAAAATGATGGGATAGTTGTGTACATAAAAAACACCATAAACGGAGAAACAAACGTAACTACTAATAGGGCCCATCAAAGTAATAGAAGTCAAAATGGATATGAGCGGACAACTAAGTAGTTAACTTTACTGCTGTATATAAACTAGCTTCAACTGATGGACATGCGTTCAAAGAAGAGCTTAAGTCTTATTCAGAGAATAAAGATATCAGCTTAACCTACAATAAGTCGGTAATATGAACATTAACCTATTTTTAAAAGATAATACTACACTTGATTCTTTGAATGTTCTGAGTGAATTCAACTACAAAAACATCTCTCCGAATTAAACTGTAAAATTTCCAAAACTGTGGGAGTCATGAGTTATGAATTCATTTTCAACACCCTGTATTTGTGCAACGATCGCAACTCAAAGGTCTGACGATTGATTTCGTGATGAGTATCACATGATCTACCAACGATAAAAAATTCAGCGTGCATACTATGACGTATTCCAAAGTGACAGTATCTCCCGGGCTAATATAAATGTATGTGGTGTGGGCAAAGTGCCGTGAGGAAAAATATTTCTCACAATATGAGTAATACATGGTTTTGAAAGTGAGTGAGCTATGAAATGTAGAAAAACATATATTTCTCCTCACAGAATCTTCAATGTGACCCTCAACAACAGCTGAGGATTTCCATCCTCCATGGCGCTTCATAGTTTCCAAATCTCCGCCCCTATTTGCAATATGGAACATACTAGAACGACGAAAAAATGTCATATGAATAGCTCACGATTTGTCAGTTTTATTGCAAATAAACTTGGAACATTACTTCTTTGTTTTAGATTAGGATACCATCATGACAACTCCTTTGATCTCAATGTCATCCGACATAATATTCGTGAGTTCTTCACGCCTACAGACACCACTGTAACCCATTAACAAGACAACCTGGAATCATAATCAAAATACTTATCTTGATTCTATGAATGTATAACTTTATTGAACTCACTTTGAATGTAAGGTATCAATTGTCTTTGGTGATGGAAACCGTTTGTATGAGAATCTAGACCTTTTGATTTTTTTGGTTCATATACTTGTGATATTCTTTTGAAAAGAGCTTTTAGTTTGCTATATTCTGTGTCTATGTTCTTCTTATGGATAATTAAACAAAACCTAGACATTGACATTGATTTTTTTCTGCTCTGCATTTCAGAATAGGCCAGCATGCCGTTTCATGTTATTGTTTCAACCTTATGAGTTTGACACCATACTTCGAATTTGGGGAATTACTTTTCGTGAACTGAAACAAATTATGCATACATCCGTTTAAGCAAATACTCTCAGTTCAGGAGGAAAAAAAATCAATGAATTCAGTTGATATTCAAAATTCAAATAATTCAATAATGAAAAATTTTATTTTTATTACCTCAGTGTTCCCACCAAATGATTTTGATATTTATTGTTATGTAAACAATTTTTTTTCTTTTTTTATAAAAAAGTACAAATAGATAAAATTCCCCACGCTCATCGTACTCCAAACAACGCGTGTGACAAAACAGTGTCTTATAAAATCTGTAATATAATATAATATCTGCAACGAATGTTTTCAACATCGGCAAAAGATCAAGCTTCTAGATCAAATCGATTTCTTCGCAATTATAACACCGCCCATGACGAAGTGAAATTACTCGGACGTTTAAATATTGAAAATCATCAAAGTTAAAACCTATTATGTAGAGAAATGGCATACAAAAAATGAAACAGTTCCAATTATAAAGAAATACCTCCGACAAATTTCATCTCGGGAGTTATAAAGTTATATTTTTCATTGCATCGCGGAAAGGCAACACTGAACTTCTTTTATTCGTTATTCGTTTTCTGGCGTATTTTATAGAGTCCTGGGGATGGTTACGTTTGTGTTCCTGACTTCCGATCATTAGGGAGAAAATTTACAGTCTTATCGATATTGATCCCATTTCCGCTTCAGGTAGAGGGAATGAAGAATAATTGTATTCATAACAATTCTTCGTTGGCTCAGGGAAGGTTATTACACCTCGGACCAGCACATGCCATTCTGTTTCACTGAAACACATAGGCTGAAGTTACGATTTGAAAAAAATGCCTTTCATAACTTGTAATAGTTTCTCATTTTTTCATGAAAAAACACAACAACTCATTGCTCCCTGTGCTCCGCTTGCTGTAAACATGACGTATCAATAATAGTTATTTCTTCAATAATATCTCTATTCTCTCCACTCCAAAGCAACACACTATCACACTAACAGTACAGCAGAAAATTGTTAACCGTTTAAAACACAGCAAGTGAAAAACAACCAATGATTATTTTCCAATTTGATTGTTGATATGTTGCGGTATTACTCAGGAAAGTAGTTGTACCAAAACTCAACGTTATCCTTTGGAGAGCTGATAGTCCAGCCCATGACTGACCAAAATATTACAATATACTTGAAAGAAGAAACTTTGTATTTCGTGCAAAATATTTTTATTTTAAAAATTGTAGCAAAGCGCTTTCGACTGTTAAGTCATCATCAGTGCGTACCTGCAAGTAAGTAATGATTGAAAATGTAAGTAAGTAATGATTGAAAATGATTGAAAATGAATTTTCAATCATTACTTACTTGCAGGTACGCACTGATGATGACTTAACAGTCGAAAGCGCTTTGCTACAATTTTTAAAATAAAAATATTTTGCACGAAATACAAAGTTTCTTCCTTCAAGTATATTGAAGCGTGCACACAGCTTGACAATTTCACTATTACAATATAGTTTTGCAGATATTGCCACTTTTATGAATTTCGTGAAAATCGAAACATTTGATCAGTATATCGAGTGCCGCGGGTACACAAATTCATAGTTTAACATTCCTATTCTTGTTATGCAACCTTTATTAATCCTTCTATCGATTACAATCCAAAATAAATTTGCCCATTTAAGAGTTAATTTATTTTATCAGTAAATTGATGGATGTAGCCGTTACTATGTGGTAGGAGATCATCATGAAAAATGAGAAAAGTGAATTTCTATGTTTTTGTACCACTTTATATTTATAACCTTTAGTTACTATAATTCAAACTGATAGTTTTGAAAATGTCCATATAGGACGAAACTGCAGTAACTAAAGGTTATAAATATAAAGTGGTACAAAAACATATAAATTTACTTTTCCCATTTTTCATTATTTTATTAGCTTACTCGGACTCTTCATACTGTAAACAAACTAACCACGCGAACTTGGCCAGTTATTTCAAAGAATTGCTCATTTGGCGTAGTTTTTGACATGATACAACATTCACCAGCTTCCACTTGGGAAAAAAATATTTGGGAAGATGCTTCATTATTGGGTGTTCATAGACCTTTGTTGAAATCTAGAGACCGGGGAGGCCACAAAATGGGACCAAGAAGGCCAATCCATCTCTGTGGATAAGTTTGATCCAAATAATTTCTACTATCAGCCCTCCAAAGGATGATGTTGTGTTTTGCGACACCCTGTATTGAGAGAAATTGTTCTCTTTTCCTTTCCTAACTTTCATGGACTCCATAATATTCTTTACCCTCGCATTCGAAATAAAGTCACAACACAACCTGTGTCTTCTTTCTCTCAACTAATTTTTAATTATTCATGATGCCAAGATAAGCTGGCCGTTTAAACATGCACAAACAACTTTGTCAAATCATCAGAATTTGATGAGGGGTAATAGAAATCCGCAGAAAGTTTGTGAACAAACCCCCATACTAATAAATAACAATTATCCGGCCGTTGGGTGGGGGAGAGAGATGAGAAACGACTCTGTTTTATCATGACCCAAAAAAGACCAGTCAGTCAGACGGGCTTTTACACGAGTGATGCTCGACTTAAGAAGAGAGCGCTGAGGCTTTGAGTAATGACTAACTTCCTCTATTATAATATATCTCACTTATAGCCGTGTTTCATTAGCCCCAACTACCTCTGCCGCCAACAGATACCGATTTGCCCTCGTACAGAAATGGACTAGCGGGAACACGGAAATTGAAACATTCTTACGTTTACGAGGTGTTTGCAAAAACTAATTTTTCCGGCGACCTACTTGATACGTATCAATTCGAACTGAAAATTAGTACACAATATAAGGTATTTCGCACTAGTGCGAAGTATTTCATTTCGCACAGTCTCTTCGATCAACGGATGGTGCGATTACCTATATAGTTAACCATACTCTAATTTTATTTGTATAGTTGTGACAATGACATATTTACAAATGAACTCGGAGCATCATAGTGTCAGTGTGTTGATAAGGAATTATATAATTCGTTCAAAGTTTTCTTTGCTGTAATGCCGTTGATGAAAAAGTATTTTTCGATATTCTTTGTATCACAATTAACGTTTTGTATAAGACAATCGTTGTTTTTGATAAATGATATAAATATGCTTCAGTGGTTCAATGCGTCAAGGCACAGACAAACACACCCACAGAATTTGTGGTATAGGTTCGAACCCCGTCCAAGTGATTTTTTTTATAATGCATCATAATTAAAGAGTAATAATCATGTCACTTATAAACTCATTTTATAGTTGATATGTTATACAAATTTTCTAAATTGTAATTTTTTCAGATACAGTATGCTCACTACTAGAGAAATAACGAATGTTTATTTTGATGTTTCTAGGTTGCCTCAGCATTCGCTATAAACGGAGCTCTGCGATTAGCTGAATTGGTTGGGCTATACAAATGATGTAACATCTGCATTAATTGTGAGAGTTCTGACATATTTATGTTTTTCATGTAGATCGTCGGAAAAGTATAGTATACAAATTTGACAGTTAGTTTTTGCTTCAAGTTTGCGACACTCCTACCATTAAGAAGAAGGAATGCCACACTCACACTTAGTGGAGGTTGAGGAGCAACTTCTAGTGGCTGCAGACTTAGCTCTGAAAGTGTTTTTTTACTCCTAATACGATATTGACAACATTGTTTGTAGCCCCATCGAATAGATAATTCGCTTGCAAGTATCCTAGAAATGGCGCTGGATGCAAACTTCAGTATCCATCTAAGGATTTCTCAACAAATGTTGAAAGTATTTTTTTGACTTAATTGGGAACTAGCCTCCGCTGACGATTGGCAAGTACCATGAAATCGGTACGTAGGTGTTTACCATTCAAATCGAAAAATGAATTCAGCTATTTATTCAAAAAGCATCGCAGAAATGTTCTTGGAGAACAGTATTGAACAGATATATTTCAACGGCCGCAGGGGGCAGTAGGTATTTTCTGTATGGAGACAAAAAAGGTAAAAAAATACCAGGTGTCTCATTTAAAAATCAAAAGTTCCGATGAGACCGGGAGTTGCACGAATCTGAGGCACTTGTCAAAAAAATGCAGTTTTATGTCTCATACAGATCCTCCAAATTTCATTTCATTATCTGCAAAACCGAAAAAGTTATAGGGGCGAGCAACGCGGTATATTCGTTACAAAAAAGTGATATTAATACCAGTAAAGTAATGTTAAACTGAACACAAACTTTTAAAGTTTTTTGTTTTAATTTGAACCCTCTGATAGAAAAATTATGATGTTATACGATTGTGTATAGACTATTGAAATATTCCGATGAGAATGATAGGAAATACATCAAATCATCCCAATCAACCAAGATCGGTTTTCCATTAGTTGGTAAGGTTCCTATCCTCGAAGTATCGTCCATATCCTCTCAGAACACTTTTCATACTTTCCGGACATTCTTCGTCCGATGGGCCATTATGCAGATTGATGCTATTTTAGCTGCGACCTGAAATTTCCTGAAAAAACATTATGCGAATCAATCACTGTTGATAACAGGCTCCAAAGGAATCTTTGCACGTTGCTTGAGGGATCAGCGAGATTATAGTTGCGAATTCTTCTCAAACTAATACATCCCTGTCGAAGGCCTATTACGTAGCGTGCTTTATCATATTTTGATCGCTTCATCGAACTGATGGATTAGATCTCGAGACATAAAAGAATAATTTCAGCAAGTGGAACATTGGAGAATAATATATCAATTAAAGCTCTCTGGGGGAAATGGGTAATTTACTTGTATAGTCTTATAAATCCCATAAAGGTTTTCTCAGTCAAAAAATATGAAATATACTAGCTTCATGGGTTGAACATGAACCACGTTGTTAGTTTGAAACTCAACGTTCCTGCTTACCTTTTGTAGCCATTTCCAAGGGTGTGGACTAAGCCGCCTCAATTCTTCTATACTCGTCGTTGTCTGGTCTGCCTACTCCCTGATATGGTTGAACAAATGTATTTGTGGCTGATTGAGTGGTGGGTTAGCATGAAGTGAATTTAATATTGCTGAAAACGATATCCAGCTAGGATTGATTAGATTAGATTGGATAAGATCAATAAGGTGCTTATGTGCTTCCCGGAGACTCCTCTGCGACCTTTACAGATCACGTTATATTAGAGTTCCTTGTCTAGAACTGTCCCTAATAGACTATATAGGCCAGACCTCAGGTCCTCTATGTATTTAGAATAGCCCGTTTTGAACGCGTAGATCTTGCTGGTTGATAGATCTTGTCAAACTTAGCCGAACTTCGCGAAAAAACCACACTGGCAAAAAAACGAATATATCCGCATTTCAACGCAATCTCCTCAATTATGGTTTCATTGGACAAAAAATAGACAAAGAACCCCGCACAAATCAAATGGGAAATGGATCCCTGTCGAATTGGATATGTTGTAGTTCATGCCCTTCTGATTTTGACCCTGTATAATGTCGATTATTTTGTTAAGTTTTGACAGAAATATTCTGAATTAAGTGAAAATTGTCAAGTTGTGTGCACGTTCCAATGTAATTGGATGAAGAAAAGGTTTGTATTTCGTGCAGAAATTTATTTATAAAATAATAGCAAAGCGCTTGCGACTATAAAGTCATCATCAGTGCGTACTCGTCAGGTGTACAAGAGCCAGACCATGGCCCTTGTATACCTTCATCCAATATTCTGAATTGTCAATAAATGTCAATGACTTCGTATTATTTTGAATAATATGGCTTTTAAAAACATACTTATTTGTTACGAGAGTAATGGGCGATTTATCCCGAGACTTTATCCCGAGAAGAAAATGCCGACAAATAATGTGAAATCGCCATAGGCAAACGAGATGTGTTGAATAGACCACCTCTTGATGTCATGCCTGATACAAGAAAAATGTGCTAACCAGAGCGGTGCCGAACACTGACAAAAAGTGCTTGGAGCACTAAGCATTAAGCATTCTTGAAAAGTGCTCTAAAATCTCGAGCACTTTTATTTATAAAATGCTCGCGATTACTAAGCACTAAGCTCTTCTTAGACTGTTAGATAATTGATGCTTGGTTACTTTTTCTACTAACATAATCAAAATGGCATTCAACGTACAGATCGCTATTATCACAGATTCACAAAATGTATGTAAATGTTTTTTTTTAAACATTACAAAGCAACTCCATTTTTTGAGTATATTGCTAAAGTTACTGTTTGGTTTCAATTGTTAAAAGCATGCTAACAGAGTAGGTCTTGACCTGTCAATTGAAACAGTTATGATAAAAAAGATATCGTTAAGGGTTTATTCCCCGAGATACTTGTTTATTAACACGCGTTTGCTGTACTCGTCATTAAATTACTCGTTACTGAAAGGACGTTCATAACACTTGTTACACAATAAGTATACAATTTTGAAACAGAATTGCTTCAATGAACAATTTGAATACAATAGGAATGATGATTAAATTAATGCTTAGTTTTGTGGTTTTCTTGATATCGCTTTTTGGGTGTTTAACCTCCCACAGTTTGAAAATGAAAATATGTTAATCAAAATCAAATCGAAATTGACCGTACATGGTTTTCTCTTCACATAGATAACAAGTGAGAAATAACAGAATGGTGACTGACATTGCGCATATTCCCTGTATCAAGATACCAAATGTCATCCTAATGAAATTTTGTGCAGATTTATTTTGACTTTCGTCAAAGGAATGTTGCATAAGGACGTGAGCGCAACTTATTCATGTTCCGACAAGATTCATTTAAATGGAAAGGCTTAGTGCTAAGTGCTCCGGAGCACTGGGGATAACTAAGCCATATCCCTTTTGTTACAGACTTCGGAGCACTTAGCACTAAGCACATAATTGGAAAAGTGCTCGGGAGCATGGTGCTTAGGAGCACAAAAGTGCTTCGAGTGCTTTTACGAGCACTAAGCACTGTGTTTTGTGACAGCTCTGGCGCTAACTGTAATGAGTCAATAAAAAACGGAATAATAGCTGAAAATTATTCCACAGCTCCAAGCACATTATTCTTGTAGGCATGCCATAAAGAGGTGGTCTATTCAACCCCTCTCGTCTGCGTATATGGTTTATCGGCATTTTCTTCTACATCTATTCGAGTCATGAGTTTCGGGGTAAATCGCCATTACACTCGTAACAAATGAGAATGTTTCCAAAAAATATAAGCATTTATAGAAACTTGACATTCATTGACAATTCAGAAATTGTTATTATTCCTGTCAAAACTAAACAAAATTATCGCCATTATACAGGTTCAAAAGCAAATGTGATCGCTTGGTAGATCTGAACTAGTTGCAACTTTTGACCTTCGATACATACAAAACTGTCAATTTTTAGGTCTCGGGCCAATGGAGACTTTTGATCATGGAAGGGTATTAACTAAAACATATTCAAATTTCAGCCAATTTGACAGGGGTCCATTTCCCATTTGATTTGTGCGGGGTCCTTCGATATATATATATGCTATAACCACCACACCACGCTGCCACATTTTGCAAAATAATAAGTAATTACCTATAATACAGAACTACCAACACTTCAAGTTAATTCATACGGTCATTCGACCTGAACGTAGAACGTATACTAACCTAATTGAAATCTGATCAACACCGTACATTCAGAATAATTCATCATTCAACTCCCTGTGGTACGTGAAGCTATTTCCTTGGCTTTATACCAAGTGTCACGGAATTTGCATAGTCATTTTAATATCGTGATATAAAGTTTCCTATTTTCGTTTCTTACAGGATGATGAGTCTCTTCGTCCGTTCCAACCTGAAGTGACATGAGCGCGGAAACATTAGGGGAAATTCACAATTTATTGTTCCGTCATGCAATAGAGACCACCGGCGTAATGAATTATTCTGTTTTGAGAGAGACGGGGATACAAAATATGTATTTTAGGCATCGCTTGCACTGAATGTGACTGGACGTTTGATTTCAGGGTTGAAAAAAATCAGTTGACTTTTCAATCAATCAGAACGGTAACTTATCTATGTTATCTTGCACAGTTTGACAATACATGAATATACACATTACTCTACCAGTTAGGTTTGAAATTATTCTCATGCACTTCACGGAATGGAAAGTTAATTTCAATTCCTCATTTGAGGTACTGAGTTGGCTTTTGTTAATCCCTCAGGGATTGAAAGTAAATTTAATCTCTGAGTGATTAAAAGTAGAATAGTACATATATTATCACAAATTTAAGTCCAAATCCATGTATTCAAATATTATTTTATTGAAATTGGTTGAGGGGAAAACTGCTGAGGAAATTGTGTACACTAATTCCCGAAAATCGTAGGTAATGTCTCTAATACCCAAGTTATTCCCGAGTAATACCCCAGTAATTCCTGAGTAATACTCCTCAAGTAATACCAGTAATGCCCGTTAGAAAATTTAGGTTAGGTTAGGTTTGTCATTTTTTTTTGTCGCCACTGCTAATTTTACATTACATGATGATTCATCATGTAATTTCCAATTCCCTTTCCGTGTAATGCTGAATAATTCCTAACTAAACCATTCAATGCCCCGGTAATACTAATACCCAATAATGTTCAAGTAATGCCTCTAATTCCCGACTAATACCCGAGTAATGCCACTAATACCCAAGACATGTATACCAAATTCCCCAGCGGTTTCCCTCCTCGAAATTGGAAAAATCTCACAGAACATATTTTGTTTTTTTGACGTTCATATGAACATTCATGCACTCCAATACAGTTTTCTGGGATTGAAAGAGAGGGACAGTTGGATACTTTATATTTTCTTATTAATGTATTCTGAACATATGTGGGCATTTTTTTCTGACATTCAATTTCCTTGGGTTGAAGTAATGAAAACCACTTCAGAGGCACTGGCAAAAATCTGGATTGACACAATTTTTTGCTGGGTCAGTGAATTTTCAACGTAGCCTTCCACAACGGTTTTACTTTTTCACCCGCCATGTATCTTTAATTGATCCAGGCCTCCCCATTCAGCAGATGAAAATGCGGAGGTTTTGCTGAAACAATGCCCAGTATATAGTAGAGCGTCCTGCAACTGCAAAAACTATGTAGCCCCAAAGCCCAGTATCGGTGCTGTTGGCGGAAGTGAGATTATTGGCTACAAATTGTTTTTAAGAAATTGTTGGGTGTAACCAAGAAGATCTGCGACGATTTATGTCGGAAGTAGTGACTAACGGCTACAGGCTGTTTCCAGAAAATATTTGGGTGGACCCAAGGACATTTGCGACAATTGCAGGTGGCGATTAACTGAAAATAGAAGTTTCCAAGGGGGTTCCATCAGGAGGACCGAAGAGCAACGCAATTTTTGTTGATGAAAACAGTAGTCAGTAGATTTCCGAGAAGTATTTGGCTTGACTTTTAGTCAAGAACTATTTTATCTACGGGCACATGATTGAAGCTGACACAAAAGTTGGGCTGGCTGAAGGAAAAGGAAGAAAGAGCCAAAGGAAAAAAAACTGAGAGGAATCTTTGGCAAAAGATCTAGAAAAAACAGCCAAAGGAAAAACAGGAGGGAATGAGAAAAAGAGCTAAGAAAAGACAAAAGGAAGTGGAAGATAGAGAAAGACAAGCGAAATAGGAAAAGAGACAAATTGAGGAGAAACGTTAGCAACAAAAGTTGAAGGAACAATGAAAAAACCATAAAAAAATTAATGGTCTTGTGTTGAAAAGTTTCTCGAAAAAAGGGGACAAAACATGTTTCAAAGGGACAGGGAAATGACAGGGTTGTAGAAAATCAATATGAAGAGGACTGTTTTTGCTAATGGGTGAAGTCATACATTTTCCATTTTTGTGTTGTGTAGGTGGCCTTATGGCAATATATTATTATTTTATCACGAATCCCACCATATCTGTAGAACTATCGGTAGATCTTTCAATCAGTAAGGATCGATCATGTACTCTAATTGAAAAGGAAACAATCAGTCAGATAGTTAATTTTCTGTTTATACATATAAATTAATGAAAGGGAGACTGTTATTTTGATCATCACTCACAGAAATTATTCAGTTTATTGATTAGAGAAAGGCACCTCTTGCACTAAACTCCAATAAATTCTTGTCAACGAAAATCTATTTTTCCAAAATCATCAGGGAGGTGGGAAGAATAGGGACTATTTACCAGCAAGGTTGGAAATGATAGACATATTTCTTCTGCTGTGATATTTTGAAAATTGTTTTTTTTTTTTTAAATAAACCTGTCATGGGTATGGCATTTTGATTTTCATTTGAAAATAAGAATGGATTATTCATAAAATCAGTTGTGGAATTATCTGCTGAAAGAAGAAAGTTTGACAGTTCAAACTTGGGTCACACTGTATATTCTGTAAATTTGTATATTAGTACTTTTTGTTCAATAATGACCTGATAATAACCGAGTGGGCGGTTGGGAAATGATTTCACTACCAAAAAATCTGATTTATAAAAATGCTATGTTTGTCATTTTTTATATCAAACAGACCATTAGAGAAAGTGGCGTTTCCTACAAACTACAGACATTCCAAATGGGTAATATAAAATCTATTGAAATGATTCATTGTCGGATACATACCAGTTTGAAAATACAATTCATATAAACATTGGACATGTAAGTTCCTCGACTCGATATTTCAACTAGAATAACATCGTTTTCATTCCAGCGATTAGTATACCAATCAACAGACGATAGAATCTTGACATTATAAATATCCTGAAAGCGAATGAATATGTGATGAGGGAATGCTTTTAGTTGAAAGAAGAGAGATTGGAATCAGAATTTTCATAATGACACTGAGTTGACAGTGGTGATGTTTATCTGTCACATACCACTTGAAATTGCAGCTGTTTCACACAATATTTTTCATCTATTTTTGTGGTTACGTGGAAAAATGACCCAGCTTTTTTTGTAATGTTATAGCATCTTATTTTTCTCACACAGTATATTGAATCTATCAAAATGCTAGTTATTATGTTCATTTCTACATAGCCTGAAGTGTTCCTAGTATAACACGTTTTTATTTGCATTTTCGGTGATAATAGTTATTTTTGTACCTAGTGCGTGAAATGCTAGAAATGTATTTTGCGCACGAGATTCGAAACAAAATATTTTATACAAACGTCAAAAAAAAAATAGTATAAAATTGTCACAAATGAATAAATGATTTCTTGGATTTTAGCTTGTTTGACGACCATAAAGTTAGAAACAAATGATTTCTTAGAATTTTGCTTAATTGAGGACAATATAGGGTAGAATATGAAAATCCCATGCAGTGTGCGAAATGTGTATTTCGCACACTACTTCGCGCACGGTGTCATGGTAACGAAGGAAAATGAAGACACTGTCACTTCGCATATTGTTATTAATGCGCGAACCTTGTCATTTTTTGACGTTTATAGAAAAAACAACTTTATATAATTTTTATATTTTAATCTTTATGGCCCTCAATCAAGCAAAAATCCAAGAAATCATTAGATTCTCAATGTTCAACAATAATTAATTTTATTATTATTTTATTATATTTATTATTATTTATTATATTACTTATTTTACAACAGTATTTCCTGACGTTTGTAGAAAATAGTTAAAGCTTTTGCCACTTACCATATTTCGTCGGATCATTCACGATTAGGAATGATTGAAAATTCCATTACCAGAAAAAAATTACCGAGCGTTGGGGGGGAGTTGGGCATGGACATTTTTTTATAAGAGGCCCTGCCATCACTATATTCTGTCGAAACGTTCAGGACTCAGAATAATCAAAACTTCCATTTACAGAAAAAAATTACCGAGCGTTGGGGGAGAGTTGGGCTTGACAATTTTTTTATTAGTTGTCCTGCCATCACCATATTTTGTCAGAGCGTGCATGATTGAGAATAATGAAGGATTCCACCGACAAAAAAAATTTACCTGGGGGGAGAGTTGGGCTCAGCTGCGCCTCGTTAAAAAAACCAGTTTTCGATCACCGAAGTAGCATTTCCTGCACTAGATACAAAATTTTCTATTTTTTGCATTCGAACGATTATTCGTTCGAATATATTCCTATATAACTGACGTGGAATCCTTTTGAATTTAGCATTACTTTTTTTTAAGTCAACACAGACAACAAGATATCTTCCAAACACACATCAATACGTTAAATGACAATAAGAAATGCCATTATTAACAAACCGATCAGAGGTAATTGCCCAGTCATAACTCATGAATGTCAATGAATGATTGTATTGAAATTGTATCAAAAACTAGTAGATCATTAACGAACATATAATTCATACTGTCAAGGAACCGATAATGTTTGAAATGTGTAGTAAAGCAGGTATATCTACGAATTCAAACCGGAATAAGTGTTTATATGGAATAGACTAGGTGGAGGACAATTTAGTTACCATTAACCCAGTTTCTACCCCAAAATGTAAATGCGGCTACCGATTCCATTTCCGAGCGTTTCAATAAAACCCGCTCCAGGGACAATAAAAATCCAATCAATTAAAGTGCGATCTAATTACATGGAAAGTATTTCAATCATGTTCAACCACTGTTATTTTTATTATTTACTCGCTCGAAGATAATTAGACGAATTGTGTTTGTTTTCCAGAGTTATACTAGGTTATTTTTAACCAGTAATTATATAATGAAAATCGATAATCGATTCTAGAATGGTAAAACACAAAAAGAGAAGTGGAATTTTTTTTTTAATTCAAAATATACGTGAAAACTCAAAAATTATATTTGTTTCAAGAATTGAATTGACGTAAAGCTCTCGAGATGAAACAATATGTGCTTATGTAACCACTTTTGAAAAACTTAATTTTTTCTTAACAATAGTATATTCCATAACGAGAACCTATCTCATTGTAGCTGATTTAAATCCATGTTGAATTTTGAAAACTAGTTACATGAGGAACTATTTTCCTAAATATTGATTGAAAGTTTGATTTTGTGGAGGAAATCCGATTCTTGACATGATTTTTTGGGTTTATAAACTTCCACAATCTGAATATGAAAAAATGTGAATCCAAAGAAATATGTACAAGTGTAGAGGGGCAAATTAATTAATTTGCCCGATAAGTTACTGCGTTCACAAGACTGCAGTCTTGAAAGAAATTAATTTTTGTCAGTAACGTACCCTACACTGAATTTGCCTATCTGAAGAAATGAGATCAAATTACCCTAGAATATTTCTCTTTTTTTGAAAATTTTTGACGTTTCGGAGGCTGTATCTGCCTCCGTTATTGAAACTTGCTGGGAAGACGCTGAAAAAATTGAATTTGAATTGCGGTTTTGGAAATAAGATCTGTCTTTACAGAGTCAAATAAAATCTGTCATACATTCTTTTGATTGACATTTGGTTTCCTGATGCATAGGGTGTTCGGTATCAATCACTCATTCTATTAGTTCTTATTTCATCTTTGAGGAGAGGTAACCAGGTGCGGTTCATTTCGATGGAATTGGTTGGCGCACAATCAATGGTCTTGATGGTTCACTTATATAACTCTTACCACACGAACAAGGTATGTTGTAAACACAACTTTTTGAACATTCATCAGTGTTTTTGGGTTTTGTATGTGTGAGTATTGAGAAAAAACCATTAATAAAATTGAAAATAGTAATACACTTTACAATCGAACAATACAACATACAGACATGCGACATCTCCATACACATCCAACAAACAACATTATAGCTTATGTCCCTGGACTGTCTGAAAAGATAAAACGGATTGGCCATAGGTATGATGTAAGAACAACATTTAAAACAACCAATACATTGAGATCAATACTCACACATACAATACCCAAAAACACTGATAAATGTTCAAAAAATTGTGTTTACAACATACCTTGTTCGTGTGGTAAGAGTTATATAGGTGAAACATGAAGACCATTGATTGTGCGCCAGGAAGAACATAAAAGTTACATCAGAAATCAAAAAATAACTGTTCGAAAATATCCGAACATATTCTAACATCTGATGGCGATCATATGATGGAATGGAATAATACCAAAATTTTATTGAAACTGCGTGCATTCTTTTATCGAACAACTACTTTTCAACCAACTCCATCGAAATGGACCGCACCTGGTTACCTCTCCCCAGAGCTGAAATAAGAACTAATAGAATGGTGATTGATTGATACGGAACACCCTATGTATCAATATACCAAATGTTAATCAAAAGAATTTATGACAGATTTCATTTGACTCTGTCAAAGAAAGATCTTATTTCCAAAACTGCAATTCAAATTCAGTTTTTTCATCGACTTCCCAGCAAGTTTTGATAACGGAGGCAGATACAGCCTCCGAAACGTTAACAATTTTCAAAAAAAGAGAAGTATTCTTGGTTAATTTGATCTCATTTTTTTAGATAGGCAAATTCAGTGTAGGGTACGTTACTGACAAAAATTAATTTCTTTCAAGACAGCAGTCTTGTGAACGCAGTAACTTATCGGGCAAATTAATAAATATCAATTTGCCCTTCTACACTTGTACAGATTTCTTTGGATTAACATTTTTTCATTTTCAGATTGTGGAAGGTAATTAACCCAAAAAATCATGTCTATTTTCCTAAATTCAACATAATCAACCAGTAAGAATAATTCCAGGAACATGTTATTCAGCGCAAAACCCGTAAGAAATAATTAGAAAAAATCAGGTATACAGTGAGCTTCAAAGAGTTGGCATCATATGGAGAAAAATTTTGACCATAATTTATTATATAATTCGCCTTGGGCGTTGAGTTGTACTTTGGAAAATATGAAAAATGACCTACTGGAACGGGGTCACGTGCTCTGTCAAAAGTAAACTTTTTTCAAAATAATCGCTGAAAATAGGCTTATTTGTTCGAATTTCAAGAAATTTTAAAAAGACAAGTTGTTTCTTTTTCGATTCAACAGACCTGTGATGAATTTTAAAGTTCTCTTGCAACTATTAGTTTTTGCCATTTTTTTAATATTTGCGAAATTTCTGATATATTAAAAAACCTGTTACTTCTATAAAACTGTTGTATACCACTGGTTTCATCATGATATCAAGTTCCAACTACTGAATATCGATGAAAATAAGAAAACCATTTAAAATTTTGTTTGATGAAAAGTTGATGTATCTTTGTATATATGCGGAAGAAATTATTTTAATCTATTTTACCTCAATAATAAAATGATACCGAACTCATTGACCAAAAAATCATCGAAATGCTTGACATATCTGAACAAATTTCAGGAATTTTTAGATAACAAGCAATTATACTTATTTTAAATAATCACCGAAAAGAACCGATTGAAATACATTTCTGTTGTATAAGCTTGAAAAAATAATAGTAAAAAAAAACGAAGAACACGCATTACTTTCAACATAGACTAAAAAGTAAAAAATAATTGAAAATGTAGTTACTCAAATGTAAAAAAAGCGTGGAAAGCACCCACGCTTTTTTTACATTTGAGTATCTACATTGTCAATTATTCTTTACTTTTTAGTACAATTCAATCAAAATCGAAAATACTCTCTTTTTCTGGCAAATTTCAGCATCATTTCGAACAGAAAGAACGAAAAGAAAAAAAAGAGACATAAAAGCAATTCATTCAATTATTGCCATAATAACTAAACCCGTAAATTCTACAATGGAAATTGTTATGGATATCGTCTAAATTTTTCCATGAGTCGGTAATCTGAGAGCGTCAAAAGTAACGGTGCTCAAAATAATTAACATGCAGTCCAGTCCAATTCTGTTTGCGTTGCGGGAAGTTGCCACTAGTAACGAATATGTGAACAAACAACATTAACGCTAACTGCTCTCCATGCATTCACGTTGCTCTAGAGCAGCTAAAATTAAACGAAACCATTTAGTTGGTTTATCATCATCGCATGTTAAAGTACCGTTTCGATAAAACCTCTCTTTGAATTGGATTTCGGATTGAAGTATCGTTCTGTGTGATGCAGGTGAGACAACCCTACGGGACAGATACGGCAAGAGCGCTGTTGCCGAATGTATCGGGATCTGGTGAAAGAAGAACTGGGAAGATATTATTTCAGGTCATACAGGTGGGTTTGGAATATCATAAGATCATTCAAATAGTGAATGAGTGATATAGAGAAATATTGAGACTATGATCCTCGGAAGATGCCAAAACAGCTCTTATGGAAAAAATAAATAGTAGCATGGACCACAAAAACCTGCACTTGGCTTTTTTATCGACTTAGCAAAGGCTTTCGAATCAGTGTGTCATGAATCTTTGCTAGGAGAACTTGAGAAAATTTGTATACGAGGACTTGCCCGAAGTTATCTCTGCGGTAGAAAACAAAAAGTAAATATTGATGGTATGTTGAGTAGGGAGAGAACTGTGACATACGGTGTCCCTCAAGGTACAGTTTCGGGGCCAATTCTCTTCACCATATACATGAATGATCTGCCGATTTTGTTTCCCGATAACATCATTTCTTACGCAGATGACACTGCAATATTTATTGAAGGTGGAACATGGATGGAGGTATAACAAAGAGCGAAAACACTCATGAAAAAGATTAAAATATGGTTAGACTCGAATCTCTTAACTCTCAATTTGGAAAAAACTGAATTTCTTCCTTTCGTTTCATATAAATGTCACCTACCAAATTTTTCATAGATCACTTTTGCCAATGAACAAATTGAAGGAGCTACAGATATAAAATATTTGGGCATTTGTATTGATATTTTTCTAAAATGGGATAAACATATAGAGAAAACTACGAAAAAAATTAGGAGCTTGATGTATAAATTCAAAAGGAGTTGAGGAGTTTCATGCAAGTTAAATATATCAAAACAGTTTACTTCCCACTGCTTGAATCTATCCTATGTTATGGTCTACTAGCATGGCAAGAAAAACTCACTTAAATGTACAACATCACACAAAAAAGGATTCTGAAGATCATTTTGAACAAAAATAAGAAATACTCTAGTGAACAATTATACAATCAAGCTCAATTACTCAACATCAGACAACTTTTTTGTAAGAAAATTGTTCTACATTATTTAGTAAAAACTTTCCTAGAACCTCAGATCACCCGTATGACACTAGACAAAAACTAAAGAAACAATTCAAAATAGATAAAACCAACAAAGCTTGTGGACAAAGATATTTTAAATACACTGGGCAGAAGCTATTTAACATTTTACCTGAAGTTTTGAAAGATCCTATGAGTTACTATGCCTTCAAGAATAAAATATCTACATGGCTTCTGTAAAAAAAATTATTGTCAGCACCTTGTTTGACAGCTAAAACAACTCCTATCTTTAGGTAGGTAATAATAATTATCTTAATCTCTTAACGTATAATTATAGCACGCCTGTATATTATGTATACTTACATTTATTTTATTTACTGACATTTATTCACATTTATTTATATTATTAGCTGTGGTACTGTGGTTGTGTATTCACGGACATCTTCAGGTATGTGTATGAACTCTAAGGAGTATACTTATAACACCATGATATTATTCGAGCAATATTCATGTATTTTTTATATTATAATGTGACCGCCTGTAGACAAGCCGCTAGCTTGAATGGGATTCCTGTCATATTGATATACATCTATATTCATTATACTCATACTAACACTCACAAAATAATAAAACATTTCACAATGTAGAATATGATTCCATGTTACTCACCACAGTCCTACATCTACAACTAGATTATTCTATAATATTTTTCATTTTAAAAACAAAATTCTATGCACATATACCTACACCACGGACAGTCTATGACTTTGAACGGTCCCCCTGTTTATTTGTAATTACCTTTGAATGTAACACTAATCATCATTATCCAAATAAACGTTATTATAGTATTATTATTATAGTATATGAAAAAATATTCATATTCGGATATTTCGTTATTCTTCAATTTCTTTTCAATATGGATTGGAGGGGTATGGAAGATTGAACATTTATCAAGGAATATTTTGTTTTCAGCAGTTTTTCGCAAATCTCATGAGTATAGTTATTTTCCTAACAATGCTGAAAGTGATACTTTCCCGCACGCGACTGCCCGAACGACACGAAGCGGAGTTCCGGCAAGCAGTCAAGGGCGGGAAAGACACTTTACGCATGAATTAGAAACATTATTTTTTCTACGACCGCATACAGATTCAAAAAGCACATAATATGACTGAGAAGGAATCTAAAGCTGGCGGAAAGTGGTTCTACAATAACTAGCGTTCTATGATGTATAGACCCTTCACGAGAGTTATGTCCAATTTACTCACAAAGCCCGACAAAAGTTGAAAAATCCCAGGTTGTTGACAGCTGACGCCAGGCAAGTTTTCGGAAAAAGCCCCTGCGTACCCCTTTTTCAATATATTCTAACGATTCTTAACTAAATCTGATCATTTTATTTTATGTTGGAAACTCAAGAATAATAACAGTGATAGTGACAGTCGTCAGGATAGTAATTTCAACATTGACATCGTCAAGGTGCATATTTATGATTAATCGGGAAAGTTAAGTAGGTTTTTATAACTGCATTTGACAGTTGATTGGCCCTTTTTACGAAATTAAAGGAATTGCATTGGCTATTGGGATAGACGTGTATATTATTCGTTTCAAACTTGTATGTTCATAGCTATTAAAAATTCAAAATCACAAATTTTCAGAACATTATTTATGAGATTAGTAATCTAGAGAAGGTTATAAAATTATTTCATTTTATTTTTCTTAGTCCGTTTTAAACATGTAATATGTCTAAGGAAAGTTATTTCAATAATTTTTATCTTTTATTTGTATGTTCGGGTCATAAACCAAGATTCGTCAGCCATCTTGTAATTATAGATATTGCTATAGGTATCCATTGTCATATTCAAATATTCAGGAAGACATCTATAGACAACTGATTAAAGGTGAATCTCTCAAAAAATGCAAGTCCTACTTCAGTGCACTTTCCGCTTCAAACTGTTTTTATGAAATATATGAGTTGCAAGTGTGACCAGCCTCAATCCCAGTTTTTGCTAATAATTCAAAGGTGTACTTTGTACTTTTCAATGCTCATCTATGTTACATTATTGGGAATATTCTGAGCTTTATATTCTTGGATTATTTGATTTTAACGAACCTACATCTATGAATATACCACAAGAGATAATGAAGAATACATATATCTATTAAATCTATCACAAACGTAAAATATTTTTCCAAATAACATTGACAGGTTGAAAATTCGTCCAGTAAAAACGTTGTCTCATTTTCTGCAGGGTCTTCCTCTCTCCTGTTTGGGGTCATTCTTCCATACCATCTTCGGACAACATTTTTCCCAGGACCCCCTTTTCGAGGGTAAGGGAATTTCATTGAGCCCAGTAGGATTTAACAGCTGGCGAGTAATTTGCGACATCCTGATATGCCGACCTTGGATCACCTTTATTCCAGCCGAAAACTGACTGGATCTTTCCCTTGGACGTTGTTTTCATTCCAGTTATCGTCTACTGCCCTCGTCTTGCAAATTGTTGCTTATTCGTCATCTGCTCATCGTCAATGTGAGCAGTCGTCTGGGCATGGTCTCTTCGACAGGGCATCTGCGTTCTTATGGCTACTCTCTGCTCAATGTTCGATTTGGAAGAAAAATTCTCGGAGTCCCTCAATCCAGAGTGCTACTTGACCCTCGGAGTTTTTAAATTGTAGAAGACACATTTAAGCGCTGTTTGGTCGGTCCTCAACAGGAATATTCTCCCGTACACGTATTCGTGCACCACTCATTTGACAACTCAGTAATTGCTAGTTTACTGAGGGTTTTGCTGGAGTAGTCAATAAAATTTTCTTCTCCTTCTTGGATGCGGGACAGGACGACTCCAAGTCCCACTTTGCTGGAATCCGAGTCCAAGATGAATTTTTCATTCGGTAGAGAATATCTGAGAAGGTATGCGTCCATCAAAACTCTTTCCAACTTCCTTAACGAATCTTGGTACTCCTCGGACCACTTAAACTCTGTTTGACCTTCTGTGAGACTGGTCAGGGGTTTAGTGATGTTGGCACAGCCAAGTATATAGCGGCGATAGTAGGTACATAAACCTATGAAACTTTGAAGCATTCGTGTTGGCGGAACGTCAAGAACATCTCGCAATACACGTCGGCATAAAAACCCGGAAACCCATCATTCGAACACACTGAAACTTTCAGATTATATCCAAAGAAAAAGCCATTTATTTCGTCTGTGATGGCTTGCTCACAAGCTCACTCAGTTATCTAAAACACTTCACAAAGATTGGCCATCCGTCACTATTTGATTAATATTTCCATCAATCATTTCACCATTATCGGTCACATCGAGACCGACCCGTCGAGCTCTTTAATTTGAGAGACACGCCAAACATCTCTTTTCCAGAAGTCGCTCCTTCAACGAGCTACAAAACTTTGGAACTCAGTGCATCGGAAGATGGCAATTTCTACCTACTTTCCACGGACTATTATAATGCTGTCTAAACATTACGAAATTTTCCTTTTGGTTTGGTCTAAAACAATCTTATATGTCATAATCTTTTCAAGTCCTTTTTCACCTCAACGTTCCATCTCAGCCCTCTATTGATAATTCCTGTAACTAATTAACAGGCTGATCGACGTGTTTGGAATTTGGTTGGATTATGCGGTGATTGCAAATACCCAATCAATATGCTATAATTATTTGGACAATGGCATGTATTTATTACCTTATATCAAAGAAGCGTAATTCGCAAATATCGCAATAGCCATGAATTTATAAGAAATCTAATGGGATTTTATTTTTCTCCCACATGAATTTAAGATCCTGAGTTGCGAGCTTCGAGGAATTTTCAGTTTGGTTGAACGTAAAAAAGAAATAAAAAAAAAGAAATTATTATTCTTGAGGTTACTGTTCCAGATTTTGTTTAGCTTCACAATTTCCTTTTTCTTACTGAAATCGCCTACGTATTTTTGGATCACTGTTGCTTCTCGTTCAAGGCGGCTGTGGAATTCTAAAGCAGGGACAGGTATCATTCAGAAAATAATAATAATAAAAAAATACTTTTTAGAGACAAACTCTCAATCAAATGCGCTTAAAAGTAAAGAATAATTTATTCAGATTTGTAATGTTTCAGTTTAACGTATTCAGTTTTATACGAATGCGACAAGCTTTTGAGTCTGTATCTCACAGAATAACCTACATTACACATGTGAAGAATAGTTATTTATGGTACTAGTGTGTTATGTTGAAAATAAGTCACGCGAGAAAGATTTCAGGCCGAGTGACTTAAGACACATAACACACGAGTGGCATACAATGTTTTATCCAACAAGTGGAAGAAATTGTATTTTTATGAGATAATAATTAATGAGTTTTGTGATCAAATACTACTTTAAATATTAATGTGAATCATAATCCATAACTCACTGGATCTAGCTCTTCGATGAGGACGTCATCTGAATATTAACTCGTACGCCATCATATGAATATTTACCAAAAATTTATAATCTTTGACCCCAGAAATCTCCACACACCAATTACGAATCGAATCGGTCCTAATCACAAAATCGTTCTCCATCTCGTAGCCGCCATATAGATTTCATGAATTTTCACCAGAAAATCATAATCTCCCACCCCGAAAACCCCCACATATCAATTTAGAAACGAATTGGATCATAATCACAAAACTCCTCCGCTATAAAGGAGTCGCCATATTTAATTTATGAATTTTGAAAAAGGAAATTAAAAAAAAATCATAATCTTCGACCCCAAAAACCTCCAGATACCAATTCAGAATCGAATCGGACTATAATCACAGAACTCATCTGCCATATTGGAGCCGTCATTGCTTATTTTTCTCTAACAAAATTTTCATAATGCACTATTACCGGAATTAAAAACACCTGCCAAATCTAAAGTTAATCGGACAACTAGAAGTGGGTCAGAATTAAATTGCATTGACCCAAACATAAATACATACAACTAACAAGGCAACATAAAGCTTGTAAGAAGTGGAAAAAATTAAACTCGGATAATAATACTTCAATAATTTTCAAAAATACAATGAAAGGTTAAACATGCAATGAACAAATGATAGCAGTAATTGATATGAAAGGTCAAAATAATTCAGGATATTGTTTTGATAATTTGCTAAAATTCAGTGCGTCTTAAAATTCAACAGAGAAATAGTAGACGTATTGTACCTTGCATTTGGTAAGTTTCATTGAATACTTTATTTGATTATAATTTCGACACGAGTTTCACTAAAAATTTTAATAAACAATTTTTGTTCTGTGCATTTTTTCTGGTAAACTTTGAATATTATGATAATACTCATATATGGGGCGGGGATTAGCGCAGTGGTTAGTGCCGAAAGGCCCTGGGTTCGGTTCCCAGCCGGGACGAGCTTTTTTCATTTTCTGAATCTCGTAGATCTGCTGGAAATAATCCTCCACGATTCACTGTTGCGTTAAAAATCAACAGTGCCACTCCTAAAGTGGGCCAAGGAATTGGTAACACAGCCTACTAAGAACACGTGGCTAATGACCATAGCAATCGATGCCAAACGCCAAAAAAATTACTCATACTAACGGTGCAAACATGAGGACAATGATGATTATGATGATGATGATGACGATGTTGATGCAAAAGTAAAGTTTCAATTCAAAGATTAATTGTTTTGAGGTGATGTTTGCTTTATATTTATATATAGGGTAATATTCTAGTGCTCTAGCATTGCCACTTATATTAAAAAGTAGCAACAACTTTTTTGTTCTAGATAATCATTGAAGAAAAATGTTCACCTAGATTATACCTGATTCGAACTGGGATTTACTTCATATTCATTGATTCAAACTGTCTGCAAAAAATGTATCAAGAAATGAGTTGCGTCTGTGATAAAAATATAATGGGAAAATTAGCGCCATGCAGACTTATGTTGAAATTTTAGAAAGAAGATTCTCCTCGAGCAGGATTTGAATCTACGTTCTCTGTATTGCCGTTACAGTGCTCTACAAACTGAAATACCGAAGAGACATGCGCTTCACTGCATATCGGGAGACCACTGGGCGATGCTAGGGCAAAAGGTCAATAGGTGAGTTCCCTCCCACCCTGTACTCTATCACCTGACAAACGCTGTGGTTTGTGGATGATACTACCAACATCAAAATTCTGGGAGAAAGCGGTCTTCCGATATGCAGTGGAACGCATGTCTCCTCGGTAGCTCAGTTGGTGAAGCACAATCCAGAGGACGTGGGTACAAATCCTGCTCGAGGATAATCTTTTTTTTTTTAGAATTTCAACATTTGTCTGCATGCCGCTAATTTTTCCAATTATATTCATGTCACAGACGCTAGCTCACTTCTTTATTGTCATCTTTGGCTAACCTTGTTCAGTGGTCGGAGAATCACACCGGACCCCTGCTGAATATCGCCATATGACGACGATGCTAGGGTGGAAGGTAAATAGGTTCTTGATGATTACTGAAAACGAATGAGTTTTCATCCACCCTGTACTCCAACACCTCACAAACGCTGTGGTTTGTGGATGATACTAACATAAAAATTCTAGGAAAAAGCGGTCTTCCGATATGCAGTGGAACGCATGTCTCCTGGGTAGCTCAGTTGGTAGAGCACTGTACCGGCAATCCAGAGGACGTTGGTTCAAAATCCTGAGCAAGATTTTTTTTTTCTGAATTTTCTGTCTGCAATTTTTTTTTATTATTATGAAATATATTTTATTTAAAAACGTATTTTTGCAATTCATGGTTTTCCCAAAAATTATATGTGAATATTTTCGTAATAGTTCATGAGTTTTGTTATAACACATATGGAAAAAAAATTATAAAATGATACGACGTGTTTGTATAGTTCCTTTTGTTTTTGTTTTTTGTGTTTTGCATCGACTGCTATGGTCATTAGCCACGTGTTTTCTGTAGGCTGTGTTACTAACTCTTTACGCCACTCTAGGAGCAACACTGGTAATTTTCAACGGAACAGTGATCGTGGATATTCCCAGTCGGCAACAAGATTCAATAATTCAGAAAAATTAAAAAAGCTTGCACCGGCCGAGAACCGAACCTGAAACCACTCATTCACCAGGCGCGTGCGCTATCCACTGCGCTAATCCTCGCTCCATAGCTTCTTTTTATTAAATAAATTATTTTTATTGACCCATTAGATAGTTTTATAATAGTTACATTCACATTGTAAAATCACTTATAGGTCATCTTCAGCCGGACCCATTATTTATTGGGACCATCAACAGACTTCCATATTATCAATAGGGAAATAGAAAATATCACTCACTTTTTTTTATGGCTCTCAGACGTTTGTTAGCCTGAATAATTGAGCTGATCATCTAATATATTATTATTCTAAGATAATATCACAGACATTTTCATATAGAGTAGTTTTTCACTTTTTCACCATTGGTATCTCTATTATCACTTTTTTATGCTAATACCGAATATTCTTGAGCTACTCAGTGACTTGGTCCATTTGCCTCCTCCAGAAATCTAAAATTGGCAAACTTTTCTTTCAGTTCAGTGTATTCCATTCAAGTTGCGCCACACTCAATAGTTTCTCGTCTGTTGGTTTTCCTGTAGCCACAGGAAAGCAGCTTACTCTTTGACTGATAAGAGAATCACTATTTATGGTCTTGCTCACTTCTTGATTAACGGCCGATTCTATTTCCGGGCGAATTTCTCTTGTTTGAGACTATGTTTCTTCATTTGTTCCTGAATTGCTGAGAACAATATACCACTTCAGCACCGTTATTACTTTGAATTTTTCTCATTATGCCATCTATGAACGCTTGTAGTAGCACACTCCTAAAATAAATTAGATATTTTTTTTTCTACAAGCCCTCACTAAAGTAACTTTTGACGCTTTCAGTCAGATCTCAACGTAAAGATGAATTTCCGAGGAATTTCATTCAGTGACATTATTTCCGCTCTAGAGAGGTTTGATACCGACCAGCGGTCTATCTTTCATTTTTTCTTTGTTAGGGATGTAAACTATTGGATATTCAGATACCTTATACTTCTAGCATGGCTATTGAGGAATAATTTTCTCGTAAAATAATAAGGTAATTATATCTGTTACATGCTTCTATGAAAACAATATCATATAGCATGCGTTTTAATTATAAATTCTTCTTTAAATTTGATTATTTTGATAAATTATTTCATAAATTAGAATTGAATGACAAAAAACATCAAGCATGCATTATACAGTGACCGCCAAAAAGTATGTACCATATGGGAAAAAAGCAACTGATGCAAAAATAATGAGTCGCCTAAAAGTACTACATACTTAATATGTGTGTGAAGATCATTTTCATGCGAGTACCTATTAGTACCAGCTGCCTAACGTATGTATTTCTTAACATAAAAAAGATGTTATAGGCTGAATAGCTATATACGCCCCTCGGCCAATACACCGCGTTCAATGAACGATTTATAGTTTGCATTGGTTGAACAACAATCAAGTCCACGTGGACAGATGGTTTATTGATTCGTTTCGGATATTATACGGGTAATGAATATGTTTTTTCTCTTTTTCTTACTCCCAACATAACTATGTTTTGCAATGGACGAACTTAAATAACCAGTACTCAACTACAAACTGTTTATGAAACGTTTTTTAAATGAATCATCGTTATAAGTTGAACCGTGTGGCTGATGGTACAAACTAAAAAGTAGATACTTAAAAAGTTCAACTTTCACTTTCACCACTAACATAAAACGGATTTGAAGAAAAAAACACCATAACTGTGTATGAATCAGTTTTTTTAGGAAAATTATAACTTTGTCCTTTCACGAAGCCTTCTTCCATTATATTGAAATAAAAACTAAAATACTCTTAAATAAAAAACAATTACTTAACTGGATTCAAATAACAACAAACAAAGCGAGTGCTCTGTCGCGGCTAAGGAATTAATAAGTAGGTAATTTGTGATGTAGCGATCTCGCGTCATATGACGTCACGGGCGAGTCAGAGACTACAGACATTCCACGGTAAATAACCTAAATTTAAATAATCTATTTCTCGATGGATTTCAAACATTTTTCCACTGATTCATTATTTTTGATCTATATTTCAATTTCATCGCATAAAATATAGTATTAACAACATCACTGAACTTTTCCTTTCCAATAAACCTACTATCTTGCTACCTTGCTCCAACTAAGAATGGATATTTCCACAAGAAACCATCACTTAATTTCCTTCCAATAATGCAGCTTATTGTGTATGTATGGAAACTTGGGACAATTTCAAAATTTGTAACTAATCCTGTACGATTGGGTTTCGAGACAAAAATCGATTGTAGCACCACCAAATTTGGTATGGTTGGAACCATGATGAACACGAAAAAAATCATTTACTAAAATTACAGAGGTGAACATATTTTTTTTTTTTTCGTTTAAAAATATATAAATAGATTTTTGCTGTAATCTTGGAAATTATATGATTTATCGGAAAAACAACTCAACAGGGTGAAAAACAATTCAATTTTATGAAATGCGCTCGTTTTTCCAGAAAACGTGATTGAACGCCGATATCAAATTTCACGTTCACCCTTATCCGCCGCTGAAAGTTCTATTTGATTGGTGATAACTCTGCTAAAATTGATCGGAGAAGGAAAAGTAAAAGTTAATATCATTTCTGAAGACTCCTACTTCCTTATGCAAATATAATATTCGAGTATTCGAGTACCTAAAATGTGTTATGTCGCGCTTCACGGAGATGTTTGCGGATGGTCTGAAAATCATGAATAATTTAATAAATATGGAACTATTTTATTGAAGCAGCAACCCATACCCTCTTTGGACTATATGAAATAATTTTAAAGTAGTGTGTCCAGTGCCACTTATACATAAAAAAAATTGTTTTACTTCTGCCTCATTTTCAACTTACCCATAAAATCGGCATTATCTTCACTAAATGTTGAAAATAATCGCTTATTCATATTCTGCATATATATATTTAATAACACTATTGTGAAGTGCAAACCTCAATCTAGAAATCACATACTTCCTTCTTTATGTAGGATATATATGAGCGATTATTTTCAACATTTACTGAAGAAATTTCCGGGATTATGGGTGAGTTGAAAACTGAGGCAGGAGTAAAACCCAGTTTTTTCTTTGGCATGTATAAGTAAGACTTGTCTCACTAGTCTTAAATCGTTGCATATGGTCCAAAGAGGGTACTGATTTCTGCTCCAGTATAATTATTCCATATCAACTAAAATATCCATGACTTCCGGATCCTCCGTAAATATCGTAGAAGGGTAATGTGAAGTGAGATAAAAGACATTTCTGGTACTCAGATACCCACATGTTATATTTGCATGAGGAAGTAGAAGTCTTCAGGAACGATATGCACTTTTTCTCTTCCTCCTACTATAATTTTTAGCAAAGTTTTTTAGCCCTGCCTGAACTTGCAGTGGAGGCTTAGCGCGAGCATGAAATGTGTCGTCAGCGTTAAACCACGTTTTCTGAGAAAACGAGCGTACTTCATAAGGTATTACTGAAAATCATTCTTGTGAAGAATTGAATTATCTCTCAACCTATCGAAATCGTTTTTGATAAATCTTATATTTTCTGAAATAATAACAAAAAACTTTAATTTTTTTTAATAAAAATTTGTTTAGGTTCCACCCCTGATTTTTTGGTAAACAATTTTTTTCCAATAATACATGATGTCGAGATGTCATGTGCCGAGTTTCAGAGTCTATAATTCATTCTCCACTTTTTGCTCGAGTTTGTCTGTCGTTACTGGATTAAACAACATAACCAAAATCAGGCAATTATGACTGACGGTCCTTCGAGCCGGATCGACAACTTCCATCGCCAACTCGACGAAAATTCCCGTCATCCGGCAACATCTGACCCGCCATCAGATACACGGGGTGAGTTCGACGTGAGGACGCGTTTGCGCAACGTCCCTCCGCCGTCCGCGCCCCCATCTCGCGATTCCGCATCGCCGTCCACCTCAATATCAACCCCACTTCGATGCAAACTGTTGAGCGGGCGCCACATCGCGACGGTCGCGCGTGATTCTGAACTCTGCGGGTCGCCCCGATTATTTTTGTGATTCGTATCGTCGCTAAAGTCATGTTAACACGGCGTTTGTTATTCGATTATTGTTCGACTAATTCGCGGCGCATTTCGTGAGATTGGCATCGGGCGGTGTTGAGTGGTTTGTGGTAAACGTGAGGTAAGTGTCAGCGGAGGTGAACATGACGGAGTAGGTGAGTGCTTGTCCAACCGCTGAAGCGTTCGGGTTTTGAGAATAGAAATCAATCAGAGGAGTTGTGGGGTGTTCCGTCTGATGTGAGGTGTGTTTGGCGGCGAAAATTATTTCTGGTCGATGTTTAAGCAGGATAATGAGACATGTCTGTATGAGTAACGAGTACCTACAGGGATGTCACGTTTCTGACCAATGAAATAATTTTACTTATCTCTCAGACGAAGTTGTTCTGATTGGCTTGGAAAATACCACCAAATCGCCACTCTTCACATAAACTTTACTGCTAGTTTACGTACTGAAGAGTTATTTCAGGAGTCACAGTGTTTTCTCCCACATTACTTTTTCAGTAATCAGTGTGGTCAGAAAATATGTAGGTACAAATTTGGAAATAAACAGTATTAGTTGGCTGCACATCCGAACTACAGTGTATCCCAGTGCAGGCAGTAGATAACAAAAAATACCTAAGTATTGACGTGCAAAATTCTCAATTTTACATTCCAATATAATGAATATTACTTATCGATTTTTCATCAGGATTTACTTTAAGCAATAATCACAAGCTCCAAACAATTCTCTGAACATACAACGTGATTTCGATTAATTACTTTGGTAATGAATGGTTTTTCAGAAAAGAAGTGTAATCAAAATCAATTATCGCATGGTAAAAATATGACAAGACCTAACCAGATTTTCATTTCACACAGAGAAAAAATCGTAAAATATGCAGTAGACTTCTGGTTTTCTGGAGTGAGGATAGAAAAGTATTATATGGAATTCACATTGAACATATAAAAAACAAAAAAGATTTCAGAACAGCTTCATAAGATCTCAGGCGGTTCGAGTGAGTGGTTCAACCCACGTTAAGAGTGTATTTCATTCTGACATGAGATCAGGAAAGAGGGGAAAATAACATTGATAAGACTTCTGTAGCAGTTTCTCATTTTCTTTGATCAGCAAACTTCAACGACCCAGCAGTTGCTAATGTAATCTATTTATAGAACAATTTCAATTGAAACTCTTCTTTCACAGAAGTTAGAATAACGTCTTATTTCAAAAGTTTTTAATTTTTTTTCATAAACACTATTGGGATTTGTAGGTACTTTTTTATACATCTGGAATTATACAAGCAGAATATTACTAATTTCATAGTGAACAAATTATTAACGAAAACATAGATGAAGAAATCTTGAAGAGAGATTCAAGAATTTGTCACATTCGTGCATATATGAATATTTGTGAAATATATTGAACCTATTAATAATTATAGTATCGTGAATGACCTATAACAGAAACAATTCACAAAAAAGTAATGTTATGGAAATCTTGAGAAATGCGTAGAAGACATTCAAGAAAAAGTCAACCTTTGATGAGAGCAATTTGATACAAATATGCAAGATTTTCTTTGGTTGATGGAAAACCGTTAATGAATAAAATGAATACGTATAGGAAAATGGTTATCTATGAGAAGACGGAGTCTGCTGACAGTCTTTGAGTTTTCAGCAAACAAAATACTTGTTTCAAGTCAATGGGATATATAAACACTGACATAAAAACGAGTATATACGAAAATAACAAACCAAGTTGACAATACCGTTTTAAATCAACCAATATACTGTATATTTTATAAGAAACGGTTTTTAAGTTAAATCTGAAACCTACGAAAAACTGGTATTTAAAATGTACCGAGAAATTTTCAAATGAAAAATAAAGCATAATTAATGGAATTGAAAATAGCAGTTTATCTCTAAGTAGATGTGAAATAAGTATTCTGATTTTGATGTCGGGGTCTACTTTCAATGAAATATTTGTATCCACAAGACTTCAGAACCAACATCGCCACCTGGTTACCCAAAAAATATCCACGTTTACCAATTGAAATATAAACCATTCAGAAGTGGTGAAAAAATATAATCCAGTTGGAAAAGTTTTCTAAAATTGTACGAAAAATTAAGGAAATCTGCAAAGATTTCAGCGAACTGTTCTAAATAGATCTTTTCCAATATAAACCTTTATTTCCTGATTTTTCTGATTTCCCTGAAGGCACAATTCCACATTTAATTTTCAATTTCGGAATATGAACAATATTCGTTAAATCTTCGAAAGTATTAAAATTATTAAAATTGTTATTTCCATCAACCGAATGTCCCTTACGAGCAAACCTCAAAAGTCCTCGAGAGACTTGTGCGAGCTAGGGAAGATGCAGCCCTTACCTTTTAACGTGTGATGCCAAGCACGAGGTCGGAAAATCACATTAATTGAAAAATGTGATGAAATTTCACGAAATCTTCCTGCAAATAGTAATTAAAACTGAATGTTCTCCCAAATTATGATACCAGAATGAAAGTTAATTCATTTCCACACTATACGAATAACATATTTTAATACAAATATACCCCATCATTCTACCCAGTCTGGCATCATATCTTGGAAATAATTTATTTTGCGAAATTTCGTCCCATATTTCAATAAATGTGTTTTTCTGATAGAAGCGAGGAATGTGGGGACATCCAGATAGTGATATCATCATATCTGAGAATATACCATCCGTCCAGCATAGTATTCCCTATGTCGTAGGATGAGAAAAATATGGAAAAACAAGTTGAAAAATTAAATTGGTCATAGGTAGCTATGATTCGACTTTCTAGATCAACGTTTGATTCTAATATTTCCTAGTGACTTAAGTCATATTTTTATGAAAACACCATGTTTTTGAATTTCCCTCGTATATGGTCGTGAATCAAGAGTGATTTTTTTTTGACAAATCAATAATAAAAAAGTTTTCGATATGCTGCGAACTTTATGCCAGGATCGTGTCTAAATCCTTTCTACAATTTTGCTGCTTGAACTGGAACACACTGTTTGACCATATCAAACTATTATTGTCCTCTTTTCATTGATCGTCTCAGAATTTATCAATTTCATTATAATTCAGATTGTACCGGAAGTAATCATCTAACAATTCATTTCACATCATGATTCAATTTGATAGGTCAATTCAATTGAAGAGAATGAGTCTTAATCGTAGATCCCTGGGTCTATACGCAAGAATAAATAAATTAATAGCAGTGACTGACCTTATAAGTGATTAGTGGAAGATGGTGGTACCACAATAAAAAATAACTCTTTATCATACATGACTCTTGAACTGAGCAGTTTGGAATAATGTTATTGGTTTATTGGTTGTTTGAAAATGACACCTGTTCAATTAAAATTCATGTAACTATTGGAAATTGGGAATATAAGTACTATTTCAGATATCTTCGCATTAACTAATCTGAATTGACCTCTCTTTTCATTTGGAAATAAATTCATAGGTGTCACTATGGTTGATACTCAATGATAAAGGTATATTTACTGATGATAAGGATTGACGAGACAAATATTACACTTTAAAAGTAAAAATTTAAATTAACATATTGAAACTAACAAGAACAAAGTAAAAAGTAACTAACGAGAACAAAGTAAAAACATCAAAATAATTGATCGGCGCTCCGGGGCGGCTTAAATGAAATTGGTGGCGCATTCGCTTTCAGAGCTGCAGGGAAACCCGGAAAAACCTGCAACACCACATCATCTGAAGAGTTGGAATTTATTGGTGGAGAACTTCTTAAGAGATCCTACGAATTGTGACAATCTGCTCTATGGTAAAAATAGATATTAAAAATCGAGCTTGCTTCGTTTTCGTTGTCATACATTGCAGTTAATTCCACACAAAATATTGGTATATATTATATTATATTATATTATACGTTATTATATATATATATATATATATATATATATATATATATATATATGTGTGTCATATCCATGCATGGTTGTATTAAAATTAAATACTTATACAATATCAATGCTGTAGTAATTCATCATACATTCCATCTAAACTAAACTCATTGAACCAGTTTTAATACTAATAATAATAATGAATGTCTTCAGTAAATTGAAAAATGTTGACGAAACTTTTTTAGTTTAGGGCGAGATTCAGTACTTTCAAATGTATATGGTAATAGTTGAAAGTCTGCCCTTTCATTCAATCCCAAAAAAGAATACAAGTCGACAACTGTTGCTGAGAAAAAAAAGAAACAGTGAGAACTGAAGGATACATCAGAAAAAAAGTTTTGAATCAGAAAGACTATCTGATACATTATGAAACAGAAAACTCCAATTCACTCTATTTATTGAACAGCAATTCTGTTAATTTTGCCTTGAATGTTTTAATGTTCATTAGCTTTCGGAGAGAGATTGATATAGTGTTCTTATATCTAGTAGTATTTTTAAAAAAATAACAGAGCTGTGAAACGGAGTGTGAACCCTTGAAAATGTATACGAAGTGTAGAATGCGCATTTTGTCCTCAAACATGTTTATACGCGTCACAAAAATTGTGCGTAGATAACACAGAGCTTTCGCACAATGTTATTTTCGTATTTATGTTCAGGTACATTTTGTTTTCACATAGAGCCCTTGATGAAGAATTTGCTTCTGGCAGTCTTCTGGAAATAATTTTACTGAGTGAATCTTAGATCCTCGTCACTGAGAAGACCAATATTTCTATGCAGTAATGTATCGCTCCATTCTTAATTTAAATATTGAATTCGTCATCCTGACTCAAATATTATTTTTGCTGTAAAAAATTATTCTAGTAATTTATTGATATCTCTCTATAACACATAGTTGATTTCAGGAACTACCTGAGAAGCTTCATTCATCCAAAATCATATAGATCCGTTTGGTTGTCACCAGCATAAAAATTCAATTATATGAATGGAAACCATTTTTAGACATATAATGATAACAGCAAGGGTCCCAGGATAGACTCTTGTGGAACACATGTTGATACTTTGGAAAAAGTTGAGGTCTGAGATTGATTCAGCAACATTTCGATGAAAGAGTTATAAATGACACAAGTTCCACAAAATGTACTACTGACAATAATGATAAGTGATCGATACTAAAAGTAAGACCCGATCACTTTCTGGGCGAATTGTCATTCCTGTGGTGCAATAAATAAGTTATTGATTGCTCTATACTAATGATGTTTACCTAAGTTATCGCAACCGGACAGTGTACACATCTCTATGATGAATTTCCAAGTCGTCTTTGTCAAATTGCCACCACAGAGCTAATTAGATTGCAAATATCAATATCTCCATTACTGCTCGTCAGACTTGAACACCAACACAACTCTCTGATTGAAACATTTTCCGATTGCCGAATATTTTAATTATGTCACGACATATTTTAAAGTTGAATTGAGTAGAATTGTATAATTCAGGAAATTGTTGGACAAACACTTTAATTTTGCATGAAGTCCAATGTTAGTATGGGTACTAGTTCAGTTAGTGGGTACCAATTCGAAGTGTCGTTGTTTCAATGTATTATTGATATTGAAGTTTGTAGTAATACGTTGATTTGATTATTCAAAAATTCTCAATTTTTATGATTTGAAAAAAAGAGTGTACAGGTGTTTGAAGCGCAGATGAACACTTTCACATTGGGAATACTCAGTTGTGATATAACGAGAGCGTCAATATAATCGATGATACAGTTGCACTAAAGTAGCTGAAACCGTGAAAACATGCACGCCCAAAATGCACATTCGTCGTAAAACGAACTATAGTCCGTAATATAGTCAGAGATAAGGCACCCAACCTGCACGTTCGCGCGAGAAATGAGAATTTCACATGTTCACCTTGTGACGTTTATGTTCGTGCGAGTTAAGCTCAGACAGTCAAGAACGTCCAAGGTTCGGTTTCTACTTGATTTTTGTCTTATTTCTGGTAACAAAATTAAGATATTAGTTTATTTTCCTCTAGTATACTTCAAATAGATATATTTCATATATTTCAAAATAGAAACTTTTTCCTGGTTCCGTCGGGAAATACGGGAACTTGTAGTAGACTGTAGGAGCGATGCGGTTGCTTGTTTAGCGTCTCTATAAGAGTACCTAAACAGAGTATATAGTCTATCCTTCGGGTATGATAATTTGCTTAGCGTCTCTATGAGAGTACCTAAACAAACTCGGTGGGAATAAAACGAAGTCCAACTTCCCTGGGCTAATTTACCCGAGGGTACGTTGATTTATTTAGCGTCTCTATGAGAGTACCTAAACAAATTCGGTGGGACTAAATCCTTTCTGGAATACGGAGAGACGACATCTAATTTTCCTGGACTAATTCTCCTTCAGGTACGGTGATTTGTTTAGCGTCTCTATGAGAGTACCTAAACAAATTCGGTGGGAATAAATCCTTTCTGGAATACGGAAAGACGACATCTAATTTTCCTGGACTAATTCTCCTTCAGGTACGGTGATTTGTTTAACGTGTCTATGAGAGTACCTAAACAAATTCGGTGGGACTAAATCCTTTCTGGAATACGGAGAGACGACATCTAATTTTCCTGGACTAATTCTCCTTCAGGTACGGTGATTTGTTTAGCGTCTCTATGAGAGTACCTAAACAAATTCGGTGGGACTAAATCCTTTCTGGAATACGGAGAGACGACATCTAATTTTCCTGGACTAATTCTCCTTCAGGTACGGTGATTTGTTTAGCGTCTCTATGAGAGTACCTAAACAAATTCGGTGGGAATAAATCCTTTCTGGAATACGGAAAGACGACATCTAATTTTCCTGGACTAATTCTCCTTCAGGTACGGTGATTTGTTTAGCGTCTCTATGAGAGTACCTAAACAAATTCGGTGGGAATAAATCCTTTCTGGAATACGGAAAGACGACATCTAATTTTCCTGGACTAATTCTCCTTCAGGTACGGTGATTTGTTTAACGTGTCTATGAGAGTACCTAAACAAATTCGGTGGGACTAAATCCTTTCTGGAATACGGAGAGACGACATCTAATTTTCCTGGACTAATTCTCCTTCAGGTACGGTGATTTGTTTAGCGTCTCTATGAGAGTACCTAAACAAATTCGGTGGGACTAAATCCTTTCTGGAATACGGAGAGACGACATCTAATTTTCCTGGACTAATTCTCCTTCAGGTACGGTGATTTGTTTAGCGTCTCTATGAGAGTACCTAAACAAATTCGGTGGGAATAAATCCTTTCTGGAATACGGAAAGACGACATCTAATTTTCCTGGACTAATTCTCCTTCAGGTACGGTGATTTGTTTAACGTGTCTATGAGAGTACCTAAACAAATTCGGTGGGACTAAATCCTTTCTGGAATACGGAGAGACGACATCTAATTTTCCTGGACTAATTCTCCTTCAGGTACGGTGATTTGTTTAGCGTCTCTATGAGAGTACCTAAACAAATTCGGTGGGACTAAATCCTTTCTGGAATACGGAGAGACGACATCTAATTTTCCTGGACTAATTCTCCTTCAGGTACGGTGATTTGTTTAGCGTCTCTATGAGAGTACCTAAACAAATTCGGTGGGAATAAATCCTTTCTGGAATACGGAAAGACGACATCTAATTTTCCTGGACTAATTCTCCTTCAGGTACGGTGATTTGTTTAACGTGTCTATGAGAGTACCTAAACAAATTCGGTGGGAATAAATCCTTTCTGGAATACGGAAAGACGACATCTAATTTTCCTGGACTAATTCTCCTTCAGGTACGGTGATTTGTTTAACGTGTCTATGAGAGTACCTAAACAAATTCGGTGGGACTAAATCCTTTCTGGAATACGGAGAGACGACATCTAATTTTCCTGGACTAATTCTCCTTCAGGTACGGTGATTTGTTTAGCGTCTCTATGAGAGTACCTAAACAAATTCGGTGGGAATAAATCCTTTCTGGAATACGGAGAGACGACATCTAATTTTCCTGGACTAATTCTCCTTCAGGTACGGTGATTTGTTTAGCGTCTCTATGAGAGTACCTAAACAAATTCGGTGGGAATAAATCCTTTCTGGAATACGGAGAGACGACATCTAATTTTCCTGGACTAATTCTCCTTCAGGTACGGTGATTTGTTTAGCGTCTCTATGAGAGTACCTAAACAAATTCGGTGGGACTAAATCCTTTCTGGAATACGGAGAGACGACATCTAATTTTCCTGGACTAATTCTCCTTCAGGTACGGTGATTTGTTTAGCGTCTCTATGAGAGTACCTAAACAAATTCGGTGGGAATAAATCCTTTCTGGAATACGGAAAGACGACATCTAATTTTCCTGGACTAATTCTCCTTCAGGTACGGTGATTTGTTTAACGTGTCTATGAGAGTACCTAAACAAATTCGGTGGGACTAAATCCTTTCTGGAATACGGAGAGACGACATCTAATTTTCCTGGACTAATTCTCCTTCAGGTACGGTGATTTGTTTAGCGTCTCTATGAGAGTACCTAAACAAATTCGGTGGGACTAAATCCTTTCTGGAATACGGAGAGACGACATCTAATTTTCCTGGACTAATTCTCCTTCAGGTACGGTGATTTGTTTAGCGTCTCTATGAGAGTACCTAAACAAATTCGGTGGGAATAAATCCTTTCTGGAATACGGAAAGACGACATCTAATTTTCCTGGACTAATTCTCCTTCAGGTACGGTGATTTGTTTAGCGTCTCTATGAGAGTACCTAAACAAATTCGGTGGGAATAAATCCTTTCTGGAATACGGAAAGACGACATCTAATTTTCCTGGACTAATTCTCCTTCAGGTACGGTGATTTGTTTAACGTGTCTATGAGAGTACCTAAACAAATTCGGTGGGACTAAATCCTTTCTGGAATACGGAGAGACGACATCTAATTTTCCTGGACTAATTCTCCTTCAGGTACGGTGATTTGTTTAGCGTCTCTATGAGAGTACCTAAACAAATTCGGTGGGACTAAATCCTTTCTGGAATACGGAGAGACGACATCTAATTTTCCTGGACTAATTCTCCTTCAGGTACGGTGATTTGTTTAGCGTCTCTATGAGAGTACCTAAACAAATTCGGTGGGAATAAATCCTTTCTGGAATACGGAAAGACGACATCTAATTTTCCTGGACTAATTCTCCTTCAGGTACGGTGATTTGTTTAACGTGTCTATGAGAGTACCTAAACAAATTCGGTGGGACTAAATCCTTTCTGGAATACGGAGAGACGACATCTAATTTTCCTGGACTAATTCTCCTTCAGGTACGGTGATTTGTTTAGCGTCTCTATGAGAGTACCTAAACAAATTCGGTGGGACTAAATCCTTTCTGGAATACGGAGAGACGACATCTAATTTTCCTGGACTAATTCTCCTTCAGGTACGGTGATTTGTTTAGCGTCTCTATGAGAGTACCTAAACAAATTCGGTGGGAATAAATCCTTTCTGGAATACGGAAAGACGACATCTAATTTTCCTGGACTAATTCTCCTTCAGGTACGGTGATTTGTTTAACGTGTCTATGAGAGTACCTAAACAAATTCGGTGGGAATAAATCCTTTCTGGAATACGGAAAGACGACATCTAATTTTCCTGGACTAATTCTCCTTCAGGTACGGTGATTTGTTTAACGTGTCTATGAGAGTACCTAAACAAATTCGGTGGGACTAAATCCTTTCTGGAATATGGAGAGACAACATCTAATTTTCCTGGACTAATTCTCCTTCAGGTACGGTGATTTGTTTAGCGTCTCTATGAGAGTACCTAAAAAAATTCGGTGGGAATAAATCCTTTCTGGAATACGGAAAGACGACATCTAATTTTCCTGGACTAATTCTCCTTCAGGTACGGTGATTTGTTTAACGTGTCTATGAGAGTACCTAAACAAATTCGGTGGGAATAAATCCTTTCTGGAATACGGAAAGACGAAGTCTAATTTGCTTAGCGTCTCATAAGAGTTCCTAAATAAATATCGCTGTGTATTCTGTCTTGTCGGGTTATTCGTCTAGCGTCTCTATGAGAGTACCTGAACGAGTAACAGCTGGCCTGGGTTTCTTCTGTGTATGCGGATAATTTTGCGGCTCGGTTCGAGGTATAGAGGACAGTCACCACATGGGAAAATCTTACTCTCAATTCATCTGAATTTCAAACTTTTTTTCCATGTTTGATAGAATTCATTACTACGAGTAGATCTGACGGTCATTTTGATATATCGTCATTCGAAACCAGGTCTTCCTCCACCTAATTATTATTATTATTATTTTTCGGTGAAACAGCAGCTCTGCGTTGCACCTTTCTTCTCCCCGCTCTTAAATCTGCCTCTAGTTCTCCAAATCTCCTGATGAACTCTTCGAGGACTATTTCGCCCTTCTCATTACAGAACCTGCAAAGTGTATTTTGGTGTATTCGTATCAAACGCAGCCGTTTCTCAGCGGTAGATTGACCTATAAGTTCTTTTGTGCGTGACCCTTGACCTATTCAATACCCGGGATTCCAAGACTTCTTGTGAAGTTTATCAATTTCATGGGAGCTAAGTTTCTGATGTTCAAGGGCTTTAAGAAGGCCCCTTCCAGGAACTTGAGCCTCTTGCAGAAAAGCGCTGGGCATTCGCAAAGTAAATTTTCTGCATTTTCCGCGAAATTCTTGCAGTAGCGGCAACTATCACTCTCTGATTTACTGATCTTTTTGAGGTGTTACCCCAGAGGGAAGTGTCCAGTGAAGAGTCCCGTTACCATCTTCAAATCTTTCTTGTCCAACTTGAGGAGTTGTTTAGCTTTCTTTTGCGATAGGCACACTATTATTTTCGCTTGTATTCGTTCTGGCACTTTATTCCAGTGAGATTCCATTTCAGCTTAGACTCACAGGTGTATAACCTCAGAGCTTTTAGTGCTGCTTGGCTATCTGACATATAGATTTGTGCCCTTCGAATGCCTCTTCCAACGCATTCCTGGGCACATAATTCTATAGCACTCCAACCCTTTCGTCCGTCTTAGATCCATATGTGTACCACACTGTTGTATCCTTCCCCAGTTGAGATCCTTTCTCTTCTGTTCAAGTTCGGTGGCTGTTCATGACCACTGGTATTGCGGTAACAAGAAAGGTTGATGATAGCTCTTAATCCATTCCTTCGTGTTTGGCTCAATGCGGCCAAACTTCATTAGAAAATAAGTATTCTCCAAAAAATCAGGGGTAAAACTGAAAAAAAAAATTACTTAAAAAATTTTTTTTTGCTGTTGTTTCGGAAAGAAGAAAGAAGAAGTTTTTCTGTCGCTTGAAAAAGGTTTTCAAATTTGTCCTCGAGTGTTACATCAAGGTCTTCGTGAATCTTCTGGAACTGTTCCCAAAACCCTGTCCAATTACGAACGTTTCTGTCAAATTTTGAAATATTTAGTTTTGGAAGACGTAACTTTTTCACCATCCTATTGAAAATTTCTGTGAGATCCTTCTCTAGATTTCTGGATTATTTGAAGAAAACCTTCTAGTTTGAACGAATGGTTATCAGTGTATATCTGAATATTTCTACGGTGCTAAGGTCTTTTTCTAGGATAGATGTTCAATCTCATCAGTAAACATAATGTCTTTGATTTTCTCGTCCGAATCAAGTAAATGTAGGGCTTTATCTTCTAGTTGTCTCATTTTTGCCAAGACTTCCTTCTCATCTGACTTTGGTACTTTGGAAGCTGCTTACAAGTCTTGACGTAATTCTTCAAAAACTTTTCGAATAAATGCTCGTTCTTTTACCAAATTTTCCATATTCGAGGACTCAGTGGGTCCTGTTACGGTCGCCACAAATGTAAACACACGAATCAGTAGAAGTTTTCGAAGCTTCTCAATAGTATAACTTTTGTATATGACAGATTTGTTACAATTCTATCAATAAACTTTTTTTTAAATGATAATTTATTATGATAACATAGTCACAGACAAAGCATATTTTCAATAAAGAGAAGAGAAAGTTGTGAGTAAAGCATATTATTTTGGTCTGTTTTCTCTACATAATAGATAATTTTGCATTTTTTTCATCCACTGAATTCCAAGGAAAAATTAATGAAAAGTATCATGAAGTTAACATTTATTACAAGCCTATCAAACATTTTTTGCGTGGTAAGAGTTCAAGTGAGAAAAATTCTCATGATTCCTCAAAACATTGGATCAAAGTTAAGTATAGAGTTAATTTCGTTCGCTCATATCTGGCATAAAAATTGAAATTGGAAATGTAACTTATATCCAGTGCATGTCGAGGCACCCAGCCGGAGAAATTGTTGTTTCAGATAGACCATGATGCCACCTTCTTCAAAGTAGCGACGTATGTAATATATATTTTTATAATAATTCGAGGAAATTTGGGGAAAGTATGAATTTCAAATTCATTAATATGTTATTCTGGTAACAGTATCAATTTTGGAAAATTTGTTTTGTCGATGACTGTAATCAAATATCTTTTGGAAATACATCTCATTTTGTTGACAATATAACAATCTTTCGAAAAATACAATGTTTCAATACAAGATTATATAGGTCTTCTCTCTGTTCGCAACATGCACTCCTTTGTTTGTTCCATCTTTTATTCATTGAGTCAGTTCCATTCCAAGACCTCATACTACTTATGCATATCGAATAATCAAATATTGATAAGGTGAATTGAAGTAAATGATTGCATTTCATTCTACCTGTAATGCCCGTAACATTACTTTTGAAGAAGTTTCTGTTGAGCTAAAATACTCAGTACTTGATGGATCAGTTTATCGCCGTTACTCAGGAGATACTGCAATCAAAACAGCTCAACGTGCTTTCCATAGGATTTTGATCTGGTGTTGTCTTCTTCATATTTTTCCATTTCCTGGACATACATGTCATTCTTCGTCAATAGTGGTTATTCAGTCCTTTGGAAGCCATACAAAACACCCTTCGATTATCAGATGCAATCAAATCCAATTAAGTTTAATCATTTAGAATAACTAACATGTGAATATAGACTACACCGAAAAGGAAATTTCGAAGGAAATAAAATGCAAAGAGCCCAAATAGTTTAAATTTTAATGGACTCCAATAGAATACTACTTATACTCTTCTTGCAACGTTTTTTAATGTCGAAATCTTTCAAATTATGATTATTATAGGTTTTCAAAAATCTAAGACTGCCCGTATGCAGCGGCGTTACCAATCAAATTTAAATAGGTACTAATTGAAAAATAAATAAATAAAATAAGCTTGTGATTAAGCGGAGGATAATTAATAATTTTTCAATATCTTCTTCGTTTTTACATGTTTAGTTGATAATTTACGGCTTTCCGACAATAATGTGTAATTTATATTTTCCATGACCACATAGGAAATAACGTACGTCGCACTATTCGGTCATACGGAAAGTGGCTTATACCCTCACGTGTGCAGAATGTAACGTATAGTACAATACTGTCCCACAGTATACGTTGGTGGAATTATCACGTGGTTGTATGAAAAATGTTGTACGTATCTTATGGTACAGTCAAATTTTACATCTCACGTTAATGAAATCAGGTAGTTGCGATTTTTTCACACAATGTTCTAGATGATGTGGGAGTACTCTAATAATGTTCTCGACTTCGGGGCCCCTCCGGAACTTGGTTTCCTGTCCCAAAAAATTTAATTTTTTGCACTTTTTTAGTTTTTGGTCGGTTTGGCAACGAACGAGTATTTTTTTGAACTTGACCATTCATACCATTCCAACACAGGATAGAATTTGCTGAATTTTGAATTACTTTTGTCTTTATAGACATAATCATTTCTGAGATACAGTTTTTTAAAACTTTGGTGTTTTTTTTCGAATTTGCAAATTTTTAGCAAATTCTTTCGTTCAACTTCACAAAATCTCCTCGTATCATCATACATCACTTTCATATGGTTCAGCAATTGTGTTGGTGAGGGGGGCCGGCATGGAGGAGGAAGGAGGTATGTATACCTATTCAAGGTGTTAAACGGCTTTCTAATGCATCATTAACTTCCTAGGTATAGAGGTTTCCTCCCCTCTTCAGAAATATCATTAAACACCGGAGGGGCCCAGTATTCAACGACATTTCTGAAAAGAGGACCTGTACCTGAGAAGTTGATCAGGCATTAGAAGACTGATAAATACCTAGAATTGGCACATATAAGTACCAGGGACTGAAGAAGGATCAAGTAGTTGCTGACAGATATTCGCCTCAGTTCAATCGCAATAGTGGTGTCGTTCAGATCGAAATATGGTAAAGCAATCCTGTATTAAAGCGAAAACCTCAGCTGTAGCTTTTTTGAATCCCACATCAACACCTGTGGAAATAGCGGTAGCGGGGAACGAGTTATTGTCACATTGTATGGTTGCAAGCTAGGTCTTGACATCCCAAATTATTTGCAGCACCATCTATTTGCCAGAGCTGCAGCCAAGACCAACTTCAACTTAGCCCGGCTTCGTCCAATTGCTGATACTACAAAGTTACTTTCTTTCCGTGCTTACCACTAGGTGCAGGAGTGGATGGGCAAGACCCAAGCCCGACACAGTGGGGATGGCATCTCACACCCCAAGTCCTGGTCTCAGACCAGTGCAGGAGCTGGGATGGGGCAGTTCCTGGATCATTTTCTGTAACTACCGGAAAGGGTAAACGCCTGCAGCTGCAAAAAAGCCGGGCTGAAATGCTTCGTTGTCTGCGGCCAGTGCAGAGGGCAGTCGTGCAAGAATGTTCGGGAGATCACCATCCAGTTTCCCGACTTGGATGAGAGCTTTAAGGACGAGACGCTATCGCTACCGGAGACCCAAGATGACCAAGATGACGACGAGTCCCCGTCTGAAGACGACGCCGAAGATGATGTCCTCTATTCCCCCGACACCATAGCCGACAACATGGGCCCTGGCCCTTCGAAGCGGGCGAAAAGAAATTGAAATTCACGAGTAGTCACGAAGAAGGGTTGCGGAGGCTAGGAGGTCATTTAGTGAAAATATACTTTTTCAACCATATGAAAGTCATTTGTGATGATATGGGGGGGTTTCATGAAAAAAACGAACAATTTTCAAATTCACAAAAATTAGCAAACATTGAAGAGTTGTATCTCAGAAAATTTTCAGTTTACTGGGACAAAAAAATCTTCAAATTCAGCAAATTCCATGTTGTTTAAAAATAATATGGATGGTCTTGGTCGAAAAATCACTCCTCCATGGTCAAATGGTCGAAGACTGAAAAAAATGCATCTTACTAAGTTCCGGAGCGGCCCAGAGTTCAAAAACTTGATCAGGGCACCCCCACATTTGTGAAAAAATCGCTTCTACTGGATTTCATGTACGTTAGATCGATTTTGGGTTCCAATTTGACTGAAGTAATTTTTCAGACTCATCGCACTTGGCATGTGCCTCGTGCTACAATATATCCCCCTCATGTGAAAAGTTTCCATTTTCTCACTCGTTATGTAATATGCTACTTTATGATTTTATCATTTCAAATTGTGAGGTAAACCACTTTACATACACTAAAAATCATTCGAAAATATATAAATTTTTATTGACCCTTGTAATTTGCTTGGTGATGCCGCTGCATTCTTGATATTTGGTGAGGACATTTGAAAACCTATAATATCATCACTTGAAAGATGCGTTTTTTAAACGGATAGTTGAAAATAATAATTTATTATTATTAATATTATTGGCCAAGCTATATATAATGAATTACGAAATGAGAAACAATAAAAAATGGTTAAAAATACACCGGGTGACCACAAGGTGAGGTACGCCTCCCAATTTTCTATAGTTTTGAAGACATAGGTTTCAAATGTGGCATATCGCTATATACTTGAATATACATATTTTAACGCAACTGCTGAAAATTCACCACTTCAGTTTCAACCGGAAGTGACCTCAAACTTTTTTTCTCATATGACACCATGTAATTTTTTTATTATTATTATTATCCGAAAGAGCACTCAATTTGTGATAACAATGATCTCAAAAATTAAAATTGGTTGAAAAATGTCAGAGATATAGTTGATTGTTAAATCGAAAAAATTTGGCCCTAAAATTCAAACTTAAGTCACTTAAGTTACCAGAAGGAGCTTTGAAGTGCGATGCAGTTGAAAACTGAGGTTCTCATGTAAATGCAGCTCCCATGTATACCAACATCTGTCGAAAATTTCCGAAAAAAGGAATAGTACCCATAAAGAAATGTCCACAACTACCATTTCTCAAATGGCAATAGGTTAATTTTTCTCATGATGAAAAATTATTAATTATGAGATTACTCGTGTGAAAAGTTTTGGAAAATTTCGAAACAAATCGAAAATACAAGATGTTTAATCATGAGTGTTCTCAAAATTAGATATTTTTCAACGAAGGCGGCCATGAACATAAAAAAGCGAAACAAAAAGCAGCATTAATTGAATAAGTAGAAAAAACTGTAACTTCGTTGAAATAAAATGAACTTTTGTGTATTGCTATCTTAATTATGTCCTAAGCCGCCAACGTTGAAGAACATTGAATAAAAGGAACACTCACCATGAAACCTGATTGTATCATCGTTTCCTTTAGGAAGTCTCCAAACCTATCCACACGTGTAAACTGATATTTAATGAAATTTCATCATGACGAAGTGAAAAGTACATGTTGCCATTCGAGAAATGGCAGTTGTGAGCATTTTTATATAGGTACTATTCCGTTTTTAGGTAATGACAACCTCAGTTTTCAACTGTATTGCACTTTGAAGCTTCCTCTGATAACTTCTGATGTCGTTTCTCAGTTGTGATGATTTAGGTTTGAATTACATGGCCAACTTTGTTCGATTGAACAATCAACTGTATCTCAGCCATTTTTCAAACGATTTTCAATTTTGAAGATAAGTGTTATCACAAATTGCATGCTCTTTCGGATAATGAAACAAAATGTACAGGGTGTCATTTGAAATAAGTTTGAGGTCACCCGGTATATACAGATGGTCGTTATTCATCTCATCTGATATGGGAAAAGAGAATATCGTAAGTACCTATTAGTTTTTCATGGCACTTCGAATTGATACCCACAAACTGACACATTTCTTGTATAAAATTTTGAAATGTATTCAATTTTTTTTTTCAGGTTTGAAACACCTCCATTCGGACTATCAAAAGACCTTTCATGACAATGAACTTCTCTTTAGTGCATATGTGTTGTGAAAAGTAGCTTAAAAACTATATAAATCATGGAAAGCTACAACCCCCGTCCACCTCCGTTACCACGGAGGGTTAGAAATATTTATGCAGAGCCTTTTTCGCATGAACCAAGGTAATAATCATATATAATAATTAATAGGGTGAAATTGCGGCATGCGTAAATTTCAATTTAACGGTTTTCGGTCGGGTTTCAGCCTCATACTTAACGGTATCATCCTAAGTATGAATTCGACGGCCATGCCCGGGATGAAGCGAGTAAAATGTCTGGTTAGTTCGTAAACTAGTTTGTATTTTTTTTGATTTATATCAGTTATTTTCAAAAACATTCTGGTGACATTGTAATATAGAGATGGTCATTGAATATTGAATGTTCATTTTTCTATTGATTATTTCAAACCATTTTTACTTCATCAGTCGATAATCCAGTACGATTGGGTTTTGAGACGAGGATCGATTGTAGCGCTACCAAACTCTGTATGCTAGTTGTTGGAACCATACTAAACATGAAAAAAAAAATGTTGACCGAAATTCCAGGGGTGGAACATATTTTTTTTCAGTTTAAAAATAAATAAATAGATTTTTGCTGTGATCTTGGGAACTATATGATTTATAGGAAAAACAACAACAAGGTGAAAGACCATTCAATTCTACACAAAAATAATTCCTAGTAATTTTATATGAAATGTGCTCGTTTTCTCAGAAAACGTGGTTGAACGCTGGCATCAAATTTCAAGTGCACGCTTATCCGCCGCTGAAAGATCTGTCGAAGCCGAATATTTGATTGGTCATAACTCTGCTGACAATGATCGGAGAAGGAAAAGGAAAAGTTCATATCGTTTCTGAAGACTCATATCTTCTCATGCAAATATAATATGCAAGTATTTGTGCATCTAAAATGTGTTTTGTCGCACTTCACGGAGATGTTTGCGGATGATCCGACTTGTCTGACTAGTCTTAAATCGTTGCATATGGTCCAAAGAGGGTACTGATTCCTACTTCAGTATACTTATTTCATATCAACTAAAATATCCATGACTTTCGGATCCTCCGTAAATATCGTATAAGGGTTATGTTAAAAACACGTTTTGGGTACTCAGATACTCACATGTTATATTTGTATGAGGAAGAAGAAGTCTTCAGGAACGATATACACTTTTTCTCTTCCTTCTACTATAATTTTCAGCAGAGTTATGACAAATCTAATTTTCGGCCCTGCCGGAAATGGCAGTAGCGGATCAACGCGAGCCTGAAATTTGATATAGTTATATTCAATCAGGTTTTCTGAGAAAACGAGCGCATTTTTTGAGAAATTACTGAGTATATCTCTTGTGGAGAATTGAATTATCGTTCGCCTTGTTGAAATTGTTTCTTGATGAATATTATACTTTCCGAAAAAACAGAAAAAAAAAATTTTGAATACAAATTTTTTTTGGTTCCACCCCGATTTTTTGATAAACATTTTTTTTTTCAACAATATATGATATCAAGAAGTCATGTGCCGACTTTCAAAGTGCTACGAGTCATTCTTCACTTGTGGATTACATTTTCTGTTACTGTACTACAAATGAATCTCTAAGAGAATTTTGAAATTATGCCAAAATTATGGACAAGGATTCAATATTTTGTGCAAAACACATACCTGTGACACACGGCTGTAGCGTTTTAGTTACGTGCATTCAGATAATACACAATGAAGCTTCATCAAATGGCAAAGCTACAGTTGAAGAGAATATTATCGAATACAAAATTAATAAAGAAAGAAAGCAGTAAACATGAGCTACCAGAAAATAACTTCGATATCTCAGTAAACAATGTCCAATAAATCCCATTGATGTTCTGCTCTAAAGCTTGTAGAAACAATTTGAAGTTCAAAACTTATATGAAAATATTATATTGAAAGAAATTATATAGAGGGAAAAACATTGGTTCGAATTGAATTAGATTTTGATAGGTGAAACACAGAATAATTTATTGACATTTTAATTTTGTAAAGAAAACTCCATTAGGGGTAACTTTTCATTTCCATAGATTATTTTTTGAAAACTAGCGAACAATACTCTTTGAAGCTACGAATGCCTCCTTTTCATGTCAAAGAAAATATTCTGATTCTTCTTAAACAAGCCCTGTTTTTCAATTATCTCCAGGGGAATCTTCGAACAAATATAAGCTCAATCGATGAACATCATATAAGGCATTTGATAATATTTTTCAGTGAACATACAGTGAACAAATCCTCATCGAAAATGATTTACGACTTGCAAACTCTACCGGGTTATTCAACTGAAATGAGCAAAATAAAATGCTACAATAGGTTTTTTTATTGAAATCAGCGATTTTCTGGTATTTTATTGAGAGGTAATATTCAAATAAAACGCCAAAATTGTATATTGCTTTTTATGGCTACTTCTTAAGTTATCAGTTATCACCTACACAAAACTGAATATCGAAATAGAAATCATTCAATGGTCCATAATTATTTGTTCATTCGAAAAATGTATTTATAGTTAGTTATTGAAGCACTTCACTCAAGTTTTCTTTGAACTTTATTTTTTTATTTTTCCCACAAATGCTCCGTGAGCGGGCTTCAAAAATATTAAAGATGATCTTAACATTTAATTTTGTTGGAAGTACTTAATTGTGTGCAGCAGGTGCGTGGAGAGATACTAAAGATATACCAATCAATAGGTTATAAAATGGGTGATTCTGTAACAAAAATACTAGGAGAAAACCGACTATGCCATCACATTATGAAAGACACTCTCAAGTTATATTTTGGACTTGTTATTATCATTAAATACTTAATTGGGTATGACCAACTGAATACAATACAAAGTTGGTTTTTTTTTAGTGTATTGTTTATAAAATTAAAACTTTCAAGTACAGCAATTTCATTTTCTGAATAAAATAATTGTAGAGAATGGAAATAATTCTGGAGCCCGCTTACAAGCCTTTGTTAGGAACAATAAAAGAAAGTACAAAGAAAACTTCAGTTGCTTCAGTAACTAACTTTGAACACACTTTCCTTTTGCATAAACAAATAATTACGGTCCATTGAATAATTTCTCTTTCAATATTCAGTTTTGTGTAGGCAGTATACCGAAAAGCCAAGTACGTCGTAATGTTGATGCATGATTATTTAAAAAGTAGCCATAGGAAGCATATACAATTTAGACCATCCATTTGAATATCACAACTCGAAAAAATAACGAAAAATCGAAAAATTTAACAGGAATTTTGAGTGTGATTTCAATAAGAAACTGTATTCCGGCATTTTATTTTGCTCACTTCCATTGAATCACCCGGAAGATTTCTCTAAATTAATAAAGATTCAGAATTGGTTTTCGTATTTCAAATATACATTTTCGATGACTTAACTATTTTCATTATTTTCTGATATGAAAAATATTATCAAATGCTTTATCGATTAGGCTTATTTTTATTTCAGAATATTGTTTCTGATAATATGAATCATGACTACCAGAAAAAAAATATATAATTAAATAAAATTAAATTATTTAAATGAATATTTGAATTGCGTTAAAAATAATTGAATAAAATTGTAGACTTTCAACTTCAACACTCAATATCTCGAGAACTACTCATATCATCGTGTGCCAATGAACACTTTTGGGTAGGTGATCGGATACTATAACATAGTTAAATTTCAAGACATTTCACCGGGAGCCATAAACCCCTAAGACCGGTGCGGGGTCCTTTCATACTTCCATATTGATGGCATTTCTATTATGAACCTATTTCCCCATTTAACCAAATCTGTTTGTATGACCGTTTCGGAATATCCCCATAGTGTACAACCTTCATTTTGGACTCCCTGTATACCCGCTCACGTTCGGTATTGGTTAGTCTCCATCTTGCGAATTCAGTTCCGTCGCCGTCGCGTCGGTGCAATAAATATTCAACCCAGCTAATATCCGTAACCATCGAAGCAGGAAATTTCTGAATGAAAGAAAATTGGTCGACAGGTTAAAAATAAGTGATGCGCCGTAACCTGATCAAGACACCGCGTTGCATCCGCGATTCACACACTTTCTGAAGTTGTTGGTCTTCGTTGTTCCAAAAATAGATTCCCTACTTCCGATGTCAGGAAGATACAATGACAGGAAATAATAAACAACTCCTTTCGTAATTTGCATATACACAACTGCAACCCCAATCTTATAACGAGAAGTTTATGTGTTCTCTTCGTGTAAATTATTAGAAGCCATAATAAACTCACTGTTTGCCGCAGAGGAAATACGAGTAAACCGCACAGGTATTACTCGAGTAATAATTTGTTTTCGATCTAATGGGTGAGCAAGATATAAGGTAGTTTCTGTTGAATACCTGATGATGATTTTTCGTATCCAAAACTGAAAAAAATTCAAGTATAACTAGGGGTGCCTTTGATGAATCTTCTAAATGATTGAATAAATGCTGGACATTTTTCGAGTAAGTAAAATAATTGTTCTACAATCAATTCAAACCACGGGAAAATAGAATTGAACTAATGACATATACTGGGTGAACTACGACCGAATACAGAAAATTATACAGTGTGCTCTCCCAACAAAAAAAAAATAATAGTTTTAAAAACTAAAGAACACGCTTTACTTCCCATAGACTAACAAGTAAAAAATAATTGACAATTTAATTTCTCAAATGTAAAAAAAAGCGTGGGTGCTATCGATCTATATTCTCATATTTTTTAGTTCAATTTAACAATACAGAGCGTACAAGAGCTCAAGAGAACTTTATCAAGCACCCCACCCTTTTTTACATTTGAGAAATTAAATTGTCAATTATTTTTTACTTTTTTGTCCATTGGAACTAAGGCGTGTTTTTTTAGTATTCTCAAACTATTTTTTTTTTACTGAAAAATCGAAATCTTCGACCCCGAAAACCATACCAATTTTGAATCGAATCTTACCATAATCACAATACCCGTTCATCATCTTGGGCCGCCATCTTGAATTCATACATTTTTACGAAAAATACATAATATCTGACCCCGAAAACCCTCACAAACTAATTTCGAATCGAATCAGACCATAATGACATCTTGGAGCCGCCATCTTTAATTTATGAATTTTGACAGAGTTTTGGGAATATACGACCTAAAAAAACCTCACATAACAATTTTGAATCGAATCTGACCATAATCACAAATCTCGTCTACCTTCTTGGAGCTGGCATTTTGAATTCATGAATATTTACAAAAAAATCATAATCTCTGACTCCGGAAACCCTTATACAACAATTTTGAATTGAATCACACCATTATCACAAATCTCGTCCGCTATCTTGAAGCCGCCATTTTGTTTTTTTTTTCATAACAAAAAAAATGTCTTATTGCATTTCCACCGGAACTATGAACACCTGCCAAATTTCAAATCATTCTGATGTCTGGAAATGGGTGAAAATCACGCCCTAAGGAGTCAGTTACAAACATACAAACAAACATACAAGTGAACCTAATATAAAGCGTGTAATAAAAAGTGGAAAACTGAATGAAATTTTGAAATTGAAACAAAAAATAATGATTTTTCTATGTGTAGGAAAGCGCCGCTCCTGGACAGTCCGACTCAGTATTTCTCCGTTCCTCCTCTTTCATCAAAAATGGTACTGGACCTGGTGACTTCAAAGAAGTTTCGTCGTGCCACAAAATAGGAAATTTTAAAAATAAATTGAATTTACAGAGTAAACAAAACACAGCACACAATGAAAGCTATGGTAAATAGAGTTATCGAATGAACTTTCCGTGAATGCAAACACGTTTTTCTTATGAGCACAAATCACATTTCTTCCATAGGTATCAATCAGTACCTTTTATATGTTCGAATAACTGAAAAATGCGTTAAAACAATGACAAATCGCGCGAACAGTTGTAAATAGCGCGGGAATCGTATGATTATAGAAACTGACCATCGACAGTTCGTGGGTAGAGAGTCGAAGTATAGGCGTTCGATTCAGTGGCGCGTCTAAGTATGTTGGTGTAGAAATTAATTATACAAATCTTCAAGGATTGCTCTGGAGTGACACAGGTGTGTTTTCACATGGTAGAATAGCACAACACATTATTTCAGTAATTGGTCATAGTTCACCCTGTATAGTCTTGTAGGGAACATCATAGTAGGCTGTTATGAGTGTGCTTAAGAAAATTATGATTCTTCTATTCCTATCAATATAAGGTTTCGATAATTAAATAAAGTAGAAATCATTCTACTTAAGTCACATAACTTTATAGTACTAGTGGGCGCTAAACTTGAGAAGTGATAAGCAGTCTTGATTGCATTTTTTACTTTTTCTGTGCTCTAGTGAAACATATTCAAATAATGATATTGAATAAACATTATCTCGAGGGGGAAACCTCTGAGGAAATTGTATACACTAATTCCAAAAAATCCTAACTTATACCTCTTATACCCAACAAATTCCTAATTAAATTTTCTGACGAATCGATAAAAAAAAGTTTTCCAAATGGTGCAGATTTTTGAACGTCACTGTATATGACCGCACCGTCATTGAGATAGTAGAGTCTCATTTTGTTTACTTGTTACATCGAAACAAAAAACTGACAAAAAACAAGGTTTGTAGGAATATGTGCAAATTTTCAGTCGCTGCCTCCCGACTATAGGTACTAATGTTTAAGGTGATTTCCGAAAAAAATTGGTAGTTTTCATAGCAACATGACAAAAAAAAAAACAATATTTCATTGACTAAAATTCACAGCTTTAAAATATTCATTTTTTACTTTTCCTGTGCTCTAGTGAAACAAGTTCAAATAATGATCCCGAGGGGGATATCGCTGAGGAAATTGTATACACTAATTCCAAAAAATACTAACTGATACCTCTTACTTCTATCCAAGGAATTTCCGAATATACTAATGAAATTTTCTGACAAATCGATACAAGTATAGTGTAGAGTCTTGGTGCATCTCTAGCAAACGCAGATGTTTTTCCAGGTGTCAATACCCTATCAGAAGTCCTACACAATGGTTTTGTCCCACATAACACTTTACGATATTTACGGAGAATCCGAAAGTCATGGATATTTTAGTTGATATGAAATAGTTATACTGAAGCAGAAATCAGTACCCCCTTTGGACCACATGCAACGATTTTAGACTAGTGAGACACGTCTCACTTAGACATGCCAAAGAAAAAACTGGGGTTTACTCCTGCCTCAGTTTTCAACTCACCTATAATCCCGGTAATTTCTTCAGTAAATGTTGGAAATTATCTCTCATACACAAGAAAAATGAAGTATGTGATTTCAAGCTTGAGGTTTGCACTTTACAATAGTGTTATTAAACATATATGCAGGGTATGAATAAGCGATTATTTTCATTATTTACTGAAGGGAATGCCGTTTTTATGGGTAAGTTGAAAGTTTTTATTTTAGCATGTATAAGTAGGACCTGTGACATTACTTTAAAATTGTTGCATATAGTCCAAAGAGGGTATGGGTTGCTGTTTCAGTATAATATTTCCGTATTTACTAAAATATTCATGATTTTTGGATCATCCGCAAACATTTCCGTGAAGTGCGACAAAACACATTCAAGGTACACAAATACTCGCATATTATGTTTGCTTGAGACAGTAGGAGTCTTCAGAAACGATATGTGTTCCTTTTTCTTCTCCGATTATTTTTAGCAGAGTTATGACTAATGAAATATGCGGTGGTTAAGGGTGAACCTGAAAGTTGATGTCTGCGTTTATTCACGTTTTCTGAGAAAACGAGCGCATATAATAAGAAAATACTGGGGATAATTTTTGAGGACAATTAAATTGTTTTTCACCCTGTTGAGTTGTTTTTCCGATGAATCATATACCCTCCAAGATTACAGCAAAAATCTATGTATTTATTTTTAAACAATTTTTTTTCGTGTTTATCATGGTTCCACATCAGAAGAATAAATATCAACATTTCGTTTTGAAAACATTTTTGAATCATTATTATTGTTTGTCTGTTTGTGTGTATGTGTTTTGTTTCGATCATATAATATAATAATATCCTCCGTGTAACCTCACATGAGTGTGCCCTAAGGCATAGCTTGTGAAGGATAGAACACCGTTATTATTTTAATTTGCAGTAACGCTCCCGGGACTCGTTAATTTTTTATTGCGCCTTCACTTTTCAGCTATACACAAATACGACGATTCAGGTATAATTTTCATTTCAAAATACTCCACAAAAAAAGAGCAGAGTAAAGTCTAGAAACGTAGCTGACCATAAGATAAACGTACTTGTTCCAAATCATTGATTTGAAAGTATTTCGTTCAAATAATGACTATCGGTCTCAGTGGAGTGAGCTACGTCCTGCTGGTATATAATAGTTATTTATGGTACTAGTGTGCTATGTTGAAAATAAGTCACGCGAGAAAGATTTATACCACGAGGCCGTCAGGCCGAGTGGTATAAATTCTAAAGTGACTTAGGAAACATAACACATGAGTGGCATACATTGTTTTATCCAACACATGACAGTAATGACCCATTATTAATGTCATTTTAGACAAGTAAACTATCAAATAACACTAGTGATAAGTCACTAGTGAGTTATGGATTATAACTCACTAGTGTGTTATTTGATAGTTTACTTGTCTAAAATGACATTAATAATGACAGACATATCTGTCATGTGTTGGATAAAAGCTTTATTTGGGATTAGGTGGCTAAAGTTAGCTTTGGATTTAAATTTGCGCTTTCGCCAAATCATAGTTGGCCAGACAAATAGTGTTCAAGCATATTATACAGCTTAGGCAAGTGGAATGTTTGAGCGCATCAACAGATATTCGTGGTATTACGACGCACTCGATGATAGTAGAAAAAATATAGCATCGAGTATGTCGATATCAATCATTGGAGGCACATATTTCGTGAAATGAGAATACTGTCGTAACTAACCATAGAAACAACACCAACTGAGTAAGGAACGGTCTAGTCTTCGTGCCGCTCAACGATGTCCATGCAGAGATTAACATACGCCCCAACTGCCTGAACGGAGGGACAACCCTGTACTGAAAAACTTATAACCCGATGACTAAAGTAATTGACGTTGTCAGGCATATCTGAAGGTGTCGAAAAAACTTGAGTGGAACTACTAGATCAAATCCATGACGAGATTTAGACGTCTCAACGTCCTGAACGGGGTGACAACACTTCACGAAGGAACATAACATACATCCATTATAAAAAAGTCTAACGTTGTCAGGGATTCCTGGACGTGTTCAAGGACGCTAGTGGAATTGCTCGATCAAATCCATGACGAGATTTGGACGTCTCAACGTCCCGAACAGGGTGACAACCCTTCACGAAGGAACATAATATAAATCATTTTTTAAATAAGTCTGAAGTTGTCAGAGATTCCTGACGGTGTTGGAGGACGCTGGTGGAATTGCTTCATCAAATCCATGACGCGATTTAGACGTCTCAACGTCCCAAACGGGGTGACAGAATTATCGCCCAATTTTCGTATACGGAAATATTACTGCTGCTCTTCCCAAATGGTGATAACTCGAGGTGGCTGGAGTTAGCTTTGGATTTAAATTTGCGCTTTCGCCAAATCATAGTTGACCAGACAAATGGTGTTCAAGCATATTATACAGCTTAGGCAAGTGGAATGTTTGAGCGCATCAACAGATATTCGTGGCATTGCGACACATTCGATGATACTGGAAAAAATTCAGGATCGACTATGTCGATATCAATCATTAGAGGGACACATTTCGTGAAATGAGAATACTGTCGTGACTATGCATAGAAACAAAAACAACTGAGTGAGGGGTGGCCTAGTCTTCGTGCCGCTCAACGATGGCCATGCAGAGATTAACATAGGCCCCAACTGCCTGAACGGAGTGACAACCCTGGACTAAAAAACTTATAACCCGATGACGAAAGTGATTGACGTTGTCAGGCATTTCTGAAAGTGTCGAAAAACTTGAGTGAAACTACTCGATCAAATACATGACGAGATTTAGACGATACGATCAATGTTGAGACGTCTAAATCTCGTCATGGATTTGATCGAGAAGTTTTTCTAGCGTCCTCCAAAACCTCCAGAAATTCCTGACAACGTCAGACTTTTTTGTAATAAAGGGTTGTCACCCCGTTCGGGACGTTGAGACGTCTAAATCTCGTCATGGATTTGATCAAGCAATTCCACCAGCGACCTCCAACACCGTCAGGAATCTCTGACACGTCAGACTTTTTTGTAATAGATTTACATTATGTTACCATGAAAGGGTTGTCACCCCGTTCGGGACATTGAGACGTTCAAATCTTGTCATGGATTTCATAAAGCAGTTTTCCTAGCGTCCTCCGACACCTCCAGAAATTCCTGACGTCAGACTTTTTTGTAATCGATTTATATTATGTTACCACGTTGAGACGTCTAAATCTCATCATGGATTTAATCGAGCAATTTCACTTACGCCCTCCAATACCTTCACACCTGACAACGTCAGGCATTTTTGTAATTGATCCATATTATGTTCCTTCGTGAAGGATTGTCACCCCGTTCGGGACGTTGAGACGTTCAAATCTCGTCATGGATTTGATCGAATAATTCCACTAGCGTCCTCCAACACCTTCAGGAAACCCTGACAACCTCAGACTTATTAATAAATGATTTATATTATGTTCCTTCGTGAAAGATTTGTTACCCCGTTCAGGACGTTGAGTCGTCTAAATCTCGACATGGATCTGATCAAGCAGTTTCCCTAGCGTCCTCCGACACCTCCAGAAATTCCTGACAACGTCAGACTTTTTGTAATAAAGAGTTGTCACCCCGTTCGGGACGTTGAGACGTCTGAATCTCGTCATGGATTTGATCAAGCAATTCCACCAGCGACCTCCAACACCGCCAGGAATCTCTGACAATGTCAGACTCTTTTGTAATCGATTTACATTATGTTACCACGTAAAGGGTTGTCACCCCGTTCGGGACATTGAGACGTTCAAATCTTGTCATGGATTTCATAAAGCAGTTTTCCTAGCGTCCTCCGACACCTCCAGAAATTCCTGACAACGTCAGATTTTTTTGTAATTTATTTATATTATGTTACCACGTGGAGGCTTATCACCCTGTTTGGGACGTTGAGACGTCTAAATCTCATCATGGATTTAATCGAGCAATTTCACTTACGCCCTCCAATACCTTCACACCTGACAACGTCAGGCATTTTTGTAATTGATCCATATTATGTTCCTTCGTGAAGGGTTGTCACCCCGTTCGGGACGTTGAGACGTTCAAATCTCGTCATGGATTTGATCGAGTAATTCCACTAGCGTCCTCCAACACCTTCAGGAAACCCTGACAACCTCAGACTTATTTATAATTGATTTATATTATGTTCCTTCGTGAAGGTTTGTCACCCCGTTCAGGACGTTGAGTCGTCTAAATCTCGTCATGGATCTGATCAAGCAATTTCCCTAGCGTCCTCCGACACCTCCAGAAATTCCTGACAACGTTAGACTTTTTTGTAATAAAGGGTTGTCACTCCGTTCGGGACGTTGAGACGTCTAAATCTCGTCATCGATTTGATCAAGCAATTCCACCAGCGTCCTTCAACACCGTCAGGAATCTCTGACAATGTCAGACTTTTTTGTAATCGATTTATATTATGTTACCACGTAAAGGGTTGTCACCCCGTTTGGGACGTTGGGACGTTCAAATCTCGTCATGGATTTGATCGAGCAATTCCACTAGCGTCCTTCAACTCCGTCAGGAATCACTGACAATGTCAGACTTTTTTGTAATCGATTTATATTATGTTACCACGTGAAGGGTTGTCACCCCGTTTGGGACGTTGAGACGTCTAAATTGCGTCATGGATTTGATCAAGCAATTCCACCAGCGTCCTCCAACTCCATCAGGAATCTCTGACAATGTCAGACTTATTTATAATTGATTTATATTCTGTTACCACGTAGAGGGTTGTCACCCCGTTTGGGACGTTGAGACGTCTAAATCTCGTCACCAATTTGATCAAGCAATTCCAACAGCGTCCTCCAACACTGTCAGGAATCTCTGACAATGTCAGACTTTTTTGTAATCGATTTATGTTATGTTACGACGAAAAGGGTTGCCACCCCGTTCGGGACGTTGAGACGTTCAAATATCGTCATGGATTTGATCGAGCAATTCCACTAGCGTCCTCCAACACCTTCAGGAATCCCTGACAACCTCAGATTTATTTATAAATGACTTATATTATGTTCCTTCGTGAAGGGTTGTCACCCCGTTCAGGACGTTGAGTCGTCTAAATCTCGTCATGGATCTGATCAAGCAATTTCCCTAGCGTCCTCCGACACCTCCAGAAATTCCTGACAACGTTAGACTTTTTTGTAATAAAGGGTTGTCACTCCGTTCGGGACGTTGAGACGTCTAAATCTCGTCATCGATTTGATGAAGCAATTCCACCAGCGTCCTTCAACACCGTCAGGAATCTCTGACAATGTCAGACTTTTTTGTAATCGATTTATATTATGTTACCACGTAAAGGGTTGTCACCCCGTTTGGGACGTTGGGACGTTCAAATCTCGTCATGGATTTGATCGAGCAATTCCACTAGCGTCCTCCAACACCTTCAGGAATCCCTGACAACCTCAGATTTATTTATAAATGACTTATATTATGTTCCTTCGTGAAGGGTTGTGACCCCGTTCAGGACGTTGAGTTGTCTAAATCTCGTCATGAATCTGATCAAGCAGTTTCCCTAGCACCTCTAGAAATTCCTGATAACGTCAGACTTTTTGTAATAAAGGGTTGTCACCCCGTTCGGGACGTTGAGACGTCTAAATCTCATCACCGATTTGATCAAGCAATTCCAACAGCGTCCTCCAACACCGCCAGGAATCTCTGACAATGTCAGACTTTTTTGTAATCGATTTACATTATGTTACCACGTAAAGGGTTGTCACCCCGTTCGGGACATTGAGACGTTCAAATCTTGTCATGGATTTCATAAAGCAGTTTTCCTAGCATCCTCCGACACCTGCAGAAATTCCTGACAACGTCAGACTTTTTTGAAATCGATTTATATTATGTTACCACGTGGAGGGTTATCACCCTGTTTGGGACGTTGAGACGTCTAAATCTCATCATGGATTTAATCGAGCAATTTCACTTACGCCCTCCAATACCTTCACACCTGACAACGTCAGGCATTTTTGTAATTGATCCATATTATGTTCCTTCGTGAAGGGTTGTCACCCCGTTCGGGACGTTGAGACGTTCAAATCTCGTCATGGATTTGATCGAGTAATTCCACTAGCGTCCTCCAACACCTTCAGGAAACCCTGACAACCTCAGACTTATTTATAAATGATTCATATTATGTTCCTTCGTGAAAGGTTGTTACCCCGTTCAGGACGTTGAGTCGTCTAAATCTCGACATGGATCTGATCAAGCAGTTTCCCTAGCGTCCTCCGACACCTCCAGAAATTCCTGACAACGTCAGACTTTTGTCACCCCGTTCGGGACGTTGAGACGTCTGAATCTCGTCATGGATTTGATCAAGCAATTCCACCAGCGACCTCTAACACCGAAAGGAATCTCTGACAATGTCAGACTTATTTAAAAAATGATTTATATTATGTTCCTTCGTGAAGGGTTGTCACCCCGCTCAGGACGTTGAGTGGTCTAAATCTCGTCATGGATCTGATCAAGCAGTTTCCCTAGCGTCCTCCGACACCTCCAGAAATTCCTGACAACGTCAAACTTTTTGTAATAAAGGGTTGTCACCCCGTTCGGGACATCGAGACGTCTAAATCTCGTCATGGATTTGATTAAGCGATTCCACCAGCGACCTCCAACACCGTCAGGAATCTCTGACAATGTCAGACTTTTTTGTAATCGATTTGTATTATGTTACGACGTAAAGGGTTGTCACCCTGTTCGGGACGTTGAGACGTTCAAATCTCGTCATGGATTTGATCGAGCAATTCCCTAGCGTCCTCCAACACCTTCAGGAATCTCTGACAATGTCAGACTTTTTTATAATCGATTTATATTATGTTACCACGTGAAGGGTTAAGTTACGACGTAAAGGGTTGTCACCCTGTTCGGGACGTTGAGACGTCCAAATCTCGTCATGGATTTGATCGAGCAATTCCACTAGCGTCCTTGAACACGTCCAGGAATCCCTGACAACGTTAGACTTCTTTATAATGGATGTATGTTATAATGGATGTATGCTATGTTCCTTCGTGAAGGGTTGTCACCCCGTTCAGGACGTTGAGACGTCTAAATCTCGTCATGGATTTGATCTAGTAGTTCCACTCAAGTTTTTTCGACACCTTCAGATATGCCTGACAACGTCAATTACTTTAGTCATCGGGTTATAAGTTTTTCAGTACAGGGTTGTCCCTCCGTTCAGGCAGTTGGGGCGTATGTTAATCTCTGCATGGACATCGTTGAGCGGCACGAAGACTAGACCGTTCCTTACTCAGTTGGTGTTGTTTCTATGGTTAGTTACGACAGTATTCTCATTTCACGAAATATGTGCCTCCAATGATTGATATCGACATACTCGATGCTATATTTTTTCTACTATCATCGAGTGCGTCGTAATACCACGAATATCTGTTGATGCGCTCAAACATTCCACTTGCCTAAGCTGTATAATATGCTTGAACACTATTTGTCTGGGCAACTATGATTTGGCGAAAGCGCAAATTTAAATCCAAAGCTAACTCCAGCCACCTCGAGTTATCACCATTTGGGAAGAGCAGCAGTAATATTTCCGTATACGAAAATTGGGCGATAATTCTGTTCATCGATAATTCACGCATGTTAGTCTGTTGATGTAATTGAGTATGTGCTTCCATAATCCAGTGGTAATTTGTAGGTAACCATCAGTATCGATGTTTCGATTATTTATGGAGCCGCTATAAGCTAAAATGTATCATCATCTGAAAAAACGATATTCTAGTGTATGATCAGAGTCATCTCCGTTCTCAGTTCCTTGAAATTTCAGCCCCTTTCTGTTGACCAATTGATCTGAAATTTGGTACACATCTGATCGAGATTGGTATGTGCACGCACGAGTAGAGGTGTGAATTGTGAATAGCTCCAATAAACTGTTAGAAACGGTGGTAAATAATTGGAAAAAAATAGTTCTTTGTATGCGTTGAACCCTAAGAGAAGTGTACCTCTCATATTCCGGTCTCAAAAAGCCGCCTCATCAAGATAATATTAGATCCATCTGATAATACAAAATATAGTCCTACCACTTGGATGAACAAGAGAATGACTCGTAGTGGATCGTCAAGTGGTCAGAGTGCAGACGCTGGGATGGATCAACTGATTACTAAGGTATGTGCTAACTTTGTAAAGCAACTGGAAGGTACATTTGAAAAAAAATTGGACAAAATACACGACAAATTATCGGAGATTACGGAGTCCCTCCAAACATTGAAAACAACTGTAGATACGAATGCTACGTCTATAAATACATTGAATAAAACCGTCGACGAACTAGAACAGGCGGCAAAAAGGAACTCTTTGAGAATTTATGGCATCAAAGAAAATGATAATGAATGTACTGTCGATGTAACAGTGAAATTCATCAATGAAGTTCTCGGCGTTAAGTGTGAAAAGAGAGATATTGATATGGCATTTCGCATCGAACAAATAGGGCACTCTGATCGAATTAGGGCTATAATGGTAAAGCTGATATCGAACGTGACCAAAAATGAAGTTCTCATTGCCAAACGTAAGCTGAAAGATGCCAACATATCTATATATGAAGATCTGACGAAATCGAGATATGACTTGCTCTGTCAAGCTAAGAAGAAGCATGGTCCACGCAATGCTTGTGCATCATCTGGCAAGATATTCATCAAAGATGGGAATAACAGGAAGTTAGTCACTAACGAGTTGGACCTATAAACTTTATCGATGTGGTGGAACTATAAGACTTTCCGCATACACTTATATTTTATCTGATATTTCTTAATTTCTTGAGATTGTTTTTACTTTCTTTTTGCTCAATATGTTTTTGCATGATGTGGATAAATATTTCTTTTTACAGTTGGGATGTATTGTTTTGAATATACAAATTACTATGGCAAATGTGAACTGAATTTGCAGGATGATAAATTGGAGTTGTTTACCTTCATTACAAAAGTAGGAATGGTGGCACGAAAAGATCATAAAGTCAGTGTGGCTTTTTTTAATATACGGTCAATGTTCACAGGATTTGACATGTTTTCAGAGTATGTAGAACATGAAGGCTATTCTATAATAGGCCTCTCAGAGACCTGGCTCGACCCTAGTATAGCTAATAAATCGAATGCCTTACTAAAATCCAATAGACATGTATTAAGCCAGGAATCGTATGCACTGTGAATATCGCTCGTAACATTTGCCAGCGCCGTAGCAGTGCTATATCCCTCGCGAAATCCGGACTGTGTTGGAGATTTTATTTTTGCAGCTTCAAGGTATACTTTCATTTGATTTGAGACAATTTTTTCCAACTGAGTGTTGTAAAAATCTTGGACTATTCATAGATTCCGATCTGAAATACAATACTCATGTCAACCACTTGATAAAAAAAGCATATGCTAAGTTACGTGTATTATACACTCATAAAGACATATTGAATACATCGATTAAGTCCAAACTGTGTGAGTCGCTGATCTTATCTGGATTAGCTTATTGCAACGTGATCTATTGGCCAGCCTTGACTGCTAGGGAGAAAAGTAGTCTACAAAAAATACAAAACAGCTGTATCAAGTTTTGCTACAGCTTACGCAAATATGATCACTTCAGTAACTGCTTCCAACACTCGAACTGGCTGAAACTTGAAGAAAGATTTTCCCTCCATATCTCATGTTTGATTTATAAGGTCATTAAAACGCATATCCCGTTATATTTGTTTTCCAAGATGGTTAAATGCCGACGCGTGCCCGTAATGAGTACTCTGTCCCCAAACATAGAACCGCACTATTCGAAAAATCCTTCATATATGCAGCAATAAAAACGTACAACTCTTTGCCAACCGAAATAAAAAATGCTGATAGTCTTATAATTTTCAGAAAACTTGTCAAATCCTACCTATTCTCCCTAAGGAGCGTTGTTGACCAATAGATGAAACAATTTGTGCATCTCTTCAGTCACTTACGGTTACTGCTACTTTTGTTGCTTTTGTTATATGTTTTTGCTATCGTTTATATTCATTAAGTAGGTCAAATTGTTGGACATTGTTAGGGGGTTGTATGGAAGAGCATCCTTGTTGAATACCGCCCCCTCAATACGAATTGTATTTTACAGGGTTTTTTGATGAAAAATAAAGACACATATTATTATTATTATTATTATTATAACAATAAAATAATGTGTATTAGGTCGCATGGTGAATCGTAGAAGGACTTCTCCACAAAATGCTAGATTACAGTTTTTTTTACACCCTCCTCTATATGGATATCAAATTAAAGGTCTTGGGAAAAAAATCCAAATCCGAAAAGATCGCCACCACAAAATGGCGGATCACATTTTTCATCTTCAACCACCCCATTAGGGGTGACAAATGAAATGCAGTACACCATGAAAAAATTAAAAATTCGAAATGATATATCAAAACTGAAATCTAGACTCTCATCAGAACAAAGGACTTTGTCAACTTAGAATCGTGATTCAAGCATGAATCCACCACCCCCCCCATCCATCTATGACTCTCTCGCCCTCAAATGCTTATACAGTGTGACCCACTTAAGACCGGAGCACCCTTATAAAATCTACATTTCCCAACCGATTGGCATGTTTTTTTATCATTAGGTAGACATTCAAAAAGTCTACTGGGACGCCAAATTTCATGAATAAATCTCCATTTCTAGGGCCAACTAATTTGAATTTTCAAGATCAAAAATCTAAAATAATTACTTGCGATTCGTTGGTCAGTGGGTCACACTGTATGTGCCATGTCGGATGTTAATGGCCTAGAATAGTATATTACGTAACAAGTGTTGTAACAAGTGCATGTTGTTAATTACTCTACAACATGCATAACGTACTATACTTTACCTACGACCATATACGGTGTGCCAAAACAGTCTGTGTGTACTTCATTTCTTCAAATGGGGTACTCTGTATTTTATTGCATCTTTAGATTTTTGAACAAATTAATTTCCAACAATTTTACAAAATTATAGAGGATATAATGTTTCATAACTTTGATGATATAACTTCATCCAAATACAGAATTTGTTCCAAATCATTAGATCCGTTTCCGAGATCCAAAAATTCATATTATTATTATTAGTAAAATGACGTGTTTTCAGAAAATGCGTCTATGTAGATGAACTTAAGTAGCAGTACCTTACCTGAATAATGAATTTGATCCAAAAAGTTCAAGTCATTTATATTCCCTTCTATTTTGGAAGAAAAGACGTCAACAAAGACTATTTGTAACAAAACTCACCACGATCATAACTTCGGTCATATAATTCAATGACTATTATTTCAATTAGCATTACTCTCACGTGTCCATTGCCATAAAACCTAAAATATATTTTTCATTTGATGCCAAGAGCTATTCCACATCGCCCTAATAGGTCTTCATGATTTATGAGACAAAGAAATATCAAGAATCACTTCAACCAATGAAACAAAGGTGAACATTTTCACAAAGAACTCCAGAACTTCTTGGGGTTTTCATTTCCGCTATGTATCGTAATGAAAGACTGGGCCAAAAGTATGAACGAGTAAAGGAAAATCCCGAGTGTTGATTGCTGAAACTTGTGTTTTCATCGAAATTAATATTTTTATGGTTTTGGTTTCATGTTACCATTTTCTTTCAGGCTGCTAAAAGAAAATCGTAAAAGTGGTCTTATTATGAAAGTTTTATCTTTCACGTAGACTGAAAGGAAGTTGTAATTATATTTACTTTCTTTTAATTTTTGTACTGCCGACAGGCATAGAAGATATTTTACTAACGAAAGAATAATTCTAGCATTGTAATTGTATTTTCATCTACTATATTTCATGACAGATAATGGCAAGTGTATTATTATAAAGAATCTCGGCCTTCACATAAACCCATATAATTGGTGAACTCTCGTCGACAAGTCTCCAACAGAAAACAACATTTGCTCCACAAGACTGTGGAATTATATTACACGATTCTCGTAGATAAACTTTACCGATATGGTGTGAGGGGTATACCTCTTGAATGGATACGGTCATACCTTTGTGACAGGCGGCAATATGTCTCAATAAAAAATGAGTCATCCGCGTACTTGAAATACGATATGGGTGTCCCACAAGGATCAGTACTCGGCCCTATGCTGTTCTTAATATATATCAACGATATAGACAGGCTCCATGTGCCAGCATCTTTCACAATGTACGCAGACGACACCTCACGCATCATTTCGAATCCTCAGGAAAGCTGCATAAGAGAAAACTGTGAAAGTACTTTATCCGAAGTGAATAAATGGTTCTCGGCTAACCTTCTATTTCTGAGTATTAGTAAAACACAATGCCTCAGATTTCATAACCCTCAGAAAATCTGTAAAAATATTTCTTTTGGCTCGCCTGTGATCTCCACCAACGACACTAATGTGAAGTTCTTAGGATTAAATGTGGATACCCATCTCAACTGGAAGTCGCATTGTGAGAATCTTGTTTCGAAACTTCACACAGTTGCTTATCAATTCAGAAATATAAAAGAGATATTCAATCTCGATCAGTTGTTGCAGTTCTATTATGCACAAGTCGAAAGTAGACTACGATATGGTGTAACCTTTTGGGGGATATCAACTTCATCGTCTAGTGTTTTTATAGCGCAAAAGCGTATTATCCGCTCAATGTTGGGACTGAGCTATCAAACTTCTTGTAGAAAATCATTCAAAGACCTGAAAATATTAACCTTACCATCTCTTTATATTTTGGAATTATGTATATATGTTTACAGGAGAAAAGATATATTCCCCTAGAATGATGCCAATCACGATTACGATACTCGAAATAAGAATAATTTCATTGTGCCTTTTACAAAACTTCGAAAATCTCAAAATGCCCCAAATTCCATGGCGCCAAAAATGTTTAATTCAATTCCTGAATATATAAAAAAAGGTAGCTCGATGTATGTTTTCAAACGAAAACTATAAGAGTTTTTAGTGCAAAATTGCTTCTATTCCTTAGAAGAGTTTTATGACCATAAATTCTGAGGGAATATATATTTTATTCTTCATTCTTCTTTATATATATTTCAATTTATCTGTTATTTATATGTTTGGATGAAAAAAAGTTTGTATTTCGTGCAGAAATTTATTTATAAAATCATAGCAAAGCGCTTTCGACTATCAAGTCATCATCAGTGCGTACCTGTAAGTAAGTGACATTGAAATGAATTTAAGAAATTTTGATAATATGAATTTTGAAAAATTGAAAAAATTACTTACTCGTCAGGTGTACAAGAGCCATACCATAAAAATATCATGTGTCCATAGGACCATGTAACAAGTTAAAACGGGACATCATATGATTAACATTTTAAAAAATCCTTATTCCAGGATTGAGTTTGATAAAAGTTTCAACAGACAGAGTAACACATGTCTGCTGAACTTAGTATACTGTCAAACTAAATGAAATATGAATGAAATTGACATTGTGTCAAAAGTTGACAATGACAATTGGTTTCGAACATGAACTTCTGGAAACACTGATCTATGTTTTGAAAATTGGTGAATGACCAATTAGTCAAATTGATCTGTAAGTCTATTTATAGTTCTGTTCATCCAAACCCAAGGAAATATAACAAACCGGGAAAGGTCTAATGAGAACCTCCACCCGAAGTGCATAAAACCAGGCTTAAGACACAGTCCCTTGGTAATTTGTGAAACCAATTCCATGCTCAGGATCATGAGATAGGTCTAATGAGAACCTTCACACTCCCCAAAGCGACAAAAGGGTATCCCAAAACCAAGAGGTACCATAAACAGAAATGACTTAAGAAAGTTTCAACAGGCAGAGTAACACATGTCTGTTGAAGCTTAGTCTATTGTCTAACTAAATGAATAAAAATTGACATTGTATCAAAAGTTAACAATGACAATGAAGTTATAACATAGAAAATTACCTATAAATATAATGATATGAGCTTTTGAAATTGATAAAAAATGACAAGTTAGTCAAATTTTGTGATTTAATCATGAAAATGTTTCAAGGTGACAGAACCAAAGTTAAAGAAACTTTTATAGTCTAATGAGAACTAAAAATTCTTCAAACCGTCAGCTCTAGGATTACCAAGGAAACACACATAATTACTTCATATTATTATTATTGGTTCAGCATCCTTGGAAACCAGATTTGAACATAAGATCTTGAGATAGGTCTGATGAGAACTTTCCCAACAGACATGTGTTACTCTGCCTGTTGAAACTTTCTTAAATCATTTCTGTTTATGGTACCTCTTGGTTTTGGGATACCCTTTTGTCGCTTTGGGGAGTGTGAAGGTTCTCATTAGACCTATCTCATGATCCTGAGCATGGAATTGGTTTCACAAATTACCAAGGGACTGTGTCTTAAGCCTGGTTTTATGCACTTCGGGTGGAGGTTCTCATTAGACCTTTCCCGGTTTGTTATATTTCCTTGGGTTTGGATGAACAGAACTATAAATAGACTTACAGATCAATTTGACTAATTGGTCATTCAACAATTTTCAAAACATAGATCAGTGTTTCCAGAAGTTCATGTTCGAAGCCAATTGTCATTGTCAACTTTTGACACAATGTCAATTTCATTCATATTTCATTTAGTTTGACAGTATACTAAGTTCAGCAGACATGTGTTACTCTGTCTGTTGAAACTTTTATCAAACTCAATCCTGGAATAAGGATTTTTTTAAATGTTAATCATATGATGTCCCGTTTTAACTTGTTACATGGTCCTATGGACACATGATATTTTTATGGTATGGCTCTTGTACACCTGACGAGTAAGTAATTTTTTCAATTTTTCAAAATTCATATTATCAAAATTTCTTAAATTCATTTCAATGTCACTTACTTACAGGTACGCACTGATGATGACTTGATAGTCGAAAGCGCTTTGCTATGATTTTATAAATAAATTTCTGCACGAAATACAAACTTTTTTTCATCCAATTACATTGGAACGTGCACACAGCTTGACAATTTTCATTTATATGTTTGTCTTTGATATTCATTTGTCATAGTTGAACAAGCATATTTTACTTTCTGTATTTTTTTTTTAATCTGTGTCTGACTTTTTCCATACAGCATGTACTGTCTTTAGGAAATAAAAACGTATTCTATTCTATTCTATATCGCTCAGATCATTGCCAAAATTTCTACGAGGACTGCTCAGCAATGCTCTTCAAGTATAATAGGGACTATAATGTTCCGTTTCAGACATACCGTTTCATTAAGAATGGACGACACTAACTGACGAAAGATCATTAAATAATAATGAAAAATGGAATAATTAAATCAATCTGCCGAATGGCTCGAAATTATGTGTCAATAATAAAAAACTTGATGAGATTACCAAAGCCATGATAAAAAATTCGAATTCCAAGTGTGTTTCAAGCTTCTAGAAAATTTTAAGAGTTTGGAAGAAGAAACTCAAGAAAATTCTGGAAAATAGACTTGAAAAGAATTGAAATAGTATTGAAAATAAATTTCTTAGTAAGTTCGAACAGTTTCAAAGAACTTCAAAAAATATCAAAGAGTTTAGAAGTTTAGCTTCTAAACAACACTCATAATCTAAATATTCAACTCACTCAACTAATATAAAATAAATTCATTAGGAGTAAAAGTGATAGTTTAGGTGGCGATGCCGAACGTTTATTTGCCGAACGTAGTTCGAATGTACATATAATAACGACAAACTGACATATTTTGCTTTTCCGCACTAGTGTGGGAAAACAATTTTTCCCGCACTAGTGTAGGAAAGTAACACTTTCAAAACTAAAATGAGTGCGGGAAAGTGGATAAAAACGCACGGTAGTAGAAAAAACCCCTTTGGAAAAGTGAATCATACCAAGTTTTTTTGTATCATTAATTGTAGCATTAATTTGAATGTTTTAAATTATAAATTATTGTCGTCGTATTATCAAATGATGACTTAAAAAATGTATGAATGTATGACCAGTGTATGAGAATTAACTTCACGCACAGTTGACGATTTTACGCACATGTGATTTTTTTACGTACTTGTGCGAAACGCACTGTCAACAGTACGTTAAAACTTAGTTTACACACTGTCAAAGAAAAGTACATTTGTATATAAAAAAAAACTCATTCAAGTCTCTCATATCTCTTATCATGCATGTCAAGAAAGGTGAGGTGAAGTGGGAACTATTATCTTAATAGTGAATGGATTTTTTTGAAAAATCAAATCAGAACCGATTGCGGTCCCTCATTATAGACTGGAAATTTAGCATATCGGTAATGATGTTGCACGCATCACTTGAAATCGATTATACCCGGTCGGATAAACCTATTCAAAAGACAATAATGAATATAATCGGAAGTCGAAATGATTTCATGCTGGTTTACCACGTATGGGAGGGAATTATAATCGTCTGATGTGGGACGTATAGGGTGACTATGAGGATAAATTCGTATCTGTCATACGAACACGGAAAACTCACGCATCGACATTGGAGACAGAAGAGCCACAAAAATTATATTACAATTTACATGGGTGCATAATTGCTTCGAGCAAGACCTGTGAATCCACTGGACGAAGCCTCTTTTCGACTCAAAGAAGTAAAGGGAGAGCTGGACAAGTGCGCCTATGGGAAGCAAGGTCCAAAAAATACAGAGAGAGAGAGAGAGAGAGAGAGAGAGACATTGGAGGCTATCATTTTGAGGATGTTAATTCCAGAGAGCAACAAATTGCAATTTCGAGGGACGTTAGTCCCGAAAGATTGTTGAGTTGCCTGAGATTAGTAACATCCAATAACTCACGTGATAGATAATTAATTTTATTCCACACTAAATGAAATATGAAAACCAAATTTTGGCGGTATCCACAATGTACCTCTTGTGGAATTATTGATTTCAACGAAATTATCAATTAAAATTTCAATATTTTCTCATGAGATTATTCTTGTTAGTTTATGATTGTATATCAGAATCAATAAAATCACTATCACAATTTATTCAAAGAAATTTGATTTTTACAGATGTAGCATTGTTTGTCCGCTGCATTCAGTTTCGAATAACATTCCAGAACTCAATGACCCAAATCCGAAGTAAAGCTTCAATTTTTATTCTTTTGCAATTTGAATTTCATCTCAACTTCGTAGAAAAATGTACATTCAATCTTAGTTCGCTTCACCAATAGTGCGTTAATGGACTCGGAATTTGGGGTGAATTAAACTAGATATTCCTTCTTCCTTTCTTTCTTTCTTCCTTTCTTTCTTTCTTTCTTTCTTTCTTTCTTTCTTTCTTTTTTCCGTTTTTTATTTCTTCCTTTTTTTCTTTCTTTCTTCCTTTCTTTCTTTCTCTCCCTCTTTCTTTCTTCATTTATTTCTTTAATTCTTCCATTCTTTCATTCATTCCCACTTTCGCTCTTTCTTTGTTTTTTCTCTCTTTCTCTCCTTAATAGTTTTTGTTTGTTTTTGGTGATGGTTTTGATTCTCCTCCATAGTTATTTGTTATTATCATTAATATTTTCTTCGTTGGTTTGAAGGCGGTGTGTATATTCAGAATTCGGTTGGTGACACCTATGTATAGCAGCCTTGGAGTTGTTAATTGTTTTATATCATCGTCGTCTTGTGTTATATATTTCTTCACCTACCCGGTGTAAAGATATGATCGTGGAATAATGGAAGTAATGCTTCAATAGAGATAGTCTCAAATATATAGTCGTCAAGATAAAACAAAAGTGGAAAAAGTGGAAAAAGTGGGCTTCGCAAATCCTAACACATATTTTCAACGTTTTTTTCACTGGGGTGTTGATGACGCTGCGTTTCTGTTTCGCATGATGGTTTGATCCTGTGATCCTGTACACCTTATGGCCTAGGTGACTGGTCTCCTGATTTCATTGTGAATTTGACCTTTGGGTGGAAACTATTCAGTTGGTTTCGGAAGTTATGAAGTTATTCTCTTCGGTGGCTCCAAACAACGAACGTGTGATCTATATTCCTTAACCAGTGCTCAGGATTTTTTATTAATATAAATTGCTATATCTTCAAATTTCTCCATGAGGAAATTTGCCACTACTGCAATGAGTGGACTGCCCATGGCGACTCCATCAACTTGTTCATAGAAGGTTTGATTTTACTGAAAATAAGTTAGTTGTAAAGTGAATGTTGAAAGAAGTATATTTCTTGTGAAAAAATATTTTTTATGTAGCTGGGGGCTTCCTCATGTGGTATATTTGTGACTAAGGATCTTTTGGCTCTAAGGTGAAACTCATCAATTGTTCAATGGCGTTAGTGGAATCTTAGACGTACGTCTCAGTCCCCACGACATGTTTCTGTTGCATATCCAACAAATGTTTGTCAAGGCTGATTTTATGAATTTTCTATAATCCATAGAGCCTCGGCGGTAATGCTTTTGATTGGCAGGATTCCTTTTTTGTCTCCGGTGATAATGAACACTCTTTTATCAGCTTATTAATCTTTTTCAGGATCTTTTCTGTTGGGTCTTTTTGTAGTCATCTGTACGTTTCTCGACTGATAAGGACATTGTCGCCAGTCGTGAAAGCATACATTCCTGAAAAGGGGAACATTCTCTATGGAAATTAAAAAATGAAAAATTTGATTCATTTGTAATATCTAACAGAAAACGACTACCCCGGTTATCTTGAACAATGGAAAATATCGACTAAAGTTTGTCTTTCATTCCACAACAGATTTTATGAATATTCTATTATTATTTTCTATACCATAATCAATAATCATCAACATTTTTTCCTTCATCCTTGATTCTTGTTTAATAGATGTAGCTTTGTCCGTCCGCTGCATTCAGTTTCGAACAGTTTCGAATAACATCCAGAACTCAATGACGTAAATCTGAAGTAAAGCTTCAATTTCTATTCATAGCAGAAAAACGAGACATTAGCTGCACTCCGACACAATGCTTGTTTTGCAATTTAAATTTCGCAACTTTAATTCGTAGAAAAACGTTTGGTTGAATTTCCATCTGAGTTCGCTTCACCAATAGTGCGTTAATAGACTCGCAATTCAGGGTGAATTTAATTAGATTTACCCTCGAAATACGGCAAACTATTCCTCTGTTCGATTTATTATTATCTGGAATGTCGGAAATATTCCGTGGACCGTATATATTATTGGATCCCTTACGAATGGAGAGAAGCAGATTGTCTTTTCAATTGTTGTCGAGATAAATCAAATCAGTCGGAAAGTTAGGCAGCATGTGTATAACGGAAAAGCGGATGGTGTGTTTTTGTTCAAGACGAACTTTAGGGATCCGGAGACGACTATAAAACTGGGAACGGCATCGGTATAGATTAAATCTGTCTGAAGAAACGATAGTAATTCTCCGATAGCATGTTATGGATTGAATTTATGTTTTTCACTGTTCATGTTTAGAATAAACTCAACTTCATATGAATATGTTTTGTAGTTTTGATGAAGACTCGTCTAATTGCCTTATGCGGTTTTCATCGTGTATGTTCCTCTTCAAATGGAACAGCTAATACAAAGTTAGTCGAATGGATGGACCCGCCCATTTTCCTCGATTAATATCAGAGTAAATAATCCAGTAACGACAGACAAACTCGAGCAAAAAGTGAAGAATGAATTGTAGCTCTCTGAAACTCGGCACAAGACATCTCCACATCATGTATTATTAAAAAAAAATCAGGGGTGGAACCTAAAAAATGTTTCTTTAAAAAAAAAACCGTTTGTCGTATTTTTATTAATTTTCTATTTAATTTTATCAATTTTATGAATTTCAACTTGTTATTGTTCATGAATTTGTGTAACGTTAGATGCCTATCATACTATTGATTTTAGTATTATTTTTCTGTGTTTATATAAAAGTAAACACAGGTGAGTCCTATGTATCTATCTACATGGGCAAAAATTAAGTTCAGAATAGCCCTGTTAATTGTGGAAGTTTTAAATTTTGTTGGAAAATTTGGATAATCTTGTAAACCGCTGTTCAAAATACACAGCAGTTCTAGTATTATTGCGGTTCTGCTACGTTCAGCTGACTTTCGGCAGACAGCGGTTCCCAAAATTTAGACGAATTTTCCAACACAATTTAAACTTTCCACTTTTTTTTTTTGAATTTTCCCTACCTGACGTTCGTTATAAAATGGCATTTTACACCCGTCCTACACGCCGGGAGTGCAACAGGCTAGATTACACCCTCAATTTGTTATAAAGTCCGACGACGTAAGACAGGGCATATCTTTGAATTCAAGAATAGTAGATAATTGTAATTTTCGGGTTGTATACTAAAGAAATTGGTTCAGCATTTTTTTGATATTATGTTACCCAATGAGCATTTTGTTTTCGGTCGCGTGACATCAGATTCAAAATTATTAATGGGGCAACCTGTATATTTTGGCATTCCTATGTTTCTCCCAATACAACGATTTCAACAAACTGCCACACTTATTATGGTCTAAAACGATTAGTTTAAGAACTACGTGTACTTCAATATCCTTTGTCCCACGACATTTTTTATAAATGATTATTATAATTTCGCCTTGTTTCAATCATCACAAGGCATATATGACCACCCAAATTTACAGGGTGAACCTAAACCTGAATATTTTTTCAATTGCACTGTAGTTCTTGAATTAATAATTATATATTACAAGTGTGATAGTTTTTTGGTATCGTTTTATCTGGAAGAACATAGAAATGCCAAAATATACAGGTTATCCTATTAACAACTTTGAATCTGATGTCACATGACCGAAAACAATAAGCTCATTAGGTAATATAATATCAAAAAAAGCTGCAACAATTGCTTTGATTTACAACCCCAAAATTTCAATTCTCTACTACTCTCGAGTTCCGAGATATTCTCTGTCTCTATCGTCGTGGGACATCCTGTATTTTTAGCCCTCAATAGTCAATAAACGTCGAAACGTCGACAATTTCATAAGTCGAGATGCATATTTATGACCTAGTTCGTTCTAATGTTACCTCGATTTATACTGAAGGGCTAAAATAAAACTTTTGTGAAAGATCGCATCGTTTTGCTGATTTTCCCCATTTTTGATTTTCAGTCCTGAATTGAATGGCCTGTTACCACTGACAGTACCCTATATTTTACCGTTTTGAAACATATACCTTGCTTGTAGATCCAAAGCCGGGAAAACCAACGCGAAAACAAAATAATTAATCACGAAGTGGGTCATTCCAAACACATTAACTTTATGATTGGAAAACATCAATACGTTTCAACCATCATGTGCCGATACCAGCCCGTTGGTCAGCTCTCTATGCTATCAATATATATTTGTCAATTGAATATGTCAATAATGATATAAATTGTCGTTTTCATTCTTGATAGCGGTATTAATAATCCTTTAAATTAACACTTTGTTTTCCATAGTTAAGCTTTTCATTATCAGTTTCCATCATCCAAGCTATTGAAGCCAAGCGTCCACTTCCCCGAAAACAAAGGTATATACAATGTGAACTACGACCACATAACGAAAATTATACAGTGTGCTTTCCCCGTTCAAAAGAGTTGGAAAACTTAATGAAATTTGGAAATTGGAACTGAAAAAATTACCATTTGTTTGTGTAGGAAAGCACAGCCCCTGGACAGTCTGATTCAGTATATTCCTGTTCCTCCTCTTTCATCAAGAGTTTCAACAGAAGCTTATGATTTCAAAGACATTATTATCTACAAAAATCATTAATTATTAAGTGGCATGTTTTCATGCCACATAGAAAATTGCTAAACTAATGATTTTTGCAGAAAGCCAACAACACAGCACAAAATTGGAGTTAACGTAAATTATGAATATGAAAATAATGATAATAATAATGTTAATAATGATTTGTCTTCATCTATATTAAATTAACACTATAAAAGAGCGAAATTAAGTGGCCCTTATCCGGAGATAATGGCAACTGCTCTTCCATCCAACCCATATAATAGCATCATTACGTATGTTCCCAGTATGTTCAAACAGAATAAGGTTGAATTAATCTCAGCATTTACATTAATTTTGTATTTAACAGAGTATTTATTTGGAATATACAGTTGTGTGCATAACTATGCCAGTAAATTAGCAAAAAGGAAAATATCTACCAAATGCTAATCTGGAACATCAGAAGAATAAAAGGAAAAGAAAAAAAGAGAAAATTTGTTTTATTGAAGGCAAAAGAATTTTCAAAACATTCATTCGGTACACAGCAGCAAAAATCACAATAATTTATCAAGCGTACCCTGGAACAACATTTTTTTAGAGAGTTCTTGAATTTGGATTCATTCATGGTTTTAATCGAGTCAGGAAGGGCGTTATACATTTTTTTCTGCATTCATGCAAAAAGCAAAACTTTATTGAACTATATTCAGTAGAAAAAGAAGCTCTTTATTACACTAGTGCAATAAACTTTTTATTGCACTCATCTGTCATTCTACTTCAAGGTGCTGTCATCATGACAAACATAAACGTTCAAACCACTTCATATAGCAAATATTCTGTGAGATTTGCAATACGTTTTAAACACTTACATATTTTATATTATTTTGTATACAAGTTAGCAGCCGGATTCAAACAAAACAAACAATTCCTTCCCGAGAATAACTCAAAAATCAAAACTGATTCACCTTGTTCTAAACCGTCTACCTGCATAGAGCAAAATGTATGTACTGCTATGACCACACCTCGTGATAACATACGCGTTCACTGCTCCTATGATTTTGATTTTTATAATGCAACTGTGGTTATAGAAACGTCAGTCAAAAATTAATTCCTGGCAATTACAGAATTAAATGTTTTAAAATGAGTATTATTAATGGAAAAATGTGGTAGTGATCGATTTCAATGCAAATCGATAGGAATAATTAATATTTAAGTTGCGCTTTTCATTTTCCTACACCTTGTGCTGGACCTCAACAAATCATTTTTTGCTTTTTGCATGAACGTAGAAAAAATATTGTATGCAACTCGGGCAAAAAGTGTTTATTGCACTCGTCGTGTTGTCCAACTCGGCCTAAGGGCCTCGTCTGACAATTTCACGTCGAGTGCCATAAACACCTACTTTTTGCACTTGTTGCATAAATAACTATTGTAGCATTATATAAAAATGATAGCTGATAGAGTGATGTATGCAATTTTTATCATGATTCGTTAGCCATGAATAATACACTATGTCAGCGAAGTTAAAGTGGCTCAAGACTACACTCTCACATAGTATTTGTTTTGCCTTGAAGTTCAGAAGTTTTGAAATATTATAAATAAGTTTGAGATTGCAATAGGCCATCTTCATGCATTGTTTTTGAAACATGCTCACTGAACTTTAACTCAGAGTCCGTTATTGAGCCGAAATTTCTTGCAGAATCAATGATTTTGAGTCGTTCGGAACCACGTGTAATATTTATTTTTCTATGTTTTAGTACAGTTACCACAGACAAATGTAAGCCACAAGTGAAGAATGAATCGTAGCACTTTGAAACTCGGCACATGACTTCTTGACATCGTGTATTGTTGGAAAAAAAATTATTTACCGAAAAATCAGGGGTGGAACCCACAAAAAAATTGATTTAAAAAAATTATAATTTTATTTTTGCTGTTGTTTCGGAAAGTATAAGATTTATCAAGATTAAGATTTATCAACAACAAGGCGAAAGATAATTCAATTCTCCACAAGAAATATACTTGGTAATTTCTCACAAAATGCGTTCGTTTTCTCAGAAAACCTGATTGAATTCCGGTATCAAATTTAAGGCTCGCGTTAAGCCGCCACTGCCATTTCCGGTAGGGCAGAAAATTTTATTTCTTATAACTTTGCTAAAAATTATCGTAGAAGGAAAAGAAAAAGTGTATATCGTTCTTGAATACTTCTACTTCCTCATGCAAATATAACATGTGATTATCTGAGTACCCAAAATGTGCTTTATCCCACTTCACATAACCCTTCTACGATATTTACGGAGCATCCGAAAGTCATGGATATTTTAGTTGATGTAAAATAATTATACTGAAGGAGGAATCAGTACCCTCTTTGAACCATATGCAACGATTTTAGACTAGTGAGACAAGTCTCACTTATACCTGCCAAAAATTAAACTGGGTTTTACTGCATAAGAAATAAATTATGTGATTTCAAGCATGAGGTTTGCACTTCACAATAGTGTTATTAAACATAGATGCAGGATATGAATAAGCGATTATTTTCAACATTTACTGAGGTAAGTTGAAAATGAGGCAGGATTAAAACAAAGTTGTTTGGTATAGTCCAAAGAGGGTATGGGTTGCTGCTTTAGTATAATAATTCCATATTCACTAGATTATTCATGATTTTTGGATCATCCGCAATCATCTCCGTGAACTGCGACAAAACATATTTTAAGTACTCAAATACTAGCATATTATATTTGCTTGAGAAGGTAGCAGTCTTCAGAAACGATATGAACTTTTCCTTCTCCTTTTCCTTCTCCCATAATTTTGAGCAGAGTTATGACCAATCAAATATTTGGCACCGCGGGGGGTAAGGGTGAACCTGAAATTTGATGTCGGCGTTCAATCACGTTTTCTGAGAAAACGAGCGCATTCAATTAAAACATTACTGAGAACCATTTTTGTGTCGAGTTTTTTTTTCAATTTACAAAGTTACGGCAAAAAGCTATTTATTTATTTTTGAACGAAAAAAACATTTTTTTTCCCACCCCTGGAATTTCGGTAAACAATTTTTTTTTTATGATCATCATGATTCCAACAACTAGCAAACCAAGTATTGTGGTGCTACAATCGATCCTTGTATCAAAACCCAATCGTACTGGATTATTACTGAATTCGATGGTTTTTTTTCCCAAAATTCAACAACTTAGATTTTAGAGGATTAATGATCAGACAATGGTGTTTGGATGCCACTGATAAATTCTCCAGATCCAGAAAAGTACAAGATCCAGATCAGATCCGGAAACCCCCCTCCACTACTACCTTACCACGACTCGAGGACGAATTTTCACTCGAAGCGCTGTGTTCAGAAGCATTTTTAACAATGTTCTCCAAACTTATGGGAGAATGTGAGATAGACAAATTGTAGTTTTTAACCTCAACTTCAAAATGTCGCTTTAAAAATTCATATCGGACCATTTCCCGTAATATGACGCATCATGCAAAATATGGCTGTAATTTTTCTAAAACCCGATTGTAGGAAAACTATTGAAGCGACAATTTCCACCTTTCGGGAGCTCAACGTACATGATATTAGCTACCATTTCCCGAAAAATTATTTCTTAATATTGAAAATTGAGGGAGATACGAATTTTTGAAAAAAGGCCTTTTTTCAAGAGTTTTTCCGGCTTTTCTCGACGAAAAATGGTCGTATCGGGATTTTAGAAAAACCGTTTTGTAGATTTTTTCATTCTCTACAAACGGTCTCCTATGAGTAAAGCCATTCGTCCAGTACCTTTTGAGATATTTACAAAAAACCAAAAAAAGGACCCTTTTTTAATAATCATTGTTTAAACAATTGCATAAAAAAAATTTTGAGTTGCAATTTGGATTTTAGTTATTTATAAAGTATCCCCGAAGTCATGGCGCAAGTCGCTTACTATTAGAATTAATTTGCAAAACAGGCTTTATTTTTGTTATATTGGTTGGACTATGAAGCATAGGCGTTCGATTCAGTCAGTGTTCAGCGGCGCGTCTAAGTAGGTAAGTGTACAAGTTGATTATAAATATTCACGGACTACTTCGAAATTTCAAAGGTGTCTTTCTACATTATAGACTAGTACCCTATTAAGTGGTAGTAGTTCACCCTGAATATGCGAAAAACCTTCGCAGTTGACCGGACCGCTGACTGCAAGAAGTTATTCATCACCTGATGTATCATGATTCCGTGTAATAAGTATAAGCCTTTTGGTGCGTTTCATACAACATCGCATGGATTTCATCGTACGTTGTGTTCAGATTACTCGATGTACTTGATACAATAGTGAACCCTCTACTTCTTCTTATAATCCAGACAATGGAAGTCCACAATAAGTGATGAAATTATGATCATAAAAATTTTCAAACACAAATTTTCACTTATAATCTCCCTAGTGCTTGAATTATTGTCGGAAATTTTTCGAGTACATGAATTTTCAAAAAATTCATGTACGAGATAAATTTCCAGCAATTAATTCAAGCACGCGGGGGATTCGGTAAGAAAATTTCACACCAAAATATATTAAATTAATGGTTAATTCAACTGACTTGTAGATTATTCTGAGAGAAAACAAGTTGTAACATCAGTGGGCCATGAATGGTTTTTGTTGATATAATGACAGTTACGCGTTGGTATTAGTGGTGGTATTTATATGTGAGAAAGGAAAATTCATTTTGCGACATTTTCAACCTAAAATTACATTGCACATCACGCAGAACTAAAATAGTTTTGACTGGTCCATGCGGATTGTCTATTGGGAAGTGATGTGGAAAGGAATTCTTGCAAATTTCAGCCTAGTACTCACGAAAAGATAAGTTGAATAAAATTGTTTCAAATATTAATTTCATGTAGTCAAGCATAGGTAGATTTGATTGATATACATTTTTTACCGATGGACCTATTCATCGTTGAAATGCAAGTTCTCAAAATATTTTCAGACAAATTCGAAATATTTAGTGAATATATAATTATGAAATATTATCTCCTTTCATATGAAAAATAACATTCCATTTGTACATAAAAGCAAAATGTCAAATATTTGACAGAAAAATTTCCACTTATTAATTTCGTCCAGGGTACCCAGGAGGATAAAAATTTCCGGAAATTTTTTGGGTTGCCATGGCAACTAAATAAAAACCAATTTTTTGATTGGCTGAAAAAGTGAGGTGTGAAATTTTCATTCAAATTGATCGGAATTTCTAGTTATGCGACTAAGGTAAACACGTTTGAATTTCCTTAGATATTATCATACTTGCGACATTTTTCGCTACACAGCAGCTTTCTCAAGTGACCAGTGCACATGTACATGTACTTATATGTGCTAGTAGTGCACTAATCGCCAAGTACTGTGTAGCGAAATATGTCCCGAGTATAAGAAAATCTGTGGAAAGGTGATTGTGTTTACCTTAATGTACTTACTTTATTTCACACCAATCAGAGGCCAGACTGAATAATGTCAACAATGGTCAACACAACTGGTACAAATACTTAACCCTCTAACTAGTTTGCAAAACCAAGAATTGGTCACCATTTTTTTTTGGATTGCCGTGGCCGTTACTTGATGGAAATCCATAGCTATGACACTAAGGTGAAAAACGATAAAATCTCCACAAAATGTATTGTCTTTGCGACATGTTTCGATACACAGTATCTTTTTCAAGCGAATGTAGTACATTCAGGTCAGCGCCCTAGGAGCTGAGTAACATGCATCGATATAGAAAATTGTAAATATCTCGAAAACAATCACCTCCAGCGTTGTTGAGGAAATGTACCTTTTTTACTTGGAAAAGGTGTGGGAATGAGGTTTTTTCATGAAAAGTAACAAAAGTTTACTGTCAAAAATGTTAGGGCAATTTGAAATGAATAACGACAGCGTACGCAGCGCCCTCTGGATGTTACATGAAAATTGATACGAAAATATGATTTCCCACGCCAAAAAAACCCCGGGTACCAAATTTCGTGCAAATAACTTATTTCTTGCAGAAGTAATTATTGTCTCATGAATACGTCAGTTGAATATTTTACTTATGTTACACCCTCTATAAACGTATGTCCTAACTTGCTTCGTTTCTGAGTAACGGGGTATCAACTGCGGCGCCACTGGATGTAAAATTCGAAATCTAATTTCATAAAAAAAGCCGTTTGTCACTACTAACAAACACACGAAGTTCAATCAGGATCGGCGTGAAGAATTTTGGGTAATTCATGAAAAACCGATTTCTTATTAAACTTTTGACACCCTGTTACTCGGAAACGAAGCAAGTTAGGACACACGTTTATACGAACTTTTTTCATAAAATGTGACAAGGAATCACCACCTGAAATTAATGACATCATTTAAGATACACCCTGTATGTTGCTATCTAATAATAATAAAAATATTAGTACCATTATTAGTGTTTGAGCAAAACGTAAGCTTCCACTGCGAATACTATAAAAAAATAAATTGAAAGCAACCCACCCGAATGGAGATAATATCTCCAAATTCAACCTGCTTTATTGCTGGGAGCTTTTACTGGGTTTTCTGCTGAAACGAGTAAACATAAAATTAAATGTGAATTCTTTACAACATCTATAACACTTAAAACCTCAGATTTATTCTCGGATATACACGTACACCCAGTAAAATACAACACTGTACACTTTGCGATGCTTTATCGTTATTGCGGACGTGAAGCATTGACCTTTCAAATTTAAGAAATGGCGAACATGCACGATGGATGAGATAAAATTAATGGAATTGTTGGTTCATTCGCAAAGGTAATTTTATTTATGGCGTCATTGAATTTTGATTGTGGCCATATTTCTTAATAGTATCGTCTAATTAAATTCAGTTTACTCGACAAACCTCTGGTGATTCGAAATGTTTATGTATTTCAACGTAGTCTTTCCTTTCTAGTCAGATTTAAAAACCACCGTTTCTTTGAAATGAAATTTTACTTCGATGATATAAAAACGAGTCTTCACAAACCAAGTGAAAGAATATTCACAACGTTTCCGCCAGTAAGCAAGAAATTGAACCAACCTATTCATCGGCCGTTCTCGATAACGTGAAAATTAGTCGGGGGAACATAGTATTTCTGATGAAATTTGTAAGTTAGTTGTATATACTTAGTTGGTACTGTATTTTGGTTGCTGTATCATCCGGATTCATTGACAGACTTTCAAATAATTTTCTCTTGGTATTAATTGATTTAACTAACGTATCTCTTTTAGCGATTTTCCTCAAATATTTTTGCAATGCTCAAGGAGGATATTATTGAAAGTGAAATATCGACGTTTTTGAAATTATTCGTTTATTGTCGTTGTTATTTTATCAAAATGAACGTTTTCTGATGTTGCCCTGAATTCATCAATCCCATAATGTTAACTGAATTTCTGCGCCTCCGGCTCTGATTAATTTTCAGCGCATTACGCGAAAAACATCCATTCTCTTTCTACAGTTAATCCAAATGAACGCTCAAATTCCGCTTCGAGCGATTCCTGAAAAATGATGAATTATATAGGAGGAATTCCAAAATACAATTTCGCGGATGAGAGCATTTCAGATGAAACCGTATGTGACGTTCCGCTGCACGAGAATAGAATTCATCAATAGTAAATATCGCTTTTATATTCATCTCGTATTACCACTGGTTGTGAAAGCGATCAAAAATAAAGGGTCGATCGGACTTCTGAATGCCTTTTCAGTCGATGATGATTGAGAGGAAAAAGCCCTTTCTGTCCACAGCAGATAATTTAACATTTCTAGTTCGAATAATCAGCTGAGTTGTAAAATTTCGGTTCCGTGTAAGTGAAAAGTGGGTGTTGAAACAGTTTTTGAGATTTGAGGCCAGAGCAGAAACAACTATTGAACCATGTTTATGTAGCTGATGACAAATCTATAGACCAGCATAAGTAATGAGTAAATGGTAATTTCACTCACATACGAATGAGTTTTTTGTGTGAAACCATGAAAGAAACTCACAGGACTGTGCTATTCTTCACAAGTGACACTTGAGAAACAACAAAGAAACAGGCAGTAAACAGCTTAGTTGAACTCGCAAAAAAAATTGTGATCTACTGAAATAGTATCGTGAATAAACCGGATTTGACTACATTGAAATATCACTCCAACTGCACATTGAGTCCATGTGAGTATATGGCAAGAACTATATATAGAAAAAACGGAAAATATATAATATCAGGGCATAATGAATAATAATACATGAAATGGGATAGACATTTAACAAAAAGACAAACTCTACGTTGTCATCGTTTACAAGAGGCAATATCGAGTCAATGGCATGATGGAAATAAAAACAATATGCTATGCAATACAAAAAATCCTGTTTGTTCTGGTTGGTCTTCAACTTAACCTGGTCACCAACTAAACCAGTTCATATTAAACATTATAAGAGAGGATAAGTATTTTAATGTACAACAATATACATAATTTAATTTCAGAAACATTTTCTATATTCTTCTAAGGCGTAGAAGGGCCTTATAAATTTTTTATTAATTTCTGACTTTGATGTCAGAATTCAATAAAATTTTATTTTGACTTTAAAGTCGGAATATAATATAATTACGACTTCAAAGTCGGAAAATGACCAAATTACAAGTTTCCGACTTTAAAGTCGAAAAATAATAAAATTCCGTCTTCAAAGTCGAAATATAATAAAATTCCGAGTTCAGTCCGAATTTTATAATAATGCTAGTTCAAAGTAGGAATTCAATTGAATTCTCAATTTCATTTTAATTTTTGTTTGAAAATAAAAACAGGATGTTCATAAAATCAGTTTTGGAATGGGAACGAATATAATGTACACCAAATCTTGATGAAACCCAAATAATAATAAATCTACCGATTCAACTTGCAAGCCAGGTTAACTTACTCAGGTTAGGTTTGTGGGTCAAGTGCGAGCGAAAAACCAATTCACGCTCTTTTGTACTCACGTGTTTGTTGAACTCGGCTGCGTCTTATCCACAAACTTCAAGCTTATACAAAAAAGTCTTACTTTACGAACTTGTATCATAAATAAGTATTTATCGAGCGCTTGGTTTTCTGAATATAATATCCACGATTATTTTTCCTTGGTATCCATAAGAAAGATTGTATTGGGTATTCTGTTCTGTTTGACATCATCAGGTGCATTGTTACGAGTGTTCAATATGTTATTTGCCATATCGTGTCCTATTGTCAAAAAGTAGGTATTACCGATTATTTTCGTGACTTCAAAAGAAAATAATTTTTTCAGCAACCGTCCGGGAAGTAGGTAGGTTTTCTTTGAGAAAGTATCATTTCCCGGACTAGTCCGGGAAGCACGTACTTTCCGGACTAGTCCGGGAAATGCTCGAATTTCAATGTAAATATTTATATAAATAAGAATTAGAATGTTTCTGTTAGTACCTATCTTCTGTTCGTATTTAGATATTTAATACAAATAAGAATTAAAATGTTCGAAATTTTCTTCTACAAAGAAATATAAAAAATAAATGTGTCTCAATTTGTTATTCTAAACTGTTGCCGAAAAAATTGTGTACGCAACACGCCCGAAAACAGTTTTTTCGGACTCGCAGACTTCCAGGACTCGCTACGCTCGTCCTAGAATCTTGTCCACTCGTCCAAAAAATCAGTGTTTTCCGGACTTGTTAAGTAAATTACTATTTTTTCAATTGGTTTCCCTCTTTACCTATTTAAAGCACGCCACAGCGTGTGCAAATCGAACTTTCAAGACGCGCGTTTTTTAAAGTAACCATGGATACATCAACAACTCGAGAACGGTGAAGTCTGAATGACAATGTTATGACTATTGATCTGACAGGAGTACCTTGTAACGTCAAATGAAATATTACAAACAAATGCAAAACTTTTATTCAATCATTAACGAAAGGTATTTTGATGTCAGTCACATCACGAATTCAACCATTTTACATTATAAGTTCTTATTTCCATTATTTGTAATAATGAATCCAGTATTTATGATTTCAAAGTGCACCAATTGAAAAAAATAACGTAAAGTATTCGTGGATAACTGATCTTTCAAACACTAGATCTATTTCGCGCGTGTTTGAAAGACCTTTTTATTCACTTATACTTTAATAAACTATGGCCTCTAAATTTTGGATATTCCATGGTCCCTGTATTTCTGTAATCTGGTTAACAACTTTTCACAAGGAGCAGAGCTTGGTATAGTTCGACTAATTATTTTCTGGTAATATTCTTTTTTTGTCTGTTGAATTAGGCTGTTAATTTGTTTCTGAAAGTTTTATAAATCAGTTTGTTTTCATCACTGAAATTTTTTTATTGTCAGAAATAAGTTCTTTTTCTGTTAATGGAACATACAAAACTGTATAATCTTTTGTTTTCTTTGAATTACTTTCGACATCATGTTTATAGTGTTTACAGTATCGAAAACTTTTCATCTGGGGTATAGACAGAAATCTACGCGAGCAACAAGGAACGCAATGATATGATAATACCACATAAAGAAGAGAGACGTACTATTGTGCGACTCTCCTGTTACCCCACCTGATGAATTAACAGCTCACGTCGATATCTTTTTCTCGAGCGAGTAGAGGAGAAATTGTAATGCTCTCTCAACATGATAGCAAGCTATTCTCCACGCTCTCATAAAACCACCATACCCCAGATGAAAACTTTCCGATACTGCGTGTATATTTCTATTGTATTATTGTGTTTAGTACCTGTTGATGTTATTTTTTCATTTTTGGTGCTCAATTCGCGCTTTTATCGAGAAATGGTCACTCACATTTGTTTCAAAACTAGGTGATGAATTGATTCAGATTCTTCCTGAACACGGATGGATATGTTGATGGCAGAAATCAAACCATGCCCCCTCAAAATGTTCAGGTATTCTTCTGCTTCATCGGTTGTTTGTAATATATGTGAATTAATATCTCCTACAAGAACATGTACCTAAATTATGGTCTGAAGTTGGAACAGACTCAAACAGCTCTCTGAATTTGTATTGAATTCTCTCGAATTGTTTGATGGGGGTCTGTAATAATATGTAATATATTGTTTTATCTATTGCATGGAATACATTTTATCATTATCATAATCACGTATCATTATTATCGGTCAGATGTACTTCAGACATATGTCTAAAAGCTTCAGATCAGTCAAGATCATTCCAAGAGTAGACATTTTTGGTATGTCGGCATTCAAGCTATTCTTGAATCAAAACTCGATGAATAAAACTTAGGATTGAAGGTTTCCGCATTACGCTCCACTCAATCTTGGCCTTTCCCATAGAGTGAGGAGCGAAGCCAATAGAAGTTATGCGATAGAATGTCGAAGAATACGACGCGTGTATACGCATTCCTTGCGAATACTGGATATTCAGTCTCTCGAAGGAACTTTCCGCTATAAAAATCGGATATTCGCTTGGGAATCCAAGAATTCGTCCTTTGTGTTTCACAGAGACAAGATTCCGACAAAAAACGGCATCCTCGTAATATATTAACGCATCATCAAATTAATAAAATTCTTGGGATATTTTCCATGTATTCCCAATATAATACCAATGCAGTATGGAATATTTTACGTACAACTTTTGCTTCAGTGACTTATTTTTAATATACGAAAAGTAAATTAGTCAGCTATTTCATTGCATACACTACATATTTTCTCAAGAATGCGTAGGCATGAACAGTTTTTTGTTCTCAATATCATATTCTAAGGAATTTAATTGACTTTAATTCTTTAGGCAGAGTATAGTAAGTCTAGTACCTACTCTTGAGAATTATTGCAAAAGTACAAATACTTCAATCAACTGCAATTCATAGACACCGAAAATGTTGAGCGCGGTGTAATTCGAACTGTAATAAAATATAGAAGAAAGTGTAAAAAAAGGTTTGCCGGCGAAAATTGCAAAAGTTATAAACAATTCAATAACAGAAAAAAAATGTTGTTCAGCTGCAAGTTGAGTATTTGTTACCTTTGGAAAAACTCACCATAGTAAATTTATTGTTTCAAGAAATATGTTTCCATTATTGTTAAAAAGCAGTTTAACTATATATGGTACCATTTATTCCACTTTTGTCACACTAGTTGATGTGCAATTATGAAACAATATTCTTTAGTTAATACCCTGTACTGTTTTTGAGAAATATAAGTTTAGTGTACTGTCGCTTTAAAAGTTACAGCTAACTTTTGCCGCTGCCAAAGTGACAATTGCAATCTGGCATATGCGATTTTTCATATATGAATTAAATTTTCAACAGTAATCAAACAAGTGGTGGTAATTATTACTAATATGATTCGGCTTGACTATTTTTTTACCGGACATTTATCAGTTTCATCTTGACAACCAAGTGGATGGCTTTCTTATGCATTCATTCAAACAAAGATCCAATCAAACAACTTAAAAAAATTACCAACAGTAATTACACAAGTGATGGTAATTTTTTGATAATTTGAACTAGATGCACGAATTTTTGTTGCTATAGAAATCTCACGAGTGTTGTCTAAAAACTGCATGAGTTTATTTTGATATTTTGTCGAAAGAGCCCGACTCCGAAGGAGGAGAAAATAACGGAATGCAGTTTTTGACTGACAACATGCTCGAATGGAAAATTTTAAGGTGTATTTTGATGCACGAGTGTAATTCTGTAGAACATTTCCGAAGTTAAAACAAAAAAGTATGTGCTACTCGTTCCGTATATATTGATGATTCTGTATTGTGTTTTCAGATTAACTTTTGGTCACTTTTCTTCGAATTGAACTTGAAAAATCATTTCCGAAACGTGACAGTTCAACGACGTTTAAAATTCAATAGTAATGCCTGTCAAGATGACAAATGTACATTTTACCAATCGTTACTATATATACACGGACCTACCGGGTAATTTTCAGCCTGAAAATGTCCCGCTGTCCCGCTACAAAAATGTTTTTTGAGATGGATCAGCTCACGTGTTCACTAATTTCCGTAGAAGAGAATTTTGATGTTAAACTTGACACTTTTCTTTGATTGTTTACGTAAATATCCGCGTGTTTACCTGAATTATCGTGTTTACTTGAATATCCGCTCATATTACATGTCATGTGACTTCAACCACGTAATTTCATAGGTGCAGCCATGTATGAGTGAAATAGTCGCTGTAATTAATGGAAAATATTCCGCTCCATATGGGATTTTTAACATACGATTAAAATATTCGCTGTAATTTGCTACTAACAAATTATCAGTGTAATTTTGAAACTATTGGTCGATTTAAAATGTTTTCTCATGACGATTGTCTGACAGTATCGTAAAAAAATAATCAGGTGTATTATAAGTTGTATGATGATTTTTTGGAATATTATGAATTGCAATCCCAAAGCTGGACGAATTGTATTTTCTTATATTGGAATTGTCAGTGAATTGATATTTTAAAAAATTATGTGTTATTAATCATACCACGAATTATATTCAAGACGACAATATATCTATTTAAAATAAATAAAAATCGTGTAACCTGGTAATTATGATGCTTTACTTCTAGCCGTATTCAACGGTACACTCTTTTCCACTGCCTCATCTATGATACCAATGGACATTTGTCCCCAACGATCGCTCATATTGATAAATACAGATAACTAGTAGTCAAAACATAAATTTGATGTTTATAATTTAAATCATTATTTTCACTTGTTGGTAAAACAAAAACTAATCAGGTTCATCGCCGTGAAAATACAGTGACAAGCTATATTTTCACTGTAATTCCCTATTGGCTGAATTTTGAAATTATAAATCCGCTAATTGGTCGTTATTGTCGCTGTAATTTGATACTAACAAATTATCAGTGTGATTTTAATACTATTGGTCGATTTATAATGTTTTTTCATGATGATTTGCTGACAGGATCGTAAAAAAAATAAAATCATTAAAATATTTATAAAATAATATCATCAAAATAATTTTTTTCAATATTCATTGATTTTTACAAAAATGGTGCGAATTGATGTATTATTTTGATCGAACCTTCTTACTTCTTCTGCAATCAAGCTCAAACTTTCATATTTTTTTTATCCACCACTCATATTTTGCGACTAGTGCGGGAAAGTTTTTATAGCACTAATACGGAAAAATTACGTTTCTCAAACTTAATTTCTTGTGGATGTATGGTAGATCACGCTAATTTTTCAGATACACTTTTTCATAAATAAATGGGTTTATCAAATATGTTTTTTTTATCAGATTTTCATTCTGATGATTAATGAATATCAACTTATAAGCGTTCTTGTTTCAGGATGGCACCTGGGTTACAACAAACACAGCTCTCTCAGACAATGCCATCAGCGCCGCCAACGGGCACTCTCCAATCTGTCGGACCGGGACAAACTGCCAATCTGGTGATGCCCGTATTCCCTTTAGTTCGACCGGTGCCGCAAGCATCGTCTTCGCATTATTCTCCTTACTCGCCGTCCAGATTCAACATCGATAAGAGATGTCAGCACCGGTGCTCTTGGAAGTGTCTCAGTATTGGGCTCATCCTGCTGGCTGTTGGACTATCAGCAATGTTGGCCTACTTCGCAGGTGAGCATTAAACAACAGTTGAATGAGTATGAGACTATTGTTTGGTTAGTATACAGTGAGTAACGTAGTAGATAGATAAGGTAAATATGCTGGTTGTTGTTGACCACTTAATGATTTTGTCTGTGTTATGAGCCTAGTTACTTCGGCAATAAAGTTCAGCAATACATTTTTTTGTCAGAAAAACGGTGAGAGATAAAATACTGAATTTACAGGTTTTCTGAACCGGCATAGCTCAAAAAATAAGTCATAACTTCCGCATTAGGAACTCTGCCAGTTTTATATTCCGGTAAGACAATGACAATTGACAATGGCATCAGAAAACAAACCACATGTTCAGAATAATTTTTCCGGGCGTCCAGGGCCGGCTTCACTTCAGCAATCAATCACAACTTCCTCATTAGGAACTCTGCCAGTTTCATATTCCGGTTAGACAATCACAATGGCATGAGAAAACAAATTACATGTTCAGAATAATTTTTCCGGGTTTCCAGGGCCGGCTTCACTTCAGCAATTAATCACAACTTCCTTATTAGGAACTCTGCCAGTGTCATATTTTGGTTAGACAATCACACTGGCATAAGGAAACAAACCAAATATTCAGAATATTTTTTCCAGTCGTCCAGGGCCCGCTTCACTCCAGCAATAAATCACAACTTCTTTATTGGGCACTCTGCCAAATTTATATTTTAGTGAGACAATCACAATGGCATGAGAAAATAAACCACATATTCAGAATGATTTTTTCGGGTGTCCAGGGCCGGGTTCACTCAAGCAATAAATCATAACTTTCTTATTAGGAACTCTGTCAGGTTCTTATTTCGGTTAGACAATCACAATGGAATGAGAAAACAAACCACATGTACAGAATAAAAAAAAAACACATGTTCAGAATGATTTTTCCGGGCGTCCAGGGCCGTCTTCACTCAAGCAATAAATCACAACTTCCTCATTAGGAACTCTCTCAGGTTCTTTCGGTTAGACAATCACAATGGCATCATAAAATAAACCACATGTTCAGAATAATTTTTTCGGGCGTCCAGGGCCGGCTTCGCTCGAGCAATAAATCGCAACTTCCTTATTAGGAACTCTGCCAGTGTCATATTTTGGTTAGACAATCACACTGGCATAAAAAAACAAACCAAATATTCAGAATATTTTTTCCAGTCGTCCAGGACCCGCTTCACTCCAGCAATATATCACAACTTCTTCATTGGGCACTCTGCCAAATTTATATTTTAGTGAGACAATCACAATGGCATGAGAAAATAAACCACATAATCAGAATGATTTTTTCGGGCGTCCAGGGTCGGCTTCACTCAAGCAATAAATCATAACTTTCTTATTAGGAACTCTGTCACGTTCTTATTTCGGTTAGACAATTACAATGGAATGAGAAAACAAACCACTTGCACAGAATAAAAAAAAAAAACATGTTAAGAATGATTTTTCCGGGCGTCCGGGGCCGTCTTCACTTAAGCAATAAATCATAACTTTCTTATTAGGAACTCTGTCAGGTTCTTATTTCGGTTAGACAATCACAATGCAATGAGAAAACAAACCACATGTACAGAATAAAAAAAAACACATGTTCAGAATTATTTTTCCGGGCGTCCAGGGCCGTCTTCACTCAAGCAATAAATCACAACTTCCTCATTGGGAACTCTCTCAGGTTCATATTTCGGTTAGACAATCACAATGACATCATAAAATAAACCACATGTTCAGAATAATTTTTCCGGGCGTCCAGGGCCGGCTTCGCTCGAGCAATAAATCGCAACTTCCTTATTAGGAACTCTACCAGTGTCATATTTTGGTTAGACAATCACACTGGCATAAAAAAACAAACCAAATATTCAGAATTTTTTATCCAGTCGTCCAGGGCCCGCTTCACTCCAGCAATATATCACAACTTCTTCATTGGGCACTCTGCCAAATTTATATTTTAGTGAGACAATCACAATGGCATGAGAAAATAAACCACATAGTCAGAATGATTTTTTCGGGCGTCCAGGGTCGGCTTCACTCAAGCAATAAATCATAACTTTCTTATTAGGAACTCTGTCAGGTTCTTATTTCGGTTAGACAATCACAATGGAATGAAAAAACAAACCACATGCACAGAATAAAAAAAAAACATGTTCAGAATGATTTTTCCGGGCGTACGGGGCCGTCTTCACTCAAGCAATAAATCATAACTTTCTTATTAGGAACTCTGTCAGGTTCTTATTTCAGTTAGACAATCACAATGGAATAAGAAAACAAACCACATGTACAGAATAAAAAAAAACACATGTTCAGAATGATTTTTCCTTACGTCCAGGGCCGTCTTCACTCAAGCAATAAATCACAACTTCCTCATTGGGAACTCTCTCAGGTTCATATTTCGGTTAGACAATCACAATGGCATGAGAAAACAAACCACATTTTCAGAATAATTTTTCCGGGCCGGTTTCACTCCAGCAATAAATCACAACTTCCTTATTATATTATGACATTCATTAGATGGTTGAATAGATATGTTATGATGTTTTTGATTTTTTTTTTAACACTAATGCATTTTGAGCAGTCTTGTGAAATTGTAAAAGGAAAAAATTATAATATCCATTTATTTTTCAACATTTTGTAAAAATATGCCAGACTGCTCTAGTATTTGACCTAGTAAATATTCTGATGTTCCCTTCTTTGACCTATATTTACTCTTTGTTTTTCATTTTACTTAATTTAATTTTTTGTGATATTTCACTGAAAAAAAAATAACGAAATTGTGTTACAAAGCGGAAGATCTCCAGAATGTGAAGATCCAAAGTATTATCAAATCGATTAAAAAATTTGAAAAGGTAACCTATACAGTGACCTATACAGTGAAAAAAGTTTACTATTAGAGTATTGGAAAAAAGGTTCTTGAGAAAAGTTTGTGCATGTCCGATAACCTAAAAATCGATTTTGATACATGTCATGTGATCGCTGGTATGGCGGCAAATTGAAAAAAATTACTATGAAAAAGCAAAAAGTCGGATAAAATGGCAGGATATCGAAAAAAGTTATTTGAAAAAGTTGTTGGAGTGTCATGTCATCACAATGGCCGTGTAATTCGGATATAACTGTTAGATAATAACCAATGTAACAGCCAGGGTTTTGACAAAATCCAAGTTTTCATTATTTAGAGCTCTCTACTGTGGATAAAATGAGAAAAAAGTTGCTATTTTCAATTTTCTCACATTGTTTTTAAAAACTTTGTATATGTGTATAAAATTGAATTCTAAGAAATTTTTCAAATAACTTTTTTCGATATCTTGCCATTTTACATGACTTTTTACCTATTCATAGTAATTTTTTTCAATTTGCCGCCATACCAGCAATACATTTTTAGGTTATCGGACATGCACAAACTTTCCCTAAGAATCTTTTTTCGAATACTCTAATAATAAACTTTTTTCCCATATGGTACATACTTTTTGGCGATCACTGTATATAGGTACTCAGTCACTGATGACAGACTTGTCAGGTTATTTTCATTTCATCACAAAATGCGTAAGTTGCTCCAATGCCGTGTTTGCGTAATTGAATTCTAGAATAAGATTTTTGGTTTTTGGTAATGGACACGCCTACTTTATCTTGATTGTTACAGTTCTTCTTGCCAGTTTTTTTCAAGAATACAGCCGCAAAACTATTTTAAATAATTTAGAGAAAGTGCTCTGAACTTTCAACGTTCTAATTCGAAACATTTTGTTGTACATGCAATATTGAAGAGTGAGAAAATTCCATAAATGGCTTTAGACCTTCGCAAAAAAAAGAACAAAACGAATTAATTAATTTTCTTCACAACCGTTACAGAATTTGCCAATTCTGAAATCAAATTTGATAACAGAATGGTAACATTCTCGCCCTTGATATTGAACAAATATTCTACAACACTTGCTGTCTTATGCATTTTGCGTGTATTTCATTCTATAACAAGGTACGGTATGAATATTTTAACACTGTTTTAGCAATAATAACGTTAGCCTTAACTGACATTATAGTGACAAGATGAGAATTAAAAAATCAAAATAATTTTTTGTTTGCTTTCCGTTCGATTATATGTAAAATTTGTGATTGTGCAGAAAGCACAGTATGTTACTCAGTTAGAATGAGAATTCGCGTTGCTCCTGGTTCCTCACGCCCGCCTCTGACTCGCTCTAGGAACCTCCCACCCGCATTGAATTTTCATTCTAACCTTGTTACAGAATATTTTTGACAGTGGTTCTCATAGCCTCAAATATCTGTATTATTCCATATATTTTTGTTGACATTCAAATGATGCTCCTGTTTTTCAAATATAGAAAATCTCTAACTACTCTGGTTGAATGATGACTTTTCTTGTCATTATTTTCCTTTTTTAGCCCATTTTGTATCTTTTTGTATAAATGAAATTTTAGCATATTATGGTGAATGCGAGATCTGTTCGATTATCTGGCGAGTGCGCTCGGATTTAAGTTTTGCCGAATGAATAAAAATATTTCTTCCTTTCAGCAGTCAGTTCAATGAAGCCAAATATAGACTCTGCAAACTGCATTTTGGTTCAGGATGTGAAGGACGTCACAAACGATCAAATGACAATGGGCTCTTCTACGCAGCAGCCAACGGAAGGTGAGTGACATTCTCAACAATTCAATAAGTAGATGAGGTTTGGAAACAATTCTTGGTTTGTATCAATGTGGAAAATTCGAATGAAATCACACACCGTGAACATAGCATTTTTTAACCGTATTATCTGATCTGCAGGGGTGTTTAAAAGTAGGAAATTATTCCATTGCGAGGAGTAATTATTTAGTCTTATCTAACCAGAACGAACTAACCTTACGTAAACATTTCAATGTCTTTTTAGTAGGAAGAAGGCAAAAACACGGCTATGGGAATAATCCCTAGAAACACAAGAAAAAGAATTATTTCGTTTCAGTGAACTGTTTGTTTGGTATTGCTATTTTGGTAAATTTGTTTTCGGTGAATTGTATACGATGAATCTGAGAGGACAGCTCGAACGGTAGAGCGAGATGCGCAGTTGTGGTTTGGATGTAGACTTACAGATGACCTTCTTTCGAGATCTATTCTCCTCTGATCGTGCTAGGTACTTGTTAAGACCTCGTTAATCCTTAGCTCGCACAAGGTCCGACTTTTGAGGACTGTCGTTGGTAGGGGGGCGACAGAAAGTTAACGGAAAAAACAATTTTAAACGAAAAACAAACAACAACAATCGTATTTGGTGAATTGTTTTCGGTGAAATTTCCGGAACCCAAATTGAAGTGACGGCCACTTATTAGATAAAGTCTGGTTTTGAGAAAAAGGCATTTCTATCGTGATAAAAATGGGTTCAATTTTTATTGCTGTTCGAATGACTCAGACGTCATACTCGAACGGGTTTTTTTTTCACAGCAATTGATTTATAATAAAAATAATCAAAATTTTTAATTTAATTTAATTAAATTTTATTTGCAGTATGTTCATAGAGAAAAAAAAACTTGCACCTTATATTAGATCAATTTAAATTATCCATTATTATTTTATTATTATTATGGCTTTAGCCGGGGGAGTGGTTGTTTTCTGTTAGATATTACAAAAAAATCATATTTTTCATTTTTCAGTTTTCTTAGAGAATGTTCGCCTTTTCACCATGAATACCTCCTGAGAGGTTATCTTGACAATGGAAACTAGCGACAAGTTTGTCTTTCAGCTGCAGATGATTACACAACAGATTTTATGAATTATCTACTCATATTTTTGTATAAAAAAACATTTTTTTTATTCCAGTTGAGGTCCCAAATATTCTAAAATGATAATCTCACAACCAACAATATTTTCTACACCATTCTATTCCATAAATTTAAAACCCAGTTTCTGAATGACAATACAAAGTCAAGTTTCCAATAGTTTCTCATGTGTTAGTGAAGTTTTTTTGTAATAATATATTTCAGCTGATATTTACGATTCGCTTCCAATGTCAGATATGAGATGATGGAAAAATTCAAAAGAAATATTCCTCAAATTCCCAATTAGATTTGACAATATATTGAAAACAAATCAAGCAATATGCAATAACAGAACAGAACGAAGTAATTATTTGGGGTGAACATACTTTTTGAATGAGGTATTACCTACGCTTTTGAAATTTTTGAAAGAGCGTTTCTCTGGAGAAGTGGAATGGCATGACGCTAACAAATGTATCTTCAAAAATATCCCCCAACAAATAAAAATGTAAGTGTCTTTTTCGATCATGTGTTTGAGAGTTATTTATATGATTCTACTTTTTCAACATGTTACTTTCAGTAGCAATATAACACATTTGTGATTATTTGAAGTATAGTAGTAAGACCAAATAGCAGAAAAGTCATGAATATATCAATAGTTCAACACGAATTTTCTAAAATAAATAAATCATCAATCGAACTGTCAATTCAATGGTTGCTTAGATCACCAGTCTGCGTTCATTCGTAAACATATGCCAGCCAAGGAATTCTACTAACCTAATACGCTTCGATGTTCATCGAGGCCTTTTCCAATGACACAGAAAACCTCATAAAAATTCAAGATGATCCCGTCACTCAGCTCAAATGGAGGATATCGTAAATGGAGAAACTCTCCAAGCTCGGATCAAGAGATGAATACTAAATGGTAGAATTTGAAACCTTTCCTGGAATTAGCATTCATGTTCTGTTACCAGTCCATTTTTCCTTTGAAATACAACATCATATCGAGTTAGAATATTTTCAAGACGTCTGATGACTCTATTTAGCAAAGGGCACCGCATACAGTTTATGAATGCCGTGCCTCGTTGAATCTTCCTTGATATTTTTCAAATAAGCTGAGAGTACAGAGTTTCAGTAGCAATAACCCATTTTGGACATTGGGTTGGTATGAATTCCATTTCCTCCTAACATACAGAGTGAATTAAATATAAAAATGTGCATAGAGATTGATAGAATTGAACATAAAAATCGACATAATGACTTATAATTCACAAGTATAAAAAATATAAAAATGGAAACAGTTCATCCATCATTATTCCTCAAATTACTCACAGATGTTTGAGATTTAGTTTTCAATTCCCACTAACTGCAGTTGGAAATATGATATTATTTTTTGAAAACATGTTAGCGTTTGAAGACATCACCTTATTCGGTGTTTCAACAGACTATTTGTTTCTCTTTTGCATTGAAAAGTGAGAATTAATCAAGACTGATTTCATTTAATAGTACTGTGGCATTCCCTTCACCATTTAACAGTTCATGCAGATATATACAGTTCAACAAACCTAGCTGAACATGTGAAATTGTGCGTACGTTCATGTTGAGTGCCTTATCACTAGATATATTACGGACAATAGTCCGTTGTGCGACGAGTGCGCATGATATTTCCACGGTTTCTGTTTGTAGCAAATTCAGATTTATCTCTCAAATACCAAACTACGTAAACCTAGGAGCAAATAAACTTTAAAAAATATGAACTTTGAACTTTTCGACAATTGTTGAGGATTGAATAAAAATGGGGTTTCAAGTTGATGATCCATATTCTAGTTTAGTCCATTACAAACTACATTCAACAGGTCGATCTGCGGAAATATCATTGAAGTTCTTACAATTTAGTAATCTTATTTTGGAAAAAATGAATTATTATGTATGTGTGGTTAAAAAATAGCCTTGAATTTCCTAATGAAATCACACACCGTGAACATAGCATTTTTTAAAAATATGAACTTTGAACTTTTCGACAATTGTTGAGGATTGAATAAAAATGGGGTTTCAAGTTGATGATCCATATTCTAGTTTAGTCCATTACAAACTACATTCAACAGGTCGATCTGCGGAAATATCATTGTTCTTACAATTTAGTAATCTTATTTTGGAAAAAATGAATTATTATGTATGTGTGGTTAAAAAATAGTCTTGAATTTCCGAATGAAAGTCAATACTTCGCAATTAGAAATAGTTGGGAAAATGTAATTATTCAAAAACCAATTCATGTTAATAGTAGAATTGTTCCTGTAGAATGAATAGAAAAATCGTTCAAATTAGAAACAGAAACGTATAATTTTTGATCGTCCACAAACATTTTGTGTTTCCAAGTTATTGCAAACAAGCGTCTTGCAAAGGTCACCGATGAATATCAAGAACAAAAATGTCCCCTAGTTCATACATTAAGAAACCATTAAATGTCAGTTTTTCAAGTGAAATTACTGATAGAAAAAAATGTACTAACAAAAGCATGGTCTTGATATTTTTTGAATTTTTCACTTGACAAGGAAGACTGATGTTTCAAGATTGAAATAATACTAGTTTACATTACAAGTAACGTTATAAGGACGTTCACATTACGAGAAACTATGTTTGAAAAACGAGTATTGTTAAACTGATTTTGTTACGTGTTTTTTGATGGTACGTTTCATTTTACTTCAAAAAGTGCATGACTATAGGATTATTATGCGACTTTTATGAATTATAATCGGCGAAATGCTGAAATAGACCATATAAACTGTCTTATAATTTGATAGAATGTGAGTTCAAATAAAAATTATGGGTCATTGCTAGTGTCAATCAAGATAAATTAATCCAGTAACCTGGTCATGAAAAGGGTGGGCCTAAGTTGCGTCAAATGGTGATAGTAGGTTACATTTTTTTCTGGTATGGGATGTGACTGGGATGCAAAATCCAAGTTTCTGACCTTGGAAGCCCTCCGAATAACTTCTGAATATCCCAAAAATTGCTAAATATTTTCACTTTTTTTTGGGTTGTCCCATTTTGACCATAAGGGAACATATTTTTGACAAAGACCATTCTATAAATTTCTGAATCAAATTAAAGCTATGGAATGAGAAAAATACAGTCTCGGTAGCTCTGATAGTTACCGAGATACGGCGTTTACAATTTTGGCAAATTTTTCAAATTCTAAAATTTTGAGCTTATTTTCATTTTCATGTATTAAATAACCTGTCTTAGTAATAGTGAAGACAATATTTATTCTCTTTGATATTTCGAAGGAGGGCTATATAGATATAGGAATAACGATCCATAATGAGAGATTGGAATCTTGGAAGAGTATTTCTGTGAACCTAATATACCAAGTGAGTTAATAAAATAACTGAGCAAGGATGACTTCGAGATGTGTTCCTTGTGATGAATTATCTCTTCCTCCTAATTAACCAGCAGACAACAAAAAATGAGGAAGTTTCCTTCCGTCCCCACTCCTCTACCATGGTTTTCGTTACTTTCAAAACATCCCTTCTCAACTCCTTGCTCAATTGATACCAATGGACCAAACGGTCAGAGTTGCCATTTGTGCATAACTTCGTGGTCTGTGAGCAATTTCCAGAGTGAAGACAAATTGTGAGTAAAATGAGTGTGATCAAAAATGCAGAAGTGGCAGGTACTGGGAAATCTGAGGCAGTAAAACGGTCACATGTGAAGCCAACCACATTGGGGTTTTTCAGGCTGAAGAAGATGGGAACTCGCTAATCATTACTACAGCTATCAGAAAGGACTCTGATTTTCAGGTCGTGGTTATTGCAGGAGAGGACGTAGACTTGTTGGTCATCCTCATCGGTCTCAGGGGTCCCATACCAGGTACTGTATACTTTCGAAAGTGTGGAAGATACAAACACCAGATGTCTCTTACTCCGTCACCTTAACTTATGCTTTCAGTATCTGTGATTCCATCTTTCCAGCTTTTTCTGCCAACGGGAATTAAAATTGATTCAAATACTACAGAAATAAGTAGTCCTTAAAGGTAAAGCTGCAGTTTTTTCCTAATCTAGCTGCGACACCTTCCCAAGTAGCTGCAGCCGGTGAGAAAATATTCATTAAGCTGTACGGAGGGAAAACGTAAAGTCAAATCATCAACGACCTGCGCTACTAGCTTTCTACGAAGGCCGCAGCCAAGACCAGTGTCAACCTGGCCAGATGCTAGATGGTTCGAAGCTACATTCATTCTGCACATACAACCTGGTGCAGCATTGGCTGGGTAAGAGAAAAAATCACATCGAATTGGGATGGGTTGCTATAGCTTGAGGCCTTTACCCAAAGATGATATCAATCAATCAATTTCTGTCGGGTGTGGACAGCGACCTCCCCCCCTCCCGCCAAACATTACCCCTCCTCACCACCCCTTCAAAATGTTCAGTTGAATTATTGTTTACTCCACTGACTCATATCGGACAGGTTATTGAAGATATTCAGACAGTTTGATGAAACATTAATTAAATTATCTTGAAATTTTCACCATTGGGAGATTTGACAAATTTTGAAAAGCTGTATTTCGAAAACTATTAGTTCTACCAAGTCTCTTCTGGTATTAAATCGTAGCAAATTCATTCGAGTTTAAAAATTGGTATTTATCGAGAACGTGCTCCTTCATGGTCAGAATGGACAAATTACGAAAAAAGTTCGAAAATTATGTACTAGGTTACTGTACTAAACAAGTTATTCGAAAACTCTAAAAATTATATCAACGATCTTCATTGATCGTCTAGGCCAGTGTTATGGCTACAACAAGGCGAATATATTTTTCTATCTCTAGAGAGATTGGCAAATTCTTAGATGATCGTGGAGAAAAGATTAAACGCAATGATATTCGTATTATATCATGCTGAACGATGGAATTTTGTTGGAACTTGGGGTGAGTGTATTCCTCAGTTCATTACCGGTATTCATTTCTTTTCGTTTCTTTTCGTTTTCTTGGTCCGAAAATGTCCGTGCTCGCTGTAGGAATTTATTTTGATTACATTCTCAAAAATAAAAAAAATTTAAATAAAACAATAACCAATGATGCAAATACACCAAGCATCTCCAAAAAAGTCAATAATTTTCAACTTTAACTTCAATTTTTTTTTTGGTCGCATAATAATGTTTTTTTTTAATTACTCCTGATTACTATGATTTGTATTAAAACGCATTTTTTTATTACCTATAATATTAGTATAATTTTATGGGATAACTCCACCAACGCAAATCGAGCCTTCAGTCAACAAAAGAAAGCAGGTGCCAAAGCAACTCATAGAGAATCGTGCAAATATTCATTAATTTTATATATTAATGTAATGGCTGACACAAGGTGGGTGCGACCATAATTATCTTTGGATTCACTCCAAATTCACACCAAGCAAAGCAACCACTTCTAAGTCGCCAACCCTAGGAAGTATTTCTGTATATTATTAGAGACGTATTTCAATAGTCTGAAATCGTTGCATATGGTCCAAAAAGGGTACTGATTCCTGCTTCAGTATTATTATTTCATATCAACTAAAATATCCATGACTTTCGGATCCTCCGTAAATATCGTAGAAAGGCTAAGGCCGCCGTACATTATGCTATTTCCTGGCAAGTTCAATGCAACGCAATTTCGAATCGATCAAAGCGTATGCGTCTATCATATTTTTCAGCAAGTTTCATGTTTGTAAACAGTCCTATTACTTTGGGAAAATCATCTACTAGCATGAAACTTGCTCTAAAATATGATAGACGCATGCGATTTGAGTGAATCGACATTGCGTTGCATTGAACTAGCCAGGAAATAGCATAATGTACGGCGGCCCTTAGGTGAAATGGGAAAAGTCACATTTTGGGTATTCAGATACTCACACGTTATATTTGCATAAGGAAGTATAAGTCTTCAAGAACGATATAAACTTTTTCTTTTCCTTCCACTATAATTTTGAGCAAAGTTATGAGAAATCTAATTTTCGGCACTGCCAGAAATTGCAGTGGCGGGTTTAGTCGAGGCTGAAATTTGATATCGGAATTCAATCAGGTTTTTTGAGAAAACGGGTGCATTTTGTTAGAAATAACTAAGTATATTTCTCGTGGAGAATAGAATTATTTTTCGCTTTGTTGAAATTGTTTCTTAATGAATCTTATACTTTCCAAAACAACAGCAAAAAAATAAATTTTTTTAATACATTTTTTTAATACATTTTTTTTCGGTTCCTCCCCTGATATTTTAGTAAATAATTATTATAAGTGCTACGATTTATTCTTCACTTGAGGCTTACACTTGTCTATGGTTCCTGTACTAGAATTATATATTATAGATTTGTCAAGTAAAACGGTCAAATAAAATGGTCACCCACCCTCTCATAAAAGAAATGAAAGCTCGCTCTACTGTTACATGAATCTAGAAGACAACCATTCCCCAATATTAAATTCCAATATTCTCTATTTACAAGTCTCTTTCCGACTCGTCATCTCGTTCGTAATTTCATTCCTTTTAGTCCTAGTTATAGTTACACTATAAAATGCACTCCCACAGTGCACACAAAAATATCCCGAGTTCCTACACATACCACTAGTTTTATGTATATCAATTTTTTTTTTTTCAAGTTTACATCTAAATTGTCATTAACTCATTATAAATAGAATATCTCCTCAAACTTAGTAGAATACCAACCACCCTCATTTTGAAAATAACAAACCGTCCCCAAATCATGATCAAACTATATTCATCATTATTGTTATTTTTGATTTAAGAAAAATGCCTAGAGCCCATGTTCCTATACAAACTATCACCGATTTGAAAGAAACAAAACATTAATTTAAAATTCATATCATTATTATTACTGAAAAAAAAACAACAAAAAGAAGCAACGTGAATTAGCATTGAGTCTACATTCCCTTATCCCCACGACGAGGGTGGTTCCCGAGACCACTCCTGTTATATCGACGATTATCACACGACACAGACGTTACCAAATTCGCTCATTCCACAGAACGTCTGGAGATTTCGTAAAACCGCTGCCCAAGCATTTTGTAGATATTGTCTGCGAGTTGCATTATTGCATACAATGCCTATTATGCTCTACATTTTCAGAGTTTTTTCTAGCATTTTTGACCTCAGTTCATTTTATATGTATTAGTAGTAATCATGGGGAGGCCGCTGCCGCAGCCAGACAAGTAGGCCCCAATGGGCCCTTTTTGCCATCCCCTGCTCTCCACATAACTACATCGCCTCTTCTAGTCTTCCTTTCCGAACCTTTGTGACCTTCTAGCGAAGGTCAGTATGTCCGTCCACTCTAGTTCGATGAGTTCCTCTTGTTGGAGTTTTTCGACTCCGAAGATTTCGAATCTTGGCCTCCCGTACGCCTCACACTCGCCAAGGAAGTGAGACGAAGTTTCTTCGTCTTCTTCGCACATGTGGCAAGTGGGATTGTCTTTTATACCCATTAGTGACAGGTGTCTACCTAGTTTGTTATGGCCTGTTAGTATTCCTACAAGGAGGCGTAGTGTTTGGCGATCTCTGCCTAAAAGCCACGTCATTCTTGACTTGCTAGAGCCGGCCACAAAGTCTTTTGACTGCCTGCAGCCGGCGGTATTTCTCCAAGATTCGTTTAGTTCTCTTTCCACCCATTCATCTAGGGCAGAAGAGATTTGACCTCTTGCAATGCCTAGTACTGGCTCCGGTCCACAGAACGGCGCAGCGGAACCGGTTCTGGCAAGCTCATCTGCCACCTCGTTTCCCGGCACCCCCCTGTGACCAGGGACCCATTTTTTATGTATGTTAAAACATATTAAATATGAGAACTACTTTATTTGGACAGCCAGGATCTCTTAACAACTCGAATAAAACAACAAATGGGAGACGAGAAGCAATTCAAGTTGGTGTTGGACGCTCCGTCAATAATACGTACCTAACATAATTGCATTAAAGAACCTCCTTAAACATCTCAAAGGAAAAGTTGGTTGCGACGCGAGTCGACTACGTTCGCCCCAACTAATTTATCTATGCAGCTAAATGTAATTTCCGCTCTTTTTTTCTTTCTCCAACTTCGAAAACTAAAGTACTCGGGGCGGCTTTATGGAGATGAGAGGGCAATTATTGTATGTCATTGTCAGTAGTTAACGAGTTAACGCAACTCTTTACATTAACTAACTTCTCGTGATTTAAACAGGTAAAACTTCCGGTTCGAAGTGCAAAATTGGGAAGATTGAAGGATGTTTTGCTGGCTTGATTGACTTTTCAGCAATTGCACGCAGTCTAGTCTGGGCAAAATTAGACATTCATGGAATTGGAATGCTTGGTTTCAAGTCGATAGAATTTGTATGGTTAGTTAGGGTATTTTCACGATATCTTTCAGATACAGTTCAACGTACAGGGTGGCTTCAGCCGGATAAGTACATAGTTGTTTTATGTTGATATTATGATAATAAATGTATTAATTTTCATATCAGGTTTTTTCATATAAAAAAAACATATTTCTCAATTTTCAATAAAAAACATTTTTCTGTTCAGAGAGAGGCATTGCTTGTTCTTTATATAGTACAGTCGGTGTAGAAATTTACTACACAATTTCCGGCATGGTAATGTTTTTTCGTAAATTGTTTTCAAAATCTCATGTATCATAAAATGGCTTCACCCCTAAAAACCACCACTCTTGTCAAAAAAATGTATTATCGTCCATAATTCGTCAACCGTTAAAAATATCAGAATAGTATCATTCACAAAGAAGGAAGCTTGATCAATTTCCTGAAAAAAAATTTTTCAGTATAAGCTGTAATATACGAGAAAATCTATGTCGAAATTTTGTCAGGATACCCAATATGGATTTGCGCGCGAATTTGTTCATTTTAATTTTTTGGCGTGGACAGATAAAAACTAACTGCTGGAAAACTACAGAAGACTCCAAGTAGAATCCAATTCAAATTATCATCCCAACTGCATAGTTTTTGAGCAATCAGTTTTTATCGATTGGCCGTGTACGAATAAATTCAAATGAACATATTCGAGCGCAAATCCATATTGGGAATCTTGACAAAATTTTGACATCGATTCTCTCGTAAAATATAGCTCACATAGACAAATCAATGATTAACTTTCTTCCTGTTACTTCATCAAACTTTATTTTTTGTAAAAAATACTTTTTTGATATCTTCGATTATTGTTGACGAGTTTTAGGCGAAAACAGTCTTTTTGATCAAAGGGGTGGTCTTTTAAGACTGAATCCATGTCCCGTCATGGAAAAATCTGAAGTCCTTGAATCTGGTGAATTTTCACGTCATTCAAAAGTAGTGACACGATTTTTCCATAGATGCATTTTTCATGTTATGACTATTATACTGCCGTCCTAACTTACAGAGCAGTATCTCACAAATTGGTACTTCCGAGAAAATGCGCATGAAAGTTTTTATATCTGTGCCACTGCATAGTGCTTATGTTTTTTCTTATAGATCTATATTTTTCATTGCTTTTTAGCTTCGTATGATGATAGATATAGTCATAATGAACACACCAAGTGGATTAACTGCAAACGGGCTAAAAGTGGAGATACTGCTCTTTAAGTTAGGACGGCAGTATAGGTTTTTAAATGTCACCAAATTTCTAATACAACTCGCATGCAGCGGCGTCACCAATCAAATTTTAATATATTCATTCAAAATTTATACATTTTGAATATATGCAAGGTGGTTTTTCTAATAATTTGAACTGATGAACGATTATTCAACGTGTGCTTTTTTCCATGCCTATTTTTGTTGTTATATGGATCAGGGAAAATAACTGAATAAGCTTCTTTTGTGTAGGAAATATTGCAATTGTTTCGTAATTATTTTTTACTTTTTAGTTTGCAACATTTGTTGAGTGCAAATATTATAATTTTTTTTGTATTTTGTGTCTTTCTTCCTGGTTACCTACACTACTTCATCTTTAAGGTGATACATTTTTTTTGAGAATAGAAATCGATCCAATTATACACTTTGTCGAAATCAAATAATCGGCTCCGCTAGAACTTTCAGCGGCGGCTAAGCGTGGACCTGAAAGTTGCTGTCGGCGTTTCTGAGAAAACGAGCGCCTTTCATAAGAAATTACTAGGGATAATTTTTGTGGTGAATTGAATTGTCTTTCACCTTAATGAGTTGTTTTTTCGATAAATCATATACTTTCCAAGATTACAGCCAGCAAAAATCTATCTATTTATTTTTGAACGAACAAAAAAAATATGTACCACTCCTGAAATGTTGGTTTGTCATGGTTCCAACTACTAGCATACCAAGTTCGGTGGTGCTACAATCGATCCTTGTCTGAAAACCCAATCGTACTGGATTATATCAGAAATGAATTAAAACCAATATCAATATTATTACCTTAATCGAAATCTGAAAAAGATAATATTATCCCACTTTGGCAAACTCAATGTAAAATGACTGACGGATTGTGCAACTTTTCCCTTAGTTAACCATCATCGTAACTCCAACCGTTTACGAGTTCCCAATGCTATCTCATTCTCATCTTGGACAAGTTTTATATTCGCTGCTTTCTATTTCGGTTGTTCTTTTCGTAAAATAAGCTCATGCTCTATTTACCGTTGATCTTAAAGACAATTTCTTCCACAGAATCACTCCCGACCAGCACGGCCGAGCATTCAGCCAGCGCGACCACGCAGCACAGTTCGCTGCAGCAGCCGTCTCTGCAGCACCAGCAACAGCAGCGCAGCCAACCGCAAACGCAATGGTCGCCGTTGCCACTACTGGAGCAGAGAGAGCTCGACACGTTGCACGAGGCCACGATACCGCCCTATCATTTCTGGAATAGCGAATTCCGGAACAAACAACCGGCGTTTATCCGTTTTAATTTCACGCTACCGTGGGGCGCCAACTTTGCAGTCTACGGACGCAGAAACGTCGCGCCCAGCGTCACGCAGTACGACTTTGTCGAGTTCGTCAAAGGCGGAAGGGTCGATCACCGGCTGAGGAGGAAGAGGGAAGCGGACGAAGGTAGGTCGATTTGAATTTACCGCTGAATGGCGATTATGTGTATGGTGTACTTTGTGTCTCTCTGTTAGTCCAGTGCTTTCGGTAAAAATTGGCTTGTTTTCGGGCTACACCAATTTGGATGAGGATTTGTATTTGAGATTATTGTTACTTCGAAGGACGAGAAGGGGGTTGTACGGATAAACTTTTTTTCTACCAATAAAAATCAATATCGTTGGTTCTATTCCAAACTTACAACAGCAAAGTACCACTTTCATTTCGCCCACTCTAAGTACATTTTAATAAAATAAAAATCATTATCATTAATGATATGACCGATGTTACGGGTTCCTTTTGTATTGTGAACACCCCTTTTGTTTTAAAATTTCAACGTCTGAAATTGGATGAAAACAATATGTGAGACAGTTGAACTAATTTTACATGACCTACTGTTTTGTCGATGGATCACAGAATACCTCACTTCTGCGGTCAGAACGCAAAGCCATAAATATATTTCTTCCGATATATTGCACACGCCAGCTTGAGTTTTCAGGCAAACGTTATTATATCCATCGCATTCAATTCAGCTATCTCGGATTAATTAACATTAACATTAAATAATAATTCGAGTGTTGGCAACACTGAATATATACCTATTGAAACGTACCTGACAACTCCCGATTTGTATTTCCCAGAGTGTGTGAAAAGGGCGTATGGCTATTGAGACCTGTTGAGTTGAACTCCTATACCGATATATTTTTCATTCAGCCTTGGATGGTTCTGGGATTAATTCTATTCAGATGATTCTTTGTATTGTTTGCAGTTATAGACACCGTTTTTTTTTTTTTTGAAGAATTTATGGACCAAAATGTATTGGGGATTAAATGCGAGAGAAGCGAACCTTGCTTCAATGAAATGAACGATTTATGTGAGTGATATTTTTTTTAATAACATTCTCCTTATCTAATTTATTTAATGATTTTTTCAATGAAAACTAGAGAGAATTAAAATAATCAGCTATCTGAATGAAAATGCGAATTTTCACTTTCAGATTTTTTCTTTCCTTTTCAGTTAATCTATCAGATGTAGTTCAATGTCCAGCGTGGCTTGTGCCGGGAAAGTAGTTGTTTTCTGTTAGATATTACAAATAAATCACATTTTTCATTTTTCAATTTTCATGGAGAATGTTCCCCTTTTCAACATGAATACCTCCCAAGAGGTTATCTTGAACGATGGAAAATAGCTACTAAAGTTTGTCTTTCAGTCGTAGATGATTCCATAACAGATTGTATGAATGTCCTATTCATATTTTCGAACTAAAATAACGGGATTTGTTTGTTTAGATAAGCCCGTCATTGTACCTCTTGCCATAATGCTCAGCCTTCTTCTCTTTACGAATTTCATGGCTTGTAGCGTCATTTCGTCTTGGTGTAGCCACTGGAACACGTTTAGTGTTATCAAACAGCAAACACCATCAAAACCGTCACATGATACCCTCCCACAGAATTGAGGTAAATATTTTTCATGTTGGCCCCATAGATGGCCCTATTAATCTAAACATAAGTGAAATTAGTCTCAATGATATCTTTTGTCACTGGAACACGTTTAGTGTTATCAAACAGCAAACACCATCAAAACCGTCACATGATACCCTCCCACAGAATTGAGGTAAATATTTTTCATGTTGGCCCCATAGGTGGCCCTATTAATCTAAACATAAGTGAAATTAGTCTCAATGATATCTTTTGTCAAATAAATGAATAAGTTGGCTATAAGATTTATATAGCTTATAGCTTATATCCAAGAGGTTATCTCGAACGATAGAGCGCGTAGGACATCGATATCTGAAGGCAATCCACGCAAGGTGGCGTTGTGGTTTGGATGGTCACTTACGAACGACCTCCATTTGAAATCTATTCTCTCAGGACTGATTTCAAATAACAGACACATTCTTATATTCAAGTTGAATTATCTAATGTGGAATAACTCGAGATAGCTGAATTGAATTCGAAGGATACAATAAGTAATCTACTTATGATGAACATACGTGACCCCACATATGAGATCTGACAACGGAACAATATTACCTCCTCAGCAGCTTCGATGAGAGTGACTGTGAGTTTTGTTTTTCATGAAAATGGATATTTCATCAAAAAGTCGTGGCCATTTTGGAACAGAGGCCATCCTACGCGACCGATAATAATTAAAGTGAGAATAATTATTTTTGAAGAAAAGGAAAAAAATATATTGGAAGACCAAATTGACTAAGGACCAAAAGGCAGTTAGCACTGTAGTGAACGGTTGAAAAGGGGACATTGGTTTGATTTGAGGAACCAGTACAGATGATTGGGAATGATAGGGTTTCAACTTTTTTTGGTCAGAGATGTGGTCCTCGGTAAATTCAACTTCGGATATTTTGAGTTTATTATTTTTTATATGAAAATCAGTGCAGAATCTCGAACGAAACTAAGTGAGGAGTGTTTAAAATATTTCGTGAAGTCGTGACCTTCGAATTGGCAGAAAACGGCGATCATTAAAATAAAGTGAATCCAGACGGTTATACAGGGATGGCAGATAGTTCGCAGTATAGTAAGGAAACCCGTAGTTGTTTCAGAAACCAACCACTCACAACTCTGAGTTGTTTTTTTTATTTCTAGAGTAAAATTCAGATACTTGCCTCTTTATTGTGTTTTGTTGAGTTGTGTGGTTATATTATTACAAGCACCCTCACCCCGAACAAAAAAAAATAGCCCTCCTAATATTAATACTAGAAGGGTTCCATTTGAATAATTGAAACCGAATAAAAAACTCCTTCGGAGTTTGTTTTTGTGATGATAACAAGTATGATTTATTTTGGTTTCTTTATTTTTGCACTTTGAACTGAAGACATTAGATATTTTGTGATTCAACCTGACATTCGAGTAGAGTAGTTGAACCAGTTTAAACCCAACTAACTAACTCTAACAACCATTTCCATTACAACAATAAAGCTTGCTAAGACCCCTTCGTGCGTGGGTCACGAATTCCATTAGTCTTTTCGGAAAAGAGACCCTCAAAAATGGGAGGGAAGATCCAGTTGCCACACAAGGCGACACTTTACTGGTATTTCCGGAACCAGTTAGCCTTCGGCATTAACATCCACAATCCGGGATGGAATCACCACAGAGGCCCCTGCTTCAGGAAAATAAACCATATACAGGGTGGGTAACGGTCGATGGTACCTTAGACGTTTACGGAGAACGGGACATAGGATCATTCTGAAAATTTGGTTACTTGAGTAGTTGCTCTTGGTCTATCGATCTAAAATATTTTCAGCAATGCAGCGTTGCCGCTTATACCAGAAAGTAGCAGCATCTTTGTTATTTCAAATGGGTCACCCTATATATTACCGCATTTTTGAACTTGTTATTCCTTTCTGATTATTTCTGTCTCATACTCCCCTATACCTATCTCTTACGGTTTTTGAGATATTGGTTATTTTCCATATGTTTTATCCAAAACATAACTTGAATGTTTATTTCTGCGGTATTTGGATTCTTAGGAAGTTGCAATTTCGTGTTTAGTTCATCAAGATCATGTACATTGATTCTGTATAGAGAAGTTTGTTCTGCGTTATACAGGATCGTTCAAAATTCATGATCTTACTGCTAGATAGGAAAAGGGTTGAAAGTGCGTTTTTTAAATGGAACATCCTGTATATTATGAAATCTGAAAAATGACTAAATTCCTTTCGAATTGATATATCATGTTCCTATACCTAAATAGCCAGAATTCCGAGATAATAGCAATTTTCACTTGTAATCTCCCGCAAGTGCTTGAATTATTGCCGGAAATTTTTCGATTTTTGTTGGCCGTATTTCATTTCTGTTGTAGGAAAACTCTGATAATATTCATTATCATTCGGTTTTCAACAATCATCAACATAAAATAAACCGGTACTATTGATAGTCACATGACAGGGGTTTATCATGTGTTTGAATCAACTGATTTTCCATCAATTTTAGTTACTGTTAGTTACCAGTGTTCAAAATCATGAGTCATTTTATCTTCGGAATTGTGCGGGATTCACCACGAAAGAAGCCGTTTTCTCAGCCTCTGAAAACAATATAGGATCAGCTTATGCCCCGAAACCCTGCAACTTCGTGGAATCAAAGTCAAAGGGCAAACGTTCTGAGGGTTATGTAGAAGGGGGATACAAATAGAGAGCTGTTTGTGAAGGAGAACTTTTCAGCGTCACTTCGGGCTATTTGCAACATTAAAGTCCGAAATGGATTCAATTGTTTTCATTGTGGGATGCTGAAGTTAGAGGTTTGACGCATGTATTAACAGTGGTGGTTTTCACAAATAGTATATTTTTGGCGAAACGCTAGGAATGTTTTGTTTGATATTCACGTTTCAATTCAGGGGCTATCAGGGGCTTATACAGTTTGTTTTTTCTTTTGGAAGCATTTCAGTAAGTATTTCCCTTGGTCACAAAATCTCATTTCGTTTTTTACCTATCTAGTGAAATCAAGGCCCAGCCCTCAATTATTTTGTTGAGCCTACAGGGGTATTAAAGAATATGAAAATTGTCTAGACCAGAAAATTTATGTATTTTTTATAAAGTTTCACATATTTATATATATATATATATATATATATATATATATATATATATATATATATATATATATAAACAGTGCTCGCCAAAAAGAAAGGGAGAAAAGTTAATTATTAGAGGATCGAAAAAAAAATTCAGGTGATCGTTTTTAGATGTTCTACATCCTGAGAATCAAATTTGGAACATATCATGTGATCACTGTCAAGGCGGAGAATTGAAAAAAAATCACTATGAGGTGGCAAAAGAAGGGTAAGATGGCAAAATATCGTAAAATGTTAACCGAAAATGTTGCTTAAAATTCATTTATATACTAATTTACAGAGTTTCAAATAAAATTTTAAAAAATTGAAAATGGATAGTTTTCCAAGATTTTCTGATCTCTTTCTGTTTTGGTGTTTTGGTGATAATGACTAAACTTTCTCATTTACTCCCCACCAGTTAGCACAAAATTTAAAAAATGGTTTTTTGCCAGGACCCTTAAGGTTACATGAGTTCGTAGCTAACAGTTTAATCAGTATTCCACGATTATTGTGATAGAGCAATCCAAAAACATCGTGTTTATCTCATCATAATCAAGTTTAGTGCTTAGTGAAGCGCTCATGCCACGACTCTCACCAAAACTTGATTAGACTCAGTACGATGATATATTTTTCAGGCAGGAAACAATATAACAGCAGGCGTCGAGGCATAAACAAATATTTTTAATTCACTGCTATTTGGTGTGGAGAAAATGAGAAAGTTTTGGCATTATTCCAAAGAAATGTTCAAGACTTTGTAGCAAAACTTATGCTGTTTTTTTTATGCTTCTAGTTCTAAAACGAGGAGAGATCCTGTAAAGGACAGTTTGAAAAAAATATCAGAAATATATTATGATATTCTTATTTGTTGTCCTTTTAAGTTACCAAGACAACAATTTCAAAAAAAAAATTTGCATCTGCATCAGCATCTACTTGTATTATCAATCTATCGATTTTATTGGTCGAGTAATATCGTAGTTGATAGAAATAACTAACAGCTGAATAAGTAAGATATGTATACTTCTTATTATTATATTGTTACTCACGCTATATATTAAATGGCGTTTCTGCCCATTTCTGAGAAATTGAGCTAGAGAACAAAGAGGTAATGTGGTATTTTATTTAAAATCATGCTGAAGCTTTTAGCAGTAAATAGTTTCATGCTACAAACTAAAGATAATATCCTGCAGATATTTTAAATTGTCTTCGTGTGTGTCTCTCAAGTTGGAGAGTGTAAGGAATAAATGACAATCTTTCTCAAAATTCATCTCGACTGTATCAGCCATGGATAATAACTTGAGAATTTCAATATGAAAGTGTTTGTTCATGGGCTTGAGGTCGCGTTCGAGTGAATTTTTCACTTTCAGTGGCAGTACTCAGAGTTCTCAAGAAATAGACATATGCCTGAGATTGTCTATAGAAAAATGTGGTGAAATTCCGGCCGTTGCATAAGATATCTACAAGGCGTCTAATCGCGTTTGGCACCAGGGTCTTTTTGTCAAACTACCATCATATGACTTGCCTCCACAGTTGTGCTCTTTGCTATCTAGCTTTCTCTCAGACCGATCTCTCCAAGTGGTGGTTTAAGGAATTCAAATACTTCGCGGTAGAACAACAATTATTGATGAGGTATCGTATCTTCTCGAAAAATGACAATGACAGGTAATATGTGCCAACGTGGTCTCGAGAGTTTCTCTGAATTATTTGGGAGAGCAAGGCTCCAGCTTCGAAATGCATGTAGTTGATTTTTTTTTTAAATGCCATTGTGACGGGTATTTAAACTTGGAACTACGGGTAAATATTGGGGAAATAGTTCATATCTACTGCATACGAATGCGGTCAAGTTGGATTGTCGCCAATTACATTTTTTCACAGCTATTTTTCGTGAACTTCCGCATTATTTAGCAACCCAGAATTGTTAGCAGCAATTGACTGCCAACTTTTCAGTCCAAATAATTTTAAATTGATAATAATTGACTACGAAAACCCATAGAGAATATACCTCATGGTTCTGTGTTCCATTTTTTTTCTAAACAATTTATATTGTTAAATTATCTGGGGGGCTATGAATTCTCTTTTAGTACAAGTTGGGAGCCACACCATTGCAATTAGAAGTTTCGCTTGATGATCTCAGGCTAGATTGTAGCCCCAAACGAACTAATTTACAACATTGAATTGTCAATAACAATTAACCATCAACTTTTTAGGTCATATAAAATCGAAAATCGAGATCAGCTACCCAAAAAACATAAAATGCAAAATTTTTAAATCAAGGAATTACAATTGGAAATGTCACACTGCGGCCATTTTCTCCAAAATAGCATATGTTTGGAGAGCACACTGGCCTTGACCCAAAAATCATTTAAAAACTGAGTTGAATGAATATATATATATATATATATATATATATATATATATATATATATATATATATATATATATATATATATATATATATATATGCTAGGTGTAGAATATCACAGCCTTCTGTGATCATCCTGATATAATCACTGTCATTTCAAGAAACCAGAATAGCAAATTCATTCCACTAAAAAACCCTACGAGCAGAAACATCATTGTTTTTGTCAACTACTTCATCTTTATCGATGACATTCATCTGATATCTACAATCTCTCTCCGTCGCACTTAGTTGTCGGTTTCACTCAGAGTCTGCGAGCAGGGGTTGGTCCCGGAAAAATGCCGACTACGGAGATGATTACTATTTGTCTCTTTCCTTACCTTTCCGGATATATTCTTGTTCCTTGATCTACCCTCGATTATAATCTTCTTGTGACGCTGGCGCAGCGACAATGTCCCATAATTTACGACCAATTATGGCCCATATTCGCAATAACTCGAAATCATGAGGAACGTTAAATTGAGATATTGTCGCAGGCGACCTGCATTGAGAAAGAAATTAATGAAGGCGTGTTTTCTCAAGATGAGAGAGTTTCCATTACGTTTTATTGGAGAACGTATTGATTCTAGATTGAGCCTGGGTTGAGTTTCACCTTTTCCTTGCTTGTTGAAGGTTTTATGGCTGGGCCTGGGGCGTTGAATAGAAGCGGTCGGTTTGAGAATCACTCGAATGACTTGCCAAATGGAAAAGTGCTTTAAACTTTCTCGAGAAGATACAAACGAATTTCGCGAATGAGATTTGGAATTTGGGTTATTACGTCCTCAGTTTCTCTTGAATTAATACATTCAGCCCTATAGCCTATTCGGTAGAGTAGCTCCAATATGGAAATTGCGAGCAGGCTGGAATTCACTGTTGTAAGGCATATTTATGAATGCTGGATGAGATTTTGGGGAGAATTCGACACTTTAGCGACATACCAAGTTTGAACTCTCTATTTTCCAAACTATAAAAGAATTGGGGGCGTACTACACCTAGTAGTCACCCGGTATACACAGTGATGGAGTTTTTTCTTTAAATCCGTCTTATGTTGATGCTGAAATGAAAATATTCAAACTTTTTAAGTATCTACTTTTAAGTTTGTTTCATCAGCCATACGGGTCAACTTATAACGATGATTTACTCAAAAGAGGTTTCATAAACTGTTTGTAGTTAAGTACTGATTGTTGAAGTTCATCCATTATCAATTGCAAAAAAAGTTATGTAAGGAGTAGAAACAAATTATTACCCGTATGATATCCGGTTTGAATCAAAAACATGTCTGTCCACGTGGACTTGATTGCTTTTCAACCAATGAAAACGATGAATTGTTAGATTAAACTAGGTGTTTTGGCAGAGGGGCGTATTTAGGCTAAAAAGCTATAAAGCGTCTTTTTATGTTCAAAAATATTGAGGAAGATAGTTCACAATGTCAGTGGCGTTGTTTTTGGTGTGTGCATTGAGATATTTCAATATTGTCGGTTTAAAGGTTCGGAACGAGTTTTTATATTCTGCAGTTTGATAATAGAAATACTTTATGATATACCATCATACTTACTAACAGGTACTTACATCAAAATGATCTTCACACACATAAGTAGTACTTTTGGCTCCAATTGAGTCACGCTCCAGCAGTTTGCAACACTTCTTCCTTTCATTCATGTCATTTGGTGGACGAAACACATAGGAACAATAAAATATTTGTAGGTAATTTTTATTATTTCAGCCATCGTGTTATGAACAAAACACGACAAGAACGGAGCAAATGACTGCACACCGATGAATTTGTAAGTGATCTGCGCATACCAGCCGCCTCGTTCAGGTCGCGTGACGTCACACAATAGAGCGCCGCGTGTAATGAAATTATTATTCCAATCGCAACTTCAAAGTCCTATGACTTTTCCATTTCTAGAGATAGTTCAATGATTCTTTCACAGATTTGTTTCATTTTACTTGAATTTTAATAATGATTTCAAAACAAAAAAATGAAAATTTGTTGATTGTATAATTTTAATACTTGTGGATGAACCAATGACTTTATCGTTGAACTCCGGGAAAACGATTCAGCCACTTCATTTTGATGATACCCAAGTAGCACACTCATATTGGGACAATATTGGTACAACATTGTGAAAATATTGGCAAAATACTCGAATAACAATATTGGCGAGAAAAAAAATGTGAACATTTGGCGATATTGGTCCAATATTTTGAAAATTATATTGGTGTCGCTTCGAGAATATGAAGCAATATTGGCCTCATAATATTAAGCGATATTGGTACAATATCGCTGTACAATGGAATAATATTAGTAAAATATTGGCAAAATATTAAAACGTAATATTGGCGAGATAAAATTATAATTATTTCGCGAAATTGGTACAATATCATTTGCTTATATTGGTAAAATATTAAAATTAAATATGTTGCCTTGGAATGGAAACATTTCTACTTCAATTAACTACTGAGTAGATTGACTTCTAAACCCTTATTTAATATATGTTACTATGATTCAGCTGTCGTTCTATATGTGGAGCCACCTACCGGTTTCTTACCCAAAGTTAATCATAATTCATTTCAATATTGTTTATTGAATATTCGTCCGATATTCAAATTTCAATGATACTGATAAATTTATTTTGTAATATTGTCTTTCAGATATTGGCTTGAGGTTTCCGTAACAATTTCAATTAATATAGGGTCAATATAATTTGTCCAATGTGGATGAAATAATATTCCACCAATGTGCTGTCAAACTTGGATATACAATATTGTTTTTATCTCTAAAATCGATATAAAAGGAATATTGAAACCGCAATATTGAAGCTAGATTCTGGAAACAATATGTAGCCAATATCTTTCTATGGATATTAGTGAAAATTATTGAACCAATATTGACCCAATATTTTATGAAACAATGTTCATTCAGAACAGGTTTGGCTCAACCTGTTCTGACCAATATTATTGATGAAATATTGTTTTTCCAGTGTGCACCCATATTGGTTCCATATTATTTTTTCATTTACAATATATCCATATTGGTCTAATATGAAAACAAGATTTAGCCAATATGAGGAGGTGCTACATGGGAGCTCTGTCAAGTTTTATCTTACGATATCAGAAAATGCTTAAGGTCTTTTGAAGCACTTTTAAAAGACCGTTCATTGAAGTAACATTGAAATAAATAAATTTTTGTTGGTTAACAAACAGTCACCTTCAAGAAGCCGCAACTCGGTTCATATTGTATCTACATAAATGCATTTCTTAAATAAAATATTAATATTTTCAATCTCCGTATGCAATATTTTTTGCTTAGAGTAACACTTTTTTGGTTTTATGGTGTTCCAATCCCGAGAAGGGGTGGCGTCTACCCTCTTTATAACTTTTCTTCATTCAGCTATTTCTTACCTACTATGCAAAATTCACGTCAATCCGTTCGGTCTGAATGAATTCGGAGCGAAAATCGTCAAGTACTGGACTACTTCTAGTAGCTTTGAAATAAAATCGCTAAAAAAAATCATAGGTGATTCCATTCATTCAATTTGTTACAGATGCAGACGATTCGCCTTCCTTCTCCCAATCGAAATTTCCCTATAACGACCGCAACTCTCGCAGAAGTGACGTATTGGATTCCATCTCGAGCTCGTACGAAGGCACCAGAAAAATTCTCGCGGATTCCGAGCCCAGGGGACCCTTTTACCTGCCGCACGATATCAGAATTGATTTCGGAAAGGACGACTATCGAAAAGATTCCAGAACTGATTTGCCCCATCCCACCGTCGATATCGGGATATCCATGGACATGGATCACGTGATATCGAAACGGGAAGTGGATACCGAGCCGATGATGGTGAACGTCAGTTTGCTGCATTATCTAGATTCCGGAAGGTGGTTTTTGTCGGTAAGTGTTCCGTAAAGATAACAAATTTTTTTCGGGGTGTTCGGAGAGAAGCGTATTTTTTATAAACGGTGTATGCGTGAGAACGTTCAAATCACAGAATAGGTGATGAAAATGATAGAAACGTTGAGAATGCATTGATGAATTGTGGTCTCATCAGCCAAGTTCGTATATGCAAGAACGCATTTTAAAACAGCAATTATGTGACTATCTCCTTCATAAAAACAGACTGGAAGCTCTATTCATGAGATTAAACGGGACAGTAGTCATGACGACGATTAGGAATATCCCACTATTTTTACTCTTAGCCCTGTTTCCCTCCCAACATCAACTAATGGGAACTCGCCAAGCTGTCACATATCATATGCATGTTATTACTAGCTTTTTATTACCTGTTGTCCCTCACATATCATCTGTAATATATCCCTTGTCATTATTTACCAAATGACTGAAGGGTCATTCAATTCCTTAGGGTTATTGTTGACCTTGCTAACTTTGAAATTTAGTTATGGATTATTATTAGATAATTGAATGAAGCAAAATTTGTATTTCGTGCAGAAATAAATTTATAAAATCGAAATAGAGCGCTTTCGACTAAAAAGTCATCATCAGTGCTTACTCATCAGGTGTACAAGAGACAAAACCATAGAAACATCATGCGTCTAGAGGACGATGGAAGTGATCCAAAATTAAGACATTTCAGATCATTAACATATTAAAAGGGCTGTCCAGGATTAACCTGGATGAAACAATTCTAATAGAACATGTCTGTTTGAATGTCTCTTATAAAAATTTCATTTGAGACGGTACAAAACACCCTACTGAAAATCTTTTTGAAAAAAAAATTTTCCACTGCGGAATTGTACGAAGAAGCAGATATCGTCAATGTAAAGAAACTTGATACGGGTGACGACCACATCTTGAACTCTTGAAACAAACCCGCGTAACACCCGTCGGAACATAAACCAGAATATTGCTGTTCTTTTTATCCGACTTCGCCATAATCTGAGACTTGTTATATAAGAAGGACCTGAACCCAGTAACCATTAACCTTCCCAATTGAAGAATTCAACCATTATCAAAGAAAATTAAACCATAATAAATATATTTATGAAGTCTGTATTTCACATTTTCTATTCCAATATTTTTAATTGTAACCATATATTGATAACGAGAACGGTGATGTCTTGCTTGGGTGGCATTTCCTTCTCAGTAGATTTTTATCCTCAGCTGATATATTGTGCTTGTAACTGTTATCGCGTTTATGATCGATTATATTTATAACTAATTGTTTTTTTGTGCCCTAAAAAATAATTTCTTCGTATTCGTAGAAAATTAATGAAGATTAGACTGACAATGGCAAGTCTAATTCCATTGCGGTAATGAAAAGGTAACCCCTCTCACTTCAATGTTTCAGTAGTTGAGTCTCGCACCAATTAACCCCTGATGCTATACAACCCTTGATAAAATCGCGACGCCAAAACTATGCCGCATTTACTCCAAACTCCCCAGCATTTCCTTCAAACTCCCCCAAAAGCAAAAGGGTTCTCGTCGTCGTGGAAAACACCGAAAAGCCATATAGTACACGTAAGCAACAGAGTGTTTCCGACGAGATTTTCTTTTACTAGGTGTACAACAACGAACTGCAGCCGAACGGGGTTCCAATATTTGAAATTGACGAAAGAAAAAAAGCTACCAATTATAGTCAAAGCTGTAATAAACAATTTCGCAAAAATTTTCGAAAAATGTTTGATGGCTCGAAATACTCCATTTTTGTACCGAAAACAATATTTTGTCGGATAACCAATTTGGATGCCGGGAAAACTTCTCCACTGAAACAGAAGTATTTCAATTGACATACCCGGTGTTCGGAGTACATCAGCCGAAATGCTTGACAGTATTCTTAGACATAAATAAAATTATGTTGAATGAAAAAAGGGCATGTTATTAGAGTAACTGGATGATTATCTCTCAAGAAGAATACAGGAAGTTGAAGTAAAAACTTCTTTAAGTAATCCGTTACCAGTTACCAAGCGACTTCCACTATAAGGCCCTATCATTCTCTTGTTGTATATTAACAGTATTATCCATACTGAAGGTTTGACGTGTTAAGATGATGACGTCGCTGTATATACTGTTGGTACACCTGCGAGGAAATATCATGGAGGAGCAGCTGAAAAGTGAACGGCATTTATCTTTAGGTGTCTCAATAATAGCTCACCAAACATTAATTTCGAAAAAAACAAATTCAAGGCATTTTCTTCGACAGTCAAAGATCAACTCACTTTTCAGAAACTTCATATTCATAATGTCAACTGTGATGTATCCACTGACCGTCATTGCTAGGACTCATGCCGAAAGGTGGGAAACACATGTCTCATGACCGTCATTGCTGACAAAATTCAACCAATCAAATACCTGGGTGTTGTGATACACCATAGTTCCTGCGCTGGAATACCCATATCACATACAATATTCCACCATCATCGGTTTTTGTATCATTGTTTGGAGTGGTACGTACAAAACTACATTATGGAATATGAAAATGCTACAAAACATCCTATAGAAAATCCTGATGAAGGAAATAAAAGATTCTCCACTACAAAATTATTTGTAAAAGCAGATTTCTTCAATGCGAAACAACTTTATGTCTATCAATGTCTCATGTGGGTTATGATCTTCAACTCTTGAAACACACCCGCATAATACCCGTATTATTATTGGTAGATATGGATGGTGACTGATACGCTGAGACCGGATTAGATCTATTGTGCCCCATCTTCTTCTGCTATCACAAGGTTCTTGTTCAAAGCAGCCCTTCAAGCCTCAATTCCTTCAGGAATTTTTGGATTTTGAGAGGGTCTACCCGTGGTATTTCTCCCACAGTCAGCTGGTATGATCCCAGTATATTCAATCTTTTATGATGTACAGCGTAACACTCCATCAATATATGGTGGAGTGTTTCTGGATGTTCCCACAGAATCTGCAGGTGCTGTCCTCCTCCAAGCCTAGCTTCCTTAGGTGTTCTTGGACTCTGCAATGCCCCGTTAGAAATCCCGTGATTGTCTTTAGACTAGGTTTGCTGAGGTTAATCAGTGTCTTCGATCTTGCTCGGTTGAAATTGCCGAGGAGGTCTTTGGCCTGCCTCAGCCCTGGAAGTCTTAGCCAGTATGCTGCTCTCAGTGCTTCTTCAGCTTTTTCAAGTTCTTCTCGGATGTAAGATTTTCCAAGTCCTCAGAATCGTTCCGGCCCGATCAATGGCGTTGATGCGACTTTTCGTGCCAGGGTGTCTGCTTGTTCAATGCCCTCCACTCTGACGTGCCCCGGCACCCAGAGGAGGGTCACCTTGTTGTTCCCGCCTAGATCATTAAGTTTGTCTAGGCATTCTAGGATCACGATTTCCTTGTTCCGGTATTTCCTGTTGAGGTTGAACTGAATGCACCTTTCTATGGCATGAATTTCCGCTTGAAAAATGCTGGGAAAGTGGCCCATGGGTTCTGTCGTTACACAAACTAAATATTGATGTTCCTTCTGTTAAAGTTCGTTATAATGAGAGATTTGTTACATACAGAGGACCTCAACTCAATAATCAATTACCTTCCTAACTAATTGTAATTGTATCCATATATTAGGAACAAGAACGGTGATGCCGCAACACAATAATGCTAGGAGGTTTTTTCTTCCTTAGAGATTTTCATCCCCAGCTGCTACATTGTGTTGGTAACTGTTATCACGTTTATAATCGATTATATTTATAACTTATATTGTTTTTGTGGCCAGAAAATTAATTTCTTTGTATTCATTGCAAATTCTATGTGACTGTAATGAAGGTTAGATTGATAATGGCAAGTGAATTACCAATGCGGTAATGAGAAATTAACCACTCTCGGTTCAATGTTCCAGTAGTTAGGTTGCGCACCAAGTAACCCCAGATGCTACACAACCCTTCATAAAACCGCGATTCCGTAACTACGGCGCATTTTATCCAAACACCCCTGCATTTTCTCCAAACTCCCCCACAAACAAAACGGTCATTGTCGTCGTGGAAAACATCGGAAAGCCATATAGTACACGTAAGCAACAGAGTGCTCTTGACGAGATTTTCTTTTACTAGGTGTACAACGACGAACTGCAGCCGAACAGCGTGGCCTTGATCATCTCCGAGGCGGAGGGAGTCAGCACTACTTGTCTCAACGACTGCTCGGGTCGCGGTTCCTGCTACCTGGGAAAATGCGATTGCATCGACGGTTTTCAAGGGATCGACTGCTCCAAGAGTAAGTATTTACTTTTATATATGGTGTTACGGGAAGCTTGTTTTTTGTTAATCTCTTCGGGTAAAGGCTAATCGAGGACGGTGAAGAAGAGGTTTTATTTTATCCAAAATTTCTAAAAGTGAAAATAACTTGAAGTGAACTTTTATTTTTGACCAATCTTGTGATTGTTTGGGGTTTATTTTTTGAATTATCTAGGTTATTTTTTTAACCATTCGGAGAACTCTATTGTAGTTTTATGGAAATGAGTTTCTGTGGCAACTTCCCTCATATTAAACCGGGTGTCCACGGAAGGTGGCTCGCTTCTATAACTTTTTTGTTCTTGAAGATATTGGAATGAAATTCGAAGGATCTATATACTTAATACATAAAACTGTATTTTTTGAGATTGAATCAGCTTCACGCAACTTTTGGTCTCACCGGAAGTGATATAAACTTTCGACTTTCAAATGAAACACCTGTTATATTTTCACTTTTTTTGTCTCCATATGATATTCTGAATACACCTATGCATCATTTGATACTTTTTGTAACCAAAAATTTTTAAATTTTTAAATTCATTTTTGAATAAATCAACTTTACGGTTTTCGCTTAATATGCATCTGTTGGGTAAAATTTAATTTTTAAATTATTATTACAATTTTTTTTCAAATGGCAAAATAGTGGCTCGTCGCCTCGTCGGTTTAGAAAAAAATCTCATTTCATTACGAATAATTTCATACCGCACACTATTAGGTTAGGTTAGATTTGGAGAAGTGAGGTAAGATAATATATCGACAAGTGATTTTTTTTTGTCAATTCACCTCAATTACCTTTTTCTATCAGTTATGTAGGTCACAAGTTACCCAATATATTTGAATCTTATTTCAATCTGAAATGTCGTTTCATTTCAAGAAAGATCTTCAGTAATCTTTTCAAGTTTTTTTTTACGAAATTTGTTTGAAACCTATAACAGTGATGTGGTATCAACATAATCATAATAATATTCCCAAAATTGAAAAAAAATAGTAATTCAAATTCTAAAATTGAACTGTATGTACATAGTAGAAATATTTCGACTGAAAACAATATTCCACAAAAATGTAAGAACTTGCTGAAACCAAGTTACCTGTCAAAAATGCAGTTTTGAATCGTATACAAATCCTCCATTTTTTAGGAGAATAGTAGGATTGAATTTCAAATTAAATTTTACACAGCAGATGCATTTTAACCGAAAACCATAAATCAATAATTTGACCGTATCCATAGCCCTCTAGATTGAAAATTAAGGTCTGAATGCTCCCACCACCTCAATAGGGTTGGCCTAAGTGATATACACTTCCCAACACTCGCGATGGAACAACTCATTTTTACGGAAAATCATACTAGGGGGCACAATAGGCTCGAAATTATTTCAGATTCGTGATCAGGACCACCATCTCACTACAGATACACTTTTTAACTGAAAAAATTCCAGTCCTGAAAAATCCACATTTTTCTCACTTCTCATGGAAACACCCTCGTAAATTACGTAATTATTGGAGTAGATTCCAGAAGCGTTAGATATACCAGCAATGAGTCTAAATCTTGCATGAAATTGATCTGAGTAACGTACACTGCTCGTCAGGGGCGATGGACCTAGCCAGTTTTGCGAAAAATTATATTAGGGGACAATATATGCCCAACGGATTCGGAATCAGGACACCAATTTTACCAGCAATACATATTTTCGAGGGTAATACCACATGAGGTTTTTATTTTATCGGACAAACTTTCATTTTGAACGAAAATTGATAAAATCATGACACCGAACGTGTAGTGAAATTTCAAGCTTATTTTGCCCCATAGTATGTTTTACCATAAAAATGGGTTGTTCCATCGCGAGTGGCGGGCAGTGTATATCACTTAGGCCAACCCTATTCAGATGGTAGATGCAGTTTGACCATTTTCATCTGTCCTGAGTGTTTTATCATTCTACCTCAATTATTACGGATGTTTCCATGAAAAGTGAGACACTGTATATGTCGTGGTTGAACTGAGAACATTTTTTCCATCTATTGTGGTCAGCGCGAGGGTCAGCAAGTAGGTAGATCGATGCCCTTATCAGAGACATCGACCTTCACATACCTACTTATTTCAAATAGGCAAATTGCCTTTTTCCCATCTATTGTTTTAAAATGCTGGGGTTTCCCATTCAATTTCTAGATTATCTTATACCTGAATACTTGTTGGTTACGAGACGTCCAATGTAATTTTCTTTACTATCGAACGCCAGAGTTTAGAAATGTCTTGCCTCAAGAGCTCTGTGATCTGGTGTATCTCAAAGGTTTCCTATCTCAAAGCCGAAGAATTTCAAAAATGCAGTTACCCTGTATGTTTCTAGTATTTCTGTTATAAGAAGATATTGATTCGCGTTGTGGGACTTCGAGTATCTGCGGATATCTCTAATCAGAGAAAACTTTCGCACGAGTTCAGGATATTTCAGAAATCATCGACGCTACGGAACATCTTCAACGCTTCACTTCGATGAGTTTCAACGAGAATCGCAAGTTTTAATTTGATTCTTTCAACTTCATCTCTTGAAAATCCGAGAACCTCGTTCCTGTCTTTGACATTTCCACCCTTCTGAGGGTTTCCATCAGGGCGCTTTGGAACAAAGGTAGTTGGGTCGGAGGATTAATGTAACGTGAAATTTTCCTTGGCAATAAATAACTCTTGATGATATTCATAAACACGAATAGCCGTATAATGGTCCCAGTTCGAAAAGGTTCAGAACAACGTGTACATTCCTAGGAGCTTAATCTGATTAGACTGCACAGATAACAGCTGTGTTTATCAGGTTTTGGGATCAAATTGAATTTCGACAAATATATGAACACGGTCAGGAGAATGAATAGATGGTACTTTTCTAAGAACGATTCCTTTAAAGTTCGTGACGACTTGATATAGTAAAGAAGATATTTGCCATATTATATCCAGAATAAACACAGTTGAAAATCTTGTTTAAAGTAGATTAGAATATTTTGAGAAACAAATAATATGGGAGACTAGCATGATGTTATTTGGTTTTCTAAATTTTGGTGAGCATTCAGTATTTTTAGGAAACAAAAGTATTTTTTTATAGAAAATTTGGATAAATTCGATAGACAGTTAAATACCACCCTATAAATTATAGTGCTGTAACTACTTGCTAATATCTTTTTTTTTTCTGTATAATAAAATACTCCTCAACATGCATTGTCAAAGAAATGGTAAAGCACAGTTTGATCACTATTTCTCGCACTAAATAACTCGAATGGATATGTAGATCCAAATAATATTAGATTCATAATTTGAAAAATATGTATTTATATATCATATTTATTGATGCCAGCAGATAAAGTTTTGTATGTTATTCGTATCATAAACGACCATTATCGTGCAAGCCATGTTATCGAGACCGGCTATCACCTCGCTCGATAATATTCACTGCTACTACAATAATAATCGTTATTAAAGCCTTATAACATAAATAACTATTGCACCCTGTTTATTGTTTATTACGTTACTACCATACGAAAGTCATGCAAACAGTATCATCTCGTTCGTTCGTTTTGTTTCAAACACAAAATGTCACGAAATGTCAATTAACAATGACAGATACCTATTTAATAATTTTTCATTTTCATATTAGTTTTGATGCAGTTTTCGAAAAAATATTGTTTGCATCTACAATGAGAAATTATACTTTTGCGTTCGAGAATGGAAGTTATTTTGCTGCAGCGATACAAAATAATCATACGAGGACTTAAAATTACTTCGCATTCGAGATGCAAATGACATTTTTCATAAATCTTTTTTAGTTCGAAAATATGAATAGGACATTCATAAAATCTGTTGTGGAATCATCTGCGACTGAAAGACAAATTTTAGTCGCTATTTTCCATCGTTCAAGATAACCTCTTGGAAGGTATTCATGTTGAAAAGGGGAACATTCTCCATGAAAATTGAAAAATGAAAAATGTGATTCATTTGTAATATCTAACAGAAAAGATATTGTGGAAAGAGTCTTTTCACAATATCTATCAGATGTAGTTCAATGTCCAGCGTGGCTTGTGTCGGGGAAGTAGTTGTTTTCTGTTAGATATTACAAATAAATCACATTTTTCATTTTTAAATTTTCATGAACAATGTTCCTCTTTTCATCTATTTCTTACTTATACCTTTGTCTGCTGTTCAAACCGGGGACCTTAAAGTCGAAAATGAAAATATTCTGCAAAGAGAAAACACATAATATGAATGATATTCCTAACCATTTATTCAATAATATTCTCTATTCCATATACCACGAGTAAAGTGATACTTCATTCAATTATGAGATCAATTGCATTATATCATTGATTTCAATATGAAGACCACTTGGATTTCAATGGATGTTTCAAATATAGCAAGTACTTGAATATCAACAATATACTTTCAATAACGAATTCGTCATATTGCTCTCAATTATAATAAGTGCTGAAATAATAGTGATATAGTATATTCTATTCGATGAGAAATGTATCAATGACTCGATCTTCAAGCCAATTTTAAGCATATGTGGCTTCTATTGGTAGATGAAAGAATAATCCAACAGCCCCTTACGATTGCCTTATCACCTCTAACCAAGACCTGGCCAAGAACCCACTTTGAAATGCTTCCAGTAACGAGTCGTAAATGTTAGTGTAAGCGGGTTACAATCAGCATGGTAGTTTCGCAGTTCTATCCATCATCAGTGCAGACCCGGTAAAGACGAAGGACTGATAGTCATACCTGTTCCATCGGCTTTTGTCAAATGGTCCCACGATCACCCCAATACCTACCTACTAATACAGTATAGGTATGGAGCTATCTATAAATTTTGGAGTCTATTGTCAATTTTATTTGAATATGACCTGATTTATTTTATCCAATAACTGTCTTATTTTCACGTTTGCATTTATACTTTTGGATAAGTACTATAACTCTGATGGTTTCCAATACTCTCTCATTTATTATAAAAATTGTGAATATTTAGATATTGCCAAGTTTGGAATTCGATGAGAAGCTTTCGTTTGAACATCCACCTCGATCTCAGGGCCAAGGTCATCAATAGGTTCATTCGTTTGCATCAAGGTGTAGTGTAGTGTAGTGTAATAATGTACACCACATTTTGAATCGAGTGTAGCTGAGTGAATACTAAAATCGAGTGTAAATAACACCAGCTGTAGAAAGTGCTACACTTCGATGCAAACAAATAAACCTAATGTTTTTGAAGAAGACCCCGTGCATTGGAGGATTTCAGCTTCAATGTGAGCTTCTTTCTAAAAGGGTTTCCATTCGATAACAGAATTTGAGTCACGCCGTTCAGTATTGAATACGAGACCAAGTTCATTGGCTGCACGGACTACAGATACAAATAAAAAATGTCCCAATCCCTGCTTTTATGATCGCATATCAAATACGGATCTGAAATCAATGCTGTTAAGGTAACACTCCAAACTAAAAAGTCCACGCCCCATCCCTATTGTCTGGTCATGGTTATTATTATTATCATTTAATTGAAAACCAATAACTCTCTTATTCCATCGATTTTAATAATAAAAATATCAGTTATGTGATTTGTGAAACTGAAGAAAATATTTTTAACCATCAGGAACGAAGGAAACAAATAAATTTCATTCGAAGCTGCTATACAGTGTCCCTCATAGAGTTGGCTATTGAAACGATTTATTTTAAAATTCATCTCGGGCGTTCAATCCTGCTTCAAGAATGATTAGAAATTGCCCTTTTTGACGGGGCCACGTGACTTTCGCTATTTGTCATAAGTATTGTTTTTTTCCAAAACGATCGCTCAAAATAAAATTTGTTTGAATTCCAGAGAAAAACATATACAGGAAAAATGTATTTATTTCAATTCTTGACATGATTTTTTGGGTTTATGACATTCCACAATCTGAAAATGAAAAAATTTTAATCCAAAGAAATCATGTCAAGAATCGGATTTCCTCCACAAAATCAAACTTTCAATCAATATGTATTTATTTCAATTTCACATATCCGTGCCAAATATGAACGTTCTCTTGCAACTTTTAGTTTCTGTCATTTTATCAATATTCAAGAAATTTCTGATAAATTAAATCAAATGATGCCAAACTAAGGAAGGTAGGCTTAGAGGAGGACACCACCTGCAGATTCTGTGAGAAACATTCAAAAACACCCCGATGGAATGTTACGCTGTACTGCTATACATCATAAAAGATTGAATATACTGGGATCATACCAGCTGACTGTGGGAGAAATACCACGAGTAGACCATCTCAAAATCCTAAAATTCCTGAATGAATTGAGGCTTGAAGGGCTGCTGTAACCAAGAACACCTTGTGATAGCAGAGGAAGATGGGGCACAATAGGTCTAATCAGGTCGCAGCGCATTATTTTGGAAAAAAAATTGCTTTTGACAGTGAGCGAAAGTCACGTGACTCCGTCCAAGTATTATTCTCCCATATGAAGCCTGTTTGAAGGACACTGTATGATTAACGAATTCAATTCGTAAGATTCAGACCTCTAATTCAAACTTCTAAACTGCACCACAACCTAATGGACACATTCAATCTTCTACAAAAATGCCAAAAAAAACAGGATCACATGTATTGTGCGAAATCATTTCCCAGCGTTTTGAATAAGATTCAATTTTTTCATTTCAATACATTAGGTTTCGAACATTTGTACAAATTTTTAATAGGAAATATTCATCCAGTAGATGTGGTCCATGTATAGAACTCATGATTTTTATTCAGTTATATCAGTTTAGAAGTTTAATTTCGCATTTATATACGTTGGGAAGGAATTGTAAATTTCAGAAGTGGGATTTCTAATATGAAGAAATTTTTCCAAATCCACCAAAGATTGGTTCAGAAACTATTTTATTCCACGTAAAAGATTATGTATATTAACTTGTTTCATGTACAGTTTTTTTTTGTCAGACTTCAAGCTACGCTTGCAAAAACTTTTCAATACGATCGACAAGTTCTCACTTCATCTGTTTCTCGCGTTTCCTATGCTAATAAGCCATGTTCTGCTTCAAAGAGGTTCATTCCAAAGCTCATTTAAAACTACGGAGATGTTCGTCAAAGAACGACTAGGACTGAAATAGATGAAAATGGAAGAATCCATCTGTCCTCTCTTACAGGTAATCCAAAGACCACTCAAGATACGCCCCTTCTTTATGAATTAATCCCTCGAAGTTAAGTGAGTTTAAAATTAGTTTCTTCTCGGTTGTGTCTTGGGATGAGTAAAAAGAAAAATGCGTCGCTGTAATTTCTACGGTATAGCGACAAAACAAATATCCTGAAACTGAAAATAAGCTTTCGATTAGTTTTCTGCAGGGGTTGTCTCTGTTTGTTTGGATGGAAGATGCGTTGCTTTTAGCTGAGCTGCAGACTTTCATTCCACAAGAATATTAATTTTGAAGTGTCCCTTTCAAGTAAGGTGATTTTTTCAAATCCCTTATGGCAGAAGGTAGCATTTGACATTTAACAAATTGTATTTGTCGGTACGTATTCTGGAATTCAGTGTACTGAGCACCTACAGTATATACAACATTTGTAAGAGAAGAAGAAAAAATACATTTTGTAATTACAAACAAACAGTGCTTGAAAAAAATTCATAATATTACGGAAGCGTAGAGGGGCCATTATTTTTGTATTTTAATTTTTTCCTTAATTTTGAGTTGCAACTCGGAAACTTACTAAATTCCGAGTTGCAACTCGGAAAATCACTAAATTCCGAGTTTCAACTCGGAAAATTATTAAGTTCCGAGTTGCAACTCGGAAAATTATTAAGTTCCGAGTTGCAACTCGGAAAATTATTAAATTCCGAGTTGCAACTCGGAAAATTACTAAATTCCGATTACTTGTGCTTCGGACTTCCATCGTCTTAATGGTTTTCATGTGAAAAATTGAAAGAAGTAGAAATATATCAACCATTAGGACGATGGAAGTCCGAAGCACAAGTAGTCAAGTTACTACATCGTCTACAACCTTCAAAACAACTAAATTCCGAGTTGCAACTCGGAATTTAGTAAATTTTCGAGTTGCAACTCGGAATTTAGTAATTTTCCGTATTGCAACTCGGAATTAAAGAGAAAAATAAAAATAAAAAAATAATGGCCCTTCTACGCTTCCGTATATTATAGAGTAATCGTCGATTAAGAATATTTTCAATTTGATAATATTGTCAAGAAAATGGGTTCTATACAGGGCCTTTTTGGCCTTTACTATAAGCCACAACTGAGGTTGCTTGACTAGTGGTCGTAGCTACAGATAGTAGCACAGAGAAACTTTAGATAATAACAAAATTTAAATATTTTATTCAAACAACCATTGGGGCAACAGGGGTATAACTAATAATACAAGATGGATTTCTTACCATAAAATATTAACACACTTACTACTAATTGACGCAAGGCCTAAAGGGGCCAGCCACATAGCCACACTGGCTTTTAACCTTAATAAATGAATTAACAAACTAACATGAATCTTGGCTGGAATTGAATGTCCTCCCTCCATAAACGAGTTCTCATTTATAGTAGTGTTGTTTACATTTAGCCGATACAATGACACTGTGATCGGTGTAACCGAGTGTCATGGTCAAGCTGTCATCAGACTCAGTCATGGTCGGGCATGGTCATACACAGGGTGCTCTTGCCATTCTTGACAATATCATTATTATTATTAAATACTCTCGAACCAATATCATGGAGTGACCTTTATTATATTTATTTTAAAGAATATTACATGAAAATGCTTTTTCTTGTTCTTGCTTGTTCATTGACTGAACATGTTTGCTTGTTTTGGCTGCCGGTCGTGTGGGTTCAAAGCCCAGCGACTGCAGCATTTTTTCTGATGCTAGGTATCGCACGTTAGAAGGTATGATGTCGTTAATCCTTGACTCGAGCAAGTTCCGAATCCTGAGAGCTGCCGTTCTTAGGTGGACGACAGCTGGTTAACGGAAAAACAATTTCAAATAAATACAACTTGTATACCTATAACCACGTTGAGAAAGATAATTGAATTTGATAAACAATTCTCCACATGCTATGCGAAACTTTTGCATTACATTTAATAATGTATTTTTTCGGCAATGATTTTTCTTTGAGAAAGTATCACTTCCCGGACTAGTCCGGGAAATGCATTCCATTGTCATATACTCAGATAGCCAAGCTGCAATAAAAGCAGTCAACTGAATGCAATTTACCTCAATACTTATTTGGGGCTACATAGAAACCCTAAAAGAGCTCGGCAGTCAGAACAGACCAGCACACACAGGTTATAGAGGCAATGAAGAGGCCGATTCAGCCCGAGAAGGAGCAAGTAACGCTCTGAATGGCCCAGAACCGTTTTGCGTTGTTTGAGACTCTCAAACACTCCTTTTTTATCACACAGTCACTAGAGGTCATCGACATAACCTCAGATGAGTCCTTTGACTGAAACTGCTCCAATGACGAAAAAGAGTACTTTTAGTTTCATTACAATATAATTCCTTCAAAAATTCACCAAAAATGTCATTAAATAGTCAATAAGAGTTTTCGAGTGAAAAAGTGGGTGTTTGCTGACTCAGCAGAAATACGCCAATTTTTATTTGGCGTTTGGGCCCGAACTGATTTTCGGAAAAAAAAAACTGAATAGTGGATTTTGTAGAAAATTTTATACTTTTTCATTCTGAATAGAAAATTTTTTCACGAAAAACTAATAATTTTCGAGTTATAAGCGAAAAACTACAAAAAAAATAGATTTTTTCGGCAACCATCCGGGAAGTAGGTACTTCCCGGACTAGTCCGGGAAATGCCCGAATTTCAATATAAATATTTATATAAATAAGAATTAGAATGTTTCTGTTAGTACCTATATTCTGTTCGCATTTCGATATTTAATACAAATAAGAATTAAAACGTTCGAAATTTTCTTCTACAAAGAAATATAAAAAATAAATGTCTCAATTTGTTATTCTACACGGTTGCCGAAAAAATTGTGTACGCAACACGTCCGAAAACAGTTTTTTCCGGACTTGTTACGTAAATAACTATTTTAGCAATGAAAATATCCTATACGGCAGTAACATTTTTCCAAAAATATGTATTGTTATAAAATACTCTAAGCCCCTGTATAACGAGCGGTCACCTAGAAACCAGTATAGTTCCGAGAACTCAGCAAACAACCCTGGCCAGTTCGAGTCGGATTACGTCATCATGGAAGCGCTGTCGAAACGAGGAATGCAGGCAGGGCTTTCACACATTTTTCACATGTAATCAAGAAAGTGTAACTTATAATTCATATTCAGAATCGTGAATTGTAATTCAGAAAGTATAATTTAAAATTCAGATTTGTTAATTGGATTCCGGAAACCGTAACAAGTAACTCAGATTGGTAAATTGTATTTCAGAAAGTGTAAATTGAATTTCAGATCAGTGAATTCAGAAAGCGTCAATTGTGAATCTGAAATCACTTGTAATTCAGAAATCTTCTAGGACTTGATAGGTAAAAGTAAAAATATGAGAACAACGAATTGTTTATTTTATTACCTACATTTCGGACGTTCATCGTCTTGATGGTTCATAGATTTATACCTCTTCCAAACATTGAGGCGATAGATGTCCGAAATGTTAGCAATCAGTATTTTCCATAATAGCCTACGGTAAGATGTCTAAAAACCCTGGTGTACCGACCGATTAGATTTTGTTTAGAATTTTTTGAAGACAAAACAAATGCATTAGTGGTCTACTTTTGTAATCGACTCCAGAGATGGCGTCCTCTTTCTCGTGTCAACACTGTCAACATTCCAAGGACATGGTGATTGTGATTGCCAATTGAATTTCAAGGAATTTTATTAAACTTTTGTATGCCATACGAAAGTAATAGTCCATACTCGAAGTGGAATATCATGTTTTATTAAAAAAAAAACTCCTGAAATTGGGTGATTTTTTCCAAAAAAAATCTAAAAACCATTTGAAAGTCAATAGTTGTGGTGTAATGAAAAAAGGGGTGTGGCAATTTTCTTATATTCTTGATGTGTTTCTTCATTTTCCTTATATTTTAATAATTTGATAATGTTCCGTTTTTGTGCCGACAATCCAGAAAGATGAACAAAGTAGGTAACTAATTTATATTCAGTACAGAAATTGAGTACTCACCACTTAGAATCTGTACATACTCTGAAACAGACATTTTATTTCAATACGCCGTGCATGTTGACAATATTTTATGGCAAAAATATTTTCAATTCAATCAACTCTGGATGCATTTTTATATCTTACCGTTTCTTAAAATCTTCCATAAGTAGCGAAAGTCGCGATAAAGTAAAAAATATAAATTTTTCCAGACAAAAAATTAATAAATCATGTCGAAAATGTAACAAATAGAACTGATTTGGGACAGTGATTCCGTATAGTTCAATAATTATATTGTATTATTAATTTCATGTTCGTGAATCGTGGGCAAAACTTCTGTTCATGAAAATTAACCCTAACAAGAAAACCGACGGTGGCGGTGCACTCAAGTGTCGCGGGATATTCGAAAAACAGCCCACGGATTCATTTGTTTTCTCGTAATCAAGTTGGCGAATGTCTCTCGTTTCATCCCACAGATTTGCAGGTATAAATAGGTACACCAGGGTTTTTAGGCACTTAGCCCACGGCATTGTAGGTTGATGGGGGTAAAACATCGGTCGGCAACGACTATCGTTTCTCAAAGGATCTCCTAAAAAACCTATCAGCTTTGTGATCAGATATCTGATGTTCCTACACCGTCAACAACTTTCAAACGAATTATTTATTAGTGAACATCAACATAGAGTTATTTATATTCATCAGCCAACGGGCATGTCTTAAAATGCTAAAGCTGCAGCATCGTGATTGGTATCATAATCGCCTTCAACTATTCTTTCTTTTGCCTGATCAATAATGTGCTCAAGATACAAAAGACGTTATTCTTCAACACCCAGACCTGCAACTGAAATCGAACATGATCCTTCATTTTGGACCATATTGTTTCGATCAGATTCAACATTGGGCAGTACGTACTGAAACGAAGAAGTTTTGCCTCAGTTCCGTCCAGAACGGTTTCAAATCTGGAATGGTAAGATTTCGATTTGCTTAATCTTAGAATCTTATTTGGATACTTGATTCACGTTCGGTCCTCTAGGAAAAAACGTACGGATTGTTCTTGATATCTGAATTACATACTCTCTGAATAACAACTTACGCTTTCTGAATTATATGTCACACTTTCTGATTAACAATTCACTAATCTGACTTACAAATTATACATTCCGAAACACATTCCATTCATCTGAATCACAAGTTACAGTTTCAGAATTTTATTTGATCAATCTAAATTGATGTTTTCTAAATTACCATATATTATTCTGTATTACAACTTATACTTTCTGAAATACATCTTATACTTCCTGAATCACAACGTTCTCGTCGCGGCAGAAGTTCGCGAAGCTTTCATCGGGCTATATAAGCAAGACGATTCTAGCGGACGAAGATGTTGAGGCTGAAGTAAATAAAAGTTTCAAGTTGTACTCGTAGTGTAAGTTCATGAAGTGTAATTATTATTCCGTGAAGTAGACAGATTATTGCATCCATATATTTGGTTTGAATAATCAGTTTGTTGAAATTTATCATTATTTTGGAGCTGTAAGTAAATGTCTTAAAGAATTGTTGGGTGAACCCAAGGAGATTTGTGACCATAATTGTGTCAGAGGCAGTGATCATGGGCCACAGGCTGTTTCCAGAGAATTTTTGGGTGGATCCAATGAGATTTGCGACAATTGGTGTAGGAGGTACTGAATATTGAAAAAAGGAAGTTTCCATGAGAGGCTCTGGGGGACTCAAGGGATTTGTGACAATTGGTGTGGAAAGTAGTAGTTAGTAGATACAGGCGGTTTGCAAGGTTTTGGGAGGATCCGAGGAGGTTCAGAACAGTTGTCAGAATCAGTGAAAAGTGGAGAAAAGTTATGGCGTATTAAGGATTACGTCAGACTGAAAAAGAGGACTCGTACAGAATCCGAGCTGAATTTTTGAAGAAGGTTGAAGCCATATGGATACAATTATACGAAGAATATGAAGCACGAAGGAAAGAAAGAAAAGAGGTGTAAACAAGAAAAGAAAAAAAACAAAAATAAATGGAAGAAAGAGCTAGGGAAAGACAGAAAGAACTGAAAAAAAGAGCTGTGGAAAGACAAATTCAGGAGGAATGTTGGTAACGAATCTTGGACGAACATAAACAATTTTATGAAGATCTGCATCGGCAAGTCTTTCAACGAAAAAGAATGTGAGATGTGAAAGGAAGAGCAGGATATATTGCAGCGACTTCCACAAGAACAGGAAAACAAAGAGTGGTATCTACCAGTCTACCAAATTTGCCCAATATTTTTGTACAAAAAAATACTAAATGCTGACCAAAATTAAGAAAATACATAACCTTAGAGCAACAGCCAGATATTTACATCATGCTTGTCTCTGAGCAAGCTAACTTAGCTCTCAAGTTGAAAATACGTGAATTCTAAATTTTGTGGTGAACATTAAGCAAACTCGGTAGATATAAATAATGATTATTTGGGTTCCATTAAGACTTTGAATGTTCATTGATTTTTTTGGCAGACAGCGATAGGCGTGTATGATTTAATTTGGTGTACATTATATTTGATCGCAAAAACAAATGGGTTGATAAAAATCTAACGGTGCAGGGCTGGCTTTTGGGAACTCAGCAGAATTAGAGAAATGAAAGACGTGAAAAAAAACAAATGAATATAAATGGGTTCATGGAAACTTCGGAAGAAAAGAAAGATGAAGTGCATGAAGAAAAACCAGAACAGGGCAATATTTGTTAGAATCAAGCAGAGCAGGTTTCCTTTCAAAATTGTATTAATTGAAGATTTGAGATAAATCTACAAATTTCTTGATATTTCCCATTCCTAGCAGGAAATTAGAACTGAAGAATATTCATTGGTTTGTGGAGAAATGCAAGCCTTATTTTGATATCAGTTGTTTTTCATACATTCAACCAATTTCCTGAGTGTTTAGAAAATATATTTTCCAAAGTTCTCATGTACTATGAGATAGCTACCGTACCGTTGAATTAGTTCGAGCTGTACTTTTTTTATCGGAAATACCATTCGGTCAATGTTCTGAAAAAAACAGACGATTTGAAATAGTCGACGTTTCGGAACTTTCATCGATTCATCTTCATGACCATTTAAAAAGGGCTTTCCGAGTTCACATAGGGATACAAAATCGACATAATATCTGAATACATGCACATGTTAATACACACATGAGTTTGAACAGGTGGGCTCTCCATGTCCTCAGATATTCAGTTTTACGATATTATATCTCTGAATTGTTGATTTCCACAAGATTGTTCAAGAGATTAGTCTGCGCTGTTTCATTTGTTCGAAATCAGTGAAGTTTGAGAAAACTCAGGATATTTTTTGTTAGATATAGTATCTAAGGAACTCGGACTGAGAAAGTTTTACATCTGTTCCAAAGTTCTTGTACGACACTTTGTAGAGTATTCAATTGTGAATTGATTTGAATGTATTCGAAGTATTAAGTCTGGAAGACAAAGTAATCAATATTACTCCATAGTTTACTTCGTCCTCCTGTATCGTTAATTCTTGAATAATACCTTTAAGATATTCATCCACACTCCCTTCTACCAACCATGTTCAAAGACGGAATTCTAAACTGTTCGGAGACACCCCTTTGCGTGGATTAATCTACAAAGTTTGAATAAGTTTGGAAATGAGTTTCCATTCCTAGCGCCTTACAGAGTGAAAAAAACGAATTGAAGTAGGTATTAATTTATTTTTGTATGGCAATTAATAATGCTGACTTGTATTCGTATGAGAAACTTCCTTGTAGTTTTCTAGGATAATGAACCCGTACTTTTTCTATGGAAAATACAGTTTGGTAAATTATTGGTCTAAATTTTAAATTCATTGAGTTATTCCTGATGAAGACTACTTATTACGCTGGCGCCGATTCTAGTCCGGGAGGTACTGTCACTTTGGAATACGTCATAGTATGCACGATGAAATTCAGTTGTTATTATAGTACACATACCACTTATTACTAAACCAAGTTTCAGACCGTGCGACCGTGGTGGGGGGAGTGGTGGGAGGCTGTGCAACTTGTCAAAAAAAGTTAAAAAAAAAGTAATAGTATGCACGCTGAATTTTTTGTCGTTGGTAGATCATGTAATACTCATCACGAAATCAGTCTTTAGACCCTTGAGTAGCGGTGGGTTGCACAGATACAGGGTTTTGAATATGAAAAATTAAATTTATTTTTTATTCATAACTTCCACAGTTTTGGAAATTTTACAGTTCAATTCGAAGAAATGTTTTTGTTCAATGAGAGCTTTATTTTAAAAGAAAAATTACCAGTGGCGTACAAAAAGGGTATATTGGTTTCTTCCCTCCTCTATTTTTTACGCCACTGGTAAAATCAGGAAAATTATTATTCTTTGATTCCTTCATTCAATATAACAACTATCACTTCTTTTGTGGTTTATACGATTCCACATTTTTTTTGGGTTGCTAGGCCACAGACATATGCGACAACAATGACAAACCAAAAATAATCAAAGTCTGATTTTTTGTGGAAACTAGTATCCTATAAATATCTCATATACAAATATTTGCCAGATAATTTTTATAGCATCTTGACAATAAAGTAAAAGTTATCAAAAATCGCGGAATATCATTCAGAGTATTGATATATACGTACAGGAACTATTGGACTTTATTCACACTGGACAATCCAAGGTACCTGTGGCTACTCTTAAAATAGTTATTTGTGCAACAAGTGCAAAAAGTAGGTGTTTATTGCACTTGACGTGTTGTCCAACTCGGCCTAATGGCCTCGTTGGACAATTTCACTCTTTTTGCACGAGTTTTATACAATATTTTTTCTACGTTCATGCAAAAACCAGAAAATGTTTCATAGGCACTAAACTGTAAGGAAGACATTGTTTTGTTTAAATATATCTGCTAAAAGTAATTCAAAAACATTTTGTGTAATTCAGATAATATTCGAAGGAAATAATTTTATTTTTAACAAATCGCATTTTCTGCTAATTTCGTAGTCCATTATATAATGAATATGATGAAACATGCAACTATTTGAAACGTAATACAATCTCACAGAAAATGGGCTAAATTTGGCGTGATGAATATGATGAAACAGGCAACTATTTAAAACGTAATACAATCTCACTCATTGCAATAAAGAGACAGTTTTATCACCAAATATAGTTCAATAAAGTTTTGTTTTTTGCATGAACGTAGAAAAAAAGTATTACTTCACTCACTTGATAAATATAACTATGATTCAACTTGCCATGTTAGTTAGTATGTGTGGGTCAATTATTGTAAGTGAATTTTGACTCACTTCTAGTCGTCCGAATCATTCAAAATTTGGCGGGTGTTCATAATTGCAGTGCATTATGGAATTTTCGTTAAAGAAATAAACACAATGGCGGCTCCAAGACGGCGGACGAGATTTGTGATTATTTCCTACTGTTGTTGTTTTTATTTCCATCAATCGGCTGCCCTGAAGATGACTGCCGCAGTTTCAATTGAAACGTTTGGATATTTTAATCAAAGAAGACCAAGGCAAAACCCGAAAATTAACCGGAACATTGAGCCAGCCCTGAAAGCGTACATTCCTTCGTTTTGATTAGATAGAATTAAGTTTCAATGTATTGATTGCCTAAACTCTTTGACCTGCCATTTTGTTTTCGACTGTATTCTACTAGTCAAGTCCATATTGTGGAGGCGGCCATCTTGGATTTACAATTATACCGAATATTCATATTTCAGATCAATCGGTCAACAGGAAGAGGGTTAAATTTCATTAAAGGACCAGGCAGCGGCCTTATGGAAAAAATGTCACCGGTTGATTTTTTATGAATTTTTGGTATATTGTAGAATATTACCTCCCGAACAATAGTGTTCACCGGCTCAATCCTATGGCTGGTTTTTGAGATACAGGGTGTCGAAGTTGAAAAGTGGCCATTTCTTTAAAGTTATGTTGCTCTTAGGAAAATATCTCAAATGAAAATATTGCAAGCGACAAATATTGCCTGCCCATGAGGCGATAACTAAGGACTGGGTTTTGACGAAAAATATTGTTAGATACAGGGTGAATCAGGCATTATTCAAAATGAAATTCTTAATCAACCCCATACAATGAAGTTGTGACCAAACCAAATGCTCATCATTTTGATTTGTCAAAATTGACAAATTCAACATTCTGTACAGGGTGAGTCAAAAATATACGTTTTCTTTAGTGACGTTTTGTATATTTTCTTGATTCTATAATTTAAGCTCTAGGGACACTTGACTAGAAACTATTCAACATACTCTTTGTCTGAAATTGACATACAATTTGGGACAAATGCTAGGTGAAGACAAACATTGCGAAAAAGCGATATATATATAACTCACCCTGTACTAAAAAGTGTCGTCAGTTAAATTTTCCATTTTTTTGTTATAACTCTCAATTTGAGTGCACTATCAAAATGTCAAAAACTTATGGCTTTGCTATAATCCGTTTTCGGAATACACAGGGTAATACATTGAGAGGGACGAACGGCTATGTATCCGTTATTATAAAAGTTGTCAAAAGAGTTGTGTACAATGATAATGTTATACAAGGAGCTTTCGAAATCAGCATTTTCTGATCACCTTGGATGACATTCAGCTGAGCACTACTTTGTAAGATTATGAAAGTTAGGATAGAAACACGCGAGTTCTTTTGCTTGTTATAACAGTTTTGGTGTAATAACTAATTCAAATTAAAATGATACCTGAAGCACATTTTCTCCCAAAAATCGGTATACAGTTATTTATATAAAATGTAATAGAGTTTTATAAAAATAATTCGTTAATATAAAAAAGTATTAAGGAATATTTGATTTAAATAATCAGAATTGAAAAATAGATCATTAATGAATGTTCCCCTCAATTTTTGTATACAGGGGAAGTCAACAAACAAATGATAAACAAGAACAACGGTAGGTAGGTAGATACCTATTTATCAGTCGAAAATCAGTCTATTTATGGATCATGATATTTTTGGGTACTAATCTTTTATCAGCATCGGTAATATCACTTGATGAAGATGTTGATGGATATCTCACGTACCATGGATTGGGTCTATTATGTAAACTGTAAAAAAAACGCGCCCCGCATTCTACCTGAAAAGTAGTGAAGAAACGAATGCATTGAAATGCATTTTATAATTTACCTGGGGTCACGTCAACAAAAACTGTTGACTAGATAAATTCGTATGTGGGATTGTTGATTGAGCCGTGTATAAAATATATTGAAATCGATAAATTTTACTACGATGAAATAACATTGTGTACCGACCAACGTGAGTAGGTCCCTACAATCTTATTGTTACCCTCACAAAAAATACTTAAACTTAACTAACAGTAATAAAAATAGAAAAATTTAACTGACGAAATTTTCGATTACAGGGTGAATTATAAATAAATCGCTTTCTCGCGATTTGTGGTACCACCTAGCTTTTGTCCCATACTGTACATGGTTTGTAGTCAAGTATACCTAAAGCTTACAATATGAACTACAAATATACAATATATCAAAAAAAAATCACTTTTTGACTCACCCTGTACCAAATTTTGAATTTGTCAATTTTGAGATATCTATACGATGAGCAATTTGTTAATTGGTTTGGTCACAGCTTCATCGTGCAGGGTTGATTAGGAATTTCATTTTGAATAATGCTTGACTCACCCTTTATATAACAATATTTTTCATCAAAAACCAGTTCTAAATTATTTCCTTATGAGCTGGCAATATATGTACTGCAAAACATTTTTATTTAAGATGTTTTTCAACGAAAAATATTACTTAAAAGAAATGGCCATTTTACAACTTCGACACCCTGTATCTCGAAAACTAGCTATAGGAATGATTATAGAAATTATTCGCTAACAATTTTTCCATTAGGCCGCTGCCTGGTCCTTTGACCAAAAAAATAAATAGGGCATAAAACCGTTTAAAAACCAGCCAAATATAATGAATAATAACCTTCAAGCAATAATGATTTCGAGTATTTGGGCATTTATGAATCTTGAATAAACAATGTTGCCTTTTGATCACAACGGTATATGATATCTGCACAATGAAGTATCTTCATTTCCTTTCCTCTATTTTCTCACTTTTTTTGGTGAATCATTATGACATTAAAAGTGGAAATAAAAAGCCAATAAATTTATCAATACCACTCAACTTTCCACGTTAAATATTGTCTTTAAAAGTATTGCAGTACATACTTCTAAATCCTAGACAAACTACAAACCTCACCCAACAGTTCTTCCATTCCCTATTTTCTCTAAAGTTTCAATGAATTCTTAAATTCCGAATCAGTCTAAGTGGATATTCCTGTCGGAACAATTTGGGTTCTTCCAGCCTTGTAGTTTCGAATTTAGTGGAGATCGTAAACGAAATCCAATTAAAATGCAGGCTATTATATCGATCCTCTAATTGTACTTTTAATTTGAAGCAATTCCAGTCTTCGCATCTCGAGTTACTCGAATAACCGGTAATATAATAGCAAATACCGGCATATTATCTGCAGATTCTCTGCCGACGACAAGATCATATTACGGAATATGTAATATAAAGGACCCTTTATTCTCCTCGAGAACAATTATCTTGTCAATCTCTTATCTGAGACTCCGACTCCTGAACCATCCCCTGAACCATTCCATTGTTCATCCAGGTGGCTATGCCCGGTTCACGGTATTGATAACAAATGAGCGGAGTCCTGAGCACAATGATAGAAAATGCCATCCCACGTTTGTCAACTAATTTGCTGAAACATATTCTAATTCTGGTATTTCGAGAGATCTGACAGTGAAAGAGGGGTTCATCCTTTTCTAGAATTATAGAAGGATAAAATGTAAATGATGAAAATTTGAACCAAATTAGCGAGGATAGAATTCCTGTTATCGTGTTTCTGCTCGAGATGATGAATATATAGCAGATTCCGAAAGCTTGTTGCTAGGTCTGTTTTCTATAAGCAACAAGCTTGAGGAAGTTGTTATATTTATCAATGTTCGATGGTTATTCGAATAGAACATTTTTTGCTAACCGATACCTTCGAACATTGCAATTTGTTATTGTAAACAGTTTATTTTGATATATTCAATAAGAAAATTTTATCAATCTTCTCGTCAGTATTACAACCAAATCATGATATCACTGACATTTTGACGTTATTGAATATTTAAAACTTCAAAATCAAATAAATCAAAATATGTATATCCATATAGCAACGTGCCTGGGAGTGAAAACAGACCGTTGGGTCTGTTATCAGTATAAAGTATAATGTTGATCTGATTGGTTGTATTCAATCACATGACCTCGGTTCAACTAATTTCACTGGATTTCCTCTTGAGCAAAAAATTTTCATCGACATAAAATTGATACATTTTAGAAATTCAATAATGGAATTATCGAATTATTTGGTAAGGGACTTTCTGGCAATGCTTGATGAAATATCAACACACATATTTTGTTATCTAACAGCAAGCAAGAAGCCTTGAACTCTGCACAGAAATTCTTCAGAGGTGATTCAACGTTCGTCTTGATATTGGCCAGGAAAGCAGTTGTTTTCTGATGGATTTTTGACCCAATAATTCCTATTGTATAGAATTATTGCAATGAGCAGACTTGTTTCTTTTATGATACGCTCATAGTGAACAATTGCAGATTCCTTTATTCGTTTTGGTGATTTTAGTAATCACCCAAGTGTGGGTATTGCTTCTGGTTGGAAGTTGAGATGGCGCTCGTAGTTCGGTGAACGCTACACTGCGAACGCGGTTTTAGCAGATGCCTTGGGAGTTGTGATTGAAATATTTATTGCAGACATCAGTTATTTCCATGCCAATAGCAGAAAAAGCCTTGTAGAATCTCTGCGCGGAAATTCATTAGATGTAATTCAACGTTAAATTTGTTTCTTGATGAATTTTTGACCCAATTATTCTTATCATTGAATAGGATTATTGCGATTGACAGTACTGGTAGGGCAAGACATCTTGTTTTTTTCAGCAAGCAATTTGCTGAATTCTTAGCAAGTATTGTCCAAAAAACTTTGCTGTCTCGAAATATCAGTGCATGCGATGTCACGACATGCATTACAAAATAGTGTGTATTTTGGTCTAGATTGAATTGGCAATAGTCGGAGTGATTTCAGTAACCATGGATAGTGTCGTGTTCATAATATGTATGGCTTGAATACTTTTATAATTAATTTGGGAGACGAGTGGTTTTTGTTAGTAATTGTGTTGACACAACATACACTACATACATATTTTTATCAACTTCTAGTTCACATGAAAAGAAAAATCCGGCAATGTTCAGGAATCGTTCGGTATCGCAGTAGGAGCTTTGAGGAGGTTCTGGCCCTTTCCTGACTTGTTGTCTCCCTCAGTGACCTTCTAGCGACCTTCAGAGTTATGTCTGGTACATAGATAGATACCATTGTGTGGCTATTATAACCTTATGTTCAAATTTGAAATCACAGCCATGGTATTTTACTCTTGATCAAAATTCTATTTTTTGTTCCCCTCTGTAAACCGATTGGAAACTTAGAATTTCGATAACTCGAATACAAGTAATGTAATGCACCAATTTTTATGGAGAATAAAATTTTATGACAAATCGATAATGAAAAAGTTTTACATGTGTTGGCAAATTTTTGAACCTCAGTCTATATAGTCTGGACTACATTTTGATAGGCAAGCCATTATAGATGTATTTGTCTATTTATGAAATTTCATAGAGTATGTTTAATCCGGTAAACAGTTGGGTGAAGGTCAACCTCTCTTCGTCTCTTGGACTAAATGTGTCTCATTGATTTGTTATTCTACACGGTTGCCGTAAAATAATTTACGCAACACGTCCAAAAACAGTTTTTTTTGGACTCACAGACTTCCAGTACTCGCCTACGGCTCGCCCTGGAATCTTGTCGACTTGTAGAAAAAAAATTGTATTTTTCGGTCTTGTTACGTAATTTACTTTTCTGGCTGCGTAACGAATGATTATTTTCTATCTCTTCGACGCTAAATTGGGAAGAAGTTAGTGTTTTTCTTGATGTTTTTAAAGTTGGGCTTCTCTGGGAACACCTTTCTATAAAATGAGTTTCAAAGCATGAAAAAGCCTAGAAAAGGTCTTCAACAAAATGTCGACAAAGAAGTCTGACTCGACAGATCAATATCGAATAAACTACATAAAAAACAATGAGGCTATTTCAAAAGAGCACTACCTATCGTAGAGATACGGATTGACAACTTTGTGATTTACAGGACTTTTTTCAACAGAATGTTAAAGCTTAGACTGTGTTTGGGAGTCGCATCTGTGTCTTAAGAGAGTCTAACGCAAAGTTGGATATTTGATCCATTTTTCATTATTCCAATTATGCAATAAAAGACGACAAATATTTTCCAGAGCTTGTATATATTGACATTGGTATTGAATTTTACCATAAGTTTTTAAATCTGAAAATTCTGCAGTCGCTACGGTTCGAACCTGCGATCGGCAGATAGATTGATTGAAATATCGTCAATTTTTACCGCTCGGCTACCTTGCACTATATGTCTCGTTCTTGGTAGAATATATCAACAACAGAAATAGACCACGTTTGTTGGAACTCTTCCTATAGATATTCGAATCACTTGACGAAGTATTTGAGATGTTTACCAGTACGAATGGACCACACGTAATATCCGGATTTTTTATAGACTATTTTTTTATAAAAAAATATGTTCTTATAAAAACTGTAAATTTTCATTTCCATTTAAACCCTCTCTGTGAAGTCTAATAAGATTTCGTAGAATAGAAATTTTTACAACCGCACTCGAATTCCTCTTGCACAATATTGACATAACAGACTCACTAAATGATAGCATCCCTGAAATATACTGACCTATATTCACCACTGTGCTGCCTATATCCAGACTGCTAGGAGTTAGAATCCCAAATGTCCTTAATATCGTGTGCAGAAGGGATGATCATACGGAAATTTATTCCCAAAGAATTTAAATAAGTGAATTGAGTTTTTCAATTTTATTTCTGTTTTTCTAGAAAGAATGACGAATCTTTTTGTAATTTCACATCATAAGCATGTGTGTTCTAGACATTATAACTCTACCTTATGTAAGGTACAGGTCTAAAGGTGATTTTCTATTTTGCATCGCACTTATTCTGTGAAAGCTATTTGGCAAATTAATTACGAACTGCAACAAATTTCGCTTTTTATTCTGAACTTAGCTTGGCTTAGTTAGTTTTCATCGATAGGTCCCGCAGGAAGAAATGTAAATGAAAAAATTCGCGTGCCAATCCTTATTGGGAATCTTGACAAAATGTCGACATGGATTTTCTTGTAAACTCAGGCTTATACAGAAAAATCAGTAGAAAACTTCGTTTTAGGAAATTTATCAAGCTTATTTTCTTGTATTATCAACCGTTGACAAGTTATAGGCGAAAACCGGTTTTTTGACAAAAGGGGTGGTTTTCTAGGGGTGAAGCGATGTCCTCCAAAACGAATTATTTTGTTTTTATGATAAAACGAATTATTGTGGTTTCACGATACATGGGACCTCTACTAACAGTTTATAAAGTGAGTAAAATGATACTTTTTTTACGAGTAAAAAAAACTCTTCACTCACGAGTTTCATGCAGTATTTTTTCTACAACTGTGAAAAAAATAACCGGATCATATTTTTTTGCAAATATTTGGCATATTTTTATTGATTCATTATTCGAACAAAGTTCGAAGAGCATGCCGGAGAGTTGAGTTTCAAACAAATGAAACGAATAATTCCGACAGAGTCGAAATACCTTTCTCTCCACACTATCACGCAAAATGGAAAATTGGAAGCGAATATTAAAATAACATATTCATCGTGGTCAATATAATTATTATTAATGTTGACTCTACTTTCGAATAACTAGTACAACGAAGTAACTTCTTATTTTCTTAGATTTGTATACAAAATAAATAAACAATCCTCGTGAAGCAACGAATACCTTTTTCTTTCTTTGAACTACACTTTTCATTTCTACTTTAATTAAATTTATAGTTATCAAGAATTCGTTATCTGGATAGATGGATATATTAGGTCCCATAGTTTCTTAGAGGTATATGCTATTATTTTGAATATATTCGCCGCGATAGTTTGGAATTTTACAATACTTATTTAATAGTAAGAATGCTAAGAATATTATTGGTGAAACATTTGTATATCAGATATTTATAGGTTATTAGTTGCCAAAGGAAATGAGAACTGGCTTTATGACAGGATTTCGTTATTATTCGGATCTGTCACTGTTGTTGCATGAAACTGTCGGTTGCCTAGCAACAGCCGTTAAAAAAGTGCACTTTTTGTACTTTTCCGTTCAATAATGAAATCGTATGTTGATAGTGAAATATTGTAAAACTATACGCACACAAACTACACAAAAAAAGTTGACTTTTTTTGAAAGTTGTAGAAAAATGTCCTTTTTGACCTTTCAGTTACCAGTTGGAAATTAATCTGTTCCAATCAAGGCAAAAACTAATGTTAAGCACTACCGACATCAGGCAATAAATGAAGTCGTCGTTACGCTCCTCCTCCGAAAAATTGTCTTCGATCGGTAAAATGTGCTTACCGTTTTTCATACTCAATAATGCTTGTTTCTTCAGTGACTGTAATGTACCCAGACTACCAGCAGTTAGAATCCCAAATGTTCTTTAATTTAATATCGTGCGTAGCAGGGATGATCATACGGAAATTTATTCTCGAAGAATTTGAATATGTGAATTGTTTCAGGTCTTTGTCCGGTACTTTGCTCCGGGCACGGCCAATACGGAGGCGGTCTCTGCCACTGCGAGCAAGGATGGAAGGGGCCGGAATGCGAGATTCCCGAAAGCGACTGCCGCATAGCCGATTGCTCGGGTCACGGACAGTGCGTAAGAGGATCCTGTCACTGCAAACCTGGATGGAAAGGTAAGAAAGATTAGTATAAGGATTTCACCGCTACTTAAACGAGATGGCGAAATGATAAAGTTTTTCGATTTCATTTGATTGAAATTTATTTATTCACTGGAGCCGACATGAATCTCCGTAGTAATAGATGAAGTTGTTATCTCTGATACTTTATTTCAGTAAAAAATACACTGTCACTACAGTTCACCTTATTTGTATGAAACTATATTAATTTGAGTTCGTCGGTAATATGAACCCAATTTTACAGACCAGGGCCAATAATTTTTTAAACAAAAAAATTCTTAACAGTATGTGGATGGTCGGAAAATTTAGTGTAATTTGTAAGTAAATAAAAAAATCATGACAAACTAGTAAAAGTCTAAGAAGGGGCAGAGGTAGCTAAATATACGTTTTGAGGATTGAATATTGGTTACAATTGTAGATAATAAAGAATCTGATTTTTTTTCGACAGTTTTTCAACATTACCTCAAAATTAAGAGAAAAAACCCTAAAAACTGGATTTTTTATTTTGATTCTTATACCCCGCAAAAAAATATGAAAGTTGTTGAAATAGTTATTTATCATACAAGGAAAAAAAGTATCAGTTTTCAACTGAAGGTTGTGTTTTCTCCCGACGCGAAACTGATGGAGGCATAAAACCAAGAACTAAAATTTAATATTTTTCCGTGTATGAGACATCATTTTTCTTCGATTGGAAAAACGACGATATAATAGTGAAGAAACATATCACAATATATTAGAGTCAGAAAATTATCGAGGTGAAATTTGAATTTTCAAACTGGCTATGAAAACCTCTAGTAATCAAATATGTCAATTTTGTGATTTGATTTGAAAATTGCGATCACAATGATTGTTTGAATAATATTTATAAAGTTAAAAAAGTCTCATTCCGAGTTTTCTCTGACCCCACCCGGGTTAGTAGAAGCAGCGAAAGTAGCATCACAAAAATTATTGCCAGCTAAATCACGGAATATTTACGAAAACGAAACCACTTATTTGAAATTTATGGAATGGAAGATGAAGAAAACATACAGTTCTCTCGGAGACGATGTTCTTGGCTTATTTTTCGGAACTATCACAACAAGGAGGCCATCAAAAGTATGTGCGAATTATTCAATGATTAAAAAATATATTCGCATGTCATTCCTGAAATGCACTTTTAATAATTGTACTTTTGATATGGGGGAAATGTAACTTATGTATAATAAAATATTCTGAAATTAGGTATCGTCCGTTACATATGTATATATATACAGGGTGTTTCCAAAATTGGAGCGATAAATGAAGTGGAAAGTAGAAGATGACAAAACAAAACGAAATGAAGAAATACATTGTTGTCGAAAAAAAATAATTTGAGATATGGCCTGGAGAATCAAAACAGTGCCTCCCAAACGAAGGTCTGAGAGCGCCAAAATTTTTAGTTGCTTCAAAAACAAAAATTCTTGACATTTATTGTTAAATTAGGTTCCATATAACAACCCATTTTCTTCAAAGTACTACAGAGAAAAAATGTCACACCTTTTTCCCCGGCACAGACAAAATAGTTATTTTTGTATTAAGTGCGTAAAATGAGAGTGTTAATTTTTCTCGAATGTGCCATGAAAACACGAATTTTATACACGAAATACAACCAAAATTTTTTGTACAACTGTAAATGTGAATTTGAAAACGGCCCGGGAAAATTTTTGCAGGCGTCTCTAGAATAATTACAAACATTGTTATGCATTTATAAAAATTTCCTCATTTATAATAAGGTTTAATACGATTTCAAAAAAAAAAGGTTGTGTACCTCATAGTAAAAGCACATTCCCCGACTTCAAAGCTTGTTAGCCTCGGCCAACAATTTACATTGTCGTCCGGGAATGTAATGCTTTCACTACTAGATACACAATGTACTATTCTTTCCTACTAGAAAATCACAAAGAATGAAAAATATGAAATTTAGCCAACTGACGGCATTCATTGTATATTTCACCAATAATCAACTGACAGATTTACTGCTCAAATATAACCAGACAGAATCCTTCAGAAACATTATAAATTTAAATAGTTTGAAAACTAATACTGGAATAATTGTGAAAACTCCACTTTGCCAACAACTCATCATTAGTTTCGTCTAAACTCTACTGTATGCCCGAATCGAAGAACGCACCATTCGAAGTGTATATAATTTTCATTTACATTATTTTCTGAAAGGCAGGTGCACTCTCTACGAATTACGAGTATGCTACCAAATTTGTGAATATATCATTGAATGAATGACAAAATGACACCAGAAGCACAATAGTTATACGTTCAATTATTTTTTCAGCAAAACCACTCAAATGATAATACTTTTTGTTCATTGCCCACTTCACAAAGCAGGATTAAACGTATCTGAATGATCAAAAGCTTTCATTGAACTCGGCAAAATAGCACGGCTTGTTTATATGAATTTAACATAATGCAAATATGCAGCAAAAATGTCCAGAGTAGCTTGGTATAACCAGAAAAGTCTTCTGTTAAGGAATTCTTTCCCCAAATGCAACTTTGCCAGCTTGTGTCTTTATTGTAGAAGTTGTGACATTGAGGGCCAGTTTATCAATGTCGTGTTAGCGTACTTTGACTCCCGGTTAAATTTGACTGGTGGTTAGAATGAATATGACATTTGCTAAATGAAGGAATCGACTCACATTCTAACCATGAGTTAAATTTTGCTCAAAGTTAAAGTACATTGAAAAACCGGCCCTTAAAGAAGGGGGTGTTTTTTTGGGCCAACTGCTACCGATCATATGGTTTTTCACACTTTTAGGTCTATAAAAAAGAACCGTTTTCCCAAAATTTCAACGGAAGGTTTTTCCTGAATGATTTTGAGTAATGTCTAAAATAAGCTAAAAACATGTTGAAACAACTTTTCCGTCGACCGTTCATTCACGATGTATTTCAACGCACTCAAAATCGTTGATGAATGATTTTCTATTAATCAACGATTTGATTATATGCAACCCAACATACATTGCTCTTATACATTTTATATTGGTTAGTACTATCTGTCATTATTTATTTGTCAATTGTGAAATAAAATTTCAGAAAATCTTCAATACACCAGTTGTCAGTAGAAATCATAGATAGTCACGTGGCATAATGGTAACGTCTGTCAGACAGCTGAGAGAGGTGATACTGAGGTCGACAGTTCAAATCCACATGAGAGCAATATTTTTTAATTTCGATTTGAAAAAATAAAATCAAACTACCGCTAAGGAAAATTAAACTATCTTTGAATTAATATAAATAGGAAATAGTGATTGTTTTTTATCGTATCGTTGAATAAATAAACATTGAAAGTAAGATATCTCTATTTTCGAAAACTGCGGTCGACGGAAAATTTTTGTAACAAACTCGTGAATTAAAATGGCGATTAACAATCTCGAATATTAACGCGATCGCTCTGCTCACGCGTTTAATTATCTAGATTGTTAATCGCCCTTATCAATACACTTGTTCGATAAATAACCATTAACGAATCTTTTTTTTTTTTTAACAGGTATTTTTATACGAGGATATTTTATTTTGTTAAAAACTTCTGGTAAAAATTGAATCGGGATTGCATGTTTCACCCCTTTGAAAGATCCGAACAATATCAAAACAAAAATGCATAGGACACCTTTTTATTAGTAGAACATTTCCACAAAATGTCATTTCTTCAACTCTTCAACAATTTTACAAAATCAAAAAAAAACTTTTTTTCTTAGAAACCTGTAACTTTTCAAGAACATACCTAGTAGCTTTCGAAAAAAAAAAACTGTCATCACATATGTTCAACTATTCTACTCTTTCCAGCTTAACAATGACGATATCATTCCAATATAAATATATCAAATTGTGTTTGAAAAATATTTTAATATTTTCTTCATGATAAAAGATTATCTCTGTTAATTATCCATGTGATTAGGTCTTGTTGATCTTTTTACAATAAATGTAATTCATTCTTCTTCCAGGTGAAGGCTGCGAAGATCCCGACTGCAAAGACCCCACTTGTTCTGAGCACGGCGCTTGTGTCCACGGCCAGTGTTACTGCAAAGCTGGCTGGAAAGGTCCGGATTGCAACCAAATCGATGAGCAGGTGCACAAGTGTTTACCGACATGTTCCGAACATGGAGTCTACGACTTGGAGGCGGCCAAATGTGTGTGCAACAGGCACTGGACGGGGCCGGAGTGCTCTCAAGGTAGGTCATAAAGTGAAATGAACATCTATTTCTATCTGTTCTTGACATGATTTTTTGGGTTTGTAACCTTCCACAATCTGAAAATGAAAAAATGTTAATCTAAAGAAATCTGTAAAAGTGTAGAAGGTCAAATTAATTAATTTGCCCCATAAGTTACTGCGTTCACAAGACTGCTGTCTTGAATGAAATAAAGTTTTGTCAGTAACGTATCCTACACGACTACAAGTCCTCGATCCACTTATATATTGCGACATAAACTGAGGGGTGGTTTCATGTTAATGTCGCAATATATAAGTGGATCTAGGAATCCTATGCTCCCATCCGATTGAAAACATAACTTCACAGCAATATGTCGAATTCCGTAAAGTGAAATTTCTTGTATTCTGTGAATTAATTTACGAATCGTTGTTGAAAATATGCGAAACCCCAATTCTTTCCTCATCCATGAATCCCAAAAACCGTTTTTCCTCAATAAGTTGAATGAAAAAACTGCTCTCTTCTTTGGACAATACCTTCTTTTTCTTTATTGTTAATTTGTTCTCCATTTTTGGAAAGAGAAACTCATCCGATTACAGACAATTGAGACGATAAACAACCAATTTGAATTTGGCTACTTGCATCTGACATCTGTCAATTTCAAACTCGTTTATCTCGTAATTTCACTTCTCTTCAAGGCGATCGGTTGGGTCCAATACTATATTTTATGGAATTGACTTGAGTGGTTCAATTCAATCCGAAAACTGTTTATATCGATTAGATGGATCGGATCCAGTCAAGTCAATCCTCCGTAAATATCGTAGAAGTGTTATGTGAAGTGGGACAAAACACATTTTGGGTACTCAGATACTCACATGTTATATTTTCATGAGGAAGTGAAAGTCTTCAGGAACGATATACACTTTTTCTTTTACTTCTACTATAATTTTTAGCAAAGTTATGACAAATCTAATTTTCGGTCCTGCCGGAAATTGCAGTGGCAGGTTGTTTGAGAAAACGTGTGCATTTTGTGAGGAATCACTAAGTATGTTGTAGAATATTGAATTATCTTTCACCTTGTAGAAATTGTTTCTTGATAAATCTTATACTTTGCACTCCTGATATTTTGGTATTTTTTTTCTAACAATATATGATGTCAACAAGTCATCTGCCAAGTTTCAAAATGCTACGATCCATTCTTCACTAGTGGCTTACATTTGTCTGTGGTTACTGTACTGATGGGAAAATGTCGTTGTCAGCTTCTTTCAAGGATTCGATTATCTCTTTACATACGTTTCTTATTATACATTCCTCAATTCTACTGAAAAGTTCAGTTAACGCAACTCTGTACATGTTTCAGATTATGTCTTATTCCCTTCTTCCATATCCTTCCGAAGCATCCCTTTTTGTCGCCGACCCGGCGAATTAATTCAAACCCTTCACCATCTGTGACTGATACCAATCTTGACCATTTCTCTTTCCTTCAGCGGAGAAACCTTCCCTTCACAAAACAATGTACGTATAAGCCCGCCGGGCGAGAGTTGAAAGAATGATAAATTAACTCTTCCTATTGTTTCAGCACTGTGTAATTTGGACTGCGGCCCCCATGGTCAGTGTGACATGGGAAAATGTCGTTGCGAACCAGGTTGGACGGGATCTCGGTGCGAACAGCTACCCTGCGATGTGCGATGTCAGGAACACGGACAGTGCCGTAACGGCACTTGTGTTTGTTCTCAAGGATGGAACGGACGACACTGCACCCTGCGTGAGTATCTTATTCAGTATTATTGGCGTTAAGATTACTCTAATAATGCATAATAGTTATTTATGTACCAAGGACGAAAAACTGTCTATTATAGTCGAGCCTGCAAATTGATAGCTGAGGCGCAGCCGAGGCTAGCAAGCAGGCGAGACAATAGGCAGTATTTCGCCGAGGTGCATATTACATTTTTTTCGTCGACCTCTACAAATTACCTACTAATTTCCGATTTTCGAATCGACAATCGACTGTTTTTTAAGGCAAGTATTTTTCGTCCGCAGACACTTTTCGTCCGCAAACACTTTTCGTCCGCAAATGCTTTTCGTCCGCTGTGGTCATTATATGATACGGCATAGTGGTCACTATGATATGGCATAGTGACCACAGCGGACGAAAAGCGTTTGCGGACGAAAAGTGTTTACCTTCAAAAATAGTCGATTTTTCGTCCGGAAATTAGTACATAAAATGTCCTTTTTTGTAGAGGTCGACGAAAAAGATCTTTTGAAGTGATTTTGGAGTTAAATAATTCAATTTCTGCTCACTACGCAGGGTTTTGTATCGGATGAATAAATTAGGACTTTCAATTTCCAAACCTGCGTACCATTGATTAATCGTGTGAAAATTGGTCTATACAGGGTGTAACATAAGTACGTATTCCTGAGACAATTTTAAGAAAAAAAGTCTAAATAAAGTTGTGTCCGGAAATGCTTCGTTACGGAGATACAGGGTGTTGAAATTGAATTTTTTCTACGCTTTTTGAAAATAACTTTTGCAAAAAATAAATTTTCTGCACGAAATTTGGTACCCGGGTCATTATTTATTTCAAATTGCCCTAACATTTGTGGCATTAAACTTTTGGTACTTTTCATGAAAAAACCTTATTCCCACACCTTTTCCAATTGAAGAGATTATACTTCCTCAATAACGCTGAAGGTGACATTTTTCGAGATATTTACAATTTTGTATGTTGATGCATGTTACTTAGCTCCTAGGGCGCTGAGTGAAGTTGCTGAGAACATTACAAACACCAAGTATTAGGTAGATCTCGTCAAAATAAACAACTTTTGCCCTATAAAATGTTTATCGAAAAATGATTCGTTTTCGAGATACAGATTGTTGAAATTTTCCAAAATATGGTTGGTTTTTCGTAAGCAATTTTCATTCAGGTTACTGCATGTTGATTGATGATCGCTTATGTACATTGAATCATAAAAAAATTATATAAAGGTTGAACTAACTAAGCAGAGCTTGAGTTGTAGATTTCAAGCTATAATCTTCATCAACTTTGCTTGACTGAAATTATAGTTTGAAGTACATACAATCTTGTGCGTTTTTGCATGAATAATAAACTAAAAAATACTAATAAATATAAATAGAAATAGAACATATCATTAACAGTAAGCAGTGAAATGAATACGCCTCACAAGCTCACTTCTTACAATCAGTTTTTCCCGACGAAATTATCAATAAACCACCCCCATTTCTGTAATATCCAGGCCCTAACATCGAATAAAAATCAGCACACAACTTATCTCTTTCTCGAAATCCACTATTGACGTGGCCATACTTCCATTAACTTTTCGTTCGCTCCGAGATTTTTCCCTCGGCAAGAAACTTTTAACAGAAACTTCCTAACTCGATTTTTCCAGGAACCACGTCAAATTTCGCCTCAGGTAGTTTGTTATAATTAATATTCTATTAGCAGCCGACGTTTTCTTTCACGTTTGAACTGATTTTTTTCACGAAATAAATATTCAGGTCTCTAGATGTACATCCTGTTCCTAATGCAGGAACAGACTTACCTGTTCTTTCTTTATTGTTACTGTGCGAGAAAATTTGAAATGTATCATTTATTCATTCATTTATATATTGGATTGAGATACGCTGAACTGACTATCAATTTGAAGAAATGTATTGCTGATTACACAGAATATTTTATGAAAGAGTTTCAGAAAGACGAAAACTTTCCACCATTCTTCCACCTAAGTTCCTTTGGTACATTCGAATATATTATGAAATCAGAGAAGTATGATATAGAGTGGCACATCGAAAACAAAAATGATTAGAAGGGTTATTTTGTTATTAAGTTCAAAAAATGAGTTTTTTTCAATTGCATATAAGTATTGATTTTTTGACCATTATTCTCACGCGTTTGCTGAGGCTGGTTGTTTCGATGTTAAACTCCGGAAAAGGCTAAAAAAAAACCGGTTCAAGGTACTCTTTGCGCTCAAGGTTCTACTTTCGACTTGGTTCCCCACGGAACCGGTTCTTCCCTTCGCTCCTTGAAAATATCAAGCGCTTGATATATGATCCCGCCGTGTTTGCGGGGATCATTATCATGTAAGTATTCTGAACCAAGTAATGTCCCTGATGGGAGGGCTTTCATCGAGGAGGTACTTATAAAAATTGTAAGATATTTGTTTTATAAGTGTCCGGAATGAGTTGACGTCTGCAAGCTCCCTAAGGGATTCCACTCGAAGGTATCGTCTGCTACCTGTGATGATACGAAGCACTTTGTTCTGCGTCCTGTCCAACCGAAGGTGTTGGTTTCAGGCTGCAGAACACTGGACAAGCGTCTTATGATTTGTGTATATACAAGCATTTTGTTAATCAAGTTCAATTTGGATCCTCAGGCTATCAGTGGGTAGGTACGCTTTAGCGCCGCTCCAGCCCTCTGAGTAGCCAGAGTTAAGTGTCTGCCAAAGTGTAATCACTTGTCCAGCTGTACTCCAAGGTATTTAGCGGTGTTCACTTTCTCAACAGCTTCGCCTTTGACTCTCAACTTCCAATGAAGCTTTGGGGAAGTATGCTTTTTCGTAAAGTTGATTGTCTCCTACTCATCCGGATTCACCTCGATCTTGTTCTGAATTTGGATCCTAGTTTGGGCAGCGATGCTTGAGAATGAATGAGCGTGAATGGCCATGACGTCTGCATACACAGCCGTGCCCATATCCATTCTCTCGCACTGAGGAAAGTCGTTAGTATGTAGGGAGTACACGTACGGGGATAAACATGAACCCTGCGGGACACCTGCCCTGATTTGGAACTCCGCACCATAAAAGTTCTCCAAGGTAGGAATTAATCAGTTTTACCATGTATGAGGGCATGCCTGCCAACAGCATTTTAGAGATTAGACCCTCCACACATACTGAGTCAAAGGCTTCTTTCATGTCCATGACCATGACCGTGTTGAGTCCACGTTAAGCTGCCTCTTTCACTCCGTGTACAATCCTTATGACCTGCAAAGTCCTTTCCGAAAGCCGAATTGTACATCGGGGATCATTTTGAGTTTACCCTCGAGACAACAACCACCAAAAAAAAAATTCCATTCCTTTTTTTTTGAAAAGCGCCCCCGAATTGAAAAAGTCACAGAGGAAAACGGTGGCAGACTTGGTCCAAAGAACCGATAGAGAAAGTTTACAGAGAGTATCTATCAGTAAAATTTCTGCCGATGGGAACCCTAACTATCACTCTTGAACTCATAGACTCATAGTCTGAAGGTCTATGGATCGATCCCTGGCTGGGGCAATTATGGTAGTAGATTGAATTTATAATCCTGAATACTGACCAGGGAGAGTCGTCCTCCATTCATTGTTGGGTTCAAATTAACAGTGCTGCTCTAAAGGTGGCGTATGGAGTCATGAACCAAGCCTACCCAGAACACTCTGGTTGAAAGACTTCTAGCGTCAATGGTCATTCTACAGTACCATTACTACTAAGACACAGAAGTGACTAAAACGGATTAATTATTGGTAATTTCTTTCAGTTATTCGTACTCATTCAATTGGCATACTTTTTGAAAGTATTGTCTGGTACATATTCAACAAGAGTTGAGTCTGGGTCTTTTTTTTTCATGATTTTCAGTGTTATAATATTCATTAACGTTGGTTTATATATTATGAAAATCCAATTTCTATTCCATTTGCCGAGTTTTCCTTTCTATTTGTTTTCTTATATTGTGAATGAATAATGGAATTGAACATCATCTTACAGCTGGCTGTGAAAATGGATGTTCTGGTCATGGGCAATGTACACTAGAAGAAGGCCTCTACAAATGCGTATGCATACAGGGATGGGCTGGCTCCGACTGCAGTATATCTTTGGAACAAGATTGCCAAGATGATTTGGATAACGATAATGGTAAGTGACTTACAGTGGATTAAAATCTTGGTGTTCGTCTGCTTTGTTTGATGGATCGTCTACGTTTAAAAACAATACAATGCTGACATTTCGCCCATTCGGTGAATTCTTTAATTAAAGACGGTCTATTGTTTTTATATTAAGGGTATACTAGATCTGGATTGATTTCAATGTCGAGTGAAAATAGCTTTGGACTAGCATATTCAATGAATTGAAAGCACTCTAGAGTGATGAGGAAATGATCACTGCCTGTAATAATCTCGTAACTCAATAATCACTTATAACATCTTATTTATATCATGACATCATTCGAAAAAGGGCTTATTTGAAAAAAAAAGTTTTCTCATGAATGAACTAATCTTCAGGTGTCTGGTCTACAAGTTGTAAAAGGCATAACTGTTAATCTGAACGAAACAACCCAACCAGAACTTTGACGTTCCTAACTATCCAAAACGACAAAAATATCGATTCAATTTGTTGGAAATATAACACTTCAGTAACAATTATTGCATCCCAAAACTATCTACTTCACATTACATTGTTTCTTTTCTTTTCTTCATCCACCCCCATAGACGAATTTTAGGATATTTGCTAAAATAATTTACCTTCTGATATTGACACTTGAGTACAAAGTCATCGACATGGTAATCTGAGACATGTCCACCAATTTCTGAGGGCGTTGTTTATTTATTTTTTTTTTATATCACACTCATTAATCTTAATCAAATTTAATACCTACCTATATTCATTCTGGATATATGAACTCCTTCAGAAAGTCAGTTTGACAGCGATAAAAACGGTGTTTCGTTTTGTATCCACATTAAAAATATTTATATATTACTATTAATTTCGTAATTAACGAAATAATTTTGCCAGTCAGTAATTTCATAAGAAACTATACAATATCAATAGGTATATAAATGCACTATAATAATTATCACCTGAAGGATCAGTTATTGAAAAAACCATTGCTATATATTTTTTTTGCTTGACATCATATATTACTAAAAAAAAAATTGTTTACCAAAATGTCAGGGTTGAAACTCAAAGAAATTTTTATTTAAAAAAATTATATTTTTTTGCTGTTGTTTCGGAAAGTATACCATATATCAAAAAACAATTTCAACAAGGCGAAATATAATTCAATTCTCCACAAGAAATATACTTAATAGTTTCTCACAAAATGCACTCGTTTTCTTAGAAAACCTGTTTGAATTCCGATATAAAATTTCAAGCTCGCCTCAACTCGCCACTGCAATTTCCGGCAGGGCCGAAAATTTGATTTAACATAGCTCTGCTAAAAATTATAGTAGAAGGAAAAGAAAAAGTGTATATCGTTCCTGGAGACTGGAAATTTCTCAGACAAATATAATATGTGAGTATCTGAGTACCCAAATTGTGTTCTGTCCCACTTCATATAACCCTTCTACGATATTTACGGAGGATCCGAAAGTCATGCATGTATATTTTAGTTGATATGAAATCGTTATACTGAAGCAGGAATCAGTATCCTCTTTGGACCATATGCAATGATTTTAGACTAGTGAGACACGTCTCACTTGAACATGCGATAGGAAAAACTGGGTTTTACTCCGGCCTCAGTTTTTAACTCGTCCATAATCCCCGTAAGTTCTTCAGTAAATGTTAAAAATATTCGTTCATACACATCCTACATGAAAAATGAAGTATGTGATTTCAAACTTGAGGTTTGCACTCCACAATATGCAAGATTTGAATAAGCGATTATTTTCAACATTTACTAAGAGAATGCCGGTTTTATGGGTAAGTTGAAAATGAAGCATGAGTAAAACAAATGTTTTATTTTGGTATGTATAAGTAGGACCTGTCACACTACTTCAAAATTGTTGCATATAGTCCAAAGAGGGTATGGGTTGCTGCTTCAGTATAATTATTCCATATTAACTAAATTATTCAAGTGATTTGTTGATCATCCGCAAACATTTCCGTGAAGTGCGAGAAAACACAATTCAGGTACACAAATACTCGCATATTATGTGTGCATGAGAAGATAGGAGTCTTCAGAAAAAATATAAACTTTTCCTTTTTCTTCTTCGATCATTTTTAGCAGAGTTATGATCAATCAAATATTCGGCTCCGCCAGAATTTTCAGCGGCGGGTTATGGTGAACCTGAAAGTTGATGTCGGCGTTCAATCACGTTTTCTGAGAAAACGAGCGCATTTCATAAGAAAATCCTGGGAATAATTTTTGTGGAGAATTGAATTGTTTTTCACCTTGTTGAGTTTTTTTTTTTTTTCGATAAATCATATACTTTCCAAGATTACAGCAAACATCTATTTATTTATTTTTAAACGAAAAAAAAAGTTGAACCCCTGGAATTTTGGTAAACAATTTTTTTTCGTGTTTATCATGGTTCCAAATACTAGCATACCAAGTTTGGTGATACTACAATCGATCCTCGTCTCAAATCCCAATCGTACTGGTTTATACTCATACTGAACAATCATGCTGACAAGACAGAAAGGGAAATCTGCTTTTGAGAAACAGGCATTTTCATCGCAATAAAAAACGATGCACATTCTTTATCGCTGTCAAACTGACTCAGAAGTCATTTCGGGATGGATTTCTTTTTATCGGAGTTGATTTATCAATACTAAAATCACAAGAGCTTTTTTTTATCGGATGAATTTTTTCCTCCTCGAAATAATTTTACCTATCAGTAATTTCACGAGAAAAACCGACATAAAAACCCGACTGCAGGTCGAGCAATTTTGCCTAATGTCAGTTTTTACTGAAAGAAACCTCACGAAAAACCTTGTTGTAAGGTAATTTGAATACTCAAGAGCGTACCTGTTGAAGAATATCTATTTCCAAACTGATTTTTTTATTATTTTAATAACTGCTCTTTTAAATTATCGGTTCAGTTCTTGTCGAAAAACATTTTTTTTTTATTAAATGAATTTATTTCAACTCAAAATTTTTCCATTGACAATTAGATATTTGGCAAAATAATTTCGTTGAAAAGCGAAATTTTTCCGATAAAAAAAGCTCTTGTGTTTCCATTGTCGATGAATTTTTATAGAGGTCCAGCATAATCTCATCAATAATCTATATTATATTCTGAATAGTCACCCGGACAGTCTTTTGAATATTTTTATTGCATCAGATGGCATGATCGATTGCTCAGACAGCGAGTGCTGTTCTCATCCCAGCTGCTCGGATCACATCATGTGCATCTCCAGCAATGATCCCGTCGAAGTTTTGCTGAGAAAGCAGCCCCCTTCAGTCACGGCTTCATTCTACCAGAGAGTCAAATTCCTGATAGAAGAAAACTCCGTGCAATCGTATGCACACATGGATGAATATACGGAGAGGTAAGTGGACCTTTTGAAATATATTAATGAGCTTTATATCGGGTGGCGTGTTATGGTACCTCCACCTGAAAGAAATATGTGAAATGTATCGGTTTTTTGAAAGAAATATATTCAAGCGGGCGGATCAATATAATTATTATTTTCTTTTTTATAAATTGGTGGAATGCGAAAGCGTTTCTCATTTTGAAGTCCACATATTCTGATATACAACTGAGGAACAAATTGTTCATAACTGTTACTAGGATATGAAAGTAGAACTGAAGTTACCCATGGAATAGTCCACCCTCATCAACCTTCCTGATTTCCAGCCATCCCCACTCGAATAATTTCAACAAGAATCCCAATTTGCGATACCTACCCTATCAATACAGGGAAATCCCAGGTAAGTAAGTTTTGTTTCCCAGAGTCTACGATCGGTACAATGACCTATTTGAGACTTCTCAGGGATGCTCTATACTTCGAACATGGTAGACCAACATAGGTGATTATCTATCAATATCATTCTGGTTGGAGTTATTGTGTTTAGAGTTGATTGGGAGTTCGACCATCGAGAGTTATTTTTTTATATCTTAGACACATTTTTGAGCCATTTTCCACCCCACAACCACCTTCAATCGCAGTAATTCTACGTCTATCTATATTAATCATTTTTCACCGACCCAATGAATGTACTTATACAGTGGAAAATCATGAATTCTGTATATAATATGTTCTCTTACATCTCTAATCGACTGAAAACAGATAAAAAATATTATACTCATCCATCAAATAATAACCCACATTAACGTTTTCAGCAACTATTCGTTAAGATTGATATGGTATCGAAAAAATAATATTGAATTACTTGATTGGCGGGGGGTCAATTCAAAAAAGTACGATGGACAATATTCCATGAACGAAGGAAAATGAAAAATTGTCCACAAGTATTCCTAGGATATGAGAAATGGCTCCTTCCGGTCTACCCCCAATTAGACCCATGCCTAGTCACCCCAACCAGAATGATATTGATTATGAATCACTTTTGTTGGTCCAATTGATACAACTGGTATTTTGTTCCATTCAATAAGGTATCACAAGTAGGGATTTCTATTGAAATTATTTTAGTGGAGGAAACTGGAAATCAGAAATGTTGATGTGGGTGGATCATCATTCCATAAGTCATTACAGTTTTTCTTTCATATCCCAGTAACAGTTATGGACAATTCTGAATATTTGAATAATTTTGTTCATGAGATAATAATAAAGTGATTACGTTTATTTGAATTTCCACCAAACACAGAAAACCATCTACTGTAGTACATTCAGTCGTATGAATCCTGATTAGACAAAGAAGACCCAAACTTTTTGAAATAAATTTGAAATTCTAGCCGTTTGTTTTCCAGTTTTAACGAGTAAGGTGAGAATCGAAACAATAATAGTATTGATATTTACCTATTTCTATTTCTATGAGCATTGTAAAACAATGATCATGCACCCTTTAAGAGGGACAACTGATATGCGACGAGTTCATTTCTAAAAAATTCAAATTTCGAATTAAAACACAAAAATCAGATTGATGTATGATATGCAAAATAGCAAAAGTCGAATATTTCTCAGTTCTCACTGTGTAGGTCAAAAACTGTTCGTTGGATCGATCTGTAATTGATGAGTATATAAGGAGTTGCAACTTATCAAAATTTTAGCAAATTTACCCTAAAGCCATTTTACATAGAAAATGTTCGAGTTCCATTATCGCGTTTCATCAGAACACTATGATATGACATTATGTATGACATAAGAAACAGGAATACAAACGTTTTCGATCAACAAAATGGTGCTCTGAAGCCGATATTGACGAAAACAACTTGAAAATTTATTATCCGCTTTGGGGCGAATGTGTCTATTAGACTTCAATTTGACCCGCTATAAACTAGAACATTCTCACTTTAGAATGGGTACATTATGTCTAGGTTAGTCAGGTTAGGTTAGGTTGGCTAATGAACTACGCCCTGTCAACTTACGATAATTGTTACTTTTGTGCTTGTAGACGTAAATTGCCGAAGTGCTTTGACATTTTTTGCTCTGTTTGTCAAATTAAAGTGCTGTGTGGAACTTTTTAGTTTATATCATATTTGAAAAGTGTGTTAAAATATTTTGAAATCAATAAATTTTATTTAAAATCGAGTATTATTAAGTCACTGTTATTATTTTCACGTTGTAACAAATGTGATATATGGAGTTAATGATATTTTTACCAAGTAAATTTTATTTATCAAAAGTGGCATCTATTATTTTTTGTGCTTCGCCTTTAGTGGAAGTTTGAAATATTTTTTAATGTTTATTAATCTCTATTTGAAACCATTTCAGTCCTCTTCAAAATGCATTTTTAATTCCAACCCAATATGAATCGAATTTCTTCAGATGGAGGTACGATAATGAAAACGCCGAGCGATCTTCAATCGCCTTCACAGGACATCAGCTCTGCACGTTTGAGCGGAGATCGGGGGGACTCGCTCTCTCTGGCTCCTCGCTCGGGCATCGCACCCCTTTTAGCGGAGCTCTATCCCCCTCCCCTTATGCCAAACACCTTCCCCCCGGGGCTCCGTGCCAAATGCGCATGGGGCTCCGGGACATCATTGTGTCTCGTCTGAAACATCCCTGTGTACGTCTAAACCCACAGTCCCAGCCCGAGCTGTCGCTCAGAATGAGGATATCCTAGGATAGGCCTTTATTGTCGTGGCTCCTATCTTTCGGTTAACGAAAGCTTAACGATCAATAATATGTATTCACTAGTTCTAGGTATGTATTCAGATGACGTGGTAGACACAAGTTGAGCATGCCACACTTTAGCCCCCACTACCAGGCATTATATTCAAAATGGACCGAGACCAAAGGGATAATAGTGAATTATGCAACGAGCATGTAGTACAATCAGTGTAAAAATTGCCTACACAATTATCCGACATTGAAATGTTCTTTTATATAACCATCAATAATCCGTTTCAGAGTGATATTGGTTCACCCCTAAAAAACCTTCCCTTTAGTCAAAAAAGCCTGTTTTCGCCTATAACTCGTCAACCTTCGGACATATCAAAATAGTATTTATTACAAAAAAGAACACTTGGCCAATTTCCTACAAGAAAGTTCTCTACTAATTTTTCACAAAATGAATTTGCTCGCGAATTTGTTCATTTAAATTTCATTAACGGACCACGTGGCAATGCGATACATCACACACAGCTCACGTCGATATCCCTTCCTCGAGGAGAAATTGTAATGCTCTCTCAACATAGAGCAAGCTTTTTTTTACGCTCTCATGAAACCACCATACCCAAGATGAAAACTTTCCGGTACTGTATAATAAAACACAAGTTTAATTATCTAACATTTTGTCTTCATAACTGCATATACTCATTGAAAAATATGGGACTTCAAAGTAATTCTTGAATATGTTTGGTTATAGTTTAATAGTATTTCTTTGATGCACAAAAGGTAGAAAATAACACTATCCCTTTGAAAAAATTACCAACATATTAAAATTTTCCAAACTTTAGCTGAAGCGAAGAAATTTAAATAACATTTTCACGCGCAGATACATATTGGGAATCTTGACGAAATTTTGTTAATGTTTTTTCGTAAATTTCAGCTCATAAATAAAAATCAAACAAAAAGTTCTTTTCAGGAAATTTATCAAGCTTCCTTTTTTATCATGAACACTTTTTTGATATTTTCAACGATTGAAGAGCTATACGTGAAAACAGGCTTTTCTTATCAAAGGGGTGTTTTTTTTAGGGGTGCATCAGTATGAAGTGAGTTATGGTATGAGCCAAAGGCGAGTATCCTGAATCTCATTACGACTGTATTATTAGCCGTTACATAAATGTTGCATACACTCACAATTTTTTGTGAAACCAATTTTTATAAGTGTTCAGAGTTCTTACCTTTGACCTTCTTATTCGAAACACACTTTTAGCGGTTTTCGAAAATGTTTGAAATCAGAGTTTGAATTTTTTTCATTTCAATTAGTAAACAATTTCAAAATGGTAGGGGAATAATAATTATTTTCAATCCCATTGGTATGAAATGTATGTCAGTATACTTGCTGCTAATAAGGTGAATTGAAGAATGTACTCTTATTGGTACATGGCCGTAATGAAAATACGTATCTGGTTTAATAATAAATAATAATAGTAATGGAAATTTATTCGCTACAAAATCATAAATTTTTGAAAAATATATATGTTCAAATGAATAAACTAAATAAATATTTCAAAGACCCTCGTTTTAAATTCATGTAATTCAATAACCCACATGTCTATTTTTTCAAAGGTTCAAACAGAATGAATTCGTTCATGAAGTGAAAATTGATTGAATCATGGAAAATTTAATGAAGGGAAAACAAAAAACCTCATTCTTGCATTTTCATCTCCTTGTAAAAACGTTTTAATGCAACAATTTTAACTCGAAATGAATGATTTGTGGAAGCTGGAGGCGAGAAGTGCTTATCTGTTACGGGGATTTGCCTTCGAGTGAAAGATTTTGGGAAGGACTTGAATAAAACAGGTCCGTACTTGAAAATATCGAACTCAAGAACTGATAACTCGCCATTGATCTCAATTTTTCAGCAGCTTGTGAATGACAAAGTTAATCTGTTCAAGTATGTTATTAAATCTTTGAATTTTTTGATGTGGTGGGTAATCTTAAGGTATGTTTTGAAAATTTTTCAGTTTGTTAAATATCATCTAACACGTGTACTAGACTGCGTAACTGATAGAAATTAAAACAAATCTAGAGTATATAGAGTAATGAGATGACATGTTAAATTCACCATGAAACATTAAAAAATTCAAACTGATTTGATCGACTATACCTTTGACTCATACTACACAATAAATTCCTCTATCTGATGCTTGGTTTATAATAATATCAAAATTATATTATGTACTGTATTTGAAAAAATATTTTGGTCTCGGTCATGGTACCATTGTCATGCTTGCATTTCATTGGGTCTATCTTGCGTTATCTCCTTTGTTTGTGAGTAGATTTCCAGCCTAACTTGTGTCTGTCATTGTCCGTAGCTGAATTTTTTATTTTTTGTTTGGATTTCTTTAGTTTTTGTGTATCCGTCATATTGTCTCGTCACAGATTGATAGAGGAGCAGAATGAATGAGATTTAGCAAAATGTCCGTCCAAATATGAATTGGTATTCCATGGTGGAGGTGTTTCGGAAATACTGTTATTTTTCTTGTCACACAAAATAGTAAGATGTGAAAATTATATTATGGTTTTGTGTTCAATAAAAATGCCAGTCGACCTTTCATTGAAACGAATATATTTTTCAATCTTCTCAACTAATCCATTAACTAACCTATAGAGGGTGCCTGAATACTAATCTAACATCTAACAGCTACTTAATATGGAATTTATTATCAAACCGCTAAACTGAATTAGGAGAACAAGCGCCGTAAAATCCATACTCCAGTACTTGTTCTGGTCAAAAAACTCATTTTCACACCACCAGATGAAGTAAACGGTGCGTTCATTTTTGTGTAATCCCCAGTAGCCCTAATTCACATTCAACCTTACTTTTAGTCTGGTTCACAAGTGCTTCCTTTCCAACATTTTTCAGCACTCTCAAAAAAAATATAAATGGGGATTCATTCGATTCGGAATAGCATCTAGATGATTTTTGAAAAAAAAATTAATTCCACTCGAAAAAATTACAAAAGTTATAAACAATTTGGTAAAAAAGAAAAAAGGGGTTAGGTTTTTTGCAAATATCTCAAAAACTTATTAACATTTTTGTAATCGGAAAAAAGATTCGAAGAGAAGAGGAAATTTTATGAAAAAAAATCCTGATTACCCCGGAACTGTGGGACAAACATTTATAATATTTCCAGAGGGTTGAATATACGGCCGAAAATGGCAAATCTCACTTGCTCAAGCCACGCCCATTTCGGGCACTTTTAAAATTAAATTTAAAATTTTATTTATTTAACATATTAAATATAAAAATTAAGAAATGAAAAAATTCAGGCTCTTGCTGGATGGATAATTAAACAATAATACGCCAAACTCATTGGGAACAATGCAGATTTCTTTATTTGTATTAGTGGTTAAATTGATCATGCAAAAGGGGAACATTCTCCATGAAAATTGAAAAATGAAAAATGTGATTTATTTGTAATATCTAACAGAAAACAACTACTTCCCCGGCACAAGCCACGCTGGACATTGAACTACATCTGATATATATTGTGAAAAGACTCTAACTGAAAAAAAAAGAAAAAATCTGAAAGTGAAATTTCGCATGTTTATTCCGATAACTGACTTTTTTAATTCTCTCTAGTTTTCATTGAAAAAATCATTAAATAAATTAGATAAGGAGAATGTTATTAAAAAAAATTTTTTTTTTTTTTTTGTAAGTTTAAGACGCATCTCAACTGCTTTTGTCTAAAACGAACCTATACTTGCACGATAGAAAGTATAGACAGTACAGTCCATCTAAGAATATGCGGTGGTGCAATGGCTATCGTCTTGAGCTTGTAATCCGAAGGTCCCGGGTTCAGCTCCTGACACTTGCAACTTTTTTTTTTAGAACGTTATTTAACTTTTTTCTTGTTGAATTATTGGAAATTTAGATAGCTTATACATTCCTTATAGCAATCGAGTGATTTTCTCATAAGTAATGTTATGTGCCTATTTGAATTAAGTGTCGATAATTTTTTTTTCTAAGAGCTGCGCTTGTAGAAAAAATAATGTGTGTATGTCGAACCCAAAGTGTCATTGTCGTTCTTCAAAGATTAATCTTTTTGTCGAGCGACAGTCAATCACTTTGCGCTCTAAATACACAAATAGCTATTAAAGAACTAAAGAAGAAATAACATTCATGTTTGATTTTTACCAGAATACAGGATATATAAGATGTTCTAGAAATTACGGAAACAATTTGATTATAATAGATTCACAAGTTTCATCGTTTACAACTTACTTGAAATGAGGGTACGGAAAAGTACTTTCCTCCCTAGGGAGGAAAAGTATGAGTTTTATTCCTGGTTTGAGGGAGGAAAGTGTATACTTTCTATAGGGGTAGGAGGAAAATATTTTTCGCTAATATACGAAAAACGCGTGTTGCTATAGATGTATGTTAGTTTACGGAATTCGTACGCTGAAACCATCTGTTATACAAAAAAAAGGTATCGTCATAAATTAAACTATATTTTCTTTTGCATAATCTATTTCATATCTATTTTCATCACAGAAATGAGTCGGAAAGGAGATATTGTTAAAAAACTATATTGGGCGCCATTTCCTCATTATGGTGGCGCGAACGGCAAAAACCGGAGTGGCAAAGTGAAAATTCGAAAAGAGCTCGTCAAAATCTATAGAATCACCAATTTTCAAAACTCTCGGAAAACCTTCCAGGTAACCCTCTTTTTTGGCACCAAATAATTGAACTAATCGGGGAATTATCATGCCGGAATTTTCGAATTTTTAGTGAATGCATAGAAATATTAAGAAAAAAAAATAAACATTAGCAGAATATTCGTTTTCCGACGTTTGTGTTACGGAATCATAGCTCAACAAACAGTAAATCAAGAAATTATCTTTATAACCTCGAAAATATTAGTAACACATAAATAGATTCAACACCTCCACTATGGCGTACCAAATGCTTCGTGGTACATGCGCAGAACCGCACCATTTCCGTTAACGCGCATACGAAAGAGGAGATTTGCGTTCTGCGCGTCGTATTGCAGTGTGGTTAGTTAATTGTCCTGTCTTCTGTGTTCCCTGTGTCGCTGCTGCTGCTGCAACCCCAATTGTAGCGAGTTCTGGAACTCCTTTACACCGCGGTAAGTGGCAGCATCTCTCCCCATGTTCGTTTTGTCTGTATGTTCGTCAGTCCGTGTGCTGCCTGTTACAGAAAACTTAATATGTTTAGCCTGAAGCTCCGTTTCCACGAAATATTCGTTATTTTCATTGTACTCAGTCGTTCAAGATGTTGATTAATACAATAAGATTTTATGGAGTATCGTTTCACTTTTTATTGGATCAACACATATTCCATTTGTTACTGATTTGCAGCAGTTGAAATGTTCTTTGAATCAGCCGACATATTATAAACGCTTATTGAAGAAATACCACTCTTCATCGAATCTTACTTGAAGTAAATCAAAAGTGTCAGACTCACATATAATTGAACTTTAGCATTAGTTATTACTTCCAATTATTTCAAAAATATCCTAATTTGTCACTAATTGTCATTCGTTACCTGTTTAAATTGACATTTGAAAAAATACAAAAATGGCATTTTTTCACCGAATTTCTGAAAGGATTATTTTAAGAACATTCAAACAAGCGTTGAGTATGCCATCTTCATTGAACTCACTAAGACAGGTTTTTTAATATATTTTCAGTAGGTACTACTGAAATGAAAGTTATTTTTTGGATGTCGCTCATTGAAAATATTAGCAACTTGTCAGTGTAGTATCTTTTGGACACATATTTGAACAATTTTTATTTATTCTGAAGAGACAGATTTTTTAGAACAAAAAAAGGAACGATATTGCTGAACTTAGGCGCTCTTTTCCTATCAATAGAAAAATCTCCTTGAGAGCATATGAAGAAAATGTACTTTCAATATACTACTGGTGATGTTTTTTGAATTATATTCACGCCTTGTCCTCAATGATTTAACTGTGTATGATCATCTCGGACAAGGTTTTTCATATAATTATTATGATCGAACTTCTCTTAGGTAAGTTCGTTTGATCTTATGATTATTATATTCACGCCTTGTCCGAGATAATAATACACAGTTAAATCATCTCGGACAAGGCGTTTCATATAATTATGATCGAACTTCACTTAGGTAAGTTCGTTTGATCTTATAATTATTTTGAATTTTTCAGTTGTATTCATTGAATGAAGAATGAAGTTTTTAGATATATTTTTTTTTCGGAAAACCGTAAAACTGTAAAAATGTGCAACACTTTTTGTCTAGTTTTCATTTTATAATTGATTTTTAAAAACCGTAAAACTATTTAGTATTTGTGCTTGTTTTCTGTCAAATACTACCATTTCTGCATTTTTTTTTTTTTAAATATATCTGGTCAGACAGGTAATGAATGACGGTGACAACTGTTCATGACATTTTAGTCTAATTCGAAGCAAAAACCAATGTCAACCTTCAATTTAAAGTGAGTCTATTATAAAAAAAAATACCATATGTTGCCGACTTTAGCGATATCTCTGAATATATGTTTAGTAGTGTTGACTGGGTCCTCTCAATAAACGTATTTTTTTGTTATTTGTTTCTTGTACTAATTAGTAATTGAGTTTCAGAAAGTTTCTCTAATATGGGAAAATTTTTCATCATCATTTATCAGGAAATTTCATTTCTCATAGACATTGATGCATTGCTGAAAACTTGAATTTGAGATATCAAAATTATGGATTTTGAAAGAGTATACAGGGCAGAACAGAGTTCAGATTTGAAGTCATAGCAACCTACGCAACAAAACCTTTTTTCCAATTTTTTATGCTTTCGATCCTTAACTTTTTTAAGTGAACTTTTTTGATAATGTCAAAAATAATGGTAGTTTACACCTGATCAAAATTCCTATTTTTTCTCCTGTACACCGTTTGGAAGTTTAAACTTCTGACAACTCATATGCTAGTTTTTTATAATGCAGGAATAATATTTTTTCGACAAATGTGTAGTGAACAAGTTTTTCTGTGTGAGTATGTCAATAAAAAATATTTGAAATCGAATGAAGCCCCTCTAAGTTCTTGTTACTGAATTTTACAGATCAATGAAGATTACACCATCAAAATCCGCTAGTTTCACAATTATTGAAGATGGCCAACAAACTTCTCTCATCATCATCATTTCCTTTAAATTCATGACAATTTGTCTTCAATTTCATTAAAGCTTCAATCTGCAAAGAGTGCTCGTGGAGAAATGAAATGCAAAAAAATTAACTGGTACAATAAAAAATGAAACGATATATTTCTTTCGCAAAATTAATATAGATTTTCATGTGGGAGAAGCGATAGGAGAATCTTTTGCTTTTGCTACAGTACCCTATAATCATATTTGAATTGGGTTTGAATGTTTTGTTACTGGTTTCCAATTTTCATCAGAATGATGCAATAGTGTGTTGATATATTACGGTAGACGGTAGATAATACATATTTGATGAAAGCCCAAAATTTCCTCATTTAGTCGTTTATACCTATACTGACCATGGGACGGGGGTCAGCTAAGCGCGGTATTTTAGGAAAGCTGCCGTTTTGATATGTCAAAATATACTATTATAGCTATTTGAATATAAAATGGCTGACGACTACCACGGTTGTAACGTGGTGTCAGCAGCTTTGATTTTTTTTTTTTTGAAAAGTATTTTATGAAACTCGAAATTTATATATGTTATTCTTGATAGTAGGAGAAGCTTATATTTCTGATGGGGTACGTCGGTTGCTTTGACCCGCAAACAGTATAATATTTTCTCCTGCGCGAGCATACAAATATATAGAACTACTTTTTGATGTTTTGAATCTGCTTACTATTTCATTACCTGTTATGAATATAGGAAATGAAATGGAATATATAAATGGACAAACATAATTACTGTCTTTGAATGGATTATGGGGAAAAAGGGCCATTACAAACCGATATTGGATGTTAGGAGAATAATGATATTATGAAAATATAAATGATTAGAATATTCAATTTTTTTTATTCTTGAAGGCAAAATGTAAATTTAAAGAATGAACTAGACACTATCAGAAAATGAAAAATTTAAGGCTTTGTGTTTATTTCCTCAACATACTCCAGTATCATCTTCAGAATTATCGTCTTCATCATGTGAAATATTCTCATCATTTGCTCTATCGGTTTCTGAAAAGTGAAGTTAAAAGTTGCAATATACTATAAATATATGATTACCTGAAACCATTTTAACATGAAAGAGCTTTCATTCTCCACCCAACCATACTCAATAGGGCGGGTCGAAGTTGTTGGTTGTTTTTGAGAAGCGTTTTTCCAAATGCTTGAAATATAATGAGCTCTCATAAAATGTTGTTATAACATTGGATTTACTCGCTTTTACAAGGAGGTATCAAGATCGCATCGGAATTTCTACTTTTTCGTAAAGTTTTCGTCAAAATCGGTAGCTTTGTAGCTACTGAGGAAAAGCTGGAATCATCCACGTCTATTGATATTTTTGCGCCATACATTTGGCAAGTAAACTTTTGGATGATGTCGAACATAATTCGTAAAAAAAATTGTATTTTGAAATTTTTTATTACGAATCACCCAGGTTTTCGTAGAAAACCTCCCAAAAGCAGAGCTTGTCCGAGCAAGGGAGACCCGGAACCTACAGCTTAAAAAGTGGATTCCGAACCAATTTAGCTCTGTGATGGCGGTGGCGATCGAACCCGGGTTAGAACAAAAGCTCTTAACACGTCGACCACTTCGATATTCAGGGTGTATCTTAAATGATGTCATTGATTTCAGATGGTGATTTCTTGTCACATGTTATGGAAAAAGTTTATATAAACCTGTGTCAAAATTTGCAAACAGGGTTTCAAAAGTTTAATAAAAAATGCGTTTTTCATTAATTACTTTGAAAAAATTTAGCCGATTCTGATTGAACTTCGTGTGTTTGTTGGTAGTAACAAGGAGCTTCGTTTCAGGGAATTAGATTCTGAATTTTAAAAACAGTGGCGTCGCAGTTCGTACCCCGTTACTCGGAAACGATGCAAGTTAGGACCTAAGTTTATTTGAACTTCCTTTCTTAAAATGTGACAAAGAACCACCTCCTGAAATTAGTTGCATTATTTAAGATACACCCTATATAAAAGCTACATAACTGAGGAATATAAGTTTCTATTACTATCAAGAATAATATATGTATATAAATTTCAAATTTCATAAAATACTTTGACAGGGAATCTCTCGGAATTCAAGAGTAGTAGAGACTTGTAATTTTGGGGTTGTAAATTAAAGCAATTGGTACAGCTTTTTTTGATATTATAATACCCAAAGAGCTTCTTGTTTACGGTCACGTGACATCAGATTCTAAATAATTATTAATCCGACAACCCTAAACTTGAATAATATGGCGATCGCTCGTTTCAGAAGTCGTGGGACAAAGGATATTAGAGTACCTGTAGTTTTCAAATCAATAGTTTTAGACCACAAGCGTGATAGTTTGTCAAAATCGTTTCATCAAGAGGAACATAGAAACGCCAAAATATACAGTTTGTCACGTTATAAATTTTGAATCTGATGTCACTCGACCGAAAGCAAAAGGCTCATTGGATATTATAATATCAAGAAAGCTGCACCAATTGTTTTAATTTACAACGCAAATATTAAAGTTCTCCACTACTCTCGAGTTCCGAGATATTCTCTGTCGTAATCATTGTGGGACCTCTTGTACATGATATGGAGCAAACTGCTCCATATCAAAATACACCTTGTATATCTCAAAGAAAAGCTTGATCACTTTCATCGTCTTCAAAATATTATATGGCAAAATCATATTTCTCAATCAGTTAAACCAAAAAAATTTAATTTTCAGTTGGCTTGAAGAAAAATCCTCATGTAAAAAAATGTGTGTTGCTTCATAGAGTTTATGAAACATTCCACATTCATAGTTTTTTCCGATTCATTGCTTTCTGGATAATTCATTTCCGTTGATAGGTAACAATATTTAAAAACCCATGAAAGAGTTCTGTATCCTCAATGATTTTCTACTCAGCGAAGAGCTATTAAAGATTCATTCGTTTTCTGAGTACTCTCATTGATATTGGTGGCTTGGATAATTCCCAATTGATTTTGATCGATTGATTGATTGATAATAATTGATAGAGAGGGTTGTATGAGGCACGATTACTTGTTAATTAGTTTTTCGTACACACATATCCTCACATCTTCCCTTTGAATAATCCACTGCCCCAGGCATTCGAAACATATACAATAATTATTGTTGTCATGTAAGGAACTAGCCAACTTTGCTTTTTGCGTTCTCCTATTGACTCCGCTTTGAAGCAGAAAACGATCTCTGGATTATTCAAATTGTATGTTATGTATGATATGGAATAAAAAAAATCACTTCATTTTATTACTTCTTGAAGTGAAATTTGTCCTCATTCATGAGGATTATAGATTAATTATTTATTTCCTGGTTACTAGATCAAAATTCAGTCCTCCATAGTAAATAACTCGGTCCTGTTGCCTCCCCAACACAAAGAGAACAAACAGAGGAACTAGGTAAAAGTGTGTAATGAAGGGGAAACAGAAACACGCAGTTTGCTCATGCTCATGTACATTCTGGCAAAGGAAACTTATATACTCTGTCCGTTCTCAAATAAGGTTATGAGAAACTCCTACCAATGCCATTATAGAGACAAAGCCAGATTTAAATCTAACACTGTACAGGGTGTCTCAGAATAAAAGGAGCAAACTCCGATAATAGAATCGTCAAGTTATCTTAAGGCTGTAAATTCCTTCAAACACATCCCCTGAAATGAGTTGTAAGTGAGTTAGTCATAGAGTGTTGGAGGTGGAAAAAAATAGATTTCCAGAATGTTTTCAGATTTCACCAACGGAGTTTTTCTCCCTTATTCTTGGGCAATCTGTAGAAGGACGACCACAGTGTATCTGTGAGGGGCACTAAACTGATCAGGTCATGGGCATGGGCCTGCCATCTAGACTTAGATGGATAGTATTGATATGATTCGTTCGATTTCCGAAGTAAACATTTGATGGTCGAACTATCAATGACTATCGGAGATTAATTTTCCAAAAAAATTAACATTCATATTAACATTCAAAATTCATATTTTTATCAAATGACTCATTTCTGAACCATTTTGCTAAACTTTTCGAGTTCATATTGCATTGATATCAGAAAGTAAAAAAAAATCTATGAAGTTTTTAATGTACCTATTATTCTTTATTTTTTCGAATCAAATCTGATTTCAAAATTCCATGAATGTAATGCCTAGATATCTTAATCAACCTTCTATATTATACAAAATAAACAGCCGTCAATAATATTACTGATATCTTAGAGGAATATTACCCTGATTTGCATAAACTTCACATTCAAATCGACTTACTTCAATCTGCTGAGACCCTTCCGAACAGAACCGTTTTAGGGTTATTAGAGAAACGTCTTAATTTCCGCATTATCAGAAGTTCCCCTATTTTGCTTCTCGAATCTTGGGCTCTTGAACGATTGGGTTTTACCCCTGTTTATTTATCCAAACATTTTATGTACTTTTTTATCAATGTTTGATATTTTCTGTTCATGCTTCACCCTTTCCGACGGGTATTTCTTAGAAGGTTATTCCAGTCACAAAATTGCAAACCAGTATTCAGAATATTTTTACCTAAAATACATTTATTGTTTTTACCTTTAAAACTTCAATTGAAGAAAAAGAAGTAGTTTAATTATTCAAGATAACTGTATATTTTGAAAGTAATATCAAGTAATGCCGATATTACAAAAGAACTCAATCGTATTTTTCGAATGATATCAGGTCATTTCTAGCTGAACAAGTTGCCACTGAAGTTATGGTTATTGATTTTTTTTCCTGTCATTTTCAATAGTTCATAAATATAATAGATGTACAATAATTGGTGTCAGGTAAGGGACTGAAATAGTGTCTTACTTGAAATAACGTGTTTATTTTTATCAGCGCTGTGAAACCAAAAAACTTCTGAACATTCCTTATAAAAGGAATACCGCCCCATAAGAATTCCACGTCTGGTTGTTCGGTAAATATTTTGTTGTCCCTTTTCGTTCTCGAATATGCACAAATACATTGTTATTCTAAATTCCTGGACATACAATTGCATTTCTTTCTGTAAAAGGATATAAAACTATGCGATACTCCATTGTTTTCCTGATGAATTAAATTTTTCTTTCTGGTAACCACGTTACATTGTTGAAAACTCATGTTATTATCAGATATTTTTCTACAAATCTTACTAACATGGAAGTATTTACTGTGCAGTTTCTCTAGAATATTGTGATAGATAATACAATATCATTCAGAGATTTGATATAATATGGGAAAAAAATATTGATGATAATTGAAAGTCAAGCGAGTGAAATGATTCTTTATTTATTTATTATTATTTTTTTTTTTTATTAGGTAGACTCCAAAAAAATCCGCTGGGCACCAAATATCATAAATAAGTCTTCATTTTAGGGCCAACTATTCATATTTTTCAAGGTGAAAAAAATATTTTTTTAGAAAATGTCCGACTACACCATTGGATTTCCGACATTTTCATTTCATAATGTTAAAATGCGGCAATCAATAAAAAAGTGATAGGGGAATAAAGTTTGAGAAATATGCCGTTTAATCAACCCACCACTTTATTATCTTATGATTTTCTTCCTGAACCTAAATACAGTGACGTACTCCTGATACTGATTAAAGTTCTGAAATTGAATTGGTAGGTTGATTAAATGGATATATTTGGTAAATTTCACCTCCCTAAAGCTTTTATTATTATTTTCATATCAACATATACCAATTGAAAATGTCGCGATTCCAGTGGTAAAGTCAGATTTTTTTCTAAAAATATCGCTAACAATTTTAAAAAAATTTCTTCATGGACTTTTTCAATGTCTACCGAATGAAACAAAAAATAATTTCAATCGGTTGAAATATGTAGGTTTTATAAGGGTGCTTCCATGTTAAATGGTTCACACTGTAGAATTTTTCATATAAACTTTCAAGAAGAGTATTGAAGCCTTCAAATTACTATCCACTTAATTTTTTTCACACCATTCTGAATGAATCAATCGTAGCATCATTCAATTCAACAGAACGAATTCGAATCAGGAAAATACCAATAATACGAAAAAATTCGTTACTTCCACGTTAATTAGGTCTTCAACGCGATAAAAATCATTTCCTTATTTCTGTCATACTACATTGACACTAAAATTTTCTCGGAGTGAAAGCAACAATACATGGCCAGCAAGACAGACGACGCCACACTTCGATAAAGTAGTGCTCGGTTTCGAGTTTTATCACGTTTATTTTCATTCGTGATAGTGAAATATTCTTATATGAATATACTGATGAAATTGAAACCTGTCTTCAAAGAACTTTAATCAAGAGCTAGGAAACCGTGTGTCTCTTGTACTAATGAAATTGATTCTTAATTTTGGCATCGCTTTAAATATTATTGAAATTTCATTTAAATGAGAAATTATCCGTTGATCACATTTCTAGTGAAATTTGATTCTGTTCCATTTATTTGGTCCCCTTCCTCTTAACTATAAAATAATGAAAAATATGTTTCTGGTGTTCATTAGCATCTAATTGGTTTTTTCGCAAAAAATATTGATTAAAATTCAAGTGTTGAATACATATATTTTAAACATTGATCTCGTCGCATTCACTTGATCCCCCATCTACTACTCAGGAATATTCAGAAATATGTTTCAGACTTCAATTGACATCTTGCTTAGTAGTTTCCCTACATTTTTCATTATTTCCAGAGTAATGGATGAGGGACGAATGGATGTGAAAAAATCAACTTTCATATTCAACTAATTCAACACTTTATTTCTCTTTATTCTCTGTGGAAAGAAACAGCAAGATGACAATTGAAATCAGAAACATATATTTCACAATTTCTATAGTGTTGAAAGGGGGCAAATGAATGCGACAAAATCAACTTTTACATTCTACCTACTGAAACCTTCATTTTTCAATATTTTTCTTGAACTAAATTCCATTGAAAGGGTAATGAAAGTTAAAAACATATTGTTCAAAATAATGCAACAAAATCAACTTTCACATTAAACGTATTCAAGGTGATAAAAGAAACATATATTCCATCATTTCTAAACTGGAGGAAGGGGTCAAATGAAGGCGACATAACCAAATTTCAACTGAAATGTGATAAACAGATAATTTTTCGAATTAATAAAATCTCAATATATTGAGGCGATGCTAAATCATGATTCACTTCAATTGGCTCAACAGATTACACGGTATCCTAGCTATTGATAACAGTGCTTTGATAAGCAATGCTTTCCTTCCCAGTAAATTCATATAAAAGTAGTTCAGCAACATGGATGAAAATGAATGTGACAAAAGTCAAATCTATATGTTGCCGCGATACCGAGTACTACTTCATCGAAGCGTAGCACCGCCTGTCTTGCTGGCCTTGTCGTATTGCTGCTTTGACTACGGTAACTCACATGTATGGTGGCTTTCAACATACTGTAGGAAAAATGACCATCATTAAAATTTGGGTAAATTAACGTCATGAAGCAGCAACTCGAGAACTAGTTATACAGAGTGGCCCATTTGAAATTGGACACGAAATGGTTTAGTGATTCCATAATGATGTTTCACCTTATACGTTCAAAATAAGAGTCATAAATAACATTTTTGAATATTGAAAATCAGTAGAGCTGTTTTGGTCTGAAACAAAATATGTTGTGAATTGACTGATGGAAACCTTGTAAGAGATACTTCTTCATTTTGTTTGCGATGAATGTATTCGTGCCCTATCTACTGTCGCTCTCTTCCATACGTACAATCATCATTTTTAAATTTATGACTCCTACATGTATCAAAACACAATCAGGATTCATCTACATCAAGCAAATATTCTCAGCCAAGTGTTTCAACAAATCGAAATCTAGAATATACTTGGGGATCGTTCAACAAAGAAATGTCAATCAAACTGAAATTGTTTATTTTCCGTCAACACCCGAGAACAATCTGCGTGGGATTCCAGTTCCTCGTAGTGAATATCCTTTATAAACCGAATCTAGGACGACTATCGTATACTCTCAACTGTCAGGACACAAAAGTACTATTTTAATCAATTTCAGGAGATGATGGCTCATTGAGAGTCCAGAATTGTGTACTCGCTATCATTCAGTTTCCCCAAGCTATGTTATAAATTGCAGACAAAATTTCCGTGTCATTACTTCGACAAAAATAAAATAAGAAAAACGCAACTTTCAGCATCCAAGAAACAGATGCCATTTATTTCAGCAGAGTCATTCCATGTTGTTTTCCTTGCACTCGGGAATAGGATAGTGCTGGCTCGTCTGCTCACGTGATGAGATTGAATAAAAAAAGTGATTTCCTCTGCTGGGATCTAGGTCGACTCAAAAGTAACATGCTCCGTCTTTGCTCCCTCAAAGATGGATTGCAATGCACTCACGGCGGGTTTTTTCTCTGACAACTCAGCGCTCTAATGTCGGTGCTTATTTTTCGTGGAAAGAACTGCCTAGTAAATGTTTCAGTGCGGTTTTTTTATATCATCTTTCTTCAGTCAGTGGAGTTCTGGTTCCGCAGTGGAAGGAAAAAGATTCAGGGTTAGTCGAATGAAAATGAAGTTTTCTTGGAATTTTAGCATGAAACTTACATGAGGAAGATTTTCTGATGAGTGGGCCATCTCAAAAATTTTAATAATTGATTCCACTAAGGATTTGGAAATAATTAGGCAGGAAGAATTATTCCGAAAACAATTGCTAAAAATATCATCAACTAATGCATTCCCTTGTATTGTGAGAAGTAGTTTCAAGAACTTCTGATGTGCCATCACTCAAGGATAATTTCTTTGTGAGGAATAATTTTCTTCTTTTGAGAGAAATGAAACTTTTTATCCATTTTCGTCTCTTAGGAATATTGATACCATTTCTACGCTTCTTTGTCAAACTATGGCACAGCCGAACACTTCTCCATATATCTATATAATTGGACCATTTGTTGCAGACATTGATTATTGTCTTCAGAGACCTGCCCTATACCGATGAGGGCAAGAACCTAGAAATCGATCTATAGGTGTTCCAAATGTTTCAATTAACATTTTTCATGCAACAACAATTGCGGAGATAGCCTTGTAAGAACTCTGCAAGAAAATTCATTGCATGGAATTCAACGTTCGTTGTGGTGTTAGCCAGGAAAGTAGTTGTTTTCTGATGGATTTCTGACCCAAATATATTCCTATATTGTATAGAAAAATTGCAGTGAGCATCCTGGTATGGCAGGACATCTAGTTTCTAACTTTATAAGCTTAATATTAAATAATAGATTTCTCCTGCTATGATATGGTCGTTCTTTGCGAATAAGTGAGTATTGTTTAGTTGGGCTGAGGTTGAGATGGCGCTCGTAGTTTGGTTGACACCGATCTGCGGGTGGCGTCTCAGCTTTTGCCTTTAAATGGATTGATAATTGGACCATTTGTTGCAGACATTATTTATTGTCTGCAGACCTACCCTATACTGATGAGGGCAAGAACCCAGAAATCGATCTATAGATGGTCCAAATGTTTCAATTAACATTTTCCATGCAACTAGCAATTGCGGAGATAGCCTTGTAGAAACTCTGCACGGAAACTCATTGGATGTAATTCAACGTTCGTCATGGTATTAGCCAGGAAAGTAGTTGTTTTCTGATGGATTTTTTACCCAAATATATTCCCATATTGTATAGGAAAATTGCAGTGAGCATCCTGGTATGGCAGAACATCTAGTTTCTAACTATATAATTGTGTGTATCTCAGGAATGTTTAGGTTGAGGGTGTCTTTGGCTAAATACTTTAACTGTGCCCTGTCGATGCCCTTGGATTTGGTATTTTGTTTTCTTTTCTGGGCCTGTAAATGGTGATCCAGATCCAGATGCATGAAATACTGTGGTGATTTTGCCAAGACGTACTAAAACTTTGTGGTCTCTATATAATCCTGCTCCTGTTTCTATATATCTGTTTTTGAGACATCTATTACTAGAGTGTGTTTTCACATGATGGTGATTATTCTCACGAGTCCAGTCCATTACACTTGAGCTATGCTCTGAATGGTTTTCCGTTTGAGTATTCAACCTGTTTTTGTAGACATGCAAGCCTCTCGATTTTGCCAAGTATGGTTTTTGCCTGAGCCTGTCTCATAGCTATATTGTAATTCTGAGTCTCATGATCGTGGTTTGTATCCTTCAGTTTCAGTTTCAGTCTCCAAGTTTTTCCAAAAGTTCTTCTGCACGTCATAAAGGATGATTTGCTTTTGTTGATCATATGTTGCATATGCATGTTCCAGGTTACTTCCTTATCAAATATCAGGACTAATTATTTGATATGATGAGCAACTTGTAATAATGCCATATTGGATTTGTCATGTCCTCCTTAATTATTTTGGTCTTGAGGGGAAGAAGTGTGGTTTAGCCCAAGTTTGACCTTAGTCCTTCTCTTTTTCACCATTCATCTGAGATCCTCCGTTCATTTTATATCGGCTCAAAGGTTATCTGAGTATCTTCGAAATTACTATCCTTGATTATTCAAAGATTCCAGCAGTTTACCTATTACCATATCCCACAGTGAGGAAGATAGTATTCCTGTGGGGTTCCCTCAACCAGATGTGTGAAATCTTCAAATATTTTGGTCTAGTCTGTTGATTTTAGAGCATCGAGAGTATCGACCTGCAGGTGGTTTCGTTAACGCTCCTTCTGGTTGCTGAAACCATGCTTTCGAAGGATGTATTATCAAACTCTAGGTTCATGGTGATATTTCTTATTTTGCCAACCATGACACCAGTTGGGTCAAATCCTGTAGAATAAGCATGCTGTTGTGAAGACCATAATACAAGCGCTTCATCCCTCATGTCTTTGTCTATCAGTACTTCTAGTTCTTTCAGGATTTGATCTATAATATTTCAACTCATTCCTAAGCACCAACAAATGGTTTGGTTTATAGAGCCGCTCATAGAATATGTAATACTTCAAGATAGTATATCAGAAATTATATACAGTGTGTGCCACTAAGTTGTAACCATGTGGAAAACTTGTTATTAATAATTTTAGATAAAAAGTTATTCTTCATGAAAAAATCTGCATATTCTAAAATCTAAAATTCAATCATCAGACAATTGTTTTCAATCGTATACGCGTATACTACTACTATATATTTGGCAATATGTTTTGAAAAAAAGTTGTTCGGAACTAAAAACTACGTTTTTATATGTAATTATATCCATTTACATTAAATAATGGATGGAAATATTGACAAAATATTCAAATAACTCTATTGGCGAGAAAAAAAAGTGATTATTTCTTAATATTGGTCCAATATTTCAAAAATATTATTAGTGTAATATTTCCCAAAACAATATTTCTTATCCATGTTTGATCATAATTAATTTCAATTTTGGTTATCCGGACAATATTCAAATTTTAATAATGGTTATAAGTTTAAATTATGATAGTATCAATATTGTCTTTCAGATTTTGACGTGAGGTTTTCGCAACAATTTTGATCTTTGAAGGGTTTATATGATCTATTGAATATGGTCGAAATAATATTCAAACAATGTGCTATCAAACTTAGACCTTTTATATTGTTTTTCATCTCTAGGATCGATATGAGTGGAATATTGAAATCGTAATATTGTTGCTATATGCTGAAAACAATATGTGGGAGATATTGGCTCAACGATATTGAACTAATATATTGGCCCAATATTTTATGAAACAATGTATATACAGAACAGGTTTAGCCAATATTCCACTTATATTATTGTTGAAATATTATTTTTCCAATATTCACAATATTCACCAATACTGTATCAATATTATTTTTATATTTACAATATATCCATATTGTTCCAATATGGAATCAAGATTCACCCAATAAAGTGCTACTTGGGAAATATTGAAATCACAGGAATCTATAAATGGAATTGAATTGTAGTTCCTGCACTGAAGTATATATTGGCTTGACAGGAAAAAATTCGAACACCTCGTACATAACAATCATACGGGTTATATAAAAAAACAAAAAACTGAATTTTTTAATAATTTTTTGTTCATCGACTTGAACTTGATCTTGATAATTTCCAAATAATATTGTTATTATTGTTATCAAATCATAATATAGTTTGTATAACTTTTAAAAATCAGGAATAGTTCCTTTCAATGCAGATTATTTTCCACGGTTCAACGTGAACTGCAGGTGTATTTTTTGTTGTCCTGAAGTATCAGCACAGAGAAAATTTGAAAATCACAACATTTTGAATGACATTTCTTGAAAATATCTTTCACCAAAAGTGAATTTCAGATTGAAGATTTCGTTGAGAAACTGCTATCTTCCTTCACTTCATCGTTATATTTGCTTGATGTAACCGAATACTGTATCGTATCTAAGATGAAACTGAGACACATCAAAACACGTTGCTACAAAGTTTTTAATGTATAAATATGACGGCTCGGCCGAACGATCCCTCCTTTGTCTACGTGTCACTCAGCCACCCTATCACTCTTACCTCTGTATAACCTTCGTCCCTGTCACCCTTCTACTGACCTTTTGCATTATTGCATTTTGACCGATTCACTCTACACAATCTCAGAAAAATGCTTAAGTGGAACGGTGAATTATTTTTATGAAAATGCGAGAGCGAGAAGACTTCAATGTTGAACATTTGAACGTGTGAATCGGGATAATTATACAGAACAAGAGAAAACATGTATTGAGTTCGGATGAAATTCATTCGAAATTAGGTAGTCATTAACTGAAGGGCTTCGCTCGAGTATAGAGAATTATTTTTGTCAATGAGTCCAAAGCTCTGGGCTGAAGGTTGTTTAAGAAAAATGTAACAAAACTATATATATTTCCGAGGTACAAATGCGGTTATCAATAGGGGAGAATGTATTCCTTATCCAGACAAAGGGAATCATTCGAACAACAATATATAGGGTAAGTGATCATACAAGGTGCAACAATATCATTGATAGATGTTTCCTCTTGGAACTCTATTAATTTTTGAATCCAATATAATATGTGTGAATCAAATGTTTTAATGTATGTAATTTATTTCTGTCCTTACCTGCAACTTTAGACATACGGTCACCACTTTCATATGAATAAACTAATATCTCTGTCAAAAAAAATGCCATCAAATGTGTTGGAGTTTGGCGAAAAAGTTAGCTTTAGGTTCAAATGCGCCTATTGGGCTTTTGAGCTCCCAGTATACTAAAGCCCTTGAACAAATTGATAATGATGATGAGGATAAAGAACTATTGCCAGGCTTTCGGAATTACCATCATTCTGATAAATATGGGAAATCTGGCTCGGCATAGTCACTCTGTATCGTGTGCTAGACCGGCTTTATGTATGTATTTATGTTTGCAGGAGCCGGTGAGCTAACCTACTGAAACCATGAGATGTGCTCTACTGAGTGGTAGTAGTTTTTCGAGGTCTCATTGATATCTTGTGCACGCGATTCATTTCAAATAATGTCTGCTATTTTTTATATTTTCGACAGTGCTTAGAGCTAAACTGCCTACCAGTTCTGACCGATATTTCATTATATCCATAATGATAGGCAAACCTTCCGGAAAGTCCTTTCCAAATGTGGGTTTCAATGCAACTTTTCATCCAGGGTCACACCCAGATATTTCGCTCCGCTATTGAAAGGAATTATCATATTACTGATGGCAAGAGTTAGTAAACGTTTCCATTTCCTTTTCCTGGTGGACGCTGCCATGGTCATTTTTTAGAGGTTATTGGATATATACGCTCACACCATTCATTTATAATATTCAATAGTAGGACGAAGATCGACAGCACAGGACTCTATTACTAGAACCAGATCGTCAGCATAGGCTCTCAGATCAATTTCTCTGGTTGAATTGAAGCTGGAAGAGATGATTTTGGTGTTATTTTGAAGCATAGCACTTATCCAGTCGCATAGTGTTTGTTCAAATCAAGGAGTGAGATTATTACGGAATGATCCCTATATACGTTCAGAAATGCAGCAACTGTTGGTGTTCCATGAACATGGATGTTGATCGCAAGTTTAATAGGCCTAGTAGGCATAAGTAGAACACAGTTAACATTGAAATGTACACTGCATCATATGTTTCCATCCAGTATTCTCTCCATGCTCCTTAACAGGATGTCAGGCTGATAGGTCTAAGCGATTTTGAGTGTGGGACTTTCCATCTGGCATAAGGAATATAAATCACCCTTATCATCTTTCAGTCAGATGATATATAAATCAATCCTAAGCTGGGTCTGAAGAGTCTCATAAGGACACGAATTAGCAGGGGCCGATTTGTAGAAGAGCAGCTGGATATTTCATCATCCTGACAAATTTGTATGGGGGGAATAGTTTACCGCCCATTCAATCGCCAATGATGTGATTTTTCTGATTGCTTTTCGTGTTTTTGCAGTTTCATCTGCGACAGCGGCAGTCATCTTCAGTGGCGTGGTCAAAGTTATTTTCTTGACATATCAACTGAAGATATAGTTGATACATAACGAAAAGTAATCCGATCATGCCACTGAAAATTTAAAGCCTACATTACTTTGAGGATGTGATTATTTAATTGGCAACTACACAGTCACATCTGTGAGGTGTCTTTTCTTTTCGGCCTATATTTGCGATTGGAGGTTGATTGAACAGGCTCAGGCTACCTGGGAAGTGATTTTCGGCTCGAAGCTCCACCATTTCGGTTGTTTCTCTTCTCTCTCAGTGGATAGTTTTTGTGATAGGGTGAGATAACCACAGTGTGGTGTAAAAGTATTCGAACGATAACGGAATGGATCAAACTCTAAGACGGATGTTATAAAAAAATTCGAGAGTAGTTTCATCTCAATGCCGAAGAGTAAATATTAATCTTGTTGTGGAATGGTGTAGTTCTCATACGTCCCCATTAGAGTCACCGTCATCTTATAGTTTGTTCTATGAATGGAAAATGTAGCATGTAAATCATCTTGAGCAAATATTTTATATTGTGGACTGAACTCCTGCGATGAATATTCCAATTATTTAGATTTTAATGTACTTCTTGAATTATAAATATTGTTGTACACTGTGTTTCTCCTCCTAGGATATTGTTGAACGCATGATCTCCTTCATAGCTTGATATAGAGGGCAATTGATGAAATAGGTTACATTAGTATAAAATATTCAAAGATTTTTCCGAATGCTGAGAGTTTTGGGTCAATGAACGAAAAACATCATTTGCACAAGATGGAATGAAAAATTTTAGCCTACTCTTTTCTAGTTGTACTGAATCCTTCGAATGAAATTCAATCCCTACCTGAATTATTTACCTTCACACTTCATTTGAATTGAATAACCTTTTATATTTCATGAGAATACCAACATGAACTCTTCTCAACTCATAGTGTAGGTACATAGAGTATAATCATAAATACATAATAAAAATATAACCATGATGTTAATACTATTTTAATGATTTGTTTCTCAAAAATATGGGTTACTCATTATATATTATTTATTGTTCCATACATTTTCTTCAAGAATATAAAAAACGATGACAAAATTGAGTCAATTTGAATTCGGAACCATCCATTTTGTGCCATGTCTATTTTCATATGTTCCATGTCATATCTCCAAGCATCATCAGTTCAACTGTAGTTGCTTCATTCTGGTAAGTATTTCACAATATATGACAAGTTCTTCATCGCTTTAAGAGGAGCTGTAAGTACAGAGATTTTCATATGAATAGTTCATCGATTCCACTAGAAGAACGTCGAACTCACGTATTTTAGATGTTATAGATGGTGGATGTTATTCGATCTATCATTACTGATATTGGTCAAGTAGTGGTATAACGAATTGCCTGCACAATTTTTTGCTGTGAAAATGTTTTTGATAGATCCAATATATCATTTCATAACCTCTAATTAGAATGTCTCCCAACAAATCTGGTTTTAATGACATTTGAATAATCCTTTTGCATTCAGGATAATAAACGATGGTTATGCATTTTCACAACAAAATACAGCTTATATTTTCAGCTTCGGAAAATGTGCATGGAAAATATTTTCAATCAAAGTGTTTATTATGCAAAATTTTCATTGTGTATTTTAACTCACTTTCATTAAAATTAACGCGATTTGTCCGAATCATCGGACAGAAATTTCATAGAATTATTATGCACATCCATCATTATTTATTGAATTGAAATTTGTATGATTACGAAATATGTTTCACAGCACGGTGGATATATATACTCTTTTTTGTTTTTGGTAGTGAAAAATATCATCAAATATTGCTACCCTAAGACAGAATCTAGCTGCTATAAAGAATATTATTGTAGAAAAAGACGATTAAGTTTCAGTAGATAGCCATATTGCGTTCAAGTCCACTTCTCTTGACTAAAGATTATGTAAAATGATTTTTCTTCTGTTCCTATTAAATGTAACCGGGGTGAAAAAAAATACTCTCAGTTAGGAGTTTGGAAAAGAATCATTAGTAATAATCGTAATAAATTTATTTCAAACATTTTTACTAAACTTATTACGAAAATCATCAAATTAGAAAAGTATCACTGATTTTCACTGAAATATGTCTCAGCAAATTTGGCTCAGCTTCAGGACTTTCACACCATTTTGATTTTTTCTTTAGAAATTGATTTTGAAACTTCTAAAGCCTGACACTTTATCGGAATGCCTACTGAGTTTTGAAAATTTTCTACGAGAAACTTTCAGTGATTTATTGAAACTATTGCATCCTTCATTTGATTAGAATAACTTGTTGCTTTAATGAAACATATTGCGTCTCTATTTTTGATCTAATTGATATGCATCGTCTCTTCAGAGCATTATTATTCTCTCGACTCATTTTTCATAGCTTTACCGGATGAATACATCGAGTTGAATAATATCTGTTTACGTCACCATTTTCTATACGAAATGGAAATTTCCTAATATTTTTTATCGCTCATTACTTCATAAAAATTATAAGAGAGGTCTTAAAATTGTGTCTATTTAATAATAATTTCAATTCAATAAATTGGGTGGACTAGCTGATAATTACACCTCTTGGCTGAAACAATTGGACATAAATACCTTGAATCACGCCTTCATATCAACAGAATATATTCATCAAATTGAAACGCATACAATGGAATGAAGGTACTGATAATAATACCTCATAGAACGAATGAACTGTTATACAGACCCATAATATTGGTGTCCTTTTACTTTCCTCGTAATAACATTTTTCGTAGATTGGTCTCGCTAATATGAATTATACACACAAGTAGTACTCTCAATTTCATTATCAGCTTCGATTTCACCAGTGCAGTTCAATTTTTTGGCTAACATTGTCTTTCAATTTGTATTAAAACATTTTTATACAGTATCGGAAAGTTTTCGTCTGGGGTATGGTGGTTTTATGAGAGCGTGAAGAATAGCTTGCTATTATGTTGATTTCTCCTCTACTCGCTCGAAGGGATATCAACTAAGCTGTTAATTATTCGGGCGAAGCAACATGAGAGGTGTGCAGTAGTGCGTCTCTCTTATTTATATGGTATCATATCGTTGCGATCCTTGTTGCTCGCGTTGATTTCTGTCTATACCCCAGATGAAAAGTTTCCGTTGTATAAGTATAATGCCTTGTACTTCTTAACGACTTGAAAATGAATTTCAAGTGTTGATCAATCACATTAGTGTCAATTTTGGATTCTCTAATATAAAAATTACCCGATATATTATTATCTGTAAAATGTCATTATTGCATTTTTTATACCATTTGGTCAAGATTTGGTAGTGATCTAAAATTTGAATTAAATTAGTTATACCCCTTTTGTATCAAAATACGAAATGCTGTTTATATAGGAAGCAGGCTATGAAGGATTCTGTCAAAAATCTAGAATGAGCTTCGATATAATTGAAGAAGAACTGAATCAACCTGTCACCTCATTTCAAACGAAAAATTATTTTGATATTTCATTTCGCATCCTGTCACTATGATGCCAGTCAAGGCTAACGTAATTATTGCCACAACAATGTCAGAATATCATTCTTATACCAGTGATGAAAAATGAAATGAAATACACGCAAAATGCATAAGACAGCAAGTGTTGTAGTATATTTCTTCAATCTCAAGAGCATGAATGTTACCATTCTGTTATCAAATATGATTTCAGAATTGGGAAATCCTGTAACGGTTGTGGAGAAAATTATTGGTATATCTTTTTTATATCCATAATATCAAGTCACCTATGGCGTCCAAGGCAAAACAGCGCCAACTTATGCGAAAATTGAGGCAACCTAATTTTTTGGTCTCAACAGTATACAAATTTTCCTCCTAATAGTGGATTTTTTTGTTGTAAAGACAATTTCTCCAGAATAAGGGACTTCAATGCTCCCATGTGTATAGTACAGGTGATTTAGGATCGTTATCTATTTCAAGTGGATGATATTGATCTGTAAAAATCGCCCCTTTGGACCTTAGTAAAGGACCATTTCCGAAAGTAAGCGTTGCTCCGCTCAACGCTTTCCTTATTCAGATAGTCAAACTACAAGGGTATTACCAAAGATTTTTGTGAAATTAGGTAGGGTTAGACTTATTTATCATGCCTCTTTGTAAAATGCGTAAGAGGTTATAATTTTCACATTATCTTTCTTGCTGTACACATTTATGAATTGCGTTCACGTCTTCCACACTTTTCAGAACTACCAGGCAGTAATCCTGGCTGTTTCCAGAATAAGCTGTTATAAAAGCTTTGCATTATTCGAAGAAAACAGTAGCTTCATTGAACACTTTACATTTACGTGTAATCTCGACACGGTCATTTGTCATACATAATTCTCAGACAGAATCTGAGGCACACATTGCAGTCGTGGGAGCAAGACAGTGTGGATGACTACTTTTGAAAGGAATATTAATATGTACCAAAGGGTTAAATGAAAAAAGTATGTTATAATTCAGCCTTAGAATTGAAAAATAACAAAAATTGGTGTTTTGAAAAAATTTTATGAAAAAAAATTTCAAGCCTCTTATGATGAAAAAAGGTTTTTGTCCAATTGTTTCGATCAGTACATCGGTGAATTCTGACAGAATGAATGTTACAATGATGTCTTGTTATTTCAAAGTATCTAATTGTTATCTATTGTTTAGTCGAGTTGCAGTAATGAGAGGTCAAGTGGTCACACCGCAAGGATTGGGGATTGTTGGTATCAGAGTTTCTGTAGATAAGGAGTCAAGATTTGGATTTACCCTCACCAGACAAGGAGGATGGTGAGTATATTTTGAATTTTCTCCACATTCGCAGTACATAATTCTATCCTATCTGCTGCTTCCTTAGTACTGGAAGTTTTCTCGAAATGAAATGTTGGGTTTCAATTGCAACGTACGTAGAGATGGAATATTTTCAATACTTCTCTTGAAAATTCGGGAGTTGAAAATCCACCTATATAATCATGATATTTCCAAACACAATTATTACTACATTGATGAGGGTGAATTCAAAAAAATTGTGTTTTAATGAAAATGCCAAAATTTGTAAAACGCGCAGCAGCCTTTTGGAAAAAATATCACCGATTAATTCTTATGAATTTTTGGTATCTTGTATGATACGATCTCCTGAACAAAAGTGTCCACGGGCCCAACTCAATCCTATGGCTAGTTTTCGAGATACAGGGTGTCGAAGTTGGGAAGTGAACCCAGCAGTCGATCTATAGGTGGTCCAAATGTTTCAATTAACATTTATATGCAACTAGCAATTGCGGAGATAGCCTTGTAGGAACTCTGCACGGAAATTAATTGGATGTGATTCAACGTTCGTCGTGGTATTAGCCAGGAAAGTAGTTGTTTTCTGATGGATTTTTGACCCAAATATATTCCTATATTGTATTGGAAAATGGCAGTGAGTATCCTGGTATGGCAGGACATCTAGTTTCTAAATAGACAATTCAATTTTGAATAGGAAAAATATAATAATCTATCAGAAAGAAAATAACGTATATGATATCACAGTACTGGAGTCTTTCGTTCATAAAGAAATGTGACAACAAACTCCCTTTATTTGTCTTTTTATTGTTCAATAATAAGTATCATCTTCTGGGAATAACTAAGTATTGTGAAATACCCAGGATGGATAACAATAACAACAAATACAATAAGTGTTTATATGATATCCATCATCAGTTAGCGCAAACTCATTCAATGGAAACGAATCGTTCGAAAAGGCAATTGCACCAACCCCAACCCCAATCCCTCCATTTCAATACCTTCACGTTCTGAATGGTTGCAGTGAACTTTGTCAAATTATTCGCAAGACATCCTGCATGGGCTACTTTACATAACATCGATTACTAAGTTTGCGCAAAGCACTAAATCGACTCATTTCAGACCAGTGTTCTCATAGGAAATCAGTTCCAAATAGTTGATAGAACTTCCAGATTTACTCGCAAACTGGAAATATACACTGCCGCGCTCTATTGGTTCGTATACGGAGAGGTTTATATGCAAAGTCATTCATAAACTTATTGCCTATGAATATTAGTTGGGGGTTATATAACAACACTTTGTTTTTAGTTCGAAAATATGAATAGGAAATTCATAAAATCTTTCGTGGAATCATCTGCGACTGAAAGACAAACTTTAGTCGCTATTTTCCATCGTTCAAGATAACCTCTTGGGAGGTATTCATGTTGAAAAGGGGGAACATTCTCCATGAAAATGAAAAATGTGATTTATATGTAATATCTAACAGAAAACAACTACTTCCCCGGCACAAGCCACGCTGGACATTGAACTACATCTGATAGATATTGTGAAAAGACTCTAACTGAAAAGGAAAGAAAAAATCTGAAAGTGAAAATTTGCATTTTCATTCAGATAGCTGACTTTTTTAATTCTTTCTAGTTTTCCTTGAACAAATCATTAAATAAATTAGATAAGGAGAATGTTATTAAAAAAATATCACTCACAGAATCGTGATGATGAAATGATTTGTTCAAGGAAAACTAGAAATAATTAAAAAAGTCAGCTATCTGAATGAAAATGCAAATTTTCACTTTCAGATTTTTTCTTTCCTTTTCAGTTAGAGTCTTTTCACAATATCTATCAGATGTAGTTCAATGTCCAGCGTGGCTTGTGCCGGGGAAGTAGTTGTTTTCTGTTAGATATTACATATAAATCACATTTTTCATTTTCATGGAGAATGTTCCCCCTTTTCAACACTTTGTTCAAATGCAAGTGCAACTGATATTTTCAATTATCCCAAAAACAGTTTTGTTTGGAATGGCAATGAATTGATTCTTTTAAATATATAATCTGAATAGAATCCGAGTGCTTTAACTCAAGGGTTTATACCTGAACATAACGAACCGAAAACTTTTGGTTTCGGGGCGTGTTGTAGGGCTCCAGTAAACTTATGGAAACGTATGACAAATAGAAAACCTCTCAAAATTTGTTGGATATTACTACCTAATTTTCAGACATGGAAAATTTTAAATATACATCGATAACAATAAAGTGTCATTACTTGAGAAAAATAAGAATCCAGGACTTGAGGAAAATAAGAATCTAGGACTATACTTCGATTCCGATTTAAGAGTCACAAGATATGGTAACTATCTAGTCAAACCTTCCATAACACCCTGAGACAGATATATCCGAATCGCGATATACTCACTACAATACTAAAAATGAAACTTTGTGGGTCTTTGGAATTTCTGAAATTTGGTACTGTTCGCGGATCTCTCTTACTGCAATATGACGCACATCTCTAACAACGTATCCGGCGGTGAATTTTAAGAGGCGGTATGGCAAGCAGCAATATACTCGTCGCTGACGAGGCGACAATTCAAGCGTCAGCGGTGCCTTGAACGCTACAATACAAAAGCAGCTGCGGTACATACTTTTATTTATTAAAAAAGTCACATTCTTCTCAGTAGGGGTAATTTTGTCTAACTCAATAACAAGTAACAAAACCAGAGTTCAATATTCAATAGGTTGTTGTTGGTAATGGTAAATATTGAAACTGAAATTTAAAAAAATCAGTAAAAAATAAGGTGGTGCATTCTGGAAACGGCAGAATAAGATGAATAGGTGAGGTTTATGTTGTGAAGTAACTATAATATGATTCGTTATCATAATGATTTTATGTTATTGTCATATGCTGTAGAAAAAGCGGTGAAACTGACAATTGAAATTTATTATTTGGCGGCAGCGCGGCGGCATTGTGATAGTTAGCCCCCGGCTAAGCGAGTATAAATCCGGTACTGTCTCATCGATAATGGAACACTCTGCTTGGTTGAGACTAGGTACATTCTGAATTCTGCACTTACTTATTCATCTTTATCCCTCAGAATGACAAACGTATATCGCTAGATGGCAATTTTCGCACAGTACAGGACCGTATAAAATAATTGGATTCTCGATCTTCCAGATTACAAAGCTAGATTCAAACTCTTTGGTTTTTGTGGTAATCTGAAAGTTTGCATGAAAATTTCACACCTCACTTTTTCAGCCAATCAAAAAATTGGTTTTTATTTAGTTGCCATGGCAACCCAAAAAATTTCCGGAAATTTTTATCCTCCTGGGTACCCTGGGCGAAATTAATAAGTAAATTTTTCTGTCAAATATTTGACATGTGATAGTTAACATTTTGCTTTTATGTACAAATGGAATGTTATTTTTGATATGAAAGGAGATAATATTTCATAATTATATATTCACTAAATATTTCGAATGTGTCTGAAAATATTTTTTGCATTTCAACGATGAATAGGTCCATCGGTAAAAAATGTATATCAATCAAATCTATCTATGCTTGACTTGATGAACTTAATATTTGAAACAATTTTATTCAACTTATCTTTTCGTGAATACTCGGCTGAAATTTGCAAGAATTCCTTTCCACATCACTTCCCAATAGACAATCCGCATGGACCAGCCAAAACTATTTTAGTTCTGCGTGATGTGCAATGTAATTTTAGGATGAAAATGTCGCAAAATGAATTTTCCTTTCTCACATACAAACACCGCCACTAATACCAACGCGTAACTGTCATTATATCAACAAAAACCATTCATGGCCCACTGATGTTACAACTTGTTTTCTCTCAGAATAATCTACAAGTCAGTTGAATTAACCATTAATTTAATATATTTTGGTGTGAAATTTTCTTACCAAATCCCCCGCGTGCTTGAATTAATTGCTGGAAATTTATCTCGTACATGCATTTTTTAAGAAAATCACCCTCGTCGCTGCGCGACTCGGGTAATTTTAAAAAAATTCATGTACTCCAAAAATTTCCGGCAATAATTCAAGCACTAGGGAGATTATAAGTAAAAATTTCAGAATATTAGACACTGGACTGCAGTCACAGAATGTATCGAAAATTGAAAAAATATTGAAGCGAAATGAAAACTACGAAAATCTCTAGAAGATGAACCGTTTAGAATAGTACACCAGTTTGAAGTGCTGAAACTATTCGGAGATGTTATGAATGTGCATTTTGAGAAAATATTGTACCATAAATATACAGTGCTGTTGTAAAAAGTCTTTACTCTATCATTTTTTGAACGTTTCATTTTCTAAACATAAACCTATTGAAACAGAATTACTTTTCTTAAACTGATTCGTTTGGGTATTTTACCTTCCACAATCTGAAAATTAAAAAATGTTAATCAAAGGAAATCTGTACAGGGCAAATTAATTGAGTTGCTGATAAGTTACTGCGTTTACAAGACTGCTGCCTTGAATGAAATTATAATTTTTGTCAGTAACCTATTCTACAATCATTTTGCCTATCTGAAAAAATGTATTCAAATTAATCAAAAAAAAACTTTCGATAAACGTTGACGTTTCGGAGACTGTATCTGTCTCCGTTATCAAAACTTGCTGAAAAACGCTGAAAACTGTATTTAAATTGGTTTGGGAATGATAAGATCTTTCTTCATCAAAGTCAAATGAAATCTGTCATTTATTCTTTTGGGTGACATTTGCTCTCTTGATACATAGGGTGTTCGGTATCAATCAATCACCATTCTATTAGTTTTCATTTCCTATCCAAGGAGAGGTAACCAGGTGCGGTCCATTTCGATGAGATTTGTTGAAAAGCAGTTGTTTGGTAAAAGAATGCAAGCAGTTTCCTTCAACTTTCTCTTTTCTCGATTTGATTCTCTCATTAAGATTTTGGTATTACTTCATTCCATCATATGATCGCCATCAGATGTTAGAATATGTCCGGATATTTTTCTAATGTAACGTTTCGTTTATGTTCTTCCTGGCTTATGGTCTTGATGTTTCACCTATATAACTCTTACCACACGAACAAGGTATGTTGTTAACACAATTTTTTGAACATTCATCAGTGTTTTTGGGTTTTGTATATGTGAGTATTGATCTCAATGTATTGGTTGTTTCAAATGTTGTTCTTACATCATACCTATGGCCAATACATTTCATCTTCTCAGACAGTCTAGGGACATAAGGTATAATGTTGGTGATAACCTGAAGTCTAGAGTATCCCCAGTCCAACGGCCAAATTGAACGCGTAGTAGCTATTGCTAGGAATATTGTTTCCAAAAGTAAAAATAATCCTTTGGCATTGCTCACTTATCGCAATACTCCATTAGAGTGTGGTTTGTCTTCTGTCAAACTTTTATTCGGGAGAAAATTGAGTAACACTTCACCTCAGCCTGAAAACTCTCCGAAGCCTCATTGTAGAAGTGGCAACAACATCATGAATAAATTCAGTATTCCGAGAGAAAAACAATGAAAATATTCCAATGATCATAATAGAGCACGAGATCTTTCCCTATTGAATCCAGTTCAACGAGTTGGGATAACTGAAATGCAGAGTTATGAAGTCTGATCGAGCAGAACTAAAAAGAAACCGAAGGAAATTGATTTCTGCTGTGGTACCTCCATGCATCTCAGACTAGATCCAAAAATCCATTGATGTAAACGCTCTATCAGAATATACAACAAACTGTTTCGTTTGGTTTTGAATCTCAACTTGGAGATGTGAACGATAAGTGGTCGTTTGGTGAAACCCATGAAGTTTTTCTTATGAAGCTCATAGAGAGGAGTGTAATGATAGTTAGGTACTCGATAATAATTTGCTGTGAATTGCCATAGGAATGGATACAGATGAAGTTAGTGAAATGATAAATGAAAAGCATGAAAAATACTTTATATCTGAATATCTATTGAGGTATATATTTTCCAATGGAAATAGATCCAATACTAGCAACATTAAATAACTAGTCAGATCTAGACATTGTACTGCCTTTTTCCGCCGCAGCTTTTCATACAATGCTCCTAAAAGAATATTCAATTACCCAGTAAATTGAGATCGTACACCTTTTCTCATTTCAAAAAGAACTAAGCGTAAATCCTATATTTTCCAAAAATAGAAGCTATGTATAAAGTTCAGTCATTCCAGAATTTCAGAAGAGTTCATGATGTTCTAACCATTTATTCCGATTAGTGGATTTTTCTGTAATGTATATCCCAAGAGGGAGCCTGATTCATCCCAATCCCAAACAACTTTTCAATCTCCCATATCATGTTGCCTTCCATACCCTATGGGGTTCATTATCTGCAAATACAAGAGGTGAAATATTTTTTCTTCGCTTCCTTCTTCTCGAGTTTCAGTTGAGACGTTGAACACGCCATTTTGTTCCTTCATTAACGATCCATGCAAGTTTCCTCAAATTCCTTCTGCTCTCTCCGTTTCCTAATTAGATTTGTTGTCAACAATTTCCTCAGTAATGAAGTAAATTATAGAACCACTCGTGTTCATTAAATCCCAACAACATACAACAACAAAATGCGCGCAAACGTAGCATCCAGTAACAAATGGAAAGAATTCGCCTAATTGGGAGGAATACAGTTACCTAATTCGACAACGACCACATCAAAGACGGCTTGGCGTATCCACTAATGTCGCTGTTTTGGAGAATCTCTGCGTTACGAATCACAGTAACATGATCCATAAATGATTTTTTATCCTGAGTCAATACAAGTTGAATGGAAGACCAGAATTCTGCGTGTTTCACACGCTGACTTCTGAATTCCGCTCCGAGACTTTACCAACACCTAAGACAAATCCTGTTCGAAACCTTTTTGTTACGTTGGTGAATGAAATACATTGGGGGAAGGCGGGCCACAGTAGAAGACGGGACACAGTGAAACAGTCCGTGAACGGGATATATTTTTTATTATTTTACACTATCTTGCAGCGTGCTTAGATGCTCTAGTGATGGTCCGATTGGCGTATTGTGAAGAGATTATCATAGTAGTTTTCCATTTATCCATGTCCTTTCATTCATTTTTTCCAAGAATAATAATGGTAATGGATATATTCATAAATTTACAAAAAAAATCCATTGATATCATAACATAACATTCTTCGTTGGGAATGATATAAGGTGTGATCTTCAAGAAGTAGCATAAAATGTTTAATATGGATGGTAATGAATATCTAAAATATCATGAAATAACTGATAACTGTTGAATACGAAAACAAAAACGATATAACCACAGTAGATATTTTTTGAAACGGGGTATTTCCTAAAAAGTTCGATATCGTAGTAGGAGTTATTCAACTGGGACAACTGAAAACCGGTGTCTCATTTGAACGAAAAATTACGTTCATTCAAGTAAATATTGAATTTATAATTCGACAGCACTCTATATGGGGTAGACTTGAATTGTCACAAATTTCTGAAAGTAGCGGCAACACTGCATTCTCCATGATATTTCATGTAAGTCGGTCAGATTTTTTCATGCTCGCCACCAAATTTGCACATTTTCACACCGGTACGTTGACTTGTTCGCTCATATTAAAAAGCCCTGTATTCATGTATTCATTACTTCATCCTCCTTCTCTTGACACTGTCTGCTTTCCTCATTTGCGAATATCCCTTCCAGCCTTACTCTTACTCCCTTCGTATTTTGTATTTCACCAGCAAGTATATTCCCAGTTGTTGTCTCATTGGTGTATTTCTCAAATAATCCATTTCTGTGACCCTCTCATCCGTGTGATGTGTTTAATTTTTGATTCTCATTCAATTTTACACCTTCTTGATGTTATTCACAATTTATATCTGAGCGAGCTTGAAGATAATCAGCTCCACTTTTCTGGGTATTCTACTTGTTTATGAAACTGTTTATGGAAATAAATATGTTCAAAGCCTCCTCCATTCACGAGTATGCCTACTATAGCAGAAAAAACACTTAACTCACTAGTTATATACAGTATATCGTTCTAAAATTGTCGGAAAAACAACCAATTCAGATTTTCCTTTCAAATAATAAATGAATATGACAAATTTGTTGATGTCGATACTGTTTTAGAAACAATGATTCAACTTGCAAATAACTAGTCCACTGGGGGAAACTTTTCATTTTCTTAGATTTTTCTACAAGATAAGCGAACAATAATCCGTGAAGCTTCGAATATCTACCTTTTTCTTTACGTTATGTCAAGAAAAATTCATATTTACAATATATACGATTTTCTGAAGTATTCGTTATCTCGAAAGAATATGAATATCATCAATGAATGTCAACTAGTTTCTGGATGACAAACACAGCCACAGCTACCTAGTGTGAATGATATGTCCAATAGTTCCTTGGAGGGAAGGGTATATGTTATTGCTGTGAATATTGCCGCTGTCCACCGTATCATATATCGATTTTTGAAACAACAACTTATTAGACATAATACTATGAATATTATCGCGTATAACACCTATAATTTAGATAGTTATAGCTATCGTCCGCCACAGAAAATAAGAAATTTGACAGGATTTCGATTTAGATGTGAAATAATTAAATAGGATTTTGGAACAATTTTATATTTTTGGCACATAATGATGTAATTACTTTTAGAAGATATCTAAATTTCACAGTTCAATAAATTGTCAAATTTGCTAATTTCATTGACGCAAATAATTCTGAGCATTTGAAGTGGGTGAAAATTGAATTTGAAAATTGAAAACATTATTATAGTTATAACATTGATATTATGAAATTTCTATATTGTCGTCAGTTCTTGATATGTGTGCCAAATTTCAGAATATTCGGACAATTGGAAGTAATGTTTAAAAATTAATTTCATTATTAATAGTCATCATATTATTTCTATGAAACCTCATGAAACATTTCATTATTATTATTGTTATAACATTGAAATTATGAAATTTTTGTATTGGTAAAAAATTTACTTTCATGATTTTATTACCTATATGTTTACTAGTTACAAGTGGAGCTGATGAAAACATGCTGAAACAAAATAAAATACAGTTTGTCAAAATTCCACCTCTTGTGTTATTAAAATTCGCTGAGTACCTCTTATGAAATATCAGTTGAAGCCCAACCGTATCTTCTAGTTGATGAACTATGGTGTTTCCCAATAAACTATCCCCTTTTCTAAAACATAATCATGTAGCAAAAATTCTCGCAAAGCACCAAATTCCAGATAATAATTACCCACTGCTGCTGCCTTGATCGTTGTCTTTTTTCAATAATTTTTTGTTCCTAACTGATGAGGCGCCACAATCAAAATTTGAAGATTATTCTGCAGGTTTTTCTCATTTCTTGTTATGACTTCTGCATCGTCTGTACTCTGTATAACTGTATAGTATACATAGCTTTTTGGGTCACCTTATACGCATTGATTATGTCATGTATAACAATAGTGGGCTCAAGCCCTTTATTCGTCGTTAGTAAAGATAGTGAAGAAGATCTAAAAATTATTCCGATAACAAAATTCACGATCCGCTGTGAACTTTCGATGGCGTTTGTTATTCTCGTGTTCTTTTCTCTCTTTCTTCTCCGTTAACCCATTTTTTCACGCGCTCCCCTTCCAAAGGGCTTTCTCAGATTAACGAATACAACAATGGGCTAACGTTTCGTACTAACGCCTGATTAATCAGCTGTTTAGTGCGAATCATTTTGACGTTATCAAAATCTCTCCACTAATCCTGTAAGGTAGGATCAAGCATAGACCGTTCTACTAGTTCCTGATGCAGAAACCAGTGGCTCACACTCTTAAGTTAGCTTTTCATGTGAGTAACTGAGAATGACAGTTGAGCAGGAAACATTCACGCATGCATATTAGTCTTTCAGCCGATTTCAGTCCTGATCAGAACATTAACCGACTTACTACTTCGAATTTCAAGCATGCAAATTGATTAGTATACTCGACTTGAGATTGAAGGTCCCGGGTTTAAATCCTGGCTGATCCATATATCAAGTTCAATTTTTATATTTTCATTTCTAACATCTCAATTTCCACCGACATATTTATTAATTTTTCATGATTCAAAATAGCCCAAGTAGAATTTTATGGAAGAAGTCGGGCACAATTTTCTACTGCCTGATGAATGGGAAAGACCTCTGAGTGATATGATACAGGGATTTGTTGACAAGCATCGATCAGAAAATAATCCATCATATATGACTGCTGAATCACTTCTGCCCCATACCTGACAATTTTTTTTTATGTACGCACATTTTCCAACGCTTCCTGTATTGACTATCAAATGTTGAAAGGATGGAGGGATAATGGTCGTATTCATCATCCTTCAATTGATATCCACTTGCTAATGTACTTTATTCATAAAATAGGCACGAATACATCTATAGGAACCACAGGAAGTAGTTCTTCGACTGAAGTCAAAGAATATTTCATTCTAATTTAATTTCATCATTTCATTCATTCTTGCTAGGTGTTGGGCAAGGTGACTCGGCTATCGTATGGGGTTGTTGGATTATTACTGTTCGATGCTTGCCGACAAAATTTCCTCAGTATAAGAAATTTGCGAAATTTTGAATTATTAATAAATTTTATACGAACTCTATATTGCAATAGAAACAAATTCGACTACACTTTAATATACTAGATATATTACCTACTAGGCATTACCTATTGAAAGGACGGGGCACAAATTCCTATAAAAATGGCTTTCAGCTAAATTTAATAATTTTATGATATTTTGTTTGGTCCAAGACCCCACACAATTTTGTCAAGTTATAAGGAGATCGTAGGATTGGGAGAGACGCTAGAGGGCAGCTAAATTGAATAATTCAAAATGCCTTGTTAGGGTATTTTTTTGCCAATTTCGGCATATTTTATTAAAAGTTGTTAAACTTGTTTTTCCGTTAACCTGCTGCCGTTTCCCTACGAATTACAGCCCTCAAAAGTCGCAACTTGTGCGAGCTAAGGATTAACGAGAACGTAACTTTTAACGTGCGATTCCTAGCACAACCCGAGAATAGATCTCGAAAGAAGGTTGTCCGTTAGTCACCATTCAAACCACAACCTCGTCTCGCGTTGCTTGGCTTCAGATATCAATGGCTCGTGCGCTCCACCGTTCGAGCTATCCTCTCAGCGGCTCGTATACTCTAAAATGAGAGTCTCTTTTCAGATATAGCGCCTTTCAACTTTGTACATATACTCTCATTTCAGATATACCGCCTTGCGACTTTGCACATATGCATGCCTACAACCAGTCATTACTTCTTGCCAATAGGAACCATTTCAGTTCCCTGTTCTCCTGCATAGCACATTTCATGCCTATGCAGATATGGTTGGACCACTGTATGAAGCAATTTAATGCTGGTTCAAATACATAGACATGACAATAGCTATCTACGTAACCTGTTACGAAAAGCTTCATTTTGTGTAAGGAGAAATACTATTTCGTAACATGTTACATACAAGATTTTTCCAATTCCTGGAAAGCCTGTGAACGTAAACGTAAAAATGTGGAAAGTTAAGTAGATATCTCTGAAGGTAACTGCTGATGAAAAGTTGGACGTTATGAAATTCACGTCAGTTTTGAAAAGTGTCACTTTATATGTCAAATTTAGAAAAAATACATTTTTGTACAACTGACATTAAAAATGACGTTTTTAATTCATTGACACATGAACTAAAAACTGACGTTTTCACAAAATCACTTTTAACACTAGTGTTAAAAGTAAAATGACAGATGAGATGATGGATACTCAGTAATATAGATCTCTCTAATAGAAACACTTCAATCAGATATTATAATCAGAACACCTACTCAAGAGGAATCGTTTATAAAAGTTCACACATGTATTTGGTCGTTTGCGCAATTGATAATACTAATTCCTTTTGAAGTTACAAACGAAGTAGTATTTAGTCCAACTGTAGAATGTCCTTCATCACTGACAAATAATGACATTCATAAATAAAGTACGTTGGGGTTTATTATATTTGAAGTATCTGTCAGTCAGCCTTGTAATCCAAAGATCGTGTGTTCGAATCCTTATGGATCTTATTTTTTTTTTGTTTTTTTCTTACTAGCAGTAACTGTTGAACAAAAAATTTTGTATGATACATTTGTTAAAAGTGATTTTATTTGCTCGTGGGGTTGCTCCACTCGCTAACGCTCGTTTCGCAATATTCCCCACTCACAAAATAAAATGCCACTTTTAACACTTGTATCATAAATAACTATTTTGTACAACTGTCATTGAAAATGACGTTTTTAATTCGATGACATATGAACTGAAAACTGACACTAGTGTTAAAAGTAAAATGACAGATGGGATGATGCATCCTCAGTAATATAGATATCTCTAATAGAAACACTTCAATCAGATATTATAACTTACGCTCGTTTCGCAATATTCCCCACTCACAAAATAAAATGCCACTTTTAACACTTCTTTCCATTTTGATTTCGTATAACCTACATTTGGTGTTTGACACTCTTTTCTTCGTGCTGAAGCCTATGGTCTTTCAGTCTTCCAAATCTATAATCTCCAGACCTTTCGTCCACTCGAATTCACACTCCCCTGACAATTTGGTCTTCGGATCCTTCAATCCAGGTATATGATCTCCAGACTATTCGTCTACTTGAGTTTACACTCCCCGGGCTGTGGCCGTCCTGACCATTTGGTCTTCTTCAGATCCTTTGATCCAGGTCTGTGACCTTCAGACAATTCGTCTATTTGAGTTTGCACTCAACATCCTGTGGCTATTCTGACCATTTAGTCTTCAGATCCTTATATATTGAATGTAGTTTTCTATGAGATTAAAATTCAGATGGTATTTCTGTACGTACAACACTAGTGTCCTGAACTAAACTGTGATTGACAACTATGTGTTGTACTCATCAAAATTCGAACTGGGCTAATACAATTCCAATAATAAAGCAATAACACTTACTATTTTTCCAAATTGTTTTCCTACGTTGCCAATGTAATATACTATGATTGGTATCAGAGCTGTCCCAAAGCACAGTGCGCGGCAGATGGCAGCCGGCGGTACCCCATACCAAAAAATTAGTTTTCTACGATAAGTACTGCATTTAGAAGATAGATAGAAGATAGAAGATCTTGAAAATATAGTACAGTTTTGTCAGTTACTTTTTCTATCTGAAAAAATGAGTTCAAAATAACTGAATATTACTTTTTCTTGACGTGTCGGAGACGAAATCTGTCTTTGTTACCATTTTGTTATTTCAAACTTCTTTTCTTAACCATATGCGGCCCATTTCGATTTGATTTTGTTTTGCATGTTTTGTTTTTTTTTTCAGACTGTGCGAGGTTAAACACTCATAAAACGATGTCAAGAAAACTACAAAAATATTCGAACAATATTCCTATTTTATTGGAATCAAATTGTTGATTTCAGCAATTCTATTTCAAAATAGTGTATTATGTTAGCAGAGTTATAAACGTCTTTCAGTAACGAGTATTTTATTCACGAGTGCAGCGTTGCGGAACGACTGTTTAAAAAACTTGTCTCAAGGAGTTCATAAATGCTTTACATATACCGTACTTTTTTTTACGAATTCATATTATAACCACAACATTGTATGTTTTTAGGTTGATATCTTTTTTATCATAACAGTTTCAATTGACAGGTCAAGAAAGACCTACTCTCTTAGGGTTTTTATCCACTGAAATCAAACAGTAACTCTAGCGACGTACTCAAAAAAATGGAGTTGCTATGGTAACATTTTTAAAAAAATTCTTTAAATACAGATTACGGAATATGTAATTAATTGATCATTAATCGTGGTACGCTAATTTAGATATTATGTGATTAAAAAAAAGTAACTTAAGTTTTTACTTGACTTGGTTGTAACTTGATGGAAATCCATAGCACTTCTTGGACTGTTAGAAACGTTAGTTACTGACACTTGATTTAACACGATAAGATGTCAACAAATGATATTACATCGAGACATGTTTCGCTACACTAAAGTTTTCCAAGCGGTTAATATAATAACTGCTTGAAAAAGCAACAGTGTAGCGAAACATGTCGCGATGTATTATTATTTGTGACAATCTTACGTGTTTGATTAACTTTCAGTAACTTAAGTATCTAACAGTCTGAAATGTGCTCAGTGCTTAGTGCTCCCTGAATGGAATTACTTTTTGAAAGTGCTTAATAATCGCGAGCATTTCACAAATAAAAGTGCTTAGTGCTCGAGATTCCGTAGCACTTTTCAAGAGTGCTTAGAGCTTAGTGCTCGAAGCACTGTTTGTCAGTGCTCTGCACTGGTGGTATATCAAATAAAACACTGCTCTCTACTCGCCGGTCATACACACACTGATGAACCTCGATATCTCCGTGCTGGACACTGTGTGACACATCATAATTCACCCGTGAAGTATCATCTGTTAATTTACGTAATCTGTATACTACACTACCAATAATCAAATATACCCAAAAATCAAGTGTAATTACCTGCTGTAAACAAATCGTCATGGAATTTGCGTTTAACCCCTTGTAAAATGCACACTGTACCCCTTTGGATCCAGTGGATCAATTCTTACATTCCCCAAGAAGCCATTGTCAACAATAGGCATGCTTTACGTCTTCTGGTCCCTAATTTATATTCATGGACTTTCCTCTCGCAGTTTATGTTGCGACTCGCTCCAGTTATACCCCCTAAGCATTATTTACTCATGTAGCGTTTATTTCTCTCGCGAGGTCGACGAACGGCTACTATACGTACTGGTTTCATTGCTCGGATTAAGCCCAGAGCAGTATTATTTCATATGCAGTATTCACAACGGCCGTGCTAGGAAAAAGTTTACATAGTCGAGGAACTTGGATGGTGAATTGGGTGAATGCCAGATGTGGCATGTGTCTGTCTGATCATGGGACGATAATCCTACTATTACTAGTAGTAGAAGAAGTGCACAAGGCAATAGTCGAAGCCTACAAGGAAAGATGTCTTGACAAAAAATGGCTCAAAATAATAAAACGGTCTGGCGGAATGAGCATCTAGAAACCCTCGGAGGTAGGGTGCGGAAGCTTTTCAACAGAGTAAAATTTAACCAATATTGGACCACATACAACAAAAAAATGCTCAAGAATCCATAAGGTATTAGCCAAAGAAGGTACTGCCCCAAGTAGGTTTCTTGAAAAATAATGACAATGCATATACATTCGAGGAAAGTATAAGGATGCTCACAGAAGCACACTTTTCATCCAAACAGGTGATCAACTTTGGAATGGAGGCTTGCTCTGGAAATATCGAGACCAAATAGTATCAGGTGGGCTATCAGTAAAGAGATAGCTATGACAACATCCGAGTCTATAGCAAACGCTCTAGTAAAAAAGGGGTTTCTCTCCTACTGTGCCAGTGGATAAACGCTAACTTTAAGAACAGGGTCATTATTGCACCAGAGCTAATATGGCATGAGTGTTCAGGAAAAAACATTGTCATATACTCAGATAGCCAAGCTGCAATAAAAGCAGTCAACTGAATGCAATTTACCTCAATACTTATTTGGGGCTACATAGAAACCCTAAAAGAGCTCGGCAGTCAGAACAGACCAGCACATACAGGTTATAGAGGCAATGAAGAGGCCGATTCGCCCGAGAAGGAGCAAGTAACGCTCTGAATGGCCCAGAACCGTTTTGCGTTGTTTGAGACTCTCAAACACTCCTTTCTTATCACACAGTCACTAGATGTCATCGACATAACCTCAGATGAGTCCTTTGACTGAAACTGCTCCAATGACGAAAAAGAGTACTTTTAGTTTCATTACAATATAATTCCTTCAAAAATTCACCAAAAATGTCATTAAATAGTCAATAAGAGTTTTCGAGTGAAAAAGTGGGTGTTTGCTGACTCAGCAGAAATACGCCAATTTTTATTTGGCGTTTGGGCCCGAACTGGTTTTCGGAAAAAAAACCTGAATAGTGGATTTTGTAGAAAATTTTATAGTTTTTCATTCTGAATAGAAAATTTTTTCACGAAAAACTAATAATTTTCGAGTTATAAGCGAAAAACTACAAAAAAATAGATTTTTTCGGCAACCGTCCGGGAAGTAGGAACTTCCCGGACTAGTCCGGGAAATGCCCGAATTTCAATATAAATATTTATATAAATAAGAATTAGAATGTTTCTGTTAGTACCTATCTTCTGTTCGCATTTCGATATTTAATACAAATAAGAATCAAAATGTTCGAAATTTTCTTCTACAAAGAAATATAAAAAATAACTGTGTCTTGATTTGTTATTCTACACGATTACCAAAAAAATTGTGTACGCAACATGTCCGAAAACTGTTTTTTTGGACGAGTGGACAAAATTCTAGGACGAGCGTAGCGAGTCCTGGAAGTCTGCGAGTCCATTTTTTTGCATTTTTTTTAATGATCCGTCAAGAAATGTTGTTGGCAAACTTCAGATTCGGATTGAGCACACGTGTGAAATCAGAACTACCCCAAAACTTTCCAGCCAGAGGCCCTGTCGAATACAAATTTACTAAATTATTGTTATCTAGAGAACAATTGGAACTGGAACACAAAACTAAAACAATAACGTCCATAAACATACTTTTTCATCTGTTCAAAACTCTCCCTCTGACAACTCACTTCTTGATCATTAGCATTCATAGTACACCACATGGAATATACACGAATTATTGTATTGCAGTTTGTATTTCAGGCAATATAATACACCCATTGACCCAACAGTCTGAACCAACTGCAAAACCCAGTTATCCTGGTACCACTCAGGTAAAGAGTGGACTTTCCGTGAATTCACTTCACTCTAAATTCCTGGAAACCCTTTGTACCACCACCTAGTTATTAACGGGGCAAAGCGCATGCCCTTTCGGTTTATTATAGCTTGTGGAAAACACAAGTGGAAGAGTTACTTCGAGATCTGTCTTACTCTTTAAGCCCGCTATCTCCTCTATTATAGAAATAGAGAGGTTCGACGGGTATTATTATAAAAGCTTCTCAGAGTCTCAGGGATAATCTCAGAAATGATGACTACGTTCATCTCACAACTTTGGATCCGCTCAAAATGGGTTTGATTTGACTGAATCTGATCCATCTAATCGATATATACAGTTTTCGGATTGGATTGAACGACTCAAGTCAATTCCATAAATAATACGATTGGACCCAACCGATCGCCTTGAGCAGAAGTGAAATTACGAGATGAAAATAATAATAATAATAATAATTCGTCTTTATTCACCATAAAATACAAAAAATACAAAATAGGTTTAGGTGAAAGGCGGAGTGTCAGCGTGAGCTGTTTTTAAACTCGACCCTATGATGTAACAGTAAAATAACAGTAAAATTAGCAGTGCATTACCGGTTTAGTAAATAGCCGAGTTCGAACATAAACATCAGTCTATTTGCCAAGGAGAACTTTCGTCTTTTTTTGAAGTTATTCAATGAATAAGATCTAAATTCACTGGGAAGTGAGTTATAACATTTCGGTGCGTTGTACAAGAAGCTACGAGTAAAAAATGCAGTTTCGTGTTTTGGAATGATGAGCGTTTTTAGCCTTTTGAAAAGATAATCTGGCATTTGGGTAATTAGAACTTTGTGGGTACTTGTTAAGAGGTGCGTTTCCCTGATATATGGTCGTATTTACGAAAGAAAGAAAGAAAACCTTTTACAATTATTTTATATACGTTGCAAGCGGTGCGGTCATTATGACGTAAGGCCGATCCAAATATACTGTCGCAGTAGGAGATTTTAGAAAATATAAGCGACTCACAAAGTTTTAGCTTTAATTCAGTCGAAAGCAGATCCCTGTTTGGATAAAGTTGCCTCAAAACATTGTAGGACGATTGACTGAGGTGGCTGACGTGTTTAGTGAATCTGAACTCAGGATCAAGCCATAGTCCTGAATTTTTAAATTCCTCCACAATTGGAAGTAAGTCGTTATCAAGGCGAATTTGTATAGTGTTACTTGAGAGATCTATGTTCTTCTTGGAGCCGAATAGCATTACTGCAGACTTATTTGGATTGATCGAGTTTATGGGCATAACAAATATCGAAGATGGTTTGGAGATCAGTATTTATTTGAGTTTGTGCCATGTCCAGATCGCAAATGGGAAATGAAAAATAGATTTGTGTGTCGTCGGCATAGTGGTGTATGGTGCAAGTTTTAACAAAATGATGAAAGTCAGATATATATATATATATAGACTGAACAATAAGGGTCCGAGAATGGATCCCTGCGGTACACCTTTGGTTACAGATAATGCATCCGAAATGACTCCATCTAGAATTACCTTTTGAGTTCGATTAGACAAATTATTTTTTATTAAACGTACTGCATCCTGCGAGAAACCGAAAGCGACTAGCTTCTCACAAAGGATATCGTGGTCGATGGTGTCGAACGCTTTGCTATAATTGAGTAATACTAAACAAGAAACACAGCTCTAAAAATATCATCCGTGATTGAAAGAAGGGCTGTGGTAGTACTAAGTTGTGATCTGAATCCCGACTGAACTGAAGAAATAATTTTCTGTTCGTTTACAAAAAGATTAATTTGATCCTTCAGTATCATTTCCATAACTTTGGAAAGAGAAGGTAAAATGGAAATTGGTCTGAGGTCAGATAACACAGAGGGTGTGTTACACTTTGGCTAGACCTCTGCCAAAGTGTTTGAAATTGACAGGTGTCAGGTAAAAGTAGCCAAATTCAGATTGGTTCTTTATTGTCTCAATTGTCTGTAATCGGATGAATTTCTCTTTCTCGAAATTGGGACAGAATTAAAAATAAAGAAAAAGAACGCATTGTCCAAAGAAGAGAGCAGGTTTTTCTGTCAACCGATTAAGGAAAAACTTTTTTTGGGATACATGGGTGAGGAACGGATTAGGGTTTAGCATATTTTCAACAACCATTCGTAAATTAATTCGCAGGACAAGAAATTTCACGTAACGAAATTCGACATATTGCTGTGAAGTTAAGTTTTTTGAATCGCATTGAAACATAAGATTCCTCGATCCACTTATACAGTATCGGAAAGTTTTCACGTTGGGTATGGTGGTTACGTGAGAGCATAAAGAATAGCTTGCTATATGTTGAGAGAGCATTACAATTTCTCCTCTACTCGATCGAGGAAGGGATATCGACGTGAGCTGTTAATTCGTCGAGTGGGGTAACATGATAGGCGCACAGTATTTCGTCTCTCTTATTTATGTGGTATTATCATATCGTTGCGTTCCTTGTTGCTCGCGTAGATTTATGTCTATACCACAGATGAAAAGTTTCCAATACTGTAATTGCGACATAAACTGAAAGGTGGTTTAACTTCACTCAATCCTATCGAATTTCAAGCGGATAGAGACCGTCGAAATAAACGTAGTCAATGAACTGGAATTAAAAGAAGAAAAATTAATAATAAGCTATAACAAATTAATTTGCGAAAATAGACAAAAAGATAAACATATAGTATCGGAATCTATGAGAAATACTCCAGATGGACGCTGCAAATTATACATCACCTACAACCACTTATTGGTCGATGAAAATATACTAAGGTCTTTTATTTTGAATGTGTACATAACCAAAAGGGACTCCTTACATCTAGATAGCGGGATAGATAGATTATGTGAAGAAAAAAATAATTTTCTTGTCGTTAACAGTTTGCTGCTTGTTAATTAGCATTAAACAATGTCAAACAAGTACTGCTCGCCTTGTTTATCACGACAATGCACCTCTTACAGGCGCAGAGAGATGAAAACAATATTCAAAATCGATCAATATGCTCTCCATTGAAATGAAACACTGTTACAAAAGACTGAATATGTGATGTGATGAAAGTGTGTTTACATGCCATCTACAAAGTCATGAGCAATCGTCAAGTTGCAGCTGCAAGAATCCATGAGCGTTTCAATGAAATCTGCGTGTGTGGTTGCATATCATTAATATACCAAACTTGTCATTTTGAATTAGTTGCGTAAAAAAATTACCCGATGTGGTTTCTACGAAGAATAACAACGTGGCACATTGTCAACAATTACTGAGTTTTCAAAAATCGTTTATCATTATTGTTCCCAATCGAAACTTAATTTTTTTGAGTCCATCTCAGATTCAAAATCCTCGACATAGCGATGTGCTAATTTTCTATACTTTTGAAGTACCTGAGGTGTCATCTTGCTCTGGGTCAAGTATACAATGTCTTTGACAGTGTGTGGTAACTGATTGCCTTGGAACCATTTGATATTGAATTTGTCTCCTTCGTTTTGCCATCTGAATTCTGAATTGACCGTTCTTTGATAAATATGCCCTTTTTTATCGTAGGTATAAATTCCCGCTTAGCAGTGTGAAATAAAATGAGCTGACTATTTTCAGTATACCAGATTAGTTTTCTATGCAATAGGTAACGGTTGAATTTTTCAGAGATTTTTCAGTTTCCATCGATAAGATATTATAACTTAGTGCTTACCGGGTTTTGCAAAATCACTGTTAAGCAATGCGATATCTGCCAAAAAAAAATCACAAGATTTTGCCCTTTCTGTGGGTGATAACATTATCTCTTTCCAGTCTAACAAGAAGTCTGTCTTCAAAATAACGCAAGGTCAACGAATCGTTTTGACTACCCAAAACCTCACGTGAAAGATCCAAAGGTCCTTGGAAAAATCAAAATGATACATTTGCAATTTCTTTACTACAAAACATTCACAAAGTGAACAACTTTCTTGAAATAAACTCTACAAGTTTTCTTTGTGCCAATCGGTTTTAGGACCTTCCTTTATAATAGCCAACTACCTATTTTTTTTTTGTTTGTTTAAACGTAGTAACCTGATGCAGTTTTCGACAGATTGCATCGAAGTAATTTTGTTCGTGAAATCAACGCCACCCTATTCCAGTGCACTCGATTCTCAAATTTTGCCACCATTCAAGTCTTCAATAGAAGCATTTCTCAAAAACTTTTGGAAAATCTCATAAAAGAGCTATTCTTTCTTGAAAAAACAAGGTGAATAAATATGTTAATGTGTTAATGAATAGTTTACAACATACTTAAGTAGAAAACACAGATAATATTACTTTGCGAGTTTCATGTCCTTCGATTGGACTTACTCAATTTCCTCAGGACACGAGATATAATTCTTTGAATGACTCATGAAATATATTTATATTTTGTAGGGGCTAAATCCTGCATAACACAAAACTAATTATTTAGTGCCCTCTATTGCCGAACCTACAGGTAATATGACGTAGTTGGGTTGATAGAAGATGAATTCAGGTCTGAGAAGAAAATACTTATTCAAATGAAATGGAGCCTTCCTCATGTGAAATCTATAATAATAATGATTAACTCAATCAACTTGTTGCGCCCACACGCAATTGTGTGTATTTCTTTAATTTTTTATTTCTGAATAATTTCTTATTTTCCGTTTTTGAATTTATTATTGTTTTTTTATAATCTAAAATTAGTAATTAATAATTATAATTTTTGAATACTCAATCGTTAATTGGTTGATTGTGGTTCACCGTGTATATTTTTTATCGCGATCAAGCCTTTCAGATTTCAATTTCACCACCTAGCTGAGAACAAGTGAAACGTACCTCTCTGTGTGTACTCGATAAATATTTGTTGAGTACACACCAGGCAAGCTATAGTTTTTCCGAACAATTTTCGTTAAACTACAAAATTTCCGTTACAACCGTCAAATCATCTACGTAAAACAAGAATTCGAATATGTTGGTGCAAACTGCGATCTCTATCAACGAAAATGGGTTCCGTAGGTGCCAAGAACTTTCGATCCAGATTACAAAGTTGCCGGCCGGCCAAACTTCAGCCCTTCAGGATCATCGGATCAAGTAAAAAATTTGAAAGGCACGTCGCGTCGTTTTCACTCTCCAAACAAGTCTCTTAGTCTATTAGTCTATTTTTCTCTCCTGAGTAATTTTTTTCCTTTTGGGGCATCAATTTCAATCATGACATCTTTAGCACATAACACAACTCATATGTTCGAAGGTGAATTTTTATCTAAAAATTAGGCTAGGTTAGGAAACTAGGCAGTAGAAAATATTTCTATTTTGTTTTATAGAAATATCTTTTACGAATGTTGGTAATGATCATTTTAACAACATTTTCCTATCGAATTTTCATTCTTCTGAATTCCCAAAAAATAATACAATTCGTGATCTGGAGTAATAACACATATACAGGGTGTCCCGGAATAAGGGGGACAAACTCCGAGGGTAGAATCCTCACTTCATTTTAAGGCTGAAAGTTCCAATAAACATATACCCTAAAATGAGTATCAACCGAGTCACAGGGTGTTGAAAGTGACACAAAAAAATATTTTTTCCAGAATAAGTCCATAACGGCTTAACTTTTCTTAATGAAATTCGCTATTTCACTTAACAGCATTCAGTTTCATATTTCAAGGTAAATCATGTGTTTGAAACTCTAAACAGAGGCGTACGGCAGGTGGGTACCCTTACTCGCCCCTCCCCATCTTTCACGCCACTGGATTAATATTGATTTCGTCTTCTTTTTCTTAATCTCCAATGTTTCCTATACAAAAAAGGAACAAATTTCGTTTCACAAATATCAACGATTTTCGAGATATTTGAAGTTGAATAAGTGCGTGCGTATCACTTCACTATTTTTCAAAGGAATGTGAAGGTAACTATTTATAACATTATAACCAACATATTTCATACCTTGCAATGAGTATAAATTCAAATATTTCGAATATTGGAGGGGCGAATAGTGGTACCCATCATTTGAGGATCCCTTTCTACCATTCAGTTATGGATTTTATTGATTTCACTTATTTGAATATGACATGAAAATACACTATAAGTACTGCCCGTTTGTACAAAATTTTGTACTCAAATTCAGGACCACCTAGTTCACCCTTCGAAGACATTTTTTTTGTCGATAATCATCGACTTGATATCAACTTAAAAAGTGTCGTTATCAAATGGGGATGAAATAAACCCAAATTGTCGGCTAGCTTTTTCTCAGGTTAATGATATAATTAATGTAATATACAATAAATTGATTGTACTGACTTTTATCGACTCCACATGTGGGAGGAATATTTGACTTTGAAAAAATGAATATGTTGAATTTACGTTTCCTTACACAAATTATAATTTTCAGGTTTGACGTTCTGGTGAATGGTGGCGGAGCAGTTACATTGCAGTTCCAGAGATCACCTTTTAAACCGATGACAATTACAGTTTTCGTTCCTTGGAATCAAATCATAGTACTTCCCCCCGTACATATGCAACTCAGCGATGATGCAGACGTCGGTCATACTCAGAAAAGGTACAGTATTCTAATCATTCTCTCATTGTTTCATTGACACGACGCAATTGCGAATATTCATTATACCTCATTTGAGAGAAAATCAGATGGTCGTGAAATCGATCAAAGTACTATGGAATATATAAAACCGCTAAATAGTCCATCTACGTCTGGAATTCGTCTACATCAAGTGCAGATCCTGCTGCATTAATCATTGCTGTACAGAGTTCTGCAGAATGTGAAGGAGTCAGGACCAAATTCTGTTAAAATCCCCTACTTCACTCACTTCCTGATACTGATAAAGATTTTGAAGCCCATGCACGTAGGTCTCTTTGCTTGGACCCTTTGTGCACCCACATGTTGGGGTTCAGCTGGGCATGCCAGCTTCCCCGCCGAAATTTAGCAGTTTTTCTCGCTGAATCTGACTGAATCCTCTGAGTTCAGTATACTTTTTCTGTGCGGAGATGTGACGATGTATTGTCTTCTTACCAAGCGGATCATCTATGATCTCAACGAGGACCATGTGCCTGTCGAGTGATTGTGCGCAGTTAGGTGTCCTGTCGCCACCATGAGATCCCAACTCCCAAGAGAGGGGATTTTTTATTTTGAGTTCCGGAAGGCCCAGATATATGGAGATTAAATTGTCACGTGCTAGTCGAGTCTTTCCATGTTTTTATAAACTGTTTTCGTAACAGTTCTTCCATTGCAGCAACAGCTGAGCTGTTGGGGACTCCTAGGGTGGGTTCTGGCCCAATTGGTTGTTGCCCTGATCAATTCTTGGCTAGCCCGTCTACTTCATCGTTTTCGCGGACATCCCCCAGTGTCCAGGGACCCAAATAAGACTCTTCTTCGTTTTGACAGGTTTTTCATGCATTTCTGCACTCGAATACCAGCTTGAATGTGATCTCAGTGTCAGTATTGCTTATTTACTGCCCGTGCAAATTGCAGTTAGTCTTTGACATCTATTGTCGAGATTTTGTTGGACTCAGGTGAGTACAGCATATACTTCAGCCTGGAACACTGAGACGTATTCGCCTAGAGGAATAGATATTTTTTCCTTATTCGCCTCTTGTATATCCCTGCTTCGGACATACCACCTGACCTCGGGCCGTCTGTTTATCAGAATATGCTGTCAGCAGGAGGCACGTTCAATGCTATGTCATCTCTTTATTTCCTTCAGGGATGACAATGTTTGGGCCTTTCCTGAAGTTCAGAACTGGGGTGTTGTCCCTTTTCATCAGTCGGATGGGCTCTCCTGTGCCTTGTCCCAGATGAGGGAATGTCCATGGTTCGTTTCTCCTCCAACCCATTGGCTTGTGCCTTCGAGTCTGTAGGCGGAATGCATGGCTTCATTTGCAATGTAGACCTGCAGAGGTGGCAGTCCTAATAGAACATCGATGGCCTGTCATTCCCAAGCAGGCCTGCCCTTGAACTTTGTGTTCCTTTCTGGCCATACTGTTCAGCGTAACTGGTTATCATGTTATGGCTCTATACGTTATGGTCGGGCGAATAATTGCTGTATACCTCTAATGTAGGTCATGTAGGTGAATGCTCTCATGCATGCTCAGTACGAGCATGGTGTACGATCTTGGTGCTATGAGCGATTTGCTCATTTCAGGTCAGCTTGGCGTCTATTGTGACTCCAAGGTTTCATTGACTCTTTGTATTGAAGACACCTTCCTGAAAGGAAGATTTCTGGAAGTTTCCCTAATTTCCGTTTGCGTTCCTCGGCATGTATGTATTGATGATAGTTTACCCTCCATAATCTTGGTCCTTACTCAGTTTATTGTAATATGTTTTTATTCAAGCAAATATTTTTTTTTTCCAGTAGCATTTGTTATATCGGAAGAATTTATATCTTTTTGACTTAGAAACCTGACCGTGTGTCTATTCAGACAGACTAAACAGTTATACAAAGTCCATTCATATAGTCAATGGCCTTTTCGTGCAACTCGCAGACAGAATCTACAAAATGCTTGGGCAGCGGTTTTATGAAATATCTGGCTGTGCTGGGGAATGATTGAAAGGTGGCGGGGAGTTAGAAGTCGGTGACGTCGTCGACGAGAGTTATAATTCGATCGGGGACATGTGAAAACGTAGATTTAACAAGGGAAGCCTCGGAATCAAAATTATAATCTGGTCTGGCGATAGTCAAAATTCTATCATTATACTGCCGATTATGATAAACTTTTTTTTTATTTTCTAATAACACAAAAAAATACTACCTAGGGTGGGACACTTGGTTGTTTTGCTCTGATGTTACTTTGGAGTACATCCAAAGATAATTGGTCGCTCCCACCTCGGGTCAAGTGTTACAGCAGAACACCATTCTTCCACTCTACTCAGAGCTCCATTGATGGATTCTCCAAGCGGATTCACCAATTGGTTTTGAGCCATGATGACTACGTTGTCTGCAAAATTTTTATCCACGCTTGTTAGAAAATATACTGTTCTATAAAAGATATTAATGCGATTTTTAAATGTTCTGTTTATTATAAATTTCAATAAAATGTTATTACATTGTTCTCAGTTCTAACAATGAAAATGAAGACCCGTTTTCATTACTCTTTCAGCTTCTTAGCGATGAACCCAGCCCTGAACTTTCCCGGTGTCTCGCGGAGCTTTTTCGGCCCCGACGGAGGCCTACCCAATACATGCGACGACCACGATCCGGACATACTCAGTCCCATCATAACGGGAACATGGCTGCCGGAAGCCGTGGGAGGCATGCAAGGAAAGAGCGTCGTCTTTGCAGAAACCCAAATCGTGCAAGAGTCGATAGCGATTCCAGGATCGGACTTGCACATCCTGTATCAGAGTTCGCAGGCGACGGGGTATTTGAGCACCATTTATATGAAGCTGACGGGGCCGAGTATTCCTGCTAGTTTGACGCACGTTTATATCAGGTGAGTAAATCGGTATACGGTTAAAATAACCCAGGAAAAAAAAAACGGAAAAAAAACAGGAATTTAGGTTTTCTTCCTATTCGTTCTTTTTTAATTTTTTTGTGTTTGTTTTGGTTTTTTCCGTTTTTTTTCCTTTTTTTTCCCCTTTTTTTCCTAGATTTGAGTGAATCACTTCATTGCCGGGAGTCACTAGAGTATTGAAGTATAAAGGTTGATAATCAACTGGAATAAGTCAAAGTGAAATAAAAGAAAATAAAAAGGAAATAAAAATCAACTACAATCTTCTTTCAAATGCACTGCAAAATAATTTCTTTAGATGTGTAATGTATGTTATTAATGATAGTAATAATAGTAGATTTTATCGAATGGAAATCCGCTGAGGAAATTGTGTACACTAATTCCCAATAATCGTAAGTAATGCCTCTAATACCCAAGTAATTCCCGAGTAATACCCAAGAAATTTCCGAGTAATGCAGTAATGTCCGTCAGAAAAGTAATAAAATCGTTTTGAAGACCTTTTTTTGTTTCCCTTCAACAATTATTATGGTGCAGTAATTGCTCTCTCACTTCCTAATAATTTCAGTAAAATACCTATGTTATGTTCGAGTAATACCTTCTTTTCACGTTTAATGCCCAATAATTCCTAACTAATTTCTCTAATGTCCGGGTAATACACCAGTAATATCTGTAATACCAGATAATTCTCAAGTAATGCCTTCAATTCCCAACTGATATCCAAGTATTTCCACTAATTCCCGACTAATACCTAGTAGTGCCACTAACACCAAAATTCCCCAGTGGTTTCCCCCTCGTTAATAACTATATATTCATGTCTCCAAAATATAATTTTGTCTTTTCCTCTTTATTTCTCAATATTTTTTTGTGTTTAAAAATTTTCATTTACCTATATATTTTGATGATAATCTTAATCTATCATATAACTTCAAAAGATGCGATATTGGGAAATGTTTGGGTGGGTATGAATAAATTGTTCAAAAGAATATAAAAATCCTGCAATGACATTTTTTTCTATGATATTATTTTTAATATTCATTTATATATTTTAATAATAATCTCAATCTACCATATAACTTTTTTTTATAATACGATCAATAATTTTTTCCATTTTTTCCAAATCCATTGTACTAGTTCAAAATACTCGCAGAAAGACAGCAAAGACTAAATAAAGCACAATAAGAAAGTTTGCCCCAAATGGTCTCATTGACCCATCAACAGCGAAAAGAACCGCGAATATTACAAGATCCGAAGAGAGGTCGAACTTCACCCATTTTCTCATCAGTGAAACATACTATTCATGAAGTTTCATAAATAGACGAATCAAAATGTAGTCATGACTATATAGGGTAAGTTTACAGAAATTTGCACCCAATGGAAAGTTGTTTATTATCACATTTGTTTGAAAATGTTATTTCCGATGGAAATTGGTGCATTGCATAATACTTGCATATGCTTTATCAAAATTTAAAATTTTCAAACAGTGTACAGGGAGAAACAAAAAATAGAAATTTTGATCAAGTGCACACTACCCTTATTTTTGACGTAATCAAAAAAGTTCATTCAAAGAAGCTGTAGAAAATTGAACGAATTTGATAGGAGTATTCCGCAGTGCATCAATTTTCATAATAATAATTTTTTTTTGACAAATCGATAATAAAAAAATTTCCGGTGAGCAAATTCCGCCCAAGGCTACTGACAATGCTGATTTTCAGACTTGCCTGAAATTTCCCAACAAAAAATGAAAGTCACCGCGAGAAAGAGCAGATTTTCAACTACATATTTTCACATTCACAAAGCTATAGTCGATAAAATGAACACGCGAAACTCATTAAAAGAATTTTGGGGCGTTTTAGAAAATTTCAGGAAAATATAGAAAATAATGAATGAAAACTTTTTTATCAGAGGTTTCTAGATACATATTCTGAAAGCACAGGGTCTGGGCAATAAAATGACAGGTACGCTTTTTCAGAAATCTCCACTTTGGTATTATTACGTCGACTGTAAAGACATCAGCCATGAAAAATGAGCGAACTAAAAAACAACAGCTATAGAAAAACTTGATTCAATTAGTTCAATATAAATTGGGAATGAATGTTGTATCTGATTTGTTCAAATTTGACTGAAACTCGTCGAGCTAATTCGATAGGAAAACGTAAGAAATTAGTAAAATTGCATTGTTTATTTATCAAAGATCTTTATATCACCTTCGACTATCACATACAACTACTTCTGCGACAATCGCCCGCTGTATGTGATAATTGTTGAAGGATTTTCCTTCCAAACTCCATTCAGTTTATGAATTTTCGACTAGTGATAATTGTTGAAGGATTTTCCTTTCAAACTCCGTTCAGTTTATGAATTTTCGACCAAAAACAAGGAAGATATAGATCGTCGGGGTAAACCTTATGATATCCCGAGTTTTTCGCAATGTAAACCTGATAGTATCAATCATATCTCATTATCTCTCATAGGAAGCTATTTTCGAAAAAACTCGTGAAGGCCTTTTCTGTAGAGGTTTTCACGATCTACAAGTTTATCCACATACATTATATCGAAATTTTCAACCCTTCCAAGTTATTGATGGAAAACCTATTTTCCGAGTCTTCCCGGGAATTTTCTCCTCTTTCCATAGGTGTTTGCGTGCAAAACATTTTTTTTTTTCAAATTACTCTTCAAGAACTGCCTGTGTGCCATGAATCATTTCTATTGGAATTTGGGTCAGGTGAAAAACCCTGGATCTTGTGCCTTATAACTTCAAAATTATGTATGGTCTTTGACCTAACGAAATATCAAAAAATTATGAAATTTTGTTTCCTGTCCTATATAGAATAATTAAATTGAGAATCCAACAAGAAACAGAAAATAACAATATCAAATGATTTCGTTCCAGGGTGGAAGTGGAAGGTTCTCTACACACAAAAACATACGAAGCTGATCCCAACCTAACTCATACTTTCGCCTGGAGTAAGCGAAACATTTACAAGCAGAAAGTTTATGGAATCGTTCAAGCCAAAGTTTCTATCGGTTATCAACACAGTACCTGCTTGGAACCTGTATGGGAGACTCAAACTGCTGATATCAAGGGATTCGATGTCGACATATCGGATATCGGAGGCTGGGGATTGGATATTCATCACCATTACAATTTCCATGAAGGTAAGCAACCAACATTTTCAGTTCACAGATAAGAATATCCAATATCGTATATCATTCCCAAGAAACGGCAAGAAGTAGTAAGCGTCGTTATGGTTGAAACTACGAAAAATATTCTTGACAGCAGTCACAATAATAAAATACGTATTTTCTTTTGTCAGGAGTTGCTACTGATATCGGACTGTACACTAAAATCTTCTCGAATTTGGGTCTCGAATCAGAATCAGAAAGCGAATAAATAAAATGATCTGGGAAAGGGAAGGCCCATTGTCTTCTGGTTCATGGATAAGGATCATGATTGGTATTATTTTTGAAACAAAGAGGTTGCAAGCTTTGACAAATATAGACAAAAGGGTGCTCAACATTCTTTTCAGCTGACTTCAAAAGAGATGGAAGTTCAACCATTCCGAAACTAGTGAATATCGGTATCAACCGAAGTATCAATGAGCAGTTAAATTGGAAGAGAGATTCACTTGGCCTACGGAAAACTGTTATTATTACAAATCAACCGTAGACGAATTGTGTTAAAGTAGTTTCTTGAGAAATGAATATCGCACTGATACTTTCAATAATTTGAAATTGATATAGTTAGTACCCACCAAAATTAAATTAACATGCCCAATCACCAAGCAGTACAACATACCAGAATTCAGTTACAATTAGCCCATGCATTTATGAATAAATCGTTGAATTTATGAAGAAATTAAACAGGTCAGTGAGGAACCTTCGCCAATAACTACTTGCACATTGGTGCGTTCGCCATAAATTCAGAATCTAGCGCCGTAGTCAGAGATGCTGGGGCACCACTTATCAGAACTGATTCAATTACGAATATGAAGGATAGGTTAAAATGAATTATTTTTCTCAGTTCCGCTACGTGCACCCTTGTGAATTTATTCAGGGTAATAGCGAAACTTCATTTTAGAGCTTATTCCTACGAGAGTGTGTAAAGTAATACTTTTCTGCATACATTTGCATGCGCAAAATCTGAAACTTATACAAACTGATAATTTCCGCAATAAAATGTCTATCTATAACTGTTTTTATGGCATTCTGCATCATTAGTATCTGTACAAATTTCAGGTAACCATTTGCTTGAATTTTACCCAGATTCTCTCTGAATAAACTTCATCAACACGCCATCTGGCTCATCAACCAAAATTTCACTAGTATCGTAATTTATTATTATTAACAAAAATTTAACGCAGAAAATTTTAAATATATAAGCTCTATATCCACCACGATCTCAAAATGGGCCCTTGACTGAAAATGACGTAAGTAATTCATACGAATCATATGCTTCTGCTAGAGCTCAATGAGCCTTTTTCTAGTGAATGAACCAGATGAAGGAAAGGGGTCTGTATATTCATTTCAAGCAGCTGTTGTGGGTTTTTTATCCATTTCCATTGCTATTATTTTGAAGTTGGCACGACATTACGTTCTTTTCAGAACTGATGCTTTGAAACGTCAAGTGTTTCCTGCATACGTTCAGAAATCTTCTCGACTAGCTACCACTTAATATGTAATAAACGGTATAGTTACTGTAGAAAGGGTGACTTGTAGAGGTCAGGAAGTTGGGAGCTAAATGAGGAAGAATCGAAAGAATAGAATATTTTATATAGGTTTCTGAGAACGTGGACTGCTGTTTATGAATTATTCAAGTTAATGAGTCGATGTCTCCACTATATCTATAAGTGTCATTTCCCACTAGTATAAGTTTGCAGCACGAACTGTAGACGGATGCTGCAAATCATACGAGTGGGAAATGAGCATTCCGTGCAAGATATATACTGTACTATTTCTACGACTATAATATACAGGGTGTTTATTTAGTACGTTGGCTAACTGCGGGACATAAACATATGTCCCAGGCGACTTGGTTTTGGAGATACAGAATGATGAAAATACATTTTTTTCAAGACTTTTTGGAGTAAACTTTTCGATAATAATCAGTTCAAATTAAGCAAGTACAATCCATTCAATAGTACGCACAATACAAAATAATTCATTTCTTGAATAATTCACAGGGTCCATCTTTTTTCCAGAGTCAAGTCTTGTCCAACCCTTCCGCCACCAGTGGAGATTGTGAGAGAAGAATAATCAATGATGTTTCATAATCATTTCGTTTTCTTGAAGTTTTTCATTTACTTGTATGGTTCAGGAGCTATAACCACAATATTGATGCAAACATTTTCCAGTGTCCCATTATTGTAAATTGGAAAAAATATTTTTTCAGGATTAGAAAAATCTACGATAAATAAAAATTATAGTAAATATAAAGACAAGCGTTTATACAAATACACTGGAAATGAAAAAATGATTTCTTTCATCGTTTGATCCAGGTTATTGATCTGTGAGTAACAAATTAAAATAAAGGTTCCGAGGATACAAAATAGATAATCTTGTACAGGAAGATATTCAATCTAATACCCAAAGCAAATTAGGACCCTATGAATTATTTAAGAAAATAAATATTTTGAATCGTGTGTACTATTGAATTGTACTCGCCTAATTTGAACTGATTATTGTCGAAAATGTCGAAGTCTACTCCAAAAAATATTGTGAAAAATGTATGTTTATCACCCTGTATCTCGAAAGCCAAGACGTTTAGGACATATGTTTATATGACCTTTCCATCATGAAAACTTTTTAAGAATCACCCTTCGAAATTTGTAAAAATATTTGCTTCTCAAATTTCATTATGTTATGCAATACTGGAAAATGTTCGCATTATTATTTTCATTGTAGCTCTTGAACCGTACAAGTAAATGAAAAACTTTGAGAGAACAAAAAGATGTTAACTGGAACAACATTGATCATTCCTGTCTCATAATATGTCAGTGACGGCGGAAAAAATATTCTAAATTATTGAACAAGGCTTGATTCTGAAAAAAGGAGGACCCTGTGAATTATTTGAGAAATGAATTATTGTGTATCGTGCGTACTATTGAATAGATTGTACTTGCCCAATTTGAAATGATTATTGTCGAAAATGTCAAAGTTAACTCCAAAAAATCTTGAAAAAAATTTATATTCATCACCCTATATCTCGAAAACCAAGCCGTTTGGGACATAGGATTATATGAACTTTTCGTCCTGAAAAATTTCAAAGAATCACCTCCCGAAGTTTGTCAACGTACTTAATTAACACCCTGTATAACAGCAAATTAAAAAAAAATCATATACCAAATCCAAAAAAAAATTGTTATGGCGTGGGGATTGAATCATCGATTTATTGACATTTTTCTTTAAATTTGATTCAACTTTCCTCAATCTTATAAAGAGAAATTGTTAATTCAAGAAAGCCTATACACGTGTAAAAAGATAAATTAATTCATGTGTCCCAATAAGTTACTGCGTTCACAAAACTGTGGCTTCGAATGGAATCATGAAATTTTTTCAGTAACATATCGTACTTTAAATTCGCCTATCTGAAAAAATAGTTCAAGTTAAATAAACAAATATTTCTGTTTCCCTAGAAGCATGCGTTTCAGAGAATGTATCTGCCATCGTTATCAAAAACTCAATTTTAAATGTCATTCCCCTATAAATTTTTTATTCACTGACGTATTCATACGTAACTTTAACATGAATTATCTGAAGATTTCGAGAATCAAGTGTGTAGTCAGATTCTTTTTGAAAGAGTCGCTAGTAATTTTTTTGGATTCTTACCTTGGAAAATAAGAATAGTTGGGAAAACTGATTCATGATTCATAGTGGACTTCTTGAATGACTACCTAATAAAAAAAAACATTCCAGTTGGTGGAAAATTGTATGTTTTATAATCAAATACATCAGCTTGGAATGAATGCTTTGTTACATCAAAAGAACTTTCTCAAAGAGCAACTAGGTTGCTACGTCTCCAATCTTTGTTTCTCAAGTTTTTGGGATATTTTCAGAACATCAATGTTCCAATATTTAAAAGCCTCTGTTGCATGCCAAAAACATCAAAAATTGTTCCAGATATTCACTTTTCGTCCGAAAGTTGGACTCGATTGGAAAAAAATCAGTTTGTGCCCAACTTCATGCTACTCACTGTACGTGTGAGGTAAAATGTACGGACAGGTAATATAAAATGTGAATGTATACAGTGTAGCATAATAAATTGAATTATTTTCATGTGTGTCCAACTCTGTATGAGAATAAGAGCAGGTGTAGTGTAGATATTTATAAACCTTGGTTATCCTTACCAAAATGTTATGCAAGAACTTTTTAAAGAAGTCTAGAGATGGCAGAAAGCTGAAATAATTATTATATTCGAAGAATGTATGACTCATTTAATATTGATATTTCTCAAAATATTTTTGAATACCTCCTCAATAAGATAATAATTAGGAGTGCAAGTAAAGTCAATCAAAAATGGAAAATATATCCAACGATCAATTTTGACAACAAAAAATAAACACATTAGGAAGACTACCTAAACATAACAAAATATGATATTTTCAAAGAAAAAAATGTCAAAAAAATTAGGAGAATTTTTCGCAATAACGCTTGTGGAAAGAAACCTACAAAAAATATCGGGAATTGAAAAATTCTGGTTTAAAATTGAAATCTGAGCTTTGGCATGATGGCTAGTTTTTGGATTCTCTTAGTAAACTTTGCTTGAAATGTCCCAACTATGTCATGGATATTTTATCAAACATACAATCTGAAAAAGTTGGTAGAACTTTTTGGGCTGCAACTAAATTCAGAAATCCATGATCATGTTATTAGAAATATATGCATTACTACCTACCTCTTATACATTCAATTATCTCTGCAACTAGAGTAACTATTTTGTCCCGCCCAGGACCAATAAAATTATGCCAAGGAGTAAGTCATGGCCAAGGATAATATCAAGATATTTTTATTATTTCTTTCTATACCAAAAAATATTCATTATTCAGACGCTACAATAAAAAAACATATGCTTATATTTTTCAATAGTTTTAATTGTTTTAGTATCTTATTCTATGGAAATGGCATGAAGGAAAACTAAACTTTTTAATGCAATTGAAAAGTTCACCTTATTATTATATGGTCCGTGTCGAAATATTTCACTCACCCATATACTAAGAAACAACTACATAACTACTTTATTGACTGATCTCAAAGAAAAAATAACAAACCCAACACATTATTCACAGATAAGATCTCAGACGATTGTAATTTTCATGGAACTAAATCGTAACCATTCACGTAGTAGTTCTGTTTTTAATTCGATTTATGTCTATGATGAGAACCGGATAGAACAACCACGTTACATCCGACTTGCTAATAACGTTGTTGTTAGTAAACTTTTCTGCCACTAAAGCAGCTGAAGAATAGAATGAGACCTGACAACACATTGAATCGCCGATATGTTTTAACGATGTCTCAAATGTCGACACAAATCATAACATCATAACATTACCTCTTTATAACGTATAAGTTGTGTATTCTCAGCTACGTCGTCATGGGTTCAAGAATAAAACGTATACAAACCTCCCCAGGATGTTTCTTACTCAGTGGGTCATTTATATTTCTGCATTTGTTAATTATTACGATTTACCTGGCAGATATTTTGCTTTCCTGCATATACATACATGGACCCATAAGGTGTTATCTGTCCCTGATGTTCACATCTGCAACAAACAACCTAGTTCGTGTACTATATCTGGAGATAAATCTCTTATGAAATTCATGAACCAATTCGATTTCAGGTATCCTCCAAAAAGGCGACGGCTCAACTTTACATTTCAAGCAATACCCCCGCATGGTGCGAGTGATCATGGGAACAGGCCTCCAGAGGTCTCTGAATTGCCCGGGCCAATGCGGAGGTCCGGCCAAAGACGCAAAGCTGTTAACACCAGGATCATTGGCCACTGGACCCGATGGCAGCATTTATGTAGGCGATTTCAATTTGGTTAGGCGGATCACGCCCGAGGGGAATGTTTACACTGTGCTGCAATTAAGGTAAGACGTATGCGTTTTTGAGTGCGGGGAATGTGTAGTCTCCGTTGACAGTTTTATTGCTTTTCCGCGGCCGATGGGAATTGTCGAATTAGCGATATTTTGTAGTCGGACGGAGCGTTAGGGTTGGAGCGATGTTTCAGTACGGTTATTATCAGTACAAATATCGTTGCTGTGAACTGAAGGGATGAGCTACGATGCTTATTGAAAGTAGCCCTCCGTCGGATAGGAATATGAATAATTTGTTTTGTTCAATTCACTTCTTACGTCGTTATTACATAGTTATAAATATAAATATAGTTTTTAATAAATCTTTACAAACATTTTTTAAATTCAAATTATAACGTAACAAATCTCGTGGCCACGCTGAAATTTTTTTTCCTCCTACCACACTTTCCTCATACTTCTTCTCTCTAGGGAGGAAAAAAAGATTGACAATTTATTCAAAATAGGCACTGAATCTCAATGCCAAATGGATAAGCTATCCAAATATCCAATAATTTATATCTCTAACAGAAGAAAAAAGTAAAATGACTTGCTTAAAAAAAAATCACCGATTGCCGCGATTGAGTCGGGCAGTAAACTACACCATGCGGAAGGAAAAGTGGCACTTCTCTCCCTTGTAATACAAATAGCTATTTCGTTTTGTTGATTGAAATATTTCTACTTCTTTAAGTCCTTCACAACGTTTCAGTTGCTTGAATCCGCGATCATCTTCGGGTTAATACTGTCAAATCGAGAGGCTACCCTATGTTTTTATAGGACGGTAGGTGTGGTGTAGTTACGGTGTCATTACGCGCGGTCCTGTGGCACGCGTGGTTCCCCACTTTTTCTCTCTCCAAAACGGTGTATGAAGGGTCTCCATAGGTAAGTTTTAAATTTTCACGCTTGGTTGACTGGAAGCAACATTGGCTTCTATATAGGTGGTTTCTTTAAATTTTTTTTCGAACCAATGTTCCTCTCTATGAAGAACACTAGCCTCGTTCTGAAGAATTAGGTGGTGCTCTGTCCAGGAGTGGATATAGATGTTTCATCCCCTCGTTGAGTATAATTTTTGCGTTGGGCTATCCTTACGAACACAAAAAGTGGACTCAAACGAGGGAAAAAATCTGATTTGCAAATTGCTGATCACGCCTAGTCAAAGCACCACCGTATTCTTTGGGACGAGGCTAGTGTTCTTCATATAGAGGAGGTTATTGAATGTGTTGCCAGATTTGAAACAGCTTCAGACGTTGTACTCATTTCCCATTCTTCCTAGTCTTTAATGTATGGTAGGAAGATGATATGACCTGAAAATTACTGAAATTTATTTTCGAAAGAAGTGATAACCTTTCATCAGACCCAGAGAATCTCAACTAATGAATCAGAAGCGATTGAACTTTTTGTAATGCGATCCAATAAAAAATCTCCAGAATAGAATATTGATGATAAATATTGAGAAGGAAATAAGCTATTGGGTCAACCCTCAGTTTGCGAAGCAACCGTACACACATATTTCCTATTGTCCTATTCGTCAACATCACTTCGGTTTTGCACAACTCAGCATTTGACTAATTTTGAATGATTCTCAACTTCATTTACATCTATTTCAGAGCTACTCAAGTTGCGTATCAATATTATTTGACCATGTCTCCTGCTGATGGGCATCTCTATATCTCGGACCCAGAAAAACATCAGATCCTCAGAGTTTTGTCTTTGGAACCAGTTCAAGATCCCAATATCAACAGTGAACCGGTAAGCAAATATATACGTATAAAAAATTATGAAGAAGATTAAAATGGGTCTTTTAATCTGGTCACTTAAGGTATTAATGGTATATAGCCCAATATTGATCTCTGGGGGACATCCCTCTCAATATTCCTCAAATGTGATTGAAAATTCTGAGAAATGCTAATAATGTTTCCAATTTTTACAATAACTTTGTATAATTCAGTAATTCACACAAGCGAATGCCCTGCACATAATACCATGGCAGGACATTCACCTCTTTCAATATATTCCACAACTGTATTGTGAATTTGAAAGGTAATTTGTTTCCTATTTCATTACATTTATTCATTGAAAAAATGTATATTGTTGATAATTTAACTCATGTATAAAATCGTCCTTAATAAAGGTCAGTTTTGGTAGTTTGATGTCGAATAAATAAGAACGGATCTGTTTGCAAGTGGTTGAAATTTCATTCACCTTCCTCATTCATTTAATTCAATGAATTATGTTATACGTACTATTGTATAATAATTCTCGAGGTTTTGTTTTCATCGGATGAATTCTGTTCCACTTAATCTTGGTAGCTTGTATTCGGTGTCATGATTTTATCTATGCTTTCGTCAGTTACAAAATAAAAAGTTCATCCTATAAAATAAAAAATCCTTGTGGTATTACCGTCGATAATTCAACGTATGTTTAGTATCGTCCATAATGTCATTTTTCATTCGAATTGATGAATCATGTTCTATATTCTTTCGTTCAACAATACCAGTCGAGGTTTTGTTTTCATCGGATAAACTTTAATACATAATTATAATTATAATTCAACAAATTATGTTCTATGAACTTTTATATAATAACTCTTTCATTTGATTCGTTAAATTATCTCACTAAATACTACCTAAGGTTTTGTTTCCATCGGATAAACTTCAATTATGTTCCGCTAAAACTTGGAGCTTTTAATATGATGCGAGCAAATAACATTGTTATTTGCTCTCGTCAATTACCAAAGCAACCAAATTTTCGTTCAAAATAAAAGTTTATCCTTTTTTTACATTTCCCTTGAGTTTTTTTCAACATTTCAATAATTATCTTTCATATTCCAGGTGGTTGGCAACGGCGAACGTTGCATCCCTGGCGACGACAGTGCCTGCGGAGACGAGGGTCCGGCAAAATACGCCCGGCTGGCGCATCCTAAGGGACTGGCCATATCTGTGGACGGCACTATGTACATCGCCGACGGAACCAACATAAGGGCAGTGGACACGAGGGGCGTCATTCATACGCTGATCGGCAATCACGGACATCACAATCACTGGATACCCATTCCTTGCAAAGGGGCCGTAGAAGCCACCCAGGTAATTAACGTTTGACGTTCGCTTTAATTAGGTTTATCCGAGGGGGTTACGCTCCGTCGGAGATGGCCGTTGTCCAGCAAGTTTTTAATTGGACGTCGGTCGGGCGTCGCGATGTGGCTTGTTTCTCTTCGATGGAATTCAGTGATATTATGCAGATTGATATATTTCATTATCAACAGTATAAGCTAAATACATGGAAAATAATACAGTGTCACACCTAAAGTTTGCCACATATGGAAGTTTTTTTTTTATTAACAAATATAATGAAAATTTAACTCCGCAGTTAGTTTGTGCCTAAACAATGAGTAAAAACAGCCTCTTTTGTTTTGTTTCGTGCTACTCTAAAACTTTCAAATTTTACAATTTTTTCAAAAATTAATGAATATTTTGATAAGTTGCTCAGTTTCCAAGTTTATACCTTTGCTCCAAATTTGGACTCTTTACTGTCCCTTTTTTTCCAATTTTTTTAATTTTTCGAATATTTCGCTTCATCGATACGAACGAAACATGATTTTCAAATTCCATAATTACGAGAATTCAATGTCATATCTTGCCCAGAAAATACCCACATTGGCCTGTTACCAGAAAAACAAACCTCCAGAAATTCGTCTTTGTTGTTGCAAAGTTCCTGTAGTTTTTTCATTTCATTTTAAAACTAATTCTATTTTCGTTGTATGGACGTCAATATGTTCAATAACAAATAATCGTATTTCTTCTCATTCTTATTATACTCGTATTCCCTTTTTAATAGATTTGTATCCCGTTAGCTGCATATGAGTTCGGAATATTTTGATGTATATAGTTTTCGAGCAAGTTATAATTTTCGCAAAATATTTTGAATTAATTTCATAAACTTTATATTCTATAATTTTCACCATTAGACGTGTAATAAACATTAAACCGAAATAACCGTAACAAAATTGATTTTAAAACATCGCAACATTCATTGATTCATCTCAATAATCTTATAAAGAACCCGAATTCATCATTCAGTGTGCCGTCCTTCCTATTCTATACAAATTATAGTCCTTTCATATGTGAGTTATAAAAGTACGAAAATCTGTACACAAAACAAATAATTTTACATCAACCTAAACTAAAATTTTGTTTCGAAAGCATGCTAAAGAAAAATTCTATTTCGATCAATTGTGTGTACTCTTTTCTTCCGGAGATGTTACATTAATCTTGTATTGTTTAGAATCACGGAATTTTATATCATGTTTAGTATAAATCGCTACAACGAAAGTCTTTTGAATAGTTATGAAATTGTTTAGTTTACAGAAAATTATGATTTCGGGTTTTGTTTGTAACTGAATTATTGGTCAGGAATGTAATCAAACTGGATACAAATCTATTAAAAAAAGAAATACTGGTGTAAAAGGAATGAAAAGACGAATTGCTGGAGGTGCATTTATTTATTCTTCTGGTAACAGACCGATTCGGGTAAAACGAAAGTTTCAAAAAATTGAAAAACATTGAAAAAAATCGAAGTGACCGTAGAAATTTGGAGCAAAGGTATAAAATTGAAAAGTGAGCATCTTTTTCATTTAGCTTTTTTCGAAATTTCCAAAAAAAATTGTTTTTTTGAGGATTTCTGAAAAAAATATCAAATTTGACAGGTTTAGAGTAGCACATCACAAAACAAAAGACGCCTCACTCATTTTTCCGTTACAAACTAACTGCGGAGTCAAATCTTCATTATATTTGTTAATAAAAAAACTTATATCATATCTTATTTCATTATCGATACCTTATTTATTACTGATAGGTTCTAGTGAGTTGGGTTGGTTCAAAATACTATGAGAATATTGTTATTCTAGCTTCTATCATGAAATTTGGGATACATACCGACAAATATACTATAATGAAATTGCATTACCATGCTAGTTTATATTTCGTGTATAAATCGTGATAAATCAATTGATCTTTCCGCTGTCGCATGTTTTTTATATGCAAAGTCGTAAAACTCCCAATTAAACCATAATATCTCGTGGAGCTGACCGATGACATAATCCATTATTATTTAAAGCTTGATGGTTACAGTTCCAAGGCTAGCTCTGAGTGACTTAATTTATCCTTTCCCTAAGACATTTCGTTCAGAAATATCATACTTGGAGTATGTCGGCAATACTCGTTATATCTGGACCGTGAGGTCCGATGAAAGTTACTTCACAGTCTTCCTGTGCCAACCATACAAGAAATCTGGAACTCATTTGGTATAACTAATGCGAACTATAAAATTTCAGGCACAACTTCAGTGGCCTACTGGTTTAGCTTTGAGTCCGCTAGATGGATCTCTTCATTTCGTAGACGACAGATTGATCCTGAAGCTGACAGCGGATCTGAAAATCAAGGTTGTCGCTGGAACGCCTCTACATTGTCATAGAGAAGACAATAGCACAAAATTGAACAACGACGATGTACTGGGTACTGTCCTGGCATTGACCTTCGCTTCCAATGGCGACCTGTATATTGCAGAATCCGATACACACAGCGTTTACTACGTCAGATCAATTGACACTTCTGGTGAGTAGAAATATGTCATATGAAACATTCTGTATAGGTATAAGGGAACTCTGTCAAACGGGAATATGATATTTCGTGGGAATTGGCACTTCAAATTATTGAAAAAAAAAAATCACGACAGTTTTGTTTTGTGATAATAATGCATTAACATAGAACCATATATTGGAGGTGGATCTAGATCTCCAGCAGTTTCTCCCATACGAAATCATGGAAGCTGGACTATTGTAATTGTCATTTAAAAAATATTTTCCATTATTATTTTATGAAGAATCAGTTTTTTATAGCCTCAAGGTCATACAGATTTAACAAATGAAAAGTCATGAAGATTTGAAGTGGACGGACATACTGAACTGCTCGTGGCAAAAATTCGTCGTTTATTGCCAAGCTCAAATCAAAAACTGCAGGAATGAATCTTCCGTCATATTATTGATAAAATTTCTCATAAACAATAACATACCATGAAGGACTTACTGAATTACAGACAAACTTTCTTCGGGAGAGATAGCTTGAAAGAGGTGTTGAAGAATTTTTGGGAACTTGGGAAATGTTTGAGTGAAAAGATTTTCAAAGAACAACATCAAGGATTTTGGGGTTGTAAGATAAACCGATTCAAAAAACCATAAAAAGAATTCAAAAGTTTATTTATATTAAATTTTTGACTTGATTGTTTATTGTTTTTCAGGTCAAATATCACATTTCGCAGGAAAAATTCCCGACAAATCCAAGAAGAACTGCGAATGCCCTCTCAACTCGACAACAGCGAACCCGCTAGGTAGGAACCAAGACTCACCCCCACTCCTGCCGTGTGCCTGCAGTTCAACTGAAGAAACAACCAGCAACGCCGAAACGTTGCTGGCGTCGAACGCGCGCTTCCAATCCATATCCGCCTTAGCAGTGTCACCCGGTGGAGTCCTCCACGTGGCCGATCAAGGATCGTTGCACATATTATCCTTGGAGCATTACCTGCCGACCCACGATGAAAACGGGGAGTTCCGCATCCCCTATCCCGCGGCTGGGGAGGTTTATGTTTTTAATCGGTACGGGCAGCACGTCGCGACGAAGGACCTCGCCTCCGACAAGACCAGATACACTTTCCTCTACTCGAAGAACACCAGTTTCGGAAAACTGTCCACCGTTACCGATAGTTCCGGCAATAAAATCCAGTTCTTGAGAGATTACAGCAACGCCGTCAGCTCCATCGAAAACACTCAGGACCACAAGTCTGAACTTAAGATTTCCGGCGTCGGTTACTTGATCAAACTGAGCGAAAAAGGTCGGTCAGATATCGATCTGGATTACGATATGAACACGGGGCTGCTTTTGAGTCGTTCCGGAGTGAGTATTCAGTAGATACTGTTTATCAGGATATGTGCTATTTAAATAAATATCTAGGCCTATTGATTGATAAGAATTTAAATTTTGAATCCCATGTGAATAAAATAAAAAATCAATTATTGCTTTGGTTGGAGCAATAAGAAGAATCGATTTTTTAGATTTTCAGATTCAAAATCTCATTTATAATGCCCATATTGTTTCGCATATTCGATATCTAATAACAATTTGGTCATCTTGCAGTAAAAATCAAAAAGACATAATATATCGTTTTATGAATAAAGCAATAAAAGTAATATTTAAAAAACCATGGGAAACACCATCCATAGAATTATACAAAGATACTAACCATTTTACATTAGAAAAACTAATAAAATTTGAAAAATCCAAATTTGTATACAAGCTAACAAATAATTTGCAAAAAAGTAACAGTCATTTGACAAAAAAATCTAAACTACATGACTATAATATCAGAAATGCTAATAACTTTCATTTAAATAATATTCATTCAAATAAAGGCAAAAATAATCCTATATCGAGTTCTATAGAAACTTACAATAAACTTACTGATGATATAAAAAAATCGAAGTCTATTCATATTTTCTTGAAAAAACTCAAAGAAAATTTGCTATTACATTGATGTTCATCAATCTATTCCTATGTTAAATTTTTTAAGATTTGTTACTTTTTATCAACTTTGAAATTCTAAAAACTTATACTTAAATATGTTCAATGTATTGTCTTCCTTATACCAGAACTTGTTCTCTTTGGAAGGTGTATTATCAATAAAAAAAAATGTATTTTTTCTACATTTATGCAAAAGGCAAAAAAACGCTTTGTTCTAAACCGTCTACCTGCCTAGAGCAAACTGTCTGTACTTATGATCACACCTCGTGATAACATACGCGTTCTCGGCTACTATGATTTTTATTTTTATAAAATTTATTCTGACAATTACAGAATTGAAACTTTTAAAATGATTATTATTAATGGAAAAATAGATGATAGTGATCTGTTTCAATGCAAGTCGATAAGAATAATTAATTATTTATAATAATATAATATGAATTTTTGGATCTCTGAAACGGCACACTGTATATGACCGTAGGTAAAGTATAGTACGTAATGCGTGTTATAAAGCAATTACGCACTCATGGAATTACGCACTTGTTACGTAATATACTATTTTCCATCGACCGACAATTTTATTATATGCAACCCGACATACATTTTATATTGGTTAGTACCATCTGTCATTATTTATTTGTCAATTCTGAAATAATACACCAGTTGTCACTTGCGATCATAGAAAGTCACGTGGCGTAACGTTAGCCTGATATCCGAGAAATGTGACAGTTATTTCAATTTGAAAAAGTACTTAATACAAAACCACCACTAAGGAAACTCAAACTATTTTTGAATAGAGTTAATAGAAATAGGAAATAGTGATTGTTTTTTATCGTATCGTTAAATAACTAAACATTTACAGTAAGATATCTCTTTTTTTGAAAACTACGATTGACGGAAAGGTTTTGTAAAAAAATCGTGAATTAAAATGGCGATTAACGATCTCGAACATTAAGAAGCTCGCTCCGCTCACGCGTCAAATCGCCCTTATTAATACACTTGTTCATTAAATAACCATTATTTCTCATTTGTCCAATATTTCTTTATAATACTTTGCCAACGGTAGCTATTTACAGACCGGCCTGAGAGCATTTTGGATCATTTATTAAAATAAAGTTCGTTTTTCATTGTTCAAAAAAATTATTATTGAAATCATTCATTTATTACTACATACGAAGTAATTATAACTCATTTTGAACTATTGAAATTGCTCCACCTGGTCTGAACAGCTTCGATTGATTGATTGTTCCAGAAGAATGACTGAACGGAAGTCCCCACTCTCCAAGTTGGATTTGACACTAAAGCCAACTGGACTGCGTTTGTCTTTACTATAAACAAATCTCATGAACCCAGTTAACAAAACCTTCATATACAAAAACACTAGATTACTAAAAACAAATCTGTAGTGTCTTCATAATTTCAAAAATCAATGCTGCTACACTTGACTTTAAACTATTCATTAACTTCCATATTGACAAAATTGTCACTTTTTTAATATACCGAGTGGTTGTGGTGATAATACATTGCATCACATTACTCCCCCCCCTTTGAATGAGTGTTTGAGTATCCTAAACATAAACAAGAAATTTCACTCTCCTTCCAGAACGAATAGTATAAAACCTATATTGATCATTAGAGGACTCTTTTGTCTCAGTTGCTGTAATTGTGTTTGTTTCTTCATTTTCACTCGAAAGTATTGTGTCGCTTCGTGTTCCTTTTCTTTCATGAAATGTTCTAGTTTATCATTATTAGTATTTTTTAGCTATTCCATTAGTCGAACGTAAAAGTTCAATATTTTGCACTCTAGTCGATATAGAGTCTTGATTCGACGTTCGCTCTCTAGACGACTGTTCCAGAAAATTTGTGGAATTGAAGTTACAGGATATTTCTTTTTGATCTCGGCTGCCAGTGTGATTTTCATATTCGATACAGTTCAATTACTTTCAATGTTGAAGTGACGTAAAATTTTCGTGATCTGATCTTTTTTGGGCTGCTGCAGGAATATTACCATATTTGAATGATAAAAATTGGCTTTTTTGGGAGTCACCAATTGTATTTTATTAATAATTCCAAGAATGGATCATAATCAGTATTACTACACTTGACTCATTAACAAAATTGTCACTTTTTTAATATAAACTCTCATTATTCTCATTCCACTCCAAATTCATATACCGAGTGGTAGTTGTGATACCTTGCACCACAAATCTAAAAACAATACGTTAGTAACCTAAAGTTACACCTTATTCTTTCAGAGCGATAATTTTCAAAACCTGCAGTGAATTCGTAAACGATTAGAATTAGGATTCCAAAGAACCTCTAGAGATTCATGTATGGAATTTATACTTTAGAAACTTGTATCTTATACCGTTAAAAAATCAGAATACCATGACTAAATGATCGCATGATCATAATACAAGAACGAAACATTTATTACCTACTACCACACAATCTACTAATATATAAAATTACCAAACATTATGTCATGCTCATCTCAACGTCAGTAACCTATATTGATGATTTTCTGAATTACACTGATTGTTTTCTAAAGAGTTTCTCGTGATGTATCTTCAAACACTTATTGAAAAATCACTCTAAGATTTGTTTCACTAATTTATCATAATATTTATATGATTTCGAGAAATCGATACTCCAGGTTTGGTTTTCTTTTCTTTTCAAAATAAAATTAATTTCTTTGGTTTTTGATTTGGATAATTTTGATATTGAACCAAAGTTTTGAATTCGCTTTGAATTTAATTTTTTTTTTTTTAGAATTTCATTTCATTATGAAATTCTTCGGGCTCATTTCCTTTCCATATTTTTTTCTTCGGTAATTTCAGCTCTCTCTTCAAATGTTTACGTTATAAGTTTTCGTATTCTAAGAGTTATTGCGATTTTGGAGATTCGCATCTTTCGTTCTAATATTTGTTATTATAATTTTGTACATTTCAAAACGTTACTGTCCGTCAATCTGAAGAAATCCTGTGCAATCCATTAAAATAGTAATAAGCATACATTGTTTTTTCACGAGCAAAAACGGTGGTATTAAAATACTGAGCATTTATCAATCAATACTCCACCTTTCATCATCCAATTAACCTTGTGGTGATCAAGCATTTTTTTTTGCAGGGAACTGAAACTTATATTTACGAGTACGACTGGTTAGGCAGAGCAACAGGAGTGATACTGCCAAGTGGAGAAAATCTGAAATTAGGGGCCCAGATATCGGACAGCGGTGGGTTGAAGATATCAGTAAACGAACCGTCAGCAGTTTTGAGTGTGTATGGAAAAGGAAACAAACACGTTTTGATAATTGATAGTGAGTATTTCAATAGTGGTCTTCCTGTATTTCAATAGTTTCTTTCTCAACAAATTCAATGTGGCACTTGAATGAACTTCTCCCTAAAATTGAATACGTTGTACTGGTTTCAATTAGAATCGAAAGAGGGCGAAACACATATCCTTGCGTAACACCACAGAACACATGTTAAGGCATCAACTAAAACATTATACATGAATATCCGATTTTAATCATCCCCTAAATCCAATATCACTACAACTTGAAGATGTTCTCAAACTCTAGGGATTCGAGTTTACGGCAAATTATGAATAAAATAATCAAAATTTCCACCTCCCCTCTTTTGACAAATGCTGTCGTCCTAAGAGTAGTTGTCCTCACTGTATATTTAACAATCACCACACACACCAGGCCTTTTTGATTCTGGAGTTATCCAAAAAATTTGACTAGTACGTTCTGAGATGATAGCAAAAAACAAAGAATTTTTCTTCCTTGTTTCAGTTTCACGCTTATAATTTCAAAAATATATTTGGTGCCTGAAACGTTATTAAAACCATTTTCAATAAAAATTAAATTAGTCACAACTTCAACTCTGTCGGTCCAAGTTCTCAAAATATAGCACTAAAAAAATGGTAATTATAATAAGATTTCAACACGTTTACTGCTCGTGGTGGCTTTTATCGTCATACCCTTTCAGTATTGTGCATGACGGTTATTACCGTCATCAGCAGTCAAACGTGCCATACCTTAGTATTCGTTCAGCATTCAACCAGTGTATTTGTTATTTTGTGAGAGTGGTTGTATCAGTGCGTTAAATAATTTAAGTATTGCGCTCAATGGTTATTACTGTCAGCAGAAGTCAAGCGTGCCAAACTTTAGTATTCGTTCAGCATTGAGGTAGGGTGTTTGAAAGTTTTAAACGTACAAAGATGTGAATTGATTATTTTTATTGCGGATTCCTATTGTCTGGATTGTTTCAATGAGCAATTGATTCAATATCCCCGATCGTTACTGTACACACTTGATAACGATCGGAGATATTGAGCCAATTGGAACGTTGTGCTCATAGAAACAATCCAGACAACGGAAGTCCGCAATAAACGTAATCAATTCAACCAGGGAGTTTTTTATTTTGTGATGGTGGTTAAAAAGTATCAGGTCGTCGAAAAATTTCATTATTCTGCATTACAGTTATTACGGTCAGCAGCAGTCGAGCGTGAACAACTTTAACATTCGTTTAGCATTCAACCAGGGTGTTTGTTATTTTGTGAACGTAATTGAACAATATCAGTTTATCGAAAAATATCAGTATTGCGCACGACGGTTATTACCGTCATCAGCAGTTGAGCATGCCAAACTTAGTGTATGTGTGATATTCACCCTGAATATTTTACTTGACCATAATCGAGCTTTATTGCACAAAAGTATCAATGAATTTGCCGAGAAAGTTTCTTAGCAGCGCGTACGTGTTCAGGTATTACAGAGACAATGAAATCTCCCAATAAATTAGATATCAGAGATAAGATTACAGAATACCCTCCTCAACATCTTCAACATGAACAAGAAGGATTCATGGAAGTCATTATTCCATAATCTCTAAGAGCATTTGTTGATGGTAGTTATTGTTTTGAGTGAAAAGTGTGGAGATTTTACCAAGAAGTTTGAGTCCTGCAGATTAATTGAGGTTTCATCGACGCTGGGTTTTCATTCCTTTTGCACAGAAGATATAAGTTGTAAAAATGTTCGTCTAGCTGCAGAGAATTAAAGGGTTCGATAGGGTCAATTTCAATGTGCTCACACTAGACTGACGAAGTACTTTTTCCGTGATTACTTTTTTTTTCCTTCCTTCATCCGGCTGCACTCTCATGTGTAACCTTCAAGAGTCTTGAGGATTGTGCGAGCTAAGGAATTACGGGAGTTTTACCTTTCAACGTGCGATACCAAGCACGATTTTTTATGTAACCCCTCAGATTTAGACCATTCCTAGGCGAGTGTTTCCTAGGATAATGAATATATCGTCTGCTGAAAAGGGTAACAATACAGATGTTATTCCATTGCAGCTATTCTATAGTCTTGGCAAATCGGGGTTATCTGGGAATGAAAGATGGATGTTACACGTTGATCCAAGCATAAATTATCATTCCAAAAATCCATGACTCGCTCTATGGCATAACAACAAAAAATAAAAGAGAGTAGACGTACAGAGCTGCAGTTGTCATAAAACCGTGGTAAATTTTTTCTACTTTCAAAACGATGTGGTTGATTTATTGCTCCTATATATACTTTTAAAAGAGAAAATCCAAAATGAAAAGAATTACGAATGTTTCAAAACGCACCAGGAATTATGTTTTATGGGAATGTATCTTTGTTGATATCTCTGTTCTTCTCTTAAATTTGTTATTACTGTTTTCACAACAAGAAAAATATTAATATTTTTCCGTTTGTTGATCAAGTTCGAATCCTCAATCCCATTTTCTCAATCTCTTAAGAGAGGAAATTATTATATAAATTGTTTTCAATGGGTTTGTTTAAATATCACACTCACAATTTTAGCATTCATATTATTATTGTTATTCACTCTTTATAATTTCAATTCCAGACAAAGAAGTAACCGACGCAATCTCACTCACGAACTCAACAGTCGCCCTGAACTCCGCCTACGGCGCTTCCATGAAAGTATGCGCCATAGCACGTCATCCACTCCTCGAAGCTTCTCTGCCAGTTGAAGCGGAACTCCTTCCAGTTTGGTCGGAACAAACGATGGTATTCGGCGACGGAATCGAAAACAAGATGTCCACTTCCTTCAGCCTAGTCGGCGACGTGAGAAACCCCCAACAGACGCTCTACAGAGAGATATACGTCAATCGAACGAAAATCTTGGGCATCGAATTCGATCAATTCACAAGCAAGGAAACTTTCTTCGACCACGATAAGTTGCCACTGCTGACAATAACCTACGATCCGGCCGGTTTGCCTCTACTGTACACCCCTTACAACGGAGCTGACTCTCTGAACATAACCTACGATAATTTCAACAGGATCGACAGCTGGAAGTGGGGGGTGTCCGAACTGAAATACAGCTACGACAGGCACGGGTTGCTGTCTGAGGTTACTAGTCCTTTGGACGGTACACAAATCTTTACCTACGACGACACTAATATGCTGTCCAAGATCACTCTGGCCAGTCAGAAGAGTTTCACTTTGAGTTACGACGATAACGGTGGCCTGCGGCACGTGACCTTACCCAGTGGTACGAAACATTCCTTCAGTCTTCAACCAACTATGGGATTTTTGAGAGCTACCTACACTCCTCCTGGAAGCACCAGGTCCTACCTGCAGCACTTCCTCCATTCGGGCAGGCTGCTACAGACTATTTTCCCAGGGGAAGGGGCAAGACTCGTTTATAGATACTACGACAATGGCAGGCTCAAAGAAGTAGTGCATGGTGACGGGAAAACTTTGTACCAATACTCCGAAACTTCCGGTCTGCCCAGCCAAGTTAACCACGTAGAACAAGATCTGGAGTACAGGTGGGATTACCAATTCGTGGGCGGTTTGCTAGTGGAAGAACGGATAGACTTTGGTGCCAAGACTGGTCTGAGTAACGCCAAGTTCACTTATGACTATGACAATAATTATAGACTGATAGCTGTCCAAGGTAGAATCGGTGGGCAAAATTTGCCGCAGCATACTTTGGCGTATAGCTACAAGACCGGAACATTGGAACTCATTGGGCCCTTCAAAATTATCAAACCGCGAGTGAATGAGACCAATATTTACGATGGTACGGCGCTTTTTTCGAGTAGTATCGATTCGAGGTTCCAGGAAACGAGAGTGGCGCTGGTCATTCACAGTATGGAGGTGTTTAGGATGGAATTCAGTTACGATATGCATGGGTGAGTGGAAATTTCAGATAAAATATTCGCATATATCAATGTATTAATTTTTTTTCTTCGGATGCTATCCCTTTGCCAACTACACCTCAGCCTCTTGGGCTTTTTGTGTTTTCCGGGTTAGTTTTACAGCACCCACTCCGTAACTCTAGTCTCCTGGACCAGTCTATACAGGTTCTTCACCGGCTGACTGCTGTATTCTTCGGGAGTTCCTCTAGGTTTCCCGAATATTGCCGGTCTCTTGCGGTCTAAAGCTTTGCATTCTAACGGTACATGTCTGGCTGTTTCTGTCCCTTTACACATTGTCTGCAGGAAAATTCTCCGTTGTACAGCCCCATTTTGTGCAGATTTTTTCTCATTGGGCTGTGACAAGTGAGAAGGCCTGTAATTGTTCTAACTTGATTCCTGCTCAACTTGAGTAGTTTTTCAGTTCTGTGCTTTGACGGTCCTTCAATGAATGTTTTCCCGTGGTGCATGAAAGGGGCTTCGTTCAACCTCTCCTTTTGTTTTCGCTTGGCCCAGTCCCGAATGCATCTCGAATGTTGGATTTATTAATCTCGAGTGCTGGTTCTGGGCCAATGTATGCAGTTGATGAGCCCACTCTGGCTAGCTCATCAGCCTTTTCATTGATTTCAGTTGATTTCTGAGTTCTTCTTGGCATTCTCATACCAGTCTCGATGTCACTTTTGGAATGCATTAAATAGATCCACGCTATAATTTTGAGATTATTTCCTATATATTATACCAATTTCAGTTCTGAAAAATTAATTCCTTATATAATTTTGTCCACCTTATCATGAGTTTGGATTAGGTAGTGCATTTTTTCAATAATAATAAAGTTTATTCATTTTAAATTACAATAATTTTTTATAATAATTCGTGACATTTGCCTGAAAACAATTTTACTAATAATACGATTATTATCCTTAATATCAAAGTAGTTCTTCTGTTTTCATGGCATGCTCGGTTAGTAATCATGAATACAGGTTACACACTGAATAGTTATTCATAATACTAGTAATAATAATATAAAGTGTTGAAAGTGGCATTTTATTTTGTGAGTCGGGAATATTGCGAAACAAGCGTCAGCGACTGGAGCAATCCCATGAACAAAATAAAATCAATGTACAAAAGTGTAATGTCTGTAATGTCTGTAATCAAATATTGCAGGTTAAATATCACACACTTCTAATCGTCCAATTGATTTGAAATTTGGCAGATGTACATAATTCAAAACAGCGGATGAGTTTTGTAATTATGATCCGATTCTATTCAAAATTGGTATCTGGGGGTTCTTGGAGTCGGCAATTATGATTCTTCTGTCAATATTGAAAAATTCAAGATGGCAGCTCCAATATGATGGACAAATTTTGTAATTATGATTAGGTTCTATTCAAAATTGGTGTCCGAGTGTTTTTGGTATCGGCAATTATGATTCTTCTGTCAATATTGAATAAATCAAGATGGCGGCTCTAATATGGCGCACAAGTTTCTATTCAAAATTTGTATCTGGGGGTTTTCGGGGTCGAAGATTATGATTTTTTCGTTAAAATTGGAAAATTCAAGATGGCGAAACCAATATAGGTATTTTCCCTTTGCTTCCACACCACAACACTAAACAGTTCATTGTTTATCTATCCGAGAAGAAATACTGTCTGTTTTATAAGAAAATATCTAGCAACAAAATTAATGCTAATTCACGAACAATAAAAGAACTAGCAACAAATACAAACACTACAAAAAACAAGACAAAATCTGAAACACTGAAACATAGAGATCACAAACAAACAAGTAGGCTATCTGAAATACCATAAGCATATACCTAAAACCGTCTCTGAATGCTGTCAAGTCTGCCTGTTAATGAATAAGCGCTGTTGCACGATCATTATAATTATAGTAGCATCGTAGGTTACGTTATTGTATTTGTTTCCTTCGCGCCTAAAATTGAGTGTAATCTATCTCTATACGAGTCTTTCGGTTTCACAAAGTCGTGAATATGCTGAGAAATTTTTCTCTTTTACATTGTATGGGTTTTATTGCCTTATGAACTTTGAATTGGAACGACGAACAATTTTGAAACTTGGCAACGAGCTACATGAACTTGAAATTGTTTTTTTGAAATTGAAATTGTTTTTTCCGTTAACCAGCTGTCGTCCCCTTACGAACGGCAGCTCTCAAAAGTCGAAACTTGTGCGAGCCAAGGATTAACGAGGTCTTACCTTTTAACGTGCGATTCCTAGCACAACTACCCTGTTGATGAACATGCGTACAACGGTTTTCAGGTTGCATATGCGTCCCGCTTTTCTCCGTGAGTATTGGTGGGATTAGCATTCTAGAGTAAGATATATAATATATTTCTATGGTTTCATCCTATGAATTGTCGTCGTATTAAAAATGATGACTTATTCCGAGTTATATTTGACGCAAAATACAATTTTTTTTCAAAAATTCATAAGTGTAACACAATGTGTATAAATTTGCTTCACGCACTGTTGAAGATTTTACACACATCTGAGTTTTTTAAGCACTTGTGCGAAAAGGTATCACTTTACGCCCTCTCTACGCACTGTGGTGGAAAAATTTTGACTTTTCATAAATAGGAGTTTGTGAGATTGAACGGTAACAAACAAGTATGATAAAATATAAATATAAATACTGGTTTCATTATTACAAGTGGTGGAAATAAGAACTTATAATGTAAAATGGTTGAATTCGTGATGTGACATCAGTATACCTTTCGTTAATGTTTGAATAATAAAAGTTTTGCATTTGTGTGTAATATTTCATTTGATGTTACAAGGTACTCCTGTCAAATCAATAATCATAACATTGTCATTCAGACTTCACTGTTCTCGAGTTGTTGATGTATCCATGGTAACTTTAAAAACGCACGTTTTTGAAAGTTCGATTTGCACACGCTGTGGCATGCTTCAAATAGTTAAAAAAGGGCACCAATTGAGAAAAAGCTATTTATAAATGATAGGCTGATAATTTACTACTGACTAAATCTTTTTATGCAAAACATTATCTAAAGAACCAGCAAGCTATCGTTTCTATTATTATGGCTCTTGATGATTTGAATATTTTGTATTAATTCATCTTTGGACTTTTCAGGAGGATAGCACAAACCCGAACGTACACTAAAAACGTTGGGGTTAATACATACACTAATGTGAAAAATTATACTTGGGACTGTGATGGTCAACTCCTAGGAGTCGAAGCTCAAGAACCATGGGGCTTCAGATATGACGACAATGGAAATATGCTCTCACTCACATACAGGTATGCTTATATTTCAAAAAGTGTTGCAAGATAATTCTAAATCCTACGATTTCATCTTTCAGGGGGAACACCATTCCCATGGAATACAATGTTATGAACAGAATAATCAAATTTGGCGAAGGTCAATATAAATACGATAGTAGGGGGCTAGTTATCCAAAATGCTAGAGAAGAGAAGTTCCACTACAACGCTAAAGGGTTGCTTGTTAGGGCTACTAAGAGAGGAAGATTTGATGTTCGTTATTTCTATGATCACATGGACAGGTGAGTAAATGTTTAGGACTATTTGAAATGAAAAAATTAACACATGGCCTAGTCCTCCGAGTACGTATCCTCAAAATATATGTTTTGGGTAGGCATGCTGAACTTAAAAATTATTTCAATCCTGAATACCTATAACAAACCCGAATAATATACTGAACAGGACAGGAACATATATCAAGACATTTTGTATCACACTGAAATTCTTAGAAAGTGTGATATATTTAAGAAGTTAAAGTTTTATTGAATATGTTCTGTAATCTGAATAAAACAATTCATTAATTTGGGTAGGTTTATTAATATACAAACTAGGCTGGGTGAAATAAACTCTACGTTTATCGAAAACCTATAAAATCAGGTTCAGAAATGGAAATATACACCATATATCAAAAAAGAGTAACAATTTACAAATTAATGAGTTAGAGGAGAATGTGGTTAGGTTAGGTTAGGTATTGCAGATCGTCTTTGTTCAAATAAATGTTAAATTACTAATACTAAAAACTTTTGATAATAGATTAGGCTTGAAAATACATCGGATGTTGATCAATCCAAAACCTCAATTTTACTTTTGTACTCAATATGACTGATCTAGTTTTAAAAGCATTCAGATTTAAGCAATATGTATTCGAATATTTTGATCCACTGTAAATTTAGTTATTCTAATGGGCTCAGTTATTCAATTCAGTCTCATCCTACACAGATGAAAGTTTTTATTAATTCATCATGAGTAAGAAACTGCCATTATATAGTCAAATCGAATCAATTTTCACTACATCTATCGTTTCCAGACTTTCGGCACGGAAAGATAACTTCGGAAACGTCACTCAATTTTTCTACAACAATCAACAACGACCAGAAGAAGTCAGCCAAATCTACTCCCCAAGAGATGGAAAACTCATGTCTCTAGTATACGACAACAGAGGTCATCTGATTTTTGCGCAAGTGTACAGGCATAAGTACTACATCGCTACCGATCAGTGTGGTACACCAATAATGATATTCAACCAATACGGAGAGGGAATTCGAGAGATTATGAGGTCACCTTACGGACATATCGTTTACGACTCAAACCCTTATCTCTATCTACCTATTGACTTTTGCGGAGGAATACTGGATCAGGTGAGTTGAGTTTGCAAGTGTTTAAATAGTAATACCTCATAAAAAAATATTCATTTTTGTGGTCATATAGCAAGAGTTGAACTGGGTTTCGACCGATGCTACGTTTTCATATTACTGAGAGCATTCCTCAAAGAGACATTTTTCCAGTAACAAAAATACTTCCATGATCACTGTTGCCTAAAGTGTCCTATACATTTACAATCTTAGTTGTCAATTAGTAGCCATGCCACCCGTAACTAGCTCGAGATGGTCACAAAGTCTTTGGACTGCCTGGAACTAGCGATATCCCTCCAAAGTTTGTTCAGTTCTTCTCCTGTCTAATCTTTGAGGGTATAGTAATCGCACGTTAAAAGGTAAGACCTCGTTAATCCTTAGCTCGCACAAGTTTCGACTTTTGAGGGCTGTTGTTCGTAGAGGGACGACAGCAGGTTAACGGAAAAAACAGTAGGGAGTTTGGCTTCTTATGATGCTTAGTATTGGCTGCGGCCCACAGAATGGCGTCGCAGACCCGGTTTCAGCAAATACCTCGTTTCTGGGAACTCCACTGTGACCAGAAACCCTAATCAATTCAACTTCCTTTGCTTCATCTAGTTCCTCAAGAGCATCTTCACATTTATGTACACGTGCTGAGCTGGGTTCAGGATGGTAGATGGCTTTGAGCACTGCCTTCGACTATCTGAACAGGTAAGGATTCTCTGCTCGAACCCTTTCCGCCTTCTGTCTTAAACCTACGGTTGGGATGGCAAACACTTCAGCTTAGATGACTGTTATGTATTTTCCCTAAGCATAGCTTCGTCGTATGAGGAGAGAGACAGCTTTCCTCAGTGCAGCCCTCCTTCACCTCAGCTCTTGACTTGGTGTTTCCTCGGGATACCCTAACCCTCCCAAGTTAGTGACGCTACAGCCGAGCTGACTATCAAGTGAAGTGTTCCTCTGGTCGTTAATGTTGCCTGTATGATCGCTGTTTTCTCTTTTTTTAAAAGCGCCTTCCACATCGAAACACACTCCTAACGTCATCTCTTTGAACCTCATTGTCCTTTCAATCGTACTACAGTTTGGAGAGCCGGTTCCGTCAATCTTCCTCTTCTGCATACCTGTTGATTTCTATGAAAGGGGCTCACCCTTAGCGGGCCTTCCAGCAGGAATCTATCCACCATCTTTTCAGCGTATTAAGCGAAAATGATGTTAGGCTGATGGGTCGAAAGAGCTTTGCTACTGCGTGGTATTTTTTGCCAGTTACGAAGATTATTCTTCAACTTCCACGTATCTCAGGGCTATACTGGTCAGGAATATCCATCTCGGTGTTGGGGTGACAACTTCCAGGCCCCTCTGTAACATTGCTAGAAAATTCCATCAGGTTCTGCAGCTTTATTCTTCCCCAGCTCTTTTCTGAACTATTTTCTTGCAATTTTGTAGTCTTTTTACGCTTCCTCGTAGCAACTCTGATTGATAGCTTTATTGTAAGCATTTCTGGTCGCACTAGCAAACACGGAGTATTGTGACTACTTTCAAAGGACATGCCTTTTCAAATTCCTTGATTCTCTGAAAGCACATCTGCCTGACTCCTCATAAGACCTGAGATACCTACATCGTTGTAATCAGGAAAAAAATACTTTTCAAAAACGCAAAAATTCAATTTGGCACCAATAAGAAAAACCAAAGTTGAGTGTTGTAACTCTGGCATCAAGAACGCCTTGGAAAAAACGATGGCAGATATAGATTCTTTGTAAAAAAGTGCCTTAGAAACGTCTAATTCTTTTGGTTTTTGCTAAAAAAATTAAAACGGAAATCTTCCAATATTTTCCAATAATTCGATCTCGTATCTCTTATAATTACTGAGATCCTCATCGAGGAGCTCGAAATACGGGCACCCGGTAGGTACATGAAATCAAACGTCCTCTAGAAGCCTGTTCTTGTTTAAAATCGATACAATGAATCATTTTTGAGTTATGGACTATTTACCCTGAAAAACGTCCCAAATGTGATGGTGCTCATAGCCTCTTAACCTAATGCTAATTTTCTACTCGTATGATTTATAGCATTCTTCTACGGCACATGCAAATTTCATACTCGTGGAAAATGACTATTATCCCTTGCTGGTTATACAATATACTACTTCCTTTCAGGTGACTTCCTTGGTGCATATGACTAACGGGAAAGTGTATGATCCACTGATAGGCCAATGGATGTCCCCCTTGTGGGAGAATGTTCTGGAGAGGATAGCTAATCCAACGCAGCTTCATTTATACAGATTCAACGGAAATGATCCTATCAACGTTAAACTCGACAGGAGTAGGCCTCAAGGTAGGAAATAGTGGCTAGTTTGTTTCTCATGTGTTATGATCCAGTTAAATCGTCTTCGTGGTGCCTGTTCTAGGAAAAACATATAGTAGTTATTGTCTAACATTTTTTTATGTTTTTTGGGGTGCTGAATCCGTATTTTAACTTTGCTACTGTCCACGGATAGGGCTTCACAAAAAAATCGCGGAAAACCTCATAATGTTTGACCATTTTTCAGTTTTTTGCTATAGTTATAAAACTACACAATTTTCGAGATAGACTAATCGAAACAAAAATAGGGAACCTTAAATTTTCTACCAGAAGCACCACTCAAATGAATTTTTGCTAATAATTATAAAAAAGCTTTGGTTATAAATCAACTAAATTAAATTCCCTACAAATTGCACACTTCAGTCACTTATATTGGGAAAACCGTGTAGCTGTTAGAGCGTATTGAAATTGTATGTTATATAGCCATGGCCATCAATCAAAATTCAGTTGACCTTTATTATTACTAATCACTCATTAAAAACTATTTTTTGGTCATTATGATCACTGCTTTTCAATAATATTAACTATATTTGTCCAAAGTGTGTTTGGGTATTCAGACAGTAAAAACTAGTAAAATTATTCTGGACTTACATTGTCTATACGGACAAAGAAAAGAAAGAAAAGAAAAGATATAAATCCAATTGAAAAAAAATTATCCAAACGCCAAAACGTTATTTTAACTCGTTGCCAGTTTGTTCGAATTTATATGAAACTCATTCATATAAACTTTTTCAGATCACCTCGACTGGCTGGACAAAATAGGTCTCGACTTGAAAAGCTTAGCGCCCCAGTTGTACCCCGACCAGCTTCCTGGTGGCCACATGCCCCCCTTCCTCACCAAAACCCCCACGTTTTGGAATCCGTCCAGGAACGCCCTCAGCACGCAACTAAAGATACAGCCGGCTTCTGTCGAAATTCACTCTGGTTTCTTGGCCCACTTGAACACGAGGAAAATGCAAACCGCCCAACAACTGTCGGTCTTCTCGAAATCTGCTTTAAAAACCAACGTCATCGATTTGGCGCCGAAAAAGATCGGATCCGCGTCGGATCCTCCGTTCGGAAGAGGAATTCTGGTGTCTCAGACGGATGCCGGGCAAGCCATCGTGTCTAGCGTTCCGCCAGCAAACGCCATCTACAGGGATGTTTATACGTCCGTGTTCAATCGTTCGCATATGCTGCCTTTCACGTTCGTGGTGCATAGCGCTCAACAGGACGCTTTCCATTTCGTTAAGGATGAAACTTGGAAAGCCAATGATGACAAAGGTCAGTAAAAGAGTATATTACATTACTAGTGTGGAAAGTGACATTTTTCACACGAGTGGAAAATATTGTAGCACGAGACGAATTATCTATCTAATCATGGCATGGTGTGTCGAGTGATACCTCATTCTTATCCACAACAGAATGGCGGTACATAATATCAGAACTCTCATTGAGTAACCCTAGCCCTGTTTACTTTTGAACGGATGGGAATTATCATTTAAAATTTCATTTTGTGGAATGATAGTTCATGCACTATTTTTTGATAACAAAAAAAAATGAAACGAAATATTTCGTCTAAGTCGAATTCCCTTCTCTCCACACCATCCCACAAAGTGGAATATTTGAGGCAAATATCTGTCAGAAAGCAACTACTTCCCTCTACGGAGATTGAATTACACCTGACATCAATGTGTGCAAGAAACACTCATCGATAGCACAGACTCCGGGAAGAGTAAATGCATGAATGCATTTACGAAAAGTGTGCCGGAGAGTTTCAACTAAGTGAAACAAAAAATTTCGATAAAGTCCATTTTTCAAAATGACGTCAGGCCGCCATCTTGGAAGTTATTTTTTAAATCGCATTAGGGGTCAATTGATACCTCTTTTGAGTCGTCTCTTAATTTTCTATACAACAATAATATAATAATAATAATAATAATAATAATAATAATAATAATACTCCCTCATAAACACTCGTAAAGTGTACCCAAAGGCATGGCCTGTGCGGGTAGAGGACGGCTATTATTATTATTTGCCGTGGCGCTCCGGGCGACTTACTGATTTTTGGTGGCGTATTCACTTTTCAGCTGCAGGAAAATCCGGAAAACCTACAGCACCACCTCGGGTGGTGCAGATAATATTGGAGTTCTGCTATGAGAATCCTTTCGAATCCAACTATTTTCAGTAAAATCATCAAATATTTCAAAAGGCCATGAGCGCGATCAAATTTTGGCCGTTTTTTAGGGTAAAAGAGTCGATAACTCAAAAACGGTCCGTCGGCGTCGTATCGATTTCAAACAATCATAGGCTTCTAGAGGAAGTTTGATTCTATGTAACTACGTCTGCGGCAGCACCTCAAGATTCTCCTAATGGATAGTCGAAGTATCTGCAGTGGCTTTTCTCTTTCATTAAAATTTGATGCAATCTTTATCCGATCCGAAAAGAAAGGTAAAACGTTGATCTATGTACGTGCTGTGAAGTTTTTTTTTTATTATTTGCTCATCTACCCAAAAAATTGCTTCAAAGTAACTGACTGCATTTTTAGGACATTTGAGATTTTTTTTGTGTAAAAGTGGATTGAAAATTCAATTTCCATTACAGCCCGAACGTAGAATCAAACTTCATCTAGAAGCCTGTCCTTGTTTGAAATCGATAAGGCGAACCGTTTTTGAGCTATTGATTGACTTCTTTACCCTTAAAATCGTCCCAAACGTGATCGCGCTCATGGCCTCTTAAGGTCCCCATCTTGAAAATTTCTCTGAACCGGTTGACAGATAACACAGCATACTGAATAATAATAATAAAGGTTCCCTATAGCAGAGCTCTAACGTTATGCAGCGCCATTTTATTTTGTATGAATATGTTTGTCTGAAATGTTGTTAAGACGAATCAAATGAGTCGACCCCCAATGCCATTTCGAAAAATAAACATTTTTTTATTGTCAAAAAGTAGTTCATTCTACTTTATGAAATCTCAAATGAAAATTCCTATAACCGTTCAAAAGTTAACAGGGGTGGGGATACTCAATGAGAGTTCTATAATTATGTACCGCCATTTTGTTCTGGATGATTACTTTCGTTCTAAATTTTGCTGTCATATAGAAAATTGATAGATGTTTCCAATGAAATATCACTCGACCCACCATGCCATTTAAAAAATGCTTTCAAAATGGCAACCCGAAAATCGATAAGTTGGTCTGGTGTCAAAAAGTGGCTTATGAACGACCATTTCATTAAAACAAAAAAACAAAAATTCCAATCCATTCAAAAGATACGAGGGGGCGAAGGGACTGTATATCATAAGTATTACTTTCCAATGTTTAAGTGTATATAAACGTGCATGTCTATGATGATGTCTAGCTAGTTCTATCGAATCCAGATAAATTAGAGTTGATACATTTCCCAAAGAAATTTACTAACGTGAATCTCTCTGGGAGATTTAAGGTTCTGAAAAATCAGATTGATGATTCGAGTTCGTGCGGAACCTGTGAGTACCGCTGGACAAGCAACTGTCCCTCCTCAAACACGTCAATTTGTCAACTCTAAGAGCAGGATACGCTCATCCTATAATCCCTTGGAATTCTAAGATTGCAAAGGAGACTAAGGTGCTGATTTACAAAGAGGTCATTACTCCTGCACAATGTTCTGCATCCTCCCCAAGGTTCAAATGTTATTGACACTGAAGAAAATGCAAGACCAAGTTTTTCGTATCGCTAAAACCAGTGCCAGGTACATTCGGCTGAACCCATTGCGCGAGCTGGCTAATATTACAATGATCAGATTTTTTTTAAAAAACCTCTCAAACATAATCTACAGGTTCTTTATCCTTGAAACTCTATTGATCAGGGATATAACAATATAGTCAAAGCCCACCACGATGTGCCAAGAAAACACGGTAGGCTCATATATCAGGCACTGGACAGTTTCCAGGAGAACCCAGAGGATGAGTAAGAACACTTTAACGAAGAGGTACTCAACGGTTTTGTCGTTTTCGTTTTCCGGAACTCGGAATAGAAGTTTCACCAATATAGCTCTGAAGATCTGTGAATTCTAACAAGTAATCCTTGAATGCTCCCTGCATGAAGAATCAGGGACTCTAACCAAGCTGCGACGGAGCTACTCACTTAAGAAAAAACCCATCACTCAAAGCAATTTTACTCCCTCCTGTCGTTGAAGAGTGATACTTTTATAGTTTCATGTCTTTAAATTTCAGTGAAGTGAGCATTATCACTTTTATTTCTTTCAATAAATATTTTTGAATTTTGAATTTGATAGGATACAATGCTATTTGTGTAGAGGAGGAAAACCCTAATATGTTCGAATTGATAATAGTCGCCATTTTGTTCAACTTTAGAACTGAGTTCTAGAAAGCAATACAAAGCGCCTTATTCTGATTCACAACCCACGAGTATTATACTATACCTACAGGGTGACCCAGGGTTAAAACGCCAAACGTTCAGTATCGGTTCTTCAGGTGAGTATAACATTGTTTCCTCATACAAGCATGTGTCCCAACTTGATTCATTTTTAAGATAAAGGGAGTCAAATTTTAAAAAATATATATTCTCTTTTGTTATAAGTACATTAAAATAAGGCTCTCATCACTGTAAATAAGCATGGCGTAATTTATCAAAATCAGTTAAAAGATTTTTGAGTACTGGATAAAAAACTGATTCTTTCTAAAAACTGCAAGTCCCTGTATCTCGAAAACCAAGAAAGTGGGGACATATGTTTACATAAAAAAAATTTAACCTAAAAAATCGTTACTGAACGTTTGGCGGTTTAAGCCTGGGACACCCTGTATATCAACCAAACACTTTCAGAATCACTGCCAGTTCTTTCAACTATTTTTGAATTCTGATGAAATCTTCTTGAAAAATTGAGAGATTTCCACCATAATAATATCGACGTGTTTCGATTGTTTTCTTTAGTTTGAAGGAAATGATATGAGATATGTTGGACAATTTCATAATGTTTCGAACATATTTGCAGGCAAAATTTAATATGAACTTGAAGACTTAACAATTTTTTTTGTCCAATAGGTCAATTAAAACGTCTTCAAGGACAAGTCAACACAACTTTCCATGAAATCGCCAGAGAAAACGGAAGTGGAAACAGTTATTTCGACGTGAAAATTCACGGGTTGAACGTGGTTATCAACCTCCGATATGGTACATCTGTAGAGAAAGAGAAACAAAGGCTGCTTCACCATGCCAAATTATCAGTTATCAGGAAGGCCTGGCACAAGGAAAAGGAGTGCTACAAGAACGGATTCACAGGCAGTCTGGAATGGAGCACGAGTGAATTGGAAGAGCTTTCCAAGATCGGCTACGTCAGCAACTACGATGGAGAGTACATACACGATGTCCAGCAGTATCCAGAACTGGCAGAGGATCCTTACAATATTAAATTCGTGAGGAAGCAAGTAGAGTCGACAAAGAAAAGAAGAAGGAAAAGGGATATCAGAAAGTCTTGCCAGGATCGTTGGTGGTTTACATTCGCAGAGTTATGCTAGTGAAAAATAATTGGAAACTAAGACTAGACACAAAAGTGAATCAATTCAATTAACTAAGTGTGATGTACCAAAAAATGGAAAAAGCTTACGAAGTAAGTCTTTTTATACCAAAAAAAAAACCAAAGTCTATTTGTGTAAGAATTTCAAAGATGCCAAAATGTATATTATTTATTTACAATATGTTACCTATATGTATGTGATTCAGAGGTTTCGAATGGATTTTACACAATCAACTGTTTTTATATTATTTTACATATGACTGATCATTGATTTGCAAAATCCATATCAAACCGTACTTGTAAATATTTGCATAATGATATTATAGAAGAACAACATAAACAGTAACGAAAGAATCGCGTCCGGGATTTTCAAGGAACATCATGAAGTTTTAACGTGAACTTCAAAAATAAGCGAAATCAAAGTAGAGACAATGACAAATTGGGCTTGAAGCGAAAAAAAAGTATTTGAAACATTGTAGTTGCTTGAGAGTATACTGCAAACATGAGCTACCGACCTATTTCATTAGAAACTAGGAAAACTAGATCTCTTACCAAAATAAAAATACTTCGTACATATTTTCGATTGAAAATTCTATTTCACAGTAACTACGATGTCCCACCCCGAAGGATTTGAACCTTTTGTAAATATTCTCATGTTCATATTTCGAAAAATCGTATTACTGTCCAGTCCGAGGGCTCTGGTTCGATGGTGAACAAAAAAATCCTAATGAATCAGGCTGGAATTAATCCCACGTCTCATTCATCCAAATTGATAATTTTTCTCAACATAAGTCGGCGCAGTTAGGAAAACATTCGCTATTTCTAAAGCAAGAACCCCCAGAGTACCACATAAAAGTATTTGATGCAAGAATAAATATTTTTAGAAACAAGACAGTGATTTGACCCATTCGATTTTCAATGTAATGTTAATGAAAATGTAATAATAATAATGAGGAATGGATTGCATAATCCAATCTTCTGAAAAAAAAAACCCTACGACCATTGAAATATATATTTATATATACCGAATGTCCACGGAAAAAGGGCTCGCCTTTATAACTTTTTTGGTTTTGCAGATATTGAAATGAAATTGGAGGATCCGTATGAGACATAAAACTGCATTTTTTGACAAGTGACTCAGATTCGGTCTCACCGAAAGTTATAAAAACTTTTGATTTTTAAATGAGACACCCAGTATATGTTAAATTGTTTGTCTCCATATGGCATTCTGAATACAACCATGTATCACTTGTTACTTTTTGTGACCACATTTTTTTTATTTCGATATTTAATTTTCAATCTAGATGGCTATGGATACGTTCAAATTAATAATTTTATTCCTAAAGTAGGAATTGGGAAAATTTTATGGTTTTTAGTTAAAATGCATCTGCTATGTGTGAAATTTAATTTTAAATTTATTCCTACTATTTCATTTTTCAAATGACAACATAGTGGCTGGTCGGGTCAGAAAAAAATATTTGGAGGATTTGAATACGACCTAAAACTACAAGTAACACAGCTTCAGCAAGTTCTAACATTTTTATGGAATATTGTTTTCGGTCGAAATATTTCTGGTACTTTTAGAATTTATATTACTAATTTTATAAAATGGAAATGTTGTGAATTTCATTACGATTATGTTGATACCGCTTTTCTGTTATAGGTTTCAAACAAACTTTCGTTATAAAAAGCTTGAAAAGATTACTTAAGATCTTTCTTAAAATGAAAAAAACAATTCAGATTAAAATGAGATTCAAATACATTGGGTAACCTGTGACCTATATAACTAATTGAACAAGGTTATTAAGGTGTATTGAAAAAAAACGTTACTGGTCGATATGTTATCTACCTCACTTCTCCAAATCTAAATTATGAAACTATTCCGTACAGTATTGATTGGAAGACATGTTAATATCATTATATCATTTATACAAGGAGATATTAGTTTTTGGATTGATAGTTTTGCTATATCATTTGTGTTGGTCACAGGTTACTCGATGGGTTTTTATATTATTTCAATCTCAAAAAGAAAGATCTACCGTAATATTTTTAAATTTTTTGACAAAAGTTTCTTCGAGACCTAATAGTGTGCAGTATCAACTGAATCGTAATGCTCTTTTTTTCTGACCCGACGAGCCACTATGTTGCCTTTTGAAAAAAAATAGTAATAATAATTTCAGAATTAAATTTTACCCAGCATATGCATTTTAACCTAAAACCGCTAAATTGTATTTTATTTTTCCCAATACTTTAGGACTGAAATAATAATAAATAAATAATTTGAACGACCTCTAGATTCAAAAATAAATTAAAAATTTTAAAATTTTTGGTTTTAAAAAGTAACAAATGATACATGGTTGTATGAATGCCATATGGAGACAAAAAAGTGACAAATATACTGGGTGTCTCATATAAAAATCGAGAGTTTATATCACATCCGGTGAAACCGGAAGTTGCATGAATCTGAGTCACTTGTCAAAAACTGCAGTTGTATGTATTATATAGATCCTCCAAATTTCATCCAATATCTTGAAAAAAAAAGTTATAGGGGCGAGCTACCTTTCGTGGACACCCAGTATATCTGATCGATCGATACCTAGCAAAGTTTTCCACAAGAACGGCTTTGCAATGCTTTTCACACCCATTATAAATTATAAAAAACTCATCAAACCTTTGGGAATTAGCAATTTTGAATCACAAATAATTCAGTAACAGTACCTAATTATGAATGAATAACTATTTCAAGCGAGCCTCAGGGTGTGCAAATCGAACTTTCAAAAACGCACGTGTTTTAAAGTTATCATGGCTACATCAACAACTCGAGAACCGTGAAATCTAAATGACTATTTTATACTTAATTAACAATCTGACAGGAGTACCTTGTAACGTCAAATGAAATATAATAAACAAATGCAAAACTTTTATTCAAACATTAACAAAAGTTCTCATTTCCATTATTCGTGAAAACTATTTATTTTTTCAAAGTTTACCAATTGAAAAAAATAACGTAAAGTATTAGTGGATAACGGAACTTTCAAACACTTGCTTTATTTCGAGCACTCCGGCTGAAAAGATCAAGTGTTCCAGTTCATGCTCAAATCGTCCGGCGCTAAGATTTCCGTCATCTTACGGCAAGCGAGAATTGATTTCAGGTTTTCGATAGTAGAGTGTGCATTATTCCACCATTCGGAACCACCATTGAATTTTTATTATTTGCTGAGTGAATTTCTATCTGCACGTTTCATTAAACTCTATTTTATGAACAACTTTGTAACTTTTAAAATCAATCTTCAACAAATATGGAAATACTTAGCGAATGAGCTCACTTATATTCAGGCCCGGTCTGGCCAGGGCGGCTGGTCGGCGATCGCCGAGGGCCTCCGGCTCAAGGGGGCCACAAGTTTGCGACATAATCTTGCAAAAACAATGTTTTTAAAACGATCGCCGCACCGTTCGGCTCGGCTCAGCGAGCGGTAGTGACGCGACAGCGGCGCGGCGCGTCTGCGCCCTGTCAGGACTCAAGCAGACAGCTCAGCCACAGCTTAGATATCTAATCTATTTATCTATTAAACATAGGCTAACTATTTTGTCGTGAGAGGACATAGTGTCCTCGTTATATTTCCGGCGGGGGGGCTCAAATCACCGTCTAGCCGAGGGCCACCAATGGAGCCAGACCGGGCCTGCTTATATTATAAAGTCGCCACGGAGCGTATACAGGATGGCCACTTTTTTATGCTCACCATTGAATTATGGTAAACTAAGAGAGGCAGAGAATCAGTTAAATAAGGAAAAAGATTCGTATTTCAAAGGCTTATTGAACTGTATGAAGAAATCTGAAATATCTAATTGGATTCCCAAGATATTTAGAAAAAAAATATGTTTATTGTGGTCCCCCCGAATGCATCGAGTTTCTGAATGTAGAAAATTACAGCCAAACAAATATGAGTCGGGGTCTAGAAAAGGTAGCAAAACTCGCCAAACTAAACATGGAAAAATCCGTAAAAATGGTGAAAAGTATGTGACGTTCGAAAATTATTCTTTAAAAAAATTTTGATAGCTTGATAGCTAGAAAGGGAACGCAAAAGAAATCGGAAAATTAAACTACAATAACGTACATGCAAAATTAGGACGAAAAATAAATGTCGATATCTCGAGAAATGATGCGAAAACTCGCGAAATCAAAATCGGAAAAATTCCTAAAAATAATGAAAAATATCTGACCGTCGAATAATATAGTTTCAAAAAATGTTACTTCTCTGTCTCTCCTCTAAAGCTAGAGGATACGTAGAAAAAAAAGGTTCATGGTGGTCTCGCCCTCCTTTTCTCTTCCCGAAAAAATTCTTGAAATTCGGAAAATCTAAATTAAAAAAATCCGTAAAAATAGTGAAAAATATCAGGCCGTCTAATATTTTTTTTTCAAAAAATGTTACCCCCATCGATGGCTGGATATGTAAATGAAGTCGAAAAATCTGTTAAAATAGTAAAAGATATTGGATAGATAGTCGAACAATTCAATTCCACGAAATATTGCCATCCTTTCTACCTGATGGCTAGATTGAGAAAATTGATTTTTTTTATTGGTTTAGCTGAGAAAAATTACGACAAATCAAATATCGTTCGGGAGCCCTACTTTCAGATAAAAGTTACGAAAACTCACCAAAATGAACTCGAAAAAATCTGTAAAAATTTGATAGACGTCGATTCGTCGAATAATTTCCGTAGCTTGACCTATATGTGTATATATCCAGTAAGGTGGGTAACGTGTCAAGAAACTTGGCATCTCATGGCTCGAAAAAGTTAAACAAATTATGATGCAAAATAAAATAAACCCAAAAAACTATTTAAAGATAAAGATACAGATGATTTCAAATTTAATTCATAGGAAATACAAAGTTACTTCTCGCGACAAGCTGTTATATCATATGAAACTTTATATAAACTATTAAATAATGGTCTTGGTGGCGCGCAGGTAGTGTTCTCGCTTACTATACCAAGGTAAGCGGGTTCGAATCGTCGCACCGTCACCGGCCTCGTGCATGGCATCACACGTTAAAAGGTAAGGGCTGAATCTTCCCTAGCTCGCATAAGTCTCTCGAGGACTTCTGAGGGTTGCTCGTAAGGGAGCAGCCGATTGGTGGAAATAACAATAAAAATGTAACAAAATGATAGGTTTGATTTTTAGCTCATTTAAATGAGCTTTTCTGTGAAAAGTTTTACTTCCCCGGCTAAAGCCACGCTGAACATTGAACTACATCTGGATAGATTTTGTGAAAAGAATCTAACTGAAACAAAAAAATCTGAGTGTGAAAATTCCACAACAGATTTTGTGAATATTCTATTCATATTTTCGAACAATAATCAGAATAGTATATTTTTCAATAAGAGATGAAAATACCGGTTTTTTTCGTGAGGTGAGAGTTTGTGCACGAGCGAAGCGGAGCGGAGCGAGTGTGGCAATCTCATCTCTCATCGGTTCGAATGATAATATTCATTTGTGTCATTTTCATCTCTAGAGTGAAAAACTATCACTTTCATGTAGGGTATCCGGTTGAAAAATGATCATTTTCATATACATAAGTGGAAAAAAACACTTTCCAAAATAAAACAATTTAAAATAGAAAAACGATATAGAGAAATGTCCACGTCCGTATTCAAAAAAATTGGAAGGTACTAATGATGGGCTCTGAAGAGATAAAGTATCATTAACAAAATCCTACGTAATTTGGGTCTAGAACTCGTGAAATAGAACAAAATTCTTAAATTCAGTTTTCTGCCATTTGAAAATGTAGTCTCTGCAACAAAAAAAAAAGGATATTCCAGATTTCTTCCTACCATCTAATTGAAAGACGCTTTTTTTTTTCATATAGGTAACCGACTCTCTAAATCTCACTGTTTCAGACATCACATCTAAAAAGTAGTATAGTGGAAGTGCTCATTCTCGTTCATAATTTGAAACGCAATTTTAATAAATTTCAATATAGTTGTGACTTTTACAATAATATATTGTACAATGAGCATGAAATGGCATACATTTCCCACGAGTAGGTATATGAAGTTTTGTAGTACGTGCGTAGCCTACGAGTGGAAAATGGATCATTTCATGCAAATTGTATACTATACTTTTTCTACGACCATCATAAACAAATCTGGATAAAATTTTGAATAACACTTTTTATCATACACTTTTCTGCCGTCATGATTCCCATAATATATACAACCTAAAAAAGAAATTTAACAGACAAATATTGAAAATTACAATAAAAATCGAACACTGATCGATTTTATAAAAGAAAAAAAAAGTGGTGTATGTGGGAATTGAACCCTCAACCCCACCATATCCAAAACCTGAACGGCCCCTCACTCTTCACTCGCTGCTACGAGCTCACATAATAATATAATGAAATTAACTGCTATTGAAACTTTCTGCCAACTATTCGAAAAATAGAATTCGATTGTCATCAGTTTTTATATTGAAAGTAGCGTCAATGTCAAATCATCCTCACTATTACTACTCATTTTCGATTACTTATTTTTTTTTAACGAATTTTGTAAATACTGATGTGAAATGTCAAATTATTATTATATTATTATTAACAAACTTGATTCGATCTCATATTATTTATCATCATAAAAATGACAGTCTAGTAGTTCATGAAAGTCGTGGGAAAAGAACTATCCGGTACTGAAATTATCATTACAGTACAGCTCGCGATGTAGGAATGAAAAAGTATTTTACAATCGGCCCACTTCCTTGAATAAAATGGGCATATTTTCATGTGGTCGTAGAAAAAGTTCATTATTTTTCAAGAACGTGTTTCAGAAATTGTACCTACTTCATTCATATCTTTGATTCCAGTTATGGCACTTTCATGACTCTTTTATCACGATGACGAAACCAAAAACGAAACAGAAAGCGGATATTTGCTTAAACTGTCAAGTCGTAGGCCAAAGTGGTCGGAGAATATTCTCGGTTGATTCTTAAAAAAGTTGAATTTTTTAACTCTACATGAACCGAACATTCAATTGCCTGTTTCGGTTTCACATACCCTAGATATTGATATATACCAGTTGAATTAGTAGTTTGTAATTTTGAAGTCGATAAGTCAACCATATGTTGAGAAAAATATTCACTGCTTCTGCACTTTGTGAATTTGGGTAAAGGATTTTCGTGGTTCCGAATTCTAGTCCAATTCATTCAAGAGAAAAGTTCACTATCCCAGGCTGGAGCCTCTCGAATAATCTACGAGAAGTAAATGTGCTGAAAGCTTTAGTATTTACTACTGTTCATAGTGTTTCTTGGAAGATCAGACACTAGTGCTAGCTGTACAATGATTAGCCAAAAACTACATTGATTGAACGAATTGATCTTTAGAAGTATCAGAAAATTTGAAAGATTTGTAAATATAGTCCAGTTACTAAACCTTTTTAATAATTTCAAATTGAAAAACGAATTTATCTTAGATAGGGAGAATAAAATTATTAATCGTATATGTTGTATTGCTTTACTTGATTACCGATATATCATTGTGACTGATCTATGTTAAAGAATATAATAAAATAGAAGAACCTTATCTGCTATGTACCTTGCAATTTCTTCACATCACATAAATTTTTTATTTTATTACCTAATATATATTGTATACATAAAACTATATATTTTCACTCTGATCTGCGCCTGAAAGCTCCATATTATGTGTGCTATATGTTGATATTCCGATTACATACAGGCCAGCTTTTGAGTAATTTTTTTACAAAACATGTTCATTCACCACACAGAATTTCCAGTTTTTGCTTGAATCATCCTTTCACTAATGAAATCGAATTTCCAGAGGCATCAATCAAATCTTAAGGTAAAAGATGCAGATGAAAGCAAAACAAAGACTCCTAATATTTTTGTAATGTTTCATACGTCAAATAGATTTCCGTCGTATCTGCAGTGAGTCAGTTTAAAGTTGTCCTTGTAATATGTTCAGTTTTTGGTAAAATCACTCGCCAAAATGATAATGCATAGAGATGACGAATCTTAAAACTGAATAACATTCGTATTTCAAATTATACTGAGTGTAATTGTTTCTTGATTACTAATATTTCGGAAATCCATTGTCTTAATAGTTGGAAGATTTCTGCCTCTTTCAATTTTTCACAACGTTTCAGTTGCTTGAGTCCGCAATTGTCCTGTGGCACGTGTGGTTTTGCACTTTTTCATCCTTCCCAAACGGCCCATGAGCGGTGTCCATATGGCCACTGGCTTCGATATGGGCGGTTTTTATAAATTTTCGTTTGTGCTCCCCTCCCCGTCCCAAATAATTCGATGGACATTTGTCCAGGCGTGGTCAGCAATTCCTATTCAGATTGTTTCCCTCATTGAGTCCACTTTTTGTGTTCGTTATTCTTACGACTAATGACCTCTTGATCTCTCCGATGTAGGAATCTCCATATTCACATATAGGACCTCGTGAATACAGTTTCTGCTGGATTCTGTTGTGTTTTCTGGTTTCCTAAGGTACTGCCGGATTAAAAGCAACTCTTGATGTGGTAGTTGTTCATGATCCTTCTTATCTTCTCGGAGATATCCCTGATGTGGTCCTTTCGAGTTATATCAGTACATACTTTTTCCTACGAGTTTCTCAAAGTTTTCGTTTTGACGTAGGTCTTCCATGTATTTTATTTCCGCTTCCAGTAACTCATGGTTGTTGCAAATACACATCGCTATCTCCCCCAACGTTCTTACAATGCCCCTTTTTGTGGAATTTGGATGATTGGAGCCGTAGTTTAGATACTGTCTTCTTTCAGTAAACAGTGTCTGTTCTTTCAGTATCTCAACTACGGCTCCAATCGTTGGTGGAGAGAGCAAACCAGGAGTCACTGGAAGCGAAAATAACCTGAATCATAGAGGACCTACGCTGAAACGAACAGATACTCCAAGGAACTCGTCGAAGACCGACCATAACACCTCTTTCTTGTTCTTCCCTACATCAGAGGTATCGTTGAGAACATCAGAAGTATCGGAAACAATCACAATATCAAGAGTCAATCGAATACAAAAAGTGAATTCAACGAGGAGAAACCTCTAAATTGGAAATTGCCGACCACACCTGGACAGAGCTCCATCGAATTATTTATCTTAATTACACCACTTCGACAGAACTATAAAAACTATAGAAATGTCGTGTAGCATCTTGATTTATCAATATTCACATGGAGACGAACGATTGGCAATTCAAGCAATTAAAAAAATGTGAAAAATTGGAAGAGGTAGAAATCTCACTGGTGTGGAACAAATTCTTTTCGGAACATGTGTCGAAAACTCATGAATTACTTTCAATGACACCGTTTCCATCTGACAATTTCTCAAAAATTAGCACTTTACCCTGTAGTATAGAGCTTTTCATTAAACTTTCAATGAGTGTATCAATCAATCCAATCAATTTTGGCGTTACTTCCTCATCGTGATGTCGTACTATTGGGGGATATTTCTAGTGGTAACTTTGAGATGGTGAGCGTGATACATCAAAAATTGAACTTAGTAGAGAGGCAACTCTAATACATTGTAACTGCGTATTTTCATCACTTATAACTTTTCCGAAGAAAAATTGCTCAAATTGAAAAGCCGTTTTTCTACACAAATATAATTGAATGTTATATATGTTGTCTACAGATACATACTTGCTGGTAATTGTTTGTATTCAATATGCTGTTCAATCTATTTATAATCCAGATGAATTATTTATTTGTACAGTATTTTTGTTTATACATTCTAACGCTAAATGACTATTATTTTATTGAAAATAAGCATAAGTATTATGAATGTTTTTTGAAATAAAGAAATTGTTTTTTAAAATCTATATTGTTCATTGATTTGTTTTATTTTTTATTTTTGGAACCTCAATGGATGAAAAGATCGTTCAGGTAAGAACGTAACCTTTAAACCAGTTTATGAAACCATTATAAGAGGGTGTAGGGGGTTCTGAAAAAGACATCAACACCAGTAGCTGTTTTGGGAATGTCGTTACATTCTTCCTTTGTTAATTCAGTCCATTAAAGTGCCCATAAAAGTGACTGATTTCGATTCTATACCCAAATACTATGCCCTATAAGGATAAGGATAACAGCGATGTGTTGGGACGAGCGAAAACACAGATTTGGCTCCAGTATGAAAAAAATCGTGGATGTAGAAACCCCACCCCAGAACCAAAATAACATTCTTTCGCCATTCACACGTTTAATTGACTGCCTGATTTTGATTCTAGTTATATTGAAATATAGATTTCCTATTAGGAAAACAGAAGTGTTAGGAGGTCTTGGAATCAGCTTTAATACCAAACACCTCCTCCTCCTTCTTCCTGATTGCAGAACCCAAAACACTTAATTTACTAATCACTTGCTTAATTGAGTGACTGATTTCGATTCTAGGTTTACTGAAATATGGATTTCCTATCAGGATAACAGAAATGTGAGGAGGTTTTGGAATCAGTTTTGATACTAAACATATCTCCTCGAACTTCTGTTATCCTGATTGCAGAACCAAAATCAAATTATTTTGCTATTAACACGTTGAATTGACTGACTGATTTTGATTCTAGGTTTACTGAAATGAAGATTTCCTGTCAGGATAACAGAAGTGCGAGAAGGTCTTGGAATCAGTTTTGATATTAAACACCTCCTTGAACTTCTGTTATCCTGATTGCAAAACCAAAAACACATTCTTTTGCTATTCACCCGTTGAATTGACTGACTGATTTCGATACTACGTATATTGGAAAATAGATTTCCTATCAGGATAGCCGAAGTGTAAGGTCTTGGGATCAATTTTGAAACTAAACATCTCCTCGAACTTCTGTTATCCTGATTGCAGAACCAAAAACACGCCGTTCCTTTACTTTTCACTCGTCGAATTGACTGATTTCGATTCTAAGTGTTTTGGGATCAATTTTGATACTGAACACCACCTCGAACTTCTGTTATCCTGATTGCTAATTCGAAAACATTATTTTGCCATTCATTCGTCGACTGATGACTGATTTCGATTCTAGGTATATTGAAATACAGATTCCCTATCAGAATAACAGAAGTGTGAGGAGGTCTTTGAATCAGTTTTGATGCTAAACACCTCCTCGAACTCCTGTTATCCTGGTTACAGAACCAAAAAAACACATTCTTTTGCTATTCACACGTTGAATTAACTGACTGATTTTGATTCTAGTTATATTGAAATGAAGATTTCCTATCAGGATAACAAAAGTGCGAGGAGGTCTTGGAATCAGCTTCGATACCAAACACTTTCTCAAACTCATGTTATCCTGATTGCATAACGAAGAACACGCCGTCGCTTTACTTTTCACTAGTTGAATTGACTGATTTCGATTCTAAGTGTATTGAAATATAGATTTCCTATAACGATAACAGAAGTGTGAGGAGGTCTTGGGATCAATTTTGATACTAAACACCTCCTCAAACTTATGTTACCCTGATTGCTAATCCGAAAACACGTTCTTTTGCTATTTACTCGTTAAATTGACTGACTGATTTCGATTCTAGGTATATTGAAATACAGATTCCTCATCAGGATAACAGAAGTGTGAGGAGGTTATAGAATCAGTTTTGATGCTAAACACCTCCTCAAACTTCTATTATCCTGATAACAGAACCAAAACTACATTCTTTTGCTATTCACTCGTTGAATTGACTGACTGATTTCGATTCTAGGTATATTGAAATGTTAACTTCCCGTCAGGATAACAGAAATGTGAGGAGGTCTTTGAATCAGTTTTGATGCTAAACACCTCCTCGAACTCCTGTTATCCTGATAAAATAACCAATAACACATTCTTGTGCTATTCACACGTTGAATTGACTGACTGCTTTTGATTCTATTTATATTGAAATAAAGATTTCCTATCAGGATAACAGAAGTGTGAGGAGGTCTTGGAATCAGCTTCGATACCAAACACTTCCTCAAACTTCTGTTTTCCTGATTGCAGAACCAAAATCATGCTTTTGCCATTCACACGTTGAATTTACTGACTGATTTTGATTCTAGTTATATTGAAATAAAGATTTTCTTTCAGGATAACAGAAGTATGAGGAGGTCTGGGAATCAGCTTCGATACCAAACACTTCCTCAAACTCATGTTATCCTAACTGCAGAACGAAAAACACGCCGTTCCTTTACTTTACACTCGTTGAATAGACTGATTTCAATTCTAAGTGTATTGAAACATAGATTTCCTATCAGGATAACAGAAGTGTGAGGATGTCTTGGGATCAATTTTGATACTAAACACTTCCTCAAACTTTTTTATCCTGATTGTTAATCCAAAAACACATTCTTTTGCTATTCACTCGTTGAATTGACTGACTAATTTCGATTCTAGGTATATTGAAATACAGATTCCCTATCAGGATAACAGATGTGTAAGGAGGTCTTGGAATCAACTTTGATACCAAACACTTCCTCGAACTTCTGTTTTCCTGATTGCATGACCCAAAACACATTATTTTACTTATTAATTTACTATTCACTCGCTGAATTGAGTGACTGATTTCGATTCTAGATATATTCTAGGTATAGATTTCCTATCAAGATAACAGAAATGTGGTGTATCGTGGATGTAGAAACCCGTCCCTTGAAGTCCAGTGTTTCAAATTAGGAGAAGAATTTCCATCACAAATCCTTCAAATATCTTCTGATCTCAAAACTGAAAATTCTATTTTAACGTTCATCATAACGTTCATCGTAACATCTCCTCGCATCTGTTCTAGTATCCAATTCGCATTCCAAATGAAAATTGAAAAACATGTGACATCACTTTGTGCAATGTTCCTCAAGAAAGACACTGTTGCAAATGCTAATTAAAATCAAGTATGAATACTAATCCCCATCTGATCAAGAGCGACTACCTATATACAGTATCGAAAAGTTTTCATATTGGGTATGGTGGTTTCATGAGAGCGTAAAGAATAGCTTTCTATATGTTGAGAGAGCATTACAATTTCTCCTCGACTCGCTCGAGGAAGGGATATCGACGTGCGCTGTTATCGGTGTGTCGCATTGCCACGTGGTCCATTAAAGCGTCGGGTGGGGTAACAGGAGAGGCGAACAGTATTGCGTCTCTTTTATTCATGTGGTATCATCATATCATTGTGTTCCATTTATTTGAAACTCTCTAGTACACTTTTCAAACATCATTTGAATTTATTCTACCTCTTCCTGGAGTCTGTGTATAAATAAAAAATTATAGATTTTGTCCGTCCTTTATTACAAATCATAAGAAATCCAAACATTTTTATATACAAAAAGTTCTAAACAAAAAAAACTAGTGACTAAAAAACGATGGACGTTTTGTGTGAGCTCCCGTAGTGAAGAGAAAAATTCTGTTGGAGACAAATTGTACAGATATGTGTTCACAGTATCCACCAATAGGATCATACTCAATATGATTGCATAAGAAAAGGTATTATTCAATGAAAACTAAAACATATTTACAAATTTCAGAATATTTTACATTTAAAGAAAAAAATTTATACAAAAGCATCGACCAATAACATAAGTGGTCTTTGTCAGTGCACTTACGCATTTGTCAAAAGACTGAACAAATATACTTTCCAAAGAAGTCTGTATATTGCATTTTCAAATAAATAACGGTTGAATTGCACTAAATTCAAATAGAAACCGAGTAACTAGGCCAGTAGAAATAGACAATCAATTTATAATAATTCCAAAAGTTTTCAAACAACAAGGTCGGGAAAGGCTTAAGGACAAACTATAAAATTTTGAATTTTGAAGTCCCCAACAATGTCAAAATTGTAATTTACTTGAATTTTGCTGTAAACTCGTTGAAAAAATTCGAAAAGTTCTACAAACTTGGAGTAGTATTAAATATATTATTCATATCACGAATCATGTTTGCAACCAATTCAAGAGTACGGATAATTTTTTTATCAAAAACTAATGTTTTTCTTTGATCCATAAGAAAAAATTCCAAAAGTTCTGCAAACTTAATAGAGACATCGGAAAAATATTCCGAACAGTTGTATACATTTGCAACCTTTTACGTTGACCGGAACATATATTTTTTCAATTCGTAGTCGTTTTTTTGATCAAGAAATAATTACAAAATCTTTGTAACTTTTTTGCAAATTTTTAAAACATCTATTCTGATGCATTCACAAATTCGCAACCTTGTACACGATCCAGAACTTCAAGCAATTTGCAAAAATCTAACTTTAAAATAATTAGTTTTTTCCAAATTGCATGGAGTTCCGAATCGTGTACAAGTTCGAAAATTTGTGAATGCATCAAAATACATTTTTTTAAATTTGCGCAAATTTTAAACCTTTTGTAATTATTTCGAGACCACCTTGATCAAAAAAATTTAAAAAATATATGTTCTGGTCAACGTAAAATGTTGTAAATCTGCACAACTGTTCGGAATATTTTTCTGATGAACCTGTCGTGTTTGCAGAGATTTTTTTCTTATGGTATATCAAAGAAAAACAAAGAAAAAAAATAATTTTTGATAAAAAAAATGTTCAGTACACTTCAATTGGTTGCGAACTTGATTCGTGATATGAAATTATATACTCAATACTACTCCAAGTTTGCAGAACTTTTGGGATTTTTTCAACGAGTATACAGCAAAATTCAAGTTAATTGCAATTTTGACAATTTTACAGACTTTGGAACAGGTTGCAAACTGAGATTTAGTGCTTTCTCGATGTACTGTTCACTTGACCAAATGTGAAAACTTTTAGAATTATTGTTAAATTTTCGTTTTTTAATTCTTTCTCCACTGGCCTATATTTGCATTTGAAACACAGTTCGAGTGTTGTTTGTGATTCATTATTGTTATCCAAGCAGCTTGTTCCAATTAATACTGAGAATATCGAAGTATAATCTTTTCGTGATTATAGTAGACAGAAAGAATCTGAATCCAACCTTGCAGTGTAAAAAGAAATAATTAAGATTTAGAAATTATCAAATCTTTCACTTTTATGGATTGTTGTTTGCAAGTTGAAAAGAATGTTTGGAAAAACAAAGATTAGAAATTGAAATAACCAATCATTGGGTTCTGAATCTGTTACAGTGGTAATTATTCCTGGTAGCAAACTGACTTGGCATTTTTTCACTAACGACGATAGAATAGCTCCAACTTGTGATCGGTGCCAAGTCATTTTACTACCAACATCCGTTTGGATCTAGCAAAACATAAAAACGATATTTGAATTCACCACAATGACTAGTGATTCTAATCCCAACACTGGTCTCAATCACCACCTCAAAGATTATAAGGGTGTCCCGCAACGATCAGTACAGGGAAAATCTCGAAACTCGATAGTAGTAGAGAATTGCAATTTTGGGGTTCTAAATTGAAGCAATTTGTGCAGCTTTTATTCGATATTGTTGCCGAATGAGCTTTTTGTTTTCGGTCACGTGACATCAGAATCAAAATATCACACTTGTGGTCTAAAATGAATAATTCAAGAACTACAGGTACTTCAATATCCTTCATCCCACGTTTTCTTATGAAATATAAATGATTATTTTAATTTTGCCTTGTTTTATTCATATCACAAAAATATAGGGCTGCCCAATTATACAGGGTTACCCTAAACCTAAATAATTTGGCAATTGCTCGTTTCAGACGTCGTGGGACAAAGGATATTGAAGTACTTGTAGTTATTAAATGAATCGTTTCAGAAAACATGTGTGATAGTTTTTTTAAATCGTTTTATCAGGAGGAACATAGAAATGACAAAATATACAAGTTGTCCCATCAATAATTTTGAATCTGATGTCACGTGACCGAACTCAAACAGTTCATTGGGTAACATATCAGAAAAAAACTGCACCAATTGTTTTAAATTACAACCCCAAAATAACGATTCTCTACTACTCTCGAGTTCCGAGATATTCTGTGTCTTAATAGTCTTGGGACACCCTGTATATGTTGAAACAAAAATTAAATATCTAACTTTTCGTGGATACTCATATTTCATTTATATTTTGTCTAATGTAAAATGTGGTGTATTATTACTCGCCTCAAATGAAACTGAATGTTTATTCAAAGAACAAATTGAAAATATGTTTCCACAATAAAACAGACTAATGAATAACCGATTCTGACAGTCGAATCCATTAAATATCTACAGTGCAAAACAACATTATATTTCATATTGTTGGGGAATTTCATTTCGTGCAAACTACAAATAAAGTTAAACCAATAGTTTACTCATTAAGTATTTTTCAGACTTCCATTTCAACAAGAAATAATCACAATACTCTAGAAAACATCACATATAATTGCAGGTAATTGTAAAAGTGAAGGAAACGAAAACACTCATGTGGATATAATTCATGATTTTCAGTGGTCCCTGAATTCATTTACGTGAAATTGTTAGACAGTTGCAGAAACAAGAGTATTAAAATTTGACTTGCCTAAAACAACAATGAAAATATAAGAGAACCAACATTAGCAATTTTCACTACTTCATTTCAGAAAATCATAAAAATTTTGTTCGCCAACTAGCACAAGATCCAAGGGTTTTAACCTGACATTAAATCCAATAGAAATAATTTCTGGCACACAGGCAGTTCTTGAGGAGAACTTCAAGAAAAAAAAATGTTCTGTACGTGAACACCTATGGAAAGTGGGGAAAATTCCCAAGAAATCTCGGAAAATCGGTTTTCCATCAACTTGGAAGTGGTTGAAAATTTTGATATAACAGTACGGAAACAAATTTGTAGGGCGTATTTTTTCGAAAATAGCTTATTATAATGAGCTATAAATGATATTTTCAGATTTCTCGGGATACCATAAAATTTACCCCGACTTAAATCTCTGTATCTCTCTTGCGTTTGGTCGAAAATTCATAAACTAAACGGAGTTTTGAAGAAAAATCTTTTGTTTTATATTCTCATATTTAACCTTCAGAGTCGAGTTCTTATCATAAGTCCAAATTGATTTGTTTCAATTTACAATAACTCTTTTCCAGGGTATCAAACCGTTCCTTTAGATCACAATATTCTTCCCTGTCTTGGATTTGCTGATTTAATTTTTTAAGTTCTTTGGATAAATCTAATTTTTTTTAAATTTAAATTCACTCTTTTTCAGGGTATTATGCTGATCCTTTAGAACATTATATTATCCTCCAAGTCTTCTAAATCAGAAGTTTTCGCATTCAGAGTCTTGGAAGTCTTTGTATTTTTTTCATTCAAACACTGAAATCTTCGTATGTAATCCCAATCGGGGATTTTTGCATACTTTATAGGTTTTATGTTTTATTGCCATATCACATTTCGTATGGCCGGTTGTTTTGAAGCCCCTCTTGAAGTTGTGGGTGCAGCTCTTTGCTCATTTTTCCTTTTTTGAATGTTATAACTGATTTACTCAAATTTGACCAACTAAACTTTGTGCAAACTCAGCTTGTCGAGCTAAGTCGATAGGAAACCGTAAGAAATTAGTAAAATTACATTGTTTATTTATCAAAAATTATATCACCTTCGAATATCAAATACAACCACTTCTTCCGACATTCGCCGGCTACATATGATAATTGCTGAAGGATATTTCTTTAAGATATCGTTTAGTTCATTGATTTTCGACCGAAAATAAGAGAGATCCAGAGATTTATTCGAGCGTCGGGGTAAATCTTATAATAACCCAAGTTGTTCGCCCGGAAATCTGAAAAAATCAGTTACTCGTAGGTCATTATCTCTTAAAGAAAGCAATTTTCGAAAATACATACGATTACCTTTTTTATGGAGATTTACATTCTACAAATTTGTTTCTATACATTATATCGAAATTTCCAACCCCTTCCTAGTTATAGATTTTCCGAGGTTTTCCGGGAATTCTTCCCACTTTCCATAGGTGCTCGCGTGCAGAACATTTTTTTTTTTAAGTACTCTTCAAAAACTGCCCGTGTACCAAAAATAATGTCTACTGGATTCATTGTCAGGTTATAGTAACATTTTAGCTACAGCAATTGGATTAAACACACTGGCTTTTTCGAAGTGCAGTTTTCTTTGCAATGACATTGTTCAAATTGTTCATATTTATAATGTGAATTTGATTCGCAAAACATGTGTCTGTAAAGGCCGTGGCTCACGCTCAAATAGTTCAATGAAACTGCTCTGAAGTTACTTCATATCTATTGGTTAGTTTCAAATTGAAAACTTTTTTGAGAAACAACGCCACTCTTCAAAGCAACCATTTGGCTGTGAGCCACGAATTTAGCAACACCTCTACTGATAAGGTTCTTGAACTATCTTTATCAAGACGACTGTGTAACGTAAAAAATTAAATTTAAGTCTCACCCACCCCCGTTGATCAATTTAATATTAGACATCATGTTAGAGGTGAACATGAATAATCTTTTATTAGAACTCAATCACTTCTTTGATATTAATATCACAGAGAACGGGAAAGTTTTGTTGCTGATCTCTCCTGAAAAATCATTGACTGTTTGCTTTTGACCCTACAATGAATTAGTGCGAATCACAAAATTGAATAATCTTTAAATATTTTTTTCACGATATGTTACTGGATTCTCATCCATTATTGGCCAAGATGATGGAACAAATAATGGAAAAAATGTATATTCAAGTTCTACTACTGTCATAGATTTTGTCTACGACACGAGAACGTTGAATCGGGCTCAAGCAAGCACTCGACAGAACTTACAATTTTTGTAATTAACCAGATAGAAGTAGTTGGAATATTCTAGGATACAAGTCGAAGAGATTCGGTAAAAGCAATAAACCGTTGTGAGAACAGGCCAAATAGACAATTTTTTCTGTTTGTTACATATTTTCACAGAAACACGACCTTACAAAATAATAAAATATCATCCAAGAAGAACCCATGCAAATAGCAACTAACAACCAATTATCAGAAAATAACAATTCTATTTTGGTCCGTTTACAATCAGTTCGAATTTTAATTCAGGGGTGAACACTTGATTATCTGCGATTAATGAAATCAGATATCATAAGTAAGAAAGTATTTCGGATCATACTCGTTTCCAAAGAAAAAATAGTACCAATCGATCAAACACAAAACAGAAAATAAATTGCATACTAGTCAACACCAATAAGAACTTTTACCCTAATTTGTTCACTCTGATGCCATTGTTCAAAAGCTTTCTCGAACTCGGAGAGCTTTACAACAGACAAAAATTTGCTACCAAATATTCTAAGTATTACAGCAAATGTATGCCAACACGTAGCATATCATGGCCATGACTATAGAAAATGAATAGTTACCATAAAATGTGAGTCAGATTTCTATATCGGTTTAATCTGGATTTGAATGAGCACGTTCACAATATAGCGACCATACTACAGAATGTGACAGCATCCTGATTCAGAAGTGCTGATGGCCAATGTTTCTATAAGTTAGAATCCATATGCTAATATAATAGTGACTACAATGACAAGGTAAATTTTTGAGTTAACCGATATCCTTGAAGTAGTATATGAAATGGAGATTTGTTTTGCAAAGAAATGAAGACTGGACTCGAAGGTCACCAATTGAATAGATGATTACTAACTTTCTGTTAAACAAATCAAAGTATTCGCAAGACAGCGGATTGTGTTGTCTAAAGTCACTTGCTATAATAGTAAGAAAGTTTTCGTGCAGGAAACACATACAAACCGAAAAACTTTCTCAAAAACCTATTTTCCTATATAGAACAATTTCATGCGAACAAATAAAGAAACAATAGAACTTGAATTAGATAGGTCAAACATTACATCTTCCACATTTACAATAGATACGAGTGAAATACATGTTCTACCATACACTATAACACCACCTAACATGAACATGGTATCTATTTATCAGCAATAGAAAACATTTACAAAAATATCGCCCTGCATCTAATGTTAGTATTATAGTTTGAAGAATTTCTTGAATCAAGAATTGAAAGCTAGTGATATTTGTGACGAAGTTTTCATTAGCGAAATTCGCATTTTTGATCTGTTGTTGGCAGTACCCATTCGAGAGATAAGACTATAACAAGCTATCGCTATGAAGTCTTCACAATTACTGTTCAATAGATGTTGCATTTGCCACAATGTGATAAAAAATAATAAATAACCCCAAAACTAATTGAAGAATTTCTACAATGAAATGATGAGAGCAATATCAATAAGGAGATACATTGTCTGCTGTGTAGTTGTCCATATCAGTCATAACTAATCCTCCTAGAGAAAAATCAATGGTCACATTAAATTTTCCTTTAAATCTTCATGTTCGAGAAACTCTTTTTGAATGGATTAGTTAAATTTTTAGAAATTTATGAATCCCTAGACATTTCCTTGTTTCTTTACACTTCGAACACATTGGTTTCTTTCAAAAGGTAGCTCAGGTTCTTAGCGTGTTTATTCAAGTGGAGAAGAAGCCTCTTCAATTATCAAAAAATTACTAGAATAGGTGGTTGGTCCTTACAGTTTTTTCATATTTCTTTTCCATGGCTTGATATATTAGGAAGGCTGTTGTATAAGGTTTTAGCAGTGCTGCCGCTGGGCACTAATCAAAAGGATCACTAGGCTGTATCAAAATCCGCGCATTTTACTCCCAAAACTTTGAAAATCTTCACAAGATCCTCCTAATATTTTTCCAGAAAGTGACACAATGGATATGATTGTTATGAAGTGATGTGAAGTGAAGTGTCAAGTGTCATCTGTCAGTATAACTTTATAATAAACTGGTAGATGGTAGAAGTAGTACTACCAATTATGGTTTCGCCATCTTTCGGAAATTTAAATACACACCTCTGCGTGGAGTATTTCTATGTTGGCTAAACTGTGAAAATAGTGGTGGAATTTTAAAACAAAGGAAGGATTTGTGATTTACTGATATTTACCATTATCTATTGTTTATAATTACCAAGGATTACCATGAGGCAGACAGAATTTATCAACAAAATAATTACCAAATTGATCAGCCACTTCTTCATGATTACCGAACTTCCCAACTGTTACCTATAAATATCTTTGCTTGCTAAATCTATTATTTCGCTTATTTCAGTTATTTTTTTTTATTTCATTTTTTATTTTCATTCATTTGATTCTAAAATATATACACTCTATAAAAAATATCAAATGTCATTCAAAATATACCGCCCAAAACAAAAAAGTGAATAAAGTAGCATAAAAATCATGAAATATCAGTCAGTCCACCCAAAAATGATCACAGAAACTTCGGTATTCTTTTAAATTTTATTAAATGATTCTGAATGACCCATCGAAATCCTCACAAATCCTCAAATATTCAATTACTCCGCTTTTACTCCACAGCGTTGAAAATACAAAAGGAGTAATTACTCACAAAACGGCAGCACTGGGTTTTCGATTTTGTATATCCAAAACCTATAGACTATTAAAAATTACGGTATGTGTCCCTCCCTTATCTGTTTCAATATATCTAGTCAACGCGAAAACCATTTAATGACCAGCATTCTACCAATTCATGTATTACTATGATATCGCTTAACTGATCGATGGTTTTTGATCGTTCTACCATTACATAACATTGGATGGTAATATTAAATTGTGGAGATGACTGAGTTTTTCTGCATTGTTAAGTTAACAATTTAATTGAATTCTCGGTCTATGGAGTATTCTAGACAAGCGATCCTATCTTGGAATATTTCCAGTCAGTGTGGATAAAACAACAAATATTACACCAACTGGAATAGGGTCGCCACAGCAAATGAAAATAATATTCTGTCTCCAACCCCCACAGTGCAAGCCTTTGAAACTTCGAGAGGGGCTTCCAAACAACCGACCACAAAATGTGATATGGCAATAAACCCCAAAACTATAAAACAGGCAAAAATCCCCGATTGGGATTTCAAAAGAAAATTGTAGTGTTAGAATGAAAAACATAGAAAGACCTGCAAGATCTGAATGTCAAAACTGCGCTAAATTAGAAGACTTGGAGGAGGAACATAATGTTCTAAAGGAAAAGCATAATACCCTGAAAAAGAGTGAATTTAAATTTAAAAAAAAATCAAATTTATCCGAAGAACTTAAACAATTAAATCTGCAAATCCAAGAAGGGGAGGAATATTATGATCTAAGGAAACGGCTTGATACCCTGAAAAATAGTTATTGTAAATTGAAACAAATCAATTTAGATTTTTGTGAAGAACACGACTCTCTGAACATCAAATATTATAATTTAAAACAAAAATTAAATCAGCAAAAGTAAGAATTGGAATTATTGAGATGATAGATTTACTTTAAAAAGTATGAAGAAGAAAATAGTAAAGTTTGGGTACAGTTATGTATGTTCATGAGTGAGATAGTTATAATTGTTATTATTATACGACACCTAGATGATTGAAAAATTGAAAATGTCTAAAGCTATATTTCCAGAGAATTCAATGTTTAGATTAAATGTTACTCACATGTACAAATAAGAAATTGCGTATTTGAAAGTAGTGGAGGGAGTATAGTATTCTACTTGAATATTCAATTTTCATCAGTGTGAATAATAGCCACCATAATATGCTCGATGTTTAATAAACTATTATATGTGAGTGGCAACTGCTTGGTGTACCCTTAGAACCGATTATCATGGCAAAGTGGAAAACATAAGAAACACACCTGGAGTATCTGGAGAAATGCTAATCAAGGTTAAGTCACTCAGATGGAATATCAACCAGGAGACATAAAAAACGCTATCAATTCCACTGAGAAACGAAAACATTTTCATGTAAGTTCTTTCATAACTGATAACAAATATTATAATAAATATTTTTTGAAAACACCAGGTAATCAGTAGAATTTTGTCCAACGTTGACAAAATTTGGTCAAATGCAACTCATAAGAATTGGAATTTTCGATATTTCATCCCTCTCTATAGCCACATATTCATGTGAAGAAAAAGATCAAATCTGGGCATGTCAATACTGCCTACAAATAATACCTCACCAAACAGACCAAATATGCGATAACACAACGCTAATAAACTACATAATTACAGTATTTGTAAGCAGCACAGAACATCTGTATGTGAATGTAAGTAGAAGCGATGAAAAAGATGTGGAGAATCAGAAATCTCAAATAGTCTTGAACAACCACTTGCGGGGGACAGAATTTTCCTTTGCAAAAATCACTGGAAAATTCACCAGTCTTATAAAAATAGTCTAACATATTTTCCTTTTCTTGCCATCGTTCAATCAGCCATTTCGTAAGACACTCAGAGTCTTGGGGGACAGTCTTGGAGGGGTACAACCGGTAGAAAAACACTGTCTTGCATGGAGGTCGGTTTCCAAATACTATATGGCTAAGATCTATGGGCCAGCCATTTGGATAAGCTATCGTAATATCCAAGATCCATTCAATACAAGGATGTTTTGTCGAGTTGTCTGTGGAAAAAATGCAACAAATAAACTTTTTCATATATGAAATATCAAATACTCACTTGTTATAGAATTAGAATTATTATTGAAAGCAGATTTGGGGCCCAACGCATCCATGATTATCTGCATTGCCCCTACTCTCGGCAATGTCACATTTTCGAATTTTGGCAAGTTCATTTTTTCTGCATATTTATGAGATATCGCTTTCCGCTTCCTCAAAAATCCTCCTTCGGGAAAGAGTACCAACCAATTCCTTTTCAAGGGTATATAAGCATCAAGTAAATGTTGTGCCAACTTGCGCAAAGATATATCCCTTTTGTCTTTGCCCTAAAATGAAGAACCAAAATACTGTTTGCTTTATATGTTTGTAAACAAAAACAAAAAAGATAAAATAATATATCAATAAAGTAAATATATGTAATAATAATTATTATTCTCATAGAGTACACCCTGTGCGGGTAGAAGACTGCTAATATTATTATTTGTAGTGGCGTTCCAGAGCGACTCACTGATTTTTGGTGACATATTCACTTTTAGTAGAATTAGATTTATCATTCAAACGGATTTTAAACTAAATATTCGCTTAAAAATGAATACTCACAGACATGATGAAGAAATCCTTATGCAGAACACTAACTATTCCAAAATTGGTATATTTGAATAAACTATCCATAATCCACATAATATTGGGTAGGACATTTTTCTTTGGATTTAGACCAGAAAATAATAAAGGCACATCGGCTGTCGACTGGTGGTTCGCAATTATTAGTGTCTTCTTTTCCAAACATTCAGATATGTCATCTCCGGCCTCCACAACTAAAAAAAAATAAATAAAAATAGTCAAATAATTTTGACAAAGATATCCCAACATTTCATTTGATTCTCAATTGCCGTCACTCCAAGAGGACCCCATTGCGAGTGCATTTCTTGTCGCATTATTGGAATACCGAGTATTTTCAGATCTGAACAGGAGATAAACCAAATATCGGTAGTTGCTTCGAGTAGTAGAACAATCTAGACAAAGTAAGAGCGGAATGCAATGCTCTTCAAGATTCTCGAATTCCCATCCAGTTTTTTTTTCTGCCCTTTTTTGGTGTGAAAAGACCTATATACCTCTCAGGTCTTCGAGATATGTTTTCACTCAACAACTCTTTTTCGTAATGAACATGACAAAAAAAGCTACAAAATAACATAAGAAAATTCAAATAGAATTAATATTTCATGACGTATGACATCAAGCTTGAATTTGTCTGTAAAAAAATAATAGTTTAGAAAAACTAAAGAACACGCTTACTGCCAATATGGACTAAAAAGTAAAAAATAATTGACAATTCAATTACTCAAATGTGAAAAAAGCGTGGAGGCATTCGATCTATATCAGTTTAATTTAATTAATTTAATAATTTAATTCAAGTGCTCAAGAGAACTTTGTCAAGCACCCCACGCTTCTTTACATTTGAGTAATTAAATTGTCCAATATTTTTTACTTTTCAGTCCATGTTGGAAGTAAAAATCGTGTTCTTTAGTTTTTTTAAAACCATTATTTTTTTATGACTAAAAAATCGAAATCTCCGACCCCGAAAACTTTGAATCGAATCTGGCCATAATCACAAAACTCGTTCAACATCTTGGGCCGCCATCTTGAAATCATAAATGTTGACAAAAAATTCACAATCTCTGACTCCGAAACCCGTGCAATTTTGAATTGAATCAGACTATAATGACAAATATCGTCCGCCATCTTGGAGCTGCCACCTTTGGTTTATGAATGTTGACAAAAAAATTGTAATATACGACCTAAAAAAAACCCACATACCAATTTTGAATCGAATCTGACCATAATCACAAATATCGTCAGCCATCTTGGAGCCGCCATTTTGAATTTATGAATTTTGTTAAGAAATTCATAATCTCTTAAATAATAAATATTAATTTTGAATCGAATCGGACCATTATCACAAATAATCTAGTCCGCCATCTCGGAGCAGCCATTTTTTTTCTATAAGTAACAAAAATGTCATATTGCATTGTCACCGGAATTATGAACATAAGCTAAATTTCAAACCATTCGGACGTCTGGTGGGTGAAAATCGCGTTCAAAGTTTCCGTTACATAAATACGAGTGAAGCTAATACTATAAGCGTGTTAATAAAAAATTGTCCGTTTGATTAGTTAATATTTTTGGAAACACGGCACAACAGGAGCTAAAATTTTGCTCCCTGCTTCTGGCACACGAATACATACTTATTTTGGAATGAAGGGAAATAGGAGGAGTAGAAACAAATCAGGAAATGCTCACCAGGAATCGTTTCATCGTTCCATCACCGTCAAGAATCGAGACCAAAGTAGGATGTTCGATTGAAAAAAAAAAACTTGAGATACTTTCCACAAAGGCCAGATAAAATTCAACGTCCGTAAATAGCTGTTTCTTGTCTTATAAGCTACTCTGTAGGTTAATTCCAAAATCAGGTTGAAAAAGTATTCATTCACCAAAAGTGTTTGCTTTGTGGATCTGGACAGAAGACATAAGGCCAAAATGGCGCATGACCTACCCCAGCACTAATGATAATTGTTCAAAAACCGGTCTGCAGGTTGTCACTTTTTACAGATCGGACAGCAGCTTAGTTGTTCTATTAATTCCTACTTACTTTCCGTTGGTGCTGGTAACGTTGTCTGGAAATCGATAGATTTCCTTTTCCGTGGGAACCAGAACAGAAAAATATGTGTTCCTACAGATTTGAAACCGCAACACCCTGTTATTTTGGAACCCATTGACCGATTTTCAATAGTGAAAATTTTAAGTTGTAGTACTCGACAAGCTCTTTTTGAAGAGGTGGACAAATATGAATTAGTCGAAATTTTGAGAACGGCCGTTAGGCATATTCTTTTCCAAAAAGTGGGTATTCGATTCACCATGAGTACTGAATAATTAATAATTCCTTACCTTCGTGTAATCGAAGCAATAATACAACTACATCTTTCTATCAATATTTATTAAACTATTAAACGTGAGTGGTAGGTTATGATAGAAAAAGTATAGTAGACAACTTGAGCAAAATGATTCTCATTTTGTTCTTACTGCATACTGTACTAGTTTTTTTTTTTATGGAGGACATATTAATTCGTCTCGTCAGAAAATGTTGTACATGCGGTTAACTACTACTTTTTGAAGTATTGGCCGTTAATTGAACTTTTCTATGTATTTGATTCTTAATCTACCACAATTTTCCACAAATAAACAAAATATTATGAATAACTTCTAATTAGACTATTTCAAAGAGCATTTCAATTTATTATTAATTTAATCAGTTGACCCTGAGTAGTTTTGTTCGATCGACAGTATGCTAGTAGAGATAAAAAATTTCCTTCTATTAATTCTATATAATGAATGCTACACCTACTTAGCTGAACAAATGTCGTTTATGTAATAATCACTAGAAGAAAAACGATAGTAAAAACTCGCGAGAAATATAATGGCTGCTTTAAATAGTCCATTTATGGCCAACTTATCGGAATATGTAACGCAAAATATACATAATTAAAAACCTGATATACATTTTGCGACCGATAACGAAACGACTGGAAGAAAATATGCCAAACAGTATGCTAGAATAATTATTTGGAAGTGTATCGCCTGGTATGGAAAGATCAGGAATTATAACTTATTTAAGAAATAGAATTGAACTGGGAAAATGGTCGACGGTTTTTACAATAATACTTGAGAAAACTGAATGTATCAAGTCCGTATGATTCCATGAGCATTTTTGAAAAATTTCATCTACCATTGTACTTCCGAAGGCACTTTCCCCACCAAAAAATTTAAATTGCTCTCTTCCCCATGAAAATTATTACACAACCAACCAAAACAAAATGGCTGTTCATAATGTTAGAGCTCTGCTATGAAGATCCTTTCTAATCCTAACGAGTTCCAGTAAAATCATCAAATCTTCCAAGGAACCCGTCTACAAAAGTTCTCTGTACCTAAAATGTTCTTATTATCATCAGCAGACAGATAACCAAGCAAACTGAATAATAATAAATGATCCTCATAGCAGAACTCTAGCGTTATATTCAGCCATTTTGTTTTATCTCAATATTTTTCTCTGAAATTTTGTTATAGTATAGAAAATTGAAGGACGATTCCAATACGGTATCATTCGACCCCCAACGCGATTTAAAAAAATAGACATTTTTCAAGTTGTTTATAAAATATCATTCAACCAGATAAAATTTTAGTGCAAAATTCCAATCCGTTCAAAAGTTAACAGTGGTGGGGTTACTCAATAAGAGTTCTAATATTATGAACCGCCAATTTGTTTTGGCTGAATATTTTCGTTTGAAATTCTGCAGTCATATACAGAATTGAAAGACGTTTCGAATGACAAACTCCCATGGTAGAATCATCACTTTATGTCAAGGCTAAAAGTTGTAGAGATGAATTTGTGATATTTCTTCCCGGTGCCGTTCATATAATTTTTTGTTACTGTCAACACCCTGTAACTCGGTTAATACTCATCTTAGGATATATGTTTATAGAAACTTTCCAATTTCCAATTTTATATTATTTATTCCGGTGAACTTTTTGTTCGGTGAATTGTTTTCGGTGAACTTTCCTAGACACGATTTATTATGTTTATCCAAACCCTTGAAGAAATACAAACTGAACACCCTATATATGTTGAAAAGATAAACATTTATATGAATACCTTCGAACATATTATATTGAACGATGAAAAATAGCGACTAAAGTTTGTTTTTCAGCCTCAGATGATTTCACTTATGATATTATGAACATTCAGTCCATATTAAAGAAAAACTATTAATACAGTCGGTGTAGAAATTGCCTACACTGTTATCCGTCATGGAAATGTTCTTTCATAAACTGTTACTATAGTCTAGTTCCTCAATTGTAGATAGTGACTCATAGGTTGTACGGTTCATGATTCATATGAAGCAGGTCAAGAAATGGAACAGAAATCAGCTAGGTACTTAGGTTTTAAATAATATAATTTTACTCTACCACTTTCTCACATTCCCCGCACTTTCAAATCTCACAAAAACCTGAAAATGTACGATGAGTCACTATCTACAATTTAGGAACTAGACTATAGAGGTCCCACATAAACCACAATAATCTGTTTTGGGAATCATGGCTTCACACTTGAAAAACCACCCCTTTGGTCAAAAAGCCTGTTTTTTGTTTATGACACGTCATCCGTTGAAAATATCAGTATTTATTACAAAAATGAAAGCTTGACATATTTCCTCGAATCTGCTAATTCTTCTGTAAAAGCTATAGTTTACGAGAAAATCGATGTCGAAATTTTGATAAAATTCTCGATCAGGATTTGCGCGCGAATTTGTTCATTTTAATTTATTCATGTGTGACCTATCGATAAAAACTAGTAGCTCTAAGGTGATTGAAAATACATAAAACATAATAAGTGTAATTATCCGCTGATGTTTCATGTTCATAACTGAAAATTGCCCTACGAAAAATTATAGGTTTCAATAAACTTTGAAAATGTGTGGTATTCGGAAGCACAAGAAGTAAAATATTAAAATATTCCGTTTAAAAAAATTACCAGCATCTTAAAATCTCGAAAATAGGGAAAGTTCATTCGGTATTTTTTTCCCACGTCATATATTATCAATACATTTTATACATAGAAAAAAATACTGAATAAATTAATTACCCACAAAAAAATTATGATTTTCTCCAAATTACATTAAAACTTAAAAACTTGAATTTGAGTTATCAAAATTATGAATTTCTAAAATGTATTTATTTTCGATTTTATCAAAAATGTTTAGTTGTTCAGAAATAAAAAAATATTCAGATTTGGTATCACAGCTACCTACAAAACAAACATTTGTTTTCCTATTTTTTTATTTTTTTTGTTTCTAGCCTCATAAAGAGTACTAGTATCTCATATACACCTCAGGCGCCGCCCTCATATTACTATAATGATATTTCAATGCAAAATTTGGTCCAATTTATTATTTGTACTAGAAACCGATATTTGAAAATGTTTAAAATTTTTACTAGTTATTTTTTGTACAAATTTGATATTTTGCTCTGTATGTATGTCGATAATAACTATTAGTATGATTTAATGAGAGAAAATGATTGAATAAATCAATCACTGATATATAATTCTATAATACAAATCTGCAAGTTGCGATAACTTTAATAATAAAAACGGAAAAACAATTGTTTGATGTGTTGGTGGTTTTTTGATGATTTCAAATCTGTATATCGTTTTCAATTCTAAACAACTTTTCTGACCAAACTTTTTTCAAAATGTCGAAAATAAGGGAAGTTTACTTCTGATCAAAATCCATATTTTTTGTTCTCCTCTGTTCACAATTCGAAACTTTGAGAATAACCCGGCCGCTGGTGACTGCCAGACCCAACTTTCACTAGGTTTATTAGAATCAGTACCTAAATTATCGAGACTTATAAAAATACTACTTGAAATACATTGCTGGGGCTCTCCGTATATAATATTATATTGAAATATGAATCTATTCTTGATTTATTTTTCTAAAATGGATATGTCGCGTAAATCTTGTAAGTAAACAAATGAATGATATTGGGAATCCCAATTGTTTAAAGGAGGAATTCGGATATTTGCCAGAACTAGCCATAAACGTGGTTCTTTTGAATACTCCACTCGTTAAATTCATATAATAAACTCGGAACTTGTATTGGAAATAGTATTGATTGTTTAGCAATTGCAGATGAATAATTAACTATCTCAGTTCAGCGAATGGGGTCACGGAATCTATTAAACTTCGATGAGAGTTGTAGACACAACTAACTTGATGAATTACTGCTAGGGAGATGAAAACCTATCTTATCTTCAAAGCACTATAATCAATAGCTACTAAAGCGTGTATTTCTTGAACTTATAAAAGTGAATCGTGAGAAATAATGAAAAAAATGTTTCCGACTCTCCAGAAAATCTTTCTGACTTCGATTGTCATCTTGCTGGTTTTTTTTAGAAAAATTTTGTCATTTTGAAATTTTTTTCACGAAAGATATTGAGAAATGGAGTGTTGAATACGTTGAATGTGAATGTTGATTTTGTCGCATTCATTTGACCCCCATCACCCATTCTAGAAATGATGGCTTCAATAGAAATCTTGCTGGTTTTTTTCACAGAAAATGATCACAAATTATGTGTTGAATACGTTGAGTATGAAAGTTAATTTGTTCGCATTCATTTGACTCCCCCTCTAAATATGTTTCTGACTTTCTATATCATTTTTTGGGATTTTCTTCACGAAAAATATTATATAATATGTCGATTCGAAAAAAGTCACAGCAAGTTGTCAATTGAAGGAAAAAACATATTTTTCATTATTTCTGGAGTGGAGGAAGGGTGTATCAACTTTCATATTCAACGTATTCAACACTTCATTTCTCAATATTTTTCGTGAAACAAATCCCAAAAAAATTATCTAGAGATCAATTTTTTCATTATTTCTTTCAACGTATTCAAAACCTAATTTTTCTTCATTTTCTGTAGAAAAAAACCCAGCAAAATGACAATCGAAATCAGAAACATATTTTTCATAATTTCTATAGTGGAGGAAAGCGTTCAAATGAATGCGACAAAATCAACATTTACACTCAACGTATTCAATACTTAATTTTTCAATATTTTTCATTAAAAAAGTTCCAAAAAGATGATAATAGAGAGTCAGAATTTTTTTTTCTCACGATTCACTTTTATTAGTTCAAGTAATACACGCTTTCCTAGTCATTGATTATAGTGCGTTGAAGATAAGATAGGTTTTCATCTCTCTAGCAAATTTATAGAAACATATGTTAGTAACACAGATTAAAATAAACGTGATAAAATGAAAATCCATATGCTGGCGCTTTCGTCTTGGCAGTTCCACTCTGTTCCATTTTACATTTTTTTTTAATTGAAAACGACACTTTTCATCAAGAAATTAGACCTTTTTATGACCGTAAATATAACCTACAAGTTATAAGGTCAAATTTTTTGACAAAAAGTGTCTTTTTCGATAAAAAAAAGTGTAAAACGGGAGAATTCCAGTATGCAGAAAGTGCTGGTGAAAAGGAGGCATTTTTATTTATTTTTTCGCGATAAGAACGTGAACAAGATAATTTTTAATTCGTACGCTCACTCTAACCGAAGAATCACCTGAACCAACAGCACAGAAAAGACTACTGAGAGGGTCAAAAATGAAGGTTTTTATAAAAAAAAATCTCGAAAACGGATAATTATGTTTTTTTTTATAGCACGTAGAGTACCTAAGTACCCTTTGAACTAAATTCTCCTTAAGTTTGACGTGGTCTTCCTCCTCCACCCCGGATAAAAATAACTAGTACAAAATATAGCAAGAACTCAGTTTTTTTCGAAGGCTTTGATACTTATAGATAATAAATCACCTTACCATACATACCATAATTTATATAATCTACTTGTATTAGAATGATATAATTAATCTGGTACACGCCATCTTATGTATTACTACGAATGTCCTACTCACCAATAACTAGCAGGAGACAAAACAGAATAAGTTATTTTTAAGTTAGGTAGGCTTACTACCAGCAAATAAGCAAAAAAGGATGAACAATAAAAAAACACAAAAACTTATACTCATACAGTCAAAAACAATACCAGTTAAAACAAAACACCAAAAGAGAGACCTCATGGAAATTCAGAGGAAGGCAAAAACATTGCACCAAATGGAATAAATTTCACAATACTTCAAATAATAATAATAATAATAATAATAATAATAATAATAATAATAATAATAATAATAATAATAATAATAATAATAATAATAATAATAATAATAATAATAATAATAATAATAATAATAACACCAGGATGGTGTCTTCAACACTCTGGTCTACCGTAGCCGCGTGATGGGTATAGAGATCCCCAACACTAGATGCAGAGCGTGTCGTGGGGCGCCTGAGACCCTTATGCATTTGCTTTCAGCACGTCCAGCATATGCGGTCTCAGCCTATATCCACAGGCATAACGCGGCTCTACGAGTGTTGTACTACCACCTACGACACTCGTACGATATAGACGAGACACCGGTGTTGCCTTATGCTCCGGGGGATATTGAGTCCGTTGTGGAGCCTGATGTAGTCCTTCTCGACCATCAGAGTAAGACGATTTTCGTCATGGAGTTTTCGGCTCCTAGTGAAACGAACATCGTCCGAAAAGAGGAGGAGAAACGGACTAAATATCGAGACTTACTCTTTGAACTCCGCAGGCTCTACCCAAACCATTCTGTTAGAATGGTGTTTCTGATTATAGGGGTCCTTGGTGGAATGATGGACACACTGCTCTCAAACTTAAAAATCATACCGGCTTGCCGTAATATGGCAGAAATCTTAGCCGGACGAATGCAGAAGGCCGTCATCCTTGGTTCACTGCGTCTGCTCAGGGCACATGATTCTCGGACCCAGTAATCGCTTACCCCACGGACGTGGGGAGTGGTTATCTGGGTAAACGATCCAGCGCGCCCTCCGGATGTGTCGGAGCTCCGGAGACAGGGCCTGACTGGAATATCTTTTCAGGGAAAAAAATAATTATAATAATAATAATAATAATAATAATCTTTCTAGTACCAGTCGCTGAAGTAAAATATACATTATATTTATCCAATAAATCGGCACGGAAATGTTCCTTCTTAAACTGTTAGTAGAGGTCTCATATACAGTGTCCTTCAAAGATGTTAATTAAAGTCAAAAACATATTTTTTATTATTTAAAGAGTGGAGGAAGGGGGTCAAATGAATGCGACAAAATCAACTTTCATATTCAACGTATTCAACTTATCATTTTCTTCAATTTTCTATGAGAAAAGCTCCTCCAAGATGCCAATTGAAGTCAAAAACATATTTTTCATTATTTCTAGAGTGGGTTAAACGGGTCAAATGAATGCGACAAAATCAACTTCCATAATCAACGTATTCAACACTTTTCATAATTTTCTGTGATAGAAAACCCAGCAAGATGTCAATTGAAGTCAAAAACATATTTTTCATTATTTCTAGAGTAGAGGAAGGGGGTCTCCACTTCTCCACTTCGAATTACCTGGATCGGATTCGGTCCCAAATTTTGCATCAATTTGAAGTCTATTTTTTTTTAATACATAGTGATAAGTTGATTATACTTATACAGTAAAAGAACAGAACATCGAGTGGTTTGGCAATCCAATGAAAAATTTTCAATAATAATTCTCTTCAAATATGTGGACTACGTTAAGAAATACTACAATCCTGCCAGTATATACAACCATCGTTTTTGATCACCTGATGCGGCATCAGTAAAAAGTACCAAATCAGCTGGGCGACTTCGCCGAAAACGCAAGTACTTTTCTGCAACTGTGGTATTCACTGAAATGATGAATGCAACGACGCCGAAAGAACAATCTCTCTCCAACGACTATAACAAAGAACGGCTTATTTCCATAGTGCGTGAGAAATTGGTACAGCATGGGTTTAAAGTAAGGCAAAGTGTTGAGGATGCTGACACCCTTATTATTAACAGTGCAATTGAAATGGCAGGTAACTTTGCGACGGTCATCATAACGGGAAGGAGACCGATTTATTGATCCTATGAACCGCAAAAGCACCAAATTCATCCAACATTTACGTCATGAAACCTGGTAAGGAAAACTCTCAGAATACATTCCACTCTCCCAAGTACTTCAACTTCTCGTCTGTTGTTAAACAAAATCTCCTGTTCCTACATGCAATCAGTGGATGTGATACAACCTCTGCATTCAGTCTCCAAGGGAAGTTGAAGTGTGTGAAGAAGTTTGAAAAGAACACGACATTACAAAACACTGTCAAGGTTTTTCATCATGAAGATGTAGATCCTGAGGTTCTCATTTCAGCAGGTCAACTGTTCTTGGCAGTTCTCTATTCACCTAAGGCAGATGAGACCTCCTTGGACCAAATCCACTACGAGCTATTTCCAAAATCCCTAACAAAGTCAACTTTCGAGCTATCTTTTGGGGCGTCTGAGCTAGGGTTGGAGAACGATGGACCTTGGCCTTCTCCCCATCATAAACACCAAACATCCAGCTCCACCTGAAATTCTCAACACCGTGTCCTACAAAGGAGTGTGAAGAGAAGTGTAGCTGCCAAAAAGTAGGCATGAAATGTTCAACAGTATGCCTCAACTCATTTTTTCAGAAATGTCTCATTTGTTATTCATAGTTGAGACATATATAAATAATTTGTTAAAAGGTGATCCTGGAAATATTATTATGTGACTGAATAAGAGAGCACTAAAAATTGAGAAAATATCATTTTGTCTTTGCTCGCACGTTTTACTCGAATTTCATGGAGAATATTATAGCATCATTTGTTTTTGGATTAAAATGATTTTTCGATTTTCCTCGGAGGATGGTCTATAACATATTTCCGGATGCGTTCCCAGCTTATCACCCTCGAAATTTGGATTCAGCGGATCTAAATACATAAGAAAAACTTGGGTGACTAAATATTTGCTATACTTAGTCTTATAATGGGCCTAGTTTCTTTATTATGCACATTTCTAGTAGTAAATGTGTTTTGTTTATTTATATGATTATATTATTATAAGATGTTTTACATTTACTAGAATAATTTCAATATTACACAGATTCTAGTGATGTACAAATTAGAGCTACGTTTACAGTGAAGACCAAAAGTCTTTATTTTACATATTAAAAAAAAAAGTTGAATACATAAGTAGTATAGGGTTTCATGCCATCTCTTTAATGGTTTTAAGTTTCATTTATACAGAGTATCTCAAAGAAGCGCATCGACAGAAGTTTATTTTTTTAAATGGGACACTCTGTATATAATTGCATGATCGGTTAGGAATGATCATAAGCAATCCATTGCATTAAACCATTGGCAAACGAAACCAAATTATAAACCAGGACACACTTTCATGAAATGACATTTATACAAAATGATTTGCAAACACCTATCATTACTCAAATATTACAAACCATACTTGTTCAAGAGTTTCAATGATTGCCTTAAAAAAGTAGCAAATCATTTATCCTGCAAAGTTTCATAAGAAGCAAACACACTCAAATCTTTTTCAAAAATAGTCCAAATAAATTTTCATTCCACATTTTTCAAAACTACCCTATGAAATTATAAATAACATAATTAATTGATAGAAAAATTACATAATTTTTTTTATTTCAAACAATAAAACGTTGTTATTCCCGAATATTTTTATTTTTTTTTTAACGAACGTGACAATTCTAATTTTAATAATTCTATGACCTATATTTACATTCTTTTCATATGAAAACTACTGCCAATTGTTAGTGCACACAAAATATCATAAATTATGAACTTAAAGATAGATCAGTATTCTGGTCTAATTTCCATTCAGTATTGTTTTTACGTATAGGTATGCCTGACTCAAACAGTTTTTTTATATATATAATGTAATGTGGTTTACGTCCATTGTTTGTATTTCTATGAATAATTCATAACTATTGTTAATATCGATGACACCAAACGCTATACTGTTTTTTATGCATGTGAATAGTTCAATTATATTAAAACTAATCTATTACTCATTCAAAAAGGAAACACCCTTATAATACATGAATTTTTCAACCAATCATCACTGATAAATTTAGAGTGGACTTTTGAATGTCTACCTAATAAAAAATAAAAAAAATTATTATCACACCATTTTTATTAGAGTTGAAAGGTCGTCGTTTTTTTTTTTTGGAATTATTTGCTGATGTTTCGTTGGTTCGAGTGGCAAACTCCTTTAGAGGTCTGCTCATCTTCGATAGGTTCCCGATAACTCAGATGAAGACTATGAACAGGCCTCTAAAAAAGTTCGCGATGGAACACACTAGTTTTAATTTTTTTTTTCCATAGCTTGAAATCTACTATACACAGGGTGAGTCAGAATAAGACCAACAAACTCCTTGGTACACTAATCAAGGTTTAACAACGTGATAATTTGGAGTTATAATTTTTAAATTTCGTAAACCAGTGGCGTAGCGACGATGGTACGTGGTCATATTTTCTTTGGACAAGTGAATGGACAAATGAGCGTTTGACACCAGTTAGGCTCATCGATACTCGTCCTAGAAGTCATAACATTCCATGGGCCTTAAAGTTGAGGTTTCGGAGATAATTGAGAAAAACTGAAGATATCTCTTGAGTAGCAACGTAACATATCGGAATATTCGTCAAGTTCCTGAACATTTTTTAATGTTGGGAGAATCGGAAACATACTACAGGTTAGTCAGAATGAGAAAAACAACTCCATGTTTTGGTTCATTGTATCAATTGATCGAATTAATATCGTGAATTCACTGAATTGTTACCATACTTTCTTGCGTTTGATTGTTTTGGCAGATCAACTGACGAACAAACCCAACCTCAAAATCATAATACTGCGCTCTGATAAGAGTTAAGGTCTGAAAAATGTTTGTGGTTAGAGGGGATGCATTTTAGGACATACCGTGATGAAAACTTTACACATCGAAAAGAGGTAAGGAATATGTATTTGGAGTTTGTCGGACTTATTCTGACTCATATGCATAGAAAATATGATACAGTTGTACTAGATCTCTGTCTCTCAGCTCTCAGACCATGAAAGGAATTCACAAAGTGAATATCTGAAGATAACAGTGAAAAAACAATCGATCAAAAGAAAAACTTTGAAAATTTAGAGATTCTAAGCTCCAGGCACACCGAAGCTAAATTGGATCTGGAGACATTGGGGTAAATCTCGTATCCTAGGCTCTCTTTGATATTATTCAAAGTGCTGTCCAAACTTCATTTCATTTGAAAACATTTTCTGCACCAAAAAATAACTTCTTGAAAATAGATTATAACGATTTTCTCATATCAATGAGCAATAGACTGCAAAAAAGTGCCCTCGGTACGGATTCCATTATTTGCAGGCATTGAAAAAAATCGCCAAAAAGGAATTTATTTTGAGCTGTGGTAATAAAAATAAAACCTGCTGAACCTCAAGGAACAGATGTGAATACAATGAACGTAAACTTCCCCAATTTTGAATTTCCGTAATATAACTACTGAAAAATGTTGAAGATTTTCCTTTCTCATCAACTGATAGATAAATTGAATAATTTTAGAACATGTCCTTCATTGTGGCAACAAGAAGAATATTCTGCAATAATTCTATGAAAAACTCTTAACACCTGTGGTAACACTAGAAGTGCGTTTTTGAAGACCTGGTACAAACTGATTCTGCTGACAGTAATTTGTTTCAACCAGACTGATTGATAGTTGCTGGTTGCTACTGTTGTTATATTTCAGTTTTTTATTACAAGCTTTTATTTAACTTGCTGTTAGTATGTTTGGGAAAAATCTTGCAACTGAAATTTGACCCTCTTCGATTAACTTGAAATTTGGCAGTTGTTCATAATTCCGGTGAAAATGCATTATAAAATGTTTGTTAGAGAAAAATTAAAAATGGCGACTTCAATATGGCGGATGAGTTTTGCGATTATGGTCCGATTTGATTCTAACTTGGTATGTGGGGGTTTTCGGAGTCAAAGATTATGACTACTCCAATATGGCGCACGAGTTTTGTTATTATGGTCCGATTCGATTCTAAATTGGTATGTGGGGATTTTCGGAGTCAGAGATTATGACGACTCCAATATGGCGCACGAGTATTGTTATTATGGTCCGATTCGATTCTAAATTGGTATGTGGGGGTTTTCTGGGTCGAAGATATCAATATTCATGAATTCAATATGGCAGCATAAATATGTCGGACGAATTTTGTGGTTATGGTCCGAATCGATCCTAAATTGGTATGTGGTGGTTTTCGGGGTCGGAGATTATGATTTTCTTATAAAAATTCATGAGTTCAATATGGTGGCTCCAAAATGGCGGACGAGTTTTGTGATCGAACTCCGATTAGATTCTATATTGGAAATTTGGGGTTTTCGGGATCGGAGATTATGATTTTCATAAAAAAATTCATGAATTCAATATGTTGGCTCCAAGATGATTGACGAGTTTTGTAATTATGGTCTGATTCTCTTCAAAATTGGTATGTGAGGATATTTGGGGTTGAAGATCATGAATAATTTGTTAAAATTCATATGATGGCCGACGAGTGAATATTTAGATGGTCTCCTCATTGAAGATCTAGATAGCTCAGAAATCACAGGAAACGGCCCTTGTAATAACTATTCTTTCTCTGAAATCCACAGATTAATGCGTACTAACTGAAAAGCACAAACTAAAATGATGAAAACAACATTTTTAAAAGACAAACTTTTATTCAAATGCGCCAAAAGTAAAAAATTATTTCTTTAGGTGTGTAATGTAGGAAAGCTTGCCGCTTTCGTATTAGAACCAAAAACTTTGCGTGGCAACCTTTGAAAGTGTAACTCATAAAATAACCTACATTACACATCTGAGCAAATACAATCATCGATAATTAATCAAGTATTTTCTACCGAAACATTTCAAAAAAGCTGTAGATTTTCAGTTGATAACCACCGACAATTAGCATTATTACACTTTTTAGCAAGTTAACAGAAATAATTTTGAAATTTCACTTTCAGTTTTTATTTTGTAAGTCACTTTTATGTTAGCAAGACTAAATATACTACCAAGTGGTGTGAGACATAATCAAGGGTCTTGATTGTGGTAAACAAACTCCTTTGAAAATATGAAACTTGACCAACGCATCTGATTGTGTATCTCACTCTATTCTTTTTCAGAAATTGTATAATGTCATCTCACTTTTTCTATCGACAATAGAATTCTATGGTACACAGAATCCCACCACAGGGCCCATAATTGTTCATTGTTTATATGAATGATATATATGTAGTTTCATTGCACCAAAACATGTAATTTGTTTGCTGATGACACAACAGTCATATGCACATACCTCAAAGTCCTTAAATAATTTAACTAAACACTTTTGGTTTACATCTATCAAACTACAACTGAATCACAAAAATAGTGGTTTGTTGGAATAAAATATAGTCTTTACAACTGAATGATAAAAAAAAAACTGTAGTGATTTTGTTTTCAGACAACTGTCGAATGTTGTAGGTATGACTGAAATTTACATATATTAGTAACTAAGTCATATTACAGATTTGATTTTAGGACATTCGAGAATTTTTCCGAGTATGTTCGGATATCAAAAAAAGCTGTAAGAATTATGGCAAATGTAGGGTATAGGGAACATTGTTGTTGTTTTTTGAGTTTAATACTAAAAAGATATTACGTTTTGAAAAGTGCCGGGTGGTGCCGTTTGAAAAAAACAATTTTTGCAATAATGTAATTAGGAAAGATTAAAATACACCCAGTCATTGAATTTGTTGTTCAATATACAAATTTGTATTTTCCCATTAATTTTTATGTTATAATAATGATTAAAATTTTATCGCAGCACTCTAAATTGAGAACAATTACAGAAAAAATCAATTCGTAAAAACAAACAATAAAATAGTTTTAATCTATTTCGAATTTTCTCAGGAATCCGAAATTGCATTAATATACAGAGTTTTCCACAAAATCGTCAAAATGTGGCATTTGACGTTTATATTGACTGTGTCGAGTTTCATTTTAATATGTTAAAAAACAAAGGGCATACTAAGTACAGGTGCTAGTGATAACTTTGTCATACTTTGTCACCTGATCTGGTATGTAAAACTTGCCATACACATGCTTAATTTTTATATAAACTGCTCAAATAACTACTATGTGAGAGAGACCATTTTTATTATCTACAGTGTGACCCATTTAAGAAGGAAGCACCCTTATGAAACTTACATTTTTTAACCGATTGGAATGATTTTTTTTTTTTTTCGTTGGAGAGACATTTAAAAAGTCCACTACACCACTGGATTTCAAATGGTTCTTATGAAAATTACGTTGGAATGCGTCAATCAACAAAAAAGTTAAAAAGGAATTAAATTTTAAAAATGCTCCGTTTAATCAACACACCAATTCAATTTCAGAACTTATCAAAATTGGGAATCCCCAATGTGTTCAGGAGGTCTTGATATATCACTGGTCAAAATTTCATCAAAATCTATTCATGAATAAGAAAATCATAACATAATAAAATTTAAAAAATATGCTAATGGAACTTCAGGAAAATGTCATTTTATCTCACAATTTTTTTTTTATTCATCAACAGATTTCGATGAAATTATAGTCATTGATATTTCGTGACTCCCTGAATCCAGTGGTGTAGGTCAAAGTTCTGATAAAAGTTTTGATATTGAATTGGTGGGTTGATTAAACGGCATATTTTCAAATTTCATTCCTTTATAACTTTTGCACTGATTGACGCATTTCAACGTTATTCACATATGAACCATTTGAAAATGTTGTTAATCCAGTTGTATAGTCAGTTTGTTTCTAAAAAAATCGCTGGTAATTTTTTTAGATTTTTAACCTTGTAAAATAAGACTAGTTGGCTCTGGAAATGGAGATTATATTGAAACATTCAAGTGTGGTGTGAAACATTTTGATAGTAAATGCTGGAATGATAATTTGATAAATAAGTTGTACTCACTTTCATATCCAGCAGAATGACACCATAAGGAAACCATTGCTAATAACCAATGGAAGATATAGCTTTCAATCCTCCAATAAACATCAGGATAGAGTTTTCTGAGTGGCAAGAGAAGGATCATCCACATTACATAGGTAGGAATACAATATACATGATTTATTAAAATAAAGCACAGCCTGAATAAACCCTTTGGAATTTGGTACCAATTTCTGTAATGAAAAAATTAATTGAATAAATTTAATAATAATAATAATATATATTTATTTTCACAATTAAAATTTATACAATAAATTAACACTAGAACTAGTACTAGAAATGTCGCAAAACCTTTGTTCTGAAATAATCGCTTTTTACCCGGCAGACATTCCCAGTTCTTAACCGATCCATGATATTTCAAGGTCTATTACCGGATAGACTATTTTAGTTTTCAACAGACCTATAGGTGGGATATAACGAGACTGAATTTTTCTATAAAATACAATGTGCATCTCAATTTCTCGAAAAACATGACATTCCTTGTTTTTTCCCTTCATCCTTCAAAAAGATATGATTATTAATATTTAAATAATATTGCTTGTTTTATAGATGCATATAGAAATTTCATAAATTACTAGGCTTACTAATGTTAATATTTTCAAATCTCTGAAAGCTGTTCTACAGGATTCAGACCATTTCATATTTGTAATAATTCTAATCTCATATTTCTGGAGAGTGAAAATTCGTTTTGCATGAGGATTTGTTACCAATCATAGTATACCATATCGAATATAACAGTTGAAACTTGGTTAGAATTATATTTTTACTGTATTGGTTAGAAATAAATGTCAGAGCATAACAATTCCGAGAAAGCTTATTGCAAAGTTCATTTATATGGACTATAGTTTTCACCTTGGGGGATCTTTTTGAAGAATAAATAACAAAGTACCAATCTTTCATTGCATATTAACAATTATAGCAACTATCTTGGAGAAAATGTACAAAATTTAATAAAATATGAAGATATAAGGCTGAATTCCTATAGAAAATCCTTCTTCATATTTAAGAAGAGAAAGATGTGAAATATTTGAAGGTAAAAATGTGTTTAATGTCTATATTCTCAGTTAATTAACATATTAGCATGGATCCTGGTTTCATGAATATATTTTTCTTTGGCTTCATAAAAGTATGAGAACCAAAATGATACAAGTTCAAGAATAAATCATGTTGGAAGGTTTCAAGAAATTCATAAAGCGTAATCCACCTGCTCGAATATTTTCACAAAAAATTACATTTAGGCTAGAATATATCCAGAATAATCTAGTGAGTGGAAGTATATGTTTGATTGTTTTGTTTTATTAAATTTTGTTGTGTTCAATTTAAACATTACATAACAATGTAATGTCAAATATCCTCAATAATCTTAATGCTCATTACACGGTCATATAAACAGATTAGTGAAGATCTGGTATTGGCATTACAATTTGAGGAGATTCAAAACCTACCTTGCACTATCCATGTCTCATCTATAGGTTACTTTTCTCTCAAAGTTCATAACTCATCACATCACCAATTAAATTTTAACTTCAAAGATAACCTTCGGACATTCTGAAAATGTAAAAATAGTTGGAAATACAAAGGATATTCTCGAATAAAACTTTAGAGGGAATTGCAATTTTTCCGCAAGCCCAGTCGGGAATAGTCAGATTCCTATTAGTAAATAATGTGGGTGTTGAACCGGGAGCGGACACTGTGAATCAATCAGGATAACAACCTGTTTTATATTCTACTGTGTATTTATCTTCTTATTTTGTAGATAGCAAAATCTGTGCGCACACATTATTTGGTAAACATGACATTAAACGTGATGTGATGGCTTGACTTGAGATGGCACATTCCACAGACCGGGGTAGGTGGTCTGTGGCACATTCGACATTCGATTCATTCATTCATATTGACAATTGACGCAAGCGTAAATGCACAGGCCACAGAACACACAGAATTTATTCACAGAGGAAGAAGAAAGGACATAGGCGAAAGCCCGTATGACACGATCCAGTTTTTCATCTAGTCTCTGAATGAGAAACTGTACTGATCCATTGGACATGCCTCCGGTCAGAATATTTCGTGTTATAAAGTGTCACACAACATTGTATTATTACACAGAAAATGATCCGTTTTATTATCAATGCCTAATTAACTTGAAAAGTGATTCATTTTATGACTCAATCCCGTATGACACGATCCAATTTTTCATCTAGTCTCTGAATTTGTGTTAGTGTCACACAACGTTGTATTTTCACACAGAAAATGATCCGTTTTATTATCAATGCTTAATTAACTTGAAAATTGATTCATTTTATGACTTATGAGTGAAAAACTTAACCGTGTCATACGGACTTTAGAGTGAAAAACTGAACCGTGTCATACGGGCTTGAGCATATCTAAAGTAATGTAGATATTCTTTGACATAGGGCAAGTTTTAAATTCATCGATGAAATCAATCTATCGATAAGCATTAGACGAGTTTTTAGATTCATCGATGGATAATGCTATTTCATGCTATCATTGTCATGATTTCCATTAGTTTACGAAGGATGCAGTGCTCGCATCGATGGATCCATCAATGAATCCAAAAACTTTCCCATTGCATCCATGTTTAACTAATGGAAAATGACAACACTACAGCAAGAATGCGCATTATTCATCGATGAATTTAGAAACTTGTCCATTGAGTTGATGATGATTATGATTTTTCATATGAAAATGTGCTTTTCCGACAAAATATTCTTGTACGCCATATCCCATACACCGTCTTATATTATGGAATAATAATCTCCTAGAACCTACTGCGCCGTACAAAAATAATGGAACTGGAAGCCAGATATATATTTTTTTATTTTGAAGAGTCAAAATATTTTCCTGGCTTCCGGTCCCATTATTTTTGTACGGCAGATAGGTACTATGGTCCAAATCGGTCTTATCGTGCGGGTTGGCGCTGCTGAATATCATTATTATCACCACATCTACTTTTCGCATGTGAAAATCATATATGTCTGTCTCATGTATCATTGGGATTTTATTTGAACGGGTATGATTAAACACAAAGGAATGAGAGAAAACTAAATAAATTGCCGATGACAAAGTCTCACACCCGCACGTTAAGACCGATTTTGACTATAGGAGATCATTTCATAATCTACCAATGTGAGGAATACCTTACGAGAATATATATTCTGCCCGAAAAGCACATCTTCAGAATTCAGAATTGACGGCATATAGTGCCTTGAGTTATTTTTTTTTTTTCATAAAGCAGCATCTTTCTGAATATGTTTCATATGCTGTGTCAAATGCCCCTTCCCCTCAAAATGTTATACGGGCTTGTAGTCTATTTTGGTTTCATAGTTCTATCAATTATTCATCTAAATCTTGTTCTTGAATTATTCATCTAACGGCCACAGCTACCTGCTTGGATTACCTATGGTGGATGGATAAGGCCACTATATATACTATTCGTTATTGCATGAATACTGCTGCAACCTCAGAGTAATGAAAGACATAGAGATGCCCTGCACATTTATAGTAAGAAGGGTCATAATACAAACGAAGAACGACAACTTGATACGAATGAAAAGAGTGGGCATACACGAAACTACCCGAATGTAAACAAACAAAGTTATGTTGACTTCAAGACAAGGATGGAGAAGGCATCTCTTTGGCCGCATCATATTTCGATTACGGGTTATCTAACCTCTTGCACTCCCGTGAAGGACTGCTGTAAAATGCCATATTTCATAACGAATGGCAGGTGTCGAGTTTCTTCCATCCGGCAATAACAGTATTATTACGGCTCTGCTCTGGTCAGCTGACGTTCGACGGAAAGCGGTTCCCAAAATTTCGATGAATTTTCCAACACAATTTAAACTTTCACAATTTTTTTTAGAATTTTTAACAACTGCCATTCGTTATAAAATGGCATTATAGGGCCCCATATACATTAACAATCTTAGTTGTTAATTTTAATCGCACAACTCTATTATCATCCAGTCAAGATTGAAGTATGGGTTGAAATTGACAATTTTACCGGACAATCACCTGGTAAAATCGTCAATTTTGGTTCTTTCCCTGAGGCCTTCATATTTTACCTCACTTTTTAGTCAAAACTGTGAATATTATCGGTATAAAATTTGTATATTGGATATTTTTTAGGCTATCATGTTGCCACAGGAATTGAAGACAGGAACAGGAATTCATTGTTTTTTCATTGGTAAATATGTTCTGTCATATAGCAACAAAACCTTTAGAAAAACTGCAATTTTTATGCTTTTCCGTAAAAAAAAATATCAAAGCGTATTTTGATATTGAAATATTTGTATAATTTAGTCGCAAAAACTAAACAGAAAAGTGCTTTTTTTGAAAGTTGTGGAAAAAACTGTTGGATCAATCATTCCTCAAAATATTGTTGTCTTTATTGGTACAACTCTCAAGTACATCTTATGTCAACGAAAGAACAGAATATTCACCATTTATTGTTGAGTTGAGCAGTGATCTACATTCAAATATATTTTATTTTATTCATTTATTTTTGTGTATCTGTGATACTATGATGTTATTATAAGTTTTGATGTACTGACAAGTAAATAAATTACTTTATCAATAGTTATTACAGATTTAACGAAATGCAAATAAACAATAGCCAAATAAATCTTGGGAATTTTGACGAAAAATAATTTCAATGCACTCATGTATAGTTACTACGAAGGCGTAAAACTATATACAGAACTCGATACCAGAGGATTGTTGTGTTGAATGCCTATTAGTTAAATTGTAGTTTAGTCACAGCAAACTAAGAATAATGCTAATGCAATGAAAAGGTAGCCATATAACCTAGATTCAACATTAACCTAAGGTTAATTATGCCAACTTTGCGAGTGGGCATAAAAATACCCCGATACTCGAGGTTTGATCTGTGATCAGCGAGTGGCAACAGGCAACAGCGCCACGCCACGAGTCATTTGTCATTGTCATTGTGTCTTGTGACACACAAGAATTTTGTTGACAGTCCCAGTGACGTGTAGTCGTGTAATTTATTTTATTGAAAACATTGTTCAAGCTGCAGTATAATGTTAGATTTATTTACAATTTTTAGTAAGGGCGGCATAGTATTATGGTGCTTCCAAAGTACCAATCAACTATTCACCTCCTCTGTGAATGCATTGATAAGAAATGTCATTTTGCAGGTATGTTTAATTCAAAGTTATTGAAAATATGTTGGGCTAAAGGAACATTTGCATATACCTCGAACATGTTATTGTATGTCTGTATGTTCTGAATATTTTATACCCCACACTCACATTCTCGGAGTGTATATAGATCCAGAGGAAAACCAAATTTTTTTGTTATGTTCTAGAATATCAGAAGCTAGTGAAGTCCCAATTTACCTACCATGCTTATTGGTCAAGCTGTATTTTTTCTCTTAAAACATTCTTATATTAGTGTTCCAAAATTTCAAATCCATGTGAATGTTATTCTTAGTCCTTCTAGTGCAAAGTAAAATATCTATTTCGTCCAAAGGAGAACACTATTAACATATTTCAGGAAAGAACAAATGTGAGCACCTTCGACCATAATGGATTGCTTCTTCAGTATAAACTGGACAACGAATTTGATCTGGTGTTTGTGGTGGCATATCAAAAAATTCTACAGCTATCCTACGTTGACAAATTCCTAAATGATATTCATCTAGAATTCAGAGATAAGTACAAAAATGAACTGTCTGATGGAAAGTACTTCCAAGATTTTAATTTCATGGGGGTGTATGATTCTACACTGAAAGCAGCTGAAGAATGGTCTAAAGTTCAGTCGAAGCAACCTAAGCTAATGAGAACCTTTGAAGACTCTTTCAAATCAAAAAAGACAGTAGCCTCTATGATAGAAAGGAAAGGAGAAGAAAAACCTGTCAAGATTATTAAGAAAAAGGAAGTTAATTTTGCTACAGAAGGTAATATGCTTTGTCTACTTTCAGAGCATAGATCATTTTATTCAAATACCTATTCAAAGTAATTTTTTGAAAGATTCTGTAGATAATTTAGGACACTTTGATACAATTTACTAGGCCACTGATGAAGCATGCACAATTTCTTCACATTCATGATTCATTCAGTAACAATAAACTTCAAATTCTAAATGAATACTTACTTTAGTTGATTTTATTTCCAGACAAAATTTTGGCCTCACCTCCATCTTCTCCAAAATCGGATATTAATGGTTTCATTGATGAGGAAACCCTGGCAGCAAATAGAGCAAAATTGGCAAAAAAAATGCAAAAGAAAAAGCCGGAAACTAAGTAAGAATATGTTCAACCAATTGAGAATGTTACTCCATACTAATTTGTACTAAATTAATAGAAAAAATATTCCATTCTCTACACAGATATTCCATACTTATTGAATCCTATTGCTACATACAAAATCTGCTTTCAGAAAAACTCCCAAGAGTCCACAACAGGAGAAGGCTGGCAAAAAACCTAGAAAATGGGATCTAGGTGGTACCAACAAAGATCTGGAAATACTTGAGAGAACTACAGATAAACCAGAAGATATGAGAAGTAATTTCACTCCAGATACAGAGGTACCTTTCACAAATATTGACTTTAAAATTCAAAACATTCATTCTGCTTTTCTAGCTATGACTACTTATTTAATAAAAATACAAATATTTTTAGTATATTCTGTACTAGCGAGCCTGGTAGACGTTGTCGTGCCCCATCATAGTGTATATTGATGAGTATACTTTTGATTTGTCAACTAACCCTTCCAATATATTTTTATATTTTCGTCAATGTTATTGTCGGACTCATTTTATAATGCAAAAGCTATGTTCCAACTCACCCTTCCCCCTGTTGACCTAACTTTCGAGGATTTCAATCGAGTGTATTTTTATTTCTTTCTAGAACTACCTCTGGAGTTTGGAAAACATTCCAGAGTTTTCTCTTGTATATTTCAGACATTTCTAGAAAATTCCAAACCTCACTCCCACTTCCTGGCGACTGAATATTTGAGAACTCCATTTGAGTGTCTCTTTCAATAAGCTCTACAATCTCTCATCACCTCCAGAGGATTTGAAATATTCTAGATTTTCTTTCTTATATTCTAAAATTTTCAAAAAGTTCCTGCCCGCCCTTTTCCCTGGTGACCTAACTTTCAAAAACTTTACTTGTTTGTATTTTTAGTTTGTTATAGAAATTTCTGGAGCCTCTTATGGTTCATTTCATGTTTCCTCGACTTTCTAGAATCTTCCTGAAACTTTGAGAAAATTCTAGAATTTTTTCTGGTATATTCTAGACATAACTGGTTAGTAACAAACCTCATGTCAATTTAAACAAAAAAAAAAAAATTTGGTCATCGTGTCTTTTGACGTGAATATTTTTGGTTCGCCAACTATATATTTTTTGGCGGTCTTTCCTTTTATTTGGCGAAGTCGCGGACAAAAATCGTTCAATTTGCAATAAAACAAATTTCGGATAATTTTTCCATTTTTTCTCTTCATAAGAACCTTCCTCATACTAAAAAATTCTACAGAGTTAGTTATTCTGTCGACACTGCTCATCATTGTGCCCATTGATGTGAATATTTTTGATTCCCCATATATTTTTGGCGGTCTTTCCTATTTTTCTCGAGTTTTGGGCTTAGCGACACATTCAATTGCAATGTTTATATCAATCAAATGGCTAGCAAATTGGGCAAAGTATGCTAAGCATTGAGAATATTAACCAAATACTTGAACTCATTGACAATCAAAGTTGCATATCATGCAAGTTTCGAATCTAGTCTCAGATATGGTATATTGTTCGAATTGGCAGTATTTCTATAGAGCGCTTATTTATTACTCAAAAAAGTATATTAAGAATTATGTATAAACTGAAGTTGAAATCATGTAGGAGTAAGTTTCGATCAGCAAACATACTCACAGGAATGTTTGCTGTTTTTCTTTAAGAATAGGCATTATTTCTCTGATTATATACCACAAAGTAGTTATAACACCTGTAACAGAAAAAAACGCTCAATACAACCCCATAAAATTTTTCAACAAACTACCAAACTAACGGATAGAGTCAAAGCCATCTCCTCATCAAATGTTTTCAAACAAGATATTTGGAATATTTAATTAATCTGGAACCATATTCCATAAACGATTTACTAGAGTCACATCGAGACTAATCAAGCTATGTATAGTTACCGACCTAATCGTATATCCATGTAAAATGTATATCAGTGTGAAAGTAAAATGGATGTCTCCAATGTCTTGATTAATGTATGTTTATATGAAACCGAATGTATTTTGACGCTCATTTGATTCTACTACCTTTTACCTTTTTTTGCACTCGACGTGTTGTCCAACTCGTCCTGATGGCCTTGTTGGACAATAAACTCTTTTTGCACGAGTTTCATACAATATTTTTTCTACGTTCATGCAAAAACCAGAAAATGTTTCATTTAGGTGGCACTAAACTGTAAGGAAGACATTGTTTGTTTAAATCTATCTGCTAAAAGTAATTCAAAAACATTTTGTGTAATTCAGATGATATTCAAAGGAAATAATTTTATTTTTAACACATTGCATTTTCGAGTAATTTCATAGTCCATTATATAATGAATATGATGAAACATGCAACTATTTAAAATGTAATACAATCTCACAAAAAATTGGCTAAATTTGGCGTCGATTTGAAAGTTTATGTCTGTCATGATGACAGAACGCTATAGTAGAATGACAGAAAAGTGCAATAAAGAGACAGTTTTTCCACCAAATATAGTTCAATAAAGTTTTGTTTTTTGCATGAACGTAGAAAAACAATATAAAAGTGGAAATATACAAGTGAAGTATAAAAGTGAAAATATAAAAGTTAGACGAGGAGAATGATATGAGATAAAATTAATGTGTATAAACAAATACATCACAAAAAAGTAAAAACAAGTGTCTATATGCGCTGCACCTGCCTAATATACAATACTAAGGTACACTTGAGAGACTACAAAGTCATCGCATGAGTTTTACCCTTAAAGCTTATCTTTATAAAACTCGTCCAAAGTGTAGTATGCCTTATCCAACAGTAACTCTTTGAAACCTTTCCTTTCTGAATTTAGATTTTTGATTTTCTGAGGAAGATGATTAAAAACTTTTTTTGAGTTATAAATCAGTGAGTTCTTAAGTTGTGTAGTGTTGGGCTTAGGGAGATCCATATTACACATCTGTCTAGTCGGAAAACGAGAATTTCTTATGAAGTTTTGTTTAACTTGTGTTTTTTAAACATCAAACACAGTCTCTAGTATAAATATGCAGGTAAGGGTCATTACTCTGTGTGATTTGAATAGGAGCCGACATGAATCTCTGAAGCCAACCCTGCAAACATACCGGATAGCTCTTTTTTGGAGCATAAATACCGTCTTAAGTAATGCTTCATCAGAGTTACCCCAGTAGCAGATCCCATACCTCAGGTGGGACTCTATAACTGCAAAATATGTTGTTCTTGCCATGGTCGGGTCGAGTTCTTTCGATATAACTCTAAGTGCATAGCAGCCATTAGCTAATTTAGTACATAAACTTGAAATATGTTCCTTGAACGTCAACTTATTATCAATATATACCCCTAGAAATTTGGCAAAAGAGGATTCGTGTAGACGTTTATCACCTATTGTAATCGGGTTTAGCAAACATTTAAAGGTGAGAATGTGGGTTTTATTTACATTAAAGGACAACAGTTTGGAGTCACACCATTTCTTAACTTTGAGAATGTCGTTTTCTACTAATGCATTCAAGTGATGAGTGTCTTTGTTATGCCATAGAATGGTGGTATAATCTGCAAATAGGGTGAATCTACCCGCAATATCCAGTAGTGGGAGATCATTCACATAAAGCAGGAATAATATGGGGCCTAAGACAGAGACCTGTGGTACTCCACAATCCACCAAAGACTCATGAAAAGTTAGACCGTTAGAGTAGACCACCTGTCTACTTTTAGAGAGATAAGACTCGAACCATTTCAGAGCCACATCGCGAAAGCCATATCTTTCTAACTTTCTCAGTAGTATTCTGTGATTCACACAGTCAAAAGCCTTTGAACTATAAAATGCTTATAGTTCAATAAATAGCATATATTATTATTATTATTATTATTATATAGATTCTGAGGGAATACATTTTTTTGGTTTGTATTACTGACTTTGTTGTCAAAAAGATAATTGAATAACCTTTTTTCCAGATGGTGGGCCAAATGAAGGGGGTGATAAAAGATCTGGAGGTGGAGTCTTCAGATGAAGAGTATGAAGAAGAAGATGGAGAAGAAGAGACTGTATCGGAACAACCAACAAATAAGACATCATCAAGAGGTGGAATGTTTTCCATTTTCAAAGGTCTTGTTGGATCCAAAAATCTTACCAAATCAGACATGGAACCTGTTCTGGAAAAAATGAAAGATCACCTTATATCCAAAAATGTTGCTGCTGATATTGCAATGAAGTTATGTGAATCCGTAGCAGTTAAACTAGAGGGTAGAGTCCTTGGGACATTCGAAAGTGTGGCTGCCACTGTTAAAAGAACTTTGACTGATTCTTTGGTTCAGATTCTCAGTCCTAAAAGGAGAGTCGATATCCTGCGTGACTGCTTAGAGGCTAAGAAGCAAAACAAGCCTTATGTCATGGCATTTTGTGGGGTGAGACAATACATAAAATGAATGATTTTTTAACAAAAGTATGATTAGGAAACCAAATGTGCCATCACATGGCAGGCAGTCCGTAGTTATATTTTGTTATGTTTTGGACTCGCAACTGTCTGGTTGCTCCAAAAAGAAGAATTGTAGAGAATTGAAACAAAAACAAAATGAGATTTTGTACGACCCGATCGGATCATTAGTAACTGAGAAAAACTGGAAAACCCGGAAAATTTTGTGATTTTTTAAAAAATTCACAACTCTGCCATTTTTCAATTTATAGGGTTGGCCCTCTTCACGAAAGTAGTGAATAATGTTTACTTCATTTGTGCGCAAATCAGGCTATTAGTGTTATAAATGAATAATCTTTATTAAATAGGAAATAATCCTAATGTACATACAATGATTTATCACAATTTATCACAACAAAAAACTTTCATCTAGAGACACACAGTGTTTATAAAAGGGTACATGAACTTAAAATTAGAGTTAATTGATTAAAATTGATAACTGTAGGTTTTTCAGTACAGAATTACTATGTTGAGTTGGATCTCATATGGTTGACTAGTCGAATTTTGAATTTTTGAATAATTTTTTATTGTTCGACCTTCCATGGTAATTTGTTGTACTCATTCAAGCCTTTATAAAATAATGATTTCATCGAATTTGATAGGTTAAATTTAGGAAAGTGGAATTGTGGTCCAGTAAGTCCTCTGCTCTGGTGAGAATGAATTTGAGATTTCAAAACAATACATTCGTTAAAATACTCTGGCTCATTGTTTTTTAATATTTTGAAGATGAATATCATCGATGATTGGTAAAATCTCTGAAGTACAGAGAACCATTGTAAAGAATTTAATATAAAGTCATTACTTGTATATCGGTTACATCTCAAGATTATATACATTCCTCGGTAGATTCTGTAGACTGGAAATTTTCTTTTCCGTTACTATTAATCTGATCGGGTCGTACAAAATCTCATATAGTTCGTATTTGAATTCTCTACAATTCTTCTCATTGGAGCAAACAGACTGCTCTATTAGTTTTCATTTTATATGCTAAAAACTAAAAAAAAAATAAAAAAATTGTATTTGTATTTGAATGTTTATAACAAATTAATAAATGATAGTTTCGGGTCCAAAACTATAACTATAACTACAGACTGTCTTCCATTTGATAGCACAGTCAGTAACATTATAAATATTTCTCTTTAAAGGTGAATGGGGTTGGAAAATCGACGAACCTCGCAAAAATTTGTTTTTGGTTGATTGAAAATAATTTTGGCGTACTTATAGCTGCTTGCGACACCTTCAGGGCAGGTGCCGTGGAGCAACTACGTACTCATATGAGACATCTCAATGCTCTCCATCCTCCTGAAAGACACGGCGGCAAACAAATGGTTCAACTGTATGAAAAAGGATATGGTAAAGATGCTGCTGGAATTGCTATGGAAGCCATAAAATTCGCCAGAGATTCTAGGATTGATGTTGTTTTGGTTGATACAGCAGGAAGAATGCAGGTACTTCTTGTCAATTTTTTCGTTTCTTTAATTTTTTGTTACTTTCAATAATTTCTGACTTTATTTTAGTAAGATACTTGTATTTTTTTTCCAACTCCTATAGCAAATTACTTTTTTATTTTCTAACTTTTATGAAGTTGTTAGCAACCAAAATAGCTCCCTACCTCTAACCGAGCCCAAAATTGTTGAAATTTGGTACAGATGTAGATTTGGTACCCAAAAACCGAAAATAACAAAATCCTTACTCAGGAGTGTCAGAAAGGAGGTGAAAACTGCCCCTCAATAGTGAAAAATGTGTAATTTCCTTTGAAAGCAGAAATAAGGATAAAAATCATCAGGGCACTTTACAAGTGTGGTAGAAGAAACTGCATATTGAATCCAAGAGTTGTAACCAGGCCCGTAGCTAGCGAAGGAGAGGGAGGGCGCTTCTACTTACTTTTGAGGTTTTGAGATGGAATTATATGCATTTCATATTTTTTGGGCAGCTAATCTCAATTTCCGAGTTTATATGACCTAGTAAGTTGATGGTAAAGTTTTATTAACAATTTAATGTTATAAAATGGTCCGTTTTGAGGCTACAATCAAGACCAATATCATAAAGCAAAACTCAACTTGTAATTGCGATCATCCGGCTCACAACTTGTGCCAACAGAAAATTCGTAGCTTCTTGAATAATTCAGCAATCTCAAATTGTTTGAACAAAAAATGGGACACAGAACCATGCAGGTATATTCTATGGGTTTTTGGGTCGCTGAGTATAAATTTTGAGATTCTTTGGCCTGGAAAGTTAACAGTCAAATGTTTCTAACAATTCTGGGTTCGTAAATGTTGAAAAATCAATTACTAATGCGTAAGTTCTGGAAAAATAGTTATCCCAAAAAATAGCTGTGAACTTATGCCAAAGAACTATTGCAAATTGATGAAATATTGAACCTCTGCTTTATACATTTCTATATAACAAGTAATCTATACATTACACTGTGTAGTTTTTTAATACAATATATATTCAAAATAGAAATGAATCTATGAAAAATGAAAATATATTTATTGATTAGACATTCTAATATACAGACATATGAACTATTATAGGCTACTGCTTAATATTAGTAACAACTGATGCGAGAGAGTGTTCCAACAGTGAACATAATAAAAACAATTGTATCTATTATAAATATGATGTGAATAATAACAAAAAAAATATATATAGTAAAAACAAACAACACGAAAAACCTATGGCAATGGAAAAATATATAAAGATGAAAATAATGAAAATAACAACAATGAAAAACCTATAATGGGCCATATTGACTGAATCTATGATTGAATTGAATCTATGATTGAATCTATCAATTGCAAACATGCTTTGAGAAATGTGGAGATTTTGCGAACAAGGCTGCAAGGCTTTTTACAAAGTGGATTTTATACATATTGAACTGACTATAACAATCCATTAATGATTTCGCTTCGAAATGTACCAAAAAAAATAAAAAAATTATAGCACCAGAAAATTTTAGTAATTCCTAATTTTTTGGTTTCTGTATATTAGCTCCTGAAAAACAGTTAAAAATATCTTGGAAGATACCAAAGCGAATTTATTAGCATTTGTTACATTGTATTTTTCTCCTAGTACTTTTCTGTGGTTGGTAAATTATTTTTGAGAAACAGCATATAGGCCAGTGAATAATTAATTTTTTTTAGCTTCTTGCTAGAATAAATCTTGATATAGATGATTTCAAATTCAATTTCAATTTTATTATCATGTTGGCCAATTTTGAAAATTTACAAAACTTATATTTAATTAAACTTCGTGGGTGCTCTAAACATCTGACGAATAAAAAAAATTATTTAAGACAAAATGGATTTATTTACCATAGAAACAAATCTTGAGTAGAAACTTACTGAATTTTGTTTTTAACCTTTTTTTATTGTATTGTCTTATACCTCGTCTTACATCTTCTGGAAGTTAGCACCATTCATTAATTCATTTATTTATTTGCTCTTCTTGAGATATATTTTCCATACTACCATAATAAAAAGCAAGAAATAAAACTTATATTTGTTACAGTAACATTACTGCAATTTGGTTCTATATATCCTTCAGGATTCCTGTTTGTCAATATAGGATTCCTATATGTCAATATAATAGGATACCTATATGTCCATACAGGATATCTTTATGTCCATATAGCATTCCCATATGTTCATATAGAACGAAATTGCAGTAACTTATTGTTACAAATATAAGTGGTATAAAAACATAGAAAGTTTTATTTGTTATTTTACATGTAATATTATTTTTTGAGTTGTATTGTTCATTCTATGTATTTTATGTTCTAGTCTTATTGTTTTATCTCAAGTCCATGTCTCAAGTGATTCACACAATTTCATGACTTGCTACAAAAGTGCTGTAAACCAAAAAAGTAAACCAAATTGTGGCTTGAAAATATACCCTGTTCCAGGACAATGAGCCCCTAATGAGAGCTCTAACAAAACTAATCAAAGTCAACGAACCTGACTTGGTGCTTTTCGTTGGGGAGGCCTTAGTTGGAAATGAAGCTGTGGACCAATTAGTGAAATTCAACCAAGCCCTTGCTGATTATTCTTCAAATATCAACCCTCACATAATTGACGGAATTGTGTTGACCAAATTCGATACTATTGATGATAAGGTGAGTCTATAGTGTTGATTAATATTATAGCTGAAGTAGTGCAGTTTACAAGGAACTACTACTGTTTATGTGTTTATGAAAGAAAACAGAATAGAATAGAATTTATTGAGTTAGGATTCCCTAATATACAGGTTAGATAACTCAAATAATAATTATAGTTAAAAAACACGTCATACCTTACCTAAATAAGATTACACATAATTTGATAAAAAATACCAATATATATTTTATCAGATAAACGAAAAGAACTTTTTCTATTACGAAAATATTTCAAGTATTTTTATCGAATGAAGCAAATCTTCAAATCGAACAAAATATTAAAAAAAAATTGTTCATACTACTTCTTGAATTTGTTCTATTTATATGAATGAGAAGAATGGTGATGAATGTCCTTATTTACAAGTTTTTAATGATTATAGGTATGATGAGTCATTTTGTTTAATATTTTATAGATGAAAACCATGGAAAAATATAATAATAATGGAACACTGAAAGATGTTCTAGAGAAAGTAGCATGATGGTAATTGGTGTATAAGATACCTATTACATATTGATTGAAAGTTTGATTTTGTGGAGGAAATCCAATTCTTGACATGATATTTTGGGTTTATGACCTTCCACAATCTGAAAATGAAAAAATTTTTAATCCAAAGAAATCTGTACAAGTGTAGAAGGGCAAATTAATTAATTTGCCCGATAAGTTACTGCGTTTACAAGACTGCTGTCTTGAAAGAAATTAATTTTTGTCAGTAACGTACCCTACACTGAATTTGCCTATCTGTAAAAATAAAATCGAATTAACAAAGAATACTTCTCTTTTTTTGAAAATTGTTGACGTTTCGGAGGCAGATACAGCAGTCTTGTAAACGCAGTAACTTATCTGGCAAATTAATTAATTTGTCCTTCTACACTTGTACAGATTTCTTTGGATTGAAATTTTTTTCATTTTCGGATTGTGGAAGGTCATAAACCCAAAAAATCATGTCAAGAATTACCTATTACATTTTAAACTTATTTTTATTCACCGATTTTCAAGTTTTTTTCATTTTAATTTATTTCTGTTGGTAAATTACTGGTGATTATTGAGAAGATATGCAATTTTATTGTGATCTTTATTTTCAAATGAAATGGCCATAGAATGTTAAACAATTATCGAGAGGAAATATTAGATACTCCATAACATTACTATTTGCACACTAGTCAAAATGGGGTTGAATTATTGATTTGTGTACCCAAATTTTTGTTTCTGTTGATGAGTTACTGGCAACCCTTGAGAAGAAATGTAATTTTTTTGCATTCTTTTTTTTTAATATGTATACTTGAAATTATCAAGTTGTATCAATAAATTCGAAGGCCTCTCAATACCCTGAATTATAATGTTGGATGCTATTTACAAAGTATAAATTGTATTTTTGAAGAATGGTAGTAAAAGAAGGGTAAAATATGTGGAATAGTGTTAACCCTCGTTACCTTACAGTAATATGGAATAAAAACATTGAAATTCATTTGTAGTCATGCTTCAATACAAAGTTAAGCGAACTCGATTACAGCCTTTTTTGTTGAACAAGAGAGATGGAAATTTGTTGTAACTCTGGAAAGTATGCTGAAAGAGCATTCGGCACTACCTACAAAAACTAGAATGGTACAAAAAATTAGGAAAAATAGTATATAATTTTTGAGTTATAACATCATTTAGTAATTTCATCGGGGGACGCTCAGTTTTTAAGTTTTTTGTATAACCGTGCTCAAATGAGTGACTTTGTTACGATAGTCCTCAGGCCCGATACCGTTGACCGTTGATACTTCGTATATGTCGAGTTGAACAACATGCAATTTGCGGCAATTCTCGGTAGCGGTGCGTTTTTTTTAGGGCCCCCGCAAACTTTGTCCGACAATATTACCACTGAATTTTCCATATTTTTTTAACTGATTCTGAACAAAACTCAAAATTTCAATATATAAAAAAACTAATTATTTGGTCCTACTTGGGTTTACCATACTAAATAAGTGACAAGTGCTTTATTAGAGGCTGTCTCTTTCACGTGAACTATACTTCGTCAAAATTCGATAGAATAGAAAATCAACTAAAAATCATGTATCCTCGTTACCTTTCAAGTGGCCTAATTCACATTTCATTATTGAATCACACTATTAATAATTAATAATGAATGAATTACTAACACTCAAAAAACCTCTATCTAATGACACTCGAGACTAATGTTTAAATATTGAAATGCATTTCAATTGTGTAGGGACAGAGGTATAGATTATTTCTTCAATCTCAAGAGAGAGTATGTTAGTATTTTGTTTTAAAATTTTATTTCATAATTGGCAAATTCTGCATGATCCTTGAGAAAATAAATGATTAATTGCGTTCATGCATTTGTGTTGATGTTGAATTTTTGAACTTTAGGCAAATTGTATCAAAGCAAAATAATATCATCCATTTATTCTTATTTTCTGAAAATTTCTGTGACTTTATAATAAGAAGACCGGCCCCCCTGAAGAACCCAGGGCTGTGGGAAAATACTCCGTCACCCCCCCTCTTCTAGTCAGGGTTGCTCCTTATTTCTGAATATGTTGAATTTTCTACTTATAGAACTGTGCATTCACTGAGCATTTATTTATTTTAATCTACGATATTTTTCAGGTTGGAGCTGCAATTTCAATGACTTACATTACAGGTCAGCCTATTGTTTTTGTTGGGACCGGACAGACTTATACGGATCTCAAAGCACTTAATGCTCGTGCTGTGGTACATTCTCTCATGAAGTAATATTTAGAGTATTTCTGTAAATACGGGGGGCGGGGATTATTTTTATAATTAATGTTATTAATTGGTGTCTGTTGAATTGTATTTTGATTGTTTATACATTTTTTGTTATGTAATTGAAACAGGTGATATTTTACGAGCAGATAGCATTCAATTTATTTTACCAGATTTTTGAAAGATCAAATAAAATACAACCCTTTTTCCAATTTTTTTAGTGTTTTTTTTTTAAAATTGATTAATAAAAAAAAAATTAAATATTCAGAGAACAACGTGTGAACCCCGAGAAAGTAGGTAGAAATTGGTGTTTCCCTTGACTTAAACTTCCTTGCATAATGTGTTCCAAATTATTGACTCTCGTTGTAAGAATAATCCATTTGTTTTAAGGAATTATTCCAGGTTTTTGGAGAAAATCTCTTAAAAGCAGAGCTTGTGCGAACAAGGAAGATCCGACCACTTTGCTCAATGATTTACAGAGTTTCTCCATTTCATAAAACTATCTTTCGTTCTATGCTTCAATGAAATTTAAGGAAGAAAAGAAACATCCAGAATAAACAACCTTTGCAAGATATTGTTATCTTGTTAATTGCTGCTGGGGTTTCAATTCGGAGTGTCTGTATTGAAAGAAAATCCAATAGCCCCACCGTCACCTGGTCTATATTATTTTTTCTGTACAGTATTCAGGTGTGGGTTCGCTGAAAATCAATGAGGTGTCCTCTGCATTCAAAATCATTCTATCATCTACTATTTGTGGCAATTAATTAACGTATAGAATGTAGAATTCTCATACGCTCCAGTTTCCCACACACAGGATGGTATGATCAACACTGTCAAAGACTTTTGACAGGTCAAGAAAGTAAAATGAAGGTATTTTTACGAGTGGCTCCTCTCCTGGGGATAACTTATCGAAAATCGGTTTTCTTGTTTCCCTCGTGTTTCCTAACTACGATAAGAAACTACAGAGGGTAATTTTTTGGGTCGTTTTAAGAAAAAAAGTTCCTATGAACATATGTCCAGAGTTGCTTCTTTTCTGAGATACAGGACGTTGCATTTTTTTTAATGTCTTTCAGAAACTAAGCAACTCCGGACTTATGTTTATAGGAACTTTTTTTCTAAAAACAACCTAACGAATCACCTTCTGTAGTTTTGTACCGTAGTTAGGAACACGAGAGCAACAAATAAACACTGTACTGAAAAATCGAATTCTCGGTATGTTATCCTCAGAAGCCACTCGTAAAAATATCCACATTTCACTATAAATCAATATTCTTTTCAATCCTATTCGAGGCTTGTATCCGAAAATGTGGCACCTATATCTGTCACTATCTGACGGCCTAATTCATCTACAGAATTTGTTACATCGCCTGAAAAACAATCAATAATGAGTTGGAAAAAAAAATACAAAATAGTTGTTTATGATGCGTTGCGCAGCCGGAGTTCAACAAACACGCGATTACAAAATAGCCCTTTACGAAAGTGTATCATACAAAGTTTTTTCTTTGACATTTATTATATTGCCAAATTGTATTATTGAATTTTTCATGTTATGAATTGTCGTATTATCAAATGATGACTTCCGAGCAACTTCCGAGTAACTTCCGAGTTATATTTGACGCAACATTCTGAGCCTAGTTACTTTGGCAATAAAGTTCAGCAATAATTTTTTTAAATTTTTTTAGGAACGAAGTAGATCACAGAATTGAGCAAATTAAGTATTTTTTTTGGGTTTCTAGCACTGGTAATAATTTTTCACGTTACCAAGACCAGTATGACCCAGACAATAATTCATACTTCCTCATTATGAATTCTGCCAGTTTCATATTTTAGAGTAACAATCACAATCAGTTGAGTGAAGAAACAACATATTCAGAATAATTTTTCCGGGCGTCCACTCCGGGCTTCACTCCAGCAATAAATCTTAACTTCCTTATTAGGAACTCTGCCAGTTTCCTGAACGCCTGGAAAAATTATTCCGAACATGTGGATTATTTTCTCAACGTATCCTGATTTCTACCCTGAAATATGAAACTGGCAGAGTTCCATATAAGGAAAAGTTATAATTCATTGCTGGAGTGAAGCCGGCCCTGGACGATCGGAAACATTATTCTGAACATGTGAATTATATTCTTAAGCGATTCTCTTCGTTATACCGGAATATGAAACTGGCAGAGTTCCTAATAAGGAAGTTAAGATTTATTGCTGGAGAGAAGACGGCCCTGGACGCCCGGAAAAATTATTCCGAGTATGTGGTTTCTTTTCTCAACTGATTGTGATTGTTACACTGAAATATGAAATTGGCAGCATTCATAATGAGGAAGTTATGAATTATTGTCTGTGCCATACCGGTCCTGGAAACGTGAAAAATTATTACCAGTGCTAGAATCCCAAAAAAAAAATACCCATTTTGCTCAATTCTGTGGTCTTCTTCGTTCCTACAGGAATAAAAAAAAAATTATTGCTGAACTTTATTGCCAAAACAACTTGGCTAAAATTCTGTATTTTTCAAAAATGCATTAATTTATGACCAGTGTGTAAAAACTTACTTAACGCACTGTTGATTTTTTTTCCGCACTTGTGCGTAAAAGTGTCACTGTCAATAGTGCGTAAACACTTAGTTTAAACAGACTGTCGTAGAAAAATATACTAAGTGTTTACGCACTGTTGACAGTAAAGTGACACTTTTGCGCACAAGTGCGGAAAAAAATCACCTGTGCGTAAAATCATCAACAGGGCGTAAAATAAATGTTTACGCACTGTTCATACATTTATGCATTTTTGAAAAATACAGTATTTTGCGTCAAATATAACTCGGTAGTCATCATTTGATAAAACGACCACAATTCGTAACATAAAATATTCAGATTGATGATACAATTGCTACAATTTGACAATATAATAACTGTCGAAGAAAAAAACTTTGTATGATACACTTTCGTGAAGGGTTTTTTGTACTCGCGTGTTTGTTGAACTCGGCGGCGCCTCATTCAACAAACTTCACGCTCATACAAAAAAGTCCTACTTTACGAACTTGTATCATATGTAGCTATAATGAGATGACCATTCAGTTTTGTGCACTGGACAACATATATGGAATCATGCTGAACAAAATGAGATTTTGTAATTGAAGTTGAAACAAAGGACGTCGATGGAGAGTCTGTTGAAAATTGAAAATTCGATGCGAGTAGAAAGCATAACAAATGTTTGTTCCAACCGAATAACAGACTTTCTCCGCGATTAAAAATTCTATTTGGATGAAATGACGGCCTCGTTGGACAATTTTACATCTCGTGCAGTAAAAACTTACATTTTGCACCTGTTGCAGAAATAACTATTGATGAGATTATTGGAAAAGTTCGCACAAAATTACTACTTATCTAAGTATTTCTTTGCAATTCATTAATATCAGTTAAGAGAAACTAACCATTTACCACTGACCAGTGGATACCCTGTAAATGTTAATTCAGCACTGGGATAAATGGTTATTTATACCATAATATATTTTGGAAATCGCACGAGCTTAACGTCACTCTGTATTTGTTTGAAAATTGTGTTAATTAAATGAATTGGCATCGGCGCTTAATGGAATTGCCAAACATTTGTATTCATACTGGTGCACAAAAAGTTAACACATGATAGATCAAAGGAAAAAATATATATATAGTCTCAAACCACAATGGAAGATTATATTATTATGCAACAACCAAATTTTTTCAAGAGATAATTTTGAAGAAACATATCAAATTTCCTTAGGTTTCGATTTCATGGAGATGAGGAATTGATTGAAGGCAAATCATCTACTTTAAGGCAGTTTTTCGCCAAAGTCAAACCTAGATGATTATCTTATTGACTCTCCAGCCTCAAGTATGCCAATGTTCACTTCTTCCATAATTTGCTTAATCCTTTCTATTGGAAGTGGGTAACTTTTCATGCAACTTATTTTTGTCTATAGAATGGGTCATATTAAGTCCACAGAGTTTTATATGGACTACCAATTTATATTTGTGAGGTTTAGATAAGCCGCTTCTATTCAAATCATACCGGTGACATCAAATAGAATATGTATGTGATCGGAACTGATGTCCCGTTTCCAATACAATTGCTAAGTATTCAACAAGAACCCCAAGAATTCGGATTTGTTATTTCGAGGTATGTCTATATTATTGATCATAATGAATCGGATAAGCTCTATAACTTTTCTGATCATCTGAAAAATATTGCACTGGAACCATTGCTAATTTCTTTTATTTGCCAAGACCGAAATCTCGTTGCTCTCATCACTACTTAGCTGAAAGGCTCCATCTGATGTATATTAATCAATTCCACCACTGGTGGTAATAAGATTTTTTTATTTCCTAATTTTGAATTCCATCAGTTCAATATAGATCAGAATGTTTTTATTAACATCTGCAATTACTTCAGGATGAGCTAGGCAGATAAGGTGTCGAGGCTTGAAACCCTTACAAAGTCTTAAGGTTAATTCATGAACTTGACGTTCCGTTCACCGTTGTCGTTTGCGTTCGCCGTTCCGTTACCAGTTCAATACACTAAAATGCATATGAGATCATTCATAAATGTCGTCGACCATTCTGCATTGCGTTGGTGCCAACGTCAAGCCCAACGGCGAGCAAAAACGTCAAGTTTATGAATCGGCCTTTATTCCCTATTTTTCGGCACTTTTCGGTAACTGGAACAAACCTGCGCTTGAAAAAATTGTGGTTATTGATTTTAGTTTTCATTTCAACAAAACCTAAATATAATAAATCTTGATTCCACGTGCTATTTGATCCTCGAGGTATTTGAAATTTAGAAACCATTTATGGAGTGCACCTATATAGGTACACGTATTTGTAGAAACTTTACTCCTTTGGCAATGGCCAACAGCTATCGCCTGATCACACAGTACCTTCTGCTTCGAATTTTCCGTTAGCGATGTTAACAAACCCCAGCACATATTGATGCACAAACCAAGAAAACTGCGAAGCTGGTGTTTGTCTTTAGGAATGGGATATTCCTCTACTTCTTTGATCTTCTGTTCGTCTACTGAAACTCCTTCCCCAGAATCAAAGTGACCGAGATATACTTGTTTCTGGAAAAGAGGACAGTGATACTTGAATGATCTACCAACAGAGCACTCAGGGACGTAATATGACAGTTGCGGAATAATGTCAAACAAACCAAAATGAACAAAAATAAACCCATTGAACTCATTTTCCATAAGGCTACGTGAATCTTTCTGGTCAATTTTCTGCGAAAAGTGATTTCCTAGGAAAAAGTTCTTTGCATCATTGTTGTAATTAATTCATCAAATGTCAAATGCTTTGTTTGTCCCCCCATGACCGCCATGTTGTGACGTCAGCTGACAGTGCTCTACTACAATCAAGTCATCGAGATATATCAGATACGTTGTCCATGGCAGTCCTTACAGAACCATATTTAATTTTTTTTTCCAAATATGACTGGAGCATTACAGAACTCGAATAGCATTACTGTGAACTGCCACAATCCTGAGCCGATTCTACTTGCCAATAGGATCCAGAAAATCCTAGAACCGCGGCTAACATATCTATTCTCGGGAGAAGGTAACTGTCCTTCGTCAGGTTTTCTAATCCTTCATTTATTTATTTATTTATTATAATACATTTTCCATACAGAACAAGTTCTGGTATAAGGAAGAGAATACATTGAATACTAATGAATATAAATGAGTTTCAAAATTTTTAAAATTAATGAACTTAATTATTTATAGATTGATGATTATCAGAACGATAGCAGATTTTCTTTGAGTTTCTATTATTATTAAATTGGCGATAATCTACCCAAAAGTGTGGAAATCCACAAAAAAAGGAATAGGTAATTATTTAGTCTGATATAACCAGAAAGAACTGACCTTACGTAGACATTTGAGTGCATGGAAATTTCATTATTGTTCGTAGTTTTTTTTTCGGAATTTTCTCCAGTTTTTTTCCCGGTCTTTTTTTTTCGTTTTTTTCCGGGGGTATTTTTACCGTTCACCGATTGGAGAGGACCTGGATAATTATTGTGCTGAACCGTATTCGCTGTACCCCTTTTCCTTTTGTCCGGTATCGAGTGTGTACATCTTGACTAAATCCCTCAATTTGGACTGATGTGATCGTTTCACACCAATTATGACACATAAAATTGACGAACAGTGCCCCAGAACAGTTCCTTTCTTCAAGGTCACTGAATTATAATTGACATCCATGCCTCTTACTGGAACGAATTTTTTTAACACGCAACAATGTCTTCCACAGTGCGATTCCTCGTACAATTCTCTCATCATGAAGCTTTTGCTCTAACATCACCACGTTTCCACTGCATGAACCCCCCATTCAGACCTGCCTCCAGCATAGTTTCAACCTTCTCGGGTATACGTTCGCATTTTCAGCCAACAGGACATGGTTAATTTCTTCACTCCTCCCATGAAGCTCCAGCTCTTTTTTGTTGACACATGGGACGTCATCTTTGAAATTCAGCTCAAACCCTCTAGAATTTCTATGTTTGCATCGTTTCCAATGTCCGCTACTAGTGCTCGGTTATTCAATTCAGTGCTGCCTAAAATCAGTTCAATTTGTAGCTCACCATATTATACAAAGGCTAGCTCCCCTTTTACTGTGTGTGGACTTCAAGTTAATGTTTTAATTCTTGCCGGTGTTTTGGCAAAGGTAGGCCCAACGGTTTTCCTAGTCGTATCTAAATCTAGCGGCAAGGTGTAAGGCTCGTCTGTGTCGAGTACTTGCTACGATCGTGCCTGATTTCCTTACAATTCAGGCATCTTATCAGTCTTTTTCTGGTAACATTTCCTTCATCACTTTTTTTATGGATGCTTCAATATTAGCATGCTCCTGTAGAGTTTTCTCAATCCTTCGAACTTTACTCTGGTTTTTGGAGAATTGATTCGCAGCCTCCAATTCTAAAGCACGGGCCAGTGCATGTTGGACAGGCTTGTGTCAACGCTTGCCTAGATTGTATGCCTCAATTTCCTCCTTGAATTACCTGCTTGGATTTATTTGAGTGTTTCCGTCATGTTTTCCATTTCGGCTTTCTATTCTTCCTTCTGATAGGTTTGCACACCACAAAGGTATCTCTTCTGTGTTTTCTAGGAGCTTATCTTCCAGACTTTTGGCATTTAGATTATCCTAGATTTTTCGAATTTTCTTGAAGTTTTTCTTCCGATTTTTTTAAATTTTCTTGAAGCGTCTCTTCTATATTATCAAATTTTGTTGAAGTTCTTTCTCCTAGGCTTTGGTATTCTCATTAAGTTTGTTCATTACCGAACCCAAATAGCCTCCAGAAACTTCAAATAAATAGGTCTTGGGGTCTTTTCCACCTTTAATCAAGCTGTCTAAGAGTCTTGTTTAGAGTGCTGACTTCTTACTATTATATATAGTCGTTTGAAGTTCCCTTTTCTCCAACTCTTGCTTCAATTCGGCTTCTTTTGAGTCCACAAGACTCAAAAACATTTTGTCTTTTAGTATCTTCAAAGAATAAAGAGTTACTTGCTGCACGAGATATTAGTTTATTTAACACGAACAGTTTTTGTCCTAAGGGTCAATTTTTGATGAACCCCTAGAACTATTCAACTCGCAAACACTTCTTTGTGACGTGGAGACTGATCACGACGTGAACACTAAAAAAACACTAAAATGCTACTACTGAACACCTACTGTAATAAACACGGTTTACTAATTTATTTATACTAGGAATATCTGATTTATTTCCTCAACCTGACTTATACGACTATTGTGTATGTAACTCTCTACTCGACTAAGTCAAGGCTGAATTGTCTACCTCTGTTCGCTGCTATGGTGTTATTTATATCCACAGGAAACTGCTATCGACAGTTCGCGATTTTTCTTTCAGAGAAGTCTCGAAGTTTCATTGTTCCGATCACATTTAGATGAATCAATCGAATGATTCGGAACTCTCGATTGATCGAGATGCAGTGATAACCTTATCCAGGTCCGGCTCCTGGTTCGTTAGATATTGCGAAATATTTGAAGGGACACTGTGACTTTATTTGTTTTATTGTGATCAAATTCGTGAATGTCTCACGTTTGATTCCACATTCTAAAGTTTTTCATCAAGTTTTCTAGTCATATTTTAGCCTAGACTTTCTCAGTCACAAAACTCTTTGGGTTTATATGGCTATGTCGTGCTTTAAATTGGTGGGGCGGAGTTAGTGCCAATAGATGTCGACGATGACAAACCTCACTTTTTCTCTATGACTACAATTTGTTCAGGGTGACTATATTTTATGAATTGACAACCATAAAATTGTATGCTTTGCATTTTTATCTATCTTATGGCATGTATTCTCGCAAGCTTAAAGAAGGGGGCGCTGCTGCCAGTGGAGGTCCTGTTGGTATTTTAAAAAAGTTTAGGTTGGTGGTTATAGGAATTTGCGAACGTATAGTTTACATTTATAATCATGCCTCAGAATACTTTTTATTTTAGAGTAGATTTAGAGAATTAACAAAATACCTAACCTATTATTAATGATGAGAGTTTAGAAATCAGGAAACACCTTTATCACTTTTATCGATGAGAGCAGAAGAAATATAAAAAATACGGATAAGCTAGGTAACCTCAGCAACTAACCTCGAATCCAGCAACTAACCTCGAATCAACGTCTCTTTGTGCCCGAATGTTTTTTCTCCTTTCTGTTTCGATTCCAATATGAAGCTTCTCACACTCAGATGACCGTATTTTTCCATATTGGCGAATAATTTAAGTGATATGCTAATATTTACTTGATACTCAGGACCTCCACTTACAATAGCGCCTCTGACGGGAGCGAAATCGTCCATTCCTGCCATTAACATAATACTAATTGGGAGATCCCAAATTTGTCTGCACCTTTCCATAACCACAGATTGGGGTTCCAGGTGCGACACTCCGCCCACCATCTTTGATCTTTCTTCACTCGTTGCAGTGACCTCGAAATAAGCTGCGACATTTAAATTGGAGTGAGATGAGACTGGAAGTTTAAATCTGGCAATTCAAAATTCTAGCCACACCTTCAATTTTTAGCAAAAACGTTAAACGTTCTGATATACAAGCAGGCAATAACAATTAATTGCTATTGCTATTGCTGAAAGGATCCACAAGTAAAATAGGTTGGCTTTGGGCTGAAATTAAAAGGACGCTTCTTTCAGAATGTAAACAAACATTTCACAGCGTTGCCATGTTAAGCGTTGAAATAGTGAGGTGCGGGTTGAAGAGCGCACCGCAGTGACTGTCATTGACATCGTGCCACAGTATAAGGCTAAAAGTGCATTTTAGCCTTATACTGTGACCGTACTGTGCTCTGGCAGCAGCCATCGCCAGAGCGTTCAACACAATTTGGCAACAGCCAAGATATGTGGACCTTCAAATCGTCTCTTTCTATTCTCTTTTCTATTTCCCTCTTAAACCAGTCCCTTTGATTAATTCCTTTGTGCCATAATGGTGGATTTATAGATTCAACTAAACTAAGAATTAAATTAACAACTATATAAGAACTAAGAATGTTGAATACAAAAAAACGCATATGAAGGTTTAAACATTTTCGTCTGTCATATAAATTAAGAATTAATAATTATGAAGTTGGTTAACTTTCAACTAAGCAACTAAGACAATTAAGAATTGAGAATTTTTGTCAATAAAAAGCGCAGAACGTGACCTTTTAGAATGCCATCAAATTTCATTCTTGAATTTGGCGGGTTTGGTACACCACAGCTCAGATTTGATGAAATTTGAGGTTGAATTTTTCGTGTTATTTTGATTATTTCATTAAATATTTTATATGGATTGTAGAGATCAAGACTTTTTAGAAATAATGGGTGCTTTTTTGATTTTTCTGACAACAGTTCTCACAGTTGGCATATAAAAAGACATAGGGAGTTCATAATTCTTAATTGATGTATATAAGCACCTTCCTAATTCTGTAATGATAATTCTTAATTAATAATTCATAATTGTTAGTTTAGTTGAATCTTTAAATCCACCATAGTCCATAACTCCAAAAAATACATATGATAATAGGAAATAACATGAAAGAACCAAACTGAAACTTTTTGTCATCAGAATAAATGTTGCTGTGTCTTTATGTTTGTACCATTATTGAATTTGAGTCTCATCTTCGAATAATATTTTTGTGAAATCCATAATTATTGGTATTATTTTACTAATATCCCTCATATACGGGAGAAGAAAATAAGGGTTGTGATGGTGCGTTGAGAGTTCGAAGAGAGCTTTCACATAAAACATTTCCTGAGAAATTCCACAAACAAAACAAGAAGAATGGGATATACTCTACTAATATTTCGAAACGCCAATCGTAACGACGTCATTGCTTGCAATCAATAGCCTTAATTCAGGATATTTGATGTGCGGTTTAGTAGGGTGATTTGATTTTGACAGATTCGAAACAATTTACTATCGATGTCCGTGCAGAATGAACATCATTGAAACTCATACAACAAGGAAGCGATATATTTCGTTCGTAGCGATGGTAATTTTTTTTTTCCTCGAATGCTGTACCTTCGCCAGCTACACCTCAGTCTCTTGGGCTTTTTGTGTTTTCCGTTTTAGTTTTACAGCACCCACTCGTAGCTCTAGTCCCCTGGTAATGTTTAACTTGATCATTATTCTTCAACATTTGTATGGACTGTGTTAAACATTTCTTACAAAATTTCTTTTTACAATGTATGACCATATTTAGCATTGGATGTGAGTTTGACAGACACCCCAGTGCCTTGTTAGGAAACAAACGTGATGTAGGTGGTGCCGATTAATATGTGTCTGCTACATTCAAAGATTACATACATTTTAAATCGAACATTTTTATTTGATATTCAGTAATACGTCTGATTCTCACAACTTCAAGAAATTCTGTATGTAAATCGGAATTTCTATATTTTTTTACTATGATGGATGAGTTGAACCAGGGAGGTTATTCATGGGCATGATTTTTATAAATTGAAACATTTAATGAATATTGAAATAACAATGACATGAATATTAACATCGAAAATGAAAACAATTTCCATGAAATGTGTCGAGGATTTTTTTTGATTAATTTTAACATTCGGTACTTCATCTAGAAAGTACCATCTGCCCAAAATTGTTAGGGATATTTTGTTCTGAAATAAAGTATCTGAACAATTGCCACTTGGAGTCTCTGTGACTCATTTTGACCGCCCCTGTATAGTGAGGGACATCATTTTCGAAAGTACTGTCATTACTTTCTATTGAATGTTGAATACTCCCTGCGAGTTTGTTATTCCATCAAAGTTGAATATTCAAGATCATCTGTTGAAACAACTTTCCGGTAAATTGATGTTCATATCGCGAGCTCATTTCCTGCCTCCAGATCGAGTTTGGTTAGGAATTGCTAAAATGTCCCATTTAGCACATTATCGAATGGTAGATACGATGTTTCAGTAGAAATTGAATTGTAATTGACTTATCCTGTCTGCAGCGGAGAATCGAAGGGTTGGCATTTTCGGTCGTCGTTTTTCTGAACGCAGAAAAGGAAATTTAACGGGAATCGAACATCACACGAAAAAGTGATTCAGCTATAGTCGAAGTGATTGGCCTCTCAATGTTGTTGAAATTTCGGTTAAAACCGTTTATTTTTCTACAAGCGTGCGTGATTCATACCAACACGCAATTTTGTTTCAGAAGTGTAATTTCCCGAACCAGTTCGTAACATTTTTTTCCACACTAGTCCGAAAATAGCTATTTATATAACAAGTTGCAAAACGAGCGTGTTTTTTGCACTAGACGTCGATAATGGAACACGAGCTTAGCGATTGGTCCAACACCCCACTGTTCAAAAACTCGTAAAATAAACGTTATTATATAGAAACAAAGGTACATTGTTACATTGTGATTCTTGTCCCAATAACCTCCCAAAGGTTATTCTAGAGTCGTTATATGTTAATCACCATAACAAGAATGCAGGTACGTTAAATGAGAGTTGAATCCGATACATCAGTTTGAACTGCTTTGTTAAGTCTTTTCAGATATATTACTCGAAACAGCTTCCTTACAGCAAAAGTACTTTCTCAAAGAGAAACAACAATAAGGCTATTATGTCTCAAGTCTTTCTTTCTTATGTTTTTGAGATGTTTGCTGAATTATATAGCGATGATTCATTAACATATCAAACACTCCCATAATATCAATATTTCAATTTTGAAATCAACCTCTGTTACCTTCCAAGCACATCTAAAACTTGTTCCAGATATCATTATATAGTATAAAATTAGACAAAAATGGAATCCTTTCCATTTGTGTCCACCTCTGTGATGAATGTCTGAAACAATTTCTGTATTTTCTTGGCAGATAAGGAAGGCTTTTGAGGTACTTATAAACCCAAATATTTCTCCTTTCTAAACTGTAAGATGGCGCTGGTGAGCAATAAATTTCATAACGCACCCAAGCACAGTTACAGGGATCTGCTATAAGAAAAATAGAAGAAATTACAGTTGTCTGCTTGAAATTAATTGAATATTTACCTTATCCAGCTTCCTGAAAATGCATTGTTGCCAAGTCTCATAATTATTCGAAGTACTCCGAAATAGCTCAGGATTATTATTATCTGAACATTATAGGTAACAATGATAATTAAACTACTTGTTCATGGTGGAGATGATTTTATGTTTTTTCCCATTCAACCAGGTTCAGCTCCTACAATAAGGAATTATTGGGCGTTGTTGAGTAAGTGAACTACTGATATGCTAGGCCAAGCTTAGCTGTTTAATTTTCCGAAACTTATAGACGGGACTGAGCATAGGGTAATGAGTTCGAAAAACGTTGTGTCTACACAAGATACATCTGAGGGCGCTGCAAATTTGCCGACAGTACACAGCAGGGGTGACTGAATTCGAATAACGATGTCCTCGAAGTCTCAACCCAACAAGAAACCGGAGACACTACGAATTCAACTAAATTCATAGATTAGACTCAGCAGAGGCCACTGAATTTCAATAACGAGATATCCGAGGTGTTCGTCTAATAAAAAACCAGAGACACTACAAATTCAACCAAAGTCATAGACAGGACACAGCAGAGGCCACTGAATTCGAAAAACAAGATCCGTGAGGTCTCCACCGAAAAGTATGGAGGAACTGCAAATTCCACCAAAGTCACAGACATCAGGACTCAACCGAAGCAACTGATCTCGATAAACACGATATCCACAAGGTATCTTCCAAACAAATTTCTAGAGGCCCTGCAACTTTCTCGAAATTCACTGACGAGATTCCGTTGAGGTCGCTGATAACTACCACTGCCCTCGAGGTATCCATACGTGGAAAGCCGGAGGCACTGCAAATTTGACAAATGCTGTTCACCATTGAACAAGGCTATCGAAGAGCTGGAAAAGAGAGGGAAATAAAGGAGCTGAGTGCTCCTTAGATAACTCGGGGTGTTCATCAACTAGAAAATTTTAAACAGTATGGGAGGTCAAGTGTTACATCGTTGAAAAGATAATTTAATTCAAAATTGAGATAGAGAGTATTCAAAAAATTCGAAAAAGATGGTTGAAAGAAGCTTTGAATTCTCTTTTCAATGATGTGACGCTTGACCCCCCATGCTATTTGAAATTAGTTGTCACTACCCCCCCCCCCCCACCCGCGCCATCTATCGAGCAATTTATTTGATCTCAAAAAGTAGTATTGATTATATCATTCATTTTTCCGTATATCGACTCTGCCATTCCAAACTACAAGATACACGACTTTGGTATGAAGTTTTCGTGCAAATTTTCGAACAGGTGAAAAATGATGCTCATTCGTAATCTGATACATACTTAGTTATTCATAATATAATAAGTTGAGTGCCTTGTTATGACGGATTTACGAAATAGTGTTTGCCCTAGTCCTCTGCCCTGACGACACATGAATATGTTTCAACTAGTAACTAGTGAGGTATTCCTCAATGTATTGCCCAATTTGAAAATGAAGGGTACAAGAAATCTTATTTTTCCTGGAATATTAAAATGGTTGAGGCGAAATAACGGAAGGAAATATTGTAGAACTTTATGAAGTAACTGTAGGGTCCAAGAAAGTTAAGAGGTACCTAGTATCAGTTTGCTAATTTTTCCAGAAACTGGTTAGCCTCATCGTTCTGTACCATCCGGAAATCTATTTTTTCTAAAAATGCCATCAACTTTATTTACTCAAATAGAATATCCTGTGAATTTTTACAATTCTACAGGTCAAAACGAGTTCAAATTTTATATCAAATGATTTTTTTTCGAAACAATTAGAATTAAAATTGTTTTTATTTAACGTTGTGGATAAATGGGATTTGGCCAAGGCTCATACACAATGAGTCGCACATAACAGCGAAACATAATTCCTTCCGAGAAACAATTTTTTGTGTCACTTCAATTGAAAGGAAGCAGAAAATAAGAATTGGACAACTCAAGTCAAGGAAGAAAGTATTCATTTCTAAACACTACAAACTACTTGCCATCAGAATTACAAATTCAATGAAATTCTGGAAGAAGTATCTGCAGACCACAAACCAGGGTTTATGAAGTTGAATAAAGTTATTTTTGTACAACTGACATTAAAAATGACGTTTTTAATTCATTGACACATGAACTAAAAACTGACGTTTTCACAAAATCACTTTTAACACTAGTGTTAAAAGTACTTTTAACACTAGTGTTAAAAGTAAAATGACAGATGAGATGATGGATACTCAGTAATATAGATCTCTCTAATAGAAACACTTCAATCAGATATTATAATCAGAACACCTACTCAAGAGGAATCGTTTATAAAAGTTCACACATGTATTTGGTCGTTTGCGCAATTGATAATACTAATTCCTTTTGAAGTTACAAACGAAGTAGTATTTAGTCCAACTGTAGAATGTCCTTCATCACTGACAAATAATGACATTCATAAATAAAGTGCGTTGGGGTTTATTATATTTGAAGTATCTGTCAGTCAGCCTTGTAATCCAAAGATCGTGTGTTCGAATCCTTATGGATCTTATTTTTTTTTTGTTTTTTTCTTACTAGCAGTAACTGTTGAACAAAAAATTTTGTATGATACATTTGTTAAAAGTGATTTTATTTTGCTCGTGGGGTTGCTCCACTCGCTAACGCTCGTTTCGCAATATTCCCCACTAACAAAATAAAATGCCACTTTTAACACTTGTATCATAAATAACTATTATGTTATGGAAATTGTTAAAATTATTATTTCCTTCAACCTTCTGCACCCTTACGAAAAACCCTCAGAAGCCTTCAAGCATACCCTCAGAAGTATGCGAGCTACGGAAGACGTAGCCATTTGAAACATTTATCTCCAGAACTTCCAAGCTAACAAGCAGTCTATTTTCGATGAATACAAGAGTTACTTATGTGCGAAAATAGTGCCATTGATATTACATAGCGGAATAAACAGCTGGCAGTAAATTATACATATGTTGCCAATCATTATTAATAATAATAATTATTTCGATTCGCATTTTTGTCTAACGCATAGTGCCTTGACCTCTCCCACTCCTCATTTTTTATACCAATCTCCTTACGTCCCCCAGTTTCCCAATATTATCAATTCATGTACTTCATGTAAAAAGGTCACTGTTTGTTTAATTCATTGTGACTATTATGATGTAGGATGTATATATTAGAAATGGTGTAATCATTTAAACAAACAAGTGAAGTTTTTTGTGCGAAGTGCGAATACTGGTTAGTATTTCATTAACTTCATGATTTTTTCGGCGAGTAAGTATCTGAAACCAACTTAGGTGCGAATCAATACTGAGTATTATTACCTCAGTCAAACGCTAAGATGCGAACAGTGAGTTCTCGAGATAATCGCTGAAATTTATGTTTGTTTGTTCGGTGCATGTTTTCGTGAATTAGAGACATCGTTATTTCCGTCGGCAGCGTGTGGAGTTGCGCCGTTTTTAGCAAAGTTTTTAATAAAGAAAGCTTACTGTATACGCCCGGGAACGGGTATAATTAATATCTCTAATGGACACCGTGCAGGAAGAAACCAGGTAAGGATTTTTATCTAAACGAAGCCGCGGTGGGAATGCATATCAGAAGTTAGTTTCTGAATACGAAGAAATTTATTATTTCATTAAGCTGTTCCATTGCTAGAAGTTTTCTTTACTTTACGTGATTTACTTTTGTCTAAACTTATTCGGTAGTGTGATTTTGGGTGTTAAGATACATTTTATCGAAATACTGAATACAACAAAAACAAAATAAAGATGTAATATTTATTTATGATTTAGTGTTAAAAGCTCTTTTTTATTGTGTAAGAAGTAAAGAAATCCTCTTCCAACAAAATAAAAGCACAGTTAACCCGAACATCATACAAGTTTTTTCTAAATATGCTATTGAAAGACCACCGAAATAATGAATTAAAAGTACCCATCAGTAATTCAAAATAACAATCACAAAGTTTGGGATCGCATAACAAAATGTTATGATCATACATTTTCTTGTTTTCAAATACGTAGCAACCATTTTTTTATTGTCATTAGTTGTCAAAAACTTAACCTAACCTAACCTAACCATTATTAAAACTTCAGTATTGGCAATCAAACCTGTATTTGGGACTGGGTTTCACTTTAATTGCCACTAGGAAAAAAATATCCGCAGACACTGTTTAATTGGCAAATACTTTTAAAGTAGTGCTTATCACTATCAAATGAAATGACAAAAAGTAATCGGCCTTAATAAATATTTTAATTGTTGTTAGCTTGGGGATTATCAACATTTTCGATAATTTCTAAGGTGAGTACAAGTTATTATATCAGAAAAGTTTTGATCAAACTTTATAAGCTTACCATCTTTTATCCATATAGAATATTACTTATTGTATATATATTTTTTTTCATCGTGGTCGCTAACTATAACTGACACTTCTCTTTTTTTTTATTTGGCTCTGTTCTTATCAATACATGAATATCGAATGACCAAACTCATCGTGAATTGCCCAGTAGATTACAAAATACATACGGTGTGTCCAATTAAGTCGGCACCATATGGAAATCTTTTTTATTATTTATTTTATGAAAAAAAGTAACTCTTGAGAAAAGTTTAATAACACTGGGAATGTTAGAAGGTGAACTTTTTTTTTCAAGACATATTTTTTCTGGTGAGGCGACATTCACTTCCAATGGAACTGTCAGTTCCAAAATCTATTTCTGGTGATGTGACAATAATCACCATTCTACCATAAAGACTCGAGATCAATATCGTTTCAAGATAAACGTGTGGTGTGGTATCTACAAGAGTAAAATAATGAGACCATATTTTTTTCGACAGTACTTCCTAGACGAACAACTGTCCTTACAAAACCGTCAACGCATATTGTTTCAACAAGACGGTGCCACATGCCATAAAACAGTATTTGGAAAATCAAATTATAATGTATTATTTATACCCAAAAATGATCAAAGATCGTTTTTTCACAGTAGATGGATAATATTCGATATTTAACCGTAGTACTCAATTAGGATCAACTTTTCTCAAAAATGATAGCCGATATTGGGAAAAATTAAGGTACTTGAGCTAAATATACATTTTTCGACAAGCTTTGAATACGAATGCAAAAAATTGTTTTCTGATTATTTCATTTTGGGATTTAGTCCATGCACAACTTTTTATCGGGAATAACTTTTAAAAGAATAATAAGAAAAGTTTTCCATATGGTGCCGACTTGATTGGACACACTGTATATGTCACCTGTTACTCACCTGATAATTACTTATATTTCCAGTCCGCCCCCATCACCACTACCAGCAACAGATACCCAAACTTTCGTGCTACCTCCGGCACCACAAATCGTTGTGAGTGGCGACGAACGTAGTCAAAGAAATAGTTACCGAAGAACTTCCGAGCATGACACCAGTCGCTCTAACTCAAGAAGGCCTTCTACCATCATAGCAGCCCTTAGAAGACCATCACAAGTCTTAGCGCTTTCAGCTGCCCATGCTGTAATGAACCAGAGGAGGTATATCATGGGGTAAGTTATAAGAATATAACATCCGTAGCTTTTTATATATATTTTTTCAATTGGTGCCCCTTTTTACCTATTTAAAGCACGCCACAGCGTGTGCAAATCGAACTTTCAAAAACGCGTGTTTTTTAAAATTACCACGGATACATCAACAACTCGAGAACAGTGAAGTCTGAATGACAATGTTATGATTATTGATCCTACAGGAGTACCTTGTAACGTCAAATGAAATATAACAAACAAATGCAAAACTTTTATTCAAACATTAACGAAAGGTATACTGATTTCACACCACGAATTCAACCATTTCTTATTATAAGTTCCTTCTTATTTTCATTACTTGTAATTAATATAAATAAAATAAATAGATATCTTTATTAATCCATTAAGACGAGCTTAAAAAAGCTATTGGACAAGTCAGTAGGTACATATTAAAAACAAATATGCGATACAAATACTTATAAAACAATCAGGTTAGTAAAAATTTTGCTAATCCAAGTGGGAGTAGAACTCATCGATTGTATAGGGGCTAATTTGCAAAAGTAATTGTTTTATTTTATTTTTGATTACTTGTTTTTCAAAAACACTGGAAGTGCATTATACAGTCTCAGCCCCAAAACCTCAAACGAGTCGACCCGCACTAGAAGATCGTTTCTAGTGCGGGTATTATAGTCATGAAAGGCATAGTTCTGTTTAAAAACTGCTCTATTCATATTTATGTATAACAAAACTTCCAGAATGTAGAGACCTGAAAGTGGCAGTATATTATACTTTTTAAATAATGTTCTACACGATGATGTCCGCCGTACGTTTGCAATGGTTCTAATAATTCTCGTTTGCGTCACAAAAACACTGTGTGCAGGTGGAGAATTACCCCAAACAATGGGCCCATAGTAATATAAGAGCAGGCCGGAGTTGTCTACAATACTTTTCAGGTAACACTGCTTGTTGAGTATTTTAATGAGATTATATATCGCAGTGCTGACGGAAATTGAGATTACTATCTAGAGAAAGCCCTAGAAACTTTATACTGTCACATCTTTCTATCTCAACACTGGCTATTTTAATATCAATATCTACCGTGTTAGTATCCTGGGCAGTATGAAAAGATACTGCTTTCGTTTTGGATGCATTCAAAAATAAAGTGTTTTTCACTGAATCAATTCTGTAGGCTATCAAGGTCAGAATTGATATTTTGTTGTAATTCAGTCAAATCCTTTGATTTAAATAGGATGGAAGAGTCGTCAGCATACAAACAAGTGAAAGATGACAAGTGAAGCAGATGGCTGCTCATTGATATAGAGAATAAAGTGGATCGACCCTAGAACTGATCCTTGTGGAACACCTATGTCATTAATTAAGTGATCGGAGAAGAATGTTTATTGGAATATTGTATTTTAACAGTCTAGGTGCGATTTGAAAGATACGATGCGAACCATTCATGCTGAGCACCTCTAATACCAGTTTTATACAGTTTGTCCAGAAGATTTCTATGTTGTACGCAGTCAAATGACTTAGGTCACAAAAAATCCCAGTGGGGTTTCTGCCAGCTTTAACAGACTGTAGGAAATTCGAATTAAAAGAAATAATTGCCGTTGAGGTGGAATGATTGGAGCGAAATCCGTGTTGGTTCGGAGTTAGAATGTTATTTATATTCAGGAATTTGTGTAGATAGTCCAGCATTATGTATAAGGGTCAAGTAGCTCAGTGGTTGAGACTAAAGCGTTCAAAACCATTGACTGCTGGTCGGCTAGGTTCGAATCCTCAGCGACTTCAGATTTTTATCTGATGGCCGGAAAAAGTGCTAGGAATCGCACGTTAAAAGGTAAGACCTCGTTAATCCTTGGCTCGCACAAGTTTCGACTTTTGAGGGCAGCCGTTCGTAAGAGGACGACAGCTGGTTAATGAAAAAAACAAACAAACAAACAAACAATACCTTTGATAATGATGGGGAAATAGCAATAGGACGATAATTTTCCAAGTTATGTATATTCCCTTTTTTTAGGATTGGGGTAACTATAGAGTGTTTCAGTCGCGAAGGAAACTTTCCTTGATGAAAAGATATATTTATAATGTGACTTAAGGGCGCTATGATGTAGGGAGCAATAATTTTAATTACGTGCCCAGAAATACCATCTTGTCCACATGTATGTTTATTTTTGATTTTGTCCTTGATAACCTTCAGTATATCATCTTCACTGACATATGTAATGAACATACTATTCTCAATTGTTGTTTTAAAATTCACGAAAAAGTTATTGAAAATATTAGCGATAGCGAGTGGATCTTCTAAAAAACCTTCATTACTATCATCTATAGTTACATTACTTTTCTTCGTGTTTTTTCCTGATAACTGGTTCACGACAGACCATGTGTTTTTATTTGCATTTCCTGAAGAAAAATTTTATTTTGATAATACAGACTTTTATATTTTCTCACTAGAGTTTTGTGTTGCTTTTTTTGTGATTGGTAGAATTCTTTCAGGGTGGGATTGGTCTTCACCTGCTTATAAAGTTCTCTAAGATTTTTACTGAAAATTATAATTAAACCAGTATTTATGATTTCAAAGTGCACCAATTGAAACAAATAACGTAAAGTATTCGTGGATAACTGATTTTTCAAACACTTGCTCTATTTGTTGTTTGAAAGACCGTTTTATCCACTTATATTTTAATATACCATTATCGTATCATTAAATATTGAGCTTTCTTTAAGTTAAATCTTCATTACAAATTATTAACATCGTAACAGCATATAATACATTAGTTAGAAATTAAAAAAATGTTATTTACTTTATAATACCCTAGATACCATGCAAATGGCACGTTCAAATGACAATATAACGTGACAATAACCAAAGTTGTTTATTTCATTTTCACATCATCGATGTCAATGATACGATAAACTTTTGATGTAACTTGATTATTATGCAATTTAAATAAATCTTGGAAGTTAATTGAATAAGTCTCGAAATCATGAATGGAATAGTTCATGGTCTCTTGTAGCTATTACCATTACTTTTTTAATTTTCATTATAACTAAATTAGGTATTTTTGTATCTAGAATGCAAAATGATACTTTTGAGTTCGAGAATAGAAGTTATATTGCCGAGCTCCAGCGAGGCAAAATAACCATTCGAGAACACAAAAGTATTTCGCATCCGAGATGCAAACAACATTTTTTCGAAAACTGCATTAAAAATAACATGAGAATGGAATATTAATAAATATGTATCTGTCATTGTTAATTGACATTTCGTGTTTGAACCACAAAACGAACGATCTAGGTGATATTGTATTACTATCGTATAACGGTAGCAAAAAAATAATAAACAAGACGCAAAATTCTTTAACGATCTAGAACATAAAAGTTATTTTTGTATCTAGTGCGCGAAATACTACTTTGGTTATCCAGAACTAATTTTTTTCAACGAGGTGCAGCCAAGTAAAGCAAAATAGTCGAGATCACCAAAGTATTTCGAGCACGATATGCAAACAAAATTTTTTCTACAAACTTTAAAATTTTTTTTTCTAAATATGCTTAGGTCAATATAAAAAATATAATTAGGCTGTATCAAATTTCGTCACAAGTGTTAAAAAGCCTTAACTAACATATTTCGCATACTACTGCGAGCACGGTGACATGGTAACGAAGGAAAATGAAAAAAAGTGTCACTCCGCATATTGTTATTAATGCGCGAACCTTGTAATTTTTTGACGTTTGTAGAAAATAAATATTTACGATATAAGTATCGTAAAGATTCATATTACGATATGATATGGAACATTTGTCAAACGAGGCCTTCAGGACGAGTTTGATAACCCATCGATTATCGCAATATGAATTTACGACACAAATAATGTACAATATTTTTTCTACTACTATAATGTTAATTATTTACTCAAAATTAGTCAATATTCCTTAAATTAATGATATTAGAATCATGCATCAAGCAAGCGTTGCGCCCATTGTTGATTTATTTTGCGAACTGTCAACTTCGACACGTTCATTCCAATTTAGTAAAATTTCATCGACATTAGTTCAGACCATTAGAGAATAGATTCAGATAAAGAATCCGCTGCAAATTAAAAAATGCAAACCTTATTACCTGATAAATCCCGGGATAGATACTCAAATTTATAATAAATTAGTTCTTGTTGTCCTTTTCCATTAATTTTCCATTAAATAGACTAACATTTAACAAGAAAAACAAATGAATTTTACTTTACCTCACTAGTGCGGTAAAGTATCTCATTACGAAACTCATATCAGTATCATAATGTTTGATATTGCATACTGGTGGTAGGTAAGTGTCTTTTACGTTCTAGAACAAGAAAGAGTCACTTCGCTAACTGAGACAATATTTTAAAAATGAAAAACTTATTCAATTTAGTATATATAGAATTACCAAAAATCTGACTAATGATAGAAGGAAGATGATTGTAAAAATTCTTCACCTCAAATTGGAAACCTTAAATCATCAGGTGATCGTATTAATATTTATTTTCAGATTATTCAATGATAATGGAGATGAATCGACAGAGGACCCCGCCGACCCAGAATATAATAAAAATAAACGAATAAACCAAGAAGTGGGAGAGTAAGTTTAAAACAAATAACTTAATGCAAAGTGTTGCAACATTACCTGCCCATCCTAAGTTTTGGACCGAATAGAATAGAGAGTTATTGCAACCTCTATTGTGATGATACTTTAATAAAGTTTTCCTTTATTTGACATATACTCATGCGTATTCAATATATGCTTTACAATTATCTTTTATTAAAATACAGGATTCCCTTATTTAATTTAAATACAGGAACAGTCACTTTATTAAAAGATCCTCTATTTTGACATAATAGATATTATCTGCAAAATTGAAATTTGACGTTTTTGTCAAAATAAAGTTAAAGAAGCAACTGTGAAGATGGTGTTTGCAATAGAACCGTTACCAACCATAATTAATAATTGCAATACAGGATACTTTAATGAAATTTTCTTGTAATTAAGTAAACTCATTTCACTCTGCAATAACTCTCTAATTTCGATAAACATAATTTTTTACCTCATAATTCATTTAACTCATTCATTCAGGAATAAGGGAACAGTATCCACATAATACTTTTACCTATGAAATAAATGATAAAGCATTTATACACTATTGCAATGTTAAAAATTATCGGTTAGCAAAAAATTTTCTATCCGAATAACCCTCAAACATTGATAAATATAACAACTTTCTCAAGCTTGTTGCTTATAGGAGCAACAAGCTTTCGGAATCTGCTAATTATCAATGTCCTTAGGTTATTACTACTGATTATTTTTTTCACATGACAAAATGTGACGTTTTTGGTATTTCAACCAATAGCAGCGTGTTATTCTGGCCAATCATTCGGTTTTATACTGATAAAACTACCTGGTCCTTGATAAAACGTTGTTTACCTTTGAACTGTCAAAACTATAAGGTTTACCGTGTCGATTCTATTGAACTAGCTTATAGACAAGGTTAAAATAAAAACTATCATAAATGAAAAGTTACCTCATTATTAATAGTCTTTCACTTTTTCAGCATAATAATAACAGACGACACATTTCAATAAACACTCAAATTTCACACACTTAAATAGCTCAAGAACATAACCAAGTTTATGGCAGGCACACTGCAGAGGCAGATATCGCAAACGACGACTAGCCGCTTGTAGACCGATATTAAATGAAGATGGCTTACGATTATTTTTTGTTAAATTCAATTTGTTTTTTGTGGTTTGAGACGAAACCGTTGTATGAAGATCTTCATACAACACCCTAACGAATAATTTTACAATACAAGGTTGAAACTATACGGTCTGTTTTCACTCTCAGGCACGTTGCCATGGATATACATGTTTTGATTTATTTCGATTTTGAAGTTTCAAATATTCAATAACGTCAAAATGTCAGTGATGTGATGATTTGGTTGTAATACTGACGAGAAGATTAATGAAATTTCCTTATAAAATATATCAAAATATACTGTTTACAATAACAAATTTATATGGAAAGCATTTATAGACTATTGTAATGTTAAAAAGTATCAGTTAGTAAAAAAATTTCTATCCGAATAACCCTCGAACATTAATAAGTATAACAACTTCCTCAAGCTTCAACAAGCTTTCGGAATCTGCTATAATTATCAATGTCTTGGGGTTATTACTACCTACTGAATATTTTTTGCTCATGCGGAAATCCAATCAAATTCGTTAAACTGAGGTCATATGATTGAATACAACCAATCAGAACAACATTACAGTGATAACAGACCGTACGGTCTGTTTTCACTTTCGGGCACGTTGCTATGGATAAACATATTTTGATTTATTTCGATTTTGAAGTTTCAAATATTCAATAACGTCAAAATGTCAGTGATGACATGATTTGGTTGTAATACTGACGAGAAGAATAATGAAATTTTCGTATCAAATATATCAAAATATACTTACTGTTTACAAACAAATTTATATGGAAAACATTTGTAGACTGTTGCAATCTTAAAAAGAGTCGGTTAGCAACAAATTTTCTATCCTAATAACCCTCGAACATTGGTAAATATAACAACTTCCTCAAGCTTGTTGCTTATAGGATTAAAGACTTCTAAGAACTTGGTTTTCAAATATTTTTTGAAAAAAACTAGACTCATAATATTTTCTATTTCCTTGTCTATGCATTGGTTGTGATTTCTCTGAGCTTTCTCTGAGCCCTTAGGGGTATCAAACCCCAACTCAGATTTTCTGAAAGGAATACTGAATACTTAATGTTGTCATGTCTGATGAATCAATGCCTCTGCTTTTGTATTTCAACAAGCTTTACTAGAAACAGGAGCTGGGCTCCTTTGAACTAACGTGAGCTTGAGATTGAATCCAACAGCAGTGATGGATACAGTGGTCAGAAAGATTGAAATCACATACAATTTTCCATGTAATTTTAAGATAATTATTATTATTATGATACCAATATCATGAAATTGTATTGTCGTCGGTCTTTAATATGTTAAGATTATTCGGACTACTTCAGGTAGGTGAAAACTGAATTTGAAAATCTACATTAATATTATCATTATCACATTATCACTGTGAAAGTCTCGTGTTGCCATGAGTCCTTGATATGTGTACAAAATTTCAAATTATTCGGACGATTGAAACTGAATATAAACATTTTCATTATCGTTATTATTATTATCATGGAATACTTGTATTGTCGTCATTCCTTGATATGTGTTCCAAAATGTTTAATATCTAAAAACTAAACTAAACTAAAAGACTATTGCAAGTAGGTCAAAAATTTAATTTAAAAATTCTATTATAATAATTATCATATGAGATACAGGGCGTTTGAGTTAAAAAAAAAACAAAAACTTCAACGCCCTGTATCTTAGAAACGAAGCAACTCCGGACATATGTTCATAGGATATTTTTTCTTGAAACGACCTAACGAATCACCCTCTGTAGTTTCGTACCGTAGTTAGGAAACACGAAGGAAGCACTAAAAAAATTTCTTAGTGCTCTCAGTAGCACTGGTAGCGATTGGAAATGTTTGCTATTCATCATCTTTCACATCAACAAAATGCCTGTATCAATGGCAGACATTTGTTTATTGTACATGTCAACATATCTCCACCTGCCGGTCTATAAGAAGAGAAATATAATCCGTGTACAAAATTTGATCCAAATCGTTAAAGCCGTTCTTGAGGTGGGGTGTTTCCGATATTCTAGTCTTCAAGAAAATGTGTTGTTGTATGGAACATAATGTTACAATAAATTGTAAGAATTTTTGTTTTTGAAGCAATACATTTTTTTTAATATTGGCGCTTTTAGTGACCTTTGTTTGGGAGGCACTGGTTTGATTTTCCAGGCAACAGCTTGTCTGCCCGTTGGCAGTGTCGTAGACTGTAGACCTCTGATCAGTTATTACCATAAGTGACCTGAAAACTTTAAAATTCACAATCTCCTGAATTTTTTTTTTCGACGCCAATTTTGGAAACACCCTGTATAGGTATACAAAAATTGCTCATTTGAAGATATGATGCCTTTTATTTGAATCTTAAGAGGGAGGGGTAAAGGATTTGAATGTACCGTACTGCCTTGCGGTAAAAATTTTATTTGAAGTGACTTGAGATAACGTCTTCCTTTTGCTTTTCTTCACATAATCAAAACAAAAATAATAGAAGTGTCGTCATCTCAAGACAGTTTGGTCAAACTATTTTATCGTGAGCCGCAGGCTCACTGCTATTATTTCTTGGACTTGTTTTCAGTGACGCCCTTTCGAAGATACTATCAGCCTTGTATGGAAAACTATTGGTGGTATTAGGAATGGCTTTCCCGATTACAGAAATAATTTCGCCGGAAGTTCGGCCATATTTCTATCAAGGATTTTATCTGTACCTGTATATTGGAAGTATTAGTTTCGTAGCCTATTTGTTTGTTGCACCAATAGCAGAGAGAGCTGTTATGGTAATGATGAATTTTTATCGTAAGTTTGAGCTGATACCAAAATGTTCATATTAGCATTCACAAAATAGCAATTATATTTGATATAAAAAAACGTTGCCTTTAGTTTTTTCTCCAAGGGTCTGTATATCATCGTATTCACAGAGAAACTATATGTGAGTAGAATTATGGCAGTTACTGTGATCAGCCATGAAACCAGCTACTGAATTTTAGTTCTTCTAAACATTTGGAGACTAAAAAAATGAACGAGTGAATGTGAAAGGTATACAACTCCTCCCTTAGACCTTTCAGGCACCAAGCCCATTCTGAGCAATTTTCAGGAAAAAATCATTTTGATATCTAAGCTATCTATATTACACGTAGATTCCGGAAATACGAGAATATATAGGGCATTCTGTTTGATTAACCATATATACAAAGGGAATTCCTTATCTTTCCGAAACAATTTTCCGGAATGATTGGCCACCCTGTATATGAACTGTTGAGTATCTAGGTTGAGCTGGTTACTTCAGTCATAGAAGTTAGATGAGCTATAAGTTGCCAAAGCATTATGTTTTCTGAATCACATTTTCTAGATTGTTGCGAACGTAGTTTACTTCTTAGTTGAGGTGATTCTGTGTGAGATAAAATAAATTTACTATATCAAAATAGATATTTATATGAAGTTGACTTCTCAGCCTATTTCATTGAGTTTAACATTTAGTTCCTTGTTTTCAAAGAACGTCTTCCATATTGGCTCTTCTGAGGATACTCCAGATTTGCGTTTTTTTTGTAAGTTCACCAACAGTTATCTTCTGGTCTCAGCTGATCTCGTTTGGCATAATACTACTGCAGAAGTACTCGACTCATCAATCTCTTCTCTTTCGAAACTTCCTGTGCTATTCGTAAGAATCCGTATTACACTATCGGGAATTAGGTGAATCGTAGTGTTAACCTGCTACAGTCTCCAAGGTCTACAAGGGGGTATCGCCTGGTCCCTCAAGGATTCCGTTGAAGTTAAGAATCCTATTAAACTGTTCATTGGTGAGAACCCAACTCTACCCATTCTTCAAAAATTATTTATTCAGAATCTTATTCCATTGCCATGATAACTTTGTGAACCAAGGCAGATTTCTGAGAACGTATTCTGTAGATCCATCTTTTCATTTTTCACCACAAAGAATTCGATCACATTTGCTTAAAACATAAAAGTTTGTTCTACTGTAGTGCCCCTGGAGGTACAAAATCAGATACACAATGGAAGTAGTGAAAGTAGAAATTAGCGTTTCTCAGTATATTAACGACTTAAGTGGAATTTTGAACCAGATTTCATCTCATAAGTTGTTGACTCAATTCTATGTGATTTTTTAGGAAAAACTAAGGTGGAACCAGTTAAGAAATTCCCGAAAGGAATTCAAAAGTTTGGAAGTTTCTATTTGAGGGCAGGTGCTATAGGTGAGTATTTGTTAGTCATTTTCTAACATAAACGAAGTAAATATGGAATCCATTATCCTGGTAGGTAGATATTATGTAATAGAACAGAAAATTTTGCAACATGTCGAATAATATTCCTGAGAGATTTCATAGACACCATATATGCAGGAGCGAAATGAGGGTAAAATTTGGATAAACCACAAATTACTGAATATTCTCATTCTTTTGCCTGCTAGTTTGTTGTTCTTGAATTGGTTTTTTGTTGTTACTCCACTTAGAAATATATCAAAAGATCTATTTACTTTCTACTGGTTTGTTTCCTTAGTAAAAAACTATAACAAGATTTCCTGGCACCCAGAATTTGGACCATACAAAATCATATTATTTCTCTACTATTCAAATAGAAAACTTAGACCTCTCTTGGAATTTATTCGAAAAACTTCAAATAATGGTAGTGAACAGTATTTATATAACAAAATAATGGGCTACCTCCAAAAAATAAAAATAAACTCAATCTCAAAATATTCGACAATTTCGATATTTATGCTTTTCGAAATTATTGAGTTGATTTGCCCACAGCGCCATCTGTCGAGTAAGAATCGGTAATACCCTTCAAAATATTTTTGGATCCATTGTTCCACATGACACTGTTCAAATTTATCGAGGTACGAGGTATTCAGATCCGTACTTAATATTACTTTGATGAGGCAAACGTCTGACAAAAACAACTACTTCCCTGGCTGATACCACGACGGCCATTGAACTACACCTGACAGATATTTGTGCAATGCTTAATGTAATTAAACAGTAGATTATCCTTTATTTGACTGGGGAAACTAACTGCAGATGAGTTTTGAGGTTCTTGCCTCTCATCAGTGACAGGGTAGGCCGGACAACATTATAGTCGTCCTGCTCCAGCCCAATGAAATTTCGACCTTCAAAGTCAAATAAAATCCGGACTTCAAAGTCGGAAATTCCGTGTTTGAAGTCGATAAAAAAACTATGTAGCCCTTAGACGCTTTCGCAATCTCTAGCTTAAAAAATACTAAATTTTGAGTTTGAAATAGTTATTACCTAACAAGTGCAGAAAGTAGCACTTTTCCGCACGCGACGGCAGTTGCACGAACGACGCGACTCTTTCAAAACTAAAATGAGTGCGTAAAAGTGTATTTTCCGCACGTTAGTAGAAAAAGACATTTTCCGTAAGAGTTAGGTACCTACAATATTGTTCAATCTTAATTATGAGACAACAAGGTTTTTAATAAACAAGTTTTTATAATAATGCTACAAAATGACTAAAGACAGAATAGTTACATAAATCATTTAGTTGGTCCTACATATCCCCATTTTCAACAATACAAAAATCGTGAGGAAAAGTAAAAATCGTACGGAAAAGTAAAAATTGTGTGGAAAAGTAACTTTTCCGTACGATTTTAAATCTCTCACGCACGTTGCTATGGATATAAATATTTTGATTTATTTTGATTTTGAAGTTTCAAATATTCAATAACGTCAAAATGTCAGTGATGTCATGATTTGGTTGTAATCTGACGAGAAGATTAATTTTCTTATCAAATATATCAAAATATACTGATTACAATAACACATGTGTATAGAAAGCATTTATAGACTATTGCAATGTTAAAAATTATCGGTTAGCAAACAAATTTTTATCCAAATAACCATCGAACATTGATAAATATAACAACTTCCTCAAGCTTGTTGCTTATAGGAAACAGACCTCCGCCTTCGGCTATAATTATCAATGTCCTTGGGTTATTACTACTGAAAATAAGATGCTTCACCCCTGTACGAAACTAGCCAAGATTCAAAGTGGGGTGCAAATCACCACGATCACTCATCTATTCTTGCTCCTCACCTAACCCATTTCGTGCATGAACAAGAGATCATCTCATAACAAATGGTGAATAAGTGTTAACCATCATTATTAATCTATGCCAATTATCATTCCGACCCATACAACAATTATTGTAAATTCCCCTAACTGCATTTCCACTGCAATTTCGAAGTAGCCTTGTGTAATAATCCGGCAATTTATTCTGTAATTAAACGTACTAAAACGCAGTTAAACTCTATCGATTGACTTCATTACAAAACGCGCTTTCGCAAAGTTTACTATGTTGCCGCTGCAAAATCCGCAATTTCTGTGGGTGAAATTTCAATATTGAACTGAAAGATTCACCATCACAAAAATTTTAAATCCGATTATGGTAAAAAGTTTCGAAAAAGAACTGGATTTCATATTTCGCTGAGTATAATCCGTTTCTTCAAAAGAACTCTTCTACTTTTTTGTAAACATAGGTACCGGGTGTCCACGGAAAGTGGCTCGCCCCTATAACTTTTTTTGTTTTGCAGATATTGAAATAAAATTTGGAGGACCTGTATGAGACATAAAACTGCATTTTTTGACAAGTGACCGTGCAACTTTCGATCTCACCGGAAGTGATATAAACTTCTGGTTTTTAAATGAGACACACGGTATATTTTCACTTATTTTGTTTCCATATAACATTTCAAATACACCATGTATAACTTGTTACTTTTTGGGACCATATTTTTTGTATTTCGATATTTAATTTTCAATCTAGAGGGCTATGGATACGTTCAAATTATTAATTTTAGTCCTGAAGTACGTATTGGAAAAAATACAACTTTACGGTTTTCGGTTAAAATGCATCTGCTGTGTAAAATTTAATCTTTAATTTATTCCTACAATTTTATTTTCAAATGACAACATAGTGGCTGGCCTAAAACTGCATTTTTTGACAAGTGACTCAACTTCAGCAAGTTTTAACATTTTTGTGGAATATTGTTTAAGTCGGAATATTTCTGCTATGTACATTCAAATAGTAATTTTTTGAAATGGAAATTTTGTGAATTTCATTACGATTATGTTGATAGTGCTTCACTGTCATAGGTTTCAGACAAAATTTCGTTAAAAAAACTTGAAAAGATTACTTAAGATCTTTCTTGAAATGAAACAACATTTCAGATTAAAATGAGGTAACCTGTGACCTATCTAATTGATAGAACAAAGGAAATGAAGGTGAATTGAAAAAAATTACTTGTAGATATGTTATCTTACTTCACTTCTCCAAATCTGAATTAGAAAACTATTGTGTACACTATTGATTGAAAAACATGTTACTAGTATCATTTATGCAAGGAGATAGTAGTTTTTCGATTGATGGTTTTGTTATATCATTTGTTTTGGTCACAGGTTACTCGATGAATTTTAATATTATTTTAATCTCAAAAAGACCGTAATATTTTTAAGTTTGTTGACGATAGTTTCTTCTAGACCAAATAGTGTGTGGTACCAAATTAATCGTAATGAAATGCTCTTTTTTTCTGACCCGACGAGCCACTATGTTGCCGTTGGAAAAAAATAATGATAATAATTGGAAAATCAACTTTTACCCAGCAGATGCCTTTCAACTAAAAACCGTAAAGTTGTATCTTCTCCAATACTTTAGGACTAAAACTAATAATTTGAACGTATTCATAGCATTCTAAATTCAAAAATAAATTTCAAAATTTGAAAAATTTTTCGTTACTAATAGTAACAAATGATACATGGTTGTATTCAGAATGTCATATGGAGAAAAAGGAAGTGAAAATATACCAGATGTCTCATTTAAAAATCGAAAGTTTATATCACTTTCGGTGAGACGGAAAGTTGCATGAAGCTGAGTCACTTATCAGAAAATGCAGTTTCATGTATTATATATTCATTCCAATATCTTCAAAAATAAAAAAGTAATAGGGGCGAGCCACCTTCCGTGGATACCCGGTATAATGGTGAATGTGTGAGTTTGGACTAAATTCTCACGATGGACATTGAACTATATCTGACAGATATTTGTGCAACGTTCTTCCAGGAAGATCCAACTGCAAATACCTATTGTAATTAAACTGTAGATTATCCTTCATTTTGCTGGGCGAGACCACCTCAAGACGCGTTTTGAGGTTCTTGCCTCTTGTCAGTGACAGGGTAGGTCGAACAACATATTTCCTCACATATGAGTAAGCAGCGACTTACACTAAAGTCAGTCGCAACGCCACCTGCAGGGAAAACACAAAAAGCATTCTTCGGTTGCAAAGACTCCAGGAAATAAACATGGGTCAAGGATTTTTACCGAATAGTATCAAATAAATGAAATAGTAGAATCGACAATGTCGAAGTACACTTCTCTTGAAATATTTCCACCATAAGGAAAATATGAGGCAAACATCTGACAGAAAACAACTGCTGCCCTGGCTAATACTATGATGGACACTGAACTACTTCTGACAGATATTGTTCTTTTGAATCATATTTTCCACATGGTTGACATCAAACTAAAAAGATAAAATCGTGGATAGTGCAAAGTTGAGTTAACATTAATGATAATGAACTCGGCTTCAAAAAATATGTGAATGCCATTTAATATTTGAAAAAAAAAAACTGAATTGGTTGTTTTTCTCGAGAGTTGTTGAAAAAATACTGAATGTTATTCGCGAGTAAAGTATTTTTTCTACAAACGTCAAAAAACAAGGTTGCGCATTGACAACAATATGCGAAGTGACACTTTTTTTCATTTTCCTTCGTTACCATGACACCGTGCGCGAAGTAATGTGCGAAATACCAATTTTGCACACTGCATGTAAACTATATGGGATTTTCATATTCCAACCTATCCTCCTCAATCAAGCAAAAATTCAAGAAATCATTTATTTCTAACTTTATGGTCCTCAATCAAACGAAAATCCAAGAAATCATTAAATCCAAGAAACCATTTATTTCTGAATGTTGAACAATAATTAAAAAAGGGTTTTCAACACTTTTCAAATTGTGACAAATTATATGCCACCTATTTTTTTTTACGTTTGTAGAGAAAATTTTGTTGGCATCTCGTTTGCGAAATACTTTGGTGATCTCAACTTTCGCGCACTAGATACAAAAATAACTATTCTTCTACTAGTCAATATTTCTTACTCGTACTCGTATGAAATCCAGCATCAAGTTGTTTTTCGGAACAAAACTATTTTAATGATTTATTCTTTTCAGCTTTCGGTATTGGTAGCATGGTGTATTCAGGACTTGAGTTTGGGCTGTACTTCGAACTCCGAAAAAATCCTGATTGTAATTCCAATATTATCCGAGCCATCACACCAGTAACTAGAATGGTCCTCACATTAGTTCAAGTCCAGTTCCAATTTCTCAATAGCAAGGTAATTTATACTAATTGCTTTTATAACTTGTTCAATGATTTCTTTCATATGAGTTAGACATAATTGAGCATATTTTCAAAAATATTGTACCGCTTAATAATATTATATTCTGAATTAGCAGGAATATTTCGAAAAACAAAAAAAAATACCCCTGCCTACTAAACAATTCTCCAGCAAATATGATCAGATATTTGTTCGTTTGTGAAAGTGAGCCAAGAATGCAGGGACGGGCCTATGGGGTGGCTGGGGGGGGGTTCACCCTCCCAATTTTAGACAAGTTGGCAAATTAAGTAAACTGAAACAAAATTCGGAAAAATTTTAGTTTTTTATGACTCCATGGGAATTGTCACTGAACTTTACTCTAGGAATTTTCAACTTCAAACTATAGTCTAGTTCCTAAATTGTGGATAGTCACTCATCGGTTGTACGGTTCATAATTCATATAAAGCAGGTCAATAAATACAACGGAAATAAGCTAGGTACTTTGGCTTCAAATCAAGTTTTAGTTTGGCACTTTCCGCACTTTCAAATCCCGTAAAAGCCAGAAAATGTACGTTGAGTCTCTATCTACAATTTAGGAACTAGACTATGGGAATGTTCAACCTCAAACAAACAATAAATTGCGAGTTTGTAGTCGAAATTTCCTAGTTTTCAGATTATATGGAAAGGGGAATTGTGAATAGATGAAACACAAACACGCCCTCCGTCCTCCTAGTCACCAAATCAGCAAATTGTTTGGACGGAAAAAATATGATTTATCGCTTATCGCTTCCTCACTAACATGTAAAATGTCACGAAATTTGCTTATTCACCTTGCCAGCCCTGTCCTGTATGCTGTCCTACCGATCACGTGATGATGTGCAGTGTGCAGTGCTAGTTGCGTTAACTAGATTGAACTAGTCAGTTCTAGTTGTCAGTTCGTCATTCGCCGTATAATTATCTCTTTTATTAACTGTGGTATATGCTGTTCTGGAGTTTTGGTTCAACTTAAATTTTTCTTGACATGATTTTTTTGGGTTTATGACCTTCCACAATCTTTTTTCCAAAACCGCAATTTAAATTCAGTTTCTTCAGCGTCTTTCCAAGAAGTTTTGATAACGGAGGCAGATACAGCCTCCGAAACGTCAACAATTTTCAAAAAAAGAGAAGTATTCTTTGTTAATTCGATCTCATTTTTTCAGATAGGCAAATTCAGTGTAGGGTACGTTACTGACAAAAATTAATTTCTTTCAAGAGAGCAGTCTTGTGAACGCAGTAACTTATCGGGCAAATTAATTAATTTGCCCTTCTACACTTGTACAGATTTCTTTGGATTAAAAATTTCTTCATTTTCAGATTGTGGAAGGTCATAAACCCAAAAAATCATGTCAAGAATCGGATTTCCTCCACAAAATCAAACTTTCAATCAATTTTTCAAGTTATCATTTCAATCATATGACTTCGCTTCGGCAATGTCTGGAATATACCCTAGATACCATGTCAAGCCTATAAACCGAATACAGCAATGGAACATTGTTTATTATTTTTGTTGTTGGTTATAAATATATATATTCTATGGTTTTAACTTTATTTATATATATATATATATTTTAAATTTTACGTTGTCTCATATTTTTTCCATGCCATAAATTAAATATGACTTTAAAACTTTAAAATTTGCTGTTTTTTCATAATATTGTGTAGGGTGATCAATTCTTAATTTTCTTTTTCTGTCCCAAATACATATTTGAAAATTTTAAAATGAGTTGGCAAAATTCACTTTTGCCCCCCCCAATAATTTCTTTTCGGTTCGTCCCTGCAAGAATGTGAAATTATCGTTTTTGGCGAATTTCAACACCCTGTATCTCAGAAATAATTCGGTTGCGGACACATTTTCATCGGGAAAAAAGTATTATTTTGACTCCAGGAATACGCCCTCATAATAATTGTATTGAATTCAGGAACACCCCGTATTATTGATATTTGTTGCATTAGTCTCAAAACAATTCATTTTCAGGATTTCGAATACAATCAACGCAGAAAACTTGCAAGATTTGGACTGATGCATATGCTCGCTACTAATTTATGCGAATGGCTCTATGTGTTGGTAGAAGAGACAAAACATGAAATCATCCATCTTCAAAGTGGGTATAACTTGTTAAGAATACTTTTCAGGTATCTGGCTTCTCATTTTGTTTAAACTGCTAAGATTTATTGTTTCCATTTGAAAAATGGAAATTTTGATTCTAAAATAGGAATGCTGTTGAGAAAAATGCCAATCACCCTCAGCTGAAGCGCTTCCGTCATGAATTCCTTCATAAAATGGGTGTATAGCAAAGTCTCAACCCGACAGGATACAGCCATGTATAGCTTATTTATTTTTAATATGAATTACAAAATAGATGACTTCACAATATAGCAATCGCTTGTTAATATGACGATCTTTTGACGTGATAACGTCTTATAAATCGATAAACGCCGGCTGCACGCACGAAAAAGTATGACTCATTGTCACATTCCGCCTGAGCGTGCAAGCGAGAGCGCGAAACAAGCGATAGAGAGGCACGATCGGCCCAAGCATTCGGCTTGTGACGCATCTATCTCTCTTTCATTCCATCGGCCGATGCGTTCGAGTAGAAGGGAGACAGCGGCAGCACACAACCTGCACATAAACTGTTTTATCAACTGTTTATGAAGTGAAGTGAAAAGATAATGTGGTTTCCACTATTTATTACAGTAACAATTGTGGCAAAAGAGGTAATTAGTTCTTGCATCTTGAGAATTTGGTTGGAGATATAATCTCATATATTTGTTCTTTGATCATTAAAAAAAAGTAGCATCGGTCGGCGAGGGCAGTAATGATAGGTTATGTTACAATTTTGACTAAAAAATTAAAGTGATCGTGCGTAGCTATCAATGTGAGGTTGAAAATTAATGGAATTGTATCGATAAAACATAAGGCACTTCAAACCTTCAGTCACAAAACAATCTCTGACGGAACATTGAATTGCCAAACACCATAGCTTTGGAAAATGATTTGCCTTTATAGAATTTAACCACACTTGCAATTACCATTCAATAATGTAGTTTCCACAACCAGCTTTCCCGAAAAATCGCTTGCCACGCCGTCTATCATAGTATTTGACGGAGCATTTTTGATCTACTCCACAGTATACAATATGGCAAGTGCAAGAGTCTGAGCATTATTAAAAACAATGTACAAGGTAAATCATGACTTAATTTGAGTTACACTAAATGAAAATAATTTTAGAATAATAATTTACATGTGAAAATGAAAACAACCTGCCCCGCCTGGGAATGGAGCCAGCAACTTTTCGATCACGAGCCCCGTTGCTAACCACTGCGCCAATCCTAGCTTCGGGGATTGGCGCAGTGGTCTTTCGTCAAGTACTCCCAATTCCACATGTAGAATATTCAATTATTTTACATGATTTAATATTCGTAGGCTTCAAATGAACTCAGGGCTTCAGTCGGAGTGCTTTCTGTGATTCATACAGATGGCTCTGCACTCACTTTTTTGGTGGGTACTGGAGTTATTGTAGAAGATCCTGACAAATAGCAAATGGTAGTCAATTGCAGGTTGATAGATTCGGCATTAGCTCTCCGTCCCGACCGGTTATGCACTGATGATCGTTAGAACCGTCAAACAAGTATGCAGATAGTTACTTGTTTTGATTAACATATGCTAGTTGTTACAGGAGGCATTGCAAAGTGTGTTCTTGTAAAAAAACTTTGTGAGGTATTGGGCAGAGGGGATTCGTCAGACGTCTAGGGCTGCTGGATTATTCTTTGTTCGATGTGTGCCGACAAAAGTCCTTCAGTATAAAAAATTTGCGAAAGGCTGCAGTAGTTATAAACTTTTCGAAGTGCTCTATGAGAATATCGCACACTAGCAGTAATACTAATTATTATGAATTTTCAGAACACTCGCAAAATTCGACCAAATCGACACTAGGTGATAAATTTTGCAGAGAAAACGTAATGGGATCCCTAGTAAGGAACGCGAGCCCTTTTTTGTTCCCCTGTACTATTGAGTATAGCCTGATATGTGCAGTGATTTTGTTTGAGATGTGGAAACAAGTAGGACGCAATGACAAGACTGTTGACAAGAAGACATCTAAAAATCCAGCTTCTCCCAATAAAGTTGAAAACCAGTTGCATTTCAGTAAGTGGGCATTGTATTTATTTAAAAAATCGAGGGTTAATGAGTGGAAATTAACGTGTTTTGGATGTCCTCCACTAGATTTTCATATTATAAATGTTTCGCTTTCAATTCAATTGGGGTGCATCAATCCACATACAGTGACTTTAAAAAAGTTGGCACCACATGGAAACTTTTTTATTGCTACCCTTATTTTCAGTTCATAAAAATTTGTTCAGAAAAGTTGTTTGGAATTGAAAACAGTATTCAGAATTGAAATCATTACGAACGCGTAGAAGGGCCAAGGATTATTTGTTTATTTGATTGTTTATTCAGGTTACTGAACGTATTTGTACTTTGGTTTTTCATTATGTTTGATAAATACCTACTACCCTTCAGTGTAACATAATGACTAAAGCGATCATAAACTGCCAGATTTGTATAAATCAACTGTTCAACATCAATCAATCAATTTATTCAATAATTTTCTACTATAAAATCATACTAATGCAGGCAAAATAGCCCAAAATTCGTGAAATTAATAAAAAATGCGAAGTTCCCAAAAAATGCATATTGTCGTAGAAAAATATATGCTCTTCAACATTCTGAAGAACAAGTCTCGAGCAAAACAAAGTGAGCTCGACCCTACAACTCAGGCATACGAGGTGTGGCTAGAAAATAACGGGAATTTTTGTTCAACTTTTTTACTTTTTTATTTTTTCAACTCGACAACTTTTACCTAATTTATTTCAATATACTTCCCTACATCATTTCATTCCATTCCACTTTTTGAACAGAGTGTGAAGTCATTTTCTGAAAGCAATGGTGTCCATCGATTTTTCGTTTACAGCTTCCACTGTATCAAACCAGAGGTTCCTTTCAAGAATTCCTTCACTTTCGGAAACATAAGGTTTGTTCTGGTTCTGAAAACTATTGGTTCTAGGACGTCAAGATCATGCGCAGTAGATGGAAAGTATCCACTTTAGGTTCATATTCTTTCACTTTTGTTAAACTGCGCATGCTCCTGACGTCTCAGGACTCATTATTTTCAAAGCTATACAAGAGTCACATAGAGCTAGGTTTGGTGGAAGAGTGGAAGTTCCAACACAGAAAGTTTCATGCTTGGCCAAAAATCACTCAACAAGCAGTGTAGTGTTGGCTGGGGCACTATCCCAGTGATGAATCCACGACTTATTGTACCCCAACTCTGGTCGCCTATAGAGTACCTATAGAGTTCCATGTTTGTCGAAAAATATAATCATCATGGCCTGAAATTTTGATTTGGACATTCAAACTTTCTTCAATCTTGATCTTCCAGTGAATTGATTGGCGCTTAGTTTCTGGGTTATAGGTAAAACACCATGATTCATCACATATAATATTTTTTTCTCTTTTTTGATGTTTTTCAAGATGTCAGAACAAATGTCTATTCATGAGTCCTATTGTTCAGGCGTGAGGATTTTGGAACACACCTTGCTCATGTTAAAATGTTCATGTTATATTTGTCGAACAGATTCTCCGTCGATTCCTACGGTCTCAGCAACTGCACGGATCATTGACGGATAATATTGCCTCTTTTCTCGATGTTTTCATCTTCAGTTTCTTCTCGCCCTGCTTTTATTCCCATAAAATTGTAAGAGAGTACAGGTCTCCTTTGTGGATTTACCGATTTTGAATAAAAATTTCACGTTGACACGTTGCTCAATTGACTACTGTTTTTTCGACAAGCGGTAGATACACGGCCCGACACGAATGAAGGTTGTGGCCCAACTGAGCAAGCAACCTAGTCACAGTTTGATGCTTTGAAGAAGCAGTATTTTCACTTTGGTGTCGGACCTTTGATGTTTTTGGTATGAAGTTTTTACTACGCTTGATCCAACGCGCCTATATGGCGAAGTCTTGCTGGGATTTTATAAGAGGACAACTTAGCATTATCTCTGTCATTCTACTGCGCAACTGTATTGTTGATCCCAAGAACTGGCCACGACTCCAAATTCGAAAAATAAAATCTTGACCAAGATTTTATTGAAGTGAAATAACTGGTTCTATAATATAGCTTTATACTGTGACCTAGTGTCATCCAACCGGCTGGAATATGGAGCGGGGATGAGATTCGGGGTGTTTGTCTAACAGAAAACTAGTTCTGTTTTATTCCAGCCAATTTTGATCACTGCCTTACTCCAGAAGACAAAGATATAATTCTCATGGAGCCAGGAACAGGAAAAGTTAAAAAGAAAATTTTGTCTTCGTCAGAGATTCAAAATAGTTACGATGTTGTACGAAAAACAATTCTACTAGCTCATGCTTTCAGTGGGTGCGATAATATGTCGACAATAATTATCCAGAAATAAAATTTAGTCTTCAGATTCCTTCAAAGAGAAAAACAACCAGCGTGGTTCAACACCTTGTTTCTCTTTGTATATGGTGCAAAAAAAGATGAAAACTTCACACTAAATGGTAGCAGATTCAGCCACATCAAAAAATCACTCCAAAAACAGAAGTCAAAAATAGAACTCTTACCATCGACTTCAGAGGCAGCCGCTCATCATTCATTCCGATTATTTCACCAAATTCAGACGTGGCTTGGAAATACGAAGATCCTAGAGAAACGGGGGTGGATGGAAGTTTATGGTTTTCTAAAACCAACTACAACTAACACTTCTCGCACCAGCTCCGGAATCAATATTACTATTGATTTCCTGCAACTGTACAACTGATTGCAATGCGAGATGTGGCTGCAAACAAACAGGGCTCGAATTTTCCGCAATTTGCGGGAATTGCCAGGCAGTGCAATATCTCAATATTTCCGGATGAAGAAGATTTTGATCCTGATGACGTAAACGAGGGGACTGATGCAGGCGATGTTATTGAGGATAGTCCTGCTTATTCCGATGGTTTCTAGGTAAAAGGTATGGTTCAGTCGATATTATATTTTTATCACTTTTACCACTTACCACCGATCAGAACTTAGCTAGAAGAGAGGAGTAGATGGTAGATTAAAAAAAATAAAAAATAAAAACTTATTTTCCAACAATAAAAATATTTTGAACGTCAATTCTTACTGAATGAATTAAGTATAGGAAGTAATTACTGTTTTTTGTATAATTTCTGTGTAATTCAATGCACAAGGTTCAATATACTCCGAAAAATTAGTTCACCCCATTTTTTTAATGGCAATTTGACAAATAAAAAAAATAGGTGAGTTCCCGAATTCTTTCGTGAATTATAAATCCAGAAGAAGAAACAACATTCTATAAAATCTTACCCTATCCTATGATTAGGAGCTATCTACCTTATTGGAGCTCCAAGCTACGTAGTTTTGTTACGCTCAGGTACTTCGTTATCCACTATCGCTCTTGGACATTATATGCCCACACACCCAAGATGTGCGGCGCAATGATGAAAGTCGACTTTCGTGATGACGCGCTGATGGTGCCTTTTAAAATATTACTATATTATATTATACAATATTATATTATACAGTTTATATTGGAACTGTCGAAAAAAAATTTGAATGAAAGTTGAAGAATATTTCACTCTGCCATTGGTGGAGGAGTTACGTCATCACCAATGTTTTTAAATGAAACCATATATCAAGTTTAGTATCGTCAGAAAGCTTGTTCTTTTCTCGTTTGAATAGTACTAATATTATTTAAACTTTCTCGATAGATACAATGTGTTTCGTAATTTTTTATCCGCCTCTGTAATTCACTTACCTGTTACTTGATTTGTTAACAAATTTACACAGTCGAAGAATGCAGACAGATATTCTGACAATGCGGCAATTTGAATCAGGTAGTGGCGTACGTTTTCATAAAAAAAGTTTTTAAATGCCACATTAACAGTTGTTTCATTAAGAAATTTCACTTACGATGTTTGGGATGATTTTATGTAACAAAAACTGGAATAAATGCATTAATAGTTGAAGACATATTTGATGTATAATACAAACATTTTATTTCGTTTTTTAACAAAATTAGTCAATTAAATCTATTTGTTCATTAGGTTAGGTCAGGTTACTTACTAAAAAAAAGTCAAGTAGTGTAAGATCTGGACCTAATGGATTATTTCTATTTTTCGATGCTTAAAATTACGAAACACACTGTATTTATCGAGAGAGTTGAAATAATATTAGTACTACTGAAGCGAGAAAAAAAACAAGCTTTATAACGATACTAAACATATGGTTGTTTTTGAAAAAATTATCGATGACGTCACCACTCCACCAATGGCTCATCAAAAAAATACTTGAATTCACAAAAAGGTGCAGAGCAAAATACCCTTCAACTTTATTACGATCTTCTTTTCGATAGTCCTTTAACTGAGAAAAATGGTTGGGTCCGTACATTTGACTAACTCTGTATAGTTATGAGGTGCCTAAGATGTATATGAGATAATAATACTCTTTATGAGACTAGAATCATAAAAAATGGAAAACATTTTTGTTTTTGCATAGGTGGCTCTGATTTGAAATCTGAATATTGTTTTCAATAAGTCTGGACAACTTTCCTGAATAAAATTGTCTGGCAGTGTTGAAAATGAAGTTTACTCTTGATCAAAATCATCATTATTTGTTTTATATTCAGTTTTCCACATAGTGTGATTAAATTTTGAGGCTCTTTGAAATGTTTGTTTCATACGAACCACCATGACGTGTTTCAAAACTTTCAGATCCCTTAGAAAACAGATTACTCAGCTCTGACCATCATTACACAATAGATTGTTCAAAGTCGCATAAAGGCTTGTTTGCTGGAATTATGGTAAGTTCATTACTTCACTCTTCAAAATCATGTGTCTTAAAATATATTTTTGACTTTCATTATCATCTTGTTGAGAGTTTTTTTACGTAAAATATTGAGAAATGAAGCGTGAAAATTAATTTTGCCGTATTAATTTGACTCCTTCCATCACTCTTAGAAATAATGAAAAGTAAAAGTCAGACTATCTATATATATTGTTATGATATTAGATATAGTACTAGTTGAAAAATGAGTTTAAAATAGAATTACATCAATTAATTAGAATTCCTTTAGAAAACCTAAGCTTGTACTTATTTTTACTCTAAATAGAATGCACTTACAAAACAAACATACCAAACAACAAACAATACAGAAATTTTTGACAAAATATGAGTAGAATCATAACTCGACGGACAGTACTGAACTTTTTAAGAATGACATTATTTAAAAGCAATAAGACAACTTATTCGGAACATACAACAAATTCAAATTCAGTGAAACTTTTTAGAAAAATAATGATTTTAAATAAAAAAAAAAAAACTCTAGAAAAGTATACTAAACACTCAGTATAGCACATTAGCACTTACTTGTCACAGGGAGACCAGTTGTCAATGAAAAAGACGAGGAATCTAAGAGAGTCAAATTTAGGTCATGTGAGTAAAATAAAAAAATTTAAAGTAAAGACAAAAAAATGTGAAAACTATTAGAAAATCTACAGAAACCAAAAACAAATAGGTATAGTACATAAGTTTTATTTGTAATTAGATTAAGATAGAATAGTTAAAAAGGAAAAAACAGTGCGCGAAAATGCAAAAAGTGATCGCGTGTGCATCGAAAATGGGAGAAAATTCACCAAGGAGATGAAAAAAGAGAGAAATCGAGAGAGATCAACAACGAGCCTGAAGGAAGCGGCTTGCAAAAAAAATTAGAGAAGAAAAAAAAAATTGGAAAAATCTTTGAATAAAGAGTAAAATCAAACACAAAACTTTAGGAAGCACCAACAAACATAGCAGACCAAAGGGTAAATAAAAAAATACTCACCAAGAACAACTATTTTCGGCGAAATCCTATCAGCCAGAAGAAGTGGATGGAATGGTAAATTGCAGCAAATACGCAAGGTATAATAGAACTTCCAAAAGACATACTTCGTCAATAAACTTTCTAGTGCACCGTAACATCAATTTCCACTATCCCGAACAATATTCCGTATATCACAAACAATTTCATTCCAATAAGTGCACGAAACTTTTTAACCCTCCCAAACATTTATTTATCAATAGTACTTAGTTATAAGAAACTTAGTTTTTAATTATTTCCTTGAGCTAAATGCATATGAAATACTGATTTGTATCTGCGCTGCGCAGATCGAGGAAATAATATAAGACAAATTGAAAAAGGCAGTGTCTGTGAGCACGGTATCTGTACCAAAGCCTGATTTCGGCGAATATAATACATATCGCCCAAATGTTGATTACAAGTATAAATTAAGTTAGCTAAAAAGCAGGAATAGGTAATATAAGATTGGTTTTGTTTTTGAGAGAATTTTCATAGTAATTCACATTTTCCTTGAGAAGCTTTATTCAATAAAGAGAAATAAGTTTTGAGTTGAAATGATACATTTATTTTTGAGAAGTATTTACATTTAATTGATTTGATATTATTTCAAAATATTCCTTTCCTGAATTCTACCCTGAGAGAAAGAGTTATTTCATGTGGCGCACCGACTTGAAGCAGCTAGGGACCTGAAAAAAAAAAAAAAAAAAAAAAAAACAAAGGTAAATATCATAAATATAGTAAATATCACGTATTAGCAAAAATAATTATTATAACAATATATATCACCTTGTTGTCATTTTTTTCACGAAATATATTGAGAAATGAAGTGTTGGTAACATTTTTATTTTTCAAACAGTGGTGGAAGTGGCTCAAATTAACGCTGTCTTGCTGGCTATATCATATCGCTGCATTCACTCCGGTAAAACCTATACAGTGCTAGTCTAAAGTCCGTTCCCCCTTACTTATTTTTGAACCACCTGGTATATCGCAACAAAATATGGAAGGCTCAAATAGGAGATAAAAACCTACTTTTTCATGAGAAAATTCCAGCTAAAAGTTTCAAAATGGCAGCTGAGCGCCATCTTCAATCATTTTTTTAAATAGAACACCCGGTATATCATTGCATGATCGGTTAGGGACGATTCTAAGGAATCCAACAACACCATGTTTGATGCTATTATCTCCAAAGACTATGGAGATATCACATATTACTTTTTCCATAAGCCGAATAAGTGTGAGAGAGAATTTATTGACCCGCCAGAAAAAGTTTCTCTCTCCCACTCATTCGGCTTATGGAGAAAGTAATAGGTGATATCTCCGTAGTCTTTGGAGATAATAGCGTCAAACTTGGTATTGTTGGATTCCTTATGATCGTGTCTAACCGATCATGCAACGATATACCGGGTGTTCTATTTAAAAAAATGATTGAAGATGGCGCTCAGCTGCCATTTTGAAACTTTTTGCTGGAATTTTCTCATGAAAAAGTAGGTTTTTATTTCCTATTTGAGCCTTCCAAATTTCGTTGCGATATACCAGGTGGTTTAAAAATTAATAGGGGGGGAACGGACTTTAGACTAGCACTGTATAAGTTTTCCATATGTCGATAACTTGAGTGGACACAATTTGTATTCCTTTTCATTAAACAAATTGATAATTTACAAGCTTTGATTTTTGTATATTTGATATTTCATGTAATGTAGATTCTAGTCAGTGAACATTATTTCAAATGTTGTTTATCAATTTGGAAATAGACCGCGGACAAATAACAGTTGACAGTTGTCAAAGAGCCCTTGGGAAAACAAACATTTATTGCTATATACGACAATAGTAATTGTGAAATATTCACTAGGCTTAACTCATATTATACATTTTGAATGTATAATATCTTTATTTAGCCGTATAACTTGATTATTTGAATTCACTGTTGTTCAATTGTTGTATCAAGAACGGCAAGCAAATTTTAATGTTGGTGACTTTTAGAAAGTTTGAAATAACAGGAAAACCGCGTCATGCCGCCAGCATTTCAGAAGCCTATGAATACAAGAACTCAAGTTCTTTATTACTTTTTTTATGTTGTTATTTATTTATATTCAAGTAGGTATGAATCAATGGATTCTCGAAAAAATGCTAAATGTGTCTAAAGTATCGATGTCATCCAACGCACTTGATTTTTCTCAAATGAAAATTACTTAAATGATTAATTGCACCTATTTTCTACAAAATTTTTTGGACTTAATTTTGCCCATTTCAGTCCCTCTGATGTCAAATTTACCTTTTATAGTTGCCTGAATCTACAGCTCACCTGACGTTTTGAAAGAGGATTTCGATTTTTTCTGTTGAGAGGAACCCATGGAATGACACTCCATCTTTACAGTTTCCATTTTCGCAGTTCAAAATATAGCAAACATGAAATATCTTTAAACTCATTTGATATACAATATGAAATGTCTACACTGAAAGTATGGCAAATACAATTTGTTTTTTTGAGGGCTGAATTAACAGTCTGTTGACTGTCATACACATGGTAATATAATTAATTTTTTTTCCGCAGCTTACTGTACTTACAATAATCTCTTTGATTATGTTCTTTGTTCTGACAAGTAATGATAAAAAAAGTGAATCAATTGCAATACTTGAAGTTAACATTGTTGAACTTTTGCTCTACATTATAACAACTTTGGCAGTAGTGGTTGCGATGATGAAAATGAGGAATCTCAGATACGACAGAAAAATTGGTGAGTAATTAGTATTATGAATCAGTAGGGTCAAGTAGCTCAGTGGTTGAGACTGTTGCATTCAAAACCATTGACTGCTAGTCGGCTAGGTTCGAATCCTAGCGACTACAGATTTTTATCTGATGGCCCGAGAAAGTTCTAGAAATCGCACGTTGAAAAGTAAGACTCTAGTGTTTGGATATGAGTGAGCACATTCCTATATTGTATCAATACTGCAATTTAGCAAATAAAACAATAATATATGATTAGATAGTACCCAGAAAAGGTACCCAAAAATTGAAAAAAATCATGAATTCTCAATTTTTAAAAAAAAGAATATTTGAATTTGGGCTCATCTTATTCCCAAATAAACTGAGTGAGTTTCAATTTCTTGAAAAAACGCCTTTCTCAAAATTTGTAAAATCATAAAAGTTATATTATTCGGAAAATAAGTAACATTTGGATGAGAATTAACAGGCGAAGAATATTTGACTTTTCCATGATATTGTACAATATTTGATTTTTTTTATATTTGTTCAATTATTAACGTAATGTAATGAGTGACATAACCACTCAAAGCTGTCAATTATAGCTTAACATTGCATATAATTTATTCAAGACTGAATTTTGTGCAAGAACTTGAGGTTTTTGGTGTAAGGCCCTATTTTGTCAAAATACGTCCATATCTGACTGATTTCCATTGAAATGGGTTGTGAAACTCCAATCGATCTCTGCATGAATTAGTATCACAAAGATCGTAAAAATCTACTTCAGAATTGTCTACAAAATGGGGGAATTTCTTTATTCTGCTCTTATACTGCCAGGTTAATTGACTCGGTGACATTATATGCTATGTCTGTGGATTGTTTCCCTGTAAAAAAAATGCATAGTTATTTGCAAGTTTGACAATTCCTTCTATTTTGATAGGTAAGGCTAGATTAGGTTTGGTTTAAAGTGGTTGAGTCTATTGTCACCCTTCACTGCGAACCATGAAGATCTGTTGTGCCTAATATTGTTGAAAAAAATTGATGAAATTGTTTTTTCCGTTAACCAGCTGCCGTCCCCTTACTTCTGGCAGCCCTCAAAAGTCGAAGCTTGTGCGAGCCAAGGATAAACGAGGACTCACCTTTTAACGTGCGATTCCTAGCATTTTCTTGGGCCATCAGATAAAAATCTGTAGTCACTGGGATTTGAACCTATTCAACCAGCAACATGAATGGACACGACGGTCCTAATCACCCGGCTACCTGACCCATATCATATTTTAACATTGAGAACTTGACCCTGCCCGTGGTGGTACAGGCACAAAGGACTCACCTTTTAACGTGCGATTCCCAGCATTTTCTTGGGCCATCAGATAAAAATCTGTAGTCACTGGGATTTGAACCTATTCAACCAGCAGCATGAATGGACACGACGGTCCTAATCACCCGGCTACCTGACCCATATCATATTTTAACATTGAGAACTTGACCCTGCCCGTGGTGGTACAGGCACAAAGAATATGCTCTTCTTTTCAATTATCTTCAAGATTTATACCTCATTCTGGATTTTTCGACAGTCCTAGTCTTGACTTGTAGTGGTTCCAACGATGGTGGCCAGCAAGTGGGCCAGATAGACAATGTAAGTCATTCCCACGATAGTTTGGTGACGTTTTTGAAGGATTTATAAATCTATTGGAATATACCACTCCTAGTGAGTTATGCCAGAAGTCTGATACTCTTCTTTCCGTCCACGTATTTAGTATTTCTTTGGCAACGCTTGAAGAAATGCAAAGTGCAGGTTCTGGTCCGATGAAACCTTTTGAAGCGTCCTCTTTTGCAAGAGAGTCTGTCGCTTCATTGTCTTCCATGCCAGAGTGACCAGAAATCCACATCAGAGATAGATTGTAGAATATTTCGATTGAGGGGGGTCTTTTTTGACAGTTCCATAACTTGGACTTTAATCGGTACGAGCCAGGTACTTTCAAAGCCGCTTTACTGTCCGAATTTTTTTTATTGATTTTTGTGTGAGTTGGTTTCATCCAATCTATCTGCACATAAGTCGATGGCGTGAATTTCTGCCTGGAATACAGTCGCGCAAGCAGGTTGAAATCTCTCTCCTAGGTCAAAAAATGTATACAGCTGCCCCAGCCTGAGGGTGTTTTCGATCCATCTGTGAACACTTGTATGCACTCAATAGGAGGACCCACTCGTGTCTACCTGGAATTAGAACGATATGAGGCAGATCATAGATGACTGTTGGAGACATTATATTGGAGGTCATTCCAAGATGTGATCTTTGATATCAGCTAGCAGTCTGCTACGCTCCATATAAGCTTGTTGTGTACAACAAGCAATATGCACGATTCTGTAAGTTGTCCATCTAGCCTCTCTCTCCAGGAGACTATGGAGATGAGTGGGTGATGATAGCTTCAGTGATAGCCAGACAGGCCTGTCTCTGAATACTAGAGAGCTTTGATGGGGCCGTCTGCTTCGAAGTTTTCTGTCACCAAGCGATCGCTCCATATGTGTTCATTGATCTGATAATCATCACATTATATCCGGCTCGAGAATTCTTGCCGGAGAGTATCAAATAAATGAAATAGTAGAATCGACATTGTCGAAGTGTCCTTCTCTCTAAATATTTCCACCATAAAGAAAATATGAGGCAAACATATGACAGAAAACAACTACTTCCCTGGCTGATACCACGACGAACATTGAATTACATCTGACACATATTTGTGCAAAGTTCTTCCAAGAAGACCCAGTTGCAATTGCTTATTGTAATTATACAGCAAATTACCTGCAGACCACCTGCAGACGCGTTTCGCGGCTCTTGCCTCTCGTTGGCATGGTTAAAATCAAAAAGTTGGGCGATAATAACCGTAGCAAGAAATCGTTGCATGAAATCATTTTTAGTAGACAGAAAGTTTCAGCACATGATGTTTAGTAATTTTTTTATCGGCTGAGTATGGTCTATCCCCCTTATTATTTATCGTTACTCCCAGATATTCAAACTGTTTGACTTCTTAAATCTCTATTTCAAACTTTCAATATATTTTCTTCATAATCCCCATCTTTTTTTGTTTATCTTGATTGATTCAATTATTTATCTTTGTTCTATAAGTCAGCAATTCTTTCATAACTTTTCCGGTCTTGGTAATGGCTAAATCAGCAAACAGTAATTTTTCCAGCTCCTGTCCTAAGATTTCTTTGTGAATTGTTTCATATTCTAAAGTTAAATGAAGTTGAATAACGTCGTTATTGATGACCAGCTGTTTTACTCCTTTATTTATTGCAAATTCCTCTGTCCTCTTTTCGTATTGTTCTCATCTTCATTAATATCAGCTTTCACAGTATCTGTGGAATTTTCAACCCTTTCAGTGCCATCATGAGCTAGTTTCTTTTTATTGTCTCAAATGCTCGTTGGAAATCTACAAAGAATGTTTTGGTGTCTATTTTATGTTCGTTATCTTTTTCACAATTTTACAACATGATTTGTTTTCTGCAGTATGAGTGCCTGAACATAAGCTGTTATGATTAAACTGGAGGTTCAATATGTTTGATTCATCCGCATCAAAACTAAGTAGGTTGAAGTAACACCATAGTTTGAGTTTTTCCAAGTCGATCAGTATATTCACACCTTCTCAATATACAACACGTCCTATAATTTTTGTTTCTCGATGTGCAATTATCAATAACTATTTTGTCACACAAGAATGTGAATAAATATATTGAATATCAAGGTCAATTAAATCACATTTAGAGTAAAATTGCATCGATGTTTTATAGCGCGCGACCTTAAATTCTTTGCGCATGATTTGAAGGCTCAATTAAACAGTTATCAGTATCATAATCCACTATTTTCCAGGTCATGATGGCAGCAATATAAAAGGAATTGGTCTGGATTGCATCCTCTTGGTATTATCTCAAACTGGGATGTTCATATACTGCATGTTCTCTATAATCGGCTGTTACTTCATGAGATCTCCAGTCAATGACATAGAAATGGTCACGGAAATATTTGCCTTCATCCAAACATGCATTCAAACGATATTCGTACTAGACAGCTGGTGGAGAAGGTGCAACAACATGCGGCAAACCAGAGACAAACCCGGAAGAGAAATCATAACTTTTTTGATTATTGCGAACATGACGATGTGGACGATAAATACTTTGGAAAAAAATAGAGCAGAATTTCGACCGAGCCACCTGAAATTTTATGGAGAATGGGCCTGGACAGTTATCACTCACATATCGATGCCTCTGGCGATTTTTTATAGGTTTCACTCCACCATTTGTTTATTCGAGATTTGGAAAAGTGCGTACAAGATCAAAGCTAAATTACAACCTCAGTTCTTTCCTCTATTATGAAAAGAGGTTGTTAGATCATTGTTCTTGTCATAACCTCATTGAGATTATTTCATTATTTGTTGAAAAAATAAAGTAACCAATAATCGTTAATAATGGAGAATGAAATAATTTATAATTACACTATTTTTGCTTCTTATCCATTTTCTCCATGTATAATGAAGATGTTAGTATGTTGTATTCGTGTCTGTTAACAAGAATATAATTATCATCCAAAATATGAATGACATATTGATACATACATTGTTTCATTTGGGTGCGATCCATCAGAACGATCATATGCCCCATTTCATTACCGGCTTTCTTCCTCTATATACAGTTCATTTGGTCCTTAGATATGTTGACAAGGCTTGCCTGATCTAGAACCAATGGATTGCCCTAGAGTGTTACACGATCTGAGCTCACCACAGAATCAATTATAATTGTGTTCTCAATGCTATTCCATTACAGTGTTAATTGCAGCTACAGCAAACAAGACTGTAGTCTTATTTACCAGCGGAGATTGATTAGAATGTACCAGGATTGATTATCACCTGATTGCCTGAACTCTAATTCAAGCGTTCTGTCCCACTTCTACTCACAACTCAGGAAAGTGTTCATTCACGATTTATGTTTCAGAATAGGATCAATGATCAGTACACTACAGGGTGAGTTGATAAGGTTTTATTCTGTGATGTTCAGTAAACCATGAAATGAGGGAAGATTTCGATATGTTAAAGAAATTGTTAAAATTGTTTTTTCCGTTAACCAGCTGTCGTCCCCTTACGAACGGCAGCCCTCAATAGTTGAAACTTGTGCGAGCCAAGGATTAACGAGGTCTTACCTTTTAACGTGCGATTCCTAGCACTTTCTCGGGCCATCAGATAAAAATCTGTAGTCGCTAGGATTTGAACCTAGCCGACCAGCAGTCAATGGTTTTGAACGCAGTCTCAACCACTGAGCTACCTGGCCCTTATGTTGAATCAAACATTTTTTTTGGTGAATATAGATAGATATTTTTGATTTCGTTATTTTTCAAAATTATGCACCTACATTTAAACAGAAGCGCTAAAATCCGTTTTTTTTTGGTGTTTGAGTTTTTACTCCCCCACTGCCATCAAAATATTTCTCATAAAACTTAGTTTCTTTGCTGTAATTTTTTAAAAGCAAATTGTTTATATCTTGATTGTATACGAATTCAAATAAAAAAGCCTAATTTTCAATCGAAAAAGTTGGTTTACAAATTCCAAGTTCTTTGACTTCATCAGTACTCATTTTTGTCGTTGAAACCTTGACTTCAAAGAGGAATGAAGAAAATATATTGTTTATACGGAAAAATATCGTTAAAAATGCAAAAAACCAAAAAAACTTTTTTGTACAACTGTCATTAAAAATGACGTTTTTAATTCGTTGACATATAAACTAAAAACTGACGTTGTCACAAAATCAATTTTAACACTAGTGTTAAAAGTAAAATGACAGATGAGATGATGGATACTCAGTCATATAGATCTCTCTAATAGAAACACTAAATCATTTATAACAGTTCACACATGCATTTGGCCGTTTGTGCAATTGGTAATACTTAATTCTTTTTGAAGTTAGAAACGAAGTAGTATTCAGTCCAACTGTAGAAGGTCCTTCATCACTGACAAATAATGACATTCATAAATAAAGTGCGTTGGGGTTTATTATAGTTGGAGCGTCTGCCTTGTAATCCAAAGATCGTGTGTTCGAATCCTTATGGATCTTATAATTTTTTTGGTTTTTTCTTACCAGCAGTAAATGTTGTACAAAAAAAAATGTGTATGACACATTTGTTAAAAGTGAATTTATTTTGTGAGTGGGGAATATTGCGAAAAGAGCGTTAGCGAGTGGAGCAATCCCACGAGCATTATATATAACTATTTTCTACAAACGTCGAAAAATGACAAGGTTCGCGCATTGACAACAATATGCGAAGTGACACTTTTTCTCATTTTCCTTCGTTACCATGACACCGTGCGCCAAGTAATGTGCTCAATACCTATTTCGCACACTGCATGTAAACTATATGGGATTTTCGTATTCTAACCTACATAGTCCTCAATTAAGCAAAAATTCAAGAAATCATTTATTTCTAACTTTATGGGCCTCAATCAAGCAAAAATCCAAAGAATAATTTATTTCTGAATGTTCAACAATACAATATCAACACTTTTCAAATTGTGACAAAATTTTATACTACCTATTTTTTTTTGAAGTGTGTAGAAAAAATTTTGTTTACATCTCGATACAAAAATAACTATTTTTTCTTGAGGTGAGAGTTTGTCCACGAGCGAAATACGAACGTATTTCATCTCGAGTAGGAAATGCAATTTTTTACCTCGGTCATGTTAGCTCCCGGCCAGCCAGCTCCAAGCTCGATTATTCCACCATGGTCACAAGGGAGCCTGTTTTTTTTAATTTAGTTAAAGTGGATTGTGTTTATTCGGTAGCCACCAAATGAGAATTACGATTACAGAATGGAGTATTTTGACAAGTTCAAATCTCGCAATATTTAAAATATAACACTGGATTATTTTCAACATGAAAAAATGGCCGGACTCGAACGGCAATATGACTCTGGGATAAAATAAGATGATTTTTAATGCAAAAATTACTTCTTGAACGACTTCAATCCAAGAGTAGCTGCCTGCTACATGCATATGAGGTAGCAGTTTATGACATATGTCGCTATATTTTTACCACAACATTCTATCAAACTCAAGCTGAAGAAGTGTCCGGCCTTGATCGGCAATTTTTTTGCAAATAAATAAGATAATAATTATTGCAAAAATGACTTTTTGACCGATTGCAATAACAGAAAAAGTGCCAGCTCCAATCATATGAAGTAGTAGTTCATGTCAAATCTCGTAATATTTTTACCATAACATTTGATATTTTCAACCTTAAGAAGTGGCCGGCACCGAACGGAAATGGTTAAGGGATGTCAATCAGATATCAATTAATGAAAAAATAAATTTTTGCACGACTCTAGTCAACGAAAAAGGGTCAGCTCCAAGCATGTGAAATGTCAAACCCGGCGATTTTATCTCTAAGATTTTCGATTATTTGCAAGCAGAAGAAGTGGCCGGCCTCGACCGGCAATGGATCAGGGATGTAAATCAGATAACTTTGCAATTTTTCGTTTACTAGAGTTGTGCAAAAAACTATTTTTTCATCAATTGTTATCTGATTGACATCCCTCAACCAATGCTGGTCGAGGCCGGCCACTTCTTCGGCTTACAAATAATCGAAAATTCTTGAAGATAATATTACCAGGTTCGACGCTTCCCATGATTGGAGCTGGCACTTTTTCGTTGACTGGAGTCCTGCAAAAAATAATATTTGTATTAATAGTTATCTGATTTACATCCTTGATCCATTGCCGGCCGAGGACTGCCACTTCTTCTGCTTGCAAATAATCGAGAATCTTAGAAATACAATCGCAGAGTTTGACACTTCCCACGCTTGGAGCTGGTACTTTTTCGTTAACTGGAGTCGTGCAAAAAATAATTTTTGTATCAATAGTTATCTGATTCACATCCCTTATCCATTGCCGGTTAAGGCCGGACACTTCTTCAGCTTAAGTTTGATAGAATGTTGTGGTAAAAATATAGAGAGATATGTCATGAACTGCTACCTCATATGCATAGAGCTGGCACCTTTCCTTTGATTGAAGTCGTTCAGGAAGTAATTTTTGCATTAAAAACCATCTTATTTTATCCCTGAGTCATTGCCGTTCGAGTCTGGCCACTTTTTCATGTTGAAAATAATCGAGTGTTATATTTAAAATATTGCGAGAATCGAACTTGTTAAAATACTCCATTCCCTAATCGTAATTCTCATTTGGTGGCTACCGAATAAACGCAATCAACTTTAACTAGATAAATAAAAAAAAACAGGTTCTCTTGTTCTTGTGACCGTGGTGGAATAATCGAGCTTGAAGCTGGCCGGCCGAGAGCTAACATGACCGAGGTCAATTTTTTCTACGATAGATGTTGTTTATAAAATACTGGAATAAAAATTTTAGAACTTAAATTTTCATAAACTGTCAAACGAAACGACGTTCGTTTGCTAATTCGAGTGCCAAGTAGTGAGATTAACTGTCATTAGTGTCAAAAATCCATAAATTTGTTTTTAGTATATTCCCATCGGATCGCATGATAATATTCGTTTGTTTAATTCCCATCTCTAGAGTGAAAAACTATTACTTTCATATAGGGTATCCGGTTGAAAAATAATCATTTTCATATACATGAGTAGAAAAAATTGGATTTATCCGTTACTTTAGGACATCACTGAATAGAAAGTTGTTGATGGCACACATCTCCAAATTTAACCGGATTAAATTAAATTTCAATAACGTCGTCTCACAGGAAAGTAACAAGCAATACCTTGTTACAGTTTCTCTTTCCCAAGCTTTTAACTTCAATTTGGATTCAGTAGTATTCGAAATACCCGAGTTTTATTTACCTTTCAAATCGAATTTCCAGATGCTTCTAGGGACGCTGCAGCAAAAATATTGAGACGTAGTAGTGTAAGTCAATTTATGTCTTGAGTCTGAGCCAATTTTCAGTTGATTCCGCACTGAACATAATTTTGAGTGGCATATAGTGAGTGACATGCTGTTACAGAGCTGGACTGGCCACTGTGCATACAAGACTTATCGCAACATTATAGATTTCTATAATAATTATGAATGATTCAAGATTCTTTCCATATTATATCTGATACATCGGAGCTTTGAAAGAGGAAGCAGTATTAAGGCTACTATTAAGAAACAGTGTTGGTGCTAGAATGAATCCTTGCATTACACCAAAGGACCACGCACATTTACTACGTAAAATGGCTTTTGGCTAATTTTGCTTCAATTTTGATATATTGTAGATCCTGGCATCCTCATTACGTAGTCTGATTTACAGATCAATCCTATGACTAGTTTTCCAACTACAGGGTGTCAAAAAATGGATTTTACTATTTTGGATATTTGCATCGATTTCTGTGCTCTTATTCGAAATTGAACTATTTTAAAAATAAACATAAGCTCATAAGTCCCTCCTTTCGAATAAAAAATAACATCTCACAAAGGATGATGGATCACAGCATAGCAAGGCAATGTTTATAGAAATAGTTAAAAATCAATGCCATAATCGTTTTGATTTTCACTCAATCCGTTGAAACTAGAAAGCAAACGGCTAGAATTTGCCAATTTTTTAAGAAAGTATGGGTCTTGATCAATATCATGTATTTACTTCACCCAAATTTTGTGTGCAGACTGATATGAAACATTTCCTTTTTAAAAAATTGTAACTGGTAGGTATAGCAAACACTCCGTAAAAGATATCACGTTGAAATTTTGAATTGAGATCAAAACTGGTCCGGATTGAATGCCCCAATAGAAATTTTGCCAAAATTATGCCTGACACGTTTTTTCAATTTTTGACATGTATTGTGTGATCCTAGTAGGTCATGAAAGTGTGACTGATAAAACTAATTTCCTGTGAAGAATGGACATTTCGAGAAGTACATATTGAAAAAAAAAACATCAATTTTCTAATATACAGTGTGTCCACCAAGTACTTCCCCTGTTCACTTTTGAACGGATTGAAATTGTTCATTGAAATTTTCTGGCCGCCATTTTGAAAGATTATTTTGAATGGCATGGTGGGTCGAGTGATACCTCATATGTATCACCATTTTGTTTTGGATTAAAATTATCGTCTGAAATTTTTTTATCGTATAGAAAATTGAAGGATGATTCAAATGAGGTATCACTCAACTCCCAGTGAGATGTCAAAAAATTAAAAATAAATTTTTTGGTGGCCGAAAGGATTCAATGAACTATCATTTCAATCTGCGTTCATTTTGTTTTAGATGAATATTTTTGTTTGAATTTCTGCAATCATATAGAGACTTGAAAGGCGTTTCGAATGAGGTATCACTAGACCTGCCCTGCCATATAAAAAATCTTTCAAAATGGCGTCTGGCCTCCATTTTGAAAGATGGATAATTCTTTTTTGTGTCAAAAAGTAGCTTATGAACAACCATTGCACGAAGGAAAAAAACTCAAATAAAAATTCCAATACGTTCAAAAGTTAACAGGGGGAAGGTGTTACTTTGTGGACACACTCTATACAAAAATACGTACGTGTGGCTTCGAAAATTGCAACACATGGTATATGTGTCGTTGTCTCTTCACTTAATTGCTCTGAGATGCTTTAACATGATCAGAGAGGGGTGGTAGGTAGAATATTTCCTCGTTCAATGGCTCACAAAAGCGGCATTCTGTATTGTTTGTTCCAGCACGTTGAAATAATTCTCACGGGACCCAATAGAAGAGAAAGGATGCGATGAAACGAAGAGTTCTCATTTCCCCGGAGTTTTAAATTTTCCAGCACCTCTGATTCAATTAATTAGACTACATTCCAATTACTCGTTCATTCGACATTTCGATTTCGGAGACCTTCCACGATAACTAGAGTGAAAATGCGAGAAAACAAGAGCATTGATGATGTATTCATTGTTTTTTTATATTTCTGCACATGAGCAGGTTTGTGTGTGTCGAGTGGATAACAATAAAAATTTAAGTAATTTGAAATATGAACATGAATAATGAAGAAGAAAGATAATTTCATGGAATCGATTGTGTGACGGTTTGTACTGAATCAACATAGAAAAAAGACTACTGTGAAGGGCAATTGTCAACTTTTCAGTATGATATGTAGATTTCCAGTATTTTTGAAGATTTATTGTGAAGTTTTACATCCAAAAAGCTTAGCCATGCTTAGCATACGACAGTAAAATTTGGTTATACTTGCCGGTTCGTCTCAAGTTAGAATCCTTGTATTCAGATGATAAACCACCCAGCTTCGTTTTCTATGAAAAAGCAAAAGAGTGCTCTCCAATTTTGGTATTTGGAGTTCATCGGACATTCGGCATGTTGCTGGTGAAGATAATGTAGTAACTGATGAATTGGCACGCATCGAAGAACTGGAAGATGCCCTAGACTTCGAAGCCCTCAACGCCTCTCAGGAAAACGACGCCAAGTTCAAGAAACTTCAACAGAAAAACCCATTGTTCTGGTTGTTTCCGAGTCTTGCCGTGGTCTCCTTTGGTTAAAATCTCCAAATGACTACAACTTCAGTGGCATGGTCGAAGGACACGTCTTGACGTATTGTTGCTGTTGTTGAAATTGGTATCTCCATCAACCGGCTGCTTCCTTACGAGCAACCCTCTGAAGTCTCAAGAGACTTGTGCTAACATGTACCTTCCAACGTGTGATGCTATGCATCAATTGACGAATGAGTTTTATGTTATTCATACCCAAGACTTCGGAAAAGGTAGTGCCTAGCAAATGGAGGGGCCACTGAGATACCGTCGAATAAAATGACTCCAACTTACTCGTTGATGGACACCACTATCATACAAGATCAAAAGTCACATTGAAAGCCATACCAATGCTGTATAGGATAGGGGCTGGCGTACGAGGATTTTCTTTTTTTTGCGGAGGTAAAGAAAATCCTTTATCAGAAAGTTATGGGCCTTAAATCTCAAAGTCTACTGTGAGAGTCTCCTGTATCCTATCTCCTATCTCCATACCAGGCCTACTCACTGAAAACTCCACCCCCTTCCAGCACCATCTGGCGTTTTTTTATACCACCGTCGTTTGATAAATTCTTTCCCATGTTCATTTCCAGGTAGTTTTCCCAGTATCCAAGATCCATTCCCCCACAGATTCACGTGCTGTACATTTTGGTACTCCTGTAGTCTGTTCTAGATCTCGATCATTTCCCGACCCTGTCCTGACGAGTTCGTCAGCCTTCTCATCACCTGCAATTTCCTGATGTTCTGGCACCCATATCAGCTCAAAGCTGTTACGTCCTGCCAGTGTTTTCAGTTCTTCTTTGCATGCCCATACCAGTCGGGAGGTCAGTTCCTGACTTCTTATGGCCTTAAGCGCGACCTGACTGTCTGACATTATGTGAATCTGTTCATCTTCAACGGCTCTCCAATTCTTATCCTTCACGCATTGAAAATTTGCATATAACTTTGCTTGAAAATCAGAGGTGTGTTTGTCCAATGTATAGCTAAAGCCAGTCCTAGGGTTTTTTGGGTATACCCCTGCACCTGCACCATTTTCGGTCTTGGATCGGTCTCTGTACCAGATCTTTCCCTGCAAGATGATGTCGAGGTCTGTGATTTTCAATTTAGTTCTATCTGGTATTAGTACCCTGAATGTGTTGTCGAAAGAGTACCGTTTCGGAATGTGATCTTTTCTCATGTCTAGCACGTCCTTGGTCACTATTCTCACAATGCTCATGTGCCCTGGCCCAATATGAACGTTGTGTGGTGTGTCTTGTATTCTGAAGGCACCAGGCCTTGCATTCCCCTGGACCACCAAGTGGAGGAGGGGCAATACGAGTAGGGTCTCCATAGCTGCAGTGAACGTTGATTTCATTGCCCCTGTGATCCCAAAACAGGCTCTCTGGACCTTGCTTAGTCTTGTCATAGTCCCAATTTGCTGTGTCTTAGGCACCAACTCCAAAGAAGCATATGTTATTGCTAGCTTTACCACCATGTTATACAACCAGTAGAACATGCCTGGTCTGAGGCCCCATTTTTTCCCAAAGGAGCGTCGGCCTGAAATAGTGAGGTCTCCACTCTTTTGGTTACCTTTTCCACATGTTAGTTCCAGGTCAATTTCGAGTCTAGAATCGAGGTGTTGCCAAAAGCTCCTTCTATATCTAAGAAGGCCACTCATAGGACCTCTTAATTTTCCAGCGTATTTTCCACCCTTTTCACAAGTTGATGGAGTGCTCTTTCTGTTGAACAGCCAGTCTTATTAGCTTATTGGTCGCCATGTATTGGTATTTTTACCAGTGCCCCGTCCCTTATATATACTAGCTTTTCTAAAGTCTTTAGTTCAAACGACATAAGACTTATTGGTCCTTGAGACTTCCTGTCCGTTTTTTTCAACTTGAGGATTTTGGTATATACCCGAGAGCCAGACTAGCTCTGAGTATATTGCAAAGCCTTTTGAGCTATTTTCCAACTTTCCCTGGATCCTTGTATCAAGGTTTCCAGACCAGTCGTTGTCTGTATAGTAGGTGTCTGATTTATTTGAGATCCAGGGAAGTGAACCCTAAAGAGATCCTTTATGGTTTTCTCCCCTGTACTTGTGTATCCCCTGTTCAATGTTGAGGGTTCTTATTACTGGTTGTGCATCCTTAGAGAGTATTCGTTACAGTCTGGCACACTCGTGAGTGCTTTTAATCTCCTTACTTTGCTTTCTCCATGAGATTCAGTGCATTTTTGTATGTGGTCAAGGTGTTCTTGTATCCGTCCCACCTTCTACTATTTTTGGTCCTGTTGAAATATTTTCTGCTTTGCCTCCTCAGTCTTGCAAGTTCACCATTCCACCAGGGCACGTTCCTGGTGGATTTTCTTGTGATGAGAGGGGAATTTTTGTTGAACTCCGAGATGATTGTGTCATTGAGTTGTTCCACTGCCATTTTGAGGTCTTTTCCTGTCTGCACTTATCCTTTTTTGCGTCCCTTGGAGATTACATGCTAGGCCTGCTTTGTACCGTCTCCCTGAGCCAGTTTGCCGTTCGTTCATTAGCACAGGTCATCGATATGACCCCTGTGCTAAAGCTCGTTCTTTTAAATTGTGGTACACTCCCACTCCCAGATGGGGCCGCGTAATGTGCACCCACAATTTTGTTCTGGACCAGGTCGATTTGTTCCTGGCTCAGTTGTATTTCCGGGTGGCGTCTTTCAATCACCGCCAGTCGGAGCTTACACTCAGAGCTAACACTGAAGCCTCTATAGTATTCCAAGCCGAGTTAATCACTATTTCCAATCCATAGTCATTCTCTTCGATAGTCAGGCTACCATGCAGGTTTTTTCCAAACTATTTGGGATGCTCAGTAACATAGGAGTAACATAGGAGCATAGCATGGTGGAACTTATCTGGGTCAGGGGCATCCAAGGAAATGAGAGCACAGCTGCCCAGCAAGGGCGGGGCAGCATCACCTCTCATCGGACCGGAACCAGCCTGCGGGATCACGTTTTGGAACATTGAGCAGGACACGAAGAACTGGATCATCAATCTATCTGGGAGAATGCTTCTGACAATACTTACGAAGAGATGGTTATAATGATGGGGTCAACCGACCAGCTCTCAAGACATTTTCTCGAACTGAGCGGAAACTCTTCCATGAATTTGGTAGGACATCCAACAGAGCACTGTTACTTAAGAAAATATCTGCATATGCTGGATATACACCAAGACTCAACACCATGCGGTTTCTGCGATGAGGAGAAAGAAAAAGCCTTTGACAAAATATGCTTGCTAGCTTTCTTGTGGTAGTTCTGTACTCCGGCTTATAGATTTTTCAGTTTTCTTTCTTAAAAGCACTTAGGAAGTTATTGAATATGCTATTATAGGTTTTTTGAGATCAACAATTAGTCCGTTAGATAGTGACATATTTAGGTGCCCCATTTTCGCATACAAGCCTCGAATAGGGTTGAAAAGTATATGGATTTGGAGTTAAATGAAGATATTTTTACGAGTGGCTCCTGGGGAGAATATCCCGAGAATTCGATTTTTCAGTAAAGTATTTATTTGTTTCCCTCGTGTTCTTAACTACGGTACTACTACTGATTCGTTAGGTCATTTTAAGAAAAAAATTTGGTCGGTCCAGATTTGTCCAGAAGTGATCTTTCAGTAGTGGATGAATTTTGATAGTTTCTTCTCAGTTAGAGTCTTTTCACAATATTTATCAGATGTAGTTCAATGTCCAGCGTGGCTTTAGCCGGGGAAGTGGTTGTTTTCTGTTAGATATTACAAAAAAATCACATTTTTCATTTTCAATTTTCATGGAGAATGTTCCTTTTTGTCAACATGGAAACCTTCCAAGAGATTTTCTTGAACGATGGAAAATTGCGATTAAAGTCGCAACTGATTCCACAACAGATTTTATGTATATCCTGTTCATATTTTCGAACATAAATCAATTGAGTAGTTACGTTTTTATATCTAGTAATCATTTATTTTTCAGATTCGAAATTTGCTGTCGAATTGAATGATGAACCACAATTGTATCACACCGCATTATCTAAATCAACTATCCTTGAACGTCCAGCTCTGACAATTTACCTCATTTTCCAGTTCCAGTTGCCAACATAATCATTCAACGCCTCTTTCAAACCAGACCCTTCACATTTATCTCGGACAGAATCTCCCACAAGTTATGTGTCACGTGTGGTAAAATATAAGGGAACGTGAATATCAAAACAATATGCGCTCTAGATATGTCAAAACATTTCCTGAATGACATTTAGGATGGATATACGACCATCGCGAAAGAAATCTATGGGTCATTCTTCTGATCAAGGGAATTAGTGATGGAAAATATTGAATCGCACAAAGTATAACCACGTTTGAGAAGCACACGTCTTTAATCAGTTCCGATTGAACAACCCGTCTGATACAGATTTCGTAACGTAATTCATTCATAAAGTTCATATACTCATTGATTTATCTTGGCGTAGGATAGTATATTTTATAACAAGTTTCGAATGAAAATTGGATTCGAGTTGAAAATTCCGAGGGCGAGCTGAAGGCGAGCTCGAAGAACCACGAGCACCGCACATTTTTATTCTAACTGAACTGAAATACTGAAAAACCATTGGCATACCGTTAGGGTACGTGGAGAATTCCATTTTTCAAATAAAAATTCACGTGACCATATCAGCCATTTGGACCCACCCTAACGGGCTGCCAATGGTTTTTCGAGAATTTCAGTTTTATTTTTCCATCACGTAACACATGACATCCAGATTAAAATCTTATTCGAATAATAATAATAATAAAAATAATAATTTTTTAATATGAAGAATCTACGACGATTCTTTGATTCATGCCTTATTATCATGACAAAAGACATACTGAGTAAAATCACATCCACAATTTTCCACAAAAAAAAGCTTCATAAATTTCCTAGAAGAAAGTTTTCAACAAATTTTTCTTTAAAAGACGTAATTTGACAGAAAATTGATGTCGAAATTTTGTCAAGATTCCCGATTAGGATTTGAGCGTGAGTTTGTTCCTTGATATAGAAATATTGTTTAGTGATATCGAAATATCATCAATCGTTTCACCGTTAGCGGTTCCATCAGGACTGACCCGTCGATCTCAGTACTAACATCTATATTCCGTCACTGTGGAGACATACTGAACATCTCTTTTCCAGGGCTCTTTCAACGAACGGCGAAGATTTGGAACTCGCTGCCTCGGAATGTGTTCCCTGAGGCATACAGCCTTCAGGAAAACACCAACTCCTACCTACTTTCCGCCGGCTCTCGCGATATTTTCTGAACAAAACAGGATTTTTCTTTTTGTAGGAACCACAACAGAAAAAATAATGGAATAGTGCTAAAAACAAAATCCTGAAAAATCATTTTTTTATATACCATCCCTCGTAACAAGATTATAACTGAGCGATTTCCGATAAATAGATTTTCATCCTAAATTTTCCTTATATCGACTGAAAAAATAGTTATTTATTATACACAGGAAAAAAGTATTAGATTTTAGCTCGAGGTTGTGTTGTCTCTCGACGCAAAGCGGGAAAACGACGATTGATATCGATATAGTCCAAGCAATGGGGAAAAGTGCGTGCAGAAATTAAAATTTCTTGGACTAATATTCCTTTATGGATTTGCCAAGCTGTACACAGGTGGAATGGAAAATCGAAATGGGTTTTTGAGGCGATGAAATATATAGATATGTATAAGTATAAAATATACAGTGAGGACCAAAAGTCCGTCGTCCTCCCGTTACTTTTTTGTTTTACATATTACAAAAAAATGTTAATCACATAACTTGTAGGGTTTTATTTGATTTCTTCAATGATTTGAGTTTCACACTCAGATATTTTGTATAATAAATCTTTGTTGCAAAAGCCTTCAGCTTTAGTTTTTAGCAGACAGTGGCGAATAAACTAAGTTTTAGCGAATTACAAAAAATCATATTATATTTTTTTCTCGATAACGGTTGTAGATACGCAAAAACTTCAGGAAACAAAAACGTTTGTTAACAAACTAAAAAAATTATTTTGTATTTTAGAGCTTACCAACGGCGCACCTCAAAAAAGTTCAGGTGGAGAAAATGGGGCATGACCCATAAAAAAATATCACCCTGTAGATTTTCACAAACATCCAATGATGTAAGCCCTATAACGAACCTGTGTTTTCAAATCGAACCAAATATCTCGAAAACTGCAGGATCTATGAAAAACAAAAAAAATCTTGAAATTTGAACAACCCGTAGATCGGCAACGAAGTGTTTGCGGACCTATGTTTATATGAACTTTTAGTCATAAAATAAGCCACGGAATGTCCCCCTTCCGGATGCACAAGATGTTTAGGAACACCCTGTATGTAAAATTTGTCGAAAATTGTGAAGTTGATATAAATTAACAGTGCTTATGATGGTTTTGGTCAAAGTTCTGTGTTGTGTCATTAAAGCAGTTTGCTAGTGGTGAGTTTGTTTTATAAAACAAATAATGACGAAGCGAACTACAAAATCGAAACACATCACATAGGTATCCAAAAGCCAATCAAAAGCCGAATTACAAAATCGAGAACATGTTGTTCTCAATTATCAATATAAAAATGTCTACCAATTAAAAACGCGTATTTCAGCATTTGTGGAGTAGTCTTCCTAATCATTATCCCTTGTTACACAACTAGTCACTTGAAACTTGCTGACCAAATTCTACAAGAAATTTAAAGATATTGATTTGTCATTCAACCTTCTGTACGCCGCCCGGTAATTACGCCCAGTTTCAGCATTGATTAAATTGAAATTGCTTCGTTAATTTCTTGTGAAGTCGAACGATTGTGAAAATGAACAGAAGCATAAAAACATTATCGAAACTGGCAATAACATTGACCAACTGATGGAACAATTTCCGTGAAATATAAAAATTAAAATTTTGAGTTTATTCATGAAACTACTTAAGTATTTTACGCGAAAAAAATTATGTTTTTGTCAGTACAATAACGGACTGACCTGATAAAATAGTACTGGTTATTCTCCATTCTCCTCCTTCATTTATCCAACAATCCGCTTGGAACCTTCGCCTCTATTTCGAGATTATTTGAATTTAGCTGAATTTGGTGTAATTCTTAGTTCAATGGATCATAATAGTTATTTATGTATCAAGGGCGTAAAGTTGGCGTTTATGGCCTACGGCGGGGATGATGGCCCGATGGCGTCAGCATTTTACGCATGTGATACATACAAAATTTTATGCACTAGCGGTTCCATAGCGCGAATCACAAATACTGACTTGAACTACAATGGTCTACATGTTTCATACGTTATTTATACAATAACTATCAAGAGTAACACAGAATGGGGAATGAGAAACTATAGTAGCTGAGAGCTATATTGAAGAATCTATTTCAAATAAATTGATAATCACTGAAAAAATTGCCAACGATTGTGCCGGAATGATACCAGATAGTTATCTGAACCAACCATCCACTTCTAAAATGAATACTTGTATCGATGCAGGTGCTGTAACGAAGCTTTCAATATGTAATAATTATGCTCAAGAGAATATCTCAACTTCAGGAACTAAACCAACTAAATTTTCAATATTCAGGCTTATGACTTAATTAAATGTTGAAAAAATGTCGATTATAAAGAGATTTTATGAAGAGTATTTTTTTGATGAACTGAAAGAATTCTAATTTGTGTTGGATCTTGCATGAAATAATGTGCAAACATAGACAATTTGAGAATTTTGTCTACTTTACGGCCCACGGGCCATAATACGTCCGTGGTCGGTGAAGTGTACTTCACCGCCCGCTAGTGCTTAATTAATAAATGAATTCATTAGCCATTTAGTTGTTATAATTATATCACTTTGATATAAAAGAAGGAAGAGCATAATCAATGTAAGAATTTATTGACAATGTGAAATATATTCGACAATATGAATTTTTTATCTAATATCATCCATCAACTCTTGAGTTACCATAACCTGAATTATCTGGATCATTACAATATTAGATACAGAGTGATCATATCATCGTATATCATAACATGCCCTTTTTTATTGAATAATTTATTAATAACCCCAGCATTCTGGAAGTTTCATAGTTCTTCCAGATCTAGTAATGATTTCTCCATCTCCGGATTTAGTTTTTTCACTTAAAGACATTTGATCATGTGAATAAGAACACTGTGAAGTCGATGATTGACTTTCAATATATTCAATGTCCGAAAGTTGAGAATCTGTTTTGATAATTTTGGAATAGAAGTAGGTGGAGGATATCTCAAAGCATTGTTTTTATATTTTTGCAAATGTATTCTGTTTCTGTGTTGCATCATCTGATTCGATAATATATGACCTTGGATACTCTTTAGCACTCAACAATTCTGTGACAATCGCTCTATGTTCTATTTTGATTTAACTTAAACAATACTCTTCTCCAACAGAAAATTCTAGCAATATTTTGGAAGTTTCATTATGATCAAATTTCATGATATCTTGATGTTTTCTCACTTTTTCTATGTGTTCTTCACTACCTTTGGTCCTGAATTTGATGCAATCACAGGAAGCCTTGATCTGATTTGTCTGAACATAATTAACAGAGAAGGGGAAAATTAATCGCGTTTGGGTATATTTCGTAACTGAATTAATGGTCCATTGCACAAAACCTAAGCAAGAAAATAATAACACCATAATGATCCCTTGATAAATCTTGTAGATATCAACATTGAGGAGAAGCTAACTCTGTATGATACGAATATTGATGAATTAGTTGAAATTTTGAGAACCATAAACAATAAAAATACAACTGGATATGTTGGAATATTATTCAAAATCTTCCAATCCGTGCACTCGGCACATTTGTGTCAATTATAAAAAACTCTTTTCCAAAATGGGTTTTTACTGATTATCTGAAAACAGTTGTGATCCCACTATACAAATGAGGTGATTTTGATGTTCCCTCGAATCTTCGTCCGATATCCCTCATTTCAACTATGGCCAAACTATTTGAAAAACTAGTGAAAATACGTCTAACCGAATTCCTAAAACGCCACAATATTTTAAGTGAAACTCAGTTTGGTTTTCAAAACAATAAGAACTCTGCAAAACGCTACCTGCAAAAAAATATTTTTGTCTGGTGTGCCTCAAAGTTCGGTCCTAGGTCCCTTGTTATTTTTGATTATACGAAAATGACAGAATTGAACATTCATGCTCCTAATTGTTGGAATAGGATAACGTTCTCTAAGAATAGCTGTGTTTAAATTTGTAGGATCTAAACATATACTCAAACTACCATTTTTCTTCTCAACCAACAAAGTTGAGCTAACCCACTCTGTAGGCTTTGTAATTTTTTGAATAACCTTCAAATTTTCTATTCAATCAAGTTCTGTTTTTATTTTGAGTTGTAATTTGAAAGGTATTTTCTTAGAAGGATCTACGATTGGACGAATTTTGCTATCTTGTGAGATGACACTCGTTAGCTAAACAACCTAAGCTTTCAAAACTATCTTTGAAATTTTTAAGAAAATCTGGGAAATTATCGTTGATAGTGCATACTTTATGAGTCCAAGTTCTTGGCATGTATTGAGACCAATAATCGTTTGACAATATATTTTTGCTATTCTGAATTTTATGGAAGCATTATCATTATCATCATAGTGAGATTGTAAAGTACACCATCTTGTGATAGGAATTATATAACCAGTAAAATCATTCAGTTTGATAGAGCATTTCCCTATTCGAATGTAAGAGACTTTTATTGTTTTTAATAATTGATCTGAAATAATATTGATCTGACACCCTGGGTGTACCTAGCATTGCTTTGACATTAACATTATTAATGTTCAAGTCTATATAAAAAAAACAGAATGAACGTGAAGCTTCTACGGTTGATGGAGCTAAACAAATGTCACAAATCACGCAGGGAAATGTCACCTACAATAATTGTGACGACCGTGATAAATAGTAAGAATTTTTTTATTGCTGCTAAATTTCTCTTGTATTTATTAATTTGACTCGACATTATTTTGGCGTCAACAATCAAAGATGACAGTCCTCGAGCTTTCATCAGATTATCAACGCCAAAATAATGTCTCGTTTGATTATTATAAAATACTGTCGAAATTTAGATGCAATCAGAATAGTCGACTATTTATCAAGGTTTTGTTTTATTTAACTTGAATAGTAAGCTTCCTTCGAGCTAAATCTTCATTGCAAATTTTTAACACCAACACATCGGGCCTAATATTCAAAAGTGAAACGATTATCGCTTTGAATGAAATTATGACATATAAGTATAAATGAACCAAGATCATATAAGCTTAATATTATTATATGATTAAAATAATTGAATTAAAGTTACTACAAAACAGGTAATACGACACCACACTACAGTAACATTTCAAAAAGTGAAATAGTTTAAAAAATTCAGTGAAAAATAAAAAAATAAATCACAATAATGGATCATCCGAATAATCTTATCAGCAAACATTCAATGGCCGCTCGAGCCGCGTTCTAGAACATGCATTGTTTGCAATTCATTGGCCTTTAACTTCGCACCCCAATGAAAATTGATCCAGTTCCATCACATTTTCAATATGTGTGCCCAACACATTTGCACTCTAATCGGTATGTTCTTGTTGAAAATATCTCATTTATTGCAGGTTTCGTCGACAACGAACCAGTAATAAATCGGCTACGATGCCTCGAAACCCGTAACTTCTGAGATTTCAAGACGTTTTTCCACGCTTTCATAATCCACTATAGTCCCTTGTACGAAATGTTGAATTTGTCAATTTTGACACATACAAACGAAGAGCATGTTAGTGTGTTACTTGTTTTGGTCACATCTTCGTTATATAGGGTGATTAGGAATTTTATTTTACATAATGCTTGACTCACACTGTATCTAACAATATTTTTTATTAAAAACCAGTCTGAAATTATTGCCTCATGGGCAGGGAATATTTGTCACGAAATATATTCTCATTTGAGAAGTTTTTCTGACAGCAATATTACTTTTAAAAAAATTACCACTTTCTAACTTTGACACCCTATATCTTGAAAACTAGATATAGGATAGAGTTGGGCCCGTTGACATATTTGTTCAGGAGGTAATATTATACAACATACCAAAAACCCAAAAGAATCAACCGGTGACAATTTTTCCATAAGGCCGATGCGTTTTTTTCTGGCAAAATGTTATTGTGCAGTTCGTTCGCATGGCAAAATATAGTTTTGTTTGTTGACGAATTGTTGAATGACAAATTATCTTTTTTTTTTTTGATATTTTTCTAATAATGATTTTGAGCTGTTAAACGGTGATATTTGTTTTCAAAATCTTCGCGTTTCGCGATCTGACCATCATCTGATGCACTCTACCTGAGAACTTAACCTAAGACTAAAGGCGGGACTCCACCAAACTGGGCTACCCCGGCGGAATTTGCGGTTTTGTTGTTAGGTTATATGGCCCTAAAAATTATTACCAATAGAAATAAACTAAGAGGAAGCATAGGATTTGGAAATGGGGTATATCTTGGGTATTTTCCGTATCTTGCTTATCCATTTTAAAGTTTCTTAGTCCGCTGTGAAAAACAAAATATTATCCCAAATACCGGAAAAACGCTAACAAAATACAAACATATCACGTTAACAACGTACCGTTCTATACAAATATTCAAAACCGATTTAAAACACATGTTATTACTGGTTCAAACCCCCCTGCCCGGCGCGTAGCCGGCTGAAATCCCTTTGATCTTTAACGAAATTTGCCCGTTAGTAAAATTATGGGGTAAACTTTCGTTTAACTGAAACCAGTTACGGAAAAACCGTTGCTATGGTTACGAGCATACAAAAACCCGATTCTCATGCTGCGGAAATACATGGTTGCCAAGTTGTCCGCTTTAGTATAGCTGAAACCAGTTACAGAAAAACTGTTGCCGTGGCAACCGTTGCTATGGTAACGAGTATACAAAAACTATTCCCATGGTGCGGAAATGCGTGATTGTTAAATAATGAATTCGAAAATAACGGAACTAATTTTTGTTATTAGTGCTTTCTAAACTGAAATACCTTAAAAAATAACGGAATTCAACGATTCGATTGAAGAAAAAACAGGAAATGTGTTATTGACTGCACTTCTGCCCTGGATACCTTATTTCCTTGGTGCAGAAATGAATGGTGGCCAAGTTGTCTGTTGTCTTAAAGTCATAATAGGAAAATGGTTCCGTTGGTACTTTGTGGCCTTTGCATGCTTTCCTGCAAAGAGATATGAGTGGTACCAAACCATGATGGAGAGCAACTCCGAACGCTTCTTGCCGATTTCTCGGTAGAGACATCTCGCTGATTATTGACATTTTCAAACTGAAACTTTTCTTACAGTTCAGTTTCAAATTGAAATTACGCATAAAAAATATACATAGGTAGCTGACCTAACAAACTGAACTGAACTGACCAATGCTCAATGCTAAAATTATTTTGGAAGAGATGAACCTACTGTTTATACCAATTATAGGTCATTCATTTAGGAATGAAACATATAATTCATTCAATGCTCAAGGAAACCAAAGATTAATTCAAAATATTAGATCCAGAACACAAGAAACGCGAGCGAAGCGAGCGGGTCCGGCGCGCGGATTTGCGAAATGTCGGCCGGACCCGCTCGCCCTCATGTTACTTCTTCATCCATTTTCTTCATTTTTTTCCTTCTTTTGCCGTAACTAATTTCAGCTAAACTATAACTGACCCATTTGGCAACCACGCATTTCCACACCAAGGGAATCGGTTTTTTGTTTTCTCATAACCATACCAACGGTTGCCGTGGCAAAAGTTTTTCCGTAACTGATTTCAGCTAAACTATAACTGACCCAACTTGGCAACCACGCATGTCCGCAAAACGGGAAAAGCATTTCTGTTCACTGTTGACCATAAAAACAGTTACCATGGCAACCTTTTTTCCGTAACTGATTTCAACGAAACTGAAGCGGACAACTTGGCAACCCCGCATTTCCACACCATGGGAATCGCGGGTTTTTGTATTCTCGTAACCATATCCATGACGACAGTTTTTCCATAACTAGTTTCAGCTAAACGAAAGTTGAGCCAAATTATGGCGTCGGCCGATGCTAGCAGCCTTGAGCCAGGCTAGCCCGTGGAGTACCGCCTTAAAAACTAAGAACTAAGAGTGAATCAATGCAAATGTGCTTAGTACTAGTTGAAGTTCCATGAACGTTCGCGTTGTTTTCCTATTAATGAACTCCTAGTTCCTAGTTCTTAGTCTTAGGTTTAGTTCTTAGGTAGGGTGGATAAACCAAGCATTAGTCCGTTTCGATATCCGTCTGCATAATGTCAAAGTCACTTATTAGCGCTTCAATCTTAGAAACTTTCAATTCTAACTCGATTATCTGAGCCCGATCACCAATATGTTGAAGTGGGGATATGTATTTTTCAAATAATGTTCATTTTGATTTTAAAATACCTTGCTTTTTGATCAATGAACTCAGCAGGTCTTTAGTCATTATGAATAATTGAATCGATTCAAAACTTGAAACTATACTGAAAAAAATATGCAAGTATCTTCCTGATATGAAATGCTCTTCTCGCTCTTGTCGGATGTTCCAACTTCACCCACTAATAACGATATAGGTACTCTGGGAAGGAGGGAAGGTAATGAAAATGGAATGACCTCACCCTTTATCTGTGTAATCGCTTCCGATGTTTCGATTTCTGGAGATGCTCCTCTGCCGATTTTCGCTTTCTTAGTCAATCCGCTCGGTTGGACCATGTAACGTGTCGCTTTCGTATTCAGTTTTGGCAATGAATATTCGCTTTTCAATGATATTACGATAAAATTTCGTAAAGTATTGACAATGAATGAACTCAGTCTTGTCACAATTTCTTGACAACTTCTCTCTCGAGCAACTTGATTTTGCATTTTCACATGGAAACAATACCTGGTGAAAACCGGACTAAGGATCTTTGAGAGTACTACTGTTCAATATGGAATAACAACAAAAAAAAAACAAAAAATTATCGTGTTAAAAATCAAACATGAATTGCATTAAAAAAAAAACTTTCTTGTCAAGTTTTTTCGTTTCTGTTTTTACATTTTAATTATATACATGTTCAACGAATATCGAAGAAAATCTCAATTTGCACACCCTCGAAAAAGCGAATAAACACACGCGAAAGCTCGGGTAGCAGAAAAGAGCAACTTCTTTCTCACCACTGACCGTATCCCCGATAGGAAAACGTTCTTATATATATTAAAAATTGTTTTGCCGAAGTGATTTGGAATGGATATTCTACCGAAAATATCAATGCTACTTTTACATGCCTGTTTTCACAAAGCTGCTTTCTTGCAGAAATACAGGGTGTTGAAACTGGAAAATTATAAAGCAAACATACAGTGTATCTCACTTTTCACGGAAACACCCCCGTATCTTCCGTAATCATTCGAGAGGAACTGTGTAAATTTCAGGATCTGAGTGAAATACAATGCTCGCCAGCAGCGATGAACTTACCCAGTTTTGCGAAAAATTACATCGGGGGACAACATATTTAGGCTCAAAATTCCAACGGATTCGTAATCAAAACAACAATAGTACTACCAGTACAGATTTTCGATGGAAAATTTTCAATTCTGAAAAACCCAGTTTGTCTCACTTTTCATGGAAACACCCCCGTATCTTCCGTAACTATTGGAGTGAAAATCTGTAAATTTCCAGATCGGTAGATGTACACTGCTCGCCAGCAGCGATGGACTCACCCAGCTTTGCGAATAACCATATTAGGGGACCCAAAACTCCAACGGATTTGGAATCAGGAAACCAATTTTAGATTTTTGCTGGAAAATTTTCAGTTCTGAAAAACCGAATTTGTCTTAATTTTCATGGAGACACCCTCTGGCGAGCAGTGTATGTTATTCAGATCAACTTCACGCAAAATTCAGACTCGTTGCCTATACCCATCCTAAAATTTATAGAGTTCCACTCCAACAGTTACAGAATATATTTCCATGAAAAGTGAGACAAACTGGGTTTTTAGAACTGAACATTTTCAGCCAAAATCTGTATTGGTAGTGATATTAGTGTCCTGATTGCGAATCCGATGGAATTTTGAGCCTATATTGTCCCCTTATATAATTTTTCGCAAAACTGGCCAAGTCTATCGCTTCTGACGAGCAGTGTATGTCACTCAGATCAACTTCAGGCGAGATTCAGACTCATAGCTTGTACATCTACCGATCCGGAAATTTACAGAGTTTCACTGCAATAGTTACGGAAAATGCGGGGGTGTTTCCATGAAAAGTGAGACAAACTGGGTTTTTCAGAAGTGAAAATTTTGCATAAAAAATCTGTAGTAATATTTTTGTCCTGATTCCGAGTCCGTTGAAATTTTGAGCCCCTTATGTAATTTTTCGCAAAACTAGGTGAGTCCATTGCTCCTGGCGCACATTGTATTTCACTCAGATCAGTCACAGGTAAAATTTAGACTCATTCAAGATTCAGACTCATCCTGATATTTACAGAGTTCTTCTCAAATAATTACTGTGTTAGTTGGGAGAAAAATGTTTTATAATTTTCCAGTTTCAACACCCTGTGTTTCTGTATGAAAGCAGCTTTGTGAAAAAATGCATGTGAAAGTAGCAATGGTATTTTTGGTAGAATATCCAGTATAAATTTGAAGCAGTTATTTGGATTGTACAATTCACTTCAGAAAAACAATTTTTTCATTATTAGTATTTATTCAATTATCTTGAAAACGATTGATTTTTCCGGTTTCAAACAATTTTAAATATTTTACTTAAAATTGAATGAAGAAATCAAAGAATAATAATTTTCCTGATTTTACCAGTGGCGTAAAAAATAAGGGAGGAAAGGGACCAATATACCCTTTTTGTACGCCACTGGTGGCAACTAAAAATGTAATATTTCTTTTAAAATAAGGCTCTTATTGAACAAAAATATTTCGTCGAATTAAACTGTGAAATTTCCAAAACTGTGGAAGTTATGAATAAAAAATAGATTTAATTTTTCATATTCAACACCCTGTATCTGTGCAACCCACCGCTACTCAAGGGTCTGACAATTGATTTCGTGATGAGTATCACATGATCTACCAACGATAAAAAATTCAGCGTGCATACGATTACTTTTTTTTTAACTTTTTTTGACAAGTTGCACAGCCTCCCACCACTCCACCCACCGCGATCGCGCGGTCTGAATTTTAGTTTAGTAATAAGTAAGTGGTATGTGTACTATAATAACAACCAAGATGGATAGAAACCCTGGTGTGTTCATTTATACCTGTGAAATCGGCCTACCAAAACTGTTAAGGTACGGCCTACGTGATTCTTCATATTTTATTAGATCGGCATAGTTTCACGATCGTTCGTAGATGGCGGTAAAGTCATTATAGATTGAAAAATGAATACAACGTCATGATGACGTTGGACAATTGCCATGACATGTTTACATTTCGTATTTATTCAATTTTGTTAAAAAATAAGACATAACACGTTTAACGTGCTTATTTCATCAAAAATCAGAACAGTAATTTTAAATTAACTAGTTGGATATGTGATATGTACGGGCAAGTTCATGTGCAGCCATTTTGAGCGTGATTTCGCTTAAACAACAAAACAAGGATCTTAACCCTACCTTCAATAGTAAGTATTAAGTGTGTAGCTTCTTTAATACAAAAACCAGCTTGATAATTAGTTCACTAACTATGATTTTGTATAACTTTTAGTTCAATAAAAAATATTGAAAATCATGCATTTAGACATTTTCATAGAAAACACCTCAAACATATTTAACAAAGATAGGTACTTATTGAAAACTTTTGCTCAGTATTATCTATAGACATTGATATTTCTTCTTTTGATTTGGAATAAGTGAATCAAGATCAAGTCATAAACAGTCAAATTTCAAATATTCCAAAAAAAGTATGACTCATCAGTGCTTCGGAATGTTGTTAACTCGGCTATTTTTTGATAATGCGCCATCTACTGACAACGGGAAAGCTAATCCCATCTTATTACAGCATTAACAACTTTGGGTGAAACAAAAGCGAATCAGTCAATCCACCAGGGTTTCTATCCATCTTGATAACAACTAAATTTCATGGTGCATACTATGACGTATTCCAAAGTGACAGTACCTCCCGGAATATAAGGTTTCAGGCAACTAAGAAGACGAAATGCCTTTTATGAATCAAATTTTAAAGCTTCAGTATACATTCTTGACTACATCATACGAAAGTATTTGAAATTTCATGACGTTTTCATGGTTTTTCTTGACATGAATTACTTTCTGCAAAAGACATCAGATAACCTCTTTCTGACAAAAAAATACAAATAATCATCAACTTTGTCTTCATTACACCGCGAATATGTTCGAATAATCCGACACTGAATGGAAGCCACTCACATATAAATCAACCAATAATTGAGTTTTGGGAATTCATCAGGTTAATATAGCATTGACAACAATCCATTACCACCCCTAATCGAATCACACTAGATCAAACGAACACGCATAATTCAATTACAAATGGTATTCAGTTTAATAATGTTATCGCGATAATATCTATTCAAGAAATTTCTGTCAATGAGTACCTTTCAATCATCCAATCAAATGAACAGTGTTACTATCGACTGAATTAGTATTCGAACTAGGTCTACCTAAAAATTACAAGATTCAAATCAGCAGAGATTTGTTGGATGATTTTTCTCACCTGGCAAAATAATATGACTAAAATTTGTTGCATTACTTCCGTTCTGCATGTTTTCTTGGGGTGTTGAATCCATATAAGGAAGATGAAAATAAGAGGCTCTTTTCACACAAAATAAACGACGCAAATGGCCTATACTACTTTTTATGAAACAGTTTTTAAACGTTAACCCCGGTTTTCGCCCCAGCAAAATTGCTTTGTGAAATTTTTCAAACAAGAAATATAGTGAAAATAATCACAACTCTTTTGGTATCTTGCAAATATCCCAAAAAGTATTGAAGGAATCGTTTTACAGTTGATGGCCAGGTATAAAAGGCGTGTATTGATATAGTCAATTATCAGTTCGAATTATAGTTTTGAAAATGTCCATATAGGACGAAACTGCAGTAACTAAAGGTTGTAAATATAAAGTGGTACAAAAACATAGAAATTTACTTTTCCCATTTTTCATGAGGAACTTATAGAGAATTATAAAACCTATAAAACTTTTTTTTAAGTGACAGGATCGGTGTATTTCCCAATGAGAAAATCCGGGAAAACTTTGTACAAATCTGAAGCTGAACAAATAATATTGTGCACACTGATATAGATGAAAACATGTGGTTCAACTGTCCGATGATTAGTTTTTGTACAATCGCGTTATAAAAAATTTAAGGACATATTTTGCAAAATGTGCCGATTCGAGGAAAATCGTCATATTCATATTGTGTTGAAGGTATGTGGAAGAAGATATCAATATCTATAATCTGTATATTTTGGATTCTCACCTTCGGGGTGGGAAATGTGTTGAAAATGTCACTGAAAGTTGCTCCAAACGCTTGAAAGTGCGTTTCTGGCAGAATCGAGGGGGAATTGTATTGTTCAAATCGCTGCGCGGTTATACTCTCCTCTCCTCGATAGTTCCCCCACTACTGCTACTTGACTATGGCATGAACAAACTTTCAAGCGTTTAGACAAACTTTCAGTGGCATTTTCAACACATCTCCCACCTCTCAGATGATAACCCAAGACATACAACTTGTAGTGTTTGATTTTTACTTCCAGATGCCGTTCACAAAATTTGAATACGATGATTTTCCTTAAATCTACGGATTTTGCTAGATAAGCCCTTGAATTGTTTTTAACGCGATTGTGCAAAACTACACATCGGACAGAAAACATCTTACGCAGAGTTGAACCAGATGTGATTATCTATGAGTTTCCGAAATATTGTTTGTGCAGTTTCAGAATTATAAAAATTGTGAATTTTTGAAAAATTTAAGTTTTTCCAGATTTTTTAGACGAAAATGCACCGATCCGGTCGTGCAAAAAACCGTTTTGTAGGTTTAATGATTCTCTACAAAAGTTCTATGGACTGTTAAACGATTCCTTCGATAGTTTTGGGAATATTTGCAAAAACCAAAAAAGTTGTAATGTTTTTTACTGTTTCTTGTTTAAAAAATTCCACCAAGCGAATTGCTGGGGCGAAAACCGGGGTTTTCATAAACGAACTTTCTTGAAAAAATTAGCATAGGTGATTTGCGTCTTATATTTTGTGGGTGAAAAAACTTCTATAGCTTGGTCTATTTGTGAGGTTTGGTGACCTTCCTTTTAAAAATTAAAGTATATAAAACAACAAATTTTACCGTTTAGATTTTTTCTCCAACGAACCTTTCGAGCTCAAGCATTTGTTGGAAATGGGCCTATTCCGGCTGACTCAGAGCTAAAACCCATCTTTTTCACGACGCAACGCTTATTTATGATTGTATGTAATTAGTGGATTCCTACCATTCCTCTGCAAATATCTTTTTCCTACGAGCGTGCGGAAAAGTTACTTTTCCGCACGATTTTTCGTTTTGAAAGTTGTACTTTTCCGTACGATTTAAAATCGTGCGGAAAAGTTACTTTCCCGCACGATTTTTACTTTTCCGTACGATTTTTACTTTTCCGCACGATTTTTGTATTATTAAAAATGAGGATATTTAGGACTAACTAAATGATCTATGTAACTATTCTGTCTTATTAGTCATTTTATAGCATTATTATAAAAACTTGTTTATTAAAAACCTTGTTTTTTCATAAATAAGATGGACAAAAACACTCGTAGGAAAAATATTGTACCTAACTCTTACGGAAAATGTCTTTTCCGCCCTTAACGGCTTGCCCAAACTCCGCTCCGCGTCGTTCGTGCAACTGCCGTCGCGTGCGGAAAAGTACTACTTTCCGCACTTGTTAGGTAAATAACTATTTCCTACGAGCGTGCGGAAAAGTAACTTTTCCGCACGATTTTTCGTTTTGAAAGTTGTACTTTTCCGTACGATTTAAAATCGTGCGGAAAAGTTACTTTCCCGCACGATTTTTACTTTTCCGTACGATTTTTACTTTTCCGCACGATTTTTGTATTGTTGAAAATGATGATATTTACGACTAACTAAATGATCTATGTAACTATTCTGTCTTATTAGTCATTTTGTAGCATTTTTATAAAAACTTGTTTATTAAAAACCTTGTTTTTTCATAAATAAGATGGACAAAAACACTCGTAGGAAAAATATTGTACCTAACTCTTACGGAAAATGTCTTTTCCGCCCTTAACGGCTTGTCCGAACTCCGCTCCGCGTCGTTCGTGCAACTGCCGTCGCGTGCGGAAAAGTACTACTTTCCGCACTTGTTAGGTAAATAACTATTTCCTACGAGCGTGCGGAAAAGTAACTTTTCCGCACGATTTTTTGTTTTGAAAGTTGTACTTTTCCGTACGATTTAAAATCGTGCGGAAAAGTTACTTTCCCGCACGATTTTTACTTTTCCGTACGATTTTTACTTTTCCGCACGATTTTTGTATTTTTGAAAATGAGGATATTTACAACTAAATAAATGATCTATGTAACTATTCTGTCGTATTAGTCATTTTGTAGCATTATTATGAAAACTTGTTTATTAAAAACCTTGTTTTTTCATAAATAAGATTGACAAAAACACTCGTAGGAAAAATATTGTACCTAACTCTTACGGAAAATGTCTTTTCCGCCCTTAACGGCTTGCCCGAACTCCGCTTCGCGTCGTTCGTGCAACTGCCGTCGCGTGCGGAAAAGTACTACTTTCCGCACTTGTTAGGTAAATAACTATTTCAGACCACATTGTTTGTGAAGGTACAGGTAATGTTTTGAAATATTACATACAAGTTATTTAGCGGAGTGCGATTATAAAAAAGTTGAAAAATGATTGCACATGATTATTGTTTATATTATTGTATGAGTAAAATTGTATACGAACCTTTGCCATTTAGATGCTCCTACCTAAGTTTTTCCGAAGAAGGTGGATCCTGGCACATGTTCATGAGTACAAAAAAGAGTGTGTAAGCATCTTTCTTCAGTTTGTTCTCGGTCTCCTCTTCGATCTCTTCTTTGTCTACGTGTGGGTCATCGATATCAAAGCCAAGCAACGTTTGGATGGAGACTTCGGACGACCTCCTTTCGAGATCTATTCTCTTGGGTCGTGCTAGGAATCGCACGTTAAAAGGTAAGACCTCGTTGATCCTTAGCTCGCACAAGTTTCGACTTTTGAGGGCTACCGTTCGTAGGAGGGCGACAGCAGGTAAACGGAAAACACAATTTTTTTTTTATCACATCAATGCTGTCTGTCAGGAGCTCGACGTTATCATACAGCCCTTCGCATGATGTGCAGATCAGAAAGCAATGAAGGCCTGCCTTTCTGCATACAAAATTGCGTTGTCAGTTTTCGTGAAATTTACAATGTAAGTATCCAGTCGAGTGCAGAATTTGTAGTGGTTGCCACTGGCACAAGAACACTCCTTGTTTTTTTCAGCCCACTCGTTTGGGCCTCTTTGTTGCTCTTCGAGTGTGATTTCACTGGAAAACCACTGCTACACCTAAAGGTACCCTCTCATTGAATGCTGTTTTGCCGCAGCTTTGGTGGACGGTAGTGAGGCAATGTTGGTTTTACTTTTGTACGATGAAGATACGCATTGTCGTTATCTCAAATCGTTCTGGCTAGTCTCACTTTTCTCGCATCATCAATCTGATCCTGGTGTGCACTTGTGTGTTTTGAAAGAATGAAAGACTGGTTGTAAGTCATCATTTTTCTTCATGACTTCAATTTCCCTTGATCAGGTAAAGCGCTAGAGATGTTGCAACAACACCTCGCATACAGGAAGAATATATATGCTCTGATAGGGTTTTTTAGCAGCAAGATGAGGAGTGTAGGGAGTTTGAAACACATTTCCCATTCTTGGTTAAAAAAAATATGCTTGATATCAGGACTACACAGGCAAATATAATGGATTCGAATATCCATTGAATTACAAACTGACCATCGAAAGCTTTCAGTTTTGACTAAGCGGTATACGGTATAGGTTATACGGTGCGATCTTCATTCAAGGAATCAATATATTCCCAGCCAAAAAAAAGACTTTCAATAAAAGAATTGTGCCTATAACATCTTGGAAGGTATTCATGTTGCAAAGAGGAACATTCTCTTGAACATTGAAAATAGTATATTAAATGAATGGGTAGAGTGAAAGTAATACTTCACAAATATTTTTTACACAATACTAACATTTAATGCTAACAGCTGTTTCGACACACTGTGTCATCTTCTGAGCCAGTTATAAACTAACCTAATTACAGAAGGTCATCTCCTTAAATACTAAACGTAACATTAACGTAGATAGAGGGAGGTATCAAGGGACATTTGGGAAAGTATGAAAGTAGGTAGGTAGAGGTATCAAGGGGCATTTGAGAACTTACAGATAACATTATTAATGATTGGTGAATTATACAGGTCTATCTGATCATTCAGAACTAAGCTGTTTTTATTACAAAGATGTTTTTTGATTTCTATAGATTCCAATATATTTAATTTTAGGCTTTTCGGTTGAATGTGTAGAATTTCCGGATTTTGTATGAAATTGTGGCTATTTTCTATGAGGTGATTGGCATAGTTTGAATCTTGTTTTTTTAGTCTGTAACTTCTCAAATGTTCATCGAATCTTTGGTTAAAACTATACAGGCCAGACTGGCCGTAGTTTTAACCAAAGATTCGATGAACATTTAAAACTATACAGGCCAGACTGGCCGTAGTTTTAACCAAAGATTCGATGAACATTTGAGAAGTTACAGACTAAAAAAACAAGATTCAAACTATGAAAATCACCTCATAGAAAATAGCCACAATTCCACACAAAATGCGGAAATTCTACACATTCAACCGAAAAGCCTAAAATTAAATATATTGGAATCTATAGAAATCAAAAAACATCTTTGTAATAAAAACAGCTTAGTTCTGAATGATCAGATAGACCTGTATAATTCACCAATCATTAATAATGTTATCTGTAAGTTCTCAAATGCCCCTTGATACCTCTACCTACCTACTTTCATACTTTCCCAAATGTCCCTTGATACCTCCCTCTATCTACGTTAATGTTACGTTTAGTATTTAAGGAGATGACCTTCTGTAATTAGGTTAGTTTATAACTGGCTCAGAAGATGACACAGTGTGTCGAAACATCTGTTAGCATTAAATGTTAGTATTGTGTAAAAAATCTTTCTGAAGTATTACTTTCACTCTACCCATTCATTTAAAATGAATTTACACACATTGAACGCCGAAACCGTAGAACATAGTATATTAAACAAATAGTTTAGAAAAGCAAAGTTTTGCTAACGGAGTATAGCTTTTGAGTATGAGCGAGCACAGCGAACGAGTAACTTACTTGCGATTTTTTTATAAAAATTCTAACTATACCACTTAAATAACGTTGAAATGCATCAATCAATAAAAAAGTTAGAGAGGAATGAAATACTCCACTGTATTCAAGAGGTCTCGATATATCACTGGGCAAAATTTCATCCAAATCTGTTTATAAATAAGAAAATCATAAGATAATGAAATTTGAAAAATATGATAATGGAATTGCAGGAAAATGTCATTTCATTTCATAATTTTAATTTTTTTTATTCATCAATAGATTTCGATGAAATCAGAGTAAGCGATATTTCGAAACTCCCTGAATCCACTTCTGATAAAAGTTTTGAAATTGATTTGGTGGGTTGATTAAACGGCATATTTTTCATTTTTCATTCCCTCAACTTTTCTATTGAATGACGTATTTTAATGATATGAACCATTTGAGAATATCGCGAATTCAGTGGTGTAGTTAGAATTCTTCTGAAAAAAGTAGCTAGTAATTTTTTAAGAATTTGACCTTGAAAAATCAGATTAATTGCCCCTGGAAATGGGGACTTTTTGATGAAATTTGGTGTCCTAGTAGACTTTTTGAATGTCTACCCAATAAAAAAAAAAAACATTCCAATCGATTGGAAAATGTAGATTTTATAAGGGTGCTCCGGTCTTAAGTGGGTCACACTGTATAATAGTAATAATAATGATACTCCCTCATGAACACTCATGGACTGTGGGGGCAGAGGATGACTGTTATTATAATTAACCGTGGCGCTCCGGGGCAGTTTACTGATTTTTTGAGGTGTATTCACTTTTTAGCTGTAGGACAACCCGAAAAATCTACAGCACCACATGTGTGAGTTCTATGAAGATGAAAATGCCAATTTTAAACTCCAATAAAAAAATATTTCTATGATGTATTCCCAGCTGATTATTGAGATTGGAATTATATATTTTCTTCACCTATTTATAATATTATTATCATTTATATTATGAGCATTGTTTCTACTATTACTCTTATAATGAAAAAAAAATCATGTCAAATTAATCTGGATTTTTGAGAATATATGTCTTCAAATACATTCATTATTCTCTCAAGTTCTCAAAGTGCCCTGAATATATTTTGAAATAGACTGGTTAACATTTTGTATCCGACAATTTTTTATTTCCTTAAATATCTAACTTGACGATATAAAATTTTTTTATTTATAAAAATTCAAGGGTTGGTACCTCAAGAACAACTCAAAAAATTTCGTGGTACCTCAAGAACCCTCCCAGAGTTTTTCACCAGCTCTAAGACTATCAGGAAAACCATTCACATGAGTAAGTTGAATAACGTGAATCGTATATAGTATTCTTTTGATATATTTTTTTAAAAACCCCCCAGTGGCAGGGGGACTGCCATTCACGACTTTTATTGTTCAATAGGTATATAAGATTCAGCACCAGAATTTCACAATTTTATGACAACTTAAAATAAGTTGCTGTCTGAAATCAAATTCAGTCAAGGAAGAGAAATATTTCCCAAACACGTCAGTTCCTAAAAACCCTTTATTATCGCACTATATCGAGATAAGGCCTGGAAAGTGCAGACTAGTGAACGAGCTGAAAAAAGATTTGCCATCCCGGGTGTGTATTCTGCTAGAAAATAGTTTATTTTTCAACCAAGATGACTTTTTAGACGCATCCTAAGATGACGGAGATTCTGAACGTACTGCTGTCCAAGACCAGCAGCTTTCTGGCGTCTACCAAGAAAACTTCCAAACTTAATAGGGGTCAACTAGAGACATCTATAAAATCAATTAAACAAAACAAAAATATTGTTGAGAAAAAAATTCTGCAGAGAAACCGTCTTGTAGTCCATTTTAATATCGGGGTTATGAGAAACAGATGCTACATAATCGTAGTCATCTTCGTGGAGTTCGGAATCCAAAGAAGTATTCCTGTCTACGATTTTTTCTGACGACAACATTGCCACAAGAGACGCACCCTGATCAAATCGCCTTCTGTTTCTTTTGTGGTAAATGTTTTTCGAAGAATACCCGCGAAGATGTCTGGAGATTGTGCATAATATGTGGTTTTTGGGATCATAAAGAATGTACCGGGGCTGAAAATGTGTAAGAAAATGTAAGTACTTTCAGAAAATTATTCATCGACAACCTAGTAATTTAGTCCTCATTTGCAAGCATTTAAATTCACCCTTCATTTTCACAATACCTAGAAAAGTTCATCCCTCAAATTCGAAGATGTTAAATATAATCTCACATACAATCTTAGAGATCTCATAAAAATCAGATGGGGGAAATTAAATGATTTGAATAAAATATTTTTCCTCCTACCCCTATAGAAAGTAAACACTTTCCTCCTTCAAACCAAGGAGGAAACACTTTTCCTCCTCAGGGAAGAAAATACTTTCCCCCCGCCCCCCTCATTTCAAGTAAGTTGTAAACGATGAAACTTGTGAATCTATTATAATAAAATTGTTTCCGTAATTTCTAGAACATCTTATCTTCTGGTAAAAATCAAACATGAATGTTACTTCTACTTTAGTTCTTCAATATCTATTTGTGTATTTAGAGCGCAAAGTGATTGATTGTCGCTCGACAAAAAGATTAATCTTTGGAGAACGGCAATGGCACTTTGTGCTCGAAATACACACATTATTTTTTCTACAAACGCAGCTCTTAGAAAAAAAATTATCGACACTTCATTCAAATAGGCACATAACATTACTTATGAGAAAATCACTCTATAGCAATCCGAAATGTATAAGCTATCTAAATGTCCAATAATTCAAATCACTACCAAGAAAAAAGTAAAATAACGTTCTTAAAAAAAAGTTGCAATTGCCAAGAGCTGAACCCGAGACCTTAGGATTACAATCCCAAGACGTTAGCCATTGCACCAGCGCAGATTTTCAGATGGACATGACGGTATTGTCTATACTTTCCATCATCAAGTATAGGTCCGTTTTAGACAAAAGCAGTTGAGATGCGTTTTAAATTTACAAAAAAAGTGGGTAGGAGGAAAAATCATTTGTATTACATGGGAGTAATACAAATAGCCTGTCCGTTTCATTATGCATTCAACGGCATAGTTCCATTAATAAAATTGATTCAAAACCATAGCTAGTAAGTAATGAAAATAATTCTGTTAGATTTAATGTGTTTTTTTTCCATGGCGTGAAGTAATTCACGATGCAGTTTTTTGTCTCGTAAGTATTGGAATATGAGTTATGAAATTCACAAGCATAATGGAATAGGTACCAAATGTTAAGGAATTTCATAACTAACGTACGTATTCAACAACCCTCATACGAGCCCACCCATCAAGTCCGAAATAGTTTGGATACATGAGTTTATTCATGCCTTGAATCTGGAGTGAGTTGATCGTTTTGAACTAATGAGTCATTTGTTCTGGAAATTATATCTTCTGAACAATTTCATTTATTTAAACGGTTGTTCTAGTTGGGTTGGTCGTGTATCTTGGGAATTTATAGTTTGAAATACATTTGAATCGTTTAATTTTTTCCATCGTTAATATTTTTCTTGGTTGATAAAATATCTAATACAAACTTCATTGATTTATCAAATCAAATTGTATCTTCCATCTGGAGCCCAGATAATAATTAATAACAAATTGGGAATTTTTTTTGTATTGATGCAATTCAGAATAATGATCAAATTGATTGTATGGGCAGAAATCGTTTTAGCTTCCTGGTATAAATAGAAATATGAAATGTTAGAAAGGATATACAATTTTTTTCTGAGATGTGTACTACCAATCGTTTCTAATTCTCGAATATTTTGATCGGCCTTTTAAATCCCGATCAATTTCTGTTGGGTTCAGATTTGTTAAAATGAAATTAGTTGTAATGAAACTTTATTTCGACAAAATAGCGTTTTGTTATTAAGGATCCCCACATTTGCAATTTCCTCAAATAGATTTGTCTTTGTTTTAGACTATCATCCTTGTTGGAATATTATTTTTGTACCAGTTGTAAAGTGAATAGACTTTTATTACTATTACTCTCAATTTTTCATTACAAAAATTGTCTTTTATACATAAACAAATCTTTTTGCGCATCAGGGTATAGTTTCCTCATTACCCTACCAAATAAAACAAAAGGAGATTCCACAATCGACTACTTTACTCTGATATGGAAATTGAGTTGACTCAATCAACCCCTAGTTCTGCCAGATACATTTGTTGATAAACGGGTTGGCTTTGATTTTTTTCCATTTTTTCTATTGATTGCCCCCAGGCTTGTTCATAATTACCACCATATAGTTAAAGCCAACAAAAATATATGGAAAGCACTCAGGCTAAATAATATTCATTCTGCACACATCAATTCAATTACATATCAAAAGTTAATTCACTTTGAAAACGATGAAAAATTACTGTTCTGTATACTGAGTTGTCCTCTTGAATATGCTCATCAAAATATAGAGTCCCTCTCCAATATAAATAGAGAGATAATTTTGTTATGAAATTCCATTAGGTGATATAGGGCTGGCAACATTCCATTACCACCTCTAATCGAATCATGATAGGCCAAACGAACATGAACAATCTGATTACAAGTAGTTTACTGTTGAATAATGGCATTGCTGTTATACTCATACCGAAACATTTTGCAAACATGGCATTTAATTCCATTACTAACTGTAGTGCCCCTAATAAATGAATCTTTGATCTACCTTTCCTCAAAGAGGTTTGCTGAAACAACAAATACCAGCTAAGTTTATAGCAACCTCTTAGTTCCATGCAGTACAAGGCAGTTAAAAGGCCTGATATTGACGTATTTTCCAGTACCCAATTATTGGTGATTTGTAATTTCCTGGATCGCACTTACCGCCCTTACGCTTGAGTATTTTTTGCGGGTTATTCCCAAATTTTGTTGAATGAGAAATCACATCGCTGAAGAGAAAATTCTTCCTAGTCAGGAGTAGTTACTACATACAGTTGGAAGAATGATTGTTCGAAGAGACGGTGGCAGATTCATTATCAAAGGTGAAATAGTGTAGGTGGTATGTATTGATTTTACGTTGGAGTTCGTGGAGGAAAATATACCGCACCGCATAAATGTGGAATTGGCTTACTGTGGATTTTTTCAAAATTTTTATTTATTTTAGAATTCTCGATGCTCATCTAATGAGTCCCTTAGTGTTGAAAAACAATAGTTAAGATTATATGAGGTTAAATGAAAGGATAAATAAACGATATCCTGTATACAACGATTTATTATAAAATCGAGTAATAATAAAATTTGCCCAACTATTACGTTAACTACGGTATTTTTTTTTTATAAATTAAATATCAAAATTTTTGTTAAACACCTAGAATTGCTCAAAATATTATAACAAGAAAATAAAGTTCAATAACATCGGGTGATAAAACATCAAAATAAAATTAGTATCTCAGCACAAATTGATTACATTTATTTTGTGGAGGTTTTCTTACCCAAAATAATTGTTTTGAGTTGGGTTTGAATACAAACGAATGATTGATATGGTTCGCAAATAAGTACACCTGTTACCATTTCACATCTCAGTATACTGTCCATCCCACAACATGCACAGTTCAGTTCGTCTCACAACATCGTTGACTGCATTCGTAATGTGCTCCGGTTTCATTCATTCTTCAATTTACCCCATATGAAGAAATCCATTGGGGTTAAGTCTGGTGAGCGTGCTGGCATGGGATACTGTGACTAACGTCCAATCCATTTTCCATTAAATGTTTCATTTGAAAATTGTTTTATTGCTGCACTACAATGTACAGTCGCTCTAACTAACTGATTTTTAATTCTTTCTCTTCGTCTACGCGACATTTGATTTAAAATTGGTAATAAATCTTGTAGTAAAAACTTGCAAAATAAAGGTTGGCAGTAAGGTTTTCATCAAAACAGAAGGTGCCAATCACAGTATTGTTTAATAGCTAATAGTTCCATAAAATAAACAACTCATTGTGAGGTCTATTTTTGACTATCATTCCTGCATCTTTTACACTTCAGGAGATGCTATAGTGTAGTGTGAAACGTGAAAGCTCAAAGTTAAATAAAGCAACCGATATTCAGGTTCACAAGTGGTGCAATTGAAGCTTGCATCCACTCGGATATCAAAGTTTTGGTCAAGGTAACTGAATGCTGCTGTATACGTGGAGCACGCCACTAAAATGCCGGCCAACTCAAGAAAAAACTTGAAATTTCAAGAAAAAACTTGAAATTTCGATGTCGAAATTTCGAGTTTAATGTCGAAATTTCCAGTTTAATGTCGAAATTCAGAGTTTAATGTCGAAATTTCGACTTTTTTCTCGAAATTTCGACTTTAAAATCGAAGTGATGAAAAAAACTGCTTGTGACCCTCCTGCGCTTTCGTAGAAAACACTTAAGTCTGCCATAGTCGGTGGAGAAAACGTTATAAAGTTCTATCATTATCATATGAATATGAATGTTTAACTATAGTCAAGCTATTCAAAAGACACAAATTGATATCTGAAATAGAATTTTATCTGATTTGCCCTCATACCAGTGTGATCACGTGATAAGTGTCAATATCGATTTGAAGATTGTCTAGCATGCACAATCGATCACCCACAATGGACAAATACAGTGATGTCGTTAATTCTACATTTAACGCGATGGAATTGAATATAGATCGATACTAATAAATCAGTGAAAAAATTTAAAAAACCATCAATAAATGACTGAGAAATAGATTAATTACTTGAGTTTAACTATTTTATCGCGGAACGTCCGTGGTTTCAAATAGTTATTTATGCAACAAGTCCAAAAAGTGTTGTCCAGCTCGGCCTTACGGCCTCGTCGGACAATTTCACGTCGAGTGCAATAAACAATTTTTGCACGAGTTGCATACAACATTTTTTCTACGTTCATGCAAAAAGTAAAAAATTAGTTATTAAGGTGCAGCACTAGTGTAGGAAAATGAAAAGCGCAACTTAAAAAATAATTAATTATCACTATCGATTTGTATTGAAACAGATCACTATCATTTATTTTTCCATTAATAATACTCATTCTAAAACTTTCAATTCTGTAATTGTCAGAATTAATTGTTGACCTAGGTTTCTATAACCACATTTATATTATAAAAATCAAAATCATAGTACACTGAAAAAAATGTGGTACGTTATATCAATAAAAGCCGTTTATTACCTTTCCATTCATTGGCAAAATAAAATTTTCATCGTGGCAATGAATAAACATTCAGTGAAGTTCGTAGGTATTTATTGATACATTGAATTCAAGTTTATTGAGATCAAAGATGACATTTATGATCAGGTTTCCTTGCTGCTATGGAAAAGTTCATTGAGGTGAGAAAAGGGGTACACTAAAACCATTTGAAATTGTTCATCATATCAACCAACATAATTCATGGTCCCAGAGCACTGATGTATATATTTTTAAAAAATATGGTAATCGTATTAATGAATACCTCTTCGTTTATAGGCACAATACATTTTTCGTCGAGTCAATGAATACCATTTATTGAAATATGTATGTTTTTATTGTTATAATGAATTCCTGTTAATCGAGATCAATGATGATCTATTTTCAGACCTATGAACAGGTTTGATTGAGGTTGTTAAAGAGGTCATTGAAATTAAAAAATGTACCTATACTATTTCATGAAAAAATGTTGTACATTATATCAATAAATGCCGTTTATTACCTTTCCGTTCATTGACACAATGTGAGAATGATCAAACATTCACTGACGTACCAATGTATTTATTGATACAATGAATTCGAGTTCATTGAGATAGAAGTTGATCATTTTTCACATTTACGAACAGGTTTCTTTGCTGCTATAGAAAAATTCATTAACAACGAATACAATTCATTGGTTGGGTGAACACTCTTCATTCGTTCGATGAATGGAATTAATCACCCTAACGAACCTACTTAATGTACTTGATCATGATATCAACGTAAGCATTCATTGGTATTATTAAGATCCGCCTACTCAGTATGGGTAACCAGTGGTACATTGATATAACGATTGCGTTCATTGGAACAATATTGATGAAGATATTTATTGAGCCACTGAACTTTTTTATTGTATTCAAGTACCAATTTTTTTCTGTGTAGCCATGAGCGCGTATGTTATCACGAGGTGTGGTCATAGTATAGACAGTTTGCTCTATGTAGGTAGACGGTTTAGAACAAAACGGATCAGTTTTGATTATGGAGTTATTCTCGGGATGGCATCGTTTGCTTAACTCTGGCCTAACATTAAAACAAAATAATATTTATATGCCAATCTCACAGAATATCTGATAAATATGTAGTGGGTTTGAACGTTTATATTTTTCATGATGACAGCACTTTGAAGTAGAATGACAGATGAGTGCGATAAAGAACTTCTTTTTCCACTAAATATAGTTCAATAAAGTTTTTCTTTTTGCATGAATGTAAAAAAGATTGTTTTGTCTAAGAGTATTGTAGTTTTTATTTTACCATGATGGAAGAAAGGCTTCGTGAAAGGGTAAAGTGATGATTTGCCTGAAATAGATATTCATATATACAGTGATGGAGTTTTTTTCTTCAAAGTTCTCAAAGGTCATCCATTACCAATTGCAAGTTATGTTAGGAGTGAAAAAAAAGGGAAAAAATATTTACTACCCTATAAAATCCAGTATGAATCAACAAACCGTCTGTTCACGTGGACTTGATTGCTGTACAACCAATGAAAACGATGAATCGTAAGATTAAACGCGCCGGCCGAGGGCGTATTTAGGCTGGAAAGCTATAATGCGTTTTTTCATATTTGAAAACATTGAGGGAGATAGTTCGCAATGTCCGTGGTGTAGTGTGCTCTTTTTGGTGTGTGCATTGAGATATTTCAATATTGTCGGTATAAGAATTCGGAACAAGTTTTTATATTCTGCAATTGATAATGAATATACTTTAAAATATACATACAAGAATACATACGTTTAATAGGCAGCTAGTACTAATAGGTACACACATCAAAATGATCTTTACATTCATATGTAGTAGTACTTTTAGGTCCAATTAAGTTACGCCTCATTGGTTTGCACCACTTCTCCCTTTTATTTATGTAATTTGGTAAACGAAAAAACCAATGTACTGGGGTGTTGTGCTTTTACACATAGGGACAATACAATATATTTTGGCGATTCTGTTCTATTGCAGTCATCGTGTAATAAACAAAACAGGACATGAACGGAGCGAATGACTGCACACCAATGAATTTGTAAGTACTCTGCAAATTCCAGGCGGCCTCCTTCAGGTCGCATAACGTCCCACACTAGAGCGCCATGCACGTGTTATTATTATTATTATTATTATTCCAAGCGCAAAGTCCTATAACTTTTTCATTTCTAGAGATCGTTCAATGATTCAATCACAGTTTTTTTTCGTTTCACTTGAATTTTTATAATTAACCCATAACCAAAAAATTTAAACTTGTCCATTAATTTTTTTCAATAATAAATTATTTTGTCATATGTTACATACTTTATACTTCATGACGGGCACTATATGCTTGCGGGTTGATAATTTGCACCAGTCTGACCCTTCACCTGAACCGGCTTAATCATCGTACTGTGAGTAAAATTAATAATATTCCTTAGGATAAATCCTAAATTACACGGGATCCCGGAAAGATTCGAGATAGTCTTATAATATTTCGTTAATCACAACCGGGATAACTAGATTTCAAAGCGACGGAGCCTAAATAGTCCGTCATGGCGGCTTAGTAATCAGGTATCTGCCTGCCCCCAGCAACCATTTGATAATAATTACATTTCGGTGTTCCTGCCGACGCGAAAACCATGCACTCCTTTCCTGCTGCGAAGGAACATCCGCCAGGAGCTATCGGGGTGACCCTAAATAAGGATTAATTCGGTTTACGGACGAACTGAATTATGATTGAATTCGACTCATCCTCAATCATTTTTCGAATTAAGGTGGCACATGACTAATGAAATTTTTAAATAAAAATAACGAAGAATCTCCCTATTTCTGCAGATGGATTTTAAAATTCCAGAAAAAAGAATATCCTCGAGTAGGATTCGAACAGACGACCTCTGGACTATCGGTCAGTACTTTACCAACTGAGCTACCGAGAAGACATGCGTTCCAACTGCATATTGGGGTATTGCTTTTTTCTAGAATTTTGATTTTAGTATAGTCACCTACAAACGCCGTAGTGAGCTACAGGTTGGGTGGGAACTCATTCGTTATCAATGATCATCAACATCCTACCGTTCACCCATGCATCGTTGACATACAGTATCGGAAAGTTTTCATCTTGGGTATGGTGGTTTCATGAGAGCGTAAAGAATAACTTGCTATATGTTGAGAGAGCATTACAATTTCTCCTCGACTCGCTAGAGGAAAGGACATCGAAGTGCACTGTGTGCGGTGTGTCGCACTGCCACGTAGTCCGTTAATGCGTCGGGTGGGGTAACAGGAGAGGCGCACAGTAGTACGTCTCCCTTGTTTATGTGGTTTTATCATATCATTGCGTTCTTTGTTGCTCGCGTAGATTTCTGTCTATATCCTAGATGAAAAGTTTCCGATACTGCATAGCGATATTCAGCAGGGATCGGGTGTGAAACTCCGATCACTGAACGAGGTTAGCCTAATATGAAAATGAAGAAGTTAGTTAGCGTCTGTGATATAAATATATTGGGAAAAGTTAACGTCATACAGATGGATTTCAAAATTCCTAAAAACGAGTCTTCTCGAGCAGGATTCAAACCCAGGAATTCTAAATTGTTAGTCAGTGCTCTACCAACTGAGCTACCGAGAAAACAGCTTATTTTTCTCAATATATTTATATCATAGATATTGACTCAGTTCTTCATTTACCAAATAAAATCGAATGACATGTGTGTAAGAAAATCAGACAAAAAGACTGACCTATTTTGAATGATTATTTCCGATTGCAAAATATTTTCTTCATGACATAATACCTACAAGATCAAATTCATGATTTGATACACTTAACTTTTGATGATTATTACAAATACAAATATTCTTTCAATAAGATATTTGTCGAACAGAATTTATAATACGTTATTTATGTCTACTCAATAAAATCATCAATATTATCAAAGAAAGTAAAACTCAAAGTCGTCTCCACAAGTATTTAAGCCTATAATAGGAATGGGATGTTGTCAACGCAACTTATTAGGTTTGATGAAAATTTGACAAGCTCTTGCTGAAGTTGCGTTGTTAACATCCCATTCCTGTTAATACAGATTGTGCAGACGACTTTGAGTTTCACTCTGCTTCATTATACCGAAACTCCACTTTGAGTATGAACTACTTTCTTCGTATGAGTAATAATATTATTATTTGAATCAAAATAAAAATGTTTGCAGTCGGCCCTCTTATTATTATTGCTATTATTTTTATTATAAGACCAATTAGCTGAGAAAGTAAGTTGTTGGTAAGTTATGTTCCTTTTCAATTTCTCAAATAAATTATTTTGTTTGTGCTGTAAATGTAAATATAACGAGGTTAATCACTGGGTACAAGACGCGTATTCTGACTCGATCTTAGCTGCCATATCGTGTATGCGTCGCTCATGCGTTCCAACCAGAGGGGCAGTATTCTTTCTCTGCGTTTGGGATATACTTTAAGAAACTCCATATAGGACGGTGTTGATTTGTCAGATATCAGCCTCTTCTCATAGGCCGTCGTGTATATCTGCATCCATCTGTGCCAGTTCTTCTGGGCTTCTGAGGTTGTGAAGGATTCTGATCTGCCACTTCTTCAAGAGGTTGAAGAGGAGTTCTGATATAACTCCGATCCCAAATATGCAATACATGGTTTTTATCGGAAAAGCGGCATACTCTGGGAGTCTTTCAAATCATAGAGTATGCATACTTGACATAGATCGTCTTTAGGCTCTCGCACAAATGAAGGAGACACTTCTTCATTTTGTATGTTAACTTACTGCGACTGTTGGCCGTTTTTCATTGGCATTTCTGCGTTTTTGGGCCAGGGCACAGGGTTGGTTGTGAGGCCCTAACACCCGTCTTACTGAAACCGAGTTTTTTGAGTTTCACTGGAAAAGTTATCCCTTCCTCTCAGATGTGCATTGGCTGCAATCAACTAAAAATCGAATGCCTCCATTGAAATCTAGAATGGAGCTCGTAACCAGAACAAGTCATGTAGACCTTGTCGGTGAGAAGTTGACTTCTGTGAGCTTCAGAATATCTGTTTTTTTCTTCAACTGTAGGTGATGGTGGACGTCATTACGGTTTTGGTTGAGTTCGTAGATGTTGCTGAGTATACAGGTCGTATTTTTTACTATTGGCATCTCAAAAACGGTAAATGATACGAAGTTGGTTAAATTAGACAAAAGTTGCCTATTTTAGTGAACAATGAAACGATGTTTCCAAATCGAAAGTATTACGAACCGTTTTCCAAATATACGGGGAAAACCAAAATTACCTGTTTCCTTTTATTTGTGCTGGCGCCTCTATTTTTAGGAATATGGAAATGTGTTCAGAAAACTTTCTTCTCTGTTTTGAATTTGCTTCTCTGTACTGTACTTTGATTTTCAATACCATGTTTCGTTTTTCGGGGGCCACCCTCAACTCTGTTTTTTCGAATACGGACCTGTATTTTTTTTCATGAATTTAAGTAGTCCTTATCTTACCGAGTTCAATTATGTATCTCACTTGGTATTTGTTTCTACATTTTTGCCCATAAATTCCATCATCAAGGTCCGAACAATGAAAATCCTTCCCTCCAGAATACGGTCCTGATTTTATTTTTGTTCGTATTTGAAAGGGTATTTGACTCAAGTTGCGAGAAAAAATTTCAAAATAAATTTACCTCCAATGAATACTCAAATGCGAAATCAAATCGAGATCAAATCCAATGTGATGAAAATGTGAAAGCAGAGGAATAACGAGGAACAACGATTGGTACATTTACTTTATACATTTTTTTAAGTCAAAGAGCCGAAAGGCATTTTTCTTATGTATCTATTCGTAGGCAATAGGCAATTCTTTTGTTAATCTTTGAGTCCAATACGTACTCCCAAACGAACCTTTTTCAAATGAAAACGGAAAGTTTGAAACATCATGAAGTATGTAGTGAGCCATGGAATAAAAGAAAGTGAATGTCAAATTACAAATTAATGAATCCATATCTGAAGGGTGAATTATTTACAAGTTGAACGAAAAACTATGGAGTTATCTAATGATGAGAAAGTGGATATGTTGTTCGTGTATTCGAGGTGTTTGAGAAATAGCACCAGATCTCTTGCTATGTGTCAAGAAATGTATCCCGAACGTCGTCAGCCCAATGCCAGAATTTTTCAACGTATTGAAAGAAATTTACGAGAGCATGGTTCACTTGTGAAACCAAAAAATAAAATTTGCCCTATTACTGGAAATGGTGATAATGAAATCGACGTTTTAGGTAAGTTTTTAAGTTTCATGTTACACACATGGTAAAATGATAATTTGAATCAGGATTCGTGGAATACAAGAAAAATCAGAATGAGGAAGTATCACTTAGAGAGATAGCGTTGAATAGTGGTATATCGCATTCATCAGCCAAAAAAATTTTGAAGCAACATAAATTCAAGCCTCACAGAGTGAGAAAAGTACATCATTTGCGTTCAACAGACTACAATAAAAGGATAGTATTTTGCACATGGCTACTGAGACATTTTCGGCAAGATGATGAAATTTGTAGTAAAATTTTATGGTGCGACGAAAGTCGGTTTACAAATAATGGATGGTTCAACAGAAATATTCATTATCACTGGCGCCAGGAGAATGCTTATTTACATAGAGCCACTAATTTTCAAGAGAGGTTCGGAATTAATGTCTGGGTTGGTGATTTAGATACCAAAATAATTGGTCCCTACTTTTTTGATACTCCTTTGACGGGAGAGTTATATCTTGAGTTCCTATCCGAGATTCTAGATGATTTTTTGGGAGATTTGCCTCTGAATATCCTAAGGAAATATGTATTGTAATAGGATGGTCCTTTGGTATCCTATTTCCCTTCTAATAATACGCAGGACATTATTTATTACTACATTTATTGTATCGAAAATGCCTTCGGTACAGTACTACTTTCAAGCTCGTTGTCTTGATCTATTCCAACTAAAACTAGGACAAAACTCACTATGTAATATTTCAAACAATATCATCCTTAACCTACTTAATTGTAAAACATAATATTCAATATGTTATGATAACTATTTCTATTTATCAATACACTACACCTTCCCCGGGCAAAGAAAAAAATATAAACATTGGCTAATTTTATTATTTTTTTTTTTTTTTTTTTTTTTTTTCTACTCAAATATTTGGTAACTTATGAATTGCCTAATTAAAATAAGGCTTTACTCTATTTTTATGTACCTTAATTAACTTATCTTCGATTTTTATTACTAAATTCGGACTTATTTCCTCTTGAACCTCGAATGGTCCATTGAATAAGGGCTCTAATTTCTCAGAAGGATTATTATTTTTAATCAATACCTTATCACCTTTTTTATAACTAACTATTCTACTATTTACATCCCATGTTTCTTTTCTCTTAGTTTTTGATTTCAGTAGATTATTTTTAGCATCATCCCATGCTTTTTGTAACCTGTACTTTAACTCTATTGGATAGTTCTCAAAATTATATACGGGGTCAATTACGTTTGTTATATTTGAAGGTAGTTGACAACTCTTTCCAAAAACCAGTTCATACGGTGTGTAATGTGTTTCAGTGTGTACCGTGTTATTGTAAGAAAATGACCAATAGGGCACCCAAGAGCTCCAACTGTCTGGGTGTTTTGCCACTTGAATACGCAAATATGCACCTAAGTTTTTATGGGTATTCTCTAGTGCTCCCAGAGTTTCGTGGTGATATGCAGTAGATTTGAGAGAAGTTATTCCTAACAATTTACAAGATTCCTGAAGGGTGGAAGCCAGGAATTCAGTTCCTTGATCGGTTCCTATTGTTTTAGGTATACCAAATCTCAGAACGTAGTTTTCTACGAAAGCCTTCGCAACTGTGACCGCTTCTTTGTTCGGTATAGGATAACCTTCAACAAATTTGGAAAGTTCACATTGTAAGGTGAGAATATATCGATTATTGCTCTCATCTGGTTTCAGAGGACCTACGAGATCGAGATAAATCTTTTGCAAGGCTGTTTCCGCCGTAGTAGTGACTGTCATCGGTTCTTTATTCGGCCTTGAATGCTTATACCTCTGACAATCATCACAACGCTTCACAAACCTTCCAACATGATTTTTCAACCCAGGCCAGAAATAGTATTTCTTTATATTGTTGTACATTCTATTAATACCTGTATGCCCTCCTGTTGGTAACATGTGAAAATCATTCATTATTAAATTTCTGGTTTCTTTATCATCAATTACTTGTACGTCCTTTATTATAGAGATTTTTATATCTGCATTTTTCAATTCGTCTTTAATTTTTATTATATTTTTTATCAGTTCTTTAGCTTTTTCGTTATTAACAATACATAATTCAGGAATTTTGTGTTTTTCGCAAAGTTTTTTTCAGTTCCCTCAGTGACGCACCAAATGCTGACACTGATTGAGATAACTGTTTTATATAGATAGTTCCTGAATTGACATCATATTTTAAATTATCAGTAAAAAATCCTTCGTTTCCCTTTATTTTTGAAATCTTTTCGAAATTATTATTAAGAATTGGTCTGAGTTCAACCGATTCTACAGGGCGTTTCAGTAATTCTACCACTCCAGGGTGATCAATCCTGCGGTATGTAGAAATAATTTCATCCCCTTTTCTAATACTTTCTTCCTTTGCTTGAGCTCGTGTCATAACGAACATATCAGAAACTTTTTCACCTATAGATTTGAGTTCGTCCGACTCAATCTGAATTCTTGAAAGAGCATCAGCAACAACATTTTCGGTACCTTTTAGGTACGTTACTGTGAAGTCATACTCTTCTAATGCTAGTCTGAACTTGGTTAGGCGACTAGATGGATTAGTCATACCGAATAAATATACTAATGGTCTATGATCTGTGAAAATATCAAATTTTCGACAATACAGATAGGGCCTAAAGTGTCGAACAGCAAATACAATGGCCAGAAGCTCTTTTTCTATCGTACAGTAATTTTTCTCTGCCTTATTTAATGAACGGCTTGCATACGCTACTGGTTGGTCATTTGAATTTGACAACACGGCCCCAACAGCACATTTTGATGCATCCGTCCTCAGTATGAATCTGTTATTTTCTGAAAAATTTGGGTATTGTAACAAAGGTGGATTAGAAAGCGACGTTTTCAGATTGTCAAATGAATTTTGACATTCTTCTGTCCAATTAAATTCTGCGCTTTTGTGGGTCAGTTTGTTCAGAGGATAGACAATGTGGGCAAAGTTTTTTATGAATTTCCGGTAATAATTGGCAAATGCTACGAATCGTTTCGTTTCACTGGAATCTTTGGGTACTGGATAGTTTTTTATAGATTCAATCTTTTCAGGATCAGGCGATATACCTTCGGACGAAATTATATGCCCTAAGTATAAAATTTCTTTTTTTTAGAAATTCGCATTTAATGGGGTTGAGTTTGAGATTCACAGATCTCAAACGATCCAAAACTTTGATAAGATTGATGTTATGATTCACCAAGTTATTACCAAAACAAATCAAGTCGTCTAAATATATGAAACATGATTCATAATTCAAACCTGACATAGCTATTGTCATCACTCTAGAAAACACACTCGGACTTACTTTGAGACCCATTGGAAGCCTTTTCATTTGATATTGGCCACGATCAGTAGTAAACGCTGTATATGGTCTGCTACTAGGGTGCAACTCTACTTGGTAGTACCCTTGCGACAGATCTAAGTGGGAAAAATAAACAGCACCTGATAACGAATCTAATATTTCTGTTATACAGGGTAATGGAAATTTATCATCTTCTATTCTTTGATTAAGAAGCCTGTAATCAATTACAACCCTCCATTTTTTATTGCCTTCCTTATCTGCCTTTTTTGGCACTATCAACAATGGAGAGGACCATTCTGATTTAGCCTCCTCTATAATTCCATCGTGAAGCATTTTTTCAACTTGTTCATGTATATTTGCCTTTTGAGCATGCGGTAACCTATAGGGCTTCACATATACAGGTTTTGCATTCGGCTGTAACTGTATTTTATGTGTACAAACATTAGTTACCGTAAGGTAGTCATTTTCTAAATAAAAAACATCAGCATATTTAGCACAAATTTTTTCTATAGACACTTTCTCTTCCTTATTTAATGACTCTGTATCAATAAGGTCTAACAGTCTATCCACTCGTGCAACAGACATTTCATCATTTCCAAACTTACAATACTCGAAATCCGAAAGCTTTTCACTCTTTGGCCTAAAATTCCGAAGTTTTATCTCCTTATCTTGGACATTGAGTATCCGTACGGGAATCATATTATTATCTGGTCTAGCGATAACACTTGCTGTGAATACACCCTCAGTCAACTGTTCACCCAAAACAACACAATCCTCATTACTATTCACCCAACAATACTTAACAATTTCACACCTCGGAGGAATGGTAGTATAACAATCATATTTCGATTGCAATGGGACGGTTATTTTTCTGTCATCCTTCACAAAGGAAAAACTAAATTTCTCAAAATCTATGGTAGCTGAATATTTGGTTAGAAAATCAGCACCTAATACTCCATCTATATCATTCGTAAACTCATTCATAACCAAAAATGAATGTGAAACGTTCATACCATCTGTTTTCAATGAAATATTCACCGATCCCAATGAGTACGTGGAACCAGCTATTCCATTTATTCTTATTTTCTTTGAACTGTCAATGTTTTCAAACTGATTCACATACTTTGAGAAAATTACACTAATAGTAGCACCCGTATCAATTAAGAATTTCAAATTATTACCTACATACTGCATACATACAAAATTCATTCCATTCATACTCAAAATCACATTATTTATTGTATTATCATTATTGGGGGGCACGAAAAAATCGCTCATTTACAAATGATGAGTGGTTTATTTCATTTCCAGCGACATTATTAGAATTTGCTTCTTCCGCAAAATAAGCTCTGTGAGTACGATTTCTGTTATTATTGTTGTTGAAAATACCTCGATCTCTCATATTTCCGCGGCCTCGTGACCGATTGCCATTATAATTATTTTGCTGATTATTAAAATTCCGTCCGTGACCTTGTCGAAAGTTTTGGCTCTGGTTACTATATTTATAATTACGATTCATTGTGTTGTTGTTATTGTTTTTAGAATATCCGCGCCATGAATTATTTTTACCACGCATATGAAATATTTGTGAATTGCTACTGGACACTTTCGATTTTTCTTCATCCGTAGCTCCTACAATTGCATCTCGTAATTTATCATAATTTCTAGCTTTAATTATTGTTCGTAATTCGTGGCTCTTCAACCCATTTGCAAAAGCATTAATCGAAATCTTCTCATTAACTCCTCTAAGAACTCTAGCTGCATTATCGTCTCCGTTTGCTTGAGATATTGTTAAATTAACCATCATCTCTTCTATAGTTCTACCAAACTCATCAATAGATTTTCCATCCTGTTTGCTATTATGCAACTCTACTGACAGAGCAGCGGTAGACCTAATAGAGAGTAAATGCAATTTTATATCTCTTATCAGATTGTCCACGGTGGCATAAGTTCTATCTAATCTCAGTTTAGCATTTTGTGTTAACCTGGTTTTTAGAACATAAGTTATCAATAGTTTTTTTCCCTCAGCATCTAAAAGTTCACTATATAATTCAATTGCGTCAATTAACTGTTTAGTTGTATTTTCAGAACCATCCATAAGAGGCAACAGGGATGAAGCTGTTCGTAAATCAAATTTTTCAGACATATTGACTAGTTTAGATGTTTGTTTTATTTTATGTAATCTATTCAATAATGTTTCACGAGCATCACTAATATTGTTATTTATATCCCTAGCATAAGTTTTGATTAATTTTACTTCATCTTCATTTTTATTCACTAGTTTATTATAAGTATCCTTCAAATGAGTGAATGTAGCTTCAAAGACGTTCAATTCCACAAGTTTTTTGTTGACTTTCTCAAAATTCTCACGCCTTTGCAAACTATCTTTAGATATATTACGTTTAAACAAACAAACCTCTTGTAAAAGCTTTTCAAATTCAATCATTTGTAGGTTCCTAACAACATTACTGCTATTTTAAGTTAATCTAGACTTATCTGATCATTCGTCTGAACTGCTGGCCCTTCCTGGTATTCAATAACCATTTATGCGTAATTGTTCTTATATTTTCTTCACCATTCATCACCTACAGTCTAAACACCAACAATCTGTCTTATTCAATGACTAGTTCTTTGCTTCTAGAAATTTCTCTTCTTATCTTCTTTTCCAACGCCTTTCGTGATTTTTGCCACAAACATAATGCAATTCCTAGCAACACCAAGATGCCCATAACAACTGCAACAACTTCAAGGAGAGAGTACTTATTTCCACTATTTGTTCCAGCAGTAGTTCCACCACTGATTCCTGATTGCGTGATAATCACCTCTTCCTTGGAATTTTCACTACCCATTTTCAGTTATTCGTCGATATTCATAGCATTTTTCATTCTAATGATTCTCAGCTCTAGTATCGGCTGGCAGGATCGCCATGTAATAGGATGGTCCTTTGGTATCCTATTTCCCTTCTAATAATACGCAGGACATTATTTATTACTACATTTATTGTATCGAAAATGCCTTCGGTACAGTACTACTTTCAAGCTCGTTGTCTTGATCTATTCCAACTAAAACTAGGACAAAACTCACTATGTAATATTTCAAACAATATCATCCTTAACCTACTTAATTGTAAAACATAATATTCAATATGTTATGATAACTATTTCTATTTATCAATACACTACAGTATATTTCCAACATGACGGAGCACCACCACATCGAACACGAATTTGTAAATCATTTCTCGATAGGACCATGCCAGGAAGATGGATAGGAAACAACGGTCCTATTAAATGGCCACCCCGTTCACCTGACCTCACTCTTCTTGATTATTCGATATGGGGTTTCATCAAGGACAAAGTCTTCAGTACAACTTTTGAGAATGTGGAAGAGTTGAAAGATTCAATTAAACGAGCATGCATGGCTATAACTCACCGAATACTTCAAAATTGCCACAAACATACCATTTTTAGGGCCAAAATATGTTTGAGAAATGGTGGGCGTCAATTTGAACACCTTGTCAGACGTCGGCAGCGATGACTAAAAAAAATGTGTACTTAAGATATCAATTGTTGTTTTTTGTTATTATTATAGTTTTTTATCTGAATTTTTAATAAATAGTTTCAAATTTAATGTGTAATTCAAAGTGGAATATCGCCTTTTGCTTGCAAAGGTAAGAGCAAAATCAGTGGATTTTTTTTGGAATTTTCATCGTTCGGACCTTGATAATGGCATTTAGGGGCAGAAATGTAGAAACAAATACCAGGTAAGATACATATCTAAAGTCGGTAAGATAAGGACTACTTAAATTCTTAAAAAAAATGCAGGTCCGTATTCGAAAAAATAGAGTTGAGGGTGGCCCCGAGGAACGAAACGTCGCTTTGAAAATTGAAGTATAGCACATGAAAGCAAATTCCAAACAGAGAAGAAAGTTTCCTGAACACATTTCCCTATTCCTAAAAATAGAGGCGCCAGCGCAAAGAAAAGAAAACGGGTAATTTTGGTTTTCCCCGTATATTTTGAAAACGGTTCGTAATACTTCCGATTTGGAAACATCGTTTCATTGTTTACTAAAATAGGCAACTTTTGTCTAATTTAACCAACTTCGTATCATTTGCCGTTTTCGAGATGCCAATAGTGGTACCACATAAAAAATACGACCTGTATATTCAGTTGTTCGATGATGTTGGAGTTTTATTCAAGGAGACATCACCTCAAGTAATTTTGATAAATACCTAAAAGCAAAAAGAAACTTAGAAATGGAAAAGGGTGACCGAAAGATGAGGTTCAGACGATTTGGTGTTACTTCACCGGGCTATGATGAAATCTGTTATCCAGTGGTTATTTCCTTCCAGTCGTAATTTTTAACGACAGGACAAGCAATATCCAATATTAATTGAAAGTGGGACTTTTATTGAAGTTTCATCTGCGACATTTATATCGAAGAATTGTTGTAATTGACTTCATATTACTGCTTTGCCTTATAGATTCTTGAAATCTACTCGTATTTTCAATTGTTGACCTCCGAGTAAAATTGTATGCAGAATACTAGTTTTTTCAATGTTGCTCAAATTCATGAACAGTGTCTAAAAATAGTTATTTATTATACAAGGGAAAGAAGTATTAGATTTCACCTCGAGGTTGTGAGCTGAAATCTAATATTTTTTCCGTGTATACCTAATACACTATTTTTTCTGTGATGGCAAAAACGACTATTTCATAGTGAGAAAATCAAATATTTTACCTATATGTATATATTTCCGGGAAAGAAGTACTCACTTTTTCCTCAGAGAAAAAAGTAATTTCATAAAATTAAAATATCAACCTTCACTATGTATATATATATATATATCCTGGGAAAAAAGTTATATTTTGTTATCTGTCAAAATGTCAAAAATGTCGTACAGTGGATGTTTTATGCACGAATAATTTTTTCACGCACTTGTTTGGAAAATATCACTTCACGCACCGTTGCTAAAATAAATGTCTAATATGTATCACTTCAATCACGAGTTTCATACAGTGTTTTGAAATAACTGTCAAAAAAAGACAAAAATTTAGATTTTTATTGCAAACATAAAATTAATTTGGCATATTCGTATTGATGTTGATATTATTATTACTAAAACGTTGACTTAACGTTGAAATAACTAGTCCATCGGGGATTATTCCTCATTTTTTTTTTTTCAAAATGATCAACATCGAGATATGTCAAGAAAAACTCATATTCGGACTATCCACTACTCTTTTCGTTTCATCTTCATCACTTTCTATTTCTAGTTAAATTCATAGTTCATAGATCACATACGAGATAATGCCATATATTTCTTCACACTGTTGCCAGATAGTCTTGGCTAATGGATCTTCACAAAAAGACAAAATGAGTAGAACCATGATCAATAAATTGGTAACAAATATGACAGCTAAACCTGAGGAACATATTGATAAACTTGGTCAAAAAATGGATACTATGGATAAGGAATTCAATGAGGCAACAACACAAATTTCATCTCTGGAAACTGTGGTCCAATCTAATAATACGGAGGTTGGTATTATCCGTAACAAAATAGATGTTATTGACCAGAAGCTCAAAGCTGACTAGAATCGAGAAGTACAAAAAGAAAACCTACTCACTAAGGTACTTGCTGTATTTAATGATGTTTGAATGAGAGAATTTTTTAAAAATGAACAATCTCTTTAGAATTGGAAAAACTGACGCAGATAAAAATAAATAAATAAAAATAAATGGAATGATTCAGGTATATATTTAACCTGAGCTAACCTAACCAGCAAGTCATATCAACTTCTGCGAGATGCCAAACTCACATACGGTAGTGAAAATGGATGGTCAAGAAATGAAAGAATATATGACCAACGTAACGACAATGTTATGATTTTTGAAGAAATAACTGATAAGTAGGCCAGTTCGAAAATAAAAACTATGCTATCTTATTTTGTAGATTTATTCAGTGCTAGTCTAAAGTCCGTTCCCCCCCTACTAATTTTTGAACCACCTGATATATCGCAACGAAATTTGGAAGGCTCAATTAGGAGATAAAAACCTACTTTTTCATGAGAAAATTCCAGCTAAAAGTTTCAAAATGGCAGCTGAGCGCCATCTTCAATCATTTTTTTAAATAGAACACCCGGTATATTATTGCAGGATCGGTTAGGGACGATCATAAGGAATCCAACAACACCAAGTTTGATGCTATTATCTCCAATGACTACGGAGATATCGCATATTATTTTCTCCATAAGCCGAATGAGTGTGAGAGAGAATTTATTGACCCGCCAGAAAAAGTTTCTCTCTCCCACTCATTCGGCTTATGGAGAAAGTAATAGGTGATATCTTTATAGTCTTTGGAGATAATAGCATCAAACTTGGTGTTGTTGGATTCCTTATAATCGTCCCTAACCGAACATGCGGGTGTTCTATTTAAAAAACTGCTTGAAGATGGCGCTCAGCTGCCATTTTGAAACTTTCAGCTGGAATATTCTCATGTAAAAATAGGTTTTTATCTTCTATTTGAGACTTCCAAATTTCGTTGCGATATACCAAGTGGTTCAAAAATTAGTAGAGGGGAATGGACTTTAGACTAGCACTGTTTATATCTACTACCATCAATGTTGTAAAGGGTTAAACACTAAATCCAACGATTTTTTCAAAAGCTGTTCAAATACTGATTTTGATATTATTATTAAAGGAGGTGGAGTTCTAATTGCTATTAGATAAAACATCAAAATTCAAAAACACTCTAAAATGTAGTGCCGTTTTTGAGAGTGTTGTGATAGAATTCAAGGTGAATAATGGTAAATATATGCGGTATGCGGTATTTACATTCCAGCGGGGAGCTCAAAAAATGTTTAGGAATCAGCATTTGAATTTTTATAACACCATATAGATCGAAATGAAATGGATTTTGACAAATTATACATTTTTGGAGATTTCAATATACCTAAAATAACAGGCGTTATGTATAACACCAACGTCTCCAATGCTATTATTGATATATTTCATGACTTCATTGATTATAACGATCTCAAACTTTTCAACGACCTAAATAATTCCAGAACCTTAGCTTTGGTTATTGGATTGGAGAGGAATTGGAATAACTGCATAGAAAGGAGGAACTGTCTCCCATTTGTTAGGGAATATGTATACCATCTTCTCTTAACATTATGTTGGATGTTGCGTCTGATCAAAATAATAATAAGAAAATTAATGTGTTATTCGGCAATAATAATAACCAGTTTGTTTTTCCCTGTGTTGAATTGATTTATAACCAGCTAGATTGGCAAAATACCTCACTGTGAGACGGGGACATTTATGCCGCACTACACCGTGGCTAGCGATAGTTTCAAATCCCATTTTATATATTAATAAACCTTTTTGAACTTGAATCCAGGTGGCTCGGTTTGGATCCCCACCACCATCACTTTTTAGGGGTTTTCTCCGAAAACCTGGAATATTCGTAATAACAAACAAATTTTACAATTTTTTTTTCACAGAAAATGAGAACTAACTTTTTGACAGGATTTCGTTTTCATTTTGGTGTCATTCTTGTCGCCTAAAATTGTCTGTCACCTAGCAACAACTGTTGAAGAAGAGCACTTTTTTACGTGTTTTCGTATAATTATGCAATTGTACGTTGATATTGATATATGGTAATACTTTAGGCATTCAAACTACACAATATAAATTTTTTCGACAGGAAAAAGATATCACAACCAACGTTTCAATTAACGTTTCGAATATGACACCGTGGTTCACTTAAAAGATTCACGATGAGCTGAATTGTCTGTTCATACAGTATGTGGTTTTCACGGGATAAATCAGTTATTTCATAAACTAACTTTTTTCTCGATTTTTAAATCATACATCCTGTATACAAAATTGTTCTGCTATTCATAGGATTCTTCAATTTCTGTGGAGCATGCCCTGTACCAAAATCCAATTTCCTGAGATATTGGTTCATTAGTGAACTGAAATGTGTTTTTCATTCGGTTATTGGAAATTGCAAGGGTAGCCTGGAAATATAATAAGATAAGGCAACGCCAAATCTCTTCGATAAAATGAAAAAATTAAAGCATTCCGTGAAAAATATAAAGAATATAGGTTTCACATAGAAATTTTCATTCATACGTAGGTATTATTTCTAATTCCTTACTTTATTAGCTAGACAACCCAAGTAACATTAACTCTCTTATTCAGATCTTCAAGATCGCTTTAAAACTACACAATAAAATTTCGAATAAAACCAAGTGATCTTCAAGACAGCCCTGAGACCACCATAAAGCAGCTTTCAGCCAAAAAGAGCCCATCATAAGAAAGCCTTCAAGACTAAATTTTAAAACTGTATTAAAACCATCAAGTTTTAATTCTATATTCTCAAAGAGTTGTTCAAGGCAACTTTAAATACATAAATTAAAACTTATTATCTGGGGTTTTGCTCTTAAAATGTATTTACAGCGGACTGAATTAACTAAAAAATTATAAGAGTTTTATTTTGTTTACCAACACTCGACAACTTTTAAATATGTATAATGGCCGGCAGAGTGGTAATATTTTAAACCGCATAGGTATACTAAGCATATCATAAAATAATATTCGAAAGCATACTATTCTGAAAAATTCATCAACGAATGGCACTTTTCTGATAAACTATAATAAAATACTTCAACATAAAAATTTTAGAAAAATATCATCAAATTTTATTTTGGATCTACCCATCTAAATGCATTTTTTTAATTGAATGGCATATTTCAACACACCGTTCTTCAGTTTTCTAAGAAGATCCAAGACGCAATTATTTGAATAATAATATTCTTTTCGTTCACTATTGAAAAAGTCCAAAATGGCGGAGTCTTTATTGTAATAAAACATGGCGTGATCTAGATTAAAACTGATTGTTCATTTATTGAATGTTTTAAATCTAACAAAATTTAAAAGAGCGTTTTATTTACTACTTTAAATCCAATGACTCTCGCAGGACTCTGTTTGCGTATCCTTTTAAAATCAATATGCTTTAATGTGTTCAAACTTTCGACCTTATTGATTTAAAGTGGTCTTGTTCTCGAATGGAATCCTAACCTCACAAATTTTGCCGGTTTTGTGATTGGAGCGTGTGGTGCATTTTCATCTTTGACTAATTTCATTTAAAAAAAAACAAGGTGAGTTTTGCATATTATTATTTATTACTCCGTTACATTGTGTTTTATTTCACATGTAAATATGCGGACAGCATTGGTTCACTAAAATAGTTTCTTGGCAAGATGGCGTTTAATCCTTATGTGTAGGGGATATAATTAGTTTTAATGAAGTCGTCCAAAGACCAAAGGGTATTTTTTTAAACCCAATTGACAAAAATTAAAACATTTAAACTTTATAATACTCTCAATGTACTCATAAAAAGTAAAAATTGTGTTTTTGGTTTTAATGTGGTATTATATTGAATGTATAGTCTTAGGATAAAATAGTTTTCCTAATGGGTTTTAAAGAATACATCACGGATACTCCATAAAATTGCATTAAAACTATTTTTCCCCGAACGGATTGTTTTAAAACCAACTTGCTATTTAATTCTTAATAATAGCAAATTAGTTTAAAATAGCTAATGTTAAGAGTTACATAAAATCAGTATAAGATCAATAGGACATTAAGAGCAAATAGCAGTTTTATTTTGATTTAAAGAGTGCATTAAATTCTTCGTTTAAGAATAAGTGGTCTTTAAGAACTTCTAGTTTATCTTAAGGTTACTTTAAATCCGATGTCGATTTATTGAACATATTAAAGCATTTTTAAAATCTGAATAAACAAAATCTGTCTCAAAATTGTTACTTGGGAATTATTATTGTTACTATTAGGAACGTTCATTATGTACTCATGAATGGCTCTGGTTTTTAGTTTTGTAAATAAGATGTTATGTTCTTGGACGATAAAGAAAATTGGTTTAAATGCAAATGCAATTATTATATTAAATTATTTCATCGTACAAGTAAATAAAAAACTTCAAAAATCCAAAACTGGTAAACAAGCTAATATTTCAAGATCGATCAGAATCATGTTAGGCGATGAAAAAAAGTATGAGATGAGCTCTTGAAAATGTTAACGTAAATTAACGTTTGAATCCAGTGCAAACCAACTAACTACATTTCTCAGAATCAAATTATATCGCAAAGGAGTTTCAAAAGTTCATTAAGGTGCGATTCATTCAGGATTATTTTCATAATTTAGAAAGTATAATTCACATCGAGTATTCGCGTCGGGTTGTTTTAAAACTTTGAAAAAAATTTGAACCTAAATAAAACACCTAATTAGAAAAACAACAACTAGCGGAAAAGTTAGATAGAGGATTCTCAGATTTGGTGTATTGGAATATTCAATCAGAGAAAGGAGTTGGATAGATAAAGGGTTGTCGGCTTCTTGAAGTGTCCTATGACTCCACAAAGTATCAATTTTTTTTGTGTCGGAATTCAGAATTTTCACATGCGTAAAATTACAAAACTTCAGCAAAGCTTGTCGCTTTCTACAACCATTGATTTAATGTTATTCCTTCCAGGTACCTTAGCTTTTGTCCGACCAACGCTTCACAATGAATGAATATTTGTGTTTTCATATTTATTTATTCATTTATTTTATTGTGGCGAATCCGAGGCAACTCTGGAATTCGTAACCGGCCAACAATTGAATAATAACGGAATCCAGTCAACTTGTGAACAAAATGACATCATCGCTCACGTACGTCGGGAGGCCGCGACGACATCTAGAAGTGAATAGATGTACGAAGAGTGATCACGATAGATTTCTACCATCTATAAATAAAGCCGTGCCAGTCACTGGGAGGAAGTCTGAATTCTGATTGGAGAGAGATAAATAGTTAAGTGAAGCTAAGCACAATGGTGCATATAAATTATAGTTAAGTGAAGTGTAGAAATAAATGAACTGTATTGTTTGTATTCTGCTAGTATTAAATACATTTCTTCACCGACTGATGCAAAGTAAAATAGTTTATTTCAACAATACATATTATTCGAACTCATATATCTGAACACAATGCTGAAAGTTCTCTGGGAGATCGTTTGACAAACGATATTCGTTGCCGACCGATGTTTCACCCTCTCACAATGCTGTGTGCTATCATGGCGAATACCTGTCAGAAACTACTACTACCCTGGCTAATACCTCGACGGGAATTGAATTCTATCAAACACGTACTTGTGCAAAGTTCCTCATTAAAGATGATACAATAGCAAGTGGTTCCTGTAACCAAATACCAGAATTTTTAACAGCTTTTTCCCGTCATCCGTAGTGAGCAGATCGTATGTAAAAGACCGTTGAGAATGGGTTTCGATAAAAAGTGAAATGTCACAGCCTAGATCAGTCAAAAGTGGAGTACCCCAAGGTTCTGTCTTGGGACTCCTCATTTTCATAATATACGTTTACGATCAATTTTACACCGTCTCCCCCAGGCTGTTCCTATACAATCCACCACCGTCAAATCAAACAGATTATATTGCACAACACACTTCTTATTGTATAGTTTTCGTTAATCCTCTCAACCTTCAACTATGGTATTATTCTATATGGGGTGATGCAGGTAGTGCCAGTAATATTTTCTAATGACAAAAAAAGTGTTCATAATCATAGCCTCTGGGTTGAAGCAAGATAACATTATCAACCTCTACTCAATAAAAGCTTTGGGATCATCCTTCATTAGAATTATTCATTATAAAATGTCATCTAACTACCACATAATCCAGTAACGACAGATAAACTCGAGCAAAAAGTGAAGAATAAATTGTAGAACTCTGAAACTCGGCAAATGACATCTCTACATCATATATTAGTAGAAAAAAATTGTTTACCAAAAAATCTGGGGTAGAACCTAAAAAAAAATTTTAAAAAAATACAATTTTTTTTGTTGTTATTTCAGAAAATATATTTTTCAGCAGAGTAATGACTAATTAAATATTCGGCTCCGCCAGAACTTTCAGCGGCGTGTAAGGGTGAACCTGAAATTTGATGTAAGCGTTCAATCACGTTTTCTGAGAAAACGAGCGCATTTCATAAGAAATTACTAGGTATAATTTTTGTGGAAAATTCAATTGTTTTTCACCCTGTTGATATGCTTTCCAAGATTACAGCAAAAATCTGTTTATATATTTTTAAACAAAAAAAAAATATGTTCCACCCCTGGAATTTTGGTTACTGGCTTAATAGCAATTCTCTCAGATCTCCAAATCTTTTGAGAACTACGAAATACATACACACTGACAAAATTACGGAAAAAGTCCTAATTCTGGCAGAGGAAACCGTATAGTAAGAGGACTTGTATATGTGAAATACTTTTAAAATTTAAAAGGCTTGACCATTTTCTCAGGGGCCTCATCACGCTCTACCAACACATCCAATCCGATGCAGTACCTGTCGATGTTTCTGACCATTCTCAGTATCTTGTTCTACATCCTCTCGAAGCTCAGAAATTGAGTTTTCAGGAGGTTACAGAACACCGGACAGGCGAAGGTCATGCGTTGCTGTGTAATCTATTTTATTAGAATTATTATTCAGTTGTTACAAGCCAGCTTGGCATACGAATAAAAAAAGGACAAAGTACTTTTGAAAAATGATATCCGTCCATTTCTCTCCATCAAGACATAATTATAATATTTCCATCATTTCCCAATCATTTTCGTATCAGCAGATGAAACCGACGTATCATCATATGGAATATGGTTGGTAGGTTCCATTTGGAGTAATAATACATCATCACATATGAATGCGCCTAAAGGTATAGCTTGGGTTAATATTATCATTGGATACATTCAAAATTGTTGAAACTTAAATACCCATTAGCGTTCCAATTGATAAAATTACATTTGTTATTTCTCTATTCATTCTAGACTACCAGACACTAGGTATGTACTAAAGAAAATGAAATACGAAATAAAAGTTTACATATAAAATATAAGTGACATTGACATAGGTAAGATCTATATCCAACGAAATTTGAAATTCAAATTCGACAATTGACTGGTGACCACATAATGTGAAAGCCTACTTTGTGAGCAAAGAACTAGAGATTTGGAACAATAATTTTGAAAAAAAAATTATTATAATTATTTTTCGGACTTGATTATTTTTAAGATCTTTTAATTGTTATTGGGGCTGCAGTTATGTTCACTGAATTTAATATGGTGTCCAAATGCTGAGTTTCCAGCTTTATTCATATGTTCGTTCATCCGAACCTTCAAGTGTCTATAGTACCTTCCAATGTAAGAAGCTTCACAATCATTACATTGAGGTGGTAAATTCCAAATTTTGATGAATTATTGATGAGAGTTCTTGCAATGGAAGTGTTTGAACACATGTTTCTCGTCTATACCGTACAGTATATCAATATTGTTATTTTCATAATTAGTACCATTCTTTGGGAAACTTTTATAGTCGTAGAAAAAGTATAGTGTGCAGCACATGCGTGCAGTCAGGAAAAGGTTATACTTCAGGCACTTGCTACTTTGAACTCTTGTTGAGATGATTTTCATTAATGCTTATTGAATTATTTCCCAACCAGACATTCATATTTACTATCGTAAATGATGTAAAGTATACAACCGGTTTTATAAAAAGATTGGCACTGAAAAGACGTTTACTGTTTGATCATATAATATTCCCATCATCTTTGTCAATGATACGCTAAAGCTTTGAATGAAACTTGATTATTGTGCAATTTAAAAAAATCTCAGAAGCTGCACATACGGAAAAATTATCACTTCTATGTTCATTTTGACAACTTATCCATGGAAAGGAATAATAGTTATTTATGATACAAGTGTTAAAAGTGGCATTTTATTTTGTGAATGGGGAATATTGCGAAACGAGCGTTAGCGAGTGGAGCAACCCCACGAGCAAAATAAAATCACTTTTAACAAATGTATCATACAAAATTTTTTGTTCAACAGTTACTGCTAGTAAGAAAAAAACAAAAAAAAAATAAGATCAATAAGGATTCGAACACAAGATCTTTGGATTACAAGGCTGACTGACAGATACTTCAAATATAATAAACCCCAACGCACTTTATTTATGAATGTCATTATTTGTCAGTGATGAAGGACATTCTACAGTTGGACTAAATACTACTTCGTTTGTAACTTCAAAAGGAATTAGTATTATCAATTGCGCAAACGACCAAATACATGTGTGAACTTTTATAAACGATTCCTCTTGAGTAGGTGTTCTGATTATAATATCTGATTGAAGTGTTTCTATTAGAGAGATCTATATTACTGAGTATCCATCATCTCATCTGTCATTTTACTTTTAACACTAGTGTTAAAAGTACTTTTAACACTAGTGTTAAAAGTGATTTTGTGAAAACGTCAGTTTTTAGTTCATGTGTCAATGAATTAAAAACGTCATTTTTAATGTCAGTTGTACAAAAAATATTTTTCAATTTTTATCAACAGTTTAGACACACGGTCTTTTTTATGTGATGAATTTCTTTTTTGAACTGAATAAATGTTGCGAGTTAGTATTTTCACGAAAAAATGTTTGATTGTTATTTGGCACGATAAATCAACGACAATACACAGTGTCCGCCAAAAACTTGAAACCATATACGGGAATCCTTTATTATTGATTGCAAAAAACAAATAATTGTGGTAAAAGGTGGTGCTCATTAAGAAACTATTGAAAATTAAATATGGAAAACATTCATTAGACAAAAGTCGTTGACATATTATGGACTATTCAGAGTTTGCATATTCTGATGAAACTATTTTATAATTTTTTTTTCATTGTCTCATCATCCAAACCATTTTTGATGAGATATTCCCGTAGTTTTTGATATATTGGCATCATATCATAAATTCAAAACAATATCTAAGAAATAAATAGCTTTTAATTTTTTTATGTTTTTTTTATAAACGTTATTTTATGATATCTAAATACCGTAGCATCCTAATGATAATCTGAATCTGAATGGTTCATGAGATGGCAATGAAATATTCCCAATGAATTTTTTCCATATTTTGAAAAATAGAGGTACTTCATTCTTGATTAATTTTGTGAAAAAAGATTTTTTTTTCAGAAACCAAGAACCTAACATAACTTTTCGATAACCCATTATGAGTTTATCGATGAGCACCAACTTTCACCACCAATATTTTTTTTGTGAAATCAATAATAAAAAAGTGTCCCATATGGTTACAAGTTTTTGGCGGACACTGTATATTATGAATGTTCTACAATGATACACATTCACCTCTATAAAAATAATTATTTGAGGGATCAGTCATTGACAAAACACAATCGCTATGAGTTTTTCGTTATTTTTTCATATATTGTATCAAGGATACTGAACAATCATAGCTGACATTTAGATATTGAAGTGACGTTCGCTTAGTAGATAAAGTCTGGTTTTGCGAAACTGGTATTTTTATAGTAGGTAATACCAAAAGAGGTTTTTATTTCATCGGATAAACTTTTATTTTGAACGAAAACTTGTTTGTTATGATAATTCACCGACGGTGACGTGATTTTATCAAATGTTATTTAACTTGTTCGATTGATGATATAAGTATTCATTTTGTGGAAATTCATGTTGAATATAGGATAGAGAAAATAATTTTCGTCTAATTTCTACTACGTCTTTTTTTGTTATTAAAAATATCAAATAAATGAAAATCGTAGTGGAAATCAGACAACTATTATTTTCTCTATCCTATAATATAATATGATTTGCTCGCGTCATGTTGCAAGCTACCAAGTTAAAGTGGAACAAAATTAAAGTTTATCTGAAGGAAACGAAACATCGCATGGTATTTGGTAAGACTATTTTATTCACAAATGGCTGCATCAATAAAATTACATGATTGAAGTCACATGATGTGCAATATGAGCGGATATTCACGCGATAATTTAGGTAAATACGAATATTTAGGTAAACAAACAGAAAAAACATAACATAACTCAAAATTGGAATGTCTCGTTTTCGGTTATCTTTTACTACATAAATCAGTGAATGTATGAGCTAATCCATCCCAGAAAACACCAAAAAGGACTAAATAGTCTGTATAGAGACAATTTATGTATTTTTTAAGTGTGTATGAGCGTGTATATGAATGATTTCACGCTGTTCATGTAATAGTCTTCCTAAATATCACTCAACCATGACAAAAAATAGATTATTATTTTCGGTAATTCATCTCGGGTATCTTTTTTTTGAGACGATTCAATTCGACCATATGAACATTAATAATCATAGAATAACTTCCTCCCCAGCTAAAGCTGTCGGGAGTTATTCTGATTATTAATGTTCATATGGTCTCATTCAATTGTCAAAATACAAAGTACTCTCGATAGAATTATGAAGAAAATAATAGTCGGCTATTTGTCATGGTTACTGCAGAAAATAGGCAAAAACACACGACTCACAGCCTCAGTAAATAGCTTCTTACGCACGGTAAACAAATCGCACAGTTTTCGTAAACAAAACGCACAGTTTGATATAACTCGGAAACGGCTCAATTGATTTGGAAGAAATTTTGTATGTAGATAGAGTTTTGCTTTTTAAGTTTATCTATATAGGCGCCTGGAAAAACACGATTTTACTAATAATAATAATAATAATGATAATTTTTGTTGATACCAACGCGTCCTAGGATATTGCTTATGCGGCTTCAACAAAGTCATATACGACAATTATGAATTGTTGCCGTGGTGAAGGTAAATAAAAGTTTAACTATTTGCAAACAGTTACGCTCCTATTTATTCCATATCAAACTGCCAAAACTGACGTTTCTTATGGACGATTTTATACATGAGTTAAATGATCGCCATTAAAAAGTGCACCTGTTTTATCACTTTTATCACCCAGACGTCATTTTCAAATGAGTGCCTTTTCACAGCAGGTACAAATAGTGTTAGATCTCGTGAGAGCCTTATTTTCGGCACCAGAACTCTTCAAACCTTCAAACGCCTCAAATATATCTTCTAGAACACCCATGTCTCACAGAAACCGCAAAAAAAAAATAAGCGAACGAATTATATTTGACAGATCCTTTACATGTTGTACGAATATACATTCTGATGAATTAAGACGGAACGGCGTGATCAACTAAGATATGAGTAGTCATAAGGTTCATTCAATTTGATCAGATATGCGGAAGTTTTGAAAAAATCGTAAAAAAATTTGAAAAATCAACAACAAAATTGGGTATAGACCAATTTTGTTGTCAGCCGGTAAGTTCCATATGCACGAAAAATAGCCCCTTACCAGAATGTTAAAACTGAGAATTATCTATAAAAATTGACCCTATAAAGATATTGAGTGACAAATGACGTGCCATTGAAAGCAAACTTAACGTATAGGGTGAATGCATCAACATTATTTCAAAAAATTGAGACATGAAAAGGCATTACCAAATCAGATGAGAACCCGAAGACATTCAATATAGATAAATTATCACTCACGTTTTCATCTGCCTCTATTAATTCTTCCTGTATATGCTTCCATATACCTTCAGGATGCGGACGCTGGTAGTCGCCTCGACGCCACTCACCACACTGACGCTGGAAGCCCAGTGTCAGCGTCGGGTGAATCGCGACATTCTCTAGCGCCTGTCCATTCTATACCCCGAAGGTAAACTTATTTGGGTTTATCCCACCCTTCACCCTTCGATGATGCCGAATCGCGCGTTCGACATCCACTAGAATAAATACGTAAAGCTGTCTATCTATTTCATTTCTCACTTGATATTTATTGGAACTCTGGATGAGGCTTGGAAATCACATGAGTTCTCAGTTCATTACTTCCTGAAGACTTTTTCTCGATCGCGCGACAGCTAAGATGCGGTTTCTGGTCGAGAGATATCCTCTTGCTTCTAAATTGTCAGATTATTGATAAACGAATATATGAATTCACCATCATGATGTGAGAAAGAGGAGGAGAAAGGCAGATATCATTTATTTTGCCTGAAAGTTCAAAAAGAATTGGTACAGAATAAGGAAATATCTTCAAGATTCATTCGAAACATCAGAAGGATCACTAGTTTAAAAATATAACGATTAGTGGAAAAACTTGATAAAAGCATGAAGAAACTTTTATAGATTTGTTTTCAAATTTTCGAATATGAAAAACCCTGGGCACACCTTGTATTGATTCAGGAAGTAATATCATTTTATCTTTCACAGATTAAGTTGCAACAGTAAAACTCATCGATTTGCTGAGGAACAACATGGCTTCATGAGGAAAAGATCTATAAACACCAATTTATTCTTATTCACCAACTATGCCAACGAAACTTTAGATACAAAACAACAACTTGATACCGTATATACAGATTTCAGCAAAGCGTTCGATCAGGTGAACCATGACTGTCTACTTCAAAAACTTAACAAATTTGGCTTTTCAAAAAATATGTTAGAGATATTCATAAGTTATTTGAGGTGCAGATATTGTGTGATAAAACATAACGGAAATACTTCTGGTAAGTTTCTCGCAACTTCTAGAGTACCACAAGGATCTAACCTAGGACCTTTACTCTTTATTTTGTTTATAAACGATCTTCCCAGTGTTATCAAGTACTCCAAGTGTTCACTGTTTGCTGATGACTTGAAAGTCTTGAAACAAGTCCGAACAGTTAGAGATTGTGTGGCACTTCAAAAAGATGTCAATAGTATAATCGAGTGGAGTATCAAATTCAAACTGAACTTTAACATAAGTAAATGCTCCGTCATATCTATAACGCGTCAAAAAGATTTCACCAACTTCGATCACAGAATGAACGATAAATCAATAAAGAGATATACGGAAGTAAAAGATCTTGGAGTAAGGTATAACACTAGGTTATCTTTTTCGCCTCACATCGAAGGTGAAATAAAATCAGCAAACAGAATGCTCGGATTCATAATAAGACAGACATCTGCTTTTATCAACATCCGAACCATCAAAATTCCCTATTATTCCTTAGTGCGACCAAAATTAGAATTTGTTGCTATAATTTGGCATGGAGAATACCAAACATTGCTCCAAAGACTGGAAAAAATTCAAAACATATTCCTGAGATATCTGTATTTCAAAAGACACCACATTAGACCGGACTATAACACTGTCAACTCAGCTTCGGCAAGAATTCAAGATCTACTCTCTGGAGAGTCGAAGAACTCTACTAATCGTTTTGTTTTTATATAAAGTCATAAATAACTCAACCAATTCTCCTTAAATTATGTCACTGATTCCATTCAATGCTCCTTTAAGACGCACCCGAACTCAGACAATGTTCCACATACCTATAGTTTAAAAATTCACGAGAACTCCTCTCATAATCATGCTTCGCACGGCCAACAATATCAACTCTTCAAATACAGTGGATTGGAATTTATCACCCAATAAATTTCGAAGAACGATACTAGATCATATAAATAATTTATCTGTGTAAAAGTTTTTGAGTATTCACACCCCCCTCAAACCGCTAGGTTCATACTATATTGTTTATGATATAGAATATTTAGTCTAGTTTATTTTAGTTAAGTTCACATGTGTGCTATACAGGGTGTAACATAAGTATGTTAAAATATTCATGTGACGTATTCCTGAGACAATTTTAAGAAAAAAAGTCTATATAAACTTGTGTCCGGAAATGCTTCGTTTCGGACATACAGGGTGTTGAAATTGAATTATTTTTTTTCGCTTTTTGAAAATAACTTTTGCAAGAAATGAGTTATTTGCACGAAATTTGGTATCCGGGGTTTTTTTATGCGTGGGAAATCATAACATCCAGAGGGCGCTGCGTACGCTGTCATTATTCATTTCAAATTGCCCTAACATTTTTGATAGTAAACTTTTGGTACTTTTCATGAAAAAACCTCATTCCCACACCTTTTCCAAGTAAAAAAGGTACACTTTCTCAACAATGCTGGAGGTGATCGTTTTCGAGATATTTGTAATTTTCTATATTGATGCATGTTACTTAGCTCCTAGGGCGCTAAGTGAAGTTGCTGAGAACATTCCAAAAACTAAGTATGTGGTAGATCTCGTCAAAATAAACAACTTTTTTCCTATAAAATGTTTATCGGAAAATGATTCGTTTTCGAGATACAGATTGTTGAAATTTTTCAGACCTAACCTAACCTTTCTATAACCACAGTTGCATTATAAAAATCAAAATCATAGTAGCCGTGAGCGCGTATGTTATCACGAGGTGTGGTCATAGTACAGACAATTTGCTCTATGCAGGTAGACGGTTTAGAACAAAGCAGATCAGTTTTGATTTTGAAGTTATTTTCGGGAAGGCATTGTTTGTTTAACTTTGGCTACTAACATTAATACAAAATAATATAAAATATGTGTTTGAAACGTATTGCCAATCTCACAGAATATCTGCTAAATATGCAGTGGGTTTGAACGTTTATGTTTGTCATGATGACAGCACGTTGAAGTAGAATGACAGATGAGTGCAATAAAGAACTTCTTTTTCCACTAAATATAGTTCAATAAAGTTTTGCTTTTTGCATGAATGTAGAAAAACGATATTATTAAAACATTTTTCAATCAATAGCGGACACAATAGTTTCCTAATATAGATTTGGAGAAATGAGGTAAGATACAAGATCAGTTATGTAGGTCACAGGTTACCCAATGTATTTGAATCTCATTTTGATCTTTCATTTTAAGAAAGATCTCAAGCTATCTTCTCCAGTTTTTTCAACGAAAGTTTTTTTGAAACCCATAACAGTAAAGCGGTATCGACATAATCGTAATGAAAATCACAAAATTTCCATTTAAAAATATTAGTACTTGATACAAATTCTAAAATTGAATTGTATGTGCATAGCAGATATATTTCGACTGAAAACAATATTCCAAAAAAAATTTAGAACTTGCTGAAGCTGAGTTACTTGTCATAAAATGCAGTTTTAAGTCATATACAAATCCTCCAATTTTTTTTTCTGAACCGACCATTCACTATGTTGTTATTGAAAATGAAATATTAAGAATATATTGAAAATTTAATTTTACACACCAGATGCATTTTAACCGAAAATTGTAAAGTTGTATTTTTACCAAAACCTATTTTAGGACTGAAATTGATAATTTGGACGTATCCATTGACGTCTAGATTAAAGATTTAATATCGAAATAAAAAAAAAATGGTTACAAAAAGAAACAAGTGATACATGGTTGTATTCAGAATGTCATAGGAAACAAAAAAAGTGAAAATATTCGGAGTGTCCCATTCAAAAATCGAAAGTTTATATTACTTCCGGTGAGACCGGAAGCTGTAGGAAGGTGAGTCACTTGTCAAAAATATGTAGTTTTTATGTCTTATACATATACTTCATCTGAATATTTGCAAAACCAAAAATTTCCACTTTCCGTGAACAGCCGGTATGAGGGCTGTTTGTGCGAGGAATGAACTAGGAAGATAAATGAATGCCACCAAATGAATTATTTGGCGTAAGACTCGTTAACGGTTTATAAATAAATGAAGGCAAGATGAAAAGATATAATTTCAGGGATAGTGTCATTACTTCATCAAAACACTATTTATTATTATACCATTGTATATTCCTCTTACAAAGTTAGTATCAAACTTCAATCAAGCCTGTCTCTACTTTATTAATCGATGATAAAGTTTTCGAGTGGAACGATAAAATCATTATGGTTGAATCAAATTAATATCAACATAGTTTAATATACTGAACGAACGAAATAATTAATTACTATAATTTGATAGAATGAAATTTTCGGCTGCTAATATAGAAAATACATTTTTGTTTCATATTTCGAGAGGATACGACAGGGTCGATCGGAATGCTTTGGGGTTGGAGCATGCACGTTTTTGTATATTATTATGATTCACCAGCAAATGAGTAAAACTGGTATGAATAATCATCTCATGATAAAATCAACATTCTGCAAAATACAAAAGGATATTTTGTGGTCTTCGCTAGTGGCTATCTATTTCAAAGTCCTGACAAAAGATTTTCACAAATGAAAAATCCTCAGATTTTATCACTTCTGTGTCTTTGGCGACTTTGTTCAAGTCTCTCGAAGACTTCTGAGGGTTGCTCCTAAGGGGGCAACCGGTTGATGGAAACAACAACAAAACAACTAATTTTTCGACTCATTTTTTTCATTGATCGCATCTTCTGAATTGAATTTTTGATTAGAATCGACATTTTTCAATCTTCACTATTCTTATTGTCCGTCTGTTTGGACATTTTCATGTTGGGTGAAAATAGACGGATAGATGATGACAGATTTTAGGTGACGATTTTCTCGTATATGCTTTTGAGAGGATTGAAAGTGCTGATGAAAATAAGGCAAAGCGGTCCCCGCGTGGCTTTCATATGGAAAATTAAATCAACATTTGCAAAAAAAACCTAACCTCGGTTCGACGACCTTATGTAAATTTTTTTATGAACATTTCATGAATAAAATTTTCATATTTTCAATTAGCATCAAGGAGAAAATCACAAGTTCACCCCGTCATTTCAAACTTCGGCCACTTGCAAATTTATGTCTATCGTTTTTCGGTACTCGAATCTATTCTGTCGCAGCGACGGTAAAATTGTTCCAAAACACTTGTTTTTGTGCAAATGCGAAAATTGAATGTTACATGTGAAAGCCACGCGAGGACCGCTTACAATTTCATATCGTTCAGTCCTCTAAGAGGCATTAGTGAGAAAATCGTCACCTTAAATATCACCATCTCCCAGAATAAAATTCAACCCTCGGTTATTGCTGTATAACGCTTTAAAATTAATAATAATTAGTTTACTTGGTCTCTTCAGCGCACATGATTCTCAGACCCAATAATCACTCAGACCAAGTACCTCAAAGTGATGAGTGTTGTTTAGGTAAATATTCCAGGGCGCTCCAGCGAGAAAGTCTGACTGGAACGATTTTTGGGTAAAAAATAATAACAACGTATAAGGAAGGGGTTGTCAAATGCAAGAAGAACCTGTTCTTTGACAGATGCATCATGCAGGACTCCGTGTAGTATAAGCGGATCCTTTCGATGCTCTGGAGTTATGACCGCAAGGCGTTTGATCAGTGATTTTCATCAGTGAGATGCATTGGACAACCATCAATGCCACTCTGGAGGACTTGCTCTACCATGAGATCTGGTTAGGTCAGAATCCAAACAGAGCAGATACTCTCCAGGAGAGGCGCCTTTAAGACAGGGACGTTCTATTCATTTCTGCATATTTCTATTGCCCCCAATCGTTGCACTCAGTGAACCCTTGGATATAACTGCGACTTCCATCCCCCAAGGGCTAGAAATGACAGATCATAGGTATGGTCTGCAAGTCATGTGAGACGACTGAAAGACCTCACCCGAAACTACAACCACAGCAGAGATATCTGGAACCGCCTCGATAGCGCCGAAGAGGGGAACTCTCAAAGGTGCCTCTGAGATAGAAACATACCAAAGGACCCCTGGAACTATTCTCATAAAAATCTTTCCAGATATGTCGTTTTATAGGTACTTGATGGACCTCTGGAATCCATCCAAGAGGAAGAAAACCAACCATCTCGAAGGCACCGAGTGAAGAAACCCCTGGGGTGCCTCTGCGATACAACCCTAGGTGCTGAGGCGGGCACCCGGGCAGAAGTAACAAGAAAAACAGGTTACAGAATCTAGCAGAGGAATCTCCCGAATGACCACCTAACTACGGCTGGAGAAATCTCAACAGGCGCCTCCAACTGAAACTATGCGTATCGTTACACAATGTATCCACACTCAAAACCCCTACGACCCCTACGAGGGCATCAAAACCCGCTTATAAGTGCCAGAAGAAGAAGAATTACAGCACTGCTAGCAACAAATTGATCAATGTGCCACGAATTATTTCAAAAGAGGACGATGCAAAAATATGGAGACGATGTGCAGCTTGTTGACGGAACCTTCATATAACCTTGATGCGATATAGCCATTTAGCTACCTGGAGGTGGAACAACGTCGCTCTCAATGTGTGACCACAGTTGAATCTCTCTTTGTGGCAATCATGACCATCATCTCCAACAGATCTGGTAATAAGAAATACCAGGGAAGAACAAAGTTGGTGAAACTAATATGTTTGCCCTTATGATCATACCCGACTTCTTTTGAGTGGTGTAACGGACTCAAGAAAAGCTGTGATAATTTGACAAAAACTCGAAAAGTCGCAAACTGATGCACCTTTATATGAGCTTGCATCCTGAATCGTCCGTATATTTCCCAGACACAGCGGTATCGAGTTTGGAGTGTCTCCATGACACATTGGATGATCAACAGTCAATGAATCTGGTCTCGTATTCGATACTGAACAAACTCTGATACCAACTTGAAACACGTTCAGCAAAAAGCTAACATTGAAGTTGTGGTGGGAAACTCCTGTATCTATGGGTAGGAAATCAATACATGGGGTCCTCTTCAAGTACATCGCCTTGGCATATCTGGAAAATGTTACCTTCGCATTACTCATGTCAAGTAGAATGAACTCGGAGATGAAGACAGTTTCAATAGCCTGCCAATATGATGGCTTCAACTCGCAGGATTATCGTAGTATTGTGATGGATTCAGAGGTCCCTGATACTAGATGAAGAGCATGTCGTTGGACATTTAAGACCATAATGTATTTGCTGTCAGCTTGTGAAGCTCGTGCGGTCTCAGCGTATGGGGTCGGATTAAGAAAAGCTACTTGTTATGAGGGTCAACTGAAAGGATAGCCATAGAAGCCCGATGGAACATCACCATATCTACTAGATGTACTGCAAAATTACTATATTTTCACTGCTTGGGCGATAATTTCTAGTCACCTTTTACCTTCCCTTTTTTTCTTTTCAGGTCTCAATCTAACTGTAATAATTATAATTATGTGGTGTGAAGACCCTATAACTCGCTCTTCCCAGCTAATCGGGTAGATCGGAAGAATTTGGAAGCAGACTCTTTAGTCCAACCAATATAAATTTTTTGTGGAAATTAATTCTAATAGTAAGCGACTTGCGCCATGACTTCGGGGATACTTTATAAATAACTAAAATCCAAATTGCAACTCAAAATTTTTTTTGTGCAATTGTTTAAAGAATGATTATTAAAAAAAGGGTCCTTTTTTTGGTTTTTTGTAAATATCTCAAAAGGTACTAGACGAATGGCTTTACTCATAAAAGACCGTTTGTAGAGAATTAAAAAACCTACAAAATGGTTTTTGGAAAATCCCGATACGACCATTTTTCGCCAAGAAAAGCCGGAAAAACTTTCGAAAAAAGGCCTTTTTTCAAAAATTCGTATCTCCCTCAATTTTCAATATTATGAAATAATTTTTCTGGAAATGGTAGCTAATATCATGTACGTTGAGCTCCCGAAAGGTGGAAATTGTCGCTTCAATAGTTTTCCTACAATCGGGTTTTAAAAAAATTACAGCCATATTTTGCATGATGCGTCATATTACGGGAAATGGTCCGATTTGAATTTTTAAAGCGGCATTTTGAAGTTGAGTTTAAAAACTACAATTTGTTTATCTCACATTTTCCCATAAACTTTGAGAACATTGTTAAAAATGCTTCTGAACACAGCGATTCGAGTGAAAATTCGTCGCCGACTCGTGCTAAGGTAGTAGTGGAGGGGGCGCCGAGAAGCGGTGGAGAAGTGAGAGACCGGTTGCGCGCACAGGGCGCTTTTTTTATACAGCGAAGACGTCGCTTGTAATTGCATTACTTTTATGCAGTTTATTTAAATAATACGTACATGCATATGTTCAATTATAATTGTATTTGTACAAGTACGTATATGTATACACTGGCAAAAAATGTATAAATTGCACCAATTTTTGTTAAAGAAATGTATTGATGAAAATTTTGTTCTGTCATTGTGTCAACGAAAACCATTCATGACCCACTGATGTTATAATAACTTGTTTTGTCTTGGAATAATCTCCAAGTCAGATGAAATTAGCATTAATTTATTTTGGTGTGAAATTTTCTTACCGAATCCCCCGCGTGCTTGAATTAATTGCAGGAAATTTATCAAGCACTAGGGCGATTACAAGTGAAAATTTTTAATTCTTCTCCAAAAACCGTAGATCTGTACAATGTAAAAGCTGCGTGGCAACTAACATAGACCGCCTTTGAGAGCGGCGTTCAAGGCCAAATGGGCACATCTGCTCCTGAATTCTCGGCGCCCCCTCCACTACTACCTTGGCACGACTCGGCGACGAATTTTCACTCGAAGCGCTGTGTTCAGATGCATTTTTAACAATGTTCTCCAAAATTATGGGAAAATGTGAGATATACAAATTGTAGTTTTTAACCTCAACTTCAAAATGCCGCTTTAAAAATTCAAATCGGACCATTTACCGTAATATGATGCATCATGCAAAATATGGCTGTAATTTTTTCAAAACCCGATTGTAGGAAAACTATTGAAGCGACAATTTCCACCTTTCGGGAGCTCAACGTACATGATATTAGCTACCATTTCCTGAAAAATTATTTCTTAATATTGAAAATTGAGGGAGATACGAATTTTTGAAAAAAGGCCTTTTTCAAGAGTTTTTCCGGCTTTTCTCGGCGAAAAATGGTCGTATCGGGATTTTCGAAAAACCATTTTGTAGGTTTTTTCATTCTCTACGGTCTTTTATGAGTAAAGCCATTCGTCCAGTAACTTTTGAGATATTTACAAAAAAACAAAAAAAGGACCATTTTTTTTAATAATCATTGTTTAAACAATTGCACAAAAAACATTTTGAGTTGCAATTTGGATTTTACTTATTTATAAAGTATCCCCGAAGTCATGGCGCAAGTCGCTTACTATTAGAATTAATTTGCAAAACAGGTTTTATTTTTGTTATATTGGTTGGACCACTTCAGAAGTAATTTCACACTGCAAGGATGGAAATGATGGAAATATTTTTTCTGGGGTAACATTTTGAAAATTGATTTTTGATATAAAACTGTCGTGGGTATTGTGTTTTGATTATTGTTCGAAAATCTGAACAGGATATGCATAAAATCAGTTGTGGAATCATCTGCGCTTGAAAGGCAAACTTTAGTCGCTATAAATAACCTATTCGTTCAAGTTAGGGTCTTTTTACAATAACTTTTAGCCAAGAAAGTAATTGTTTTCTGTTGAATATTACAAAAAAATATTTAATTTTAATGAAGAATATTCCGCTTTTCAAGATGAATACTTGCCAAGAGGTTTTCTTGAACAATGGGAAATGACAACTAAAATCAGTCTTTCAGCCGCAGATGATTCTACAACTGATTTTATTAACATCCTGTTCATATTTTTAAACAAAACTCAAAATGATGAGAATTACTTCGAATAATTTTCAGTAGTAATACCAAAAGTGATTGAATTTTCGCGATAAGTCTGTCGATTCATTTCTGAACGAAACTGAATTGTTTCGAGAAAACACCACGAGTCCGCAATTCAGTTGAGATCATAAATGAAAGACAGATTTATGAGAAAAATTCAATCACGAATGGAATTTTATTAGAATATTTCACAAACACAAACATTTTTGAATGCGTGCACAGCGTAATCACGTATATTTGACGTTTAACTGTCACATGTACTGTGAACAAATCTGAAAACACCGAACTTGATAAGTCAATCAGAGTCGAGAGTCAAGTTTGGTAGTATCGGTAATCCGAACTTGACTAGAGCTTCTGATTGGTTCATTTCGCAAGTGAGTGAAATAGTCCAGACTATTTCACTCACAATTCAGTTTCGTCCAGAAATGAATCAACAGACGTATCGCGAAAATTCAATCATTTATGGTATTACTACTGATAATTCAGCTACACTAACGAAACCTGACTGCAGAAGGTTTAGAGTGAATGTAGAAATAGTAAATACTGTAACAAAGTTAAAATGAAATCTCAATGCGAGTAGAATGTATTGAGCTCGAGGATCGCAAATTTTAATTCTAACTGAGAATAATCATTTCGACACTCTGATTCAAATTTCGGCAAATTCTATCATAGATCATAGATTTTTTATACCGTAGATTCTTCACCACTTGTGAAATATGTGATGTCCGCATAGGATTTATCAGATTTCATCATCAACGAAACACCCAGTATCTTTGTCAAAACAAAAATCGCATTCAACACTCGTTTCTCACAATTGAGAGAATTATTTTGAAGCGTCTTGAGTTCCAACGAGTCGGTCCAGGCCGGCGAACAATTTTATCTTTGCCGAACATCGACCGCGTATCCCATTGTGTCCTGGATCCCTACAGGTGGGCCCTCATTAGCCCAGATTCGCTTGCAGAAGTCTCGCCAGGCTCGGGTGGAAATCACTGCTTCGGACAGACATCGTTCGTCATTCTACTGGAGTATTGATGGATGTTCAATCGAACACAAAAAAAAAGGAATTTCTAAGGATATGTCTCGAATATATTTTGGTGGGATGAATAACATTAAAAATCATTTTTCTACATTCATGCAAAAAGCAAAACTTTATTGAACTATATTTAGTGGAGAAAGAAGTTCTTTATTGCACTCATCTGTCATTTTACTTCAACGTGCTGTCATCATGACAAACATAAACGTTCAAATATATTAAGTAGATATTCTGTGGGATTGGCAATAAGTTTTAAACAGTTACATATTATTTTATATTATTTTGTATTAATGTTAGCAGCCAGACTTGAAAAAATAATAATCTTCCCGAGAATAACTCCATAATCAAAACTGATCCGCTTTGTTCTAAACCGTCTATCTGCATAGAGCAAACTGTCTGTACTATGACCACACCTCGTGAGAACATACGCGCTCACGGCTACTATGATTTTGATTTTTATAATGCATCTGTAGTTACAGAAACGTCAGTCAAAAATTAATTCTGACAATTACAGAATTGAAAGTTTCAAAATGAGTAATAATAATAATGGAAAAATAGATGATTGTGTTTGTTTCAATGCAATTTGATAGAAATAATTAATTATTTGAGTTACGATTTTTATTTTCCTACACCTAAGTAGTGCCCTTAATAATTAATTTTTGCTTTTTGCATGAACGTAGAAATAAATTTGTATGCAACTCGTTCAAAAATTGTTTATTGCACTTACTTTTTGCACATTTTGCATAAATAACTATTTGAAGACGAGCTTTTATAAATGAAGTATTGAACTGAAAAGAAAATGGTGGTATTCAGTGTATGAAGAAAAAGAAAGATCTTGAAGAGTCAAAAACTTGAGGCTCTATTTTGAGTATAACAACTTTTCACGCCTCAATATTTTCTTTGTTTTCGTTTTCTTAAGATTTTTTTTTTCTCGTTTATGGCATCGACTACTGAGGTCAAGATTATTTTTATTCTTTAGTTTGATAGTTCATTGATAATATGTTGTTTATTGATACCAGCAAAATATATTTGAGACATATTTGTGGAAATACCTGTTTGTTGCGTTCAATTGAAAATCTATCTATTTTTCGAATTATCCCGTTTATTTCACTGAATCTTTCCTTATGTGAACTAGAACGTACTCTAATTCTGTGCGTGCTCACCCCTACTTTCTCACGCACGCCGACAGGCGCAAGTCTGAACGTCGATGGGTATGAATTTCTCATGCAGGGTGAAAAATGCAAGGTGGGCACGCATGTATTTCCATCATACCCGTCCTAGCTTAAGTTCCTGAACTCTTAGTGAAAGAAAGACTGACTCGATATTTAGAATCAAATTCACAGCTGTGTGCAGGTCAATTTGGTTTTAGAAAACATAAATCCACGATCAAAGCTATCTTGCGCATTAGTGAGATAGTGGAAGGCCTTGAGGAGGGCAAACACTCAATCATTACTCTGTGCGATTTGACGAAGGCCTTTGACTGTGTTTCCCATGACATTTTACTGAATAAACTGGAACTTTATGGTATAAGAGGCATACCCCTTACTTTTTTTCGGTCTTATCTGAGTGATAGATCACGTTGTGTTGTTGTAAATGGAAGTCAATCACCTATTGCCAAACTTACTCATGGTGTCCCACAAGGATCAATTTTGGGGCCTCTGCTGTTCATTATTTACATCAATGACTTGTACCATCATATGCTCCCGATAAATACTATACTATTTGCTGATGACACCACTCTAATAAATTGTGATAGAAATCTGCATACTCTAACTGAATCTGCGAAACAGTCTTTGGAAAAAGCTAGCAAGTGGTTCAATTCTAATAACCTTAAATTAAACAATGATAAAAATCAAGAGTTGTTGATATCATCTCACCCGACCATCTCAATTGGTAACACTGTAACATTACTGGGTATAGTGATAAGCTGAATTGGGCAGCTCACATCGAACAGCTAGCTCGTAAATTATCCAGCACTACTTTTCTGATTCGCAGAATAAAACACTTTGTGAATTCTGATCTTAAATCGACTTATTTCAGCTTATTCCATAGTCATATAATTTATAGCATACTTCTATGGGGCAACTCCCACTATTCTCAAAAAATATTTATTCAGCAAAAAAAGTCGTCAGAATCATGAGCGGGGCAAAGTATAGGGATCATTGTAGACCACTTTTTCGCAATCTCCAAATCATGCCAGTTCCTACAATTTTTCTCTATTTGACTCTATTAGAAATTCACAATAACATACAAGATTATGAGGCTGAAAACGTGGGTCACCAATATCCCACCAGATCACGAGATTTGTTAAGAATACCAAAGCATAGACTAGTGAAGTCAGATAGGAATTCTTTGAATATCGGGGTATACAATAAATTGCCTAAGGAGATTAGACATTTGAAAAAAAGCTTTCTTTTGAATTCGTGTTTTTATTCAGTGGAAGAATATCTCAATTTTGATATTCGCCAGGTACTAATTGACGATATAGTCCCTCTTCCTTTTCAATTTTAAATTATACCGTACAAAACCTTTAGATTCCTTCAGTCCATTATCACACAAATTATCAGCATTCAGATCAATGGTACATAGGGCATTTATGATTCCTTCATCGAATAAAACAGATTGCAATAAATAACCAAATTCCAGTCTACTTAATTGATAAGATCATCTCCATTAAATAGCAGACAATGATCAGGAATGAATTATATCCAAATCAAATAGGACCCAAAAGCGATACAAAATATGCTAGTATAAGCTACTCGGGAAAACTCTCAGAAAATATTAAAAACTATTTTTCAAAATTTAATATAATTACTTCATTCACTAGTAGGAGTAATTAAGGGAATATACTATTCAATGCAAAACCCAAAAAGGATAAATGGAAAAAATCAGGTATATATAGACTGGAATGTGATGATTGTACAGCAGCTTATTCAGGACAAACGGGAAGAAATTTTGAAATAAGGTACCGTGAACATGTGTTATCAGATAAAAAATCAGCTATATATAGACATTTGCAAGAAACGAATCATACAATAAATAAAAATAACATAAAAATCCTTCATACGTGCAATAAAGGAAGAGAAATGAACTTGTTGGAAGCCTTGGAAATAAATAAATTGAATAAAAACCCCAAATTTGATACCCTCAATGACCAGTTAGAATTATGTAGCTCTCCACTTCTGAATTTGTGACTTTTGATAACAAAGTTGGACCCACCGATTGTATGAACCCCTATTGGATAAATTAGATTGACTCATCAGGTAGATTCCAGGTATTTTCCAACTTGCTTTGAAACATCAGTTAGGTAATCAAACCCAACCTTTCTTTAATTACTTTCTTATGTATACATATTCACGAACTTGATGTAATCTGTAGTTACTTGAAAATGGTGTAATAGCCGAAACCGGTCGTAATAGAGTAGTAAAGTGTTAGTGGAAACTGGACAAAAGTTATATTTTTTCTTCCTTTTCTTATTTCAATTATACCGTACCTTTATATCTTTTATATTTTATTTATACACCTAATGACCACTGAAATTTTAAAATGTATAATGTATGTGATATTCTTTTATAGCTTTATATTCATTTAAGTAGTTGTATCTAGTGTAAAGTATTTTTATATTTACATGAGACTTTTGTATTTCCTCTGAGTTTGGATATCATCCAAATGCAACATGACATGCTATAAATGTACATTGGTATGTAAAATAGTGAATAAACGATCTATCTTTCTATCTATCTATTTATCTGAATTGGCCTTCATAGTTATGTCGTCATTACCAATTAGCACAAACTGATTTTTACAAAATGTCACTGTCATCTGCCATTCATCAGAGCTTTTGTTTCATTTAAATCAACCGAGTAGTATTGAAGTTACAACAATTTTAGTCGCCGACCTATTCAAATATTTATCGCAATGGCGTCATTTCACAACGCAACGTTCTCACCTCGGTTCTCACTATATACTCATTCATTTCTTTGCTATCGGGTATTCGACTATAATAACGTTTTTCTACGTTCATGCAAAAAACAAAACTTTATTGAACTATATTTGGTGGAAAAACTGTCTCTTTATTGCACTCATCTGTCATTCTACTATAGCGTTCTGTCATCATGACAGACATAAACTTTCAAATCGACGCCAAATTCAGCCCATTTTCTGTGAGATTGTATTACGTTTTAAATAGTTGCATGTTTCATCATATTCATTATACAGTGACCGCCAAAAAGTATGTACCATATGGGAAAAAAGTTTATTATTGGAGTATTGAAAAAAGGATTCTTGGGAAAAGTTTGTGCATGTCCGATAACCTAAAAATCGATTTTGACACATGTCACGTGATCGCTGGTATGGCGGCAAATTGAAAAAAATTACCATGAATAGTCAAAAAGTCGGATTAAATGGCAAGATATCGAAAAAAGTTATTTGAAAAAGTTGCTTAGAATTCAATTTAATATACACATACAAAGTTTGAGGAAATTATGTGGGAATATTGAAAACAGCAATTTGTTTTAAATAGTTTCCTAGCTATAGAAAAATATCAAATTATTTTCTTATGAATGGCTTGACCATACTGAAATATTTGTATTCCGATGATAATAACAAAACTTTATTATTTTCTCCACACCAGAGAGCACTAAATTGAAAAAATTTAATTTTGTCAGAACCCTTGCTGTTACATTGTTTCGTATCTAATAGATATATCACAATTCTACTATTATTGCGATGATAGGGAAATCCAAAAATATCGTGTTTTTCAGATTGTAATCAATTTCTGATGATAATCGTGACGAACGTTTCACTTCGCACATAATCTTAAAATAAGTGCGTCAAATTAAAGAGGCTTGAGTTTTCAACATTGTATGCGAAGTGAAACGCTCTGGCACGATTATCATCGAAACTTGATTATAATCTGGAAAACATCATGTCTCTGGAGTGTCATGTCATCACAATGGTCGTGGAATTCTGATATAACTGTTAGATATGAACCAATGTAACAGCCAGGGTTTTAACAAAATCCAATTTTTTTAATTTAGTGCTTACTGGTGTAGAGAAAATGAGAAAGTTTTGTTATTATCATTGAAATACAAATGTTTCACTATGGTCAAGCTATTCATATGATAATAATTTAATATTTTTATACAGCTAGGAAAATATTTAAAAGAAATTTCTATTTTCAATTTTCTCTCATTATCTTTTCAAACTACGTATATGTGTATAAAATTCAATTCTAAGCAACTTTTTCAAATCACTTTTTTTGATATCTTGCTATTTTACCCCACTTTTTGCGTTCTCGTAGTAATTTTTTTCATTTTGCCGCCATACCAGCGATCACGTGACATGTGTCAAAATCGATGTTTAGGTTATCGGACATGCACAAACTTTTCCCAAGAATCTTTTTTTTAATACTCCAATAATAAACTTTTTTCCCATATGGTACATACTTTTTGGTGGTCACTGTATAATGGACTATGAAATTACTAGAAAATTTGTTAAAAATAAAATTATTTCCTTCGAATATCATCTGAATTACACAAAATGTTTTTGAATTACTTTTAGTAGATAGATTTAAACAAACAATGTCTTCATTACAGTTTAGTGCCACCTAAATGAAATATTTTCTAGTTTTTGCATGAACGTAGAAAAAATATTGTATGTAACTCGTGCAAAAAGAGTTGATTTCACGTCGAGTGCAATAAACACCTACTTTTTGCACTTGTTGCATAAATAACTATTTTAACTTGAGTTTTCATGTGAATTAGTGTTACCTATAAGTATTATACCAGATACAGAATAGATGATGGATTTGAAAAAAGGACTATCTGATAATTTGCCTGAAATAGACAGGATGATGGTAGCCCACTACGTTTCAAATAACTCTGATATCTCAGCTGCGAGGAGTAAAAATGCAAAAGTAATATTTTATCATTAATATTTTGATCCCTATAAGTACATATTTGTCATTACTAGTATTTTATAGAATGAAAGTACGTCATACGTCATATTATACTATGAACTTGACATTGAGTTCCTGAAAAGGGACAATGCGTTAGAAATTGTTACAGAGTGGGAATAATTATTTGAAACAATACTCTGTTATTGAAAAGGGGGAACATTCTCTATGAAAATTGAAAAATGAAAAATGTGATTTATTTGTAATATCTAACAGAAAACAACTACTTCCCCGGCACAAGCCACGCTGGACATTAAACTACATATGATAGATATTCCCCTTTTCAACATGAATACCTCCCAAGAGGTTATCTTGAACGATGGAAAATAGCGACTAAAGTTTGTCTTTCAGTCGCAGATGATTCCACAATAGATTTTATGAATTTCCTATTCATATTTTCGAACTAAAACTCTGTTATTATACCTACAAAGTTTGGATCATGGCTTATATTTTGTATTTTTTTTAATAATTAATATAACAAAAAATTATCATGAACCGTTCGAAAGGAACAATAAAAAAACTTTTTGGTTGGATTAATACTTAAATATGAACCTTTTGGCACAATTCACGATTTTCTAGCGTCTAAATTCGACATTTTTATTAATTTTCGACGGAACTTTTCACACACTGGTCGGAAGTAGAGCTCGCACTGACCAATTGTTGTAAATTGACGTCACAGCGGCCGATTACTCCGCGTCACACAACTAGGGGAACAATTGATAGAGTGTATCGTAAGGTTGGTATCGAAAGTTGGTGATATTCTTCAAAAATCTCATTTGTAAATGAATTGGATTTTTTAAAATTGCATTAAGTTCCGGATCGTGTAAAAGGTTGCAAATTTGTAAATGCATCACAATATATATTTTCATAATTCGCAACAGAGTTGCAAATTTTTCTAAATATTTGTTCCAGTCAACGGAAAAGGGTTGTGAACCTACACAACTGTTCGGAATATATTTCTGATGTATTGCTTTCTCGATGTACCATTCATTCATTTGACCAAAGTTTCAAAACTTTTAGAATTATTGTTGAATATTTGATTTTTCATCTCTACTGGCCTATGGACTCTTGATCGATTTTAGCCAACGGTTAACTAAATTTTATCTATTTTGAGGTTCGAGTTTGGATTGGGAATAATAACAGGGGCTTGCTTATCTGATCCCCGGCCGTTTCTCATCACTACTTCTATGTTGAAACATGTTTCTTTTTTTATTCATCTGATGGGAAATGAAGACACCGCTCTTTAGCATCGAAGATATCATTTATTTGTTAGTTGTGGAATAGCTTTTCAATTGCACACGTGTGATGGTTGGTGATTTTCGTTGTTTATAGGTTGTTATAAAAAATTTTGAGAATGGAAATTCTCACGATTGTTATTACTGTCATCAATACTGATGGTAACAAAAAAATGTAAAGTGAGAAAGATTCCCCCTAGAAGAGATGAGAATTGAGTAACTAACGCATCCGAAGCATTAAAAAAAAACAGTTTTTGAAGTTTTGAGAAATGAGAAGGAAAAAAGATGTCGCAAGTTTATTGAAGAAACAATTTGGTGGTGAGTGAATAAAACTGGAAGAGTTGAATTGGTTCAAGGAATTATCAGACATCAGAAAAGGAATTGTCATTAGAGATGAACTGAAAAGATGAGTAAATGTGATTTCCTTGAACCAGAATGTAAAAATTGTATAGAATCTGAGGTATATGTTATGTTGTATTCATTTTCTTTTTGAAACCTCACTTTTTTCGAATGTTCTATCCTTTATCCTAAAACACTGAATGATGTGAGGCAGCACCAAGAAATTTCCTTAAATTGTATCAAAAATCAGTTAACGCAATCTGTAAATCAAAATTTGTGAACTACTGTGAATTACATCAAAACTGGTCAGCAGCAAATTAAAAAACAAAATTTGATAGTACTAAAATATACAATTTTATCATCAATACCAAAAACATTCATGATGATACTGCAGTATTACAGCTTTACGTTTTTGGCTTCTGAAAATTTCATACGGTTCATACGGTTTTCAACCACTATTGTTTTGTCATTCCTTCGTTAGCCTTCGCATAATCGTATAATAACCATTATTGAGAATGTCTTGAAAACTTTTTCTGGGTCTTACTCACCGTTAAATCCGTCAATACATCGATGAATATTTGTATTCATGACTACCCAAATTGATTCAATGTTCAGAAAATTTTCTATTCTAATGTTTGACTCACATAAATGAACTGATAAGTGAAGTTGAATGGAGCTTGTTAAACCGATCAGTTCTTAGGAGTAACGAATAATTACACATGAATCGTGCGCACACAAGCAGGTAGAAATTGGAATTATCTCGGAAAAGCAGATATGTCGCTTGCGATTCGAAACGAAATCACGAGACACATACTCGGTGTAACCGTTTAATGCGAATCTTCTTCGAAAATAAAGTATGAAATAGACGGCGCGAAGCGTCGCGACGACAATCAGCGTCCCATTTGTATGTATGGAGCGAGGTGTTCGCAATTACCCTGCAGCACCTCCCATACAATCGGCGTGGCCATCTTGATGTTCCACGTGCTCGTGATATGCACACTTCAATTAGCCTGCTCGAAAGCCGGTTTAAAAGGAGATTCCGCGCTAAATCAGACTTGAAATGAATTTCATTCTGCTAAACTACATCCTGAGGACTTAGTTCCGGATGAGGACATACTATACGGAAAACTCATTGGAGCGGTTGAATTGGTGTAAGAGGTCACGATCTGTATAGGGCGGGTTGATTGGAAACGGGCTTGAGTGAATAGTGGTCATCCTGGAATTAAATGCGATTTGAAAATCTTGAAACTCCTTTACATACCATTCGATCGAATAAAAAGAAGACGTATGTACAGATTTTGGTGTTTGGTTGTGATTTGAACTTTGCGTTTTGATCAGAATGGGAAAATATGACCTTGGTAAAATACTTATTGATATTAGTTCGAAAATATGAATAGGAAATTCATAAAATCTTTTGTGGAATCATCTGCGACTGAAAGACAAACTTTAGTCGCTATTTTCCATCGTTCAAGATAACCTCTTGGGAGGTATTCATGTTGAAAAGGGGAACATTCTCCATGAAAATTGAAAAATGAAAAATGTGACTTATTTGTAATATCTAACAGAAAACTACTTCCCCGGCACAAGCCACGCTGGACATTGAACTACATCTGATAGATATTGTGAAAAGACTAACTGAAAAGGAAAGAAAAAATCTGAAAGTGAAAATTTGCATTTTCATTCAGATAGCTATATTAATCCTCCTGAAGAGCTTGGCAAAGCGAAATAGATTTTTGTCGACCAAAATGTATTGGGGATTAAATGCGAGAGAAGCGAACCTTGCTTCAATGAAATGAACGATTTCTGTGAGTGATATTTTTTAATAACATTCTCCTTATCTAATTTATTTAATGATTTGTTCAAGGAAAACTAGAAAGAATTAAAAAAGTCAGCTATCTGAATGAAAATGCAAATTTTCACTTTCAGATTTTTTCTTTCCTTTTCAGTTAGAGTCTTTCACAATATCTATCAGATGTAGTTCAATGTCCAGCGTGGCTTGTGCCGGGGAAGTAGTTGTTTTCTGTTAGATATTACAAATAAGTCACATTTTTCATTTTTCAATTTTCATGGAGAATGTTCCCCTTTTCAACTTATTGATAGTTTTTGATTAGGTCATGTTGGCTCCCAGCCACTTTCTGAACAAACGTGGACAAAATTCAACACTATGGCTATATAGTTTTCGATTTACAAGGTTTGTTAAAATTGGAAACTGGTAATTTTTTGAGAGTATTATAAGGTAATTTAAATTTTTACTTTATTATTTATTTGAAATTTTTCATGTTATAGAGAAAATCTAATTTTCATTAATTTTCTATTTTGCAATTGATATTGAACTCTTTCTGGAAAAACCCGAAATAAGTCATAGTCATAGTAATTTTCTATACTGAAATTGATATTAAACTTTTTTCTGGGAAAACCAGAAATAGGTCATAGTAAGTCGTTAAGATTCTTATTTCAGCCTCTCAGTTCAATCAATTGAGGATTTTTTCGTAACAAAAATACAATGAAGAAACAGACTGTGCTATCACAAACAAATTTGTCGATGGTGAGAGGTACTTTGCTTCCGGAGGAGACTTCATTATCATAACTATCGAGATATACCTGGAAAATTGAAGGGAATAGAGGAAAAAGGCGAAACTGGGAAAATTTATCGACCAAACACTGAAACATCGACAAACAAAGACAGCATATAAATTCGATATGATGGCATTTCATCGGCCGATAGTGGACACCATCTACCACATTTGGTTATCCTTTTAGTCGCCTCTTACGACAGGCAGGATTAACCATGACGACAGGCAGGATTAACCATGAGACTATTTTCAATCTGACCCTAATCCAGTTCGATTGGGTTTCAAGACGAAGGTTGATTGTAGCACCATCAAACTTGAAATGCTAGTTGTTGGAACCATGATAAACACGAACAAATCGGTTCACTGAAATTCCAGGGGTGGAACATATTTATTTTTTTTTGTTTAAAAAGAAATATATAGATTTTTGTTGTAATCTTGGAAAGTATATGATTTATCGAAAAAACAACTCAACTAGGTGAAAGACAATTCAATTCTCCACAAAAATAACTCTTAATGGTTTTTTACGAAATGCGCTCGTTTTATCAGAAAACGTGATTGATCTCCGACATCAAATTTCAGGTTCATGCTTACCGCCGCTGGAAGTTCTGGTGGAGCCGAATAATTGATTGGTCATAACTCTGCTAAAAATGATCGAAGGAGGAAAAGGAAAAGTCCATATTGTTTCCGAAGACTCCTACCTCCTCATGCAACTATAAAATGCGAGTATTTGAGTACCTAAAATAAGTTTTGTCGCACTTCACGAAGATGTTTGCGGATGATCCGAAAATCATGAATAATTTAGTAAATATGGAATTATTATACTAAAGCAGAAACCCATAGCCTCTTTGGACTATATGCAACAATTTTAAGTAGTGTGACAGGTCCCACTTATACTTTGTTTTACTCCTGCCTCATTTTCAACTTACCTGCATTCCCTTCAGTAATTGTTTAAAATAATCGCTTGTTCATATCCTGCATATATGTTTAATAACACCTTTGTGAAGCGCAAACCTCGAGCTTGAAATCACATAATTAATTTTTTATGTAGGATGTGTATGAGCGATTATTTTCAACATTTACTGAAGAAATTGCCGGGATTATGGGTGAGTTTAAAACTGAGGCAGGAGTAAAACCCAGTTTTTTCTTTGGCATGTATAAGTGAGACTTGTTTTACTAATCTAAAATCGTTGCATATGGTCCAAAGAGGGTACTGATTACTGCTTCAGTATATTTAATTATTTTATATCAACTAAAATAAAAAGGGTTATGTGAAGATACTCACACATTACATTTGCATGAGAAAGTAGAAGTCTTCAGGAACGATATACACTTTTTCTTTTCCTTCTACTATAATTTTTAGCAAAGCAATGACTAATCTAATTTTTGGCCCTGCCGCAAATGTCAGTGGCGAGTTAACGCGAGCTTGAAATATAATATCGGAATTCAATCAGTTTTTCTGAGAAAACGAGCGCATTTTGTGAGAAAGTACTGTTTCTTTTGGAGAATTTAATTATCTTTCACGTTGTTGAAATTGTTTCCTAATAAATCTTATACTATTCGAAACAGCAAAAAAAAATATAATTTTCTTAATAATTTTTTTTTTGGGTTTCACCCCTGATTTTTTGGTCAACAATTTACATTTGTCTGTGGTTACTATACTACCCATATAATAGCCATTTTCAACAGTTCAATGACAGAAATAAGATACTCATTTCACTCCTTTCTCATTGATTTCCGTTTGACGATTGTCCAAAATTATTATTCCCATCATGAGATTAAAATTTGTTAAAACCTACACCGTTGTTTAGCAAAATTTTTCAATTCTATTGATAATCCTGGGATTGAAATGTTCCAGTGCCCTTCATGAGATATAGGGTTGCTTCCAAAAATACGGGCTACACTGTACACAATCAGTCGATACAAAAAAAAAAGTCGCTTTGAGAAGGTAACGTTGTGAAATAACGCAAATTGCTAAGAAAGCAATTTCGATCCTTATTTAAAATCCAATTTTGGATTCAACCTTCAATATTGCAGAGGTACATACGATACGACTCGTAGCAACTCACGAGATAGAGTTTCATGGGTGTTTTGCTTTATCAGCATTTCCTGTATCCCGAAAACGTGAATTTCATTCGAACAATAACGTTCACAGGACAATGGCTGTTGTTTCATATTCTAAAGAAAGGAAATTAATAAGTTTCAATGAAGTCGACGTGCATATTGAAAGAGAGCAAAGTAGCTTAGGGTAGTATTTCCAGTGATACCAATAGTACACAATAGAGGGTATTATCACGGCAGCTTTTTTCGCGAGTGTTGTGTGTTGGTCGATTGATATTTCTGGGCTTTGGGAGTGAGTGAAGCGACAACCAAAAATCTAAATATTTGTACGTTCAAGAATTTTCTATTTTCGAGTTGAAACTATTTTTATACACAGGCTGTATCTTAAATGATGCCATCAATTTCAGGAGGTCATTTTTTGTCATATTTTATGAAAAAAAGGTCATATAAACGTGTGTCCAAACTTGCTTCGTTTCGGGGTAACGGGGTGCCAACTGCGACGCCAATGGAATTAAAATTCGTAATATTTTTCATGAAAAGAATCCCCTTGTTACTACTAACAAACACACGAAGTTTAATCAAAATCAGCGAAAAAAATTTCGAGTGATTCATGAAAAACCAATTTTTACTCCTTTTGTAAGAACAAACAAATTTTGTATATGTATACACATTTTTTGTGAAATTCCGTAGTTTTGCAGTGTGTCTCACTTCTCATGGAAACACCCCCGTATCTTCCATAATTATTGGAGTGGAACTTTGTAAATTTCAGGATCGGTAGATATACTGGCGATGAGGCTGAATCTTTCCAGGGTGGATCTGAGATATACACGGCTCGCCAGAGGTGATGGATTCACCTAGTTTTGCCAAAAAATGATATTAGAAGGCAATGTAGGCTCAAGATGTAGACTTATTGCCAGTATATCTAGTGATCCTGAAATTTACAGAGTTTTACTCCAATAATTATGGAAGACTCGAGGGTGTTTCTATGAGAAGTGAGACAAAGGGTGTGGTGTGATATAAACGTACTGCAACTGAATATTGACAAATGTCATAAATTAACTTTTTCTACATTTATGCAAAAAGCAAAACTTTATTGAACTATATTCAGTGGAAAAAGAAGTTCTTTATTGCACTAGTGAGATCTGGGACCTATCGCTTACGTAAAAGTGGACTGTAAACCACTCCAGCACTGTGAATTCGAGATAAATGAGCACTTTTTTATATTTTAGAACCCTTATGCAATCATTGCCTACTGTGGTTCTGGCATTGAATCTGGACATTATTACGCATTGACCAAAGACAAAAAGGACTGGTTTGAGTTTGACGATAGTTGTGTAACTAAATATTCTGATCATGTATTGAAATTATTGGAGCCTCTGGAGACACCCTACATTTCATTTTATGAGACAGGGGACATTGGCAGATCAAGATGTCCAGATGTGGTGCTGCAGGTTTTTCCGGGTTTGTCTGCAGCTGGAAAAGAAAATGCGCCACTGGAATCAATCAAGTCGCCCCGGAGCGCCTATTAATTTTTGTTTTTATTTTATAATTTGTATCACTTTCGTTTCTATTCAGTAATTTTATCATATTAGAACTTGTAAGAACATCACTGTCTGGACATCTACATGATTTTGTTGAACACCGAGGATGGACTCCAGTTCGATACCGTGGATAATAAAATGCAGAGGAGGAAGTAAAAATAATTTGAATAATAGTCTATTCTTCACTTCAATCTGCGGATATTATTGTATTTGTCAAAGTTATTGCCGGTTCGATATATTCTTTGGACTTTCAGTCCATTTTCAATTCTGACATCGACCTTTGTACGCGTGGTGAAAATACCGAAGCTGATCCTCCAATCAGAATTGAAAGACAGCTGGTGTTATTGCCATAACACGAGTTGTCTTTGGCTTCCGATTGCTCAGATTTGGTGAGAATTTTAAGATCAGTGAAACAGTCATTTTTATATTCGGCTATGAGGCCGTATTCTTGAATTTTTCTCTACCACGATTGGGCAAAGTGAAACCGACAGCCAATTATTTGTGCTGAAGGAAAAATTTTTGTCCAACTACATTATAAGAATGTTCTTGTATGTGTTTTGTAATGCTCAAATTTTCAACACATTCGCCCAAAGGAAGAACAAATGATTTGCACTTTCTCTTTGTACAAGTCCATCGCTTCTGACCACTTTTCAGGATCTTTTGAGAACCATATTTATAGTTATTAAAAATTGAAAACTGTTTTTCTGGTCCACTGAAACACAACTGACTGTTACACAGAAGCAATACAATACAACATCAATAAATTCCACATATAGGAACAAGGGATTAGACAGGTATTCCCTGGGAACTAAATTACTTACGACCTTTTTGGAACTGGAACTGAATTACATATCATTATCAAGCATCTCAAATAAATTTCTAATCTGATACCTGTCGGGAACCAAATTATCAGTTCTCGACATTTTCAACACATTTTCTACCTCTAAGATAGACATCAAAATTATGCAAATTGGATATTTTGATCTCTAGTCCCAGATGCCGTTCGCAGAATTTGAATACGATCATTTTCATTGAAGTGACGCATTTTGCAAGATAAACCATTAAATTGTTCATTACGCAAAAAAAAAACTTAATAAATATGGAAATAATTCTGATTCACATAATTTGAACATATCTGGTATACTAACATTCAGGAACATTTCGTTTTTACATATATTTTGCCATAATTCCAGCTCTGAATTAATTTTGAGTTTAACATGGCGGAATCTTCATTCTTAAGCAAATGATTTATTTGATACAGAAAATTAATTCGAATGTAGTCTTCTCTTCAACTTTTATTTACAAATATAGTAGGCATATTTAAAATTTCACTACCAAATCGATTGCCTGAATTATTCATTATTAAAAATCTAAAATAAAAATATTTTTTGAATTATTATAGTATTTTTTGTTATAGATCGAATTCGTCTGGGGGGAAAATAGCTATTTACCTAACAAGTGCGGAAAGTATTACTATTCCGCACGCGACGGCAGTTGCACGAACGACGCGGAGCGGAGTTCGGGCAAGCCGTTAAGGGCGGAAAAGACATTTTCCGTAAGAGTAAGGTACAATATTTTTCCTACGAGTGTTTTTGTTCATCTTATTTATGAAAAAACAAGGTTTCAAAAAGAGGGTCATTCGTTTCGTCGGTGAGACTTCGCTCACAAGCTCGCCCACTTCTCTGGAACATCGCAGAAAAGGTGGGCGATCTGTCTCTGTTTCATAGATACTTTCATGGACGATGTTCTTCCGAAATATCATTATTCGTTCCTCCCGTTAGCGGTCTCATCGAGATTGACCCGCCGAGCTCAGTTCTCACATCCATATGCCGTCACTTTGGAGACATGCCGCACATCTGCCTCGCAGGGCTTGTTTTTCCACAGAACGGCAAAGCTTTTGAACTCGCTGCCACGGAAAGTGTTCCCTGCGGGTTACAGCCATCAAAAATTCAAGAAGAACACTAATCCATACCTACTTTCCCTCGGGTCTCACGATGTTCTTCGAACAATACAGGATTCTCCTTTTCGTGGAAACCAGAACTCAAAGAAAGAACATTAAAACACTCATCGGTGCGTTCTGACAAACTTCTATCGGAGCTAAAGGGCCCCAAATATTTACAATCTTAGTTTCGTACAACTAGAATTTTGTAGGCAAGATTGAAGTGTATGGTCGTAAATTCACAGTTCTACCAGGCGATTTTGAACATACACTTCAATCTTGCCTACACAATTTCAGTTGTCCGATTAAAAACTAAGATTCTAAATATATGGGGCCCTTAAAGAAATATACATGTCTGGATGGAATTGATAACAGGAATGCTTAAGGGGGAGCATTGCAAAGCTAAACAGAAACTGCAATCTGAAAACGTACAGTTTGAAACGTTACATTATCATTAAAATGATTTTTAAACTTTATTCACACTCATTTACTTGGAAGTTGTTGCAACCAAATTTCACATCGCAAAGAGCTGACACTTCGACTTTTTCCATTACACACATACATGTTTTTTTCATACTCAAAAAAACTCAGTAATATTTCTTTCAATGGAAGTAAAGATCTATTATTTTGGTTATCATTATTATTATTATTTATTCGACAAAACTGTGCAGTAACTAGTCGAGTTTACCAGCGTTCTCTCGACACGGAAGTGACTCGCACTCACGGTTGTAGCGTCAGAGCGGCTGATGTTTACTTAAAATGGAAATTGAATTCCTACCTGATTTTCCAGAAAACCGTGTGCAGTAAGCTTTGGTAAATCTTGTGGACCGAGATTTCTGGATGTCCGACCCTAAAGAATTTTCCCGGCGATAACGACGTGTTTTCTTTTTGTCGCTGATATAAATCGAATTCCACAAAATGAAATGATGTCGGATGAAAAGCATGAAAACAGTAGAGAAACTTCGAACAATCCTATACATAAACATACTAGGCATTTTTTTATCGCAAAAATAACACCAGGATCTGCTTCAGAACAGCCTAAAACTCAAACCCCAATCCAAATCTTAGTGATAATTCATTAAAACATACAGGGTGTCATCTGTAACTAACAACATTTTTTATTTGTTATTCATCCGCAATGTTTGGTAGTTTTCGATTTTTTTACTTGGTCACGAAGTACCTGAAAATGTTCAAATAATGCTGTAGGGAATGTTCCAATATTACTTTTTCATGGCTACCTACGACCAAATTGAAAACCAAAAAATTGGGAAAAGTATACCAGGGATTTTTTTATCGCAAAAATAACACCATCCCAGAACACTCTGATACCCCCAAATAGCACTACTTAATTATTTAAAATATACAGGGTGTCACCTGTTACTGACATAGTATTGATTTTTATTCATCCGTAATGTTTAGTTGTTTCCGATTTTTTTCCATCATCACTAATTACTTAAGAATGTTCGAATAATGTTGTAGAAAATATTCAAATATTACTTTTTCATGGCTAGATATGACCAGTCGAAAAAAGAAAAAGTGTGGAACATACATCAAGGACTTTTGTAGCACAAACGTAACAGCGGATTCTGGTTCAGGAGACCCTAAAATTCCAAGATCCCAATTCTTGAATCATAAAATGCCTAGATGCATAGATGATCAGTTGAAAGTTGAATTATAAAGGAAAACATACTGAAGATTATTTTGTCTCCGAGCTAACACCAAATTCTGGTTCAGAACACCATAAAGGCCACGGATCCTGTTGTTCGAATAATGAAATTACATAGGAAGTCATCTGTAAATGGAAACATGTCTAACCTTTATTAAATAAATTTACAAGCCTTTTTTCAGGAGGACACCCTCATCTGTTTTGTTTTCTTTATCTCATCATTGTCATCATCTGTTTCACTCAGAAACACCTGTGTATACAACTGTGGCAACCCAAAAAAGGATCTATACCAGTGCTTGGGGTTGTGCAAGACTATAAGCATGCTATCGGAATAGAATTTGGGATCGACTCATCTTGATGCCGGAGAAGCACCGAGAGGTGGAACAACGGTACTCTAAGGAGTTTCAAGTATCAGCATAAACTCCGACAGATCTGGTCATCAGACCAGAGCCCGTTAAGAAGCTTCATAAGGATGAGCCAATACATAAGGTCTTCAAAAATATCGAAGACCCTGGCCTATTGAAAAATTTGAAGTTTGGTTTCTTCAGTTCAAGTGGGCTGGAGTCGAATACCAAGGGAATCATAATAGCTGAGACTATAATAAAATTGCTGTCTGCTTGTCAACCTTATGCGATCTCAGCCTAGATCTACAGACATCACGCGGCGCTACGAGTGACACTGGTAAGTTATAGGCGAGACACCGACGATGAGAACAAAAGGAGTATCAAATCTATTAGAACCACTCATTTCTCACTCAACAAGAAGCCTGATGTAGTCCTCCTAGATCATTGAAGTAAGGCGATTTCCATCATCAAGTTTTCGGCTCCTGGCGAAACGAACATCATCCGAAAAGGAGAAAAACGGATTTGATATTGAGATTCACTCTTTGAGCTTCGCAGGCTCTACCCGAGAAACTCTGATGAAATGGTTGTTATGACCGTAGGGGTACTTGGTGAAATAACGGACACGCTGCTCTCTAATCTAAAAATCATACTGGCTTGCCGTGATGCTGCTGACATCTTAACCGGACGAATGCAGAAGGCCGTAATCCTTGGTTCACTAGGTCTGCTCAGGGTACATGGTTTTCAGACCTAGTTATCACTCGCGTGGACCGCGGAAAATTCTCCTCGTCAGAAACTATGTCTAGAGAAGTGTGGCTGACTTCACTCTAACTGGATAGATTTATCCATATGAGAATTACAAATTTGTCATTATGGGTAGTCATTGGCCGCCTTTTCCGAAGAAAACTTTTATATCAAAATAGAGAATCTGAAGCTGAAAAGTTCACCAACACTAGTCGTTAAATCCGTCGGTAACAAGTCTCCGTAGCAATATGTTGTTGACACGCTACTGAATATTAGTTAAAGCAACGTCTCTTACCAACTACTCAAGTCTGAACAACAGTTTTCCTGACAGATAATCACTTTATGTTGAAATCGTCGGATGCTATGAAAATCTCAACGTCCACTTCCTAGAACAGCGAATAGAAGTCTAGATGGAGAGACCTCTTCGGTTCTTTAATTACAATTTCCCTGTTGCCACTTCATGGTGAGTTTCCGCTTTGGTCCTAATTCAATACTCGGTTGAAGCGTACATAACGTTCTTTGAACTTTTGTTTGGAAGAGTGGATAGCGCTCTCTGTGAATCTTCAGTCTTTCCTGAAAACTACTTTTCAGGCAGGAAAATAAGCATCGACGATAAACTGATAATAATTCCAAAGCTATACCAGGTATATCATATTCTACTTCATGCCTTAAGATCGTTGGATAGTCCTACGAATGTAGAAGTAAGTGTGAGTATTGAGACAGATACTTAATTGTCCTAATTAACATAATATACAAGATGAACTAGGACCAATTACAGAAAATTTTACAATGCATTTGCTCTTAGAGCAAAAAATTGTGGAAAACTGAATGGAATTTGAAAATTTCAACCGAAAAGCCTTCCCGGATGACCCTTCTCCCTTTCGGTATAACTCCTGCACTCATAATAATCATCAAATCAAGGCAACTTCACCTCATTTTACATTGTTTGGAGATGTGTAGTCGTACTCAGTATTTCTCCGTTTCTTCTCTTTCACCAAATGTGTTACTGAAGCTAGTGATTCCAAAATAAATGGGAAATCGCAAAATTCATGAATTTTCCGCAAACACATTATTCATTTAAGAACAAATTACATTCGATTTTACGGGTGTGTTTCATTTTCGGTAATTGGCCATAGTCCAAGCACATATAAATGAATACCAATATAAAACCATTCCATCCGAGAAATCATTGGTGCGTGCTGAGCGCTTTTATAGTTGATTGAGTATCAGAGTAAATGGCAATAGTTTTAGTGTCGTCCTTCTGCCTGGGTATTTTTTTGACAAAGTGTTTTATGGCCTCTTACCCTAATCAGTCCCATGTGATTGGCTTATTCGAAGTTGTACCTGCAGTAGCTTATGAGTCAGAAACCTATCTTCTCTTTGAATGAAAATTTGTAGCGGTGGTAGATCTAGTAAGATCTCTAGAACTGCAGTAGGTATTTCTCCAGCATCCTTCACATACCATTTAATATTCTAATAATCTCCGAGTCTTGTCTCTGGATCCACCACGCTAATCAACCCATCATGGGTCTCATCGTCGTCGTTTATAGCCATAGGATCATTTTTGTATTCAAATCCTAATTCTTGCCGCATGTCCTCCTACAAATGGGTCAGTCTGATCTGTTGTAAAATCTTTTTGATGAGGACTTTCTTGGCAAACGGTACTTCTAGGTACTTGACTTCTGCAGCAAATGCATCTTCACTTCATTGACTACTGAGTACAATTGGTTTGGGACCTTTCAGTCATTTATTACAGTGGTTTTTTGGGCACTGAATGAAAGTTGCACTCGCTCGCAGTGCTTGCCTAACATATCTGGAGCTATATAAAAGTAGGATTCCACGGATAGCTCTAAATGAGTTCTAGGTTTTCCATGAAGATTCCAAACATTTCGATTGCAACTGTGGCGTATTCTAAGTACTTTTCTTGACGTATCAACTGAAGCTGAGGCTCTCGTTCCTGGCACGTACTTTATAATGCTGTTTTGGATCGCATTTTCTGCGATAGTGGGTTCTCCCTTACTTTCTGCTCGATTTTGGTGAGTGGTTTCGTTTTGGCGCTTTTTTTTGGCCCGCCGTACATGTATTGTCTGACAAAGAACACAAGTTCCTATTCGAAAACACGGAGAGGAACATGTCAGCTGAGAACCATGGATAACAATTGTTTTAGCTATAAATGAACCTACATTTTTGAATGGGAAAGTCATTAAGCAAATCTGTTGTTATTGATTGATGAAAATCTGAACCTCTCAAGGGAAGGGCACACTCAATATACCCAAGAAGTGAATGTGTCTGGAATTTATGAGGATGAATTTACAGGAGTTTAACTGATTAATGACAATCTAAATGGTAGAATGTGTTTCAATATGTGGTAAACTATGATAGAGCCCTTAGTAGTTCTGGAGCAGCTGGAGAATCGAATTGATCCAGACGGTAATCGATACATGAATGAAGATTAGCCTTATTAAATTCAAGACGGCGCTCTTTTTTGTTTACTGGAAGGACTTAGGTCACCGGTACTGAACGGGATAGAAATTCCGTTTGCCCAAGAGGCAAAATACTTAGGAGTCATCTTCGACCATAAGTTGACCTGGAATCAACACCTACAAAAAATCATAGAAAAAAGTACTGTAGCCTTCAATCTGTGCAGGAGAATGTGCGGGAAAAATTGGGGGGCTACAACCAAAAATGACTACATGGCTTTACGCCAGAGTTATCAGACCCATGATAACGTATGGGTCGGTGGTATGGTGGCCAAAGACCAAGCAGGCAGGAGTGGTTCGACGGCTTGGAGGACTACAAAGACAAGCATGTCTGAGTGCCACCGGGGCCATTAGAACTACCCCAACAGCCGCTTTAGGTCTTGCTCAACCTACCTCCACTACACATATACATCCAAGCCGAAGCCAGGTCTGTCACGAGCAGGTTGCTTAGAGGACAAGCACCCATTAGCAGTATGCACGGGAGAGACTACAACAAGCTATATGAAGAGTTGGATAACGACCCGGTTACAAGAATGCCATCAGATGGCATTCTTCCCAGATATAGATTTGACAAAACTTCCAAGACAAGTATAACGGACAGGGATGCGTGGAAGGGGGGGCCTCCCATCAATGTGGAAATCGCTGTCTACACGGACGGCTCCAAAACGGATGAAGGTGCAGGAGCCGGCATTTACGGAACCAAGCCGAAGATGAAAATCTCACTGAGCTTGGGCAAACATGCGACGATATTTCAAGCGGAAATCGTTGCAATACACCATTGTGCACAAGAGCTAATCAGGCACGATTTTTCACGAAGAAACAGTCAGATAGTCAAGCTGCGATAAAAGCAGTCAACTCAATGCAAGTTACCTCAAAACTTGTTTGGGACTGCATAGAAGCCCTAAAAGAGCTGGGTAGTCAGAACAGACTGACACTAGCCTGGGTACCAGCACACACAGGTTATAGAGGCAATGAAGAGGCCGATACACTAGCCCGAGCAGGAGCAAGTAAGGCCCTGAATGGCCCAGAACCGTATTGCGGTATAGCAAAAGCTGTACTAAAAACAAACACCAAATCATGGATTCAACAGAAGTCTCAAGAATGGTGGAACAATGCACCAGGGATGAGACAGGCCAAAGAGTTTATCAAACAACCGCATCCATCATCTACACAGACTATCTACTAAGCCAGAAGAGGAACACTGCTAGAATAGTAGTAGGACTTCTCACAGGGCACTGTAGGCTCAACAAACATGTGAGTACAATAGGCCTGGCAGAAGAAATGCTATGCAGGTTCTGTCAGGAAGAAGAGGAAACATCAGTACACATACTATGCCACTGCGAGGGCTTGTCAAGGCAAAGGTTTCTAACACTGGTAGAAGAAAAACCAAGAGCTCCCAGATTCATGGGAGTTCTAAAAACTAGCCTGTGGAGTCTGGTAAAGAAGACAGGGCTAGACAAAGAACTCTAAATGATCTCGAGGACAAACACAATAGATCTGAAAAGGTCGCGGTGTAGAGGCTTGTAGCACGAAAGTCCCTAATATATAATCTATCTATATAATCTATCATGTAGCAGTCCAGGTAGCCGAGTGGTTGAAAGCTCAGATTTTTGAGTGATTCTGGCTGCCAGTCACAAATTCAAACCGTATCGACAGCAGAATTTTTCTGATGGCCCGAGATAGTGGTACGGCCTAGTCGCCTCTGACGTTTCGATGTTCAATTTGCTATGATATTTTGTTGTTCCTGGACTGAGACATTATTTCGACGTATTTTGTTTAATCGATCGATCTATAAACATTGATAGCTAACGGCTCTTGGACGACAAACACTATTTGAACCTGTATTTCAATTTTCATGTGGTGCTGTATTGAACTTGCAAAAGTCATTCAGTTTTGCTAACTTCTATTTGGAGTCATGCTAAAACTTCATTTCAAAATACCAGCTCCAGTTCACCGTTCGATGAAAGAAAAGGAAGAGTATTCTTGGTGTCGTATTTAGATCTAGGGGTGGTGAAAAATGAAAATTTTGTCCCAAATTCTACTCAGTTTTCCACTTCTCTTAGTGGACAAAGCATACTGCATAATTTTCCTTTATTGGTTGTAAAGCACCATAAATACATAAGGAATTATGGGTGTATAATGCATTTTCCGTTGATCTCCTTTTCCAGAATCCTTATTTATTTTTTAAAATTGATTTTTATTCCTTCAAGTTGGTCAATTTGAAATGCAGCAGTTGTAAGAGTTCCGGCTAAGAAACAAATCCCAATACAGTACAACGATTCAACGTATTTTGATTCTATTGTCGAAAATTCTCGAAAAAATTATGGTAAAGAACCATCTGTGGGCATTTCTTTGTTGTTTTTGTTGAATGAGATGTTTGACTGTTCTTTTCCATATTGTGGATGACGCGACGTCAGGAGTATCTATACCAATGAAATATTCCATTTCGATGCTCGGTAGCACCATCAGCAGTACCCTCTCATAGGAGAACCATATGAGATTTTGAGCCAAGAGGCATTTTACTTCTCGTCAAGTGAATATGATTTATAAGGCACAGATTCGAGTAGTTTTGGAAAACGGTTCACATATATGGAGTGCAGCACCCAAGTACACATTGAAACTTTTATATTCGGTCCAAAAGAGAGCCATTCGTTTCGTCGGTGGGCGATGTGTCTCTGTTTTATAGATATTGTCATGGATGATGCTCTTCCAAAATATCATCAATCGTTCCACCGTTAGCGGTCTCATCGAGGTTGACCCGTCAGCCCAGTCCTCACATCCATATGCCGTCACTTTGGAGACATTCCGCACATCTGCTTCCCAGGGCTTGTTTTTCCACAGAACGGCAAAGCTCTTTGGAACTCGCTGCCTCGGGTGGTGTTCCCTGAGGAATACAGAGCCTTCAGAAATTCACGAAGAACACCAGTTCCTACCTACTTTCCCTCGGCTCTCACGATGTTCTTTGAAAAATACAGGATTTTCCTTTTCGTGGGAACCAGAACTTAAAGAAAATGTAAAGATTGCCATACTCCCTCAGAAACACTCACATAACAAAAATTACTGAAAGAAGCTCACTCCAGAAAGGTATTTTTGACTCCTGGATTAACAACACGTTTGAGTAAGTTCTCTAGAGAAATTAAATTTTTCCTTGTTTTCATAACAGATTCATTTTTGTTTCAGAATTAATCGGACTAAGTGGTCTTTCGCCCCAAAGGCCTACCTGATGGCCAGTCCTACACTGCGCATTTGAATAAATCATAAGCTCGCTAGCCGCAGACAGGTCTATCGCCATCAACGAACGCTGGGGAAGAGTAGAGAAACATATAAACAATAGCCCTCTAGATAACATTGAAATCAGTCCCCCGCCTGCAACACAATGGCGGCTCGCGCAACAAACTTGTCTGATAGCGCTACCTCCGTCGACGTTTCTCCCTTTTACCAGCCTTCACTGTGTGTGTGAGCTCTATTATGTGTCAATACGAACATGAAGACTGCCGTGCAATTGTTTCAGACAATATCAATTACTGAATCCGACTAAGATGCTCGTGTCACAGAAATGTTTGCAGGGGTGTATAGAGAAAATTCAGATGGGCTAGTACTACTTTTCCAAATCACAATCATGGTGATTGCTCAACAGAGGGCGCGGGGGGTACTTCAACTTGGGGGTTCAAGTGTCATATCGTTCAAAAAATAATTCAATTTTCTTTACAGCCATCTGAATAGTTTTTAATTTCGTGAATACATTTTTTACCAATTTCGATATTTGTACCTTTCAGAATTTTTAAGTTGATGTACCCCCAACGACCAAAGGTTCCATTGTTTTACATCAAACCGTTCAAATTTATCGAGGTATGAGTACCATTCACATCCCCACTTGATACTTGATATTTTGAACGAGAAATACGAACAAATATAAATTATCATACAATAATTGAAAAACTCCTGTCTTATGATAACTGAGATCCCAATAGCTCGAAAATGGAAAGTGTATATACTAGTAATCCAGTACGATTGAGTTTTGAGACAAGAGTTGATTGTAGAACCACCAAACTTGGTATGCTAGTAGTGTTTACCAAAATTCCAGAGGTAGAATATATATATTTTTTTTTCGTTTCAAAATATATAAATAGATTTTAGCTGTAATCTTGGAAAGAATATGATTTATCGAAAAAACAACTCAACTAAGTGAAAGACAATTCAATTCTCCACAAAAATAACTCTTAATGATTTTTTACGAAATGCGCTCGTTTTATCAGAAAACGTGATTGATCTCCGACGTCAAATTTCAGGTTCATGCTTACCGCCGCTGAAAGTTCTGGTGGAGCCGAATATTTGATTGGTCATAACTCTGCTAAAAATAATCGGAGAAGGAAAAGGAAAAGTTCATATTGTTTCTGAAGACTCTTACCTTCTCACGCAAATATAATATGCGAGTATTTGAGTACCTAAAATGTGTTCTGTCGCACTTCACGAAGATGTTTGCGGATGATCCGAAAATCATGAATACTATAGTATATATGGAATTATTATACTGAAACAACAAACCATACCCTCTTTGGACTCTATGCAATAATTTTAAAGTAGTGTGACAGGTCCCACTTAAACATGCCAAAAAAAAACATTGTTTTACTCCTGCCTCTTCTTTTCACTAAATGTTGAAAATAATAGCTTATTCATATCCTGCATATACATATTTAATAACACTATTGTGAAGGGCAAACCTCATACTTGAAATCACGTACTTAATTTTTTATGTAGGATGTGTATGAGCGATTATTTTCAACATTTACTCAAAAAATTGCCGGCATTATGGGTGAGTTGAAAACTGATGCAGGAGTAACACCCAGTTTTTTCTTTGGCATGTATAAGTGAGACTTGTCTCACTAGTCTTAAATCGTTGCAAAGAGGGTACTGATTCCTGCTCCAGTATAATTATTTCATATCAACTAAAATATCCATGACTTTTGGATCCTCCGCAAATATCGTAGAAGAGTCATGTGAAGTGGGACAAAACACATTTTAGGTACTCAAATACTCACATGTTATATTTGCATGAGGAAGAAGTCTTCAGGAACGATATGCACTTTTTCTTTTCCTTCTACTATAATTTTTAGCAAAGTTATGACAAATCTAATTTTTAGCACTGCCTGAACTTGCAGTGGCGGTTTAGCGCGAGCATGACATGTGTCGTCGGCGTTAAACCACGTTTTCTGAGAAAACGAGCGTATTTCATGAAATATTACTGGAAATCATTCTTGTGGAGAATTGAATTATCTCTCAACCCATTAAAATCTTTTTTTGATAAATATTATATTTTCTGAAATAACAAAAAAAAAATTTAAATGAAAATTTCACACCTCACTTTTTCAGCCAATCAAAAAATTGGTTTTTATTTAGTTGCCATGGCAACCCAAAAAATTTCCGGAAATTTTTATCCTCCTGGGTACCCTGGGCGAAATTAATAAGTGGAAATTTTTCTGTCAAATATTTGACATGTGATAGTTAACATTTTGCTTTTATGTACAAATGGAATGTTATTTTTCATATGAAAGGAGATAATATTTCATAATTATATATTCACTAAATATTTCGAATGTGTCTGAAAATATTTTGAGAACTTGCATTTCAACGATGAATAAAAAATGTATATCAATCAAATCTATCTATGCTTGACTTGATGAACTTTATATTTGAAACAATTTTATTCAACTTATCTTTTCGTGAATACTCGGCTGAAATTTGCAAGAATTCCTTTCCACAGCACTTCCCAATAGATAATCCGCATGGACTAGTCAAAACTATTTTAGTTCTGATGTGCAATGTAATTTTAGGTTGAAAATGTCGCAAAATGATTTTTTTTTCTCACATACAAACACCGCCACTAATACCAACGCGTAACTGTCATTATATCAACAAAAACCATTCATGGCCCACTGATGTTACAACTTGTTTTCTTTCAGAATAATCTACAAGTCAGTTGAATTAACCATTAATTTAATATATTTTGGTGTGAAATTTTCTTACCGAATCCCCCGCGTGCTTGAATTAATTGCTGGCAATAATTCAAGCACTAGGGAGATTATAAGTGAAAATTTTTTTTGATGTAGAGATGTCATATGCCGAGTTTCAGAGTGCTACAATTCATTCTTCACTTTTTCTTCGAGTTTGTCTCTCTTTACTGGATTATAGGTCGTATCCTGGGATGTTTGATAGCTCATGGTTATGCACAAATCACATCTCTCTCAATAAATTATCAGAATCAGCATTATCCAGAAATATTTGTGGAATATAGCCACGAGTCTTTTGTGAATCAGGCACTGTCGATTACCACCGCATGGATTTTATCGCCAACGGCGGAAGAATTCGAATAACATCCGCGAAAAGCTCTGGCAGTGTAGGATATTGATCAAAGTTCAATTATTTTCCTTCGAAATATTTTCCCTTCCGAAAAGGCGCACACCCCGATGACTTGAATGGATTGATACGTACGTAATCCAGATGGAAAGTCTTCTTATAAAAATGAAAAGAATCCTAAGCTACCCGTGCCGGATGACCTCATGCACTACTAATATAGTTGGATGCGATCTCAGATGGAAGCTGTAGAATATCTATGAGATATTCTGTCGGAGAGCAGGTATTAACTATAATGCAGTGTGGGCTCTTGGAAGAAATTACTTCGTTTTAGGATATTTGCCATGGATTTTGAAGAATTATCTATTAAACTCGTATAGTAACGAGTTGTAACGAACATTATTTTGAAATTAGGATCATTATTGATCAAGGACAATCTACCCAATGTTCTGAAATGGTTGAAAAATTAAAAAAATATTTAACGAACACATATTGAATATCAAAACATAAAGATATAGTTTGATAACCGAAAAAAGTTGCAGTGTATTCGCCCAGTGGGCACACATACGTTGATAATAGTTATTTATGATACAAGTGTTAAAAGTGGCATTTTATTTTGTGAGTGGGGAATATTGCGAAACGAGCGTTAGCGAGTGGAGCAACCCCACGAGCAAAATAAAATCACTTTTAACAAATGTATCATACAAAATTTTTTGTTCAACAGTTACTGCTAGTAAGAAAAAAACAAAAAAAAAATAAGATCCACAAGGATTCGAACACACGATCTTTGGATTACAAGGCTGACTGACAGATACTTCAAATATAATAAACCCCAACGCACTTTATTTATGAATGTCATTATTTGTCAGTGATGAAGGACATTCTACAGTTGGACTAAATACTACTTCGTTTGTAACTTCAAAAGGAATTAGTATTATCAATTGCGCAAACGACCAAATACATGTGTGAACTTTTATAAACGATTCCTCTTGAGTAGGTGTTCTGATTATAATATCTGATTGAAGTGTTTCTATTAGAGAGATCTATATTACTGAGTATCCAACATCTCATCTGTCATTTTACTTTTAACACTAGTGTTAAAAGTACTTTTAACACTAGTGTTAAAAGTGATTTTGTGAAAACGTCAGTTTTTAGTTCATGTGTCAATGAATTAAAAACGTCATTTTTAATGTCAGTTGTACAAAAAATGTTTTTTTTTAACATTGATTTGGTGGTTATCAGTTGATTTTTCAACGTTGTCATTCCATTTATAATTCATAAAGGTAATTCATTACGTTTGAATAACATATTCAACGTAATTTAACAAATATTAGTTATGAAATTGAGTAGGAATATGTTTCTTTCCGAAATTATTGTAACATCCAGGATGAATGTAATTTCAACATTTCAATAACAATTCCACAACGTCTATTCAAGTTGTTTGAACTACGTCTTCAGTCAACAATATGAATACGTTCATGATTACCATACTTTTCTTACTTCCAGTAGAATAATTCATCTGAAAATACGTGAATTATGAGATGTGATAATAAAGTGTGTCCTGGACGTCATTTTTAACTTTACCATTGACCAGTCTTCAACCAATGATGAACATAGTATTCGGATAATGAACGTTTTCGATATAACACAACTTCTATCCCATAAAAAAAACGTTTCAAATACGGCTTTAGTCAACTTTTCGAATACATTAATGATTTATATATTTTCAACGTACTCTTCTTGCTTCCAGTAAATAAATTAAACTGAAAATACGTTCTTATGAGATGTGATACAACCAATGATATTTATAATATTGATGTAAAATACGGTTTCTCTACACAATATTTCAAAGTATATTTTCAACGTTGTCATTTTGTTCGAAATTCAAATATGAATTCAATAAGTTTTTATAACATTGTAACTTGAATACTGTTGTGTAATAACAATTACACAACTTCTAGTTCATTTCAAACGTTTTCAGTCAACCATATGAATACGATTATGATTTATGTATATTCAACGTACTATTAATATTTCTAGTAGTTTATTTAATTTGAAAATACGTCATTATGTGATTTACTAAGGTGTGATCTGAACGTTCTCTTTAACTTCCCCATCGACCATTCTTCATACAATGATATTTATTCTATGTGCATAAAATGCGTTTTCTGTATACAATAATTCAACGTTGTGTAATAACCATTACACAACCTATAGTACTTTGAATGGTTTGAAATATATGCGCGGTCACTTTTTATTTTTTACATAAAGTCCCACTTATTTGTAGATTTTACGCTGATTTATTATAGTGGTGAAGATATTAAACACGTGGTTGACACTGTGATTCTAGAATGGCTAGCAGATAATTTCAAACCCAATAAACTGATGAGTAAAATTCGAAGAATGGCTATCGATAATAAGTTTAATTTCAGCAATTGCCAGAGTTTTGTTAAATCTCAAGATTGGCTGCGATATTATTTCATTTTATGTTGTAATAATTATAAATATATATAGTCTAGGGACACGACTAATGAGCCAGTTAAATATATTTTGGAACAATAACATGATTTTGATTTTTATTTGAAATAATGAATATGATATTCATAAAATCTGTTGTGGCATCATCTGCGGCTGAAAGACAAACAGATTTTCCAAGAGGTTATCTTGAACGATGGAAAATAGCGACTAAAGTTTGTCTTCCAGCCGCAGATGGTCCACAAGAGATTTTATAAATATCATATTCATATTTTCGAACAAAAATCAAAATGCCCATGACAGGTCTGTCAAAAATAACTTTCAAAGTGTTACCGCAGGAGAAATATTTCCAACAATTCCATCCTTGATTTGTATAATTACTTCTGAAGAGCCTGCTTTTCAATTCTATCAATCTCAATGAAATGAACAATTTCTGTGAGTGATATTTTTTAATAACATTCTCCCTATGTTATTTAATTAATTTTTAATGAAAACTCGAAAAAAAATCAAATGATCAACTAAGTATCTGAATGAATATACGAATTTTCACTTTCAGATTTTTCCGTTTCAGTAAGAGTCTTTTCACAATATCTGACAGATGTAGTTCAATGTCCAGCGTGGCTTTAGCCGTGGAAGTGATTGTTTTTTTTTTTAGATATTACATATAAATACAAATTTTCATTTCTCAATTTTCATGGAGAATGTTCTCCTTTACGATACGAGGGCGCAAGAAAGGCTCTCAGAATCGAAAATAAGATTTGTAATGGAACACCCTGTATATTTCAATAAACTCAAAAATTGTCATTCATTTATATTCATCATTAGTCTTTCATTTGTGAAATTCCGACAAGGCGTGGTCATGTTAAGTATACTACTTTTTCAATAAATGAGGAATGTTTTCAAGAAAAACCCATAACCCATAATGCAAAGAATTTGTGGAACAAGTATTAGTCCATAGCAGATTCTATTACTTATATGAAATATCTATCTTGTTCGAAAGTTGTACCCAGAAATAATATGATTTTCATATAATTCTTACTTTCTTCACCTCCATTTTCCGAATAGTGCACCCTACAATATTTATATTTTTTTTTTAGAGGTCCGATTGCTCACCCTCAGTAGTTATGGAAGAGTTATATGAATTCCATTACCTAACAAAAAAAAAATTAAATGAAAGTGAAAAGTGTAGGTAAGACTTAACTACTTAACAAACATTAATCCCATTAGGAAATTACCATATTGACGAGTAACTAGCCACGATGATATCACCATAAATGTTCAATTCAGTTTGAGAATATTCACAATTATTTGGAACACTTGCATTGTTTCCCTTGGAGACCGCAAAAATGGCTTGCAACAAATGGACCAATAAAAGGACATGTAAGTTCGCTTGACTTGATCTCTTAGACTTGATCCCTTCAGACCTTAGACGCATTTTCGACTCTGAAGTTAAGTTAGCTTGCTCAGGTTAGGTTTGTGTTTCAAGCGCGGGCGAAAAATTAATTTTCGCACTTTCAATTCAGTTTGCCTGCTCTTTATGTTTCATGTAAACGTCGTAAACGTATAAATAATTTCGAGCATCTATCCTAATGTGATTTTAGTATTGAGTAGTGCTATTTATGCGTTCGTATTATGTTATACAGTGTGGGTCACGGTCGATGATACCTTGGACGTTTACGGAGAACGGGACATAGGATCATTCTGAAAATTTATCTACTCAAGTAATTGCTCGTGATCTATCGATCTGAAATATTTTCAGCAATGCAGCGTTGCCGCTTATATCAGGAAGTAGCGGCATCATTATTTATTCCACCTTCTCTCCTATACCTTTTTTTAATAGTTTTCGAGATATTGATTATTTTCCATATTCTTTATCCAAAACATAGCTCGAATTGAATGTTTATTTTGCGGTACTTGGACTCTTAGGAAGCTGCAATTTTGTGTATAGTTTGTCAAGATCATTTATATTGATCCCGTGTAGAGAAGTTTATTCTGCGTTATACAGGGTCGTTCAAAATTCATGATCTTACTGCTAGATACAGGAACGTTTGTAAGTGCGTTTTTTTAAATGGATCACACTGTATATCATGAAATATCCTGAAAGACGACCAAGTTCCCTTCGAATTGATATATCATGTCCCTATACTTAAATAGCATGAATTCGGAGATGGGAGAAATTTTTCAAAAAAATCGAATTATTTTTCCCATATTCATCTAAGGTGGCTATAAAATGTCATGATGGTACATGACATTATGAAAATTTGATAATTAATGCATTATTAATAATACCTTTGTGTGTTTCTCAACGGAAATGACTCAAAAAGAATTGAAATGGAGGAAATAACTATTTAAACGAAGTTTTTATGAAATCTTTAATACCTCATGAGGGAATTTATAACAAGAACATACAGAAAATTCAATGAAACGTACCCTGATATACAACCAATGAACAAAAGCAAGTTTGTACGATTAAAAAGAATTATCTGTCAACAATTAGATAACGTTCACACTAAATTTCCAAAATGCTGACCATTAGCTTCCAAAAATTTCAAAATCCCGGTATTTGTGGATACAGTTGTAGCCCTTCTTATTGCACTGGTATCTAGCTCTTCAATGAGTTGATCACTCGTTAGCGCAGGTCTTGTTTACTGTCCACTGGTGTCATGTATACTTTTCTCTTCAAATAACTCCACAAGAAAAATTCAAGTGGCGTGACATCGGGTGATCTAGCAGGCCAATATCACGAACCCAAACGTCTGAGCCAGCGATCGCCCATTTCGAACAACTCCGTTGTTACTTCCCTAGTGCAATTATCCGGTGCTCTATCCAGCTGAAACCACCTGCTACGATACTCTTCTAATGACATATTGCCCAAGAAATCGTTCACATTTGAGCTTAGAATTTGAAGATATTTCTCAGTATTCAACGATTCATCGTAAATAAGAAGACTTATTCGGTTATACTGTTGAAGGAAAAATACGTTGAAACTAAACTCCTCCTGATGTCTCATTTCCGAGAAAATATTTGGATTATGATCAGCCCAGAAGTTCTCGTTTCTTCTATTAAAATTTTTTTTTCTGAAAAATTTCGATTCGTCTGTCTAAATAGTTTTTTTTTAGAAGTTAGGATCTTCCTACTTTGATTGATTATCTTCCGGTTTTATGGCTTGAACTTTTGTAAACTTGCAAGGGTGCATTTTATGATTATGAAGGATTCGAACTAACTTAAGTCATTGACAATTTCATTGCACTGCAAATAAAAAAAATTGTTGTGTGAATTTTCTCAATGACAGCTACTTACCACCTTCAATCCATTTTATTATGTATTGCTTGCGTTCCACATTTTTGGTTTTGATTCTTACAGTATTAATTATACACAATCACACATTTTTGAATCGATCTATATGATGTTAGAAATGGGTACTGGGTATTAGGCTAAAAAAAAACTATTTTATTATTTTCAGTCCGTTTAAAATATGAAGCATATTAAAAAAATTATTAAAATAATTACTACGTGTGGAAATATGCAAAAGAATGCCATAAACAAAATGCGTAGGTACGGAAATAAATCGGCAAGTGCAAATGCAATCAGAGAGAGAATTTGTAGTGTCGGAAAACTTTTAATAGGTTTCTGTTTCGTGCCATCTAGATTCACGTAGACGGTACGCGGAAATTTATTATTTTGATAGCTTCTTTAGCGCAATGGATCTCAGGGGGTTTCATTCACTAAGGAGGAATATACAAATTACTTTTACTTGTTGATGACGTTTTTTATACCTTTACTCTTCAACATTTTCATCTTAGCATCAATTTCTTACTGATACACGTCATAATCAATCCCGAAATAGTATGAGAATGCGTTGGGTAGTTACTTTATTGATATGCAGAAAACTAATTCATTATCAATTATTTATACAAAAACTGATATGATAATACTGGGAGTAACTAGATTGAAATCTGGGAAATCAATGTTTACTTTATATCGTAATATACGCCTATTCTGACAGCCAACAAAATTCCTTCAATTTCTTTGAACCGTGATAAATCAACTACTGTAGAAATAAACCCATTTAAATATGACGTCATTTTGACAATGATAAAAAGGTGTATCTTTTTTATGGCGATAAAAATGCTTGTTCCTCAAAAATAGACTTCATCTAGTAATCGGCAGTTCCTTCAATTTCTGTCATTACAGCAACGATTAATCAATAGAGCACTGTCAATAACGTAATATGACAGTTGTGGAACAATGTCATAAGGGGACAAACAAACCAAACTGAACAAAAATAAACCCATTGAAAGCATTTTCCATAAGGCTACGTGAATCACTTAATGCCTGTAAGGTTTATAAAAATCGCAATTATCCACTAACACCCGCAAAAAACGAATTTTCGTTTCATCAAATGTCGAATGCTTTATTTGTCCTCTCATGACCGCCATGTTGTGACGTTAGCTGACAGTGCAATATATTGTTGACATAATATGACACAATATGACAAAAAGATTACAAAAAGCATTATTATAATTGGTGTTGTTAATAACTGCTTCTCCAAATAACTGTTTGAATAAAGGTGATTACTATTGTGGTGTATTTATACAGTGAAATTTGGAAGGCTCAAATAGGAGATAACTACCGATAACTCAGTGAACTAGCTGTTTATTAGTTGAAGGAAATATTATTCACTGGTTTTCAACTCTATTTTCGATCCACTTTCGATAATAACATTTTCAATAGTCCTTAGTGGAAATTTTCTCTGTGTGCCAGTATAACATCTCCGTGTTTCCTCTCATCAATTAATAATATTTCAAAGGGTTATTTCAGCTTTCAGCACCTGCTTCATTGGTTCAGCGAGCGCGTCCCAGTCCCATTCCACAATAGTATTATCACCACATAAAAGTAATACGTACGTTCTGGTTGGGATATTGCCGCTTGGGTTGGCGTTGAAACAACTTTGTTTCAGCTCGTTTCAACTCACACTAATACTCTTGTAGTCGGCCGGGATGTGGTATTTCATCTATAAAATCACATCAGTTCAATATCGACCATATCCAGGGTGCATCTATCGTTGGCGGCGACAGCCGTATAGGAAACAAAAAGGCGGGTAATCCAAAGGCGGCTGTGATCTACGGAGCGTTGTTAAAGCGTAACATCAAGGGTGCCCTCTGTTCCAGTACACCAACCTAGTGGAAAATTATTGCCACCAAATATACGATACCCCGTTCCCGAGCTGACACATCCTTCAGCGATTTGAAATACGAGTATCCTGTATAGTCTGGTGGAAAGTGTCCAACACAAAATGCATACAGTATCGGAAACAATTTATCTGGGGTATAGACAGAAATCTACACAAGCAACAAGGAACGCAATGATATGATAATACCACATAAACAAAAGACACGCACTACTCAACTGATTGTTGAGTTATTTATCCCACTTTTTGCCTCTTTATAGTAATTTTTTTCAATGTGCCGTCATACCAGCGATCACGTGACATGTGTCAAAATCGATTTTAAGGTTATAGGACATGCCCAAACTTTTCCCTAGAAATTGTTTTTCAATACTTTACAATAAACTTTTTTCCCATATGGTATATACTTCTTGACGGTCACTGTATAGTCTGTTTGGTACACATTTTGCAATCGGTTTTAAACAAGTACAGCTGAAAACTTAAGAATGCTCAAAAGTGTATGACAATGCGATATAAATGCATGATTCAAACTCATTTTGGTGTGATTTCATCTAAATTTTCGTCTCTTCTTAGGCATCCATTTAGTTAAATATTCACTTTTAACATTCGTTAGATGCACATTATATTAATTCTCCATTACCTTCAGTTGATTTTTTTGTACATTTGTGCACTGCGATATGGGTTTCTTCATATTTGTATCTCTTATACAGTGTGTCCCTTTCAAAATGAAAGCAATAATTCTATTTTTATTATGTTCTAGAAGATGTTTCTCTGTAACACTCCTCCAACTTCTGGGTTCTGTTACTGCAGTTCCTGGAGTTCTTCGAAAACACTCCAATATGTTGCATGATGGAATTTCAAGAAAATTTTATTTTATAGCATAATTTTTTTTATAAACAGATTTCAATGAAATTCTTATCTGTGATATTTTGAGATAACCCAGTTGTGCAGTCAAACATTCGATAAGTACATTTTTTGAAATTGAAATGGTGGGTTGACTAAACGGCATATTTTGTAATTTTAATCCCACTTTTTATTTATTTTCACTTTTATGGACGCATTTTAACGAAATTTTAACATGAATCATTGAAAAATGTCACGTTTCCAGTCGTGTAGTCAGATTTTGGTATTGTTTAATAGCTGATCATGAAAATGAAGAATTATTATGCAATGTCCTTGTGGAGCTCTTGAATGTCTACCTTATGAAGAAATAATCCTTCCAATCGGTTGAAAAATGTATGTTTTGAAAGAGTACTTTCATTTCAAGTAGTACACACTGTAAATAAATGAATAAATAAGAATAATGGTATAAAATATAATCGTTTTTAAGTATCACTTGAAGTTGAAACAGTATCATTAATGCCCATTTTTCCACACAATCTTATATACAGGGTGACCAAGGGTTAAACCGCCAAGCGATCAGTATTGGTTTTTTAGGTAAAAATAAGACTTTTTATTGGTATGAGCATGTGTCCCAACTTGCATCGTTTTCGGGTGCCAGAATTTTTACAAAAAAAATATATTTTTTTTATTCCAAGTACATTAATAAGCCTTTCATTACCGCAAATAAGCATGTCAAATTTCATCAAAATCAGCCACACATTTTTTGAGTAATGAATAAAAAACTGATTTTTTCTAAAAACTTTGACACCCTGTATCTCGAAAACGAAGCAAGTTGGGACACATGCTCATTTGAAGAAAAAGTCTTATTTTCACCTAAAAAAGCGATACGTTTGGCGGTTTAATCCTAGGTGACCCTGTATATAAAAATGTCCTGTCACGATGTATGTTTGCGATAAACTCCGAAACTACTGAACCAATTTTTATCAAATTTTGTAAGCATTTGTAATCTGGTCCAACTTGGGAGATAGGGTAGTTTTTTATTATAGCCTGTAATATATCCATTGATACGGCACTCAACATAATCGAACGCGCAATTTAAAATCTTGATTGGTTTCACTGTAAGGGAGTTTGGATGTGGGGTAAAAATGTGTAATGAGATACTTCTACTTCTGGAATATTATAAAGAAAATTCTAGAATGTTCTTGAAGATTCTGGAAAGTTCTAGAAAATTCGAGATTTCCGTGCAATAAACTGGAACAAAGTCTTCGTAATGCTTTATAACATACTAAAAATACCATTAGGCGTTTTTAACCATTAAGTTTTTGAAAAGCCGGCCATCATGGACAGGGCGTGATGAGGAAACGTTCTGTAAATCTCTAGAATATAAAAAATAAATTTCTAGAAATTACGAAAAAAAGTTCAGGAAATTTCGAGATCGTGGAATATAAGCTAGAACAGAGTCTCGGTAATGTCCTAGAACATACTGAAAATACAAGTGTTCAAAAGTTTGGTCACCGGGTAGAGGGCGAGGTGATGTAACTTGTCTCTGTGGAATAAACTAGAACGGGGTCTTCGTAAAGTTTTATAACATACTGAAAAGACCCTCAAGTGCATTTTTCAAAAGTTTGGCTATCAGGAAGAGGGCGTGGGGAGGAAAATTCCTGTAAATATCTGAAACATATAAATGAAATTTCTAGAATATGAGAAAGAAAAGTCAAGAATGTTTTCGAAGCTTCTAGATACTTCTAGAAATATCAAGATCTTCGTTGGATAAGCTAGCACAGAGCCTGCGTAATAATGTTCTCGAACATACTGAAAATACAACTGAGTAAGTTTTCAAAAGTTCGGTAACCAGGCAGAGGGCGTGGTGATGTAACCTACTGGAATATTCTAGGAAATGACAAAGACATTCCTATAAAAAAAGAAAGAAAATTCCAGAATATTACAGTAGCTTCTGGAAAGTTCTAGAAAATTCGAGATCTTTGTTAAACGAACTAGAACAGAGCTTTGATAATGTTTTCAACATACTGAAAAGACCCTTAAATACAGTTTTTGAAAAGTAGGCCATCAGGGAGAAGGCGTGCTGAAGAAACGTTCTGGAACTCTCCAGGAAATTAGAAAATTAAAAATATACTTCTAGAATATACGGAAGAAAGTTCTAGAATGTTCTAGAACCTTCTAGAAAGTTATAAAAATTTTGAAATATTCGTGGAATAAGCGTAATGTTTATAGAATGTACTGAGAAGTTACTCAAGTAAAGTTCTCTAGTTCATTGAACAGGATGAAGAGCATGGTAATGAAACATTCTAGGTACTTAATTTCTGGAAAATTAAATAAAAATCTGGAATATTTTCGAGATTTCTATAAAATTCTAGAAAATTTGTGGAACTCGTGAAATGAACCAGAGTAGTGTATTCGGAAGGTTCTATAACGTACGGGAAAAACACTCAAGTGAAATTGTCCAAGATCATATATTTTTTACTGGGCAACGCCCGGTGTTACAGCTATTGTATAAAATTTTCTCGGATATTGTCATCATCCCAACGAAAACTTCCGACGGAGAATATTGCGAATACTACTCAATCAACGTAACAGGTGCATTACGCTCGATAGTTCGAAAACATAAAAGAGAATTTGCCAAAGACTACATAAACTCACCGAAAGGCAACCCTTGACACGGCAAAATGAGCAATTTCCATTCGATAGAACGATTTGAACACGGTGGAAATTGGGCTAGGAACTAACACTCACTTTGAAAAATGTACCGTCCTGAAAAATCAATTTTCATCTGTTTTCTACAAAAGTGGAACACCAACAAGAAAATAGAAATTGTAAAACATTCATAAAAAAGCAATTAAAGGGGAGTGCTAAGTTTCCACTGAAATAAGTTAATTATTTTATGTCAAGCAAGGACCCCGCGCATTTAGTACGTGAAATGGCTTTCGGCTAATTTTGCTCAAATTTTGTTATATTTTAGATCTTGGCATCCTCATCACGTAGTCCAATTGACAGATCGATCCTATGACCAGTTTTCGAGGTACAGGGTGTCAAAAATTCGATTTTCGCTATTTTGGGTATTATGTATCGATTTGATTTTTGTGCTCTAATTCGAAATTGAACTGTTTTAGAAATAAACTTATAGTATCTCAGTTGTAGCTCATGAGTCGCTCCATACGAATGAAGAATAATATGTCACAAAGGGTGTTGCATTACATCATGACAAGACAATGTTCATAGAAATAGATAAAAATCAATACCATAATCGTTTTGATTTTCACCCAATCCATTAAAATAAGAAAAGAAACGGCTAGAATTTGTCAATTTTTTTATAAAGTATGAGTCTTGATCAACTACATGAGGATTCATATGATTGCCTGTCCAACAGGCAATGTACAGGGTTTTCCATGTACAGGGTGACAATTTAAATGCTTTCAACTGCTATATCTCATGGATACAATTATATAATCATAACGAATTGTCTATAACTGCTACTAGGATATGAAAGTTGAGGTGGCTCAGGAAATAATTCTCCCCATCACCCTTATAGCCAACTCCCATCACCTCCCTGATTTACAGCCACCAGCATTCAAATAGTCAAAATCTCTACTTGTGATACCTCATTGAATAGCTGGTAAAAAATGCCCCCCCTTCCTTCCTTCTTCCTCTTCATCAAACAAGTAATTAAATATTATTTTTGTGAAAATTCATACATTGAAGCTGGCGGCTCAAAACGCACTGTAAGCAGGCCTTGTAATAAGTTTCTTTATCTGAAATCTAAAGATTAATGCGTAATAACACTACTACAGAAAATAAAATATTAATAAAAAAAACAGACAAGCTTTTATTCAAATGCGCTAAAAAGTAAAAAATAATATCAGATGTGTAATGTAGGTTATTCTGTAAGTTACAGATTGAAATTATTATTATTATTATTATTATTATTGAAAGCTTGCCGCTTTCGTATCCGTACTGAAAACGTTGCGCGGCAAGCTTTTGAATCTGTAACTCACAGAATAACCCACATTACACATCTAAAAATAATATTTTTACTTTTTAGCGCATTTGGGTAAGAGCTGGTCTGGTCTAAACATTTGTTTCTATTAATATTTCATTTTTGAAACTAAATATGCTAATAATTGTATATAAAATATAAAAACCACTGTTTTGCAGGTTTTGTTAATTCATTTATCTAATATATTTTTATAACTAACTACTTAGAGTATGAAAATACCTATTCAGGTAAATAAAATATTGATGATGCTTTTTTTCATTTAATTTTCATATGAAGAGGTGTTCAAAAAAATAATATTTAATTACTTGTTTGATGAAAAAGAAAGAAGGAAGGGGAGGGCATTTTTTACCAGCTATTCAATGAGGTATCACCAGGGACGAACCGAAAGGAAATTATTGGGGGGGGGCAAAAGTGAATTTTGCCAACTCATTTTAAAATTTTCCAATATGTATTTGGGACAGAAAAAGAAAATTAAGAATTGATCACCCTAGACAATATTATGAAAAAATATCAGTTTTTAAAGTCATATTTAATTTATGGCATGGAAAAAAAGAACTATTCATTTTAATAAATATAATTGAAAATCTGAAAAATTTAAGTTGAACCAAAACTCCAGAACAGTATATACCACAGTTAATAATTGAGTTAATTATACGGCGAATGACGAACTGACAACTGGAACTGACTAGTTCAATCTAGTTAACGCAACTCGCACTGCACACTGCACATCATCACGTGATCGTGATACAGGACATACAGGCATACAGGACAGGGCTCGCAAGGTGAATAAGCAAATTTCGTGACATGTTACATGTTAGTGAGGAAGCGATAAGCGATAAATCATGATGTTTTTCCGTCCAAACAATTTGCTGATTTGGTGACGAGGAGGACGGAGGACGTGTTTGTGTTTCATCTCTTCACAATTTCCCTTTCCATATAATCTGAAAACTAGGAAATTACGACTACAAACTCGGAATTTATTGTTTGTTTGAGGTTGAACATTCCCATAGTCTAGTTCCTAAATTGTAGATAGAGACTCAACGTACATTTTCTGGCTTTTACGGGATTTGAAAGTGCGGAGGGGATGTACGAAAGTGCCAAAGTAAAACTTGATTTGAAGCCAAAGTACCTAGCTTATTTCTGTTGTATTTATTGACCTGCTTTATATGAATTATGAACCGAACAACCGATGAACTAGACTATAGTTTGAAGTTGAACATTCCTAGAGTAAAGTTCACTGACAATTCCCATGGAGACATAAAAAACTGAAATTTTTTCGAATGTTGTTTCAGTTTACTTAATTTGCCAACTTGTCTAACATTGGGGGGAACCCCCCCAGCCCCCCCCCCATAGGCCCGTCCCTGGGTATCACAAGTAGAGATTTTTATTGAGAGTATTTGAATGCTGGTGGCTGTAAATCAGGGGTGTGATGGGAGTTGGCTATAAGGGGGGGGGGTGATGGGGAGGATTATTTCCTGAGCCAGTTTAACTTTCATATCCCAGTAACAGTTATAGACAATTCATTATGATTATATAATTGTATTTATGAGATATAACCGCTGAGCAGTCAGTTTTTTGCCTACCTCTGCAAAGAAGACGTCGACCAAGAACAAAAAAGGCAGTGCCGATCAGTTCCTCGGCACGAGCTTACCTTCAATACGCACTCATTATTACAAATTTGTTTAACGCTATTTTCTTGTGCATCAAGAATCGCGGCGCTTCGACTCAGTTGTGTTTAGAACAATAATTCCGTAATTCATAATGGGTAGTATTCATAAACAAATGCTTATACTTCAGGTTTGTCTCTCTCATTACTTAACAAAACGAATAGGTCTTTTTCAAGAAATCCGAGTAAAAGCATTTGCTTCAGTTTTATGCATACAACCCATTAAGTGTGGTGATCCCTTTTTACCGTATGCCCAACTTTACAAAAGAAATGGCATTCGCCTACTACGCAAAATCCTTATAGACGCCTAATTCCTTATAATGAGAATTATCGGTGGTGCATGTCGACAGGAATAAATCTTCTTCTTCTTCTTCGGTTTATTTTCTTGGATTTCTGGCTCCTCTCGGTGCCAATTTCTCCAGATCAGGTAAATAATAATTCAAGAATAAATAAATAAATACAACTCCCGACCACGAGGACGCCATTAGTCCCCTCAAACCGGAAGTCGCGTCCATAACTTTCACACACACGTAAATTGGATAAATCCAGATCAGGTATTATTAAAGTTCATATGTAGAGTACTTTAGGAAAAACATTACAATGAAATACGATCACACAAACATAAACTTGACTTTCTGGCCACATGGCACACACCGACGCACAACCTCCATACACGTCCGTCATGCACGGGCTCAGTAGGCGAACGGAATAAATCTTAAATGGTGTAAATAGTATAGTAATTAACATCATTTGTCAGGCACGTAAAAAATGAGATCTTCTATCAATATATTTTGCATTATTCATATGAAATACAACATATCTTGTTTTACGGATGCGATTTCTTTTTAGACAATAGAAAGTCCATATTATGTTCATTCAAAAAAGCTAAGATGTTATCTGACTGCTTTATGTTATTTCCGTTTATAGTTTGACTCATAAAATGATTTTTAATTTGCTCTACACTAAGAAAAATATTCGTTTAATCTTATTTCTCAGACATCTAGTTCGATTTCTTCTTCATATTATTAAACCATACAACTTTTCAAAAAGTCACGACTTGATTAATAGTCACTTGTTGGCTGTTCAATCGCAACTTACTTGTTATTGTTAATTACTTTACTTTTATTGATTAAGCGAGTTTTCCACAATTTTTCATGTTTTTCCAGATTTTCCAACATTTTCATCACTCACTTTTTAACGGATGGATTCAAAAACACCATTTCTTCAACAACCTCAGCTTAAGTTCACGTTTAGTTATACCCCCAACTTAGTCTACTTACAGGCGCATCAATATCATTAAAAGTCTTGGACTTGTAGGTCCCATAACTTCAAATTTACTCATAGGATCTTTTTGTGCCCGTGGACAGTTTTGTTCGGGATGCCAAGAACTTCATTTTGCCAAAGTTGCAGCTAATTCGACAGTGGGCCAATTCCCATAAGGTTTGTGCGGGTTTTTTCCGGTTTTTCCAGTTTTTCTCCGTCACTAATAAGCCGATTCAATCCAGTAAGGACAGACAAACTCGAGCAAAAAGTGAAGAATGAATTGAAGCAATCTGAAACTCGGCACATGACATCTCAACATCATGTTTTATTAAAAAAAAATTGTTTACCAAAAAATCAGGGGTTCCATTTAAAAAAATAATTTTTTTTTTGTTATTTCAGAAAATATAAGTTTTATCAAACAACGATTTCGATAGGTTGAGAGATAATTTAATTCTCCACAAGAATAATTTTCAGTAGGTAATACCTTATGAAATACGCTCGTTTTCTCAGAAAACGTGGTTTAACGCCGACGTCACATTTCATGCTCGCGCTAACCCGCCACTGCAAGTTCAGGCAGTGCCGAAAAATGGATTTGTCATAACTTTGCTAAAAAGTATAGTGGAAGAAAAAGAAAAAGTGCATATCATTCCTGAAGACTTCTACTTCCTCATGCAAATATAACATATGAGTATCTAAAATGTGTTTTGTCCCACTTCACATAACCTTTCTACGATATTTACGGAGAATCCGAAAGTCATGGATATTTTAGTTGATATGAAATAATTATACTGAAGCAGGAATCAGTACCGTCTCAGGACCATATGCAACGATTTAAGACTAGTGAGAAGAGTCTCACTTATATGCCAAAGAAAAAACTGGGTTTTACTCCTGCCTCAGTTTTCAACTCATTCATAATACCATAAATCCGATTTTATGAGTAAGTCGAAAATGAGACAGGAGTAAAAAAAGTTTTTTTTTTTGGCATGTATAAGTGGGACCTGTCACACTTCTTTAAAATTGTTACATATATAGATATGGGTTGCTTCTTCAGTATACTAATTCCATATTTACTTAATTATTCATGACTTTCGGATCATCCGCAAACATCTCCGTAAAGTGCGCCAAAACACATTTTAGGTACTCAAATACTCGCATATTATATTTTTATGAGAAGGCAGTCTTCAGAAACTATATAAACTCTTTCTTTTCCTTCTTCGATTATTTTTAGCAGAGTTATGACCAATCAAATATTCGGCTCCGCCAGAACTGTCAGCGGCGGGTAAGGGTGAACCTGAAATTTGATGTCGTTCAATCACGGTTTCTGATGAAACGAGCGCATTTCATAAGAAATTACTAAGAATAGTTGTGGAAAATTGAATTGTTCTCCACCTTGTTGATTTGTTTTTCCTATAATTCATATATTTTCCAAGATTACAGCAAAAATCTATTTATATATTTTTAAACGAAAAAAAGAACATGTTCCACCCCTGGAATTTTGGTGAACAATTTTTTTTCGTGATTATCATGGTTCCAACTACTAGCATACCAAGTTTGGTGGTGCTACAATCGATTCTTGTCTCAAAATCCAATCGTACTGGATTAATTGGGTCGTACGTAATCTCATTTTCTTTGTATTTCAATTCGTTACAATTCTCCTCATTGGAGCAACCATATTGTTGTATGAGTTTTTATTTTATGAGCAAAACACAAGAGACATTTTTTTTTTGTATACCTATAAATGTTTATAAGAAATTAATAAATGATATGCAGTTGCGAGTCCAAAGCATGACAGAATATTACTATGGATTGATTGTACTTCATCTGATGGCAAAATCGGTTTCCTACTGGTATTTTGTTAAAAAAAAATCACTCATTTTATGCTCTATTGATTGTTGTATCAATCAACGTAACAGGTGCACTATGCTTGATAGTTCGAAAACATAAAAGAGAAATTGCCAAAGACTAAAGAAACTCACCGAAAAGCAACCCTTGACACGGCAAAATGAGCAATTTCCATTCGATAGAACGGTTCGAACACGGTGGAAATTGGGCTAGGAACTAACACTCACTTTGAAACGAACCGAACTATGATGAGGGAAGTGCATGAATTGGATGTGAATCAGGTAATTACGTTTGCCGAGCCATATGAGTTGATGTCACGCCCTTGTCGCTCAGGCATATCTCCTCGAGTGGACGCTCGTCAATTCCACTGTTCGGTTGCTATATGCTGGATACTGTTAGTTCTCGGGCGACTCAGGGATCCTCTTTGAGGCCTGTTTAAGCTGAATCTGTTTACACATCAAACATCGACTGGAAAATTGATATTGAAGAACATACGTGGTGAAATTTGGAAGTTGAACAAAAAAAAAGAGCCGCACATAAACAGCCAGAATCAGAATTGTTCCATTCTTCTTCCATAACCAAACGTGAAACTGAAGCTGGTGATTTGAAATCAAGTTTTAGCGAGACTTCCAATAGGTAGTTGCAAAATAAATTATTTTTGCAGAACACAACACATCATAACCATGAGAATTGGAGTGAGAAATGTTGGTGTCATAAAAACTATCCGTGAACTTTGAGCACAAATTATATTACATGCCTTTTGGACGATCGATTATTGAAAATCCGTCGAAATTAAGAGGCAACATCAGCGCGTCATCACGAAAGTCAAATTTTATCATTGCGCCGCACATGTTGGGTGTATGGGGATATATTTTTCAAGAGCGATAGTGGAGATGATGAAGCATCTGTCTGTAACAAAACTACGTAGCTGGGAGCGCCAATACGGTAGATAGCTTCTCATCGTAGAATCGTCAAAACTAATGATTTTATACATTTTTTTTCTTCTTCTGAGTCTATAATCTCCTTAAGAATTCGGGAATTTGCCTATTTTTTTCATTTGTCAAACCATAAAAAAAAAGTTTTCTTCAAAGTCATCAAAACCAAAAATCAGTTAGATTCCCGAATTCTCACAAACGAATTGAATCATTTCTTCCAACAAAATTTTCGCAAAAAAATAAAACTGAACGTTCAAAACCAATTCCCGTTTCATCAAGGGTATTGTTTGTTCTTAAGGTAGTACTTCACTAACCTTCGGAGTCAAAAGTTTTTAAATTGTCCACGCGGATTTCCATGGTTATCTGTAGAGTTAGGCCTTTCTATCCAGAGTGTACTCACGTGTACACACAAAATCAGGTATCTCAGCCGTCCAAGAAAGCTGGCAACTCAGCAATTGACATTCTGAGAGCCAAGTCGGACAAACTAGCCATAGTCCAAGAGCCAGAGGCAAAAAATCTCTCTGAATTTACGCGAACTATTTTTGCAATAGGTGATAACAGTAGTTGTCACACATACTGTGGTCAGTCAAGCGAAACTGAAAACTGGTGTTTCATACACTATCATAGTTGTGTCATACCTAGCGAGGTAATAACATGAATTTACCAAGGGCGAAAATTGTTATACAAATTCCTTATTGCATATAAATTAAAGTTATGTCAGTCAGTCAGTCAGTCATATGAAGATTTATCAAGATCAATGCGTGGGTAGACGATAGCTGCTTATCTATATGGAATAGAAAAAATGCTTTGAATAAAAGTTGTAAAAAGCACTGAAGCGATGATCAAAAAATAACTGTCAGTATACAGGGTGTCTCATAATGTGTAACTTGTCAAAGTAATATTTTCTTAATGAAAAACCCTTTATATTTCCACTGGATTGAATTCCTTTGGAAAATCACTTCTAAAAAATATTCGAAAGTTATGGTTATTAGGTTCATTCAACACCAATTAACTCAAAATTGAAAACCAAATAAGAGAAATAAGTAAGTGTGTTATATTTATACAATTTCCGATTGGTTGAGACAAGAGCTTCCCTCCAGCCTTCATAGATACATTTACGTGAACAAAATAAACGATCTACTTCGTTGCTTGTCTTTTTTTACAATCCCAAAAACCCCTACATATCAATTTTTAACGAAATCTAATCACAATCTCAAAAATCATCAGCCATTTTGAAGCTGCCTTATTTAATTTCGTTATTTTGATGAAAAACATGATTACCCGACTCCAAAAAACCTCTATGTGTAAATTTTCAACAAACTTGAACCATAATTGCAATACTCGTCCGCCATTTTTTAGCCGACATATTTGGTTCTCAATGTTTTATGAAAATTGTGATCTTCGAATCAAAAAGCCCTTTTATACAAATTTTTAAAGGAGTTGGATCATAATAAAAAAAAATCATCCGTCATGTTGAATTCTTAAATTAAATCTCTGACTTCAAAAACCCTATATACCAATTTTGAATTGAATTTATCCATAAGTCATAAAACTCATTGGCCATTTTTAATTTATTTTTTGTCGGAAGCCTTCGCCGGTGCGCGCTCAAAAACACCAATGTTTTATTATACCCGGATGACTAGTAGAAGAACTAACGAAACTCGAACAAACAACCAAATGATCAATTTTATATATTGATAAAATCAAAGATCATTGAATTTCCTAAAAAATGCTCCGTAATTATTCCATTTCCGTGATAACGTTAGAACCTCGTTGCATTTTAATAATAATAAATTCAATAAAATGTATGTATTGTCTAATTTTCAAACCCGCCGATTCACAAAAAATAGAAATCAAGTGCGCCCTGCCTATTATGACAAAGTAGCATTTAGAGAAGTTCGTACCCCTGTTTTGCAAATTAATTCTAATAGTGAGCGACTTGCGCCATGACTTCGGGGATACTTTATAAATAACTAAAATCCAAATTGCAACTCAAAATTTTTTTTGTGCAATTGTTTAAACAATGATTATTAAAAAAGGGTCCTTTTTTGTTTTTTTGTAAATATCTCAAAAGGTACTGGACCGTTTGTAGAGAATGAAAAAACCTACAAAATGGTTTTTGGAAAATCCCGATACGACCATTTTTCGCCGAGAAAAGCCGGAAAAGCTCTTGAAAAAAGGCCTTTTTTCAAAAATTCGTATCTCCCTCAATTTTCAATATTAAGAAATAATTTTTCGGGAAATGGTAGCTAATATCATGTACGTTGAGCTCCCGAAAGATGGAAATTGTCGCTTCAATAGTTTTCCTACAATCGGGTTTTAAAAAAATTACAGCCATATTTTGCATGATGCGTCATATTACGGGAAATGGTCCGATTTGAATTTTTAAAGCGGTATTTTGAAGTTGAGGTTAAAAACTACAATTTGTCTATCTCACATTTTCCCATAAGTTTGGAGAACATTGTTAAAAATGCTTCTAAACACAGCGCTTCGAGTGAAAATTCGTCGCCGAGTCGTGCTAAGGAAGTAGTGGAAGGGGCGCCGAGAAGCGACGTCTTCGCTGTATAGAAAAAAGCGCCTTGTGCGCGCAACTGGTCTCTCACTTCTCCACCGCTTCTCGGCGCCCCCTCCACTACTACCTTAGCACGACTCGGCTACGAATTTTCGAATCGTGAGAACCAAAGGAAGGTAGGTAGGAATTGATATTCTGCGAAACACATTTTCGGCATGTCTCCAAAGTGACGGCATATGGATGTGCTGAGGACTGGAGCTCGACGGGTCAGTCTCGAAGGGACCGCTAACGGTGGAACGATTGATAATACTTATTTCGGAAGAGCATCGTGCATGGAAATATCTATAAAACACAGTCAGATCGCCAACCTTTCTACGATGTTCCAGAGGAGTGAGCTAGCTTGTGAGTGAAGTTGTTGGATCACCATTCTGAAATTATTGCCAAGTGCGTATTTATTTCATTCACGATTTTTCCACGTTCTGCATTCACTGGCTGATATCGGAGCTTTGGAAGAGAAAGAGGTATAAAGAGTACTATCATCTGCAAAGCTGATTACTGGACATGAGGTAGCTCCCAACAAATCATTGATGTGAAGAAGGAAGTGTTGGTGCTAGAATCCAGTGGAACACAACTGGAGAGGCAAGCCATAAGATGAATGACTCATCCAGAAATATCCCAGTCCTATTTTCAAAATATCAAATTGGAATCTGAACTGAAAATAGGATACAACATTTAATATAATTATATTAATTAAACTAAAGGTTTAGTTAAGCAATATGCACATCTTTGCACTTGGCTACACCATACTGATAATGACCAACAGTCTGAGGCACGTGTCGACTGTTGGTTAACATTTTAAGGGTTATACCCAATACATTCGTTTTTGGTGAGTTAATAAAGCAAGTGAAATAAAACAAAATGAAGAGTAATTATACATGGATTGTTTATAGAGCTGAGTGACTCAATATAAGAAATAAGAAACTGCCAATCAAAATTTTGAACTTTGCCATTTTTAATGTTTATAAATATTATATGAATACTTTTTGATAATAAAGGTAGTACTCTGTGTTTATTTTTCAAATGTGTGCTTTTTCCTGATGGCCAATAGAACTACAAAAGGAATCTACAAAAATATATAAATGGTTGGGTAATAAGTGCATAATATTGATTACTGAACATACTAAGTTCGAATAATGGATTCCAAGAATATTTCCTTTATTTCCACACCATAGAACCAAGCACGTCAACATTGTCAAAATTAAAATGTCACTACAGAAAAACCCGAAAACCAATAACATACAAACTACCGATGAATAATTGAAGTAAACAACAGTAATAAGAAAAGCACATCTAAATAAACACAATAACGTTATTGGTTAATTTCACAATGAACACAAATCGCCTAAACCACCAAACTAACCCAAACCGGCTCTGGCAAACTACCAGCTTTCCTCTGCGGCAATTTAAAACTGTTAACACTGTTTCACGATCCCAATAATTCAACGGGAATTTGGGTAGGCTTCACAGTAATGCTAGGTTATTTTCGACAGAATCTCGACTACAAAGATAAAATTTTCTTAAATTTGTCAACGCTGCAGAGCTAGGAGACTGGTTATGGGCATGCGCATTGATGAAAACATTTGGAATTTTACAATACTTTTCAGTGTACCACGAAGAGGGGATTGGCATTCTAGAGTAAGTATATATATTATAATTTCTATGGTTCAGAAGCATTTTTAACAATGTTCTCCAAACTTATGGGAAAATGTGAGATAGACAAATTGTAGTTTTTAACCTCAACTTCAAAATGCCGCTTTAAAAATTCAAATCGGACCATTTCCCGTAATATGACGCATCATGCAAAATATGGCTGTAATTTTTTTAAAACCCGATTGTAGGAAAACTATTGAAGCGACAATTTCCACCTTTCGGGAGCTCAACGTACATGATATTAGCTACCATTTTCCGAAAAATTATTTCTTAATATTGAAAATTGAGGGAGATATGAATTTTTGAAAAAAGGCCTTTTTTCAAGAGATTTTCCGGCTTTTCTCGGCGAAAAATGGTCGTATCGGGATTTTCCAAAAACCATTTTATAGGTTTTTTCATTCTTTACAAACGATTTTTTATGAGTAAAGCCATTCGTCCAGTACCTCTTGACATATTTACAAAAAACCAAAAAAAGGACCCTTTTTTTTAATAATCATTGTTTAAACAATTGCACAAAAAAAATTTTGAGTTGCAATTTGGATTTTAGTTATTTATAAAGTATCCCCGAAGTCATGGCGCAAGTCGCTTACTATTAGAATCAATTTCCACAAAAAATTTATATTGGTTGGTCTACTTGCTCTTTTATTTGAGGCTCAGCGTTGCCAAACATTTCAATTGTACGGCTCAGACGTGAAAACTTTATGTACTTTCTTACTGAATAACTCGAGAACAAAACACAAGAATCCGTCAAAATTTTGATGGTAGTTACGTTTTTGAATAAGAAATAAGTCTTTAGTTTTTCAAATCGGTCGTAAGAGCGGTTCATGCAATACTTATATATTTTAGACACATTTCTGTACTGCTTTCCTATACCGTACATGTAAAAGTGGTCGATTTTCTCATTACATATCTGAAAAACGGGACACAAGAAAGATTTCAAACTTCGGTGGACTGAAAAATAATATTTTATTTATATCATATATTGATTTCAGCTTTTCATAAGAAAACTGTCTGATGAAAGTACTACCTTAATATCTCCGGAAACACGGTAATAAATTAAAAATACCAAACGATGTGCACTGTTGTTAATTTGCTCGGAATCACATGAATTGAGCATCGACGAATCGAACCAAGGCGGAGAGTTGAAACATAGGTGTTTCATTCAGTAGCGCTTCTTTGAAGGTTGGCGAACTGGAAAAATATATAAATCCCTAGGAATTTTTCTGCAATTTTCCAGGTGTATGTCCACATGAAAGACAATTACCACATTTTATTTTCGTTGATTGATGATAATTCACCCTGTATATAATGTAATGAAAATAAACTACACCTTGTTGTTTCAAAAATGTATCACTAATTAATTTAACAAACAGACATAACTAATGATGTATTTCATACCGATAAAGTCTGTGGTGAAATCCTCTATTTCACTAGTTCCAAAAATTCCGTTTACCAAATACTATGCGACTGCGGACGTCGCTACATCGGTGAGACAAAAAGAACGCTCAGCATTGGGGTAGACGAACACAAATGCTGTGCGCAATAGGAAGAGTCCTCAAAGAACACGCCTGGACAGAACACAACCAGGTACAGTGGAAAGATTCCAACGACTTAGATAAAGAAGAACACTGATTCAACCTAAAATTCAAAGAGTCTCTTCACATACACGCAAATAACGCGTACACTCCACAAAGCGTAAAAATTAAGAATGGGAAGTCCTGGCCTCGAGACATATAAAGTTCCTCTCATTACCCTGTCGGTCAGTACACACTTGATAACGATGGTAGATACTGAACCGATTGATACTTCGTGCTCATAGAAACAATGCAGACGATGAAAATCCGCAATAAAAGTAATCAAGCAAAATATTGTTTTGGCAATTGATTTAGACAAGAAACGGTCGAGTTGATAATGTACGGTAGAAAATCAGCGTCCCATCTGCTCTGGTATTCGTCCCTGCTCCCCGCGATTATCCTCCTTCCGTTCACAAATTGTATCTACCGTGAATGTATTCACGTATAGGTAATGTACAATCGTTAGGACATTTCCGCCTAAAATATGAATGTGGATCTGAAATGAGTGCAATTATCGAATATAATTGTGATCAGTTCTGTGACCGAATTTATATCGACGGTATCGAGTCAACTGACATGATAATAAAATTATTCTTAGTAAAGATAAAAGTCAGAATTTAATAATTTTTTAAACAAAATAGGGTGAAGAATATACTGAAGTTTTTGTCCCATCACCAAACCACTTCAGCAACCACAGACAAATGTAAGCTACAAGTGGAAAATGAATCGTAGCACTTTGAAACTCGGCAGATGACTTCTTGACATCGTGTATTGCTAAAAAAATTCTTCACCGAAAAATAAGGCGTGGAACCCAAAAAAATTTTCATTTAAAAAAATTATATATTTTTTTGCTGTTGTTCCGGAAAGTATGAGAATCATCAAAAAACAATTTCAACAAGGCGCAAGATAATTCAATTCTCTACAAGAAATAAACTTAGTAATTTCTAACCAAATGCGCTCGTTTTTTCAGAAAACCTGATTGAATTCCGTTAACCCGCCACTGCCATTTCCGGCAGGACCAAAAATTTGTCATAACTTTGCTAAAAATTATAGTAGAAGGAGAAGGAGAAGTGTATCTCTTTCCTGAAGACTTCCTTATGCAAATATAACATGTGAGTATCTGAGTACCCAAAATGTGTTTTATTCCACTTCACATAACCCTTCTACGATATCTACAGAGGATCCGAAAGTCATGGATATTTTAGTTGATATGAAATAATTATACTGAAGCAGGAATCAGTACCTTCTTTGGAACATATGCAACGATTTAAGACTAGTGAGACAAGTCTCACTTATACATACCAAAGAAAAAACTGGGTTTTACTCCTGCCTCAGTTCTCAACTCACCCATAGTCCCGGCAATTTCTTCAGTAAATGTTGAAAATAATCGCTCATACACATCCTACATAAAAAATGAAGTATGTTATTTTGAGATTGAGGTTTGTACTTCACAATAGTGTTATTAAACATATTTGCAGGATATGAATGAGCTATTATTTTCAACATTTCCTGAAGATAATGCTGGTTTTATGGGTAAGTTGAAAATGAGGCAGGATTTAAAAAAGTTTTCGTTTTGGCATGTATAAGTGGGACCTGTCACACTACTCTAAAATTGTTGCATATAGTCCAAAGAGGGTATTGGTTGCTGCTTTAGTATAATAATTTGATATTTAATATCGGCGTCGGGCTGTTACCAAGCAACTCGCTTTCAAAAATTAGCGACAAATTATTTCGAAATTATCAAATAGCCTTGGGATATTACAAGTGATAAGTGCCCGAGAAATTATCACATCTGAACAATCATGTCACCATGCAAATGACATACAGTTTAACGTTGACTCAGTTAAATTTTTGAAATGTCAGCTATTTCGAGCAAAATTGGAAATATAACAAATGATTCAATATACTTTATCGTATCATTGGATATTGAGCTTCCTTTAAGTTAAATCTTTATTACAAATTATTAACATCATTATATCATAACAACACATAATACATTAGTTACAATACAATACTTTAGTTACTTTATAATAGATACCAAATGGCACGCTCAAATGACAATAACGTGACATAACCAAAGTTGTTGATTTCATTTTCACATCAACGCTGTTAATGTCAATGATACTATAAAGCTTTGAATGTAACTAGATAATTATGCAATTTAATTAAATCTCGTAGGTTGCCCAGAGCGCCTAGTCACCTGGGAACATCCTCGATTATTATAAATCGCATAATAATCTCGTTACGTTGAAGAGTTGCCGCGTATATTTGAAGATTGGGCCGTTTTGAAAAGGCCACCATCAAAACTATTTGGAATGTGACAGGTAAATTCTCACAAGAAAAATACATTGTGTTTTCGAAAATAATGTGTTGAATAGGTATGATGGTTTTCAATTCTCTGAAAAAAATGTTCTTACTAAATATTCGTCGAATATTGATAATAATAATAATAATAAATATACTTCATTGTCACAAAATTATTAATTTTGTAGACAAAGCATAGTAGGTATACAATAAATGATGAGATATGACGATATACACGTCAGTCGAAACTCAACAGAAACATAGAAGTATGGGCAATTGAAATAAAAATATTTAAATATTTATGAAAATGTGACGGTGTACATAACAGTCAAAAAATTAATTATAAATATAAAAATATGGAAAAATATATATAAGTATTTATATATATTTATATATATATATATCTATATAATAAACGTACAGTGCACATAACTGTCAACAACTAAATATAAAAAACATAAAAACGTTAAAATTGTAAAAAATGTGTATATATAAAAATATATTACAAATATATGAATGTAAATATAAAAAGCAATAAACGTATGTCAATAAACGTATAAACGTATATCACGTTATTAAAATTCCTCCTCAAAAAACTCCTTTGTACTATAGTATGGTCTGGAGGAAAACAATTCTTTCAGGGCAAGTCTGAAATGATCATATTGAGTTATCTCTCTCGTTTTGGTATATGATTGTACATTTTACGTTCATCATAGAATATTGAATCTTTTACCAGTTTCAATTTTGGAATTGGAAGATTTAGTTGGTTATCACCGGTTTTACGTGTAACATGATGACTCGGATTACTAGAGAACTTACTCTCATGTTTGTGTATGAAGAAACAGTTTCCATTATAAAAATTGAAATAACTGTGAGTATTTTGTATTTTTGTATTCTAAAAAGCTGTCTACACGAATCTCTAGGGTGAACTTTGCATATATTTCTCACAGCTCGTTTTTTTAGGATTAAACCTGAACTCATCAAGCTATCATCACATGCTCCCCAAAATGGTATACCATACCTAAGGTGGGCATCCACTAAGGCATAGTAAGCCATTTTTAGCCTACTAACTTTGGTAATAAAGTTCAGCAATATTTTTTTTTTAATTTTTCTAGGAACGAAGTAGATCACAAAATTTAGCAACATGTTCGGAATAATTTTTTCGGGTGTCCAGGGCCGGCTTCACTCCAGCAATAAATCTTAACTTCCTTATTAGGAACTCTGCCAGTTTCATATTACAGCATAACAAAGAGAATGACGCCCGGAAAAAATATTCTGGACATGTGAATTATATTCTTGAACGATTCTCTTTTTAATGTTGGAATTTAAAACTGGCAGATTTCCTGATAAGGAAGTTAAGATTTATTGCTGGAGTGAAGTCGGCCCTGGACGTCCGGAAAAATTATTCTGAACACGTGGATTATTTTCTCAACCGATCCTAATTGTTACCCTCAAATATGAAACTGGCAGAGTTCCTAATAAGGAAGTTAAGATATATTGCTGTAGTGAAGCCGACCCTGGACGCCCGGAAAAATTATTCTGAACATGTGGATTCTTTTCCCAACCGATCCTGATTGTTGAGCTGGAATATGAAACTGGCAGAGTTCCTAATAAGGAAGTTAAGATTTATTGCTGGAGTGAAGCCGGCCCTGGACGCCCGGAAAAATTATTCCGAAAATGTGGATTATTTTCCCAACCGATCCTGATTGTTGAGCTGGAATATGAAACTGACAGAGTTCCTAATAAGGAATTTAAGATTTATTGCTGGAGTTACTTTTAGGTAACAACCAAGAAACTGGCTTTCGAAAATTACCGACAAATTATTTCGAAATTATCAATGAAATTCAAATACAGCATGAACATTTTGTTATCCCAGAATCAGACTGGATACTGGATACTACTCGCATTTTGACGTAGGTATTCATTCCATCGGCTTGTGTATTTCCAATTCATCAAGACTGGCCTGATATACGCAAACATTTCCGATCGACTTGAATACTGACTGAAAATAAAAGCGCTTATCTATGTGCGGCAATCAAGTGAAAAATCATACATGACTGCCAGAGCACAATTGCCGTGTGCAGTCGGCCGTCCCAGCCCACCTCTGAGGTTGGTCAGGTTCGTATAAAGGCTTTTTGTTTGTCGGTCAAATATATCAAGTCCGCATTTCCGTTTCCCGACCAATCCTTGTTCGCGGAGTAATAGTGAAAATCGAATAAATAGTGGTAGTTATGCAACACCAACTTCGATTCAATTAACTTTGTATCAATTCTAGTGCGACGACAGCTTTCTATGGGAATTATTGGATGAATATTTTTTCAAATATAAATGATTTTATTATATTCCCAACTTCTTTTCCATTAATTTTAAATATTGTTTTGTCTTTTCAATTGTGAAATTATGAGAAACGTGAAAGTCAGCTTTATTTTGGAATACATTTGAGGATTAGCATACTGGGAACTATAAATTGCACATTTTGAATGTAAAAGGGTTTTCGGCTAATTATGCTGATTACTTTTATACGATCCTGTCAGCCAATCGTCACGAGAAAACATTTTGAATCGAACAGTAGTATCAAAATTACACTGACAATTTCACACCACTACTTTTTAACCAATAAGATACCTTAATTTTGACTAGTTACCATGGCAACTAAAAAAAATTCCGGAAATTTTATATAGCGCCACGATATTTGAGTGAAAATTTTGCAACAGTTGAAAAGGTAAACATATGATCTACAACCATTAAACATTGTAGATATACCTGTGAATAATGCAAAATTTCTATAAGAATAAACATTATTATTTATTATTCGCTATAAAGTTTCATTAAACAGAAAACACAAATTTGTTTAATTATTATGCATTAACAATTTATTTTTCAAGAAACTTAGGATCTACAAACATAGTAAGATTTAAATGTTGCTTGAATTCTAACCCATCCTCTCTTCTTAATGGTAAATAGGAAGGTGGCGAATTAATTAGATGTCTGTGTTTTAAGAGATATATGTAATATTTTGAAACAATTTTGTTCAAACCTCTTCAACGCAAAAGACCATATTTACTTGACATCTGCAGCAGACTTGGGTTTTCGTAAACAAACCATTCGACTCTAACGCTTCCTGGTCGCAATCTTCCATTAAATTCATTAAATATATTAATTTTGGATAACATATTTACCCTTGACTCAACTCTTTGCAGTATTTACATAAATCGTATAGTTTTCAAAGCATTCAATTTTTCTCAAATTGTTTAACGCAAATGCTTACAAAAAATGTTTGCTGGTTTACTATACAGTAACTCAATGTAAGTAGGTAATTTACCAATATAAACCTCATCTGTCAAAAGCATGGCCGCCTATATCACGGCCACCTACTGCAACAAACGTTGTTAATATTATATTTTTTACATTAGAAGTGTTATGGATTACTTTAATAAAAAATACATTTCTACCACCTTTAGTGACCTAAAATTATGAAAGGGCGATAGACCCATCTGAGTTTTAGCATTTGGTGTAACTTAAGTTGGCAATATTTTTTATTCAACGAAACATGGTGGACTTGACAAGCAGTGAAATTAATTCAAAATGTCAGATTGGATTAATAATTTTTTTCCAAATTATGGTGTGAAATTTTCTTACCGAATACCACGCAATCTTAAATTATTCCTGGAAATATTTCAAGCTCTTGTGATATTATAAGTGAAAATATTTTCCAATCAATTTGAACCTATCATATCTACGTATTTGCGATCATGTGACCCGAATTAGCCAATCAGACAATCATTACACTGATAAGTGCCCCGGTAAATTATCACTGTTGAACAAGGAGGTAATTTAATTGGGCATATTATCATGTTATAGTCATATGAAAAATAGTTGTTGAAATTACATCTGAAATAAAACTGTTTGATTTTCAAATTTTTCACTTCATTTATTGTATGAAATCATTCGATTTTTTTTATGTCGACCCAAAGACCCCCAACAGCAGAGATCATGAAATATAGTGGATCAAATTTCAGTGGAAGCTGCGTTTTCGAATCTACAGTCCATTGGAAATTCTTGATTAGATGAGCCACTCCAATTTTTATTTGTGTTGTACCAAAGCGTTTACCTGAAAAAGAGTAATTGTTAGATGTAATAATGAGCTCACAAAAATTGAAAGAAATTGAACACTTTTTCTTTATTATATTAAGAGTCGATACAGGATCAACCAAGATCATATTGTCATGTGTGTCTTATAGGCGGAAAGTTGGAGGAAAAATCCACTATAGGCTCTAGTTTTCATGTAAATAGGTGAAGTACGCCCCCAATTTTTCCATAGTTTCAAAAGTACAGATTTCAAATTTGGTATGTCGCTATAGTACTTGAATACGCATATTTTGACGTCTACTTGAAATCCACCACTTCTGGTTGAAACGGAAATGACCCCAAACTTTTTTTTTTTTTTAATTACACCCTGTAATTTTTTTTTCATATTATTCGGAAGAACACGCAATTTGTGATAACAATGTTCTTCAAAATTGAAAATCGGTTGGAAAATGGCGGAGATGAAGCTGATTGGTCAATCGAACAGAGTTGGCCATGGAAATCAAACTTAAATCATCAAAACTTACAAACTACATCAGAAGTTACCAGAGGAAGCTGGGAGGTGGAAAAAAGTTGGTAATTGAGGTTCTCCTTTAACTGCAGCTCCCTTGTATTTCAACAATTACCAAAAATTACCTCAAAAGTCAGTATTACGTATAAAGAAATGCCCATAACTGCCATTTCTCAAATTGCAGCATGTTCTTTTCACTTAGGCATGATGAAAAATTATAAATTATCAGTTTACTGATTGGAGAATTCCTTTAGGAACAGAAGATACAATCAGGTTTATTATGAGTGTTCCCAAAATTGAATGTTCTCCAACGTAGGTGGCCTAGAACATCATATAGAAAAAAATACAAAAAAGCTTATTTTATTTCAACGAACACACAGTTGGTTTTACCATTCAATTGATGCTTTTTTTTGTTTCGCCTTCTCATGTTCATGACCGCCTTCGTTGAAGAAAATCCATCATAATGAAACATCTTGTATTTTCGATTCCTTAAGGAATTCTCCTAAACTTTTCACACGAGTAGTCTGAGGATTCATCATTCCTCATCATGACGATATGAAAAAAAAAAAACATTTTGCCTTTAAGAAATGGCAGTTGTGGATTTTTTTTATGAATTATATCCCCTTTTGAACCGAATCTCACGTCGAAGCTTCCTCTAGAAACTTCTTGAGTCGTTTGTCAGTTGTGATGATTTAAGTTTGAATTTCATAGATAACTCTGTTCCATTGAACGATCAACTGAATCTCCGCCATTTTTCAACCGATTTTCAATTTTGAAGAACAGTGTTATCACAAATTGCGTGTTCTTTCAGATAATATAAAGGAAACTTACAGGGTGTCCTTTGAAAAAAAAGTTTTGGGTCACTTCCGGTTAAACCAGAAGTGGTAAATTTTAAGAAGTGACATCAAAATATGTGTATTCGAGTAGTATAGCGATACACCAAATTTGAAATCTGTATCTTCAAAACTATAGAAAAATTGTTACGGAAAATTATAACGATAATCATCTTTTACACTCTACGAGTGGGGAAGTATTACAATAATAATAATAAATGTACTTCATTGCCCAAAGATGAAAATCTTGTAGATAAATCTTCACTCGAATACATGTATACACAAAATATATAAAATACTATTAGACGAAACACATATTTTCTGGTCATCCTAACACAAGTAGAGGAAAAAGCACGTTTATAAAATAATTATATAAAACAATCCAAACAATCATTCGATCTATAGATTATCGTCAAAAAATTCTATAAACTGTATCGTCAGCATTAGAAAAAACTTTCCTTTAATTTTCGCATTTAACAAATCATTGACATAAATCAAAAATAAAATAGGTTCAAGAACTGACCCTTGAGTAACACCACATTTCACTTTTCTAGAATTACTTTTGGTATGATCAATTTGAATAGTTTGTTCCCCTTCAAATGAATAGCTTTCAAATAGTTTTAGGCAGATTTCTCTTATGCCAAGTCGTTCTAATTTCAATAATAATTTTGTATGTGAAACTGTATTAATTGCTTTCTTCATATCTTAAACTATATTCCAATAGTTTTCTCTTGATTATCTAAGATTTATGAATGGTTTCAGTAACATTGATAATTGCATTCTCTGCTCCTTTTTTTTCTCTGAATCCAAATTGGTTTCAAGATAATAAAAATTATTTGCAATAAAATCTGTCAATCTAACTTAAATACATTTCTCTAATATTTTGGCAATCTTATTAATCACTGAAATTGGTCGATAACTATCACAATATCTTTTATCTTCTTCTTTATATATTGGAGTAACGAATGATTTTTTCAAAGATTTTAGGAAGACACCTGGTAGTTGATCATAAATTGAAAATATGTTCAAAAGATTCAAGAATTGTGGAGATCACTGAAAAACAATACCATCATAATTCTGCTAAATATAATTTCATTATAACACTCGTCAGAAGGGAGAAAAACCCAAAATATAATGAAACAAATCATTATTTGAAAAAACAACAATGATGTCGATATCTGAATATTTTTTCATTTCCGGGTGAGGTAGACCCCGTAGCAACTTTCGTGCTCAATGACAAGGCGTCAGTACCGCAGGTTAAGGGGTTATCAAAGTTAAAGAAGTGCTATATATTTTTGTACATTCAACTTTAAATAATTTCGACTATCATGTTCCATGTTTGGGAACGTACGTAGAAAGATATAATTCTCGTTGTGCAAGTTTCACGAATACCTTTAGCAATGTCTCATGGAAGGACAGCCGGTCGAAGCAAAGAACAGAAAAAAAATTCAACCCACCTAAGCATTCTCTTGGTCCTTCTCCAAAAGGCATATACGTATACCTGTTATAGTTTTCCTTCGAAGAGAATCGCTCAGGTCTGAATTCATCCGGCGACTCAAAATATTTCGGATCTCCTTGCAAAGCTGCAATTGGTAAAATCACCGGTGTTCCAGGTTCTACAGTGATAGAGATGTTTTTGTATTGCGGATCGGTGGGAGTATACGTGTACCTCTCAGTACATAATTTACCTATTTGGCTGATGACTGGATATTTCCTGAGGCTTTCTGAAAAAAAAAAAATATTTCATATACAATTTGTTTCTCAAGTTATGGACCAAACAGAATGAAGTGGTTAAGGTTAGGTAAAATAAAAATGTACAACATAAAACAATTACTATATTCTCACCTAGAAGACAGCTATCCAAATATGCCATCTCTTGTACGCTCTCATATGTGAGTTCATTATCATTTTTCTCATAGGAGTCATTTATTTCTTTTCTCAATTTTTCTTGCACATCAGGGTTCATGGCCAATTCAAAAAGGAGGAAACCCATAACCTGGAAGTTATTATCGTAATTAATATTTTTTTCTACGTTCATGCAAAAAACAAAACTTTATTGAACTATATTTGGTGGAAAAACTGCCTCTTTATTGCACTGAGTGCAATAAAGACTTTATTGCACTCATCTGTCATTCTACTATAGCGTTCTGTCATCATGACAGACATAAACTTTCAAATCGACGCCAAATTTAGCCCATTTTCTGTGAGATTGTATTACGTTTTAAATAGTTGCATGTTTCATCATATTCATTATATAATGGACTATGAAATTACTAGAAAATAACTATTTTCTACATTCATGCAAAAAGCAAAACTTTATTGAACTATATTTAGTGGAAAAATATGTTCTTTATTGCACTAGTGCAATAAAGTTTTTATTGCACTCATCTGTCATTCTACTTCAACGTGCTGTCATCATGACAAACATAAATGTTCAATCCTACTACATATTTAGCAGATATTCTATGAGATTGGCGATACGTTTCAAACAGTTATATATTTTATATTATTTTGTATTATTGTTAGCAGCAAGAGTTAAACAAACAATGCCTTTCCGAGAATAACTCCATAATCAAAACAGATCCGCTTTGTTCTAAACCGTCTACCAGTATAGAGCAAACTAAGATGCCTAAAAACCCTGGGGTGGGATTCTGTGTACCATAGAATTCTATTGTCGACAGTTTTGTCTCTTTCTCTCCCATAAATTCAACTATAATGTCATCTCACTTTTTTTATCGACAATAGAATTCTATAGCACACAGAATACCACCTCTGGTGTACCTATTTATACCTGCAAATCTGTGGGATAAAACGAGAGACATTCGCCAACTTGATTGCGAGAAAACAAATGAATCCGTGGGCTGTTTTTCGAATATCCTGCTACACTTGAGTGTACCGCCACCGTCGGTTTTCTTGTTAGGGTTAATTTTCATGAACAGATGTTTGAAGTTTTGCCCGCGATTCACGAACATGGAATTAATAAAGTAATATAATTATTGGAATATACGGAATCGCTGTCCTCAATCAGTTCTATTTGTTACATTTTCGACATGATTTATTAATTTTTTTGCTGAAATATAATTAACTCACTGCATAGCTGCATCGCATGGAAATTCACCATTAGCACGTGTCAAGCTTATGCGCACAGCGCATGCTCTCGCGCTGATATCTGTGCATTTGTGCCCAAGTTTTCACTATAAACTTTTTTAAGAAATAAAGAATAATTTTGTGGCTTTGAGTTTGATTGCATTTGGGATTTGATATTTGTGATGAGTTAATGTGTTATATTGTTCTTCCACTTTTAAAAAACCGTTCAATATGACATGTAGGTAATAGTGAAAATATATCTATTGTTCAATTTTGTTCGACAGAAAAGTGTATTTTTTGATCAACTACACTGAAAAGATGTCACCATTTCAAAATGAAAGGAATGCATGGAAAATAACCAAAACCTTAACAAGCTTACTGAAGACAAAACATTGATAGATTTCAGTGGGAATGGAGAAAAATTTATATTTTTTACTTTATCGAGGACTTTCGCTACTTATGGAAGATTTCAAGAACCGGTAAGATATAAAAACGCATCCAGAGTTGATTGAATTGATTAGAAAACATTTTTGCAATAAAATATTGTCAACATGCATGGCGTTTTGAAATAAAATATCTGTTTCAAAGTATGTTCAGATTCTAAGTGATGAGTACTCAATTTCTGTACTGAATATAAATTAGTTACCTACTTTGTTCATCTTTCTGGATTGTCGGCACAAAAACGGAACATGATCAAATTATTATAATATAAGAAAGTCGCACATTTTTTTTTAATACACCACAACTATTGACTTTCAAATGGTTTTTAGAGTTTTTTTGGAAAAAATTAGACAATTTTAGTAGTGTTATTTTTTCAATAAAACTTGATATTCCACTTCGAGTATATGGACTATTACTTTCGTATGGCATAAAAAAGTTTATTAAAATTCCTTAAAATTCAATTACCAATCACAATCACCATGGCCTTGGAATGTTGACAGTGTTGACACAAGAAAGAGGACGCCATCTCTGGAGTCGATTACAAAAGTAGACCACTAATTCATTTGTTTCTAAACAAAATCTAATCAGTCGGTACACCAGGGTTTTTAGAGCAAACTGGCTGTACTATGACCATACCTCGTGATAACATACGCGCTCACGGCTACTATGATTTTGATTTTTATAATGCAACTGTGGTTATAGAAACGTCAGTCAAAAATTAATTCTGACAATTACATAATTCAAAATGAGTAATATTAATGGAAAAAGTTTTAGGGATAAAGGCTCATAGCCTCCCTTATTAATGTTTCCCGCTCCAAAAATGGGGTAGAGGTTTCAAGCCTCCTCCTTTTTTGAAATGTTTTAATAATTTAATTTTTAACTTTTCTTCAATAAAACACATGTTTTCTGTGCTCACATAACCCCTAGTGGGAACATGTGGTGACACATTTCCAATTTAATTTATTAAAGTTTCAATTCAACAATTTTCTCTCCATTATTTATACTTAGCTGATGATGAACCTATATAGGTTCGAAACATGTACTACTACGATACAATTGAACTGATCAATGTTTTTTAATAGTTCTACCAATACAACATCTGGTTGTTATATTAAATTGTGGAGATGACTTTGAGTTTTACTGCATCTTAACCTATAATACTTTTTACCTAGAGTACATACCAATCAGGTATTTATAATAGCTATCTATGATACAAGTTCGTACAGTAAGACTTTTTGTATGAGCGTGAAATTTGTTGAATGAGGCGCAGCCGTGTATTATCTTATCATAACGTTCCTTGTTGCTCGCGTAGATTTCTGCATGTCTATACCCCAGATGAAAAGTTTTCGATACTGTATATTGGAAAACATTGAGAGTAAAAGTTGCACAAAATGCTTAAGTGTTTACATTGATGAATAATTGAAACTTGAAGATCACGTGTTAGCATTTAGGAAAAAACTGTCTTCTGGGTGTCTGGGTGTTATGCGGTGAAGCTTGTTTCGCATGAATAAAATTTCTCGACTGCAAACAATGTGTATCATTCTATCATTGAGTCACATCTGCGCTATGGCATTGCATTTTGGGAAAGCTGCAACAACCATTCATTGAACAGTATATTCGTCCTCCAGAAGCAAGCCTTAAGATACATGTGCCATACTTCGAGAATCTTGCAGAGCTTTTTGTAAAATCCATAAAATATTTACAGTAATTGCCCTGTATATCTTGGAATCCGCATCAAAGATAATACTAAACTAAAACTGAGTTTGGCTCATACTTGTCATATCACAATAGTCGGCAAAATAAAGATGTAAAAATTCCTCTAGTCTCATTCTTCATTTACAATAGGTGCAAAATTCATAACCACCTTCCAGAGAATATAAAAAAGACATTTATTGATGGATATAGAACTTATTATAGTTTCAATGAGTTTTTTATCTATTCACTTATTCAGTGAAGTTCTTATGCAATGCATGTATTCAATTGTCTGTATCACTATTAATTGCCATTTTAATTCACGAGTTCGTTACAAAATTTTTCCGTTGACCGTAATTTGCCAAAAAAAAAAAAAAATTGGTTCTATTTGGGTCTTGAACCCTCGACATCGCAATCATCTCAAGTCTCACACGAGCATTTTACCAGCCGGCTGCGTGACTACCTATTAATGTTACTGACAACTGATATATTGAAAGTTTTCTGAATATTTTTTTTACACAACTTCTCCGTCGACCGTACTTTTCAAAAACAAAAATATCTTACTTGTAATTTTCAGTTTTATTATTATAAATATTGGTATTTGAAATTGTACAACCATTGAAACTTAATGAATTTTAAGAAAATACAACAATGAAATAAATAATGACAGATAGTACTAACACAGCTACTTGATTTCAAAATAAATGTAGCGGGTAAGTATATGGTTGCCTACGCCACAGGTCACTAATAAGTATAATATGTTGGGTTGCATATAAGTAAATTGTTGATTAATAAAAAATCATTCATTAACAGGGGTCATTAATCAACGATTTTGAGTGCGTTAAAATACAACGTGAATGAACGGTCTATACATCGTTGAAATTAGAATTAACTGCAGTTCACAATTCAGAAAAAAAAATTATAGGGTGCCATTTGAAAATTTGAAGTTAGGGGTAGTTTCTCAGGAATAGTTTGACAGAAATTGACTTTAACACAAAAGCTTTAAAGTTATACGGGTTTGACATAAGTGCTTCTTTTTAATTTTTTTCTAAGCAGCATAACTGAGATATTGGCTGTATGAAAAAATCTGGGACACCCATTTATATTTTTCACAGGACTTTCCCAATAAGATGTAAATCTTCAGACTAAAAAAGATATTTTGATTGATTTCATTGATTGATTGCTATTTTTATACATACTCCTGCAATATTATTTACTTCATCCCACCACTTTTAGAGTTAGGCTTTTTTGTCGAGGTGATAGTCACTCGTCCCAAATGCAAAAGAAGTACTCACTCGAGAACTGGTTTCATATCCATCACCAAAAAAGCTAGCTGCATGGGCAGCAATATCTATATCTGTGAATAAGTTGGTGGTGGTGGCAAGTTTGCTGACAGAGTCAAGAAAATCATTCCTCGTAATATTGTTTGCTTTGCGATAATCTAGGGAAGATCTTATAATTGTCATCAGTTTTTCTTCAACTTCTTCAGAGATGAGTCTGCAACAAAATAACATTCGTTATATCTTTTTTCATGAATTTATAATTGTGAAGAATATTTGAAAGTTGCCGACATTTGCATACGAAGGAATCCACTTATAATCCACGCCCTGTTGCTAAAATGTTACTAAAACCGTCAAATAAATCCAATTAAAAAAAAAAAAAAATTCTGCACGCGAGCACCTATGGAAAAGGGAGAAAATTTCCGGGAAAGTTCGATTATGACCGGAAATTATTTCGAGAACACGAATTTTATTAAAAATACTCGTATTCGAGAGAAAATTTCACACCAAAATATTATTAAAAAAATACTAGGATAATGACGGTTTTGGAATTTAAATATGGCAACATAAGGTAGAATAACAATTAAACATAAATAACTGAATTCTTGGGGAAAACAAATTGAAAAAAAAGTTCCAGCAGTGGGATTCGAGCTCACTCTCACTCTAACTATAAACGTCAAAAAATATCCAGTGTAATTTCATGCCCCTTAACCCAAGGAGAATACCAAAATTTCCGTGAATTGTAATTATTGCTATGGTAACATTAAAAAACACAGGCCTTAAATTGGTCGAAAATGTTAGGTGTGTAATTTTCATCGCAACTGATTATTTATTCTGCCTCATCAAGATTCAAATATTGTCACTTATAATTGCACAAGTGATTTGTATTTTAACGGGTAAATTTGGGTTGTTCAATGAGAAACTGTTTCCTAGCAATATGACGAGAATAACTGCCAACTATTAAAAACACGACACCTTCGGTGACAGTCGAGTCAAATTGCTGAAGGACACAGTTTAAAATTTGAACAAGATGGATAGAAACCCTGGTGGATTGACTGATTCGCTTTTGTTTCACCCAAAGTTGTTAATGCTGTAATAAGATGGAATTAGCTTTCCCGTTGTCGGTAGATGGCGCATTATCAAAAAATAGCCGAGTTTACATTCCGAAGTACTGAGTCATATATTTTTTGGAATATTTGAAATTTGAAAACTGTTTATGACTATGTTTGTAATTTTTGATTAACTGTGATTTACATTTCATCGGGATATTTATCGTTTTTTTCTGTTCTTTTACTACTTTTCGTTCAGTTCGCATTGATTAGTTATTTGTTTATTGTTGAGTTTTCTGTAATTCTTGTATTTGTAGTGCATAATGTTTTTTCAAGTTTGTACTTAGACATGGCTGCGTTTGTATGAAAGATCTAAGTTTAGTATCATTGTTTAAATATCCCGTACATATCACATATCCAACCAGTTAATTTAAAATAACTGTTCTGATTTTTGATGAAATAAGCACGTTAAACATGTTATGTCGTATTTTTTAACAAAATTGAATAAATACGAAATGTAAACATGTCATGACACTGACAATTGTCCAACGTCATCATGACAAGTATTCATTTATCAATCTGTAATGACTTTACCGCCATCTACGAACGATCGTGAAGCTAATCCGATCTAATAAAATATGAAGAATCACGTAGGCCGTACCTTTTGGTAGGCCGATTTCACAGGTATAAATGAACGCACCAGGGCTTCTATCCATCTTGAATTTGAACAACACAAATTTACTCGATATCAATACAAACCTCGAGTGTAATTAGACAGGACTTAAGAAATAAGAAATTCAAAAACATATCAATGTTAAACTATTCATTTTGGCAACCACCACCGCGATAATTGATAAACAAATGAATAAGTGAAAAAACCACTAGTGTATTTGTCGCTGTAGAAGTTAAAGCTAACTTTTGCCGCTGTCAAAGTGACAATTGCACTGTGGCAAATATGATTTTTGAACATGAATTGAATTGTCATTCTAAATTAATAGAAAACTTCTCAACAAGTTTTTTTCAACCTTTATATTTCTGACAAATTTTCGTTTCTTCGATGTTCAATGTCATGTTTCTAGTATACCCACCTGACTTTGATAGATTGAAACAACGTTGGGAAAGTTGACCACAAAATGAATTTCAGTTTTTGCCAAAGCTTATCCGGATGCAGGAACTCGTCAGCTAGTTCCCTGAATTTTGAGTAGGGCTCGTCAAAACATTTTCCCTCCAGTCCAAATGCACAGTATGCTACATTGTCCAATGTGAATCTAACACAAAGCTCCCTGCATTCCATGCTTGAAGACTTCTTCATTTCATCTTCCACATATTTGACCATTCGCTTGCCAGATTCCTGTAATAGGGGAAACATTCCTTTGATCTGGAAGTAAATGAAAATAATTCAGTGAATGAATACCTATGGCCATAGCAAAAACTTTGTATAGTGCTGATGAATGTACAGGAAAAACACAATAATTATATCTATCTATATACTCAAGTTTCACGATATTATTACTTTTTCCTCCGTATCGAATTTTCAGAGATTCTTTGAAGAAATGCTTACATCTTGCACATTGACGATGTAATTCTGTATGAAAAAAGAGAGGAAGTGTCTAATGACTGCCTGAATAAAGTATTAGACAAGATGGACAATATCCTCCTAAACATAAAAAATTTATTCAAAAGGTAAATATCTCTTTTTTCTCGGTCACAAGGTCTTAAAGCTGAAAACAATGTTATAGTTGAGAAGCACAAGCCTTTAGAGGCACTAATCAAATCGTTATCGAAGCTTTCAGCAATAACTGACTCATGGGTTTTCAGGATTCAGGATTTTGAATTCAGAGTAAACATCCAATCTGGAGAACTAAGAATAGCTGATTCATTACCAACATCATGCCAACTGGATGAAGAGTCATCGTTTGACAGTTAAAACGAATATCATGTTTGTGCCATGCTCAAAATTAGCTCACCAGCAGCTATGATTATTAGCAAGGTTGTAAGTGAAAGTCAGCATGACCAGAAAATAACTGAAGCAGTGAAGATTATTGAAGATTGTTGGAAAGTTGCAGGAAAGCAAAAATTTCACCATTTTCGTCTAGAATTGACGACAATAAGACAAGTTATTCTGCGAAGAAATAGGCTAGTTAACTCCGATTAATTGAAACCTGAGTTATTACAAGTAGCAGGTTATTGTAGAGAGACGGCGATGAAAAGGAGACTGAGAGCCCAAGGTTTCGTGGGCATTTACGGACAGAAGTCGAAAAATTTGTGAAGAATTGTAAGAACTGCTTAGAAGTAACAATTACAATAATTTCCTGGGGGAGTCATGGTAATGTGTAGCAATAGATTTTGTGAGCCCCCTGAAATATCAAGATATACTCTTGGCCATAATAGACTACTATTCAAGGTACCAGGAAATCAAATTCTTTAGACCAACTCCTCCTTTTTTCCTCATAAATCATTTGTCAGAGATATTTTGCCTCTATGACTACCAATATCCATTAGAGCGGACAACGGACTACAATTTGGCAGCCAAGAGTTAAGGAATTATTGTTCGCACAATAATACTATTAATTAATCCAGACACCGCCATAATATTCACTTCAGGCGAAGAGCAAATAGACCAAGCAATAGAGGATTCTTCCGTAACAAAAACACGATTAGGAAACCGACTATGCCATCACCTAGAAGACACTCCGTAGTTTTATTCCGATATGTTTTGGACTTGCAACTGTCATTTATTAATTTGTTATGAACATTTGAACACAAAATCTTGCAGCATGCCTGGATCCTCTAGTGGTAGTCCAATTTCAATTTCTCAAACAGATTTCGAAAGTTAAAGTATGCACGGAAAGAAATCCCTGTGTAGATTTTTTCTGTTGACAGTGTAAAATAAAACACCTGGTCGTAACGCATTTTTACCAATGATTGTTTATTTAGGTTTGTGGTGAAATTTCATCCAGCTTTGTGACTTTTATAAACAATATGTGTGATACATAATTGTGGATAAAATTTACAGATTTTTTATTCAAAAGGTACAATACTAAATGTGTAATAAATCACCAACAAAACTGCCCGCCGATAGAGGGCACAACCCGCGCTATACTAGAATTAACTAAGGCCGGGGCTTACTAGCAAGACCAAGGCAATGTTCAACACCAGTTCCATTCAGCTCCCGACCGGTTAAGAACGAAGGGATAGCTAGAGAACGGGGAAGCAGTGATGGGATATTCAAAAAACTCATTCTGTAAATGTCTCACACAATAGGAAGAATTTTAAATTTATATTCCCTAACAGCTATTTCAAGCCATGTGTGAAATTCTTACATAGTATTGTGCATTCTGAATTTCAATTTTGTCCACAGAACTGTCATAAAAACAAAATGTTGTGTAACCTAATAACACAATATTGTGTATCTTTCTGTTATATAGCCACTTATAATTGCACAAGTGGTTTGTATTTTACCCGATATCAATACAAACCTCGACTGTAATTCGGCAGGACAATTTAATGAATAAGAAATTCAGAAACATATCAATGTATAACTATTCATTTTGGCAAAAACACCGCGATAATTGATAAACAAATGAATAAGTGAAAAAACCACTAGTGTGCTAACTTTTGACGCTGTCAAATTGACAATCGCACTGTGGCATATGCGATTTTTTATACATGAATTTAATTGTCAACATAATTGTACAAAAAAAACTAAAATTTCTGTAACATTTATACACAACGGTTTGTTAACCAATTTAAACAATATTGTGTAAAAAATGGATTCAAAGAAATACACACAATGTGGATATATTATTGCAATAAATTAAGATAAACAAAAGTGTGCGAAATTTTACACAAAATTGTTTGTGTAATCATTCCAGACACAATTTGTTGAAAAATTTCCAACAATTGTGGAAAAAAAACTAAACACATTTTTTTCCGTGTGGTACTACAAAATGTATATTCTCATTTTTTGCTACAATGCCATCAAATGGGTAAAAAGCTTGAAAACATTACTGAAAGCGGTCGAGCAGAAGAAGAGACCACGAAGTGAGGGGAAGCGTATTGTAAAGGGATTATCACGTCCCCTCATTTCCCGGTTTGTCCCACTACTCTATCTCATAGGTGGGCTCAGCCATTTTCAGTCATGTTTGTAAGCTTCTTTCAACCATTTCTTGGCAAAGTAGCGAGAAATGAGAATGTACGTTTTGTAGTAGGTACTATACTTCAACTTTCAAAATCTGTTTGAGAAATTGAAATTGGACTTTCACTAGATCATCCAGGCACGCTGCAAGATAGTGAAAAAAAATTCAAATTGCAAGTCCCAAGTAGCATTTTGGCGACGACAACCACATAATACACCAAAATTAACGTTGTAGTTGGTGAAGAAATCAGTCATTTATGAAACTACGCTCTCTAAACCACCGGTCAACGTTGTTTTAACGTTGAGCATGACATCAGTCAAGCTACGACGTTGTCATAACGTTTACTGAACCGACTACGAGTAGTAAATATTCTGGGAATGGGAATAATGTTCTTAAAACGTCTAAAAGACAACTTTAGTTATTTTAAACGTTTTCCCGACGATAAAGCGACCTTATGAGTTTCAATTAAGCAGTGGGTAATTTCACAGTTGAGTTGAAAACGTTTTCGCGGAGTCATCTTCACAACTAACCTTCCTTCAAATATTTACTGCAGAGGACGTGAAGGCCAAATTTAGATGATAATAATTTACCCAATTTATTATAAATTTTTTATTTCAGTGACAAGGAGCATTGTTTGCTGAATTGTTTGACAGAAAATGTATTTATATTAAAGGAAAATTTACTAGAATGATCCTAACCTAACTTCTTGAATCGGATATGAAAAGGGCTTACAAATACACTGCCTTCTCTTACAGACAAAAAAAAAATCAGTCGTGAAAAAACTTCACGGGTACAAGCTAACATGAAGACATCTGTTTCGTAATCGTTATTTTTCGGGGAGCATGAAATATTTCGATATCAACTTGCGGTAGTAGTTGCCAGAAACTTTTTTCTTAGTGTCCATCTTTGCCATCAGTAATTATTTGGTTGATAATTCAACTATTTTCTGAACACCATAGAAAATGAACTGTCATTGCTGCTTGAGAGGGCGCTGGTGTGCAGTTGTTCTTAAGTTAATTCACCAACGTTTAGGAAACGACCAACTGCTACCTACAGTTGTAGCAGAAACGTTGTAAAAATCCAAAAATTATTGACCAAATTGGTGTACAACAGGATTGTGACAACGTTGTGTTGACGTCGGCAACGCAACTTATGTTTGGTTGCACAACTCTTTCGAACACGTCGCCGCAACGTTGAATTGCTACTTGGGGTGTGCCGAAATTAATAATACGACAGCTCTTGTTCGGTACACAAATGAAGTAAGTACACATGATTCACTACTTTCGAGAGATTTCTATAAACTGAAAAATGCCGGAGTTGTGAATTCTTTTTGAATTGAAATACATTTGATGGATATTGTGAAGAGACTATCAGATGTAGTTCAATGTCCAGCGTTCCCCATTTCAACATTGATCTTGAACGATGGCAAACAGCAACAAAAGTTTGTCTTTCAGCCGCAAATGATTCTACACTGATTTTATGAACATTATGTTCATATTTTCGAACAAAAATCATAATGAACAGGACTATTCTAAAACTATTTTAAAACGAAACTTCGAAAATCAACATTAAAGTTCTAATGATCATATTCTTTCAGATAGTAGTATTACAATTACACATAATTTGATGATGGATAAAATTCCCTTCAGTTCTGAAATAATCACATACCTTCCCAGAAGTGAAGCACGATGTCAGTTGTTGACGCGTAATTTTCCATTCTGTTCCTTTCAGTACGAAGGGATTCCTTCCTAAAATCCGGTCGACATCTTTGTCGACCTCAAATTCGTTATTCTGAAAGTGTTTGAAATCTCTCACGACTATATTTTTGATGAAATCTGGATCCCGCACGAGGATGCATGGAGTCGTGAATCTGTAGATTCCCACAAATGAATATCCTTCATATTTTCTGAAACAAATAAAACCATTCCTATCATGCACTTCAGGTAGTCGGACATGCGCAGCCGATCACCTAAACAATCATTTTCGATTCTATTTTCCATATACTACATATACTATTTGGCAGGCACTGTTATAATGATAAGTGGATTGATGACTCCAAAACAGTGTGTACTTGAATAAAGGGAAATCAGTAAAAATACTATATCACCTGTATATTTCTCCTAAAATATCTCCCTGTGAAACTTTTCCTGTCAGAGTCCGTCCTAAGTTTCCCAGTAAAGGTAAAGGATCTGGCCCGGGAATCTTCAAATTTTTCCAGTAACTGTAATGCCGACGCACAAAAAAATACGATAAGCTTATAAAGAGAACCAGGAGTATCAACAACATGTTCACACTCTGATCTCTTTGACATCAATTGAGATTAAGTGAATATTATCTCATTTATTCGTCTAAATTGGGCACCAAACAAAATAGTTATTGTGTCTACTATTCCCCCTTGTTTTTATGACCGTGAGTCGAAGTTTCTTGATTTTATACCGGAGAGTAGCGCAAACACCATTTTTAATAATCAAGAGCTATTTTTTTATACACGTATTTTGAGTTTGTCAACAAGATTTCGTATTCCAAAAAAAAAAATGGTTATTTATTGTATGAGTGGATTGTTGACAATTGGGAAATGCGCTGTTCTCAAGTTACGGAAGCTAGAAATTATTCAGAGTAGCTGAATATAGATGTTGGTTGGAAAAAAATATGAAAATTATGAAAATAATCCTTGAGCACATTCACTGAAAATCTAGCTGAACCATAAACTTAAATTCACTGACCTGAATCAACGGAAATCAAGGACCTGAATCAACGGAAATCAAGCTGATCGATCATACAACCTATTTTTTTTCAATCATCGTTGCCATCAGTGCACACATGAGTTTTTTTGCAAAATCTCCCGAAGTATCCTGCGGAGCCTAGACTAGAATTCAACAGGACACCAGAATTATGCTAAGCTCCCAAATAAGCGTATCACTAGGAAAAATGCACAGATGTACGCTATCTAGCAATGCGCGAGAGAAATCAGTATGAGGGACAGTCGCAATGCACGTTTCAAAATATGTACAGATAGCCAGGCATCTCTAAAGCCTCTTATGAACCCCAATGTGACATCAAGACTGGTATGGGAATGCCGAAAAGAACTCACAGAACACAACTTTGTTGTGGGTTCCAGGGTACTGTGGTATCGAGGGGACGAGGGCAATGAAAAAGCTGATGAGTACACTGAAAAAAATGTGGTACGTTATATCAATAAATGCCGTTTTTTACCTCTCCGTTCATTGGCAAAATACATTTTTCATCGTGGCAATGAATAAATATTCACTGAATTTTGTAGGTATTTATTGATACAACGAATTCAAGTTCATTGAGATTAAAGATGATCGTTTCTTACATTTATGAACAGTTTTCGTTGCTCCTGCGGAAAAGTTTATTGAGGTGAGGAAAGGGGTACACTGAGATCAATGATGATCTAATTTCAGACCTATGAACATATTTCGTTACGGCTTTGAAAAAGATTATTGAAATGAAGAAAAAAGTACATTGGAACAATGTATACTATTTCATGAAAAAAATGTGGTACATTATATCAATGAATACCGTTTATTACGTTTCCGTTCATTGGCACAATACATTTTTCATCGTGACAATGATTTAAAATATTTTTTTTTTACATTTATGACCAGGTTTCGTTGCTGCTATGGAAAAGTTCATTGAGGTGATGAAAGGGTTACACTGAATCCATTTGAAATTGTTCATCATATCATCATATCAATGATCCCAGAGATGATTTTATTGTTACAATGAATCCAAGTTTATCGAAATCAATGATAATCTATTTTCAGATCTACACACAGGTTTTATTGGGGCTATGAAAAGATCATAGAAGCTGTAACGAAGTTACGAAGTCCCAGTTTTGTTAGGCAGATAAAAACAACATTTTCCTCTCATTCTATAACTCCGTAATTAATATGTTCATGAATATAATAATAAGCCTTATGTCGAACCAAGCCATCTCGTGTTTAAATATACTCATAAATTTTGCCGGCATCTGTTCAGCCGTATCCTCGCATAGAAATCTCCGTTGCTGGCAAGTTAGCTTTAGCTGGTAGTACACAGCGCCTCCACTAGAGGGACCACTCCGCACGACTTCGTTGTTTGCACAGAGCTGGTTAACTTAAGTAGACAGAAGCGATCGTTGAAGCATCTTCTCAGGTAGCACAGACTACAGAGACATCCGAAGAGCTCTGAAAGGAGCCAGCCGAATTAAAAGATAACTTGGAGATACGCCTTTCAATCAGGATGCGATGTTCTGATGAATGCATGTTAATTATTTTGCATATCTTTCGGAAACTCACTGTATGCTCAATATCAGTGGGAGGCCTCCATTGCATTTAGGAATGATATGCAATGATTGAATAAATACCACTTATTCAAATGATAAACAAAATAATTAGTTCAATGTGTGAAAGAATCACGAGAATAAACTGAAACAGATTTAATGTATATCAATTTTTGAATCAAGGAATAACCGATACTTAATAATCACCGTTCATTGGATTGATGAAAAATACCCATTGTCGAACTAATCTGAATCATTATATCAATCATACAGCATTCATTCGAAGAATGGACAATAATAACTAATTTGATGAATACAGTTTCATCAGTTGAACAAATACAATTTATTGCTTGGGTGAACACTCTTCATTCGTTTGATGAATGGAATTCATTACCATAACGAACCTATTTGATGTACTTGATCATGATATCAATGAAAGCATTCATTGATGTTATTAAGATCCGTATTCATAGTATGGATAACCAGTGGTACATTGACATAACGATTGCGTTCATTGGACCAATATTGATAAAAATATTCATTGAATCACTGAACTTGTTTATTGTATTCAGGTACCAATTTTTTTCTGTGTAAGCCAGAGAAGGCTCATAAACTCTATATATTGGCCCAGAACCCGCACTCGGGATTAATGAATATGACATTCGGGACTTGGTCAAATAAAAACGAAGAGAGAGGTGGTACAAAGCTCCTCTCATGCAACACAGGAAAATATTCATTCGTCGAAACACAACTAACACTGAAGAACTAGTCAAGTTGAGCAGGAATCAAGTTAGAACAATAACGGGCCTTCTCACTGATCACAGTCCAAATGACAAAAACACCTGCACAAAATGGGGTGTTGTTGTGTATTCGGATACATCCTATATTTCGTTACCATGCTGATTTTTATTATGTTTGGAGTATTGTTTTGAGAATAGTCATTGTCAAAAATATTTCATAAAGTTATACAAATTTCAATTTAATTTATTCATATCTTCTAAAGTAAGATATAGCAAATTGTGGCGGAAAAACGACTAGAAGCTCACGCTATGGCTGAGAAAGTAATGGTGGTTAATGGTTCTGTGTGCTCCATCAATAGTTTCAGACCTGGTAATGACTGGGAGATATTCTCAGAAAGGTTGGAGAAGTATTTTCTGGCTAATCTTATAGATGAGAAGAGAAAATCAGCTGTATTATCAACATTGGTAGATGAAGCAGTTTACAAAGTTTTAAAAAATCTTTGTGATCCGGTGCTTCCCAAAGACAAGATCTACAAAGAGATTGTTGAGTTGCTGAGTAGTCAGTCAATTCAAGAAAAGAGACAGTAGTTACCGTCAGAGGATATATTTTGATAATCTCAAGCAAGGAGATGAGAGTATCAGTAATTGGTTCGTCAGAGTGAAGCAACTGGCGGCAGTTTCTGAATTTGGCAGTTCCTTGAAAGACTGTGTTAAGGACAAATTTGTGATTGGGCTCAAGTCGGGTTGAATTCTAGATCGACTTTGTGAAGAATCTCCAGAGAAGAAATCGGTGAAAGAATTGTGCGAAATGGCATTGTCTCGGGAGGCAGTTTTAGAAGAGAGGAAGCAACCGATCTAACTCAACAGAGTTCAAAAAATTGAAAAAAATTACAATAAGGCATCAGAAAGGGACAATAAACAAGTTTCGAGTAGATTTCCGAATGAAACTTTTCAAAAGATCCGTTTTGCTTGTAATAAAACCAATCATGATTTTCGTTACTGTAAATTCAGAGATTTCACCTGTGATCTATGCAAGACCAGGGGCCATATTCAGGCAGTATGTAGGAAAAATAGAAATAATTTTGTTGCTCTTAATCAGGATCCTTCTGAAAAACTGGAAAATCCCAATGGTTTCATAGAGATGTTTGATATTAATGATAATTCGAGTTTTAGGTTGGAACCCATTTATATCAATGTTTTTTTGAATGGAAAATTATTGAAAATGGAGCTAGACACAGGCGCATGTTTGTCATGTATCCCATTGAAGCTGTATGAGGAATCTTTTTCTGATATTTAACAAATACTCCGGTTAAGCTCAGAACTTACGATGGAAACATAATAATTCCTGTTGGTATGACGAACTTTTCAAAAACGAGTTGGGGTTGTACAGAGGGTTGAAAATTAAATTAGAATATGAAAGATCGGCTAAGCCAATTTTTCATAAGTCGAAACCAATTCCATATGCCTATAGGGATTCAGTAAAAAATGAGCTGGAACGTTTAGAAAGAAAAAAAGTTATAGAAAAAATAAATAATTCAAAATAGGGAACTTTGGTTGTGGCTTTGAAATCAAATGGAAAAGATATCAGATTGTGTGCAAATTACAAAATTACTAGAAATAAATATTTAGCTGACGTCAATCCTTTACCAAGAATCGAATGTATTTTTGGAGCTCTACAGAGTGGTCAATATTTCTTAAAACTTGATTTTCGCAATGCTTATAATCAGTTGGAATGTTATTAGCATGGAGTACTGATCAGGGCATTTACAGAGTGAATTGTCTTCCATTTTGTTGGGTATACCAGGGGTGGTTAACTATTTAGATGATATTGTGGTAACCGGTAGAACAACTGAGGAGCGTTTAAAATCGTCAGGTCTACGTTTGAAGGAAGAAAAATGTAATTTTTTCAAGGAAGAAATTAAATATTTTGGGCATATAATTAATCCTGAAGGCTTGATAAAAGATAATGACAAAATAAGTGGCATTTTACATTGTCCTATACCAAAGTCAGTAATTATTATTCCAAATTTATTCCGAATCTACCTATACATATAATAATAATAATAATAAACACTCGTAGAGTGTACCCAAAGGCATAGCCTGTGCGAGTAGTAGTGACATTAATTAATTTCAGTAATTTCCAACTAGATAGGAGTTTTCTTCTTGGTATGATAGATCATTGGCTATTCGTAAGATATAACTCAACGACGACGCCATCAGAATACATTCCAACGTTTGTTCGGAGGCTGTAGATAATGTTATCATTTGATAACTGTCACTTTGGATGTCCACCGTTCCGATAATATTGAGGTTTCAGTGGAGTTTTAGTTGCGTCTTGCATCTTACGTGTGATTTCGAGTTTTTGCAGCCCACCAGAATGAACAATAGGCAGTTTCCATAATTTCCTGATCTCCTCTCATGAATTACCAAGGAATCCATCGACTTCAATTGCAGTTCAACCAACAGAAATGAAACTCTCCGTATTAGTTAATTTCTAATGCAATTTATTTTTGGAACCGAATACAATTCAATACTGAATGAAATTATTATTAGGATTATTTGTACCGTCAATCTCATTTTTAAATGACCTATTGCAGTGTATACATCTCAATCACATCACAGAAACCATCCGCCTTCATTTTGAAACGTTTACATTTTCTAATTTTCAATCTCCTTATACATGCATATATATATAATATAAATGAAGGCAATTTATATTTTGAGTACTTCAATGTCCGGAGCGCTCATAGGCATATTTCCAAATATCTCCAAAGCAAACGGAAGAGTGAAACCTGTAGAACATCATGAGCGGAAGACACATGTGACCCAGAATCGTCCACAATTCCTTGCCGAAGTACTTGTATCGATTGTCTTCGAGTCCATGTGCTTTAACCTCGAAGGTTTGCATCAACCAGAGAGCAATATTGGAAATAACGAGAAAGGTAACCAGTTCTCTTCCAGGTTTGTTTTTCCTGAGTTTCTTCGTATTGCTTGAGCGCCTCAAACCGTCCAAAATGAACATCGTTTGAATCAAGACTTGGAAAATCTGAAAGAAATATGTACGTATATAATATTTACACAAAAAGGTACAGTAAAAAAAATTAAATCCAAACAATGTGATATATATATATATTTATATACAGTGTCTTTCAAAAGTCTGAGAACGGTCTCATATTTCAGAATCGGCTGAAAGAAAATTCATGAAAATTTCTACTGGATGTTTTTTGATGATGCCCGATTCATTGGATATATTGGCAATGTTGCCAAATCAATAGTTTTTCAGATATTGAGGGTAACTCAATTTTTTCAAATGGAACATCCTAATTATTTTCATTGCAATCAATTCATTACTTATGTCTCTAAATATCAGATTTTAATTTATTTTAGAAACGGTTCGGGAAAAATTCTTGAAAATTCATATAAGATGGTTTTTGATGATGCCCGATTCAACGGTGATATTGGCAATGTTGCCAAATTAACAGTTTTTCAGATATGAGGGGAGAATTTTTTTTTCATGGAACACCCTATTTATATTCTTTGCAATCAATTTAGTGCCCTCTCATCACTTATGTCTCCAAATATAAAATTTTAAATTAGTATGGTTTTTCAAATGAGAAAATGGTTCGTTGAAATGTCTGCGAACGGTCCAATATTTCCAAAAGGGCTCGAGAAAATCTGATGGAATTTTATACATGATTGTGTTTTCAGACTTTTTTTGTAGGGACATTTGAAAAATCGAGTTTTTGTGGAAAAACCAGTGAATTTGGAAATATTAAAAAATAAAATATGCCAGGAAACACTTTTAGTCACGCCTCAAATGCTAAATAATACCTTGAGGGAATTTTACGACCGCTTGGGATATTGTTTAGCAAATGATGGAAAACATTTTGAGCACTTAGTTAGATAGTTTTCAGTTTTTGTTATTTCATTTGATTTCATCCTGTATTGAAAAGGAATTTAATTATCAAAAAGTTTATTCATCAAAAATCATCTTATACAAAATGATATTTTTTCGAGCCCTTTTGAAAATATTGGACCGTTCGCAGATATTGGAACGAAAATGCTTTGTTATCATATTTCAAAAACCACATCAATTTCAAATTTGATATTTGGAGACAAAAGTAATGAGGTAGCGCTGAATTTATTGCAATGAAAATAATTAGGATGTTCCATTTGAAAAAATTGAGTTACCCTCAGTATCTGAAAAACTATTGATTTGGCAACATTGCCAATATCACCGTTGAATCTGGCATCATCAAAAATCATTTTATATGAATTTTCATGAATTTTTTTTTAACCGTTTCGAAAATATTGGAACGTTCCCAGACTTTTGAACGAAAATGCCATGTTGTCATATATCAAAAACCACATTAAATTAAAATCTGATATTTGGAGACATAAGTAACGTGTGGGCGCTGAATTGATTGCAATAAAAATAATTAGGATGTTCCATTTGAAAAAATTGAGTTACCCTCAGTATCTGAAAAACTATTGATTGGGCAACATTGCCAATATCACCAATGAATCGGGCATCATCGAAAACCATCCATTAGAAATTTTCATGGATTTTCTTTCAGCCGATTCTGAAATATGAGACCGTATATATATATATATATATATTTTAAAAATATTTGGGTAGCAGTCAGTTGACCAGTTTAATTATATATTCTTCGTTTTTTTAAATCGAGCTTTCGAAAATCTTTATTTTCTTTGTCAAGATTTTAACTACAATATAAAATGGATGAATAAATGGTGTTTTAACAGTTGATTAATACTTACTAACGTGAAATTAAAAGAAATTTACATCATTAACAAACATGAAGAATTAGTGACACTTGAAAAATACAGACAGGTAGGAACGCACTGACAGAAAGATGAGTGATAAATATACATATATAGGATGATAAAAACATAAAAATTGTGAAGATGAATAAAATCTAAAAAATCATCTTTCTGTCAGTGCGTTCCTACCTGTCTGTATTTTTCAAGTGTCACTAATTCTTCATGTTTGTTAATGATGTAAATTTCTTTTAATTTCACGTTAGTAAGTATTAATCAACTGTTAAAACACCATTTATTCATCCATTTTATATTGTAGTTAAAATCTTGACAAAGAAAATAAAGATTTTCGAAAGCTCGATTTAAAAAAACGAAGAATATATAATTAAACTGGTCAACTGACTGCTACCCAAATATTTTTAAAATAACATTGTCACAGTCACGAAATTATTCAATCATATATATATATATATATATATATAAGTATATCAAAAAGAAATCACCCAAAACAGACACAGAATGAAAAACCAGAAGCAAGGATTCCCAAACAAAGAACACGATAATTGAACGCTTGTAGTAAAAATCGAGGTGAGTTGATGATAAAATGGAAAAAAAAAATTTGTTGTTATTTCAGAAAATATAAGATTTATGAAAAAACAATTTCGATAGGTGGAGAGATAATTCAACTCTCCACAAGAATGATATTCAGTAATAGCGCATGAAATACGCTCGTTTTCTCAGGAAACATGGTTTAACGCCGACGTCACAATTCATGCTTGCGCTAACCCGCCACTGCAAGTTCAGGCAGGGTCGAAAATTACATATGTAATAACTTTGCTAAAAATCATAGTAGAAAGAAAAGAAAACGTGTGTATCGTTCCTGAAGACTTCTACTTCCTCATGCAAATAGAACATGTGAGTATCTGAGTACCTAAAATGTGTTTTGTCCCACTTCACATAACCGTTCTACGATATTTACGGAGGATCCGAAAGTCATGTATATTTCAGTTGATATGAATACAATGCCAAAGAAAAAACTGGGTTTTATACCTGCCTCAGTTTTTAACTAACCCATAATCCCCACAATTTCTTCAGTAAATGGTGGAAATAATCGCTCATACACATCCTACATAAAAAATGAAGTATGTGATTTCAAGCTTGAGGTTTGCACTTCACAATAGTGTTATTAAATATATATATATATATTAGTTATATATATATATATATATATATATATATATATTAGTTGAAGAAGAAAATGAGTTTTTTCGAAAGCTTGACTTAAAAACGAATAAATCGTTCTCTCGACGGAGTAGGCAGATTGAGACCTTAGAAAGAAGAAGTGATGAGACCTGGGGAGTAGGCAGATTGAGACTCCGGCGTCAAGTTACAAAATCCTGATGATACCTGAGGAGTAGGCAGATTGAAACCTCAATCATTTTATCCTTTTTTCTTGAAAATCAAATATTCGGCTCCGCCAGAACTTTCAGCGGCGGATAAGGGTGAACCTGAAATTTGATGTCGGCGTTCAATCACGTTTTCTGGGAAAACGAGCGCATTTCATAAGAAAGTAGTGGAATAATTTTTTATCACCCTGTTTAGTTGTTTTTCCGATAAAACATATACTCTCCAAGATTAAAAAACATGTTCTACCCCTGGAATTTTTTTAAACAATTTTTTTTTTCGTGTTTATCATGCTTTGAACTATACTAGCATACCAAGTTTGGCGGTGCTACAATCGATTCTTGCCTCAAAATCCAATCGTACTGGATTATTAAGTGTTCATACCCAAATCTCAGATTTCATACGTTGGCGTTACAGCCGAATAAAATGACATATGTAATATTTGTATTCAGAGCGTATACGTGGAAATAATAGACCATGGACAAATATTCGCTTCTTCTAGATATACTAGGTCTTCCTCATTTATTTATTGAGGATTCCTGTCATTTCTGATTTACAAAAATAATGTTTTCTTGAAAAATTACAGACCCGCATCTTCACCAACTATTATCTCCACATCAGACAACATGGTCTCTGATTGATGTGAAATTGAGTTAGTATACAGGTAGGTATAACAAGAAATTTTGGATTGACTTGAGCTCCACTCGATGGAAATCCATTGTATATGACAATGCGCTTAACACAATTACAATTCCACTGGTTTTCTTATACTCGCGACATGTTTCGCTACACAGTAGCTGTCTCAAGCGATTAGTGCACAAAAAGCACATGTATTTGTACCTGTACATGGTCATTTATTAGTACATGTGTACCAATCGCACGAAAAAGCTGCTGTGTAACGAAACATGTCGCAATTAATAGGATCTGTGAAAATTTAATCGTGTTTACCTTAGTGTCATAACTAAAAATAACAACGTCTAAATACCTTCAGCTTTTTAAGAAGTATTAACTTTGTTAATACTGGAGGAATTTATCATGCGGGGTCAAAAATCCTGGGTGGTCACCCATGTATCTGAATCGGCCTTTACAGAAAGCATTGCATTCATTCCAAAGTTGAACAACTTTGCTAGGTGTTAGGTCGCATTTGTATGAGGCTGGCGGAATATTTTGTGTTCCACGTTTGCCGACAAAACTCCTATATAAAAGGCTGGATTATTTATAATCTATTTTCATAATATGGAATTACGGCCTTTCGTCAAATATTCTATTATTTCACAGTATGTAGCATTGAAAGTATTCGACGGATGATTGTTCGTTCTTCATTACACTGGATTATTGAATTCACTCACCTCGACTACGAGAGTAACGTATCCCAAGACATCATCATAGATTATTGCGGGAAGTATACTGAAGATACCATTCAGAAAAAAGGCAGGGATACAAATAAAAAGCAAAACATCATCCAACAGATTATGGTGTGCTGAGTTCAGATCAAGTTTGGTTATTTGACGATATCCCACGGCGGAGGCAAAAATCATGCTTGTCAGTATGATCAATATTGCTACTTTATTGATCGTTCGGCCCATTTCAGCGCTTCTCCTGTAACAATCATCAATCAATCAATTGAGTCAATCAGATTTGCTTCATCTTCCAAAAATATTATATCTTATTGCCAAACTCAGAGTAATGTAATCTATATACCACATGAAGAGAGCATACAATAATCACACAAATGATTAAAAATTAAAATAAATGAAAACAAACATAACAAAGTCGATGAATAAAAATTAACAAATTAACAAATGAAATCAATACAGTTTGAAAGGATAAAGTCACTTTATAAAGGTAAATAAATATTGAAAGACAAAAGTCAGTTTGTTGTTAAAATATATAATTCAATAACAATGTAAATGTATGAATAATTGAAAAACCATAACAATTGGATTTAAATGAAAACTGAGATAAAAGGAGTCAGTATATTAATTTAAAAGAAATATCAAAAAGGAACAATAAGGTGTGAATGAATGACAAATAATAGTTATTTATGTATCAAGAGCTCAAGAAGACGTCTATGGCCTGCAGCGTGGATAGTGGCCGAATGGCGTCAGCCGCGGGCCATTACACGCCGAAGGTCATAACAGTAACCGCGTTCGGTATTTACGTCGGACTGATCGGATTAATCTGTATAGTTCGTTTATTGCAAGCGATTGTAGGGGAGGTAAATCTTGATCGTTCGGTTTTTCAAATCCGTTCTGTCAGAGATTGATCTTTTTGCTCGGAGAATTTCGGCAGATCAATGCGATTAATTTGAAAGTGTGAGGTTATATTTATGTTAGATTGATGATTGTTACCATTGGTTTGATGTTGAAAGTTCAAATCGAAATGAAAAAATGATCTTGAAATAGCCACAGTTCAAATTTCGAAGTTGAAGATTGTTTTACAAAAAAATACAATTCAAATTTAAATGTTATAGGTTAACAACATTCTGTCAAAGTCAATCCCACGCTAATCTCGTCCGTTTCGTTCGTTTATTACCGATTGATCCGAATGATCTGTGGCCACGTGACTAAAATCTACTCTAATCTGCGATCATAATTACCGAACTCGACTAATTATTTGTGTATCAAGGACGTAAAGTAGGCGTTTATGGCCTGCAGCGTGGATGATGGCCATATGGCGCCAGCCAAGAGCCTTCACACGCCGAAGGCCATAAACGTATTTTACACACGTGATAACAAAATTTTATGCACGTGCGAATGAAAAATACTGACTTGAATTCCAATGGTCTACACGTTTCATACATTATGTATACAATAATCAAGAGTATGTGGAATGTGAAACTATAGTAGCTTGAAGCTATATTGAAGAATCTCTTTCAAAATAAATTGATTATCACTGAAGAAATTGTCAACGATTGTGCTGGAATGATACCAGATAGTTAAACCAACCATCCACTTCTGAAATGAATACTGCTGTAACGAAGCTTTCAATAAGTAATAATTTTATTCAAGAGAATATCCACCTTCAACATCAGTAACTAAACCAACTGCATTTTCAATACTCAGTCTTATGACTTTGAAAAAATGTCGATCAGGAAGAAATGTTAGGAAGAGTATTTCTCTATTGAACTGAAATAATTCTGATACGTGTTGGGACTTTCATGAAATAATGTGTTAATATAGACAATTTAGGAATGTTTTCTACTTTACGGCCCGCTGGCCATAATGCGCCCGCGGGCGGTAAAGTGCCACTTTACGCTCGCTAGTGCATAAACGCATTTTACGCACGTGATACATACAAAATTTTATGTACTAGTGGCTTTATAGCGCGAATCACAAATACTGTGTTGGTTTTCAGTGATCTCACACGTTTGATACGTTATGTATACAATAATCAAGAGTAACATAGTTTTTGGAATCTGTAACTATAGTAGCTATATCAAAGAATTTTTTTCAAATAATTTAAATCATTACTGAAAAAACCCACGTCTTAATTAAATAATTGTTCTCGTTGCGAATGTTGTAAAGTAGGTTTTAATAAGTATTAATTATGTTCAAGACTACTATACCATCAACCATCAACATTAGTAACTGTACCATCTGCATTTTCAATATTCAGGCCTACGACCCAATTATATGTTGAAAAAAAAATGTCAATTATGAATAAATAATGAGAGGAATATAATTCTTTAATAAACTGAAATGATATTGATACGTGGTAGATCTTGCATTAAATTATGTGTAAATATGGTCAATTTGAGTATATTGCCTACTTTACGGCCTCGCATTAAATAATGTACTAATAAGTGAATGAAAGAAGAGAGTGCATCTGAATAAAAAGGACTTTATCCAAAGAAAATTTTCAACTTTATTTTAATATTTTTCATTATACTTATCTTGATGGTCACTGGGCGGGAGAATATACAACTTGAGACTTCAATAATTATTCAAATAACTCTCCAGGGAGCAGCAAGTGAGCATTATTGCAGATATTGCTAGCATTCTGCTTGTTACAAGTTCTGGAGAAAGTTGAAGTTTTGAATATTTTGTTAATCAATCATATCGTTTCTAATATGAAGAGATTTTTCAATGTAAAAAACTGATCTTTAAAAAATTGTCTATTGCCTTTTTTTCGAAAGGAGAACAGTTTTTAAGTTAGAAATTAAAATGCATTGATTTGCTTGTACCTATGCGATTTTTATAATTTTATAAGTTTTGATGAAAATAAACGAAATAAAAGGTTTGTGGCCCTATGTTCATAAAAATATTTTTTCCTGAAATCAACCAAGGATTAGCGCCCTTTAGGATCAGCACTCAAGATGAGACACCCTATTACATAAACGTTACTGAATTGTTTATAATGAAAGATCTGTTTTATAAAAAAAGTTCTGTATACAATCTTACGAAATTCATAAAATAGTAAATTGTTAGTTGGGTATTGTGGGATCATTTATAGTTTCATGAAGTTCCTCCCATTTTTGAATACTAAGAATGATCTGTATACATATACATACAATCAGTTTACCAAAATTCAACATAACTTAATATGGGCTTTATGAGGTCCGAGAGTAAGTTTTTATTATTTGTCCCATTTTGGTTACCAAGGTTTTAACGGAGACGAAAATTATTGTTAACATAGCGGCAAATATGACAGAAAGTTACCTCACCAACTTTCGGATTTTTTTGTATATATTATAAAGGTTAAATTTTTTTACAAAAGTTAAGTGGGCCTCAGTACTCAATATAACCCTATGAAATTTGCCTAGGCAGCTATGATTTCAAATCTGGATATTTCTTTCGATTGTTAACAGCGTATCTTAACTATAGAAAATAAGGGTACTTTACTCCTATTCATAATTATTTTGTTCTTCCCTAAATACCGTCTGTGTATTAAGAATTATGATACCTCCAATGAAAGTTTTTTCTATTGAAATAACTTTTTTGAAGAATGTAATTTTATGACAAATTGGTAATAAAAATGTAACTCATATGGTGCAAAATGTTGGAAACCCATTGTTTATAATTCTCCTAGGTGCTATATTTAGATGCTGGTGATGATATTATTATTAATATTATTATTATATTCCAATATTGGACAAACTCTACGAATTTTATTTTGGTATCATTCCATGTATCACGGTAACGTCTCAGTTGTGCCTGATATAAACAAGTGTAACTGAAATTGAAGCTATTGAAATTGGCAGGAGTTCGGTCAATATTTTGAAGGAAACCAGAGATTTAAATTAGTCGACGTTTCGAAACTTAATAGATACCTACATAAAAATTAAATGGAAAGCATAAACACATCAATGAATTGAAAAAGACAATGAATAATAAAATCCTAGTTACAGTGCAGAAATAGGTACTTTAATCCAGTACCATTGGGTTATAAAACGAGGATCGATTGTAGCACCACCAAACTTGGTATGCTAGTAGTTGGAAAACATGATAAACACGAAAAAAAAATTGTTCATCTAAACTCCAAGGGTGGAACATATTTTCTTACGTTTAAAAATAAATAAATAGATTTTTGCTGTAATCTTGGAAAGTATATGATTTATCGAATAAACAACTCATCAAGGTGAAAGACAACTCAATTCTCCACAAAAATTATTCCCACTGATTTCTTACGAAATGCGCTCGTTTTCTCAGAAAACGTGATTGAACGCCGACATAAACTTTCAGGTTCACCTTTACCGCCACTGGAAATTTTGGGATTACTGAGGCAGGAGTAAAACCTAGTTTATTCTTTGGCAGGTCTAAGTGAGACGTGTCTCACTAGTCTAAAATCGTTGCATATGGTCCAAAGAGGGTACTGATTCCTGCTTCAGTATAACTATTTCATATCAACTAAAATATCCATGACTCTCGGATCCTCCGTAAATATCATAGAAGGGTTATGTGAAGTGGGACAAAACACTTTTTGGGTACTCAGTTACTCACATGTTATATTTGCATGAGGAAGTAAAAGGCTTCAAGAACGATATGCACTTTTTCTTTTCCTTCTACTATTTTTAACACAGATATGACAAATCTAATTTTCGGCCCTGCCGGAAATTGCAGTGGCGGGTTAAGGCGAGCCTAAAATTTTATATCGGAATTCAATCGGGTTTGCTGAAAAAAGGACTGCATTTTGCATGTTGTTTTGTTTATTTCTTGTGGATAATTTAATCATCTTTCCCCTTGTTGAAATTGTTTTTTGATAAATCTTATACTTTCCGAAACAACAGCAAAAAATAAATTATTTTTTTAAATAATTTTTTTTTGCGTTATTTCGATAAAAAAAAATTCTAACAGTACTTGATGTCAAGAAGTCATGTGCCGAGTTTCAAATTGCTACGATTCATTCATTCTTGTGGCTTACATTTGTCTGTGCTTACGGCACTACTTACATTTAAAAATCGTTTTCTTTGTTCACAAACGAATACAAAATTGACATAATATCTAAATACATGTACAGGTTAAGACACAAATGAGATTGAACAGGTGAGCTCTCAGTACTATATGAAATGCGTATTCATTATTGTTTTGTTTTTGCTTCTTATAAAATATAGTTTCAGAAAAAATAATGAAGAAAACCGAGCATGATATTGAACGAGAGAAATGTCACCAATTCGAAAGCTATTTATAGTTTGTCTCGGATTTTTTTCATCAGGTTTTTTTGATGTCTTATATTTTATTAACATATTTGCTTTCATGTTTTGTGATTTCTATCATCTCATTAAGAAGCCTCTTTTCCAAAATTGTTCGATTTCTGATTAGGTATGTTGTTCAAAGTCAAACGAACGTAGAGTTAACTTGGAGTGTTCTGCAAGGCTTGTAAAGTTCTTAATATTTTTTCATTCAATTATGTATATGAATACAGACTCCGAATGTGTTCCGTAATAATGTCTTTTAAGTATGAAATATTTTGTTCATGTAAAAAATGTATAACTTACCCTTCATCAAAGTAGACGGCAATGAAAAACAATATGCAGCATACAACGGTTATGATCAGAACCACAAACCCGCCAAACAAGCCCTTGTTGGAAGATTGACAATCGACGTGAACCACGACGTTGCTCTCCATGTTCTCAGAGCTGCCCGGGGTGGTACGGCATAGCGATGTCGAAGCCTCGTTCTCGTCTGCAACCTCACACATCCCTATGTTCTGCCACACCAGGAACAGTACACCAACTGGAACGGGATTCCCGTGTTTATACATTCGTTGGATGCAAATACATAACTTAACAATTTGTAACTACAGATGGAGACTCAGAAAAATGTGTGAGAGAAATATAGTTTAATACTGCTTTATTTCTATTTTTATTTAATATAATGAGATCCTGGGTTCTTTATTTTTCGTTATATTCATGAATGATATCATATACTCTTGCACTTCTCCAAACAAAATGATCATCTATGCTGATGATACAAACCAAATTTTAGCCGAAAATGATTTAGAAACATCTGTAAATATAGTTAATGAATGTGCCCAGGAATTCCTTGATTGGTATGATATATCCAAAACTCAGTATATGTTGTTCTTACCAAAAAATGTCAAGTTACGATTATAATAGTCCCTTGATCAAAATAGATCATATGAGTATCAAACGAGTATTCGAAACTAAATTTTTAGGTATTACAGTTAATCGCTAACATGGGAACCACATGTAAATAACATTATATCAAAAATTAAGTAGTGTTTGCTTTGTAATTAGACAGATGAAGAATACATGTGCTTATAATGGCCTATCATGGGTTAGTGCAATCTGTATTAACATATGGTCTGATTTTCTGGGAAAACTCAAGTAATGCCTCTAGGGCTTTTACCATCCAAAAAAAGATTCCTGGTGGGTGCCCGCCCTCGTCAAAGCTGTCGGCAAATCTTTATTGACCTAGCACCGCTCACCATCCCATGTCTATACATATTTTTACTAATACTGAACATAAAAAAAGAAGAATCAAATCTGTTAAGAAACAATATGGTTCATAACTATGATACGCGTCGAAGAAATGATCTCCGCTTGCCATTTTCACAGAATTCACACTTTCACCAGGGTGTAATATGCTACAACCGTGCTATTGGTATTCTTGGAAATACTAGCAGTTTTAATTTGTTTAAATCAAGACTTCTCAATTATTTGAGTGCTAATGCTTTTTATTCAATGACTGAATTTTTGGATTGTTAACACTGTAAGGTGACTAATTGTGAATGTAATTTTGGATATTTAATTTTATTTCATTTTATCGTCATTAGGACATGTGTATGTCTGATTACTGTTTGACTAGTCTGATAAGTTTTGTAGTGAAACTTCAATGAATTGTATTGTATTGATATATAAAGCAGAATATCTAAACATTATAAACGTTATAAGAAAATATGAGTATTATCAGTAGTAATACTACGCGAGCATCAAAAATTATCGATCATAATTCCGAGTCACGAGACTTGGAAGGAATACGTCGAGTTGCGAGGTATGTATAATCGAATATTTTCATTTGCTCGAGTGGTATTTGTTATTGATAGAACTGTCATATTTCGAGGAAGTGATTTTTTTACATTTAATAATAAACGCCAACAATGCGTTGGTAATGACACTTTGTTGACAGTAGCAAAATACTACGTCTTAACGGTCTTTAGCCCTTAGTATAAGAAACTTATATCGCTAGATGGCAGTTCATGTTCGAACTGCCATTTCCAGCTTGTCAACTTTCGCGCGGTACAGGACCAAATTAAGTATTTCGGTGATTGTTTTTCCTATTCGCTTTCGTGGTAATCTGAAAATTTGTACGAGCATTTGAGATTAAATATTGCGGTCCAATCACAGAATGAATCGAAAATTGAAAGTAAAATAAAAAAAAACTTTGCTTCACACCAAATATATAATCGAAAATTTCTTCTGCTATTTTGGAGCTGCTACTTCCAATTCTGAAATGTTCGCAAAAATAACATGATATCCGAACCCAAAAGCATCAATTCAGAATGATATCGAATCAGTAATCACAATACTCGTCCAACAGGAGCCGCCATCTTAAATTTTTCTCAATCTGAAAATGTCATGATGTATTTATTGTCTTCCAACTGATGAATTCCTGCCAAACAAGTCGACTGGATGACTGAAGGTGTGGAAGGTTAAATACCCAAACAAATCATGTCAAGAATTCAATTTCCTCCACAAAATCAAACTTCCGATGAATAATATAAACCACTTTCAAATTTGAAATAAACATGTATACATGCACACACAAACACACCTACACGCACCCACCCCCACACACAGAAAACAAGTTGTATAAAAACTAGTAATTTTTTAAAATATATTTTTTTGAATTTCCACCCGACCAGTGAAATTTATATTTTCCCGAATTTTGGAATATATCCACAAATAGTTGCATCATCGGTAGAGTTCATATCCAAATAAGTTAGAGAAAACAATTTCGAGTAAGTTAAATGGAATGTACTTTCATTTAATATCATAACCGATAGTTAATAGCACAACAAAAATGTCTAGGCGCAGCGAATATTTTAAGTGATCCGAAATCCGACCCTGTGCCAGAACTTGTATGATCCCTCTCTCCACGTTTCACGTTATCAGCCGTATTGGAGAAGCAACGTGAGGTGCGTAAAGAAATTCAGTTCTATTTTGGATTCAAGAATTGAAATTAATAATTAATTTTCACTAGTCGACGGCTGAAACATTCCTTTATAGCTTGACGGTTATAAAATTGGCTATTTCCCAATTCGAATGGAATAATGCAAGGAAATTCATTTCGCAAAAACAACACTTTTTTGTAAAATTATTCACAAATAAACCGAATTGTGTAAGAGGAAAACGAGACCGTCATTCCATCAAGTAATTGATAGACTTCAATAATACAAGGAAACATCATAAAAATATTCGTTCATTTTGATGGTGGCACTGATCAAAAATGCACAAAAATGTGAAGAAATATCCTTTTCATTCAGTTAATACTTTCAAAATATTTTTTTTGTTATTTTTATCTGTATACACTCATACATTCCTTCATCAATCAAAAGAAAGAAATCGTTTCCGTCCCCCTTTTTTCAGGGATGCAGACCCTTAAAAGGCAGTTTCACTTATCAATACGTGGTAACTAGGTAAAATTCGCAGTTGATATTAGCTAATTTTATAATGAGTTGTATAATCGCAGGTATATGATTTATTTCTACATTAAATACACCCATCCATCATTCTCGATATTTTATATTATCAATGAGACATCTCAAATAAGTTAACTGAATATCTCAAGAAAGCCAAATTCAAACCTAAAGTGAACTGTTTATGTGAATAAACCTAAAAATAGCACTAGGGTTTCATAATAAAATAACGAACATTTGTTTCAAGTATCCTATTAATATATTTTCGAAAATCATCGAAAATGTAATTATAACACCAATAAAGTTTCTCCTTCACATCAATGGCCCAATGGGAGCTTTCTCATGTTCAGTGCACAGCCTTGCGGATGATAGTACCCTTCGTACCGCTTTCTCTTTCAAAGCTTTGATATCAGCCAGAGAAAGAAGTAGTGAACAGAGAATAATCATGGACGATTTATATACGGACTCGGCAAAATAGGATCTGACAATTTGATAGAATTCAATGCGGACAAATCCCAAGCATAGGTATATTTTCTCTAGAAAAGTCGATGTCACAGTAGCCAGCGTAACTATGTTAGGAGTATCTATACCAATAAAATACCCCATTTCAATGCTCGGTACCATGAGCAGTACCCTTTCATTGGAAGAAGATCATCATTTTCGTCGATTGACCTGTCCTGGAAAACTGTTCCCATATATGGAATGCAGCAACTAAACTCACATTGAAACTTTTAGATTATGTCCAAAATTAACCAGTGGTCTCACCAGTGATACTTGGGTTACGAGCTTGCTAGCTTATCTGGAACCCGCAAAGCTATGGAACTAACTGCCTTGTGAGGTGTTCCTTGAGGCATGCAGACCGCAGATATTCAAGAATAACTTCAATTTCTATCTACTTTCTATCGGCCCCTACGATGTTTCCTGAACATCACAGGGTTTTTTTCGTGGGAACCAGAACACAAAATAAAGGTTAGAAGATATACCAGGTGTGCACGGAACGTGGCTCGCTCCTAAACTCTTTTGTTTTTAAAGATTTTGAACTGAAATTTGGAGGATCTATTTAATACATAAAACTGCATTTTTTGACAGATGACTCAGCTTCTTGCAACTTTCGGTCTCACCGGAAGTGATATAAACTTTCGATTTTTAAATGAGACACCCGGTATATTTTCATTTTTTTTGTCTCCATATGACATTCTGAATACAACTATGTATCATTTGTTACTTTTTGTAACCAACATTTTTTTAAATTTTGAAATTAATTTTTGAATCTAGAGGGCTATGAATACGTTCAAATTATTAATTTTAGTCCTGAAGTATTGGGAAAAATACAACTTTACGGTTTCCAGTTAAAATACATCTGCTATGTGAAATTTAATCTTTAATTTATTCCTACTATTTTATTTTCAAATGACAACATAGTGGCTGATCGGGACAGAAAATAAATATTTGGAGGATTTGTATATGATTTAAAACTGCATTTTCTGACAAGTAACTCAGCTTCAGCACGTTCTAAGATTCTTTTGGAATATTGTTTTCGGTCGCAGTATTTCTGCTATGTACATACAATTCAAGTTTAGAATTTGTATTATTAATTTTTTTAAATGAAAATTTTGTGAATTTCATTACGATTATGTTGATACCGCTTTACTGTTATAGGTTTCAAACAAACTTTCTTTAAAAAAACGTGAAAATATTTCTCAAGATCTTCCTTAATATGAAACAACATTTCAGATTAAAATGAGATTCAAATACATTGGGTAACCTGTGACCTACATTACTGACAGAACAAGGTAATTGAAGTGTATTGAAAATAAAACATTACTCGTCGATATGTTAGCTTACCTCCCTTCTCCACATCTAACTAAGGGAACTATTGGGTACGCTATTTATTGAAAAACTTCTTAATAATATCATTCGTATCATTTGTGTTGGTCACATATTATTTTAATCTCAAAAAGAAAAATATAAGTACCGTAATATTTTCAAAGGACATGGCACTGGATATATGTATTCCTTGGACTCGATAGATTTCTTTGATTTTTGGATATATAATTCTACAGGTCAAAACAAGCAACTTTCTTTATTAGACTTTTTTTTCTGGCTCTACAGCGTGAGCTACAAAAATGGGTTGATTGTCTAACGCTAATTATGGAAAATATTTTCTTCGAATGTATTTTTCTTGACTTTTGAGTATAATATCATGTGAAAAATATCAATTTTCTTTGATTATATCAATTATGGTGTACATTACTACAGGACGAGGCAGAAAACGCGATTTTTCTGAAACTCGTTTATATACTTCTCGCCCAATTGTGGGCTTTTCTTGGAATTTCTCGAAACCAAAAGTTGATAAAGATTTAGTGCTGAACACGTTTTGATGATCAAAGTAGAATACCGTTACATATTTTATGTCTGTTAATAATTAATTTTAATATAAGTAACCTATCATTTGTCATGATGAAACTTCCACCATGTATCTATGTAACCGTTTATAAATATAAAATTTTGAGCTCCATAATACCTATGTAATATTTGTATATAATAATTGCATTGTTTGTTTTGTATGAGTATATTATTGTATATTACGTGTACTGTTGATAGTTTCAACTACTTTTGAGAACCAAATATCAAATGACAATTCGGATTTGCTGCCTATCGAGGGTGGTGAGTTTTTTCAAATTTCGACCATCTCGTTACTTGGCTATGCTGCAATGATGATGTTCATAAACACATGCACTTGCAGCTGCGTCAACACTTTGAATAATCGTTTTCTTGTGAGAGTATCAAGATTGCATTTATTCAAAAATTGCATTCCCTTCAGAAGGTTTGAAAAAATACCTCTTCAGGATAACCCATCGGGATCCCTACGGTTGAAAGATCAACTATCAAAAGAAATCTACTAGTAATAAAAATTATTAATGTTTTTTGTCTAACCATGTAGACACTTTTTCTAATTTTGTGAATACTTTATTCACAGTTTCGATTTTATGTTTATCAAAATTTTCAAATTGATATGCCACCAGCGCCATCTGTCTAGTAATTGTAATGTATCCTTTCTCGAAAAGCAATATCGGTAATACCCTTCAAATAATTTTTTTTATTATTCATTTTTGAATTTCGAGGTATATATTAACAAAATTGTGTGATGTGATACTTGACCCCCCTATGCTATGTGAAATTATTGATTTGATGTGATAGCGGTCATACCCCCAAACAATTTTTCCCATGTTAACAGGGGGTGGCGACTAAAATGTATGTGAAGAAAAAATAAAAATTCTGATCACATCTCTCTGCAACAATCTTTGGTTGCAACTTTTACATAATAACGATTAAAACATTATGAGAAAAACTCAGTCCTACTCTGATAACTTACATTAGCAATTCACTTACCTACTAAGATGCTGTATTCTACGCTAAAAGGGTAGAGGTATGGTGAAATGTCTCTGTATATAGTCTGTATGCTTTCGTCTTCATAATCACATATTGATGTGAATCTCTTCAGAGAAATATCAAATGCTTCAGATGAGATCTGTGCACCTGAAATAGGTTTCATATTAAACAAAATTCAAAAGTTCAAAACAGTGAACGAAAAAGTGTGTAATGTAGTTCAATATAACTATGAAATTGAGGTTTACTTTTGGAAAATCATTGGAATGGTACTAGTTATTGAAGGGGCATTCTTAGAACCCAACGGAAAATATTGAATGATTTTTTGTACAGAAATGAATGATAAAGAATTTTCATTGAAACACTGGCAATCAAATGTTGTTATACGTATAGCTTACAACAAACCATTTAACATCTAGTGTCACTATATTCCTTTCATTTTGAAAAAATATTCTATTTGAATGTGTTCTTCTGAGATCACGTTCATCTGAAACCCCCATCAAAATCCACATTCCGAAACAGGTAATACCGTTCTCCCTCAATATATAGCTTCTAGCTTGATATGAGCTATTATTCATAAATTATTGAAACTCGACATTAGACGAAATGGCTCGACCCACGGTTTTTTTATGTAACTTTTTCTCGTGAAAGGTAAACTCCTTTATCTATTTTTAATCTTGATGAATATAGGGTTAGGGTTAGGTGGAAGAACAGACAGGTGCATGATTTCATTCAATATCTGTTCCATTGCATATACAGTGTAAAAATTCCTGTTCAATAGGGACCTTTATTATTATTATTATTATTATGAATATATATAATTTTTTGTTTCTGAGAGGATGATACTTCTTGAACTATAGAGAATCAAACTTCTTTAACAAACACACTCTATAAAAGTTGAAACTCACCTTTCTGGTTGTCCAAAGTAACTGATGAAGCGTGTGTTAAATCGGGAATATCCTCCGTTGGTATTTCGGTGGTAGTATCGTATTTGTACGACTTTGCAGCGATGGCTTCTAAAACTTCTCGAAATATGGTCCATACCCAGAAACAAAGACTGGAGGATAGGCAGTGCATTACGCCAAATCTGGCCAGTACAATGTTTTTGTTGATTATAACCTGCGTAGAGATATTAGGTATTGATATTATGAAAATGTTATTTTTCTAAAACTGTCAAAAAAAGTCCACTTTTTTGTGTGGTTTGTGTGCGTAAAGTATTACAATATTTCACTATCAACATACGATTTCATTTTTAAACGGAAAAGCGTAAAAAAAGTGCACTTTTTTAACGGCTGGTGCTAAGCAATCGATAGTTTCATGCAACAACAGTGACAGATCCGAACAATAACGAAATCCTGTCATAAAGCCAGTTCTCATTATCTTTGGCAACTAATAACCTATAAATATCTGATATACAAATGTTTCACCAATAATATTCTTAGCATTCTTACTATTAAATCGGTATTATCAAAATTCCAAACTATCGCGGCGAATATATTCAAAATAATAGCATATACCTCTAAGGAACTATTGGACCTATAATCTACACTAGGTAATCCAAGGTAGCTATGGCTGTTTGGCCGTCAGAACCTAGTTGACAACAATAATTAATGAAATTTTGAAATTGGGCATTTATCCAGATAATGAATTCTTGATAACTATAAAAAAATTTATTTAAGTAGAAATGAAAAGTGATGCAGATTGAACGAAGAAATTCGTGGATAGTGCAAATATGAGATTTCCTTGACATAGTTCAAAGAAAGAAAAAGGTATTCGTTGCTTCACGAGGATTGTTTATTTATTTTGAATACAAATCGAAAAAAATGAAAAGTTACTTCGATGGACTAGTTATTCGAAAGTCAAGTCAACATTAATAATATTAATATTGACCTCGATGAATATGTTATTTTAATATTCACTTGAAATTTTCCATTTTGCGGGATAGTGTGAAATTATTCGTTCCATTTGTTTGAAACTCAACTCTCCGGCATACTGTTCGAACTTTGTTCGAATAATGAATCAATAAAAATATGCCAAATTCATTTCATATTTGCAAAAAAATATGAATTGTTTTTTTTTGACAGTTGTAGAAAAAATACTGTATGAAACTCGAGTAAAGTGTTTTTTTTTTACTTGTAGGAACTGCCGCACTCCGTCTACGGCGTCGTGCGTCAACATTTCCTACTCGTAAAAAAAGTATCACTTTACTCACTTGATACATAAATTACTATTTTGATGACCTTTGCTATGATGATTAAATGAATAATGGGATATTTCAAATTTATGAACAGAAGAAATAGCTATTTATTATACAAGGGAAAAAAGTATTAGATTTTAGCTCGAGGTTGAGACAAAAAACCGAGAGCTAAAATATAATACAGTATTTTTTTTCTGTGACGGGAAAAACGACGATTCAATCAAATCTCTACCCACACCTATGTGTTTATATATATCCGGGATTTGGGGAAAAAAGTAATTTTATAAAAAGTTATATTTTATTACCTGTCAACAGGGATAAAATGTCAAACTTTTTTGCCCTCACAGAAAAAAATTATTTGCTATAATTATTTCTTTAGAAACAACTACTGACAACTTTATAAACCAAAAAGGTACGAAAGCGGTCAGAGAACATGACATATATAAAATATTATTTTTAGTTCAACCTGACAATCATAAAAAATTAGGCATAATTATCAGTTTAAAATGAAATGTATGAGAACAAGTAACAGGTAACCGACTGATTAAAAGCACCGCTTTTCAGTCATTCGCTGCCGGTCGTCTAGGTTCAAAGCCTATAGCGATTGCAAAATATTTTTTATGATGATCCTAAAAATTGCTAGGAATCGCACGTTCAAAGGTTGTATCTCATTAATCCTTGGCTCGCAAAGGCTGTTGTTCCTAGGGGGACGACCGACAGCTGGTTAACGGATTTTTTTTTTTAACAATTTTTAACAACAAAGAAGTGTTCCCTTCACTGCACAGGTAATTCAATTCTTAGATGAGCATTTCAATTAAGAGTTTATTGTTTATCAGTAGGTATTACCGTCAGCTAGAGACAGATTTAGGTGCCCCATTTTCACATACAAGCCTCGAATAAGATTGAAAAGTATATCGATTAGGAGTGAAATGAAGATATTTTTACGAGTGGCTCCTGGGGATAACATATCGAAAACTATTTTTTTTTGTTTTTTACAGGGGTTGATTCGTTGACCCGTTTTAATAAAAAAGACCTAAATAAAAAAGTCCGGAGTTGGTTCGTTTCTGAGATAAAAAATTCAACCCCCTGTATCTCAGAAAAGAAGTCCGGACATATGCTCGTAGAAACTTTTTTTCTTAAAATTACCTAAAGAATCACCCTCTGTTTTTCGAACCGTAGCTCGTAGTTAGGGACACGAAGGAAATAAATAAACATTGTACTGAAAAATCGAAATCTCGGTACGTTATCGCCAGGAGCCACTCGTGAAAATATATTCATTTCAAATAATTGATTGAACGTTTGATTTTGTGGAGGAAATCCGATTCTTGACATGATTTTTTGGGTTTATAACCTTCCACAATCTGAATATGAAAAAATGTGAATCCAAAGAAATCTGTACAAGTGTAGAAGGGCAAATTAATCAATTTGCCCGATAAGTTACTGCGCTCACAAGACTGCTTTCTTGAAAGAAATTAATTTTTGTCAGTAACGTATGCTACACTGAATTTGCCTATTTGAAAAAATGAGATCAAATTAACCAAGAATACTTCTCTTTTTTTGGAAATTGTTGACGTTTCAGAGGCTGTATCTGAAAAAACCGAATTTGAATTGCGGTTTTGGAAATAAGACCTTTCTTTGACAGAGTCGAATAAAACCCAATAAGTCTCAAGTAATGCCTCTGATTCCCAACTAATACCCGAGTAATGCCACTGATTCCCAACTAATACCAGATTAATGCCACTAATTCCCAAGACATCAAAATTCCCCAGCGGTTTCCCCCTCGTATATAGGTTATAAAACAAGTCTTAATTTTTTACAGAAATGTTGAAAAATCATGAAAATAGGGTCAAACGCACAGGCTATGCCTTTGGGCACACTACACGACCGTTCATGGGGGATATTATTAAGGGCCAGGTAGCTCAGTGGTTGAGACTATCGCGTTCAAAACCGTTGACGGTTTGTCGGCTAGGTTCGAATCCTAGCGACTTCAGATTTTTATCTGATGGCTCGAGAAAGTGCTAGGAATCGCACGTTAAGAGGTAAGACCTCGTTAATCCTTGGCTCGAACAAGTTTCGACTTTTGAGAGCTGCCGTTCATAAGAGGACGACAGCTGGTTAACGGGAAAAACAATTTCAACAACTTTTTAAATTGCAACACATATAAGATTATTTGACATGTGACTTAATTTGGCCTGATGTTTGATAATAACGATGGAACCGCTTGAGTTGGTTTAACGTGGTTGGTTTAACTTCATAGTAGTTCATATTAAGCTTCTACAAGCGCTCTACCAAGACTTGGATGTACATGACACAGCGGTCCTAAGGACAATGGTTGTTTGCCTTCTAATCTTCACAGGCAAAATTTCAATTATTTAGGATTCAATAAGGTTTTATTATGAATTCACGTTTCATTATACAGGTATCAAAATGAAGATAGAAATGATGAAATGACTCACACACACACACACATTTTTTTAAAGTCAAATACGTAATTTTTTCTATCCGTTCTTGAGAGGTTTGTGCACTTCACCTTTTATTTTCTAACTACAAAAATCTATTTACCAATTTTTATTTATCTCAGTAGGTAGTTGAATTAGGAATTCTCAGAAATTTTTTCACTTACATTCGAGTATTTGAATATGAAGAATAATAAGATGAAAGAGTAGACGGGGTAGATAATATCCAGTATCAGTGTCGACTCCGAAGCACAGTGATAAAATTTGTTGTCGTCCTCCAGCGTTGTAAGGAATGCTATTTGATACCCTAGGAGCAAGCCGCTGTGGATGAGATGTCCGAAACAAAATGCTGGAAATGAAATCATCAGTTAGTTATTTTTCAATATCGAATTCATCTCAGAGAGGTTGTTCATCTTTAAGCAGTATATACAAAATGCAAATTACAAGACGAGAAATAAATCTAATGAAAAGTAAACCAGTTTATTAATAATCGGAAAGAAAGTATTTTGCATATGGTAATATAGATGATATAGGAAATTCATAATAAGGCATCCTTGTTTCCTATGTGCAATCGAGTTTACATATTCATGATACACGTGACAGCAATCTGATCAGACCTAAACGTTTGAAACTGAGTAAATCACAAGAAATAGATCTAGATTAGTTAAAACTACTGGACCCTATCCATTAGTTTTGTTACAATAATATTTAATCAGTTTGTGGTAGTAGAAGTATTACTTTTTCATTTAGAAACCCGTGTTGTAATCCTGACAAAAAGATAATAATCTACTCAATTAGAAATATTCTGAAGAAAATGGAATAAATTTTATATATTTTTTTAGTTGTTGACGAAGTTTATTTTTGATGAGAATAATTTTTCCAGTTTTTAGTGAAGTCGGAAAATAATCGGTATAAAATAATAAATTTACCAGAAATACAAAGGGCTTTACTAACTTGCGAGTAGAACGTTTCATTAAAAAGATTGTCTTTACAAAAAGTGTTTCATCAATTATTTTATATTGTGCTTTTTAGTAACTGATACCAATATTGAGCCGACTCGGGCCTTCTGGAAGCCGCCATTCCAATTTGTACAAAATATTCATAATCTCCTACCTTAAAAAAACCCTCGTATCAATTTGAAAAGCAATCATACCATAATCACGAATTTCGACTGCCATCTTGGAGCCTCCATTTTGTTATTTTCTCTAACAAAAATTCCTAATTCAAGAAATAGAAGCTACCAAAAAAACCAACATTTCGTCACTTTAGTGTTTTGGGTAGCTTCTATTTTTTGAATTGTATTCACAACAAAGGTTCCAAATATTCATTTTCGAAAAATTCCACCGGACTTATGAACACCGGCTAAATTTTAAGTTAATCGGAGGACAAGAAATGGGTCGAAATTCATTTGCAAGATTTGACCCACACAAACATGGTAAGTTGAATAAAAGCTTGTAAAAACTGTTTTTATTACCGATATTTCGAAATATTCAGGTAATGTTCGTAAAAAATATTTTTGATGTAAGGAATGTACTTGCCTAACCTCTATGCGTGTTTTGAACTTATATTTTAATTGTTTATTTTATTTGATAATAATAATAATAATTTGACATGCTACAAATGTTCGAATAACATAATGGAGGCAGTAAATATTTCTATTCCACGATAGAGCTTGGCCAGCCATGCATCATCTTGATCTTTTCAGAGCCTAAAAGAGGGAGTTCTACTGAAGTGAAATATTCAATATACCGGGATACCGGGTGTCTACGGAAAAAAACTCGCTCCTATAACTTGTTTGGCAGACAATGGAATGGAATTCAAAGGATTTGTATCGACCATAAACTGCATTTTTTGACAGGCGACTCAGCTTCATGAAACCTCCAGTTTCACAGGAAGTGATATACACTTCCTATTTTTAAAGAGTCACAATGTATATTTTCACTTCTTTTGTCTATTTGTCATTCTGAATACAATATCTGTCTTCTGTCACTTTTTCTAACCCAACTTTTTTCATGAAATTATTTATTAATCTAGAGGGCAATGGATATGATCAAATCACTAACTCAAGCCCTAACATTTTTTGATGATACTGACCCCAGTCGAAATATTTATGCTATGTACAATTTGATGTTACTAATTTCTTCAAATGGCAATATTGTGCATTTTTTTATGATTATGTTGATACTTAAAAAGATTACTTGGATACTCAAGAATATAACTTGAGATTTTTCTCAAAATTAAACATCTTTTGAATTTAAAATGAGATTCAACTACCTTTAATAACCTACATAACTTATACAACAAAATAGTCAACGTGTATTTAAAAAAAAACATTACTTGTCGATATCGTATCTCAACTCGCTTCTGCAAAAGTAAATTAAGTAAATATTGTGTACATTATTTATTGAAAAACATGTTGATAATATTATTTATGCAAGGAGATATGTTATGTAAATAGTTTTTGATTGATAGTTTTGTTATATCAGTTTTGTTGGTCACAGGTTACTCAAATAATTCAAATCTTATTTTATTCTCAAAATCACTCGTCAAAGAATGCAGTTTATGTCTCATACAATTCAAATTTGATTTCAATATCTTCAAAATCGAAGAAGTTTTAGGGGCGAGCCACCTTCCGTGGACACACAGTGTTTCACATTCGACTATATCCAGCCACATCTTGCTTGAGCCTTTTATCTGCTTCATTTACACACTTGAAAATAATGACGAATAGAAATTGTCCCGTGTTTTCGAAATAGTCCGGTCAACAATAATTAGTACTTGCACAAAGAAAATTGAGAGCAGAAGGATCAACTTTACTGAGGTACATATTATACAAGGTTATATGAGGGGAGTTCAACGAAATCATTTTGGTGCAAACTGTACCAAATACTTTGGAAAAACAAAAATGGAAGGAATTTTCATATTATCTGTGCACTTTCATTCACTCTGCGTCTTCACAACTGGAATGAATCGAAAAATTATCACCTGCTGCACCAACTTTCAGGTAGAAATTTGTGGAGTGACGATCCTTATTGAAACAGTAATTATGCTTGATGGATTTTCCCATTTTGATTATTTCCGGTAGAACTATGTTGAATTGATAATGACCATCTGCCGTTTTCGTCATTTCTACTTCCTCGGGCATATTTTTTTCTAATATTTTTTCATATTTCCCTTTTCTATGCATGAATATGGAAATATCCACCATGAGGAAGATTATGTACATGGCAGCAACTACTACCAGCAGAAGACTGAATATCTGAAAAAAGCGTACATTATGTCTCAGAAAATATAGAAACAAGTTCATTCAAGAAATATTAAAGGTGCGCCCATGAAGTTTGGATTTAATTTGTTAATTCTGGATATGGAGATCGTTTGGAAAAATTCAAGAATAGGTACTTACATTTTTCTCAATGATAATTTTTTGGAACCTACCCAAGATACATTATCATAGGGTCATCAACATTCGACTAAAAATTATGTCGCGTGAGGTGGCACACTAGATGAAATTATTCTTCCAAGCGATATAATATATTAATGAATCTTTCACGTTTAATCCGTGACAAAAAATTGGAAACTTGTCCATTGAACTCTGTCGGCCAATGAGAAGACTGGATAAAGTAAGAGCCGTGTAAAAGACTGGACTTCGAACGTTTATGAATTCAAGAAGACGGCAGAAATTTTGAGCAGTTGTTTCAATGTTTCAGAAGTTTCATCGTCAGTGTTGTGTTATGGAATGGAATCGAAGACCACTAGTTTTTTTTGTCAGTTAAGTAGTTACATAACGAAGTGTCCGGTAAACCCTATATTATAATATAGCTGGTGATGAACAAATTCATAAACTATCAGAAAACTACAACTTGACCTCAGTAAAAACCTCACGGTTCTCGACTTTTATAAAATAAAAAATTAATTCCTATCTCAGATCATTCTTTTATATTTCACGTAAATGAGGAGCGTTTCATATTAATTCTCATTTTAGGTGAATATTACTGAATAGTAGTTGTAACAATCGCAGCAGGCAGATTTTCGATATCAGTCATTTATGGTCTACAAAAAAAAATAATCTTCCAATTTGGATCCATCAAGATTCATATTATAAAACTTTGAACTTCTTTTTTGACAAATTAAAAACTTGCTTGTTTTCTCCAGGGTATGAAAAGGTAAAGAAGCTGCCATAATTCATTTCCGAAAAAAAATATATTACTAATACAGTACGAAAGGGAGATATTTTACGGTGGTTCACAAGGATTCGAGTTTCGTTCGAGATAGTTTTTTTTTTCTTCAACAAGAATCAACATGAAACGCTCCTTATTTTCATGAAATATAAAAGAATGTTCTCGGATTGAATTTTTTTTTTTTTATAAAAGTCTCAATATCTCGAAAACCGTAAGGTTTCTACTGAGGTGAAGTTGTGGTTTTCTGATAGGTTATGAACTTGTTTATCAGCAGCTACAGTGTGATCCAAGGTTTACTGGACACCCTGAATATCGTTGGAGAGAATTATAAACTCTGTTTTAATTTGTAACAGTTCATTATGACGCCCATAAGAAAAATGAAGTTGACGATGGTGGCCAAGAGACAAAACGTCGTATGACAAATCTGAAAATAATGTTGGTTTAGCGGGTTCCAAATGGCTGAATGTGCTCTTTATTTTGACATCCTTCATTGTATAACACCAGAAGAAAATGTTAATACTTCTTCAAATTTTCTTTTCCGATATCTCCGGATATATCCGGATATACTCGAAATTTTTAAACTATCATAACGGCATATTGTTGGGCAAATAAATACGCAATTTTGATCCGATTAACTTTTTATATAGTATATCTTTTTGTTTCTGTTCCTAGAATTGGTATTACCGGTATAACTTTTATATCATATCGTTTATTCAGATCAATTTTGTTATAGACTAAATCACCGCATCAAAAGCGATGTTGCCAGACCTAGTAACGTTATAGACAATTCAAAAAAGATATTCTGAATCTTTACAGATTACGTGGCACTTGATGTAATTGGTATATATTTATTTTTTGTACAGAAGTATGGTATCAATATTAATAATCGTGGTCGCCCTTGTTTTGTTTTTGTTTTTCGATTTAGTCGAGTTCCTATATTCATCCCCCACTCAGATGTAATTTTGATAATTTTTATCTCCATTTAAATATGGAATTCGTACATTGTATTCTTCTGGCCATCGAGGACAGTGAATCTTCAATGAATATCTTACCTCTGCTGTAGGGTATGATCCATCTACGATATCAGCTACATACACAGCTAATCCTACTGTAACGTTGAACAGAGCATAGAGGAGACTAAGCGTCTTTGTTGATATATCCCTGTAATAGCAAAATATGTGAAAAAGGTTCTATTTGTCAATTTTGATACACACGTATACAGGGTGTATTTTTGAGAAATAGGGGGAGTAGGGGCAGATTGATTCAATTTTTTTTAAGAATTGAAAAATGGGTGATAGAGCTAGTTTGAGATAAAGTTTGATGCACCAATGCAGACACAATTTTATCTAGTTTCGTGGTGTATTACAGATTTTTTCATAACGTTAAATGAAAAAGAAAAATGATGGAATATGTGAAAAATTGGATTTGTATCAAACCACCCCACATACGGGGCACATTGAACCAGGGTATGGGGCACATTGATATTTCATATACTTTATGTAAAAATAAGAATCTTAAACGACTTCTTTCAGTGAATTCTCTTATAATAATTAAAGAAAAAAACATTATCGCTCACCGATTTAACAAGCTAACAAATTGCTGCTCATTTTACGTTATAAATCAGAGAAGTAGTTAAAAAACGAGTAACCAATGCTGCTCATTGTACATTATAGAATCAAAGTAGAAAGAAAACCTAAAGAACGAAGCAGTCCAGTTGGTTCCTTTAGTAATATGAGGTTTTGGTAATATGGATAATGAAAACATAAGATGTCGATTTCTTCCTCAATCAAATTCGAAAAAACTATTCAGAACTAGTGGAATCTGAGTCAAGTCCGCATCGACGCGATCTTTTCTCGCTATTTTCCTTTCGAGAAGTCCAACCCAGTAGTTTTTTAGCATTTTTCAATTGTGTTGCGTTTTCTATCATTTCTTTTTTTTCCCTTTTCTGATACTGAAGCATCTGCAATTTATTTTATTCTTTTTTTTATTTTGGATTTTTTTATGTTGGGCCTTTGGATATGGTCATTTAAGGTGTTAAGATGACAGCCGAAGTGCATGGACGTGTTGTGTGTAGTACACGAAAATTTAGATGATATCCTTCATTTTTAAAAGGGGCACATTGAAACACACCAAACCGCCCCATGCAGCTTGTATCAATCTACCCCAACGTGTCGGTTTTTGTAAACATCTATACCTGACGAAAAAACTATATAAGATCAACAAGTAACCTCTTATATGTACCTTAATCAGACATGTACTTACATAAATACGAAGAAACCTAACAAAACAAATACGTAATTTACGTAAACTGATTGATTATCTGAGAATCTCCAAATTTACTCAATCGGCTCTGAAATGCACTTGTATTGGTCAACAGCGGAATTTGCATTGTAAACGACCATAGTTTTGCTGGTAATATTGAATCACTAGAGCCATCTATTGAAGGATAGTCACGTTTCTATCACTCCTGTACAGTTCGAGTGAGTGGTGATGTATCAATGTGCCCCTTGCATCAATTTACCCCCATTCCCCCTACCGCGATGTATATGAAGATAACAGAAAGTAGAGTGTTTCTGAAAACTTGTATAGACCATGGAGAAAACATTGGAAAAAAAATCAAAATGTTTTTGTCATTATGACACTTCCTGTTTCTACAGGAATAACGTCATCTCAGTTATTGTCAATAGGGAACCCAACATTCTACAAAATTATTGGAATTCCCACACGATTCTGAACGCTTTACCCAAAATGAGTCGTTTTTAAGTTTTTTCAGAAAAATTGACACATGCAGCCTATTGAACAAGCGCCAATGTCATTGAAATTAAAATGTTTATATACGTGCAGTAATCGATTAACCGAATATTATTATTTTCATTATTAATATTATTATTGTTACTATACACAGAACCAAAACTTCGGAGAGATTTCATGTTACTTAATCAGGCATATAACTGCTCCTGAAATTTGATTATTTTAGTAAGCTGGATGTATCTGTAGGCAAATGATTTGAAGTTTCATCATCTGAAAAACACCAATATTTATTATACTAGTTATAGTAATCAAGGTTCTCTGATTTTTTTAGTGATTTACAAGAACATGCGATATTTCTGCTACAGAATATCCAGGTGAACGGAAATCACCTGCAGTCATCATTACAAAATCACTCTAACTATAGATCCTTCAAGTGGAAGATTATTAAAACTGAAACGAAGATCATTAGAACTGAAAATTGAATCACACTTCTTGGGTATCACCCCCATATGTACGGTCGTATATTTACAGATGCCCCTGTATGTCGACACCTCCTGCAGATGGATAGACTGCATGCTAAGAGATAGGATTATACATATACTCCTCCTTAGTGGGAGAAACACTGGCGGCCAAGGTCACCAGGGGTTGTCCGCAAGGGGGTGTCCACTGCTGTGGAACCTAGTGGTGGAGGATCTGCTAATTACACTAGAAAGGGGTGAACACAAAACAATTGGGTACGCAGATAATGACATAGTCATTATGGTCCAAGGCAAATTCAACACCACGGTTAGGGAAATAATGCAAATGGCCCTAAATCGGGTTGGTACATGGATTTATGAGGAGGGCCTAACTATTAGTCCCTCCAAATCAACCATTGTAGCGTTTACTTGTAGAAGGAAGTTTGAAAGCTTAGCACCACTGACCCTTCAAGGTACCTCCATACAGCTGTCAGGATAAGTCATATATCTCGGGGTGATTTGAGACTCGAAATTGACCAGGAACCAACAGCTGGCAAAAGTGAAGAAGAAAGCCGAAATGACACTGATGATGGTCAGGCGGACACACGGGAGAACATGGGGACTCAATGCCCAAATGGTGTATTGAATATACAACATTGTGGTGCAACCCATGATCACATATGCATCTTTGGTATGGTGGGCAAAGATAACTCAAAAAATAGCCGCGGCCGAGTTGAGTAAGGTTGAAAGACTTGCATGCCTTTGCATAACGGGAGCTATGAAAACAACACCAACATCAGCCATGGAAGTACTGTTGGGCCTCCCACCGATTGACATAACAATCACGGAAGAGGCAAGAATCGGATTTCTAAGGCAAAAAAGCACGAGCAACAGATCGGATCACAATAAGGATAAAGGTGATAGTGGGAGGCAACATTTTCTAAAGGAAACCAATGGACCACATGACTCCCAGGTACTTTTTCAAAATTAACTTCGAGGTTATTATACAGATGACAACATCTGGGACAAACCTGGAAAGAAAATCTGGTACACGGATTGATCCAAAACCAGGTAAGGAACTGGTGCTGGAATATGCAGTGAGGGGAAAAACTCCCAAATAAGCGTCTAACTAGGAAAAAATACCTCCGTATTCCAAGCAGAGATGTACGCCATCTTGCAATGCGTGAGAGAAATCAATATGAGGGAAATTCACAATGCACGGATCAAAACATGCACAGAGAGCCAGGCGTGAACCTGATCTGTTTTAGGAAAGGAGGGAAAGACATAAACGAATGTTTTCTAAAAGCATGACCCACTTGAATAATACTCATAACATAGAATAAGTAACACTTTTTCATACGTCAATAAAATTATTTTGCCTAATATTCGGTTAAAAACTACATCAACATTCTGTTCACGGTTCTCCATAATAAAGGATTCGTCAATTTCTTGCCCTTCTTTCTCAAAACGGGTCAAATATGGTGTCGACATACATGACAAGTTTTTTCTCCTACCGTTAGGCTGAGTGTCGACATACAGTATAGCATCTGTAAATATGTGAGTTTCACAAAAGCTCACAGAGTTCTACTTTTAAAATACATTAGCATCTCTAAAGATGGATTCATAAAATATTAATTATAATTATATTACCACTACATTATCTTTACATTATAATTATAATTTGATCATGGAATGCCCAGTTCATAGAAAACTCAAATATAATGATTGAGCATGCGCATTTGGCATCTCTTGGCAGCACAGAAACAGATAAACAGAAATAAACAATGTTTCTTACTTGGATATTACATCATTTCACCTATCATTATTCCAAGAATTCTCCATGAAAATGTTATTCTTAAATTCGGCGAGAATTTTATCATATAGATGAATATGATGCCTAACCAATACCTATGAAGGCACCGTGATCAATTTTATTTCTCCTTTTTCGCCGATCAAACAAACATGTCCTCTAGTCTAATTGAAAATATTCATAACTTTGACTTTCGACGTTGACACAGTTGACAGTTGACAATTAAGGTCATGCGCAAATGATTTTCCACTAAGAATTTATAACGAAATGTTTAAAGTTGGCCAATTTCTACTGGTTGTAATATAATGTAAATGTACTAATTTACTTATATGAATAGATGTATTGATTCTCAATTACCCATCTTCTATAATGATAATATAGTGATAATTATATAATATATATAGTGATAATTATATAATATAGTTATAATTAATGTTTTATGAATCCACCTTTTGTATGCTGTCCGGTCGATTTCACAATAATTTTATCCCCCATTATGTTGGTATTGCACGACTTTTCATGTCTTCAATCTCTAACTTGTTTTATTTTGTAGTCCCTGTAGTCTGAGTCTACCTATTGCATTTTAAATTTATTGCCACCATCAAAAAAAAAATTGATTTATCTGTGTTATACAATGAATTGAAGACAAATGAAGGACATTAACACAAAATAATTGCGATTATGAATCTTCAGAATGATTGCATAGTAATACTATGATTACCATTATCCCGAGAAGACATTGCTCTACCATAACAGTTACTTTTTGCTTTCATTTCACTGGGTGGAAAATTTATTGTGCCTTCATTTATACCAATTAAATGGATATGAATTCAGTAACGATTGTGTAAATTCTGAAACGGTTCTTCCATAGAATTGAAATTGATAAAAGACGATTCAACGAAATAAACATAATTGGTATCAATTAATTTACAGGGTGGAAAATTTAGAAATTAGATTTTTGCAAATTGCATGAATTTCCGAATCGTGCACGAGGTTGGAAATTTGTGAATGCATCAGAATACATATTTTCGAAATCTACAACAAATTTTCAAAACTTTTGTAACTATTTCGAGACCACCTTGATAAAAAAAATTACCACGAATTAAAAAAATATATGTTCCGGTCAACGTTAAAGGTTGCAAATCTGCACAACTGGAATTTTCTCTTATGGTAGATCAAAGAAAAAACATCAGTTTTCGATAAAAAAATGTTCCGTACACTTGAATTGATAGCAAACTTGATTCGTGATATGAAATAATATATTCAATACTACTCCAAGTTAGCAGACCTTTCAGAATTTCCCCAACGAATATACAGGAAAATCCAAGTTGATTCACATCATCATCATTGGAAACAGGCCGAGGCGTTAAGCCGAGGCCAACAAGCATTGGAGTCTGAGAATGTGCTTTTACTACGAGAAACACATACTATTTTTTCTGAAATAGCAATCAACCTTATCATAAATTGAGAATTTTTTTATAAATTCATAAAATTTTTTGATTGATGTCATTATTGCAGAACATAACTTGTCAGAAATTATTAATTCTGAAGAGGCACATTCATTCCCCACAAAGTTCTGGAAGTTCTGAGATGCTGGGTCCTGATTCAAACCCAATTAATAGCTCAGATGGGCATGGTTCGTCGTATGGTAATTCTCCGGTTTTAAGTGAGAATATTTCTGGGCCCAAGAGCAACGTTAGACCTCTAGAAAGACTGGTTGGTCACCTTACCAGGTGGAGAGTTTCATTAGAGCGGGGAGAGTGCAATGTATTACTGAATAAAAATATATTCTTCGTTTTCTTCTCATCTCCTTGCTGAACGAATTTAATATAAAAACTTAGGGTATTGTTTTTTTATACTTTTTTGTCTCTTTATAAGTCAGATAGATAGATAGATAGATAGTTAGTTAGGAAGCCAGGTGTTTTGGACTTTTGAACTTGTATTATGTACTATTTGGATATAAATAAAAGGGCTAAAATTATTCACTTTTACCTAGTTAATTATTATATGTTATCCAATCCAGGTTCAAATATCATCATAATCAAAATTTCCGTTCCCTGGACACTGGATAAGACAACGGGTGCAATTGAGTAGCCTTTTCAGTCACTCGATTCAAAAACATCGAATATTTTTTTGTGAGGAGACATAAAAGAAAAGTGTATAGCACAGCTGTTGAAAGACAATCTGTGTTATTTCATGAATGTTGTCATGAATTATTTACATTCTAATACGCCATATGTCAAAACAGGTATTATCATTAATAAAGGTTGTGAACTAATTATCTGCGATTACCAAATCACGACGTTTCAACTGTTGAAATCTGCAGTCGTTTTCAAATGATTTTCACAAAAAGAAGACAGAAGCAAATTTCTGTCAGTCAATAACTACTTCCCCTTACGAATATTGTACTATAACTGACATAATATTTGTTGCCTTGTCTTCTGAGTGGAAATAATATACTCTCTCGCCTGATATGTGCCATGTCGGATGTTAATGCCCCACAAATGGAAATTATCTTCGCGGGTAAAGAACTTTACCCATGTCCACGCAGAAAAAAAAATTGTCAACAATGTATCACTCGATCCCCCATGACATTGAAAAAAATAGGGGGGGGTGATTGCAAGGGGGTGAAGTTTAGAGTATGATTTCCATATCAAAAGTAGTCCGCCTAGAAATAAAAATTTACGTGTTCTTTGAAATTTTCGATCACACTTCCATTTCTGACTTACAGGGGGGTCAAGTTTTAGTTGGAACGCCCTGTATGTGCCAAGTCGGATGTTAATTACTTACAAATGGTAATCATCTCCACAACTTTACCCCTGTCCTCTTGCATCTTTAGGAAAGTATCAATGAACCAACCGGTTTATGGTAAAGTTCTTTACCTGCGATGATAATTAGTACATTAACACCCGCCATAGCACATATAAGCATCCTAGGGGGAAAAAGTATCATTTCTACTTAGGACTCAATCTTCATTTATTGGAAATCACTTGAAAAAGACTTCAAATTTTAGCAGTGGAAACGACGTGATTTAGTAATCGTGGAAAATTATTTTTCTCTTTTGATCATTTTAAATTTTATGCAATGAAAAGTCCATCACAACCTTTAGTCAAACGAATCATTGTTACCAATCTCAATCAAGTATTTTGTCCGTACGCTTCCGAATAAATACAACCTTGCGTAACGTTGAAACAATCTGATATACCTACGTATATTATTCTTACTCACAAAAATGCCCTTTTTTTCTCACGCTGTGATGTCGGATCATCCGGGAGGTGGGTGGAAGGCGCAGGACTAAGGCAAACGGAAAGGCCGCCCGGAGTCTGCGGAGACGGATATTCAAAATCTCCCGATGAGTAAGCATGATTGATGTTACCCGTATTAGTGGGCATTGGATAATCGGTCTGGCTGCAGATGCTGTATGTTTGTTGTGTGTGTCGACCATTCAGGTGCGGATTTCCTAAATACATTACGAATTTGTTAACAGGAATGTCGAGTTTGACAATTTTTTTTTGTCCAACAAAAAAGTTCAAATAAAATCTAACTGAAATATAGGTACTTCATTGTCAGAAGATAACATCTAATGGACAAAGTTTTCAACATACGGTAAACTATAATAATGTAATGTGAAATAGATGAAAGTAAAAATATAATAGTGTACCGGTTGTCCACGGAAAGTGGCTCGACCCTATAACTTTTTTGGTTGTGTAGATATTGAAATGAGACACAGGGTATATTTTCACCTTTTTTGTCTCCATGTGACATTCTGAATACAACCATTGTACCACTTGTTACTTTTTACGACCACATTTTTTTTATTTCGATATTTAATTTTTAATCTAGAGGGCTATGCTGCAGTGCTGAGCTTATCGGCAGTACCTAACTGATTTCATTGCGGGAATTTTTTTTTGATATTTCAGTACATGCATGTACTGAAATATCACAATATAAGTTCAAAACTCTTTTCCCATTCTAATGTCAGTTACCGCCAATTGGCTCAGCTCGGTAGTATGGATACGTTCAAATTATTAATTTTGGTCCTAAAGTAGGTATTGGGAAAAATACAACTTTACGGGTTTCGGTTAAAATGCATCTGCTGGGTAAAATATAATTTCTAATTTATTCCTTTTATTTTATTTTCCAATGACAATATATTGACTGGCAGGATCAGAAAAAAAAATCGGAGGATTTGTATACGACTTAAAACTGCATTTTTGACAAGTAACTCAGCTTCAGCAAGTTCTAACATTTTTGTGGAATATTGTTTCCACTTCCAAACTTCAAAGATCGAAAAAGGGTTGTACAAGGTTTTGATTACCAAATAACTTCTGTGTTCCTTGATTGAATTCAAAACCTTGTATTACGACACTTTTTTGAACTTTGAAGTTTAGACAGCATACGATCGCTGTACAACACTTCAATGAACACAATTCAATTTTAGAATTTGTATTACTAATTATCTTAAACGAAGATTTCGTGATTTTCCCTACGATTATGTTGATACCGCTTCACTGTTATACGTTTCAAACAAACTTTCGTTGAAAAAACTCGAAAAGATTACTTAAGATCTTTCTCAAAATGAAACACCATTTCAGATCAAAGTGAGATTCAAATATATTGGGTGTCCTGTGACCTACATGTCTTATAGAACAAGGTAATTAAGGTGTATTGAAAAAAAAACATTACTTGTCGATATGTTATCTTACTTCACTTCTCCAAATCTAAATTAGGCAACCATATTGTGTACGCTATTGATTGAGAAACATGTTAATAATATCACATGCATATATGCAAGGAGATATTAGTTTTTGAATTGATGGTTTTGTTGTATCGTTCGTGTTGGTGACAGGTTACTCGATGAATTTAAATATTATTTTAATTTCGAAAGAAAAATTAACCGTAATTTTTTCAAGTTTGTTGACGAAAGTTTCTACGAGACTCAATAGTGTGCGGTATCAAATCAATCGTACTGAAATTTTTTCTTTTTCTGACCGTTATGTTGCCATTTGAAAAATGATAGTAATAATGATTTGAAAATTAAATTTTTCCCATCAGACGCATTTTAAACGAAAACCGTGAAGTTGTATTTTTCCCGATACTTTAGGACTAAAATTAATAATTTGAACGTATTCATAGCACTCTAGATTCAAAAATAAATTTCAAAATTTTAAAAAGTTTTGGTTACAAAAAGTAACAAATGATACATTGTTGTATTCAGAATGTCATATGGAGACGAAAAAAGTGAAAATATACCGGGTGTCTCATTTAAAAATCGAAAGTTTATGTCAGTTCCAGTGAGACCGGAAAATGCATGGAGCTGAGTCAATGGTCTAATAATAAAGTTTTATGTTATATATAGATCGTTAAAATTTCATTCCTATATCTTCAAAAACAAGTTATAGGGGGGACCACCGTGGAGATACACAATTTTTTCGCTTCTAGAATATGGTTCTAGCACTCGACGTCCTGAACACGGGTATTTTTCGCACAATCTATTCCTATGAAAAGCATTTGAGATACAGGGTGTTGTATTTAGAAAATGTCAACTTCTACACAAAACGTATCCCGAAATCAAAACAGCTGTATCCGAATGGAAAGAAAGAGACATATTTCATACACATTCAATGAAAACATGCATTCAGATGTTCTTCAAAAAAAAAAATTATCAAATATTTTGTTCGGTATCACGCTTCTGTGATAAGAATAAAAAAACTTATGATATACATTCTATGAAGGATATTTAAAAAGAATAGGGTTCTTAGAAATAAATTTAATCGAATATTTATGGATTACTTGGTATATTCGGATTATTTATTGCGTTTTCCGCATAAATAATCCCATATTATTTTTTCTACAGGGTGATAGTGCATGGAAAAAATGGTGAGCTTCAACAAAAATATAATATACTACTTTTTCTTTCATCGCACTGTATTTTGAGATTATCGTTCGCTAATAATCCTCTGGCAAAATATAAATGTGTCAATGAAATATTGAAAATAAGAATTTTATCATTTATTAATTTCTTGAAACAATTGTCCAAGTCAATGAGATAATTATATATATATATATAAATATATATATATATATATATATATACATATATATTTATATTATTTATGAATCTATAAATTTATTGATCAAAATGTAGTTTTTCACCCTTTTCTGGCCTTTTATTTAAACTGTTCTACATCATGTACTTTCAATGCTCGAACAAGAATAATTATATTATTATAATTACCTGGATTTGGATTATCTTCAACGGAATTTCGAGTTACATAGTTGTTATTTTCGTAGTTATTGAGGTGTTCTTCAGGAAGAACCAGTCTGAGAACCATATTTTCATTTTTATTCTGAAAAAAAAACATTTAATTTTTATTTATATAAAGCTGACGATATATGAATTTAGGGATTTTATGAGGAAAAAATATTGTATTCAGTGTTGAATTGAATAATTATTTTCTTTCAGTTCACATCTTTCAGAAAAAAACAATAGATTTCAGCTTCACTTCCTAGTTTTTTTTTATTTTAAATATACTCAACACTTTCATTTCTTTGAGCATAAGACAGAATCATGTGGATACTTGTATTCAATGTTCTTTGTATTTAATGTTTCTTTCAATCATCCCTTATCCCCACAAGAGACATTCTCAGTAGAACACGCATTTTTTGAATACATCAACATGGTGAATCGTTTTTCAATTGTTGACATAAGAGATCTCAATAAAATGACAACAACTTTGAAGAAGACGGATTTGCTGCCTCTAAAAGACTCTCCAGAGTTGTAATCCATCCCTAATTTGTCTACATGGTTGATAGGCAAATATTTCTTACATTCAACATGTCTCTTGCGACAATTGGCTATATTTGAGTTTCAAAGCGAAGTGCATCATTAGATTCAAAAACAAAAAAGCGAATGCAGAAAAAATTATGTGTTCAACTCGTGAGAAAACGCATATGTTTCCCTTGTTTATTGAGAAAGACTCAGAACGATAATTGTATTTTTTCTTCGAAAACAAAAATTAGCTATTCTTACCTTCTTAATTCCATTTTTGGGAACTTTTGATATCTGTGGGTACGAAGCTTGTAGGCTTGTAGGCCTGGGAGTATTGAGATTTGTTCTAGTTGGAACTACAATCGTCGACACGATTCGTTTTCTTTCTCTATATTCATGGTGAGGTCTCAAAACTATTTCACTTGCCGTAACAGAAATGCTATCCTGTTCTGAAGGGGTTTTTGATGTCTTGTTGGGTGCCTATGCGGGATTTTCAAAATTGAAAAGTATATAGTCAGTCGTATCAGATTATTTCGATACATGATGTATTCTCGATATGATATACATTTGTCATACTTTTCAATAAAATATGAAATTGTTCCTGAAGATATACCGGGTGTCCCAGAATAAAGGAGACAAACTCCGAGGGTAGAATCCTCACTTCATTTTAAGGCTGAAAGTTCCAATCAACATATACCCTAAAATGGGTATTAACCGAGTTACAGGGTGTTGAAAGTGACACAAAAAAATATATTTTCCAGAATAACTTCATAACGGCTTAACTTTTCCTAATGAAATTTGGTATATCATTTAACAGCATTCAGTTTCATATTTCAAGACAAATTATGTGTTTGTAACTCTAAACAGGGGCGTACGGCAGGTGGGTACCACCATTCGCCCCTCCTCAACTTTTACGCCACTGGATTAATATCGATTTCGTCTTTTTTTTCTTAATCCCCAATATTTCCTCTACAAAAAAGGAAAACGTTTTGTTTCACAAATATCAACGGTTTTCGAGATATTTGAAGTTGACTAAGTGCGTGCGTATCAAAATCTTTACTATTTTTGAAAGGAATGTGACGGTAACTATTTATAACATTATAACCAACATATTTCATACCTTGCAATGAGTATAAATTCAAATATTTATACATTTGCGAGGGATTTAGTTCACAAAAATTTCCCGATATTTAAAACTTACATAGCCACTAACAAAATAATCACTAATGAGTATCCGTATCACATACGCACCCACTTATTCGACTTTAAATATCTCGAAAACCGTTGATATTTGTGAGACGAAACCTATTCCTTTTTTGTTTTAGGAATTTTACAACTAACGTTAAAAGAATTTTCAAACTATTGTTGTGTGTCATAGACACGGTGTGTCATGATGGAATGCTGATCCTAAAAAGCGATAATCCTTGATTTTTTTTTTAGAAAAAATCATAGGTCCGCAACCACTTTCAAATAGTCTCCTGACCGTTTTTTGTCCGGCGGACAGTTTTCAATTTAAAAAACAAATACACATCACTGAGATTTACAAAAAATCGTATGGGTACAAGAAAATTAGGTAATTTTATTTTTTGAATCGAAAACCGTTCACCGGACGAAAATCAGGACACTATTTCTTATGAGAAGATAGAAACAATTACGAAAATAATAAATAATATTTATTCGCAAAAAAAATATAGCGTATCATCATTTTGATAAAAAATATGGCAGGGCTTGTGAACAGGGGTGCCACTGATAAAAACCTTTTATCATGAAAAAATGTATCGTAATATTGTCTACTTTGCATGTACAAAAACAGCCAAAAAAGTGCCAAAGCAGGGGATAATTATTTTTTTTTGTTTAATGTCAATGTCATGTATCTCAGACATAATTGGTCGCGGAACTATGTTTATATGAAGATATTTTCTAATAATCAGCATTCATTTGTGAAATACCCTGTATAATAAACAAAGCAGATGAATATTTGTTAAGAAATGGTTGTAAAGAAAAGAGAAACTTTAATTGCATTACATTTACTGAATACTTGTTCAAATCAGATAAATATACTAAAAGCGTCCTACATAATTTTTTTTTTGTTAATGTCATCACGCCTAACCTGGAGATTAAAATCCTCACTGATTGGTGAAAACTAATCGCTATTCAATCACAGAGAAAAAGTAAGAGGGTAAATCTTCATCTTGACTTGAACTTATATTGGAAACCTGGAAGTTTATTAAGTAAATAGCACTGGTATTATTGAACTCCTTACCCTGAAGATACTTGAATTAGATTGTGAATCGAAGCCAGAACCTATAATGGTTCTTTGTTCTTCCTGTTCATTTTTATCAGCAGCAGTCGAATTTTCAGAATTATCTTGATCACTAGGTTCCATTCTCTTCAATTTCTCACCATTCCATTTGTGATAGTAACGTCATACACCCAAATGCAATTCACTACTGGAATAAGCTAATTAATAACAAATGTATTTCCAGTTGGAGGAATTACCTTCGTATTAAAATGTTATTATCGATAAGATTAAAGTAATAAACGGCGATCTCGAATAAGTCTAATATATTTATTTTGTTCTCGATACTACTGATATATTGGCACTAAATCAAGTTCACAGTCGATACGTTCATCACAGGTTTTTGAGATAATTTCTCAATACAGATAGGTATTCTTTGGAACTGTACTGTACCTAATAAAGATAATGATGAAACACATTTGGGGGCAAAGGGAAATTACATACTTTGCTAGTTTTATTTTGATACAACAAGCAGAAGTTTTGATAAAGTTCAGTTTTGTATCAGAGACCAGTGGATATTTTCAATATCAAACCAATATTGACTAATTTATTGGCTATCGACGTACGACCTGTATGTGAGATGAATATTTGATACAGGGAATTGAATACTGAGACTAGATCGGAATATGTTGAAGCAAGAAGCAAGGAGACAATCAAATCTTCGAAAGAAGCTTACAACGACAAGATAAGACCAAAGCTCGTTGAGCCTCTTAACGGGACCCGCTCCTTTTGGTCATTTGCAAAAGCTGTTGGAAGACATTTTACTACCAGCTCATTTCCTCCCCTAACAAAGGATGATGGAACACTAGCAACGAACGCTCAGGAGAAAGCCAATATCTTTGCAAACATGTTTGCTGCAAATTCTACGCTGGATTCATCGGGAAAACAACCCCCGAACATCTCTTTGACAGTCATATGCCTGAAATTATCTTTCGCTAGCGAACCATCAGACGCATTTTGCTGGGTCTTGACACCAACAAAGCTAGTAGATCTGACAGAATTCCTGCGATTGTCCTCAAAAAAAGAGCGTCCGAACTAAAACCAGTTTTTTGCAAGTTATTCAACCTCTCTTATGATTTGGGGGCATTTCCGTCCAACTGAAAAATTGCAAGGTTCCAACCAGTCCCTTAAAAAGAGAAAAAGAACCTACCCAGCAACTACAGACATATCGCACTACTATATGTTATTCCGTAGGACATAGAGAAAGCTATCAACATCGTGCTCATGAAATATCTAGAACCCTCAGGTATTATCAATGATCGACAATATGGTTTCCGGCACAGAGATCAACTGCTGACCTGCTTGCTCATGTCTCACATATTTGGCAGCAATCTATCGAAAAATAGGGTAAAACTCTGGCCGTTGCACTGGATATATCTCCAAGATATTTGATCGCGTTTGGCACCAAGGACTCATAGTCGAACTTCCATGTCATTGCTTGCCTCCCCAGTTGTGTTCCTTGCTATCCAGCTTTCTCTCAGACTGATCATATGATAATCTATCAATGAATCCTGGTGTTTCGCAGGGATCCATTCTAGCACCAACACTGTATCTTCTTAACATCAATGTTTTGTTGGGAGCTACCTAATGTCCAGTGAACAGCTTTGCAGATGATAGTACCCTTCATACCGCTTTCTCTGCCAGAGCTCCGATAAGAGCAAGTGAATGCAGAAATGAACGGGGAAGAATCGTGAATGAAATAAATACGGACTAAGACAAAATTCTAAAATGGGGATCCAACAATTCGGTGGAATTCAATGCGAATAAAACACAAGCATGTCTTTTCTCTAGGAAGGCCAATCTCATTGTAGCCAGCGTAACTATGTCAGGAGTATCTATACCAATAAAATCTTCCATTTCAATGCTCGGTATTACCATCAGCAGCACCCTCTCACGGTAGAACCATGTGAGGTCCATTGTCAAGAGTGCCTCTCAAAAACTTGGTTTTCTGTTTCGCGTCAAGAAGTATTTTACTTCTAGTCAACTGATTATGATTTATAAGGCACCAGTTTTGGAATACTGTTCCTATATATGGAGTGCAGCACCTAAACACACATTGCAACTTTTAGATTCGGTCCAAAAGAGAGACATTCGTCTCGTCGGTGATCTTCGCTCACAAGCTCACTTACTCCTCTGGAACATCGCAGAAAGGTTGGCGATCTGTCTCTGTTTTAAAGATATTTTCATGGACAATGCTCTTCTGAAATATCATCAATCCTTCCACCGTTAACGGTCTCATCGAGAGTGACCCGTCGAGCTCAGTCCTCACATCCATATGCCGTCGCTGTGGAGACATGTTGCACATCTGCTTTCCAGGGCTTGTTTCTCCACAGAACGGCAAAGCTTTGAAACTCGCTGCCTCGGGAGGTGTTCCTTGAGGCATACAGCCTTCAGAAACTCAAGAACACCAATTCCTACCTACTTTCTCTCGGTTCTCACGATTTTCTTTGAACAATACAGAATTTTTCTTTTCGCGGAAACCAGAACTCACAAAAAAAAGACATTTCATGGTGATACATCGTCCCACCAATTTATGGAGAATGTTCATTCAATAAATTCGGAATTGAATACACATCGTGATAATGATTGAAAACAAATCATTTCACAATATCTTTTGGAATTATATTCGTTGTATAATGTTGTCTGAATCTTCTACACATGCTAATCCACATGCGTGTTGATTTCCTTGTAGTGATATTATTCATTCATTTGTGATATATTTTAAGTATTTATTTTTTACAGTATTCAATTTGATCAATACACATTATCATTATCATTACTTTCATCAATGATAGAAATATTACTTTATAGCAGTATCCCACCATTAAGCAAATTTTACAACATTGGTATCAAAACATTTTTATCTGGATGCCTCAATAATTAATCGTGTATTAGAAATCAATAAATGAAACTGAAAGAGCATAAAAGGATTTGATGTAATGATATCAAGAGATAGACGTCTTCCCCACATGTATCGGTGATATATGTATATTAACAGAAAAAGTATAAACAAATTTTAATTTAATTGGATTATGCTTCTTAGGCTTGCTTCACAACCCCTATTTTGCAAAGTGAAGAAAATTTATATAGATTTATGAAACGAATATTGATGAAAAATACAGTTTATGTGACAATATACTTTTATGTAGCTCTATTGATGATATTGATGAAAAATACAGTTTATGTGACAATATACTTTTATGTAGCTCTAGAAGAAAAATTAACACATATTTACAAAAAAAAAGATGATTTTTTTACAAACGTTTGAACCAAAAGGAAAAAAATAATATTACGTGTATGAAAAACAAAGAACTTTTGAAAATCAATGAATTTTAAGTTTTTTTTAACCGTCCCAAATTTTGTTTGCAAATTCATACCCATAAGAGATTCACTATTTTCACGGATTTTCTGATTTAATTTTTGCGAGTTTTCGCAACATTTTCCGACAAAGAGGATCAGAACACTATCAGTTTATCTTCGCCTTCTTAGAAAGAGGTGCAACCAAAATACGTAATTCTAAAATTCATACTGGCAGCCTTTTTAAACATTTTGATATCAGAAAAATATTCAAAATTTCAAATACAGATCAACTAGCATTTATCAAAATAAAAATTTTAACTGAGGTCAAGTCAAAGGTGGCTCGAATCATTAAATATTCTTTCAAAATCCTTATATGAAGAAGAAGAATGTCTTAATTGCCAGCATTTGTACTATTGTCTTAATAGTACAGTTCCTCAAGGGGCAGTACTAGGACCATTACTTTCTCTTATATATGTAAATGAAATTTTTAAAACAAATATTTCGGGTGAAATTATTTGCTATGCTGATGATACAGTTTTAATCGTCAGTGGAAACTCGTGGGAAGAAACAGTGACGAATGCTGGGATTGATATTTCTATTTTGAAAAATAACTTTGATTATGATCTTCTAACACTAAATTTGAAGAAAGCTAATTTTATTAGAAATATGAATAAAATTGTAATTCATAAATCCAAATGCATACTTGAGAAACTTGAACATTGTGGTAAATTCAATTGTAAGTGTCAAGATGGAATAGAATAAATTGAATATACAAAATATCTTGGAATATATATATATATTATATATATATATATATACTAACTAAAAAATTGAGACAGACTATGCAAATTT